>CM056208.1:13655030-18455030 GCA_029692085.1 Gymnothorax javanicus | reverse complement strand
TAGTAGCCATCCGACTTCGTCCGGGGGCTGCAGTTGGCCATTTTTACAGCGTCAATGCTCTGAATCAGTTTGTTTGGGCGAAGGTTACGCTTCTCTACCGAAAATTACTGAAGATGTAAGGTTTGCATGTAGCAAGCCTTCAGGCAGAAAACACCTTCAGAGCAATTTTTCAGGACATTGTTTCATTGAAAGGCAATCGAATAAGGAATTTTATTCTACAGAGGAAAAAGAATAAGTAATTTAATAAATTCAGTCACATCTCTTATCTGTCTCAGTCTCCTGTTTATTGTGCAATTAGCATAATATTGACAAGAATATCCTACTCGCTTTTAAATGTTTTTTTTTATGCTGTAGCTGATGATGGTGAAGTAATAATGATGCTAGATAGCTAATGTTAGGAGGTTTATTTTTCACAATTTTAAACTTTGCCGAAGTTTGTCTTACATTTTTTACATGAAGGCTGTTATAATAACTGTCTTGAGCTTTGGTTTTATGCTACTTTTGTGCAGTTAAATTGCTAGGAATACTTCCAAGACTGTCATAAAAAGATGAAAACAATTTATCGCTTTATTCCAAAAAAAGTGGTCCAACAGCCAATAAATATCTGTAGGTATTTGATTGTTTATTTATAGGTGTGAATCTAACGGCTAAGAATCCTAAAACATATGCAGAAAGTTCTGTGGTGAAATACCATTGTCATAAAATTGCTTCTTACCTTGGACAACTGTGCCAACAGCATCCTGAATTGTTGGCTCTTACATTATCATTTATCAATACAGATCAGTGAATTTTACAGATCTGGTGCGTTTTCCTAAAATTTCTTATAAACATGAAGATGCTTGATGAGCAAGTGCGAAAATATTTTACCATGGTGATAATGTTATATACTGAAATTGTAAAGTTGTCGAAAAGAGAAACTGTAGGCTATGCATATAGTTTAAATCTGGCCAATACCATTCGTATACCAGTGGCTATACCATTCTGTCTCCACTTTTGAAGCGTTCCGTTTTGCAATATTTAATAATAGCATTTAATTAAAGGTGCAAGCCAAGGCAAAACATACCTACCCCACTCGAGGGAGACCTTTTAGTGCTTTGGGTGTTGAATGACCGGCACCCCCCCGACATTCCGCCCCTACTGCTAACAAGGCTTTCGACATCACATCATAGTATATTATATGATTGGAAACTGAATTGAAATATGCACATTTTCAATCCAGAAATTAATCGGAGCAGATTCAAGGAAGTTATCCCAGAAAAAACTTATACTGGTTTTTCAGTGATCTTGACATAGACCTTACCTTGATTAGGTTGAGAATTTATTCAGGTGATTTTTGGAACATTGCACACCTTTCCTGAAATTTTGTCTAATTTGAGAAAACCATTTTTGTGCCAGACTGCTGTCAGACAAACACACACCACTGTAAACAATACCCCCTCCCCCTACGGGTTTGGTAAAGTGTAAAGGCATTAGCGTTGGCATAACTGTATATTTTGAAACAAGAATTTATATTTTTACCTTTTATTAAGCCCCCTCTTATTGATGGCACCCACAATCACATACATTTTTACTGTAAATGCGTAGTGGCCCCAGCTATCCATTATTGGTCTCCTTGATTTGGGTCAAGCCTCTCTCTGACTGGTTCTTCAGCTCCATAACATGATATGTGTGCATGTCTGTCAGGGTCTCTGGGAAGCTCACCCCACGGCAGACTCCTCAGCCTCCTCTGAAGCCCAACATCTCCGCTGTGGAGCTGATGAGGCCCAGCGAGTCCTTCTTCCTCACCTCCTCTCCCCCCCTTAATGAGCCCGGCACTGCCCTCCCATCCCTGCCGAGACACCTGGCCAACCCGACGGAGCTGCCTCGGCATCGCGGGGATGGCGGGAAGCACATCCTACTGCTCGCTACCACCAGGACCGGCTCGTCGTTCGTGGGAGAGTTCTTCAACCAGCTGGACCGAACCATGTTCTATCTGTTTGAGCCGCTGTGGCACGTGGAGAGGAAGCTGAGCATGGCCCCCGGGGGCACCAACTCCTCGGTGACCTCCCGTACCTACAGGGACGTCCTGCAGCAGCTCTTCCTCTGCGACTTCACCCTGCTGGAGCGATTCATCGAGCCGCCGCCCGCGGACCACGTCACCGCGGCCCTGTTTCGCCGAGAGTCCAGCGCCTCCCTCTGCGAGGAGTCCGTCTGCTCGCCGGTCGTCAGGGACGTGTTCGAGCGCTATCACTGCAAAGAGAGGTCGTGTGGACCGCTGAATTTCACCCTAGCCTCCCAGTCATGCCTTCGCAAGGTCCACCGGGCCATCAAGACCGTGCGGGTGCGGCAGCTGGAGAGCCTGCGCCCCCTGGTGGAGGACCCCCGCCTGGATGTGAGAGTCATCCAGCTGGTTCGAGACCCACGGGCTGTGCTGGCTTCCCGCATGGTGGCCTTTTCATACAAATACAAGAGCTGGAAGCAGTGGGAGGTGAACGGGGAAGTGCCTATTGACGACGAGGAGGTGAAGCGACTGAAGGGAAACTGCGAGAACATACGCCTGTCGGCAGAAGTGGGACTGAGGCGGCCGGTGTGGCTGCAGCACCGCTACATGCTCGTGCGTTACGAGGACATCGCCAGGTACCCCATGCAGAAAGCCATGGAGATGTACAGGTTTTCTGGGATCCCATTCACTCAGCAGGTGAGGGAGTGGATTCAGAAGAACACGCAAGCATCCAGTGAAGCTGGTGGCGTTTATTCCACACAGAAAAACTCCTCTAAGCAAGCAGAGAAATGGAGATTCACAATCCCCTTCAATTTGGCCAAAATGGTTCAGAAGGTCTGTGGCCAGACCATGAAGTTATTTGGGTACAGATTTGTTTATAATGAAGACATGCTAACTAACAAGTCTTATAGTTTGCTGGATGAAAAGATTTTTCACTTTCTATAGCCTTTGAATGCATTTGAACTTTGTTTTTAGTTTCATTTTTTTTTTTCTTATTTAAGGACTTTGTTTTAAGGGTTTTGTTTTGATGAAAGGGTTTTTTTTTGACAACCTAAAACATGCAAAGGGATTTATAACCATTCATAAAAGAAGCTGTTGTACTGTTTAAATGTGAATGTGTTGAACTGTGCCATGTCAGCAGTGTGGTATGCGTTTCAAAGCTTGACACTGCTGTCTCATCGTTGTTTAATGCTAAAGCTTTATTTATGAGAGAATGGGGAGAATTTTACTTATTTAGAAGTGGTTATTTGCACACATTATTATATTCTTTATTCCGCGGAATAGGGCAGCTTCAGCAGATGCTGCACAGCATATTAGCTGTGGGGATTGGTGGGTTCCAGTAACTGTGGCTTACATGTATGAACGTGTGTCATTGTTAGTTGTAGGGCTTCTTCCACAATTGCCAGGATAAAGCTCGCTCCGAGCAGAACTGACCAATGATATCACATTAAACTGATATACAATCAAAGCTGCTTGTAGATCACAATGTCTTGAGATACGGCATCTATATTTGATATGAAAATGTGGCTAAAAGAAAAGATGCCCATGTTCAGTGAAGGATATTTTTCTTTTAACTTATTTAACTGGTTGATCGACAGTGTTGTCGTATCTGAATGCACATGGGCGTCAACTTGTTTATAGAATGGTATGTTTGTGTCGATGATGTTTCATATTTGGAAATTTTCCTTTGTTTCGGAAATAAATGAGATATATGCTATAACAGTGATTCATGGAATGTGTTTGTGTGGTGTTTGTGAGTGTGTTTTCGGGTATGTCATGTACATTTGTAGAGATAACTGGGCTTTCATTGCTAATGGAATTGTTGCACGTGGGTGTGATATACCAGTTTAAGATATTCATTATTGTAATTGCTGTGTGTGTGTACTTGGTTATCAGGTCTGCTCAGTGTGTGAGATGACCATTAGAATAGGTGATAACACTGATGACTGTCATTGAGAGGATGGCGAGCACTTAAGCAGGGGAGCCAACAAAGTGAGTATGGTGAACAATGCTAAGTAACATATTTAAGTGCCATAAACAACTAAAATAAAAAATTAGAAAAATAAATAGGCTATTATAGAATTAAAACCCACAAAGCAAGAAGCAATGTGTCCGCTAATGTTCCCACTTTAGCAGGGTCTTAACTCATCCGCAGCCTCTCTCCTGATCTTCTTTTTTCAGTTTATGATGTATCACACAGAGCTCAAGGTGCGCATATACCTGCCTGTTTTTTCCCCTCTAATTATAGTATTTTCGGCCACATAGGGAAGATAAAAGTAAAATGAAAATCCCAATTCTTAACCCTTAAAGCGCTGAATGCAGCATTTGCTGCGCACAGATGTAATGAAATAAAATCAAAGCTTTTGAAAACCTATCATGTGGCGACTTGTTGAAAAGTGATCCTGGCAGGTTTTCAAAAGCTCAAGATATTCAATTTTTAAGCGTTTGAAAAAATTTTTCAGCGCCCTAAGGGTTAAATTCCCCTTTACCAACCGGCACCTCGGTCTCCTAACTTCACCTTTTTCTGACTCCTTCAAAACCCGTTTGCCAAGACTCAATTCCCATTTCAAAATTTAATTTCCCTTCATGTCAGAAATGCCTAAATATGGGCATATATATTTCAATCCTCTTTGACTTCGTCTCAATCTCAATTTATAGGCATGGCAATAAATGCCAAAAAACTTCTATCCAGATTACTTGTATTTCCCCAATTCCTTTCCAGCGGCCTTGGGCTATTGTCTCACCATTTTCTTCTCCGCTCTTAGTCTTTTTATTGCTGCTGTGTATGACACTGTTCTTCCAGCTTGTGTCCGTTCCACCCCACCTTCCATCTTTCTTTCATGCTGAGTTTCCCTTCATTATGATATGCCCCCAAGTCACAACATAGAGCCTGTTTTTTATGGTTTTGTCTACTCCCACTCCTCTGCATTTTACTGCACCACCTACAACTATTTATAGCTTTCTCACAAACTGCTACCACATGCTCATATTCCTGACACCAATTAGTGGTAAGACGTAAAACAGAAGTTGTGAACTATTACAGTATGTGCCTTCATCTCATTACAAACATAATGTATATAAACTCTTTTTATGGCAGCTCTCTGTCAAATTATTGGAGTAGTAATGGGCTGCCTTGCTCTTTAATTTTTGTTAGTGTTTAGCCATTCTGCTTCCTCATCTATGGAGATAGATGCTATGAGAGGATATGGAACTGGAGGGTCCGAAATGAGCTTTAGCCCCTGCGCGCTTGGTAGAAACAACAAGTAGACATGGTCAACAACATCCCCCGCCAAAATGTCTTCTTTAAAGATACTATGAACAGAGGCTCCCAGAAGTGCCACAAGGGCAATAACTGTGGGAAAATAATAGTGTGCTTCTTATTTTTGAACTCCATCAGGGTCTTTATGGTCTTAAGCTACACACCAAATTTGGTTATCCTATCTGGAATATTTCCCGTGAAAAGTAGTTCCCCTTTACATATACCGTGAACAGAGTGAAAAAAAAAAGTGAATCAAGGGCAATAACTCCGGGAGAAATAATCACGCGTGTCTCATTTTCGAACTCGATCAAGGTCTTTATGGTCTTAAGCTACACACCAAATTTGGTTATCCTATCTGGAATATTTCTTGTGAAAAGTTGTTCTCCTTTATAGACACCGTAGTCAGAGTTCAAAAATGCGAATCAAGGGCAATAACTCTGGAAAAAAAAATCGCGCTGGTCTCATTTTCGAACTCAATCAAGGCCTTCATGGTCTGAACCTATATGCCAAATTTGGTTATCCTATCTCGAATATTTCTTGTGAAAAGTTGTTCTCCTTTATCCCGGACGGACGCACGCACGCACGCATGCACGCACGGACGGAGGTCAAATCAATATCCCCTGGCCACTTCGTGTGGCGGGGGATAATAAAGCACTTAATTTTCTCCAGAACATCAATATGAAAATTCTCTAACAATACATACCAAACCAACGAGAGCGGGCCTTCAGGTTATGTCGATATTGGACTTATTTTACTGCGGATATATACAATGTAGTTAAATAGTTTTGTACCCGTCTCTTCCGCATCTTCACAACGTCCTTTGGGATTGATTTCTGCTTTTCGTGCCAAAGTATGCTCATCTCCAGGAGACAACATGTCTCCTTCCGGAGTGGTTTGGTGGACGCGTGGTCCCATGGTGTATATACTGTTGAGGATTATATTTCAATATTCCTCATCATATTCATCAGTAGATCAGTTGCCATGTTGAATAACCATAATCAATAATCATAATCAATAACCATATTATGTAAGCAGCAGTAACACACACACACACACACATAACATAACACACACACACATACAAGTAGTTCACATACGCACAGGGAGGGGATGAGCAGTGCAAACACACAGACACATACATCTAAAACACACACACACGCGCACGCACGCATACAAGCAGTTCACACACAGACACACACACATATAAGCAATTCAATTCACACATGCATGAGCAGCTCACACACACATAAGCAGCGGGCTTCTGTAGCTTTGATTAGTAAGCAGGCTTCTGTTTAGTTGATTCAAAAACATAATCAGGTGATGCATTTGATATCTGTAGCTTTGATCAATATTTGCTCAGTAAAATCATTAGTTGTTACTGAAAAAAAAAACAATTGAATCATTTATGTATCCACTTGTATCCTATTCCTTTGTCTGTACTTTTCATCTCTTGACTGGAATTTTCCGCTCCTTTTTAGTGATGTGCAGCTCATCTTTGCTTTGAATTCCTGAAGGATTAGCTAGCAGTGTTTTGGTTTGCCTGTCCAATTGTAGCGCGAGAATGAGAATACAGAAAGACCATATTTGGAAGATATTTCCTGTGATGAAGGTATAAAAGCTGGGTGTGAAAAGTAAGAAATCAGTTCTTCTTGCGCAAAAAGAACTCTGCTTTACATTTATCAATATGCCTCAATAAAGCCTAATTGTCTGAAGAATCTGTCTCTCTCCAATTGCTTGAGGATGGGGGAACCTCATGATATGAAAATATGTTTGAATGGAAACCACAACATATTTGGCGAGCCAGCCAGGAGTCGGCAAAGGTCGGTTACACTCGTAAGGGTGGGCGGTCTTTCGGTGCTCGGAGATGGTGCAGGGAGCACACACACACACCCTAAGATGCCAGCAAACTAAGGATAAGGTGAGCAATTTAATTAATTTGCTTTAATTATCTTGCTCAGATAGATAAGTGGGGGTGTTGTTTTGTGTTGTCCTGGCCCTGATCTGGAGCACTGGAGACAAGTGACCTTTCGGCTCAAAGAATCTAGACACAAAATTGGGGGAAATTAAAAGGAGGGGGACAGAATCTGCAGAATTGATATGTAACTACTAACCACTAACAATGAGTTCGCAACAAATTACTGTGAGTAATTGTGTGGAATTTGGAACGCGTTCTGTAACTAGTTTGGTGTACGACTGTTGTTATATGTGAGGCCTGTGCTGGGACCCTAAAGGGAGGGAATAAACCTGCAGGCCTCCCCTGCTTGAGATTGGGATACGGCCTGGATGACCTAGAGAGGTACTGGGATACGGCCTGGATGACCTAAGAGAGGTACTGGGATCCGGCCTGGATGACCTAAGAGAGGTACTGGGATCCGTTTTTGCAGTGTTGTCTGTCTTCTTGTTTATTATTTTTACAAAAGGGTGCGCAGCACATTTGGCGTATGGAGCTAGCCGATTAATGGGTTTGTGAGGACATTGACTGGAAGTAAGGTTTGCTGGGTCCTAAGGGTGGACTGACTGGTAGTAAGGATTGCGAGGTCCCGTACAGACGCTTTTTGACGGGAAGTTTGTTGGGTGGGTGCGGCTCCCTTTTTGCATGAGTGTAGAGTAAATGTGGATATGAACAGTGGTCTTGTTGCGTATTGCATTAGTTGGGAGTGTTAAGAGTGCACTAAATATAAATAAATAACCCCTAGTTTACATGCAATAAGTTAAAATTATTATTAATGGTCATTACTATTTGGCAGATTAAAAGAAGAAGTAAATTGCATGTATTAAAAGATGATTATTTTAGCATTATTTTGATTGGTGTACTATCATCATTGAATAGGTGAGAAAAAAAAAAAAAAAAACAATTTGGCGAGAAATGAAATTTGGATTAAAAATAAACAATGATGATTACAGCAAAGCTGGTAGATAGAGAAAAAAAAGGAAAAAAAAGAGAAAAAAAAAAGCAAAAGCAACTTCCTATGTTGGGGAAAAAAAACAAAAAAAAAGGCAAATGGAACTAAACAAGAAATATCATTGATTAGACAACTAGATGGTTATACAGTAAACATAACACTGGTTTAGGAATGCGTAACAAAATACGATCTGTCTAAAAGGAGAGGAGAAATCGCATAAGCGGGTTTATAATATAAACTGTTTACTGAGCATAGTGAGCAGTGTAACTGGTAAAATAAACATACTGCAATTTAATACGTGGGGAAACATAATTCGGCTAAGTAATAAAATTTTAATTAATAAATAAATAACAACGGCAACGCCTGTGGAGGAACTAAGAGAGTAATTCCCTACCTTTGAGAATGATAAAAAAAAGAAGTTGTCAAATAACTGGGAAAAAAGTACTAAAATAAAAAAAAAACAGACTAACAAAGTGGCCAGAAGAGGGGAAATTTGATCTTGCAATATGTGAAACAAGTAGACATGGTCAACAACATCCCCCGCCAAAATGTCTTCTTTAAAGATACTATGAACAGAGGCTCCCAGAAGTGCCACAAGGGCAATAACTGTGGGAAAAATAATAGTGTGCTTCTTATTTTCGAACTCCATCAGGGTCTTTATGGTCTTAAGCTACACACCAAATTTGGTTATCCTATCTGGAATATTTCCCGTGAAAAGTAGTTCCCCTTTACATATACCGTGAACAGAGTTGAAAAAAGTGAATCAAGGGCAATAACTCCGGGAGAAATAATCACGCGTGTCTCATTTTCGAACTCGATCAAGGTGTTTATGGTCTTAAGCTACACACCAAATTTGGTTATCCTATCTGGAATATTTCTTGTGAAAAGTTGTTCCCCTTTACATATACCGTGAACAGAGTGAAAAAAAGTGAATCAAGGGCAATAACTCCAGGAAAAATAATCACGCGTGTCTCATTTTCGAACTCGATCAAGGTCTTTATGGTCTTAAGCTACACACGAAATTTGGTGATCCTATCGCGAATATTTCTTGTGAAAAGTTGTTCCCCTTTATCCCGGACGGACGGACGCACGCACGCACGCACGGACGGACGGAGGTCAAATCAATATCCCCCGGCCACTTCGTGTGGCGGGGGATAAAAATTATGGGTATAGTGACAAATTATGCATCAGCGGCAAAAAGGGTTAAAAAAAAGAATAAAATGAGCTGGCAGTTCTGGAATTGTTTAAAGAAAGGGGAATGCTAAACATTCAGGATCAGGATAAATGTTTTGTAAAGCAAAGTGAAGCTGCGTCTCAGTCAAAGCCATCTGAAAAGTTTACTGACAATGAATTGTATAACCCAGCACCGTATGCCCCCCCATATTCAGGAACAGAGGGAGAGAGCAGCTGAAAAAACCTGAAGTGAGTAATCTACAGTAATATCAGATTTGGAAAACCCAATTGTATGGCTATAAGGGTAGGGATTAAGGAAACAAACTTGCCGTTGGCAGTGTGTAAAAGAACACCTAGAAGGCTTTAGGTTTAAATTTAAATAGCGCAGAAGAAGGAATTGATTTGATGGGGATGTATAGCATACAAATTAAAAAAAAAAAGTGAATTAGCAAATGTTTATTGGTTGGGGGATATAGTAGACCAAATTAAAGAGCAAGTTTGGAGTACCTGGGGAAAATATTGTATATTGAGGCACAAAGACCCCAGGCTACATGGCATCGTACAATGATATTCGACCCCACTTAGGACCCAGAATTAGAAAAGAAAAAAAAAAAATGGGCCCTTAATGTTGATTTGGAACAGGACAGGAAACAAATGATTAAGATTATGATTAACTGTTAATTGATAGGGAAAATAAAGCAAGTGAAAATTCCTATTGAAGAATCAGAAATGAACTTAGAGAACAAAATAAGACAGAATTAGACAAATTACCAGAACAACTATGGTCTCAACATGATACATATGTGGCAGAATGCTATCAGCAAAACCAGTAATATCCTCAATGAGTGTGAAGCAATTACACCATTTGAATTAGTTAAATATTTGTAAAATTCTAAAGAACTAGAAAATCTAAGTGTTCTTTAAATAATTAGACTGTGTGAGTTCGGTGTACTAGAAGCATATCTCTGAAAAGAAAATGAAGGAAAAGTAACAGTGAGAAACAAAAAGAATAACACAGAGCATTCAAAATTTGCCAAAGTAATGTTAAAACGATACACGGGGCAGTAAATTCAGTAAATTTAATTGATACAGAGGTTTCTCTATCAAGAATTGGAAACTTTTAGTTGCTATTTGAAGGTTAAAAAAATTGGGTTGAATGATCAGAAAAGAAGCAGTTGTGAAATTTAATAGTACATATTAGATTTATGAAAGAATAAAAAAAATCAAGGGAACTATTGTGGGATTGGAGACTGGATGACTGGATGGGTTTTTAAACAAAGATGCGCAGAGAAAACAATACCGTGAATGGAGCCTTAGTTACCAAAAGCAAATAAGGGAAAAAGAAATTGGTGAAAGGCCGACATACAGAGGCCAGAGAACAGAAGGGGGGTCTAAGCAATACGATTTCATGTGGAATTTTCTTAATTTGTTTATCAAGAATAAGTTCTGCCCAGCAAAGGAGTCATGTAAAGGATCAATGCTATAACAAATGAGGTGAACAAATGTGACTGAAAGCTTTCCTGACCGAAGAAATGCAATTAATAAATTCATGATCTTTTCTCTGCTTTTAGAACAGGGGTGGACCAACAATTCAAGGAGACAAATTGACTAATAAACTTTCCCTGATTTTTAACTTTTACAGGAAAGGATCCAGGCGGGAGGAAAAGCAGCAAAATTATGATGATTGAGTTGATTGTTTGCATCTAACTCATTCTATTGAAGCTTTTCCACAGAGTGCGCACTCCAGAAGGGAAGAGATTAAAATGACCTTGAGGGAAAATAAGCTGGCCAGCTTAAGATTCAACTGCAGGGTTGCAACTTAAAAGTTTACCTTCTAAAATAAATTTGGGGAAATCCAATTCGGAGTATTAACACAAGACTAAGACTAAATTCAAAAGGTGGACCACCATATAATTGAAAAAGTCGACTAATAAAGTGATCGCATTATTTTTCTTCCCGTTGTAAATTTAATTTTGATTAGGCATGACAAAATCTTTTCCTTCTGAGTAGTAGTGAGAAAGACAAGGACTTTCAAATAAAAAGTACTGACTGACTGACTGAGCTGACCAAATTTGGGACGATTGTTTACCTTTATGTACTGGGAGCCTAACAGAAAAACTATTTTACAGTTGAATATTCAATATGTGCCCATTTTTGAGAATAAAAACAAAAAAATTGCATATTGTAACACGGTCTAAAGCAACTCCACCCGGTTCTGCTGATGACATGGGGAGTTGTCATGGCTGGGGCTAATAAGCCCTGACTGTGCATCTCCTCCATGCGCTTAGCGGAACCCTAGATTGTGGTGGGTTGCTAAATCAAAATTAATTGAAAAAAATACTGTGAAAAGATATTATTGTTACTAACCTATCTTTTGACCCAGAATACACTGAAACATAAAATTATGAATATACTGCCAAAAAAAAAGTTGATTTAAAATTGACAGGAGCTCAGTAGTGAAGGTGAGTAATTTGGGTACTTATGAATTTTTGAATAATATTAATTTATCAGGGTGGCACATCGACAACTCATTGTATTCCAAATAATTAAGGTGACATTAATGATTTTGTAAAGCACATTCAGACCGAGGGGAAAAATACACAAAGACAAATTTCTTGAATTGAGACTTATTCGGCTGGTTAAACAAGAATCTGTGTCAGAACTATAATTGCAAAATCTGTTTCAAATTGTTATTGATGAGTTGTTACTTTAACTGTTTCATCTATTATGCCCAGAAAGTTGCTGCAATAGCCCCAATTCAACTGGAATGAACTCACAGCTATCCCATTATGAGAGGGACAGAGCTCAATGCTGAACACCTGCATGTGTGTTGTGACTCACTCCAGAGACGGGTAAGATCTCCTATCAAGGAGACAACCTAAAGCAGGGGTGAGTCGACCCCCAGGTCATTGTTGAAATCAAAGTCTTTTGGGAGATTATTATTATGGGCTATTGCATGAAGGCGCTATGGTATTCCAAATGTAGGTCCTTGGAAAGGCCTGGATGAAACTGTTTTTAAAAATGTTCTGACACAAAAGTGTCTGCGTAGTCTTTACAGCAAAAGTAAATATTATAAAATTTAGTACATGTAAGACTTAAAGTGAAATTATGCAGGTGCAGATGACCCTCGTTCTGTATGTGCCGAGTACAGAGTGGATCTGCATGTGCCTGTGTCTGTGTCTGTGCCTTTGTTTGTATTTTATTTTCTCACTCCAGTGACGGGCGAGTAGCAGTTAGCGTACCAGCTGGTCAAGGCCCGCTCCTTCGTGGAGTCTCCCTGAAGTTTTGAACAAATATACTGAGACAGTGATTCCAGTCATGAAGGCTCGCTAACCAAAACAATCAGATGGAAAAATCCCAAATCAATGTTGAATATGGACTTGGACTTTGGACTAACTTTGGACTGATTACCTGCTATAAGCAACATTACTGGATTCAAGTGGGACATTAGACTGGAACTTTATTTACCCGAGCAACGAAAGGCCTTGAGAAACCTGGACACGCAAACAATCGGGAGTTCACATGCTGGCGTACAAAACAGACTGTTTTTACTCAAAGTGTTACAGTCGGAAAGGGCCTGCCAGCCATATTTTATGTTCGGGCTCATAAGAAATTCACTTGTGTGTAGTATTAGGGTCATAGACCAGGGGTGGACAATGCTGTGCCATTTTTCGACCATGGTTAATGTGAGGCCATGATTAGGATGGCCTCAACGGGAGGAATGTTGAGGATTATATTTCAATATTCCTCATCATATTCATCACTAGATCAATTGCCATGTTGAATAACCATAATCAATCATCATAATCAATAACCATATTATGTAAGCAGCAGTAACACACACACACACACACACACACACACACATACAAGTAGTTCACATACGCATAGGGAGGGGATGAGCAGTGCAAACACACAGACACATACACATACACATAAAACACACACACACACACACACATGCGCACGCACACATACAAGCAGTTCACACACAGACACACACACATACAAGCAATTCAATTCACACATGCATGAGCAGCTCACACACACATAAGCAGCGGGCTTCTGTAGCTTTGATTAGTAAGCAGGCTTCTGTTTAGTTGATTCAAAAACATAATCAGGTGATGCATTTGATTTCTGTAGCTTTGATCAATATTTGTTCAGTAAAATCATTAGTTGTTACTGAAAAAAAAAACAATTGAATCATTTATGTATCCACTTGTATCCTATTCCTTTGTCTGTACTTTTCATCTCTTGACTGGAATTTTCCACTCCTTTTTAGTGATGTGCATCCTTATCTTTGCTTTGGATTCCTGAAGGATTAGCTAGCAGTGTTTTGGTTTGGCTGGCCAATTGTAGTGCGAGAATGAGAATGCAGAAAGACCATATTTGGAAGATATTTCCTGTGATGAAGGTATAAAAACTAGGTGTGAAAGGCAAGATGTGAGTTCTTCTTGCGCAAAAAGAACTCGGCTTTATATTTATCAATATGCCTCAATAAAGCCTAATTGTCTGAAGAATCTGTCTCTCTCCAATTGCTTGAGGATGGGGGAACCTCATGATATGAAAATATGTTTGAATTGAAACCACAACAATACTTGCATACTATTGTTTGCATAGATAAACAAGGAATCTTCAGGCATTTGAAAATTTCCCCCAAGGATGAATTAGCCTTGTGGGGGTCCACATTATTTTTCTGAGGTCAACGCTGATTTCTTTTGATTTTCCCATGATCTCAAGCAAAGAGGTACGGAGTTTGTAGGTATGCCTTAAAATACTTTCATATCCAAGTGAAAGTATTAGACACGCAGTGATGATTAGACACCACCACTCTCATCTAAAAGGGGTCCTAAAATATTACTTCTCTATAATTTTTTGGTGAAAATGTATTTAAAAACACTATTGTATGTATTTATTATTGTAAAAAAAAATCATGACAACTAGTATACTGATGTAAAGTATGGGTAATGAACAAAAATGACCCCTTCAGTTTAACCCCTTCAGTAAAACATGGAGGTGGTAATACACTGCCCGTCCAAAAAAAAAAAAAGTCACCGTTCGGAAATGAATGAACAAATTTTATTATTTGATCATGATTGCGGTTATTAATGTTTCAGCTGGCAATAATCATTTTAACCCTGACTGATGAAGCGCATTGCTACTCATTTCTTTAAAAATCATGTCGGGAGACACATCCCTTGATGGTGGAAAAGATGTTACAGTATTTCAGAACGGGCAAGTTATTGGCCTGTATTTAGCAAAGAAAACCATGAATGACAAAAACAAGTATGAGGAATCATTTTCACAAACAAGTTTGCCACCACAAAGTCCTGACCTTAAACACATTAAAAGTTATTGAGATGTGCTCAAGAAAGACCACCGAGTGGTTCAACCATTTTGTCGAGAAGACAAGATCTCGGTCAAAAATTATGGCATTTCTGATCGAAAATAAATGTTCTGGCGTTGCATATGGTTGTCAAAACAATGACAAGACGAATTTGCAGTGTAATCAAAGCTAAAGGGGTTCCAACTAAATATTTGAGTGCGCGACCTTTTTTTTTTTTGGACAGGCAGAGTATGATTTGGGGTTCATTCTGCTCGAAAGGAGACACTAATCTCATAAAAATTGACAGAATCATGGATCAAAAGCAACTTTGTGAGGCACACATTGCCATCTGAAAGATACTGATTGTTCAGGATTTTATTTTCAACCAGATAATGACCCTAAACACACTTTTAAAGAATTATATCAGTCGGAGAGAATCATCTGGTGATAAAAAAGTTATGATGTGGCCTGCTCAAGATCCAGACCTTAAATCACAGATTTGCTTGATACCAAAATCAACAAATCTGTAGTAACATCGAAAGAATTTTTTCAAAACTTCAAAGCATATGGAATGGATTAGTGCGAAAGAAAATTTTTTAAAAATTGCGAAAACTATGCCTGAAAGATTAAATGCTGTAATCAAAGCACAGGGTGGCCACACTAGATATTGAGTTTTTCTCTCAATAAGACATTATTTTGTTTTTACTATAAATTGTCATTTCTTTACTTATTTTCATCTACTGTATATGATCCAATAATACATGAAATAAATGCCTAATTAGTACTTGGTTTCTGATTTATCTTCATTTTGTTAAGTGCATAATCATCACTCTATTGCACTACTGTATTGCATTGCTCATGCTATGCATCCTGAGACAAAAATGACCTTCATGAAAATGGCTGTCAGACATTTTTCAGAATCTTCAAGCGCTCTATTAATTTTCTCCATAGGAATCTAGGAATTCTGTACTAGTGCTGTTAGGGATCTTCTTTCTTGGGCTGCACTGGCTTTATTTTTTGGTGAGGAGGGGGGGGGGGCACCATGTCAATAATGCAGTGTGCATGGTCTGATTCAGTGTTTCTGTTCCATGCAGAACGTGGTTTTAGTGGTCCTCCGAACTGTAGCCTGAGGGAACTGGGTTTCGAACAGTAGGGTTTTTTATGTAACATAGGCTTGCTTGGTGAAGAGGGTCTTTGAAAAGGGGTATATAGGGGAGGGAGGGTAGAAGCTGAAGCAGATTTATTTTGGCGATTCATTCAGTCCCTTTTCTGTGAGAGGAGGGTGGAAGACCGGGGGTGAGAGCCGGGCTCTGAATGCCGTTTAATCTACTGAATTGTGCCGCAGCACTAGTAACTGCCCTATTGCTGCAATGATTAAAAAAAAAAAATACAAACTAATAGCAGAGATCCTGTACATACGCGCCACTGGGGCATATGAATCTGTGGAGGGCTTTCCTGCTTTATTTTTACCACCTCTGCAATTCCAATCTGGCTCTGAATGTTTATAGTCAGCCAGGGAAAATGAGATCTATTTTGTGAATCCAATTACTTGTGGAATTTAATGGAACCTCATCTGTAGGACCCAAAAGATATCTCGCTTTTCACTGTCATGAAACAAAGGCTGACTTTCACGAGCTCTGTCATTTTCTAAATTTTCTCTAGATTTTAGCTCTCAGACCAGTTAAATGGTGGTAATGAGATAATATTATGAGAATCCAGGCATTTACTGTATGTTCCTAAGAACTCATGAACCAGACAGTGTACAACGTAATTTAAATATTTCAGATTATACAGTAATATGCGAATTCTATGTGCATTGCAGATGACACAATGCAGTATGTGTATGTGTGTGCTTTGCTCTCTGAAGATTGCAAAGCCCTGTGTATACGTCCATCCTGTGCTCACAGTAGATAGTATAGCACAATGTGTATGTCAATCCTGTGCTCGCAGCTGCTATATTGCACAATTTGTATTTGAATGTTGTGCTCACAGCAGATTGTATAGCACAGTGTGTATGTGAATGTTGTGCTCACAGCAGATTGTATAGCACAATGTGTATGTGAATGTTGTGCTCACAGCAAATTGTATTGCACAATGTATATGTGAATGTTGTGCTCACAGCATATTGTATTGCACAATTTGTATGCGAATGTTGTGCTCACAGCAGATTATATAGCACAATGTTTATGTGAATGTTGTGCTCACGGCAGATTGTGAATGTGAGTTGGTGTGCTCAGTGCGAATTAATTTTTTGTGTGTGTGTGTATGCGAGTGCTGTGTGCACTGCTGATGGAATTTGTCCAGCATGTGTACGCGAGTGCTGTACTTACTGCAAATGGTATAGCACAGTTTGTGAATGTGGTAGGTGAACTGCAGATTGTGTAACACGGTGTATGTGAGTTTTGTGTGCATGGCAGAGTGCGTAGCAGAGCTTGTCTCTGTGTGTGTGTGTGTGTGTGTGTGTGTGTGTGTGTATACTTGAGGTAGGTGGGGAGCTGAAAGCATCATGCAGATAGCTTCGCCTCTGAATGGTCCCAGGGCACAGGTCCATAAGGAGAGCCTTGTTCTGTCTGAATGTTGATCATTCAGGCAGGGGCCCAACCATCAGCTATATATACAGCGGCCTACAAAATCAAGCACACAGCCCCTTAGTCTGCTATCCAGAATAACCGTAAGGGTATTATATTACTACATCGAAAATTCATGACCACATATACTAAATACATAACCACGTATACCTTCTTGTTAATATGTCTTGTCATGAGTGTATCCATTGTTGGTCTTCCACCCAGCCCAGCTGTTCGTGTAAGTTTTGGTCCCATTTCTTCAACTGATCTTCATTATTGTCTTTTTCCATTCTCCTCCCCACTTGTTTCTTTTCCCACGTCATCACAGGCCTTTTTCATTACGTTGATTGTCAACTATTGTATTTAAGTTCCTGGTCTCTCTCATTCCTTTGCTGAATTGTTGCCTTGTCTACGGTTTCATTACCATCTTAACCCTTTGAGCGCTGAATACATTTTCAAGGAATTAAAAATGTAGTTAACGTGAGCTGTTGAAAACCTATCATGTTTCAACTTGTTTAAAAGAGCTCCCCTGCGGGAGCTCTTTTAAACAAGTTGCCACATGATAGGTTTTCAACAGCATCTGATTTTTATATCTTACATCAGCGCTGAAAGGGTTAAAAGTTCATCTACTTGAAACTAACACGTTAATCCTTCAGGGATCTCCTACTGAAGTTCAGTTTTGGCAAGTGGTGTCTTCCAGTTTCGCCACCAGTCCTGTTTGAGGAAGTGCACCTACCTGTGTGCCTTGGTTCTTTCGGTTCACCGTGCTGGAGCTGACCCTAGTTCAGCCCCTTCGACTCATTCAAGCACAAGGCCTCTACTCCTTTCGGCATCAGCTTAACTGTGGATGTCAGCTTCAAAAAGCTTTTTGTGTGTCAAAGTTCTCTTTTTGTTTTGTTAATGAATGCCAATTTTGCCATATTCAGTGATTTTGCATTTTGCTCCTCTCTGCTGTTCCTAAAAAAATAAATTCTTGATTGTTTTCACCACTTCCACAAAAAATGAGCTGTTAATTTCAGTATAAAATAAATAACAGCGCTAAAATACAAGGACATTTTGTGCTGGAATAAGGTCAAGAGTTCATGAGAAGTGATAAATGAATGGGGTGTACCTTGGTTTCCCTTTTCAGGTCTCTGGTTACGCTCACAACCACAACCATTTCGCCAGACTGTAGTGGACAACGCCTCCACCCTCTGGTGGGGCCTTATCCCTCAACTCGGCTATAATGAAGTTATGATGTCGTGTGTGAGATGGCAAGATCAGTATCCAGCCATTAACACCACCTCCAGGGAATAGGCTGATACCAACCAGTACTGCTGCATAACACTGCTTTGGAGGACCAGGGGTTAGGGGTTAGGTGGGGATGGGGGGGGAGTTAATGCGTTTTTGTGTGTGTGAATGTGTGTGGTATGTGTGCAAGTGTGTTTTGTAGTTAAAAAAAGGAAGAAATTATGTATATATATATATATATATATATATATATATATGTGTGTGTGTGTGTATATATATAAATAAAGGAAAAAAAGGAGTACATTTTAAAAAAAGATGTAATACACAAGAATTGTAATCATAATGATGTTGAATGATATCAATGGTTCATGTATAAGGTAATCCAGAAGGAGAGGGGAGAAGAAAAAGCAAAGAGAAATATGCTAGAGGAAGTGGAGATTGTGAAAATGGATGAGGAAAAAAAGACAGTCTGAAAAAAAATGAATGGTTCGATAGATAATGACAGTGGACGTTAAAGGGTCAATACGTTCATGAGAATGGTTAGTCAAGAGATTATTGATTACGAGAGAAAAGTTAATGTTGAATTTTACGATGACGTGACAGACACTAAGGCACCTTTGCATAATGGCTAGAATAATGGAAAATAACTGCCATTGGTGTGTTGAGTGACGCACAGAAATACTCAAGACACTAGGCTGTCTCTGGTTACTTTCAGTGAGTGTCTGTGTGTGGAGCCCATTCTCATTTCGACGCGTCATATATTGATGCTACCTGACCAAGCATCGATATACGAGGCAAAAGGTCAGTTTTAGTGTCCTTTAACGACACCAGTGTAAAACGAACCCTACCCCCTAACCCCTAACCCTTAACCCGAACCCTAACCCTCAAATAATGACGCCAAAAGCTTACTTCTGCCTCATATATCGACGTTTGGGCAGGTAGTGTCAAGATATGACGAGTCCGGGATGAGAATGTGTTGGTGTGTGACATCCAGGGGAGAGAGAATTTGACGTGTAGATGTGACATTTAGAGCTTGATGTTATGTTACAGCTGTGGTTCCAAAATGGAGGTCAAGGACCCACTCGGACAGCTGCTTAAATTGTCTTTTCTGCTCCTGCCGACAAATCTCCCGGCCTTGATGAGCTCCTGTAGACTGGAGCACATTTATGGTTTATTTCCTCCCCTTTGTCAGTGCGACAATTTATTTACTGCCTCTCCCTCTGTCAGAAATGGTGGGACTCTGGTCTTGTGAGAGGGGACTGTTTTACCTTGAGAAGATCTATCACAAATATTAATATATCAACAATTGAAATAGCTATTCATCTGCTAGATGTATACAAATTTTAAATAATGAGCTCTGGATACACTTAAGTTTTTAAGTCTAATTTTCATGTCTTTGGTCAAACTCATGATTCTGTAAAATAACCAGATTAATTACCAATTTGGGGGATATTCTAATCTTAACACTCTAAGCATAGTTTCAAATGGACCAATGTTGTATCCTAAATATCATGGCCATTTATCATAAAAGAGACATCTGTAAAACAATGTCTTGGTAACTTTAGGTGAAAATACTTCCGGTCCTAAACTGGAGTAACACACTTTAGACTTTTCTCAGTGTGCGTCTGTCTTGGTTCTGAAAATGTTCAAAATACTGCAACGCTCCCCATTTCCTCATCCTCCACAAGGCCAAAAACCATTTGTTTCTCCATCCTACAGGGGGCAGTATGTCTCAGTAGGACACTGATGTCGTGTATTTAGTGTGTTATCACATATTAACCACACATCCACATAGCGAGACAAATCAGGAAATCACTCATAGAGAACAATGTAAAGTGAATGACACACTGCGCATCAGGAGGGAAGCATCCATGTGGATGGCAGTGAACGAGAATCGTGACTGGAATTTAAACTAATGCAGTCCCTCCACACTCGCAGGCAGTTACTTACACATCCAAGCATATGCGCACACACAGTACTGAAGCCATGCCCACCACATTGTGCAAGGGAGGAGAATATGGCATGTGATTGGCTGTGTGCCATCTCCCATTCAGGAAACAGTGAGCAGACTGGCGGCTGAGAAGCCTACCCTGGCACAGTGATCTCCATGCTTTAATCCCGTCGTTTATTGTTTGGCCCGCAGCAGTCATTTCAACACCTCTGTTCTGCAAATACCCATCTCAAATTGTGTGTGTGTGTGTGTGTGTGTCTGATAAGCACACTTTCTTGTGGGGCTGCACAGTTCTGCGTAAAACAGCAGGACTCACGGCTTTGTCAATGTGTGTGTGTGTGTGCTTGTGTGCGCGTGTGTGGGTTTGTATAGCTATACTTGTGAGAACCAGGTCCTGAGAAACAATTTGTTGTGAGGACACTTGGGGTTTTAAGAACATTTGGGGGGTCCTCACTGAGGATTATGGCTAATTGGTTAAAGTTACGGTCACGATTACAGTGAGGATTTGGTTCAGGTTAGGGTTAGGCATAATTTGGTTATGGTTATGGTTTGGGAAAGAGTGTAATGAATGAAGGAAGTCACTACAGTGTCCTCAAAAGGATAACGATACAACTGTGTATGTGTGTCTGTATGTGTGTGTTTGTGTGTGTGAGAGGGAGAAAGAGAAAGCGAGAGAGCGAGAGAGCATGTCGTCTGGTTCCTGGCAGCTTGTAAATGCACATAGATTTAAGGAAGAAGGAGGTAGCTAATCTCTCATTTGCCACAGCCGGCTCCCATTGGGTAAGACTCGACACATTTTACGTTCGGCCCTCTCAGTCCTAGTAATCTGTGATAAAGGGTCATCCTCAGGGTCATTATGCAGTTGCTCCGTTTGGTCTGTCAATGCCTCTGTATTTGCAATGTCACTGTGGCCAAGAGAATCCCTTAATGGAAGGAGTTGAACCCCACCAATGTAATCCGTCCTTAATGGAAAGCAGTCATGGCTGACCTCCAAATTCCATTTCCTGAAGCTTTTGTAGGATTATCTGGCTGTTGTCCTTGCCGCTGTCGGTGAAAGCATTTGTTATAGGGGACAGGATGCTTTTCAGTCTCATCTGAAAACAGGGAAAGTGTAACTCTGCAATACGATTGTACAATTACATGCAAATACAACATTTCCGGTGAAATGCTTACATTTGGGGAAAGCCGCAAAAGACAGGAAACAACTGGATATTTAAAAGGGGGTCACACAGGAGCCCCCTCAGATTTGCTTTATTCACCCAGTAGTGATATGCGCGCTCTGATGAGCTTCCCAGAACCTTGAATCTACAACACGAGTGCCCTCTGCTGGCTGAGAAGCAAAACCGCGCCAAAGAGTCTCTTCTCACAAACTTTCAAGAAAAAAGATACCGGTACGTTGTTGATATTTCGCTCGAGAGTGTAAATGATCAACACCCTAGAACTGCCCCTGACGGACAACCTCCCACTCTTCGTAAAAGAGAAGCTAATCTGATTAATTTGGCCATCAGGGGCTCTGGTAATATTAAAAGGGAAGAGAATGGCTCGTATTGTTCTCCAGATGGATAATCTCATTACAAATTTAGAGATTACATGCTTGAAACTACAGGCTTATGGATTTCTAGTGCCAAGAAAGCAGTTGAGTGTGCGATTAAAAGACCTCAGTGCTGTGATGCTGAAATATCCCTTTCACAGGAAACCTGGGATATACGCCAGTAAGCCAAAATATTTGACCACCCACAGATGAAGGGAATAGTGTGGATTATCTCATAACAGTGCCACATGGCAAAGTCTGGGATATATTAGATGGCAAGTAAACACTTGGTTCTCGCAGTCAAGTTGTTGGATGCTGGAGAAATGGACAGGCATGAAGACCAGAGAGACAAGGGAGAATTTTTTACTGCCACAGGACCCGGTTGCAGCATTTTTGAAATAGCAAGGCCGTGGCGGCCATACTATTCGACTGATTGCGATCAAAATCAATAGGGTCCATCCCAGATGTAATAGCAACCCACCCACAAAATTTCAGAGATATCCGTTCATTACTTTTGGAGTTCTCTTGTGCACAAACAGACAGACAAATAGACAAACCAATGCCAGCAAAAACATAACCACCTCAGCGGAGGTAAAAATATGTACCATTTTGGGAGCTACAGGAATTCAGAAGCTTCGAAAGACATTGACATTTTATGACACCATTAAAGCTGCAGTTGGTAACTTTGAGGAGAGAGGGGACTTGGCATAAAAATTTGAAAAAATGCAACTTTCAGATCCCTCCCCCTCCCCTCTCCACTGCACTCCTGCCCTAAGACCCTCCCCCAAAAGGCTGCTGTGCACGCGAAGGCACGCGAGCTGTTATGCATGCGACCAAGTTGCCAAGGCTAGACATTACTGTTGTGAACAGTGAACACTGCTGGCCAACAAACGAGCAGAAATAAATCATGTCGACATGAAAAGTAATCTACAGCAGTATGTATTCAGTAAAAACCCAGCACACGCTTATTTCAGTAAGTTACCCATTTTTTTTAGTACAGAAACTGTTGTGAATCCCGCTGAATGGCCAGTAAACCATGTATGACAGCATTTTGCTGTGAGAGCACAGAAACGTTACACATATTTATGAGGACAACAATACAACCGATAAGACTGCCAGGTCACTTCATAAAGATATTTTCTGCTACTTTCTAATAAAACGACACCAGTAATGTTAGCTCTAGCATCGGAAACAAGCTAACGTTAGCTCAACTGCAACATCACATGCACTACGGAGTACTGTAACAATTACAAGACGCTGGCTATTTGAACAGCGACTGTGCTTATGTGACGTTCACTCGCTATTTGCAGAGCGAAACTGAATTGATGCCGGTTAGGGCTGGGGTTAGTACCAGCTGTGCATGTGAGCGACGCCAACTTGCTGATTTGCAAAGCATTGCGGAGCAAAAATGAACCAACGAATAAAGCAGGGGTTCACCTGTCTAGCAGAAAAGTCGCCAACTCTGCGTCAGTTTTTAATCCTCCAGATACAGATACAGAGCCTCTGAAAAAGCCACTCCACTGTTCCTCGTTTTATGGCTTTGTCTAATTCTTTCTTTTGTGCTTTTTTTTCTTCTGGCTTCCTCTTCTTACTTGTCTTAGCCGTGTGTGCTGTTGTTGGTAACGGAGGCATCGGTATTTTTTTCCTCGCTGATGGCTGTTGTTGCGCCATTAGTTTCTCTAAGCTCCTGAACCCTCTCTCAGGGATTTGAGCTTGTCTGAGCACTGGCGTGAACTGAGGAGGAAGGGGAGGAGGCTGTCAGCTGCGTGCATGTGCACTGTTTGGCTGTCAGACACCATTCTGGCTCTAATTGGTTCTTTTTGGTCGGACAGAATGATTCTTTTAAATTGCAGTAGGAGCAATAGGTGGGTTTAAAGGAGCCTTTTTTTAAAAATTACAGAGTACTAGTTTTATGTAATACTGCCTGTACACAGTGACAGTTTTAGCAAAAATGACCAAAAGTTACTTTTAAAAGACTTACCAACTGCAGCTTTAAGTATATGAGTGAATGTGTTGCTATGCTGTGAGCATGAACCATTGTCAAAGTGAGTGTTGACCCCAGCGAAAGTGACGTCACACTTTTTCAGTGTATTAACCCCTTTGCGCAGAATACAAATTTTGCCAATTTTTCCTGTTGTGCATGAGCCGTTTTAAGCTTTAGAACTCAGGATTTGTGTCACAAAGATTTTTGAAAATTATTCAAGTGAAGCTAGACATTTGGAAATTCAATTACAGAATTGTTAAGGAATTACATTTTGGAATTTACGGACGCCGGCGTCTACATCTGCAGAAAGGGGTTTGTACAGGAACTTGGGCAAGAAATCACTGGCATGGCCAATAGGGATATCAGGTTTAAAAAAAAATTGTCCGTTATTTACATATTTCACATTCTGATTCCAAAGAAGCGCACCAAATTATTTAAAGCGACGCAACAGCCATCTTCGAAAATGTTAAATTTGCGACATTAAACCGTGGAATGTTGAATATATTTACCCAATAAACACACGAGATGGCGATCCGGTGAGGAAAAAATTCCGATCGTATTTTATCAGCTTTAGTTACATTCTGCTGAAGTTCCCTTCATACTGACTTGCTTCCTCATAACGTAATGCGCTTGACCTTGCTCTCAACCTCGTGCAAACCTTGCGCATTGTTGCTTCTGGTGTGAAAGCCCCGTTAGACCACTAGCCAAATTGCTAGATAACGTCAGTAATATAGCCATCATAGCTATGCTATGAAGCCATCTTTGCAAATATCCGTGAGGAAGAGATATTCTTCTTCTATGATGTTTATTTGAGGTTGGAAAACAAGCTAACACTTTTCATATCTTTGGCCATAGCACAAATATAGTACTTTGAATTCTCGAATGTCCATATAAAACTCTTTGATATAAAAAAGCATTATGTCTGAGTAACTAAAATATATAAATACAATGCAAAACAAAGATGGATTGGCAAGGATGGAATCAGATTGTTTGGAGTGGATACAAGGTGTCAGAGCCCAAAGGCAAGTCAAAGTAAGTTAGTTGGGCAGGCTGCCTAATTTAGTGACTTAACTAATCATAGAATGAGCTGAGGTGGGGTGACTTAAGACGGCTAGTCATACTGTTCTGTATGAAGTCTAGTCAATAGAGTCCAAATAAAGGGGTTTAGTAATTTCAACAGGTTCCTTTGTTGCCTCATCTTCTCCAGCCTCTTCTATTCTGAAATCGCCAGTTGGTAGCATAAAAACCCAGAGACCCAAATCTCAATTTTACTTTACTGAATTGATAAATTCAGAATGTGATTTACTCATACTGAATGGAATGTGCAACCATCGTTGATGAAGTATCATATTTTATGAATGGCTGTGTACGTAATTTTTTCATGATCTAATTATGCAACTCTGCTATACTGACTTAAAATGTGGGTTTCGGCTCCCTTTATTGTTAGTGTTATTGGGCACCTCATCTTGTGAGCCTACTGAGTGACTTCAATACTTTCCTGAACACTTGATCACCCAGTAATCTGAAGATTCATCAGTCTGGGATGGGACAAGTAAGAGTCAAATTTCAACACAACAGCTTAAACTCAGCATCGGTTTTGAAAATGGTTAGCTAACCACAGACTGTATAAAAATATGGACGAAGCAACCGTGACGTCACCCATTGGTTTCAGCATACCATTTAGGAAGCCTTGATTTTGGCAATTTGAACAGCGCCATTTTGTCATTTTGAAACCGAATGTGATTGAATTGAAGATCCAGGGAGGAGCAAGGGGTGGATCCACTGGTGACTCTGCCATATCTGAAGAAGGACCAGATGATAGCCACGCCCCTTAAGCATATTCTGGCCTTATCCTTTATTCTAGTCTATTTGGGACCATAAGGCACAAAAATGAGCATCATGATATATCAAAGGAGGCTTGCAACTTGCAATAGATACCATAAAATAATGAGGAAAATCATTATTGAAATAATAAATCAGGTGGGAAAGTAGGGTCATTTTCTCATGGACTTCTATTGCATTGAACTTATTTCTATAACCACCGACGTCGCCATCAGCTGGTCATTAAATAGAATGCAATTTCCGCATTGGCGTCACTTTTCAGACCCGGGTGCTGCATCCATCTTTTTATTTTATACAGTCTATGTTAGTGACTGGAGTTATTCAAATCTTTATGCAAACCAATGCTAAACCCAAGTCCAGCTTCACTAGCTCAACTTTAGTTGCTACAGTGAAACAGAGTGGTCAGTCTCACTCTTACTCTTGAACAGATCTTGAAGCTGTACTCGGGTTAATTGAAAAAAGAAAGCACATGCAAAAGCAAAGCAAACTGCAGTTGAGGATAAGAAATCCTCATGAAGTGAGAGGGATGAGCGCATCAATATTTGATGTATATGTGGATTCACATTTATGACCCCCAAGTTCAGAGGTTTGACCGCTGCAAATAAAGTCACAGAAGTCACCAACCCCTTGACTCAAAAAAAAAAAAAGAAAAAACTGAGAGCTCTGGTGGCAATACTTTTTCACAGCACTGTATGGTTGGCTATTAAAGTCATTATTTGAGTTGGATATTAGAAGGATGTTTCCACGCTTCCAACAGAGTTCTCTGTCCTAAACCAGTGCTTTTTTTATTGCCAATATTCACCATCTGTTGTAAATATTATTCCTCCCTTGTATTGTCTGATTTTACAAATTAATACAAGCACTGAAACGGCATTACGTGTAGAAGACACATTGCTTTTTCTCGAATTTACTGACTTTCTACGCTTAACAGTGACACTTCTTTCTCATTCTCAAAAATATTCAAAATTTGCCAAGAATTACAGCCAAGCTGGGCAATTTATTATTCTTGACACTCAAGCAACTATTACTGTAGAAGGCACGTCGCAACGTGGAGCAAGAATCTCAATTACAGGTCTTCAGTTTCTCAAAAGACACATCAGCAAAATAAAATCATTATTTTTAGCATCTGTGCCAAACTTACGTGAAACCCTCAAAAATCATTGGAAATAATTTTGAAGTGGGGCTTCAGTATCACAAAGGGTGGTGGCACAGAATTTGATGCATATTTTTTTATATTAATTAGATTTCCTTGGTCCCACACTGGTATATCAAAAAAATAGAAATGAGGGCGTAATTAAAGGAGGTGGAGTCAGATATCATTTGACCAATTCTAATTCATATCCAGTTTTCCTCACTTGTCCTTGACTTATGCAGGACAACAGTGTTGCAGAGAAATTGTCTGGGTATTCCTGTAAAATTAAATAAAACTAAGCCTCATTAAAAGAAAGCAAATTTTTATTTTGGAAAAAAGAAAAGCTTCCTGAATAGGTCATACTGCACTGTATGAATGTGCAGGGGTGTATGATCACTCATTATATGGGATCTTGGTTCTTGGGCATATAAGTTAATGAACGCTGAAGAGCACAAAGCTTTTTTGATGAAACCAATCAATAACAATCCATCATGGCGTGATAATGCTAAAAGTAAAAGTAATGTCTTAAGTTTTAAACTGTGGAACACCTTGCAGCTATTTTTTGAAAATTGAAGTCTGCATATCAGTTTTTTACTTTAAAGACACTGAATAATTTTTTAAGTATTTGTTCTTTTTCCCCTGCACTACTTTTGTAAGCATAAATTCAAGGTGCTTCTCACACATTTTCTGCTAAGACTGTTTACACAAAGACTGTTGTCACCAGTAAATTACCAATGTTTAGTAGAATTTATTCATGCCAAATACTCATTACAGAAAATTGATCACTGTATCATTTTAGAATAATCACATGTAATTCTGGAGCCAAATTGATCATGAAAAATGTAAGCATATTTTGTTTTTTTTTTAAAAAAAAAGTAACAATTGCGTTGACATGGAAAATCAGGTAAGCATAGTCAAAGTAAAACAGATCAAAGCACTAATGTCTGCTACTTATTGTAAATTACTGAAAATGAACCCAACATCCATAATTTTTTTTTTTTTTAAAGATCTCCTGCTTTCCTTTCAAACTAATGTGGGAATGCCAGAAAATATGGCGTGCCATCGTTATGAGATTCACACACGGAAGCTGAGCAAAGCCCAAGAAACCATGTACCCCAGCACATCCATTCACTTGGCCTTCTTCCTGCCCTCTACAATCAAACTCATGCTATCCTCATGGGGGCTTTCCAGCTGACGCACCACCTTTTTCTCCACCTTGTATTCCTGCTTGCCCACGTGGGGGTCTCCTTGCACCACAAACTCTCCGCCTCGATAGGTGATGGTGGCACCGGTCCTGGGATAAGTGCCATATACCCTACGCAGGTCTTCTGTCACGAAATCGGGCAGGTCCAAGCGAGGGCCATACACCCTCTCCAGCTTCCCCCACTTAAGGTCTACCTTCATGGATGCGCCCTCGGGCCAGCTGTGCTTACGCCGTGGCAGAGGCCAAGCCGGCACCTGACTCGTGCTTAAAACGGCAGGCCATGGATGCTGCCAGTAAAAATTCCAGGAGGCACTTCTGAGAAACAAGGGGTTCAGTCCATAGTAATGGTGGTATTCTACATGGTCAGGTGTCTCATTCAGACCACCAAAATACCTCCATGGATGGCTGTAGACCGGTGGCAGGTAGTGCCCAACTTCCTGCCAGAGTGTGTACAGCCCATTGGGATGACATGACATTGTACAGGTAGCGTAGGATGCAGGTAGTGGGACTGAATTGCTCTTGTCCCTGAGTTCAGCAAGCAGTGCGGGAACGACTGCAATAGTCAGCTGCTCAGTTACTTGAGCATACTTTTCCAGCAGATTCCTTTGTCATATGAGCCCTTGAATACAAAGCCTGCCAAAACTGAAAAATGTAAACAAAATTAAACAAGTTAAAAAAAAAAAAAAACCAACTCTGCGGGCATGGAAAGAGTAAGTAATAATTGAAAGGTGAACTGCAAGCACTCAATAAAACTGTAAATGAAGTCACTTGAGACCAACAAATAAACATGCTCTGAATATGTACTTTCTCAAAATGCTCAAGAAGTTAGATGACACTTTTAAGACAATATTAAACATAAGAATGAAATGTTTCATTTGACTTACTTTTTCAAAGCACATCATCATTGTCCTTGCCAGAGGTATTCAAAAAGCTTCTGCAGGTATAAGTATATAAGAAACCACAGATCCACTGGCTGCACAAAGACAAACATTGTGTTACCGTATCCAAGCACCAGGTAAACATAAAATGGAATGTACACATAGCCTAGATCAAGGCCCCTTGACTTCATGCTATTTGCCAACCACTGATCTGTACTCCAAAATAACACCATGCCAGTTACTTTATTCCGACCACTCACCAACTAACTCCATGAAACATTTCATAAAAAGGAGTAAAGGGGGTATAAGAAAGAAATTACAGAAAATTATGAAGCATTAAAGAAACAAAGGAAAAGCAGCAGGGCATTTCCACGGTGACTCACGCAACATTTTAGTGCATTTCTGAATTTATATCTTGGCCTGAACCTTATAATGATGAATTTTAGCAACCTCATCATGTGTGTGCGGGATGGTGCAGGTAAAAGCTATAAAAAGGTATGTACAAATATCTTTAATTAACATTACATGAAAAGGACCACTTAAAAAATATCAATTTCAGTTGCAATTTCTCCTAAAAGTATGCAATATAGAAAATAATCAACACTCTCAGTGTTCATACAACCAACTGTGGTTTTAACTCTTTCAACCCCAGATATTCTAGCATCACTATACCCTTCAACCCCACAGCCCTCTGTAGAGGGCTGGTCATTATCTGGACATTGTATCTTACTGTTATCTCTGGAATCCCATTAAATGTAACCTGATATGTTCCAATCAATTAGTCAGATTGTTTGAATTTTCCCTACAGGAATTTGGGGTTGAAGGGAATATGTTGGTCAGCCCTCTGTAGAGGGCTGTGGGGTTGAAGGAGTTAAAGTGTACTGAAGAAAATTAAAAATTTTAAAACCAGTAAGTGGAGATATTATGTAATGAACGTGACTTGCGTTACCAACTTTTAATGTCCAACACAGCTGCATATGAGGACTAGATATGCATATTGGAAGTACAATTTTGTTAGGTATGGGCAACGGTAGGAAAAATAGAATTTACAATTACAGCCTGCCAGGGGCAATTGTGAGGGAAGAAAAAAATGTTTTTAGCTCCGCTGTGACGATACTCAGCAGTCAGCGGAGCTTTCCTAATGCCGAGTTGTCCGGCGACCGTCTGGCATCAACTTTTCACTTCACATTTGAATATCTCAAAAACTGTCTGATAGCTTTTTGTCTAATTTGTTGTGAGCCTTCCTTATGATGTTCTGATGAGCCCCCGCGATAATTAGAAAATTCTACGTCTCGGTTTTTGAGAAATTCAGCATTTTGGACTTAGAAATTCAGTGTTAGTGCTCCTTTTTCGCTCCGCTGTGACGATAGTCAGCAGTCGTCCGGTGTCTGTCTGTCTGCCCGTCCGTCTGGTGTCAAGTTTTCCCTTCAAATTTGAATATCTCAAAAACTGAGAACTTTTTTTCTAATTTGGTGCAAGCCTTCCTTGTAATATTCTGAATATTCACTGTGAAAATTAGAAAATTCTACATCCTGGTTTTTGAGGAATTCAGCATTTTGGATTTAGAAAATCAGTGTTTTTGCCAATTTTTTTAAGTCTTTCATTAATATCTCAAAAACTGTCTGATAACCTTTTGTCTAATTTGTTGTGAGCTTTCCTTATGATGTTCAGATGTTCCCCTGGGAAAATTAAAAAATTCTACGTCTCGGTTTTTGAGAAATTCAGCATTTTGGACTTAGAAAATCAGTGTTTGTGCTCATTTTTTCAGTCTTTCATTATTATCTCAAAAACTGTCAGATAACTTTTTGTCTAATTTGTTGGGAGCCTTCCTTATGATGTTATGAATATCCCCTGCGAAAATTAGAAAATTCTACATCCCGATTTTGGAGACAATCAGTGTTTGTGCTAATTTTTTCAGTCTTTCATTAATATCTCAACAAGAGGCCTGGTGGGTATTTGTTGGTTGTTCGTATTGCTTGCTGGTAAGATGATTGAAATAAATGATTGCAATTTACAGTGTGGTTCTATTGTTATACTACATAAATTGAGGCACCAAACTGGTTCACAGCATATTCTGGTTACCAAATGTGTCATATGTGTTAATATTGCAATAGTTTTCAAGGATTTCTGAAATTAAGTTATGACATGGACATTTCACTCATCTTCAGCGGAGCTCTCTAGGCCGACAGGCCTCTTGTTGTAACTTGCATTACACCACCATCATCACCAAAATTTAACGCAGAATCCTGAAAACTTTGGAACAGATGGGGAATTTTAGCTACCAAAATACACTTGACCGAGGTTTCAAACTATAAAATCTACATAGTTGTCAAGAATGCACCCAAAAACATGATGCAGAGGCCAGGTAGTGTCTGAAGCCCAAAATTAATGAAATTTTATCATTTTAACTGATGTAACAAGTAGGATTCAAGACAGGATTTGATCAGAAATACTGAATTTAGTACTATTTCTTAAAAGTCTATGATGTTCCACTCTATAAAAATACAGATTTCCATAGAAATTTGAAAGTATTTGAAGGTCTTTGTCCCCATTTTCATGGAATTAACCAGCAGCATAAATAAAAAAGCTGATACTGGAGAAGCAAAAATGTCTTTTCACCTCTTACAACCAAAGGGAAAAACAGGTGAAATTCTGCCAGTTTTGACTTCTGTTACAAAAAGCTCCATCACAAAAACTACAAATGCCAGACATATGGTTCAAATCTTTTCTTTAACTGGAGAACTTTCCTTTATGCCCAGTGATTTTCCACATAAGTAGTTTCTAATACTCAAGCACTAATGTAAAGAGAATGTCTAAAGAACAAAAAACCAATTAAAATTTTGGAGATTTTTTGTTGATGAGCTACAGCAGGTATGAAGGAAATGACACCAGTCTGGAGTACTTGCATGTCCTCAAAATACTTTAGAAAAAGGACATGTTGAAACTTTTAATCATTCCAGCAGTTCATCAAAAACAAAGAGCCCATTTTTGCCAGTTTTTTAAATTATCTAGTATCATAGAATGCCTAGTATATCAAATTCTATAAGGGTCAGGAATATGGCTCAATGCATTTAAAAAAAAAAAAAAAAAAACCAGGGAAGTACCCTTTCTCCACAAAACAATTAAGTCCAGTATCTAATATTCAGCTTCAATAATGCATGTCCATGACATATAAAAAATAAATTGGACCAAGGGTCCTGTAGCTTACCGGCAAGAAATCTTATGGTGATAATTTAAGTTATGAAAATTTCATATGAAGTTTGACCTTCGAATCATCGAAGGTCAATGTCAAGGTCACTAAATAAAAGTTCACATACATTTATAAGACCTCCTGTAATACAATCCTAAGCTCTGAAGCAGTTTTGGTAATACAAGTCATTGAAAATTAAATATGTCAATTGTGAACTTCAAAGGTCACAGAAGGTCCAGTTGAGGTCAGCAAATGGACTTCATATATGACTTTCTAAATGTCTCTGTACAAACCTTGGCTCAATTTGTGACCATTTTGGTGATACAAGTTGAATTTTACAAGGTCACATTTGACCTTCGAAGGTCAATACAAAGGTCACCAAATGAAAGGTCATGTATGACTTCCTATATGTCTCTAATACAAACCTAGGCTCCATCTGTGACCACTTTGGCAATACAAGTCATTGTAATTGTATTATGTCAAGTCTGACCTTCAAAGGTCCCCGATAGTCAAGTTGAATGTCCCAAATGAATGTGCATGTGTGACTTCCCTGAAGTCTGTGATACAAACTTAGGCTCCATCTGTGACCTTTTTAGTGATAGAAGTCATTGAATTTTCACTTGGTCAAGTTTGACCTTTGAAGGTCAATATGAAGGTCATCAAATGAATGTTCATATATGACTTCCTATACATTACCAATACAAACCTACACTATCTGTAATGATTTTGCAAATATAAGTCATTGAAATTTCACTGTTAAGTTTGGCCGTTGATGGTCAAGTTCAAGGTCACCAAATAAACTTCATACATGACTTCCTATATGCCCTCAATACAAACCTAACCTCTATCTGTAATAGTTTTGGTGATGGAAGTCACTGAAATTTTGCAATGTGAAATTTGACCTTTGAAGGTCAAGTTCAAGGCCACCAAATGAAAGTTCATATATGACCTCTTATACGTCTCCAATACCAACCTACACTCCACTTGTAACGATTTTGCTGATATAAGTCATTGAAATTTCACTGTAAAGTTTGGCCAAGTTCAACATCACCAAATGAAACTTCATACATGACTTCCTATATGCCCAAAATACAACCCTAAGCTCTATCTGTAATAGCTTTGGTGATAGAAGTCATTGAAATTTCACTATGGGAAGTTTGACCTTCGAAAGTCACCGAAGGTCAAGTTCAAGGACACCAAATAAAAGTACATATATGACTTCCTGTAAATGTTCATACACATGTTCCCAATCTTCAATATTTTCAAGCCTAGAAGCCTTTGAAAAAGTAAACATTTTTCTTGACCTCAAGTTTGACCTTTCAAGGTCACCTGAGGTCAACTTTAACACAGCCAAAATATAGGATATATATAACTTCCCATTATCAAGAATACAAACTTAAATCTCCATCTGCAACCATTTAGCTTCCACAGGCAATTATGCCCATTCTCCATAAACCCAATATTAAAGTACAGCGCCCCCCAGACCCACTTCCATTCGATTCAATCAAAATGGCACTGGCACTGTACAAAAAAGTGTATCAAAATGAGTTGATTGCCAGATTTAGAAAAAGAAGCTCAGACAGTTTTTGAGGAATAATTTTTTGAAATTTCAAGTCCTTTCTTTCAACATTGTTAATATTTTCCCTGACCTTGAGCTTGACCTTTCAAAGTCATCTCCGGTCAAATTTACTGTTGTCAAAATATAGGTCATATATGACTTCCTATATGTCGATATTACAAACTTAATCTCTATCTGCAACCATTTGGTCTCCACAGGCCATCTTGCATATTCTCCATAAGACCCAATGTTAAAGTACAGCGCCCCCACTAGGCCCACTTCCATTGATTCAATCAAAATGGCACTCGCACTGTACATTGACAGTACCAAGGTATGTTGATTGCCTGATTTAGAAAAAAATTTATTGTGCAGTTTTTGAGAAATAATTTTTAAAAAATTTCTCAGTCCTATCTTCAACATTGGGGTCAAAATTTCAAAAGCCCGTAAAATGGACAAAAATGATTCAATCAAGAATCTGAAAAACAAGCCTGGAGATATGGTCTAGTAGTATGTTATGGCAAATTTACATGAAAATTCATCGGGCCAAAAAATAGATTAAAAATGTTCCGGACGACAGATGACGGACGAAGGGCGCCACGCCTTGACAATAGCTCATTGGCCCATAGTGACGGTAAACTAAAAAAAAAAAAATAAGAATGGCTGCTTGCAATCAGGTTGTAATTTTTTTTTCCCCTGATGTGGTTCAGTAACTATGGATAAAATGACACTTCCAGTGTATGCTGACTACTTGTTTAAAAACCAAAGAGATTGGGTAATCTCTTTTCAGGCGAGCCTTATTTGTTTGGTTACCAATGAGTCATCACTATTCATTATAATTCTTTTGAAACCATGGTTTATTCCTATGAACCAAAATTTTTGCCCTCTTCATATTTTTACTGTATGAATGGCCCTGTAATGAATTTAAAAAGGAATATCTAAAATCACAACCTGGGTTTCTTTGTTCTGTGAGCAGGTCCTCCTCCGCTGCATTTGTGACTTTTTTCCTGACTACTGCACCAGAGTAAGAGATTGACCAAAGACAGTTTTTTTTAAAGGAGCTGCTCAGTCATTGTGAAGCACCCAACTTAATGTCTGCCACAGTTCCTCTGCAGTAAAAGCCCAACCTTCTATTGTGTTCCTTTCACTTCAGTGAGCCGTGCTTCCAGAAATGCAGTTGGCCAATCACAACCGAGTGAGCTTAAAGGAAACGGCCCTTAAAGAGGCAGGAGCCAAAACACCCGGTTTCAGGCTGTGAGCCTGAGTTGGTGCAAATCCTGCCTGAATAGCTGTAACTAGGTGCTTTTTGGCCATAATATGCAAATGTTCGCAAATAGACCACCAAAATGAATATGGTTATTTGGAAAATGGGCATACTATGCCTTCTTTAATGTTTCTTATTTCACAGGTATTCTACACAGCCAGGTCCATCTTGAATCATTTCTAGCCAGCTAAATGTCAAAAATATAACAAAATACGGGTGTCAAAACTTTTTCTCAAACAACTGACTTCTTACTGACAGAGGAATCACACAATACCTTGTATATAAATACTTTGGAGGAAAAAGGCTGCCAAATCTCTTTGCACTGCTTTGCCCCCCGAACTCACTTGCATCCCAAGATTCCTTGATACAAATCTCAGTTCAACTGGTTTAATTAAATAAAACAAAGATTATAGCTTACATGTTATAAACATTAAAAGAACAAATCTGAACTTGTTTTGAAAGTAGGCACAAATCACAGATTTTAGATTAAACACACTTTATTATTAACCATCTTAATTACATACAAATATTACAGAAATTACAGCTACATGTCCTTTTCACATCCTGGTGTACTGAATTGTCTCACTTAGTATTTACTTACCTATTCACATCAGAAGCTGTATTTGCATTAAAAATTAAAGGCTTCCGGAAACGGCCTTAAAACAGGTAAGAGAAATCAAAATAGTGATAAAACCAAGAACTGTGAACTATTCAGCTTCAAACCAATAACAATAATATTTATTAATCATTTGTGTTTATCATTTTGGTGCCAACTTAATCCTGTGAAAACAATACCTGGAGAAACAGAACTTTAACCTCTGGGTCCACAGTAGTCAAGGCAACAGCTCCACTTCAAACAGCTCAAATTTTCTGTGGCTCAGACCGATGTGATTGGGATACAAAAGCATTTTGAGTCAACAGATTCAGAGAAAATGTGGCCAGGGAGACAACAACAGAAGCAGCGAGAAAAACAGCTTGAAAGTAAACCAAGCATCTTAACCCTTAAGACCCTTTCGCACCAGGCTGTGTAGGGGTGTGGAGCAGCGCGGATGGCCATGCGCGTTAATGCGCATGGAGAACGCAAAGACATCCGCGGGGATGCGCAGGGGTACGCAGTAGTGCGTAGTGGTGCGCAGACATCGAACGCAAAAATTAAACGTTAAATTTTTTGTGCGGACCGCTGCGGGTGCCTCCCATACTCAATGAAACGTGTTACGAACGCAGTCAGACCGCGCCTCTGCATATTGCACAAGCGATCTGAGCGTAGTACAAACGCGCCCATACGAGTTCCACACGTGATCCACACGCACTTCCATTCTGGAAGGGGGTCATCCGCGCTCAGTTTCCTGCGGATCTGTCATTTTCGTTTCATATGGCCATCTGCGCTGCTCCGCGCCCCTGCGCAGCCTGGTGTGAAAAGGGCTTGAGAGCGCTAAATGCAGCTATCGTTGCTCAATGATCTAAGCCCTTGGAAACCTATCATGTGGCGACATGTTTAAAAGAGCTTCCTTTAAACAAGTCACCGCATGACAGGTTTTCAACAGCACAAAAAAAATTTTTTTTTTTAAATTTATTTCAGCGCTCTAAGTGTTAACAGAAGAGTGCAGCTTTAAGTCTATTATAAATCATTTTTGTACTTTTTTGAAAAAAAAAAAAAATGAAAACAACTGTAACGCATGTCGAGGTAACAGAACATCAGATGTGAATCAAACACAAGACTTCAAAACTCTGTAGCCATCAAAGGTGTATTTCAACACCAAGCACAAGACTGAGGGGAATTACCCCCACTGCAGACTCTGCATTCTCCAAGGGATCGTCTGAGCGACACCGCACTCCTGCACAGCCCACCATACATACAAACTCAATGGCAAATAGCGCGGACATCATGTTACAAATGCTTAAACCCATTATGCATCATGCACAGCAATCATGAATGCAATAAAATCAACATTATATTGTCCGGCAATTCCACAACACAGATGAGCCGTATTTATATGTGCTATGGTCAAAGTGCTTTTTTTTTTTTTTTTTTTTCCTTAGACCTTCAAGTTACGACTACGTAAAAAAAAAAAAAAAAAACAGTATAAAATACATGATACAAAAAGGCCAATTAATAAGTTTAACAATTTAATTTGCAACCATAATGGCCTTAAGTGTAATGCTTTCCTTCACAACTTTGGCAACTGGGTCGGCCTCTGTAAACGTGACCCTTCATGTCAAGGCTGAAATGTTAAGTATGGAGAAACAATTTGAATCAGTACATGAAATTGAATTTTACAAATTATATTTAGAAGTATCTACACTTAACCCAGAGCCCCCCTTCCTGTTCAGTAGTATAAAGGTACAGGTTTGTTCAGAATTACAAGTAACGTTCTCCCCCCACACTGGAATGACAAAGCACCAAGACATAATTTGACTGAAAAACTTTTCGACAGAGACCCTACATTGCGCAGTACTATGGAAGTCTGCAAAAAGCTCTGCATCACATCTGCTCATAGGCAGGAAAGTCAGAGTGGATGACCAGAGGCAGACTGTGGAAAGTGACCCTCACTCAGCCAGCACACATGCGCTCTGAGAACAGGAATTCATCACTGCGTTGAAAACTCCAACTCCCACAAGGCATTGTGACCACAATCGCACACAACTGCAGATTCTTGAATGCAGTTCGCTTGAATAATCACTCCATTTAACAAGTGATAAATTGGAGGTCAGGGTATATCATTATAACATTGGAATGAGCAGCAGATAATTTCTTATGTCTACCTGGGAATCTGCAAAGCTGTTTCTTGAGAGTCACTCAGCATATAATTAATTAACAAAGGCAGATAATCATCTTACATCCTTGGCCTGGTTCCTAGGGTCAGAATCTGTTAATATTAAGCAGGGAAAAAAAACATAAGACCATGGAGCTCTCGAGCATGTGGACGGTAGATCTCAGACATGGAACAAAAAATCTGATCAATAGAAGAGCCGAATGCAATTCAAAGAAACAGTAAGGGGAACTCATGCCTTTCTACTTCTTCAAACTTCATACAACTATGGACCATCAAAAACCGGTTTCCTAAATGGATCCCAAGAAACCAGTTTTAAGATGCTCTGATCTTGCTTCATTTTATCATTCTTCAAAAAAAAAAAAAAAAAAAAAAAATTTAGTAGGGCAACTGAACTTTTGCAAGGAGCATACAAATGAATGAAAAACACTTCAACCAAAATGACTCCCATGTTGTGGACATACAGTGATGAAATGAGAGCGAGGAAAAACATTTGCAAGGCCGCATCCAGCAGGGGTACAGTGCCTTCCTCTCGACTGGCTCAGGGCAGACCAGGCGCCATATGCTTTACTTCGGCTCAGCTTCAACTGCACGAATCGTAAATGGGATGAATCGAAAAGAACGAAGGTGCACAAGAGATTTCACCAAACATCACAGCCATTGGCTGCAGAATCTCATGAACTGCACGGTGGCTGGAATGAAAAATGTGTTAAGACCACAGTATATTACTATAGATCAACCATGTGACTGGCTGCATTTTTACTGTTCCAATGCCAAATTCAACGGTTTGTCACAAAGATATTTCTAGGTACTCCTGTTACTGGCCAAGGCACCCAGTTATTAAGAAAAAAAACGTCAACCAACAGGTTAATGTGAAGTAGTACTGATACAGATTGACATTAATACAGCTTGAGTTAAATTATTTTACCCAATGGAATCGCCATCAGATCCAGTACTTACAGAAGAACTTTGACATGGGTCATACACAGGCAACCACACACGCTCTGCCCCGTGTAAATGAACATGTGCATGAAAAATAACAGGGATGGCCACATGAAATCAGAGTACGGTAACACGGTTTTGTGGGATAAAACCCAAGCCTTTGGCTGTTTATGCTGCAAGGGCGATCAGCAGGAGAGTTAGAAAAGATGTCTCCTGCTGGCTGTACCGAAGGGAGTGTCCTGCACACAGGACAGGAGTTAACCCTCGCAGGACCAGGCACCCGGCCTACCGCAGGAATAAGGTAGGCGGAACACGGGGAGGCACCTGGAGGCCTGATGGGCCGAAACCACAGAAGCCTTGAGAACCTCCTTTCAACAGCTGCACTTTCGTACACATCATGACTACTGAGGCTGGTACTGACAGTGGTGGAACATTTAAAAGGCAGCGACGCCATGTGCGCTCTTCAGTGGTAGTGGTGACACTGTCAGGGTGGTGAAGACTGATGTCACAGGCCACACCCCCCCAGGCTCATTAACCCTCTCCCCTCCCCTCCTGACTTCACAAGCTCCTCCCCATTATGATCACGTCTTTAGGAAACCCCTCCATTTTGGCCACCTCAAAGCAGCCCAGTTTGCTATAAAAGTCCAACATCCTCTTGTCCAACTGCCTTACTTCACAGAAGGCACCATGTGAGCCTAGAAGTGTTCAAGGGAGAGGGTTGGGAGAAGAGAGATCAGTCATTCAATTAGACCAGCAATAATTCACAACTTCACTGAGGCAGCTTTGCAACAGTATCAATTTAAAAACATTATTAAAATAAAATTCTACTGACTTATCATCTTGTTCAACACAAGTAAACAATCAAAATTTCCCCAACGCACACAAGCAATCTCGGCCATCATGTGTAAAAACTAGGCCAACAGTGCCCGGGCGTCTAATGAAATAGCAGGGGTCCTAGTGAGTGATCAATATCGTGATATCATCCGAATGTCACCCCCCACTTCCCTGAGCAATGCGCAAGCCAAATGTCACCATGCAGGGTTGCCTGCCACAGTCAAAACTGACGCAAGCCAGATTTTAAACTAAAGAACAGGGCTTAGCATGCTGTGATATCACAGTTGGAAACGCATGTTTTTAAGCATGAAACTGCCTTTCAGGCTCATGCTGAAAGGACCAGACTTTTGGGAGTGACCCACCATTGGCTTTTAAAGATGACAGGAGACATCCCATCATGCTTTTCGCGACACTGGGGTCTGTGACTTTAGCATGAATGTCCACTTTGATCAGCGAGGGGAAGTTGCGCAGAAAGGACTCTGGTAGGCCCTCCTCTTCCTCGTGGAAACTCAGCATCATTTTCTGAGAGACGAAGGCGGAGGAAGAAATTCCCCACATAAGGCCAATTCGCACATCACACACAGAACAGGGACAGGGAGAGCCAGTGGGAGGATTGGGGAGAAAACAACACATAAATGATATAATACCACTGGCCCAATGCATTTATACATTTGCACAGTTGTACATTGTGTTTGTCATGCAAGAAAAGAAAAACAGATGTACATAAAAATAATGAAGTGATAATTCAGTTAACACTCTGAAGCAGCACGTAACCATGGCTACAACCAATTAACCCTTAGACAGCTGAAATCATTTAATTTATAATCTTAGAAAATTTTTCTTGTGCAGATGAAAACCTCTCAGGTGGCGACTTGTTTAAAAGAGCTCCCCTGCGGGAGCTCTTTTAAACAAGTCGCCACATGACAGGTCTTCAACAGCTTTGAATTTGGTATCTTACATTATTGAGCAACATTATTTGTATTTAGCGCTCTAAGGGTTAAACAATTACTCATAAACTGAAAGGCGATCTGGGTGAGAACCCACCTCTGCTTCAGACAAGTCTTTTTCAGAGTCGGGTTTGTTGTACTTCTCCTGCATGTACGGGATCCAGCTCATCTTGCACTTCTTCACGAAAGGTTTGACGTCGACAGTGCCGAGGGCGTAGCCGCATATGCCCTCCTCATCCTCCAGCACAAATCCGTAGTCCGGGCTGAGGGTCAGGAATCCTCCCACGAACCTGCAGGACACAGTCATATTCACAAACTAGGCCACGTTCAGCCTGTCATGCCGTCGCCAAGCTTCATAACTAAACTCGGGCGTTGTAAGATATTCACAAGTTTCGTGACTGTCGATTTTCGCCTCCAACAACTCCCTTGCCAAGTATGAGAGTCCAGAGCGAGGCTATTGTTGGTAATCATGCCTTACCGATCTCCGATCAGATCTGGCTCCTGCTCGCAGAAGGGCGCGCCCCCCAGCGCCTCGCTGTACATCTCTCTGCATATCCTGTACACTGAGGGCTGGAGAGAGAGACAGGAAACACATGAAGAAAAGGACCACATTCTCCGCCCCCTGCATCTCTCGTCTATACAGGCTTCTGTTCCAACAATAGCTGCAATTATATACCCTCTTAAGACACACTATGTAAGAACTAACTGTGCATGCCATGAGGATTTGTCATATCTACTTTTTTAAATAAAAATGAGGGAATAAAATGCGACTATGGGCAGTAGAAAACATTATGCGTTACATTAAAAAAACATTATAGAAGAGCAACTCATTACTTTGTCGGAGAAAAAGGATGGTTTTGGACAGAATAACACAAAGGGAGCACAAACCTCATCTTTAGGAAAATACGGTCGGATGGAATAGATTTTGGAGGTAGGCATTGAAGGGGGTGGCTGGTAGAAAAGATCGTTTGCCCCATCGATTGGCAACAATCTCTGTGAAAACCAAACACACCACGCTGAGTAACACTCATCCACAGACGCCACAGTCCACCTCCCCATCTACAGCCAGTCACTCAACTTCTAAATGCACATTTGCTACTTGTGTATTAAATCCACAACAATATGGCCCAATGTAGGTAAAGGCTGCACCAGTTATAAATGTAGCTGACTTAAGTTAGAGCAAAACTGCAGAACTATATTGTCTTTTCACTACTGGTTACCAGGACACTTTTCAGCTATGGTGTGTCACAGCATCTTTACAAAATAAGATTAATCTGATTTATCACCATTTAAATTTTTTAATACATAGACCCTATAGAGACGCACAGTTTAAAAGATAGAGCATAGATAAACAAGAAAAAAAAAAAACAAACCGAGAGGAGAGGTTTGGTCTGAAAAGGCCTCATCTGACTAAAGGAGATGCCCCTTTCCCCTAAAAGAGCAGTATGAATTCGCTGCGCCAAAACTCCTGTGGAGAAAAGTGATGCGGGCACGTGGCGGGTAGAAAGTTCCATGAGCAGACCAGCGGAGTAATGCTTCGCTACTTAGACTACACCTCAACAATACAATCAAATTCTTTTTGCTTCTAAATTTCAATCCAAAAGCGCACCCAGCGCAGCTGTACAACTGCAGGTGCAAAGGGATGCTTCTTCTGCAGTAGAAGCATCCAGATCAAGTAACGCTCATTCAGATCCTGAATGTCTAAACACAAGCCACAGGATTCGAGTATGTCACCAGCACACAGCTGATGGCAAGAATGAGTGCTCTAAAACGAAGCCAAAAAACAGGTGGCAACAGGTGCTTGATAGTCAAAACCACCGTTGCATGATTACGAAGTCGAAACTTCACCCCTGCTGTAGTTGAAAGTCGCAGTTGCTCATGGAACCTTCTGCAGGCGAACTCGCTGGCGCGCATGACGGCCTCGACAATGCGGGTGGCAGCGCAGGGAGCAGTGTTGGGGGAGGGGCGGAGGGGGTAAGGGTGGGGGGGGAGGGGAGGGAGGGTTTATGCTGTGCTTCCTGCAAAGAAATGAGATGTCATGAAAAACAAACCCTAGCCATGCCGCGCGGGACGCAAGCGCCGGGGAAAAGCAGCATCGCCTTTGGTCATTTGCTGAAAGAGATTCGAACTGATTCAGGATTAGAGACACTAATGTCAGCGTGCCCAGCACCGGCATATTCTGTAGAATAAATTCATTCTCCTTCGCTCATTGTCCCTGCATGTGCTCAAGGTGCATTTGAGGCTTTGAATAATGATTATTGTGAATGGCATTTTTCCGAAAGGAGCAAACGATGAAACCAATCAAAGCAGGGTGGTCGACCCGATTCCAACTGACCCAGGAGTGGAGCACTGCTTTCATTTATAAGGGCTACACTCCGGAGGGAGAGAGCATTAGCTACAGATCTGAATGTAGGGGTAACAAAAGCACGCCTTTAACAGACCAACCCTTCCCATTCAACATACCATTTTTTAGCTTTTCCATAATTCGACAAATGGTTGGTGAATTTGATATTTGATACCTGGAACTCTCCCGCTAGACCGCCCCTAAAGGCCCAAGGCTCTTGGTCTCCACTTAAGAACTGTGCTGAAGACTGACTACGACACCCTGTTGGGATCAGATCCAAGTGGAAAATGTTACGTGAGAAGGGAAGAAAGGGGATTTTTTTTGGCAAAAATATAAGGGTGACGGGGGCAGGTGCTTCTATAGCCAATATCACTCAAAAGCACATCAAGTCATTTGCATTTACCTCATATTTTATATGCTTATTTGTATGTGTGTATGCATGTGTTAATATACACACATATAGATACATACATACACATAAACAGACATTAAACAGAAGTAACAGAGCAAAACATTTTGGAAAAAATTCATATTTAATTTCCAAGGCACAGGCTGGAGGGGCTCAAGCAACCAAACTTACATATGTCTGTTCACCACTTAAAATGGTTTTTAAGCAAGTAGACTTTCCAATTAGAAATTTAAAATTCATTTGTGCTGTGGAATTCCAGTAGCTGGATTCAATGCACTTTTCTTGGCATTTTATTTCATACAAATTCAAAAATTAACTAACACGCCAAGATGTTACACACCCAATTTGTACATCTCATTTCATCAGTACAAAAAGTACCTGAAAAGGGGGGCAAATTCACCACTAGTCTAAAGGTCGCAGGCAAAGGTTTCAAATATTGTCACAAATTTTCCAGGTGAAAGGGTTTCATATGTATACACTAATACAAACAAAACATTTGGGGAAAAGGACCCCATTGTCAAAATACGTCATTGGCGTTATTGTGCGTATTAATAACAATGGCAGCATCTATGGATTCCACGTGAGTAGGTGGTGAACTGGTAAAAATGAAGGGAAAATTAACGATCGAATTGATAAAATCAGAAAAGAAAGACAGAGATGGGGCAGCGCATCTTATTTGTAAAAAAAAAAAAAAAAAGCCATTAAGACGAGAAAGAGTCGTCGGTGATCGGAGAAATCCACTGTGCTTCTATTCTGACAGTTAGCTGAGCGAAAGGTTTCCCTTAAGTAAGCAAGCCCAGTCTGAATTAATTGCGAGAACCGCGAAAATGTTTCTATCCTCAGCAAACATCTCAATAAGTTTTCTAATTTTGCCATCAGTAAAGTTGATTTTTCCCTTCTTTGAGTTGGCGTTATCCAAAGCAAGCCAACTAGATAGTTAGCCTGTTCGAACGAAGCGGCGAGAGTGCACTCTGCTTAATCCTGAATAATAGTATTGAATATTGCTTCGCAACGATCTTTGCTTCCCGTGTATTTACCAGGACAACCATCATAAGATCAGGTGCAGCTACCAACATATTCATTCAGGTACACGCGGTACACATTCACTTGGTGTAAATTCAAATCACAAAGTTGGACGTAGCTAAAAGCAGTCTAATAGTTAAAAGACCTACTTTTTTGCATCTAGCTGGTGCCCTCGGCTCCTGCATCATATCAGCTGAGTCAACAACACGCAAGTCCGCAAACATCAATAATGTTACCCTTAGCCATGAACAAAAGCTTAATGTAGGATTAGGCTATGCAGTAGCTAGCTATAGTAATACTGAAAATACCCAGCAATACAGGAGCAGTTTAGTCCAAGTCTTGTGATCCTTTATATCCATGGCAGGAGACACAGCTTTTTACTTTTCTCATACGTTTCCACTGAATAACGGTCAACTTTATTTTAACATCATGAACAACTTCCATTGCACAAGCAATTGCAGACCCCGTCTACATTTTGGGCTTATCTGCATACAACCCATGCTCCCCAAGTAATTGCAAATTGCAGATTGGTATGGTGGCAACTTCATAAATCCTGCAGGTCAATCCTAAGAGATCCTGCGACAGAAGTTCTGGCCATCCCGGGCTAGAAATTTTCAACAAAGAAAATAAACAAATATGTTCCCGGAGTCATCCCCTAGGATGGCCACTGATAAGTGCGTTAATACACAAAAAGTGTCTAATCATTTGGATGGAAAACTGAATAAAATGTATACCATCTGAAGCCTTGAATCTCTCAGACTTTCTACAGCAATTTGAGGCCACACAATAAAGCATGGCCATGCAGACAGCGAGGCATGAGGCGATTGTGAGGTTCGAGGTCAAGAACGCTGTTTAATTGCTAGTCAATGACAGTGTTAAAACGATAAACGCTATCGACGTCATTTCTGCAATAAATTACCGAAGTCTTCTGAGCTTTTTCTGTTGCCAAATGAAAAAGTCAACTTCATGTATAAGCGGTTTATTTTGGCTACATTTCATAGTAGGGTAACTGTCAGTCCAAAAAAACTTTATTTTAGGTTCACCGATATCAAGATGAACTTTCCTGACCATAAATGAGCAAATGTCAGGCAAACCTTTGCATGTGACCATTAAGGACATACAGTGCAGTATGCACTTGCTCTAGTATGTACTGAAAACGATGAAAAGAGAGTAGCAATATGGTGCAGAGAACTAATGGCCGGACAAAAAAAATTATTACTGGCCGAGGAGAAACTTACACTGGAATCATCTCAAATGTGGAAAACGACATGCAAGCTTGAATTGATCACTCCCCATTCATTTCCATGCCTCACCTCCAAAGTCACCATCTAAATGATGTCAGCCTTGTCACATGACCCGGCAGTTTATTTGCATGCAATGGGGGAATTCAGCCAAGTTCCAACCAAAATCTTTTTACATTAGACTTGAACTCATCTCTAGGCTCAAGAAGAGTTCCTGGTGAAGCAATGATGCATTGAATTTGAACACAAAAACATGTTGCATGAACTGAAAGAAGTACAAAACATGTAGGGTCACGCCAGGTCATGTGAAAAGAGCAAGTATCTCAGAAAGTACTTTCGTAAATGGGCATCACCCAATGAGTGGTTGAGACACAGTATCTGGTCAAACTGGAGGAATCACACACTCTCACTTAATAACCCCCCCCCCCCCCCCCTCTCCACAGGCAGAAGAAACACAAAATTTTATACTTTTCTTGAGACAGGAGAAGATAGTTGGCAACAAAATTAAGACCAATTTGAATTCCGCTCAACCATCACACGGTACCCACTGTGTCTGAACCAGCTCACCAGCCCTAACTACGTACATAAATCACAATAAAATAGCTGTCAAGGAAAAATGTAGGGTGTTAACAACCCTAACGGTAACGCTGCGCAAATGTCACTTCAACCATTTGCCAAAAGCAAACATACTTCCTTTCTGTTTTAATGCAAATCATTAAGGGATAAATACAAAAATGATTAGAGTGAAATTTTAAAAGAAAACAGAATTCTTTAGAAATCCTAACGCCAGCATTGAGCGTACAGCAGTCGCTGTCGTTCCAATAGCAGTAGAAATAGTTGAGCTGGATTCGTCCATCTGTACACAGCCAAAGAAGACAATAGATAGTGTCGTTAGTAACCGACTTCGAGAAGAAGGTCAATAAAATCAGTGTAGCTTTGACTGACTGCTCTCTGCACTGCATCCAGCCAGGAATGGCCATCATCACTTGTTCCCAAATAGAAAAAAAAATGTAACTAAAGCATTGGTGGACTGATGCTTGCAGTTGTTGAAGGACCATCAATTACATCGCATACCAAGCAGAACTCCATCTTACTGAGGAACTCAGAAAGAACAAAGTCAAAAAAATAGATGGCTTAAAAAAAAAAAAAACAAAACCAGGTATTCTCTTCACCCTGCACTTACGGAGGTAAACTTACTGCTCCAAATGTGCCGTTGATTTATTTTTAATGTTTTGCAACAATTTCAGTGCATTATTTTACATAATATTGGGTCATCTATTGTACCCTTTCTAAACATGCGTAGGAATTGAATCACAGTATGAATTCAATACACTCAGCTCTAGGACTCTTTGTCCCGGGACCTTTCGTCCCCATTGCCCTTATGTCGCCGGATTATTCGTCCCCGAGGGCAAAAATCCGGGGACCAAAAGCCCTCGAAACAAACGACCAGCGACAAAATGTCCCTCTTCGGGGGGGGACATAATTATTGAAGGTTTTGCTTCAGACCCCATAAATCTCTCCAGACAATACACTGGAGTAAAGCCTTATGCCTAACCCAGAGCCCCGAAGCATAGCAACTGGTGCCCCACTAATGTGTATACATATATATAACATACATATAATCTTTTTTTTTTTTCCCCTAAGGAGTAGCAGAATCAGCTGGCCTCAGTACACCACTTTTTTGCGGTCAGGCAGGCAGGTATTCAGGCTTTCAGTTAGTTATTTTCAGTACCTTTTCAGTTACATCAGGTTGGCCAATACGCCCATAGTACACTGGCCAAATGCGCTCGGTGAGCAACTTTCCTTTGAAAGAATGTGCTGGTGCTTGCAGCTGTTTAGGAGATGCGTGACTGTGTTAAACAGGCACAGATGTGTGACAATTTCCCAAGGTTAAAAATACTCTTCTCAGACACACAGAACTGGTTTCCTACCTTTATTCATTCACGCCTTTGTCCAGTGCAGCTGCGAATTTAATTTTGATGCTCTCAAAATATGAGACCAGTATAGCCTACCGCCATATCCAGGGCTATGAGTCTCACTAATAGTCAGTGAGGGAAATGCCCGGATAACTTTCCGACCGTTCAATGTCAGACCAGGTTATTTTGAATGAATATTACAACAATCACAAAGAACAGGCGCTGAAACAAAACCATTATCCATCTTCTTCATTTGAAACCCGTTCTCTTCTCAGCAGCAAGAATTAAAAATTTAATTCACATTAAATTCACTATTACTACTTAGATCAGTGATTGGTCAATTCCCCCACTGTTAAGTCAATACTGCTACTGGTCACAAAAATCCCATATTGGTCAGGCACTAATAGCTGCGATACTCAGCATCAAAATTTGCATATAATGCAAGTATTTCCCATTACCCAGTCGAGCAATATTTCACCTTAAAAAAAAGGCAAGCGCTTCAAAATAATCTGGACACTTGCATCTAGATGGCAATAAGGGATCGACACAGTAAGCAGCAGTATAGCACTGGCACCAATGACCATTGTTTGACGGGAATACATCCTCAATAATAACATGACTCTAGGAAAGAAACTGGCTAAGAGTGCAAGCAGCATTCAGTCATTCAAGCGAAATAAATAATTTACATCAAACATATTTACAGAAGAATACAAGACCTGCGCTCGAATTTAGGGATACATTAGCCCAGGAAATTAAAAGAATGCCAATGGAAGTATGCGATAAAGCCAGTCAAGACAGAGTATTCTCACAATAATGGAATATTTTGTAGAAGTTCCAACAATGGTGCTACACTACAGTATTGTGAGCATGTTCTAGGTCAGCTGGACAGTGTGCAGGATGTCAGCTGTTTTACTGAAATGTTTAACAGCCACCGACAGAATGTGGCAAACTCTTTTTCACCTTTGTTTTGCAATAAGATTTTGTCAATTTATACAAGCTGTTCTTGGGGAAAAATAACAGCTGCAGACCTTTGAATTTTAAAACATTTAAAGCAGCTGACTATTCAAAGTGTCGCCCCAAAATGGCCAACTTGAATTTTTTAGGTCTGAATGACACATGGTTGTCTGATGCCTTGAAACTTTTTTTTGGCAAACATAATACGCTTGAACTCATTTTTGCAAAAATAATACGCGTGAGCTCATTTCGTGGGCTAATCAAAGAAGTTAAATGTTTTTTGAATGAATATGAGAACAGCATTACTTACCTAACCACTGAACAAATGATTTCACCATAGAGATGATGCTCTTTATATCCCATATATAGGGATACAGATCATACAATATGGTCCTGTTGGCAGAGTTGGAGAGCCTGGTGAACATCTGGATGACAGAACAGCACATCTCCTCAAACCTCTCTGCCCTGGACTGCCATTCTGCCACCTGCAAACCAACAGTAGTGCCCGGCACATTTACTCAAAAAAGATCCCAAAGAGATGTGATCTCACCCCGTTTTTTTCTAAATTATTAACATTATTTTACACCCATTATTTTACTTTTCTGCAAGTTATAATACTCTTTGATGTCCACAAGGGAAGCTGATAAACTTTTCAGCAGTAAATAAATAGTCCATGATTTCTAGGCAATTTGATTCCAGTCATTCCAAACCCTCTAAAAACAAGAGCAACGCGAGGCGTGGCATATGCCCCCGACTGAAACAGTTGAAGAACATGTACAGAAAGCGAGCGTTAGGCATCATCCCCTATGTATGACCATTCACCCCACCAAAAATCATAAACCTCCATCGAGCGCTGTTCACGTTAGAGCGCGACAAAGGATTTCAAGTTGCCTGCCGTGGCGGCCATATTGTTTGGCGGAGTGAGCTGAAAATCGATAGGCATCATCCCCTATGTATGACCATTCACCCCACCAAAAAACATAAATTCGAGCAGTGTTTGCGACGGATTTTTCAAGATGGCTGCTGTGGAATATCGTGGAGGCATCATAGGCCCATCCCTATGTATGACCATTCACCCCACCAAAAATCATGAACCTCCCTTGAGTGGTATTCACGTTAGAGCGCGACAAAGGATTTCAAGATGCCTGCCGTGGCGGCCATATAGGTTGACGGAGCGAGCTGAAAATCGATAGGCATCATCCACTATGTATGACCATTCACCCCGCCAAAAATCATAAACCTCTGTTGAGCGGTGTTCACGTTAGAGCGCGACAAATGAAAAGTTTATGACAGGACGGACGGACGGACAGACAGGGTGAAAACATAATGCCCCCGACCGACTCTTTCGAGGTCAGGGGCATAAAAACGAGCTGTTCTGAGTGGGCATTCCCTCTATGGAATGAGCTTCCTTCTAACTGGCCAATGAACAGAGCCACCATGTCAACAGAAAGCAACGATGTCATAAACCCCCAGCAACTGTCAAGTCTAAATACAGATGCCTGAATAAGTAGCTAGCTAGCCAGCCATTAAACTTCACAATGATTATGGAAAGGGAATGTCTGTGGGTTAAACAAGCATGGAAGTCATAATCACAGAAGTGCAACATGTAGTTACCATAGTTTTATAACACTCGTAGCAAATTATGTCTCTGACGTTAAGAATGATTGCCCATTCTATTTGTCCTATCAACACATCTCGTACATTGCTTCTAGCTGAACTAGCAACGGTTTTTAAATTCGCAGTCAATTTGGTAACTAGCTAGCTAGATAGTTCATGAACCACACAATGATTATAGACAGATAATGCCTGCATGCTGGCCAAGGAAGTCAGTTTTGAGAGTTGCCCAAATCTAGTTACCCAGTTACATAAATAACCAAGCCAAACACATTTAACTAAGGTTAGAATTGGAATTCAGTTTGAATATTAACAGAAATTGGAAACACTTAGCAGGCTACAGCTTCACCTTGAAAATAAACAAAACCACTGCTTCTTTGCATCTCCCGAAAAGCATAATAGGTCCCCTTCAATATATAAATTTTCTAACCAGTCCTGTTTTACTGACCCAGGTTAGTATTATGAAGCACTCAGACAAAAAGTGGACAGCACACATAAAGCTAGTTGTGAGCTTCTGCCGACTGCAGCTGTGATGTTGCCATAAAAATAAGCCATGGGTGGAGATATTTAGATGAGGGGTGGACCAATTCTCACAAGCCAGCATCTGACGCAGGAACGGGAGGCAAATCTGAATGCCGAGCCGAATGCCATGTTTTATCACATTGGCAGCCCACAAAAAATGATTGGGTTGTTTCATGTCACAATATGTGGGTTGGCAAGCACTCGAAATATTGAAATGCATGTGCACAAGACCTGAAAAAGTGAGTTTTTCGTAATATATCCCTTTTAGGCAGTACTTGTAAGACACAAGGTAGTATTACTCACCTTCTCGGGTTCTTTGGCCTTGGAGTTTACACTGACGATGCTGCTGTTGGCCCTGAGCCAGTTGAACTCCTTGAGCATCTGGATGGCCTTAGGCCCGTGCTCATAAGGCAGGTAGAAGAGCTCGGCTAGAAGAATCAGGTCCTCTAGTGACACTGGCTCTGCCGTGAAGAGGGGCTTCTCATTGGGGCCCGGCACAAACGGCTCCTTACCCTGCTGCTCGTCTGTCTGCATGGGGGCAATGTCACTGCCCGAGTCCTCCTGGATGGACATCTCTGGGGATTTTGACTCTGCTATGCTCTCCTTATCCGTGTCCATAGGCTTCAGTTCCTCCACCATCTTGGCCTTGACAATCTCGGTGAGGATGTGGTTGACATTTTTGGCCTCTGCTTCATCCTGCTTCTCTGCCGCAGTCTCCATCGGCTCCTCATCTGTCTCCTTTTTCTCCACCTCTACCTCTACCTCCACCTCCTCCTCCTTGCCCAGGTGGTGAGAGTCCTCCTGACTGAGGATCTCTGCTGCTGTCTGGCTCATGATTGGCTGCTGGAAGACTGTAGTCACTGTTGTAGAAGAGCCCAAACTCGGAGAGACCAGGGAGGGAACATCGATGGCCAAACTTTTTGCACCGCTGTGAGGCACTTGCCGACCTGTCGATTAAATTGGATACATTAAGAAAAATATTACCAAGGGTCCTGTAGCTTAACGGCAACCGATCTTATAGTGATGATACAAGTTATGAAAATTTCATGTGAAGTTTGACCCTCAAATCATTGAAGGTCAATGTCAAGGTCACTAAATAATAGTTTACATACATTTATAAGATATATAATTATATCCTATATGTCTGTAATACAATCCTAAGCTCTGAAGCAATTATGGTGATAGAGGTAATTGAAAATTCAATATGTCAATCGTGAGCTTGAAAGGTCACAGAAGGTCAACTTCAGGTCACCAAATGGACTTTATATGACTTTCTATATGTCTCCTATACAAACCTTGGCTCTTTCGGATACCATTTTGGTAATACAAGTCATTGTAATTCCACCATGTCAAGTTTGACCTTCAAAGGTCACCGACACCGATGTGACTTCCTAGATGTCTGTGACACAAACCAAGGCTCCATCTGTGACCATTTTAGCGATACAAGTCATTGAATTTTCATAAGGTCACGTTTGACCTTCAAGGGTCAACATGAAGGTTATCAAATGAAAGTTCATATATGACTTCCTAAATGTTTCTAATATAAACCTAGGCTCTATCTGTTCTGATTTGGTAATACAAGTCATTGAAATTTCACTGTAAAGTTTGGCCTTTCAACGTCACCGAAGGTCAAGATCAAAGTCACCAAATGAAACCTCATATATGACTTCCTTTAAACCTCTAATACAAACCTAAGCTCCATCTGTGATAATTTTAGTGAAAGAAGTCATTTAAATTTCACAATGTGAAGCTTGCCTTCAAAGCACACCAAAGAACAAGTTCAAGGTTACCAAATAAAAGTTCATATATGACTTCCTGTAAGTGTTCAATAGACATATATTCTCTATCTTCAATATTTTCGAGCCTGGACGCCTTTGAAATTTGTAACAGTTTGCTTGACCTTAAGTTGAACCTTTCAAGGTCATCTGAGGTCAACTGTAAATGCCAAAATGTAAGTCATACATGATTTCCTATATGTCGATTCAATCAAAATGGCGCTCCCACTGTACATTGAGGGTACCAAGGTGAGTCGATTGCCTGATTTAGAAAAAAAATTTATCACACAGTTTTCGAGAAATATTTTTTTGAAATTTCTTTTTCTTGTCCTTTCTTTTAAGATTTGGGCCAAAATTTCAAGGGTCCATAACAACGATAAGAATGACACCCCGAGATATGCTCAAGAAATATGTAATGGGAAATGATTAATGACGTCAATAAAATACAGTAATTCTGTCCAGAAACACAGCAACAAGCTTGGTGGGGGTTTTGCTTACTGTTGTACTGATGAGGGACTCCAAATTCTCCCAGCCACTCAGTGAGAGCTAGCTTCAGAGCCAGCTGTGGGCTGTACAGCATGTCTGTCTCCAGCTCCTCATCACTGCCCTCATTCTCAAGCTTGATCTGTATGGACACTGTGCTGTCCTCACTGTCGGCTGCAACAGCACCGTACGCCACAGGGAGAAAAGAAGCTTTAATCAAATTGAAGTTTAATGAGCCCTAATAAAGAGGTCTCAGTCCAGCAGGCAAGAGAAGTGGGTCAGCTGTACAGATTATTAACTAAACTAAGTAGAAACCAATTTCCTCACCAACTCATTAAATTAACAATAAATGTCACCAAATACAAGTATTTCACCAATTACATTTGAACTGCAAGTATAGAATTAAAAGAAGAAGTCTGCAGCTGTTAAATTTGTGAACAATAAGAGAAATGAAGGGGGGAAATAAGAATCTTCAAACAGAGCTAGGGGTCACCATAGAAACATATGACAGGGGAATAATATGTTCCACCATTACGCCAGTAACCTTCACTCACAGCTGACAGCGGTTTGTGTATAGCTACATCTTTTTTCCATGATCATTCCTACAGCTTGTAAATCCAAGTCTACCCACAGCCTGTTGAGCTGTAGGAGCATTGGCGCTAATAGCTTCTTGATATACACAGACAGAGATATTTCACAGGGAGAGCATCGTAACTGCAAAGTGGACTCACTCATGACAACATCTTTTCGTACTCCATTCATATTGGACTTGTACCATGTGGCTAGCGTGTGGATTGCGACAAAGTTGGACTCAAACTCGCAGTTGGGGTTTGTGAGGACCCCTTTCAGTCGAGGGATGAGTTCAGTTGACCGGCCCTTATAGGGGCCCAGGAAAAGCCTCTTCTGGTCATAATCGTTAGCATGTATGTTGTCCCATATGACTGGGGCCCTCTTCAGTATCTTGGAGACCTCTTCAATAGACTCCACTGTAATGTCTTTGGAAACCACTTTGGGACCTAACAGAGAGAGCCAAACAAATATTTACTGCAATCGGTTTTCCTGGTGTCAAAAGAACTTCTGTTTACCTTTCTGCTTTAGAGAAGAAAGGTTCTTTTTTGGTCCCAGAGCACAGGGTCTGTTACATAAAAACCAAAAAGCAGGCGGCTTTATTTTTAAATTTACATCAATAAACATTAAAAGCCAGGTTATATTACCTGTCCAAAGTACTTCAATTCCAGGGAGCAGCTTCTCACCAATTGTCCGCAAGTACGGAGACTGGGAGACATTTGGGTAACAGAACGTCCCACAGTACTCTGATGTTAGAGGGCAAAACAAACAAAAATAAATAAAACCAGAGATAAAAACCAATATTAATATATTTACTCTCCTCTAAGCAACACACTGTACCAACAACAAACATGATCGTGAATTCAGTTCATCCCCACGGCTAGCCCGCTCAAATATTTCCATGTCAAATCACCAAGGCCTGACACCCACCATCTCAGATGTTGCTGAAACTCTGGCAGCCGGTGTACACTGATGATAGAAGTATACTTTAAATATTTTTTGTAAAGATGTTTATTAGCTTCATAAACAACAGTTAACTTACATCGGCCAAGTCAGCCATTTTGAGGGTCAGTGTTTTTTTTTTTTTTTTACTCTCAATGACTTCTATGACCCTGATTTCGACCAGCTTTGGCAGCATTTCTGATTAAAGAAAAAAAAAAAAAAAAAACTGGAAAAAAAAAAACAACCTAATACTCCTCAGTAAACCTCTAAAACCCAATTTGACAAGACTGTATACTATATATTTATAACATGTGGGAGAGGACATATGGACATATGAACTGAACTTATCAAATTAATTTCTCTGCGACTAATCAATTGTTCTCATTGAAAATTGTGATGGTTAATTTATTCTGCCATGAGAATCAAATATTCACATTATTATGACCATAATCATTGCAGCACCTGCATGATCCACTGGGAACATGTAGTGGACTATTCTGGTGCTGCAATGATAATGGTCATGTATATTCATTCCGACTCAAAAGTCCCCAACGGTATCCTATCATAAATTAAAATCCATACCTGTAGGACAGAACAAAAATGTCTCCGGCTCTCCCAAATACTGGAAAATCTCATTGGTGATGGACACTTGCGCGTGGGCGAAAGAGCTGAACACTTCCTTGTCCGCAGGGCACATGTTATGGTCAATATCATCAAAGAGTAAGGCAAATGACCGGCAACCAAAATGTGACACCTATGAAAAAAAATATGCTTAAGATGAAGACACTGCAAACACTAGGGTATACGAACATTTAATGAACACAATAGACAATTTGGAAAATAAACAGTTCAAAAGTGAATTCTATTTAAAACGGTCCTTAAATGAACAACCACTCTTTCCAGTAACTTCCTGCCAATTCACAGTGTGAAGTAATGTGTAATGAAATCCAGGGGACCCTCTGTATCGGATGGTTTTTGCTCAAACTAGGCTTGGGCGGTACTCATTTTTTCATATCTTCCTGACATTTTGCCGAGCTCCACGGCACATGACAGTATTCCAAAAAAAAAAAAAAAAAAAACATAAAAGCTGAGCTGCTGGCGATGGTAGTAAATGTAGCGTGTATGACACTTTTCAGCCAATAATGCTGACGTCCATCACTCATGCATCCCATGGAAGAGACAGGCTTCTGGTTGACTAAATGAAACAATCCACACATATTCCCTGCGTTTTTTAACGCTTTGAATCCATCTTGCCATATTGAGTGCACAGACAGCTGTTTAAATCGCTCAAATATCCAGGGTGCACACCGTTCGCTCGCCAAGTTGCCAACGGCGACCCGAGAAGCTGTGTGGCAATGGTAGATCAACATCTATGAGCTACAATGGCAATCACTTATTTTCAGATAGCGGCAAATTCAGTCTCACAGTTTTGGCGTCAAGGGGAATCACTGTGTGGGGAAACAACAGCAAGCTAGCTTTGAGAAAAAAAAATACAAATACAAGTACGTCCAGACCGGATGAGGGAAAATGGTCTGGGCAGCATAAAGTGAAAATAAGAGTCTCAAAATAATGCCCATTATCCGCAGATTTGCGTTGTGCCAGAAAAATGCACACTTCCGACATATCGATGGCCTCTTGCAAGAAGGGCGCATGTGATACTTTGGTCAAAAATTGCTTTTTTGGTTGTTTTGGAATAACTGAGACTAGCCCATCTCCTGACCAAGTCTGGAGTCTCAATTTCTATCCTAAAGGGGTTAAAATGCGTTTTTAAAAAGTCGTATCTGCAGGCAAATTCTGTTTTGGCTCTCCTCTAACATTTGTAAAATGTCACTTTCGCCCTTCTTGCATGAGGCCATCAATATCTAGATGCACTCCCTGTGGCTTAAGCATGAAATTTTGCTAAACAATCATGCAGGAGCAGGTGCAGCCTGCGTGCTTAGCAGTTGGAGACGGGACAGATTTTGTTTCCTGCTTGACATGTCTAACCCGTTGACAAACAAAGTCAGGTTTAACAGGAGAATAATGTAGCCGACTCCACACTATTGCGAGTGGCTCAAATCATAATGTTCAAAACACTCCTAATTTAAAAACCAATTTGTCTTCCGCAAGCTGTTATACCATCCTTTCACAGAGCAAGCAGTGCAACCAAGGTTAACAATTTAGCGAAGAAAAGGGTGATCTACTGACAAAGCTACACAAAATAATCACATTGCAGCTCTAAAACAGAAGTGCACCAACAAAATAATGCAATGTGGAATTGCACTTCTACAGGTAAAAAATAAGACAAATGGCATCAGTTTTTTTTTTTTTTTTAATTTCAATCATCACTGGTTTACGTGAGAACGTGGAACCTAAGAGCACATGCAACTGACTGGCTAGAGCTGAGAATGTATAACAGTAAATGCTGACGAATAAGATAAACCGCAAGGGTCTGCAAATCAAATTTTACTATATTGAGATGTCGGGTGTCAATTTAATTAATCCTTCATTCCTTATTGATCCTGTAGCAAATTAAGGGGTCTTCAAGGTAAAGTCTAGAAATAGCCATAATAATGTAAAAACTAAGAGATAAACATACTCAACATGATTTTAACCTCATAAAATGTAGTATTTTGATAAAAATTTACATGGTTGCCATGGAAACGGCACTTTAATGACAAAATCTGAAAATATTTTGTGGCACTAATATTTCAATAACCCATGGTCAGATTTTACTCAAATTAGTCTTAACTGAAAGGTTTAAGGTAGTTCTATGAAATGACATAGGATTGTTTTGTTTGGAACATTTATGAATATTTAATGAGCTCTGTTATGTAACCATAACAAAAATCGCCATCATCAACTTGCTTCATTTTCAAAATTAACCCCCTAAGGATGCACCTATCTAGAAAATCCTACGGCATTTCATAGATCTCCAACAGATACAACTTCAGCCCAAATTTCAAGTCAATCAGATGAATATTAATGATTTTATGAATGCCACGAGGTTGAAAATCTGTCAAAATTGTGATTTTTGGTAATTTGCATTTAAAATGTCAAGTAACAACTGAGGCAGAGGAAAAACATAGATTCTTGGTGTTTACTGGTATTTCACTGCATTCTTTTATTTATTTTATGTGAAAATCAAAAATATTTAAATTTTCAGGAAAAAATTTAATTTTTACCCTAAAGACCCCTTAAGTGATATGAAATCAGAGGGTACCATACGCTGAATGTGTGGAAAGCAGAAACGTGAAACTGACAATGTAAAATGAATGCAGGCGACCAGCAAATGGAAGCAAGGTAAACCTAAGCAGAGATAAAACTTGTTTGATCGCACAATTATGGTACAACTGATAACAACCTCAGTAGATGGAAATATTGGCTTTAAAAAAAAAAAAAAAAAAAAAAAAAAACAGGGTGGGAAACTTGGCTAATATGCAAAATCAAGCTAAATATAACAATGCACATGGGCAGCTCTGCTTAGTGGGAGGTTGCACAACTAAAGGAAATTGAAAAATTATTAGTGCGCCTTCCACTAAGAGAGTGCAACGATATTCTGATGTAAAATTAATTTTCTCACCTGGTCTAATTTGCGTTTGAGAGTGGAAACTTCTTTCTGGTTGGAAAAGGTGATGTCCAGCCCAGGAGAAATGGCATATATGAACTCTATGCCATGCTCTTTCGCAGCGCCGATGAGAGTCATGAGTTGCTCTGAAAGAAGTGAACGCATTAGGAGGACATCTCCTGGAATCACAATTTTCAAAACCTGTTGCAAGAACACCGAGTCATAATTACTTCCAAATTTGGCAATGTGTTGCTTGGTACTAACCATAAACAATATGCCAACTTTCTGCTCAATCAGCTAAGGCCTTAGCATGAGCTCCGAACAGTCATGAGCATACTTACAACCTCAAATCAATAAATGTTGGGATAGCATATTAAATCAAAATTAAAACTGAGAGCAGCAATTGGAAAATTATTGTTGACTTGTATCATGTTGAAAACAATACATAACTTTTTTCTATGTTTCACCTCGTTAATTTTATTGACAGTAAATGAAAATTGGGTTAGTAAAATATTTAACACTTTCTAATGTTGCCATTCCTTTTTTACAACACTTTATAAACATATTGGAATGGAAGACACAAAGTGATTAAGTGCTACATGTGTAATTTTGTTGCATTCTTCTTGCAGACAAGTCTTCAGGTTTGCAGCAGTATGGAAATCTAGTTGTCACATTATGCTTTTCAGCTTGCATCACACTCTCAATTGGGCACAAGTCTGGACAGCAGGTAGGCCAGTCAAGCACCTGCACTGTCTTTTTGTGTGGCCATGTCTTTGTAATGCATGCAGAAAGCGGTTTTTCCTTGTCTTGTTGAAATACCTATGGGCAGCCCTGGGAAAGAGGATGTCTTAAGGAACACTTGTTGCTCCAAAATCTCAGCGTATGTTTCAGCATAATGACGCAATCACAGATGTGCAACTTACTCTTGCCAATGGTACCGACACAACCCCATACCCTAACAAACCACTGCTTTTAGACTTGTTACCAGTAACGGTCAGGACAGTCCCTTGCTTTTCCAGCTCAGAGCAGGTGGAGTCAATTTCTTCCAAAAAAGAACTGAAATATCGATTTGTCTGACCACAATACACCTGCCCACTTTGTGATGGTCCATCAGATACCAAACCAGAGAAGCCAACAGTGTTTCTGGACACTGTTGACAGGAGGCTTCCTTTTTGTACTGTTAAGTTTTAACTGGCATCTGTGGATGTAACAACATATCACAGTGCTTGAAAGTGGTTTGCAAAAGCAAGCCTGAGCCCATGTGGTTATATCACTTGTTGATAAATGTTGGTTCTTGATGCAGTGCCATCTGAGTGACCAGAGTTCACAGGAATTTAGTTTAGGCTTCCACCCTTGCCCTTTAAGCGCACAGAAATTTCTCCAGATTACTTTCTTCTAATAATGTTATGCACCACAGAGCAAGAAATATCCAAATCCCTTCCTGCCTTTCTTTTTTTAAAGCCTCATCCTACCATGTGGGGTCCGATCAGACCCCTGACGTATTCTTTTGTGTAATACTCAAATACCATATGTCGTACCAGGCTGATATATTACCGTTTCCTTAGTCCATCCTTCAACCACATGTACCATAAAAAAAGTTTCGTATGCGAAATGACTTGAAAATTATTAAAACTTAATTTTTTTTTTTTTTTAAATTCCAAGCAATGTTCTCCTAACGTGCTTATCTCTTTCAGAGTAACTAATCAAAAATTTTATTAAAAAGTTATTGACAACCCTCTAAAAGACTTTTATTATTTTTAGCTATCTTTATCAAATATATAGGTGAGAAATAATGATGTGCGTTTCTTTTAGATAAACAAGGCTTAAACAGCCGCAGCTGCAAGATACTCATCAGGATAAGCACTGAGAATTATTTCAGAGGACAACTCCGATTCAGAGTTCGAGGACTCAGGCATCTCTGGAGTTGAAGTGGATCACTTGTCAGAACAGTCCGATCGCAGTGACACAGAGGCTGTACTACCTCAGCCTGATGAAAATCAAGTGCAGGCTCTGTCCCCGAAGCGCTGACAAAATAATCAGACAGGAATGTGCGACCTGTGAGAAGCCAGTGTGCCCTACCCACAGCAAGCAGCAGGTTGTTTGAGACAGATGTTCTTAGATATCCAATTCTAAATATTTGTTGACAAAAAAAAAAAAAATCAAGCATCCTCAGCAAGTGAAAATATATTACGGATTTACAAGAAAACAGTAATATTCTACTTTTTGTGTTTTGTTTGTGTGATTCGGAAGACAAATAGAAGCATTTTAAGTAGAGATATTGTCATTTCTCTTCTAATATTTGCAGAGCTGCACAATAAATATGTTTGCACAGTTCAATCTACAAAATATTGCTTTAATTGTACTTTATAAGTCAAAGAAATACCCTGGGATCTGACTGGATCCCACAGGGTAAGAAAAAGGTGCAAAATAGCACAGTATGATGAGGGTTCAACCTTTTCACGACTTTCTCATGCATTTATGAGCAAATTCGCATTTCTCGGCCCATTTTAGCTCATGAAGGACTATGCCCTTCCAGGATGCTGCTTTCACACCAAATCATGATTACAATCACCTGCAGACATAAGCTGCTTCAAATCAATCATATCAATATTTAAAATTTCAAGTATAGAAATATTCTAAATTGACCCCATGCAAACTTTTTTGCAATAAGCTGCTTGCCAAATTGGCAGAAATGGATGTATTTGAAAATAAAACACGCTGACATAGTCATCCATATCCCCCATAACTGCACATTATTATTATCTTATTAATAATATTATTATTATTTTCTTAAAATGAGCTCTGTCCATCCGAAGCCATAACTCAAGAAGCAACTGCCCGATTTCAATAAAACTTGACAGGCAGATACATTATGACATCACAATGTATTATGCTGAAAAGTAGGTCACTAGGTCAAATGTCCGTCTGTTGTCATTTGTCCAAATTTCCAGTGCTATTCTGTCATATGTTCCTGTCCGGGCGGTAACTCTCATTATTTGGCCAATCCTTTTCAAACTCGACAGGTGAACAAATCATGACCTAAAGGTGAGTCATGAAACAAAACTAGGTCACTACGTCAGATGTCCATTTGTCTGTCTAACTGGCGAAAATAAATGGTGAAATAATGGTGAAATAAGAGCTATTCATTGTTATCTATTCATTTCTAGGCATGTAGCTAGCTGGTTGATAATAGCTCGCTGTGCAATAACGGTTGCACGGACATATCCAACAGCAATTTAGGTCACTGCTCGGCTTTCCTCGAGTTATCTTGCGAGTGTTTGCTGAAACTGCGGAACCCAATTGGCCTGGAAAAAATCACGGGGTACTCGCCCGTTTGTGTAGAGGATATGTAGTTTGCTAAAGTGGACTACAAACTGGACTACAAGTGCAAAAGCATATCATTTTTGGCAATAAATATTGAATTTGAAGTGATCATTTGCATCAGTATACGCCGTAGGCTAATCTGGGAGCGAGCCAGCTCAAAAAATTAATACGAGTTCAAGCAATGCTAGAAAGTATCCTAACCCTATTATAAATTTCCATAGAGATTTTACTTCCAACACCAGAGGCTAAATAGCTGTGACGTCATCGCTTCACTACTCTATGACCAATGTTAAAGAGCTTAGGACATGAAAGTCAGCTCTGTTTTTTATGTGATAAAATGCTAAAAAGTACCTATCTTGAACAATTAGTGATGGTTTTAATATCGTGTACTTTACGCAATGTTTAAAAAAAAACGCATTTTATCTGCTAAATTATCCACTTGAGGGAACGCCCCCTTTGCCTCAATAGAGAACATCTGCGCTGGGCCAACTCAGCCACGTGACGTCATAAGTTGTACACGGATTGTGTCTAGGTGGTTAGCCGTAGTGTACGACTCTGGTCTGGATGGAGAATATCTTAAAGAATGGACCAACAAAAATCACCGAGAGTGAACGGAAAACGATGTGTAGTGTGGGGATGCAATGCAACGCATGCATATGGTCATGGAATGTTTCTGCGGCCGAAAGATGCAGAGATATCGAGAATATGGACAAAACAAGTGCAACGTACTAGTGCCGACTTTGCTGGCCTAGGCAAGCCCGGGTCACTGAAACCTACGATATGCGGCCAACATTTCGAGTATTCATGTTTTTACATATCATTATGATTATTATTTGCGGAACCCAAATCGTTTCTCTGCACTGCCTGTTCAATAGCCAGCCAACTCACTGTTCAGTGTGATCTAGCCAGCTAAGTAGTGAAATGATACTATTCGCGGCGCTCTATTTATTTCTGTGCACTGTGTGCTTGCTAGCTTACTACCTAATAATAGCAAGCTGCAAGATATGGTTTACACATGTTGTGATATCATTCACGGCTCTATATTTCTGCGCACTGAGTGTTCGATCGCTAACTAGCTAACAATAGCAAGCTGCGAGGTACGGCTTACACGCATTGTTTCGAGAGCTCATGAAAAACAATGCACAGAAATGAATAGAGCCGCAAACATTACCATTTCACTACTGGCTAGATCAGGTGTGAGTTCAACCACCACTAACACTATTCTTAGCCTAATATATTATATATGGTCTTGTTAGGCAAGGTAGCCAAGCATCAGGTCTATTGAACTCACTTAAGGTTGAAAAGCGAGTAGGCTGGTTATCCAACACGCAGTGCACAGATACAATTGTAGAACCGGAATAAAATTCAATCCACTACTTGGCTGGTAAGCGTTGTACAGTTTGGGACAGGCGGAGACACTGACAACTAGCTGTCTTCATTGCTCGAGTACTCAGGCTGGAATCTGTATGGTTCTGAATCCCGTGTTAAGCTGCTTTCACACCAGACGCAAAACGATTTTTTCCGCAGGACAGATTACATTCAAAGTCAATGCAAAGACGCGAATACCCGCAAAACGTATTTGCGTCTTTGCATTGACTTTGAATGTAATCTGTCCTGCGGAAAAATTCGTTTCGCGTCCGGTGTGAAAGCAGCTTTATGTTGAGTTTCCACATCTTCCATAAAAAAGTACTCTTCTTCTTCATCAAAATGCACAGATTCAATTGAAAATTCTGAGGAATTATCGGAATCTGACTTGGATTCCATCGTTGTTGGACGCACAGTCGCCCACCGTGTGCTACTTATGATGTGACCACACAGGGGAGTGCCAGAATCGCTTTCTGTGTTGCTCAGAATGTTTGTTAATGAGGGGGCGGGGCAAGTAACAAAAAATTGAGAAAAAATTTTTTTCTACATTTTTTTTTTAGGCAGACGATGGGAATTCTTTTAATTGTACTCTTTGATATTCATAAACTTGCTGAGTGCATGTCCTAAGCTCTTTAATGCCTGACTTGACATTGAAGGATGTTGGCACTTTATTTTCCCAGACCATTTGACCGGCCTGTAAGAGGAGCCCTGTGCTATTAATATACTCCAGACAGTTTGTTTATATTTTCAAAAACATGTCACCATCCAACTAAATTAGAGATTACAGTGGAGGAAAACAGCATAAATTTATCTTTAAACTTATAAATATGAGCAAATTATAAGTCCACAGTGCATGGCTAATCTCACCTGCTTCTTCAACCGAATACATTTCTCTCCAGAACATCCTGTGCTTGTAGTCATCTTTTGGGGCATAAAGGTATGTATTCAGCCCCCATTTCTGCTGCCTGGAAAATAATTATTATGAGAAAGTAGTCTTCACTCGCAAAATCCACCATACAATACACACAACGATAATTTCAAAGTTATAATAATAATAATCAAAATAATCACAAAAAAAAAAAAGAGTATGTTTTTACTCTTAAACACAAATGTCCCCCCCTTAGAAACCCATAAGTAGCAAAAGGCACCAGTTTAGTTGCCGATCAATGCACCTACAAAATTTTATAAAGAATTATTGAGTAGTTTCTGAGTTACGGCCCGGCAACATTTGGGGAACGCCGACGCTGAGAGGAAAAGAGCCAAAACAAGCCATCCTGAGCAGGGGGGCAGTGGGGGGGTACATAAAAGTTTTCACCACTTTTTTTCCTCACTCTATCAATCCAAATAACCAAGCATAATAACTTACGTATTTAATACAGTATTAGAATATTACATGATATGGTCACAGTGCAGGGATTTTTTTATACGGTAATAACTGGCACTACACAACTTCAATACAAGGGCATTTCCATGCCAACCGGGAAAATGAGGCAAATTTTTTCTTACTGCGTTTCCTTGCATTTTCAATTATTTTGATTGGAAATCAGTAGTAGTTTCAGGAAACACACAGCTTTTGGTGGTTACACATTGCAATTATGGAAATTTCATCATTTCAATTTCGCACCCTTGTTAATTCATTTTTTTCAACATCTAAGATAGCACTTTTGTGCTGCCCCCTACAGCCTAATTTTCAAGAAACCTCAAAGTTTTACTGTTGTTACTATTTCAGTAGGCTTTCTTAACATTTTTGGTAATGAAACTTTGTTCTAAGATCTACTTTTTATGTGACGGCCTTCTTCACTGAGTCTTCACTCCCTTGACCCCTCAGTGATTCAGAACTTCTGCCCAATCTCCCTCCTCCCCTTTCTATCAAAAACTCTTGAACGTGCTCTCCTCTGTTCTTGCAGATAACCACCTCTTGGACCCTCACCAGTCTGGCTTCAGAGCTGCCCACTCCACGGAGACTGCGCTCATCTCAGTCAGCAAGGCACTACACACTGCACGTGCCGCCTCCCTCTCATCCATCCTGATCCTCAACCTCTCAACCTCGACCGCATTTGACACTGTCGACCACTCCATCCTCCAGTCTTCCCTGTCTGCACTGGGGATCTGTGGTACAGCCCTCAACTGGTTGAAGTCGTACCTCTCCGGTCGCTCCTACCAGGTTGCCTGGGCTGGTGAAGTGTCAACTCCTCGCCCCCTTACCACTGGCATCCCCCAAGGCTCAGTTCTTGGTCCACTCCTCTTCTCTCTTTATATCCAGTCTCTTGGTCCTGTTATTTCTGCTCAGTATCATTTTTATGCTGATGACACTTAACTTTTTCTCTTTCCCCCCTCTGATGTGCAGGTCTCCACCTTCATCTCCACCAGCCTGCGAGACATCCAGAGCTGGATGGACAACCATCACTTGAAGCTCAACCCAAGCAAGACGGAGATGATCTACATCCCTGCTTCATCCTCCCCCCTTCTGGACCTGACCATTACCCTGGGGGAAACCACCAACTCCCCCCTCGCTGAGTGTGAAGAACCTTGGGGTCCTGTTCGACAACAGGCTCTCCTCTGCTGCGAAAATTGCAACAGTGACCCGGACCTGCGGGTTCTTCCTTTACAACATCCGTAGAATCCGGCCTTCCTCACCAGCTACTCAACGCAGCTCCTGGTCCAAGCGCTCATCGTGTCCCGCCTGGACTACTGCAACTCCCTCCTCGCCGGCCTCCCAGCATCTGCCATCAGACCCCTGCAGCTCATCCAGAACGCTGCAGCTCGCTTGGTCCACAACCTCCCGAGACACTCTCCAACACCCCCCTGCTCACAAGGCTCCGCTGGCTGCCTGTCGCAGCTCACATCAAATTTAAGATATTGGTGCTAGCCTACCAGGGAGTCAACGGAACAGCAACAGCATACATCCGGAGACTGTTCACACCAAACACGCCTGCCAGAGCACTTCGCTCTGCCACTTCTGGTCGCCTGGCTGCACCCCCTCTCCGCTCCTGCCCTTCCCGCTCATGACTGCCATCTGTCCTGGTTCCTCGTTGGTGGAATGATCTACCTATCGAGGTCCGAACGTCAGAGTCCTTGAGCACCTTCAAGCGCAGCCTGAAAACCCACCTCTTCAGGCTCCACTTTTCCCCTACTCCACTGCCCTGAATAACTGACATTACATCCCACATTGTTTAATTGCTTTTACTGGATTTTGTTGCTCTTACTTTGTCTTTTGTCAGTATATTTGATGTTTGCCTGGTTTGGACTTGTAACAACCGAATTCGTTCTGTCACCTTTACTGTTAGCACTTGTTCTTGTCTCCTAGGAGCTCTGCACTTTTCTACCGATCTTTTGCACTTTTTGTACGTCACTCTGGATAAGAGCGTCTGCTTAGAACCTGTAATGTAATGTAATGAGTATTAAAGGTTCTGAAATGCGATGCATAAAAAAGTAGAATTTTTCTGACAACAGAGGCCTTTGCAAGTTTGAAACGGACAGTGATATAACTGCACCCCTTGCCCTTACTTAATATTGGAAGACCAGTAACAGGCCTGGTCTTCCCTTCTCAGATAAGATAATGAGCACTGAATATCTGTAACGTGAGTTACATGTAATGCAAGTCACAAAAAATGGGATAGAGTAACACCAGTCACAGTGTTTCAGCTGCAATCCATGCTGGTTTCCTTTAATTGTTTTAATCATGATAGCCTTTGAATTAGTTTCTGAGATTCAATAAAGATGGAACCACTTTCTTTTGCCCACAATTCATTTCACTTCCTGTTCGTTCTGAAGCCACAGCTCATTAAGCAAAAACAAAAGAAATTTCATCCAACTTCATCCTGAATATCAGGCAAGTTCAACCCACTTTTTCATACTATGCTGTGATTTTTAAATACTGACTGAAAAACTATGTAGACTTTAATTTTCACCGAAGAAAAGGAAATTAAGGTAAACAAAGGGCTGTTATTGAGGCCTATGACAACACATTCCTTATCTACATGAACACATAATGAGGTGTCCTGTGCTTTTCATGCTAACTGCAGTTGGTTGACACACATTAATACATCAAGGCCACTAGTCTTGCTGCCTGCATCTTACACTGAACAACCGTGGTCACTTTGGCTTTCCTGGTTTCAAGTAGGACTGGTATGTGAGTCATTCCTGTCTGCACCAAGGTTACATGCAATATGTTTGTGAGATTCTGGGTATGTACTGTGAACCTGCATCTTAAAATTTTAGAAATTGGTAATATAAATTGATTCAATTAGTAGATAAATTACACGACATATTCAGAAAACAAAGGATTAATGTCCATTTTGGTGAAATACAGAGTCCCCTTGAATCCTGCTGGATTATCATACATCAGAGTGGAATTAGAAATACCTCACATCTGGTAACTGAAGTGTACGTTTCCAGTTATGGGAAAAATGTAACGCGGGTCACGATGATTATGCAAGACCGCGAAATATATTTGGAGAGAAATATTTTCTTTTCCTTCTTCATATGACAGCCTGTTGTGTTACTAATGCATCACCAGTATTCCTTTGCTCTAGTCATTTACAGTTGGAGAAGACCTTTTTAAAATGTTGGAGTAAGTTTTTGCCCTTTCCTTTTTGCGTAACGCGAGTCACGCTGTCATTAGAGGTGATTAAAAGGCTAATTACACATTCATGTCAATTTTTTTTGTGTCATTTAATACCTTATGCCAATAGGTACACGCATGCAAGAGTTGGTATCTAAAAATGTATGAATGTGTGAGGTACACAAAGAAGTAACTTGAAAAGTGACCAAAAAACGTGACGCGAGTCACATGGAAATGCCCACAAGCTTTTATTTTTTCAAAATCCAAATACCTTCTGAACAGCTCTTTCCTTTGTTCCATAGTCCATGGCCTCCCGTAAAAGCCTGGAATTTCAAATACAAAAGAAACACTCCTGTTCACCACAATGTATGACTGACCAAACTGACCCATTACAATATCAAAACAAGATAGCTACAACGGAAGCATAATGTTTTGTAAAAGTAATTGATGAAAAAGAACTGGCCACATAATTTGACCTCCACAAGGGCAGCAATGGGCAGCTTGCACCATCAGTGAACTCTCTTCCGTCAGCACTTGTTTAATCAAATACCTTTTGCATGGACACAAGCCAATTCAAATACAAATAACATGGACTTCTGAAGATAAAGAGGATGTAGGCCAGCCAATATTATGAAATCAAGCAAGCACACACTGTGAATGCAGCTCAATTCACTGAAGAACCTGGACACTTGGAAGTGGTTGATTGCAGGTATCAAAAGCATCAGTGTTCCCTGCAGGTCAGAAGTAGACGTGCGAAATTTGGGGGGGAACTGCTGGGGGGGGTTCACCCAAAAACAACAGGACAGTCCAAGATATACAATGATTTACTGCTTTACTACTTCAAAAAAAAACTTATGTGCACCAAATGCATGTACATCACCCCTTCAAATGACCCAATAGTGATGCGTGAGAACCTGCCAATGTAGACCTAGATTCCACTTCCAAACAACATCAGGGATGAACGATATGTTATTTTATAGCAAATGAAAAACAAAATTTCTGACCTTTACCCAACCAAATACAAAATCACACAAAATGATCAGTTCCTCAAATGTCATAACCTCTAACGCGAACATTTAATAAGACAAATTTCGAAATCATATTTTCACAAAAAATATCCTGTCGGAAAGATCATCACAAACCCAACTCCGCCCAGGGGTGCAAGACTGTCCCAGATTCAGCGGCAGAATGGTAAAACGACAGATAAGTCTCATATTTTCCGGATATAAAATGTGACCCATCACCTTCGCGGTATGAATATAACAAAGAAATAAAACACCTAAGTAAAGCTGCTTCATTACCAGACGCGAGTGAATTTTTACATGAGACAGATTACATTCAAAGTCATGCAAAGACGTGAATACACGTGAGCGTTCGCGGTATTCGCAGCTTTGCATTGACTTTGAATGTAATCTGTCGCAATAAAAATTTTACAGGCCCAGTGTGAAAGCAGCTTCACACCGGAAAAGCGTGACATATTGCATGTTTCAATTAGTTGCTGTGGAGTAATACATTCATATGCAATCACATTTTATATAAATTTCACTAAAGATATGTTCACAGGGCCATCTGTCAAAACTGACCCCATAGCTACACACTCCATGTCGAGTAGTCATGGAACTCAATTATAACAGCAAAACATACGGGAAATCGACGTCAGAAACATGGTTGCTCCATAATTGAGCAGCGGGTAGGGCTAATCTGCTGAAAACATTCTGCTGAAAAACAACAACCATCTATACTTCCCTTCATAATTTCTTATTGATAGATATACATCTCAAGAATAACTGGTGAAAAGGAGGTTTTGCAGGGTATAGGCAAATTTGCCCACAGCCCAATTTGAACCATCTTCTGGTTATATGTACCTACTTGTGGGACTGTCCAGAAAATAGATTTGAAATGAGAAATTTGCATACAGGAGGTGAACTGTGACCTATTTAGTGATTTCAAGATTTTTGTGGGGCAAGGCCTCGAAAAGTCAAAAATAGGTCACTAAATAACTAGATAACTCGGTCGCCACAGGGACCGAGTCCTGTATCTCCCCGATCCCCAAATCTTGGACAAAATGGCCACCGGCAGCCATATTGGACAACTGAAATTTGCGAAAATCGGTCTTGAGCATTGTCCAATCAATATCTCCGTCTGTGTGAAATTTGGAGAAATTCCTGTAATAACTGGGGCGTCCAGAGCCCGGAACAGAAAATCTCTGCGGCAGCGGCGGCCCCAGAGCTAAACCATAGTATCGCCCGAATATCGTCGTCGGGGAGATAAAAAAAACATGGAATGCTTGTTATAGATACTTATCCAAATTAACTCCTTCAACCCCACAGCCCTCTACAGAGGGCTGACCAACATATTCCCTTCAACCCCAAATTCCTGTAGGGAAAATTCAAACAATCTGACTAATTGATTGGAACATATCAGGTTACATTTAATGGGATTCCAGAGATAACAGTAAGATACAATGTCCAGATAATGACCAGCCCTCTACAGAGGGCTGTGGGGTTGAAGGGTATAGTGATGCTAGAATATCTGGGGTTGAAAGAGTTAAGAGTCTTAGAGTATATGTACATGATTGACGAGACATTGGCCTTCCGGATAATTCTGGATCATAACTACAATACATCTGAAACACATCTGTCCTTTTAAGATTAGACATATACAGATTGTTACTATATATAGTATATAGTTGTATGTTAATTTATTAGGATATAATAACACTTTCAGGATCACCAGTAATTGTGATAAGATCAGTTAACGGTGGTGTATTAAAGCCATTTTTATTATATACTACATATTTCTCAGAAAAGCCATTTAGGTGTTTTCATAAACTGTTGTACATTGTATAGGTTCTATATCCCCTAGGCCTTGTTTTTACTCCACTGAGCAAAGCGTAGTCCGCACTTGTGGTCACGCTTCAATGATTTTGTGAAGCACAAAGCATTCAACATTGTTGTATGCCAGGGGTAGCTAACCTTGATACTACTAATCAAGGCCTTTAACAAACATTCCAGAGGTTGATTAGTAGAATCAGGTGTGTAGCAGCTTGGTTGGTATGAAAGCCTGCACCCACAGTGGCTCTTTCTGGAGAAGGTTCCCTACCCCTGGCATACAACAATGTTGAATGCTTTGTGCTACACAAAATCATTGAAGCGTGACCACAAGCGCAGACTGCGCTTTGCTCTTAATTTGGGTAAGTATCTATAACAAGCATTCCATGTTTATTATTTAGTGACCTATTCTGACACCCAAAGGAGATGGTAATAATTTCTAAATACAGGGATGGTTCCAATTTTCGCAATCCGGATCCATTTTACCGGTCTCGAAGTTTAACGACACTCGCACATTATTCAGCCAACTATATGAGGCAACTTTTGCGAAAATATCTTAGGTGTGTTTTCATAGGAACCTGGTTATTTTTCAAGATGAACTTTATGTTTTGCATCAATTTTGGTCAAGACAGATGCATTCTTCATTGGAAAATTGTCTGAAACTTCTTCAGTTTTTCACATATATTCTTACGTTTGGTAACAAAATGTCCGTCATGTTGTTGTGTAGCCATTAAAAATCATCTGGTTTTCCAGAACAATCATTTATGGGTTTAAATACAGACTTTTCCAGGCCTTGCCCCACAAAAATCTTGAAATCACTAAATAGGTCACAGTTCACTTCCTGTATGCAAATTTCTCATTTCAAATCGATTTTCTGGACTGGCCCACAAGTAGGTACATATAACCAGAAGATGGTTCAAATTGGGCCGTGGGCAAATTTGCCTATACCCTGCAAAACCTGCTTTGATCACAATATATTAAGAAATAAAGAAATTATGAAGGAAAGTACAGATGGTTGTAGTTTTTCAGCAGAATGTTTTCAGCAGATTAGCCCTACCCTTGTGCAGCACAGTAGGCACAAAAATGGCACAGATTTTTTTTTTTTTAAATCAAAATTGAGCGTATAAAATCTAATTGGCTATATGACTTTACCTAAGGTGCTGAATGTTTCAAAGCAGCGTCATTTTTTTCTGTTAATTTCCTGATTTTATGAATTGCACATTAATTTACCTGTATATCAATACTTGACGCTTTGGCAATATTATGTTTGCTACAGCAGCTTCATTTTAAATTTAGCACTGATATTAGGAAATATTTTTTCACCCAAGGAGTAATTTCGATGTGGAACAGCTTGCCTGACCATATTGCTGAGGCAGAAACCTTGGGAATTTTCAAGAGCAGGCTTGACTTAAAGCTAGATACCATTGAGTCATTGAGCATCTGAAGTGATACATTCACAATGGTAAAAAGAAACTGGCGAGCCTAGTTGGGCTGAACGGCCTGTTCTCGCCACTCATGTTATGTTATTTCTCACCTTCCACCACACCGCTGATAAATTTTCGACGACCGCTTAGCTCGACCCCGATACTGGGCTCCTCAACCGCTGGGGCCTCGACCACCGCTTCAGCCGGCCCCGAGGTGCCGTTCGGCTCGCCGTCAGATTGCGAAGTCTCCACGGGTTTATCTTTCTGAACCATTTCTTTCCGCCCGCAGTTTATTTCTACACACTGCGGAAAATAAATACTTGATATTCGAGTATCAATAAATCAAACTGCAGAACGAAACCGATCGAGAAGACAGCCTGATGCCCGCAGAAAATGTCTCAAACGTTGAGATACCTGGGTAGCCAGCTAACATCGATGACGACGGTCAGCCATCGTTGAATCAGCTAGCGAACAAAATGCATAATTCACACTTCTCAGAAAGGAAGGGAAATAACTGCACGGCTACTTTAGGACAAGTGCAGGAAAAAGCGAATACGTATGCCAATAACGTTACTAGCCAACCTAAAAGCTTAGCAATTGAACAGCGTCAGGCTAACTCGGATTAGAAATCCATAAAAATCATATCCTGTTAGCGAACGTGCATAACTGGATTCGTCTCTCGATGTCGAAAACAGGACGCGGTGAAACAATACTTCGAATTACCACAGTCGAGGTTTGCGATATTGAGAAACAATAATACTGACTTCCTGACCGTGCATTACAAATATTTAATCAAATTCGATTCCTATGCAATTCTCCGCGACTAGATTCAAGTTGAGCTTACGATTTCCATAGCTTCTTCCTGTTTACACCTACTGCGCAGACTCACCATACCAGCTAAAACCAGTTAGAGCCGGCTATGCAGAACTATAAAAACATGAGGAGGAATGCGATGCAGAATAAATTTAATTTTTGAGCATCTACGCGTTATTTTTTAGTTCAACTCAACAATATATGGAAAAAAATATTCATTTATAGTGTGTCAAAAATTTTTTGGTTGACTCGTAGTGTTTTTCCTACAACTTTTTGGATTTGCGCATGCGTCGTTTCATTTCCATATGTAGGCTCTTAAAGTGGCGTGCGCTTAGAAAAGGATTGAAACTGCTCTGAGTTTTTTGCGATGCAAGCGACCCCACGTTATAAAGAGTTCTTTGCTACCTAAAATACTCAGGCTGGCGAACTTCAGCCTATCTCATTGTTTTCTCTCCCTTCCCTTCTCTTCCGCTCGTGATCTGGAGGGGGGATCAAACATTATTTATTCACTTGAGTGCTTGTTAGGATGTTTATTATCATATAACTTTTTGAATTAATCTGGTTTCTTGTCTTTGATCCTACCTTTATCTGATTGAAAGAAAGCAACCAGTCAAGTTAAAATTCGAACAGTCTGCGCTTTCAACTCAAGCTCATTCCTTAATTTAAAATACATTGTACGGACCCAAAACAACAAAGTGACTAAACTATGACATTCATCTATTTACAGCTCCAAATCAGAAGTTGGGACAGTGTGTTTGATTAAAATTAAAACTGAAAGCAGTGATTTGTAAATTATCTTTGTCTTGTATTATGTTGAAGAAATACAACAGCACATTAGTTGAGGTTGCTTCTCATTAATTTTACATACTAATTTCAATTTTGATTCTTGCAATATATAATGGGACTGATGACACCAAGTGATTAAGTGTTTCAGGAGTAATTTTGTCCCATTATCCCTGCAAACAAGTCTTAAGCTGTGCAGCAGTACAAGGCCTGAGTTGTTGCATTTCTTGTTTCAAAATATGGCATGTGTTCTCTATTGGGCACAAATCTAGACTGCATGCAGATCCGTCCAGCACAAACACCCTCTTTTTACTCAGCCATGCCCTTGTAATGCATATAAATTGCAGTTTTGTCATGTCATGTTGAAATATGCATGGGCATCCCTGGAAAAGATTATTTATTGATTTGAAGGCAGCATATGTTGCTCCAAAATCTCAGTGTACTTTCTAAGACGAATGGTGACTTCACAAAATTGCACATTACCCTTGTCAAGGGCACCGACATAACCCCACACTATGACAGAGAATAGCTTTTGAACTTGCTGGGAACAATCTGCACAGTCAATTTCTTCCTTGGCCCAAAAAACATGGTATGTATTTCTTTCCAAGAACACCTAAAATATTGATTTGTCTGACCACAGCACGTGTTTTCGCAGTCAGATGGTCCATTGCAGGTGCCCAAAGAAGTCAAAGGCACATCTGGACACGCTTAACATAATGCCTCTTTTTTGCTATGTAAAGTTTTAACTAGCATTTGCAGATGTAACAATGTATTGTACAAACCCCAATTCCAATGAAGTTTGGATGTTGTGTAAAATGTGAATAAAAACAGAATGCAATGATTTTCAAATCTCATAAACCCACATTTTATTCACAATAGAATGTGGACAACATATCTGATGTTAAGTGAGACTTTTACCATTTCATGAAAAATCTTAACTTTGAATTAGATGGCAGCAACACATCTCAAAAAAGTTGGGACAGGGGCAACAAAAGGCTTGAAAAGTAAAATTTACTAATAAAAAACAGCTGGAGGAGCATTTTACAACTAAGTAGGTTAATGGGCAACAGGTCAGTAACTTGACTGGGTATAAAAAGAGCATTTTAGAGAGGCAGAGTCTCTCAGAAGTAAAGATGGGCAGAGGCTCACCAATCTATGAAAAACTGAGTCTGAAAATTGGGGAACAATTTCAGAAAAATGTTCCTAAATGTAAAATTACAAAGATTTTGAATATCTCACCATCTACAGTACATAATATCATCAAAAGATTCAGAGAATCTGGAGAAATCTCTGTGCGCAAGGGACAAGGCTGAAGGTCAATATTGGATGCTTGTGATCTTTGGGCCCTCAGGCAGCACTGCATTAAAAACAGGCATAATTCTGCACTGAAATTCACTGCAAGGGTTCAGGAACACTTCCAGAAATCATTGTCTGTGAACACAGTTTCCATGCAATCCACAAATGCAAGTTAAATCTGTATCATGCAAAGAAGAAGCCATATGTGAACACGATCCAGAAATGACATCGTCTTCTCTGGGTCAAAGCTCATTTTAAATGGACTGAGGCAAAATGGAAAACTGTTCTGCGGTCAGATGAATCAAAATTTGAAATTCTTTTTGGAAAAACAGACACCGTGTTGTGCAGGTAAAGAGGAAAGGGGCCATCCAGCTTGTTATCAGCGCTCAGTTCAAAAGCTTACACCTCTGATGGTATGGGGTTGCATTAGTGCCTAAGGCATGGGCAGCTTACACATTTGGATAGGCATTATCAATACTGAAAAGTATATAGAGGTTTTGCAACAACGTCTCTTTCAGGGAAGGCCTTGCATATTTCAGCAAGACAATGCTAACCCACATACTGCATCCATCACAACAGCATGGCTTCGCTGTAGAAGGGTCTGGGTGCTGAAAAGGTCTGCCAGCAGTCTAGACCATTCACCAATAGAAAACATTTGGCGCATCATAAAACAAAAAAATCTAAGCTAAGAAGAAAAATCTAGGCTAAGACGACCCAGGACTGTTGAGCAGCTAGAATCTTACATCAGACAACATCCTCTTCCAAAACTCCAGCAATTGGTCTCCTCACTTCCCAGACGTTTACAGACTGATGTTAAAAGAAGAGGGGATGCTACACAATGGTTCACATGGCCCTGTCCCAACTTTTGTGAGATGTGTTGCTGCCATCAAATTCAAAATGAGCCAATATTTTTCATGAAATGGCAAAATGTCTCACTTTCAACATGACATGTCTATATTCTATTGTGAATAAAATGTGGGTTTATGAGATTAGCAAATCATTGCATACGGTTTTTATTCATGTTTTACACAACGTCCCAACTTCATTGGAATTGGGGTTTGTACTTAACAGGGGGTTTCCAAAGTAATCCTGAGCCCATGTGGTTCTATCACTAATAGATAAATGACAAGTATTGATTCAGTGCCGTTCAAATGATCAGAGATAATGGGTATTCTGCTTAAGCTTGTGCCTTCACCCTTGTCGCACAAAAATTCCTCCAGATTCCTTGAATCTTTATTATACTATGGACCATAGAGGTGAAATGTCCAAATCCTTTCCCATCTTTCTTTGAGGAACATGGCGTTAAAACCTTTTTATGATTCCCTCACGCATTTTTTGGCAAATAGGCGATCCTTGGCTAATCGTTGTTCCTGACAGACAAGGCCTTTTCATAATGCTGCTTTTGTACCAACTCATACCGGTAATTACAACGACGTGCTGTCATCAGATGTTTCAAATTTCATCATTCGTTTTTTTAAAAATGAATTTCAGGCCTGAATGGCAAGAATGGATGTACATTTTCAAATTACATGAATTTCACCTGCCAAAACATTACAAATATTGTGCTCCTACCAGCTGCAATAAAATACAAGTCAAAGTAAATTTACAATTTACTGCTTTCTGATGTCATGTGCATTTTCCATGCTGTCCCAATGTTTTCTACCTTGGGGTCGTATATCTAAAATCTTTTTGCCCTGGTTGCACAATAAATGCACAGAACTCATCAGTACTACACATAATTATAGAACTGTGGGAGTACGTCTTGGTAATTTGGCCTGGCCTTTTGAGCCATGACAACGAAATGTGCATTCACTGAACTTCATTTTCTATTCAAGACATTGTTTTAAAATGCAGTTTTTCCTTTCGATGGAAAATGAAGGAAAGGAATTTAATGCATATGCTGACTGGAATTTGTATTTTGTGGCAAGGTACTTTGCACAGAAAATAACCACTCAAAATACATCCATTTTGAAATGACTGCAGCAGCAATAAATAACTTTCAACAGGGCTCATTAATACCAAATGAGGGCATAGCAGATGTGCTGCTTATTGAAGTAGGCCAATGCTCTGACTCGAAGGGTGAGGACCTCTCGATGAAGAGTTCTGTACAGAAAATTATACCACCACTTTGAAAATCTATTGATGTTTGAAGGCATACTTTAAATAGGCCCTTGTAAAGATGGCTGAGAAATAAGAAACCAAACAAAGTTTCCTTTTGCTCACATTGGCCTGGCCTTCTGTTCAATGCTGCTTTCTCTAAAATTAGGTAGGTTACAAAGATCCCAAAGCCTCACTGTCGAGCCTCAAAGCATGACTGTATTTGACATACTTCCTCTTACTTAGATTAGGTATTAAAGTATCGTAGGTTAGATCTTGTTCAAGGTCTACTTCCCTATATCTGATGTTTGGACGCATAAATACTGGTTATAGCGCCAGTGTACTGAGAAGACATGCATTTCCATGCCTGCTTTGCCGAGTGAAAGCGGAAATGTGCAGAACATATTTGAATATTGTAGCAACTCGAGCGCTCACTCACTATTCTGAATCTAATTTCCTTATTAATTTCATCCGGAAATATTCAAACTCAATATCAATAATGTGGACGAAGGACAGAGAGCGAACGCATAGAAGCCACAAGCAAATCAAATTCGTAAAACATGCTTGGTGTTAATTTTAGTTGACAAGGCATCGGACCTAATGCAGTGAAGATCCCAGATTCACTTCGCCTTCAAGCAACCCTTTGTCAAGAAGCTATGTCTTCGGCTGAGTAAAGATGAAGAGGCTTACCATGAGACAAGTAACAGACTTTAGCGATTATACCGGAGGTAAAGATTTACGTTATTTTTTAAAACGAGGTTGTTCAAATAACCGTCTCTCCGACATTCGCCTAAGTCCGGATGGACACCACATACATGCTATTCGCCGTAAACCAAAGCCAGGGCTCCGAACTTTTGATTATTGTAAAATAACTTCGGTGATACAGGACCATTCAAATTTAGATTCAGGTCTGACGAGGGCAGTCTGCCTTTTGGATCTAATCTACTTGGACAGAAGCAGAGACAGTGGTCCAGTTCTCGCTCTGGTATTCGAGAACGGAAAAACGGAGTTCTGGGAGCACTGTGGACCCGAAAGGGGTTGGAATATGCTTCACACCTCGGATTTGAATTCGGGCCAGGGATTAAAAATCCTCTCTGTTTGCGCAAGCGCGAGCTGCATTATTTGGTGTGAGGAAAGATTTTCTTACATGAATTCTTCAGCTCTCCACGCAACTGACAGTAACTTCGGCTACAGCATCTGTACGCGTACTTACAGTATAGAGGATGAGTGCGTTCGTGTAGGAGGAGTTAACATCTTAATGCACAACAATCCCTGTTATAGCGTTATTACTTCAGGTGAACGTGCTTACTTACTACCGCAAGTGAAGGAGAATGATCCTTTCGCAGTCACAGCTAAGGTGTTCCTCTCCTGGTCCCTGCATGAAGGCAGTGTCGCTATCAACAGTGCCTGCCACGGTACCCTACTGAGGAAACAAAAATTGACTCGGAAGGAGTCTGATTTTAAGGTGCTGATGTCAGAATGTGTGAGTGCATTATCAACAGGTAGCCATGTGGAGATATGTGCTTGTTCTCCTGCAGAAAATGAGGGTTTGCTGCTTCTCCTCAGCTCTGGCTGGGTCAGCATACTGCAAAAGGATGGAGTTATGAGGCAGGTCTATAAGATGGCAGACAACTGCTTGGCATGCTACGGTGCGCACAGTAGTATAAGTGTGTGCGGTGAAGTATTAGCGCTGACATTCAGAAAGACCCTGTATCTTATCAATGTCCACAATGGTCTGGAACTGGAGAAAATCTGTCTGAAAACTGAGGGGATTCTCGTCCCCAACTACCACGAGAGCTGCAGAATTCGGCTACTGTGTGAATCTGGGCTTTTTGCGATTACACCCAGGGACTTGGAGTCTAGCCATAAGCTTGTGGCTTATTCAGAGAGCCTCAAGCTAGGCTCAGTCCTTGCGGATGCTGTGTTTCAAGAGGCCTGCAGGTACTACCAGCAGAGGAGCCTGAACCGCGCTCAGCTTACAGTGGAGAGGCTGAAAAGCGGGGAAATGTTCCAGGCCCCCATAGTTCTCTGCTCCATCCTTAAGGACCACCTTAGCAGCCAAAACACTGCCAACAACCCTGCATCGGAAGCCGGGGGCAACTCAAAACTTCTATTGCTGCTGGGGGACATGCTGCAGAGTGTAGTGGCTGTGGAGGACTTCAAAAGGGCAATGGTGAGATCCTCTGACAGGCATCTGGATGGCCATTGTGAGACCCTCGTACAGAAAGAGGTGAGCAGGCTGCTGAACTCTGAGATGGACCAGGAGAGCATGCAATATCTGAATGGTATTTTCAGTAATTTCCCTTCGCAGACATGGCCGGCTCTGCAATCGATCTTCCAGCTTCGTTGCCAAGGGGATGGCTCCCTCTCTGCCGCGGCCCCCCCTGAGGTGTGGAAGACAACCCTGCGCTCCACCCATTACCCTGCCCGGGACGCCGTCCTCTGCACCCAGCCAAGCCACACCACTGCCAAAAAGGCACTGCCGGTTTTTGAGCTCCTCTGTCGCTCCATTTTCCACTTCCAGCCCAGCTGGCTACCCCGATTTGTGGAGCTGGCACAACAGCAGGCTAATGTACATTCTTCCTCCTCCTGGAGCTGCTTGGTAAAGGAGACCACAAGGAGTATACCTCTGTATAAGCGGGCTCTCTCTGTGCTCCCAGAGAATGTGGAGGATCGTAAAATGGAAGTAGAGTTATTACTCTGTAGCCAGAGGCCCAATGCGGTCATGCAGGCTCTTTGGATCCTGATCCATCAGAAGCAGTGGGGGCGCGTCACCCAGGTGGCCCAAAGGTTCAGCCGGAGGGGCCCTCTGCTCAACACTGAGATCTTCACCGCCCTCTTGTGTGAGGTGTCCCAGCACCGTGACTTGGACCCGCACCTGGATCTGCTATGGGCTCTGTGCCCTGAGGCTTTGACAGTGATCAGCATCCTCAAAATAGTGCTGAAGAACCTTCCTTCTTTAGCACTGCACGGGGCCCCATTCCCAGCCCAGACCAACCATCTGACAATAGGACTCCTCAAGCCTCTGCTACGTAAAGTGCTTCAGCGAGAGACTCGGCACAGTGCAAGGCGTGGAGACATCCTCCAGACTCCTCATTTTCCTCCTCCCACTCCCCCCCGCTTGGTGAAAGGGCGACACAGGGGTGTAACTGACCATGCTGCAGACCTCTAGGACCCCAGGCAAAGAGGGCTCTGTCCTCAAGGACAAGTGTGATGTCACCATACCTTTCAATCTAAACTGCCCCACTGGGGTTATCAGCTATCTAAATTAGTGCTTCTCAAACTCAGTCCTTGGGGACCACTGTGTATGCTAGGTTTTATCGCAACTATCACTGCAATCTCAGAATTTTAAAAAGTGTTTACTTTATTCACTTATTACATTTTGTTCTTGTGTAATAGTCTCATATTGGTTGTATAACAGAAAGGTAGGAAACAAATTAATAAAAAACAGGATCAGTCATTTTGTCAATATTTAAGGGGTCTTCAGGGTCAAGTGTAGAAATAACCATAATAATGTTAAAACTAAGAAATAAACATACTCAACATAATTTTAACCTCATAAAATGTAGTAGTTTGATAAAAATTTACATGGTTGCCATGGAAACGGCACTTTAATGGCAAAATCTGAAAATATTTTGTGGCACTGATATTTCAATAACCCATGGTCAGTCAGATTCAACTCAAATTAGTCTCATATGAAAGGTTTAAGATAGTTCTATAAAATGACAGGATTTTTTTGTTTGGAACATTTATGAATATTTGATGAGCTCTGTTATGTAACCATAACGAAAATGGCATTCATCAACTTGCTTCATTTTCAAAATTAGCCCCCAAGGGATGCACCTATCTAGAAAATCCTATGTCATTTCATAGACCTCCAACAGATACAACTTCAGTCCAAATTTCAAGACAATCAGATGAATATTAATGATTTTATGAATGCCACAAGGTCGAAAAACATAGATTCTTGGTGTTTACTGGCATCTCACTGCATTCCTTTATTTTATGTGAAAATCAAAAATATTGAAATTTTTGAAAAAAAAAAAAAAGACATTTTTCCCTGAAGACCCCTTAAGCAGATCAGTAATGACGGTCTAATCCGATGCTTCTTAAACCTCTCCTGGAGTACCACCTGTCCTGCATGTTATAGATCTCTCCCTGCTCCAGCACAGGTGATTCAAATGATCTACTCATTATCAAGCAGCTTCAGGGGGTTGATAGCGAGCTGATCATTTCAATCACCTGTGCTGGATCCCTTTTGGGTTTTTCTTGTAAATTTATTCTTTCTAAGAAACGAGTACAACTGGTTCCGGTGATTTTTATGTTGTAAACATACATGTAAAATAAAGACTTGATAAGGTATTAGGGTGTGCAAAATCTTTTGACTGGTAGTGTATATAATTTTTTATTATTTGTTTTTCAGGCAGAGCACACTTCTATACAAAACAAACACCTGAGCCGGTGCTTAATTTCCCACACATAGGCTTCAGTGTGGAGCGCCACAAGTTGAATCTCGTTGATTCTAAGTAAATGCGGAATTGCCGCGTGTTGAGAATGCATGCGCAAGTTCGTTAAAAAAAAAAAAAACCGGGGAACTTTAAAAGGTACTGGGAAACTCGTAATTTCCGCACCCTTGTTCAACAGCATTAGAGTAATCTCTCCCAACCCCCCCCAACAAAATGAGAATCATCTCTGTTTAAAAATATTGGTCTGCCACCACACATTACTGTCTGTGGGAAACACTGCATATTTTACAGGTTGTGTACCAGAATTGTACGTCTCGTTACCAGTGGTTCAAGAGAAACCACTTACAGTCTAACATTTGAAGTGGAAGTTAAAAAAAGGTCAAACTACTACACTGTCTAGTACAATGGCATTCATAGTTCCATTTTGGTAGAAAAATAGGCAAAAAGAAACATGAAGAATTTGTGTGTTTGATTGACCAACCCATGAAATACGCAAAAGTCTGATGTGGCCTCACTCTTGCAGGCACATCATGAAGACTTTGGAGATGTAGAGTGGTGTCTACCCTAAAAACCATTTGGAATGAGGGAAAAAAGACGCACTTCATATAATTTTTTGACAATTAAATTCTGATACAAAATGGTCCCAAATTCATATGCTCAATTCCGTTGAACAAAAAGTTCTAAGATTTTGGAAAACCTTGTTTGTCAGCCTTTAAATTATACTGTCTGTGGAGGTCAACTTTGAGGGTACCCATCTCTTGAATGGTTAATTGTGTGGCTCAGAGCAATAACGGCGTATGCCACAATTTTAGATAATTGTTTTTTTTACTGAAATCATACTCTTACTCCCTCTAGCTACATGCCCATGAAATACCTAAGCTATATGGCTTATGCCAAAGCCTCTTTATCGTATGTTGTAAACACTGTCAATGAGTCTGTGACTGACTCCGGGCAATAAAGGCTTATGCCACAAGCCACGGTTGGCATTTAAACTTTTCGACCAATCAGATTCAGATCACTCCTTAGTCCACAGTGCAAGATAGTAAATGGTAGTTAAGGAAATAGTAGAAATATTAAATAGTTATTTAAGTATGTATTGTCTTCGTTGCTGTTAAATAATTCTTAGAGTTTAGTACTTTTTTGCCATTCTGATCATTGATTACTACCTCTAAAAAAAAAAAATGATAGTCTTTAGTATTTGCAGAAATATGGCTGAATGTAATATCATTAAAATGCATATGCATAAAAACTGATAGTTTGCACATTATATGAATGGTTCACAAAATTTGAAAAAGTCAAATGTCTCGAAAAGTTCCTACAGTGGCATAAGCTGTTATTGCTCGGAGCCACACAATTATTCTGATTGTCAGAAAGTGCTAGAATGCAGTTTCATTAAGGAAGTTGTCGAAAGAATGTGCAGAAATCGAAAAGGGTGAAATTTCTGACTGAAATCCCCCAAAGTAACAGTCACAGTCATTCGGCAAATGCCAATTTGTATATACAGTACCTGTGAAAGTAAAATCATTGCACTGTGAGGCTATTGTATCTTAACCAAATCCATCATCAAACAGCATGGCCCCCGCTAACTAAATCACGCAAGAATTTTAAAACCATTAACCTGGCGATCAGGGGATGCTCCTGGTTTGCGTCTTGCACTTTTTATGCAAGATCATTTAGCAAGGACAATGAAACAGCCAAAAGGCTGTGAGTAAAAATAAATAAATATATAAAGTCATGTGTAGACTTGGAAGGTGAAATTTAGATGTACATAAAAGTGAAAGATGGAAGAGAAGCAGAAACTCTGGAGAAACAAATCGAGGGCTGACTGCAATAAATAGTTATGTCCAATGTAAAACATCTGGACATAACTGTTTATTGCTGTCAGCCCTCAAAATTGTATTTGCAGAAATTGGCCAAGTTTATGAAATATCCATGTTATCTAAACTGCTTCTTCCCCACATGAGTCACAGGAAAGCTGGAGCCAATCCTAACTAGCTATGGGCGAAAAGCAGCTCACCAATCCATTACAGGGCGCAAGCGCACACACCATTCACTCACTCACTCATACATACAGAAAACTGGAGTACCCAAAGGAAATCTATACAAACAGAGGAAGAACACGCAAACTCGGCTCAGAAAGACCTCAGGCCAGATTCGAACCCATGACATTATTGACATGACACATCAGTGCTACTCACTGCACCACCATGTGGCCTAGATGAAATATACACTGATCTGAAAATTAAATGTGGCCTACAATCCGAATTTATATTTGCATCTCCCCAAATACAAGTTTGAATCTCAATTTAGGTTTACAGAACATCAGCTTTGTGCAGCTTTGTGCTGGTATGCTGCAGAAACAGGATGTTGAGGATGGAAATTGCTGTTATCTACCTAATTAGCCCACACAGCTCTGGAAAACTCCATTTTGGTTCTGGCAATGAGCCATGCAGACTTATTTCATCTGCAGCTTCTGCAGGACAATGAGCAGCAGCAGAAACGTGTCATGCACATGTATTCCACATCAGATGGGAGCAAAGCTACATGATTGAGTATTTTTGTGCACTTCCCGCACTTTGGCATGTCTAACCATATAACAACTCACTAGCACCTAAAAAAAAAAACTCCTCATTCAACCACTACTAGACTGTTGCAGGGAATAAGGAGCCGACCAGGCCATAGGCAGCGTCACACATGCAGGCATAAACACAAGTCACACCCAGGGCAGATTGCAAGCGTGTAGACATGATTTACCTCTTTTCTCTGGAGTCAATACAATTCATGTCAATATATGGGTTAAGTAAATTAATGAGTGGAGCTAAGGTTCTAAGTTAGATATTTGCCCATTCTGTGGGGGGCTTTGAACAATTTTGTGTAAGAATTTGATCATTTTTAATGCACACACTCACAAAAGGTTTATAAACCAGCCCAATTTGACTCAAAGTCAAATTAGACAGGTCAGTCGCCCACGACCAATGGGTGTGGCGTCCGATCGCCCATATTTTTCATTTTGGCTTATTTCTGATGCAAAATTGTCTATTATTTAGTGAATGATGTTACCATGGAAAACTAAAATCAATAGGCGCCGTGTCCAAACCACTGCCCATATACATAACAAACATAAAAGAAATCGCTTTAAATTTGTGGCCTGTAGAGCGTCCACAAGGAAATCTCTACGGCAGCAGTGGCTATGGAAGCATGACAAGGCCAAATCCATAGTAGCCCCGACTTTGTCGGAAGGTCACAATGATCCCAAGATTGGCTTTGGGCTTCTTAGACTCTCATTAATTTTTCATGTATTAAATATGTACTCAAAAATCTGTGAAATTTAAAATCGGTGAGTTTGGGCCAACAGCTATTTAAAGTAGTGGCTTTTATCGTACAACAAAATCAGTAAGCACGGAGAGTGAGACAGATTTTTTTTATTACAAAATCTGAAATGACCATAAATACATTTTCTGAATAGGCCTTTGAAAAAGATTGTAATTACAAATTCTCATTAATTTATACAAAATTAAATCGGTACAAAATAAATTTTCCCAGAATCATCACAAAAATAATTTATAACAAATAATTACAAATCACATGAAGTCAACAAGTACTTATAAAAATGGTAAAAATTAATTTTCAGTCATTTTCTTAACAAAAAAAAAAAAAAAAAAATTTTATGTATAAGTAATGAACTACCTAGACCTTTCAAAGGCTAAGGTAGACATCAGATTGACCTTACACTGGTAGGCACTTTCTAAAGGCGGTTGGCTTGGCTGTTTCCCAACAATTACTGGGGGAAAATACTTGTACATGCAATGGTGGAAGTCCTCCGTTCATCAGGCATCATAAATATGGAAATACTAATAAATGAGCGAATAGGGAGTGGGGATAGTACAGTTATCCTCGGCTTCCTCTCAGAAAGGCCTCAAAGATGCCCGTGGAATATGGTTCAGCTGTATGTGGTTCCTGAGACAGAGACAGAGGTGAGTGAATGCAGGCACACCCATGGGCAAAGGCTAATGGCTGCACGTTATCAGACATCAAGCAGCTGCTGCTAACCCCCATCACTCACTCAAAACTATCAGTGTACTTCATCCTCCTGTAGAACTTGGCCAGCTTGACTGAGAGGATGATACTGGGTACAAGGAAGATCAGGCACCAGCCCAGACTGAACCAGAAGGCATTCTAGAGTGGAGATGGGGAGACAAGACACACTCAGCCAGTTCATATAGTGCGACTGGAAAATGCAGATGCTTACTACAGCACTTAATGTTAGAACTATGGAGAGGTAGGGGTGTTTGACGGGACTTGCTGACTAAACAACATAAAATCAGGGAATCAATGAAAAAAAAAAATGAACAAAGGTTTCTGCAGTCACATGCCGGAAAATACCACCCAGGCATGTTCTGAGCAGCGCTCTCACCAAGGACTCCGCCAGGTATGAGCAGACGATCACCTCCGCAGAGTCTACAGCCCCTGCCACCGGCCGGCAGCGCCCCAACTGCTCAGTGATCTGCAACAGGCCATGAAACAGTCCTGAGAAATGCAAACTGAACAATGCAAAATGCAGGATCTCTCAGGGTTAACCAGGAAATAGACAGTTTCAAACCACTGTATATGCGAACAAGAAATCCAGTTTTCTGCACATGGTTTGAAAGTAAATATTTCCAGATCAATCGAGTGGAAAAAAAAAAAAAAAAAAACAACAATCATCCCAGATGCACGGATGAATCATAACAATCGAAGAACAAAATGGTATTTGTTTTTCATTTAACAAATTGTTAATACTGTATATTGCATCGTGTTACTCTCCTAACCATTGTCGCTGTGAAGTTAAGTGCAAAAATATGTCAACTGCAAGAACGAGGATATGGGTACATCACAGAAAAGCATTAAGCATAAGTGGCAATGGGTAAACATGACTGACATTGAGTTATAATTTGTTCACAGCTTATCTGTTCAAGCACATAATGATTATTCATGCATTCAAGTTTTGATAACAACTGAAGTACATATGTAATGGTACACGTTCATACCATTCTGTAGGCCCAGTCAGCATACGCCGTGAAGTATCTCACCAAACAGTCCACAAATGATCGAATTTCCTTGGTAAGCAAACGGGAAAAATAACAAATCACTGTGACATTTTTGGAATAGGAGGATGAATATGAAATACTCAATGACCGAACTTGGATACCAATAACAGACAGAATGTGGTCATGACTCCAGATCCAATATGCAGAAGCAGGGAGAAAATCAAGCAAACTTGTGCTTCAATGGAAGGTCTATTCACAGCCACGATCAGCAAAAAACAGAATTCTGAACGACAAAATAATACCCTTTCATTTTGATATTACATGCCGTAAATTAATCGTTAAGATACAATATTTGGCATGTGACGCCTGACTGGTTGCGTTTAGCAACAAGTTTCCACTCCACAAGATGGCAGTAACAGCACAGATGAATGTGTTTAAAATCCTCATCTTATTGGGGAAATAATAGTTCTATTTTGGTAGGCTTCCAATGGAGAAGAAAATAACCTATTTTAATTCAAATTGGTGACAAAAACTTTTTTTTGGAAACTGCACCCTGTCAAATTTAAAAATGAGGTCATCAGAGATTGGTTACAATTACAACCCCAATTCCGAAATAGTTGGGACGAAGTGTAAATTGTGAATAAAATCAAAACGTGATGACTTTCAAATCACAGCAGCCATTATTTTATTCACAATAGAACAGAAATAACATAGCAAACGTTGAAACTGAGAAATTTTATCCACAACATGAGCTCATTTCAAATTTAATGGCTGCTACAGGTCTCAAAAAAGTTGGGACAGGGGCCTGTTTACCATGGTGTAGCATCCCCTCCTCTTTTTAACACAGAGTGGAGGCATCTGGGCATTGAGGAGACAAGTTTCTTGAGTTTAGCCATTGGAATTTGATCCCTCTCTTGTTTAATACAGGCTTCCAGCTGCTGGAGAGTTTTGGGTCTCCTTTGACGGACTTTTCGTTTAATTATGTGCCACGTGTTCTCAATCGGTGAAAGATCAGGACAGCAGGCAGGCCAGTTCAGCACATGGACTCTTCTACTACAAAGCCATGCTGTTGTAATAGCTGCAGTATGTGGTTTTGCATTGTCCTGCTGAAATACACAAGGCCTTCCCTGGAATAGATGTTGTCTGGAGGAGAGTATATGTTGCTCTAAAACCTTTATATACCTTTAAGCATTCATTGTGCTTTTTAAAACATGCAAGTGTCCCACACCATGTGCACTAATGCATCCCCATACCATCACAGATGCTGGCTTTTGAACTGAACACTGATAACAGGAGGGGTGGTCTTTCTCCTCTTTAGCCTGGAAGACATGACGCCCATGATTTCCAACAAGAATGTCAAAATTGGACTCCTCTAACCACAGGACACTGACACTTTGCTACAGTCCATTTTAAATGAGCCTTGGCCCACAGAACACGGCGGCGCTTCTGGATCATGCTCAACAATGGCTTCCTTTTTGCATGATAGAGTTTTAGGTGGCATCTGTGGATGGCACAGCGGACTGTGTTTCTTGAAGTATTCCTGGCCCATTTAGTAATGTCAATGACAGAATCATGCCGGCGAGTGATGCAGTGGCGTCTGAGGGCCCGAAGATCACGGGCATCCAGTAAAAGTCTTCGGCCTTGTCCCTTACGCACAAAGATGTTTCCAGTTTCTCTGAATCTTTGATGATGTTATGCACTGTCAATGATTAGACCTTCAAAGCCTTTGTAATTTGATGTTGAGGAACATTGTTTTTAAAGTATTCCACAATTTTTTAATGCAAGCCTTCACAGGTTGGAGAGCCTCTGGCCATCTTTACTTCTGAGAGACTCAGCCTCTGTAAGACATCCCTTTTATAGCCAATCATGTTACACACCTGATGCCAGTTAACTTAATTACTTGCTAAATGTTCATTCAGCTGATTCTCTTATATATGAATTGCTTTTTCAGCCCTTTTTTGCCTGTGTGCCAACTTTTTTGAGACCTGTTGTAGCCAGAAAATTTGAAATAAGCTCATTTTGTGGATAAAAATGTAAAATGTCTCAGTTTCAACATTTGAAATGTTATCCATGTTCTATTGGAAATAACATATTGGCTCATGTGATCTGAAAGTCATACCATTTTGATTTTATTCACAATTTACACTTCGTCCCAACTATTTAGGAATTGGGGTTGTAAATATGATTGATCTTGCTTTGTTTTCATTAAACCTCTTTAAGGTACAAAAGAATAAACATGACATTTGAATATAACACAAATAACATGCTGCAAAGTATCACTGTGTATACGTCTCAAGACAATGTGATTTCTGGTGGAGATATACAGTTACTGTCAGCATGGTCACTTCCATTGTCCACAGTAAATATACACTCTGAGCTGAACAAGTATTGTTTGCAATTTTCAGGTAAGCTCATATTTCAGAGGATAAATGAGCAAGTCTCTGCAGTCAAGTTCTCAGACAATTAGTGGGCATTTCCCCCTTAAATATGTTTTTGTTATACTGAAAGCCAAATACCCATTCAAAGTGTTAGATAATGTCTAATCTTTAAAGGGGACCTATTATGCTGATCCTTTTTTAATACAGATTAGTAATTTTATAATGTTGGTTGTCCATACTCAACCTCTGTAAAGTTCCTAAACATGAGATACAGAGGTTTTGCCGTCATCCAAGAACGTGATTTTGTGAACGTGATTTCCTCTCTGAACAGCTCCTCCTGAGATCTTCGCGAGATCTGGGCAAAACCTGACGTCAGGTTGTGCCATCCAATTAGTACAGACTTAGCCAAAGCCAATCACGGCGCAGGACCTGCCCACACTGGAAACTATTCAAGCAGACATGAACAACCGCGGATCATACTATGCCTTAGTAGCACCTACACATCCAGAAATACAAAAGAAGAACCGCAGATCATTTGAGGCACAGTTTTGTCAGTATCTCTCCCAAAGCTGCTCGTCCGTTTACTTTTGGACGCAAAGAAAAGCAACTATTTCTCTTCCAAAAGACGATGCCTCCAGAAATCAGTGGGTAGCTTTTTTGTTTGCTGGCAGCGAACAGCCACGGCCAAAGGGAACATTAGCTGTTTGTGCTCAGCATTTCACCAAAGACAGCTTTGTCAATAAAGGATAATTCGACACAGGATAAGCGTTTCAGCTGCTTCTCAAACCTGAAGCAGTTGCATCGATCAAGCGCTCGGAGCCACAAGCTGTAAGTAACGATATAAAAGCAAATAATGTAAGTGAAGCTAACGTGTTACGGGAGGCTAGCAGGACCGCTAACGATAGTTATAACTAACAACTGGCCTCAAACGCAGGCTTTGTAAAATATCTGAAGATAAAGCCTGTATCGGTCGCGACTGTCCACGACTCACAGGCTATGTTTCCATCCACTTGTCAATCGAATCATCTGAAGTTCGCCAAAAATATTCATGCGAATAAAGCTGGTGAAAATACGTTTCCATCTAACGGCATTAAAGTGAATAAAAAGTAGTGCGTAATGACGCCACATGCTGTGATGGGATCAAATTGGTGTATCGAATACATTTCTGACATTTTAAGCTGTTTCCATTCATTTTCGCACTGAATCGCAGAACCTTCAAGTGAGCAAAAGTAGTTTGTTAGCCAACTAATTTAGCTGGTTAGCCAAAATGGATTGCATTTACCAACAAATGATGATAATTGCACAAGTTGTAATAGAGCTTAGGTGCCAGCTATTAGCAGCATAGCAGACCATTATCAGAAGGAAACGACGGCATCAAAACACTGTCAAGATGCAGTAGTAAATTTATTCTGCGAATAACGTTTCCATCAGCATTTATCGCATAAGCCTTTTTCCGATCAAGAGAAAATCCGATGAGATGGACCGTACAAACTATGAGTCGATAGTCTTGAAATCAAGTCTAATTTCACCGTCTCCGTAGGCATTTTTAATTCGATATTACTCAATTCGTATAAGAACATGTAGATAGAAACATGGCTACAGATGCGGAAGCAGTTGCTTCACTGCATAAGCCTACCCAACCGATTAGCCTGTTGAATGTGGCTGTAGCACTGTGGCTAATGTAGCCAAGTTACTGTTGCTAATGTTTGTGTCCTAAATATGCAAGAGTAATATCAGGGGAAATTCAAAGGAAGGTGTGTGAACATAAACCTCATTTGAAGCGAACTTTTTATACTTTTTTTAATTTGGATGATTGGTAAAACTGCCCCCCCCGGTAACAGAATTTACTGTCTGTAAAACCTGTATTGCAGGGTAACGTTTGCCTCTGTAGTTGTTATGACCGCTTCGGTTATCAGCTACTGCATGTTAGTTCGCGTGCTGTGCAAATTAAAATGCTCCTGGTAACTTATAGGCAGTAATTATGATCGGTATGCTTGTGTTACTTCGGTAAGCATCAAAGTGGCAGTTTCATCATAGGCAGTCATAACGTTGCCTGATTGTAGCCACTACAGTTGAAGCTAACCGGAGAGGTGCTGTATGTGTCTGCCGAGTTGGGCAGCGAAGGCTGCAGTTAGACCAGACGTAGGTTTTGCAGAGCTTGGGGCGCGTTTTTGGGTGCTTGTGAAACGATCGCTTTGCTTATCCATGACCGGGGTCAGCCTGATACTTCTCCAATATCTGGGCAAGCTCTCTGATGCTACCGGTGAAAGCAATAGGGAAACGCACAGGCTATAACGTGCCTGGTATCACAAACGATTTCTCTGCATTGCCGTCGATTGAATATTAAATCGGCAATTGAATATTAAATTCTTTCCTGCAAAAGTGATCGATTCGCTAGCTCCACATAAGCAACGGTTCGCATAAGCGGAACTTACGGTCTGTATAACCTGTATTATGCTCATAACATAACTGGAGCTCTATCTAGCTCTCGCGCACTATCCATAACGCGCCCATTCTCCGCGAGGAAACGCTGGTCATTCCAATGCAATGAGTAAACCATTACCACGGGCAATTTCCGAAAAGGCCATTTTGCCTGGAGCTTTCGCCCCTCTGTCATATACTAGCGCAGAAGCTGTTCGTTTCTCCACACTAACGACACACCACAGTTATGCACACGAACCAGCAGGTCCTTACAACACACACCAAAGCAGTCCATAAGCGGTTGGTCCACTTTTAGCTGCTCCTCACTGTCTACATTTCCCTCTAAACTCAGACCCACCGGATTTCTACGGTCTCCGGCCTACACATGGGTATGTCGACCCGTTCTACAAATGTGTCTGTATGTAGTGGATTCTAGCTTTCCCTGCATCCTAGCTATAGAGTAGAAAAACCGCTGTACTCGCCACTGTTGCCATAGCAAACTGTAGCCGATAGCGAATTTGAGCTTGAGCTGCCAGACTTTCGCACTGCGTCCTCCACTTTCGCCGCTGCGTTTATTAGAACAAGTTCATTTCATTAGATCTATATTCAAGTATAGCGTTAGATTGCGGAATTTGCCCGCCACTTCGTTATCAGATGGCAGACGTGTCTCTCGTTTCACTCTGGGGAGGCGGACCCGGAAAACTGCGTTCTGCAGCCTCATCCCGCCCAACTCCGCCCTCCACAGAGCTGGCCAGTCAGAAGAAAGTGGGCACATGGGGAGTGGGGGCAATAGCGGAAGAGCCACTCCAACAAGGCGTTTCAGGCAGAGACTACAATGGACTACAAATGGGGTTTTTTGAGGATGGGAGTATGAGCTAAATAAGGACCCTGTTTTGGACTTTGAACGATCAGGGGTACTCTAGGGGAGTCAAAGATCAAAATATAACCTTGGAAATATAGCAAAATAGGTCCCCTTTAAGTATCCTAAGAGTTCGGCACACTTTAATAATAGGAAAGCGGCAAGCCTAGTTTGGCTGATTAGCCTGCTCTCATCACTCATCTTATGTTATTTTATGTACAAGAATAACCAGTTTTTTGCCGCAAATCAGCCGAATGGTATAAAACACAGCATGGCTTAAGCATTTTCACATAAAATGATCCGCAACCTGCATAGTTAAAATGCTGTACTCATAAGGTTATACACTGAAGGTCAAGATGGTGTCCCTCTTTGTGATGATTTGCTGTGCCCCTTATACATCCTAGAGACACCGTTTACACAATAAACAGTGCAGGCGATAAGAGATAACTGGATGATAATTCTCGCGTCCACATCAGCCAGTTGGAATTGGCCTGGGATTTTATTTTTGTAACCTGTGATTCTAACAATCTTAAGGATTTTTGGACAGTTTGTTCACACTCAGACTAAAATCAGGAGAAATATCTCCCTCCATGTTTTGGCTGTTTGCAGACCTGTAATGGCACACTCAGCGACAGATACATTGCTGCGGAGAGACCTGGCGCTTATGGAAATAGAATGGTATTCACATTAAAGCTATCAAATATAACACACATTTCAGACAGTATATTCTCATCTACACGGATGAAGTGAGCGTATTACTAGTCGAATAGTGAATAAATGTCAAAGAAATAAAAATACAACTGGCAACAAAAAAAAGTAAACATCTAACTGTGCAGGCTCCTTTAAAGAAAAACTAATGCTCCAACCGCCAACCAGCACAAATATTTCTTGACTCAATACGACTTCCTGGAAGATCACACTATTTACCAAGCAATATTTTAGCTTAGTAGTTCAGGGATTGAAATAACCCAGCTCCTCGGTGCTATTAGCACCAGGTCCCAAGTGAAACGCCCCTGGTCCCTCTATTTCCAGCAAAAGTTTCAAGACAGTCAACTGACCAACTGTAAGTCCCACACTGCTAATTACGGTCGCTATGTCTATCATGCTTTTGCACCCTGCATGTCAATCTATGGCATATTCAATAATAATTGTGAGAAATTCCAAAGGAAATAACTGGTCATTTAGAGAGTAAAAGTTTTGAAATGTCAGACAGAAGCGAACAGAAAGGACTAAAATATGCATTTGAGGGCAACATTAACAATATAATTTGTCAGCGGAGTACTGTGCATAAACTGAACGTAATGTTAAAATTGAGGGAAAAGCTAACCGGTCCCAATGTAAGTGTAAGGCACAAAATCTTAACAAGCAATGCTCGGGACAAACATGTACCCAAACAACAATGTTTTTGCCCAGCAGGGAGGGTCAATACATTGTTTTATGTTAAAGCGGACACTCATTGAAAATCCTAAAGCAGGTGAAATTATACTTCTATCGAGAGCTAAGGGTATACTGAACATGATAAAAGTACTTTTATATCACCACCTAAGCCCAGAAAAGAAATATAATCAATAAAAGTCACCCTTCCATTCACCCTCGGCAAGTCTCAAATTGGCAACGAAACGGCTTAATTTTGATGACGTCATGAGTTGTACAATTCGTACGGTACTCAGGTGCAGCCCAGATAGAACACGGTACTTACGCCGTCCTTCACCCCGCCATACCGTTTATGCATCGGAATTCTGATTTTCGTCGCATAATGCGCATCAATTTGTGTCATCTACGTACATTTCACAGTACCAAAGTATTCTCGGAAATAATTATGGCGACAAAATAAAGTTACAGTTTGCGTACACTGTCATACTCGCTAGCGAGCTAGTTGGCTACCTACCTAGCAAGCTAAGGTGATATCGAACTCTATAATGTTATAGCTGGCACCTCAATGTATTTAGCTAGATGGCCGACTGGCCAATGAGCTAAAAAGGATAGCACACCGATAGCTTGTATTTAGCTAGCTTGCTAGAATGATTATTCACTCATGTGAAATTGACGCAGGGATGAGCGATCCGGCGCGCGCTAATTCGGTCTCTCTCGCTGCTGCTGCATGCTGTATGAAGTGAGGTTTTCAAAGAAAGACAACCTAGTGAGATAAGCCAATAGTATTCAACTGTATAATGGATTTACTTAGCTTGCAAGCTTGTTCACGAGTTATGAAGCTAGCGCTAAGTTAAATGAACCGCTATGTTGGCATGCAATGTAACCTTCCTGCCATTTTGATTTTGCACCGCGTTCAATATGCAGAATGTTATGAAGCGTTTGAAGAGTTCGCATGTTGAACGATATGTTTGCACGTGACGCTACCTAACAGAGGCGAACGGCTCCAGGGGGTGACATACCGCAAAATCAAAATCGAGCAACCGTATTGTTCAACATGCAAACTCTTGAAATGCTTCTTAACATTCTGCATATTGAACGCACCCGGGCTACACAGTACAACTCATGACGTCTCTTGAAATCGGGCCGATTTCAGAGTGAAATCTAGGTGATCTGAGTGGCATTATTTTCTAGCTTTCCTTCAGATTTTTCCACTGCTAGGAGTAATTTCTGACGAAGAAATATGAAGGAATGAATGTGAATATTCATACGACTTATGAGTTTTTCTGTGTATTCAACTAAAATTTGACCAAGTTGAAAATCAATCTATTTCCACTTCAAGCATACGGGTAAGCTTTGGCACCCTATAGCTTTAATCGTCTAACATAGCCATGTCTTAACCCAGTGCTTGCAAAATTAACTTATATCGCTTTTCCATTAGTTAAAATTGAGCCAGAATATTGCTCCCACATTGTAGGTTTGATGAATATACTGGATCTCATAATGACAGGAAAACCCAACTACATACATGCACAAGTTTGCCACAACAATGGCACAAACCACTAGCTGGTAATATAAATGCGATGTGGTGGTTGTGAAGGCCAGACATGATCACAGGTGGAGACCAGTTGACTGTACTACACGGTGAGCAGGTAAGTTGAAGTTTACAGGCAGGGTAAGGCATTCAAAGTCCATGATTTAGAGACCAAGTTAACTCTGAGTAAGCGGTAAACCTTCCAAAAAATAGCTCTTTGACTTCCACAGCATAATGCAATATTATCTATTTGGTATACTGCATCGTACGATGTCTTGATATTTTTTCCCCCGGAGTTCCTAAATTCACATTACAGCTGCGTTTTTGACTTCGGAAATGCAAAAAATATGACATTCCCCTCTGAACTTTGAGGATATCTTCTGTTGCACATAATTGTTCCCTAGGTGCATTGTTGCAGCATTTTCACTTGTTCTGAGAGCTTGACAGGCCTCCTGTGCCTAGATACAGTTGCTAACCTAGGCCTGGAATATTACTTCCTATTGTCGATTGTTATCTGACCCATGTGCCCCAGGTTCCTGGAAGAAAAAAAAAACCCTGGTCTCACCCTTTCCCCATATACCCAGAGGCTCAAATTATCCCCAGGTAGAGAGGAGCCAATGTCGATCCCTGGTACTGGTACCAAACTCCACAATAACATTGAATTTTATATTTATAAACTGCTTTCAACAGATTTCTTGACAGTTATCTTTCATGTGATTATATTTTAATAATTTCATTTAATCTGCATAATGACCCCCAATAAAGACATAGAGTAGACAACAAAGGCCCAGATACAGCACGTCCCAGATGGAAGGACAGCTTCGTAGCAAATATCCCATTGGCAAAAACTGATAAGCCGAACAATTAAAGGCTGGCTATGAATACAATAAAATCTCCCTTAAAGCAGCAGATGGTAACTTCTTTGTGTTTTATTTGGTAAAAATAGTGCCATGGGCACTGTAGCTCACTTAGTTTATTTCAGGCTTTAGTGTTCTGTAAGCTCAGAAGTGGTGGTACTTCTCACGCTTGGGTCCAACATTGGGACAATGAGGACACCTTTTGTAATTTTTGTAGGAAGAAAAAAAAGAAAAGAAAGAAAAATTATATTATATATATATATATATATATATATATATATATATATATATATAAATAAATACATACACACACACACACACACACACACACACACACAGCTGCAATCAAAATTACTCAACCCCCTTTGCAAATTGGGTTTAATAGCAAAATTTGCAAACTTTCAGCTGTTTGTGATAAGCAGATTAAACAAGAACATTTTAAATAGCTCAACACAACTACTATTACAAGTGGTTTCTCCAAATGTAACACAAAATGCCATTTTTAATGACTACTGTAGTCTCAAAATTATTCAACCCCCCAAATAGAATCTGTCACAAGAGCATATTTGCAAATCAGGTGTTGCCTCAAGCACTATAAATGCACAAACAGGCTTCACTCCCAGACTTTAAGAGCACAAGAAGTAGTGCCTTCTTCAGTGTCACACTGAAGAAGGCACTACGCCGAGACGTGTTTGTGCGGAGCGCTTGTTATAATAAATGTGTTTATGCAAAGTGCAACCTTTTATCTAATTTCATTGTTGTCTCAAGCACACCTAATGTAGCTAATCAAGAGCTTAATTAGTTGCATCAGGTTTGCTTGAGATAGAACACATCAAATACTTGCACTAACCAGGGGTTTGTTGACAGTGACATTTGATTGCATATTAGAAATATGGCTGTCAAAAGAATTGTCCAAAAAGCTAATATAGGAGGTCATTGCCTGGCATAAACAAGGAAAAGGATAGAAAAAGGTAGCACAGGCACCAAATTTTCATTGAGATACAGTTGGAAGCATAGTTCCCAAGTTCAGAGTTAAAGGAAGAGCAGCTATTGTATCAGGATGTGGCAGAAAGAGGAAGCTAACAATGGCTGCCACCAGATTCCTGAGGAGATGGGTGGTCAAAAACTCTCAAGTGACTGCAGGAGACCTGCAGCAAGACTTGGAGGCACGAGGCAGTGAGGTTTCAGTTTGCACAGTAGGGCACATACTAAAGGTCTCCAATACACCACACCTGATCCAAAAGCACAAGCTCCAATATGCTCAAAACCATATAAATAAGCCACAAAAGTTTGGGGATATTGTTCTGCGGAGTGATGAAACAAAACTGGAATAATTCAGGCTTATGAATCAGTGGTATGTCTGCTGGAGGAATAAAGAGAGCATATGCTGAAAAGTACACCCTGCCTACAGTGAAGAATTGTGGGGGCTTTCTGATGCTCTGCGGCTGCCTTGCTTCCTCTGGCACTGGAAATCTGCAAAGTGTGAAGGGCAAGATGGATTCAGTCAAGTACTAGGATATCCAAGGAGAAAATGTCATGCTGTCTGTAGTTCAATGATGACCCTTAGGCATCATTGGACCTTTCAAAAGGACAATGATCCTAAGCATACCTCAAAATCCACCAAGGCTTGGTTTCAGAAGAAGTCTGGGAAGTTTCTAGAGTGCCCATCATAGTCGCCTCACTTGAACCCCATAAAAAATCTCCGGTAGAATTTGAAGAAGACAGTTGCCTCACACAAACCCTGGAATATTAGTGAACTGGAGGCCATTGTCCATGAGGACTGGGCTAAGACTCCTTGGGAATGCTGCCAGAAGCTGTTGTCTGTCTATGCATCACATCTCCAGCAGGTCATAGCAGCAAAAGGGTTTTCTAAAGATGCTAGTCATGAAGGGCTTGAATAATTTTGAGCTTGCAGTAGTCATTAAAAGTGGCATTTTGTGCTGAATTTGGAGAAGCCACTAGTAATATTTTTTTTTAAAGATTTTTTTTGGGAATTTTTCCTTTATTTGACAGTTATACAGCGTACAGAGGCAGGAAAGTCGGGGAGAAGAATGGGGGAAGACATGCAGCAAATGACCTGAGCTGGAATTGAACCCAGGTCGCTGCGGGAAGGACATAGCCTTTATGGTACGCGTGCTTAGACCGATGAGCCACTGGGGCGCCCCCGCCACTGCTAATATTTGTTGTGTTGAGCAATTTAAATTGTTCTTGTTTGATTTATTCATTGCAAACAGCTGAAAGTTTGTAAATTTTGCCAGTAAACGTAATTTGCAACAGAGGTTGAATAATTTTGATTGCAACAGTATATATAAATAACTGTAAGCAGTAACTACAGGGTCCAAGCAACATGAGGTAATCATCAGTTTTGAAGCAGTGAGGACACATATTGTTCAAGTTTTTCAAACAATTTCCAGTTCATGGCACATAACTGTGCATGGCATACTTTACCCTGCAAATTTCAGGTTGATAAGTCATTGCCATGTCTTTGAAACAGCAGCTGTTACCTGACTGACAAATAGCAGCCAGATATTTAAAGATTTACTTTGCTCATTGGTAAGACTATTTGATCCTCATACAGAGATGCAATATGCAAAATTAGAACCACTTAGTCAATTTGTTGAAAACAAATATGCCATTTTACATTGTTTGTCTTACTACAGCGACACATATTGGCTAATTGGAATCAAATTTGTTGCACCTCTCTATAGTGCCACCATCTGGCCAATCAAAGTAACTTGCATTCAGACTGTCCTTTTTCACATGCTTAACAATAGAATAAAGTTTCATGATTGATGACAGATAAAGGGCGTATCCACCTTATTCCCACGTCCCATGATCCCTTGTGCGAATATTGGGCGCAACTTCCGCTGCATCCTGTCACTGAACAGTTTACTATGGTAGCTCACGCGAATCCTCTTTTTTTAAGCGATTGGAAAATAATATATGAGGGAACATCACCTTTTAGCCCTCAGACGGGATAAAGTTACGGTACCGCTGCCTTCTACTATCGAAGAATGGGAGAACGACCTGAAGCAGTGGCCACATTAGCGCATTTGGCTACATTAGCGACTCCGTTGCCACAGACTGCAAAGCTATGAACAATCTACAAAGCTCCAAAGCGTATGCAGTACTTCCACAGCAACAAGGTCAGTCGCGTTTTGTTAAAGGTTTTGTTAGAGGTAGTATACGACCTTATGTACCTTAAAACAGATATTCAAGTACTTTCTGAGAATATTTATGAAGGAAACACTATATTTCAGCGGTAAATATTGCTCTACATATGAAACTTAATGGATTGTTTTACAGAGTAAATTAAGCCATCCGACAGTACGAGTCAAATTAGCTCTAATCCAGCCAACTACATTATATGGTATTAAGTTGCTAGCTAATCCAATACTATAACATGTAAAACACAGTGAATCCATTTTTCCCATACTTTTAATTTTAGTGAAATGAGGTTTGGAGTGCAAGACTATTGTTTGGAACAGAGTAGGCTATTTTCAAATTGTAGTAGACTATTGCTACTTCTACAGCCTCATGTACAGGATGAAATGTTAGTTACACTGACTGGCATTACCGGACGAATACAACAATTTTCTGTCCTCCCTACACGTGAAATCATACCTTGTGCTCTCCTGGCACTGCTATCAAAATGCTTCTGAGGACCCGGCGTCTCCTCTGCAGCGGTCTGTCTGAGCCTAGCCATAAAGTAGGAATCGTTGTTTGTCGACATAATGAAATGAGCACCTAATGTTTTCGGGGGGTCTTTTCAAATTCAGGTTTTTCAGCCAAATTCTGGCTTCCTCTTCTGTAGGTAGGCGATGGAAACCGTTTCGCTGAAGACAAGGACAATCCCCTATGTTCTGGGTGCGAGTTCAAAACACTGTTGATCAAACCATAAATTTAGCTTCCTCTGGTTGTTAGTTCAGCCTCGAACAGCTCAATAGGTGCCGGAGCTCTGAAGGGACATTTTAAGAAAAGCAAGGTAATTTGTTAAAAAAAAAAAAAAAAACAGGCTGTAATCGCTAAGTTAACTGAAAGAAACGCCGCTGTTCTTGACTAGCCACTCGCTAAAAACTACTTCCGCCGGAAGGTGTACCCATGATTATTATCTACAGTAGCGCCCTGAGGAATAAGGTGGATAGAGGCAAATAAAATGTAATTGGCTGATGTGTTCTAGGTTTTCATGGCAACCTTCACCATTATGAAGCAAGTAAAATTTTAAGTTGCTTGCACAGGTAGTTTAAGAATTACTACCATTTGTTTGCTATAGCGCCACCTACGAACAGATTAAAACCAGATTAGATGTGATGAAGTTGCATGGCCTGTAGATGCGTGATCTCAAGTATGGTAATGATTGGACATTGCATTAATGAGTTACAGCTCTTAATATCAATATAGGCCATGCCCTTAAATTTTGCATGAATTGATCTCACTCTCGAGAAAGATAAAAATGAAAGGTTTCAGAAATAATTCAAAATGATGCAAATACAAAAATGGGTGTGGCGCTTACATGGATTGAATCGTCTTGACCCACAGAATCTAACAAATAAGAATTTGGTTTCTTCAACCTATGGTTTAGAAGTTATAGCCGAAGACATGTTGTACCTTTCTTTAAAGCCACCATATGGCCAATATCGAAGTAATTTAATAAAAATGGCTCTTTTCCACATCTTTAAGAAGAATATAAAGTTTGATGATGACAGGTGACAGCTAAAGTGAGTACAAGAGCTACTGAAATTTGATTGGCTGATGTTGGCCATATTGTTTCATTAATCAATTTGTTCTTACAAATTTTCATAGCGACCCTGACTAACATGAATCATGCAAAGTTTAAGTTGATCGTACAAATGGTTTAAGAGTTATGACCACTTGTTTGCTATAGCGCCATCTATGGACACATTTACACCAATCGAACAATTTATAATCTGTACATCCATAGGCACCTCCCCAGCAAATTCCACCTTGATCCCTTCTGTGGCTTGGCAGAAGATGATCAAAGTTAACGTACAAACCAACGCCGACAATTTGATTGGCTGATGTTGGAAATGTTGTTCGATTTATAGATTTGTTCTGATAGTCAGCCTTGCTATGAAAATCTATCATGAAGTATGCAAAATTTCACGTTAATCAGACAAATGCTTTCGGAGTTATGACCATTCATTGCTATAGGGCCACCGATGAACGGATTTACTCCAATCTAACAATTTATAATCTGTCTATCCATACGTACCTCCCCACTAAATTTCACATTGATCCCTTCAATGGTTTGGCAGAAGAAGATCACAGTTAACGCAGGCGCCGAAGCTGACACTGCGGCGTGATTGCATAAGCTCCCGCTGGTCCGTTGGACTAAGTGAGCTAAAAATGTCATAATACCCTTCCAGCTATCACTAATGGAACTGGTCTGAGAGTAAATAAGGATCTGTGTTTTCAACTGCCTTGGTACTCAGGAGTCAAAAAATTCTACTGCTCCCAGTACCTTTAAACAATCAAGGCCCCTCTCTGGCTTTTCTGTCCTGATTGGTTGAGGATGTTTCTGTTGAGTTTCACGAGTGTTCACAAGAAACTCGAGACAATGGCAGACAGTGAAAATCCATTAGCGTCAAAATCTCTCTTTCTTCACTTCAAGTTCCTCCGCTGCCAACAACTACACGCAGTAGCAAGAAACACTTAAAAAGCAGTCGACCAAGGGAAAGGTGGAGTTTGGTTGTAATAATTGCACCCCGTGGAAACCAGGCAAATGTGTTCTGATGATCTGCAGGCATTGTGTTGGCAAGTACATAACATGCCTCTACATAAGCACTGTAGCACTGGACTGCACATTAATTACAGTGACTGGGCTCCAGCTATCAGCCTGCCCCAGGGCAGCTGTGGCCACAAAAATGTAGTTTACCACCATCAGAGTGTGAGTGTGTGAGTGGATGAATAATGTATCCACTGTGAAGCGTCTTTGAGTGTCCAGAAAAGCGGTATATAAAACTGATGCATTATTATTATTATAGTTGTAATAAAAGCAGTCCACCTGTAACAGAATAGCAGACAACATGCAATACTTAGAAACTGTTGCGCTAGCAGCCCGTGTCTACATGTTTTTGATTGCCTCGCAAAGCGTCATAGCTTTCCGTAGCCGAGCTCGACTAGGCTGTGAAAAAATAGTCCACAACAAGCCAAATCAGTAGGGCAGCTAGCAGGTTGGAAGCGTACTTTACTCATACGAACAGGGATGCAAACTTGTCTTTTTGAAGTCAATTCACTTCCCACTTCCTGTGGTTCGACCTGGAGTGTAGTTATCACCATAGCCAAGACTCTCATCTTGTACGTTCAAATAATGCATAAAAAAAAAAAAAAAAAAAACAACCATATGATTTGTCGTAAGCTTACCTGCTTTTGTAATATGTATGACTAGTTACAAGGTCCGGTAGCTACTGCTAACTTAGAGCAGGCAATGTTAGCTCACTGACTTGCTTGGCAGATAAACATGCCTTGTTTCTCCATCATCTTTCAATTACTGAGCACAATGACAATGGCTTTGAGATGGTGTGTCATATGTCTGTGAGTAACACATAAATGCTTTAGGTTTACGCTTTGTTATTAACAGTGGTTCTTATTTCGCAATAAGATACACTGGACCTCCAAATGTTTCTGTATAGTCACCGCTGAGTCAACTGAACTCCACCACGAGCTTGAGGGAGGGGCCACGGGAGAGAAGGAGAGAAGGAGCAGAGAGGAAGGGGTGGTGGCATTTATGATCAAACTCACTCTCGCTTGCTCTTTTCTCCAAAGTTACCAAGTGCAGCTTTCTGTCATACATAGTTACTTACCAGATCGTAGTACAAGTTGGACAGAGTAGGCAGAGGGTTAACAATACATATATTGATTTCTTTCTGGGACAAAACACCTGGCTTTCCATGAGAAAGATTTGTTAAAATAAGAGCAGATAATGCTTGCAATCGGATGGCTGACCTTTGACCTCAATAAGTTCAACAGTCTTAACTCACCAATTTCACTATTTCTGAAGCATTGCCGTTTAAGTAGTCCTGGGCAGTGTCTACTACATTCATCATGTCACCCACAGTTCTCTAGAAAATGGAAAGAAGAAACTGAGTCAGAAACACACCCAGTGACGGACAATGGCAAACCAAAGAAAAAAAACAAGCTATTTCAAATTGCAACCACTGCGATACCACATTAATTCATAGCTCAGTGGGCAAGTTTCACAACCATTACCAATACTGCAGAATGAACAGTAGTGAACACACAGACAGTCCACATGATGACAGTGTCAACAAGACGGCACTCAGAGAGTCAGCAGGTTTTGATCCACTAGCAGTTACATATAATCAGCTGCATAATCCTGATTTGTCATGAAATTTAATCACCTCTACCCATTCATACTATCCAATTTCTCCTAAAAATTCTGCGGTAATCCGTTGAATAGTTTTTGAGTAATCCTGAAGACAAACATACACACACACACACACACACACACACACACACACATAAACACACACACTCAAGTGATCACAAGACCTCATGGCAGAGGTATTGATCGGCAACTAAGCGTAGTGCAACTTTTGCAGAATCTGAATTGCAGTACTTACATTCACTTCCAAGGCTTGGGCTTCGAGAAGCAGGATAGAAGAGTTGATGACTCTCTATGAGGCAAAGTTCACATTGTCAATGTAATCTTGTTCAGCTTTTGTTTAGTGAAAATTTTTGTAGAACCTGCATTCTGCATGGCTTTACATTTCAGTGATACACAGGGGGTATCAAAATCACAGTTCTACAAGCAGCTACACAGGTGACTCCTATTAACCCTTGTCCCGCCTCTAAGCTAATGCTCATCCTTCCCGGCATACAGGGAAATAGCTACCAGGAAATGATATATCGCTGACGGGCACACAGGGAAACAAGTGTGGGTCCTCGATGTATCAGCGACCGGCAGGACGAGGGTTAATGTGAATGATAATTAGCAGCATGGATCTGCTGGAAAAAAGGTCTAACTGACTGAACTTTGCTTGATAAGTCTCCAGAGCAAGAAGAGGATACAAACTGAGTTCCAAATAGTTTGTGCTGGAATTGTAGGTGCTTTGGTCATAAAAAACGGCAAAATTTTTGCAGGTGTCAAGGGAAAAAAGTGAAAAAATTGTGACAGCATACAAGACACTAAAAAAAAGAGCAACACTAAAAAGACCTGCGCCTACAAGGCAAAGCTCCCCGACAGGGACAGATGATCACTTGATAATTAGTCCCAAAATACCATGGAAATAAAGCTCTAAAAATCACCACAGAATTGAATCAATACATATCAGAACTAGCCTCAACAAAAACAGTACATTGTGAGCTTCATAAAATGGTATGCATGGCAAGGCTAACATTCAAAAATGCATAATATGGTGTAAGGAACATAGGTTCGAGACGACGAAGCAATGGAGAAAAATTAATGGTCCGATAAGACGTTTTTTTACTCTTTGGTAGGGATTTATGTCTGGAAAAAGCCAATAGAGGTACAAAGCCCACAACATTTGAGTATGCTGTGGATATGTAATGGTATCGGCAGCAATTTCATGCAATTGATTTGGCAAAATGATTCCTTTTCATGGGCACGTAACAGGTATAAACAAACCATTTTACATGCTCAAGTGTAATAGCTGCACTTGATGACCCCCATGTTCCAACATGATTATGCCCCCATACACACTACCAAAACATTGTAGAACGGTTCCAGGAACACAAGGAAGAAGGCAGATGCCTTCCATGGCCTGCACAATCACCAGATCAAAATGTACTTGATCATATTTGGGAAGTTCTGGAATGAAAAAATGGAGACATGGTGGTGCAGTGGTTAAGCGTGCTTGCCTTGAGATCGAAAGGTTCGAGTCCTTGTTCCTGAGTTCGAGTCCTTGCCACAGCTTTTGCAGTGTGTTCTTGGGCAAAACACTTAATTCCCACAGAGCTTTACTTTGACCAGGAGTAAAATTTGGTACCAGCAAATTGTCTGGGAAACCTGACAAAGAGCTGGGGGGGTAACCTGCGATGGGCTAGAATCCCACCCAGGGGGGAGTAGCAGTACTCCTAGTTGCTTCATGCAACAGAAACTTGAGTTAAGAACTGCCCTGATGAACCACTTGGCTTTGGACAAACGTGCTACCAAAACAAAGTTGTTCCAAAATTTCATGCAACACACTGCTGAAACTTTTTAAAATGGTTCCAAGAACACAAGAAACTGCACAATCCCTGATCCAAACAAACCAACAAATTTGATAAGCTTTGGACAACTGGAGAACATCCTTCTTGAAGAATGGCAATATCCAAAACAATCAGGCGATAGCCCCAAGTTCCAAAATTATAATGCCCCTATACACACTGCTGAAACTTTTATAAAATGGTTCCAAGAACACAAGAAAGGCCTGCACAATCACCAGATCCAAACAAACTTCAACAAATTTGATAAGTTCTGGAATAAAATAGGTTTCCAACCAGGATTTTGCAGGATTTGCTTCCTTTACTTCATTTATGAGATATAAGGTTATTTGAAAAGTGGTACTTTTTTGCAGTTTAGTTCCAATTTTGCCACCAAGTGGCAGCCTATAAACAAAGTGGCTCTTCATAAATGAAAACTTTGGCGCTGACTCAAACTTACAGAACACCTTTCTCCCAAGTTAAGGAAGCAAATCCTGCAAGTTTCATGAAAATTGGAGAAAGTTCCCAGTTCACCATATTCGGCTTTTTTTTATGAAATGGCCCAAGAAAAACGGTGCAAAAAAAAGGGTTAATAGCGTCAGTGGTAAACCAGCCGTGGCGAAACTCTCTTTACCACTGACACTAGAGATGTTGAGTGTCAACATATGAACCATATTTCATAACTTTTTTGACTTAATTTTGCCACCAAGTGGCAGCCTATAAACAAATGGAGAAATCTCCCAGTTGTGCAAATGTGGTAATTTCACCTTTCGGCAGCAAAAAGCTGCCGTAATTTTCATCCAAATCAAAGTAAGAGGTCCTAACCTATAATGAAATGCATAAAATACCTTGGCTGACTTAGGGCACAAGCCACACAACCCCTGGGAAAGTGTGCATAATTAGAAAAAGTAGTGATTTGTAGCGCCACCTACGGGCTGCGCCCTAAGTCAGCCGCCAAAATTTTCACATTTTTGGAGCGTCCATACCCGATAGACTTGCACAAATGAAAATCAATTTGGCTCACTCAGGGTGCACAGAAATACAAGCATTCAAAAACCTAATTTTGATGATTTTGCCATTTTGGCTGATTTTGGCCCCAATATTCCAGGACCCCCTAAAAAAAAAAAAAAAAAACGGTCCATATTAAGGATAGAAAATGTGATTTTTGTTCGTTTCCAACATACCTCGATCAATAAAAAAAATTTCAGAAATTCGAAGGGGTCATGAATCACCGCCTGCCTGACTCTTACAAAAACTGACTCTTAAATAGACACAAAATCATGTCAATATTTTCCATTCCAAGCCATGAAAGGTCAACAACAAATGATCTGCCTTTATGAAGAGGGATTTCAAAAGTAATTTTAGGATACTCTCACGCACACATATTTTTTTACATACAAATATGCACATTATAAATCCATATTTATGCACTGAATATACACGTATCAAACGGCAAAGAGAGAGTATTTGGCAAAGAGAGAGTTAGCCTCCGCATGGGAAATTTACATGGTCAAAGGAATAGCACATCCAGCCATACGCACAGGATTTCCAATCCATTTAAAATTATCTTTAGCTCTGCAGAAACTAAACAGCCAGACTTCATCCCAGGAAGCAGGGAGCGACATACCACTTCAGGTAAGATGGAAGTCTCAAACTGCGCCTGAATTCTCCTGATCTCAGTGGCATCTTGCAGCAGCTGTTCACGTACAGAGCTATTCTGAGGCAGGAGAGAAAGAAGAGAGAGTGCCTAAGTGGAAGAGAAAAAATATAACTTCCTTTGTTAATAATAAAAGGAAAAAGAACCCCCAAAACAAAACAAATGTAACTGATATCGCAGTAATGACAGAGGTACCTAAACATAGGATATAGAGGATAAATACTAAGCCACTTCAGCAGACACACTAAATTAAAAGTCTTTGTCAATATGAAAAAGGCACAGGGTTAATTACAGTAGTATATAGGAACCTGGATAATAGGTCATTTCACCTAATGTAAAAGGATTAACCACTTAGCGCTAGGAGCCGTGTTTACTCGCGAACAATTGCCGGGCTTGAGTCCTGGATCCCTCTATGAAATATAGCTCATGCGAGTCGTGTTTACCTGGGCAGCAGTGAGTGCTGCTGTGCGCGCTGGCCCAAATTATTTTCACTGATGGTCGTTGGCGTGATGGGTGATAAGAACTGTGCTGTTCAGCATCTTAACCATCCAAACACTGACTTGCGTTCATGCGATATACGATAAGGATGCAATCAATTATGCTATAAACACCTTTTACTTACAAAGAAACAGATTGCGAGGTGACAGAATGACGGCGACATGAAAAAAAAAAACCTTACATAAAAACTTCTTGACAGTATGGTAAGTTTGGAAGCACGGTTCGACGCATAATGGAATCTCATAACTCACGCACATAAAGCGTGACTCTTTCCTCACACCGTTCTTGGCGCTAACTACACAAGATTCGCACAGTCTCAACTTTTTCGCCGTCGGCGGGTGCGAACTAGCAATTTGAACACCGCTCATACCGTAGTTGTTATGAACAATACAACGTGGTTTCACCATTTGCTCACCCTGACGATTCCCCTTCACTGTTTCGCATGTGGCCCGCGGCTTGACAGCAACTTCACAAGCTTTTTGTCCTGCCACAGCAGGACCAGCATCAGTTCGTTTGGCTGTCACCATGTGATCACGGTGAAAATGAACAAAGCAAAATTTACCAACTGAAAGTAATGGAATGAATGCACGTTACTTCTTATGTCACCCAAGACCAATCATAATGTCACATGAACTCAAACCATTGTCTGTGTTTAGATGCAAAGCAAAAAGCATTCATGATAACAGTTCTGCGTGTTTACATGCAAAGCGAGCAACGTGATAAGACGCGGCTCCGGGACTCGAGCCGGTCGGCAGTATACGAGTACACACATTTCCGAGCAAGTTCAATAAGCCAACTGATAAGAGATCGGGCAGGCGTGAGTTGCAGTAATGTAAATATACGGGAAACAAGTGGTTAACTAACAGCAATAATCAGTAAATCAATTAAATAATCCTATTCAGGCCGGTAAATAATGCCACTATTTCATGCATTCTGTATGTGCCATTCAGGCACCTGAACTAATACACAGCATTTCCTCTAAATCGTAAATCAGACTAAACTGACTTGGATACAAAAAAGAATCAATGTACTGCGAGTAATGTAAGTACAATGGGAAACTTGAGGAAATTAAAGTAAGAATTAATGGTAAGAGAGGACATCTAAAATAGAAAGAAAACTCAAGCACACAGCTCTTCCAGCAGAGGCCAGCAAATAAAGCAGGAAAGGCTAAGACAGAGAGTGACATTTACCTGCCCGGCAGCGAGCCCTTCAAGAACATCTGCCGTGGAGTTCAAATTGATCCTGCTAATATTGTTAAGCTGAAAAATGAAAAGTGCATGTACATCACTGTAAAAGCATGTTAAAAAACAAACAAAAAACCAAGACAAAAAAAAAAAAAAAAAAACTGCCAAGTTTTTTTTTTTTTTTCAATAAAGCAGAAAATATATGACAACGTGAACGTCAAGGTGGTCGAGTCTTGAGACAGATAAATGCACAGGTATAGCGCTTTTCCACTAGCACCTACTCGGCTCTACTCGACTCAACTCGGTTTTTAGGGTTTTCCATTAGGTGATAGTACCTGGTACCAGGTACTTTTTTAGTACCTACTCGGCCGGGGTTCCAAGCGAGCTGAGTCGAGCTGAAAATATGACGTCAACAGACTGCAGGCCACTGATTGGCCAGGGAGTGATGCTTGCTATGATGACCCCATCCACGTTGAGGTGGTACTCAATTGCAATAGAAAACGACCAAAACAGAGTAGAGGCGAGTCGTGCTACAACTGTGTCATGGAAAAGCGGCAGTAGTCAGAGTTAGACTGGACTGAACATACAACAAGGTTCAGGCTAACAAACAGGAGGACAGGCATGGGTACAAGCAGAAAAACTAACAGAAACATCGAGGTACGGGACAGACGGGCAGATCGTGAGATAGCGTGCTGACCTGTTGTTTGGCATTACTGAAGTCCACGCTTCCAGCCGTGTTGGAGAAGTTCTGCAGCTGTGTTCGTGCTTCAGGGGTGAGGAAGGTGATGGTGGGCAGGGTGATCACACTCTGATTGAATACCTGCTGGATCTCCTCAGTGTACTGAGCCACAGACAAAGGCAAAAGGGCATTAGGATTTTGAGCTCATAATGGTTACATCTCAGACTGATTCATCCTGATCTTCCAAGCCTGATGGTAGCCAGCTTTATGGACATTAAAGGTCCCCTAGTATGCCACCAGGTGCACAGCTAATTAGCCATTATGAGCCAGTTCAAAATCTCCCCTTCCTGACATCATGAGGGGGAGTGACCACCCAGAATAATGAAATCTGATTGACTGCTTGGCTGAAGTTGATCAGTTCTTCTTGCCTCTGGTTGGTTACTTCCCCAAGTGATGTCAAGAGGGGAAAGATTTTGAAACGGCTTGCAGTAACTAATTGGCTGTGCACCTAGTGACATAATAGGGGAGTTTTAACACATTAACATAGGCTTTTGATCCTCATTTTTGGAGATACCAGGAAAAAAAATCCACTTGACAAATTCAACATTGTTTTCAGCCTTTTCTTGTCCATAATAATGATGTAAAGCTAGCCAAAAAACTGAGCAATCAATTGCCCAATTACTTTTCCAACTAACAGGGAATACAGATAAAAAGAGTTGCAATTCCTACATGAATTACCCTGCACAGTAAACATGTATGTACAAACCCACAAATTAAGGCTTACAGTCTGCACCTCACCCACACATCCATAGTTTTATTAAATCCATTGCTTGTTCATGTACAGTACTGTGCAAAAGTCTTAGGCACCCTGCACTTTTTAAAATTCAAATCTGTATTATATGTTTACTTTTTGATTCCATATTAGAGTTCCTGAAAATAAAGTAAATTTGAAGTTCTAAATGCTAATTTAAAGAAAAGTTTCATAAATAAATGTTTGTATTCCATTAAAAATAGTCGATACAGATATTATAGTCTTGACAGTGCCTTGATGTCAACATCATCATGGCAGTTTGTAATTTCTTGGAGGGATAGACGAAGTGAGACAGTCAGTCTGAAGAACAGTGGCAAGTTCTCCACTATGCTTAGAACAAGCAAACGCCAATCATCTTATACAACTATAGCGCAACAAGACAGTGTCCCAAATGTTTTGGCAAAGGGTAGTTGCCCCAAATATTGATTTGATTTAGGTTTTAACAGGTTACAGCTCTGCATAGTACATTTCTCAGTCATTAGAACCTTTTTATTTCATCATTTTTGCTAGCATATTTGCCCAATGAAATTGCTTTAAATGCACCTAAGACTTCTTCACGGTACTGAATATTAAATTTAAGTGCATTTATACAACTGGAAATAACATGAAGCAACCCAAGATGCGCAAGTACTGCAAGTCTGTAACCTGCCCAAAGATTTACAGTCTGCCATGGAAATCAAATCTGCAACAATCCCAGTTCCCTTATTACCTAACAACACTACCAACCAAATGTGAGAGCTTGAGTTCTTCCAGCATTACTTCAGAGCAGTCTTAAGGAAGTCAACTGTACTCTCCTGACTATCATATGATTATCATAGCGCTACCAAAAAAGGAAGTTACAAGTTTAAAGTGAAATGTTTGCATTTGCCAAAAGTGTCCAAAAAAGGACATAGAAGTGATCAGTCTGAACAGCAATACCAGCCTGCCCTGCATCAAGATTTCTGATTTAATGACACATGGCCTGGAGTTATTAATTGAAAATTACACTCATGTGCTACAAAAATATTTTAAAAATCAAAACCAAGTGGGCTTAGGCTGAGGTTTTATATCTGATACAAGCTGTATGAGGAAACCAGTAAAGAAGGATGAGTAGGGGTAAACACACCTGGGATGGCTTTACATTTTGAGCTGAATAATTTTGTGAGGCATGCAGGCAACAGCCTTCAATGTCTTAACACACCTTGGACACATTGAGCAAGTCCCTGAGGTTGATGACCTCTTCCAGGTGTAGCGTGGTCCACAGGGAACGGTCTTGCCGGCAGTCACTGGAAGCAATTAGCAGAAAGTGGGAAGAACTGTATGGGACCAAACTGATGTACGTCATTTCAGCTTATAGGGCACCAAGAACTTTTAACTGAAACATCACCTGTTTAGTAGAGTACACAATTACTCCATTAACAACCCATTTCACAAACATAAATTAATCTTAATCCTAGATAAAATAAAGTTTTTAATGGTGCTTCTCCATACAAAAGGCAATTTAGTCTAAGATTAAGTTTAATTCATGTCAATGAACGCAACCTTAATTGTATAATTTATTGAACATTAAACTGATGTCAGACTTTCTGGACAGATCATTAGGCATCATTTACAACCCTAATTACATTTCACACATTGTCCCAACTTTTTTGGAATTGGGGTTGTAAAATTGTCCAGCCACTACAGCTAATTTTAAATTATCTACAAACTGAATTGTTTCCCCAGCATATAATTGCTCAATGAATAAGTCTTGACACCCTTCATTGAGATTCAGGATCTCACATCTCAATAAACTGGTTTCCTCTATATTTGCATGTCATTTATATGTGTGTGAAGTGTCTTACTCATAGACTTTAGCTATAGTCAAATTTGTCTTCAGGCCCAAAGCATCAGAGAGCTGGAACCTGGGAATGAGCCCTGGAGTATCGATGATCTGGATTGAAGTGAACGCACATCCACAGGCAGCCAGAGACACACACACACAGATTCACAGAAACACAGGTAATCAAATGCACAAGCACACACACACACACACACACACACACGCAGACAGATGTATTGTCATAAATGAATAGACACAAAAATGAGTGAAATCTACGATTTTTCTGTCATCCATTCGCTCCTTGGGCAAAAAGCATAGAGATATACAAGACTCAATTTTACTGTATATAATGTCATGCTGTACATTTCATATTATCTAATTCTAGCATTTTAGCAGCCTAAATTAAGCCCCAGTTCACCTCTCTGAAAACAAAGAACTGTGTTGAGTGGAGAACATATTACTTAATCTCTTGCATGAACACTAAACCCTTTTCATTAACATATGTCCCAACCTTTGTTGGTGCAAGGTCATGCCCTTCATATTTTTGTATGCGTCAAAACTTTTGTTAATTTGTTTAACCCTTTTTCAAAAATTGGCATATTTGGGCTGAACACAACCTTCTCAGCTTTCAGGAACAGTTGCAAGGTCATGCCCTTCATACTTTTCAAAATTTTGCATATCTGTCAAAACTTTCGTTAATTTGTTTAAGACATTGTTATGGTTGAATCTAGTTAAGGTTACCAAAAACCTACCTGGCACTCCAGCTTTTGCAAACTCTGTTAGTTTGTTCTGCTTACATGTTGGCAATCTATACACAATAACCTGCAACCACGAATCAGCTCAATGGCACTGTCTAATTTGCAAGGAAGTGTCCTAAGTAGGTAGCATTTTTAGGAAAATGGCTGCTTAGGACTGACTTGGGACTCCTAGGTGGCATAGAAAACATCCTAGTTAGGTGCCTCAATTCAGCAAAATTTCAAGCAAACATCAAGTGGTTTCTTCTCAGTGAATGAAATCCCAAGATGCCTTGCGACGAGCTGGGGATTCATTCTATAGATGACAGACGTGGGATGACAACAGTCAGTATTTGATCAAGTTCAAGTATTGTCTCATCATAAAATTCACTTCTGATCATTTTTTAAGCAAGAAATTGACTGTGTAGATTTCGAACATTGGCTCATTTGTGGGAAAGGAAGTTGAATTAAAAACTTGCGCCGATGTTTTCGAAGTGCTGAAGTTCCACAAACTAGACTTACAGGAAGCTAACACTTACGTTTCCCTTGGAAACCACTAACACGCGCTGCAACGTTAACCGTACCAGTCACATGATGCTTCCTAGTTAGATTATTTCTTTTCATGCAACCTTTTGAACGAATGGTTCCTAATAAGGAGGGGGTCCTATCTAAGTACCAAGATGATAGGAAGCATCCTTGCAATTGAGAAAGAGCCAGTGTTTAACACGCTGGTTGCAGTTGTGGATGGTTAGGACAATTTAAGCGCTTCTTTTGTACGACAGATTAGTTGGTGCTATCTATATTTCCCAGTTCAATATAACACAGAGTTTGAGGACCAATCAAATTGAACTTGATGTTAGGATAGAAACACATGCATCTTCTGAATAGTTGACAGTTTTTTCTGGCTCATAAATGTAGAATCTAGAGTTATAGAGTTAGATATCTCATTTGCAAAAAATCTTGTTTTAAAATAGGAATTGTTTGTATAACTAAAGCTGTTGTTTATCAAAAGCACATTCCATGATTGTAAACTTTCCAGAACTCTTAGTGTAGAATTTCAATTTGACTGGGACCCCAAAAACATTTCCTTTTGGACAAAGTATTTTTAAATAGCACTAATTATTTTGCAAACAGCACTGTAATATTCATAAGACTTTAAAGTGTATACACCCTTCCTCAAATCATTGACTAGTAGTGAAAAGCAGTCTGGCGTATGAACTTTTATCAAGTTCAGAGAAGAGGGTCTTCACTATCCAAGACTTTTGGAGGTAGCAGTGATCACAATCTATATTTTCACAGACGGTTATCCCTCCATCTTTGCTCACTTGCCTTATTTTTTTTAAAAATAAAACCAATGAAACGAAGACTCAAATTTGTGTGACAACATAACTGTACGCATGGCCTCACCTGAAGGAGCTGCTGATTGCGCAATGGTCTACACACCAGTGTGTGCACATTCCCCCCAACCAAGAAGAGCACCAGCACCACGATCATGAACAACCAGGAGAACAGGAAACTGAACCCCACACCCCTACAAGGAGAGGACAGCCATAAAACATGGGACAGCTGTGCCATAGAAGGAGATCAGAAATGCCCTATCAACCAGTAGACATGTTTGGACACTACTTTAAACTCGATTTGGAGACAAAACACTTTGTGTTTCTAAGTAATTAAAAACATAATATTAAAAGTGCCATAATTAATTGGCAAAACCAAAATACAAAAACTCTAGAAGAGAGAAAAAAAAAAAAAACTTTTTAATAAAACCTGAAAAACTGAATCTTGGGGTGGACTGACAATGTAAGCACTTGGCCAAACATTTTCCTGCACCAGAAAACTGCAATTCAGAGTAGTGATAACACTTTCTAAGAGCCTTTACTTCCAAGTTTTTAGTGGACTGATGCAATATAAGCAATATAATATGAGCAATATAAAAAAGAAATATGGTCTGATGCGTTACTGTTTACGCAGTTCCTCTGTCTACGGTTTTATGTTTGGAGAAATTCTAACAGTTGCTAAACCAAAACGGCCCAAATTCATAAAGAATGTCAAACTGGGGGGTCTGATCTGAGATCTGGTTTTTCTTGAACCAGGAAAACTGATCCTATATCAGCTCTATAACTCCGCATGGTTTCACGAGTGGCCAGATTCTTCTATAATGGTACACAGCCGTCTCACTGGACTCATCAGGATCAAAGACGTCACTGCATGGTTGTAAAACAGCCATGGATATTATTCTACAAGACGAGACGTGCCCTTTGGTACTGATCCCGCATGATGTCCCTCATGATATTCCAAAACGTCATACACAACTGAAGGACATTACGAAAGGTCATCCTTACACTGAGGCAGTAGCCAGCACTGTCACTGTTATACTTACGCCATTAGAAAGGTTCCTCCGCAATGAGCAGTGCCAGATCTGTAGGTCGGGTCTACTTTGGGCTTTAGGCCTGCTGGGCCAAGCAGGAGGCCAAGGACATTGCACAGCACCACCAGCAGAATCACACAGCTCAGAATCAGGCCCACAACCAGACTGAGAAAACAGACAGAAAGAATTAATCAGGTCAACCAAAAAAAAATGTCATGTCCGGCAAAGTCATGAGATGGAGGGTTCAAACGGAGGAAGCATTCCACATTTCAGCAATCAACTGGCAAGTATGCAACTTTCTATGATTGTCTCAATGAATCTTGACAAGGCCTAATCATATCTCAAACTGAGCGAAACAATGTTTACCCAATACTCCAGAATATCGATGTGTTTTGAATCAAAATTTTCACAGTTAAAATACTGCAGTAGAAAGTAGTTTCTGATGAGATCGTGGGTAAAAAGTTAAGAAAGGTTTCCAGGGTATTTGGATAAATTCCAGAGGATATCCAAAAAGTTTTCTTACATCATCAAAGGTAGTACAGTGCTGTGAAAAAGTATTTGCCCCCTTCCTGATTTCTTATTTTTTTCGCATATTTGCCACACTTAAATGTTTCAGATGAAACAAATTCAAGTATTAGACAAAGATAACCCGAGTAAATACCGAATGCAGGTTTTAAATGATGATTTCTTTTATTGGGGGAAAAAGCTATCCAAACCTACCTGTAAATAAAGTGTGAACAAAGGTTTTACTTTCCATCTCCATTTTCACTTTCAAAGCTTTTTTATTTAAAATTTTAATAACAATTTATTTTCGATTTTCCCAAATCAAAAGGAAATATTGCATTTTGATTCCAATTTTTTTGCTTATATTTCACTTACAGGTCATGCAGTTAGTGCCAGTCAAGACTGAATACTCTAGAAGGGGTCTGGCTCTGGGACAAGCTCAGATTTTGTTTTCATGCTCTGTCTTGTTCCCAATGCATATGAAACATCAAACTTGTTCACCTTCATTAGCATTCCTGAAAAAATTGCTCCAGTTCATGGCAGCATCATGACTGATTCCTGCCAGAACACAACAAAATTTCAAGACACAACTGCTTTAGTGGATATTAACTGTGGAGCAATAGTGTGACTGCGCTTATATGGAGTAAATTATCAAACTATTGGCATTATTTTAAATACGACAAGATTCTGATTGATTGGTTAACTTGTGCTGCTGATATAAAAACTATTCATATTCCCGTTTAAATGCCATGCAGCATAGCCAGATTTAGACAGCCTATGCTAAGCACTACGTGAGACGCCCCTGTACTACGTCCCAGTGCCAGGTCATACATCGGAGTTTCCCACCAGTCTTCAATCTTCTTTCACCGATAATGCTACCATTTTTTTCCACCTTGTACCAAATCTCTTGCAAATTCTGCAAAGTTTTTTCTTTCAAACGGTTCTTCTGCCCCCTTTACAATGTTTCCGCCCATACAAAGACTTCATTTATATCCGTTTTCAGAATGTTTACAAAATGTTTAGTATGTTTGTTTCCACCTCACCACAAAGACGTTGACATATTTCTCATGGTCAGGCATCTTTTAAACCGTTTGCATCGCAACATTAAGTTCACCACAGAAATCACAAGACAGCATGATTAAAAAAGCAGTTGAATTACCACTCTGCGTCACAAAAACTCAAATAGCATAGTCATAGAGTGATTAAGGTGTACAAACTGACAGGAAGCCATTGAAAAACTCGACTAAAGCTACAAACCCCAATTCCAATGAAGTTGGGACGTTGTGTAAAACGTGAATAAAAACAGTATGCAATGATTTGCTAATCCCATAAATCCACATTTTATTCACAATAGAACATAGATAACATATCAGATGTTGAAAGTGAGACATTTTACCATTTAATAAAAAATATTGGCTCATTTTCAATTTGATGGCAGCAACACATCTCAAAAAAGTTGGGACAGGGCCATGTTTACCATTGTGTAGCATCCCTTCTTTTTTTAAAAAACAGTCTGTAAACGTCTGGGAAGTGAGGAGACCAATTGCTGGAGTTTTGGAAGAGGGATGTTGTCCCACTCTTGTCTGATATAGATTTCTAGCTGCTCAACAGTCCTGGGTCTTCTTAGTCAGATTTTTCGTTTTATGATGCGCCAAATGTTTTCTATTGGTGAAAGGTCTGGACTGCAGGCAGACCATTTCAGCACCTAGACTCTTCTACAGCAGAGCCATGCTGTTGTGATGGATGCAGTATGTGGGTTAGCATTATCTTGCTGAAATATGCAAGGCCTTCCCTGAAAGACAGGTTGTTGTAAAACCTCTATATATTTTTCAGCATTGATAATGCATATCCAAAATCTGCCCATGCCATAGGCACTAATGAAACCCCATACCATCAGAGGTGCAAGCTTTTGAACTGAACGCTGATAATAAGCTGGACGGTCCCTCTCCTCTTTACCTGCATGACACAGCGTCCATGTTCCCAAAAAGAATTTCAAATTTTGGTTCATCTGACCACAGAACAGTTTTCCATTCTACCTCAGTCCATTTTAAATGAGCTTTGACCCAGAGAAGACGCGGCATTTCTGGATCGTGTTCACATATGGCTTCTTCTTTGCATGATACAGATTTAACTTGCATTTGTGGATTGCAAGTCAAACTGTGTTCACAGACAATGATTTCTGGAAGTGTTCCTGAACCCTTGCAGTGAATTCCAGTGTAGAATTATGCCTGTTTTTAATGCAGTGCAGCCTGAAGGCCCAAAGATCACGAGCATCCAATATTAAGCTTCGGCCTTGTCCCTTGCGCACAGAGATTTCTCCAGATTCTCTGAATCTTTTGATGATATTATGTAATATAGATGATGGAATATTCAAAATCTTTGCAATTTTACATTTAGGAACATTTTTCTGAAATTGTTCCACAATTCTTAGCTGTAGTTTTTCATAGATTGGTGAGCCCTTGCCCATCTTTACTTTTGAGAGACTCTGCCTCTCTAAAATGCTCTTTTTGTCCCCAGTCATGTTACTGACCTGTTGCGAATTAACCTACTTAGTTTTAAAATGCTCCTCCATCTGTTTTATTTATTTATTTTTTAATACTTTATTTTTATAGAAATACACAAATATACAACAGAACATGTTGAAACAAACGGTTGGTCACCTATACATTCATTCCGTTATTGCACTGATGGAAATACATGCCAGAGATCACACATTAATGGCTCAGATATCAGCTTGGGAGGTCACAAAAACAATCCATTTTTCCCAGTATTGCAGAAATTCATCCACCCGGAGATTTAGTGAGAAGGTGATTCTCTCCATATTCTGTATAGTGTTCACAATATCTCTCCAGTCAGTCTCTGTTGGAGGAACTGCCTGTAGCCACTTTCGTGTCACAGCTTTCTTGCTGGCCACTAGTAGTATCTTTAACAGATACCTGTCTTGCCCTAATAGACAAGCTGCGATATTTCCCAGATAGATTGCAGGAAAGGAGCAGTCAATTCCAACATCAAAAACCTTCTGTATCTCCTCCATATGTTTTTTATTAGTACCTCTTACTTTTCCAGCCTTTTGTTGCCCCTGTCCCAACTTTTTTGAGATTGCTGCCATCAAATTCAAAATGAACTATAAAATGTCTCACTTTCTACATCAGATATGTTGTCTATGTTCTATTGTGAATAAACTGTGGGTTTATGAGATTTGCTAATCATTGCATTCTGTTTTTATTCACGTTTTACACAATATCCCAACTTCATTGGGAATGGGGTTAGTAGATTAATCCACTTCTAAACCCGGATATTGCCAATTCTGGATATGACCTCACACAGGTTCAGGAAATAAGAAAATGTTCACACAGACAATTATTTTTCCAAATATTGTCTTATTCGGGTGAACATTAGAATATTTCTGCCCATGTAGTAAATACAACAGCTACAAGTAACTACACTATGTTGAATTCAGGCCATTGTGCAAACTTCCACTGTCTAACATGGCTGACAATTAACTGAAGTCAGAGGACCATAAGCGGCAGCCCCAACGTTCAAATAAAAGAAGCTTTTAGTTACCTGTATCTTTCAACCTTCTTCACCTCAGGCGAATATTGATTTATGTATCCTCGGACGTCCTCAAGCGTGGACAACGCATTTGTCAGAGCATCAAGAGGGATGTCCTGAGAGAACTGGGAGATCTGTCTCTCAGTATCATCAAGCAACACATTGACATCTACAAAAACAGAGGGAAGGAATTAAAAAAAAAAAAAAAGCAGCATGCAATTCCACAGCTGTTTGTCGCAGTGCAGTATGGGGACATGTAGTGTTGAAATACTACTTGGAAAAGTAACATCAACTGCAGACATTACTCATTGCCACACACGTTTGCTTACTGAAGAGTGCTTCAGATCAGTAGGATGGGTAATTAGGTTTTTTTATCAATACGGTAAGAATTATTTGTCATCGACAGCAGATTTTTTGCAGAACTAATTTTGGAAATTCTTTTTGAAAGGTTCGACTAATAATGGCTACCTTAACATTCAATGTCACAACTCTAGGTCTTGCAAGAATTTTTCCACGAACCTTAACAAGAGCATAAGGACCAGTGGAAACAATACAGCTCCGAGAATATCAATCACATTCCAGCATACTGCTGTGAAATGACGAAACAAGCGAGTCCATATTTTGCCAAAATAGTTACGTAAATTGTCGGAAACAGGGAACTAAGTCCTATGTACCAATAGGTTCATTTCTGGGAAGCATATTCTAGTTAAGCCAAAACTGATATGGCGGAAAGAGGCAAGTCCAACACATACACCAGATTTGTCATGAAAGAAGGAAACAAGTCCAAATTCAAGGAGACGTGCCCTTATGAAACTTTCAGCAAATAAAATTCTTGTTTACGAAGTAGACCAAGGCTGCTCTGTACTTTCATGAGGAGAGTTGTCTCCTTGAAACTAATTCGAAAATTTGCTTTAAAATGCTGAAATTCGCAGATGTTTTCAGCCTTTAGAAGGACAGGTTAGTATTTTTCTGTTCCAAATAATAGATTATAAATTTATTTAGATCACTGATCTCAGGATCACTTATTGTGGTACCATTCATGCCTCACTGACCCATCTGGCCTTTATAAGATTTTCAAAGCAATATTTCTTTTTTTTTTAAGATTTTTTTGGGGGGGATTTTTTTCCTTTATTTGACTGTTATATAGTAGAGAGTGACAGGAAAGTTGGGGAGAAGAATGGACAAGACATGCGACAAATGACCCGAGCCGAAATCAAACCTGGGTCGCCGCGGGAAGGACACACCCTTTTATGGTGCACGCGCTTAGACTGATGAGCCACCAGGGCACCCCTCAAAGCAATATTTCAATATTTCCTACCAGTAGCAAATGATAATTGGCAAATATCTTGATTTTATTTACATTTTGAATAAAGACACATATGACAGTAGTAGAAGTAAATGGACTTGCTTCCTTATCGCAACTGATGCATCGGTTTCAAAATATCCTAGTGTGGTCATCACAACAGGAAGTGAGTGACCTGAGCAACACCCAGGATTGCATAATTGAACACCTTATGTCATGATGAGATAGGTGTAAATGAAGTATTTTATAGCCCCAGTGCAAAACTTTTCCTTTTAACCATATTGCAGGGCTACAATTAAAAGTTGTCCTCGTCCATTTCATAAGACTTTGAACTTTGGACTTGCTTCCTTTAGTCATTTCACGGCAGCATAGGTTCAATGCAGTTTCCATAGTGACCACCTCTGAGCAGCCAGTACTCTGACATCAAGCCAGTAACTGCTTGACATGGACTTTAGAGCCCAGTTTTGGTACCTGTGGCTTTAAAGTGAAGTTAAGCAGGGGAGCAGTCAAAACAGGATGGGCCAGGTAAAAAGAAAAGAAAGTTCAGTAGAACTAAATTTTTTTATAGTTACACTACATTTTGGATTTGAGGATTTGTGGAACAAATTTTGCACCCGAAATTCAGGCTCGATGGAAGCTACCCCATGTACTTCAACAATGTCAGTCCTTCATATACTCACTCTTCACTGTGCCATCAGTCTCATTTCTCACCCTCTCTGGAAGGTTGTCCAAAAATTGTTCTCCCTGAGAAAGAAAGCAGAACTCAAACCAGCTAATAATGCACAGCATGCATAATTACACACTGATGATATGACTAAGCAGGGCCTCTGTATCAGTGAACAAACAAAAGTCAATAAATGGTTGGCTTGCCTCAATTTATAAAGGGAAAAACAAACAAAAGGCAATCAACCGTAAAAAGCACAAAGTAATCAATGAACATGCTCTACCATGATAAATGCGAACGAGAAGTTAAGAGCAAAGAACTGGTGACAACTCACAAAAACAAAAATCAATATTTCCACCAAAAGCAGGCCCATACATCCACTCTTATGCCAAAAATCCATGTATCCAGTAAATAAAGTTACACCAATAGGCCCTGCTCTGGTCTCCAGAAGAGCTTGAATTGTTTAGAGCATGGACTTCATATAGAACTAGAGACATTACAAAAGATTATGTTCCTTGCCTATTCCTTGGCATAGTAGGGTTTCTGGATACCTGTAAGCCTCACATTCTTGCTGCAAACATACAAATAGGAGCCTTAGTGTATTGTGATCTGGGCCTGTGTACGCCAATGGTGTAACCCAAAAATCACTGAAATAATGTTTGTGGAACCACCTTGAGATGATGTGTGCTCCGTGACATGACACACACAGTACCAACCAAAAGTTTGGACATACCCACATTTTTCTTACAAGACATGTTAAAGAAATAGGTACCGTTAATTTTGCAAAAAAGAGATCTAATTTTTAAATCCATCAAACTAACCAACATTTTCTGTCATATTTACAGAGCGTACTCACTTTTTTTTTTTTTTTTATAAGAGCAGTTATATGGCTATAATGAGTTTGCTGCTGAGCGGCCGTCTAAGTTCCCAAAGATGTGCTGCACTTGTGGTTTGCTTTTCATCAACTTTTTGGCCCAATAAGTTCCAAAACAGCTTGTCTTTAATTTGGCTGTTGGAAAAGGGAAAGAGCTTGTTTGTCTGCTTACTTTGCAAAATATGGCTCCATTGAGAATCCCAAATTTTGGACACTATTCAAACAAGTAAATTATTCTCTTTTAACTTTTGACTGTTTACCTCTAACCAGACTCCATTTGAGATTATATAGAGAAGTTAAGCCATTTAAATTTCTCGAAAAACAGAGAGCTGTAACATTAGCAAAGTGTGTCCAAACTTTTGACTGGTACTGCAAGTTGGCAGTAAATATCCATTTAACAAAGTTAGACTGTGGTTATAAATGGATGCACACTGTTAGTAACAGTGCTTCCATATGTTAACACCTGCGCAGCTTTGGTGGCTTCTGACAGTACTCAGTGCCAACTCCACCCTCTGCTTCCCACTTAAGGCCATTTTTCATTGGTCATCAACATGTGAATTATGAATTCTGACCATGAATGTCCTGCACAGCCAGTGCTCTGCATGGAGACCAACCTGACAGATCATGTGATACATATGCTGCTTCATAATTGGCTAATTAGGTTTTGCCACAACAAAAAAAAAAAGAAAACTTCAAATACGAAAACACCCGGTAAGATCAACTTGCTAGGTTTTTGCTTCATAAACTATTAAATAAGGATAACTTGCTAGGTTTTGCCATAGCAAAATACATTTAAAAAAAGTGATTTCTTTTGTATATGACTATAAGTGATGAGGCAAAGCCTAGTAAGTACAAAAAAAAAAAATCCTGACTCAGTTTAGACCAAAATTGAATGAAATAGGTTTTTCCATAACACTAAATTATTAGCTCTCAGTGGGCCAAAAGGCTATTATATACACTCAGTACACATGGTTATTCTTCTTTTTTAAACTATATCCTCCGAATGGCACAGACCCATGCAGAGAACATATAGCATTGTTTTCCATAGCATTTTTTTCAGTCGCAGTGGTACACCCTGAAAAACCTAAATACACAAGGTGTCAGGGCATTTGGATGGTTGTGATGCAGCAGGCAGTTGTAAAGTTATCACAAGGAGAGGATTATGATAAAAATTCATATTCTGAAAATCAATTTTGCAGTCTGCAGCACAGGCTAATTAACACTTCGCAGTCCATCATTTTAGGAGCAAAATATAAAAATAGTGGCAAAGCCACTGCGCCCGCTTGGCCAAACGTGGCCAAATGGAACGCCCCCTATTGGCCAAAGTATCGGTACGATTGGGCTCAAAATCAAACTTGGTCTAGACCTTATGACGCCATATACACATATGAAATATGAAAAGGATCGATGAAAAACTCAAGATGCTAGAGCGCTGACAAGCCAAAAGTTTACGCACTCACGCACGGACACACAACAGACCACCACTAAAGACTCCGAGCATAGCATAAGTCCCTTCGGCCTTTTGGCCAAGCGGGCAAAAATTTTGAGCATCTTAGCTCGTAGAATAAGGGAGCTTGAGCTGTTTAACATTTTGCAGAAAAAGCCCCCTGGTGGCCAAACCGAGAATCGCAGCATGCCCAAAATTGAACTGGGGCTAGATCTTAGGCCCATATACATGCCTATAAAATATGAAAAGGATCTGTTGAAAACTGACGGCACTATTGCAGTGAAACAAAATCTGTGCATTTTACGACCTTTGACCTACATAACCTTTAAATTTAGGTCAAATCAAAAATCCATTACATATATGATGAACCCTTGGCAGAACAACCTACAGAAAAAATTTGAGCATCTTAGCTTGTAGAATAAGGGAGCTAGAGCTGTTTAAAATTTTGCAGAAAAAGCCCCCTGGTGGCCAAACTGAGAATCGCAGCACGCCCCAAATCGAACTCGGGCTAGATCTTGGGCCCATATACATGCATATAAAATATGAAAAGAATCCGTTTGAAAACTGAAGGCACTATTGCACTGAAAGAAAATCTGTGCATTTTACAACCTTTGACCTACATAACCTTGAAATTTCTGTCAAATCAAAAACCCATTTTATATATGATGAACCCTTGGCAGACCAACCGACAATAAAAATTTGAGCATCTTAGCTAGCAGAATAAGGGAGCTAGAGCTGTTTGAAGTTTTGCAGAAAAAGCCGCCTGGTGCCCAAACCAAGAATCGCAGCATGACCAAAATCGAACTCAGGCTAGATCTTGGGCCCATATACATGCATTTAAAATATGAGAAGGATCCGTGGAAAATTGAAGGCTGTATCGCGCTGAAACGACAATTGTGGACGCACGCACGACAGACCACCACTAATGACCCTAAGCACAGCATAAGCCCGATTGGGCCTGTCGGCCAAGCAGGCTAAAAATTAAAAGTTAAATATAAAATTTAAATAAATTCTGTGTAAGATAAAAGTAAATGCAACTTAAAGTGCAGTTGTGTTCTTTTGACCGTAGCTTAAAAGCAAAACAATAAGCAGCAAAATTAAAATTAATTCAACCCCTTGATGACGTGAAAGGCCTATATGTGGGCAGTGGAGCTGGTCACTGAGTTTGCGCTGCATACGGAATTACTTTTCGCACTGACTGACGCACCACGGTGGATAACTGCACTCATGTTCCTTCCTGCATATACGCGTTTCCCGGCTGACGGGCTAGTGACCCAGAATGTATTCAGCATGTTTAACACTCGCAGGTGTAAAGCTCCCTGTTATTAAGGGGTTACATTTTTGGCCAATCCCCTGGCAGGGATTCTTGTTGGCGGGGAGGCATAGGTGGCGCTGGGGGTGGGGCTTGAGCCACCCCAGGAAACGCCATCGCACCTCCATAACACCCCCAAGGAATTCTGCAACCTCTGCACATTTCATTTTTTTCCACTGAATAAAATTTATTTTTCGGCTCTGTGATGCTATCCGGTCCTCTTAATGGATCAGATCCGCACATGCAGGGACCAATCATGCATTAACACGGTAGGTTTGTTTTCACCCCCTCGAATTTTAGTGATCACTCTTAAAAAAGCAGCCAGAATGTAAGGAGGGAAGCCTGCATTCTTCTACAAGATGCACTCTCAGAATCAGACTTGGTGATTAAGTTGACATGTCCCTGATGCAACTGCTGTGGCAAGAGTATTTAGATATCGGAGACTTGGAAGAAGATTACTCACCTCCTTCACTCTGGAGTCCAGATCAGCCTCCTGAACTTTATCCACAGCGGACTGGAGCTCACGGAGGTTTGGGATCTGTGAGACAGGGAACTATTGTAATACAGGCCCAGACACAAGCATTTACAGCATGCTGTGTCCATGAGAGGGGATCTACAGTGCAGTCCTGCAGCCCATGGAACTGCAGGAGTCAATTCAGTAGAGCTCAATATTCTTTGGTTTGTCTCTAACGTTAATTCTCAACTGTTGGCAGCATTTAAACGATTATAGCATCGAGTGCTCGAGTCTAAGCATACCAGGCGTGCTACAATGCAAACATTTCCCAGTAACCAGAAGATTGAAAACTGCTACCATTCATCAGTGGCATTTTATCTGAAACTCACTGTGGAAAGTTCTGGGCGGCATACAATGCTTCTTGTGGCAGTAGCATGTTGAGGTCGAATCGCACATTGCACTTAGTACAGGCCCAAAACCGCTACCATAGCCACTGCTGCTGAACAAAAAAATGTTTTCTATTTTATGCAGACCCCTTGATATTGCATTTTACTCTTCTATGGCTCATACAAAGTGATTGCTGACCTCTCAGTAGTTTCTCTCATTCTCGCAATAATCTCGCTTATTCTCTTTCTTAAAGAGGAAATACTCCAAACCTGCAGACCCTCAGTCTTTCAGAGAATAGCAAAGTTATAGAAACTAAATTGCATTTAGAATTTTTTTAAAAGAACATAAAAACCTTCCTCCGGTGGGAAAGTTTGATTATTCTACATAAAACACTGAATGTACTATGTTCTCACAAATGCACCTGAATTTGTTTATTTCTTGGATTTGGATTTTTACCAAAACGCAAATACAGCGGGGAAAATAAGTATTGAATGCGTCAACATTTTTCTCAGTAAATATATTTCTAACTGGGCTATTGACATTAAATTTTCACCGGATGTTGGAAACAACCCAAGTAATCCACACATACAAAAAAATCTAAACAAATAAGTCCATAAATTATGTGCAATAAAGCGGAATGACACAGGGAATGAGTATTAAACACAAGAAGAAAAGGAGGTGCAAAAAGGCATGGAAAGCCAAGAAATAAAACAATCCTGTCCCCTATCAGTGCAAATTAATATCAGCTGGTTTAGTCCTAATTGATGGCCTATTAAAAGGTTTCTCATTACCAAGGTGTCACACAAGAAGTATCTCATGATGGGTAAAAGCAAAGAGCTCTCTCAAGACCTTCGCAACCTTATTGTTGCAAAACATACTGATGGCATCTGTTACAGACATAATTCTAAACTGAGCACCATTGGGGCCATAATCCGGAAGTAGAAAGGACATCATTTCACCATAAACCAGCCATGACCAGGTGCTCCTTGCAAGATTTGACAGAGGAGTCATAAAATTAATCAGGCGACTAGTCCAAGAGCCAAAGACCACTCACAAAGAGCTTCAGAAAGACCTGGAATTAGCAGGTACAGTTGTTTCAAAGAAAACAAAAAGTAATGCGTCAACCGCCATGGCCTCTATGCACGGTCATCGCGCAAGACTCCATTGCTGAAGGAAAAGCATGTTGAATCTCGCTTAAGGGGTCAAGCCTGGGTTCACTCAATTTAAGTACTTCTAAACACTAAAAACACATAAAAATTATGTCAACTGAAAAAATCTCAGAATGGAATTTGATTTTAATCAAATTGAATAAGTTTGCTACTGTGAAAACAGTAACAGTAATGTCATTGTATAGAACATAACAAACTGATGCTACGGTGAAAATTTCAGAGCAATACCTTGAAAAATGTGGATTTTATGCCCGCCACAAGCCTGATAAACTATGAAATTTTGCGATGCGAGAAAATCGCGTTTTTGTCGCGAAATGAATGCACTCGAGGCGTTCACATGATAAAAATCCACTTAAAAGATAGTTTTTTTGTCTTAAAATCACCTTTTATGAATGTTTTGAAAGATTTTTAATAAAATGAAAAAAAAAAAAAAATTTTTCAAGTCTGAACCTAGTCTTGACGCCTTAAAGTTTGCTGCACAACATTAGGATAAGCCAATGAAATAGTCTGGTCAGATGAGACCAAAATTGAAGTCTTTGGATGTCATAGCACACACCATGTTTGGAGGACAAACGGCACTGCACATCACTCCAAAACACCATACCAATAGCGATGTTTGGAGGTGGGAACATCACGGTGTGGGCTGTTTCTTAGCATATGGTACTGGCAGACTTAATATAATTGAAAAAAGGATGAATGGAGAAATGTACTGAGACATTCCTGATTAGAATCTGCTGCCATCTACCAGGATGCTGAAGATGAAACGAGTTTGAACATTTCAATGAGACAATGATCCCAAACACACAGCCAAGGAAACCCTCAATTGGTTTCAGATAAAGAAAATAAAGCTGCTAGAACGGCCCAGTCAATCATCCGACATATCCAACTGAAAATCTATGGTAAGAACTGAAGATCAGAGTTCATAGAAGAGGCCCCCGGAACCTTCAAGATTTGAAGACAGTTTGTGAGGAACAATGGGCCAAAAATCACACCTGAGCAATGCATGCCACTAGTTTCTCCATACAGGAGGGGTCTTGAAGCTGTCACTGCCCTCAAAGGCTTTTTACTAAGTATTAAATAGATTTCAGTAAGCATGTTCAATACTTTTTCCTTGTGTCATTCCACTTTATTACACATAACTTAATTTATGGACTTATTTCTTTTTATTTCTTTGTATGTGTGGATTACTTGGGTTGTTACCGACATTTGGTGAAAATTTCATGTCAATAGCCCCATTAGAAATACATTTACTGAGAAAAATGTTGACGCGTTCGAAACTCATTTTCCAAATAGTTTGACAAAGTGACTAAAGGTTATTAGTCTATTCAGAGATGCACTCTTATGAATTACTCAAGAATTGGCCAAATTCATATGGTCGCGATACGCCACTTTATGATTTTTACAAAATTGAAAAACTCCTTCGGTCACACCTTGTATATAGTAAAAGTTTTATCTTTTTTGGAAAGATAATCATAGAATAATGATGAATCTGATCAATAAACTGGATAGACAATGAAAACATCAAAATAGTGTTCTCTGAGATAAAGTTGGGCTTATTCCTCAATACTGCGGTCTTGCAACATTGCATCTTTAAAAAATATAAACACCTGACTAAAAATTCAGATTACAGTAATGGATTTGATTTTCAGAGTGGTATTTACATTGGAAAAATGTTGCCCTATTTTTCAATTTGAAGTTCAAACAGCTGTCGCTGCCAGTGAGGCAAGCTTCACTTGGCTGGAAAATCAAAACTAATGCTTTAGAAAAATTTTAAAAAGCCTTTTGTGGCCAAATCAACTATTTGGGGCAGGCATAAAAAAAAAAAAAAAAAAAACAGGTGAGCTAAGAAACACCAAAAGGTCCCAGAAGACCACGGATAACTGTGGCAGATGACAGAAGTATTCTTTCCCTGATAAAGAAAATCCCTCTGCACAATGGTTGGCCAGATCAAAAACACTCTCCCGAAGGGAGTACTGCAAAGCAAGTTCATCATTAGCCAGGCTTTCTTTGCATGAGCTGGCTCGACAAACTTTAACCTCTTAACTGTCACCTGCATTTTCTCACATTTGGCCCGGATTGGTATAGGCCCAGTGACAGCTAACAGCTTAATCAGAGATACCACAAGTAACCATGGCACCTTAAAGGAGAGTCAACTTCATGACACTGAAAACCCCCACTTCAGGCTCAACATAACTCGCCAACCCACAAATCTCACTTCGCAGTACACCCCTCAGGAGGAGAGTCGCACCTTTGTTAATGTCAACACTCGAGAAGTCTTCACCGGAGAAATAATAGCGAGACTACCACAAGATTTAATCTGTAGGTAAATCTCAAAATCAGGAAGTTTGCTGGAAAAAAACCATCTAAAAAAGCCTATACAGTTTTTAAGAAAAAAAAAAAGAACATCCTCTGGACATAAGAGACAAAGATTTACGCATCAGAAGAGAAAAGGGAGATTTGTATGGAGAAGTAAAGGAACTGCTCGTGACTGAAAGCATACCACCTCATCTGTGAAACATGGTCATGTGTAAGCATGCATGGCTGCCAAAGGAAGTGGCTCCCTTGTATTTATTGATGTGATGGCAGGCAAAAGCAAGAAGATGAATTCTGAATTATATCGGGTTATATTACCTGCTCACATTCCTCAAAATGCAGAAAAACTCATTGAATGGCGATTCACAGAGCAGATAGACAATAAACCAAAGCATACTCAGTAAGCAACCCAACATTTTTTTCTTTAAGGTAAAGAAGTGGAAAGTTTGACAATGGCCCAGTCAATCACCTGACCTGAATCCAATGGAGCATGCATTTCACTTGCTGAAGGCAAAATACAGGAACTCTCAGAGAACAAAGCAAGAACTGAAGGAAGCTGCAGTGAGGGCCTGATGCTAGGCAAACACATAGCATATTTCCACGTTTTTGAGTTCCAGACTTCAAGAGGTCTTCGAAAGCAAAGGATTTACAACCAAGTAATAGAACTTCATTAATAATTTTGTTAGTTTGTCCAAATACCGTTGAGCCCCTAAAACTGGGGGGCTGATAAGCAGCAAATTAAAATCAACTTTGCGACAGTTATTGTATAGTGTGCCATTCCAACTGCCATTCAAATTAAACAAGTTTCACAGGACTGCTCCTTTACCAATATCATTATCACTTCTCCTTTCAAATCCACTAAAAATAACTAATTGCGAAGCTTGAAACCCTTCATAGTTCTACTGTCCAACATTTTTGGCTTCATGACTGCCATTTCGAAAAGGAAATACGTAGAGTTTGTTCTTCAAATCCAGGCAGCAGATTGAACTCTCCCCAGTGTGCCCTGTTCCTGTTGTATATGAAATGCTGAATATTGACACAGGTTTCCATGAGCTGTAACTTGAGCCCCTAGCTTTGTTTTCCATTGTTTGGTATTAGTCAGAGCCTGTGGGAACACAGATCAAACTACAATCTTCCCACTAGGATCCTGTAACAGAAGTTTCAAAGGCCAACAACTGCATGAGGTCATTCACCTTCACAAAGCCGTAATTGAGAACATGTACCTCTCCCATTATTCTAAATTGTGGCAATCTCAAATGAATTACATTGATACCATTTCCTGAAACCTGGACTTCCTGAAAGAACTCATGACTTACTCAGACCATAGCCATCATCAAGCCAGTGCATTTACAATGTCATGAAAGGAGGGAGGGCTTATCTAGATATAAATTATAGGATGCAATTACATAACTGTTGAAGTTTTTTTTCCAATGACGTTACTAAGTGTACAACAATAAGAGTTTTCGGACCAAACAGTTCTAGGAACTCTTTTGAAGGAACTGTCCACCGGGGAGTTCCCCAGTAACTATACACATGTAAACAGGGATCGAAATTAGCGGTAGTCCGAGCGTCCAAGACTACCAAAAATCACGCCGGACTACCAGACTGTGAAGAGTCAGTTGTCCGGCAGGATTCCATGAAAATTCGCTAACAATCTTGTTAAACATGTTAAATCCATTAGGTCTGTCAGCGCCAACGGTCAGTCGACCCGTCAAACATGTCAAAGTGCGAGCACGAAGTCATTTTACCTTCGGAAGTTCATCGATTGCCCATGCCAGCACCTGTCAATCGCCTCGGCGCAAAGCGCCACGGTAACACAGACTGTGCTATCCTCGTGTATCCTGTTCTACAAGTGATGTACAGTCCGGTACAGCTGCATCAAATGTTCTGGTGAATGTATCGATCAGCTGAACTGCGTGGGGCCCCCTGGGATTATTTTATTTTCAGGTTTGTTTTCTTACAATATGCAGAAAGAAGAAGCAAACCCTTGCGTGGAAAGAATTCTGCCTCCAACCTCCACTTTTTCGGCTTTTTATTTGCCAGCAAGATGTTAAAAGGCGGCGCAAATATGTTTCAGGGGGGTTTTATTATTGAGAAGGGGGTTTATTATATTAGTGTCAAATATTAATATCGCGAATGCATATGCTACGCGAGCACTAGCAACCCAGTGTGTCATCAGTAACATGGATTACCACGTACAGCAGCACAAGATTTTAACGCTAAATTTTCTTGACTGGGTCCTTGATGTTTTTACGCATCAGAATCTTTCTCTGGATACCCGAACATCAAAGTCAACTGAAAAATACTGATTTTATTCGTTATTGGTGGAGGCTGAGAACCGAATTCTTTCGCCCTTGCGTTTTTGGCCGATTATGCCGTCTACTGCCTCATACCACGAAAAGTGATCTTTTTTATAACTTGAGCTGCCTGACTTTCGCACCGCGTCCCGCACTTCGAAATATCGCAGCCGCATTTTCTTTAGTTGGTCACGGCACTGATCTATTGTTCTGTGATAACCAGGCGAATGTAAATACTCAGGAATTATTCCATATATCCCCGAGTATAGTGTATTTTTCGTGTATAGTGTCCAGTTGTGATTGTAGGTTTTTGTCCGCCTAAATTTCGAGCAAGCATTGCATTTGTTTGTTTGAATGGAGAGATCCTTTCGCCGCTGCGTTTGTTGAGAGCCATAACACATAACAGTAAAGTGACTTATATGTACTTAAATAGTTGGATGGAAACCCCTGTTAGTTGAGTTAGTAGTTGATGATGAAAACCCCTGTTAGTTGTGAAGTAGTAGAAGTCATCCCATTGAGAAAAAAAAAAAAAAATCCGTAATTGTTGGGAATTTGATTTCTGCCATTCCTTACCCTCTGAAAAAAAGATTGTTCTGAGGGGCCATCCACTCTATGAAATGAGCTCAGTTCTGATTGGCCGGCAAGCAGAGCACCGTGTCAACAGAGAGCCATGATGTCAAAATTCCCCGATAACTGGCATGTCTAAATATAAATAAGTGAATAAGCAGCTAGCAACCCCGCTAGCTATTAAACTAGCTACACAATGAGTATGGAAAGGTAACATCTGCAAGCCAGGCAAGGATGGTCATTACATTCACAAAGAAGTGCAACATCTAGTCACATTAAACGTTTAACTACACTTGAAATTCAGTCCCAGAAGAATGATCCATGGATAGCATCTATATAGTAGCCACCATTGGCAAACATTCCATTTATTTTGAAAAGGTGCTCTACTCCATTAAAACCAGACTGAATTTGAATTCCATTAAACCAGTCACCCATTCAATCGGTTCCGATCGACATCTCTTTCACTGCCTCTGGCTAGACTAGCGATGGTTTCTAAATTCACAGTCAATTTAGTAGCAAGTTAATAACGCTTGGAATTCATTCTAAATATTAATAGACATTGGAAACACCTAGCTAGCTTGACTCTCCTTGAAAATAAATCAAGGCCACCACTTATGTATCTTCCAAAAAGCATAATAATCCCTTTTAATATAATGTAATATAATATAGTTGCCAGTCCTGTGTTGTACTGACCCAGGTTAGTAGTATAAAGCAGTCAGGCAAAACGTGGATAGCACACATGTATAGCTAGATTTTTGCCAATTGAGGCTGAGATTTTGCCATAAAAAATAAGCCATGGGTGGAAAAATTCAGATGAGGGGTGGAGTAATTCTCACAAGCATGCATCTGACATAGGAAGGGGAGCAAAATCCAAATGGCATGCCGAATGCCATGTTTTATGAAAAAGGCAGCCAACAAGAAACTGACTGAATTGTATCATTTCACAGTTCATGGGTTATTAAGCACTCCTAATACCGGAATGTATGTGCACAAGCACTGAAGAAGTGAGTTTTTCATAATATGTCCCTTTTAATGACCGTTACTGGGTGGGGAAAACCGCTCAGCAGACTAGTGTTTACAAAACTATCCTTTCACAGTATCCGTTAAGCCACTCAGCTGGCTCTGAGTCATTATCGTCAACATAACTAATATTTTGAATGCAGACTGATGAATGTGCCACGGGTCTACACTTACAGTGAAGCTGGTTTCCACAGACAGCATTCCCAGCTCTTTTCGCAGGGGTGCACAGCCCAGACAGGCTGGGTTCTGAAGGGTTCTATTGACACTGTCCCTTACAGCAGTCAGATTGGCCTCTAGCCTGTCCAGATCAGGCTGAAGTTGCTGTTGAGTGTTGTTCAGCTGACTCAGCACCTGGATCACCTTTTTCAGCTCTGAAACATCAAAATTGTTTCATAAAATTTAATCATTCATTTTTTTCAATGCCCGAAGGGCTGATGTAACTCAAGGCCACCCGGTCCTTAAGGGGCGCAATATATGCAAGAATAAGTCCAGTCCTGGAATGCAGGAGCACCTGCGCTTTTATTCTTCCATTTGTTAAAAGCCATAGTCAGCAAGTTTGACTCCCATGCCAACAGGTTTAGCACCAGTCGGGAAAGTCTGCAGTATCCACAGGCTTTTCTGATTTCCTTTCAGCCATCAAGTCAGGCCTTTGAATCCAGGCATATAGACTTTTCAGTAAATTGTCTTAAATTAATTTAATGCTGAAACACAAAATTTGTAGCCCTCCACAACACAAATTTAACCCTCAAATTTAAAACCATTTTGATGCCTACAGTAAGAAAGTAAACGGCTGTTCGGTACCTTCAGAAAAATGTCGAACAGAATCCAGAGCAGGATTCAAGGAACTCCCCAGGGCTTTTTGGAGCTCTGCACCAAGCAAACTGCCAACATCTGAGGGAGGGAAAATATAGGATAGATGAAACATGTGGAAGAGGGAAACAGGAAACCGTAATGGCTGTAGAGGAAGACAGGGGAGTAATACGCCCAACATCTCTGACAAGCATGAACTAAAACAAAATAGAAATAGTTTATGTACACATTAGATATATTTCTGCACAGTGAAATCATTTGTCTCAAACATTATGGAGCATTAAAATTGGGGGGACTGGAACCAAAATGCTTAAAAATAACTTCTAATAAAAGCTGAAATCTGCTCTTTATGCGCACATTCACTGATAGATCCAAAAAAGCCAAACTAAGAAATAATAAGTCTTTAACCGAACAGTTATGGAGGCCACTGCATGCACACACCAAAGCTTAACAAACATGATAATGCCATGATGGTCATATCAGCTGCACCCTTTCTTGGGCTTTTATGTTGTAAAAATATGACAAGTACATGCATCTAAAAATATGTATTTGTTTTTGTATCAATGTCTGTCTCAATATGTATACATCTGTATCAATCTTTACATTACACATTTTAGATGCAGTGCCGTGAAAAAGTGCCCCCTTCTTGATTTGTCCTATCTTTGAATATTTGCCACACTTAATTGTTTCAGATCTGCAAGAAATATTTCATATTAGACAATCTGAGTAAAGACAAAATTCCTCACTGAAGGAAAGAAGTTACTTAAGTTCAGTTTAGGTTTAGTTAACAGATTCTTAGTTACACAAATCAGTCAAATAATCAAATTTAATTGATAGCGTAATTAGGTTCAATTAGACAAGGCACATCCAGGCTTGATTACCGCTCATTCAGTCTAAATATATCATGAATATAACCTTTCCAGCATGTGAGGTAGGCTAAAAGGTCTCAACAAACAGCACATTATGCTGTGAACAAAACAAAGTCTGGAAGAGATTGGAAAGAGAATTGAAATATATCTGTCTGGAACGCGCTACAAAACCATTTTAAGGCTTGGGGACTCCAGAAAATCTCAGAAAGAGCCATTTTCTCCGAAGGGGGAGAAATAACCTGGAACACTGGTGAATCTTGGCAGGTGGCTGCCCTACCAAAAGTCCTCCAGAAAAGTATTGACAGCTCATCTGCAAAGCCACAAAACAACCAAGACGAACACTACAAGTTCTGCAGGCCTTGCTCATCTCCTTTAAGGTCAGTGTTCATGATTCCAACACCAGTAAGGGAATGGAGGAAAATGGCATCCACAGGAAAGTTGAAAGAGAAAATAACTGCAAGCTAAAGGCTTGTGACTGATCTCCGGACAACAGTTGCAGTTTAAACTGATAAAGGTGAAATAACCAATTATGTTTCATGGGACAATTACTTTTTTGGCATGGGTAAAATGGGTATAGGGTCTAAGTTTTCCATCAATAAATGAATGATGATTTAAAAAATGAATTTTGAGTTTCCCCCAATGTTCTCTTTGTCCAATATCACATTTTGTATGGAGATCTGAAACCATTTAGCTTGAGAAATACACAAAAACATCAATTTGATCAAGATTCCGCTCACTGTTTAATCGGCTCCTCACTGCACCCACGGTCAATAAGCTCTCATTCACCACCACGTCAACGTCCTGTCGGAAACAAGGAGAGAATCATTTGGCTCATCAGCCAAACAGCTTAACTGTTATCTCACATTTGCACAACAAAAACATCCGAGCCCAGCCTGACTCAAAGGACAAACAACAGCATGTTCTGTCATTCTCAGCAATACAGCAGGTAATAGAGTTTAACGTTTCAGAGAAACATGACCGGCTGATATATCAATCAAGCAAGTGAAGCTGAAACCAGAGGGTTTTCTTGGAGGAACATTCATTACGAATACACCCTTTCATCAAAAATACAACCAAAAAATCTGTTTTTTTTTTGTGGTGATTGCTAGACATTAGAGAGCATGTCAACACATCTCAGGGACAGCCACAGTAATTCCCCTTATCCACAGAAAACCTTGGGTGGTCAAAAGAAAAAGTGACGTGAAATGTGAAATCCCACAGGTGCGTTCTCCTTTTAGGGAATTACAGCACCTCCATTCCTGAGCTTTGTTCATCTGTTTGTACTGTAAACATTCTAAGTAAGAGTGTTTTTAAATCCCAGTAAAATATGTAAACGTATGAGGTATTCTGATAGGGTAGATACCCAACCTCAGAGGCTTTCATCATGCATAGCACATGACATTGTTATATCTTTACAGAAGGAAATATCTGCTGAATGAAATCTCCTTGGAGACATTTAATACAGAGAACAGGTATCATTTTTCCTGTTTTTCCTGAAAAAAAAAAAAAATTTAAAAAACCATAGATAGCCCTGTTATAGATCGCCCCGTAAATGAAAGGTATTTTTTTGGTTACCTGAGGGACTGCTTCAAGGTAGTTCTGGATATTGTCCAAAGTGCTTTCAGACTGTGTGAGGCTGTACTGGATGCTGTAAGCCCAGGATTGGCTCCCTCTAAACATACAAACATTCCCTGCCCTGGGAAAACAAATGAAAATCAAACACTAGCTGTGTTTCTTTCATCATGTGATGAGTTGCTGTTGCCAGGCAACAGTAGAGCATTTGAAATTGCAAACCATTAGAGGAGATCTGACTTTGCCCAAACGGACAAAGAATTGCTCTCTGAGGCCATTAAACAGCACAATAAATCCAAATAGCCTCTATCCCAGCTTCAATGGCTATTCACAGGCCTCAACAATCACTCACACGCTCATACCTATGGGTGGCTAGAGGAAACCCATGCAAATATTATAGGACTTTTCCACTACCACTTACTCGGCTCTACTCTACTCAGTTTTTAGGGTTTTCCATTAGGCGATAGTTTTGTACCTGGTACCAGGTACATTTTTTAGTACATACTCAGCCGGGATTCCAAGTGAGCTGAGTTGAGCCGAAAATGTGACGTCAACAGACTGCAGGGCACCGATTGGCCAGGGAGTGATGCTTGCTATGATGACCCCACCCGTGTTGAAGTGGTAAAGACCAAAACCGAGTAGAGTCGAGTCGAGTCAAGCTAAAACTGTGTAATGGAAAAGCTGCATTAGACACACACTGACTCCACAGTGATCTGCCCCAGGACGTATTCAAACTCACAGCCTACTTGCGGCATGTCACCCACTGTGCGACCGTGCCAACCGAAATAAGACATAATCCATCCATTATCTAAACCACATCTCCCTCACTAGCGTCGTGAGGGAGCTGGAAACTTCCCTAGCCAACTATGGGCAAAAGGCAGGGACAAAGCCCGGACAGCTCCCCCATCAGTAGCAGGGAACACACACCACTCACTCACACACTCATTCCTACTGGCAATTATACAGTCTCCAATTAGCCTGACATGCACGTCTTTGGATTGTCGGGAGGAAACCAGAGTATCCGGAGAAAACCTACGCAGACACTAAGAGAACATGCAAACTCCACATAGAAAGTCTCCAGGCCAGATTCGAACCCAGAACCTTTGTGCTGTGAGGCAGTGGGGCTACCTGCTGCACAATGAATGTGATGACTTGATGATAAAAAAAGAAAAGGTTGCAGAGGGTCCATGTTTACGCTGGGTTCTTACAGTATAAAGACGGTAATGACCAGCAAGGCCCAGTAAATCCCTCTGCGTCGACAGTCGATTGATTTGGTCTGCTCCTGGTACATGCGACCTCCACAGTTACCACAGCAACGGCAGCAGGCGAAAATGAAGCCCACCAGGGGCATGAGGATGATGTAGAGGATCCCGATGGCAGCACAGACCAGGAATCCCACTTCATAGCGCAGAACCTGAGGGGCATCATGGGAACAATCAAAGTCCAAACTCATGTACCGAACCATTCTGATATGAAACCATTCTGGTGTGATGGTGGGAACCTGAAGTGACGCTGCATTCACAAAAATAGCGAGTTTCCACAGCTCCCTGGCTTTATCAGCCCCCTTCATCCCAGAAAGGATATTTTACAAAAATTTGCATCAATAATTGGTATCGGTATTGGGCACTGATACTGCACTTATTGTATGTACTCTACTCGTAATCATAAAAATGCTTTGATGCTCAAACCGATCCCGACTTTTTCGATGTCACTCAGTTATGCCACGGAGTGAGCAGCAAAACACTAACATGTACAGTACAATTCATATTGATTCGAGTGTTGGAATCAGTTTTCTGATATTCGTCACAGCTCTAAGATGTGACAGAGACTTAACAAATGTTGACGGCTTTTTGCACCGTCATACGCACTTAAATGCAACAACGAAGTGCAAAAACTTAACTTGCAAATGAGAACAAAAATCTCAAAATGACAACTCTGACCATGCCGACCTTTGTTTTCCCAAAATTGAGGGGCATCCACAGATCATACAATTCATCCTAAGTACGTGACACTGCAGGTATAGGAAGAAGAGGTAAAGTTCTGAGTAACGAATCATGCCCTAGTGCTCATCACTTTGATTTACAAAATTACAAATGTGTAAAATAGGCCAAAGATAAAAAAGTCAAAAATGGCCTGTGCGCACCTGCCACTTTGACCCTGTGGAAACGCTAGAAAAATTCTGAACTTTTTACTCAAATATCTACTGCGCGTAATCACGAAACTGGAGAAAAAGAAAAATCAACTTTGGTTCTTGGCTCCTTGATATGAAATTCATATCTGTTAACAGTAATTAAAGGATCTGCTGCTAACACCTGGGTACCAGATACCACAGCACATCTTCATCGGTCTATGGGAGTCCATGCCTTAGTGGCTCAGGGCAGTTTTGGCGGCAGAAGAGGGACCTACACGGTCTTAGGTAATCATAATGGTCGTAATGTTATGGCTGATCAGTGAATCTCTGGATGTGTGACAGATGGTCCAAATCTGATTGCAGTTTTGGAAAATTCCGGTCCTGCATTCATATAACAAGTCTCAAGGATTTTGCTTTATGGGAAGGCATAAAAATAATGGCATAAATTTGCAATAAAATAGCATGCCACTCAAGAATGACTTTTGACCCCTATAATTTGAGGGGCCATAACTCGAAGAAAAATGCATATATTGACCTAATATTCCGCAAAATGTCCTATGTCATGATGATAAACAACCATGAATTTCCTTCAGATTTTTTTGAAGCAGTCAAGTTCTGACCATTGGTCTAGTTGACATGGAATGACCTCATCATTATCAAAAACTGCCTTCATAAAAAAGCTTCCTTTGACAAGAAGGAAGGATATATAACACTGACTGACGCACCACAACAGTGACTGACTGAATATAAAAATTTTGCAATGAGTAACACAGCACAATTACAACCCATACATGATACATCTATGAATGTTACGTCTGGGTAATCTGAGGCTCTCTAAAGGTATAATTCCCAGAGACACCAAGTCACCAGGGAAAGTCGAAAGCACTTGCATAAACCAAGGGCACATATGATCATGTCATCATGGAAGGCTTAAATTCGAATTCACTCTTGATGTTCTGAAAGGTAAATAAAATGAAAAGTTTCTATCACATCACATTGATCCAAAATATAAAGCTAAAACAAGATATTACTGTTCACTAAAATCATAATACTGTTTGAAATAACTTTTTTAATTCAGTTTCTACCAGTGAATGAAAGGTCCCAGTTATAAGCCACTACCTGTGGTGAACTGCCAATACACTATGTCACCACATCCTGAGGTAATCATGCTAGCATGTGAATAAGACACAAAAAAATTGAATCCCATCTTTATAATCAAAGGCTAAAACATCTCACCCTGTTAGTTGCTATTTAATCGCGTACAATGGCACAGATAAAGTTCCATTGGCATTTAAAAATGACAAGAAACGGAAGCAGTTCTCCAGATGTGTTTCAAACAGCTACTATTTTAAGAGTTCAAAGTGATTCAATGCAAAAAACTGCCAAGAAACAGAAGATTTCAAACATATGCTCTTTGGCTATGACAGAAAAAAAAAGAATGGGTCTAACCAGATAAGAAAGCCAGTAGAAGGCCCAGTCTCTAGTACAGTACTTGAAACATACTTCATAGGTTCTCAGCTAGCATCTTCATGAAGAGCATCTTCATGCTTGTCAAACCACAATACCTGCAACCGTTACCAGCCAACTCCAGGATACTGGCCTTCTGGCCATATACCAGTCAAACCTTTAAGCTCTAGCTCATCCTAACAGTCTCTCCCCATTTTCCAGCTTCAGAGGGGGCTTATTCTTTCTAATTGTGCCCAAGGCCAGTATTACCGAGTGGTCTCTGCATAGATTCAGATGCTGATGTTTGTAATGTACTTTGGTAATTCCTATATTTTTTTTCTCTTTTATTATCTATTCATTTGATATGCCAAATACCTGTGGTATCGTGGCATTTGACAAAAAACTTGGGAGTCTCAGAATTTTATATGATTGACGTACCGCAGTGCAATTCATACAAACAAATGAAAATATCCTGAAATGCAACATACTTTCACTTAACATAATGGTACGAAACGGATTTGCTTAGAGATATGCAAATTACACAAATCTCTGATGCTGAGAATTAAACAAAAATCATTTTATGAAAAATACTTTGAACCTCACAGTGCAAAGACCAGTAATGCTATCTAGATATAAATTAGCAAGTCAGTCTATCGATTAGTCATAGAGCAAATCAATTGTTAGATTTCAAGTCAAGCAAAGTTAACGAGAACTGGTTGAGCACAGTTGTGCATTAAAAGCTGAGGATTCTGTCAGCTTCAAATCCTGAACAGCAATCTGTAATTACATCTCCACGTACTAAACATTTTCAGGTTTAGAAATAGCACGTGAATGCATTCACTGACAAACCGCTTTATTTTTTATTGCAGATCAAAATGAATGCAATATCAGAGCACATGATGAACTTCTGAACATTTTGCACATAGTGAACTTTTACATTTTTTCTTTAAAATAGATGCAAAAATACAAAAAAAGCATGGCAAGTCTATGATGAAGGATGGTTCTCTACTTCACGCAACTTCACCAATTATATATTTTTTCCATTCAGCTTTTTATTAGCATGTGCATCTCCTTTAGGTTTGTAATATCTGCACGACACTAAAAACAAAACTGAACATTTCAGCCAAAAAACTATTCCCATAACCAGTCACAGAACAGAATCTGCATAATATTTAGATCATCACCTGATCATCCAAATGATGGATATTCTGCATATTTTAGGGCAGCAAATGAAGACCTCATTGTGCATGTTGTAACATACCTTATTGACAGTTCCTTGAGTTGAGGCAATTCTGGAATCTTGTATCACTTCAATGACCAATTCTGGAGAAAAAGACAAGAATGCAAAAAAAAAAACCAAAACCAAAGCAATCAAGCCTAGTTTTGGTACTCAGAATCAAATTTTAAGATATAATTACATGACATCCTCAACATACATCTTCAAATAATTAAACATTGCTTTGAGGCTAAAAGCCACAAATGAAAATGGATTCTAAGAATGACTGATACAGCCCATGAAAGAGTAGGGGAGTTCACTACAGGTATTGTATATATGGCCTCAGAAGCACAAATTATGTTAAAAATGTCAAATGTCAAAAATGTCCTTGGATCAGAAGGATATCAGCTAGGGTTTTCGAGTAGCAAAATGATTCCGTTATTTACAGATGACATAGCTACTCCACACCAGCTGAAAGGTGACTGTAATGGAATAATTCGATTGCAGTTTTCTGCTTTTGACCTTCATTTCCTCTCACAGTTCAAATCAGAATAAGGCCTTTGTCATGGGTTCATCTTTTCGTAACAACAGGAATAACTGCTGTTCTCCAACCCCACACTGCAGTTCCCCTCTGCACTCTGAGGCCTTTGTAGAAATAGGTTTGGTTCATTAGCAGCGCATTATTACACACAATTCTCACTAAAGACGGAATCAGAAGGACTCATTGTCTTCCTGAAACTGGAGGAAGCAATGCGTACAATACAACCAACAGCTAATACCTGATCATTCAGGGAACCAGAGGTATTCATTATGACTGTAAAAACCAGGAAAAAAACTGGAATAAAAAGATTGTGGTCTACTGCGAGCAGCATTTCTCTCATTCAATTCCTTTGTCACACCTGGTCTGGAGTGACATGTGAACATCCATATAACCGAAAAACAACTTAAAATGTTCCGTTATAAATCAACCAAAACAGAGCACGTGAGGTACCTATCAGACTCATTCATATTCCATCAGTGTAGAATTCACGCTGTACATAGTACTGTTGAGAAGTGCAGAGGCCATGTAAAAATATAATGGCAGGTGACTGAATTGCCTCCAGGTATAAAAAGTAAAAAAAAAAAAAAAAACTAAACTAAACAAACAATCTGAACTTGACTGATGAGAGAGACAGGTCAAGAGAGACAGGTCAGAGAATAGTCAGGTAATATACCACTTCCAATGTGATCCAAATAGGGTCCAAATAGGCACAGGTTTTTAATTTCTAATTTACGATTATTATTATTATCATCATTATTATTATTATTATTACCCCGCCCCACCCAAAGGGTGAGGGCAAGGGGTATTGTTTTTGGTTCGGTTTGTTTGTGTGTTAGTGCATTTGTTTCTGTGTGTTTGTTAACACTTTAGCAGCAAAACTAATGACCATATTCACCCCAAATTGGGTATAGGGATGGCCACTGACCCAGAATAGATGCCTACTGAATTTCGTACAAGTAGGTCAAAGTATGTGCGAGGGGCGGGGTTTGTTGTGCCTGGCACCACTTGTTATTATAGTAGTAGTAGTCGTTGTCTCAGCCATCAATTGCCAGGCTGTCATTGTAAAGGAGAAATTGTTAGTAATGTCTCATTTGGTAAAATAAATGTTAAATGAAATTGAAAAAAAAAAATATCATTGTCAATAAATATTGTCATTATCATAGTCTTCATTAAAGAGCATGATTAGTTAAATTAGGTGTCACAGCACTGGGATGAGGAAGAATCCAGCTCCCACACATACCAAGTTCGTGGTAATTTTGCCTGAAGCCTCAGCAGTGCTAGACACTCTAATTAGCAGGCATGTGATGAGCCTACAAGTGAGCTTCTTGTATATCACTCAGAAAATGTCATGTTTTCTATTAATATTCATGCAGGTATTCACCTTAAAACTTGCCAAATGAATAGAAAGAAGTTGAATCCTTGAGTTTCCAAAGGACCCAACTCTGAGGAACACTCTTTTTCAAGAACGGCAAAAATTGAATTTTTTTTTTTTTTTGCCTATATGTTATGACCCATATATTTTTAGTTTATTTCTTTACAAGAGAGTGCCATTGGGATACTTTTGGCTGAAATTAAAAGAAAGTTCCTCTTTTTGTTATAAGACATGCAGATCTCTAATTCATTGGAGTTGGGCCCTTTGAAAACTCAATGATTCAGTTATTGTCAAGGTAAAACAATTTCTGATTCAAATAATTTTGTTCTTTAAATTGTGCCTTCATCAAATCCTCCATTTCCAAATTATTACAGCTCTGAGGACCTTTGGCATTCTGTCACCTTGTTGAGGTAATCTGCTGAAATTTCACCCCATGCTTCCTGAAGTACCTCCTACAAGTTGAACTGGCTCGCCAGGAGCTTTTTTCGTACCATACAGTCAAGCTACTCCCGCCATAGCTCAGAAGAGCGGAGATCCTCATAGCTGTGCTAGCCAATAGATAAGAGGCAGTATTTCAGCTGACCACTTCTTCTCTTAAGTTTTGCACAATGTGGTGCAAGTGCTTTGGGTCATTGTCCTGCTGTTGGATGAAACTGGTTCTAGTCAAGCATCGTGTACATGGGATGGCAAAAATGGAGCGACAGCCGTCCTTGTTTAAGATTCCTATTACCCTGGACGAAGTTCCCAATTTATCAGCACCAATGCACCCCCAGACCTTACATTTTCTCCGCCATGCTCGGCGGATGGCGCCGAACACTCCTCCAGCATTTTCTCATTCGTTCTGCACTTCACAAATGTTCTTCTCAGTGATCTGGACACCTCAAACTTAATTTGTCTATCCATGACACTTTTCCTATATTGTGCTGCATCTTTGCTCTTTTCCCCATACTAATATTTTTTATAATACTTTCATGTTTTCATTCCCCTTCCATGTTGTGCGCTGAGGCCTTCCTCTTCTCTTCCTAGCCAGGTCACAGCCAGTTAGTGCTGTTATGTGTGGTTCCACCTTTCTAAAATATCTTCCGTTTCTCTGCAATTTCTTGCATGGTATTGCGCACATTTCTCAAAGCAACCACAGACTGGCGAGCATCTAAAGAAAGCTTTTTGCTCTCGGGCCATTTTGAGATGACAAGAAAACTCACACGTGCGGTTGCCCCAGATACTCAAAAAAAATCAACGAAGGCCAGTTCTATTGCTTCCTCAAACAGCACAATAGATTTCAGCTGTGCCAACATAATTGCACAAGGGTTTTCAACTGCAAAATTAGCCTTTCAACATGACACCTTCAGATTAGACAACACAATGTGGCATGGCAACACAGAAGTGATGGTTGCAGAAAGTTGGCCTTTAGTTTGCCGATGAAGATAGTCAATAAAAATCACCCATTTTTGGAAAATGTTATGACATGCTGTATACTCAGCTAGTATTAAGCTCTGCTGCGGAGAGCTGTGGCTATAGAAACGTGACATGCGAAGTTGCTGTACTGATATTAATGCGTTGCACGCAGAATAAAAATCTTTTGGCTGGCAAGAGAGGAGTGGTCTTCGTTTTATTATTCATTACACGAAACACAATGCTGAACTTTAAGACCGGCTATATAAGGATATCAAATCGTGATCTCTTATAAAGAAAGACATTACTTTTCAAATTCACGATGTTATTAATGTGTTTTTCGGTTTGTACTAAGTTTTATTACCATAAAAAAAAAAAAAAAAAAAAATTTACAGGAGTCTCTTCACCTCACATCTCAATATATCTGAACGAAAATTGTTTTCTAGAGTCCCGACGATAGAAAATCTCTCTCCCTCCTCTCTCTCTTAACATTATGGTTATTTTAAACTTACTACATTTTGGGACCAGGTGAGGATGGATGGATGTCGGCTTGGAAGCAGTAGTTAAAGCAAATCTGCCTTTTTAAGCTTGGTACTTGTACTGGTAATCATGGTAACTGATACAGTTGTGAGGTCACCAAAATAAAATACATGTATGGACAATAGGCTATACTCTTTGCAACATACTAAAGGCAGTCTACAAGCCAAGGACAGGAAAGGACACCAGGACAGGTGAAGAATGGAGTAGGTGGCTTAGTGCTAGCAGGTACCATTACATGCACAATATGACTATACTTATGAAGCAAAGAAGAAATAAAATGGGGTACATATACATGTACAGTTAAAGCTGAAGTACAATGGGAGCCGGTAGGTGAAAAACATGCCTGCTAAACATATGGCAGGAGTGAAAAAAATAGTGCTTGCCGGAGAATTGGCGGAAGTGACTGATAGTGCCCACGCAGTTTTCTCCTGGCATGCACTGCAAATGTCTGGTAAACATCCAACTCCAGCTCTAACTCAAACTACAGTATGAGTGCAATGCGCAGGAACTGCTTTTGTTTTTAATGTAATAGTTTTGAAGTGACATATAAGTCCGCCGGGGCTGAGTTCCAATGTTTCTATGCAAATTCTTTCATTCCTTCTGCCATAAGGCTGCTAAATGCGCAAATGAACTGTGAATGATTTTGCATCCCGCTCTGCTGTGCTGTCACTGGTTGTGGTTCTTGTTGATGTGATGATTCTCGACAGTGGATTCTAACCGTTTTATCATTTATCTCTTTTTTTTTATAGTATTATATCTTTGTAATTTATGGACGGGTTGGCTGTAGAAATGAATTGCCCTTTTGGGACTAATAAAGTATTCTGAATATGAATCTACTTTGGTCCGTTTTAAAATTTCTGTAATGGAACATGTCACTGATAATAAATAAAATATACATACATACATACATACATACATACATACATACATGCATTAATGAGCATAAACACACATTACTGAAGGAGAAAGACCCTGATTGTTGATGCCCCAACTATCATACGATTGGTTCATCTTAATTCATGTACTAAACTGAACATTTTGACTTTTTTTCCCCACCAGAGTTGGTGACTAAAGCAGAGTTCATTCATATCTTTTTGTTCGACCTAGAAAGCTAAGTCACTTGAGAACACTGCAAAATACCTTGGCTGCCATGAAAGGAAAAAGCTATCATTTAGTAGCACTTACTCAAGAGGGCGCAAATTAAATTTGGTTGGCAAAACACTGGACACCTCTCATTATGAATTACAAAAAGGGCCGCCGCTGCTTGAGAGTGAGAACATGAGCCAGCTCTAAAGGAGAAACACCATCAGCAAAATATCAAAGGCTAATCTCAAAATGAACAAATATGAGTAATTCAGAGACAAAGTTGGACGGGAAGTGGCAATCCATCATCCAAATTGAGTCACAAATGAAGTGGAGAAAAATCATATAATAAATGACACATATTGCTTAACCCTTTCAGCGCCGTGGGCAACTATTGTTGACCAATGATGTAAGATATCAAAATCAGACGCTGTTGAAAACCTATCATATGTCAACTTGTTTAAAAGAGCTCCCGCAGGGGAGCTCTTTTAAACAAGTTGACACATGATAGGTTTTCAACAGCTCAGGATAACTACATTTTTAATTCCTTGAAAATGTATTCAGCGTTCAAAGGGTTAAAGGCATTAATGAGCATTAATGATGGAAAAACGCTAGGAAAAAGTGACTGGAATTTTCCACAATACAAGCGGTGCAAGTCCACATACACTCCACATACACACCATGTTGGTCATGTCATCAATCCACCAAATTAGTAGCGTATAAATGGTAATAAAATCACGAAAAACATAAGATTCAAATTCTCATTTCTGCCCGGAGTATTGGATTAAACAAATATGAAAGTCTCCCATTGAAGTGTTCATGCTTCAAGGTATTGGGTCCTTGGTCTTGTAACCATATAGTAGAACCATTTAAATCCTAAATGCTGGAGAGGCATAGTACCATTTCAATGGCAAATAAAAATGGCCAAGAGTTTGAATCTCGGGGGATTTTTCAGTTTCATTTCTTGGACTTCTTGTGCTGCTCCAAGCCTCAGACCAGCTGTCTTTGATGTTGCACTCCCCTTCCACATCACCCATATCTTTAGTATCATTACAGCACAGTTAAAAATTCAATCATTTTGAGAGAACTGTTGGGAAAGGTTACAAATTGCCCAACATTATCCACACTCCCCCAAATTACTCAAAGAGAAACTCGTTGTAGGCAGATCCTGTGAGTCACAAACACTTGAGTCAGTTGGAGGCATTCATCACATCACCTTTTTGTAGAGTTGAGATCCATCTGTCAGCCTGGGCTAAAAAAAAAAAAAAAAAAGCGCTTGTCCCTGATTTCTACCACCACCCCGCTGGACAGTATGTACCATGAATGAATCACTGATGCAAGGTCAGGTAAATACGTAGTTGTACAATGAAAACAAGACTAGGTGCACCTAGTATATGGCTGGGCCGCCTCCTCCCCGCCGGCCGACCAATCGCTGAACCTCTTCCCCGCGGGCCAGCCAATCTTTGAACTTGATCACTCAGGCAGTCAGTCACTCACTCACGCAGTAACTCACTGATTCAAGGTCAGGTACATATGTAGTTTTACAATGAAAAAAGTCATCATTCTGGCACTGTTCTCCACTACTTGAAGCATTTGACTGAATCTGGCCAGATGATACAATCCAATAATTTCAGAATTAATCTTCCTGCTTTTATCAGCAGTCAGATCATCAATAAATACAAGAGAACCCGTTCCACTGGCAGCCACACATGCCCTCACATGACTGCGCTTCACACATGAGCCGGTATGCTCGGAGGGAAGAGCAGTTCCTTACTTTCGTCACACTACTGTCCATAAACTCTTCCCATCATGCTTATAGAAGTAGTTCTTTGTTTCACCCGCCCATAGGATGTTGTTAAAGAGATGAGACAGCCACATGAGGCTTGGTGGAGACAGTGAAGCGCACTCACCTTTGGGGAAAGAATTTGGTTGAACTGTGCCAAGGAAGGACTGTACAAATCCAGAAAGAAAGCCAACGCTCACATCTGGACTGGGACCCGGTTGGTAGTGGCTGCCATTCAGGTCCCGTAGAACAGGGCCCATAGGGCAGGTTTCGCCCCCAGCCAGTAGACATGCCCCCAGGAACGCCCAGCTGCCCAACAGCAAATTGCTCATCCTCGTTCCTCTCCCATTCTCCACAGATAGAGGCCTAGTATAATGATACAGCATGCATAAACTACAAAAAACTAGACCGTCCAGGGCGACAGATTTTTATGGCAACCAATGAAAATGCACATGATTAACATTGACAATGAAAGTAACAACAATGCTTCCACCTGCCCAGCAGGAACACGTTGACATCACAGAAAAACGGTTTAAAAGCCTGTGTTTCTGTGAGATATAAGGGTGAATAATCAACAATTCACAAGTTCAAATAATGCTATGGAGAACCACGAGGATGATTCTGAGATGTTTTGTGAGTGTGCTTGCTCTGGAGGAATTATAAGCAGACATATTTTTGAATAATGCCAAAATGCAGAAGCATACACCTCTTTCACCCAGTGATGGTCTCCATTTTGCCAGCCTTTAAAAAGTTTGATTCTGATCATTGCTTTGAGAGATCTCATATCACTGTTATCCTATATTTCACTCCAAATTCAAAGGTAGCCATGCATGGGAGGATGGGCTGAATGGACAGAGTCCTCCTGAGATAGTCATTTCATCAATACATTTTAATACATTTTCTTTCTTTCCCCCGTTTGTGATTTCTCGTAGGTCTCGTTACTGAACCAAGTTCCAGACAAATCAGATTTTCTTGATTCTTTCTCCCAAACGCACAGCATTTTGTCTATTTTTAGGCAGATGTTAATTTCAATTTATGCGAAACTGAACTGTCACAAGGCCCTTAAAATTTTATCTTGTCCAAGCCACCAGTCCTGCACTCGACCAGGAACACTTAACCAGGATCCTCGGTCATCATTTTCATAAACACACAAAACATTTACTTTAAGTAAAACTGTGGACGAAATCAGATTAACATACAGAAATAAATATTTCTCACGCATGCGGAAAAAACGAGCCCATCCTCCCAAACGGAATGCTCAGAGTATTCAAATGCAACAAAACCGAATGAATATAACGTTCCAGTGCGGCTCACGCGTAACCTACACGTAGAGCAGGCTGATAAAATTTTACGCATATTCGGAGAGATATTTTACCGTTAAAAATTCTTTAGTTCAGTTCAGCTTCACAAAGGCGTGTTACAGGATTCTTTTTAAAAAATAATAATTTTCAGATCTCAACCTACCTTAATAACATCAAGATTTTCCAAATCGGTTTGGTCCTCGGAACCGATAGGAAACACTGTGCTTGTTCTCGACTAGAAAGTAACCCGACACGGGAGTTAGGACAAAAGTTAAACAACCCAAGGATCCGCTAGCCGCCAGGTGTTCCTTCCTTGAGAAACTCGACACGTGTTTTGCGGTTACGGTCGACTGTGTCCAGTAGGCTACACGGAACAGGGATCCAGTGTAGTAAAACTACTAACTTTATGGGCAATAAACTGAACGGCTGAGGGAGTCGCCGATAAGGAGGGCGTACCACTCGTAGAAAGTTTTATCTGAAGTTCTCAACGGTGTTAGGACATGAGTGATAGCCTCAAACTGCGTGAGGATATGAGAGAGAGAGAGAGAGAGAGAGAGAGAGAGAGAGAGAGAGAGATGGTTTCTTAGTTTTCGTGGTTTGCGAAATTGGTTACCGTTGCATAGACCTTGAAATACTGAGAGTGAAATAGCGGAGGAAAGGAATCGTAATTGGGAAAAGAGAATTGAAATTGAAAATGAAGAAGAAAAGTTTATAATTGGATAAAGGTGGAAGCAAAAGTCTGAAACGCACTAAGTCTTAGAGACGCACATTTTGTTGGGAAATTCGTAAAAACACCACTGGGGATGTAAGAAAAGTGAGAATATGTAGACAAGGCATTGTAATTGTAGAATGTCCTATAAAGAAGCCAAGAGAAAAGGCTTTAGAAATACGCAGACTTAATGAGAGTTTAAGTTGTTTCCTTTTTATGAGAGACAAGGTTTATTTTAAGAGAGTTGTCAGTGGTGTTCTACAATCAGTGGGGACGGAAGTGTTTTTTGAAGATTGAGGGAGTTAGTGGGGCTTGGCAGCTGAAAAGCAATGGAAATGGGGAGGGAAAGTCTTGACTTCTCAAATATGATTGGGCAGGGGTTCCCAAACTCGGTCCTGGGGCCTCCCTGTGTAGGCTGGTTTTTTCTCCACCTTGGTTTGCAATCATAGGATTTTAACAAGCTGTTAATTTGTCTTAATTAGGTGTATTAAGGTGTATTAATATCAGAGCAGCAATTTATCCTCTCTTGACAAACAGTATTTTGACAGATATGCATACAAAGTGAGGAATAAATTCCGCATCCACAATGCAATATATGAGTAACAACTGCATAAAAACAGGGAAGAAATGTACCCAATCAAAGGAAAAAAATCAATAGGTTCCTAATTGGTGAAACTGTGGGTACACGGTTGCAAAAACTAACAATTTACTAAACAAGCAAATGATAGAGTCAAACCTGTTTTATGTTATGTCTTTGTGATTGAGTGCAAGCAAATCATTTTGAAAGAACTCTAATCACCTGTCTTCAGCAACCTAATTTGGAGGGGACTGATTTTCTCAGTACCTGATTTTATCTGTTTAAAAATGTTTTTATCTGAAATTGCTTGCCACACAGAGAAAAAAAACAAACTTGATATGCAAGGGTCTTTTATTCTTCATGGCACAAATGGATATTTCTATTAAAATTTGGCTTAAAACGGCAAATAACATATTTAAACACGAGATGCACCCAATTTGGACAAATTGACAGCTTGTTAAAGTCCTATGATGGCAATTATGGTTGGGACAAAAACCAGCATACACAGGGATGCCCCAGGACTGAGTGTGGGAACGCCTGTGATTGGGAATTACCAAGGGTGTATTTGGATTATGTTTGCTACTGTGTGAGACCTTAAAAGGATGCTACTGAGTTGCTATTGGTGTCATGATTATGGGCATGTGGCAGTGGTTCGTTGAAAGGGGATGAACGGGTGTTGGAGGTGTGGGAAAGTAATGAAGACTAATTTTGCCTGACCAAAGAGCGGGCTAAATTTTTTCACTGCGAGGAAAGGGAAACCACGAAATGGGAGCAAGTTGAGACGATAGAAGAAAGATGGAGGTGGAATGAGCTCGAGCACCTGACAAAATTTAATTTGCACAGACAACAAAAAGAGTGAGGGCTTAAAAGAAAACTGTGCGGACAGAATTTAATATGGTAGAAGAGTGGAAAAAGAACAAGAAGATAAGATAAAGACAATAATATGGACAGAATGAGTTTCTTGGAAATTATTGCAATGGTGATAATAATGGTGCCAGTGAAATTGACTCAAAGCAGAGAGAACCATTCAGTTAAAGGAATTCTAGGTTTTTCAGATGTGAAGGGTGAAGAAATTCAGGGAATATTGGCAAAAGGGTTTGGTGGGAGCCCAATGTCAGGGAAGAAGTATGACAATTAGCAGGTATGTTTTTTTTTTTTTTTTTTTAAAGATACGGCGAAGAAGACAATTCAACATATCCAGTAGGTGGCAGTCATACACCAGTTGTTTTTGTACAACCATTAAACCCCAAAGAAGAAGAAATCTTGACGACCGTTCTGGTAATTTTCCTGAGGTTAGTGAGGTTGCAATTTCTATAAGCAGACTTAATTGCAGCAACTAAGTCACAAACCACAAAATATAGAGGTACTTCTCTCATCTTTATAAATAGTTGAAAAACAAAAATTCCCCTTTTTAACATCTGTGATTGGCCAAATCTATCTCACAGGCATTTGAGTTATGCTACCCTCACAGTATTCCCTCAAAAAGTTGCCCTTAATGAGGCAACCGGTATTCTGGCAAGATTAACACCCTCTAGTCTAACAAATCTTTTCTCCACCTGTCTGATTCTACAGTTTGTTCTTCTTTCTCCCCCACTGTCCAATTATTAAGTTCACTGTCTTTTTTTTTCCTCTTTGAAAGGTTAATTCCCCAGTACCTAGGGTGCACACCCATAACCTCTTCCTGTCAAGGAAACAGACAGGCAAACAAACAGGCCTTCAGCCTCTGAGTTTTTTTACACGTGACTGATATTGAGAAGATGTATTAATAGGCCCATTTTTGTATGAATTGTTATTACAATTTACTTGGAATTCTTCCACGCCGTCTTGTAGAAAATTCCAACAAAGCCCATCTGATATTCTAATCTACACTGGACAAAAATGGAAAAGCAACAGTTTTATCCTTTCAATATTCTGCCAAATTATTTCTGTGATTGACTTGGTTGCGTGCCACTAGTCTGTGTGCATTTCAATTTCGCCATATCATTGTCAGTTTCATGCCCTTTGTCAAAATTGGCCCATCAGACAGGTGGGGCCTGATCCAGAGCTATTCAAATCAGGTAAGGTCAGCACAGGAAAACCCTGTCCTCTGGTCAATAAAAGGCCACCCCAAAAGTCCCAGTTCAGCCATTTTTCAGAATGCCGCCGATGACTCAAAACCTCATTAGCATGCTAAGAGTGTCTCTCAGGGCTGTCGCAAGGGCTCTTAATGTCCATGTTTGAACACTAAGTCACTTAAGACAGCATTTTGAAGAATTAGGCGCGACATCAATCCACCCACATGCATGACAACCACGTGTAACAGCCCCCTGCCCAAGACCGCTATATCCAGACTGTCCATCTCCGTGACCGTCACAGACCAGCAACTGCAACTACAGATGAGACAGCTGGCCTCCACAATCACCGCAGTACTGCCCAGACTTCGAGAAATCGTCTCCGGGAAGTCCATCACTGTGTGCATCGTCCTCTTCGCGGATTCATCGTCCTCTTCGTCCACTCTCACCCTGTTCGATGAAGAAATCGGCTCGACTGGGTGAATGGACATGGTCGATGGCACAATGGAGAACTGTTCTCTTTACTGATGAGTCACATTTCTAGCTTCACAGACCGGACGGAACTGCAGCATGTCTGGCGCCTTATGGTGGGACGTTATTCTGACGTCAGCGTGGTGCGCAGGGTGGTACACTGTGGTGGAGGAGTGCAGGTCCGGGCAGGAATATCCCATGAACATACAGTATTATAACAGATTAAAAGTACTGGGTCTGATTGTGGCCAAATCTTGAATTTGTTGAAGATGAAACTACAGAAGAGATTCAGAATGGCCCGAGGCTTCATTTACACACGGTGCATAGGTACAGAAAAGATGCATATGCCTCTCTGCAGATTTTGGTTTAATGAAAGGAAATATCACATTGCAGACATGTAAAATTAAGAGGGAAGTGCACATTTGCAAAATTCCAAGTTGATGCTGAATAGAAATTGCAGGCAGTTTAGCTCACCCATGGCTTCATTAACTAGGAGTTTTTTCTTTTAACCAAACCAATGTTTGAATCTGGGAAAACTTTTATTAATTGGGCCCAAAAAGCTTTACTCTTGGCCCTCATTTAAACACTTCAGGCTTCAACTAGTCCACATATAACAAAGTCATAACAGTCATTTCTGAAATATGCAGATGATATTCCACAAACCTGTACTTTCTCCAATTGATTCCCGAATCGACTGATTCAGTGCATCACAGATGTGAGTGGATTTGCTAACATCTACTTTTATGACAATGAATTCAAAATTCATATCTTTAGGTCAGAGGCAGAAAATTTGGACACACTTGATTTTAATAAAGTGGAGGTAGTGTGCGCACATCCAACTACAATTACAGGTACAAGACAAAAAACTTTCAAAATAAAGCAAAAAAGAGGAAACAGTCTGCACACTGCAAGCTCCCAAAAGTACTAATTTATTTTAGTACTTTTGGGAGCTTGCAGCGTGCAGACTGTTTCTTCTTTTTCACATTCGATTTTAAGACATTAAACATCCCTTCTGAAAATGTGGAAATACAAATAACAATCACAATTCTGTGATCAGCAGTGTCGATGATTGATTCCCCTGAGGAACGGCTGACCGCTGGGATCTGGAATACTGCAGCTCTACCTTGGAATCCGGTTCAGCAAAATCCAGTTTCATGTTCAGATCCTGGTCAACTTGACCGCTTGGTCACCTGGCATGGGCAAGCACTATAAGAGGGGAAAGTGAGAAGGGGCAACTGGGTAGAAGCTTATGACCTTTTTCTGATTGCTGCACATTTGTATGGGAACAAGGCTGGTCACTCAAACTGGACAAACGCTAAACTTCAAGACAATGACAGTACGTTACATCTGGTGTATGGCTAACACAGCATCCCACTATAAGAGCATCGTACCAACAGTCAAACAGTTGTGGTAGCGTGACGTTCTGGGACTGCTCTCTCACTTCTGGACATGAGTACCATACTGATGGAATCACAAATTCTATTTTCAACCAGAAAATCCTGAAGGAGAATGTCCAGCCATCAGTTTGTGACTTAAAGCTGTAGCACAGTTGGGTTATGCAGCAGTACAATGATTCAAACGTGCAAGCAAGTCTACCACAGAATGGCTCAAAAGGAGCACATTAAGATTTTGGTGTGGCTTAGTTGAAGTCCTGACTTGAATCCAATTGAGATGCTGTGGCATGACCTTAAACAGACAGTTTATGCTCAAAAACTCTTATTGGCTAAATTAAAACAATTCTGCAAACGGAGTGAACCAAAATTCCTCCACAGTGAGTTGAAAGACTGATTAAGAGCTCTCCCAAACAGTTGGCTGTAGTTGTTGCTGCTAAGGGTGGCACAAGCAGTTATTACAACCCCTATTCCGAAATAGTTGGGACAAAGGGCAAATTGTGAATAAAATCAAAACGCAATGAATTTCAAATCACACCAGCCAGAATTTTATTCACAATAGAACAGAGAGAACATAGCAACTGTTGAAACTGAGAAATTTTACAATTTTACCCACAAAATGGGCTCATTTCAAATTTGATGGCTGCTACAGGTCTCAAAAAAGTTGGGACAGGGGCCTGTTAACCATGGTGTAGCATTCCCTCTTCTTTTTAACACTGAGTGGAGGCGTCTGGGCATCGAGGAGACAAGTTTCTTGAGTTTAGCCATTGAAATTTGATCCCACTCTTGTTTAATACAGGCTTCCAGCTGCTGGAGAGTTTTGGGTCTCCTTTGACAGACTTTTCGTTTAATTATGCGGCAAATGTTCTCAATCGGTGAAAGATCAGGACTGCAGGCAGGCCAGTTCAGCACACGGACTCTTCTACTACGAAGTCCTGCTGTTTTAATAGCTGCAGTATGTGGTTTTGCATTGTCCTGCTGAAATACACAAGGCCTTCCCTGTAATAGATGTCGTCTGGAGGGGAGCATATGTTGTTCTAAAACCTTTATATACCTTTCAGCATTCATGGTGCTTTTTAAAACATGCAAGTGTCCCACACCATATGCACTAATGCATCCCCATACCATCAGAGATGCTGGCTTTTGAAGTGAACGCTGATAACAGGAAGGGTGGGCTTTCTCCACTTTAGCCCAGAGGACACGATGCCCATGATTGCCAACAAGAATGTCAAATTTGGACTCGTCTGACCACAGGACTCTTTGCTACAGTCCATTTTAAATGAGCCTTGGCCCACAGAACACGGGGGCGCTTGTGGATCATGCTCAACAAATGGCTTCCTTTTTGCACGATTGAGTTTTAGGTGGCATCTGTGGATGGCATGGCGGACTAGTCTGTGTTTACAGTGGTTTGTGGTTTCTGGGTCATGGCCAGATCTAGGGGGGTGCAGGGGTGGGCTACGCCCCCCCCAGATTTTTATCGCGCCCCCCCAGCGCCTCCTGACTTACTGATGTATACTTTAGCGAAATTAAGAGGAGTGCGCAATGCGAATTAAATGAAAAGCGTAAACAAAGGAAACGCATCTCTCTCCCCTCTCCCCCCCCCGGGGTCAACGAAATAAAAACGTCTCTACCCCCCAGCAATTTTCATTGCACCACCAGCCTAAGGACGCTAAAGCCGGCCCTGTTCTGGGCCCATTTTGTAATGTTGATGATAGAATCATGCCGATGAGTGATGCAGTGGCGTCTGAGGGCCCAAAGATCACGGCATCCAGTAACGGTCTTCAGCCTTGTCCTTACAGAGATTTTTCCGGTTTCTCTGAATCTTTTGATAATGTTATGCGCTGTCGATGATGAGACCTTCAAAGCCTTTGCAATTTGACGTTGAGGAACATTGTTTTTAAAGTATTCCACAATTTTTTTTGCAAGCCTTCACAGGTTGGAGAGCCTCTGGCCATCTTTACTTCTGAGAGACTCAGCCTCTCTAAGACATCTCTTTTATAGCCAATCATGTTTCACACCTCATGCCAGTTAACTTAATTACCTGCTAAATGTTCTTTCAGCTGATTCTCTTATATATTAATTGCTTTTTCAGCCCTCTTTTGCCTGTGTCCCAACTTTTTTGAGACCTTTTACAGCCAGAAAATTGGAAGTAAGCTCATTTTGTGGATAAAAATGTAAAATGTCTCAGTTTCAACATTTGAAATGTTATCTATGTTCTATTGTAAATAACATATTGGCTCATGTAATCTGAAAGTCATTGCATTTTGATTTTATTCACAATTTACACTTTGTCCCAGCTATTTCGGAATTGGGGTTGTAGTTTTAGTTGGGCAATTACAAAGTATTTTTTTCCACAAGGAAGACATAGGTTTTGAATTTCTCTTAACTCTTCAATTAATGAAACAATCATTTGCAAGCAGCATTTTGTGTTCTTTGCCCAATATCAAAATTAGCAGAGTGATCTGAAACATTTATATATGAGAAATAAGCAAAAGAGGAAGAAATCCAGGAGAGGGAAAATACTGTTTCACAACACTGTAAACAATATAAATTGCATGAGAGCTACTAAAGCAGCAAAGACTGCTTCAAAACCCATCCACACTGAAGTGCTGTTTATTGTGCTCAATTTCAAAATATTATAAAAGAAATGTGGCTCCAACTCCCTTAAGTCCTGGGACACAGAATTTGGAATAATCTATTCAAAAGAAGGTGCCAATCTCTTTGGGTATAAACATCCAATGTACCAGTGCGTAGTTGGCTAGTGCTGCATTGTGCATTTCAGTTTCTGATGCAGAAACGTCTCCAGTTACGTACCAAATCAAACTGCTTGAGGTATATCTCAGATCTCTCACTCAAGTAGCTGGTTTCTCATGATGAGTATAAATTCTAAGTATCACTACAAATCAGTAAGTACACCGATAAGCTGACACATTCAAACCAATCACAGAGGAAGAAAATTACATTATTTCATAACAGTGCATGACAAGGTTCGCAGGCAGACCATAGACGTCAAGTGAAAAGTCAGTTCTTACAGTAGACATGTTGGATGTGGGAGAAATGGGAACTGAGCAACTTTGACAATTATAGCCAAAAGAGTGGGTCAGAGTATCTCGGGATGCTTCCAGTCAGCAGTGGCGAGTACCTACTGACAGTGATCCAAGGAGGGACAAAACATTAACTGGTGACAGGACATGTGGCACCCAAGGCTCTTCAAAGGGCAACAAAGTCCATCTTGTCTGGTATGAACCAACAAAGAAGCTACTCTAGAGGTCGCAGGGAATTTTTTTTTCACACTTATGAGAGGAACATGTCACAATGCAGCGCATCACACCCTGCTTTGCATACCACTTTGTGGAGGCCAAAACCAGGTTGGAGCACCAATTCTAACCCCAGTCTTCCACAAAAAGCTCCTATAATGGGCATGTCAGAGTTTAAATTGGACCCTGGAGCAATGGATGAAGATCACCAGGTCCAGCAATCCAGTTTTCTTTCACATCAACTGCATAGGCTGGGTATGTGAGCACCATTTATCAAGGGAAAAGAGAGCATAAGGACTAACTGTGGGAAAAAGGCAAGCTGGCAGAGAGTTTGACACACTGGGTAATGTTCTGCTGGGAGAACTAGGTCCTGGAATTCAAATGAATGTTAGTTTGGTAAGGCCGTTTTGGCAAGAAAAAAAAAAAAGAAGGAGCACCTAACAATACTGGGCAGGTGGTTTTAATGTTGTGGCTGATTGGTTTAAGGGTAATTCAAATGAGGGCAACAACCACTAGGGTTTTCCACTGAATTCTATGATGGGTACTGCTTGCTGAGCCTGGAGGGAACACCATTATCAGTCCTCACTGCCACTGGAACACATGCTAAAGCCATTTGTTAATCCTGGGGGAGGGGGGGTTGTGTACTTGTGGCAGATAAGCATGAGAAAAACACTGATGTAGTCTCAGCGTAGTCAGAAGTCGTAGACTCAGGTCAATCAGTAATGACTGTTGCCTGTAAGGACAATAGAGGTTACATTATAAGTAACGACTCGTTGCCACAGACTGGCTTATCTGTCACCATGCAGTTAGAACTACAGCAGACCTGGTGAGGCCTCAGGAAACTGGAAAATATTCCCTATACACTGCCAGACTGACCTATTAAAAGGAGGGCAGACACCAGGTAGCTTAAATTAAAATCACTTTTATTCAGAATATACATTTTCCCGTGTCAGAAAAAAAAAAAAAAAGTCAGATTAAAACAGATCTAAAACTGTCAGGATCCATTTAATCCTTTCAAAACTATCAAGTCCTGAAAACAGGATTCAGGTTAATGCCATTGAATCCACAGTATTAATGCCATACCTGTAAATAAATACCATTTTGATCTAAATTGAGAGGAATTCCTTTTCTTCTTACAGTTGCAAATCGCTGAAGGTAACATTTATGAATTAAATGTGAAAAATGCAGCATAACAGCTGATGTAGTGGCTTTATGAAAACGGTCTGCTTCCTTTCATACTGCAGCCCACTGCATTACATGCACGTAACAGAATAAGAGCATGACATTCCCTATGCGACTTTGGCATTCAATCCACAGTCAGCTGACAGCAGGAATCAGTGGAGAGAGATGAAAAACAAAAATCCATCCTTTTGGTTCATAAACCTAATTCTGCAGACCCCCTATGTAAGCTAGTCTTCGCTATAGGCAAGCAAATCTCCCAATTAGGGTTGCCGCACAAGCTCTTTACTGCCTCCAGCATTTTTTCTGTGGCCCATTATCATTTACATTGTCCTTGAATTCATTACCCACTCCACATTATTTATTAAGAATTATTTTTAGTTTCCAACAGTCACCTTCGGACTAAGCAGGAGCCAAGAGATTCACCTAGGTGGTTAAATTTGATTAATTCTTGCCCAAATATAAATGAAGCACGAATAAAGACAATGTTCAAGCACGTGAAGTATAGGGTGACTATACCCTCAGTTAACCGAGCCTTCAAATTGATAGAATGGCTTTTTTCTTTCACATTACAATAAACAGGATTCATCTGTGGGATTCTAAAGAATGTTTATGATCACAATTACACAGAAATTGGGAACTACCTTAAATATAGATGCATAAACACACAAAAACCTGACAGAGGGAGAAAGCCCGCACAACCTTGATTCTAATATAAATATCTACAATTTTATGGTCAGAATTTAAAGGATAACATCAGTAGTTTCTTGGTCCGTAGCTTTAAAAAAAATCCAAACAAAGGCATTATTGGGAACTTGATGTCAGTTATACATCAAAAAAAAAAAAAAAAAAAAAAAAAAAAAAAAAAAAAAATCACACTTGCTCTTAAAATGTTTTCAAAACTGATACATGCTTCAGGCGCAAACTGGGAAAGTAAACGTCAGGCCAATAAGAAACAAAATTATAAGGCTGGGTGTTAAACATGCCATTCTGATTGAAGACCAGTATTCTTGTCTTCCAATCTACTAGAACTGAGGAGCATTAAGCCGCTTTCACACCACCAGGCAAAAGCAAGACGCGACAATTACATTCAAAGTCAATGCAATAATTCGCGCTTTGCATTGACTTTGAATGTAATCTGTCGTGCGAAAAATTCGTTTCGCGTCCGGTGTGAAAGCAGCTTTAGATAATCCATCTGTCCTGAACAATCATTCAACCACTACACAGTCCAAAGAGCAACTTCCGTTTAATGATGAAACATATTCTACTAGGGAATGCTTACTGCAGGGAAACTTCACCTCTCGGTTACTTAGCCAACACTAATTTAACACTACACAGTCATACACACAACATCCATCATAATCAGATCATCTGAAGTACTGACAATTGGAAAGCAAATTATGGTAGGGGAAGGGGTATGCTTTCCATTGGTTCCAAAATGATAAATATCTGCCACTTTGATCACTTGATCCACAGACAACAAAATGTTACATAAACACTCAAGTCAACAGTGTTAATCACCTGAAGCACAGGCCACAAACTTATACATTAACAGTATATCTGCTACTTCGATCAAAGATCATTAAATGATTTCAATAAAATAATCATCATAATAAAAAATTATCTAGCATTAAGAGATAAACATTTAGATAGATTCCTATTCTCCTGTAACACATACTGGATTTTTCATGTTCAGACATTAAAATTAATGGGGAAAAAAAAAAAAAAAAAAAAACTTCATCTGAAAATTGAAGATGCAGTGAAAACAGTGCAAAGAATACACAGGAGGAGTTTTTGTATGTCTGTTTCTATCCACTTTTTTATAAAATTCAAAAGAGTTCAAAAACTTCTGGTGCTGATTGGTTTGGCGACATCAGTGAGTGATCCAGATGAGATCAATTACAATCACCACATACCTAAATTAGTAAAGATTTAATGCCGTGGTTCTCTACTCCAGTCCACAACCTCCTTCACAGTACAATATCGGTTCTAACCAAGTCATATAAAAACATAAAAAAAGTGAAAATAATTTAAAATAATTAGAAGCGCAAAGAAATAGCAAGTCATTTTCTTCAAAGATGTTTTTAAATATTGCTAAAGGCCGACAGTAAAAGAGGTACCTTGCTCGAACAGAGCGGCACTAAAGAACGGCCTGTACAGACTCTGGGCTCAAACTAATTCTGCTGCATTAGCGTCAGTCTTTTTTTGCTAGCATAAGGTCCAAAAATGCTCCAAGAGGGTGAGCTGGACAGGACGCACCTATTTTTGCCAACACTTCTAGTAAAAGCTGAGTACAACTACTTCGAGCCAACAAACATGCATGTACAAAACCTCGTCAAAAGCTAATGTAAACGGGAAGAGATGTCTTGTTTGTCTTTCAAGGGTTCTGTAGGAGAGACGTGTTATATTCTGTGGCTGAAAATTAAGTCTCGCAGAAAAGAAGACTGCCGCAAAATATCAGCCTAGCAATCAGTGCCATAAATGAGAGAGGGTCCTGAGTTGAGTAGCACTTAGTAAGTGTGATTCCATGGGCGAATAGTCTGAGCATAGGTTGCCATTATAGTCTTCCAGCTGCCTAGCCTTACTGGGATGACTGGGATGTGGGGTTGTCGTTCTTGCTCTCCTGGCTCGAGGGCGCTTTGCTATTCCAGGGGCTGTTGCCACCCAGCGCAGGGGAGCTAGTGAAGCTGTCCTCGTCATCGATGCCGTTAGCGGCATCGAACTGCGTATTCTCCAGCCGCGTGATCAGCCGCTCGTCCTCGTCCCCGAACTCCCCGCCCATCAGGGTGGGCTCGCCCACCACCATCACGTCCTGCAGCACAAGGCGGGGGACAGCAAGGTGCATGCAAATCATCTCCAAAATTCCCCACAACAACCGAATCATCTTTGAAAAATTTTTGCCAACATTTTTTTGTTCAAGGCTAGATCAGTCTTTACAGGTTTGTAGAAAAAAAACAGGCATTCTTATTAGCTGCTATCCTACTGTTCCATAACCACAAGGAATGCAATGAAATATTGTATGAAGGTGGATATTTTCATCGTATTCAAGACAGACCCGAGCAATAAAAATTTGCTAATTAGATAAATAAATTTACCAGTGACAAAAAAGGGATCCATTTACTTTCATGCACATAGAGAACTATAAAAAAGACGTGCTGAACAAAGCAGAGCCGAATGCCATAAATGCGCATTACATTTAAATATTTCTGAATGATTTCATTTTGTCCCCAGTTTTGTCCGAGTGCCCAAACAGAAGTGCTGTCTGAATACCCTTTTTCATTTATTTTTTTTTGGGTAAATCTAAGTGAGATAACAGCATAAGGCATGAAAGATAATTTCAGATATGAGGGACTTAAGGATTGTGGGAAGAGGGGCTCCATTTTTTTTTTTATTACCCCAGGCTTAATGAGGAAGAGAGGGACAAAAAACAGCGTCAACTGCAATTGCGCCGTTTTGGTCAACTTTTTCCAACAAATTGCTTAGCTGTGAATAAACAAGAGATACTGCCCATACCACATGAGGAATGAATGTATATAGGAATAAGGGTCTAAAAATCAAACAGAATAAAAATTCAATAATTTTGCAAAGGTGCATGTGGCCAAAAGAATAAAAAGAAGGTCAAGTAGACTGATGGTTCAGTCCTTGCACAAAGCTCACGTCAACTCAACTAAACCAAGTTACATACTTAAACATATTTACCCTAATCTTAACATTTTCTACAGAACCTTCTCTCCATTATACCAGTCTGTGTCCAGTGCAAGTCTCACTGTACAGAAAATGGTGAGCATAATTGCTTTGCAATTCCCAGCTTAATTAAAATGATAATAACACTTTTCTCAACAAGAAAAAAAATCGTTAGCCTCATAGCATAATTGCCCAAGTCATATTTTTGCCCAATTGAGGTATCGGCCAAACTCTGCTCCTCAAACACCGGAGAATGACACCAATTATTGCCTATGCCATTGAGGCAATAAAAATGCTTGTTACATTCCAAAATCGATATCATATTCAGTCATATTCAGCAAGATTTGCCAAAGTCACATATATCTGTTATGCAATTACTATTACATTCAGTTGTTTTTGCAAATTTGTCAATACATCTGTTCGGAGTTAGTATTAGAGTATCATTAATAAGTTCTTCGTGTTGGCTAAAAAATGCGTTTTTCCTTTTTTTTTTTTTCTCAAAACCTTAAAAATGAGATAGCCAATTATGCTATGAGGCAAACAAACTGCTTGTTAAATCAGTACAATGCAGCTCCTCCAATTCTTAAAGCCCACTTCTCCCTTCACCAGCATCTCCTTGACCACTGCACTCCCAGCCCCGAGTTTGATGGAGGGGACAGAACTCTGATGCTTACAGGTACCTGGCTGGAGAGGGTAAAGTTGCCAGCTGGACTCTTCTTCTTGCTGTTACTGCTGGGAGCCCCACTGCTGATGGTGCTGCCCCCGGATACCTTCCTTTTCCTGCGCTTACTGGGCGCCTGCCTGGCCGGTTCCGCTGCGAAAATGGCACATGTACACCGAATCAGACTCTCCCCGAAACTACCTGCCCCGCTGCAGAACTGCCTTTAGCATCTACAGGCTAGAATCACATTCACAGAGGAAACACGGTCGTTTTATTCATGAGGTCAGGCTCGGTGTCTGAAAAACGGAATGAAGTCGTTCATCTGGATAAGTTCAAAGTCTCAAGCTGCAAAAATATTTAAAGGGGACCATTTATGCTTTTCCATATTTTGTGACTTCTACAGTGATACCAAGAAGGATGTTCATATTAAACGTAAGTCTATGTTGAGGTGAACATACGTAGAAGTAATCCCGGTGAAAAAAAAAAAAAAAAAAAAACTCAGATTACCAACAGCTCTGAATGCTCCGTCTCAAACAATTTTTTCGACTAAAGCTGCAGTATGATGTTATAGTGTGAAGGACTTCTTTACATCAACTCCAGATACAGGATAATATCACAGAAAAAGGCAGACTTAGCATCAGGAAAAAACCTCAAGCGCTCTGTCGTTGACTTCAAGGACAACAAAATGTTAAAAGTCTCCATTTTCTGCCAGTGTTGGAGGATACACAGAGGTGGTGGATTCAATTTATTTTCAAGGATAATCTGTTGCTAGCTAGGTAAGCATTATTCCAGAGATAAAGGATTTTTACTTTTTTTTCTTGCTTAAAAGTTCATAAACCTCCCTTTTGGACATCCCAGAATATAACATGAAAAAACCTCAAACAATCAGACTGTGTTACATGCTGGGGGAGGAGTCCCCTTTGTAGGTAGGTGCAACACTGCACAATGATGAGTCAGCAATAAAATACAGCAGACTGCAGTTCAATAAGGTTCAGATGGCACTTAGGCGGCTAAGATGTTGCATAAACAAAAGCCTGTACTCAAAATACCATTCTAAAGTTTTCAGTAAATCCACCTTGAGCACATACTCGACTCATTTGAGCATGATAAAAATACAAAGCCCAATCTAAGGCCGCTTTCAGCTTCATTATTTTAAGGATCAACTTGCCAACTTCTTTCAGCAAACAAGCATGATGATTAACCACGCACTCATGTCTGAAAAGGCCCATTATGAATAGACGTGTACAAAAAATAGTACATTAACTATGCTAACAATAGGTCTGGTGATATTTACCATCCAAATTTGCCTGCATTCTGATAACTTCCAGGATATAAGGAAACCAAATGCAGCAGTTTTCAAAAAAAGCAGTGCGTTAAAAAAATGTGAATGAAGTGCAAATTTTTTTAACACGTTGACTGCTGACTACGAGATGACTCGTAATGGCGGGTCAGGGCCGGCGCTAGACTTGAAAATTCGGGGGGAAATATCCATCCCTTTATTGACAACAATTAGTCCTGGCTAATTCTAGATGGTTTTCCTTTATTAACACGTTTTCCAGGCTACCGTGTTAGATTGAAAGAATGTCAATAATCTGAATAAATAGCAGAACTCTGAATTCCACCTCTCATCGTAGAATGTTTAGGTATTATTAAAAAAGTTGAGGCAGCGGTCAGTGGGAGCACAGCATGAGACTGCAGCAGTTGGCCCTTACCTGGTGGGGCCACCATTCTCTGCCACTTCTGGAAAAGGCAAGTCTTGAGACAGTCCCGTGGGCTCAGGCTATATGTCTTGTGTCTGGACATCAGTTCCTGCATCGGCTCTAGGATGACGCACAGCTGGGGAGCAGCAGAGAGAGGAAATGTAATATTTTCACCAAGAATCTCATCAGATTTTTTACTAATGCATCACAGACAGCATTCTGGCAAATTATGACATTGAGCACTATAAGAACATAATGAGCCTGAGGGAGGGTGGATCTGAGGGAAAGGAGCCATTCAGTGGGTCTGCATAACCGTGAGACCCTCGAGTGTTTCAACGCAACATGGCGCACTCACACGGAGGTAGTTGAGTGTGGAGTTGGAAAGGCCACATCTCGTGATGTTCTTAGAGAGTTGCTCAAGCATCGGAGGGTCTTGAGCCTGCAGAGAGGCATCGGCAAGGACAGTTCAGGTTATTCCATTAGGAGAGAAGCAACTAAAATACGGACATAAACATTCTGACAAATGATGGCCATCCCTCTGTCCCCATCTGTGAAACTATGGGTTTCTGGTACCTGGTGGAAGTTATTTTGAAGACATTTTAGAATCACAGGGGGCCAAATTCTAGCAATAATATGAACTGAACATTCATTCAATGAGGTATAATTCCATCATTAAATCATTCATATAGCAAGATTAAAGATTGCAATTTTGTTAACTCCTATCAAATTATAAACAAATACATATTTAAAATTAAGAATAAGGATATGCATATCAGCTTTCAAATGATAAATTTGCCTCTCTTTGCAAAATCATAAAACTGGAACACACATGACTGAAGACAAGGCTACGTGCAAGCCAAAGAATGTGTTCAGAAAAACTTTCATGGACCTGTTAGTTACCAAAGCAGCGAAGTGTGCCGCGATTGCAGCGGGCAGAGTGAGGCAGGCTTGAAAACTGCACCAATTAAGCGTTCAGTGTGGACTATTCTCTTGCGCTGATCTGTTCCAAATGAATTTAAAATCTAAACTATTAAAGCCCCCATACCAACAAATAAATCTCTTGAATGTAAATCTTTTCACTGAGGTTCTTTTCACAGAAAGATTATCTTATTTATTATAGATTATCTTATCAAGCTTAATTTACGTCCACTGTATTCAGTAGAGGACAGTATAATCTTCCAAGTGAATTTAGCTAATTTCCTCTTCTGACAGCGATATGTACAGACAAACAATTTCTGCTGGGGTTAAAGAATCCCTCCTTGAGGCTCAATTGTAATTTTTTTCTGGATTTTGGACAATGTTGCCAATTCTGGCATCTTTGGTTTGTTTTAAATTAGCAGATTTTGAGTCACCTATATGAGAAGTAACTTCTTCAGGATTTATTTGAAATGGTGGCATTTCTAAAATATCATCCCATTACCATGCAACTCATAAGATGCTTTGCAAAATGGCAAAACGTACATCTGAATGACAACATGAATACGCTTAACGAAGCATGAGGTTGACTTGACATTATTTTCGAATGTGGTGCCAATATCTGATCTTAAGGGGTGCTTTTATGTACTTTTAATGCGTAAAAACTTCTTTCATTTTCATAAATGCTTGAATGAAGTTCTATACCAGCGCCCCGTTTCTATCGTCATATAACAGGTTGAACTTGAACGTAGGAATCCCCACTTGCACATGATGAAAAAAATGAGTACCGTGAGTCAAAACAGCTGATGGTGCAAAAGAAATAATTTTTTATGATTTGCAGGAATGTAAAATTTATACATTTTTAAGACAGATTAGCTGTTTGTACTTGGCTTGAAAGATATTGAGTATTTCTGAATATCACCCTCAGAGGCCATTTTTGGTCAAGAGGTTTTCTGATCGAGGGAATAGCACATTCTACCCACTTTCACTTCTCAGAGCTCCATTTGAGACCCAGAGAAATGTTTAATTTGAAAATTAAGAGATTCCTTGAATTAGTGGCACTTCTATGAGTATCATAAAAATAAACTAGCCAAAGTACGTACTGTAAAGGGTAAAAGTTTCTTGCGTCACTGAGGTCATATTCACAGTCTTTGTACTGCTCAAATCTTGAGTTAAAGCGCTACACAGGGTTTATGGACAAGGAATAGCTAGATCTGCGGTTAAATGGGTTAAATAGCTGAATAATTCACTCACTCATTTGGCTAAGATTCATTTCTCAATCATCACCAGTGTAAAACATGAAACAAGAGGCAGGGCATTGAGGCAGGGAATACTGAGAGGTCTGAACGAGAAGAGGAAGTGTAATTACATGCATGGCCAGGATACTGCGCTGGGATCAGCTCACGGTGCTGCCGTATGCTGAAGTGCCAAGTCTTAATCCTCATCATGTCGTCAAACATGAGCTCCAGGTACAACCGGCCCTCCACACACACCTGTTGGGGAAAAGGAGAAAGGCGGGCCAGAGGTCATCTCTACAACTGAACGTGCAAAAAAAATACGACAAAATAACCTCAACAGGAGGCTGAAGACCAATAAAACAACTGAAGCATGAGTAATGAGAAACAATCCAATTCAACAAAAATGTTCCGCCACCAAATATACAGGTCAAACAATACAGAAGCCATACGATACAAAAAAAAAAATTCCAGTAACATTAGCATTTTCTGATACGGGAAAACAAGAGGCACTAAAATTGCTTTCAAATAGAGATCTTTACCTGCGTGAACATTGGCTTTCCATTCTGTGTGACCATGGTGCACTGGTCACAGTCAAGAGACACAAAGTTACTGTGGAAGGTCTCTTTGGGGTGCTTCAGGATGTAATAAAGCTCAGTAGCACCCCCCTCAAAAATGCTACGAAAGTATCGCGGGATCAACGTCCGGCCGATGGCTGCAGAGGCAGAGAGGACACTCATTTAACAACTATTTTTGAAAAGAAAAAATCACAGAACATTCAAGTTGTCCCTTCCACCATGCAAACATTACAATTTCACTTCCCAAGAACTGCAGATCAGTGAAAGTTTGATTCTAGGAGCTATGAATTTTGTAGCTATTCTAGGGATCTTCAGGTCAGTAATTACATGGTCCCATCATAAATTACAAGGTATTTTAGTTATTTCTGAGTGTAGCTAACATACACTAATGCATAACTGATGTTGCTTCAGGGAACGCTGTAAGCCAAGCCAGGCATTAGCCATCATATTAATCTTATGAGGGCACCAATATCTTCCTGATATTAAAAGTCATTGGATAAAAGCCAAGCGTGCTAAATATTGCTACGTAACCTTCTACTTCTTCAATCATTCAACTGGTGGACAAAGACGTCACTTCTAACATGATATAGCACTTTTTTCCGTTCTACATCTTACTATATCGCTTGGGCCCATCCTCCAGACAAAAAGTGACGGTCAACATGGCGTCGTCCTCGAAAAACTCTGTAGTGAAGGCATCCCACCATAAATTGTCACAGTCCTGCAGAAGAAGATATACCATTGCTACTTCTCAAGGGCTTAATATCCAAAAAAATATTACGATCTCTTATCACACACTGTGGGAAGTAATATAAATGAAAATAGTTTATAATTAAAATAACCATAACTAATTATCATTTGTATGCTCAGTACAGCAGCAGGGTTTCCAAACTCCGGTGGGCAACAAGGTGTGCTGACTGCTTAGCGCTTAAATGATCAATTACCCCTTTTCCACTGAGCTGGTTCCAGTGCTGGTTCAGAGCCAGAGCCTGACTTAGCACCGGTTCTTTGCTTTTCCACAGCCTAAGCACCAGCTCCTGGCTCTCAAAACTGGTGCCAGAGCAAGCATCAACTCCTTACTGGGCTAGAGCCAAGCACTATTTATGTCAGGGGCGGTACGGTAATATTATGACCCATCTCGTTCTGTCAGGCCAGGTTTATTTTCCTTAGCAGTACGACCTAGGACGGGGCACTTGTTAACTCGTAGGATAATTTATCATTGCAAATGGCAGGAACCTTGATAACAAGTGTCTTATTATGACCGCTGCCAAGTAGGTAAACTAGTTTACAAGGAAACTCGCGCCGAAGAAATGCCTATTTTTTTTTTTTTAGAAAAAAACATTGGTTTGCAACTGGATCTGACAGGTATCGATTTTTTAAAATAATTTTTTTAAACACTGGTTTGCAATGGGATCAGACACATATCTATGACTATTTTTAAGAAAATAAAGCTGATACCAGATTTTAGGCTGCAGAATTGCAAGAATGTTTTTGTTCCCCACCGAAACATTTCAATCGACGAGACATCGAACAAATACACAGCTTGACTCCGCTTCAAAGGTTACATCCGAGACAAATGTGCGCGATGAGAAATAAAAGTATTCAAACTCTGCTCATCTGAAGCCCCATGGTAAGCCCCAAAATAGGATTTTGAAAGCGCTGCCGTATTTTCGCTTATTAGGACTGTAAGTCTACCATTCACTGAAAATCAGTAAAACCGAATGTTTATGTAGTCACATACGAATAAGATGTCTATTTCCCATCCAAATAACCTGTCAGATCCGGTCCGATACCCAAAGAGCAACAGAAAATAATTCCAGCTGCTGGCCTTTTCGTTGCTAAACGAATCAGGTTGTAGCGAGTCTGGCAAGCCCACTAGTATAGTGGCGTACTGACGTTATACAGTGACGTTCTCATTGCCAGGACAGAGTAAAGTACATACATTACATTTACCATGGCTTTGTGAAAAATGGTCTCTAATGGTAATCCCACTGATGTGGATATGAGCACATCTCCATATAAAGTTTATGCTAAACACAAGTAAACAGCCAGCCAGTCATGCAGGGGTAGCTACATCCCAAGCGAAAAGTATGGAATCACCATCCTTGGAGGATATTCATCCAGCTTTTTTTTTTTTTTTTTTTACTTCGTAGCAAATAAACAAATGGCGGATACAACGCAAAACAATTTTTATTTCTTAGCGTAACATTCAGGCTTCATGAAACACACCTCAAACAAATTACATTAATTTATTTTATTTTAAATTTATTTCTTCCATAATCAAATAGAGAAAATAATCATGGGATCGCCTAGCGACACAAAACAGCTGCTCGGAGACTCTCGAGTGCGGGCGGCACAGCCACAGGTAAAGGCCGTATGCTTCCGCGCATAGGGATACATAGAAGATAGTGCCAAGAGGGGGGGGTTATTTGACGGAGAAAAAAATATCTCAAAATTTCCTCCATTCCCCAGAGAGTCGATCTATGGTAATATTATTCAGGTTTCCCTTGTTTTAAGTGGCCAGGACACGTTTTGTGAGACCCCTGGCACAGCAGTTGTGAGCCGCAACTCGCCAGCGTCTCTGCTGCGGTTTTCTCATTCCACGGAGGGAATCAACTACATCACACACAATGGCTATCGATGTGTATTCAACACACCGTGGCCTCACCAGGCCCGAATTATCCCTTTAAGGTTCTGATATTTGTATCGGAGATGAAAAAATGCTGTCAAGCCATCCCATATCTGTTGGCTGGCCTCTTCTACTCTTAAGAGGTAAGAAATTATTGTTTTTCTTTTTTAAACATTCAGAAGGCTTTTCCCCCCCGAAAATGAAAACATTGATTTAATTTAAGACCCAAAATTTCTCAACCAAAGACAACGCATATCATAAGCACACACATCAAGTGATCTTGCACTTGGAACAACGATTGAGTGCTAACAGGAACCAAACTAAACAAGGATTGGTTATAGAAGTGATATTAAGAACCAAAAATAGTGGCAAAGCCACTGCGCCCGCTTGGCCAAACATGGCCAAAATGGAACGCCCCCTATTGGCCAAAGTATCGGTCCAATTCGGCTCAAAATCGAACTTGGTCTGGACCTTATGACCATATATACACATGAAATATGAAAAGGATCGGTCAAAAACTGAAGACGCTAGAGCGCAGACAAGCCAAAAGTTTACGCACGCTCGCACGGACGCACGCATGCACGCACGACAGACCACCAGTTAAGACCCTGAGCACAGCATAAACCCCTTTGGGCCTTTTCGCCAAGCGGGCTAAAAATCAGGTCCATAAAAATCATTCCAGCAACTACACTCAAGGTCTACAGGCCCTCACCTCTGTCCAGTTCTGCAGCCGTTTGTTGAGCTCAAAAATTCTGTAGTCACACTGGTTTCCGTAAGGAGCAGGTCTCCTGTGAACACAAAAGCACAGGCTGAGAGGCTGTTTCAAAAGGTGTCTCACATGAAACAAAGCTGAAGGGCATGAAATATGCTTGAAAATAGTTTTACCAATCTAATGTTGCGATTAAAGTGTTTCAACCCAACTGCAAACCAACCAACTGCAAGAGGCAAGCACCCAATTAAAACCACATGGTGGTACACTAAGGATCCAGATTCAAAAATGATTTTTAGTTCAAAATCACTGGTAATTTTATGCAGATTTCTGATTTGCTGCAGCGATCAGTGAATTCAGTCTGCACTTTGTGCATTGTATTGTCACAGTTTTCAAATCATCTTGTGGTACTTTCCTCAATTACCATAAAATTCTTGTTCACTCCTTTAACACTACACCGATCATCAATGGGTCTTCTGCGCACTTTATGGATTATGATGAAAACACTTCTGAAACACATTCTCCAACTCAAAATGTCATTCCAACCAAGTGACAAAGGTAATTGTACTAAACCGTCCCGCTTAAAGTGAACAGTACTGGCAATTTGATAAAGACCAGACAAGCATGGCTTTTTGTAAGGGTTGCCGGAAGGAAGCTTCATTTCTCCAAAAAGAACATTGCAGCAAGCACGGCTTAGGTTTGCAAATTTGCATCTGAATAAACAAACCGAAAGACTTCTGGAACAATGTCCTTTGGACAGACTAGACCAGACCAAAGTGGAGTTGTTTGGCCATAATGCACAGTGCCTCGTTTGGTACAAACCAAACACAGCATACCGACACAAATCAACACAGCATAACACCTCAAACCAACTGTCAAGCATGGTGGTGGAGGGGTGATAATTTGGGCTTGTTCTGCAGCCACAGGGCCTGAGCACCTAGCAGATGCTGCTCGACCATGAACTCCTCTATGAACCATTCTAGCATCAAATGTGAAACCATCTGTACGACAGCTAAAGCTTGGCGGCAATTCCCAAGCACACCAGCAAATCCACGACAGAATGGCTGGAAAGGAAAAAAATCAAGGTTCTGCAATGGCCAGGTCAAAGTCCAGACCTCAACCTCATTGAAATGCTGTGGCAGGACCTTACGAGAGCACAAATGCCCTCAAGTATCCATGAACTGAAGCAATGTTGTAAAGAAGAGTGGGCAAAAATTTCTCCACCAAAATATGAGCGAGTGATAAAATCATATAGAAAACGATTAGCTCAAGTTATTGCTGCTAAAGGTGGTTCTACAAGCTATTGAACAATGGGACGTACTAAGTTTTTCACAGATGACTTCTGCATTTTGGCTAAATTTTGATTGAACAAATAATGGCAAGGTGGAATCTGTGGTGTGATGTTTTACACCTGAGGTAAGATTTACTGAATTTTAGGACCCAATAAGGACCAGCTGATTTTGTTAATGTCCTGATATGTAAAACTACAAACCTGAAAGAGGATGTAGTTTCTTTTTCTCATGACTGTGATTGCAAAGCTCCATTTTCACAACTATTACTCCAGTGTACTCCCACTACTCCAGGTCACTTCATTTTTTTTTTCTTTAATAAATCATGCTGAATCATGCCAATTTGGTACCAGAGAAACAAACGCATAAAAAATGAAAGGCAACTTTCACGCAAAACCAACGTTAAATAAAAGAATTACCTATATGAAGTCCAGATATCATGACTTGGATTTTTTGCAATTTTCTTGTCAACTTGCACATTGCTTCAAACAACAAGAGTGTGACCATAGAATTAAAAAAACCGAAGGTCACAATCTTTCCATACCGTGAAAAGATTTAGTAAATGAAAATCCGAGGACTTTGGCAGTCGCGTGACAGCAATTTTGAATATCTACAGCTTGACCGAAGTCTCTGTATAGGCTTAACTCATTTTGTACTAAATTCTCTCTAGTTTTGAGCAGTTCTGTTCACTTAAATTGGTTACTGCACAAGCTAGTAATGCTTCCACTCCCTGTCGGTGTTGGTTGTGTAGTAACAGGAGATCCATTTGTGTTCTGATTTTTCTCTCATTGTTAGTTTATTTTCTACAAAGTATGCAAGGGTGAAACGCGAGTCGTCTCCTGTGTTCACGATATTGAGTGGATATTTATATTAGAACAGGTTCTATAGGTGCAAATACATACTCGAGTAAACCAGTACTCGCCAAATAAGTCATTACCGGTGATAAATAAAATTGATCTTTGATAATGATTTTATAGTCCTATACTCTTTCTACAGTTTATCCCAGTAAGTTCCTGTGATATGTACGCTTATGTGTTTGATTCCATGCTGATTGCTTTACAAGTAAATGCCAGCGTTACAGGATTTTCAGGTGGGTGCCGTCAGGGGTACAGAAGCCTCTGATCTTCTATGTATGATTGATCTCAACCCACTTTCGTTAAATATCTCCTCAGTAACAATTAATTTATTAACTAAATTTCAGGGACCAAAACACAAGTGTATAATGATTTAAAAAAATGATAAATTAGGAAATGACCAGGAGACCACAAATAGGCTAATTGTGCATATATAAACACGTGAAATTGAAAGGATGACATTCATGCACAAAATTAATTCAAAACTTTCTCTAAATTCCATCTCCAGTTTCCAATTTTTTTTTTTTAATTTAAAATGGGAAACATCTTCAGCGTGTCAAATCCCTGAAACATTGGCGCACAACAGCGTCACTTATAAGCCTAGCTATTATGTCCCGTTTTAAGAGCAACAGGATGTCATCACCCCCAAAAAATAAAAGAATCCTCAATTTGAATAAAGTGATTTATTGCATTAAATTAGTTACTTTTTTTAAATCAAATCTACTTTCTTTAATGAATGTAGCTTGTCAGTTTCATCAAAAAAATAAAAAATAAAAAAATACACGCAGGAAGCAGGGTAATCCAATAAAAGGCAAGGAACAATGATATAGTAGTGCAACACTTACGCCCTCAGGGATCATCAGTATTCTTAAAATGGTTCCAAACTAACCATTTCTTTGACATACGACAGTGGTTGTTGGTATGAAAGTGACATCGTGGTAGAGCACCAAGGGCCAAGCGAATGCAGAAAAGTAATGATTGTTTTTATATGTACAATTTATTATAACAGAGCTTGAGCAGAAATGGTGAAATGGCCTAAATGTTTGCCACTGTAGTTATATGAAAGTAATTTACGGTGCTGTTAGACTGCTGCTAGACTGCCCCGTTAATACAGGTGCATGCGCGAATCAAGCGGTTTATGACTGTAGGGAAAAATTCGGTTTTGAAATGTTAATCACCATTAAATATGGGATGGAGCAGAATATTTCGTCAGATAAAACATCATGAATTTTGGAAATTGTAACATCAGTCTTCTTCAATAAATTTTCACTTTTAAAATTTGGACTTAACTACGATCTGGAGTTATTGGAAACTAGCGCTTTGCCCGTGGGGATCCACAGGTTCTAGATTCAACCCACATGGGGCCCAATTTTCAGCCCAAGTTTAAATTTTGTTTTATGTAATGAGTCTTGAGGATCTGCGTGTGCGTCAGGCCAATCAGTGCTTTTATATTATAGTGAACAATGCACCATTATGGTGTCATCACGTTGCTATGGTGTTTCCATAAATATCATTCCATAAACACCAGGGGACATGCAGGGGGAATCCCCAGGAGAGGAGATAATATAAAAGCGAAGTGGCCGGACACACGGACACACGGACACACGGACACACACACACACACACACACACACACACACACACACAGAGTCCACTCGGCTATTATAATATAGATGTTTGGATCATGAGAGTCAGAAACAATCCTACGCAACCACCAGTGGAATCTAGAATGGAAGAACCTGCCTGTCAACATTATGTAGGAAGCTTCAAACAATTCAATACAGCCCTAATTTCAGAATAGATTTCTAAAAAGCTCAGTAAACGACAGCCTAATGCTGCCCGCATTGATTCCAATGAGCAACTTTTGTAGACTGGACACGAATAAAAAAAAAAAAAAATTAAAAAAACTACAAAGCCGTCGTTCAGGTACTCTTAAGCACTGGGACGAGTATTCAGCTAGAGAAAATGTTGAATTTCTGCACCCCAAGCAGGAATTACTGTTACTATTATGAGGCTGTCACCCCTGTTATATTTCTGAGATCTGGAGAGCTCACAGCAGATTTGATCATTACACACTGCTAGCATGTTTAGCAAACTAATTTATGTTTTAGCATATGTGGTTAGCCTGACAGGAATCAACATCACTACGCATGTGCAACAAGTTACTTATATACATCCTCTCTTATTTCTTCCTTTAAGAGATCTATACATACATACCCATTTACATCCTTTCATACGTGACTATGTGTCCCTTCTGAAGCGCTATATAAAAGGGTAAACAGTCTCCTGCCCCCTTTCTGCATCTTGTTGGAGTACCATAAGTTGGACTGACATTATAGCTAGCCCCTGAACTCCTGAAATAGACTTCAATTGTTGAGGATTATATTTAAATATTTCTCATCATATTCATCAGTAGATCAATTGCCATGTTGAATAACCATAATCAATAATCATAATCAATAACCATATTATGTAAGCAGCAGTCACACACACACACACACACACACACACACACACACATAACATAACACAACACACACACATACAAGCAGTTCACACACAGACACATGTAGTTCACACATACACAGGGAGCACACGTACACATGCACACACACATACAGGCAGTTCAAACACACACACACACACACACACACACATCACACAAACACACATACAAGTAGTTCACATACGCATAGGGAGGGGATGAGCAGTGCACACACACACACACACACACACACACACACACACACACACATACAAGCAAGTCAATTCACACACATAAGCAGCTCACACACATAAGCAGCGGGCTTCTGTAGCTTTGATTAGTAAGCAGGCTTCTGTTTAGTTGATTTGAAAACATAATCAGGCGATGCATTTGATTTCTGTAGCTTTGATCAATGTTTGTTCAGTAAAATCATTAGTTGTTACTGAAAAAAACATAATCAATTGAATCATTTATGTATCTACTTGTATCCTATTCCTTTGGCTGTGTTTTTCCACTCTTGACTGTAGTTTTCCAGTCCATTTTATATTCCTTTTATTTTTTTTAAAAACCTATACTTCTGTATTCCACCATGGTTTAACAAAACAAAGTTGGAGAGTAAAAAAATGTTAAAGATAAGATGGTTACAACCCATGAAATGTGATTGGAGCAAAGTTTGTTAGAGATAAGATGGTTACAACCTATGTATTTTGATTGGAGCAAAGTTGGTTGAGTTTTTCCCACAAATATTGCTCTGTGAAGAATGCCGAGCTAGCGCTGCCTGGCCAGGGACTGCTCACCGGGTTTGGATTATTGCACGATTCAAGGCTGGGAATAAAGATGGCTTCTGAGGACTCTGTCTCTCTCTCCAATTATTCACGAACAAGGCGACCTCAAAAACACGTAAACATCTAGTCAGGAAACCACAACAAATTTGCCGAGCCAGGGGCAGGAGTCGGCAAAGGTCGGTTACAGTCGGAAGGGTGGGCGGTCTTCCGGTGCTCGGAGATGGTGCGAGGAGCACACACACACACCCTAAGATGCCAGCAAACTAAGGATAAGGTGAGCAATTTAATTAATTTGCTTTAATTATCTTGCTCAGATAGATATGTAGGGGTGTTGTTTTGTGTGGTCCAAGCCCTGATCTGGAGCACTGGAGACCAGTGACCTTTCGGCTCAAAGAATCTAGACACAAAATTGGGGAAAATTAAAAAGAGGGACAGAATCTGCAGAATTATTATGTAGCTACTAACCACTAACACTGCAAACGCAACAAGTTACTGTGAGTAATTGTTTGGAACTCAGAGCGCATTCTGCAATTAGTTTGGTGTATGACTGTTTGTTATATGTGAGGCCTGTGCTGGGACCCTACGGCAGGGAATTAACCTGCAGGCTCTCTTGCTTGAGATTTGAGATTGGGTACGGCCTGGATGACCTAAGAGAGGCATCGGGATCTGTTGTTGCGGTGTTGTTCGTCTTGTTGTTTATCATTTTTTGAAAAAAAGGGTGCGCAGCACATTTGGCGTATGGAGCTAGCCGATTAGTGGGTCTAGCGAAGACATTGACGGGAAGTGAGGTTTGTTGGGTCCTAAGGGTGGACTGACTGGTAGTGAGGATTGCGGGGTCCCGAACAGGCGTTGTTGACGGGAAGTTTGTATTGTGGGGTGCGGCGTCCTTTTTAATGAATGTGGACTGAATGTGGGTGTGAACAGTGGTTTTGTTGCGTATTGCATTAGTTGGGAGTGTTAAGAGTGCATTAAATATAAAATATAACCCCTAGTCTGCATGCAATAAGTGTTAAAATTATTATTAATGGTCATTACTATTTGGCATATTAAAAGAAGTAGTAAATTGCATGCATTAAAAGATGATTATTTAAGCCTTATTTTGATCGGTGTACTATCATCATTGACTACAAGAGAAAAAAACAATTTGGCTGAGAAATGAAATTTGGATTAAAAAAATAAACAATGATGATTACGGCAAAGCTGGTAGATGAAGGAAAAAAGGAAAAAAGAAGAAGGAAAAAAAGCAAAAGCAACTTCCTATGTTTGAAAAAGAAAAAAAAGGCAAATGGAACTAAACAAGAAATATCATGGATTAGACGAGTAGATGTTTATAAACTAAACATAACCCTGGTTTAAGAATACGTAACAAAATACAATCTGTCTAAAAGGAAGAGGAGAAATCGCTTAAGTGTGTTTATATTATAGACTGCTTATTGAGCAGTTTAACTAGTAAAATAGACATATTGCAATTTAATAAGTGGGGAAACATAATTCGGCTAAGCAATAAAATTTAAATTAATACATAGATAACAATGGCAGCGCCTGTGGAGGAATTAAGAGAGCAATTTCCTACCTTTGAGAATGATTAAAAAAAAATGTCAAATAAGTGGGCAAAAAGGACTTAAAAAAAAACAGTAACAAAGTGGCCGGAAGAGGGGAAATTTGATCTTGCAATATGTGAAAAAATAATGGGTATAATGACAAATTATGCATCGGCGGTAAAAAAGGGTTAAAAAAAAGAAGAAAATGAGCTGGCAGTTCTGGAATTGTTTGGAGAAAGGGGAATGCTAAACATTCAGGATCAGGATAAATATTTTGTAAAGCAAAGTAAAGCTGCGTCTCAGTCCAAACCATCTGAAAATGATACTGACAATGAATTGTTTAACCCAGCGTCGTATGCCCCCCCAGTTTCAGGAACAGAGAGAGAGACAGCAGCCGAAAAAACCTGTAGCTTAGGGAGGGGATTAGGCCCCCCGAACCTAGGCTACAACAGGCGGTGGCGGGACTGCAAAGTTCCGAGGGCACGTTAAAGATGGTTTATAGTGCTGGGGAGAGGACTGAAGGCCCCCGTGTATGGTGAAGTATGAATTGACATACTGCCGTGGTACCGTCTAGTCGGCGTGCTTGTCGCATGTGCGGCCCCAGTTCCGAGGTGGTTGGGGTGGGTTGTGTGTTGTGGATGGAATCCGGACGCGGTGGCTTTCAGATCGCACCGGCCGAGGTTGGCTCAGGTGGTCTGGGCTTCATTGCGTTTTGGATTTGTTTGCAATTTGAACTTTGTCCCGGCTATTTCGGGGGTTGTAGGTGAGGGCGACACGTGGTACGTGGGCGACAGCCCACACCTAGTAGAGGGGCGTGAGAGATGACCTCTGTGAACAGGCAAGGCTGGTGAAAACGGTCAAAGTTTCCACACCCATAGTGAAGTGGGGTAGGGATCAGACCGTCGGTTCCCACCTGGGTGGCTGGTAACCACTACGGGATTCAGGGATCGCTATCGACTGGGTCACCGGCTGGTCGGGTCACAGATGGCAGTAAGACCACAGAGAGGGTGGCCAACGCGCTCAGCTCAATGTACAGTCAGGCCACCACAAGCCAAAAGCGAATGCGTTAGTAGGCGAGTGGTGCTTCTGTGATCGGTGCGCTTTGAAAAGGAGACACCGGGAAGCAGAAGGCAGAGTTCTCAACCTGGGGGAGCCCGGGCGGAGATCTCTGTGGAAAGGGATCTAGCCTGGAACTGTGCCCTGGGAGAGGGAGGTTCAAAGGATCTAAGTGAATCAGGGAAAAAAAAGTGAATTAGCAAATGTTTATTGGTTGGGGGATATAGTAGACCAAATTAAAGAGCAAGTTTTGAGTACCTGGGGAAAATACTGTATGTAGAGGCCCAAATACCCCAGGCTACATGTCCAGAAACTGAATTGCATGGTACAATGATATTCGACCCCACTCAGGACCCAGAATTAGAGAGAAAGAGAAAAAAAAATGGGCCCTTAATGTTGATTTGGAACAGGACAGGAAACAAATGATGAAGATTATTATTAACTGCCAATTGACAGGGAAAATAAAGCAATTGAAAATTCCTATTGAGGAATCAGAACTTGAACTTAGAGAACAAATTAAGACAGAATTAGACAAATTACCAGAACAGCTGTGGTCTCAACATGATACATATGTGGCAGAATGCTTTCAGCAAATCCAGTAATATCCTCAATGAGTGTGAAGCAATTACACTATTTGAATAAGTGAAATATTTGTAAAAATTCTAAAGAACTAGAAAATCTAAGCAGCTTTCTTTAAATAATTAGACTGTGTGAGATTGGTGTGCTAGAAGCATATCTCTGAAAAGAAAGTGAAGGAAAAGTAACAGTGAGAAACAAAAAGAATAACACAGAGCATTCAAAATTTGCCCAAGTACTGTTAAACACGACATACAGGGCAGTAAATTCAGTAAATTGAATTGATACAGAGGTTTCTCTATCAAGAATTGGAAACTTTTAGTTGCTATTTGAAGGTTAAAAAAAACTAGGGTTGAATGATCAGAAAAGAAGCAGTTGTGAAATTTAATAGTACATATTAGATTTATGAAAGAATAAAAAAATCAAGGGAACTATTGTGGGATTGGAGACTGGATGACTGGATTGGTTTTTAAACAAAGATGCGCAGAGAAAACAATACCGCGAATGGAGCCTTAGTCACCAAAAGCAGATAAGGGAGAAAGAAATAGGTGAAAGGCCGACATACAGAGGCCAGAGAACAGAAGGGGAGAAAGGGGGGTCTAAGCAATACGATTTCATGTGGAATTTTCTTGATTTGTTTAACAAGAATAAGTTCTGCCCAGCAAAGGAGTCATGTAAAGGATCAATGCTATAACAAATGAGGTGAACAAATGTGACTGAAAGCTTTCCTGACCAAAGAAATGCAATTAATAAATTCATGATCTTTTCTCTGTTTTTGAACGGGAGTGGAGCAACAATTCAAGGAGACGAATTGACTAATAAACTTTCTCTGATTTTTAACTTTTACAAGAAAAGGTCCCAGCGAGAGCAAAAGCAGCAAAATTATGATGATTGAGTTCATTGTTTGCATCTAACTCATTCTATTGAAACTTTTCCACAGAGTGCGCACTCCAGAAGAGAAGAGATTCTTCTAAAATAAATTTGGGGAAATTCAATTCGGAGTATTAACACAAGACTAAATTCAAAAGGTGGACCACCATATAATTGAAAAAGTCGACTAATGACATGATCACATTCTAAATTTATTTTGATTAGGCTGACAAAATCTTTTCCTCTGACTATTAGTGAGAAGGATGGGGACTTTCAAATAAAACGTACTGACTGACTGAGCTAACCAGATTTGGGACAATTGTTTACCTTTAAAAACTATATTACAGTTGAATATTCAATATGTGCCCGTTTTGGTGAATTGTCTGGGAAAAAAAAAAAAACTGCATATTGTAACATACGGTCTAAAGCAACTCCACCCGGTTCTGCTGATGACATGGGGAGTTGTCATGGCTGGGGCTAATAAGCCCTGACTGTGCATCTCCTCCATGCTCTTAGCGGAACCCTAGATTGTGGTGGGTTGCTAAATCAAAATTCATTGGAAAAAAAAAAAAAAAATACTGTGAAAAGATATTATTGTTACTGCCCCATCTTTTGACCCAGAATACACTGAAACACAAAATTATGAGTACACTGCCGAGAATATTGATTTAAAATTGACAGCAGCTCAGTAGTGCGGGTGAGCAATTTGGGTAATTATGAATTTTTAAATAATATTAATTTATCAGGGTGGCACATGCACTGTGGTCGACAACTCATTGTTTTCCAAATAATTAAGGTGAAATTGATGACTTTGTAAAGCACATTCAGACCGAGGGGACAAAAATACACAAGACAAATGGGACTGATTCGGCTGGGTAAAGAAAGAATCTAAGAGTCAGAAATATAATTGCGGCATCAGATTCAAATTGTTATTGATGAGTTGTTACTTTAACTGTTTTATCTATTATGCCCAGAAAGCTACTGCAATAGCCCCAATTCAACTGGAATCATCTCATAACTATCCCATTATGAGGGGTACAGAACTCAATGCTGAACACCTGCGTGTGTGTTGTGACTCACTCCAGAGACGGGTAAGATCTCCTATCGAGGAGACAACCTAAGGCAGGGGTGAGTCGACCCCCAGGTCATTGTTGAAATCAAAGTCTTTTGGGAGATTATTATTATGGGCTATTGCATGGAGGAATATTATCGGCTATTGCATGGAGGAATTCAATGAAAAAAGGTATTTGTTCACCTTGGGTAAGTGCAATTTAATATATTTTTTAAACTATGGGTAGCAGGCTAGCTGTTTTTTATTCTCGGTTTACCATAGCCATGATGATCACAAAGCTGGTTGGTCTCTTTGGTTAGTAAGAGTAACCGTTAGTCTTTGCTCATAATAGCTACTGTATGTTGGGGCATTTTTGGTTTCTACCTGGTAGTGGAATGTCTGTTCTATTAAAATATAAAGTACATTTCAGATATTACTGAGTTGGCGAGTTATACTCGTTCCTGATAAGGTGTGGAAAGTGTTTATATATGGTTGCTTGGAAGTGGGAACTGTTTTCATTGCAGGGTGACTGTTCTGACTGTTCAATAATCAGTTGATTTAATGAGCACCTGTGCTGGCTTGTGGGACTCTGAAAAATGGAAAAAATTCTAAACTTTATCATGGAGATGTTTGGAGAGGTTAATGTTGACCATTGGTATTCACCTGCACCTATATTGATAAACTCATGCTAAACTCAACCAGAAAATCATTAATTCATATTGAATTTCATGCTTCAAAAGTTGATTTGTGTTAAATATATCATTATTTTATAATTTGACAGTGCGCCATTTTCGGGGATCTTTGAGTTTGGGGAGTCTTATTTGGCCCCTAGAGAGTAGGTAATTCAGAATTCAATGTTCAGATGACTTGCACTTGTGGCCAAGGAGTTCATGATCCCAGAAATACATAGCCTTAAGCCCCAGCGATTTTTCAATTCGCAGTATTATTTTTTCACGATTTCATTGCTGAATTTTCATGAATATTTTTTGTGTTTTCAGCCATTTTTCTCAACCAAAATCCTGAAAATTAACTGAAATACAATGGAATTCTAAATGCTTCAAGTGTCCTGACTCAGTTGAGCCATTCCTTTCCTGCCTGTGAAGCTGCAATCTTGAATTATAAAGCCTTAAATAAGGTGACACATAAATAGCCAGATTTGGCTTCTGCGCAAAGGGTTTAAAGAGCTATAGGACATTTGACATCAATCAAGCTTGCTGTCAACATAAAAATGTCAGATTCCATGAATGTTTTGATCCGCATGTATATTTTCCATTCAGTTCAGCTTCAGGGTTTAAATTAGAACATTCAATCTTTCAATTGCCAAAAAAAAAAAAAAAAATGCAATACTCATGGGGAAATTCTCTCTTTTGCAGTTCACATCAGGCAGAGGTGACCTTTCACAAGAGAACTTAGAAATCTGTCACTTGGTACACTGTCTAATACAAATACACAAATACAGCATAAAATTAAGAAATTAAGAAATGAAACATAACTGCACGATGACCCACATTAAAAAACGATTTAAGAAAGTCTGAAATATCCACAAAAATGCTCACCCCATTCCGGGCTCAAGGTATGCTGGGGGATACATTGGCGGCGGTCTGAAAGAGAGGCGTGAGAGTCAGCTATCAAAAGGAACTGCACTCATTCAAAGAAATCACACCAGAACAAAGATTTGCAGCAGATAATCATCTCCCATAATCTGGATACGAGTGGTATCCGAACAAGATACAAGAGGATACAAGAGGATATTAATACAAAGGAATACAGTTCATTTACCTTCAGGTACCACTGTGTGTTTACTGTTCAGGTCAATGTCTTCAACTTAAAAAATTTAAAAAAGCTGAATAGGTCTCCTCTACTATTCACTCGAAGAAACAGTCATTGCAAACTGTTTATCATTAGTAGTTAACTTGAAGTCTGGAAACTTAACCTCAAACAAGTTGAAACAACACTTCAACAAATTGCACTTGGAGTGATACAACCACGTGGAATATGAGCCAAGTCACTATGTTTTCATTTAAAGTGATAGAAAATGTTGCAAGTTCTGGGTTTAAGAAAATATGAGGACTATTTTAAAAAGCCTTGTGCATCCCGATACACATCCTCCGAATCGATGCATCGTATCAGAGGCTTTGTATCGCGATACCATACTGTATCGGCGCATCGTTACACCACTTCAAATCACTCTACACAAAAAAATGACTAAAACCCTAAGGGAGATAAAAAATAAAAAAAACAATTGGCATGACCACAAATTACTATCAACTAAATGCAGAACGAGAAGATTCAAAGAACTGGTGACTGCTGAATTTCAAATGAAGAGCTGCTAGAGATCCCTGGCCAAAAGGCAAGAGTATGTCGCCATCTTCTGACCCACTGGGCTCACATGGTTCCGCACGAGCCAAGAGACAGGCCTCAGGAGAAGACATGATTCAGCATACTCACCCCACATCTCGGTCCAGCATAGTGCCTGGGGGGCAGGCGCTACCGTTTTGGGGCTCCTTTGGAGAGTACAGCTTGAATGACTTCGAAGAACAACCTAAAGACATATCGTAAACAATTTAAGGAACTTGATCAAAAAAAAAAAAAAAAAAAAAAAAAAAAAGTTAGTGAACATGATGTTCCTTCCATCAGAATCTTTAACTGGGCCAATTCCTTATATTGAATCTGTTTTTCTTCCAAAATACGCTCAACAACCCTGATTTAAGAACACTATATTAATGCTTAGTAGGGCCTCCATTTGCTTTCAGAACAGCCTCATGGCATGGATTCCACACAAGATGTAGCAAACCTCTATTTGCATAATGCAATCACGTCAACACGGACCAGCAGCTCTTTTTTTACTTGTTCATGCTGCAAAAATCCCGTTCAATCACGGACCAAAAGCTTTCTATTAAATTCATATATGATACATATGATACGGGAGGGCACACTGAATATCACAGTCGTGTTCATGAAACCAGTAGAAAACCACCTTTTGACAACGCATGTTGGTTCATGGACAAGGATTCATGCTCTTGATGCAAAATCTGACCCAACAATTTGTGTTGCGGCAGAGATTCAGACTTATCAGACCAGGCTATGTCATGTCTTCAACAGTTTCGGTGAGTAAGTGCCAACAGCTGCTTCAAATTTCGGTTCTTTGCCAACACGAGTGAAACCCAACATGATTTCCCGTTTTGCCCATCTGTCTCAAGCTTAAACATGTTGTGCATTCCGAGATGCTTTCCTGCTCACCACAGTTGTACTGCATTATTAAAGGCCTTATCATGGTCTCTCAATCAGGCCATTCTCCTCTGACCTCCCTGATCAACAAGGCATTTGCATGGCAAAAATAGCGCTCACTGGATGTTCTTTTGTTTTTCCCGCCATTCTGTGTAATTTCGAGAGACTCTCAAGCGTGAAAAGCTTAGGTCGGCAGTTTCATAAACATTCAAACCAGCTAGTCCGGCACCAATAACCATTTCGCAGTAAATGGCATTGAGATTACATTCCCCCCGCCCCCCCATTCTGTAGTTTGATATGAACACTAACTGAAGCTCCTAACCGGCACCTGTGAGATCTTATGGAAAGTACAGCCGTTACATGCATGGCTGATTAAATAACAGCATGCACGAGCAGGTGTTCCTAATAAAGAGCTCAATGAGTACTTTACCATGAGAAAACCCAGGGGGATTGGATGGAACTCTATTTCAGATGATTCCTGATATTCGATCAAAATACATAATGGCCATCCAGATTTACACCAGATATTCAAACTTTTGTCATATAGGGGAATATTATAATACAAAATAAAAGTCTACAGACTTCCTAGCTTACATGGCTATTCAGACTGCAAAAAAATATTCAAAATGTTCAAACTCTTTGGTACGCAAATGTGAAATATATTAGTAAAAATATTACTCCTAGTGATCCAAAAGGGTCTTTGGCAGAAAATGGCCAAAATGTTTACAGGTATTGAAGATTTCTGAAACTGAAAGCAGATCAAAGTTGGCACGAAATGGTCACAGGTCCCAAACAACCCCTGGTAACTGAAAAGGATTGTATTTTGGCCTCAAATATCTAAATTGTTTTTGAAAATTAAAAAAAAAAAAAATTATGAAAGTGGGACTGGATTCAAGTTGGCCCAAAATGAGCCCTAGTGACACAAATGGGTTCTAGTTTGACCCAAAACACCCAAAATGTTGATCAAAATTGAAAACTTGTGAAAGTGGACCCCGTTCAAAGTTGGCCGGAAATGCTCCCACATGATCCCCAATGACCCAAAATGTTCGTATTTTGGCACAAAACACCCCAAAAGTTGACTCAAATTAAAAAATTGTGAATGTTGAGCTGTATTGAAGTCAGCCCAAAATGATGCCAGATGACCCCTAGTGACCCCAAAGGTCACATTTTATTAAAACACCCAAAAAGTTGACCAAAAAAAAAAAAAAAAAAAAAAAAAAGTATGACAGTTGAGTCTGGCCGAAGTTGGCCTGAAATGGTCCCAAATGACCAATGGCGACCCAAAATGGTGATATTTTGGCCCAGAATACCCTAAAAGTTGACCAATATGGAAAAATCTTGAAAGTGGAATCCAATCTAAGTTGGCCCAAAATGGTCCCAAATGAAGACTGGTGAGCCAAAAGGGTCTATTATACACCTCAACACCACAAAAGTTAATCAAAATTAAAAGATTCAACGCAAAATTCACTTGTTTTAAACAGTGACAAGGTTAATAGACCGATTCTGAGTAAGCAAGAGATTTTCTATGCGTATGTGTAAGACGAAGTTTGTATGGCAAGAAGAAGTGTCATAGCATCTGTGAAAACCTATGTTAGTGAACGATAAGCAATTTCACGGGTTAAAGTGCTAGAATTATGGCAGATGTGCAAGGATTTGAACATAAACCTCGTGGGAATGAAAAAGGCTGAACTGATTGACGCGACTGTTGACGAACAGAGCCTCACAAAACAAAATACAGGCCCCACGACAGAGACTATAAGCGCTACCGCAGCCTTTGAGGAGGCTGGGTATATCGCTGACTCGACCAGTGATTTAATACCCCTAATTAAATTTCTTCATGTGTATGATAACATTGTGGAGAAGAGTGGCAGAAACAACAAGTGTTTAGACTGGGGTATTAAACACTTTGATGAAGGTGACATCCAGGAATGGTGTTACAAACAGGTAGGCATTGCTAGCTGTCATTGGAAATGTTGGATAGCAGTGATAATTATATGTACACAGTTACAATCTGCTGGCTGTTAAAGCCCTTTGAGTAGATGTAGACGTCCGCGGACACGGAGGTGTTCTATTTATGCACGCAGTTAGAAAATGAGTCAGGTTGATAGCACCACACGTACCAAATAAGTAATTAACCTTACTGCGGCATGCAGTAATCATGAAACTGGACAGACGTATTTAGCTGTGCTTCAACAAATCGTTGTTGCAGGATCTGCTTCTTCAAACGTCTAAAATTATCTACAACAAAAATAAGAAATAAACTAATATTTATAAAATTTCCACACATTTACAAATCATATCTTGTTCTCTTTATAAACAAATCATAATCACAAGAACTGCAGCAGTAAAGAGAAATTTTTTAATTGTAAAGAGTAACAAACGTTAGCTTTTAACGCTACAACAGCACACGCTCAAGATATATAGCAACACAGGATTACATTTTGAACGGCAGCTCGATTCCGTGTACACTTTTAACAAAATCCAACAATTACCCTAACGGATATCTCGCCTCACGTGTCGATCTCATGATGTTGGATAGGAGTTTCTCCATTTTCTTTGTAAGAAAAGGCCTATGGCGCGATGTCGACATCTTTCGGGTCTGTGTAATCAGGCCAGCCACTAACAAAATGTGCACTGCAAACCCTTGAATGGTCCTTGATTGCAAAATCTTTTTCGGTTGATTTGCGTATCCATGCTCTTCGCTGTCTCTCACTGTGTTGGAAGCGGAAAAACTTAACTGAATCTCCCTTTTTAAACTGGTTAGTGCACCCCACAATTTGACATGAAACCACCATATATATATATATATATATATATATATATATTTTTTTTTTTTTTGCTATACTAGCTATTCACATCAGGGATCACCGGCCAAACAAGGCGTGAAGGGAAAAATAAACTCCTTTAACTCTCTGCCCCTCGCTGACACATATACAGAAAGAGACAGATATTACAACATGGAAAGAAAACTGTGATACGAGAAGTCCGTTCAATGTACATTTTAACTCTTCATTCATTACTAATAAAGTTCTTGGTCAGCAAAATTCTTCGCCTCAACCGGATCGTTGAATATTTTTACTTGCCCTAGATAGTGCACATGGAGCCTAGCCGGGAAACGCAGCGAGTGCCGAACCTCCTTCTCACGCAAGTGCTGTAGCACGTCGCGGAAAATCCACCGCTGCTCCATCACCGCCGCGGTGTAGTCAGGGAAGATTAGGATCCGGTGCCCTCCGTAATCCAGCAAACCCTGCCTCCCGAGCCGCAGAATTTTCTCTTTTTCCTGTGCAAAATGCACTCGTGTCATTATCGTGCGAGATCTGGAGCCATCCGGTGGTTTGGGCTGTTCAAGACAATGTGACCTATCGATTACAACGGGCTTAGTAAAGTTGTCTTCCACCACCAGCCTGGAAATCAACCTGGAGACGAATTCTGTTGGTCTCCCTTTCTCCTCACCTTCCGGAACCCCGACAATCTTTACGTTGTTGCGCCTGGATCTCCCCTTGAGATCCAACAACTTAGCCCGCAGTCTATTTTCTTCCCGTAGCTCAGAAACATAAGTTTCAACCGCATGAATCCGCTGCTCATGGTCCGCCACTCGATTTTCAGTGGTGGATACCCTCTCAGTGAACGTCTGCTGAGCAGATAAACGATTTTGGAAAGTCAGCTCGAACTTGTCAAACCATTTGTTAAAAGACTGCAAGAGCTTGTTTGACATTTTTTGCCGCGAGTGGAAGTTCGTCTTCCTCTTCAACCAAGGACATATCTAAAGGCTCCATGCTAGCTTGGTCATGGCTACCAATAGCACTTGCTGGTGGGCGAGCAGCTCCCTTTCCGCTTCGTGCAGCTTTACTTGGCATATCTACATTACACTTTTAGCAACGTGGCCGTAAAGCAACAAAGGTTTAAATCGTAAAAATTAAAGAGTTTGATCATCAAAAAGGCAGTTTTTAAACAAAAAACCGTGTGCCAAGAGGCGCTCAAAAAAACCATGTCGACACTTCAATCATCTCACTAGCGCCCCCCTATGCATTATTTCAAAACAATCCCTCCAGTAGTTTCGGAGATATAGGCCAATGAAATTCCATGACCTTGAATTTGACCTTTCAAGGTCATCTGAGGTCAAAGGTCAGGGTGCGAAATTGAAGCCAATATATGACTTCCTAATTAAAGTTAAAAGTAAGTATGACCTTATCTCTTGCCGTTTCAAAGATATAGCCCATCAAAAATTTCCCTCCCATAAAGCTCCACTGTAACAAAAATTTCAAAAAGTTCACAAAAATTCAATTTTAAAAATATTCTAAAGCCTTGAACAAACTTTAGTCCCATCCTGATATGGAACATCCATAAAAAATTCAGAACAATTCATCAAGCGGTTTCGGAGAAGAAGACCAAAGTTTACAGATGACAGACGACAGACCATGGACTGCGCCGGACGCAAACCCATGACAATAGCTTATATATCCTTCGGCCATGTAAGCTAACAATGAACATTCAAATATTCAACGAGCCAAAACACTGACCAACTGCCTAATATTTGTTTGGTTCTCCGAGTGCTGCCAAAAAAGCTCAAGCCTGTCAAGCAATAGTCGTTACAAGACCACTGCAGGTGCTCTGCGTTATCTGGCACCAAGACATAACTAGCAGATCCTTCAAATCCTTTAAATTGTGAGGTGGAGCCTCCTTGGATTGGTCTAGTTTTTTCAGCAAATCCAACATACTCGATCGAATTGATATTGAAGGAATCTGGAGGTTAAGGCAACACATGGTCCTAAAACCATTCCCAGTAAGTCCCTTTGCAATTGCCCACAGGAGCTGCGAGACGTCACCATGTCAAAGGTCATTTGTACACAGAGCCGACCCGAGCTGCAAAATTCTTAGGGATTCTGATTGGATCCTATTCTCTCAAATAGACACAAAGTGGAAATAACATTCAATAAAGAATTGGATGCAATCAGTTATTTTCGTTTTCATTGTTGTTATTCATTGATTTAATCTGTTGGGCTTTTAATTTGTGTTTAAAGAAAACAGTTGACGTTATAGTCCATTCCAGCAGACTACTGCATGGGATGCTTTGTTTTTCCTTTGAAACCGCAATACAGAATAAACCAGGAGAAGTTCACTGGATTCAAACAAAGTATATAGCTTATTCTAAATAACAAAATAACTAATCAAAGAAATTACTGAAGAAAAAAAATTGGATAAAGCGAATTCACGTGATGTCTCAAATCGCAATGTACAAATTTCAAAGCTGCGTGAACATAAACGGCATTCAATGAACTCGGTCATTCAGCTTTCGGTTTTAATGCGCCAGCACTTAAACGATTAAATTGTGCTAAAAATGCCAAACATGCCCAGTGAATGATCCGCAATGTGAAGTTTAATAGCCGATGGTGTAATCCCATTCTGCTAATAAACGAGATGAGCAAAAATGACGTTTTATTGGGTTTGTTGGCAGTTTATATATTTTTTTCTTATGGATTAGGCTAGTCAGGCTGGCTTTGGCAACAATAGCATCAGCTATGGTTCTCGCTTTTTTGGGAGACAACAGCGGGCAAAGTTTGCATTAAACCTGCAAGCAGCAGTAGGACTGCTCACGACGTAATGGAAATGCACCTGTTAATACCGTTTCAAATTAACTAGCTTAAATAACTCAGTTCGCTTTACCAGTAGCGAACAAATATAACTTGATCTTAATGTTCGCCCACAAATTAATGCTTGTTGGTTTTAAGGAATATGTCGTAATGCAAACTGACTTAATGAAAATGCTTCCAACTTAATTGTCACCTCGCTTAAATTACTATACCTTCATGCTTCTAGTAATGAACAGCAAAAGGTGTAATAAAAAATATTAGATGGCCCTCATTAATTGAATTACCCACATTAAAAAGGACAGTTACAGCCACTCCACCGGTTAAGATGCAGGCATCAAAATTTATACATCTATTCCACTTAATTCTTGAAAACCGTACATTACACTTTACCAGTATAAAATTCTGAACAAATTCTCGCTAGTGATAATCTAGGAAGGAGCTAAGCTCATGTGTGCAGCATAATTTTCAACCTTGGTGCTGTTATTAAACGTGGGCTCACCGTTACAATCGATAGCTGAAAAAAACTGTTCGATTCGCGTTTATGTACAAATGACCTTCCGTGAAAGGTCAACACAGGGAAATCGCGCATGCGCAGAGTGTAATTACAAAGGGGCTTATTTCTGCAGTGTGGCAGGGTTTACTACCCTTGAAAAATACTGTTTCTATGAAGGGGAGTGCCAGGTCCACAATGATGTTCAGGTAGAGGCACCTGCTAAATTGAAGACCACATGAATGCCCAGACCCAGGGTTTTCCAGCAGAACATTCTAGAGCATCACACTCCCTCCACCAGCTGGTCTTCTTCCCACAGCACATCCTACACTGCCATCTCTTCCCGAGGTGAACAGAACACACATACCCAGCCAACAGCCATCCACCAATTAGCCAAGTCCAACACCTTGTTGAGGTCAGGAAGCACTCTATTACGTGCAGACTAATTAGCATATACAAATTTATGCTGGTATTTCTTTTAGAAATGCCAATTAAAAAGTGATTCCATCATTTTTTTCTCAACAATGAGTGATTTCATATTTTTATCAAAACAAGACCTGGAAAAGTTGACCTGTCTAAACTCCGATTTCCATCGTGCTGGGGAGTCTACAGCCGACCTCAGTACAGGAATCATCAGGGGTAGGATACCAGGTGGAGTGGCTATACTTTGGCGAAGAAACTAGACTCTGTGATAAAGGTGGTCCGACTTGGTGTCGACTGGTGTATTGCCGTGCAGTTTTATAGTAATGACAAGGAATTCATTATTATTAATGTGTATGCACCCTATGAGTGTCTTCAGAATGAGGACGAATATTTGAATAAGCTTGCCTTTATCGTCTCTTTTATCCAAGATATTAATGCCATCAGTATTTATATCGTGGGGGATATGAATGCAGATATATCTGATAATAACGCCATATTTGCTAATCATATGCATCGCTTCTGTCAAGAAAATAATTTAACCTATCAAGCAAAGAGCTCTTGCCTCCTGACAGTTATACTTATATAAGCGAGGCCTGGCATACTGCATCTTGGCTAGACCTTTGTATCAGTACTGCAGATGTGCATGCCTCCTTGTCAAATAACAAAAGCGTGTGGCATGAACCATATCTCTGCTGAGCATCTTAAATATGCTAGTCCAAGGATTGCTCCTCTTCTTGCTATCTGTTTCACTGGCTTCATGATTCATGGGCTACTACCAGACTATTTTTTCCATCTTGTTGGTACCAGTCATCACAGACAAAGCTGGCAAGCTGTCCAGTGTAGATAACTATAGGCCTATAGCGGTAGCCAGCATAATATCTAAAGTCCTGGAAAGAATTCTGCTTGACAAACTAACTGCATTCATTAAGCCTACTGACAATCAATTTGGTTTCAAATCCCATCATGGCACAGATATGTGCATATAAGCATTAAAGGAAATCGTAAACAAATATAGAAGTCAAAATTCATCAGTTTCTTGTGTTTTATTGACACTTCTTAAGCTTTTGATAGAGTTAATCACAGAAAGCCATTTCTTAAAATGATTGAGAGAGGAGTTCCTATACACTTAGTAAGAATTTTGGCTTATTGGTATGCCCATCAGAAGATGCAGGTGAAATGGGGCCGGAGTGTGTCCTCCCCGTTTGGTGTGAGCAATGGTTAGACAAGGTGGGATATTGTCCCGTTCTTTTTAATCTTTATATTGATGATTTGTCTAATCAATTGAATGCCTGTAATACTGGATGCATGATTGGGAATAAGTTAGTGAACCATCTTATGTACGCAGATGACCTTATTGTTCTCAGCCCCAGTAGTGCTGGTCTCCAGCAGTTGTTAAGGGTTTGTTCTGTGTATGGGATTGATAAAGACATCAAACATAATGCTGACAAGAGCGTTGTGATGATCTGTCGCACCAAAGAGGATCAGACACTGAAATTTCCAGTATTCAATCTGGTGGGCAATGTTCTGGATGTCAGCAATAAGGTAAAATATCTAGGACACTTTATTACTGATAAAATGACTGATGACAATGATATTTACAGGCAGTGCTGCAAGATCTACGCTCAAGCAAATATTCTTGCGCATAGGTTCAGTTTCTGTTCTGAGGTGGTGAAGTTATCTTTGTTCAAAGCATACTGTACACCTCTATATACTGCACACTTGTAGTCAAACTACAGGAAAGGAAGCATGCACAGATTACAGGTAGCATATAATGATGCCTTGAGAATTCTACTTAAAAGGCCTAGATGGTGTAGTGCCAGTGAATCGTTTGTGTCAGCGCACATTAACTCACTTAAAGCTGTAATTCGAAACCTGGTGTATAAATTTACTTGCCGGCTTGATGCTACTGAAAATGAGATCATTCAGGTCTTGTCCAATATCAGGTTCAGCACTGTACGGAGTCAGTCTCAGTTAAGGGGACAATGGTACAGTTGTCTCTTTTTAAGAGCATAAACATATGCATTACTTCTTCAGTTGCCTTTTTACTTTATTTTTAATTTTTATTTATACTTTTATCTTTTTAATGTTTAGTGTTGTTTGTGTCTTGTTCTTTTTGTTTTTTATTATATTGGGCCTTGAGTCCGGAATAAAGATTGAATTGAATTTAATTGTTTTCCTCCAACTTGATTAAAAAAAAAAAAAAAAAAGCCATTAATTTCATCTAACTTTTTTAGATGCGTTTCATGAAGCCTGAATGTTAAGCAAATAAAAAAAAAAAGGTTTTGTGTCATATCTGCAATTGGTTTATTAGTTATGAAGTAAAAAATCTGGATGAACATCCTCTATGAGCGATGATCCCATAAATTTTGCCAAAGACTGTATAAATGAACAGGACTCATTGAACCACGCAACGTTCTTCCATTGCTCCAAGGTCCAGCTGTGAAATTCGTTAACCCATTTTAGGCATTTTCGTCAATAGACAGGGGCAAGAAAGGACAGTCGGACCGATCTGCAACCCACATAGCGTAGGATGTAATGTATGCTGTTTGTGAGACATTCCTCACACAGTCCTTTGTAAAATTTACAGCAAATTGTGCTCTAAGTAGACCACCAGTCAGGTCGAACTGAACAGGATGGCCTTTGTGACTATTGCACATCGATGAGCCTTGGGTACCAAATACCCTGATGCCTGCTCATGGTTTGTCATTGGAATACAGCTAGTGGGTCCCCAACACAAGAACTGGGAGGACCCCAAGAGCTTTACCATTTAAGAGGTATTCTGACCGACCAGTCGAGACATAACAATTTTGTACTCATCGAGGCCTCTCAGGTTTTCACACGGCCATTTCTCCCATAACCAAAACATCAATGGCAAGAACTGTTCATTTTCTGTCCAATATCCAACATGCGCCGTTATCAAGAGAAAATCAATGCCATTTGCTTCATCTGTGAGTGACCATCAAGTATCAGCTCATCTCCATATAAATTACATGCACACAGGTAAGTCCATATCTTGCATTGTAAAAACATTTTGTTTTTTAAGGGTTTTGGGCGAGCAAGTTGCAAATTGCAATCTGACAATCATTTGCAAACTACACTGTCCACTAAACATACAGCCAACTCCAGTATGTGATGCCCTCCCAATTACAGACCGTAAGCAAATTGGATGAGAAAGATATTTCGCTCAAACTTAAGTTGTGTGTTCAATACATACATAACATTTCAAAATGCTTGAAGGCAGGAAATAAATAAATCAGCCAGTTTAGATTTAACAAAAACCAAAAGGAGTTAGCAAGGACTAGGCTAATATTGGATGCAGTTTTCTGCTTCTGGTACCCAAGCCCCCAGTAGCTAGCTAATAAATCCAGATATTTTTGGAATTTGTTACTAGCCTCTGGGTTAACAATTCAAATACTGCATCTCTTCCATCCATTAAAAAAAAAAAAAAAAAAAAAAAAAAAAAAAACTGGACTAAGCCCAAATTGCCCTTCGGCATTTACAGAGACAAGAGCCAGAATTTATTTCATCTGAAAAAAACCTCTCCAACTAGACTACAGTTCTACGTTTAATATTTTTTCCCCATGTTGAAAAACAGTAACGTTATACCCGAAAAAAAACTTGTAGCTAGCTAATAACTCAGATTTGTAAGATGGGCAGCGCACAATGAAGCAGAAAACTTTAGCCAGCTATGGTCAGTTAGCTACATTTACCTCCAAAAATTGCTAGTTCGTTAATGCAATGTTAGTGCAACGTTACACTGCTAGCCGGCGGTGGGAAATCGGACATCAGACGTCATCTTAAACTTTGATTGAGCCACATCCTTACAGGATATCTGTCAAAGCATTAGCCACCCATTTAGCTTGAACACTTTAAACTCAAACATATCAGACAAATTACGTTTTTGCCGAGTAAAGCTGCTTTCACACCGGACGCGAAATGAATTTTTCGCACGACAGATTACATTCAAAATTAATGCAAAGAAGCCAATACACGCGTGTATTCGCGTCTTTGCATTGACTTTGAATATAATCTGTCGTGCGAAAAATTCGTTTCGCGTCCGGTGTGAAAGCGGCTTAACTCCAACGACATGTTCATACAAACAACGACCAATATAGCGGATAAACTGTATGCCAAGGTTAACTAGTCTGAGCAGGCTAACTGCTAATCACTTTAATTTAGCTAGCGTTATCAGCATGCTAGCTAGCTAGCTGGCCAGTGTGGTTACTGGTCATTGGTCCATTCAAGGTGCAAATGCTAATCAAACAGCACGCAAACATTGTTGTTCCAGGGTAGGGCTAATCTTCTGAAAACATTCTGCTGAAAAACTACAACCATCTATACTTTCCTTCATAATGTCTTATTGACAGATATACATCTCAAGAATAACTGGTGAAAACTTCATCACAATATATTAAGAAATACAGAAATTATGAAGGAAAGTATAGATGGCTGTAGTTTTAAAGCAGAATGTTTCCAGAAGATTAGCCCTACCCGTTATTCCAAAAGCTTGCATCTGGGCGCAAATTGGCGCAGCATATCATCTGATAATTTTGTAATCCAAGTTAGTTCGCAAGCGTTAGCAGGTTAGCTACTTTACGACTATCCGAGATCTAACTGGACAATCACTAGCTAACGGTCAGCCTACTCCTGCATCTCTCACCACATGACCCTCCCTGGATTAAGCAGCGCTAGCTGGCTAAAAAGGGCCCAAGATCTTGCAGCATATTTCCTTGCCATTTCCTCATCAACGCCCGTCCATCAAAACCAGTTCCCAGATTGTGTGTAATTATTACATTTTTTGATCATATTATTAACGTTACTCATACTCTTCGGCGAGAGTTTAAATAACGTTACGCACAAATTCTGCAAAAAAAAAAAAAACTGGAAATAAAAGTAAACACCAAGCCAATTTGCCTCTCCGCGACAACTGAAATTAACAAACATATCAACGTTACCTTGTCCAAGCTCAAACAAGAGACCGTAGCATTAGCGACCAAGCTTCAGCGACAAAATGGTCGCAATCCAATGTCCCGTTGCTTGAATGCAATGTGGTGATATCATTTCGTTAGCTAGCTGGCAAGAGAATGTCCTCAATATACACAGCAAAACATTAAGCTGTGATCATCATCTGGAGAAAATCAAGATTGCGAGCCCGTCAGCAGGACTGTGTTCCGCTGGTACTGTTATACGGCCTAGTCTTACGTCCATACAGCCCTTTGTTCCTGGATAGCATTAGACGTGAACAACAGCCTGGGACCTCCTTACTCGGAATGCATTACCCCTATTGCTCTTAACAAGCCCTAAGGGGTCCCTTCTGTCCATGGGGCGTGTGGTATGACAGTTAGCATGGGAGGGGCCAAACAGTGAAGCACCTGTAAGTACGCTCGTTCCGTGCATACCAGACTTCACGGATATTTAGTCTACAGTTCAGCTTCTTCATTCATTACTCCTTTGTCTTAAAAAAAAAAAAATCCTTAATCGACACTTTTTGTGGTGATGGGCCCGCTCCACAGAGGCATTGGCAAATTATACTGCCCTCAACATTCTAGATCAAGCAATGACGCCAGGCAATCCTCTGCTTACTCAATATTAGGAGAACATGGTCAGTTTACGAGGGAAGTTGACTGTGCTTTGGTAGACAGGGACAGGGGGCATAGGGCAATATTGTGAATAGCAAAAGGTGGGCAACAGAGGTGTAAGTGAAGGGTTTTGTGATAGGTCCACACATTGTTGGTTTCTTAATGGCTAATGCCTAAGCCAGATGTACATTTTTCCACCATGAATGACTTCATGGAAGAGGAAGCTGCAGTGCATGAGAGGACTGTATGCAAAAGAGTTGGGGAGGAGATCTGCAGGCATATAGAGATGGGTCTAGGGTGCCTAATAGTGGGAGGGCAAGATTGGGGACGAGTGTTCACCAGCTTGGGATCTATCAGGGCAGGGGCAGACTGCTGCTGAAGAGTCAGTTTGCACATCACAGTTGCTCGCATTGCTTTGAGCATTAGGATGGTTGGCAGTTATTTGCCCAGATGGTTTTAAGAGGGCAGAGATCGAAGGCTTGGCCAGATTTGAAGGGGGACAGTTTGACTGATCTGTTTTGACTACATGTAGTGAGGCATGGAGGAATGGTGGAAATCCTTTGGGTTCCAGCTCATGGAGGCCATAGAAGACCATAAGGCAGCAGACAGGGCTACTAAATTGGATTTAAACCTTTCAGCACTAACAGGACACATACGTCCAACAATATTTCCAGATATCATGTTGGGACATTTGAGTCCCAGAAACCCTTGCATTTGGGCCATTTCTGTGTTATAGTCACAAAATTCACAAATTTATCCATTGGGTAACTCTGATTTGTTTTACTGTATTCAGGGCTCAGGAAGAGAAACCATTGATATCTGTGTCGTTTAATTGGAAAAGTAGTGGGGTCAGCAATGTTTGAGTAGGCATCCCCTCTTTGATGATGAGCTCTGCTCTGATTGGCCAGCAAATACAGCTAAATGCAAAAAAGTAGTATTAGCGTGACAAGCAAGAGAGGGGTGGGGAAGTCTATAAATGTGGGAGGGAGCAGGGAACAAGGATGGCGCTGGTAGGTGTGAACTTTGCAGGGGTGCGTTTCCCGAAATTACAGATGCTAACTTACATAGCTGGACCCATTGACTGTGAATGGACGAACTATGTAAGTTGCTTACTTAGTTAGCAACTAAGCTTTTGGGAAACGCACCCCAGAGCAGGTTTTTTGTGAGACAGACAATAGCAGGACTTACAAAATGCCTGTTTCAAACACTGAAGTACATAAAGGGGTCTAACAGTTATGCTGGGAGGTCTTTAAGTCAGCCATATCAGAGCTGTTAGATACATTAGAGACCACCATGAGATGAAGTCATTCCCTTAATATGGGTCCTTTAGAAACCATCCTAGGTAAAGGGAATCGCTGTGCTTGCTGTCCTTTGAATGGTTGGATCCGTGTCACGTTCTGAGTCTTTTTCTTCATTGTTATCCCCCTGCAATCCAGCCATATTTGTCAGTTTCTCTTTATTTTCCCCTGAATAGTACTCATTATTTAATTATTGTCTCAGGCTTCACTCCTCCCTTTTTGCTCTCCCTCTTACATGTTCCCTGTTGTTCATTGTCATTACCTATATTTAAGTTCCTGGCCTATGTCTTCTTTTGCTAGATTGTCGTCTTCCATCTTCGATGTTAATCTTAAGAAAACAAGTAACTATTTGTTGGTGTAACTGTTTCCAGAAAGTGTGGCCCAGGCAAGTGGCTTCTCCCAGTCCCTTCTTAACCCCCGTCTGAAGATGTGCACCTGCCCAGTGTGCCTCTGGTTCTTTCGACTTGCAATCCTGGTTACTGACCTCAGACCAGTCCTTTCAAGCACGGTTACGCGCCTGACCTTCACTGCTCCTGTTTCCTCCTGTCTGACTTTGGACTGTTTTAAGTGATTATTCATCTGTCAATAAAGAGGCCAATGCGATCTGCGCCTAGTTCCAGTTCTGAAATACCTGACAATCCAAGGTTGTGTCTGTCACAGCCTCTGATGCTGCTGAATTCTCTCTTATTGTGGGAACCATGTCCACATTGCATTTGTAAAGCATTGTGTGCCTGCCCTCGCTCTTGATTGGCGCTCCTGCTTCCTGCCTGGCCCATCACTTTCTGCCTGCTCTCCTGTGCTCATCCCGCCCCCTCCAGTGGCTCTGCCCCTGCAACATGCAGCTGCATCCTGTTAACCCATATCTGCAGAAGATGTTACAAGGGCTAAGCCAGAGTCATTCAGTGTGGCTGTGATTTAAAGCGAGCAGTTTGCTTTAGTGGTCCTTGCTTATTTGATTGTCATTATATGGGGTCATTTGTTGTCGCTGGTTATCTGTCTGTATGGCTTAGTTCGATTGGTCAACTCTACTTCTACCTGGGTTCATGAATATGACGTCACATGGAGTGACTGCGCATGCTCAATACGGGTTGCGCTCAAACATGTTCTAGGCTCTCGTGGATTGTGTACTCAACTTATTTTGCCTTGTCTTAGGCCTATTAATAGCCATTGGGCAGAATTACCACAGTTTGCCAGTTACTCCTATTTAAATATGTCATGGAGGTACTTTGTGCATTATTTTATATACAGGTATTTTGCTTAATTTTCATTCGTTTCATGCTTTTTAAATATCATGGAGATGAAAAGTTTGAAATGCGCGAACTTACTGCAACGTCAAACGGTGATGTCAAACTCCAGTTCTACCCACCTCCCCATGGTGCTTCAACTCTTGTGGTGAAATTGTGTCAAATGAAGTCACTCAGGTCGCAAGCACGACGAGTCGGTTGCAACACGGATAGATCGTGTTGTATGCGGGTGGCAATTGAACTATGCCTATGCTCTGCTGAGTCTCGGTAACCTTTGTAGTTAATGCCATTGTAAATTTTGAGTCATTCACTGAAGGAGGTTGGGCCAAGAAGTAACAGTGGAGCACTTGCTAAATATCCATCTGTATTTAACACAGCTCACCCATGTTTAAATACGCCAGTTTAAGGGATGCAAATCACAAATGAGTTTGGTTAGTTAATTGGTTTTGATTAGGCAGTTAGGTTTCTTCATTTTATTTATATTGAGTAGCACCCTCTGCCCTTAGTTCCTCCTTGTTTTTTATTCTATCGTGGTGATTTTCTGTTTAAGCCTCAATTTATTCATTAAAACTGTAATAATTTTGGGATCAGCAGTTGCATCTGCTTATTTATGTTGCTTCCCTTTCCTATAACGAGCTGGATTGAAACAGTCCGAAAAAACTTTGTAATGGCTGTGCCCTTGAAATATGTTTGGTCTACTGGACATGTTGCCAATTACCTACTGTCCACCTGTAAACCAATTATCCAAAGCTTTTAGGGGGTGCCCACCAGCCCATTCCAGCAGATGATTACAAGTGCTTCCTGGAAATACAGCAAAAATGGGGACACATCTTTTATTTTTATCCGTCATCCAAGTATGCCCTGGGGAGAACAAAGTATGGTGGGTATTCCCAGGCATCAACGCAATTCAAACCTGGCAGCCCACCCAAAAACCAAGTTTTTTTTTTTGTGACAACAAGTTCAAACATTTGCTAAGAAATCCCTATTTTCGACGCATTTTCTGTGGTTCAACTTTTCAGGAGTATACCAAACCTTTCAGGAAAATGTGGATCCACTCTTTGAGTCTAGTCACAGTCAGATCCACAGGAGAAGAGGCAAGTGTTTTTTTTTTTTTTTTTTTTTACAAGCGTGGACACCTGACAACTTACCCTTTCAACCAAAGAAAAACAGTATGCCATGGGGAATACCAACACATTCATTAGGAATTCACCTGCAGTTACTATGTGCTTCTAGGTATCACTAAAGCATACACTGGCAGCACAGGACCCATGTTCACTCTGTTGAAACGTGGAGATTCTTCAGTATGTGAGATGGCATATACTACCCAACTGTATTGTTGACATCATCACCTCTGTTCTCAATCCATGGCTAAGGGTCATGGCATGCAATACTATGCTGTATCTTGTCAGCACCATATGTAGCCAAAGTTGTTTTTCAATGAGCAATCCTCTCTAGCAAGTGATGCAGCAACTTCATCTGCAAGCCTGCACACTGGGATGCTCCAAAATGCATTTTATCGTCTTCACCCGTTTACGCTGGTTACACATAATCACCGACAGCAACAAAACCAAACTTTCCCCGGAGACCACCTCCAAAAGCAAAACCAAATCCACAAACCACAACAAGTGCAATATAAAATCCGACCATGCAGACAGCCCCAGGCATTTGTATGCCGATTAATGCCAGCGCCTGTGCTCTGCAGTGTCAGACGGACAGCAGACTTGAACTCACCGGGGCAAGCACAGCCTCCGACAGACATCTTCTCACATGTTTGGCCCTCCTCAGATCAGAATAGCTGCTTCTCACCCGGGTCCAGTCAGCATGGGTTTCCTCTCAGAAGGTCCCACAACTAAGGAGAGTGAGGAGGGAGTTAAGCAGATTGTGAGGGGTTTATTTTATGGAATTCTATTCCTCTAGATCTCCAACACGTTGATATATAGACTTCAAAAGTGGTAGAACAAAATGTGCGAGAGATGTGCCTGCCCAAGTTTCCAGGATGATGAATATCTCTGACCATCCACCAAATGATGGAAGTTTTTTTCAGCCTTTCACCCCCACCAGTGCCCAGGTCTCACTGCTATTTCTCCCCATGGCCTTTGTTGACATTCTAACTAAATTTTTGGCTGTCTGTTCTTATTCCTGATTGTTTAAAGAAACAGAAGAAAAAGAGTGCCATATGGCATTATTGGTAAAAAATGCCAGTCACGCCTGGGCTCCCCACAGAGGAAGCAGTTTCAGCAGCAACACTCACTCGGCCTCCTGTTACTGCCACCATTCCGGTCTTCAACACTCTCTCACAAAACGTCTCAAACGGACGCCCTTTTCCTACCCTCTCCAATACGCCTGCCGACCCATATGTAATGCCTCTGATTCCTCATCCCTGCTGGGGGTCTCCTTCCCTACAACACTTAAAAATCTCTTCCAGAAATGTTTGCTTTCTACAGGGACAAATCTCTCACTTGGTTGAACTCCATAAGCATTCAGTTAGTCCTGAGTTCTTGAAAACGGGTTAATGCAATCACAGGTTCCTACCCAGGCACAAATAAAGACATTATTCTCATAACAAAACTGCCTATTCATTAAATTATAGAAAAATGAACTTATAAAATTAGATGTTATTACAATACTAATTGCTTTTCATTTCACAAAATGTTATATTGGCTGGGGATCACCGATGTACCTGGAGAGGGCAAAGATGACCATATCCTACATGCAGTTTTATTGTGTCCTCTGGATAAAACTTGCCCCTACCTCCATATTTTAACCCACCGAGGCCAAAACCAGTGGCCAAATAAGTTTAGCAGTGACAATAATTTATTTATTCATATTTCTGTTCACTGCGGCTTCCTTTTAGGATAGGATGGGCATATAAGTCATTTTAGTGCTCTGAAATCTTTTTCTTACATAACTGCATTGAAGCTTTGCACTTGGGAAAGCGCACTTCACCAGTGACTATACAGTCTCTTACTCTCTCTTTCTCTCTCTCTCCATCACACACACACACTAAAATCAAAGATCATCATCCTCTGCCATGTTTGATATTTCTGTCTTTGAGGCAGACATGCAATTGATAGACAGAATTACATCAGTACACACGCATACAGACACTTTCACCCACCCCAGCTGAGAAGTGAGCAGGGTCATGTGAAGGAAGCTAATGCTCCGCTCAGCTACCAACGCCATCCCTCACTCCAATACACTCACAAACAAACCTGGATAACATCACACGTACTTCCATCGTATCCATCATAATTACCTTTATCTTTTCGATAGACTGCCTTGTGTCTTGTGAAGAATGCAGCAGGTGAAGAGCATATGTATACACTGAGAAATATGGCAACAACAAAACAAAGGAATGAGAGCAAATGGGTCGGAGCGTGCGAGGCAGGAGAGTGAAATAAATATGACGCAGAGCCGGAGCAACTTCTCCAGCCGATGTGCCCAGAGAGGGCACTGTCACCATGGAAACGGCAGAGCAGTGATAGAGCAGGGCACACAAGGCATAGCATTATTCTGTCAGCGCTCCCTGCGAATGCACAGCACGGAGAATCAGAGGTGGAACATCAGGTGGGAAACTGGGCACCTCTCAGCTCAGAAATCTCCGGAAATACTGAAGCCCTCCATTGCCTCAGGTCTTCCGTAAAACAGATCAAGCTGAAAATCACAAGCTCCAGAAGCCCGGAGCAGCTGCATGAGTTGCTCTGTAGCTTGTGATGGTTACAAAGGTACATAAGGCAGGAATCTGTCCTCTGAGCTGCTCTGCTGTATCCACTGCATTATTAATGACCCAGTTAATTTACTCTGCCGTCTAGGTGTAGCTGAAAATGCACGAGCATGTGTTCAACAGAGGCATGTTATTCAACACTGCCTGTGCTCACAAGAACGTATTTGATAACATGACCAATCATAAAGTGAAAATGCGGTTACGTCCAAGCAAGCTGATGAACTCCAAGCCCAGATATCAATAAAGGAAAACAGTAAAATTATAACCCAACTTTATACCTGGGTGCATTTTTTCCTTCTACAACCCCAATTCCGAAATAGTTGGGAAAAGTGTAATTTGTGAATAAAATCAAAACGCAATGACTTTCAAATCTCACCAGCCAGTATTTTATTCACAATAGAACAGAGATAACATAGCAAATGTTGAAACTGAGAAATTTTACAATTTTATCCACAAAATGAGCTCATTTCAAGTTTGATGGCTGCTACGGTTCTCAAAAAAGTTAGGACAGTGGCCTGTTTACCCTGGTGTAGCATCCCCTCTTCTTTTTAACACAGAGTGGAGGCGTCTGGGCATTGAGGAGACAAGTTTCTTGAGTTTAGCTATTGGAATTTGAACCCACTCTTGTTTAATACAGGCTTCCAGCTGCTGGAGAATTTTGGGTCTCCTTTGACGGACTTTTTGTTTAATTATGCGCCAAATGTTCTCAATCGGTGAAAGATCAGGACTGCAGGCAGGCTAGTTCAGCACACGGACTCTTCTACTAGGAAGCCATGCTGTTGTAATAGCTGCAGTATGTGGTTTTGCATTGTCCTGCTGAAATACACAAGGCCTTCCCTGGAACAGATGTCGTCTGGAGGGGAGCGTATGTTGCTCTAAAACCTTTATATACCTTTCAGCATTCATGGTGCTTTTAAAAACATGCAAGTGTCTCACACCATATGCACTAATGCATCCCCATACCATCAGAGATACTGGCTTTTGAACTGAACGCTGATAACAGGAGGGGTGGTCTTTCTCCTCTTTCGCCGGGAGGACACGACACCCATGCTTTCCAATAAGAATGTCAAATTTGGACTCGTCTGACCACAGGAGACTTTGCCACTTTGCTACAGTCCATTTTAAATGAGCCTTGGCCCACAGAACACGGCGGTGCTTCTGGATCATGCTCAACAATGGCTTCCTTTTTGCATGATAGAGTTTTAGGTGGCATCTGTGGATGGCATGGCGGACTGTGTTTACAGACAGTGGTTTTTTTAAAGTATTCCTGGGCCCATTTAGTAATGTCAATGACAGAATCATGCCCGCGAGTGATGCAGTGGTGTCTGGGGGCCCGAAGATCACGGGCATCCAGTTAAGGTCTTCGGCCTTGTCCCTTACGCACAGATTTTTCCAGTTTCCCTGAATCTTTTGATGATTTTATACACTGTCGATGATGAGACCTTCAAAGCCTTTGCAATTTGACATTGAGGAACATTGTTTTTAAAGTATTCCACAATTTTTTTTTTACGCAAGCCTTCACAGGTTGGAGAGCCTCTGGCCATCTTTACTTCTGAGAGACTCAGCCTCTCTAAGACATCCCTTTTAAAGCCAATCATGTTACACACCTGATGCCAGTTAACTCATTTATTTGCAAAATGTTCCTTCAGCTGATTCTCTTATATATTAATTGCTTTTTCAGCCCTTTTTTGCCTGTGTCCCAACTTTTTTGAAACCTGTTGCAGCCAGAAAATTTGAAATAAATTTGTGGATAAAAATGTAAAATGTCTCAGTTTCAACATTAGAAATGTTATCTATGTTCTATTGTAAATAACATTGGCTCATGTGATCAGCAAGTCATTGCATTTTGATCTTATTCACAATTTACACTTTGTCCCAACTATTTCGGAATTGGGGTTGTACATTATGGTCAAGTTATTGCCAAAATAACCCTCTCGAAGTCACTGCAGGGCTGCTGCATTCATAAAGCTATAGCTTTTTCATACATCTTAAATAGTATACTATGTATGACACGGTACGATGCATTTCAGTTGACCTGTTATATGAGGCCAAGTGAAGGATCATAAGTACACTGCTTTCCATGCGGTAGTTAGCACATGGTAATTAAATTGGGAAGAAATTTCTCCTTAATGCACAAGTGGGAGGATAAATGATTAACCCTTAGAGCGCTAAATGCAGCTATTGTTACTCAGTGACGTAACATATCAAAATCAAAGCTGTTGAAACCGTATCATGTGGCGACTTGTTTAAGAGAGCTCCCGCAGGGGAGCTCTTTTAAACAAGTCGCCACATGATTAGTTTTCAACAGCACAAGATAATTTATATATACTACTCAAAATTTGATAGGGATCATAGGAATTTTTTTGTGAAATGACATGCAAATTTGGTGACTGCCACTGATGAACAATATATTGGATAAATGACATGCAGTCAGACACAAAACACATTTGCACGCGCATTTCATGACATTAAATGAGCGTGCAGCCTCACATTTTGGCTTTGACTAACACTTCACCATTTCAACTCAGACGTGTGTGTTGCTTGTTGGTGAAAATTTGGAAGTTCCCAATTTTTTTGCATTACATTTAGCAATAACAATGTCTCCTCAACGTCTTAGACGTTGATAGACTTCAGAGCAATTGGGAAGATGCATCGGAATGCTTGACTCTGGCTTCTCACAACGTCACGTTACTAATGCACTTAACGTCAGCCAAAGCGTTGTGAACAGAGCGTGGAACCGGCATCAAACGTTTCGTACAGCAGCACACCGTCATGGGGGTGGTCGTCAGAGATCGACTACACAACGACAAGACCACTTTCTCACACTTCAGGCACGACGTCATCCTTTCTGGACAGCCACCACCCTCTTAAATGACCTTCATAACGCCTCGGGGTCAGGGTATCCACTCAGGCGATATGGAATCGTCTTCATACTGCCGGCCTCAACTCAAGAAGGCCATGTATTGAATCCCACTGACCGTGCGCGTCATAAAAGCGTGACCGTTTGGATTGGGCTCACGATCATGTCACATGGACACACAACGATTGGGCTCCAGTTCTCTTTACTGATGAGTCCCGATATTGCTTGGACTTTACTGACAGGAGGCAACGGGTGTGGCGAAGACAACGTGAGTGATTTAATGATGCCTACATCAATGAACATGACCGTTATGGTGGCGGATCAATTATGGTCTGGGGAGGAATAAGCAGGAACGGCAGAACGGACCTGCATGTCATGGGGAGAGGGACGATGACAGGGGTACGGTACAGGGATGAGATCCTCAATGTGTACGTAAGACCATACGCTGGTGCTGTTGGCCCTGATTTCATCTTGATGGATGATAACGCCTGTCCCCATTGTGCTAGGGTGGTGAATCAATTCCTAGAGCAGGAGACAATTGTCCGCATGGACTGGCCCAGCGTTCGCCGGACCTAAACCCTATCAAGCATGTGTGGAACATGCTGCAGGTCGCCATTTCGGTCGAGGGCACAACCCACAACTCTAGAAGAGCTCGGAAATGCCCTTGTTGAAGAATGGAACAACATTCCAATTGCAAGCATCCGGGTTCTGATTGACAGTATGACCCGCGTTGTCAAGCCGTCATTCAAGCTAAGCGGAGGCCATACCCGTTATTGACATTAACTGTGGTAATGAAACATCAAAGCGAACACTGTCTGTTTTCACTTTACATGTCAGAGGTGAAACCATGAAGTGTTCGTGAAAATAAAAGTGTGAGGCTGCACGCTCATTTAATGTCATTAAATGCACTTGCAAATGTGTTTTGTGTCTGACTGCATGTCATTTATCCAATATATTGTTCATCAGTGGCAGTTACCAAATTTGCATGTCATTTCACAAAAAAATTCCTATGATCCCTATCAAATTTTGAGTATATTTTGTAAAATTTTAGCATTCTAAGGGTTAATTTGGTTGGAAAGGGGGACAGTTGCCAATAGTCATCTGGCATACAGCAAAAAAATGGTCAGAGACGGCTATCCTGCCAAGAAAGTCTCACAGCGATGATCAGTTTCAAAAGATTTGCAATCAAGCCCTAAATATGACCTCGAAGAGTCATTAAATTGACCATGGATTACACAAAGAAAGATTTCTCTTGTTCAGGACACATTTATTCTTCCCCTTCCTGTTATTGCAATAAAAATACAAAAAAAGTGTAACAAAACTCAACAATTACCTTTACAGGCAAAACAGAAGGAATTCTAAAGAAAGCAATAATTTCCATTTTATGTACAATTTAAAAATAGAATTTGGGAAACATTCCTCTCCAAACTAATAAAAATGGATAAAATACCCAAATATAGCAAAAACTCTGTTGAACAGTCACATATAAAACACAACTGAAGAGCAATATAAAAGGAGAGGTTTATATCAAATTATGTACATTTCAAAATATGTCATCAACACAAAGGTTTATAAGATTTTAATATTGCACATGAATTTTTGCATAGCAAATGCTATGGGGTTATACATAAACACAAGCATTTACCATTTTAAATGTGCATTACTGCTTTCTGCAATTTTTGTTGGCTGTGCCTCATACATTCTGGTGTAGATATTCTATGTGTATCATAAATAGTTAAATCAAATTTGTACACAGAAATTATTTAAGGTATGAACTTGAAAATTATTGATGAAAGGTAATGACCCATTAACCTAAGAAGACAGAATGTGTTTATGATCCAACAATTAAGGAAAACCACCTTTACTGTAAAAATAGATGGATAAAGCAAGGGGAAATATACCAGCATAACCTAAAAGAAGCTTTTACATGCACATGACTGCAGAGAGAATATCAGAGGACAGAGATGAGAACACAAGACCGCTTTCACAACAAAAGACAGAAATGTGATCTCCCATGTAAATGAATCTAGGGAGGGGCAAATCAATCTTAAGTCCAGGTCTTCTACTGACACAAATACTTGGAAAAAAAAATGCCATATGCAGGAACATGTCCTTTGTAATACATTCAACTGTTTAGGTACGCATTTTCAGTAAACTGGGAGCCAAGCCTCCCCCAGCGTGCAGGCCGCTAACTGCATTCAAGCAAGAACCAAACAGCATAGTGATCAGCAGGAGCGGCTTTTTAACCATCCAAGGTCAATGTGGTCCAACACCCAAATTATTTTTTATTTAACAAAATTTCAAGTTATTGCGTAAAAATGTCTCATAACCAATTTTAACATCCGTTGTCAATGCAGGCTTTCCGTCAAATTAAAAATGAAGTTTTTCAGAATTTGTGAGTCGTGGTCTGGTCTCCAAGGCGTCTTGTTATATGAGATATGATGCCTGTGGCTCAGGCAGTATGTGGGTCAGGGCTGACTTCCTCAGCTTCGGCCTGCTGGCTCTCCTGGCTGCTGGATAAGGTGTCCTCTGGTAACGGCTGCCAGTAATCATGTAGTTTGCCCTGGTGGGGGAGACACACTGGCTGAATTTCTATGAAAAGGTTACTTTCAATAAAGGGGACTTCCACCAATAAAATGGTCAGTTGGCATACTCTGGCATATCGCCGGCCTGCTGATAAAACCTCGTATCTCCAAATTGATATGAAACAAAAACTTGTACGTCCACTATTCTTAAATGCAAAATTAAACATTTTTTTATTTTATTTATATTTTAAATTATATTTATATTATTTTATTTTTTTATTTTATATTTATTTTTTATTTTCCTGTAAAGTTTATCATTTTGAAGATACAAGGTTTTATCAGCAGGCCGACAATATATCACAATACCACATCTTTTACTTGAGTGCAAAAGGATAGAGATGACATCATGAGGACAGAAATCCTACTACGAAAGCATTATTGATCACAACACTTTACGAGTGATAAATGTCTTCTTTTCTCCAATCTAACCATATTCACAATATTTATGGAAACACTGGAGGTTGACAATATTTTTTTACTTCACTTTGAATAGCAAATCCTCCTGCATTTCCTGAACCCATTCTTTACTGAGGTAAAGTGGATGCATTATACCTAGGGAAGCAATGGGTGGTGACCTCTGCATTTTCCCAAAATGTAAGAATAAATTTGAAAATGTCAGAAGACAAAATTGTAGTTTTTTCTGATATTCTACAAGCGAGACAAACAGGACAGTTCACTTTGTACCATCCTTTCAATGATACTCAGAACACTGTATACCCGGAACTCAGAATTATAAATTCAAGATACATCCACAGGGACAATAATAATTTGACAAATGGTTTCGGAGTCAAGCCAGAGAACAAAAATGACAATATTACTGAATGAGGATAATTATATTCATCACGATTTCATTCACTACCCAAAACTGACCTTATATACAAATGGTAATGTGCTCTGATCAGTGCAGTCTATGGATCTATATAGACTGCAAAATGTTATGAGGAAAGTATTGGGACAGGAGGTCAGATGGCCATTTGAATGCAATGTGGAAGGGAGAGTATACAGAGAGGGGCACCTGTACCTGCACAGGTCTGGATTTATGAAGGAGAACCTGCCATCTAGTATAGATCCTGGCAACGAAGTCCTTCACCTGTGGAAACGATCATCAAGAGAAAATCATGCTACAAGGGCAAAGTAATGCTTTAAGAGTACAGAATATATAAACACTTTCACAGGAGAAGCAAATGTGACACAACATCAGACAGAAATGAGTGCCACTGTTTCCAGTCCTCAAGACTGAAGGGTTAGCCTCACTGCCAAGTGCTAGAAAACTGAATTTTCAATAGCAAGGTTAAAAAAGTGAAATGGTGACAATTACACCATGAAATTACATTATTTGGATCACAAATAATCCAAAGCCTCCAAATTCTTTTAAAAGATTTACAATGATAATTAAAAAAAAAATTATTTTATTTAACCAGGGAAGTCCCATTAAGATTGAAATCTCTTTTTCAAGGAGCCCTGGGGGTTGAGGTGGAGAGGAGTGGACAAATTGCACAGCCAATTAGATTAGATTAGATCAGGGGATGATTAGGTGGCAGGTTGAAAGAGCCAGGTTGGGAATTAAGCCATGACACCAGGGAACCCCTTACTCTTGTCGATGAGTGTCATAGGATCTTTAATGACCACAGTGAGTCAGAACCTCGGTTTAACGTCTCATCCAAAAGTCGGCGTCTCCTTCAGTACAGTTTCCCCATCACTGCACTGGGGCATTGGGGATTATTCCACCAGAGGGAAGATTTCAACCTGCGGGCCCACCAACACCTCTTCCAGCAGCAACTTGGTTTTCCCAGGTGGTCTCCCATCCAAATATTGACCAAGCCCACACCTGCTTAGCTTCAGCCACGCGTGGCTGGAGCAGACTGAGTACTGGTGTGGCTGCTGGCAAACTAAATGGCTGCTGATAAACTAGACAGTCAGTCGCCAGCTGGTTGACATGTATCCCTGGACCCCCTAAAGCAATCCCTCCCAAAATTGATAGGCTTCATGACCTTACCACACACAAGGCCAGCGTCAATTAGGAAAAAGATCAGTCCAAATTTGTGGCCTGTAGAGCGCTCACAAGAGAATCTCTACAGATGCGGCAGACATGGCGTGCCAATCACAGATCCATAATATCCCCAACTCGATGTCGGGGGATATACACTGAAGAAAAAATATGAACGCCCCATGTCAAATATTCATGATGGAGTTAACAACTCTAAGTGAGCATATGCTGACTGTTTACTTTTACAATAGGGATCTTTTCTCTTGATTTGTGTCCCATTTTTTAATCCATCTCTCTGTCAGTGAGCATTTGCTCAGTGATGCAGTGATTTCACTCAGTACATGGGTGTGGCATTTCCGGACGGTGATCAGACAGAAAGCAGTACCCAGACATTCCTTATACTGGGGACAATAAAGCCACCCCAAAATGTCAAATTTTGTCAAAAGTCATCATGCATCAGATGTCTCAGGTCATGCGGAACGTGCCATTGGCATGCTGGATGCAGGGATGTCCACCAGAGCTTGGTCGCTGTACAGCTGAATGTTAACTCATTTTAAAACCATTTAATACCGGACGATTAGGCTGTTTGATTAATTCGTTTCATACAGGCGGGCAGTTTTAAATTCTGCCTCATCCAGGTCAGCCACATGTGACCACACCAGCTCAAGATCGCTACATCTGGCTAATGATTTGCGGGAAGGGCTCAGATCAGTGACACCTCTTCCGGATGAGACCGTTGGTCTGCACAACAGATGCATCACACCACAGACAGTCCGTAACCGCTTGTGAGAAGCCCTTCCCATTTAGCATTCCTCAATTGGTCTGGATCTCACCGCTGTCATTGTGAACAAGGTCAATGGGCAAATCCACGTTGGATGGCCCTTCATTTGGAGAACCTGCTATTCACGAGGAATCTGGTTCCAAATTTTTGTTACTGTGGTTCAAAAAATTTGACTTGGGGGAAATATATTTTTGTTCAAAATTATGCAGTTCAAATGAACACTGTGCAAGGTACAAAAACTTCATGACCATTGCCAAAAAGTAACCCCCCAAGGACCCCTTTTAGAAATGAATTGTATTTGCATTTTAAAGATGCATCTTTTCATAAGATTCAAGAGCCCAGCCATTTCCAAGCAGCTAAATGTGAAGCTCTTACAGAGGAGTGAATCACATATCCCACCTCGGTAACATAGGCACACATACTTACCCCCCCTGTCACAATATGAAAACTGCACACAGCATTCCTGACCCACATTTGAATCAATGAAAACAGCCACTGTCCCTAAATAAATGTCACATACATTGATGTGCTTTTCCAGTTCAGCCGAAAGAAGCTGCAGCTGATCCTGCAGCGGTAACAAAAGACCTCGGTAACTGCACATTCACTTCAAGAGTCAATTTGTAATTTCATTTTAAAAACCATTTCATACCTTCACACGATTAAACTTCTGTGGCAATATTAATTTTAATTCATACAAATTTTAAATTCTGCATTAAACAGGTCAGGCTGCCTTGTAATAGATTACTGGTATAGAGCGACAGTGCTAATGATTTGCTGAGAGTGAAGCATGTTAACCTCTTCCATCTGAGCCTTGCCATCGGAGGGACTATAGCCCTGCTCTAGCCTCGCCTTAAAGCGTAATACAAAACCCAAAACCAGAGAAGTTGGCACGTTGTGCAAATCGTAAATAAAAACAGAATACAATGATTTGCAAATCCTTTTCAACCTATATTCAATTGAATACACTGCAAAGACAAGTTACTTAACACAAACCGAACAGGTAAATTTGTAATTTTTGCAAATATTAGCTCATTTGGAATTTGATGCCTGCAACATGTTTCAAAAAAGCTGGCACAAGTGGCAAAAAAGACTGAGAGAGTTGAGGAATGCTCATCAAACACTTATTTGGAACATCCCACAGGTGAACGGGCTAATTGGGGAACAGGTGGGTGCCATGATTGGGTATGAAACAAAGCTTCCTGAAATGCTCAGTCATTCACAAACAAGGATGGGGCGAGGGTCACCACTTAGTGAACAAATCGTGAGCTGATTGTCGAACAGTTTAAAAACAACATTCCTCAACGAGCTATTGCAAGAAATTTAGGGATTTCATCATCTACGGTCCGTAATATCGTCAAAAGGTTCAGAGAATCTGGAGAAATCACTGCACGTGATACAAGTCATTGAAAACCAACATTGAATGTTTGACCTTCGATCCCTCACCAAGGTCTGCATCAAAAACACCACATCAGTTCATAAAGGACATCACCACATGGGCTCAGGAACACAAGAAAACCATCTGTAAGTATTTTACAGTTGATGTAAGTCATTGAAATTTCAAGTTAAAACTCTTCAAGATCACTGAAAGCTCATTTTCAACAGCACCAAATGAAACTTCGCCGTCTGGGCCTAAGCTCATCTAAGATGGACTGATGTAATCTGAAAAAGTGTTTTGGTCTGGCGAGTCCACATTTAAATTTGTTTTTTTGGAAACTGTTCAAGATCACGAAGGTCAAGTTCCTCCGGACCAAAGAGGAAAAGAACCATCCGGACTGTTATTTGGCCTAGAAAGTTCATTGTAAAAGCCAGCATCTGTGATGCCAAAATCATATGTTCTATATGGGGGTGTATTAGTGCCCAAGGCATGGGCAAAATTACACATATGTGAAGGCACCATTAATGCTGAAAGGTATCATACAGGTTTTGGAGCAAAATATGTTGCCATCCAAGCAACCTATATTTTTTCAATACGCCCCTGCTTATTTCATCAAGACAATGCCAAGCCACATTCTGCACGTGTTACAACAGCATGGCTCCGTGAGTAAAAGAATGCGGGTACTAGACTGGCCTGCCTGTAGTCCAGACCTGTCTCCCATTCAAAAATGTGTGGCGCATTATGAAGCGTAAATGTATCAAGGAGACCCCGGACTGTTGAACAACTTATCTGTACATCAAGCAAGAATGGGAAAGAGTTCCACCTGAAAATTCAAAATTGGTCTCCTCAGTTCCCCAAACGTTTACTGAGTGTCGTTAAAAGGAAAAGGTGATGTAACACAGTGGTAAAACAAACTTAATGCCAACTTTTTGCAATGTGTTGCTGCCTTTAAATTCTAAGTTAATGATTATTTATAAAAAAAAAAATAAAGTTTCTCAGTTTGAACATTAAACATCTTGTCTTTGCAGTGTATTCAATTGAATATAAGTTGAAAAGGTTTTTGCAAATCATTAAAAATTCTGTTTTTATCACGATTTACATAACGAAAAACTTCACTGGTTTTGGGTTTTATACTTCTGCAAAAACCCAAGAAATTTAGCTTTCCTAATTAGCAAGGTCAAAAGTCATTGTGTCAAGGTACGAAAATTCATCAAATCAAAAAAAAAAAAAGATAAAAAAATGTTTGCTAAGGGCAGACACCACACCACGAAAAAGAACCTTGCACCAAATCTTAACAGTAACCAAAATAAGGGTGTAAACGTATAAACCTTTACAACAAGCTAAACGTTTAGGAAAATCCACAATCATTTAAATGAAAAAATGCATCATTTTTATGTTGAAATTTTCTATTATTGAAATATATTTAACAATTCATGCCATGATTGCCACAAGGAATTAAAATTAATTATAAAAAGCAATGCCATTTAAAGGAGGAGACTGCACTTCGGCAAAGTATATTTCAGAGGAAAGTAGAATTCTTTAAGTGTCTAAAACACATATTTTAATTTGATAATAATCCAGTGCGACACATTTTTAAACCAGCGAGTCTTCAAATTGGCTTCAATATCAGGGGGCAGACATTTTTACTTGCAGAATATTTTGATTGTGAATTTGATCTTCGGAAACCTCACCTTTAAATGCTTAATAACCTTAACCTCTCGCAGTTTACATCTCCCGATTAGCCACAGTTGCTCAGACTAATTGGTAAAAACATTGGTAATTTACTTTTGATAGCATTGTTATGCATTGCACCACAAAACTATGAGGCGTCGTCTTCTGCGCATAAATGACGACGTAAAATATCATGTCTTTACAATTTCAGCGCTTGTGTTGCTTGTTAAGCAGCACAGATTTGCGTCAATTAGTTTGCGAGGCTGCAAGAATCCGTTCTATATTCTGAATGTTGTCACGGCTAAAGGGCGCTGTAAGGTTGCACAGCTGTGTGACAATCCTAAGGACGGCAAAAATAAATGCTGCAAAGTCAGTGAAAGTTTTGGATTTACAATGCCATGTCAATTTTATAAATGTAGGCAACAGGAATTCCACTTTTCATTATCATTTCTAATTTTAGGTCAATGCGGCAACTGGCGTTTGATGTACACTCACCCACTACATAGGGCACTATGTAGTGAATGTTCTACATTGAAAATGATATAAAGAGAGTGAGTGAGCGAGTGGACAAGTGTGCATTCCGAACGCAGCCTTAGATTCCCCAAGTAAAAATGTCTGCCCCTTAAAATACCAAAATAACCAAAATACTCAAATTTCACAAGAAATAAAATCCAAAAAGGAGGAATTAGACAAAATCTTAAGGGGAGAGATTGAGAAAAAAAAACAGATTTGTGAAGCAAACAATATTATAGGACCTTCTGTAATACAATCCTAAGCTCTGAAGCAGTTTTGGTGATACAAGTCATTAAAAAATATGTCAATATGTATTCAGTATGTCGAACTTGAAAGGTCAAAGAATGTGAAGTTGTGGTCAGCAAATAGAATATATGACTTTCTAAATGTCTCTATAAAAACCTTGGCTCAATCCACAGACCATTTGGTGATACAAATCATTGTAATTTCACTGTGGAGTTTGACCCTCAAAGGTCACTGACAGTAAAGTTGAATGTAACCAAAAGAAAGTTCATATGTGACTTCCTAGATGTCAGTAACACAAACTTAGGCTCCACCTGTGACTGTTTTAGTGGTACAAGTCATTGAATTTTCACTAGGTCACATTTGACCTTTGAAGGTCAATACGAAGGTCACCAAATGAAAGTTCATATATGACTTCATAGATGTCTGTAACACAAACCTAGACTCCATCTGTGACCGTTTTGGCAAGACAAGTGATTGTAATGGTATTATGTCAAGTTTGACCTTCAAATGTCATCAACAGTCAAGCTGAATGTCACCAAATGAAAGTTCATATGTGACTTCCTATGTCAGTAACACAAACCTAGGCTCCATCTGTGACCTTTTCAGTGATAGAAGTCACTGAATTTTCTCTAGGTCAAGTTAGACCTTCGAAGGTCAAAATGAAGGTCACCAAATGAAAGTTCAAACATGACTTCCATACTTCTCCAATACAAACCTACACTCAATCTTTCACGATTTTGCTGATATAAGTCATTGAAATTTTGCTGTATAGTTTGGCTGTTCAAGGTCACTGAAGGTCAAATTCAAGGTCACCCAATGAAACTTCATACATGACTTCCTATATGGCCACAATACAAACCTAAGCTCTATCTGTAATAGTTTTGGTGATAGAAGTCATTGAAATTTCACTATGTGAAGTTTGACCTTCGAAGGTCACCAAAGGTCAAGTTCAAGGCCACCAAATGAAAGTTCATGTATGACTTCCGATACATCTCCAATACAAACCGAAACTATCTGTAACCATTTTGCTGATGTAAGTCATTGAAATTTCACTGTTTGGGCATTCAAGATCACTGAAGCTCAAGTTCAATGTCACCAAATGAAACTTCATACGTCTTCCTATATGCCCGCAATGCAAACCAAAGCTCTATCTGTAATAGTTTTGGTGATAGTAATTTAAATTTCACTATGTGAAGTCTGACCTTCGAAGGTCGCCGAAGGTCAAGTTCAAGGCCACCAAATGAAAGTTCATACATGACTTCCTATATGTGTTCAATGCACATATGTTCCCAATCTTCAATATTTTCAAGCCTAGAAACCTTTGAAAATTGTAACAGTTTGCTTGACCTCAAGTTTGACCTTTCAAGGTCATCTGAGGTCAACTTTAACACCGCCAAAATATAGGTCATATATTACTTCCTATATGTCAGCAATACAAACTTAATCTCTATCTGAAACCATTTAGCTTCCACAGGCGATTTGGCCCATTCTCCGTAAGCCCAATGTTAAAGTACAGCGCCCTCACTAGACCCACTTCTGTCGATTCAATCAAAATGGCACTCGCACTGTACATAAAGTGTATCAAGGTGAGTTGATTGCCAGATTTAGAAAAAAAGTTATCAGTTTTTGAGAAATAATTTTTTGAAATTTCAAGTCAGATTTTTTAACATTGTTAATATATTCCCTGACCTCGAGTTTGACCTTTCAAAGTCGTCTGAGGTCAACTTCACATAGCCAATGAATAGGTCATATATGACTTCCTATATGTCGATAATACAAACTTAATCTCTATCTGCAACCATTACGGCCTCCACAGGCCATCTTGCATATTCATAAAGTACAGCGCCCCAAAAGAGACCCACAACGTCAATTCAATCAAAATGGCGTGACACTGTACATTGATGGTACCAAGATAAGTTGATTGCCTGATTTAGAAAAAAAATTATCCGAGTTTTTTGAGAAATAATTTTAAAAATTTCTCAGTCCTATCTTTAACATTGGAGCCAAAATTTCAAGGGCCCATAAAATGGACAAAATATGATTCAATCAAAAATCCAAGAAAAACGTCTGGAGATATGGTCTAGTACTATGTTATTGCAAATTTAAATACTAAAAATTCATCAGGCAAAAAAAAAAAAAAAAAAAGATAAAAAATGTTCGGACGACGACAGACACCACACCCACGACAAAAGCTTGGGGCCCATAGGCATCGTAAGCTAATAAGGGTATAAACGTATAAACCTTTACAGCAAGCTAAACGTTTAGGAAAATCGATAATCATCTAAATGAGAAAATGCATCATTTTTATGTTGAAATTTTCTATTATTAAAATATATTTAATAATTCATGCCATGATTGCCACAAGGAATTAAAATGAATTATAAAAAGCAATGCCATTTAAAGGAGGAGATCGCACTTTGGCAAAGTATATTTGAGCGAAAAGTAGAATTCTTAAAGTGCCTAAAACGCATATTTTAATTTGATAATAATCCAGTGCGACACATTTTTAACCAGCGAGTCTTCAAATTGGCTTCAGTATCAGGGGGCAGACATTTTTACTTGCAGAATCTTTTGATTTTGAATTCGATCTTCGGAAACCTCACCTTTAAATGCTTCATAACCTAAACCTCTCGCAGTTTACATCTCCCGATTAGCCACAGTTGCTAAGACTAATTGGTAAAAAAAATTGGTAATTTACTTTTGATAGCATTGTTATGCATTGCACCACAAAACTATGAGGCGTCTTCTGTGCATAAATGACGACGTAAAATATCAATATGTCTTCATAATTTCAGCACTTATGCTGCTCGTTAAGCAGCACAAATTTGCGTAAATTAGTTTGCGAGGCTGTGAGAATCCGTTCTATATTCTGAATGTTGTCACAGCTAAAGGGCGCTGGAAGGGAAGTTGCACAGCTGTGTGACAATCCTACGAACGGCAAAAATAAATGCTGCAAAGTCAGCGAAAGTTTTGGATTTACAATGCCATGTCAATTATATAAATGTAGGCAACAGGAATTCAACTTTTCATTATCATTTCTAATTTTAGGTCACCGCGGCACTGGCGTTTGATATACACTCGCCCACTATATAGGGCACTATGTAGTGAATGTTCTACATTGAAAACAATATAAAGAGAGTGAGTGAGCGAGTGGACAAGTGTGCATTCCGAACGCAGCCTTAGATTCCCCAAGGAAAAATGTCTGCCCCCTAATACTGACGCTGATTTGAAGACTGGCTGGTTTTAAAATGCGTCGTGCTGGATCATTACCAAATAAAAATTTATAAAACATTGCGTTTTAGACACTTCAAGAATTCTACTTTCCGCTGAAATATACTTTGCTGAGGTGTGGTCTCCTCCTTTAATAGGCCTATGCTGTGGCTGTCTTTGACTTAAATTTTTCTTTGCCTGAGATCTTTTTCTCAGGCATTGTAACATTTTTGTAAATGTAATGTATTATCATTGACCTGTATTTCTTCTTTGATCAGAAGTTGATTGGGGAGTTTGTTTTCTATTGACAGACTTTTTCCCCAGTGGATAAGGCCATCCTTTAAAGTAGGTTGATCGGACAGAGGGTTGTTTGCCCAAATATATTCGGATGTTGGAACTGGCCTTCTCCAATATAACCCACGGCAAAAACAATGGAATCATCACTAAGAGGAATTTCATCCAAATTTTTTACAGCATAGAAAATAACCAAACCGCAGCTATGATACAAAACTGTTTCTCTGCCCAGTTTCATGTAGCGCTGAAGGAAAAATACCAGTCAGACCTTGTGGCAGGAGGAAAATGGGAATAGGCGTAGTGATCGGTCTGCGCGCTTTATCATGAGATGAAGTGCATGCATAAACATTAGGACCAGCGAGTCGTCAAAAAAAAAACCATGAATTTCATTAAGTCAAGCCCTTCATGAAAGATGTGCAATTGCGAACATATCCATCAAAAACTTTCAATTTTTGTGCAGCTAGCTATCCGAACTGCAGCGCCATCGAGACAACATTTCCAAACTCCTCGCATGGCATGCAAAGGCTCATGAGTGACAGTGTGGACGTAAGCGTTTCTCATTGGTGGATTCCCACCATGATAAGCACATGCTTGTCACTGAAGTACATTATTGGGGAGGAGGTGTTACCAGTTACTTTCTGTACATCTGCTGCAATCGACAAAATTCTATCCAACTGACCTCCAGCTAATAATTGGATCCCCAAAGAAAATGGACAATAAATTTAAGAAACGCAGCTTTTCTCATCTTTATCGTACTCTTTTGAAAATAAATCATCTTGCACCCACACAGCCAGCCAATGCAAAGGACCCACCCTCACCGATTTCATATATGCTGCGTGAATTATCATCTACATGCGGGAATTCAGATCAGAGTGGAAGAGAGCATCCAATCTAATCCATCAGGAAAGAAGGTTAGCGATTGATGTTGATATGAGTTAAAGATGCATGCGTCCAATTGAAAATGGTTTTATTTAGCTTGCTCGTATCAACATCGTGACTGTATGCGTGGAGAGAATAAAAAGTAGGCTGATTTACCATTTTCAAGTAGTACATGGTCGTTGTTGAGCTGGGTTAGCGAAAAATCGCTTGTATATTCATTCCAGTTTTTTGATTATCTGCAACTGAAAAAAAATGCTGCCAAGCTCCAGATTTTTGTCTTTAACATTATGTTCCAAGGCCATATCGAAGTGAGCAACTAAAGTATGCCTATATCACAAATCATAACTGTAGCCCGGGCAGATGTTAAGCTACAACTCGACTGTCTGGTCGGCCGCGACCGCATTGGTGTAGATCCGAAAGCCAGATTCTCCCCTTTTTTGCGCATTATTCTGCCAATACTGTTGCCATAGCAACCAAATTGATAGGTGTCATAACGCAAGTATAACATGTCCATACCAAATATGAAAGTAATCGGTCAAAAATGACAGCCTGTACAGCGTCCACAAGGAAGCGTCTATTTCAGCACAAATTCGCACATTACTCGGCCAATACTGTTGCCATGGGAATCAAATTTGATAGGTGTCATAAGTGAAGTTTAACACATGTCCATACCAAATATGAAAGAAATCGGTCAAAAATTGCAGCCTGTACTGCACCCAGAAGAAATTCTCTACGTTTTGGCACAATTTTGCGCATTATTCGGCCAATACTGTCGCCACGGCAACCAAAATCAATAGGTGTCATAAGTGAAGTATAAAACATGTCCATACCAAATATGAAAGTAATTGGTCAAAAATTACATCCTGTACAGCGTCCACAAGGAAGTGTCCACAGACACGGCAGCGGAGACAACGCGCATGAATCAATAGTGGCTGCCCGACTCCGTCTAGGGTCTAAAATTACAACGCAGTTTTGCATGCCTATGTAAGAAGGATATAATGTAGGAATGAAAGGGTGTTACCCATGTTACTTTTGCATATGAAAATATTACTATAACAATATGTCGCTTGTATTAGTTTGGATGAATTATGCACAACATTAATAATGAACTTTTTATGAAAGCCGTGCGTTTGCGCTTCTAAAATAGCATTTAAGCTGCGTAAAAAAATGTGCACCTAAGGCTGAAAAATAAAGTTTCCAGGTGCAAAGGTTTGCGCACCTGAAAGATTTTTCAAGAAAAGGCCTGTTAAGTGTATCCAGTTTACAGTAGAGAAAAAGTGGCAGAACACCATTGCCTAATGATTATCATAACATACAGTTTCACCAGTCAACCTATCAGTGATGGTGGGCGGGGCACAAGCTCTCTGATATTTGCATATACTTCACAGATACAGAATTTCTCAATTAGGGCAAAAATGTAGATAGGTTTCTATACCCGTTTCAGAGTTTTTTTTTTAGTTTTTATGTGGGAAAACCATGTTGAACAAAATATTATGGCTATCAAACAAGTCTGGAGAGGAAGTTTAATACGGCTCAAAATCCTCATCTATGTTTGAAGTCTGTATTTGAAGAATGCAATGAAAACTTACCTTTTGGTTTGATGGCAAAGAGTCAAAGTTTGTTGCTTCGTTTGCCAAAGTGAGAAGACTGTAGCAGAGGTAGTAAGCCTAGGGAAAACAATCAAATTCAAACATTTTATTATTGATATAATCATATGAATCTCATCATGCACTGTGAGTGGCTCTCATTGCTGAGGCAAAGATCCAGTAAACTGAGCCTTAATTAATAGGAACATTGCCAGAGCAAACTGTGGCTTGAGGGTGCTGTACAACTGGTAACAACCGGCAAGTGATTCAGCGGCCAGGAAGACCTCATATTGGGCATACATGATCCCTGCTCGCTGATTGGGTGAAAGAGGGTTCCTCTCTTCAGCTGAACAGGACAGGATTTATTGTTGTGCCTTCACAAATGGAAATGCATGCGGCGGTAATGTTATGCACAATTTTGTCAGTTGCAAACAGTATATTTATTGCCTTTGCAGAGTTCAGTAGTTTTCAGCTCTTAAATAAAAGCATGTGCATCTCAAGGGGTTGGACAGCGGCTGAGACTAGTGGGAACCTCACTGTCCACCATACCCACCGTGACGTCAGTGAATCAACTCAAAGCAGCTTACCAATGGCGCTTCCCATAGCTAGCTACATCGACATTAACATCACATGCAGGGTCCAAAATCAGCACCTGCCACTCACCAATTGCGGGTAAATGCATTGGCGATAAAAAAAAAAAAAAAAAAAGATTACCGGCTACTGGCCAGTACATGAAAACAGGCAAACTTATTTTTGTGTCATCCTGACTCAAAATTGCACATGGCAAGCAAGCATAATACCCAAAATTAAAAATGCATTCCTATGTTTTGGCACCAAAACGGGCTGTCAGTAATAATAGAATTCTCACTGATTTTTACAATCACACCATTCACACGTACCATTGTGCCCCGTTGTTCCCACAATCTGTGCTGTATGATTAGCTTAAAAAAAACAAGCCAAGATTCACGCTCCCTAAACAGCTCGAAGAGATAAATTTGAGATTTGTGGTAAAAAAAAAAAACAAAAAAAAACAGCTGGCTAATTTGCTTAAATATGTGGCAACACATCACTGGAGTTGTGCTACCCAAGAGAAACAACAGGGAACATGGAGGCAGGAACAAACATTTCTGTACCATCAAAACATTTATTTGAAGAGAAGTGGCACTTCGAGGTGAAAGCTTGTGCGGATCAGGGACTGGGTTCGCCAGCTAGCTACTTTCGATGGGCCCATGAATACAATGGGCTATAGCGTGTGCCACAAATACTCCAGCAACAGAGATGGTTCAATCAGTGCAGGATGTAGGACTGCACGATATGTCGTTTTAGCATTGACACCGCAATGTCGGCACACACAACAGTCACATCATGAGACATGCGATGTGAAGAAGGGCGTAAGGCAAATTAGATCAAACATGTCATGGTACAACTCTTTGATGCTGCTTGATTCAAAATGTAAACTCTCACGGTTCTCAATTCATGCTCAATGTACCAAATAAGTAACCCAAGTCTGATATAAAATAACTAGCACTCTGCCCGTGGGGATCCACGGGTTCTATTTTGTAACTTCGTCTGTATATTATAGTGAACAATGCACCATTATGATGTCATCACATGCACCTCTATGATGTCATCATGTTGTTATGGTGTTTCCATAAACACCAAGGTGGCTGTCACGTGACCGATGATTTTATAGGTAACCATCAAGGGGAATACGCTGCACTGACATTCCACGCTCAGTGGAACATGAAGTCGCCTGCAAGACGGAGCAAAATAACGTTGCTCACATTATGCTGCAGATTACGCGCTACTTTCTCTTGCGGCCTGGCATCTGTTTTTTGGGATTCAGGACTCCTGTGGATGAATTGGCTTGGGTTCAAAAGGGGGAATCCCCAGGGGAGGACATACAGGGGGAATCCCCAGGAGAGGACAAAGGGGGAATCCCTCCTGCATGTCTATATTATAATAGCGACGCTCACGTTATGCTGCAGATACGCGCCCGGTGGAATCTAGCACTGATTGGCCGGACACAGTCGCCTGCAGGACGGAGCAAAATAGCGTCGCTCACGCTATGCTGCAGATACATGCCCGGTGGAATCTAGCATTGAGTGGCCGGACACGCACGCACACACACAGAGGCCACTCGGCGATTATAATATAGATTCACCCTTCGCTAAGCCACTCCCACGACATACAGGGCGGCCAATCATAGCGCAGTATAGGACAAGCTCCGACAGAGCTCAGACACTTTCTTGCTGTCATGAAATTATCAGAATGGAGTTGGACATGCTCAGTTTTGATCTGCGATACAGTTAGCCTTTGCGCTTACTGACTGGGTTTAGGTCATAAAAATGGGGCCTGATGTGCCTTCCTCAAGCTCGTGTGCGTGCAAACTCAACATCCACCATGATATGCCATGGTGGCTATCGATACATGTTGGAACATAAGCATGATTGAGAATTTCCAAAGGTGGAGAAGAGTGGGGAAAATAATTGCAAGAAAGATTCTTAAAAAAAAAAAAAACAACAAGCATATAACAAACATTACACAAAAACATTTTCTGTTAATTTTAGCAATATTACTCATTTGCTTTAAATTGCGTGGAGGAGCAATCTTCAACAATGGCATCCGTTGCATCAGCACAACAAACATGTTCAAACATGCAATCTCTACATTAACCCTTGCGTTTTTTCTTGCATGAGCTCTTTGCATGCACCATGGTGCTTTACCATGCCATCTGCGCATTAACTCTGGGAATCATTACAAGAGATCCAAACAAGAACCCAAGATAGTTGACTGTTTAGGTGAAAGTGTGAGCCCTAAGCTAATGCTGATGTCCCCAACCTGCTGGTCTTGAGAGACCGTCCAGTTTCCTCGGCCTTTTTGGTCTTCCGTTTTCTTCTCCGAAAAGAAGGCCGACAGCAGAGAGGATGGCTTCATCCGGGGCAGGTACTGCTGCAGGGCTGACAGCTTAACACAAAAGAACAAATATCAGCCTCACTCTCAAACTCACAGTCCCACAATATCTTACCTCAACTCTCTCAATCCTAAATCACAGTATTACACCATCTCATCACTACCGTCCCATGCCAAAACACTTAGTGCCACAGCACGTCATCTCTACTGTCCCACTGCCAAACTCACAGTAATCCACCAACTCATCACTACTGTCCCACTGCCAAACTCACAGTAATCCACCAACTCATCACTACTGTCCCACTGCCAAACTCACAGTAATCCACCAACTCATCACTACTGTCCCACTGCCAAACTCACAGTAATCCACCAACTCATCACTACTGTCCCACTGCCAAACTCACAGTAATCCACCAACTCATCACTACTGTCCCACTGCCAAACTCACAGTAATCCACCAACTCATCACTACAGTCCCACTGCCAAACTCACAGTAATCCACCATCTTATCACTACTGTCCCGCTGCCAAACTTGCAAAACTACACCGCCTCATTTCTACAGTCCTACTCCCAAAGTCACAATAATCCACCATCTCATCTCTACAGTGTGTTACGAGCCCACTGCTCTCCAAGCTCGTCAACTCAAATACGGAGCGCAGGGGTGTAACACAAAACAAACAAAAAAAAAAAAAAAAAGATGTGTATGTGTGTGTGTGTGTGTGTGTGTATATAGGCGAGTGAATGCACGGAGGGAGAAGAAGAAAAAAAACAATTTAAGCATACACTGGCACCTGACAAACCCCCTCAGAGAGGCAAGGCTTACCTTTTCTCCCCTGAGGAAAGGCTGTCTTCTGAGGAGACATCGTGCCAGCAACGAACAACCTACACGGTAAAATTTCCCTCTTGGTCTTGAGGTTTGTTCAGTTTTGTTTGATTAATCTTTTATTTATATTTTCCCTTTTTTCTAAAAACAGCCAAGCGGCTAATTGTGATAACCTCAGTCCCAAAAAGTGAGTTGTGAGGATGAAAGATGAGATGGCTCAGTCGCTACTCCCGGCGTGGTTTACGGGAGGCCAGGTGGCAAACAAACAAAAAACAACCCCACTTGTAGGAGAGCCACCCTGACCTACCTCCCTCTAGGCTGATCAGGCCTGAGGATAACACAAAACTCCTTCCCCGGAGCTCGCCCCCAACACCGTTTTATTTATTTATTTTTTCAATTTCTGTTGCAGCGTTTCACTGCAACCTGACTTTCTGCCATCGCCTCAACCACTGTTTGAACTCCCCGCTCTCTCTCATATGAAAAGGTAGCCCCACCCCTACTGAGGGAGCGTCAACTGCACATGTGCAGACGCAACAGGTGCCAGGAATCAAGTTCAAACGTAAAAGAAAAAAAAGTGGAATGTATGTGTATGTAACAAGTGCTACTCCCAAAATCACAGTAATCCACCATCTCATCTCTACAGTCCCTCTACCAAACTCACAGTAATCCACCAACTCACCACTACTGTCCCGCCGCCAAACTTGCAAAACTACACTGTCTCATCTCTACAGTCCCACTCCCAAACTCACAGTAATCCACCATCTCATCTCTACAGTCCCGCTCCCAAACTCACAGTAATCCACCATCTCATCTCTACAGTCCCGCTCCCAAAGTCACAATAATCCACCATCTCATCTCTACAGTCCCTCTCCCACTCACAGTAATCCACCATCTCATCTCTACAGTCCCTCTACCAAACTCACAGTAATCCACCATCTCATCACTACAGTCCCTCTACCAAACTCACAGTAATCCACCAACTCACCACTACTGTCCCGCCGCCAAACGCACAGTAATCCACCATATCATCTCTACAGTTCCTCTCCCAAACTCACAATAATCCACCAACTCATCACTACTGTCCCGCTGCCAAACTCACAGTAATCCACCATCTCTTTTCTACAGTCCCACTCCCAAACTCACAGTAATCCACCAACTCACCTCAACAGTCCCACTCCCAAACTCACAGTAATCCACCATCTCATCTCTACAGTCCCTCTTAGTGGGGTTTTGCGCATGGGTAATTTGTCTCAGTCATTTCAAATTGATGTTAAAGTTTGGTTTTACTTCTAAGTTGAAGTTCAGGTTCTGTTGAACAATTTTGATCCAAGTGTCAAACACACAGATAAAAAAATGGCCTCTAGGGGGGGCCTTAAATATGTAAACTGCTATAACTTTTGATTGGATTATCCTATTTTAACATATGAGGTATGTATGGATTCAGAATTAAAAGGGGAAACTGGTTTGCCAAGCATTTGGTGACCAGATTAAAAACAAATACACTTTTAGCCCAATATATTAAATGGACACAAGCAAAATGATGCTTTTCTAAAGAGAAAGTCTGAAAATGTCCTCACAGTTGCTATGAAACATGATTTTTAAAGTTATTGTAAATAAAGGCTGTGTAATGAATCAACTGGATTTGAGATTGGTGTTCAGAATATCCCTATAGCACAAATCAAAGACAGCTAGGATACCCATAAACAAATATGGCTGCAAAGCCTACGTGGAAGCAGTTTGATATGAAACACCCAACTTGCATGCCTTTTGTTATTGTATACACTTCTTAATTATTTCACTGCCTTCATCCATATACAGAATGCTGCGATTTATGAAAAATAAGGTTACGGTAGAGTTATGCCATCTGCTGCCACAAGATTATCTTCATGTTCATACGAGCACATCGCGAACGGAAGATCTAACTCATGGTCACTACCCTGCAGAAGCTTGTTCCTCTGTTCTTTGCCCTCGACCATCAGAACTATGCCCGGTGGCTTCCAGTCTTTATTAAGGACATGTAATGTCTCCCAGATAGCATTTTTTTATCTGTGTGTTTGACACTCGGACCAAAATTGTTCTATAGACCCTTAACTTCAACTTAGAAGTGAAAACCAAACTTTGACACCGATTTGAAATGACTGAGTCTTAAGCAACCCCACTATCTCCCAAACTCACAGTAATCCACCAACTCATCACTACTTTTACAATATGGTACACAATTTACAATATGGATGGATGGAATCTTCATTTAAACTTTGTAGCATGGGAATAAACATAGTACATTTATTCTTGAGAACATCTGAAGAATCAATATCAAGGTTAGCAGCCTCACCTGGAATTCGGAGGTCACTGGCATGTACGTACATCTGCGGTTTAAAATTTTGGAGATGATTGACACGCTTAGATGTTTCCTGAGTTGCCTGAAAATTGAAAGAAAATAAAACCATGAATTCAGAAGCATTATTCACAACCTTGACCTCTTCGACTCTGCTGATCCCATATCTGAGTTCGTAAAATGCAGCAGTTTCAATCAAACCTATGGAAATATAGGCCCATTTTAAATTCTTACGGCAATCATAAGGTTTTCAAAGATCTCAAATATGTCCTGCGCTATCACAGGGAAAAACGCATAAAATGATGCCCAAGACCTAGATATTTTCCATTTGATGTAATTCTGAGGCTAAAAAAAACATAGCTACTTCAGTTTGAATACTTCACTGAATACAAATGTGATGTAGAATCAGTGAAGCACAGCAACCTGCAGATACAGAACATGTATGTGACAGTGTCCTAAAATATGGAAAAAACATGGATTGTCTAACTTTGAATGTACTAAAGGGAAAATTCAAGCTAAAATCAGTGTTATGGGGCTAAGAAATGTCAAGTAATTTAAGCCATCGAAAACATGTTCGCCACTTACTTTCCACGTTTATGGTCTGGCAGCAGCTGAACGAGCCAGCGGAGATTGTGGTGATTCTCAGTCAGGTTAGTCAAAGCTTGGCAAATCCGAGGCAACTGGAAATCAATTCAGATACGTCATATGACCCATTAAGAGATTAAACAAACAAAGGCAATGATAACAGAGCAGTGGAAATGTGCACTGAGCCATACAAAGCGCACAAATCCAAGGCAGCACTGGCTTCTGAGCTCCGATGCAGAGGGCATCTTTCCTTCCCCTCAGAGAGAGAGAGAGAGAGAGAGAGAGAGAGAGAGAGATTGCTTTCCTCTCCAGCTTCTCAGTCTTGGGTCTGAGCCACTGACCACTGAGGAGCCTCCGAGTGTGTGAATAACACCATCTGCCATATTTGGAAATTGTGGATTTTGCCATCTAACTTATTTAATTTACTTCGCACCTCATTAACAATGTTCCAAACGATTGTCAACCAAACACATACCATCACATTTTACAAAGCACCAATAACAACATATAATATTCATATTTACAAATACAGTAGATAGATAGATATAGAAAGAAAAAAAGATAGATAATCTTTATTGTCTGTCCTATCAGTAACAGAAATTCCTCTTTGACAGAGCTCAGAATGCACAATTCACATTTAAAACACATTAAAAACATAAACACAACATGTTACGAAACACATCAGAAGAACAGTTAAAAACACCGATATAAAACAAAAAACCAAAAAAAAAAAACATGCATGCCATAAGGTTAGTGTGCCATGTCCATGTCTGTTTGTTCAGGATGGTTATTGTGGATGGAATGAACGATTTCTTATAGATGTTTTTTCGGGCCAGGGGGACTCTGTAGCGTCTGCCTGATGGCAGTAACAGGAAGGAGTGGAGGAGGGGCTGAGAGGGGTCCTCAGTGATCAGGGTAGCTTTCCTCATCACTAAGCGCATATATAGATCAGATTGGGGAGTTTGAGGTGAACCGATTATTTTGCTGGCCTGATTGGTTATACAAGAAAATTTTGCTTTATGTTTAATGGTGAGGATGTAATACTGAAGGTGAGGATGGATTCAACGAGCGAACGGTAAACTAGAGTTAAAATGTCCTCGCTAACATTAAAGGACCTTAGTTTCCTCAGCAGATGGAGGTGCTGTTGAGCTTTCCTGTGTACATGACTGTGTACTGTGTGCTACGCAGAAGTCTTAGGCACATTTAAAGCAATTTCATAGGCAAATATTCTTGCAAATGTAGTGAAAATAAAAATTTATAATAACTGAGAAATTAACTATACAGGGCAGTAAATTGTTAAAACTAAATCAAACCAATATTTGGTGTGACTAAGCCTTGCCAAAAAATTTGGGACACTCCTGTTGTGCAACTGTCTCACTTGCGCCTATCCCTCAAAATAATTGCAGACAGCAATGATGACGCTGACATCAGGGCTCCGTCAAGACTGTTATCTGTATCAACTGTTTTTAATGTAATACAAACATTTATTTATAAAACTATTTATCGAATTAGCATTTGGAATTTCAAATGAACTTTTTCATCAATCAGAAAACAAAAAAGTAAACACCAACCTTCTTGGTATTTAAATTTAAAACAAAAACAAAAAGTAAACAAAGTGAATCTGGCTGTTAGTTTTGCTGCTAAAGTGTTAACAAACAAACAAACAAACAAACAAACAAACACAGAAACAAACCGAACCAAAAACAATACCCCGTGCCCTCACCCTTTGGGTGGGGCGGGGTAAAAATGTTGGGTGCCGAAGACTTTTACAGGGTTCGTACAGCCCAGAGCCAACAAAATTTAAGAACTCTGAAAGGACCCCTCAAGTGCTCTCAAGCACTTTCCTTAGTTGTAAATTTTAAAAAAAATCACGACATACCAACTTAATTCATTTTCATTTCATTGCATCCATTGCCATAATACATTGGAACATTAGTTTGCTAGCGAGGTAACGTTGGCTAGCTACTCAGTAGGCTGTGAATTTAAAAACCATGGCCAGTTCAAACACGACTGTCCGTGACTCAGGGACTGACGGTGTATCACAGTGATAGAGTTAGCTCAGTGCCAACATGATGGGAATCAGCATTAAGGTGTTAACAGGAATTATGTTTGTTTTCCATGAAATTACACGATTCAGTTGTGCTTGCTAAAGCCTGCAAATAATGAAAAATTTACTCAACTCGGTTGATAACTTTAATATGACACACCCAACGGTGTAAGTTCCTCTATATCTTAAGACTGATCGACACAACTCTTCAATTTAAAGATTAGTGGATACATACCCTGTTTTAGACTGATACAAGTGGGGGTTGTGTTGTCGTCTGCGCCTTTTGGACTCCCAGTTTCTTCAACATTGTCTGTAATCCATATGTGGAAGGCTCTTTGCTGGCCACACTAGCTCCCAAGAGCACATAATTTGTCCCTTTTATTTTAACCTTATCCACATGCATCTTTAGTTGGCAGTAATCCTCCAATTTTTCGCTCCACGAGAGGCATAACATATCAGGTCCGAGCACAACATGCACAGAGCTTTTCCCTGAACCTTCCGTAAAAAACTCGCCTAATCATGACAGTATACCATTCACTGTGACCTCTCGTTCCATCCAGGCCCATTTGAAATGGTTCTTCACAACTTTGTTGATCTCATGTACTCGATCGCTGTCTTCCGTTCTATTCCTTTGGCCACGTTTCAGGCCAAAATCTTTGCATGAACGATGTTGCTACTTTTCTGCTAATGGCCGTGCTTAGATGACATCGCGGTAAATGACCGTTAGCCTCTTTTGCCGTGATTTTCGGTGCCACATTGAACACTTATGTCCCATACACAAGAGCTCTAAGCTCCTTTACCTTGCCAGTAACAGGCAAGCCCCGGTCATGCAAGTGTTGCTGCAGTTTGTCTCTTTTCCTGAGACGAATATCGCTGCAAGACTGGTTTCCTGCCATGGTTTAAACACCAGCGCGTGCCTTTGATTATGTGCCTTGACCTCTGACATGGAAGTAGAAACAAACACCCCTGACATGCAACTCGGTACCGTGAGCTTGCTTATAGGTTCTTAATCATTCCAGGTTTGTATTTCGATTGGCACAAAACAATATATCATTTTAAAATACTAATTTCCTCAATTTTGTAACTTTAAGCCAAAAAAAAAAAAAAAGTATATTTATCATACTTTCAAGCACATATTCTATATTTTCCAGCACTATTCAAGGACTTTTAGATGCTTTTCCAAATTCAAGAATTTTTCAGTGTAACAAGTGAAATTCAAGGACTTTTCAAGGCTATGCAAACCATGTTTTACACAGTAATGTAAGACAAGTGAAGAGAGGAAAACAAAGGCAGATTACAATGTGTTTTTAGTCATAAAAACAGATGTCTCCCCCCCAGCCCCTGTCCCTGCCTAATCCGACGAACAGACGGACAGACAGACGGGCACATACCAAACGGCACCACTGCAGGAGCTGAGTAGTAAGTATGCAAAGTTTGGTTAAGATTCTGCAAACAGTGTTGGAGGTATGCGCCGGACAAAAATTGATTACATCTGGACGGACGGACAGACAGACGGACAGACAGGCAAAAACCAAAAGGCACCACTTCAGGACCTGAGTATTAAGTGTGCAAAGTTTCGTTAAGATCATGCAAACGGTTTGGGAGTTGCGCTCCGGAAACGAAGTGGGAACGCGAACACGAACGTAAACGCAAACGCGAACAGGAACCGAGCCTAAAACAATATGTCTCCCCCCTCCCTCCGGAGAGGAGGCATAAATATTGAAGTGGAGGGCAGATCTTCCCTGAGTAAAAGTTGAAACAGGCATGGTGAGCAGGCGTAGAGAGCAGAGCTCACCTGAGAGTCCCAGTCTCTGATATTATTCAGCAGGTGGTGCAGTAGACAGCATATGTCCTCCTTGGGCAGTAGACGCAGCCCAGTGTCCAAGCTCAGCCTGCAGACCACCGTCAGCAGCAGCTGCAGCTCACAGTCGCTGTAGGCTCTGGGACACAGCGCCATGCACAGGCCCAGGTACTAACAAACACACACACAGCATGTCCAGTCCATGGGTTATGAAATGTGCTCATCTATACAAACGCAGATCAACAATCATGGGCAAGCATATTTGTGCACACACACTAAAAATACAAGGATGACTCCTGTACTGCCCCGTTCTCTGTCTATTATCCAGTATTTTATCGCTCAGACTCAGTCCATCTCACCTTCATGACATTCTCAAGACAATGCTCCGGGAAAGAGCCAAGCTCCTGTTCTCTGCTGCTCATATCCTCCGAGCAGGTTATGCTCTGCCTGGAATACAACACAGGAATGACTGTCATCTTATTATTAACATTTCAATTGGTCTTATTTTGAGGAGGATAAGAAAACTTGCCAAACTTACAAGAATAATCATAATCTTACAACAATATAATAAAATACCTTCCATGCAAAGTTATGTGTAATACCAATTACTAAAATAAACAGAAAACAAACGGTGTATATACCCCCTACCCTCACAAAATTTGATATGTAAAAAACTGCAACATGGTCAAAGGCAGTACTCCAGCACATGGATGATTAATCTTTCATACATCTCATATAATCTTGTTAAGTTTCATGATGATACATGAAAGCTCAAAGCATAGAGGATTACGAAATGTAATTGGCTGATGGTGGCCATTTTGTAAACAAAATAACCCTGTACTGATAGATATCCATTGGACCCTAAACCAGCATGAATGATTTCAAGTTTGGTGATGACTGGACGTTGCATTCAAGAGTTAGAGGTCATTTTACCAAAAGGGATTGGCAGAGATTTGAAAATGGGCGTCTCCATTTTTTGGTCGGGGGGTTGCTGTTGACTATATATTTTTTTCATGGAAGTATTTAAGTAGTTCTTTATAAGAGCAAAAAGTGCACTGAAGTGCTCCTTACTGTAAGACGAATAATCAAGTAATGGAAGCTATATGAAGAAAATCTAAGAAAACATGAGCATTAGTAACATTCCTGTCCTTCAAGTGAAACTTAGAGGGAGACAGAAATGCAGTCCATGTTTAGGCTAGGAGCTTCATTGACAAGAAAATCATCTTTTTTTTTTTTTTTTTCAGTTTCTCAAATTCACAAAGTCTGGGCGAACATCCATATCAGGCATGAGCATTTGAAACTGACAGTTTTTACAGGGCAATTTTCTACTTGTCAAGCTTTTCACACAGCTGGACCAGTGGCTGTGCAAATTTTGAGAGCAACAAAGTATTTTCCACAATGAGTGGACAGAAATACTCACGTATTTTTTGGCCAGAAATCATGACTGGTCATTGATGTTGCAGTGCCTGCGATGATGTGGTTGAATGGGAGTACGTGGGCAGCAGCTATGAGTTTGACATTTTTGTGGCGAAAGAAAACTTTCTTTCCAATGGTTCCATAATGCAGCTTTTTCACACAAATGATGCGGAAATAATTGCTGGGCTCATATAATTATACTAATGTTACAAGAAAGATCAGAGTAAAGAAATATGATTGAATTAAAGTAAGTCTTTCTGCCCCTCCCCAGTCCTCGGGAAGTTTTTTAAACCAATTTATTTAATGTTCGCTGACATTCACTGCTATATTGTCTGAGGATTCTCCCTCCATGTATTTCCGAGTGAAAATAATATTTTTAACTAGAACTAGCAAGCCAGTCAGACATTCAAACAACAAAATACAACCGGCTGGCAGCTAGCGTCTTTATTACCTGGCTACGTTATGGCATTTTTTTTGGGGGGGAAACAACTGGTTTTGGATCGACTTCTATTATAGGAAGGGAGGGAACGGTGTCTTGGCTTTGCAGGAATGTAATGGAGAATTGAGCTGTGTCAGTGGCCAGCCGCCAGAAGTAACAAAATGTAGACAGATTTGATTTTACGCTTCGGATTGAATTTCTACCCGTCTAAACCATCTCACTTTTAACATGCAAGTGCAAAGATGTGTATACGCATGCCTGGCTAAACCCATTTTAGCAATAGAGGTCTCACCCATAAAATTCAGCAGCCACATCTTTTTACCCTCCAATTTGGTGAATATAACATTAAATGATCTTGATCTACAAATCTTGAGTATCAAATTTCAAGCAAATTTGTCGCATAATGTAAGGAGCATATAGAGTCAAGATATACAGAGTATGACTCCACTAAAAAAGAAGTATTTTGACTCGTACAAAACTAAATCCTCTCAATATTCGCTCATGACTCGCTGGAAATGTGTGGGGGTGCCTTGTATCTCATTCTCCAGAGACCCTGCCATCTGCCTGTACTTTGCCATCTGCCTGTACTCCTTTTTAGGAGTCAGCCTTGGGTCAGCGAATTTGTAGCCCCCAGCCAACAACAGCCTGCAGGCAACCCAAGTTCAAAAGAGGAACCTATGAATGACGGATAATGCAGAAAAAAATACACAGCAAAGTGAAATGCTGAGTGGAAAAAGTCTGTTCCAAAACGAGAGTATACCTGGAGTTAGCACTGACCCACTAGCAAACATTAAAGAGATGACAAGGATAAAGAGTGACTTGGAATTGGCCTCTTTTCTGTTGGACAGGTGAGTGCTGGCAGTTAGCTATGTAGCTTAAATATCTGCTTTTTCTTTACAACAAATGATATGTTTCTACAATAGCAGCTAGCTAGCGGTGTAATTATAAATGCAGTATATGTACACACTAAATCCTACCATCTACCAGTGTACTTGTTGAGAAAATAATGTACTTGTTGAGAAAATAAGCCTTGAGGTATATACTGCTAAGGTTGATCTTAGAGCCATTTTCTGTCTTACACACTGGTTCTGGCAATTGCAATAGCGGGTGGCTCAGGGCTAAATGTCTGTAATGAGCAGGTAACTTACACAGGCTAGCTGACGATGGCTGTGCTGTTGACAGAGTATTTTTTGCAACATTGCAGAACTGGCTTGGCAACATTATCATATCCAGCATTGGTCAAGCACCATCATACGGAGTACTTTTGCGCTACCTCGCTAAAATTACATTTTGGCCAACTGCCTATGGTTTGTACAGGATGACGGTGCGCATCTACAGAGCACAGTTCAAATTACGGTCAGGGGGCGAGCAGCTCTAGTATGGTTGAGCCTGGGAAGAGGAACCAACTTTGAATGTTGTGTTTTCAAACAGCAAGACACAAATACCGCTTAGGATGTCCTTAATGCCTTTACAAAAATTTGAAAATGGTGGAAATGCGCACACAAATGGATAGGTTCATCCGGATCCACAGAACCCAGCGATAAAAAATTATTTTCCAAGACCCACAGTTCAAAAATTAGAGGCCAAAATGTAAAGTTTGTTGCTACAGTGCCACCTTGTGGTCAATTGATGTAAAAATTCCACAATGGCGAAAGGCATCACTCCAGTACTTGTTTGTTGCTTCTGGAAAGTTTTGTGAAGAAGAATTGCTCAGCTTTTGAGTTATAGTCTAGACACAAGTGATCACACATGAACGGATAGACAAATGCAGGGAAGAACTGATGGATTTGCTGATGGCTACATACCCCTATAGTACATACCAGGGGTTAATAAAAAGGCAAGTAACACTGGGACAAGTACAACTGAATTAGACCAAATGAAATCCAATACAATGACAAGAATATAGACATCTTTTCAAGAAGCAAACGGACAAGTTACCGAAACAAACAAAATCCTGATTATCTTGCTTCTCTATCAATCAATGCCGCCACCATCAGGTCATGGCCTCAGAGTAGCACAAGGCAAGGTAGTCATGGTACAGTACTCACAAAATGTCTGCCTCGGTGAAGGGTGGCTGCAGAGAATCCGGGGGGAACAAAGTGGTGAATGGGACCCCCATATTGAGCAATATGAGCACTGTGTCTTCAATGCTGGGAGTCCACACTTCAAACTTCTTGCTCTTGTTCACTATGGCAGATATCGAAAACACCATTTATTGTGGCCAGCTCTCAGCTGTACATCATGCAGGTCATCTCACACAAAGGTCATGCCAAAAATCTAACTTTGCTAAGCTATTTAAAATAAAAGTTTGGTTTTGGACATGGTCAGGGTCATATTCATGGGAGATGTTACAGAGAAAAAACTCCCCAAGTATAACAGCATGCAACTTCAATTATTTTGAGCATGTCTGCTACACATGGATTTTCCCCTTAACTTCAAACTGAAAATGCCTTGCAAACTTGTTATTTCGGAAGCTATTGCCATCTTTGCTGTTCCAGAGGAGAGTAAAACTGGGTTGTTTGAGTTTTGTCTTGAACATGGTAAACCAAAGACAAATCTCACTACCAAAAGAAAATGTGGCTAAATGTTATCTGTTCACAACCTAGTGACAAACACAAAACACCTACAGATGCATATGGCATCAAACGTAAAGGCATTCCAACGGATTCCAAATTAAGGATTTAACTCATGGACAGCCACAGAATTCATTTTGTTGTTATAGAGCTGTCAACTGACCATTTAAAGCAGCTGATTTAACTCATAATAAAAAAAAAAAGACACGCTAAATCTCGTACTTATTTGTTCGGCAGCAATTAAGGCTATGTCCTTCATTGACTGGAGGATCTGAGAGGAAGTCTTCTGGTCCAAGTGAACAGACATCATCTGCGGAGTAGACAACGTAGGGGCGGTGAGTCGATGCCAAGTGAAGCAGTTGCCAACACAGGACGGGCATTAGCATTCTTAAAATATAACATATAGAGAATCTTACACAGTGGCATCTTATATTAAACTTATGAAACAAATCAAGAAAATTTTTCTTTGACCCAAAATTTACACGACAAGTTTCATAACTTTCATATGAGACGACCAAGAATATAAGATTCTGTTCATCACATAATGAAATTGCATAATTTAATAAAAAACAAAATAATTTCCATTAGCGCCTTAATGGTAACGCCAATAATATGTTCACATTGAGCCAACGCCATCACTCTGCTACTCAGTCAGTGAGTCACAGACATTGATGTTTGAATTAGCAATGGTTTATAAATTCACAGTCAAGTGAGTAGCAAGCAAACAATAGCTCACTAGCTCACAAAGTAATGTTAGATTATGATTATGGAAAGGTACTGCGTGCATGCTAGCTAGCTAGCTAGCTAAGAAACACATCATATATATATATATATATATATATATATATATATATATATATATATAGGGAGGCACTTAGCTAGCTCACTACAACTCCAAGCAATACCAATTAAGCCAACGTTACACTTGGTATTCAGTCTGCCTAAATATTAACAGAAATTGGAAACCACTTGCTTCACCATCGAGGACAGTTTGTTTTTACCATTGGGCTGCCACAGGAACCACCAGTCACCATTTGCCGTTATTTAACGTGAAGCGATTTTTTTTCCCCCACGCTCCACGCCAATGAAATTTTCGCAAAAGGGCAATATCAAAATTATGTAATGAGCTAGGATGAATGAAAGTAACTACAGTTATAGCCAATATAATATAATACGTGTGAAATAACATCAGGGCAAATGAGCGCAAGCCAAACTGAAAGCTCAACAAAAATCACTCAGGACAGGAAGCCGGAGACGGAAGAGCCGACAGGTGAGGGCCGTTTCCGCTCCGGCCAGTGCTAAAGAAAACACTAATGGAGAATATGAGTGGGGGTTACCTGGAAGAGCCAGCCTGTCACAGCGGGCTGGCAGGGGGCGGAGCGATATGCCCTCGGGAGTGTCCCTGTGCAGATGAGGAATGGCAGATCATCTGGAGAGGCCCTGAAGAAAGACATCAGCGGACCATCAAAATTACCTTTATGTATTACACACAAATGTCTGCCTTTGGACTACCATTTAAATAACATACAAACACAAAACAACACAGTCAACTAAAAAATAGCTGAAGAGAGAATTTACAAATCTTGGCTGATCGATACTATAAAATGAAATGTTATTTTTACAGGTCAGTGATTGGCTAAAAATTTAATCGATGTGTTTCCCCGACACCTTTCAGAGCTTATAATACTCGCACACAGAGAACACAGCCAAAATAGGAAAAATGTCAAATTCACCCTATTTGCACTACTTTCAAAACAATTAAATTACCTCTTTAGAACCAGAATCTCAGCTCAAAGGGCAAGAACAGAATGTCTTGAACAGTTCAGAGAAAAATTCTAATTATCTCGTTGCTGATAAAGCAGTGGCAAGTCTTTACAAACTTATTTCAGATGTACATCCAGCCACACCCATTTCATGAACCAGACATTCATTTAAGGATAAAAACCGAGACTGGAGTTTGGGACAATGTCTTTTCTGAGATTTTCGATTTCCCGGGGGTCCTCAATAATATCCAGAAAGGGCCGGTGTGGGTGCAGGCTTTCATTACAACTAAGATATACTTCATTGAACCTTGTGGGCTAATTTGTCCTCTGCATGCAACCCTTTCTATCGTTAGGAGCGGTGGGCAGCCACACAGCAGCGCACGGGGACCGACTCCAGTTCTAAAGTCAGTTCCTTGGTCAGAGGTACCGGCAGAAGTGTTCCTATAATGCATGTTTTTCTGGGTGGGGGATGTAGGGCCCAGAATTTGTGGTTATTTTTACATTTGTGGGCCCTACAGGGGAAACCGGAGTACCTTGAGGAAACCCACGCAAATACGAGAACATGCAAACTCCTTCTAAGACCTTCTTGCTGTGAGGCAACAGTGCTGACCACTGCACCACCGTGCCACCAAGCAGTTATATACAGGATTCTACCAATCAAGGTCTTCAGCAAGAATTCAAAGTCAAACTGATGATGTATCTCTGTTCATTAATTGGTTATGTATGTTATTACTCGCATACAGTAAAAATGGCCTGCCAGTATGTCTTGTATTGGCCGACCTGTATTGGCTGAGTTGTATAGGCCAACCTTAAGCTGTATTGGCCGAGGTCAGTGCGTGCACAAGTAACCAGTGGCAACTGTGGCATTCACTCTCTTCAGAGAAGCAGAGGACAGTCGCGGACCCAGCATTTAGCTCTTTAATGAGCCTTGAAGTCGCGTACTTCAGAAGTCATAGTCATAATATTGTCATGATAGCACAACATACTTAACCAATTAACAAAAATATTATAAATTGCTTATTTTCGCATTGCGCATTGCCTGCGGCCTTGGGCCAATACGGCAACCCTCAGGCCAATACCAAGGCAATACGGAAATAAGCAATTAATAACATATAATATTTGCTCTCGATAAGTAAAATCTACTGTATTTTGCTATGAATAAATGCATGCAACTTGTGCTAAAATGTATAAGCAACATTTAATTTCACCATTCCATACCATGAAATGCTATAGTTAATAAAAACTTAGAGCACATCTGAGATCTGGTCTTAACTTGGGCAGAGCTGTCATGTTTGTTTTGAAAAAGCTGGGAGTCAAAGGGTTAAATGGCCCAACAGGCAGTGTGGAGGGATCAGTCAGGTCGGTGTCTCACTGTAGGAGGGCTTTCTGTGCAGCATTTTGAGGGGTCACTGTGCAGTTCCTCAGGTCCAGGTTCTGCTGGCTGAAGAACCGGCCGAAGCTGGGCAGGGAGAACACGTCCTCTCCCGGGTGTACGTCTGGGATGCCATTAGAAACCACAGAATATCTCTCCAGAATCGCCCTGTGATGTGAAGCATACTGCTGTCACACTCTCACAAATCAAAATTCACATCTGTCGTCGCACTGGATTAACATTCAGATTAGATTAACACTTACCTTTCAGCAAAATCATCATTATATTGCTCTACTTTCAGAGACATACACTGCAGCACTCATTTTAGATCTTCCTTTGAGCACCAAAACAGCATACTCTTAATCAGTCATTTACTCTTTATAAAAATAGCTATGCTGATGGGAGCAGTACCCCTCAGCCCACATTGAGCAGTATATCAATGTGTGACTGCGAGTTTAATACTTACCACCATTTGACATGAATTTCGTCATGAAGACAGTTCATTGATGTTCAACCGTTTTGTGGAGCTTTGCAACTTTCTCGTGAACAGGGACAAAAAGATGATATCAATGCAAATTCAAGTTGGCGGCTCTGACAGCTATATTGGATACCAGAGCGCCAACAAAATCGATAAGCTTCTGTAGCTACCCGACTCCGACACTCACACCAAAAATGGGGTTGATCGACGATGGCGTTTGTGAGTTAACCCATTAAGACCTAGGGCGCCCTCCAAAGAAGCATTCTAAAACCTACGGCGTTGTTCAAAGACAACCATACCTGAGGGTTTTCTGAAAAAGCAGACAGAATTATCGATGTTCACCAAAACTTTTATTTCTCAGCCTCTGTAGCCCATAGAAACATGAAATAACAATCGTTTGAAAGGTTACAAACCGTTTGCGTTTATTGGAAATAATTGCCTTCGCCCGAATGTTCATTAATGTACTTTAACAAGAGCCATCAGGAGATGGCATATCCTCCTCGCCCCACATCAACTGACGCCACGTCAGGTCATGATTAAAGTGCACAAAAGTTTTGTTGAAAAATATTGAACAGTTTTAAAGTTATGCTCCGGACACGAAATGTTCACAGACGGACGGACGGGCAGACAACCACACCCATGACTATGGGAGATAAAAAATCCAATAAACAAAAAAATGAAAAAGAAGTGATTTATTTACAAGTGGCAGTTTATAAAAAAAGTGGCACTGTGATAAGAAGTAAATGTTGCTCCCCTTGATCGAGGCATTAGCCTTTGTCACTGTCTGAAGTGCTCCTTTTAGAAACTTTTTTTGTGGTCCACACAGAGGCTACAGAATTAGAAGCACAAACCCCATAATGCATGTCGTCTTCCCGACTCGTATTTTAGCGAATCGTGATGCACTTCATCGTTTCTCGAAAATGATGTCATCATCTAAAACGCGCTCACGTCGCATCAGGTCTTAAAGGGAAATGCATCGGAATACTGCATCAGGTCTTAACGGGTTAATGTGCGGAATATAAGTGTGGACAGACGGACAGATGGATGGATGGACGCCGTGCGTGCGTGACCACTAAAAATGAGCCAGGTTAGACAAGCCAGAGGTAGGTTGGGTGAGAATGTGGACACAGAAGTGCGCTTTCAAACCGCAAACCTGTTATATGTGCAGGGGATTCAACACGGGTAGATTCACATTGGGCAAATTCACCACACAATGGTCCACAGAACGCCCCATATCATTGGCATTCGCGCAATCCTAGGGTCGGCAAGTTCAAACCTGTACGAGTCGCTACTGAACAGGGCGTCCCACAGGAATCATATCGATCCTTACCAACCTGAAAATATTTTCTTTGGTCTAGATCAATACTGAGGTCATTTACAAGAGCTTGTCAAATAAAGCTCTCATTAAGATTACTGGTGGACGCCAAATATTTACATTCTGCTCTGGAACCCCTCCAGATGGCTTTAGCAGGCGATGTAAAATTCTGAAGAACAAGACTGCTGACACTACAATTCATCAGATTAAAAGCCACATAAAATGTAACCTTTTCACCTATAGATAATGTGTGGTAGTCATCGCAAAACTCATTTCTTGCAACAATTGTGCAGTCTTATTCAAAATTTTTATTTTTGTTGTCTTTACAGATTTATCAAACTAACCACTGTATGTGTTTTCAGTCACAATTATTAATTTCAAATCATCTTTAATGTAGGTTCGTAGACACTGTGTGATTACACTACCAAATCTAACCACGCACATAAAGGTATATCCACCGGAATTCAATTCATTCTACCTCTGCCAGGAGGTAATATGTTTTCACTGGCATTTGTTTGTCCCTTCATTCGTAACTTAATGAGATATCTCAAAAAGTCAAGGATGGATGTCAATAATATTTTGAGTGTTGATAAATACTGTTTGGTGAAGATACAGCTCATATTCTTGATCCAGGATCTGAAGGAATTTTTATGCGCGTTAAGACGGTGCTGTCGAGACCAGTTTAACAATTCCTCTGCCAACATATTTCAAAACGGCGGAGGGAATGCGCTCTCTGAGTGCCTTCTACGTATAATTGCGGTAGATAGGGTGAGATAGGGTGGGGATGAATAACAGTGAGCATTATAAAATGTTAGAAAAATGTAATTATTTAATTGATCCATTTAGACCGGACACGTAATCTGCGCACTTCCCCAGATGCAATGTTTGCCCATTTTAGATGACATAGTCGTTTTCAAGAAACATGCCCGTTGAAACACAGTGTAATACGCTAAAATACACGTGGGGCAGGCAAGTCCATAAAGGGATTTGTACAAAAAAAAAAAAAAAAGTTACCGAAGCTTGGTTACTTTGATGAAAACAACAATGAACTGGAAGATTCAGACCCAGATTATGATATGACTGATGACCATAGAGCAAAGGCAAAGTGGGTGAGACGCATGTTTGAAGAGAAGGTGGGAGATTTGAACGAGTTTTCCGGATTTCATGATGATCGAAAAAGGGTCACCCATGCCGTAAGAGCAGGTATCCCCGCAAGCCACAGGAAAAGACTGACTTGTTTGACAGTGCAATGCCGTTACCGATGCTGGTGGTTGCAACTTGTGACGGAGATAAATTCATAAATGGAACAAACAGCAAAACTCAGCCTAGCGGTAAGAGGGCAGTGAAAGAAATGAAAATTCCAAGCAACAAGTTTGCAATGATCTGGAAATAATAATAATAATAATCATCATCATCATCATCATCAATACCACTTATTCCTCGCGAACACAGGGAGAACATGCAAACTCCAAACAGAAAGGACCCGGGCCCACGACTTTCTTGCTTAGAGGTGGCAGCGCTACTCACTGCACCACCGTACAGCCAATAATAGTCACAACAATAATAATAACAAGCGATACGTGTCGTGATTTAATCAAAAGCAATGAACTTGCCACTGTGAATGCCTATGCCCCCTTTTCATTTCTTTAATTTTTTCAAAAATGTAAAAATGTTAATAAACAATATGGCACAGGCGATAACTTCCAATGAATTTTGAAGTGTAATGTTTCTACCCGTAACAGAGGCAGAAAAATAAATGTTTTGGTCAACTTTGACAATTCTGTTAAGTTTTTCAGAAAACCCTCAGATTTTAAGAGGTTGTTTTCAAACAATGACTTAGATTTTAGAATGCATTACTGGAAAGAGCTGCCGGATAGCTCACCTAGTTAAAGCACTACACTGCGAAGCAGAAGTGACTATCACGGCGCAGGTTCGAGCCCCAGTCGTACCAACTGGCAGTGGTCGGCAGCTTTTTCAGAGTAGCAAACAATTGGCCATTGCGCTACAGGGTTGCAAATAGGGAAGGGGCTGCCAGAAAGGGAAATATAATGTTTGCTTTGTTCGTTGCTCAAGCGCCTCCTGTTGGCCAGACGGGCGCTCATCAGGAAGATTCTAAGCCTGTTCATGTTCAGGTATCCTCCGCCCTCGCTCTGAACTTGCGAGGATTCAACCAATGAGTGTAAAGAAGCAGTTGTTGACGGGCACGTGCTTCGGAGGAGAGCCGTGAACCGTTCCTCTCTCCTGAATTGAAAGACATCAAAGCACACCATATATAATATATTAAAAATCTCCGGAGTGCTACAAGCGAAGTAGGCTACTTACTTTTTTGCATTGAAGCTAAGCGTTGCCCCATTTCAATGAGCACCAATGCACGCATTTCCCTTTCAGAAGCTTCGTACTCCTACCTCAAACTCCGCTGTATTGTAAAATTTCTATAATAAATCCGCAATGTTACATCTAACATTTTACGTATTACAGTATATTTAATTACCCAAGCTGAAAAAAAAACTATTCTCATCCATTAACAATTCACTGTTCCCTTGGATTGCATCCACAGACTAAAGGCTGTGCGTTCAAAGGCTGCGTTTCCTTGACTTGAGGCTGTTTTTGACTGACAACCATGCTTGTTTATAGCACTACAGCCAGTTTCCCGATAATGTTTGATTGATTTGATGATTCTTAAGCAACAAACATTCTCTCATGTTCGTAACTTTCTCGTTACGTGGGTTTCCCAAACAAAATCGTTAGACAGGGCCTGAAGAGGAATTTTGCAAAGAGTTTCTTAGCCAAGCATATCCTCGCTAAAGCATCAGTAGTTGATAAATCGATGCTGTGAGACTAAACATCCCTCGTTTTAACCAATTAACAGTGAAATACAATATTTTAAAAACACACTGTCATCATCATTACTATAACTAAACTGATATAGTGTCTTTTTTTAATTAAATTAGCCAACAGAAATATAACAATGAAAGGTTAAAAGAAAAGAAATAATGAAGAAAAGGCTTAATAATGATGTAAAACTCATTTCACCTTTGTCTGCTGATTTCATTGCCTGATTGCTCAAATAAATTGGTATGTGGCAACGCGGTGTCTGACAATCGATCATGGAGGGGAAAAGGACACAAAAGTTAACATTCGCGAAGGAATAAATCCTCCACTTGATCGATGAAATCGAACACAAGAAAGATTTACTGTTTTCCAAGTTGAAGTAGATGTAAATTAAGAAATATGTACACTATATATTTGCAAAACTTCCTCTTTAATTGGCTGATTTGCATTGAAAACGCATGCGTATCGAGTGCTCTGCAAGGAAGGACGGCTGCGATGACGACACCTTGTAGGATAGGAGCTGCGTAAAGAGTGAGCACCAGGCAGCATCTCCAGGTGCTCCCTTGAAGACCACACCAAAAAAGTGATGTGCACGCCTGGTTATATCATACATAGCACACAGTGCTGGAGACTACATTGGTGATAGGAGCAGTCAGGTGGGCGTGTATGTGACCCCATGGCCATGGCGGCCATGTTTGAAATGGATCAGAAAGTTTTATATATAGTTTGGTGTTCTCATTGGTAGGAACATGCATGCCAAGTTTCACCTTCATACCTGCAGTGGTTTCAGAGGAGATTTGTGAAGTTATAACAGAAAAAACTGGGTGTGACCAGGAATCAAAGGTCAAACCAAAGACAATTTTGTAAATTTCACAAAACCCATCACGTACGTTTCTGGGCTTCTTGCTAGCTACCATTGTACCAAATTACAGCTCAATAGCTGCCAAAATGACCATCCAATGGGCGCATAAGTCATTGTCAATATGGCCGCCATGGTGGTCATATTTGAAATCGGATCGGAAGGTTTTATATGAAGTTTGGGGTCCTCATTGGTAGGAACATTCATGCCAAGTTTCACCTTCATAGCTGCAGTGGTTTCAGAGGAGAAGATGTTTACAGACGACGAACGACGGACAACCAAGCCATGACATAAGTACACCGGACCATTGGTCCAGGTGAGCTAAAAAGGCAATAAAACTTGCAAAATATACCAGCGAGAAAATAACAACTTGCAGCACACGTAACCAATAGTAACCAGTGACATTCCTGAATTCAAACACAGGAACATGAAAGTATACTGTCTGGAGCAATATTGAGGTTGTTTAGAAGAGCTAGTAAAATACAGTAAAATACCACAATTATGAGTAGAAAAAATTATTCTACACTTATTAACCCGTGTTCACACTGAAGCTGACACGGGGAAATTCTCAGGTGATGGGCAGGTTAGTGGATTCAAATCGGAAGGCTTGGGTTGACCCAGTCATACAAACAGCAAATCAGAGACTTTTCCCGGTTGTTGCTTCGATGTGACAGGGGTACAGGTAGTAGAGGGTGGGTAAACTCTGTATATCCACGTTCATCCCCAGACTTCTTCCCACTAGGGATCTGTCCCTTTCTACAGTTTGGAGATTTTTTTAATTTTAACCTAGTTTGCTGGGCTTTTCTGGGGTTCAGATAAAACTTTACCTAATTTTTCCATTACAATTTCAAGCACCAAAGAGCACTGAAGCACTGACCTTCAAGCAAAAGCAAGTTGATATCTCACCTATGCTCCGGTAAAATGCCCTCCTCGCCAGTGCCATCATTAGGACTGTCCTCCATCAATTGGAGCAGGTCATATTTGCCAAACAGCAGCTTCTTCTCAGTGTCTTTCAACCTGGAGCATGACACAGATTACCAACAGGCCTATCATTACAGTTCAACTTGTACAGAAGCAATGATTGAGAACATATGTGCTGCAGACAAATATTTTGCATTTTAAATAACTTCTTTCTCACGCTGAAAAGAATGCATAGGACTTTTTGATTGTGATTTAATTTTGAATTGGTATACTCGGCAGACATTCACAGACATCAAACTGACACAGTTAAAAGTATGACAGTGAAACTGTTGAATTGCTCGCTCTAACAAATTTCCACTTTCTCAAGTCAGAATGATGCATATTAATACAGAACTGGCAGCAGTGTTGACCATTCTGTGACAAGAGCGTGAAAGACCCCTGTCAACATGAAAACCTGGACTGCTGCAACAAATGTCAGAGTAGTCAATAAATGCTGAGAAAGACTTGACATTTTAGGGGCCGTATTCATGGAGGGATGATATCGCTGTTGGCGGGCCACCAAAGTCTATTGTCCGTTAACTCCCAGCAAGGGCTATTAAGGGGTCTTCAGGGTAAAGTGTAGAAATAACCATTACAATGTAAACATAAAGCGTTGCTGAATACCCCAAGGTCAAGGTCAAAGGTCAAATCACCAATAAAACCCTGACGTTGCACATCTATGGGTCATAGTGAGTTACTATACCAAATTTGGTGAAGCTACGATCATTAGTTGCTGAGCACTGACTCTCACAAAGTCCAGGACAGACCACAGACAGACATGCAGGTGACGACAATACCCCTCTGGCCAAAGTTGGCCGAGGGGTAAAAACTAAGAATAAACATACTCAAGAGTTTCACTTCATAAAATGTAGTATTTTGATAAAAATTTACATGGTTGTCATGGAAACAGCACTTTAATGACAAAATCTGAAAAAGTTTTGTGGCACTGACATTTCAATAACCCATGGTTAGATTTTACTCAAATTAGTCTCATATGAAAGGTTTAAGATAGTTCTATGAAATGACAAAGGATTTTTTATTTGGAACATTTATGAATATTTAATAAGCTCTGTTATGTAACCGTAACGAAAATCGCTATCATCAACTAGCTTCATTTTCAAAATTAACCCCCTAGGGATGCACCTATCTTGAAAATCCTATGTCATTTCATAGATCTCCAACAGATACAACTTCAGTCCAAATTTCAAGTCAGTCAGATGAATATTAATGATTTTATGAATGCCACAAGGTTGAAGATCAGTTAAAATTGTTATTTTGGGTAATTTGCATTAAAAGTCACAAGTAACAATTGAGGTAGAAGAAAAACATAGATTCTTGGTGTTTACTGGCATCTCACTGCATTCCTTTATTTATTTTATGCGCAAATTAAAAATATTGAAATTTTAAAAAAAATTTAAATTTTTACCCTGAAGACCCCTTAATGAAGGGACATGTGGTCTCATTGGCCCTCCTTACTGTCCAATAATTCAGAGCCACAAGAGTGAGCCTATAGCTCTCACAAAGGGACAACAGTCGACACTCAAAATGGTGTTGATCCGTCGAATGCGACACAGACGTAACTCGGAAAAAATAGGACCAAGGGTCCTGTAGCTTACCGGCAAGAAGTCTTATAGTGATGATACAAGTTATGAAAATTTCATGTGAAGTTTGACATTCGAATCAATGAAAATCAATGTCAAGGTCACTAAATAAAAGTTCACATACATTTATAAGACCTCCTGTAATACAAACACAATCCTAAGCTCTGAAGCAGTTTTGGTGATACAAGTCAATGAAAATTCAATATGTCAATTGTGAACATTAAAAGGTCACAGAAGGTCAAGTTAAGGTCAGCAAATGGACTTCCTATATGACTTTCTAAATGTCATTATACAAAACTTGGCTCAATCTGTGACCATTTTGGTGATACAAGTCATTGTTATTTCACTGATGAGTTTGACCCTCAAAGGTCACTGACAGTCAAATTGAATGTCACCAAATGAAAGTTCATATGTGACTTCCTATATGTCTCTCACACAAACCTAGGCACCATCTGTGACTGTTTTGGCAATACAAGTAATTGTAATTGTATTATATCAAGTTTGACCTTCAAAGGTCACCAACAGTCAAGTTGAATGTAACCAAATGAAAGTTCATATGTGACTTCCTAGATGTCAGTAACACAAACCTAGGCTCCATCTGTGACCTTTCTAGTGATAGAAGTCATTGAATTTTCACTAGGTCAAGTTTGACCTTCGAAGGTCAATGTGAAGGTCACCAAATGAAAGTTCATATACGACTTCTTAAACGTCTCCAATTAAAACCTACACTCTATCTGTAATGATTTTGCTGATATAAGTCATTGAAATTTCACTGTATAGTTGTTGAAGATCACTGAAGGTCAAGTTCAAGGTCACCTAATGAAACTTCATACATGACTTCCTATATGCCCACAATACAAACCTAATGTCTATCTGTCATAGTTTTGGTGATAGAAGTCATTGAAATTTTACTGTGAGGTTTGACCTACAAAGGTCACAAAAGGTCAAGTTCAAGGCCACCAAATGAAAGTTCATATATGACTTCCTATAAGTGTTCAATACACCTATGTTCCCAATCTCTAATATTTTCAAGCCTAGAAGCCTTTGAAAATTGTAACATTTTGCTTGAACTCAAGTTTGACCTTTCAAGGTCATCTGAGTTCAACTTTAACACAGCCAAAATATAGGTCATATATAACTTCCTATATGTCAGTACATACCTGCAAACTCAAGACGGATGAAACAGGTGACAAACTAAACCCCTGTTGGGGGAATCCCCCCCCAGAAAAAAATTGTGATTTTAACACATAAACAAGAGGCTCCTCAGAGTCTGTTCTCGGGCTGGGTCAATCGCGATACCGTGCGCGCGCATGAGCAGGACAATCGCGACCCCGGAAAAAAAAAAAAAAAAGAAGAACGGAGCCCAAACTTAGACTCGTGGCCTACCGGCCCCAGTAATTAAGCATTCTGGCGTACTCTGAGAAGAAAATTAAGAGAAAAGACATCAATTGCTTCAAGAAAAAAAAAAACATTTATTAATACCACTAAAGCTGTGGTTTGTAAGCAATTGCAGTGCTAAAACTGCTTGGACTTAACAAATGGGTCCCACTTACAGCTAACACATAGTAACTCAGCAACTGAATAGGAATTACTAAGTTTTAGTTGGTTCTCCCTAAGCCACTCACCTGGCTCAGGCTGTGAATGAGTGAATATTCCGGACTGATTTTTATCATACATAATATTTTTACTGTGAAAGAAAATTAACACTAGTAATTATTATGAACCAAGATGAACATTTAAATATTAAAATACAAATTGCCATAATCTAGAACAGGGGTAGGGAACCTTCTCCAGAAAGAGCCACTGTGGGTGCAGACTTTCATACCAACCAAGCTGCTGCACACCTGATACTACTAATCAACCTCTGGAATGTTATTGAGGGCCTTGATTAATAGAATCAGGTGTGCAGCAGCTTGGTTGGTATGAAAGCCTGCACCCACAGTGGCTCTTTCTGGACAAGGTTCCCTATCCCTGATCTAGAATATAGAGCACTACAGGAAATCAAGGAACAAATACTTGTTCAAAATATGAAAACAGCATTCCTTAGACATCAATATACAACTCTTTTTTGTGTATATATTTACAAGTTATTTTAATTTAATGTTTTTGAATTTTAACTAAAGATTAAGAATTTCCTTGGCAACAAACACCTGTAAACAAAATAATAATTCATTAAATAATGGTCGTGCTTGTAGGCTGATGTGTGTCACCAGTCCAGTGCTTTTCATTTCATTTTATCTAGTCGCATAAACACATGCACAGCGTTTGATTGCGCAATTCCCCCGCCAATTCCTTACACAAGATGGCAGACGCATCACACGTTTTGCGGTTGGTTCAGTCAATGACGTTGTCCACTCTAGTGTTTTCTTTGCTCTGTGGGTGGGACTGGCGCGGAGGCAGGAAAATGGGGTCATTCCACTCGCTACCATAGTTTCAAAGTCGCGCCGTTAGGTTATCCATAGTGCGGTTGCGGAGGATGATATAAGAAACTGTAGGAGCCCATCTTCGTTCAAAACTGGACGAAAACTTCTTTTCACATTATCCAAAGACTGTATCGCAAAATATGCGAAGGGGATTTCAAAAGCCCGTCACAGATTGGCGCATTTCAAAAAAAATTATCGCATTTTGCGATACGATGCCGCTTATCGCCAGCCCCGCATTAAATGCTAACCCAACTGCATCGTCCATGTTAACGTCACATAATCCGCTAGACTGGAACAGGTCTTTGGGTTAAATCACTAAATAATTCTAGCCTACAGCAGAAACGGGTGTATTTTGATTCCTTACCAGTTCGTTTTCATTTCCGTGATCTCACGACAACGGCATACTTTAAACCACGTAACAATTCGGATGCAGTGGAGATAGTCTTTAGAAAATCACTAGCATTGCATCTATCTAGGTGGCTAACGTTAACACAATTCAGACGGGCTATTCACAATTACGTTAAACGTGAGAAACGGATCATAACACACTTTAGGAACTCCTTACTTTAGCAAGTAGATGTCTAGATACATAACCCCAACTTCAACGGTGTATTATATCGCTGACAGATAATGAGGCTTACCTCAGATTTAGTACTGAAGTAGGCTACTATGGTAACGTAGTAGACCTTCGTCAAAAAGTTGCAAGTTGCAACTTGCCACCATCGAAGCGAAATCCTTATCTTGATTGGACAAAAAAACTTGCACGATGCGTTCTATCCAATGAGTATATATTGGTTCCATCAAGGCTACTGACGATTCTGATACTCCAATCGTGTGGCGCTCCATGAGCTTTGATTCTATGGGTCCAGCGCCAGGTAGATGTTCCCTTCTTCGCCTAAGGGTCATGTAGGCCTGGAGTGAACTCTCCCCTCTTCCCTGACGCCAACACCCCCCCTTTTCAAAAACTCCCTGGTTCTGCACGATTCACGTAAACGACCCAACTGTCCAAAAAAAAAAATTGGGCGAAAGGTGACTTGTTTGCAGGTATGCAGAAATACAAAGGTGATCTCTATTGTTTGCAGGTCTTGCTTATTCATGAAGTTACAGCGCCCCCACCAGACCCACTTCTGTCAGTTCAATTAAAAAAATGACACTCCTAGCTTTTTAACATTGTTAATATTTTCCTTCACTGTACATTGATGGTACCAAGGGAAGTTGATTGCTCGATTTATGACATTGATGGTACCAAGGGAAGTTGATTGCTCGAAAAAATTTATCATCTGAGGTGAACTTTCATATAACGAAATATAGGTCATATATGTTTTTGAGAAATAATTTTTTAAAATTTCTCAGTCCTATCTTTAACATTGGGACCAAAATTTCAAGGGCCCATAAAACGGACAAAAATGATTCAATCTTAAATCAGGGAAAAAAAAAAAAAAAAAACCGTCTGGAGATATGGTCTAGTAGCATGTCATGGCAAATTTACACAAAAATTCATCTGGCCAAAAAAAAAAAAAAAAAATGTTCCGGACGACTGACGCCACATGACAATAGCTTATTGGCCCACACGGCCGGTAAGCTAAAAATAGCATTTTCCCCATTCCTCCCTGCATTTGAGTGCGGTTCTGTTCGCCTCTCTAAAGGACAAATGGTAACTTCTGTGACATTTTCTCCCACACTTTTGTTCATTTATGCTGACAACAGAGGGCCACGTTCAGGATATATTGCCTCTAATAGCAGTGCAACTTTGCAGTGTTGACAGTTACCTTGCTCAATGAATCTCTTCTCGGGAAGAGCAAACAAGTCCTTTTCCTTTCTTTTTATACTGCATGTTTCTCGCGTCTTCTTTGGCTGTCTTCGGTGCAGTGGAAAACTCGGTCATACTCTCAAAATAAACGGGACATTTGCTGTTGGCCCTGCGTACTACAGTTCATGAGTACTTCTCACGTTCTGAAAGTTACAGTCCTTTAGCGATCGAGATTTTAGGGATTATCGCCCCAAGAAGCAACAGACCCTTCATGAATAGGTGTCCAGGTGAGGATGTGTCGTGACAACTGACAACAAAAGACTGAAGAGATACAACAGCTACACTGCAAGATGCACTGAAACTACAAAAACAGGACGACTCGCTTACAGATAATCTAAAAAATAACAGCAAGACATTAGTGATTATTCTCCCTCAAATACACAAGAATTGGGTCCACTGTACCCAACATGGTATTTAACTCATTTTCACCTCTGGTTCTCCTTCGTCTCCTTCAGAATTTGCTCCAGGGTGTTCTTATAATTCACCGGCCTGCTTTTGTTTGCAAGGGGCTGAAGGGAAAAGAGAGAAACAAAGATTAGTGAAAACATTCTGACATGAAATAAACTGAAATGAAAGGCTCACATGCAGCTGCAAGCCCAACAGAGATTAGCAGGCAACCCAAAATCAGAGAGGAAGCCACAGTTACAACACAGATGAGGCAAAGCAGGGCTGGGAAATATATCGATATAGTATTGATATCATGATATAATATTAGATGTTGCCTGGCATGTTGGAAATCGTAATATTGTAATATGACATAAGTACTGTCTTCTCTGGTTTTAAAGGGCGCACTACAGTAAATTGATAAATTTTTCTGCACTTACTGGAATGTTCTAGCAGTTTCTGTACATGCTTTGTCATCATCTCCACATTACTAATGACTGTTGATCAAAAATGACGACGTAAATATTTTGGGAAAGCACCAGTAGTTGTACCTACAGTATTGTCATCGAGGTATTCAGTCAAAGCTATTGCGATATTTGACTTTCTCCATATAGCCCAGCCCTAATGCAAAGTAATGATAAGAGCGCTCTGAGAGCACAATATCCCCTGCCCTTTCATATTCGATACATGCATCATCAAAGTATATCAAACATTCAAACCAGGTTTCCAAAAATTTTGAAGAGAACTGCAGCAGGAGTTGATTTCAGAAGACAATTACAATCTCATAATGAAAGCAAAACAAAACATCTTAAGTCAGGGGCAGTAACTCTGGCAAAAATCATCCAAGTAGAATCATAATATAATATACATAGCACCAGTGTCAAGCAAACAATATTACTAAGTTAAAAAAAAAATTCGAACGCAACTGTAGGAGGAGTCGATTTCAGAACAAAGCTGCTGTGGTGGGAAAAATATTCTTAACCCTCGTCCAACCAAGGGGGGCACCCCACCCCCAACAGATTTTTTCCTGTTGCACTAAAACGTTAACAGATATGATCTAATGCTTCTAGGTAATTGTTTATTCATCCTTTGCGCTCATTTTCATGAAAAAACGATGAGGGTACCTCACCCATTGGGGGTAGGGTAGGCCATCAAAGTCGAAGGGTAGAGGGGGGGTGGTTGCCACCAGCGTCAATTTTTGCCTGTTTTTGATACAAAATATGCTTACAAATTAGTTGCAAATAGTATGCTATTATTATGTTTCATGCTCAATGAACTTTGTTGACCACACTGATTGTCATGCTTATTGATTTATTGATGTAGCTTGTCCTTGTATTAGTAAATCTTGGAATTACAATGACCAGCAGTGACCAGTAACCTTGAAGTGATCTTCACCTAATAACATTAGAAGTACATGACCGACATACTTTTACTTGTGTGTTTGACTGGTTACTGTACTGTATATACTATTTTTATCCAGTGCTATAGGCCTACTATTATACAAGTTCATAGAATTGTTCATAAAGTTGTTCTCATAATTCATAGATAAACCTTTTATGCAAGTGTGTTCTATCCATAGACTGTATAAAAAGATGGACGAAGCAACAGTGATGTCACCCATTGGTTTCAGCATACCATTTAGGAAGCCTCGATTTTGGCAATTTGAATTGCGCCATGTTGTCATTTTGAAACCGGAGGTGATTTCTATTGGACGAGAGCGAGAATCAAGATCCGGGGAGGGACATAAGAGATAGATCTGACCGTATCGGACGAGGACCAGAGGATAGCCACGCCTCTCAAGCATATTCTGGCTTTATCCTTTATTCTAGTCTACTTGGGACCATAATTTACAAAAATGAACATCATGATGTATCGAAGGAGACTTGAAACTTGCTATAGCTAACATAAAATAATGTGAAAAATCATTATTTAAATGAAAAATCAGGTGGGAAAGTAGGGTCATTTTCTCATAGACTTCTATAGCATTGAACTTCTCTCAGCAACCACCGACATTGCCATCTGCTGGCCATTAAATAGAATGCCATTTTACGGTACTTCCGCATGGGCTTCTTTTTTCAGACCAGAGTGCTGCGTCCATATTTTTATACAGTCTATGGTTCTATCATAGAGAAAAACAAAGAAAATGTGAAAAATGTTCAGAAAACTATTTGTTTTCCTTTAGTGTGTGTTTTTCCCAAAATGAGTTACTTATGACATCATAGTAATGTCAAATTTATGTTACTCATGAGTTTATAACATTCATAATAATACTAAAATATTAATTGTAGTATCAGTATTTCTAGAGGTTACAGAAAGTTACTTATTTTCATCTAAATTTAATTAAAATATAAAAAAAACATTGATTTTTGTCATTTTGATGTTTTTTCCTAATATGGTGTTGTTGAAATGTGTTTTATTTGTACTTGATTTGAAGAGAGGACATATGTAGCTGTACACTGATACCAAACAAGATGATGTTTATCACTTAATTGCGAAATAATCGGGGGCCCTTGGTCGGGTTGTAGTAGAAAAACCCTTGGTTGGATGAGGGTTAAATACTCTAAAATCAAGGTATCACCATAATCACAGTTCAACAGAAAGAACTGAGCCAGGCCTTTCAAACCACTGTAAGAGAAGTAGTAGTGAAAAGGCCAAAACTCATAAATCTGTCAGAAAACCTGATAACGAAGCTCATGCTGAACGCTCAAGGCCGGCTTGATGAGCTAATCTTCCGGAATGACCACATTGGTAGTAAACCTGGTGCCCACGACCAGAGCATGCGCACTTGAGTGCTCTGGAACCATCCATGGCCCGAGATAACTTACTGAACTTCAGGTGAACTCAAGGTTTGGGAGGCTCATATGTGGTCTTCGAGCAACCCTGGAGGCCTAAAATGAATTTACACTATGATGTAATGGCAAACTGGTTACTATGGGTGGAGGGTTGCTATATGACAATGTACCAATCAGAATTAATAATGTTGGATAAGGTATAAAGAGTCACGTTTAATCCCACCTAAAGGAACGTGCCAAAAGGCCAATAAATATAAGGGTTCGGACAATCGGAGGTCAGTCGGAGTGGGGTGATTGATGAAGAATGAATGCTATGTGGTTTGCGCAGACCAGCCTGGTTTTTTGTGTTTCACCTGGATTGACTTACAATAAACCCAATAGCATCAGACTCTGAAGAATGTGTCCATTTTTTGGAGATCGATTTAAAAGGGTCCGTGGAACACTTTTTCCACTTGCTCGGTCGAAGTTTTGTTTCCCTACGACACTACCCTTCTCAGGACGGACGGACTAACATATTGCCCATTCCTAATCCTCTTTGGTCTTTGAAAACAATGGGAAATACTACAGTAACCGAATTAGCCTACAATCAGAGCAAATTCTGGCCATATTTTAGACCACCATTACAAAATAATGGACTCTCTTGGATTGAAAACCCATCATTTCTCTGCTATACCACTCCAGCAGTTAAATTAAACATACAAAAATGGTGTACCATTTCAAATTGAAGAAATCTGAGGCAAAATACTTCGGTAACAAATTCACCTTAGAAAATTAACCAAAAAATTTCCAGATTTTGCATATCAGATTGCGTTGAATTGATGATAGATGAGAAGAAATGGCACTCAATTTCTCAACGCCTACCATGTACCATTCAGTCTGAGGGCTTTGCTTTGGGTAAATAGAACTTTATTGATGAATACAGTCTGTTTTTTGCATCCTTTCTCATGTTAAATCAAGAAAAAAAAACCATGAAAATTTCAATAAAACAGGCCGTTAGCTCCAATTGTCGTAAATGCAAACACCCAGTAGCACACCAATGAACAGCAATGTACATACCATGCATGTGAAAAATGTCATTTCCGACGCACGTGCCAATCAAGATTTTTTAAGAAACCATAAATAATTCATACAGTCCAGTTTGTTTCCCCAAAATATAATAATTCACTTACCAGCTGGTAAAAACATCCAATATCCCAATCAAATGTTAAGTAGTATATATCTTGCCAAAAAACTGCATTAGATGGGACCTTTATGCAGGACATTTTGAAATGGTAGGGAGCAGTTTGAAAGCAATAAATTAATGTTTAGTAAACATTAATTTATTGCTTTCAAACTGCTGTTCGTGAAACGTAAGGAGTCAAAATGTAAGGTGCGCTTCCGTTATTGTTTCGACAGGAATTTGCAGATTATGTCTAGAGATACAGAAAGGCGAGACAATAAATGTGGCGACTGTAGATTTTGACATTGAGAACTGTGGCGAGAATTGGCGCAGGTACATTAGCATTGCGGGAAAAAAAAAAAACATCTGGGACCAGGGAAGCCAAGACTGGCAAATTGACAGATACATGAACTGACCAAGGAACATGACAGTAGAGCACTTAGTGGTGTGCAAAACCCCTGGCGGCCATGCTTACAGGCAATGTGCAGACAGGAGGCAGCTGTGCTTACAGGCAATGTGCAGACAGGAGGCAGCTGTGCTTACAGGTGCTTACAGGCGTGCAGACAGGAGGCAGCTGTGCTTACAGGTAATCGAGACAGGAGACAGGAGACAGGAGGCAGGCTGTGCTTACAGGTAGACAGGCTGCAGCTGTGCTTACAGGTAATGCAGACAGGACAGGAGGCAGCTGTGCTTACAGGTAATGCAGACAGGAGCAGGTAATGCTGTGCTTACAGGACAGGAGACAGCTGTGCTTACAGGTAATGCGCAGACAGGAGAGCAGCTGTGCTTACAGGTAATGCGCAGGTAATGAGACAGGAGGCAGCTGTGCTTACAGGTAATGCAGACAGGAGGCAGCTGTGCTTACAGGTAATGCCAGACAGCAGGAGCAGTGTGCTTACAGGACAGGGACAGCAGCTGTGCTTACAGGTAATGTGCAGACAGGAGGCAGCTGTGCTTACAGGTAATGGCAGACAGGCAGCTGTGCTTACAGGTAATGCGCGAGACAGGAGGCAGCTGTGCTTACAGGTAATCGCGAGACAGGAGGCAGCAGTGCTTACAGGTAATGCGCAGACAGGAGGCAGCTGTGCTTACAGGTAATGCGCAGACAGGAGGCAGCTGTGCTTACAGGTAATGCGCAGACAGGAGGCAGCTGTGCTTACAGGTAATGCGCAGACAGGAGGCAGCTGTGCTTACAGGTAATGCCAGACGCAGACAGGACAGGGCAGCAGGTGTGCGCAGACAGGAGGCATGCTTACAGGTAATGCGAGACAGGAGGCAGCTGTGCTTACAGGTAATCGCAGACAGACAGGAGACAGCTGTGCTTACAGGTAATGCGCGCAGACAGGAGACAGCTGTGCTTACAGGTAATCGCGCAGGAGACAGGAGGCAGCTGTGCTTACAGGTAATGTGCAGACAGGAGGCGAGACAGGAGACAGCTGTGCTTACAGGTAATGCGCAGACAGGAGGCAGCTGTGCTTACAGGTAATGCGCAGACAGGAGACAGCTGTGCTTACAGGTAATGCGCAGACAGGAGGCAGCTGTGCTTACAGGTAATGCGCAGACAGGAGGCAGGAGACAGACAGGTGCTTACAGGTAAGGCGCAGACAGGAGACAGCTGTGCTTACAGGTAATGTTGAGACAGGAGACAGCTGTGCTTACAGGTAATGCGCACAGGACAGGAGGCAGCTGTGCTTACAGGTAATGTGCAGACAGGAGGCAGCTGTGCTTACAGGTAATGTGCAGACAGGAGGCAGCTGTGCTTACAGGTATCAGACAGGAGACAGGAGACAGCTGTGCTTACAGGTAATGTGCAGACAGGAGGCAGCTGTGCTTACAGGTAATGTGCAGACAGGAGGCAGCTGTGCTTACAGGTAATGCGCAGACAGGAGACAGCTGTGCTTACAGGTAATGCGCAGACAGGAGGCAGCTGTGCTTACAGGTAATGCGCAGACAGGAGGCAGCTGTGCTTACAGGTAATGCGCAGACAGGAGGCAGCTGTGCTTACAGGTAATGCGACAGGAGACAGGAGGAGACAGGAGGCAGCAGTGCTTACAGGTAATGTGCGCCAGACAGGAGGCAGCTGTGCTTACAGGTACGCGTGCAGACAGGAGGCAGCTGTGCTTACAGGTAATGTGAGACAGACAGGAGGCAGCTGTGCTTACAGGTAATGCGCAGACAGGAGACAGGAGACAGCTGTGCTTACAGGTAATGTAAGAGACAGGAGGCAGCTACAGCTTACAGGTAATGTGCAGACAGGAGGCAGCTGTGCTTACAGGTAATGCGCAGGTAATGTGCAGACAGGAGGCAGCTGTGCTTACAGGTAATGCGCAGACAGGAGGCAGCAGTGCTTACAGGTAATTGCAGACAGGAGACAGCTGTGCTTACAGGTAACAGGTAAGTTGTGCTTACAGGTAATGCGAGACAGGAGACAGCTGTGCTTACAGGAGAGACAGGAGACAGCAGTGCTTACAGGTAATGCGCAGACAGGAGGCAGCTGTGCTTACAGGTAATCTCGCAGACAGGAGACAGCTGTGCTTACAGGTAATCATGCAGACAGGAGGCAGCTGTGCTTAGCAGGTAAGGAGAGGCAGCTGTGCTTACAGGTATGCGCAGACAGGAGGCAGGAGTGCTTACAGGTAATGCGCAGACAGGAGGCAGCTGTGCTTACAGGTACAGGTAATGAGGCAGACAGGAGAGACAGCTGTGCTTACAGGTAATGCGCAGACAGGAGAGCAGCTGTGCTTACAGGTAATCAGGCAGGAGACAGGAGGCAGCTGCTTACAGGTAATGCGTCTTACAGACAGGAGGCAGCTGTGCTTACAGGTAAGAATGGCAGCAGACAGGAGGCAGCTGTGCTTACAGGTAATGCGCAGACAGGAGAGGCAGCTGTGCTTACAGGTAATCGCAGACAGGAGGCAGCAGTGCTTACAGGTAATGCGCAGACAGGAGGCAGCTGTGCTTACAGGTAACGCGAGACAGGAGGCAGCTGTGCTTACAGGTAATGCGCAGACAGGACAGGAGGCAGCTGTGCTTACAGGTAATGCGAGGACAGAAGGCAGCTGTGCTTACAGGCAATGCGCAGACAGGAGGCAGCTGTGCTTACAGGTAATGCGCAGACAGGAGGCAGCTGTGCTTACAGGTAATGCGCAGACAGGAGGCAGCTGTGCTTACAGGTAATGCGCAGACAGGAGGCAGCTGTGCTTACAGGTAATGCGCAGACAGGAGGCAGCTGTGCTTACAGGTAATGCGCAGACAGGAGGCAGCAGTGCTTACAGGTAATGCGAGACAGGACAGGAGCAGACAGGAGTGCTTACAGGTAATGCGTGAGACAGGAGACAGCTTACAGGGAGGAGCTGTGCTTACAGGTAATGCGCAGACAGGAGGCAGCTGTGCTTACAGGAGGCAGGAGACAGCTGTACAGGTACAGGACAGGAGGCAGCTGTGCTTACAGGACAGACAGGAGGCAGCTGTGCTTACAGGTAATGCGCAGACAGGAGGCAGCTGTGCTTACAGGTAATGCGCAGACAGGAGGCGGCAGTGCTTACAGGTAATGCGCAGACAGGAGGCAGCTGTGCTTACAGGTAATGCGCAGACAGGAGGCAGCTGTGCTTACAGGTAATGCGCAGACAGGAGGCAGCTGTGCTTACAGGTAATGCGCAGACAGGAGGCAGCTGTGCTTACAGGTAATGCGCAGACAGGAGGCAGCAGTGCTTACAGGTAATGCGCAGACAGGAGACAGCTGTGCTTACAGGTAATGCGCAGACAGGAGGCAGCAGTGCTTACAGGTAATGCGCAGACAGGAGACAGCTGTGCTTACAGGTAATGCGCAGACAGGAGGCAGCAGTGCTTACAGGCAATGTGCAGACAGGAGGCAGCAGTGCTTACAGGTAATGTGCAGACAGGAGGCAGCTGTGCTTACAGGTAATGCGCAGACAGGAGGCAGCTGTGCTTACAGGTAATGCGCAGACAGGAGGCAGCTGTGCTTACAGGTAATGCGCAGACAGGAGGCAGCTGTGCTTACAGGTAATGCGCAGACAGGAGACAGCTGTGCTTACAGGCAATGTGCAGACAGGAGGCAGACAGGACAGGCAGACAGGAGGCAGCGTACAGGTAACGCGCAGACAGGAGACGGCTGTGCTTACAGGTAATGTGCAGACAGGAGGCAGCTGTGCTTACAGGTAACAGGAGACGCAGACAGGAGAGGCGGCTGTGCTTACAGGTAATGCGCAGACAGGAGACAGCTGTGCTTACAGGTAATGCGCAGACAGGAGACAGCTGTGCTTACAGGTAATGCGCAGACAGGAGACGGCTGTGCTTACAGGTAATGCGCAGACAGGAGGCGGCTGTGCTTACAGGTAATGCGCAGACAGGAGAGGGCTGTGCTTACAGGTAATGCGCAGACAGGAGGCAGCTGTGCTTACAGGTAATGCGCAGACAGGAGGCAGCTGTGCTTACAGGTAATGCGCAGACAGGAGGCAGCTGTGCTTACAGGTAATGCGCAGACAGGAGGCGGCTGTGCTTACAGGTAATGCGCAGACAGGAGGCGGCTGTGCTTACAGGTAATGCGCAGACAGGAGGCGGCTGTGCTTACAGGTAATGCGCAGACAGGAGGCAGCTGTGCTTACAGGTAATGCGCAGACAGGAGGCAGCAGTGCTTACAGGTAATGCGCAGACAGGAGACAGCTGTGCTTACAGGTAATGCGCAGACAGGAGACAGCTGTGCTTACAGGTAATGCGCAGACAGGAGACAGCTGTGCTCTCAGGTAACGCGCAGACAGGAGGCAGCTGTGCTTACAGGTAATGCGCAGACAGGAGACAGCTGTGCTTACAGGTAAGGTGCAGATAGGAGGCAGCTGTGCTTACAGGTAACGTGCAGACAGGAGGCAGCTGTGCTTAGAGGTAACGTGCAGACAGGAGACAGCTGTGCTTTCAGGTAATGTGCAGACAGGAGGCAGCTGTGCTGTCAGGTAATGCGCAGACAGGAGACAGCTGTGCTTACAGGTAACGCGCAGAAGAGAATAAAAGTCCGCACACTGTTTAAGTTGCTCCCAGAAGACTTTATTCCTTGCACAACGTTTTTCCTTGCCGACGGCAGTGGCCGCCGTCAGGTGAGTTCCACACATGTGATAGGGGTGGGGGTGGGGGTTTATATACACTAAAGATGGTAGACGGACCAAACCAAAGTGCAATGAGTTCCAATATCCAAAAATAATCACATCAACCCCATATTACCTATGATCCCAAAACAACACTACATACATATAAAAAGAAGTGAAGGCATATCAAGAATGCATATAGGCTATTCTCCACAGACAATCAGCACATTAAATAGTATATGCAGTACAAGTTATATCCAAATGATATAGCCTAGTATCTCAGGGTATATTTTAAACCCATAGGTCAAGCATAGGTACAGTTTAAAACTCCCAATTTGTACACATGCAAAGAAAACACTAATACATCAAAATCAGTTAGAAACACATTCCGTGCAAAAACTAAAACTGACAATCGTAGCTACAATTCATAAAAAAGGTTTGATATCGAACTCTTCATTGAGACCAAAAGGAGCCATTGTATTGAGGGTGTAAATGTAATAAGTTTCGGGATATAATAATTATAATATAATTTTCGGGATATAATAGGTATCGGGATACCTTTCTGAACGACCTGCCAGAGGGCAATTACAAATGAGGAAACTGTGCGCAATATGGATACACCATGAAAAGCAAAACATACACACATCCTCATAGCGGAAAGTCTTGTGGAATCCATGGTGTTATTACGTGCAGTAGCACGCATGTAATTTATCTGATTAAATGCCCTTGTGGCTTGGCCTACATGGGTAAGACTAGCAGGCAACTTAAAACTCGCAGTTGCGAACACAGGTGTAACATCCGTAGCGGTGATGAGCGCAATCCCGTAGCTGCACATTTTAAAGAAGCGGGACACAACATTAGCACTCTATGCTATATGGGTATCGAGAAGGTTAAAAAACCCCCCGTGGTGGGGACCTTGATAGGATACTTCTACAGCGCGAAACTTATTACATTTACACCCTCAATACAATGGCTCCTTTTGGTCTCAATGAAGAGTTCGATATAAAACCTTTTTTATGAATTGTAGCTGCTATTGTCAGTTTTAGTTTTTGCACGGAATGTGTTTCTAACTGATTTTGATGTATTAGTGTTTCCTTTGCATGTGTACAACTTGGGAGTTTTAAACTGCACCTATGCTTGACCTATGGGTTTAAAATATACCCTGAGGAACTAGGCTATATCATTTGGATATAACTTGTACTGCATATACTATTTAATGTGCTGCTTGTCTGTGGAGAGTAGCCTATATGCATTCTTGATATGCCTTCACTTCTTTTTATATGTATGTAGTGTTGTTTTGGGATCATAGGTAATATGGGGTTGATGTGATTATTTTTGTATATTGGGACTCATTGCACTTTGGTTTGGTCCGTCTACCATCTTTAGTGTATATAAACCCCCACCCCCACCCCTATCACGCGTGTGGAACTCACCTGACGAAGGCCACGTTGGCCGAAACGTTGTGCAAGGAATAAAGTCTTCTGGGAGCAACTTAAACAGTGTGCGGACTTTAATGCGCAGACAGGAGACAGCTGTGCTTACAGGTAATGTGCGCGCGGGAGTATCGGGCTCGGGGAAGGCACTCTTCTCCGGAGTGGCAGGGATGCGGTCGCTGCGGCTAAGGATCTCCTGCAGGGAGAGCAGTGGCTCATCCTCGCTGTCGCTGCTGCTATCTCCGACCATTAAGGCCTCCGGGTCAAGTTCTGGTTCCGACAGGTCCGAGTCTTCGCCGGACCTTCTCTCTGGTCCCTTCCGGAAAGGACAGCTCTCCGCATTTACGTTCTCTAGAGTCTCTGGGAAACAGGAGCCTGCGGCGGGGCTCATGTTCGCGCCGTCTCTGCCCGCTTCTGATGCTAATCCAACCTGGGGGGACACACAGGCACGGGGCTGTTCAGTGCCTCCTGCAGTGATAGGTAATGTGCTCGTCACGTCATCTTTACAAGGAACTGGGGATGTAACTCCCCTCTCAGGTTGGGTGGCCCTGCATGACTGGGACTGGTCACTGGTAGCTTGCATGTCCACCAGCCTGGAGGAAAAGTCCGGATCTTTTTGCGAGCCCTTCAGCCTCCCTCTAGCAGAAAGTGGACCAGGCAAAATTTGAATCGAATTAGTGCTCTTCTCTGACCAGAAGTGACGCTCCAGGCCTCCACTAGTATGTGCAACAGGGCTCCGGGACCGTGATAGGCTGCGTCTGGAAACGCCCACTTCCTGCCCGCCAGTCTGCCCCTTTTTGCCCAGCTCTAGGTTGTTATCTTGTGTTGGCTTGCAGTCCATGACCATGAAAGGCCCTCCCAAATCCTTAAAGCAAGGCCTCTTCCGATTCCCACCGACATCGCCCGCACAGTCCTCCTTCCTCTTTGCACAGGCTCGTCCTGAAACCATACTACTGCCACCTATTGGGCAAAACCACAAAAAACGCACCAAAAATTTTAGTAACTTCTTTATGAAGATCGCCAACTCTTAACCTGAGGAGACAATGCAAATGGTGGATGGAGGCATTCCAAAGAACAACTGAGTCCTCAAGTACACCAGCACCAGTAATTAACATACTTTTAATTGTAAAGAATATGGGAGAATTTACAACCCATTAAAAGTACACATTGAGGTGTCTGAACAAGCATCGTGGCACATAAGTCTCTTTTCTGCAAGATTTTGATGGGAAGATTTTCAATTTTGAAACATAAAAAATAGTAAAACAGGCATTGTTGATGTGCTCCAATCGGTTGATATTATGACATGATGATAATGCAATTCAAAGTGTAACATGTATAGGAATTCTCTTTTATTTTACCTGATGCTGTCACAGGACAAGACTTTTCCTTTGACTCGCAACAGTCATTCCACTGTATAAAGGATAGAAAAAAACAAGACGACACTGTCATCAATATCCCCCCAACCACTAAATCTTGTTTCCCAACTCAATCAAGGTCATAACTATTAACATACAGACAAACATCCATTGATCAAGGTACACTAGTTTCTGAAAAAACTTGTCCCTACTTATTTGTGCATCCACTCAGGAGCTAACAAACTCAATGATTATACACTAGTTACAATTTAAAAAGCCACAGGTGTGGAACCCTTAATAGCCATTTAAACGTCGTGTCACCTTGTGTCTATATATGCTAAACATTCAAGGGTATGTAAATTTATGATCAAGGCCGTTTGGGTGATTTCAGTTATCATTATGATTTAAAAAGGAGCCAAACACCTATTTGATGATAAATGATTTCACATGATCACCACCCTTAAAAAAAAAAAAAAAAAAAAAGACATTTTTTTGCATGATGAGTCATATTTTCAAAATAAATGACAACATTGTTTAAATTCAGCTAAGGGTGTGCAAACTTGAGAACAACTGTAACAGTAATGCAATATACATTTATGATTTTCTTTGATATTTGTGTGACCCACATTTTGAAAATGTGTCACAGTGGGCAGGGTGCAATATCAACCATGGCCCGAAGCCATAAAAAGTTACCACGTGGTCACTAAAATTTCCAATAGACCCGCTGTGGCCAAGGCTTCCCCCAGTAAAGTTTTGAGTATCCGATCTAAATCTGACCAAGGCGCACATTCTCACTTCATTTTAGCAAAAATTCATTCCAAACATTCTGTGGCCTTCAGTTATGTTTGGCAGTCGATATTATGAACATAAGACGCCAGTCAGACGCGTTACAATGTCGAGTTATCCAACAGTGACTGTCACGTTCAGGGAACCTGAACTATTGGGACTCAGACGAGGAGCCAACGACAACGTTAATGTTGTCGGATTATGAGCAGTAAAGGAAGCACAGGTTTCGAAATGAGTGGAAGCAAGAATACAGGTGGAAAGAGTACAATCATGCCAGGTCAGGATCTCCTCTGCAGTGCAGCGTGGTTTTATGTATGATCCAAAGTGAGTAAAGCCGGTAAAATTAGCGAAAGGTTGGAGTTGCGAATACCAAACTAGGTTTTCATACGCGTTTCTGAGATTGAAAACGGAACTTGCCGAAGAGAAAAATCACGTTTCTACTGGTTTATGTCTGTTTTTGTTCACATAATAAATGTACCATGAGGCCCGAAGTGGTTCAATCCTTTATAGCCATGGGCCTAAATAACCTTTATGGCACCGCGACCCGCGTATAGAACGGGTGCGACTGGGGCAGGACCATTTCTGCAGTTCTGAGAGGTTATATGAAAGGCCCAATGTGAGCAAAGCCTGTAAAATTCACCACAATCATGTCCAGAGTTTCAAAAAGAAGCTGGATTTTTTTTCTCTTTCTTTGCAAGGTACATGCGCTCAGACAGACAAAAATCACTTCGTTCACACAGGGCGTGCCCGTTTTTGACCACTTAATGTGCGTAACTAATTGCCCACGACGAATTAAGCCTTTAAGAATCATTCTGAATTGGCTCTAAAATTTGTAGAGAAAAAAAAATTCAAGTGGACTGGCAATTCTGAATAAGAGGCCGCAAATAAGAAACTATCTGCATAGTTGTATGACAGATCGCAACTTCGTAAAAGATCATTTGTTTTCGATTGCCTTTTTTGTATCGGTTTTATTCATGTTATGGCAACCAAAGTGTAATTTAGGTCACCAGATTTTGGGGCTTGGTAGCCCACGGGGCCAATGCTTTAAATTGTTTATGTCAAGCCCTGGTGTGCATATAACATGGCAAAGCTCTGTGTGCAGTGAATTGCCTTTTTGTAAATCAAAATATTCCCATTAACACTTCCATGAAATTACAGTCCAGGAAATCCATTCCACGGAAATGGAAATCTGGTTACAGTGGAATTACTAATACATCTAAAACCATTTTCCTTCATTTCAAAACTGCTTTCAAATAACAGGTAACTGACACAGGACTACCATCACTGGATTCCAATTTTTGCAGTTGGCAACCTTATTATTCATCTAGTGCTGATCTTAAAACATCCAATAGTAAAGTGAAAGGAGAAACCAAGGCACCGTATTCAGCATTAATTGTTGGCTTTCCATTATCACTGTTCTCACCAGCGTTATTTCGTTACCTGAAAAAATAAGTTGTCTTGGCCGCTACGCTGCCTTTCAAGCTGCGTGCTTGCAAAGTTTGACACATTTTCCAGTAAAATATGCGCAAATTTTCCTTAAAAAAAAAAAAAAAAAAACTCGTTTCTCTACCGTCGTCTTCGCTGCAAACGAATAGCGTATGGTTTGTTTTGACAGAAACAACCATGTGCACATCGTGATATGAGATTGTTTAGGAAAGAACAGGGGGGTGCTTGATACTCCCGTTTTCCACCTTGGGTGAATGATTAATACAGCTTCCAGAACGTTGCTGCAGCAGGATCGCATAAATAATTCCAGGATAACTGTGTTTTTTCCCATTGGTCGTTGCCCTAAATCTTACCCAGATACGGTAGTGCTATTATCTGATTGGCTATTGTGTAGCCCTTTTCCTTTTTTTTGATTGGCTGGCAGGTGGCAAGCTGCCACCAAGAACTCCAGGGAGACATGTTTGATTTCTGCCGCACACAAATACTGCGTGGCGTAAGTGCGTGACATCCGACTGAAATGAGTGACAATCATGCTCATTACGTGAGACTTGAGAGCCCTGTATTAACATAACCCGAGTTCACATCAGAACCAAAGCCGTCGCAAGTTTACCTTTAGCTTCGGTGGTCCCAGGTATCATTTAATGAGATTTTACATGCAAGATTTGTATTCTAGGTGAGTATATATATATCCTTAAATTGGGCCATCTAGACTGTCAAATAGGCCTCAAAAAACCATAAATTGCTAGAGCTTTGCCCCCCCGGGCCCCCCACCAGGGATCTTCCCCTGGACCCCATTGGGGGCCTCCGCGACCCCCAAACTCCCAGCCGGTTTGGGTGATGTCCCACCCCACTACGCTGTCGAAAATTTCTGGTGAGAGCCCTGATTATCATCCTTGGTGGATTGCAGCTTTCTAGCATAATTTATATTGTTATGTAATTGTAGGCTGAGCCAAAGAAACAAAGAGGCCAAAAATGTATTAACACCTGCCCATCCAACCTCCCATTGTAGCATAATGGGTGTTATTATGCACTTTGTATCACCCCGTTGCTGCAATAGCAGCCTCTACTCTTCTAGGAGGAATTTCAATAGGATGCTATAAAAATCTCAGCGATGCTGAGTATCCACGAGAGGCCAAAAAATTGCTGTCAACTTGGCCACCAGTGCTGGGTATTTAGGCCCGTCTCCTAGTCAGCTTTCCAGTCGATACCCACGAGTCCTTGACGAAGCGGAGGACAGGCCTCAATGCAGGCCAGTCAAATATTTCTACGCCGATATCAATACACCAAGTAAAGATGGGGCAATCTGAGGCTGGAACAAGAAAGGGCATTGGCCAGTCTGTGAAAAGCACAGAATAAGCTGGAATGTCATTGTACACTGGAGCATTAAGATATAATCTCAATGGACACTTATATGCCTAAAACACTTTTAAAAGCAGTCTGTAAATTGCCCATAATTTTTAGGCAATAAGAGAAACTTAAGATTTTCAAACCAAAATGGACTCCAAAAAAAGAATTCAGTTGAAAACACTATTCACCTGAGGGCTCTTATTAAAAGAGTCATTCCCCTGGAGAGACATGCACCCTGGAGACAAGATGGAGGGAGGCAAGACTATACTGGAGTAGCTGTGGCTAACTTTGAAGGGTACCAAGCAGGCATCCTTGCCAATCTTTAAAGTGGGATGATGGGTGGGAACGTTGAGATCCCCTGTTTGTGTGATGGGGACAGATGAGCAACATCGGTTCTCCCCACTGGCTTGGCTCCAGCGTGGGGGATTTAAGGTGGAAGTCTTAGCACCCGTCCTCAGTTCAGGGTTCTTCACTGAAGGGATTAATTTTGGCAGTAGATCTGAGAGCGAATCTCCAAACTTCACAGAGGCTGTGCAGGATAGGCTTTGGGCGGTACACTCTACTTCAGTTTCAAGGTCTCCGAGGATGATCCCATCCACTGTGTAACACAAAAAAAAAAATGTATGGAATTTCTTGAATAGTGATGACAAAAGAAGACTGGTAATGTCATCTTCAGCTCTTAGCAGTATAAGAGAAGTGTTTGACAATCAGTCCTATCACCAAAGGTTCAACAGACACCCAGGGTATAAAATATTTAACTTTCATTAAAGTGCATGCAAAAGGAGAAACTTGCAGCAACACTGGAGCACAATTTCCCTAAGCATGCAGCAAATGAATGCTCCTTCCATCTTTACTCATTTTCTTGCAAAGTATCATTGATTCAAGTTGGTTGACAAACAAGGTCAAACAAGACTGCTTTAGCATCAATAGACCACATCGGAGTTAGCTTTGCAATACCCATTATCCATTGCGCGTTACATCACGCATTTTCGGCTGGGGTATAAACTCTGCCGTATCTCATATAGATTTCCATTGACAACCACTAAGTACACAACGTTCATTCCTACCATTTATACGTGATATTTGCACACTTTTGTCAGAACCACTTGGAAAGTACGCAGTTTGTTGGTGTTTGTTTTATGAAGTTTTAGGGAGTTTAAAAGGTTGAATTACGTGATGAATGAAGAGGCTGCATGCATTCACTTTCATTTTGAAATACGACTATGGGCTGCAAACCATACAGCGAGATGTGAATTAAAATTTTAGCGCACGCAAACAGTGGGGCTTACGTTAGAAAGAAATTGTCACGACTGTTGGCAGAAAAAATGGAAAATAACCACTTCTAAAAGCAAAAAAGTTTAAGTTTTTCTTTCCTTTTATTTTAAATTGTCCATGCTGGCAGTACATATACAAGTTCATAGCAGTAAAGCTCATCTTTTCTCTCTTAATTAGATGCCAACTACATGGTGTGCTGTCAAGGGCTGCAAATGTCACATACTATCTTCCTAAGCGGAAAAGGAAGATCTGCCTAAAACATGCTGGCCTGTTCGGTCAAGGCGCAAGCGATTTCCCTCCACCATTCCGAATGTTACGCTTCCTAGCTGACCACGAGGTAAGACAAGGCTGGGTAAAGGCAGTCAACAGGCTTGATGTCAGAACTGGTATGTGTTCGGATTTTTAGCTCGATCCGAGCTTGATTCATAGAGATAGTGGTTTCTGTTGGGCTATTCAAATTAACTCTTGTTTGCTTTTCGAAGTGGTCATTTTCCATTTTTCTGCCTACAGTCGTGACAATTTATTTTTATCATAAACCCCACTGGTTGCATACACTATAATTTTCATTTCCTTCCCGCTGTATGGTTCGCAGCCCAAGAGTCTTATTACAAAATGAAAGTGAATGTATGTAGCCTCTTCATTCATCACATAATTCAACCTTTTGAACTCCTAAAACTTTATAAAACAAACACCACCAAATCACGTACTTTCCATGTCGTTGTTACTCTGCAACTTCCGACAAAAGTGTGTTAATATCGCGTATAACTGGTAGGAATGAACGTTGTGTGGCTGGCTGTCAATGGGAATCTATGATAGATAAGGTGGAGTTTATACCCCCAGCCGAAAATGCGTGACCTCACGCGCAATGGATAATGGGTATTAAAGCTAACTCCGATGTGGTCCATTGATGTCATTATTTCTCATGTTTTCGTTGTTTAGCCTTGCTGGCTCTGTTTGTTGCTGTCACTGGCATCAAGGCTACCGGAAAAACAGAACCGAACAGCGGAAGTAGGCATTCTGCCATGGCAGCGCCCATGGGCTTCTGGTGAAACTTGTGGATACCCCCAGCCGAAAATGCGTGACGTCGCGCACAATGGATAATGGGCATTGCAAGCTAACTACAATGTGGTCCATTTGTCTAGCACAAATTTGTCGACGAACATCGAAACGATTCATTCATTTTAACGGTGCAAACAACATCTTATACAGTGAACTTCGCGCCTCTTGAACTTGACCACCAGGAAGCTCTAGCCGCTTTATGTTAAGCACACCCACAGCAGACATGTTCGCGCCAAATGTAAATAGATTCACTTGACAAACTAGCTCCAATAACTGTAAAACAAAAACCATACGTAAAAATTAAAAAGGTAGCAAGTCACAACAAAAGTTCTAGAAATTAACAAGAAAACAGTAAACATTACTTGAGCTGGATAGCTGGTCCATTTAACGTCAACACTAGATAACGCAGACTAACTTGAGTTCAAAATCAAGAAGAGGCTACTGATAGCCTTTACTAGGGCCGATGAGCTTTTAACTTCGTGCTCGTAACTAAAATTTACGCATGCGCTGCACTGGAAACTGAACCCAGGGAACATCGCCACACGGAAAATAATAGCCTGCGAGCAGGCTCTCTTGTTTGCGATGGGAGGCGCGAGTTGAGGGGCGGCGAGAGGATTGGGGAGAGGGAGGGAAAAGAGAGCCTGCACGAAAGCCAGGGGTTTTTGAATTCCCCGCGTTCGTCCACGAACGCAGCATTCTGATTGGTCGAATTTGACAGTTGAACACTTTCAGGGCCGGTGTTCTGACAAATTTTGCCACCTATCAAAATCTGCTACCTCGCGGTTCTGCGCTTGCGCAAACCTAAAATCTCGGGCTGTTTCCTCGCTTATATTTTAAGTATCTTCAAAAATCATAAAAATAGATTTATTTTCAGTGCGCATTTCGACCTGTAAGCGTACATATATTTGCATGTACACGCTGGGTTTTCCTGAAAATGCAGAAATTAGATGATAATGGCGTATATGGGCATAAAGCTTCAAACAAATTTATCCAACTCATAACACCTGCTTATCCTGTGTAATGTGGAAAAAAAAAAGCCACTAGATGGCAGTATTGACATTTTTTTTAAGCCCAGTCTGGAGCTAGGTTTTGAGGCATGTCCTAGGCATGCCTCAGAGGGGAATGTCCAAGAGAATTAGAGAAAAGTCTGGAAGGTGGGAGGGGGCTGGAAAAGAGTATATAATGAGAAAAATTGAGAGTGAAAGGTAGTAGGAGAAATTGCAAGGAGAAATTGTGGAAGGATACATTTGACCAGACCTGTCACTCTTTTTCAAGACCTGTGAAGCTTTTTTGTGGATTTTTGCCTGTGTTGGAGCATTTTCCTGTCCCAGGACATCGCAACACAGCAGCCCCATCTCAATTACCAAGGGACTGTAAATATCTCGTTTTTTTTTTATTTCAATCTTGGTCAGTAGAGTACGTTGTAGATTAGTTCAAAGTGTTTGTTTAATTAAATCTGTTAAAGTTTTAAAATTTTGTCTGTCATCCTTTGCTGTCCGCTACGCCATAACAATTGACGCCATAACAAATTGGGGCCATAACACCTGTAATACGCTAACAAATAACAAAGTTACTACGGTAAACTGATTCATATTGCAATATTTAGGCGAAAACAAAGACCTTACGATCGCTTTGCATTACGGTAGCATTTTTTGACAAGGCAGCATAAATTGTCAGAACACTGGAAAAAGAAACATTACAACCGTCCACGCAGTTTGAAGTTCATGTTTAGTGAGGACAGCACGCAATCAGATTAACTCGTGACCACACAAATGATGAGTTTACGTTCAGTTTCACTGCATTTGTTCCACAAAATCAGCAGTATTTATTGCAATTCATCGTTAAATAGTACAAGATTTCACATGAATGAACAAGTCATAATTTAACGCCAAGCGAAGGTTAAGACAATGACCTTGTAACCTTTAAGATGAAGCAGTATACAAGGTTTCAGTATCTGCATTTTGCTTTTAACCTCCTAGTTACGTCCTCTAAACATAATGGTCAGAGTGGTAAATACTGCATGTAGCCTTTCGCAAATTAGGCAAGAAATCAACATAGCATGATACATATAACAAAACATACAAGTTATGATAAATCAGCCGCACTAAATCATTAAGTGTAGGCTACTGTAAGAGCACAGATTTATTTTTTTAACCGATTCCCAAAAAATTATGTCGTGTCAAGGGAGAAAAACAGTACTGGGGAACCAAATGATGACTGGGTTAAAATATTCAAAAGGTTTAAGATGGAGAATATATTTTTTATATAAATTGTGAAATCCTAAAGGCGATAATTACAGATTGAATGCTCCAGGTGCTAAGTGATGTTCCATCTAGCATATGTTGGGAGGCCTTCAGTCAACACTGACTACCTGTACCCTGCGTGCTCACAGCAGTGTAATGCATTTAAGATCAAGCTTTTTCCCCCTCCCACTTTGCAATGGTCAAAATGTAGTCCTCAGTTGCTATTCATGTGTTAAAGGGGCATCTGAGGCCTAACAACCGGCGTGGAGAGTCAAGAGATTTGGTCAAATGTACGTATTATTATAAGAGCTGCGTCACGATTACTGGGCATGCTCAAAACTCACATCCCAAGAAAGTGAATCTGTTTAATAATCTGATTCCATCTGTCATCGTTTTGTATTGTATATACAGTGGGCTCCAAAATCACTGGCACCCCTGACTGGCACTGCACAAACAATACAATTAAATATAAGCAATATAATTATAAAGAAACAATGTGAAATACTTTATTAATGTTTCAATGGAAACAACCAAAATCATAATCATTTAATACAAAATAAATTTCAACAAAATCAAGGTTTCATAATTATTGGCACCCTTCATTTAGTGCTTAGTTCAATCGCCTCTGGCAAAGATAACGGCAAGGAGTCTTTTCCTGAAATTTTTGACAAGGCTGAGGTACGCATTTGAGGGGATTTTGGATCATTCCTCTAAGCAGACCCTTTCAAGATCCTTCACCTTCTTGGGTTTGCATTTATCAACTTCCCTCTTCAACTCAGACCACAGGTTTTCAATTGGATTGAGGTCTGGCAACTGAGATGGCCATTGCAGATCACTGATTTTGTTGTTACAGAACCATTTCTGTGGAGTCATTCCATACGAAGTCAACCAGAGGTCCCCAGGTCACCCAGCCAGATTTGGCTCAAATTTATTTTGGGAGTACTTCTACATTCATAATGAACACATGCAAAATTTTAGGGTCCGACTCCAAGGGGTTTCCGAGATATGACCTCCCAAAAATCGGGGGCCACGCTCCATTTTGCCGCCGCAAATCACAAACGTTAAGAGCCAGGTTTTCTAGAATCAGGCAGAGGGTGATATAAGATGGCCTCAGATTTGCCTAAAATTTTTGTTATAGAAAGATGGTTGGTTCAATAGAAAAACTGAAAATTTTTTGGTGTCGAGACCCTTTGGTTTCTTTTTTTAGGGGTACAAGGGCCAAAGATTCCGAATGAGAAATGAGTGCTGAGAAAAATTCAGTTTTGAAATGCAATTATATCATTGTGCCGACAACCGCCCACATCGATTTTCACATATGTCAATCTACTGTGTGCAGGGCACGCAGTAATCTGAAAATTTTTGTGGGCTGTCGAGGGCACGTCCTATAGGGGGCGCTGCAAGACGCTACTTTTGACCATTTGAGCAGTAATATCAGGGGCATTTCCAGACTGTGCCCTCAATAACACAAGATGGTTTATTCAGAATATGATACCATTGGAAGTTCTTTACATAATCAACGCAAATTAAGTGTGGGATGTTGAGGGTGCAAGAGTATAGATGGCGCTTCAGTGAGGGGAAAACTGAAATTTGCCATTTTGGAAAGCCTTGTTATACATTGCACTACGAAATTACACGGCGATTTCTTCCGAACATCAATGACTACGAAAAATATCAATATATCTTTATAATTTATGCGCTCGTGTAGCTTGTGAAACAGCACAGATTTGCGTAAATTAGTTTGCGAGGCTCATGGAGCAATAAGCCATGAGAATCCGTTCTATAGTCTGAATGTAGTGACAGCTAAAGCAACCCTCCAGACTAACTTTTGGACCTAGGAGCGCATGCGCTCCCAACCTGAAAAAGTTGGGCGCGCAGGCCAAAATTTAGGTGCGCAGGCCAAAACTGTGGTCACGCAAAGCACCATGATACTTTTCTGAATATTTACAAGCCCAAATAAAGATACCTGAACAGACTATCAGTTGTTGCTGCATTTATTTGAGAAACATTATCAGAAAGCACTTTGTGAACTAAAAAGTAGATATTGATGTTCACAAGAATGTTTAAAAAAATGTATAAATGCAGTTATCATTTTGGAGAGTTATCATACAAGTCTAAATGTACGTACAAGTCTCAATTTCTCCAAGGGACAACTTTCATCAAACCCTCCCCAGTACATAAATTGAATCATTCATAAAAAATTATGGCCAAATTTAGATGAGCACCTCCTAAAACCAACATATGGGGATGAATCAATGAATAACTCCCAATTATCACAGTGCTAGTTCTAAAATTTATAACTGTTATTGTTGCTGCCATCCCAAGGAACAATTTGACACCAAACATGGCTTAATTGCTTTGAAAATATGAGACCCAGGAGGAATTGAAGCCGTAAAAAGCATAATTTGGCTACATTTTTTCATTACAAATTGAAAGTTTAACGTTAAAATTAATATAGTTCCCAAAGTGATCCACCCTAAATATTTGGTAAAAAGTAGGTGCAGTATGCCAAGTTCGTTAGCACAAAGTTTCAAGAAATTCTTTCACCGGTAACAATGTAGTAGGACGGCTTATTATAATAATAATAATTATTATTGACCAGTTTTTATTTCGCTGTGTAGATTTTACACATTTCAAAGGGTAACGGAAACGCACACAGAGAGTGAGGACGACGTCCGACGTTATTAGCCCCAAAAAAACAGTCTGCTTCGTGACCGTACACTGTTAGTGACACAGACTCATATTTGAGGCATTGCGCGGATAAGCCTACGGTCGTCGCTCGAGTACATTGGACAGGCGTCACCAGTTAGTTTTTGAATCAGTTTTGAACATTTGCTGTAATCGACAAAATACTGTTCCTCTGACAGCTGGCCAATTATCGGAACGCCAAAGAAAACGGACTATAAATCCATAAGAACCACAGCTTTTCTCATCTTTATCGTACTCTAATGAAAATAAATAATCTTGCTTTTTCGGACCAACCAGTCACCCGATTTCATACATACTGCATGAATAATCATATACATGCGGAACTTCAGATCAGAGTGGAAGTGCGCATCCAACCTAATCCATCAGGATAGAAGGTTAGCGATTGATATTGAAACGCTAAATAAAATCATTCGCCACTGGACGCAAGCACACATAGCTGGTATCAACAAGACTCAAAACTGTGTCAGGAACAGTCTACGGTCACGAAGCAGACTGTGTTTTCGGGCTAATAACGTCGGACATCGTTCTCACTCTCCAGGTGCGTTTCCATTACCCTTAGAAATGCGCAAAATCTAAACAGCGAAATAAAAAACCGATAGTGAAAACACTTTCTAATATCATGAAATTTGATCTCCGATCTGCAGTATTAGTCACCGAAGCCAAGGCCTAATACGTAGACTACTGAACTTCTGCAGCAGACCAGCTAGTGTACTTGTAATTTCGCGTGTTGTGGAGCATTTGCATCGTTATTGTCAGACAAGGTTTTACAATTTTGCCGCGCGCACAACTCAGCTGACAGCGACAAGGTCGAATGCTTTGCCATTCTCATCGATGCATGAGTACAGCCGAGCTGTGATTGGCTGATGGCACCAGCCGATCTGTGATTGGCTGATGTACGTAATGGTACCAACCGACCTGCAGAAAAAAATTCGCGGCCGGCGGCTGATAATTAGTGAGTGAATTGCTGCCCAGAATAGGCGCACACTGCATGAAGTGTTGGTCGCGCAGTGCGCGACCGGTGTGAGAATGTAAGTCGCAAAACGCAAATCTTGGTCGCAGTCTGGAGCGCCGTAAAGGGCGTTGTTAGGTACGATGCACAGCTGAGTGATGGCGAAAATAATTGCTGCAAAGTCAGCGAAAGTTTCGGATTTTTTGCAGATTGTCATCCTTGCAGAGTCACATCAATTATATCAACATAGGCAATCGCTTTGTAATTAGCATTTCTTTATCATTACGTGTCAGGCATTGGTGGTGGTTGTTCAGTTAATAAATTGTTTGATTGTTAATCAGGCAAACTTGATCGCAAACAGTTTAAGAGCAATTATGCGGGAAAGGGTGATGTTACTGAAGGCCTTCCTGATATCTGACGGCACGCCACTGGATGAAACAAGTCAGCAATACTCACTATTCACGCCATTGAAGATCGGATCTTTCAGGGGCAATGTACTCGGGATTATCGACGGCTTCTGGCTCGTACATATACGGTCCAACATACATCACTGCATTGCCCTCTTCCTCATCTGTCTCCTCAAAGACTTGAGGCTAACCAGAAACTTCAGAAACCTCGGAAACGAAGGTTTCTGACTCGCTCTCTGAAAAATCTTCCACTTGTTCCGCTATTGCTTTCGCTGTGTTGTTCTTGTTTTGACGTCAGACTTCCCGGTTTGCCGTGTTTTGCAGGAAAATTTTAATCGAATTCAGAAAATTGGCATTTTAGCCCCAAAACACATTATTGACCACCTCTTTTTACCTGAAACCTTTTATTTATCACCTTTTACTCTTGAAAACCATTTATTCAACATACTGCTAGGATACTTCACACAACCTCTTGAACAGAGGAGAAAAACATGGCGGACACAACAGCGACACTCGGTGGCAGCGGGAGATCACCGCACTTAAGCGCAACAGAAAACCTTTGCTTGTGGGAGGAATATAATGCTAAAAAAAGTATTTTACTCAATAGTTTTAATCAAGCGAACGGAAATTAGACACCTCATCAAGTTGGGGAGAAAATTACAGAAAAAGCGAACAGTATCAACGGTCGTGAGAACCGTGAAAGATGTTCAAAACCGTTTTTAAAATATGGTGCAAGAATCTAAGACGGAAATATGGAAGAGAAAAAAAAATCCAGCCACCGGAGGAGGACCCCCCTCCAAAACTGCAAAAACAAATAAATAAATAAAAATAAAAAAAACAGAGCTGATAATCCTGTTTCCAATGAAAAAATATTTTTTGTCCTTTTTTGTTGGAAAAACAATAAATATTGCTGTATCTTTGTATCTTCAACAGGTGTTCTAACAATGTGTTGCCATGGCAACAAAGATCTCATCTCAGGCTTAGCCAGGGGGAGAGGTGGCTAATTTTTCTGCCTCAAATTAAGTCAGTCTTAAGCTTTATGCAACATACAGTCTTAATTAGACTAGTCTAACTTAACAATTTAAGACCGGTCTTCAGTGAAAACCTGTCTTAAACTGAGTTTATGCAACTGGTCCCTGGTGTCCGGTGGTTGCGTATTTTTTTAGTAATCATCTTATTTTTGCGGTTTTCCTCTAACGCAGATATCACTTTGAATACATTTTTGTGGCAGACAGAAGATCAAAGTGCGCAGTCGGGCAAATCTATTTGAGGTTTGAAGGCTAGACCTGGGCTCCCCTGTATATTCTTACAAAGAAGAAATACAGTGGGTTTAGTTCGTTTGTATTTTTGAACACGCACTTATCTAGTTAACAATGCTGATACGTAGAAATCATGTGCCGACAATTTTACCTAATAGTGGGCCACTGATTATTAGATGCCATTTTAATTAGTGGTCAGAATAAAAACAGCAAATAGTCGACAGTGCGTGGTCCCTCAAGGACTGAGTTGGAGAACCACTGGATATGACCAAACGTAAACTTTACGCGGAGCAAACTGCTACTCTATTCTAAATTTACAATTTTTCGCCACGATTATGCCACCATGTGTGAAATTACTTAAACGATTGCTGGTCAGGAACGTTTATAAGAAATTTTAGGACAGCGCTCCAATGCGCCGAGTCTGCTGATCCGAGGCGTTTCCCAGAAGCATAGATGCTAACTCGCATTGTTGGAACCATTCACTATACGCAGCTCGCTATCAACCATGCTTTTGGGCAACGTAGGTCACCCCCGAACTGATAAATCGTTTGACAACCAGATATCCACAATTCAAGGTTCTGTCGGCACATCTGTCCAAGGTAAGGAATTCATGCGGTAAGAAACTTCATGTCATTATCCCACGACAGCCAGTGTTTTGTAACTGCCCGTACGCACTTCGTTTCACGCTAGCTTGGTAGATTACGTCAACATGCCATAGTTCTCCAGCTTTATATAAAGTTCATGGAGGGACATACCTTTCATTTTCTTCACTCATTCTAATCGACATGACATTTCATTGATGGCTAGCTTTCTTAATTTCGTGAAAAATCGCCGGTGTTTGGATTGTTGCCATCACCCGCCAAGTTCCTTTGAGTTTTTCAACTTCCGTGTTTTCCCCCAGGTCAAAGGTTGAATGCAAAAGTGTGGCCGCTAAGTGGTGCATTATGGAATATGTAGTGTTAAAGCGTAGCGGAAAAGGCAATATGTGCCATGGCTAAAACACGCGCAATAAAATGCGAAGAGCAATCTTTCTGCTTTGCAAAATGTTCAAGATTTTTACGATTTTTTTCTTTCACCGGATGAATCGACAGTAAAAGCAGTCAAATTCGTTTTAGGAACCTTTCTATATTCGCCACCATGTCATAGTTCAAGTCAGTCAAGGAGTCTTGCACCGTAGAATTAAGAGGTAATTTTTAGCTCACCAGCCCCATGGCAGAAAGACTAAAAAGTTAATCTTGGACCTTTGCTCATAGTTTCAAAGGTAAGTATTCAAAATTTTTTATTATGAGGGGTTGCAGGTGCAACAATAGGTTGGAGAGAGGCTACAAAATGTACAGGTTCCCTGCTGATCCAGAGAGAACTAAAATATGTGCTATAAAGTCTGTCATGAAGGGAGGATACCCAAGGCTGGATTATAGACCGGGCCAGTGGGGCCAGTGCCCTTGGGTTTCAGACTCCCAGGGGACCTCTGAGCCTCAGGCCATGTGTGACGTGAGGCCGAAGACTTCTGTGGGAAGTTGAGTGCCATGGTCCTCAGTACACAATACATTAACTGACTTATGGCTTCTCATTGCATGAGCTAACCACTGGGCGCCCCAATCCACAGTCTTGGTAATGTCAGGCCCCTGGGCCCCTTGGTGCTCACAATGTGAGGCCCCCCGGACCCCTGGTGCTTAGAACTTGAACTGATCCTTAGGGCCACTGGTGCTTCAGCGCTTACAGTGTTCGGGCCCTAAAGGCCCCTCCAGTTGGGGGATTTCCGTTGTGGGCGGTGGGGGAACTAAAGTATGAGGCAGGGCCTTTTATGAGATCGTTCCTTCCCCCCGGCCCTTCACACGTTGAGTCTGTATTACAAGTGGGACCCTGGTAGGACCTACCAAACTCTGGAGAGAGATTGTGAATTGCTAGTTGGCTAACATGTAAGCACTTGCATTAAAAATAAATGTAAGGGCTAGCATCCCAGATAACCCGTCCACCATATTTGAACCAGGAGGATGGCGTTTTCCAGGAATGCTCTGAAGTCCCAGTCCTGAAGCAAGGACTAAAATCATTCCCAGAAAAAAGTCCCGAGACCACTCCTACAGGGCCATTTCCTGCTAGTGTAGACATGCAAAATGACCCAGTTCCTGTTCAAATGGTTCTGAAACTACTTGTAATGGAGACCTCCTAAGTGTTAGGGCCTTGAGGGCCCCTTGGCATTTAAAGGAGGAGACAGCACCTCGGCAAAGTATATTTCAGCGGAAAGTAGAATTCTTGAAGTGTCTAAAACGCATGGTTTTATAAATTTTAATTTGGTAATGATCCAGTGCAACACATTTTTAAACCAGTGAGTCTTCAAATTGGCTTCAATACCAGGGGCCAGACATTTTTACTTGGGGAATCTTCTGATTTTGAATTTGATCTTCGGAAACCTCTCCTTTAAAAATGCTTAATAACCTTAACCTTTCGCAGTTTACATCTCCTGATTAGCTACAGTTGCTCAGAGTAATTGGTAAACTCCGACGACCTTCTACTTTTGATAGCATTGTTATGCATTGCACCACAAAATTATGAGGCGTCTTCTGCGCATAAATGACGATGTAAAATATCAATATGTCTTTATCATTTCAACGATAATGTTGCTTGTTAAGCAGCACATTTGCGGAAATTAGTTCGAGAGGCTGCGAGAATCCGTTTCTATATTCTGAATGTTGTCACGGCTAAAGGGCGCTGTAAGGTTGCATAGCTGTGTGACAATCCCAAGGACGGTGAAAACAAATGCTGCGAAGTCAGCGAAAGTTTTGGAATTACAATGCCATATCAATTATATAAATGTAGGCAATGGGAATTCACCTTTCATTACCATTTCTAATTATAGGTCATGTATTGGGGTCTTGGTCACTCAGTCAATACTGATTGTTAATCAGGCCAGCTTAAATAAAAACAGCTTGCGGGCAGCCAAGCCGTAAAGGGCGAGCTTATTGAAAGCCCTCTGAACTCCTCCATGGCCCAGATGAAAGGAAAGAGAACAACTGACGTCACGAAAGAGAATAACTGACGCGCAAGCACCGCGGCACTGGCATTTGATTGGATAATGCGTTCGAAATGCACACTCACCCACTATACAGGGCACTATGTAGTGAATGTTCTACACTAAAAAAATATAGAGAGTGAGTGAGCGAGTGGACAAGTGTGCATTCCGAACGCAGCCTTAGATTCCCCAAGTAAAAATGTCTGCCCCCTGGTATTGACGCCGATTTGAAGACTTTCCGGTTTAAAAATCGGACGCACTGAATCGTTACCAAATTAAAATTTATAAAACTATGCGTTTTAGACACTTCAAGAATTCTACTTTCTGCTGAAATATACTTTGCTGAGGTGCTGTCTCCTTTAAAGAGTGAACTGACCATTAGGAACTCTAGGGGGCCTCTGGGCACCTAGCGTGTGAGGGACGGAGGCTAAAACATGCAAGCCATTTGCTGTAGTGGTTGTTTTTTCCCCTTTAAAACCTTGCACTATCTCCCACACAGCGAAATGGCGAGCAATTTTCACCCAATGAAATTTCATTTTGGGAGAATCTTATTTTGGTGAGGACTAGCTTAGATATAGGTATGTTTTTATTTCTGCTGCAGTGTGGTTTAGCAAACTGCTATTTCCTCCAGTCCTGGTTTTAAAATGGATAAACCATATTATTGAAGTCTTACAATTTACAATGTTTACATAAGCCGCTTTCTCATTTTGTTGTATACTTTGGCACACCAAACAACACAGTTAGTAAAGGCAGCTCATTTCTCTCATGATAATCATTGTGTACATGCCTTCTTCTTTGTAAGTTCCGGGTTTGGATGGTCCAACATCATTGATAAGCTAGTGGCATGCCTTGAACATCGCTTGAAGGGTTAAGTTAGTATCTCACTGAGCGGCGAATGCTTACGAATGTAGCGAATTTTGAGTTTCGTCAGAGTTCGTAAAAGGGCACAAAGCAGTTCGCTAAAAGTTTTTAGGATCGCAAACAGTTTTTCTTGTCGCAAAGAAATTTTGAGCATGTTCAAAATTTCTTTGCAAATTTATTTTCTCACAAACAGTTGCAGACGTTTGTAAAAGAGTTGTAAGCGTTTGCAAACGGTTGTAACATGTGTCGCTTAAGTTCTTTTTGGTTTGCGAAGTAGTGACCACTATACAACAGAGCTACAAATGCTGACGAATATTGGGTTTCATGAGGATACCATCAAGGTTTCGTCAAGATTGCAAAAAGAGTTTGCGAACGGTTTTTAGGGTCGCAAAAAGTTCATTTTCATATTCTAGAAAGCCATTTCCAATTCTTTCGAAAACAGTTACGCGAATGTTGCTAAATGTCGCTAATGACACCTAGGTCTATCCTGATTTTCTCCAACTTTCGTCAGAAAAGTTGGCGAATCCAAAATTCGCTACATTCGTAAGCATTCGCCGCTCAGTGAGATAGTAGCTGTAGAAGCACCTGACTAGTCTCTTCGGAGTTCTGTTTTATGTTAGATCAGGTCGATGCGACCTTCTGTGTGCTGCCATGCTAGCCCGACTTTTGCAAATTTCCCACATTCCCTGCACTTGAAACTGTTGACAGTGTATGGTTCCTTTGTCTCTCCCTGGCAGCTCTAGCCTTCTCAAGATGGTGTAGTTCAAACCTCTGACTGCCTTTATGAATGCTTTGGCACCACGACTGACGATCTGCAGTGATGACCTCCCAATCAAGCTTCAGGCCTCGGCCCTAGAAGAACAAATCCTTAAATATGTTAAAACATCCATCCAACTGCTGATGCGAGTTATGGATGCATGCGTCCAATGGAAAATCTTTTTATTCTGCTAGCTCATGTCAACATCAGTCTCTAACCTTATATCCTGATGAATGAGATTGGATGCTCTCTTCCAGTCTGATCTGAAGTCCCGCATGTAGATGACTGTTCGTGCAGCATATCTGAAATCAGTGTTGGTCCTTTGCATTGGCTGGCTATGTGGGTGCAAGATGAGTTATTTTCATAATAGAACGATACAGATGAGAAAAGCTGTGGTTCTTTGATTTATTGTCTATTTTCTTTGGGGTTCCAATAATTAGCCAGTGGTCAGTCGAATAGTATTTTGTCCATTGCAGCAGATTTTCAAAATACTGATTCAGAAAGTAACTGGTAACGCCTCCCCAATGTACTCCAGTGACGAGCATATGCTTATCAGCTCAATGCCTCAACCAGGAGCCTGTGTCCCGAACAGTCTGAACACAAAGCAGACTGTTTTTTGGGCTAATAAAGACGGACATCGTCCTCGCTTTCTGATATCACAAAATTTGCTCTCCAATCTGCAGTATTAGTCGCCAAAGCCAAGGCCTAACGAATAGACTGTTGGACTTCTGCAACAGACCAGCTAGTTTACTTGGACTGTAGCGTAGTGTTGAGCACTTAATCGTTATTGTCTCACGAGCAGTTACAAATTTGGTACGTGCACAACTTAGCTTACAGTGACAAGGTTGAATGCGTCACCATTCTCATTTATGCATGAGTACAGCCAACCTGTGATTGGCTGATGTACATAATGGTACCAACTGATCTGCAGAAAAATTTTGCTGCCAGGATACTCAATCCCTCAACTGCTTCTCAAGGGCTTCCAACGTCCCCTCCAGACTTTAATTATAGAGTCAATGGATGCACACAGCAAGATATTGTCTCCCAACAATTGAAGACCTGAGTTCAAGAAGTACTTAAGTCACAAAATAACACTTTCGAGATATTGAGGGTCAAAATTTTCAAAACATGTAGCAGATCATGACAAAAGACGATGGAAACGCACCAGTACACAAGACTCCAGTGTTTCTTTGTAGAAATCTTTGGTATCAGATGATGCTCTGGCCATTGTGGCTTTTAATACTGGTGTCAGCTCATTTTTTGCTAAATGTGACTTAAGTACTTCTTGAACTCAGGTCTTCAATTGCCGTTACTTTGTTAAAAAAACAGATTCATCCTATTTTTTGTGCGATTTCTGATACAGTGTCATTGTAATAAGACAGGTTAGCTAGCTAGATAATGATAAATAAATTAATAAATAAATAATCCCACATTATCTTACCTTGCTGGCTGGCTGTTGTTAAATTTGTTTCTTCTTAGTCAATCATCCACAAGCCTGCCAGCTACATAGACCAAAATGATGTTCCAAATGGCAATGGAAAACAATGTAGCTGGTCAGCTTTGTTAGAATAGCTATATTCTGTATTCAGATGTTCCAAATGGCAATGGAAAACAATGTAGCTGGTCAGCTTTGTTAGAATAGCTATATTCTGTATTCAGATTGAATGATTGATTGATATATCAATGTCCAGCGATGCTACGTTTGCACAAAAAAAGTAAAAGGAAAAAGATTAGCTCTATAGAGAAATTTATTTTAATTGAATTAATTCAGTTGACCCCCAAAATGGGAGGGAGGGTAAAGGGATTAGATAAAAAAAAAAAAAAGTGTGAGGAAAGGCTCATTGTTGAGATCCAGAAGTACTATGAACTTATGTCACACAACCCGAAAAAAAAGCAATGGAGTTTCCAGGGTTTTTTGCGTTTGTTAAAAAGCTAAGCCCAACAACCGCTTGCTGTCTCAGGGAATGACGTTACATAGTATGCCAATCGCTGCTGCTCCTATAGACCATGTACAACGTTCAGCTCTCCACCACATCCTGGCTATGAATAACATTTGACCTGCCACTGCACTCATTTGGAGGCTACATCCCTTAGCTGCTCTCCAACGCCCCACTTCTTTGCCCTTTTTTGGATAAGACAGGGCTGAGTAAGGCACTACAAAGATGGCAATGGCTGGCAGCAGCAGGGAACACCATCTGAGCTTCAGATGGTGGATTTCGTCATGGAGACTACATCCATTGTTTTATACAGTCTATGGCTATAACACACAGCTCAGTGTGTATGCATTATGCACTGCGAATTGTAGAGCTGGGGCAATAGCAACATTGACTAATTTGACTTCAGTGAAGTACAGACCCCAACTCCAATGAAGTTGGGATGTTGTTGTAAAACGTGAATAAAAACAGAATGCAATTATTTGTAAATCTCATAAACCCACATTTTTTCTCAATATAACACAGGCAACGTATCTGATGTTGAAAGTGAGACATTTTACCATTTCATGAAAAATATGAGCTCATTTTGAATTTGATGGCAGCAACACATCTCAAAAAAGTTGGGACAGAGGCAACAAAAGGCTGGAAAAGTAAAAGGTACAAATAAGAAACAGCTGGAGGAGCATTTTACAACTAATTAAGTTAATTGGCAACAGGTCAGTAACATGACTGGGTATAAAAAGGGCATTTTAGAGAGGCAGAGTCTCTCAGAAGTAAAGATGGGCAGAAGCTCACCAATCTGCAAAAAAAACTGAGTGTAAAAATTATGGAACAATTCAGAAAAATGTTCCTCAATGTAAAATTGCGAAAATTTTGAATATCCCACCATCTACAATGCATTATATCATCAAAAAATTCAGAGAATCCGAAGAAATCTCTGTGCGCAAGGGACAAGGCCGAAGGTGAATATTGAACGCTTGTGATCTTCGGGCCCTCAGGCGGCACTACATTAAAAACAAGCATAATTCTGCACTGGAATTCACTGCAAGGGCTCAGGAACACTTCCAGAAATCAATCGTTGTCTGTGAACACAGTTTGCCGTGCAATCCACAAATGCAAGTTAAAGCTGTATCATGCAAAGAAGAAACCATCTGTGAACACGATCCAGAAATGCCGCCGTCTTCTCTGGGCCAAAGCTCATTTAAAATGGACAGAGGCAAAATGGAATACTGTCCCACATAGCAAAATTGGTCTGGCCCTGTTCTGGCCCACATAATGTACTTTCACGGCCCAGTTCTGGCCCTCATACAGCGAGAATAACGGCCCTTTTGTGGCCCAGATTTGGTTTACTGGAGTTGGCCCACACATGGGCCAGCACAGGACCAGTGCAGACACAATTGGCCCACATGTGGCTTGTCATCACATAAACGGAGCTTTCATTGCCAGACCTGGCCCATATCTGGTTAGCATACCACTTGTCATGCCAGCAGTCGCCCAACAGTGCCGGCTTGACACTGGATCCGGACCAGACCCGTCTGCTATGTGGGGATCTGTGGTCAGATGAATCAAAATTTGAAATTCTTTTTGGAAACCATGGACACTGTGTCTTGCAGACTAAAGAGGAGAGTGACCATCCAGCTTGTTATCAGCGCTCAGTTCAAAAGCTTGCTCCTCTGGTGATATAGGGTTGCATTAGTGCCTATGGCATGGGCAGCTTGCACATCTGGATAGGCATTGTTAATGCTGAAAAGTATATAGAAGTTTTACAATAATGTCTCTTTCAGGGAAGGCCTTGAATATTAAACAAGACATTGCTAACCCACATACTGCATCCATCACAACAGCATGGCTTCGCTGTAGAAGAGTCCGTGTTCTGAAATGGTCTGCCTGCAGTCCAGACCTTTCACCAATAGTTTGGCACATCATAAAACAAAAAACCTGGCTTGGAAGACCCAAGACTGTTGAGCAGCTAGAATCCTACATCAGACAAGAGTGGGAAAATATCTCTCTTCCCAAACTCCAGCAATTCGTCTCCTAACTTCCCAGACATTTACAGACTGTTGTTAAAAGAAGAGGAAAGGCTACACAATGGTAAACATAGTGTTGCTGCCATCAAATTCAAAATGAGCTAATAGTTTTCATAAAATGGTAAAATGTCTCACTCTCAACATCTGATATGTTGTCTATGTTCTATTGTGAATACAATGTGGGTTTATGACATTTGCAAATCATTGCATACTGGTTTTTATTCACGTTTTACACAACGTCCCAACTTCATTGGAATTTGGGTTTGTAATTCTGGAAGTCAGCATTATCCTCTGTTGAGTATGAATGAACATGCCACACACCTTGGCTAGCTCAGTTTATCAAACTTAACACATCTGACATGCAGCCAAAGTTCTCAACTACACGTCTACCAGTAACTTATATTGTGTATAGTTAAGCCCCCAACCTGTACAGTCTGTCGTTCATATGAAAGTTGTGTGGTTAAGAAAAGTGAAGATGTGACTGGCCAGCAGCGAGTTTTACATTGACGTGCCACCACTTAGTTGAATTGAAAATATTTCATTTGAGAAACGTATCACAAAATCCTAGATTATAAAAAAGAAAACCAAAATAAAACATCTGGTGACAATTATTGTCATCATGACAAGAGAACATAAACATCTGATATAGAACATTTTGACAACCAACTTGCACAAGTGGAGCAATTTGAAGTAAACCATCACTTGATTTGATAAGAACCATGAAGTGCACCATCTTCTTATTTCAATATCTCTGGTATCAGTCATTAATTGTACGCTTGGATGACGAGTCGGGATACTATGGATCAGCGATCGTCACACCGATACTGCTTACAGTACCCTTTTCTTTTCACAGTCTCAATATTAAGCATTAATTATATCATTTGTGGAACTATGCAGCCCCCTTAAAGTTCCCAAAAATCTGTTGGTCTACATCATTTGAATGTGGTTACTGTGGTTCCTTGCTTCCAGTCTTAAACTGCATGAAACGCAAAGGAACTGAAAAGGTCTATGTATCTGGGATCTGGAGAAGGAAATGGGCCCAGTGACCTTTGCAGGCAATTTCCCCAGTGTTCAAACAGCAGCATAAAAGACAGGTTTGTTTCTGAAGTTCACTGAAAATGTCAATTGCAACTTATCCTACCAGCATTAGAAATCAATGAGAGTGAATTCTTCCCTTATGGTACTTTGCTTTTCAACCACTGAATGCCTGTCACTGAATATCTGGATATTTGCTAAGTATCCAAGGACAAAATTGATGAAAAATGGGAAGATTCATGATCAGGGGGTGTAATGAAGAACCACTGGGGTGAAATGTAAACATTTATTTGGGGAAAAAAAAAAAGTCTCTTAGCATTGATGGTAATGTGATTAAAAGGCATCATCCCACTCTACTTATGAGGAGGGACTGGGTTTTCCATTTCTTGTGTACACTTTCAGTTCAGTTGAGAGAGACTTAATCTTTTATGAACAACTGATCTCTTTCAATGGGGGATTTCCTGACTTTTCAGCAAGTAGTTCTCTCTCTCTCATCTTGGTTTTTATGAGAACCGGTTACAACCAGTCATTTTTTCTCCATCATAAGAGCTTTGTTTTGATTCTTTCTCATGGGGAATGGGCTCCCTCACACAGTGAGATTATGGTGTGGGAGAAAGGGAGGACATGAAGGTGGGGGGTCAAATGTATTTAAGAAGGCTGACCCGGGATACTAGGCTGCAGCAGCTTGCGTCTGCCTACAGGACAGAGAAGACTATGGACGCAGGATGGGTGATGGATTTTGGAGCAGGGCGTTGAGGTATCATGGTAAGTGCTTTACCATAGAAAAGGCTGATTTGCAGAATTGCTAGCAGTGGCAGATTAATGTCTTTATCTGTGAATGGGTCAGAGTCTGGTTTTGAAAGCACTCGCAAACATGTCAGTTTTGAGCCTCTAACAACAGAACATCGATTCCTAAGGGACTCTGATAACCATCCCTTAGTCTGCTAACTTTTTTTAACTAGAAGTCATCAATTAAGACGGTCTTCTTGGGCACCAACAGAATTTATCAATAGTGAAAGAGAATCTCTGAGATGAAGTTTTTAAATCTCTGTTAATACTGAAAATATACCAGGTCCTTTAAATGAGCACCCACATCTAGTGCCTCTTTGAATGCGCTCAGGACAAACTTGGTAAATTACTCGGTTATTCATTTATGAATTACATAACAACCACAACATGAAATAAACAGGAAAGGCTGTTTCTTGAGTAAAATATCTTATGTTCCTTTAACTGTGTAATGAAACTAGCGCTCATCTCAGGGTATTTTTGAGGAGCTAGGAATACGTTTTAGTTTTAGAGAAGAGCCATGAAGCAAGGGGAGGTGTGGTTCTGCTCCAGAATTTGAATGCAAATGGTGCCATTTGTTCTTCAATATAATGCTTTTTTAAAAATAATTAAAGAACTCAATTTCAATGACTGAATATCAGATATGACCACTGCTCTTGAACCTTACATCGGTAACAACCGGGATGGTCCTTTTCTTCTTTGGCCTGCAGAGCACAATTGTCCGTTAGTGACAGAAACAATGTGGAAGATTGAATGACTGGCTACAGCCCATTTCCACTGGGCAACAGTCCACATCAGACGAGTTCCTGCCCAGATTGGGCAGCAAAATTTCCAGATTTTTTGACATTCTTCAGTAAAAAGTGTGGTCTTCACTTGACTTTGTGGATCCAATGATCAGTGGTGATTACTGGCAAAGGTTTTCCAGAGTAGTTGAAGCCCAGGTGGTTATATCCATCACAACAGCATACTGGTTTTCAATACAGTGCCATCTGAAGAATTGAGGATCAGAGGCGCTTGGTACTAATTCTCAGTCTTATCCCTTACAGAGATTTTACCATGTTTCCTTCATCTTTTAACATTATGCACTGTGTAGAGGGCGCTGTTTGTTGTTTTTAAACTGCTGGATTATTCATTTTTGCAGTTTTAGTTTTGAAAAGAGCCTGGACCACTCATTTCTGGTAAACAGCTGGGCCTTTTGTGGATGCTCCCATATCAGAGGATGACTGTGTTACCTGGTCAACATCCAGTCATCTGGTTTTAAGCATTCCAACACATTCCAAATCTTATTTTGAATCCATCCCAATTTCTTGGGACGTGCTGCAGGCATCACTTAAAATTTAGAATAAGCAAGCATTTCCAAAAAAGTTTACAAAGTAAAGCATGGGACATTTTGGCTTGTACCTTAGAAGATCGCTTACAGATCACTTCTTTATTTACCTTGCATATTCCATTCCGCCACAAGTCTTCTTTGGAGTTGGGGTTGTTACTGTATGTACAGTGTTGATATGAATTTATCTTGGGTAACTCTGCTGTCTTGACCTTGTTGATTTTGTGAGAGAGTTGTTCTCAATGCTTTACCTTGTGAAATAAAGGTAAAGGTAATAAATAAATGTCCAAAATGGAAGAAACTCCCATGTTTACATAGTAGTACATTGCAAAGACTTCTATTAAAAGAGGGGGAAAAATGATTGCAGTTGACAGATGTGCCGCACAGGTGAAAGTGTGGTAACATGGACACTGCAAACCAAAAAATTTGAAGAAAAAGCCAATCATGAAAGGCCAAATCTACATTGTTTAAAGAGGAAAAAGTCTTAAGTGTAGCAACGTGATTAAGTCCCAAATCATTCACAGTCATCTTTGAGTTTGTCAGTTAAAAATGTGCTCCTTCATGCAAAAGTTCAGAATATAGCACAATTTTATTCTATAAGGCCTGTAGCAAAGTGTAAATATGTGGATGAGGAGGGTAAATAATCACTTTAAACATGAAGGGGACCTAATCAAGAAAAATTGATGGCGACTTGGCGATTGGAACGAAATTCAAAATATAGAGGGAGTGGAGGAACATTGTTATCACGCTCAGGAATTGTGAGCACTCAGTTTTGAGAACTGAATTCCATAGATGATGAGTCATGGATTGCTCATCTATGGGCTCAGTTCTTGCAGTCTAGTGTTCATAAACTGCAAACCACATGTGACGGCAATAAACCATCAAAGGATTCCAGTCATCTCCACACCATTAGAACATGCACTACAAATGAATGGGAACACTGCAATTGCCTTTGTGCCACTCAATACTTGAGTCAGACACTCTGCTAATCGATTTCATAATTTTGAGGAAACACAGAGTGCCTAAACGCACACGTGCTGCAATTGCCATCATCACCTCTCATTCATCAGAGTCACAGCCCTGTCATTTCGCACGAGGTTCATGTTCAAGCTGTCAAGCTCTCCTTCAAAGTAGAATCACATCATGATCTGGAAGTTTACCAACGAGCACTCAAATTTCTAAAACTAAATAAAACACCGAATATCTGCAATTATGTTCCTATTCACCGTATGTCCTCTTCTCTTGCACATAATTATCAAGGATTTGTGCCAGGTGTTGCTGCTTTAATGTCATTGATTTTTTCCCCCTTGCCCCTCGCTATGCTTGCTCCAAGCTCCATCCATCATAGTGAGCACGGAAAAGATGCAAAGTCAACGGAATCAAGTATTAGGCTAATGGAGCACCCTCGCTCAGGCAAGTCTGTTTGAAGCCATGTCAATTACAGTCGTTGAAGAAGAGGTGAGGTGGATAGACAGTAAGTATTTATACTCACACTTTGCTGAAAAAGGACTTTCCCAAGGGGATATGCTTCTATTTTCTTCTTCAATTAAGCTCCAAGAGCTGCCACCTCCTCACTTAGACCAATCTTCATTAATATCTGGGATAGTCGATGATTGACAAGACAAGGAAGTAAATTTAATGAGCAGCAGAAACTCCAAATTTCAGTAGGAGTTTGGTCAGCATGCTTTTTGCCACGCCATAGATATGTCTGAATTCAAATTAAGTGCTCATTGAACATCTCAAAAATGAGTACCGGCAGGGGTTTGTTACTTTGTAGCATACACTTGCCCCAAAATTTGGACATTTTGCTATGGATATCTCTCTACTATTGGGAAAGTAACTCCAAAAGATGCCCACCAATTTTCATTGTGCAAATAAATCTTACAATGTCACGAAACTCAAATGATTTGTGAATATACAATAGAAAATATAAACAAATGAGTCATTTTCCCTTTTATAATTTGCACATTTTGAGCAAATTTCTTGAAATTCTGCATAAGAAAATGCGAGTCTGTGCACATTATTCATTAGTTAGTGTCCGCCAAGTATTTGAGAGAAGATTAATCAAGATGCCATAATCATGAGTTGTAGTTGACCTTTTCTGGTGTTCTTGAAGTGGAAGCATGCTACTTAGAATCCGTCAATGTTATAATTTATTTATCAAGTGTGACGTTTGAAGCAGAATGACAGCAAATGTTGATTTACTTCCCTGCGGTCACCATTAACCAAATGAAATTTCAATGAAATCAAACTAATCAGTTTTTTTTTGGCAAAAACAGCTGTCTCCCTCCCCCCAACCACCATAATTTTAGCAAAAATAGTAAAAGGCACATCTACATACAATGTTGAAAGAGTGAGCAAGGTTTGATGTAATTATTTTAAACGGTTTCCAAGTTACAGCCGGGAAATAATGAGAAATCTGATGTGAACGCAGACACGGATGGGAAACTGTACAAAAACAATGTCTCCCCTCCCTCCTAGGGGGAGACATAATTATGATAATGTACTACAATGTTTTTTGGTAGTGTATAGACAGTTACAGACCATCACCTGGACAACCAATTTCTGTATCTATGGCTAGTCACTTTGAAAAAAGAGTTTCCAAATAGAACAGGTACAGACCGACTGTGCACAGTGCTCAATTTAATGAAATAACCTGTGGCACTTCGTTGAAAGTTGAATGGCATTTTCCAGTTTCTTGAAGGCTATGCTGGTATTGGTATTTTAGTCTGTGTAAAGAAGAGATATCACTACAGTGCCAATACAAATAAACCCTCTTTAACTAGTAAAGTTAATACACTTGGGAATGGAAGCATTTGGACAATAGCAATTTTTGTAATTCTGCCTCTGGATACCTTCAGAATGGATCTGAACTTAACCCATCAGAATGTGAATAAAGCGCTGACTTTCACTTTAATTCTGAGGCCTTTCTCAAAAATCTTGTATTAAGCGTTTAGAAATTACAGCCATTTTCATATTCAGTCCTCAATATTCCGAGGTTCAAAGATAATTGCACTAACTGATTCTATAACTAGAGGGCACTTGGTAGAGTGCATACCTCTGCCACACCATACATCTGTTCTTTTGGTTACAGAATATGCTCCATATCACTTCCAAAATTAAATGAACTTTTTGTTGGACTACCACCTATCATTTTACCAAATTTTGTGCCAAACTGTGCATAACTTCTTGAGTTATCCAGTCAGAAATATCACACAGACCCGCGTTTGACAGATATATTTTGATTCTTTCGAATCAAGAATACGTTCTGGGGGACTTCCAAAATGGAATCAACTTACCCTTGGACTACCACCTATCATCCTACCAAATGTCATGCCAAACTGTTAATAACTTTTTCAGTTATCCTGTTAACCGGCAGACATACTTATGGACAAACAAACAGAGGAGAAAACATGGCCTCTTTTGCAGTGGTAGTAAAAGTTCACTTTAATACTTGGTTGAAAATCCTTTGCAGCCAATTATTGTCTGAAGTCTTAAACCCAGGAATGTCTCCAATTGCTGAGTTTCGTCCCTTGAGATGCTTTTCCAGCCCGTCCTCAGTTACTGCTTGATTGTAGGTCTTTCTGCCCTCAGTTTGGTCATAAGTGAAAAGCATGCTCAACTGGGTTGAGGTCCGGTGACTGACTTGGCCATTGAAGAATATTCCATTTCTTTGCCCTTAGAAGCTATTGGGTTGCTTTTGCAGAATGTTTGGGGTCATTATCCATCTATACTGTGAAATGCCATCCTATCAGTTTTGCAGTATTTGACTGAATATGACCTGATAGTATAGCCCTATATGCTACAGAATTCTTCCCGCTACTTCGATCAGCAGTCACAACAACCGGTGACCCAGTTCCATTGGCAGCCACGCATGCCAATGCCAGAACACTGCCTCCACCCTGGTTGACAGAGGATGTGGTGTGCTTTGGACCATGAGCCAATCCTTCCCCCCTCCATATTCTTTTCATCATTCTGGTAAACGTTAATCTTGGTCCCATCTGTATGTACATGTTTTCTGGCAAAGTCTAATCTGGGCTTTCTGCTCTTCAGTTTTACCAGTGGTTCGATCCTTGAGCGAAACCCCGTACTTACGCTCATGAAGACATCTCGATTACAGACTTTGACAACAATATGCCTACCTCTGCAAGACTGTCCTTGACCTGGCTAGATGTTGTGAAGGGAGTTTTCTTCAAAGAAATAATTCTGCAATCATCCATCTTAGTTGTCTTCTGTGGTCTTCCAGGTCTTTGGTGTTGCTAAGCTCTCCAGTGCATTCCTTTTTCTTTAAGAATGCACCAAAACAGCTGATTTGGCCACAATTTTCTGCCATCTGTTAGTTTTGTTTAGTTTTTTTCAGTCTAATGATGGCCTCCTTCACCTACATTGACAACTCTTTTGACCACATATTCAGAGTTCCCATGAACAGCTACCAAATGCAAGCTCAACCACTGGAACAAAGTCCACACCTTTTTATCTGCTTCATTTGTAATGAAATAACGAGGGAACTAGCCACCGCTGGTCATGAAACTGAGTGTCTGTTGTTCAATTACCTTTGAGCTTCAGGCTGGTCAAAGCCGAAGAGAAGTTGTCAGACGAATGAATGTCAGTCATTCCACAATAGTGCGTCTTCAGCAGCGATATAACGCCACTGGGACCGTTGCAGACTGCCCGTGGCCAGGTCAGCCACGCGTGACTACCGCTCGTCAGGATCGTTACATCTGCCTGGTTCATCTGAGAAACAGATTTCAACCAGCGTCGCGAACTGCTGCCACCATTGTGGGGAGGCACCACCGACCTGCGTCTGGAAGAACAGTGAGGAACCGCCTGCGTGACGATTGAATTCGGGATGAACCAGGCAGATGTGATGATCCTGACGAGCGGTAGTCATGCGTGGCTGACCTGGCCGCGGGCGGTCTGCAACAGTCTCAGCGGCGTTATATCGCTGCTGAAGACGCACTGTTGTGGAATGGCTGACATTCATTCGTCTGGCAACATCTCTTCGGCTTTGACCAGCCTGAGGCAAACCAATGGCTCGGTTCCTGTGTGGATCACTCAGTCGAGGCATTGTGCAGACTTGTTCGAATCATTTCATTTTGTGGTCTTTTTATAGCCATGGACCTCGTTATTTTTGGGAGTGGTCAAAATCTGGCTCAATTCACCTTTGGAAGGGCTACTGCTCAACCTAGGAGGATAAACCGAATTGGTTATGTCGCAAATCACTGAAGCGGAATGAGAGAAATTATCATCCCATTTTCAATATCATGTGCTCAGTGTACGAATTAAACTTTTGTTCTCGGAAATATGAAATCAGATTTCTTAAATTGTGAGGAAAATGGGTGGTGTATTTTTAAATTCCATGAGTTTACTTAGTGCAACCACCTCCAGCAAAGATAACAGCATTGAGTCTTTTACTGTAATTTTTGACAAAGTTAAGGCAAACATTTGGGGGATTTTGGACTATTCATCTGAGCAGATCCTTTCAAGATCCTTTGCATTCTTGGGTTTCTGTTTATCAACTGCCCTCTTCAATGCAGCCCACAGGTTTTCAATTGGATTGAGGTCTGGTGACTGAGATGGCCATTGCAGAATGTTGATTTTGTTGTCACAGAACCATGTCGGTGTGGATCTTCAGGTAAGCTTTGGGTCATCGTCTTGTTGGAAAGTCCACCTGCAGCCAAGTCCCAGCCTTCTGGCAGAGTCAACCAGACTGTTGGCCGAAATATCCAGATATTTGGTGGAATTCATTATACCATTAATCTTAACCAGTGCCCCTGGACCTCGAATTAAAACAGCCCCAAAACATGACTGACGCACAATCATATTTAGTCGTGGGTAAGAGGTGTTTCTCCTTGTATGGATCTCCATTTTCACGCCAAACATGCGGATGCTGTATCTGACCAAAATGTGAAATTTTGGTCTCATCTGACCAAAGCACCTTGTTCCAGTCATAATTTAAATGATTGGCAAACTCCAAGCGCTTGCTTCTGTGTCTTCTGGTCAGAAAAAGCTTTCTTCTGGCAACACTTCCAAAGAGTCAGTGGTTACGGAGGTGGCACCTGATGGGGCTTTTGGAAACCTGGTGACCCCAAGATGCCACCAAGGCCTTCAGTTCCTTCAGTGATTCTTGGGGATTCCGTTGCTTCTCTCACCACCCTCCTAAGTATCCTGGTGGGCAAAATGCAGTTGCATCATCTACCTTTGAGGTTTTCTACAGTTCCATATCTTGGGAATTCTGAGTAATTGCCCCGACAGTGCTTAGTGGCATATTCAATCATTTGTGAATCTTCTCGTAGCCATTACCAGATTTATGAAGGTCTATGTCCATTTGCCTCTTTTGAACTGACAGTTTTGTTTTCTTTATGGTGTTGGATGACAAAGGGATATTGCATATGTGTTACCTCATTTTTATACCCAAGAGAAACACAAAGTGATATAATGGCTCAAGATACTTCCTTAACATCAAGGTAAAACTTAGATACAGCGGGGAAAATAAGTATTGAACGCGTCAACATTTTTCTCAGTAAATATATTTTTCATGGGGCTATTGCCATGAAATTTTCACCAGATATTGGTAGCAACCTAAGTAATCCACACATGCAAAGAAATCAAAACAAATAAGTCCATAAATTATGTGTAATAAAGTGGAATGACACAGAATAAGTATTGAACACATGAAGAAAAGGAGGTGCGAAAAGGTATGGAAAGCCAGGAAACCAGCTGAAATCTGTCAGTATTTCAAGCGAAATCCAGCCCTCTATCAGTGCAAATTAATATCAGCTGGTTTAGTCCTAATTGATGGCCTATAAAAAGGTTTCTCATTTCCAAGGTGTCACACAAGAAGCATCTCATAATGGGTAAAAGCAAAGAGCTCTCTCAAGACCTTCGCAACCTTATTGTTGCAAAACACACTGATGGCATTGGTGACAGACGTATCTCTAAACTTCTTAATGTTCCAGTGAGCACCGTTGGGGCCATAATCCGGAAGTGGAAAGAACAACATTTCACCATAAACTGGCCATGACCAGGTGGCTCCTTGCAAGATTTCTGACAGAGGAGTCAAAAGAATAATCAGAAGAGTTGTCCAAGAGCCAAGGACCACTCGCAGAGAACTTCAGAAAGACCTGGAATTAGCAGGTACAGTTGTTTCAAAGAAAACAGTAAGTAATGCACTCAACCCCCATGGCCTCTATGCATGCTCACCGCGCAAGACTCCATTGCTAAAGAAAAAGCATGTTGAAGCTCGTTTAAAGTTTGCTGCACAACATTTGGACAAGCCTATGAAATACTGGGAGAATATAGTCTGATCAGACGAGACCAAAATTGAACTCTTTGGATGTCATAGCACACACCATGTTTGGAGGACAAATGGCACTGCACATCACCCCCAAAACACCATACCAACAGGGAAGTTTGGAGGTGGGAGCATCATGGTGTGGGCTGTTTTTCAGCATATGGTACTGGCAAACTTCATATAATTGAAGGAGGGATGAATCGAGAAATGTACAGAGACATTCTTGATAAGAATCTGCTGCCATCCACCAGGATGCAAAGGGGTGGACATTCCAGCAAGACAATGATCCCAAACACACAGCCAAGGAAACTCTCAATTGGTTTCAGAGAAAGCAAATAAAGCTTTTAGAATGGCCCAGTCCATCACCTGACTTGAATCCAATTGAAAATCTATGGAAAGAACTGAAGATCAGAGTTCATAGTCCCCCAGAACCTTCAAGATTGGAAGACCGTTTGTGCGGAAGAACGGGCCAAAATCACATCTGAGCAATGCATGTGACTAGTTTCTCCATAAAGGAGGCGTCTTGAAGCGGTCATTACCAACAAAGGCTTTTCTATTAAGTATTAAATAAATTTCAGTAAGCATGTTCAATACTTATTCCCGGTGTCATTCCTCTTTATTACACACAACTTAATTTATGGACTGATTAGCTCCCGCCGCTCGCGGTGTGGGAGCTATGGTATCGGGCTCCGTCCGTGCGTGCGTGCGTCCGTCAACACATTTTGCTGTATCTCAACCATTTCAGTTACAGGCTCCTAATTTTTACTGGACATGCATCTCATAAAGCCCTACAAATAGCATGCCTAAAGGTGACCTTGGCCTATTTTTTCAAGGTCATTGGCCTAAAAATATCACCAAAAACTTTGACATTTTGCTGTATCTCATCAACCATTTCAGTTTCAGGCTCCCAATTTTTACTGGATATGCATCTCATAAAGGCCTACAAATGACATGCCTAAAGGTGACCTTAGCCTATTTTTTTCAAGGTCACTGGCCTAAAAATATCACCAAAAACTTTGACATTTTGCTGTATCTCATCAACCATTTCAGTTACAGGCTCCTAATTTTTACTGGAGATGCATCTCATAAAGGCCTACAAATGAAGAGCCTAAAGGTGACCTTGGCCTTTTTTTTTTTTTTTTTTTTTCGAAGGTCACTGGCCCAAACATATCACCAAAAATTTTGACATTTTGCTTTATCTCATCAACTATTTCAGTTACAGGCTCCTAATTTTTACTGGACATGCATCTCTAAGTCCTACAAATGACGTGCCAAAAGGAGACCTTGGCCTATTTTTTCAAGGTCACTGGCCTAAAAATATCACCATAAACTTTGACAATTTGCTTTATCTTATCAACATTTTCAGTTACAGGCTCCTAATTAGCTCCCGCCGCCCGAGTGGCACGGGAGCTATGGTATCAGGCTCCATCCATGCGTGCTTCCGTCAACAAAAACTTCGACATTTTGTTTATCTTAACAGCGAGAGCTTCTGGGGCCACCAGTGCCCTATATTTTGTTATGATTTCTTTGTACGTGTGGGTTACTTGGGTTGCTACTGACATCTGGTAAAAATTTCCGTCAATTACCCCATTAGAAATAATATTTACTAAGAAAAATGTTGACGCATTCAATACTTATTTTCCCCGCTGTAAGTGGAACTTAATACCTGATTTAATTTTGGTAGATGTTATGCACAAAAATGGTGCCATTGATTGTGAAACCTTGATTTGGAGAAAATTGATTTTTAATAAATCAGTAAATGATTTTGGTTCATTCTATTGGGACGTTAATATTTTACAGCATTTCTCATGTTGTTATTTAGAGTTTCTCCAAATAATTTTTTTGGAATTTCTTAAAGTATTGTTTGGGCTCCTAATTGACTGGCAATGCACAATGAAAGGCTACTATGAATTTTAAAAGCTCAGTTTGAAAACTTCTATATTTCAATGGAATTCTGCAGGGCAATAGTTCACTGTCTCTGGGTCAACAAGAAAATAAACTGGTAACACTTTACAATAAGGGTACATTAATTAACATTTGCTACTGTAGTAAGAAGCATTAACTATCAATTAATTAACAGTAAACTAATGTGTCTACTAATCATTTACGAATGGCATTCATGTTAACTAAGGTATTAATTTATACATTATTGAATAGTTTGATAGTTTGAAGTGTTACTTGAGGGATACTTAAGGGATGTTTTCAACTTCATAATAAGGATGTCAAAGAGCATTAATAAATGGTAAGTTAAGGTTACCTAATGCTTATTTAGCTCTCTGATGCATTAGTTAACTGTTAATTAATTGGTAGTTAATGCTTTTTACTGCATTAACTAATGTACCCTTTTCGTAAAGTGTTACCAATAAACTTAAGGCATCAATCAATATTCGGGAACTAAAATACTTCAGTTACAGAAATTTGACAGAAATTTTGAGAAACTGGTGGGCATTCTTCGCAAAAGGCAGCTAGAAAAAAAGACTTATTTTCTATTGTGCGATATTCCAAAATGTATTTTGTTCACTATGCTGAGCCAAAACAAATGCAATACATACATAATTTATAGTACGTTTACAGCATCACAAACATTACTGGACACCAGACTGTAGTTTAACAGATGCATATATCAGCCCTCCTCCAAATTTACGACCAAATCACAGAGTGTCAGGTGATTTGCTTGAATCGTGCAATCTCCAAATCCATTTTCTTCCACTGTGTGAAAGCACCAATTATGCTCATAATGCACTTTCAATGCAATCAGAATGCATAACTAAATAAAAAGAAGTCCAGAGATTCACCACAGAATACAAAAATCTTAGAAGTTAAAATGAATGAAAACTTTTATATCATATCAAATTCTATGAAAGCAAAGCATCACAATTCTTCAATAGAATCACTTGAAAATAGTGTTATTGTCACAGAGCAGTATTCATTCAGCTCTTTACATCTGAAATCAGTGAAGGTTGTGCAAAAAAAAAAAAAACCATGCTCAATGGGTATTGGAATGAGGTAAAATGCAAGGGGGCGGGTTTGATTGGCGACTGCCAATAGAAAACCACTAAACACAATCAGGCAAGGCACAAAAATGGCACCAAAATAATCCAGGTAAAATTGGACCCCCCCGTGGAATGTTTGTTTACAAAGAAAAAAAAATTGATTCAGATAAGTATCAAATTGCTCTTAAGGACAGAGGTCTTGTAGCATAAATATAAAATTTATCTAAATGACCACGTTAAACTGCAGACGTTGGATGCAACGATTTTGGACTCTTTCAAAAGCCAGAGAAAAAAAAGGCACAGATGTGGTCTGACTTACTTTATACTTCGTAGTACAGAGTGCAATCAGGTCGACTGGTTCAGATGAAAAATCATTACCTGAACAGCCAGTTTTACCCTTATGCCAATACGTTTTAATCAGGATACTCTCAGTTAGATACCTTGTAAAATCATAATTCTAGGATGATAGGTGAAGTAGATGGTTATTTAAATTTTTCAAAACGATCATGCAGACAGTTTAGTCTTCATAATTACATGAAGTTACTATTTTATTCGTTAGTCTGATTGTCTGCTAACAGTTTTTTTTTCTCAGCCACGGTTCCGAGTGTAATTACTTTGTACAAAAACGGAGGCAAAGCACAAGGGCTGTGGAGGGGCCACCAGTTTACCTTCAACCTCAAATTTCGAGTTTTATCTCAGTGAAACATCAACCCAAAACAGTTTGACATTAAGACTCGACACCGCGAATAACAGGACCAAAGCAGAATACCTGTATCATACATCAACCCTTTTGTTTGATCATTTTCAGTACAGACACATTTCTGCAGGGGGCGTTATGGATTGTGCAAGCACAGTGCGTACGAAGTTTCCTTTCAAACTATGAAAATGCATCCAGTCCTTGAAAGGCCCATCATTGACTCATTCCAGTATAAGATTAACAGATTTTTACTACATTTTAGGGAGGGCTTATCCCACGTAATTCTGATAAAACTTAAACCATGTAACAGCCAACCTGTGCTTGGGGAGGACTTTAATTTAAAACAAAAGTGTTGGTGGCCAACCAGTTTATCTTTGGCGTGACTGAGATTCTGTGAAGTACACATCTTCTTTGTCCCTGTACCTGGCCGGATATCTTTCAGTCAGTCTTTCACGGAAGACTGAAGGACACGCATTTCCACCAGCGCTTGCAATTGGCAAATATGATGTAACTTCACCCCATTCCCCAGAATGTACTTTTGGGCCAGTGCTCAAACCTGTTCCGCGAGACCATTGCCAAAGAACAGCGAACAGCCTTACAGGGACTGAGACCACCCCATTAAATCAAATGCTTGGAAAAGGCCTCTTGCAAGCTTACAGTTGGAACTGGTACAAACGAAAGCTGACGATGCCAGCCTGACAGAGAGGGGAAGTAGTGATAGCCTATATTCAGGCTGAGGCATCTCGATTAAATAAGAAATAGGTTTTCGAAAATAGAACCTATACTATAATCCATCCATCTGCAATGCTAATAATAAGCCAAAGGCCGTCTGGGCTGGCATTTATTGTCCTGCGGATTTGGCTGGTGTCCTTTGCTTATAGAGTCAGAAGAAGCTAGTTTGGATGGTCAGCTATTGTAGAGGGCTGTCAAACACGGAGTCTGGCATGATGGAGATCTTCAGCTTCCTTTCTGGCCAGGAGTACTCCTTAGGCAACTTGGTCTGCATGTGTGTGGGGGGGGGGGGACACACAAGATGAGTTTTAGGTTGAGCCATGAACCAAGTTTCAGACTGAGGCAGAATTATAAAAGCACATCTCAGATAACGGGAACGAAACGGAGATCATCCTCCTACCTCTTCATTTCCTATCAGGTCTTGTAGATCCTCAAGCATTTCTTCCACAAACTCTTCAGTCAGCAGTATCTTAAAGGCAAATTAAAATTTGAATCATGAGCTGCCACTCAGCTCTACATTGGACACAAAGAACTATACAGGGCCTTGTCACCGCACAAAGATGCTGCAGGAAGCAGAGTTGCTCATGCTTGTGCAACATCCTCGTTTCATCATGCTGCCGCACACTTGCCGCGCCACATCTTACTCAAGCAATTTTTCGCGAAGCTGTCTCCATTTACAGCTGAGGGAGATATTACTGCCAAAATCTCTTCATGAGCACAGCAAAACCTTGTACAGACCATCAATTTTTCCTTGTGATTGGCGAAAACAAGTGGCAAAAACTGCGCATTATTTTTGAAGCTCACTCCTTGTTAGAAATGTTGCCCAGCAGCACGACTGCAATTGACCTCAGAATAAGTGGTTCAAATTCAAGTTTCAATGTAAACTTAGATCCACGACCTGAAAAACCCACAGCAAATTTATGTTCAATGAAAGTGGCCAACACAATCATCAGTGGATCATTCCTCTAAAATTTTATCTGCATGACCAACCCTGCCTTACGAGTGATAAATGTCACCGTTGTAAGCCACTCTGGTTTAATCCTTGATAAATGCATGGGAATGGCACCAGCTATGGATTATTCCATTTGACCATCATAAACTACTCAAGTATCGTCCTTCCGAATATGTGCTGTGCTTCTGTAATAACCATAATCACTGGAGATGGAAGTAGCCCACCTGCAACCAGGGACCATGTGCTGCATACGGATGCTCTTCTGTGGCGAAAGCCCCCTCCACTCCCGTGGAAACAAAGGTGATGGCGGTGTCGCCAGTGATGCTTTTGTACGTGAAATGTCTTCCATGCAAGAGCCGACCCCTACAGAGGATAAAAGAAAAAGGAGAACTACAACCTCAATTCCGCAAAAACTGGGACAATGAGTAAAATTTAAGTATAAACAGCAAGCAGTGATTTGCCATTTTAACTTGTATTAAAACTAGTCTGTTGGTCGCCCACTGGTCAACGTGTATACCCGGACTCCCTAAAGCAATCCCTCCCAAAATTAATAGGCTTTGTGACCTTACCATACACAAGGCCCCAGCCAAATCTGAAACCAATTTGTTGAAATTTGTGGCCTGTACAGCCCTCACAAGAAAGTCGTTCCGGACGCAGCAGCGGACGTGGCATTACAATTGCTGTATTGATGAATTGTTGCCCAGGGTAATAATAAAAAAAAAGTCAAGATACAAAACAAGAATTGTTTTAGAAAATAATAACCAATTTTAAATGTGACGGCTACAACTCGTGCCAACAAATAGGGGACAGGCGTTCACCATTGTGTAGCATCACCTCTCTGTTTAATACCACTCACTAGTCATTTTGGAACGGAGGACACCCCTTTTTTGGAGTTGATAACGGAATTTGTTCCCATGCTTGCCTGACACAGAACTTCAGTAGATCAACGGTTCGGGGTAACCGTGTTCATTTTGTACTTCTTCATCTGTCACACGTTTTCAATGGGAGACGGCTCCAGACTTCTTTATTTAAAGGAGGAATATATATAAAAATTGCAGTCCACATTTATTTGAACAGCAGGTTAACATGATACAAACAGGTCTAGGAGTGTAACTTCTTCATAAGGTTGAAATGAAGTATTTTATTCGAAATAAAAGTGCAAGACCTCAAAAACCCAATCAAAGGGAAAAAAACCACAGTGCTTCATCTGAGCAGGATAAATCAAGTAGGGCTATGTGCAGCAGTAAACACTGTAAACAAGTGAACAGCATCATTCCAGCACCACTCCAGTCATTAATCATCTCTTCAATGGAGGCTGCGCTTGAAGTGCTAGTGCGTGACCCTCTGCATTTTTTCATCTGAAGCACCGCACTTTATAGGGCGCAATCAGAGTCCTCTCAGCGTACAGTGAGACTCATTAGCAACATCGAGCTCAAATCCGAAGACCAAATATTAGTTGTGGAGCTCATGGCTTTAACATCTATTAACTGGGCCGCAAACTACACTGACACTTGGCTGTATAGTTTGGCTATGACCGTCTGTTATATACATTTTCTAGATAGCAAGCTATACCTGGGCTGTAAGGTTTGGCGCTACTGAATAACCACCAGTTTTTGACTTTGTTGTCTGGCTTGATGGCTGGCTGTAATATCAGCAACCAATTTACGCCCATTTGTATTTGCCTTTTGTTGTAACCCGTGTCAATTATCTACTGCAGAACATATTTGCTGTGGGATGATGGGAGTTTTATTCATACCAAGGCCTAATCGAAAAATATTTTTTTTCCGGTAACATGCTCTGAAAATTTTGGGACAGATGGAAGGGAAAAAATTTTATTTTATGAACACATTTTTTATTCACATACTGAAATTCAATCTGATTCTCTGGCAAAAAAAGGGGTATAAACAGCGTGACTAGTGTTAAAAAAGCTCCTCTCATATTTAACAAGTATAAATCATTTAGCAACCTCCGTCATTCACTGTTCTGGTCTGTATTAAAACAAGCTTACTTTTCTGTTTGTGTACTAACCATTTCCCTTTCTTTCCAGTAGTAGTGTAGATCCCTGCATGGTCCCTAGCACCCTCAAGGCTCATCTAAGTAGAAGTAGATTATCAGCAACATCTGCCTTGTTTTCCCAATGGGTTTAACTACACCATGCACAATATTACGAGGACGGCACTTATTCTATCACTATGCATGTTGCTTAATGGCATGGGACTTCAAGCTGTATAAAATATAAATGTAGCGCACAATATAAGACAGTCCTTTGTACATTGTAGCACAAGATCTGTGCAGACAAGACCCTTTTAGAAACTGTAATTTACAAATCCCTGATGAAAATTTAAGAGCTTCTGAAATATTGTGTGATAGTTTCCAGTCTGTTGGAATGGGAGAAGGCCCATCAGTTCACAAAAATACAATTATTGACTTCAGTTGAGGTGAATCCAATGATTCCAATGATTATAAAATAAATCCTAATGCATGCAAATCATGCTTATTTTTATTGTTCTGTATCCAAGCCATAAATCTGATCACAGCTCAGTCATCAAACTTACATATTTCCAGCTGAAGTTGGCTGCCAAGAAAATCGCAAACACAAATTTTCAAAAGTTTGACTTCATGTTGCGATACCACAAATTCACATGGCAGTATTATAATTAATGTTATCAACAGAGCTGATATGTCGCTTTCAACCCTGAAATTTTCATTCATTTACCTACATCACGTACAAAGTTATGAGGACTCAAAAATGGCGGAAAAAATGAAGCTCCCAAATTTCGACGTGCACTCGTGTACTTCAAAAGCCAGTAACTCGAAAATGTTTTGCACGATCCAAGAAAAATTTGGCATGGGTTCATTAAATATGTTGTAGTCACTGTGCTAAAAATTTCAGATGATTTGGAGGAGGTGATGCAGGAACTTCTCTCAGAATTTGTTGATTTAATATGGAATGACTCACTTGAATCAGTTCCTTCAGATCCAATATCTTGCTCCCATCCTCTTAAAAAAATCTTTGCCGCGACAGAAATTGTCTGGCAATACTTTGACAATGCATTATTAGAGACTGAACATGTATTCATCTCCCTGTTGTAAAAAAAAAATGTCAGACCTTCATGAACAGCATTAAAGACACTGATTTTAATATGAGCAACAGTAAATTCAAGACAATGCAAATGTTTTATGGAAGTAGGTTTCTGATGTATAAGTTTTACAGACTGCTTTGCAGCAGTGCTGGTGGTGTTGCATACCGGAGGCACAGAGGGATAAGGATGCCTGACTCTTCATTGAATCTCAGGTGGACGCTCTCCAGCTGTCGAGTTCGCACTAGTTCATGAGGGACGATTGCAGCCGAGCTCTCGCTCTCCAAACTGTCCTTACGGCTCCTGGAATGAGAAAAAGCCCTTCGTCTGTGACAATAGCAGAAGCACAAACCTCCACCATTCAGCGCAATGTTTACTCCACAGTGACGACATTACTAAATCAGCACCAGTCACAAATCCACTCGACAATACTTTCATGACACAAATATGACTTAAAAAAAGCCAGCAGGAAGGACAACATCAGGGAGCCATCATTCCACATACCAAACAAGCAGTACCAGGCATGACGAACCCTGCCCCTCGCACAAATGTAGAGCTGATAAAGTTGGTTGAGAAAAGATAATTTTACACTCTTAAAAATAAAACTGCTTGTCTTTTTTTATCTATTCTGGACCGCCGATGTTAAGTGGGCGGGACTTTCCTGAGAGACTGCTGACTTCGGGAATCTCCAGCGGTATCCCACCAATCAGAATTTATGCAAATGCTGGCTGCCTCCTTCTCTAAATAAGGTCAGTAAATTGAGCTTTTTTGTCTTGTTACATCTGAGAAACTTCACTTTGTGTTTTATTTGTCAACTAGCTAGCTTGTATGCAGTGCCAATTTCCCACAAGATCCAAATCAGGCAAAAAGCTCTTATTTTTGCCAAGCAGCTCATTTTGGTGGATGAAGAAGTTCCTTCCCTCCTTACAGTTGAGCATTTCCCACTCCCAACATCAGAAGGCAGTGCTGGTCCACGCCTGAAGCCTGAACATGCAAGCCGAGTTGCTTACTTCAATATCTTCAATATGCTCATTTCAATATCGAATTTATTTAAGTCAATCATTGTAGTTAGCTAGAGATCCAAAATTTATTCTGCACCAAACCGCTAAAATGAAGTCATGTAACTCAAAATCACAGTGACTTGGCACCCTGCTTTTCATATCATCACCTTTTGAGCACTGGGACTAGCTAAAATCAAGCAGGAGAGTTAGCTTGCTTGCTATGTACTGGTGACATGCAGATTGTCTGAGCCAGAGAAAGCTATGTTCAGAGATGCAGTTAAGCACGTGGTTAGAGGTGCTCACCTAAACTCACTTGGAGGCGACAGTTCTCAATAGGAAGGGTACTTATGGACGAAAATAAGTGCCGATACTAGTACCGGTGAGTCAGGCACTAAAGGGTTCATATAGGTATGGCTGAATCATGCCAATTCTGCCTGCTTGTGCCATCTCAACGGTGTCAGTACCAACGAGAGAATATTTAAGTGATGTGACTGGAAGAGAAGACGTCAAGCAAGAATGATTTGACCATGCCCCCCAGATTTAAAAAACTACCCAAATTAGCTCTTATTGAGCTCCATTTAAAACAATCACAGACATTTGTTTTTTCTAATATTTTGGTGGATACTTATTATGTTCATCATCTTTGATATTCCATATTAATCTTTCATATTTGAGATCAAGATCCCAGAGGCATCAAATACTACAAGCAGAAATACATACCGACTGTATATGCAAGTATACATCATTGCTAGGTTTTATATTACCATTTGCTCTTATTATATATATCCCACATCAACATGCTGAGAATTTGATTAAGGGAGTCACCTAGCAAAATAGGTAAAATCTAAAAAAAAAAAAAAAAAAAAAAAAAAAAAAACAAAATTGGAGGAAACCACAATTATGTCTCAAAAACTGACCGTAAATCACAGCATACCTTATGTTTCATAGTGCAAAGCAGAACTGACAAACTTTGTTAATCAGGAAGCTCACAGCCCAAACAATCAAGTAGCCACACCAAAGAAGGGCACCCTCTTTCAAGCAATATTTTCATGACTTTGAATACAGGGCTTAATGTGCGATTACCAATGTGTACAATAAATGTTGCAATTGACTTGCCAAGATTCTACACTTCTGTGACGGAGAAGAGGTATTTGAAATTGACCTCCCCTTTCAAATGCACTGAAAAAGCCACAGACTTGCACAAATATTTAAAAAAAAATGCATCTCAAATGCAAATTTTCCAACATACCATTACTTTACACACTCAGTAATAAAAGCATGTGTGTCTGTTATTCATTTCCGTGCTTAGTTTTTGTGTACTTACCATTCTATCAGACAGAAAGTATTTTGAGCTCAATCACATCCTCAATGCATTACTAGGTGTTCTCCCATTGGTCTGACCATCTAGCGAGGGCAGGTCTTTTTTAAGTAAACAAACTTAACAGTTCTGGAGTGAGACTATATAGCCAGTTTGTTAGCACAACTTTCAGCAGCACGATTAAATAAAAACAGGACCAAACTAATAAGAATGCTTTTCGATAAATATTTAACAGACCATTTTGAGGAAATAAAATTAATATAAAGAACACCTACTACTGTATAGGTTCTTCAAGGCTATAAATTACATATTCAGTGATATTCGTTGGCACAATGCAAGTGAACGGGGAGGTAAATTTCAGACACCACCTGTTTGTCACCGAGGTATGGAATCTTGATGATTCAATTCCAAATTGTATTGTATATATTGGCAACTGCATTATAAGTGTTATATACAAAGTCATAAAAATATTGCTTTAAAAGGTTCCCCGATCAAAAACACATTGATTTTTTCCCCCATTTCCTCATCAGGGAATAGTTCCTCCATTGCACTAAAGATAGCTTGGTAGAATCTTACCTTCCTAAACATGCAAAAGAATGGGACAAATCAGGAGATGCTTTTACAGCTAAGAAAAATTATGTATTGTTAACCAATGCGGAATCGAGAGTGACCCAGTCTATATTGCAAGGACTGATCTATCTCAATCACATTAAGTAGACTTAGTCAGTTAATGCGTCTGAAAACAGTAATACAATTTAGGGGCATGGAATGCCCTTTTTGGACCTTTTGAGATCTTGTTATCTAGATCTGTGAGCACGCATACCTGACTGAGACATACAAGACTGAATACCCTACACAGATGCGTTTGAAAGGAATATAAAAAGAAAAAAAATTAAATGTAAAGTATTTACATGTACTATAACAGAGCAGTAAAGCATTAAAAACAGAAATAAAATTCAACGATTAGTGTAACCACCCTTCGGAAAATTCGGAAATTAGTGTAACCACCCTTATAGGAAAACTGACCACAGTTCAACAGAATAATGACTCTTCCTTATTTCTATCAATCCAGATAATCTCTGACGCCCTGGATAACGTCAAGTTTAAGAATCTGAAGAGGCCATCTCATTGCTTTCTACCTTTACGCAATGTCTGAAACACAAGCTCAGTCTTTTCAACAAACACATAAATACAGAAAAAAGATCAAATTTCTATGGAAAAACCGAGGGCATCCAAGACATTTTCATGAAACTAACATCAGAAAAAAATTTACACTCTAACAGCTGTCAGGAAAGAAAAACTCAACAATAAAGCCAACACTTGGCCAAAGAGAAGTAGGCTCTGGAAAGTTGGTGTCACCCAATCAATCAGATAAACACATAATCCAGTATTGTGTTCAGTCCCAGGTGAATCAATAAAGTGAGTGTGGCATTGAAAACTAAGCACAAAGAGGCAAGGTAAGTGGAGGAGCCCCTGAAATGTGGTTTAGTGCAGGTGAATGCAGAAAGCAGTTACTCACTGTGATCGGTCCAGACTCTGTTTCTGGCCGCTGATTGGTGGGAGGACAGCTTTGCTATTGATCTCAAGTCCTTTCCGCAAGGCTTCTCGGATCTGTTCAGTGTCTGCAGAGTGCACAGTGATGAAATCACATGATGTCAAATTGAAAGTCACCCACCAAAAAAAAAGGACAAATAAGACAAAGTTCAGGCAAAACTCAAACCAGAGATTCAAGTGAACCTGAAGTTCACCTCCTCCACCACCCGGCCCATTTGGGTGTTGGGTACGAGGCTGAAATGCATTACTAAACTAGTTTGTGCTCCTAAATCGCTGAATGCAGAGTTTCATCATGTGTGATCAATATTTGAGACTGATAAAAATTATGGGTCAATAAAATAGTCGTCTATGGGTGGAGGAAAGTCAAAGATCACAAAACGACCATTTGCCATAAATAGTCAAAACCCGTCATTTACATGTGAAGACCACAATGAAAAAATGATCAGTCACATTTTCACATTGTGGAGAAATGATGAATTAAAAATTCAAAATGATCTTAGAAACAAAGCACTGAAAAAATTTACAAAAAAAAAATACATATTATTATATATTATTATAAATATTATATTAATATTGTATATAAAATACACAAAAATGAAAAATTTGGACTCTGTTTTTCCTTTGTGGTCTTCATGTAGAGACATGTTGTATACTACTTACGTACTAAGTTTCAGCTCTTTATCTACATTAGAAAGGCCTAAAATGGACAACTTTGATTTTTCAACATGATCACCCTGCCACGCCCACTTTTGGGGATGCCGGGCTGATGCAAATCGAAGACACAAATCTTGTCAGACGCAAATGAGAAAGGTTCAACGAAAAGACGAGCAACAGAAATTTTAATTCAAACTCACATTCATTTGCAGCCACTCGTGCATTCATTCTGGCTCCACTGGTCGGGTACTGACCTTTATCAGTGAGGTGGCGGGGCTGCGACCCCACGCAGATGCTGCGGCTGTCTTCGTCGTCATCAGGCGGTCGGCTCAAATCGTCCCAAGAGCATTTGGCGCTCACACCACTCAGATTCGAACCGTCAGTCTCGATTCCCTTGTCCACTCTCTCCTGCTTGAAGAGCAAAATCCGACACACAAAACCCACCACAGGAGCACAGGTTAAAATAAAGCCAGAATAGGGGAACACACTGCCACAGGACTTGGGGAATGTGAAAAATTTATCAACGTAATTTCACGATAAAACGTAAGGGGGAGACGAATCAGGAGGGAATTATTAAATCCAGTTTATGATATTAGGCGAAGCCAAATCATTGAGGCCATCACTAGAGCCAATTTTAACATGAATGGCTTCATTACCACTGTCACTGCTAACATTAGTTTTTCTTCTTCGTCATTCCCTCAGTCGTGGCCCTTTATGAGGCCACAATTTTGGTCATGATCACGCCGTGTTCACATCTGATTGCGGAAAAATACTTTTTTTTTTTTTTGCACGTTTAAAGTAGATTTAGAATTAAGCCGTTTGGTCTTGTGATTCGTAAGCAAACTGAGAATTTCGCTTCAGAGGCAAAGCCCTCTAAAGGATGCAGTGCCAAAAAGCTGAGGTGTTCACGTGCCCGTAGGGCCGGTAAGCTAAAAACATGAATGTCTTATTGCACAGTACAGCATGTAAATGCATTAGCTAAGCGAGAGCAAATGTACAGACCAATGATCCAGCTGAATGTTCATAAATAACACGGATGTATGATAATCCAAGAGACAAACACATGATAAAAAAGCCTTACTTGTAAGTGAGGATCTATTTCGAATATCGTCTCCCCTCTCCTCATATCGGTTATCAGCCATGGTCCCCCAGCACTGGTTAGGTGAAGGGAGAGGAGAAAAGCAAAATAAAAGGGGGAAAAATTAAATATAAAAATGAAACGCATTTATATAAGGATCCGAGGATTCAATGTTCACAAGCACAAAACATTTTTCACAATTCAAACCAGCTAAGCACTAGTAAACTCATTTTAGCAAGCATGAAATACTCAAATTCCCACCACTGAAAGGTTCATATTTGGAAACAAAACACTGCGAAGAGATGGACAGAGGGATGGAGAGAACAATTTCAATGCACATCTACACAATAAGATGTAACCACATGGGCCAGGTCACGCAGTAACGGAGGTACAAAATTGGTGTATTTGGTATCATAGCTCCAGAACTAAGATAGAGTCACAATTTAAATGGCTTTGTGTAGGTCTTCCCAAGCACTTGAAACAACAAAATGGCCAATTTTGTTCATTTGACTTATTTTGGGTGAAAACAGCAAAAAACTGGTCGGTAATAGAGTTACAAATTTGTAACTCACAAAAACAGCAACAAATAGGGCAGAGCACCCCAAACTCGAGCATTTGGGGTTTAGAACGGTTTCCTTTCCTCATCGAAAGTATTTTATCTGGGGTTCTAGTTTGATTTTGCGAATGGTAGACAGCTTGAAAAGCCAAAAATTTAATTAGTTTAGCCAGAAGGATTCTGCACTTCACTCATATGTGATCTCAAACAAGAGAAGGGCGTTACATGAAAGGCACTGAAGAAGAGGAAGATGGAAGCAAGTCTCAGGACCTGCTCCACTGCGATTCTGCATAGCAAACGACATCCTTCGGCTCTGCAACCTCATTCAATATAGTACTTAGATCATAATGAGATTCAAACAGGTAACTTAATTCAATTATGGCACGTATTGATCAATGTTGTCTTTGCTCATTAAACAGGGACAGTATACAGCGGCAGAGGCATTGGTGGGAGAATAGGGAGTCCTTGCCATAACAGAGAAAATGGAGAGCATGGAAGCAGATGACGTGACCAAGGGAAAATATTTTGATGATTAAAGGGCATCTAAAGTCGATTCCCATCGTTTTTGTTTATCGGACAATCAGCGAGCTGCACCAATGCAAACAAACCGAAATAGAAGGATTATCTACGCATGTACACAAAACATTGGTTTATATGAATGAAATTGGTCATGTGACATGCAAGATGTCAACAGAAGCAAGTGCTTTGTTTGTAAACATTGGACGTTCAACGTCCCGTCTGAGAATCGACTTTAGATGCCCTTTAAGAGGTGGGATGCCCAGCAACGAGCTTTGGGGGACATCTTGAGGAACTGGGGCCGTAACAATATGCATTTATTGATGCCCTAATGTAGAGATGTACGAGCTGAACATGGAAGGGGAACACACAGCGATTTTAAGGGAGGACTTAAAGCGGGTGAGGAGAATGAAGCTTCTGAGGGTGACCAGGCGTCACTGCGGTCAGGTGTAATGAGGACACTGAGGGAACAAACAAAGGAGAGCGAAAAGGGCACAGGCATTTGCAAAATGGAGGACAGTCATCTCTATGCTATGTTTACATCTAAATCCAAACAGGAATGGTTCATCGAGGGTGACGGCAGTTCAGAAATTCTGAGAGTTCAGGTCATAGAGCTCGATTGTGAGTACTACCAGAGTTCAGCTTCAGGAGAGACCAGGTCTGGCAGACAAACCAGACAGGATGTAACGTCCCTGGTGAAAAGTCACAGCTGCAAGCAGTACTCACACATGGACTCCACGCAGCAGCTCAAGGATTCCTTGTCCGTTCCACTGCTGAGCGGCCTGCAGCTCTTCCGTGCACACACCCACAATCTGCAGAAGGGAGAAGAGCATCAGTTTTAGACGCACGCAGGGACAGAAACAATAAGCCACTCTGACTCAGCTGCAGGAAAACGAAAAGAAAACCACACACGGGCAACCCTTGCGCTTAGTTGCATTGCTTATCAGGTGACGGCATGCAAAGTCTCAAAAAAAAAAAAAAAAAAAAAAGAAATGGAAATGAGAGATTTCAACACAAATGCCGTTTAATCTTGGCCTGTGTTTTAGCCATTAATGAACAGATGTCTCTTCTTTTTTTACTTCATTTTGTTACACGTGGTGGGCTGCCATTTAGCAGGAAAAGTAATCCAAGGTGAGCTACCATGATCAAGACCTGTGCTTTACAGATGGTAAACAGGACAGGATACATCCTGAGATCAAAATTCATCTCTATATTGGAGAAGAGAAAGTAGCCTTTAAATAACCAAATGGCCACAGGTGTTCAACATCTTACCAAGTCCACAGCCACTTTTGCAGATGGTCACAAATGAACTGCTGTCATCTCTTACTGGAACCATCACATTGCTATAGCTAATTTCCAAACACGCACACAGTGTATTCTCTGGAAGGAAATACGTTCTAAAATACTTTTGGTTTTTCACCTGCAGGAAGTTGACGTGACCAAAGGGTGTCTGGACTGGCTGCATCTGGGGGTCCTCCGTTAGCAGCATGTGCTGGATACGAGACTCACTGTTGTCCAAAGGGCTGTGCCACGACACATGGTCTCCACTGCAAAATGTGTTTTCTGCAAGCAGATACCACCAGTGAGGACCGATGCTACCATTATTACATGGGAAGCTAGAACGCACTGTGAGAATGCATTACATCCACAGTTTTGAATTAGTTGGCAGAGGAATTATCATTGGAACAAGTGTTTTAAGGGTCACAACAGTGCGGTCTTTAAGCACATTGAAATTGTTTGGTATCCTGGATCAAGAATGTGAGTCGGATCTTGGCTAAGCTTTAATCACTGCCTCTTTATCAGGGTATCCAGCAACACACAAAATATCATTGACATCCATCCATATATTTTGGAGATATCCCATTAACTAATGAGCAGACATACCAATGCTGGAGATAAAATTACATCCTGGTGGAGGTACAATAACAGACTGAAATGCAACCTAGATTCAAGCAGGAAAACTAGCAGAAAACAGTGCATCAGAACATCTAGCAGACACTGGCCTAGTTCCCCTGGATTTAGCACAATAATGCACAACTGACTGTCCAACAGTAACCCATATATTGCGGGGCGAGGCGATAATTACGACTTTTATGTCCGGTTTAAAGCCATGTCCGCAACATCGCTCAACTCACTGGCTCTGTGAACCACAGCACTGTATTGCACAGCACACTGGTACATACTAACGACATCGGCAAAACAACAAAAACACACAAAGAGGTGATAAAGTACACAGAACATTGGCCATGCGGACGGTCAGCAGATGCATTCTAAGCAAGCTCCCGCATCATTCTCTGCATTCAAGTTTTGAAACTTCAAAGTAAAAAGAAGCGGCAATTGTTTCTGAGGAATTCTTCGGTTTCAGAGAGCTCCTCTCTTGCCCACAGGGGGACGGAGCATACCTGACTGGAAGACGTATCGTGCCAGCCCCTGCATCAGCTCAGCTGGCCAGGTGGGAGGCGCCGTCTCCCCTTCTTCTCTCTTCAACCTGAAGGTCAGTTCAAACCCAAAACCACTCGGGCCGTCGGCACCAGTAAATCTGTTACAAAGGAAACAAAACAATCACTGAAAAGAGAAAGTGATAAAGACATGCATAAAAGCGTGGTTTTAAGCCAAGATATCACAAACCCAACATGTCAAAACTTACTCCTGTTTGGAAGGGGTGAGGCATTTTCCTTTTCATTAACCTCGTTCAACCAAGGGGCAAATAGGGTGAAATTCCTTCCATTCAGACTACTGTTAAAAAATGCTCTGTGCCTCAAAAATTATATAAATGCCAGACATAAGGTTCAAAGCTTATTTTAAACTAAGAAAGTGCACCTTTATGACTAAAAAGCCACTTAAGTCCAGGTTTCATCAACTTATGTACAGAGAACGTCTGAAAATCACAAATCCAAAATCAAATTAAAATTTTAAATTTTTTTGCTGAGCAATAGCAGGTGCAGAGGAAATTACAACAATCTGGGGTACACGAATGCTCTAACAATATATCAGAAAGTGCTTCGAAAATTTAACCATATTTTAGAGCAGTTTTTCAAAAACATACAAAGGAACCCATTTTTGCCCCCCTTTTTTTTAATCTGGTATCATATAAAGCCCAGTATCTCAAACACTACTAAGACCTTAAGACCAGGAATATGGTTCAAAGCGTTTCACACCTTTACCACAAAATGGTTAGCATTAACCAAAGTCCAATATCTGATATTTATTTTCAACAATGTCCATAAATTATAGTAAAAAAAAAGTAAAAAAATCAAAAACAGCTGGTGGCACTTTTGACTTCCCACACACATGGACTACAAATATAAAAAAAATATCAATATTCCCAACCTAAAAGTTGGGCATTCTTTTTTTCAGGCAAATTCCTTTTGGTTAGGTTACCAGAATGTCTTTACAAAAGGGGTGCAAATGAGTACTCGAATAGACAAGTACTCACTGTAGAAACTAGACAGACCGGTCGGCTGCGACCGCATGGGTGTGTCCCCAAAAACACGCTTCTCCCCTTTTTTGTGCAGTATTTGGCCAATACTGTTGCCATGGCAACCAAAATCGATAGGTGTCATAAGTGAAGTATAACACATGTACACGCCAAATATGAGAATAATCTGTCAAAAATTACAGCCTGTTGTCCACAAGGAAGTGAGTATGTTTCAGCACGAAGTTGCAGCTAATGCTGTCGCCATGGCAACCAAAATTGATAGGTGCCATAAGTGAAGTGTAACACATGTCCATACCAAATATGCAAGTACCCGGTCTAAAATTGCAGCCTGTACTGTGTCCACAAAGAAATCTGTCATATTTTGTCACTAATTTGCATACGATTTGGCCAATACTGTCACCATGGCAACCAAAATCGATAGGTGTCATAAGTGAAGTAGAACACATGTCAATACCAAATATGAAAGAAATCGGTCAAAAATTACAGCCTGTAGAGTGTCCACAAGAAAGTGTCTACGGACGCAGTAGCGGCGGAGACGACGTGAATCCATAGTAGCCGCCCGACTTCGTCCAAAGGCTACAATTACAACCGGTTACAAAAATTGATCATTTTATTTTAGACCAAAGTTTTTTCTGCATTTTTTCCCAGTACATTCCTGCGTGATGAAGGACTATAGGAGTCATTTACAAAGCAATCAAGCTTGTTGCTTTATTTGCTTCAACCCCGGAAATGCTGGAATTACAGAATTTTCAGTTGAGTGCCGTCAGATAGACCCCTCACCTTTTGCGCATTATGGGTCACAACCTGTCCCAGTTTGAGATCACCTGATTAACAATCAAACAATTTATGTACTGAATTACCAAGACCATCACATAAGTATATAATGATTAAGAAATTATGAATAAGGGAATGACCCAGAGATCACCAATAGGCTACATTGAAAAGGTACATATAACACACTTGATACTGTAGGGATGACACTTATGCCTACAATTAATTAATCCAAAACTTTCTCTGAATTCCGCCTCCCGTTTCAGCATTTTTTGCATTTAAAATGGAACCATCTTTGTGTCAAATCCTTTGAAACATTGGCGTAGAGTGACGTCACTTACAAGCCTAGCCATTATGCGCCAATTTACTAGCTACGGGACATTATCACCCCCAAAAAGGCTTAAAAAATTTTTTTGAATGCAGAGTGGAAAGAACTCATTTACAAAATGGGTTTGTGTACTTTTTTCTAAGAAAAAAAAAAAAATCCACCTCATCCACACAAAAATGTGCAATTATTTTAAACACGTTTAAAAAAAATTTGCTCCTAACTGCCCCCCGTAAAACATTTCTAAAACCATTCACTCGAATATCTATCAAGTCAAAACTTGAAAATAAAAATACTAACAGAAGGGTTATATAATCCAAATGCAAAACTCATCTTACACAAAAAAAAAAAAAAAAAAATCCAAGCAAAAGACTGCTGTTTTGCAGCACTTACTCATGCACTCTGTTGTCTCCATACAGGTCACTCAGGCCAAAGCTGACATAGTGCCAATGCTCCTGAACCTCCTGTGCTGGACAGCCCATGTTTCTGTACATGCTAATGTAATCTAAAGGGTCTGGTCCTCCTAACCTGCGAAGAGAAATGAGCATTATCTTACAAAACGAGAGATATGCCGGATTCCTTACACCTGCCATATACAGTGCTAACCAGAATCTCCTTTCAGTTCCTTAAAGACACCATGAAACCGAAGCTGGAGCTGAACAACCTTCAGCAATATGATGCTTATCTTAGCATAACAATCAGTATCATTTTCAGATGTTGAATGCAAAAATACACAAGTTTTACAATTTTGTTAATTCTATTGCATGTTCAGAGGTTTACACATGGTTTTTCAGAATCAAAAAAGTGCATTCTGATTTCAGCTCATCTTTTCGTTCTTGTCGTTTTTTGATTGGTGCTGCCGCATTGGAGCTGGGACAGCACAGTTCTTGATAAAATTAATCAAACATTTTTTGGGTAATAACTGAGTCCACGATTCTCCCTCACAATTCCATGTGAAAATGCTCCATTTAGTTATATAGTTTATTGAGACTCTACAAACATAAAATGTGGATCATATCAGCAACATAAATGCAAAAAAAAAAAAATCTCTCCAAATGTAGCTGACAAATTAGATGGCATTCCAACAATCACATGACTTCCTTTGCTGAGGTAAAAATCTGTACTCAGTTCTCCAAATGATCACTTACTCTATAAAACAAGAGCGCTCTGAGAGCACATCATCTCCTGCCGGAGTCGCGACTGCGATAAGACTCACTATATGCTAATGAGTACCAATGAGACTGTCGGTTGTTTTGGAATAAATAACCACTGATTGAACAAAATATTTTTATCTTTGTTTTTTTCCTTCAAAGTTAACAATGGTAAGACACAACACATAATTTGAAAGCCTTAAATTAACCCACATTTTTTTTATAAACAAACTTGGTATCCATATTCTGACATTTTTTTTTTCATGAAAAATTGTGATATTGCAACACAGGTGGAAGACAGGCCCCTCGGAACAGAAAGTTTTTACACCCAAACCTGATATTATTGGATATTTAAAAAGTATATGTGCCACTTTCAGCTAAGGTGTAACAGGAAAAGCCAACAAAACCATAATGTCATAAATTATTCCCTTGTAAAGAAAATACCCAATTTTTAGTTGGATATCATCATTTAGATATTGAAGAGATAAGGTGAATAGTTTGACGACAATCAATGAAGATGAAAAAAAAAAAAATATCCAGATGGACCACATTTTAAGCAGTGTCACGCGTCACATGCCCACATAGCCTTTAGGGCTGGGACGATTCTGAATCGATTTTTTTTTTAGGCGTAGTAGCACTACCTGCTGCCATGGGGCGAACATCCGAGCTTTCCCTTTTCCTTTATCAAACCCGACGCAGGTTGAACGAAAGCACCAAACATCAAAGGGCAATGTGAAATGCTTCCGCAAAAAAAAACTTGACTGACATCAGTATTTTTCGGCAACATGCTGCTCGGAGCCAAATAAAGGACTACAGAATCGTCTCCTATTAACCAATCAGCTTTATGCACAGCTCCACTACTTCCTGAACTTAAGCCAGCTCCTTTATTTCCTGTCTTTCATTATTGGACATACTGATTAATCCAGGTGTGCCTCACCCCACAACAACAATGGTCAGGCACACCTGGATTTATCAGTTTGTCCAATAATGAAAGGCAGGAAATAAAGGAGCTGGTTTCAGTTCAGGAAGTAATGGAGTTGTGCATAAAACCTATTAGGCTACTCTAAGTAACCTGTTCCAGTTTACTTGGCTTGATTAGCAATCAAATGGTGGATGTGTTTACTCTCCAAGTTGAATGAATAGAGCTGTTTATTAAGACAGCATGTTTGATTGCTGCATTTTGAAATTTAAATGGCCATAGAACAGCACAGCATGAACACGATTTCCATTGCCACGCATTTCGTGCGACTGTGATAATTTATATCTCACATTCACGTTTCATCCGCTTTTCGGAATGTTTTCCACCTTGTGCATTTTTCAGACGCTTAAAATCCAGGGCGATCTTATAACAAATCTGTTTTAAATTAATCTTTAATAATGTCCTAAAATGCTACAATGAGAGATGCAATTCAGAGGAAGATTTTTCTAAATTATTCAAAGTGTTGGCATTCTTTCACTCTAACACCGTAGCCCAGTTAGGTTTGTCTGCTTTTCACCATCACATCTTAATCGTTATAGGCTACTGAAATTGCTTGATTGTTATTTAGGACAAGTACACGGGAGCAGATTTAAGGAAGGGCGGAGCACCTGCAATTAGCGAAATCTCAACTCAGGCGTCTTCCCGACGGCATTTTAAATCGTTTAAGCCGCTTCAGGTGTGTATGTTTGAAGAAATTACACGCGACTCCATGACGGCAAGTGGTCTTTTCACACTTTAAAAAAAAATCCTCGTTCAACATCACCATATCCCAACTCTGCATTTCATCTCTCATTGTAGTATTTTAAGGAGATCTATAATGATAAAATAAAAATAGATTTGTTTTCAGATCGCCCTGGATTTCAAGCGTCTAAAAAATATACAAGGTGGAAAACATTCTGTAAAGCGGATGAAACGTGAATGTGAGATACAAATTATCAGTCGCACGAAATGCCATGGCAATGGCAATCGTGTTCATGTTGTGCTGTTCTATGGCCATTTAAATTTCAAAATGCAGCAATCAAACATGCTTTCTTAATAAACAGTTCTACTCATTCAACTTAGAGAGTAAACGCATCCGCCATTTGATTGCTAATCAAGCAAGTAAACTGGAACAGGTTACTTTTCTTTGAGTAGCCTAATTAGTTAATTGGAGACGATTCTGTAGTCCTTTACTTGGCTCCGTGCCGCACGTCGCCGAAAAATACCGATGTCAGTCAAGTTTTTTTCTGGAAGCATTTCAAATGCCCTTTGATGTTTGGCACTTTCGTTTAACCTGCGTCGGGTTTAATAAAGGAAAAGGGAAAGCTTGGATGTTCGCCCCATGGCAGCAGGCGGTGGTACTACGCCTTAAAAAAGAATCGATTCAGAATCGCCCCAGCCCTAGTTTACCTAATAATTTTATCTGTTAGGGCCCAGTGGCAATAAGCATTGGCCCATCCTAAAATATATTATCAGAACTAAAGTCACATACAGAAGAAAGTATTCCATATCCCCAATAAATTGGAAAAAAAACAACTCAAAAGTTATGCTTGTGTGCGTTAGTGCGTCTGTCAGACATTAATGGGTAGTCACCCACGAGATGTCTATAAAACTAGCAGTGGTTATATCGAAATATACACAACTGAGCATCGGACTACAGATAAACAGAAGCTAAGAGACCGTTTTTCGGCGAAACAGTGTTGCGTGTTGTAAATACTGAAGTTGAAAAATGAAGCTAGCCCTATCTGTCAAAAAATAACGTGCATAATTTATGCCACAAAATCCCCGACGATCTCGAGGCCATGTGACGTAGTCATTTCCAGGAATTCCCCGTAGGTATCACTTGATTACTTCATCATCATCTTCATCCGAGATGGCCGTAATGGAGGACAAAGCCCGGAACGATGCTGTCTGTCAAACAAAGTAACGTCGAAAATATACACCGTGTGTGACTATAATGTAGTGTTATCTTTAGAGGCGTATTACAGTACTTAAGTTTTTTTTTTTTGAGGATTTGTACTTTACTAGAGTTATTTTTTAAACTGAGACTTTTGCTTTTACTCTACCACATTTAATACATAAAAAGTATACTTTACCTTCGCTACTTTGACACTGGCCACTTTGTTACTCGTTTCCAATTAAAATATGAATGTAATTCATCATTTAAGGATTATCTGGATTTGGCGTGTTTGAGAAGAACGGTGCTCGGCAGATGCCAGCGGACATGGAGCTACAAATTTATGCACGCAGTTACAATATTCTATCACGAGATGGCACACCCGGATCAGTTATTGAATATTCACAAGCAAGCCGAGCTCGAACACGGTTTAGAACAGGGGTGGGCAATTCCAGTGGTAAACGCTGTTGATTGATCAGAAGACTGGTGGTATGAGCCACTGGGTATTCAATTGGATTTTTGCTCAAAAGGTCTCCAATGTATCAATGATTGGGCTCTTCAGGTTAGAACTAGTTCTGTTTTTGTGTACAATGCATTTCTTAAGCCTAGTCTGACAATGTTCTGGTGGAACTGAACACTTCACTCGCAGATTAGAATTGTCTGTCAAATATAACCCGCACAAGCCACCATCATATTATGGTGAAGTTGGTTTTTGGGTGTTTGTATCTAGTGCCTGCCTATATACTGTACTCCATAAATGTGATATGATCTATGTCATTGCCTTTATCTGTACTTACCAAGATTTTGGACAATTAAGTCACATGGATAATTGACGATGTGAACTGATCCAGGAGTCGGTCCTCACACACTTTTGAGACTGAATGGGATTGAGTAATATTGCATTCACTTCTAGCTGTACATGCTGTTTCTATGAATTGATGAGCACTAAGGCACCTAAAGGAAGCTATTCCTTGCCTGATAATAGGGCTAACTGGAGAATACCAGCAGAAAATACCAACAAAAGTCTGTGAAACTATAACATGCAAATTGCTCAAATCTTTAGAGAAAAAACAAATTTTTTTTCAAAACCTGTTTGAGAAACTATATTGTGTATGCCATTTTGCCATTTGTAGGAAGTTCAACTTTCATAAAACTTTGAAAAAATAAAGGATTTAAGAAATTTATAATTTTACCTCAGTGTGACTCTTTATTACACCTAAGCTGAAAGTGACTCATATATACTACTTTAGCCAATAAAAACATAGCTTTCGCAACTTTCTCTAATTTAAATGCTAAATTTGAAATTATCTTCTGTTATAACGTGCGTTAGTTCCGTCAAATCACAAGTATCTATTCAGTTTCACTGTGCCCATGTTTTCACAGCCTATTAAAGCAATTCTTACTCTCTGGCATGTGGCACAGCACTTAGTAAAAATTTGAACATGAACAACTCCGCCTCCCTTAAAGTCCCACCCTCTTCCCCCTGCCTGACCTCTGAGGTTCCCCTCCTCCCCTGACGCCTGCGGTGAGAAAGTGAGCAGCGCGAATGAAGCTGCTTTCACACCGGACGCAAAACGAATTTTTCGCACGACAGATTACATTCAAAGTCAATGCAAAGACGCGAATCTTCATATCTTCATCATACATTTGGCACACATTAGCATATGGTGAGCTATAAGCGTATCAGTCTATCTGCTGCATATGTGCAAAGTTTAGAGGATGTCCCATTCACCAGTCCCTTTTGGGCTTTTGCCCGGCGAGGGATAGAAACTAGTCGTTTTAACTTACAAAGGATAGTGCCCGGGCCGTCTTAAAATTTTAAGTTAACTGAAGAGTCAATTCCATGTCAATTCACGCACCCTCCTCAGTGATATTTCTCAGATTTGACTGAAAAAAAATCTAAAATTAGTTTTGACCCGAAATGAAGGAATCCCAAATTTCACCTTCATACCTTTAGTCATTTCGGCATTAGGGCCCTGGGAAATTTGAGTGCCATGCCCACTTTTTTCCTGCACTCACTTAATCGGTAACCATATCTAGAGACAAATAACTTTTCACACTTCTGTCCATCCTCCTATCTGTCTGTATGTCTGTCCCTCCACTGCGTTTCATTTCTAGGCAAAATATCAGCCGTCCCGTGACGGGGATCTGAGTATTTCGAGCTTGTTCTGAGTTTTGGTTGTACAAAAAACTGAATACATCAAGTGTGATGTTCGTTTGTGATTAACAAAATAAAAAATAAAAAAATAGGGCCAATGGCCCTGTAGCTCACTGCCATGACATGAAATTAGATGTATATTAGAATGACGACAAAAAAAAATTATTCATGAATAAATGGTTTGAATAACTAGAAATTCGGACACCATTACCATGACATATATCCACCACAGCCCCTGACAATCATGTACTGTATTGACATTGTACCAAGGAAGGTCCACCATATTTGAAGTGAATCATGCCAGTAGTTTCAGAGAAGATTTTTAAAGTTTCAGATGGGAAAAAAAAAAACAGAAATAATTTTTAAAAAAGGATATTTTTCAAAACTGTCCATAGTCATTGTAGACATTGTCCCAAGGAAGCTCCATCCTAAATTTTCAGTGAATCTTGCCAGTAGTTTCAGAGAAGATTACGTTTGAAGATTTTGCCAACGGAACCATGACAACAGCTAATGGCCTATCGGCTGGTGAGCTAAAAACTGCTTCCTTCAGTTTCACACCAAGACACCCAAACAAGAACAGCGTCCAAGAAATAAGAATGGAGTCCTTGGACAAAAAAAAATTGAGATGTGCAAGCAAATTTCAATAGGAAGAAATTGTACAGGTCTGATGCAGCAAGCCAATAAAATTCCAACTGAGCAAGGTAGGTCAAAAAGGTTCAAATAAGTCATTTTCTTAGCTTTATGCCAGGTATAGATTACAATAACAATTTCAAATAGTCATTCATTTGCTCTCAATTGAGATTATCAAACAATTTTGTGTCAACATAATTACATTTTATGATGCACTTTTTGATATCACTTAATGGTCAATACACAGTGACATAGCTTTGGCTTTAGTTAAAATAAAGGTGGTGACATTCGTAAATGCCAACATTACGACCCACGTTTCTCAGTACCCCAGAAACAAAACAAAAAAATGGAAGAAAAAAAAAATCATTCTCTTGATCAGATGCTTGGTTTAAATGCGTGGGGAAAAAAAATCAACAGTTGAGAAAAAATCAATGCATGGGTTTCAGAGGGTTAATTACCAACAGCACAAGACTAACTTCAGGATAATTAAAGGGAACTGCAGCAGCTAAAACGGCTATCCAACCAACTTAAGGCAACGAACCCGTTGTAGCCGATCTTATTTGATATTTTAAAAGCTTATAGTTCAGTAGCTTACGGTAGTCAACAGACTAGCTGCATAAATTGTAACGCTGGCAACATAAGATTATTTCGAGCTAACGTTAGCCAACCTCCCAAACACAGTAACCGTTAGCTCAACTTAGCTTGCTACTTCATCAACTTTTTGGATGATCTTCCAAACGCTCAGTAATGTTAGCAACCCATCTCAGTCTAAACAATTTAGTGAATTTATTAATCTGACAATGCACAATAATTGTTAAGATGTTTAGCGAGTATTGTTAAAGTAATACACACCAATACTTCACGATTGCGGTCACTTGTAAGGGGTTCGGCTGATCATGATACAGCCGCCTGCACTCCGTGTAAATTGCTTGCAGACCCGGAGGGAACAGCGAAGCCAGACCGTGGGCTGCGGCGCCGCTGGTAGGCCGCATTTCATCCATCTCACTGGTCCAATTAAAATCCAAGTAGGGAAGTCACAAAAGGTTAAACAAAAAAAAAAAAAAAAAAGACTGTTTATCCAAACCACTGCACACTTCTCGTTTTCGTTTTCAAAGTTCCCTCTTAGTATATTTATGTCACCTTCAACAGTAGACCCTTGATGAACCGCCCAGTTTGACAAAATAACCACTTTTCCTTCTGAAATGCGTGATTACGTTAGAGTAACCATCCGTACTCCACTCAATCAGAACAGTAATAGGTTGGGCCAACGAAGACTGTATGGATTCTGATTGGTTCACATGTGGTCCGTCAAAATGTACCGCTGTGGCATTTTATACGAAAGTCCACGAATCCGACGCTCCGTGATTATCCCTGCCAAAACCATTTCTCCAGTGAACTAGAGGGATTCTGCATTTTCCGGTGATTACTTTTAGATGTTTTCAATAAATCCGACAGTGCAATAATTATTAAAAAGATTGAATTGTATTACAATAAAATTACTTCAAAATAACTAAAGTAAAATAAAATAAGCATAATAATTCGGCACTTATCGCAATTCGCTACAGCAAAATCATCTCTGCCCATTTAATACTATTCCCATCTTCAGTGTATCAACAGCACAATGAAGTTGCCAACTGGTTTAGTGATAGAAATGTACTTTTGTTTGTTTTTCTATGAGGGGAACAAGCGCTATGAATAGCGATGAATGAATATTATCAGCACGTAGAAAATTACACTTCCATCTCAGCTTTGATGGGATTATTTGCGGACAACTAAATTATTTTCTTTCTCGATTTCAAAGGTGTCTCAAAGTTTATGTTCCACAAAGATAATATAACTTTCCGTACTTCGCCTTATTTTCTGAAGGCTGTTTCCTCCCAGTTGAAAACACTTCACGTCTTTGGATATACCACTGAGCGAGAAGCGGGTCCTAAAAAGCCACAGGCTAGCTATACATGAATGATCTTCCATGCGGAGGCAATAGTGATAAAATTCAGATGAGTGCGGGTTACACTGCCCTATATACTCGCGGATGTGGATGATGGATGAAGAACAAGTTGCTGCTGAACCCCTGGAGAATATAATACAAAGAGGCTTCATTAATTTGAGCCTCCCTGCATAAGCGTATATTTGCGTAGGAATGGTCAGGATATGTCCCGACCAACTTTCAGACGTTGCAAAAATATCCCGACCAACTTTGAATCAGTGGGGAAAATGAGAGAAACGCGGAATCGTACATCTAACATGATCCAGTCCAACGCGATGCTCGGTTTGCGGCTTTGTCCAATTCACTGATGGTCAATTGTCCAATTCCAAGCGTATGTGTCGGCTACAGTCGCGTTACTAACGTTATTTCAAACACCGCATTTAAAGAGAAATATTCAAATCCAGGATGCTATATTTTTATTGCCACATGCATTACATCACACGGAAAATATCAAGATTGTGTACATTTCCATACACATTTTTCTGTAATTCAGCAGGATATATCTGGGATCTTTGGAAACCCTGGGATCTCCACGAGAATATGACATAGGCCTGAGGTCCCACGGGTTTTAATACAGCAGCTGCATTCGAGGGACTCATATATGGGTTCACAGGTTTTCTGGGGTAAACCTTTCCGACTTCAGATTTATTTGAATCTCATTTGTAGTTTAGGCATAAAAACTACAGTGAATGCAAGGATATTTTTCATTTTTCATACAGCATGTCATGTTCTAAGGCAAGCAAGCCCGCTTTGAATCCACTTGATCACTGCATTAGCAAGCAGGTGACAGAAACATTAACATTTTTGACAGGGAATGATGCCGTTAACCACCATTGCCATGTACTTAAATACGATGTATTAAATTTTGAAAATCAAATGATCGGATCTTCCGTCTGATGTTAAAGACAATTCAGTGCAACTGAAGAGCTTTGCTGACCTCAACACTTATCAGGAGAGTAGGTTTTCAAGATAAACCTTAAGGGGTGAGCGTTATATCCCTTAAGCCAGTTACTGCTTCTACACAATCTGCTTTTCCATTTTAAGCGGTAAAGAAAGAGAAAGCTCCCTAATATATAGAGAATCTGCAGATTTTTCTTACTGCTCCAGTGAAATAATAAAAAAAGGATTTTAAGAACTCAATTATGTTCACACTAGATTTAAAATGGATTTTAAGTAACCAGTCATGTTTACACAAGTGTAGGACCTAAGCATGTTTGCATTAATCATGCCTCTTTTAATCGAACATCTTATTCACTTATTTTGTATACCAATGTCCTGATTATTTAGGAATGATGGTGCAAGATTGTGTGCTCACATGCATGTCTGTGGCCTGTGTGTATGCGTGCATTACACTGGGGAGCACAGCTGTGTAAGGTGGCCGTGCATTAGGCTGAGATTGTGGTGACTGGATTTTGTGTTTAATTGTAGTTCATACTGAATGTTTCCGTCACAGGCAGGTGGACACTTGCATTAGCTAAACCTGGTACAAAGCATCATTGTTTTTTTTTTTTGTATACTGCTCTTGTTGTAAACCTTATTAATAAATCCTGAGTATACATCAGGGCAGTGGAAATCAGCTGTTCTTTGAATATCATGGCACAATTTTAACATAGGGAGGTGGCTATTGCCCTGCAGGACTGGCACCTTCTTAAATATGCTAAGAACTACCAAACAGCCAATTATTTTATATACAGTCAAGTAAAAAAAAAAAATAGCAGTACAACATCAATACCCTGATGAACCGTTATTAGTAGCAGTGGTGTTCGTGCATGGCGAATAATTGTAGATGTCATAGTGTAATAAAAAAAAACAACAGACCCAACTGTCATGACATGCTTATTCTGGGTAACTGACTCATTCATTGAAAGGGGCATTTTCAAAATAATAGCAGTGTGGAGTTTAATTAGAGAATTCATTCATTCTGTGAAGAAACAGGTGTCATTAGATGTCCTTTATCATGGAAGTAGGGAATCAAATGCTTCACACATTGTTATAAAATATATCTCCTTTTGAATTGCAAAGTAAAATGGGCCATTTCAATCATTGTTCGGAGGGACAACGTATTTGATTAAAAAGTTGATTGGAGAAGAGAAAACATAAAGAAGTGCAGCAAATTATAGGATGCTCAGCTAAAATGATGTCAAATGCTTTGAAATGGCAAAAAAAAAAAAAAAAAAAAACCTGAAACACATGGACGGAAACAAGCAACTTCTGTTAAGAGCCATTCCATGAGAAAATGGCACTTTTTGAAGAAGTTGAGAAGTTAACCCCTGGAATTGAATCAAACTTGGCACATAGGTAGATATGGGTGTCTCAAAGAAAAAGCCAAATTTTTAGGTCCGCATCTCACTTTGCCTGCCAATGGCGCCGCCTGGAAGTCACTAAAGTGGCTCAGTTTTGTCATCCAAAAGCTGTTGACACCTCATTTTACATCAACTATCATGACATGTTACTACTTTCGTCATGACCTGTGACACTTCAAGTCCAGTTAGACATCAGCACCACATAGTGGCCAAGCTGGGTAACTACGTTATTGAGAAGAAATAATAAAAATTGAAAATGAGAATGGGAATAAAATAATATCCCAGACATATACCAATCTAGAATGCTTTATTAAGTGTAAACTCACAACAAGACTATGATTTTCAGTGAATAGTGCCTTGGCATCTTGCTGGGTTAGTGCAATGGACAGTCGGAAAGTCGAAATTGATTTTTGGTGCAAGTTTGCGGTATATTTCCTCAATAACCCAGATATGTACTGTGGTGGTAAATGCCATTTATTGTGCTTTTGGAACTCAGGAATTTTCAGGAATACCAAGTATTTCTTTGGTAGTATCTACACTTTTCAAGCTAGACGGAGCCAAAGTTGGAGGAAAACTCAAAACAGACCATTTCATGACAGACTGTGCCTATGTATAGGTGGCATTATTTTGTTTACCCAGCAAGACAGATATCTGAAATTCTCGGGATACCCAGTCCCTTTGGGGTACATTACAGCATCAGTAAAATTTCAATGGTAGTATTTTCAGTGTACATGATATTCAACATCAAAAGTCAAAACATTTTGCCCCCAAGGGGCACCATAGGCTGGATGAAACTACTGGCTATCCCCAGCAATGTACCAAAGAAAAAAATTTTTGAATTGTGACGCAAACAGCTAGTTTTCTCTGAAAATGAAGAGTTTTGTCTGGCACTATGCTGTGTAGATAGGTTTTTTTTTTTTTTTTAATCAATTTTTTAATTTAATTTTTTCATTTTTACAAAAAAAAAAATTATAATATCAACAAAGACAGTAATAAACAACAGAAAAGAGAATCCCTCCCCCCGGCGGCCCCCCCACCCCCACCCCCAACCTGGACCCTTACATCAACATCTGACAATTACTGAAAAGGTAAATAAAAAATAAAAAAATCAATGTGAAATTAAATTCGTTATATCTTTAGCAGCCTTTTCCCCATGCCTCAAACGTTTTAAGAGCCATTCCGTGAGAAAATGGCACTTTTTGAAGAAGTTGAGGAGTTGACCCCCCTGGAATTGAATGAAACTTGGCAGATAGGTAGATATGGTAGTCTCACAGAAGAAGCCAAATTTTTAGGTTCGTATCTCAAGAAATCTGCCAGTGGCGCCACCGGAAAGCCACTAAAGTGGCTCAGTTTTGCTTTTAACACCACATTTTACATCAATTATTATGACTTAAGGGTACACAGTACCAGATGTGTTATACTTTTATCATGACCTGTCACACTTCAAGTCTGGATAGACATCAGCACCAAGCTGGGTAACTATGTTATTGAGCTGGAATTATTTGAGAAATTGCAGTAAAAATTGAAAATGGGAATAGGAATAAAATAATATCCCAGACATATACCAAACTAGAATGCTTTATTATGTGTTTACTCACTACAAAACTATAATTTTCAGTTAATATTCCCTTGGTATCTTGCTGGGTTCGTGCAATAGATGGCTGGAAAGATGGTCGAAATTGATTTTGGTGCATGTTTGTGGTATATTTTCTCAGTAACCCAGATATGTGCCATGGTGATAAATGCCATTTGTTGTGCTTTTGGAGCTCTGTTTTCAGGAATATTAAGAATTTCTTTGGTAGTATCTACAATTTCAAGCTAGACAGTGCCAAAGTAGGAGGAAAACTCAAAATGGACCATTTCATAGCAGATTGTGCCTATGTTTAGGTGGCATTATTTTGTTTACCCAGCAAGACGAAGATCTGAAACTCTCTGGGTACATAGTCCCTTTGGGGTACATTACAGCATTAGTAAAATCTCATAAGTCAGAAAAATTCGCCTCCAGGGGGCACTGTAGGCTGGATGCAAGTGCTGGCCATCCCCAGAAAATGTACCAAAGACATTTTTTTTAATTGTGATACACACAGCTAGTTCTCTCAGAAAGTGAAGAACTTGGTTTGGTACTATGCTGGGTATATAGCTTTCTGACTAAAGGTGGTGCTCTAAAGAGCTAATGTTCTACCGACCTAACATTCCATATTCCCAGATATATACCAAAGTTCTGTCTTTTGAAATATATGAAGCACATACACAGTATACATAAAATCTGTAATCCCTTTGGTATAAAGCTTGTTTGGTTGTAAACTGGTGGTGACTGTGAGCATTTCAAAAGCACAATGCATGGGTTATTACCAAGTACGGGTACAGCGCAGTCAGAAACGTACAGCACGTTATAAAACATGACCAGTCCAAAATTTTTAAATGGCAAAAAAGAACTAATGTAAAAGGCATACCACCGTACGTACATATGCAGACATGCGTCAACAGTATACGTAAACTTACATAAAATTACAGTCCATAATTTGAACTCTGAAAAAAAATCTTCGTCACAGAACCGTGTACATGAAGACAGAATGTATAGTACAAAGTTAAAATTGTTTTTTTACTTTTCATGTTATCCAAAGCAAAATTATGTCAACACAGCATGTGACTAGCTCTATCCGTCAGTCTGTTTTTGGAATTGGATTGTGGGTTGGCGGCACCTGGTGGTGCGCACCAGAGGTGCTCCTTGGCCTTGGCCTTGAGCAGCCATCCATGGCCTTCTTCATTGGATCCGGGTCGATGTTACCCACAGAGCCAGTTGAGCCCGAGGCAAGCCCTACTACACTGCATCCTGGGTTTCTACAGGGCTGCTTACAGGCCGTTGATAGTGAGCATGTCTGTCTCTGAATTAAATAGTGGGCTGCAGCCTAAATGGCACAATACCCATGGTTTGGTCTGCACGAAATGGGAAGTCTGTAAAAGAAACCCCACCCTCCCACCCAGCGGGCATCCCGTAGGCTAGACATCATGGGCAGGTGTTAGGAATGAAGGCATGCAAGTTACCACTACAAATGAACTGCCCTTTTCTTGGCAGGGTGCTGCTTGCTTGCTAGGACATCTGTGCCCTATATCAGGATAACCACTCGCTAAACGCGACTGCTGTGCCCTTTTTCATACCCAAGCACCATACCTTAGGGAAATCCTAGAAATAACACTGAAGCCTCCTTTCTGATTCTAATAGTGCAAAAATGCAGAGAATTCGGTATTTTCTGAAACTCTCCAACACTACAAAACTGTTCACAGTACTGACTACTGGTAAAAGTCTTGCATGTTGACACAATGCTACAATCATCACCAATATTCTTTTCCAATATACAACCAACCCAGCTTTATACCAAAGAGATTACAAATTTTGTGTTTCACTGTGCAAGTACTTCATATATGTGAAAAGACAGAACTTTGGTATATGTCTGGGAATATGGAATATTAGGTGGGTAGAATATTAGGTCTTTAGAGCACCATCTTTGGTCAGATAGCTATCCACCCAGGGCTGCGTATTCAAAAATCACAGATGGTAACTTAAATAGTTGGGCCCATTGATGGTGAATGGACGAACTATGTAAGTTGCTAACCGGGAAACACGCCCCAGAATAGTACCAAGCTAAACTTTCCACTTTCAGAGAAAACTAGCTGTGTGCATCACAATTCAAAAACAATTTATTTGGTACTTCGCTGGGGATGGGCAGTACTTGCATCCAGCATACAGTGCCCCCTGGAGGAGAATTTTTCCGACTTTTAATGTTTAAAATCATCTACACTAAAAATACTACCATTGAGATTTTACTAATGCTGTAATGTACCCCAAAGGGACTATGTATCCAGAAAATTTCAGATCTCAGTCTTGCTGGGTAAACAAAATAATGCCACCTAAACATAGGCACAATCTGCCATGAAATGGTCCATTTTGAGTTTTCCTCCAACTTTGGCTCCATCTAGCTTGAAATTGTAGATACTACCAAAGAAATGTTTGGTATTCCTGAAACTAGAGTTCCAAAAGCACAGCAAAAAGCATTTACCCTCACAGTACAAATCTGGGTTACAGAGAAAATATACCGCAAACATGCACCAGAAATGAATTTCAACCATCTTTCTGGCCGTCTATTGCACAAACACAGCAAGATCCCAAGGTACTATTCACTGAAAATGACAGTCTTGTTGTGTATAAACACATAATAAAGCATTCTAGTTTGGTGTATGTCTGGGGTATTATTTTATTCCCATTCCCATTTTCAATTTTTATTGTTATTTCTCAAATAATTCTGGCTCGATAACGTAGTAACCGAGCTTGGCGCTGATGTGGTGCTAAAGTCCAACCGGACTTGAAGTGTCAGAGGTCATGATAAAAGTATAACATATTTGGTACTGTGTACCCTTAAGTCATGATAGTTGATGTAAAATGTAGTGTCAAAAGCAAAACTGAGCCACTTTAGTGGATTCCAGATGGCGCTATTGGCAGGCACAGTGAAATACGGACTTAAAAATTCGGCTTTTTCTGTGAGACACCCATATCTACCTATGTGCCAAGTTTCATTCAATTCCAGGGGGGTCAACTGCGCACCGAATGTCAATCTCTTGTGGAATGGCTCTTAAATCTGGCACCATTTACCCTGGCAGTAGAAAGCTCCATCATGACTACATCATAAAAATAAAACAACCATTTTTTAATATGCAACTTATGAGGTGGTAACCAGTGTTATGCGACCAATTTTTTGGCTGCAGTTAACCAGCCAGAAATACTTTTTACGTTGATTTGCCATTAGATTCAGATTCGAATCGTCACTCAAGACTAAGGGGATTGGGTTGAAGGGAATATTTTTCCCAATTAAGGCAGATAACACAGAAGAAACCTTTCTCCAAAAGCTATAGACATCTGTACATTCCCACATATTATGTCTCATTGTATCCGGAACACCATTTACGCAGAAAGTACATATTGGGCTTAAGACTCTTTTCATATGGAACCTTGCAACTGTAGTAAAGTAGGCTCTGTGACAATACTTGTAATGAATAAATTGATGATTTGGGTTTTTTGAAGATGAAAGTATATTTTCCCATACAACGTCCCAGCCAATTACCTCCCCATCAGATGAAAAATCCTTCTCCCATGCAGGTATAGCACTCATACTTTTGTACATAGTTGGTAGCATATGCATGTACAACGTAGAGACAAAGCCTCTAGAAGATATATCCAATATCCTATTACACACGGATGTGATTTCAACGCTGTGTCCCAGGGGACACCATATGCTCGGAGTGCTGATCTCCGTTGCCGGTATAAAAAAAAACGTGGAAGCCGGTATATAACAGATGTCGCATGTCCTGGAAACTTAGGATGCCTCTTGAGTCCAATAGGTCTCCTAGCACATTGATGCCCTCATCAGACCAAGATTGAGACTTACATGGTTTTTTTCCTAGAAGAATACAGTTATTTTGCCATAAGGGCGTGCGGGTGTGCCATTTCACATTTCTGCACTTCTGTTTCTCTACCAGTCTAAAATTAATAATGGTGTTTGAAATAATTGGACCAAAGCAAAGTCTACATTTATTGTCGGATATGCCAGAAAAAATAATATCTTTCAATTTGTTAGGATGGACTACTGACTCCTCCATTGCCTTCCATGAGACATCAGAATATTGGCCCAGCCAAGTTCTGATTGGACGCAGTTGGAATACTTGATAATATCACTGAAAATGAGGTAAGGCAAGCCCGCCGTCTTTTTTAAGACGTTGTAGGGTGGCAAATCTTATTTTTGGGTGTTTCCCCTCCCAAATGTATTTTCGCAACAATCTGTCCATCTTCTTCCAAAATCCGATAGGTGGAGGCAATGGTATCATCATACTTAGGAAATTGACTTGTGGTAAAGTATTCATTTTGACCGAGGCAATTCTAGTTTGGAGGGAAGCTGGCAAGTTGCCCCATCCAATCACATCCTGTTCAATCTCTCTAAATGTTTTATCATAATTAGAGTAGCCTATACTATGGACTGAAGGGAGGGTTGGGTTGGATTTTAACACCCAAATAAGTCAGATGATCATGTACTGGGATACAAGCGGGAATGACGGTACGTTTGGCCTTATCATTCAGGAACATTATAGCGGATTTCCCCCAGTTAATTTTATTTCCAGATAACTTTCTAAATTCTTCAAATAATTTTAGAAGATTCGAAATAGAATTTTGAATATCTGTCATATACAAAAGAATATCATCCGCATACAACGATATGACATGAGTAGATGATTTGACTTGAATGGGAGAGATAACTTCGTATTGTCTGAGGTATTGGGCAAGAGGTTCAAGAGATAGGATGAATAACTTTGGTGAAAGCGGACAGCATTGACGGGTCCCTCTTAGGATCGGAAATGTTGGAGAATGCAAACCATTTGTGCAGACTGAGGCAGAAGGATTACAGTAGAATACATGGATCATATTAGTAAAACTTGTGCTAAAACCAAATTTCTCCAGAACTGCCCACAGAAAACCCCATTCAATTCTGTCAAACGCTTTTTCAGCGTCTAGTGACAGAATTGCAGTTGGGGAATGCTGCTGTTGTGATTGATCTATCACATGTAATAATCGACGAACATTGTCAGCAGCTAAGCGACCTTTCAAGAAGCCTGTCTGATCTGGACATATTAGTTTACCCATATTGGATTCTAATCGTGTGGATCGGACTTTCGAATACAGCTTCATATCCACATTTATTAAAGAAATCGGGTGAAAATTAGCGCAATCCGTATGGTCTTTCCCTTTTTTAGGTAATAAAGAAATCAGGTCAGTATTCATATGGTCATGAAAGTATCCTCTCTCAGCAGCTGAATTAATCGTCTCTAATAACAATGGGCCTAATGTGTCCTGGAAGTTTAACACCAATTCAGCCGGCACACCATCTGGACCTGGTGACTTGCCTCTGGTAGTATCTTCTTGTGCAGATTGTAGTTCGTTCAGCGTAATAGGGCGGCTCAAATCGGCCGCTATTGTGTCATTCAATTTGGGCAAATATAAATCTTGTAAGAACAGTTTGCACTGTCCATCATCGAATTTGTATTCTGATTTATAGAGGTCCTCATAAAAATTTGTAAAAACAACATTGATTTCACGTGGGTCTGAAATTAGGCCTTTGGTTGGGGAACGAATAAGATTTATTGCTGGGTGAGATTCACACTTCTTAAGTCGCAGGGCAAGGAGCTTGCTAGGCTTGCTTCCGTTGAAGTAGTACTTCTGACGTACTCTTTGAATGATGAATTTTGACTTCCTCCTTAGTACGTTATTTAAGTCCGATGTGATGAATGTTAGTTTGTCTTTCACTGTTATATAATATTGTTTTTTAAGACTTTCTTCTAATGATTGGCATTGGAGTTCCAATACATTAATTTCCTGATTCCTGCTCTTGTTCAAATGGGAGGCAAAGAAGGAGGTAAAATTCCTAATAAAACCTTTTGTGGCCATCCAAACAAATGCAGGGTCATCAATTGAATTCTTGTTATCGCCAATAAATTCTAGTAATTTAACCTTAAATTCATCAAGAAATTTTTTGTTTTGTAAAAAGGTAGTGTTAAATCTCCATCTTGGCGTTTTTTCCACACGGACGCCCAAATCGATTTTTTGCACATAAGGGATTGTGGTCTGATAAAACTGCAGGAAAAACAGCTACGTACTCAAGGGATGCACTCAAACTTTTTGAAAAAATAGATATAGATAGATAGCGTAGATAGGTTCCTGACCAAAAGTGACACTCTAAAGAGCTAATGTTCTACCAAACAAGCAAGCAACATCTCGGTTCCAGACAAACAGGACTGAGGTAATGGCATAGCCAGCTCAATCCCCTTACCTCAATCCCATTGAAAACTTGTGGGGTGACATTAAAAATGCAGTTTCTGCAGCAAAACCAAAAAATTCACAGGAACTGTGGAATGTAGTTTGTTCATCCTGGGTTGAAATACCTGTTTTTACGTGCCAGAAGCGTGCCAGTTATGCAACTAAATATTAGATCAGTAATTTGAAGTGCAGTTAAATCTAGAGTTAAATTTAGTGCTCGAGTTCGAAAAGAAAATTGTTGACATAGCTATTTTTTTTTAACAGATTAATATTCCTTTTCTTTGCTTCCTGTAAAAGAATAACACAGACTTGAAAAAGTTTGTTCATGCTTTGATTTGGCATTGAATGTGTAATGTTTCACTACATTTGAAAAATGGAACTGAAGGCTATTAAAAAAAATATGTGCACTTTACTCAATTTTTAATGTATTGCTATTTTTTTTTTTAAACAGCTGTAGTTGGGCAAAAATTTAGCGACACCAAATTCAAAATGTAATGGCTGGTAAAATTGAGAGGCCAAGTGATTGAACTGGGGCTGCACTTCCCCGGACTCTATACAAGCCGGAAGTCCGCCACGCCTCCTTTGCTAGAGTGTCTGTTTGTAGCGAAGCACTATAGACGCAGATATCTGTAGTCAGGATTTGTATGACTTTATTATCTTCTTGTTATTATTGGAGTTCTTTCTTCTTTAGGGATTTTCCCTTTTCTACTTTTTTCTCTCTCGCTTTGCTTCCATTTTTCGGACTATTATACGTCCTTTGGAAGCGCCAGTACTTTCCGATGGTCTGTGCAATTCTGTGTTTGTATTGTGCCCATGCTGCTCTTTTCTCTCTGGCCGCTGCACTTGGCCTCTCAATTTTACCAGCTATTACAGACCCTTGCCATACCCAGAGAGAACTGCTTGTTGATTAGCCAAAACTTTCTCTAACGCAGCCGCTGCTGACGACTCCATGCAGGCTAGAGTGTTCTGTAATGGCTGGTAAAATTGAGAGGCCAAGTGCAGCGGCCAGAGAGAAAAGAGCAGCACAGACAATACAAACACAGAATTATATAGACCACCGGAAAGTACTTGCGCTTCCAAAGGACGTATAATAGTCCGAAAAATGCAAGCAAAGCGAGAGAGAAAAAAGCAGAAAAGGGAAAATCCCTGAAGAAGAAGGAACTCCAATAATAACAAGAAGATATAAAGTCATACAAATCCTGACTACAGATATCTGCGGCAATAGTGCTTAGGTACAAACAGACACTCTAGCAAAGGAGGCGTGGCGGACTTCCGGCTTATATAGAGTCCGGGGAAGCGCCGCCCCCGTTCAATCAGCCAGCTGGGTAAAGAATCCGATTGAAAAGGAATTCGATATCGTCCAGGGATAAGAGCCACAAAGACAAGAGGCCCATGGGCCTTAACGGTCACCTGAGTTGTATAAAAACTGATATTATTGATGTCAATGAACCAAATATACCCAAAAGAATCATTTTCCCATATGAAGTATAGTAAACTTCACCCCCTCCCCAGGGGAATCGGGGCCATGAAATTAACAATTTTGATAAAGCACCTGAAGACCCTTCCATCTATGAAGAGTATTGGTTTCGAGCCTCTCTCGGTCTGGAGAAGATGATTGTTGAAATTTTTGGCAATACGACCCCATTTGGGCCCCACCCCTCCGCCCCTGGGGAAGAGACAGGGTAAAAAATGTCATAGTATCACACTGTCATCTCATGGTTATAGTGCCAATCAAGTTTGAATGATTTCCAGTACAAAATGAACAAAATATACAAAAAAGTATCATTTTCCTATATAAACTATAGTAAATTTCACCCCCTCCCCAGGGGCAAACATGGAGCTCGAGGGTCATGAAGTTCACAATTTTGATAAAGCACCTCCAGAGCCTTCCATCTATGAAGAGTATTGTTTTCCAGCATATCTGGGTCTGGAGAAGAAGATTTTTAAAATTTCAGCCAATTTGACCACTTATAGCCCCGCCCCTCAGAGCACCTGGGAGTGGGCACCATATAACTCACAATTTTGGTGCATATTTGACCAAGGAAGGTTCCTGCAAAATGTCAGTGAAATCGGATCAGCGGTTTCTGAGAAGAAGTGGAAATTGTATTGACCACTTTTAGCCCCGCCCCTCAGAGCCCCTTGGGGTGGGCAGCATATAATTCACAAAGTTGGTGCATATTTGTCCAAGGAAGGTTCCTGCAAAATGTCATTGAAATCGGCTCAGCGGTTTCTGAGAAGTCGTCGAAAATGTATTGACCACTTTTAGCCCCGCCCCTCACGAGCCCCTGGGGGTGGGCACCATATAATTCACAATTTTGGTGCATATTTGACCAAGGAAGGCTCCTGCAAAATTTTATTGAAATCGGATCAGCGGTTTCTGAGAAGTCGTCGAAAATGTATTGAATTGTTTACGAGCCCCTGGGGGTGGGACAATTCACAATTTTGGTGCATATTTGGAGCTCCTGCAAAATTTTATTGAAATCGGATCAGCGGTTTTCGGACAAAAGGCGATTACAGTAGGTCACTTTGACACTTCGTCTCAGATGACCTAAAAAGTCCAAAGCACACGCACACCTCACAAACCATGACACAAAAATGGAAATTTTCTTAAAACTGGCAAGTCTTGAACTTCATTTGCACAAAGGTTTTAGCAGATGCATCCCACACACAATTTACATTCATGAATTCGCTGTGCTCAGTTGCATGTGCTGAATGTTAGCAGGTGGGTGGTACTTCTGAAAACTTAGGTTTCAACTTGGTCAGACATTGATTTTGTTTCAAATTTAAGTTCAGACTTCAGGGGGTAGTTTTTGGCAAATACCAGTCTCCTTGCCATCTTTAAAGGACAGTAGGCCCATTCAAAAGCCTGATAGTGTTTTTTGAAACCTGGTGACCCCAAGATGCCACCAAGGCCTGAAATTTTTTCAGTGATTCTTGGGTATTTTGTTACTTCCCTCACCATCCTGCTCAGTCTGCTGGGGGGCAAAATGCAGTTGTGTCCTCTACCCCACAAGTTTTCAACAGTTCCACATCTTTGAAATTTTTTAATAATTGCCCTGACCGTGCTCAGTGGCATATGCAATCGCTTGTGAAACTTCTAGTAGCCATTACCACATTTATGAAGGTCTATACCATCTGCATCTTGTGAACTGAGTTTTCTTCTTCATGGTGTTGGATGACAAAGGGATATTGTATGCATTTTACCTCATTTTTATACCCTTGTAAAACAGGAAGCGATGTAAAAGCTCAATATAGTTCCTTAACACTTAAATTAAACTTAGTTACATTTAATTTAATACCGGGTTTAATTTTGGTAGATGTTATTTACAGTAATCTTTAAGGGTGCCATTAATTGAGACACCTTTTGGAGGAGTGATTTTTTTAAAATTAAATCAGTACATGATTTAGGTTGATTCCACTGGAACATAAATAATCTTACAGCATTTCTCACATGTTGGTATTTACAGTTTCTCAATAAATATGTTTTTTTCTAGAATTTTTTAAAGTATTGTATATGCACTGTCAGTCAGGTATGCCGGTAATTTTGGAGCCCACTACCGGTTTGCCAGGATTGCATGCAATGTTTTGGGCTTACTTCCTGTTCCATCTCTGCTGATCAAAGGACATCAAGACATTGAAATTCTTACCTTTTAGGCAAGATTGAAAAGTTGCTCCTAGCATTGACATGTGCCAGATTCGGCTGCAGTCGCCCAACAATTCTGTGATGAACGTTCAGGAAAGATGAATCCGTGAAACTGTCTGTATTCCTTACAAGTTTCATTTTCTGATTTTTTTTTTTTTTTTTTTTTTTTTTTAAAAAGAGCCCGCAAATTAATATAAAGTTGTAGGCCTAATCCATTTATATTATTACTTAAAGTAGCAAAAGCAATGTCCTATTGCTAAAAAATACAAAAAAAATGTAATGTGCATCATAAAAAATCTTGTCACCCCAAATCACCACATCCCTAAAACAAAGCTCTTCGAGCACAGCAAACTCAAAGAATCAAACCACAACATCAAAGCATAGGGACGTCACCATAAGACCTTTACCAAATGCTGTGTTACATATACCAACCAGGGGGCTTCTCTTCCATTAAAGAGTCTGATCATTGTTTCTTCCAGCCTCTGCATGCTTTTGCTCTGCATTTGGTTTTCTCCATTGAAAGCAGGAAACTGAAACATCATGTAAAGTCCAGTACTGAAGTATCTGAGCAGTCACCATGCGTGCAAATGGCTAATTTCATATTATATGGATGCAAACACCCCCCAAATTAAGACCCATAGTTTGCATTCATAGTAATTTGTTTCATTTCGCCACCATATTTGTGTTACAGCACAAATTCTTAGATTTCACCGAACAATTTCTGAACAAACCCTTCAAACCCTTTACCATCCCCATCATAATGTTCAAAATCATGGATCACTGTGTGCTTAAAAGTTGAGACAAATTTTCCCGAATTTCACTTTATACTACACAATTAAAATTTTTTTATCAAATAATTGAAGAGCCGCTTATCAGCTTCAAAGAAAGGATATCTTATTCATTCAAAAAAAGCTGAAATATAAATTATGACACTATTAGTCTTCAAGCTGCGACAATATTGGAGCCAAATAATTTCCCAGATGTTTCCATTGGGAAGGACTGCAATATCAAAACTTTGCTGCCTGTGGCGTCAATGCCATTCTTGCCAAATCCTTGCACGTGATTGACTGATGCACTAGAGGCCATTTGAAGTCAAATTCTGAGTTAGAATGTGCACTTCTGGAAAGCACAACAACCAATACTCTGCTAGCAACACAACGCCAGGTCAGTGTATGAGTACAGCTACGGTATTTGTTTCGCGTGAATATATACCATGGTGTCTCCAGAAAAAATACATGAATAGTTCCAAAGTAGTGACTTGTTTGCGTTGCCTGCAACAATAACATGGAAAGGGAAAACCAGTTTCGCGCACTGAAACTATTGACTGTATACAATCTATAGCTGAAACCACAAGTATGCATCACAACACAAATATTCTCGCTCCACCCTCAACAAGGTTTGGACATCTGAAGGGAACCGGAAACAAAAATTCTGTTTTTGATATCATTAGCCTCATAGCATAATTGCCTCAGTCATATTTTTGCCAAATTAAGATATTGGCTGCTCGTTCTTTTGTGTTGGCGAAAAAATGCTTTTTTCCCCCCTTTTTTCTCAAAGCCTTAAAAATAAATGCATTCTCTTAAAAAAAAAAAAAAATAATAATTAAAAAAAATGAGATAGGCAATTATGCTATGAGGCTAACGATAATTTGTAGGGCTTACTTTCTGGAGTGCAATGGTTTTTACTGGACTCCAATATCTTTAATAGATTTCAAGACATCGCAATTAAACATGTATTGAAACAAATTTGACTTCCTACATTAGCGATGTTAATGAGTATGCATGAAGTCACAGGTTGGGTAAATTATAATGAGCCATTTCATATCATAACTGGAGTCATGTGCATGTGATGCACTGTGATGTTCCCCGCCCCCAGATCCCAGAATCACCAAAATAGCAAAAGGCACCAGTACACCACTAGTCCTAAGCATGCACCAAGTTTTGTGAAAAAATTTCAACTAGTTTCCAAGATATGGCTGGAAAAGCAGTTGTTTCGGACTTACGGAATAATGGATGGAGGGTAAAACAGTATGTCCTCTGCTTTCGCGGGGGACATAATTACTTGGACAAGCACAAAGCTATACCGATCACTGACATAATCACATTATGGACAGTGAATAGTCAATATTTTCAATTTTGCTTTGATTACCATGGTTACCAGCGGGCTACAACTGGTCATAGCAACCAGGGCCCGGTTGTTCAAAACTCGGTTATTTTAACCGCCGGTTAACTCCTAATGGCCGGTTAAATCCTTAACTGACCGTTAGCTAACCGAACGTTAAATATACGTTGTTCAAAACATGGTTAGTCATGCTCTTAGCTAACGTCACCGTCAAAGTTAACAGCGTGGTTAACGTCACTGGTTAGCATTCCTCTATCCCACAATTCCAAGTTTTGTTTGCTTCGTTTTATCAAAAATGGAACCCCAAGGAAAAAAAGAAGCAGAAATTTCTCTGCTGATGAGGAAACTGTAATACAATTCATGGTGGAGGCAAACTGGTCCGTGTTAACCGAATAATCAAATTTTTTTGCGCACATTCACACATGAGGCAAATTCGCACTCGCACTACTGCGAAGCTCGGAGAACGTCCGAACTGCGCATGCCTGAAACTCGACCGAAGAATGACCTCTGCACGCAGATTACATAAATACAAAATCTTATAAAGTGTTTGGCAACATTATATTTTATGTCGGTCGTAATTAAAGTCGTCATATTTGGCTGTCAGCATAATATTATGTTTTAATATAAACCTTAAATGAACGCAAACATAATACTCTCTAATGTACTTAGAGGATAAACACACAGAGAGGGGGACATCAGTCAAATTGTTGTAAATATTTTATGGGCACTTCAGATGTGTATACTGTAAAAATGTCAAACCAAGATTTATGACTGAATTCATGGAATCAAATTAGGTGTAGGCCAAATGTTTTATCAAACCAGGAAAACAGGAAAAAAGGAGAGTAAACCTATATTTATATTTTTTATTGATTGAGGAAATATCAGTTTCACTGATTTCTTTGTATTATATTTCATAAATAACTATTTAACCCTATAATGCCCAGACACAGACATCATTATAGGAAAAATATGACCCAGTAATATTTTTGAAGTATCGAAGGGTAGTATTCAGATCCACTGTTCATCATTAGGTTTTGTGACAGCTAAATATACATTGCTGAACAGAACTTCTAATTCCAGGAGTATCATGTCTGATACAGCCAAAAATCAGCACCCCTCCAGAACTCAACACTCGAAATGTCAAATTATTTATATGCTCTCTATTATCTATAGCTATCCCTTAACATGTATAAGAATAAGTTTTTGTGTAATATTTACCTTGGAATGCCGAACTTCACTGCCATAGTCCAAGGAAATTCATGAATTCCCATTCACATGGGAGCTACTACCTTGAAGTGAATGACTAGGGGAGAGACTACTCCTGTAATCTCACTTCTTCCCTCCAGGTGGCAGCACTGTGCATCAGATATGATACAGTGAGCAGTCGTGGTTGTGTTGCATCTTACCAGGTGGACATGGTCCTTCAAATTTGGTGTATCATATGATACAGGGGGCATTATAGGGTTAAATTATTTGGAAATAATTGGGCTGTTTGTTTTATTATTGTCACATATATTTTATTGCACACTTAGCACTTTAAACTGTATGGATACGATGGGAAATGGAAATCAGTCAAAATTATGGGATTTCAAGGGTGCTTCACATACATCTTATATTATGTCTTGCCAATATTTATTAATGAATTACTTGAGTAAAATCAATTAAATTGTTTAATTCAGTGCATGACCCCTGCTTGTTGGACGCTGCAAATCACCATGCAAAATACTGCAAAGGTAAGCAATAGATGCTCTACCAAATCGATAGCGGGAACGTAACTCTTCATTAGAGTAATCTCCAATATCAAAGTCGAGTCCACAATACCCCCTATCCTTCCTTTGCTGAACTAGCATCATGAAAGCAGCGTTAGCAATGAACGCCATTTTGAGAGTTAACCACACTGTTAAAAAGTTAGCGGTGGGCCTTAGGTGCGTTAACTTTAACGTCAAGTTAACACCCTGTTAAAGTTAACCGAGTTTTGAACAAGATAACAGCTCTGTTAAAGTTAACAGTCGGTTAAGTGCACTTAACGGCTGGTTAAAAAATAACCGAGTTTTGAACAACTGGGCCCAGGTTGCTAGGGGTGTTTTCTCCATGGATACCATCTACACTGAGGCTAACCCTCTCCCACATTAACCTGGAGGACTAATGCATCACCATCATACAGTATTAGCCACTGTACAGTCAACAATCATGGAAAAAAACACCCCTTGCAACCTTGTTGCCATGGCCTACCAGTTATCATGGTAAACATACCAAAATTAAAAATGTTGATTATTCATTGTTCCTAATGTCATTATAAATCAACAGGTGTATCTTTGTCCATTGCCAAGTAATGAAATGGCTCATTGTAAGTTAACAACCCGTGATGTCATGCACACTTTTCAACAGTGCTAATGAAGTAAGCCAAAATGCTTTCAAAACACAACTTTAAATCGCAATATCTCAACAGCTATTCGAGAAAATTAAGTTCTGTAAAATCCACTAAACTCAAGAGGGTAAGTTCTACAACAAATCAAATACTGAATTTTTGTTTAAGTACCCCTTTAATTGCGTTCCCTCAAATTGGCCAGGTTTTTTTTTTTTTGAAGTCCGAGCATAAGACCCTTCAAATATTCAGTCATGATGGTACACTTCATTGCTTTTGAGGTCAGCCATAAGAAAATCCAACATATGGGCCAAAACTCACACTGTTTTGACCGTTATTAAGACAGCATAGGTAAACTCACATTGCAAAAGACCAGGGGCATCATATGCAAAAATCTATGTACATTATTAAGACTTAGGTTTGCTGAACTCCATGCATCTTGCCAGTGTCCCCAAGTCTTTTAAATACCTGTTTTTTTATTCAAGTTTGTTCAATTCCAAAATCAGCAAGGGGAATTGGGTAATGCACTTTGTTTTGAGCAAACATTCTGTCAGTAAATCAGGCCCCTGTGATGCCAAGGAGGACGTCTGCAGTTCGTGGTAGACAAATTCCAATAAAAAAAGCCAACACCTGATCTGAATCAAACTGAACATGCACACCCTTCATATTCATCTATCAACACGACAGCCGAAGGCACCCACCCCCAGAAATAAAAGGTTCAGCACAGACGTGGCAGAGATGATGGAAAAATCTCAGTCACAGATTTCAAGGACTCACTGCATGCCAGAGATGTGTGGCAAAGAACCCAATTTGAATTGTTTCATTTACACATCGATATGTCACAAATTACAGAGCCATGAAATGGAGGGACTATGCATTATGCCGCGCGGCGACACCTACCCAGTGAACAAAATGTATAAAATGCCCCTCAGTAAAAGCTGTCAATCTGTACCCAAATGATTAAAAATTTAAGTGGAGCACAAAGAAAAAAAACAAAAAAACATTTCTTTGTTCCAAATGTTATGATGCCCTCTTTATATATATAGAGAACAAAATGGAATTTTATGAGAGATCAACCACAGCAGCGGATTTGTATTTAGTAACTCTCTAAAAATATACATACGTTCTTATAAGCTTTCTATTACATTAATTCATTTTGAAAAGCTTGGCCTAGCTAACTTCTGATGTTTGAATTTATCAATTTGCCCCTTCATCTCATTTGGACCAGGTCAGTAAAACAATGAGCTTACATTAATCAATTTTTCTGCTAAAATTTATTCCTCAGATTAAGCAACACAACTCAGTTCAAACACAAATTAACAATAGCATATTATTCAGTTGATGGACAGATTTCTTTGTCTTGTCCTTGCTTGTCCCCAGAAATATCATCATCAGTTTCATTTCATTAATGCTTGAAAAGCAGGATTGCCTTCGAGGAGCTTACTTTATGGTTGGTACACACTGTAAGACATGTATAAATATACACATCATGCTTTCATAATACAATAAATATTATTTAAAATAAAATGAAAACCATAAATATGGTGACACATTAAAATGAACAGGGTCAAATGCACGTTTTGGAGATAAAGAAAAGTTTATCCGTCCAATCCACAGACACAAACTTACAAAATGTATAATTTTTTTATGGTTCACATAAATATATCTGGATGTCTAATATACAGTACAAAAAGTGTGTGAAAGGCTGATGAACAAATCTTTTTTCAAGTTTGAAACTTTGCACCACTTCAGCCTGTTGAAATATGTTGAGCTATAGCAATAACTGAAAATGAAATTAAGAGTTTTTTACCACTTTAAAACTGAAATAAATTATTAAAGAAAGCGACGAAACGTTGATCAGTCCACTTCTCGAGCATGGCTGCAGCTATGCACTGGCTGAATTGGGCGTTAAGGGAATATCTGAATAACGGACCAGGATTTTTGCAAGTGTTTCACCGTAGAAAGTGTCATTTGTCCCTGAATAAAGCTACAATTGGAATTTAGCACATCTACACAGCCTAAATGGTACATTTAAGTACCTATGTGGAACCTGGGAGAATAAGTCTTTGAGGACTATTATCCCAGTCATTCACAGTTGTCCAGCTTAACGTACAAGAGGGGCCACATGTCTGAAATATAACCATAAATTCCAAGTACTATAATTCCCAATCATAAGTATGTAAATCTTCCCCCTTCACAATGTTCATTTATTACCATACTTCATGCATTCATGTACGGTCCACTGTACATTTAACCAGCGAGAAAGCGTCCCTGTAGCCTTTTTTTGGTGCAAAAGACGCAAGTCCAATGCAGAAGACCTGTTGCGAGAAATGCTTCATCCAACGGAGAAAACCAGGCTGCCAGCTGCCTCCCAGCACTGCTGAAAATGCATCTCCTAAATGAATAGATTTCTACCCTTTTGTGTAAAAAAAAAAAAAAAAACCACTTGGAACAATGCCACGAAAAGGTCTGCAAACACAAAAGCAGCTAAAGGAAACATGCATAGATTGGGCTTAATTTTAGCTATACATGCATTGTTTCAAGCACATCTAAAGAAAAGTATGCACACCACATGTGAAGGAACAGTCTAAGGAGTATACAGCTGAATGAGGAGAAATAAATTAATCCTATGGTGATGAACATTACCTCACAAGCACCTTACCTGCATCTGCATTGGGAAATTGAAACAGTGCCCATCAATGTGATCTTACTCAGCGAGCAAAGTGTGCACTGCAAGATCAAAAGCACATTTCCAAGCAGGAAACCCGACCCCTTTAATTACCTGCAACATTCATACCATGGAATATATCACCACCACACAAAATCGAATGAATATCAGAAATGGGAGATGGAAGCAACTGGAAGAATTGACACCAAACCCCATGATAGGGGTGACTTCAAATACTGAATACTGAGAAGGGGAGGGAACACAAACAGAGCTCCAGAGTTAAACAAAAGGAAGGAAACCACATGAAATTGCCATCACAGTTCTGATACGGCTTTCTAATAAAAGGGAACAAAGAGGGGGGAAGCATGAGCGAATGGGTTTCTACTAGGGTGCTTCATCCAAATGAAAAACAGACTGATGCTGCAACTACACGAAGTAAAATAATAAAAAGAAGCAATCACGAGGGAACTAGGCCAGATACCATGCGAGACGGAAGACCGTGTTTAGAGCAGGCCATGTGCATGGGCAGGCCTTTTTTCACCCCACAACCCCCAACAGTCCAAGTTTTTGTGCAAGAAGCTGAGAAGCAATGCTCGTCTTAAGCTACATATCTTATTACTTTAAATATTGATAAGGCACCTGATTTATATAATCTGTACTCTTCTTCTGATTGCAAAGCAGGAAGTAATACAAAACAAGAGGATCGCATTCCTCAGCAGCACCACACAAGGGTATCGACACCCATGTTTGCGCGCCCTCTCAAACACACGCACACACAAAAACGCTTCAAAGCGTACAAGGCAGACACGCGTATCTGAAGCGAGTTAAAATACCAAACACCACATTTTTCTTTTGCATTTTCCTAGTGAAGCACAATATCAAAGCCAAGATTATTTCGTTCTTCACTTCCACCCACCTGCACCATATAAAATGCAGTAACTGAGTTGCAAAAAAAGTTGCCAGTTCAACAATAGTCCGTCAAGCTAAAACAGTTGACATGTATGCAAAAATCTATTTTAATACACAGGCATTTTTATTTTAAAACTAATGTTCTGGTACGTTTGGTGGGTGTTGGCAGGGGCTCCTGGCTGCGCTTTAGTGAAGGTCTTAACACTGCACCCTTGGATGGCACAGCCTCCATCTTCCTCTGAGACCTTGTCAGCACCTGGTCTTGAGTGGGTGATGGCAGCATGTCTGGCTTTTGTGGCTGCACAGTCTCGCTACCAAGGACTTTACTTCTTAAGGCTGATTTCATGTTTAATTTTGATTTCTCGCTTCAGGCAATGCAGATTTCACAATCCCGTCCTTTCGCTCACTAAGGATGTTGCTCGCCCTGCATGGAACTCCAGCTCTGTGTTCGAGTCCTGAGAGTGCAGAGCTAGCAGGTTTCCTTGGTTTGGAAGCAGCCAACGATGCTGGTGGGCTCCTCTTGGGTGCCTTGTGGCCTTTTTTACATGCAGTTTGCAATGTTTCTCTGCTGTTGGGCTTGGTAGCTTTCTCCTTAACAACCTTCTTCAAAGAGTCTTTTTTACTAGAAGGGGAATTAACTTTCAGTGTTTTGCCTGAATGAAGCTCCTTTACACCATTATCCCCAGCAGGCACAGTCTTTCTTCCATGCTCTGGCAATGCTTTTGGTTTAGATATGAGCTTTGGGGCTAGCAGAGGTGTGCTGCAAGAACTTTCTACGTCTTCTCTGACAATCTCTTTTGGCTTCAGTGCATGCTGCTGAACGTGTAGTTTCTCTCGAATGCTGGTATACTTCCGAAGAATCCTGGCACTCGCAGGACTCTTTATGGTACTTGCCGCCTTCCGGGGTTCTGGCGCTTGTACTTCCAGCTTTCGAGGGTTATTGTAGGGTTTTGTGGAGATTCGGGTGGCAGATGTCAGCTCTCTGACCTTGTCCTTCCCTTTACTACAAGGGAACTCCTGCTCCAAGGCTTTTGCAATGAGTTTTTGGTTTTTAGCATTGCTTTTCACAGGGGATGCCACAGCAAATTTTTTCAGGTGCTTTTTCAAGCGCTCTGCTTGCAGACTTGAGAAGACTCCATTACCAGAGCCAGACGAAGCTGAGGAGCTATGAAAGCACAATGCAGTCTCGGAAGGGAGGCGAGTGTTAACCTTTTTGACAATTACAAGCGATTTAGTTTCAGTTGTCTGTAAAAACCAATGGCAAATGCTGGTCAGGTCAAAGGTCTTCATGAACAGCATCTGAACAGGAGAGTACTTCTGTTGATCCAAAGGCTTCGGCTTTCGAACTCTACGCTTGCTCTTCCAGATCTCTTTCAGCCGGTCTGCCCTGTTTTTGGGCCTCTGTATAGGCTGCCCTTCTTTGTCCAGTTGGACCCATCCTCTCTGCATCTTCTCAAACTTTGTATTGAGGCTCATGATTTGTGGCTGATTTTCCTCCCCTCTCAGAGCCTCCAGAAACTTTGGAGGATTTGGAAGTGAGATGTTGAGCTTCTGCAGTCCGAAAGGATCAAGGTCCTTTTTCTGGGTACGTGAAGGCAAAGATTTCTCTGTTCTGAATTTTGTGTCAGGACTTGCCTGGATCTGTTCATTCTCCACCTTAGGGCTAGAAGCTGCCAATGCAGCAGACCTCTGAGATCTGAGGACCAACTTCTTGTGTTTCATAAGAGTGGCAGACTTCATAGGTTTAGGAAACCTGTCACTCTTGCTTCTTTCCCTGGTCAGAGGCATTTTATTACGTATCTCAGAGGTATTTTCTACATTCACGCTGGAATTTTCAGGAATGTTGCTTTCTGAAGCGGATTTAGCTGGTTTTTCTTTCAAGTGGGCTACTTGGTCAGATATCTTCTGGCCAACCACCTCTGTACTAGGGCCTGCTGTAGCAGCAGATGATGGTTTAAAGCCCTGACCTCGCTCCTCATTTTCTAACTGCTTTGCCAACATAGATTTATGTCTCGTTTGTACCATATTATCTACTTCTTGATTTGCGTTCGGTCGGACTTCAGAAGATAGCAGAGTTTTATCAATTGTCGTCTCATCAGACCTCTGCAAAATGGAATCACTTAAATTCAAGGTAGCATGTTGTTTTGCCCGAACGGATCTCTGGGGCCGCACGGACCCAGACATTTTCAGAGAGTCAACCGGAGAATCTTGGATTTGAATTGGGTTAGGTGTTACAAGGCTAGTCTTGATAGCCTTTATTGGTTCTGAGCTGACTGGCTGAGGTCTTCTCCGTAAACACCTGTCAGATGGAGCAATATCTCTACTACTGGACCGTTTTGGACTAACAGTTTCAGAGGGTGTGACAACAACTTCTTTTTTCACCCACTTCATCTTTAGTGGGCATGAGCTGCTTCATTTCCATTGATAATTCTTTCATAACTTCTTTTTCAACAATCTCACCTACATCATCTGTCCTGCTTTCTTCTGGTATAATGCTACCTGTCGTACTCGAAACTGGTTCCGTAATGGTATTTTGCAGCTCCTCAATGTTCTCCTTTTCAACGTGCTCTTCAATCTGCATGAGGGTCTCTTTCTCTGCATGTACTGGCAATTCCTGGTCCTCAGCTACTGGAGGCTCAGGAACTTGATCCTGCTTGCTGAGGTCACTGCTGGCACCAATGCTCTCTGAAGATATAGGCTCCTCTGCAGCCAAAATGGGAGATGCTGACCTCAAATCTGCCTGTAGAACTTGAACATCACCGGAACAATTTTCAGTCTCATCCTCCGAGGCAATTTTATCACCAGTACCTACATTGTGACCTGGTAAATTATCCTGAGGCAGCAATGTCTGCGTCACTAGCAATTCAGTTGGGTCATCATGGCCCGTCACAATGTCTTCCGCCACTGAATTCTGCTGCACTGCTTCGGTCTCCATCACTGTGCTTTGTTGGTTTTCAGAGGTTGACAGAACACTAGGAAATTGGTTCTGGTCTTTGAAAGGAGGCTGGTCAGTCTGACTTGTTTCAACTATCAGTTCAGCCTCCCTGCCTGCTGCCACTTCACATTCTGCCATACTCTTTTCAATGTGCTGTTCTAAGGTTGCATTTTGACCAACTGTCTCTACACAGCCTCCAGCAAAGGGTATATCTACAGGGGGAACACTCTCTGGCTTAGAGAGTGCCTGTTTTGGGGTAAGGGACGTACTGGTCTCTAGACCTAGGGCTGGACAGTTACCCTTGTTGGCGTTGGTGCCAGGTTTCCCAGCCAGCGTACGCACAGTTTTCAGCTCACGGACTTCCTCCATGTATGCATAGCCTCTTGTACTCTTACGAGCGTTACGGCGTGGGAAAATGTGATTTGGAGGCTGAAGCTCACACTCCGTTATAGGTTTGCTAATGTATACAATGTCACAATGACTGTCTGGGTCATTTATCTGGCACACAGAATGCCTGGGCCGAGGATAAGTTCCTCTGCTACTCTTCCGCGCCGTCCTAGGGGAAGATGGAGATATTGTTTTCGTGGCTTTCTTTATGGGGAAAGAACAGGCTAACAAATCTTTGGTAATTCCAGATGAGGCCCTTTGCTCTGTGTGGTACGGATGATCAAATAACTGACCATGACTTCCAATAGACAGACTAAGTTCTTCAAGATTTGTTTCATCCCTGACAGGATACAAGAGTGTTTCAGGATTGCACTGCCGTTCATCTAAAGTGCCAGAAGTATGACAGGAGCCATCAAACAACTGAAATTTGTCCATATCAGCCAGACTGCCAGAGCTTGTATTTTTCCTCGCCAACAGCAGTTCATCTGGCCTCAGACTCTCGCTCTCTTTGGAGCTGCTAAATTGAAAGCTTGGACCCTGGCTGTTCCCAGATGTCGCTTTGCACAGGTCCACAGGATTAGCCAGTGTCAGTGAGGTACAACTCTCACAAGAGGTGTCTGTGTAACCTGCATGCACAGGGGTCAGCTGTTGGATTAGTGAACTGTTGCCGTTTTCCAGATTGGCCATTTCTAGAGATTGGCTTACACTTCTTGCAGAAAAGGTGGAGACTGCAGCAGCTGTGTGTCCAGATGGGATATCAGCGTTCTCCTGCCAGGTCACTGGGCTGCAGTCTCTTTCTGAAGCTCCCTCAAGGGTTGCTTTAGAGGCAGATGACCCTGCACAACAGGAGGAGCCCACAGCCTTGACCTCACTTTGCAGGAAACCCAAGGCATTGACGATCTGTCGTTGGTGGTGGAGACACAGCTTTGCCATGAACTGTTCCAGCGTGGAGGTTGACTGCATATCTTGAACCTTCGCCAGGTTCCGCTCCAGAGACACACTGAAACACAAAACAGCAGAGATATTAAGAAGAGTTCGACAAAAATCAGCACTTATCACATGCTAAAAGAAACAAGAAATCTTAAGATTTAAATTTAGCAACAAAAAAATTGCTCTGTTCCCTACATTAGATATCCATTTTATTAGCCATATTTTTTTTTTTTTTTTTTTTTAAATAAATTTGGCATCTCCAATTCCACCCGAATCTGGAATGCCCAATTGGTGAACTATGTACAAGGCTTGCTCATATGCGACCCCTTGCTGCCAATTCAGGAGAGTGTAGACCGTTTGCGGCTCTCCTCCGAAGCACGCGCCTGTCAACCACCGTTTCTTATTCACTCATTGGTTGAATCTTTGCAAGTTCAGAACGAGGGCGGAGGATACCCGGACATGACCAGGCTTAGAATCTTCCTGACGAGCGCCCGTCTGGCCAACAGGAGGTGCTTGAGCAACGAACAAGGCAACTATTGTAATCCCTTCCCGGCAGTCCCTTCCCAATTTGCAACCCTGTAGCGCAATAGCCAATTGTGCGCTACTCAATAGCCATATATTTATGTTGCCAATTTTGAACTCCCTAAGGACTAGCTGCAAATTATTGAAATTAAAAAAAAAGTTAGTCTTAAAAAAAAAAAAAAAAAGTTATTCTTCGCTCTGGGACTGAAGATAACCCAAGTTTTCTTTGACAAAAATTAGACATGCAAAACCATAAACCACAAACACAGAACAGTTCAGTGTCCTCAGAAAACAACATTTTATTTGTTCCTTCACCCAATTTTTTCCAAAACTAGAAATTTGTACATCCAGTATGTCATGATATAAAAGCAGTGCTTCAAAAGAAGAAGCCACTTTGAAACACTGACTGATGTACTAGTCCTCCAGGACAGTTGTGCATTAGTGCATTCTTCTTTCTCTCCTGGTTAGATCTTTAAGTAGAAGCTTCAGTTTCTTGGCAATCTCACACGATATAGCTTTCATACCATAAACAAACATTGGCAGACGTGTTTTAAGAATACACTTCCTTCTGTTCCATTTTAAAACTTATAAACTTTTCTAGAACATTATGTACTGGATCATGTAGAAACTAAAAAAAATAAAATAAATAACTTCAAGGTCAACTAGATAACTAGGTCGCCACAGGGACCGAGTCATGCATCTCCCCGATCCCCAAATTTCGGACAAAATGGCCACCGGCAGCCATATTGGACGTCCAAAATTGCCGAAAATCGGTCTTGAGCATTGTCAAATAAATATCTTCGCCTGTGCAAAATTAGAAAAAAATTCCTGTAATAACTGTCGCTTCCAGAGCCTGGAACAGAAAATATCTGTAGACGCGGCGGCCCCGGAACTAAACCATAGTATCTCTCGACTATCGTCGTCGGGGAGAAACAAATAGACAGGTTCCCGACTTTTTAAAAATTATGGTTCCAGGTGAAAGTATACACGTCTATCAAGCTGCCATGAAAGTTATTTCACTGACCGTCATTTGGATCAAAGAAAACAAGTAAAAAAAAATAACCCATTCGCTTGCTTTACCAATCTCAGCCTGATTTTGGGTTTTGCTGCATTTGATAGCCAGGTGGCAACTCTCCTGACATCATTCGCGTCACACGTTTGCCATGCCAGGTCCTCTAAAAAAAGAAATCTTCCACATGCAATGAGAATGCAATCGCCCAGTCATCTCTATCTCGTGGTAGAGTGGATCTGCTGTATACAGAAACCTACATGAGGTGGATGTATATATGCATTAATCAACCTGGCATATTACTCATATTACTCCCAAACTTTATATTGCTTTAGCCCTCAGTCAAGTATCGTGTAGATTTTAAGATTTGCCTATTTACTTTTAAAGCCTTACATGACCTAGCGCCTGCTAACCCGAGTAATTAAATTACAGTTAATGTAAATACTTTCAATGTTAGGTCATCCAACCAAACAGTGGCGTAGCGAGAACAGAAAATTTGGTGGGGTGCAGAACATCCCTTTAAAACAATTATTAGTCCTGACTTGTTCCCGATCACTTTCATAATTAAAAACAGATTCACTCCAAGAACACTCAGGTCTTGCTAGTTCTCCCCATTTAGGTAAGACAACAATCATTAATTTAAAAGCGAAATTTGGTGCATTTTAAATTAGCGTTATTCAAAATTGCATACCTGTCAAATCTCATGCATGTGGCGTGAGTCTCAAGCTTTTTAGTGGCATATCACGTTCTCATGCCATAGTCAACAATCATACACTTAAAAAGAAAAGTGAAGATTGAAAATTTTAATTTGGCAAACAAAATTATATTAAATTGCTGAGTCTCACTTTTTAATTAACCCACGCTGTACTGAGAGTGAAAGGCGATATTTCATTGGATTGCTCATCAGTCATTATTCAATCAACATGTATTTCCATGATTCTCACGCAGGATTGAAGTCCTTGTGCATGGAAGTTCTGCAGTTTCACGTGCGTTCACCTCTAGTAACATGGAAACCAATTATAACTCCGGACTTCTCACGCTTTTCTTTTCTCAGGGGTTGGAAGCTATAAAATTGCATGAAGATGTTTCAAAAGGTCTTTTATTTCATTTAAACAATTTAAATGATCATGAAGCACAAGTTTTATCGCCTGATGTGCGGAAAAGGTAGCCTGGAATTTTTAGAGCAGTTCATCCATCGTAAAGCGTAGGCCAATTTTTGAATAAATTATTTTTCTGTTCTGAATGTTGCCAATTATTTCTCCACAAACAGATCGCATAAAGAGAGAGGCTGTGACTTCAATTGCCAAGGGATTATTATTATTATTGGAAAATGTGTTGATAAAGGAAAATGATTGAGAACAAACCAGGACTAATTGTTGTAAAAAGATGTTCTGGTCACCACCAATTTTCAGTTCTAGCTACTCCACTGAATGTCTATGCACTCAAAGTTAACCGAATGAGTTATTGGAAAGACGACTGGACAATTTCTAGATTGCATAACTGCGTTCATGAAATGCTCATGAAACACCACAGATTTGTGTTTACACGTGTGACGGTACTAAAACCTGTAGCCTTTCGCCTGTATTGCATTCAACAGAAATTTGAAAAAAAAAAAAAAAAAAGTGAATATGGGGGTGAATATAGGGGATGGAATTCAGAGAAATGTAGATTTTTTTTTTTTCAAATTAATGCAGATAAAAACCATTTCTTTTTTGTGTTATCAAAGTGTGACACAAGACTGAGAGTGAAAAGCTCTGTTCAATCTGTAGTCGTCCAGTCTCAGTTTGACGCGTTTGACGTCAGGCAGCAATGGTTTCTGAGTGGGTCCGGAAGAAAGGTTGAACTTTTGGAGCTGTGAAAAATGTGCAAAACATAACAAATTACTTCATTACCAGAATGTATACAGTGAAATATCATGCTTAATATTCAGTTGGCACAACCCAGCATTAGCATTTCATTGTTTCAGATTTGACCTTTAAAGGATAAGAAAAACTATAGTTAAGTTACATTGTCGAATAAAATGCATAATCTTGGCTATCCTAAACGATAAGCTATTTTTTAAGCTATTTTTTTTTTTTAAATGTTTTTGCACCTGCAAACGGTGTATAAATATTAGGAATAGGACAGCATGAGAAAGCCGCTATATTCATTTGGCTGGAAGAAGATAACTACATCACCCAGGATGGTAGCTCTTTTGTATTAAAGGTAAAATTGTGAAAGGTTCAATCTATTCGGTTTGGATCTCCCATTTCATTACAACATCCTACAGCTGAGCACTGCAGCATTCGAGGGTTAAATATTGATATCCAGCAAATGATCGGGCGGAATTAATCTACTGGTATCTCTCAAAACACTCTTAATCATCAATGCAACCTTCAATACTTTACTGTGACCCCGTACATTCGAAAAACATGTCCAGCCCTCATGACGTCACGCAGCGGTCTGGGAAAAATATTTCCTATCATTTCATTGGTCGATTATTTTCTATGGCGTCGACTGCAGATTCTGAATCAGACTCGAGGATAATGCGATGTTTGAATGCAGACAGCAAAACGTAAAAAAGATAATAAAAATAATGGCTTATTTTAGACAGAAGACAATATATACTTTATTTGACAATGTAAGGTTTACCATAGGTTTTCTTATTCTTTAATCTTCTGGTGTACTTAACATAAAAGAGGTAGTTTCAATAGCATTAAATGAACACATCGGCCTGATTTCTTGAAATATTTCTCAACACACTGAGCTACAAATAAACTAGTAAAAGTTGTAGAGAATTAGGCATTGCAATCATATGCAAAGATTTAACAAACCCCCGATATGCAATCCCAAATCAAGTCAATCCTTGCCTTGTGTGCATGACCCCTATTTAAGGCTTTAAAAACTTGACTCAGGGAAACAGGAGAAATATTTTAAATGAAGACAATTGCATCATTGGGGAAAAAAAAATTTATTTCCATTTATTTTCATAATTTTTGGGAAAAAAGATGCTGTAAATATAATTAATGAAAATTCAAAATGGAAGTTGTTCTGCAATTAAATACTGAGAAACAAAAAATGGCTCAGAAGTAAAACAAAGCATGGATCATAAACTCATCTACCAGAAGTGAGCAACATCTGAAATTGATAAAACCAAAAATAAGCTGACCATCTACTTCCCAAAATAACAAAAAATGAAGATTTTTGCTTTGATGTGAATTATGAATAATACAGCATTTTCCTACTAAGCAACTGTTTTAAAGCAGGGTACAAACTTTTACATCAAATGAAATGAGATATGGCCATATTTTAATGTGCCCATTTTTACTGTTGCAAGACACTCATAATGGAAAAAAACACTGAAATGTAAAATATTTTCAAAAAATTTTATTTGGAGAACAGTAGTTTGGAACAAATATCTTAGTATCCAGTGACTACTACTTTAGACAATGCTTAAGCAAATGTGTTGAACATGGCATTTTTTTTCCCCCTTGCAAAATACGAAACAACATAATCAGCTATTTTATTAATCTGAATAAGCAGCGCACAAGGATTAATGAAAAATGAAGATTAAAGGACACATCATTGATCATTAAATATTAAGAGTAAGCACATTTCTTAGTCCAGTAGTTGACCGGATTTTGCATTTGGAAGGAAAAAGAGCAGTAATCAAACAAACTGCATTCTGATTCAGGGCTCTACTCCTGACACAGACCACATCCTTGAATTAATAAAGAAGATACAATGCCTGAACAGGTAAGTACAGTGAGGTTGTGTCAAACGAACATGCATGACACTGTAAACAGTACATACTGAAATTAGGTGCGTTTGGCTATTATTCTGGAGCTCCGGCTTCCTGATCATTAGGAATGAAAATCAGAGGTGAGGCAACTGACCGCTGGGAATCCTTCACCTGACTTTATAAAAGAGGTATATTTAAGGACTGTACACACAAGTACACAAACATCCATAATGTTGGCTCAAAGTGATTCAGTCCACAATAATAAAGAAAAGAAAATTTAAAATAGAAAACATTAATCACTGAATTGCTCTTTCCTTGCTTTTGCAAGAGGAGAATTTTCGAGGCAGGGTCTAATCATGTATTTTAATGGAATCCAAATCTCATCCTATTTGTATACACAATTTTGGTTTTGTTTTAAATTCAGCAAAAGGTAGTGTAGTTCTGGTAGTAGCCGATGTAATTAATTCAATGAAAGAACAGCAGTTGGCACAATGCAAGATGGATGATGAATACATGTTCTGAAATCGCTTGGCATTGCCATATGAGAAGAGCGGTAAAATGGTTAGTTTCCCACAAAATTACAGTCTGAATAAACCCCCCCCCAAAAAAAAAAAAAAAAACCAAAGCTTCACAACATAAACCTACTCCAAAAACTAAATACATTGATCATCTCAACAATGGCACACAACTGGTCAAGCTCCGCAAACAGTCTTGCTCTTGCAGTCGATGGGACCTGAGTGACTTTGACAAAGGGGTAAACAGTTATGGCCAGACACCTGGGTAAGTGCATCTCTGAAGTGGCAAAGCTCGGGAAGGTGCTCCTGGTCCTGAGGAGGAACAAACCACAAACTGGCAGGAGGGCGTCGGGTGCCCACGGTTCATCAGCACTCAGAGGAAACGGATGCCATTCCGTCCGGCCTGAACCGACAAGAGAGGCCAGGGGAGCCACAAGCCAAAGAAAATTTTAATGACAGTTAAGGAGGAATTTGTCACAACACAGATTATCGCACCCTGCAGCATATGAGGCTCAGCAGCTCACCAGTCAGAATACCCATTCCATGCCCTGTTCACTTCAAAAGAGCCCACAATAGGCAGGTGAGCACTGTAACTAGGCCCTGCAGCAATGGACACCTAGTCCGATGAGTCATTCCTTTTACACAACATAAATGCCAGGTATGTGTGCGCTGTGTACTGGGGAAGGGATGGCACCAGGATGCACAGAGGGAAGAAGACAAACTAGTGGAGGGTGTGTGATGCTTGAGAAAATGTTTTGCTGGGAAATGGAGTCCGGGCATTCATGTAGATGTCAGTCTGACATCGGTGTTTAAGGCGCCATACAGAGGACCCACAGCATACAAGGCAGGTGGGTCATAATTTATTTGCTCCATCTATATTTATGAAAATTAGAGAATTTCAAGCATCCCTAAACAGATGTCTTAAGAGCCTTCAGTCGTTCTACCCCTCAAATCGAAGGCCCATTAAAAGAGCACATTGCAATACATCGAAAGGATGCCCTGAGACCAGGACCTAAAAGAATCCGCTCCGCTTTTGTAGTGTATCAGAATACCACAATATTATACATCCGAGGCACCATGTGTTGAAATTTTAATGCAGTCGACATCATTTTGACTGAAATATTTACTAGCAGAGAATTTTGAAATTAAAATCACTGCAATCACTGTTATTCCTAAAAAAAAAAAAAAAACACTAAACAGGAATTCCAGTTTGGTGTTCTGGCTCAATCAAAAGCAAAGATGAACAGGGCTCCATTACTTGCATTTAAATTTAGCAATAGCAGTTTCCATTGCATGGAAGTAAAGCTACACCTTCTCATTGTTTCTCCCCCAGTACAGACATGACCATTTCATTAATATTATTATTTCAAAATATTCTGCGGAATCTCTCCATGAAGCAAGAATAACAAGAGAAAACTAAACAGTCTGGTCGCCTGCGACCGCATGGGTGTAGCCCCAGAAAGCCCGCTTCTCCAGCCTGTACTGCATCCACAGGGAAGTGTCCATGTTTCAGCACAAATTTGTGTATTATTCAGCCAATACTGTCGCCGTAGCAACCAAAATCAATAGGTGTCATAAGTGAAGTGTAACATGTCCATACCAAATATGAAAGTAATCGGTCAAAAATTGCAGCCTGTACAGCATCCACAGGGAAGTGTCCATCATTCAGCACAAATTTTCGCATTATTTGGCCAATACTGTCGCCATGGCAACCAAAATTAATAGGTGTCATAAGTGAAGTATAAACACGTCCATAACAAATATGAAAGTAATCGGTCAAAAATTGCAGCCTGTGCTGCATCCATAATGAAATATCTATGTTTTAGCACAAATTTGCGCATTATTCGGCCAACACTGTCGCCAAGGCAACCAACATCGATAGGCGTAATAACTTATGCATAACACATGTCCATACCAAATATGAAAGTAATTGGTGAAAAATTACAGCCTGTACTGCGTCCACAAGGAAGTATCCAGACGCGGATGCGGCGGCAGACGACAAGCATGAATCCCTAGAAGCTGCCTGACGTCATCTGGGGGCTACAAAAAACCATTTCTCTATCCATTTTATGTTCTTTTTTGTTTCTCTCTGCACGATACCATTTTTACAGCAAAATGGGCGTGGATATGCAGGTTTTTATTATCCCCCTGGCATATTATGCAGGGAAATGTAGTCATCAATATGTCTGTCTGTCAATACATGCGTCTGTCCATCTGTAATCATTTTGTTTCCAGAGCAGAACTCGAATACCGTTCAATATTTTCTTAAGGAAACTTGCTGTGCATATTAATCAGGTCCTAAACTGGTGCCTTTTGGGATTTCTGAGATTAGATTACGGAGGCTGTTGGCATATATCATCTTCAGATGACTCTTGTTTAAACCTGTTAAAAACAGGTTAGTGACTTCTTTTCCAATGCCAGTAGATGAATTTGCATTATATGTTCTTTTTTTCTGAAGTGTCTTGTTCACATCACAAACTTTACTTTTTTCATCTTCACTTCAGCCTCTCATTTTAAACTCAAACTCAATCACTGTTTCATTTTGCACAATGCAAAGAACAGAATTTCTGTTGTACGTCATTCCCATTAAATGTAATATTTACATTCAGAAAAAATGGTCTATAATAATAATAGAATACAATCACTGATGTTCAAAATGTACTGAAAGAGACCACCAGTTGAATAATATGAAATTGGTCCTCAAGTAGTTGAACAGCAGCCTTTTGTGAACAAAAGGTTATAGCTAAAATTCTGAACACAGTTAATTTATTAAGAAATTTGGTGGTGGCGGTTGCCATGCAATTCTCTATGCAGGAAAAACCCTGATTATATACGGATAACAACACACTCTAAATGTATGTAACAAGTAGGGCCAATAGATTTGTCCATCAGATGAGGTAAATTCTCCCCAAACAAGGTGATCCAACACTGAGGAGAAAGACATACATTTAATTCAGTCCTGTTTCAAAGGATCAACAGTCAGATACGAATGAGCGCAGAAGGGAACGCTCTTAAGAGGTTTGAAGTATATATTTAGTAGTGCAATGCCAAGTCAAAACACAACATGCACAAATTTCTGTTAAAAAGTAGTAAATCTGCATTTTCCCACCAACACATACTACCTTTGCGTATTATCCTGAGATAGGTTGCTTTAACCAAACTCCTAAAATGCCACAAAGAAAATACAGGCGTGTTTCCATAAACTGTTCTGGACTGAATGAACAGGGCTCTGGAAAGCGTTCTTTGATGGAAAGAAACATGGCTGCTAAAAGCTTTGCTGTACGCCAGCTTAAGTGTTAGAATGATGGGATGCCGCTATGATTCAGAGGAGACACTAAAACCCCCCATAAAAACAGCAAACTGAGGAAAACACATATTGGCAGGAGTTATGAAGATGTATCAATAGATGAATTTATATTCTATTGCTGCCTGCCAATAAAATTACAATTAATCCAAAAGACCATATCAGTTATGGCTGAGCAATAAAACTGATATAACCTTTACTTGACATGAAAATAAGAAATGCTTGATAGTCTGCCGATAAGAGTTTGTCCAACAATGGTTGGAGAAACATGCTCGACCTAAACAATTTGCGATAAGGATTATTTTATCTGCAGGTAGTTCAACTGAAATGCATATACTTACGAGAAAAAAACACTCCGTAGCTGAACTGCCAGAAACAATTTATCATAGAAAATTAAGATATAGCCTAATGCTTTAAAAGACAGAAACATTAATTTTACCCACATGCAGCAACATAGAGGTAACCAGGTCTACATTGAACTATAAGAAAATGGGAGCAGATAAATGTGTAGTGCAGACAGAAAATAAAGCATGTCTGGATAAGAGTGCAGAAAAGTGGCAATTCCTGAGGTTTTGCAGTCTTGTGTAGCTACAGGCACAAAATCCTTGACAATAGTAAACAATTGATCAAATTCGAAAATGGCATCACTGCAGCTGACTGGAAAATATTCAGTTACTAAATAATCCATAAAGAGGTTAGGAGCAGAGTGTATTGATCCAGACTGCTAATCATTTTAAAATATCTCAGGGCTTCTCACAAAAGAAAATCTATAAAAGCTGTAACCTGTTGCACTGATCTTTCAGGACCAACAGAAAGAGAGCAGACTTTGCCACTGCAAAAAACGGGGGCTTTGCACAGCTTAAAAAATAAATAAAATAAATAATTGGTGGCCAATCAAAGCATGGCTTAAATTAGTTTGAACAATACAAAATGTGTACACAGTGCTAACATACCACTGTTCAGAGTGGGGGGGGGGAAACCCAAATTTGTGCAGACCTGGATATTGCAAACAAAAAATTGGCACAAATGAGGGGAAGTTCTCTTTCCGTTGTCTGGGGCATTTACTCATCCTTTGAGTCACTCGCCCTGAGAATGGCCCCCGCCTCAGCAGGGACAGGTGCGGGCTCGCTCTGTGATTCAGCTGAGGCACCCATCTCTTCCGACTTCTTCACCTTCATCTTTCTCTTAGGAGGGGTTTTGAGTTTCCCCAGGCGTTCCTTCACCTTGTATTCAAGTGTGCTGTGTGGGATGCCGTAAGCAGTCTGAGCCTTGGAGACGCTCATTTTTCCGGTCATCACCATGGCGATCGCCTCCTCTAGGATGTCAGAGCTGTAAAGACGGTATCGACCCCTCTTCTTTTGCGGCTGCTTCTGGCTGGGGTCCCCTTCGAGGTCGCAAGCAATATACTCGTACCCAGAAGCAGACTGGTCCACGGACCCCCATATGTCGGGCCCAGGACCCAGAACAGCTTTGGCGTTGCCCGTCTGGCTGCCTTTCGGAAGGACTGACCGGACCCTCTTACTGAGAATACTCTTCAAGAGCGGACAAATGGTCAGGGTGCCGTATCCATAGATGTCGGAGGGGTGCGAGCACCCAGACAGATCCATTCCTCTCACTTTGGGGATCTTCAGCTTCACCGGGGGCAAGTGCTTGCGTCCACAGTCCTTTGGGCTCTTGGCCCAAGTGGGCCCCTTGTGGAATGTGGTAGAACTTTTCAGGTCCTTCAGCTCACTGAATACAGCACTTGGTTTAAGCTTCAAGGTGCCCTCAAATTTGGGCTTGCAATAGCAATCTTCAGAAAGGAAAGGGTGCAGACTATGATTTCGGAGGCTTACTGGCTCCAGGGCGGACATGGAGATCAGCAGAGGCCGCTGCTGGTTTTGGTTCAGCAGCTCCTTCACAATTGGCCGTGAATGAGTAAGGGGCAGCTCAAGTGGAGCGGAGCTGCCGAATCTCTCCAACATCCCATCCTGCGGCCCTTCCTCATCACCATCTTGAAAGCTGCAGTCCCCTCCCGCGGCAGGGCGCCTGATTGGACGGAAGGAAACTGGTGTAAGCAGAGCTTGCGCAGGCTTTACAGGGAAGGATGGAACGGTAGGGGGAGGATGTGACCACTCCTTTATAAAAACGCCTCGCTGGGGTAACATCACTTTTTCCCTTTTCCTTGTTTTCAATAAAAAAGTAAAAAAGTAGAAAATATAAAAATTTTGAAAGTCAATAAAAAATAAAACCCATATTATTTAATCAGAATCATTTTATTTTTTTCTGTTTTTTTTTAACAAAAAAAGAAACCAAAGTGAACAGAAAGGTCAACAAAACAAAAAAACATGTTCAGGGTGAGGAAACAAAGTTGTAAGAAGGAGAAATTAAAAAGAAATTGTGAACAATAAGCTAGCCTCAGCGAAGAGGACACAGTTCATTGAGGAAAAATCAAAGAGAAAATTTAAGAAAACCGCCTCAGAACTGGCCTATGAAATTCTACAGCCCAAGTACAGGAGTTCTTATAAAATGACAGAACTATATCACAACTGCAGCAATAAAATAGTCAGCCAAATGACCCAGGATTATTTACAATCAAAAGTGGAGTGTGCCTGCACAGAAACTCAAAGAATTCACGATGATTGTATTAGTCTGACACTTAAATCGCTGTTCGGCCAAAGGAAGGAGGAATGCTGTGCTGTGGAGCACAAGCCAATTCCAGGCCAAAAGAACACATTCTGCGTACACATCAACTTTCCCAGGAACCTCCTAAAAGGTCAAATTCTCCCCAGTTAGCTTAACACAAAGGAAGAGCTAACAGAGGATTGAATCACTGACTCGCTTCTCAGATGACGAAGGCATTTTCAGTTACTAATCGGATAAGTCGTTTCTTTGCTGAACGAGGGCGGGTGGCTCAGTTAGACGCAGAAGTTAATAAAGAGGAGCAAAATCAACCACAGAATAAAATCCTCAAGCTGAGGGGAGGGCAGCAAGAATTGGAGACATCATTAAGGAATAAAATGATTGCTGCAAGAAAGGTTGGGAGAAGGGATGTCATGATGCCAAAGTTTTAGCAGTAGTAGGTACTGATAACAGTGAAAATCCACAATTCTTGACAATGATTCCAAAATTGAACTATGGACAAAAATTCAATAATACACAAAAACCTATTTAAATAAAACTTAAGTGTAACTATTATGCACCTTTCTACTAGAAAAGGTAAACATGCGTCAATGTTCAAAACACACTTTTTGATCATTTCTGCAGCACCTTTCTCTGAAGCACTGTTTCAGCTCCTGAACCCCCCCCCCCAAAAAAAGTGCAGTGTGCTGTGATTGGTCAGCTGGACCACTCACTCTTCACTGGTTAACGACTATCATGCTTGGCAGAAATGCCCTGTCCCTAACCATAAATATAGCTCACAAATGGATTAAATTTTTCTGCAAACAGGAAGACAATGAGACAGGCAACAGGTTGCATTTTTCCTTCCCTCACTTGTCAGTCTTCATTTGTACACAATATATGTATTTCAAATGTGCTTGCTTTTCTGTATTTCAAGTGCCATATCCTTTTCTCAGAATTACTATTTGGTCACCTCTCAAAACAATATGAATGCAGAATTCTCAAAAAACTAACACAGCCACGTGCGTTTCACACACAAAGTCTTACACTATAATATTTTAGTGGGCCACCTTTAGCTTTGATCGGGGTGCACATTCATCGTGGAATTGTTCCGACAGTCTGATACATTAATTTTTGGCCGAGGTATTGTATTGATGCTGAGTGAGTCAAACCATTCCGTTAAGCCTTCTCTAGCACATCCCAAAGACTTTCAATTGATTGGGTTGCAGACTCTGAAGTGGCCAATTCATGTGTGAAAATGATTCCTCATAAGAAGAACCACTCTTTCACAATTTGGTTCATGACAGGTGCATCGCTTCATGGGCTTCCTTTCTTACCCTGCCGTGCCCATCACTCTGGAAAAGGTTAAGTCTGGACTCAGACCACATGACCTTTTTCCATTGGTCCTCAGTCCAATCGTTATGTTCCCTTCCAAACTGAACTTGTTTTCTCCCTAATAAGCCTCACGAACAAGTGGTTTTTTTTTGCGGCTAGACAGCTGTTTAGTCCCAATCCTCCAAGATGTTGTTGGTTCGTGCGCATGGAAATGCTCTTATCTTGCTAATTAAACATAGCCATGAGTTGATTGTTGATTTTTTTTATGATGAGACTCCACTGAGCATTTTAAGATAAGATACACTTTAGTGATCCACACACTTGGGATCAGTCATTTTTCTCTGACCCATTTCTTCCGCGAAACTGACAGTTCACCACTATCCTTCCAGGTTTTAATACACTGTTGGACAGTTTCTGACCCAATGCCAGTGATTTCAGCAATCTCTTTTGCCGTTTTCTTTGCATGATGCTGGCCAATAATTTTCCCCTCTTGAAACACAGTGACATCTGTTCAATGACCATGAGATACTTCTTCTGAAATGGTTGTCAAAGAAATGAGAAGTTACACACTGAATCAGTCAGGATTGCCAGCAGAAACACATTCATGACTGCAGTAATGATTCAATCACAGGCGCTTGTGTATTTGCTTATTGAAATCCAAATGTCGACTTTTTTTTTGAGCAGGCGGTGTATATTTGTCTCCTAACTTATTTGGTCTACAGCTTCAGAACTTCTTACAACTCCAATACTGTTTGCAAACAGATTTCCAGTTTAACTGTCTCAGAGGACAATAATCCTCACTTAACATGATGCAAAACAGAATCAGAAACAGAATAGCAGAGTTAACATTACACTTTTTACATTGAAGTAAGAACCAAACATGACAAGTGTTGCCACTAAACGTGGCCATGTCCCCCGCCAGGTCACGGAAATCGACTGGGGTTGGCGTATCACACTAATACACATTGAAGCCAAAGATGAATGAAATCGGTCAAACCGTTCTTGAGATATTGCGTTCACAACAAACGGGACGTGACAGACGGATGGAGCTGAATACTCGCTACTGCGGCGGCGGGGGACAAAAACAGACTGTCCCTGTGAATCCACACGGACTTTAAAGGATGTGCAGCAGCGTTACAAAATAAGCAAAAAGCACAAGGGAGTTTTGACATGATGGGCATAAACTACCATAACTACTGAACATGCGACAAGTTATGCAAGTGCAGCATCAGCACTGTGGCTTAATTACATTACAAACTCCAAAAGAGCCTGAAACTCCAGGTCCTAACAAAGAGGGCACAGCTCCGCCAAGCTGGAGTAACCGTTGAGAATATCCAGCATTGACCTGTGTCCAGTTCACCAAGCAGCCCTCCGTAAAATGACACAAAACTGCCACTGCCTCTTCATTTCTTCCTTTGGAAATTCACACAAATTGGATTTTATATAACACGCACTAAATAGCACCATTTGTGGGCGTAGGGCGTAACCCGCTTGATTCATGCACATTCCTAACTGGCTGTCTGGCGCGAAAATTCAGTTGGTAATGTAACCAAATAAAGGACAAAATGGCAAAATAGAGTTTTATCTGGGTGTTTCAGGCAGGACTGAGCAATGTGTTGTGCGGGAGAGAGAGCTTCCTCAGGTGGTTACTTTGCCTTTTACAAGTACAAAAAACAATATGCTACGCACAAGGAAATATAAAAAAAAAAAAAAAAAAAAAAAAAAAAAACATTATAGGTGCACTTCGTTAAAATTACATAAATAAAACAGCAATTTAACAGTATTTAAACTCAAGTAAAACATAAAACTATGATAGAAAAAAACAATAAAAGAAGCATTTAATATTTTAATATATGACCATTAAGGATGCACCACCTTTAAGTAATTGCAGATACCAAGTACCAAAACGAACACTTCGACATATAGCCTATAGAGACCAGAAAGGAATACTGGTTTTGAAAACAGTTCTATTGGACAAAATGTCTAGAATTCAAATGTTTGATTAGGTTTGCTACAGTTGAGCAAATTAGCTTTGGTCCCTCTTCTCAATATCTTAGCTGAGCAAATTTTACATTCTGCCTCATATTTATTTACCTCACTCACTTCATAAAACTTTCTCACCGCCAACATTTTTAACCTCAATATAAAGTTAAGATTTTGCGCATGATAGTGCAAAAAGCTGTTTACATTAGTTGACAAGTTCCGGTCACATCTTACTTGCTTGCTTCTGCTAGTTTTCAGACGATGCTTATTGCAACACTCGAATCAGCTTGAACTGTACGTGTTACTCTTTTGCCAACCACACGGTAAACCATTTCACGGTAAGCAGGGAAAATCTAAAACATGCAGGACAAGTGGTGCATCAGGAAAGGGTTACGAGGTACTGCTCTATATAATTCCAAGACAGACATCAAACCAATTCAGAGACTGTTCCCCCAGACAATTTTCTTAAACTGTGATATAGGCCACATTATTACATTAAACTATCATTGTGAGCACAGACTAATGCACATATTTAATTTTTCAATGTTTAGAGAAGTACAGCTGCAATACCCAACGGGGTGCATTACAAAATATGATAAGTGGATTAGCAAAGTATGTTGAACCTACAGCCGGGGTGTTCGAATGTCACAAAAGTGGTTCTCATTTAACCTGACATGGTAATGTGCCATCTCTGATTGTGACTTTAGGGTCTCTCAAGCCAGTTCACACACTAAAAACCAGCTAAACAGGAAACTAACTGAAAATTATTTGCCTATCAAAGCTTAACAACTTCCTCCCTTACAAAGTAATATCGACCCCAAAATGAAAAATAATGCAAACTCATCCTCAGACTCTGTTACAAGCGCAGCCTGATGAAATGGTTCTCTGTTGTACATTATATTAATGGCCTACACCAAAATATATTACCAGTAATTGCATTGTAATGGCATAAAGTTTTACAAATGTCACCATTTCTAATCAGTCAACTAGCAAATTAACGCTCATTTTGGGCATAATGCGAGTTACCACCATAGCAATACTACAATCTGTACGACTCTGGTCGTGTTGCCACCAGAGGAAATTGACGATTCAAGCAAAACCTACGAGTTGTCACATTTAATCGCAGCAAACATACTAATATGAAAAATACGGCACAACTCAAACAAACAGTACAAATTACCATTTGCATCAGTCATACACATCTTATACCGGCTTAATTTTTCCTGCAGTAAGTCTCAATACTGAATAAAAACTGGAAACTTGACAACAGAATATTAGCTAATTAGGGAAATGGTGAAGAGATGAGGGTATTTTGGCAAAACGTATGATTCTATATCTCCTCTGAATTATATAATGTCCGTGAACCATGGAGTTGGTCTCTTTACGCAATAGACTGGCGACCCCTCAAGAATGAGCTAGTATTAAAGCAACAAACCATTGTAAAACAAATGTAGTCTCCCATTGGGTTAGATAGCTATTACTCTAACTACAGCCATGAAAAAGATTTAACTTACAAGAAGTGCCAAGAGAGAGAATTTCTGAAAATGGCTCTGCTTTCCATTTTTATGATTTTTTTTCCTGGAGGGCCCATGAATGAGGGGAAAAAATGAATTCTGAATTTTGATAGGGACCGCTCTATATGTTACAACAATAACACTGCGCATTTCAATTAATATTAAATGGGAGATTTTGATAGTTGACTGACAACACAGGAATATTTCATGCATATATTGTAATGAAATATTCCCTGGTACCTTCCACAGCCAGATATGCCAGGCCAGTAGCAGATCAGCATTTATGGGGAAATTTGATACAAACGTCTATTCCACTGTTTCAGACTGAAATACTCCCATATTTTGGACAGTTCTAGGAGACCACCTCCTCATGAATATTCAGTACACAGTAATGTATTCAAGGTAAAATTACAGCATCATTCAGACTCCTGCATGTAGGATTAGTTGCTCCTCTTCGACAGGGGTTCGAAGTGACTGACCAATCTGTATTTTACATCAGAGACAAGACTTGACGAAGGACAAAAAAAACATAATAAAGAAATGGTTCCACTTACCCTTTCTTGGCCGTTGCTGGGTAGCCCTGAGAGTTTCTGTGCGACAGGCTGCCTGTGCTGCGACTCTTCTTGATTGAAAGATCCAGTACACCATCTGCAGGAGGAGGAAGATCAAATAGTTCATGACTCCCTCAGACACAAAATATGTAAATGTCATGGCGTAATGCATTGTAAAGACAGGTTTTCACCAACACTTCAGTATAGTACCCTTAAACTGGGTACGTTACCTGCATGGACAGGTACCTAAACCCTAGATATGGTTTTCATTTCTACTCCAGACAGTACTCCTAAATGTAGGCAGGGTTAAAAGAGCTGAAAATTTAAGAGGCACAGAATGTCCCTCGAAACTAATGGTTTTGACCTGTTTTCAAAAATGAATATTATACTCCAAGAACACTCAACATTATCAGGCTGTGTCCAATTTTCCATGTTGAGGTAACAAAAAAAAAAAAAAAAAAAAGTGAAAAAGTGAGCACAACTCACTAATACCCTCGACCCTTGTGAACTGAACTGAGATTATGGCATATTCTCATATAAATTGGCACTGCACCTTCGCATGGAGTACAGAATGCATGACTGAAATGTGAAAACCATCTGACAAGCAGTTTTCGAGACATCGGTCAGACAACATTTGCTGTGGTAAATTTTCTAAGTTCAAAATATGAAAAACAAAAGTAATTTTTGAAAAAAATCATCACATTTTCATGAAACTTGGCACTGCACCTCTCCATGAAGTGTAGAATGCATGACTGCCATTTGAAAACAATCTGATGAGCGATTTTTGAGAAATCAGTCAGACAAACTGGTGCAGATGGACGGACAGACGGACGGACTTCTTTGGTACATACTATTTACCCCCGGCCCTTATGGGTCGGGGGTTTATAATAACGCCGCCTTTCAATCCAAAACTGAATTTCAATTATCATTATTCAATTGTAAATACTTGTTGCTTACCTGCGTTTTCTTTGATGTAATTATACAATCACCAACCAAAGGTCAGATGATACAGGATGTGCTTAAAGGAAACACCGAAGTTATCGTAGAAGTATATCTTTTCATGCTGGAATGGGGGCCTATCAGCGATAGATAGATCAGATCCCGCTTCAACTCCAAGCACTCTACACTCACCATCCTTCACTGCTACGCACCAACTAATGAAGCGGAGAACAAGGACAAAGACAGCTGGTATGAAGAGCTACAGGCTGCAGTCTCCCAAGTCTCACCACACGGCATGCTTCTGATCATGGGAGATATGAACGCCAGGGTTGGCTCCGACAACACCAACTCTGAAAGAGCCATGGGGAAACTCTGCTGCGGAGTGATGAATGACAATGGGAAGACTTCGTCGAATTTTGCTAAGAAAACAGCTGCATCACTGGTGGCACAATCTTTCCACACAAGAACATCCACAAGCTCACATGGATCTCACCTGACGGCCAAACATCTAACCAAATCGATCACATTGCGATTATTGGTAAATGGCGGAGATCCTTACAAGATGTAAGAGTGTGCCGCGGCGCAGATGTCTATAGCGATCACCAACTCCTAGTAATAATCATCAAGCTTAAACTGTGCAAAACTGTGACGGAAGGATCGCCTGGGAAACATCTAGACATGCCAGACAAAAGTGCCCAAAGACAAACCGAGAATTAGTGTTAGAACTAAAGAACCGTTAGCTGCTCTCGTGGATACCAACGACGAATGTGACATGGACACCAAGTGGAAGAATATAAAGAACACCTACGTTGAGACGGCGACAAATATTCTAGGCTACAGAAAGAAAAGGAACAAGGAATGGATAACACCAGGATCGTGGCAGAAAATCAGAGAGAGGAAAGACCTGAAGGCCACGATGCTGAGCATTAAATCACCTAGGCTCCTAGGGCAGGCTCAGAGGGCCTACAAGACCAAAGATTGTGAGGTCCAGAGGAGTGCCAGGAGCGACAATAGGTCTTTTGTGGAAGCACTTGCAAAAGAAGTAGAGCATGCTGCTGCCAGAAGGGAGCCGAGTACTGTCAACAAGATCACTAATCAGTTGTGTGGTAAGAGGAGCAGCCACTCTCCCCCTGTGAAAGACAAGAATGGGAACAGCATCACTACCAAACGTGAACAAGCAGGGCGATGGGTGCAACACTTCTGTGAAATTCTTAACAGACCAGAGCCGGAAATCCCTGCTACAGTACAGACATCAAAAGCTCTTGGACATTGAAACCGGCTCACCCAGTGAAGATGAAGTCAGGCTAGCCATCAAAGCCTTGAAGAATGGAAAGGCCTGTGGAGTTGACAACATTCACACAGAAATGCTAAAGGCTAATGTAGAAACCTCAGCTAAGGTTCTTACAAATTTCTTTCTTTCTATTTGGGACTCAGACACCATCCCGGACAACTGGACTAAGGGCCTTATTGTAAAGCTCCCGAAGAAGGGAAAACTCCACACTGCGATAAATGGCGAGGCATCACACTGCTCTCTGTATCATCTAAAGTGTTTTGTCGAATCCCTCTGGTCAGAATTGACTCATCTATTGACACCAAGCAGAGAGAAGAGCAAGCCGGTTTCAGGAAGGATAGAGGATGTATAGACCAGATATTTGCTCTGAGAAACATCACTGAGCAATGTTTAGAATGGAACTGTCCACTTTACATCAACTTTATTGACTTCAAGAAGGCATTTGACAGTCTGCATCGTGACACTATGGAAGATCCTAAGGTTCTATGGGGTTCCTCCCAAGCTGGTTACCTTGATAGAGCTGTTCTACCAACATTTTGAATGCAGTGTCATCCTTGACGGAAACCTATCTGAGTGGTTCCCCCGTAAAGTCTGGTGTACGACAGGGATGTCTCATCTCGCCTATGCTCTTCCTCCTTGCCATCGATTGGATTATGCGTAACACAATGGCAGACAAACCAAGAGGCATCCAGTGGATTCTATTTCTCAGCTAGGAGATCTCGTTTTTGTTGATGATCTAGCCGCATTGTCCTTCAATCAAAACCATCTGCAGGAGAAAACCGAAAGACTGTATAACTTTGCTAGCAAGACCGGCCTGAACATAAGTACCACCAAGACACAAACCATGTATATCAACCCAACTACGGCAACACCCATCATGGTGGGTGGTGAATCACTTGAGAGAGTAGATGAGTTTACTTATCTTGGCAGTATTGTGAGCTCCGATAATGCAGCCGGCAAAGACATAACTGCATGCCTTGGAAAGGCACAATGTGCTTTTGCTGCACTTCATCCCATTTAGAGGTCTAAACAGTACAGTCTACGCAAAAAGATCCATACATATAACAGCAATGTCAAGTCAGTTTAGTTATATGGCTCAGAATGTTGGAGAGTGGTACAGAGTGACATGAGGAAGTTGGACAGCTTTCACAATAGATGTCTGTGAAGGATTTGTGGTATCTTTTGGCCAGCAGTGATATGTAACCAGGAGCTTAACAGAAAGACCAGAAGCAGCAGCGTGGTAGATGAGATCAAGTACCAACGCATGAGATGGCTCGGGCATGTCCTTCGTGTGGACCAGCAGCGGATCCCCAAGGTTGCCCTAAAGTGGACACCACCTGGAAGGCGGAAGCCCGGAAGGCCAAAAACAACTTGGAGAAGGACAATCACCTCAGAACTATCAGAGTTAAATTTCACATGGGGCAAAGCACAACATCTTGCATGTAACAGACAGAAGTGGAGGCGATTAGTGTTGGCCTTATGTCCCACTTGGGATGAAGAGGACTAAGTGAGTAAGTAATATCTTTTCATGAGGTGAATAAAATTTTCTGAATGGACTTTTCCATTTAATCACTGCAACATAACATTAAGAAGGAAGCTTTGTGTTTAACTGTCGATGGCTTATTCTAATCATTGGAAAATTTGTTAACCAAAGAAAATGATTGAAAACAGACGTGCAATTGAAGCCGTTGTCAGCCTAGTGTTGAGAAATAGTGAGAACACTTTCATTTCTCACTTTCCCGTCCAGTACTTGAATCTCTTTTGGCCAATCGATGAAATGCAGTGTTTCTACCTCCAAGTTTTAGTACTGGATAGGTTAGTTGGGTGCCCCAACAAAAATGAGACAAAAAACTGAACGTTTTGACAATGGAAGCATAAAAATAAATGTTCTAATATGTAACAAGCTGAAATACACTAAACCGGACTGCTTGGCGAAAACCAGGCTTAACTTTTCCCGATAATGACGACATATGACGCTGAAGTGCATGTCAACTTTTAACTTCAATAGTACTACGGTGTTATTTCAGTTTTGCTTCAACGACAGCTAAAAGGATTCCACAAATAAAACGTAAATAAATGCTATTGGCGCTTACTCAGCATTGCGTATATAGTACTGATAACATCATAAAAGTTTGCTCTTTAAATCCGCAAAAAAGTATTTTATGGGCATTTCAAATAAGCCAAGCAAAACACGCTGCGCTAGTTCCAAAAGTTAATGAGCTATGCAATCATGTCACCGTGTGGCGTTATATCAGCGAAATCAAAGCGGGATATGCAATTGTTTCTACAAGATCATCCGTAGTTTGAAGAGCTATTGTCCGTTGTCTTACGTTTATTGCTGCACTATCAAAGAAGACAACCTATGAGCACTGAGGGAACTCATATCTATAATCATCTAATTGAAAAAATAAAATAATTACAAATGCTCGGGGCTTTACAATGGCGGTGCCAGAACTGGCAATTTGGGAGATACAGAACATCCCTTTATAACAATTAGTCCTGGCTAGTTCTCAATCATCTTCATAATTAGTGGGCAAGCTGGAAGCTTACATTCAACTTGTATTCAACTTCTTGACATCCTTCATACTTTTTGCATTATTGATTTTTATTTCAATATTTTTCCCCCATAGGAAACAATGGAACTGATTTTTCAAAATTCAGCTATTTTCAGCTTTTTTTTTTTTTTTTTTACTCAGTCATAATTTTAGCTAGAAACATCATTCAAACTGGAACATGTTAAGCTATGCTTGGATAATTTGTTTACTGGTCAACTTTTGCGTAACTTCCATAATGTTTTAATTAGAATTTTTAAAATTAATTTTTTTACAATAAATTCTGGGAACTTAGTGTGGTGAAGTAACTGTTAGAGTGGCAAACAGCTGTAAAACTGTCAAGAAGTCTTCTCTTAAACTTGCTCTAACTCCCACAGTTTTCACTCAACATGAATATTTCTATATCCACATTGTAGCAAAAGTTGTGCTGGTCACGAAAATGTTAACTATGGAAGTAATCAGACAAATAGTTTTGACAGTACAAGCCGAAAAGTGACGGGAGTGTGAACCGAAACTCCATTAACTCCTATATTAAACCAGAAAAAAATTCAGGTTGGAAAGCCGAAACACACAGTTCTCCAACTTGCTCATGTTCCCACATTTTTGGCACCACACACACAATTTTGACATATTTTGCTCAGCAGACTCTACTCCTTCGTATGGTACCTCCATTTCATAGATTGGACTTACCATCTTTGAGACAGAAGTTGGAGTATGTAATAAACGCCTTAGCTAAATTCTCCGTTGGACCGACTGCTTTAGCCATAAACTGAAATAGCTCAGCATGACTCAGTGATATAGTGACACTGCGGTAGGGTGTATATCATGGATACGGAGTATTAGAAGTTTGATTCCGCCCTCTGCTGGACTTTTTCCAAGCCTCAGCATTATTATTGTTCGGATTAAGATTGGTACGACTGTAAAACTCATGTAATTCTTCTGCGTCAAACTCAGGATAAGAATATTCTGTCGCTATGGCAGTTTGGAAGGGTGACTCAAACCAGCTCCAAGAGAACACACTAAGCACAGCAAAGGCCAGTCTTTTTTTTTTTTTTTTTTTTGCAGGGCGCATCCATGAGAACATGTTGCAGTAAAAATTTCAAAGCAGCAACGACTGCTCAAGCTCCTATACCTGTGTATACCAGCAACAGTTTGCACTAGCTAAATAAACTTACGATTGTAAATAAAACAGGCGAAATATTGGTACCAAAATAGAGCTAGTTGTGTACAAAGAAATGAAACTGATGTTGCCAATCGCCCCCGGGTTTAAAAATAGCCGGGTTCAAGGCCAGAGTACACAATAGCACTTGGTAGTTTGGCTTTCCATAAATGGATCAATGCCGCCATCTAATGTTACTAGCCAAATTATTAGGTTTATTATTATCATCATTATTAATACAATTATTATTTTAACATTATTACTTAACTCCTGCTTAGACCGATCACTTAACGAAAATTTCCATTGATAAATAATGACACCCCATTTTACATTGCAGCTCGTTCTTGTCATCCTGCCAATAACATTACCGAAAATAAACTGATTTAATCATTTATATGCCTGTGAATGACATTGGTGAAAATATTTGTTGTGCATGCTGATTCTGTGGCTATAAACCTTTTTTCAATTTCAGATGTGTTTTTGATTTTAAAAGGAGTTCTGGCTTTTCATTGGTTGAAAATTAATGAACTAGTTGGATTGGGGGGAAAAAAAAAAAAAAATCGGAAAACATATAGCCTATACTTTGGCGTGTTTTTTAGTGTCGCACTCGAATAATTCCCATAATCTTAAGCTATATGCGTAAATATGTTGATGCACTTTGGCGAAAAATAATGTGAGAGAACAAAGTTGTTTTTCTTAATTAGACCGCGTATTTTATGGCAATATTTCAGCAGGAAACTGCCTTAGTTTATCTCGAGTAAATATGAAATGGGTATGATGTGCGGTAACCTTGCATCTTGGGGAAGTCTTCCTTAATCAGTGCTTTCCTTTGGAAACAGCCAGGAAATTCATTTCACGCGTCCCCGCAGATAGGTGTTGATTTTACATCCGGTCCTCGTGAAAATAGAGTTTACTGCCATTTAGTGCAATAGTCTTAAAGTTATGCACACCCGGTCCTCGTGAAAATAGAGTTTACTGCCATTTAGTGCATTAGTCTTAAAGTTATGCCTCCATGGTCGCACAACTTGGCATAAGATCAAGCGCAAGTCTAGTAGCTGCGTGCTACCAGCCCCAGCAAATTACTTAGTACCTCCAGCTGAATGTTCTAATGCTTATACTCCAATATGTTAAGTGTTAATAGCACATATGGGGTTCTTTGCTCCGACAAAATATTCTGAATAATTTTGTTATTTTCTAAACATTCAGGCAACATAAAATGTTGCTATTTATATTTACCTTTTTTATGTGCAGTCAAATAGTTGACGAGTATAAAATAGTCCACTGTCTAAATGGCAGTTGTTTGATCTGTCATATTGATCTCAATTACAGGAGTAGCATTTGCACTTGAATCTTTCAAAATGTCGATACAGTACAACTTGAAGCACTTCAACCCCTTCACCTACTTTTATGTACAAAACCACGAACTAGTATTTTCCTTTGACACTTTCATACCTTTTAAAGTGTGGTGATTTTTTTTCCCTCATTTTTTGTTTTGTTTTGTTTTTTTTTCTATCACAATTAAAAAGGATAAAATATCTTACTGTCTTAAATAATTTCAATTTTCAGAAGCTTTAAAATCATTTTCAACAGCTTACATTTTGAACCTCACATTATCGGCAGCTTCCAGCTTGCCCACGCAGTTTCCCTTGGAAAGTTTTCAAGTAAATAATGAATTCACTTTGAGAGCACTCCACACCATCAGGTGCGGCCAATTCACCCCCTTTAGATAGGACGTCATCAATCATTCATTTGGCATGTAATTTGGTGCATTTAAATCAGCGTTATTCAAAATTGCATACCCGTCAACTCTCATATGGCGTGAGTCTAATGATTTTTAGTGGCATGTCGCGTTCTCACACCATAGTCTGCAATCTTACACTTATTAACAAAAGTGAACACAGTGTGCTTTAACAAAATGCAGGGTTAAAAAAATTGAGCAGACATTTCCTTGGTACCAAATTTTTACAAGGCCTTCACCATCATAATAAGCTGAAAATTAAAATATTCTGTAGGGAAAATATTGTGTTATGTACAGTTTTTTGTTATCAGTGAGGCTTCTGCATACATGTTTTTTCTCATGTGTGAAAAATGGATAGTCTCATGGATATCCTTTAAAATGTAGTCTGGGGAATAGATTATCAAGACAAACAAAATAATTTAGTTATTAATAATAGCCTTCATCTCTCCACAAAATCATTACAGACCTCAAGTGCATATTCCATAAATGTACACTACATACAGTACACTGCCCTATAACCAAGTGTCCATTTATATAATACTTATGGCTTCATATCTTCAGATATGGTAAGAACTGAAATGCATCACAGCTCTGTAAAACTCATCTAAATAACTTGCGTGGGAAATGTCTTTGATCCAGTAGCTACTGAATAACTTGTCAAATTTGGAGTGACAAGTTTCAACCACCTGCTCAGAGAATCGACCCAAAGGCCTGTTATGGTGCTCAGTGAACTCTGGAACATGGCGAATCATGATGTGGACCCTGCTGATAACTGAAATGTTCAAATCCTCCCATGTCCTGTCAAATCTGGCCACTTTTTCCTTGTACAATGGGTCCAAAGTCAAACCTAGACCTGCATTCATAGCGCTATTATTATCATTATTATTAGTATTATTTTCTCAAAATGGCTGTTCCAGCAGTAAAGGTTGTCAATCCCTTCAAAATGCACCAAAATAAGCCTCTTTTCAGGGCCACGAGTGTGACATTTGTCCGAGGGGGTTGGAGGGAGCGGGGACTCCGTGGGTGGAGGATGGACTTGCAGATTGAGGCCTTAGAAATTGGAAATCATGAAGGCCTATTCAATAGAAATGGCAGACATGCCTGAAACATTGAGAATGTGAAGTAAAATGCAGCATTGGGAGCCTCCAGATATTTAAAACCTACTTGTAACGTGAGCAATGTAACGTGAGTAACAGGACTGTCTTTTTTATTTAAGGGCCCGCTGCAGAAAATTACCATTGCATTAAGTTGAAATCCTGGTTGCATTAGAATTTTCAGTGATAAAGGTTCAAACATATATAATCCAATTTATTCTGTAATGCATCATTGATCAAGAAGATTGGACCAAACTCAAGTGAAAAAAGCCATGTTACTTTTGAGTAATGTGAGTAACGCTTGAAAAATCTAGTCTACCAACATAACCATTTAGGGGTCCATTCCGGGTTTCCTCTAGTGAAGTTGATTATGGTCGGAGGTTGCTACAATGTAGAAGTTTTGAAGTTCTGTCCATTGACTAAGTAGTGAAACAATTTTATACTATAGCATAATGCAGTAAATGCAACGTGAGTAACGCTGGAATTGCCTTTATGAATACAAACTTAAAGTGACACTGAGTGCAGTCAAGTATAGCACCAACATAAGCAAGAATCAACTCAACAGCGCAGACTATACACCGTTTGAACTTCAGCTGGAGCTGTTAGCTTTACTTATTACGAAGCACAACGGGCACACCTTGCTCGCAGGGCTCCACTTCAGGCTTCTTGATAGTGAGGTCCAGCGGAAAGTCCTGTTCTGCCATGAGCATCTTACTGAGAACTGGATTCTGAGCAGAGACAGTAGGAACAGGGCCAGCGAGTTCACGAGGCAGAGCCTTTGAGAGGCTTTGGTCCTTCCTGGCGTTGGGCTGAAGGAAGTCCTGAGAAGAGCTGCTTTTTGAGGTATATTCAGAGGCAAACTGCCGGATCATTCTTTGCATTATTTCCCGAGCCACAAAAGGAATTTGGGGGTCTGAGAAGCTAGGGATCTCTGAAAAGTGGAGGCAGGAAAACAATCAAATTAAAACCAATATTAAAAGTAAAAGTTAACAATGGATAAAACTGAAGGAAGATACCAGTTCTCATGGTTTAATCACTTATTACGTAACAGTGCTCCAGGGTACTGGATTACTAAAAGGTAGTAGGAAGAAGGAACATTTCTGGCTTCGAAAGACCAATAAAGAACTCTGAAATCTTTCATGAACACTCCAGTCATCTAAAAAGACCTTACCTTTTCTGCAAAAGACGGCATTGAGGAAGTCCTCCGCTTGCTTTTCAAGCCCGTTAATTTTAGATTGTTCCGGGCTGCAGAGACCTTGCACTCCTCCTTCAAAAAATTGGCCGTTTATGCCAATTAAGTGTTCCTATGATACAAGAAATAAGAAAATAATTAATCTAAGGACCCAAAAAAAAGGGACAAAATATCTTTTTGGTTTAGGTTTCGACATCATGAAAACACTTTCAGTGACGCTAAAGTAATAGAATTCAAAGGTGGCTTATTTGATGCAATTACAGGATTAGTGGTTTATATGACCTGCCGAGCAGATAATCAACAATAACTGAACACTGTGCACATCTTTTGACGGAAATGAGTGAACACGTTCACAACTGATATTTAGTGCACTTGGCCGCCCAATTGGCATCAGCGTATTGAAGAAGTGTGAACCATTAACACCTGGGTTCCAATGCCTGCAACTACCCACTGACAGCAACAGGATTTCTTTGAAGACGACGACTCTTTCCTTACGGACACAATTTTTTGAATTTGAAATGATGCAGTTATTTTAAGCTCAAATATATAGTTATATAAAGTCTTGGAAAGAAGAGCAGATTTACAGTGCTGATTTGTTGAAGTAATTCTGCAGTCAAAATACTGACAGGACAGGCAACGGCCTCTCATCATTTCAGAATCTTCACAATGGAAACATACTGAAAAGCTTGATCACAGAGCTTGAACACTCCACACCACGGGTTATGCCAGCAGTAAACATAAAAAAAAGTCTCGTATACAGAAGGTGAGGGTGTCTGAGGTGAGGCCAGTATCCATATTTGTTGAGGAAAACATTTTCCATATTTGGGGGGGGGGAAATGATGCCTCTGAATCTGCTTTCACACCAGATGCAGAACGACTTTTTTGCATGGCAGATTACATTCAAAGTCAATGCAAAGACGCGAATACACGTGTTTCGCGTGTATTCGCGTCTTTGCATTGACTTTGAATGTAATCTGTCCTGCGAAAAATTCGTTCTGCATCCGGTGGGAAAGAGGCTAGAAACTGCAGCTCACCAGAGCATTCAACTTGTGCTAACTTTGATCTCATTGGTAAGAAGACATCTGCAAAGTTTGAGCGTCATCGATCAAGTAGTTTGGGAGAAGAAGCTATTTAAAGCTATTCTTGACAGCCATTGTCTGAGGTTAAATGAAGGTCAAAATGCAATGTACAGAAAAACCCGGAATACGTGTTGAGTCATGCAACTTTGTACCAACATACCACATTTCAGCTGAATCGCTGCAGAAATTATGAATAAATGGGTCAAAATGGCATTTCCTTGATGTCTGCCACAGCGGCCAAACGTGAAAATGAATGGCAACGATTTATGAAATTTTGGCATCCTCATTGGTTGGCGCATCAGTAAAATTTCAGCTTCATTGGGTCCAGTAAATTCTGAGATTTTTGAAGCCTTTCACAAAGAGCCTGTGCTGCTCTTTGTGGCAAATTTTGTTTCCATGTGCCATTTAACTACAGGGACAAATGTTCCAAACAACAAAGTCTTTAACTGAATGACAGTTGAACTCAGAAACATGAAATAACATGATTTCCCAAACGAAAACTTGCAGCAACCAAGACAGAACAAATGAGCAATTGGTGTCAGGAAACATAAAAATTTTAAAGGATAAGAAAGCCTATGGTGAACTTACATCGCCAAATAAAGTACATAATCTCTGCCATCCAAAACGATGTGCAATTTTTACTTTTTTTTGTATCGTGCCAACTGCATTTAAATGTTAAATGTATGAGACAGCACCAGAAAGCCGCCACGTTACTTCGGCTGGAAGAAGATGCTAACGTCACCCGGGCTGGTAGCTCTTTTGTTTTAAAGGTAAAATGGTGAAAGGTCACACCAGTCAGGTTCGGATCGCCCGTTTTGTTAGAATACCCAACAACCGTTTATTAAAGTCTCTTTCTGCTTCAGCTGCATCCTTGAGAGATCTAGTCTCCTATAACACTGCATTGCAGCATTCGGTTATTGTGATATTTAGTCCAGTCCAGTTTTGACATATACATTTGAGTTAATTTTTCTGACATTTTTGTTTACTTTTGAACTGGTCAGGACGTTTTTTTGTTTAAAACTTTGTGGCTTTGTTTATGTTAGGGGTGCACAAATTCAACATAGTCTTAAACCAAATACTCATCCGATTGCGATCAAGTACTCAAATGACCACTTCGTTGAAGTGGAATCAATGTTGTTAACGATGTAATTTATAAGTCTATTCTGAAATTAGGGCTGAGCTGAATAATTTGAAGCTTCATTCATAATGTTGACAATCAAATTCTAAATCAAAATTGGAATGCTTCAGCTTTTGTTGCATGTGCTCATTCTATTTAAACCCAGTATTTGTTTAAACCTGGGATTCCTGCATAGTTATGTAGAACGCTTAGGCTATACTCATATTATTAGTATTATGCTTTTTGTAAAATTAGATTCCAGTGCCCGGCTAAGCAGTATTGTTTCCAGCTCATGTGATTCAAACGTTTCCACTTACTCCAAAGCGTTGTAAAGTCCAAATTCAAAAAGTAAAAATTTTTTTGAAAAAGATAGATCATTTAATCATTTCCAAAAACCAAAAAATATTTGATCGAAGAAAATAACCTGCTTCAATCCATATTTATTGGTAATTACATTTCAAAGCCAATTTTTTTGCAGTGGTCAATGGCTGCTCTCCCACTTGTCTCACACATGCATATGTTGTATATGGTCAGATCAGTATTCTTTAATTTTATATTTGAACAGTGGTCTAAACTTCGGGGTCAGCAGTTTTTATGGAAGGCCAGTCAGGTTACTGCAAACACCATTTTTTTGTTATGCCTTATAGCACCAATGTGTAAAAACAACAGCGTGTGTATCAACATTTCTAAGGTGGAAAAATAAAATATTATCTATGAAATGTATACCTTCACTTTCTCTCGTCTCAAACAGCAGAAAAGACAACTTTCATCAAACGACCAATCTGAGACATCTTCAGGCTCACAATCTGTGGACCCAGCAGAAAAGGAAGATTTTAGGGGGATACCCAACACACAATACACAGATAGACACACACACACACACATTACCAAAACATATGGTCTAGCTGCATAGCTAGCTGCAATTAGACATGTAGGTTTCTCAATTTTCTATTAAACATGAAAACATAGATTTTCCGACCCCAAAGGTCTCTCTTGCTTTATTGCTGAACAACACCTCCATCAGAAAGCTGTCAGACCAGAGTGCCACGTCTAAAAATTCAGAACTGGAAAATACTTACCATGTTAAGACCACGTGTACAAATGCAAATCACATGCTTAAAGCTCATTTTTTCAACTATTCAAAATGCCTGTGCCCTGCTGCCATTTCACCTTGCTCTTGCACAACAGAGCACTGAAGTTTCCTCAGTTTTACACTTCGATTCGGGGTGGTGCAAGAGTAGCTCTTCAAAAAGTAAACACGAAAAGAACGATATCAAAACTTCATTCCTAAAATCATGCCATTTGATGTCTTTGGTCACTCAAAGGGATGATATGATTTTTCTGTTGTTCCCTTTCCTTTAGTGGGCAATTTCACACTAACTTAGGCCATCCATGTCTCATGGGGTCAAAATTTGAAATGCATTTTGTTATGTTACTTCCAGTGGATATTAAAACAACAGATCTTATATTTATGGAAAATTAATGTTAGTAAGCTACAGATGTTATGACAGTTTTGCAATAACAACAAAAAGTTGAGTTACTTGCGAAAACTTATTTATTCAATGACTAAAAAACTGAGCACCTGAGTATATGGTACGTACCAAAATGTTGTGGTTTGCTGATCTGTAATAACACCTGAACATCAAAATTTGATACAAAAATACTTCCATGTCTATATGTATCATAAACAATAGAGAAAATTAAGTTTTCAGCAAGTTCAATCTGCAAATTTTGAAAATGCTCATGTAAACTGTTTGTAAGAGTATGCAAATTACACAATAAATTGCATAGTTATGTCCAAAGTCAAACACCTGACCCATCTGCAGGTGCTCCTACTTTTGTCATATAGGCAAAATCGTTTGGCATCAATTGCCTCAACAACAATTTTAGTTCACTTGTGCCAGAGTGGACATTTTTAGGACATAAAGAATTATATAAGAATTATATAATAAACCTATTAACCATGTGTTGGGTCATCTATATTGCAGAGCAGGTTCACCACATCATATTTTATGCAAATGCCAAGTACAGCTAATTAAAATTTAGAGAAAGAATTTCGCTCACTTGCCAAATGTAAAAAAATATGCACAGGAACTAAAGTTATTCTTCCAAAACAGGCAAAATAATACTGCAAAGACAGTTCTCTTGTATCTCCTTAAAGTTACTAGTATTATCTCTAACATCAGAACCCTGAACTAAGCCTTGAATGTCATTAACACGGAATATTTGAACATGCTCCATATGTGTCGGAGTGGACAAACATTTGGACATCATCCATGGTATCTCCGACCTGTTCCGGGGTTACAATCATTTCATTAAACTGGCCATAGTGGCTTCAGCAACCATGTATGTTTTATCTGGGAGACTAAAATGTTGTCTGGGAGTTGGAGCAGGCGGATCGTCCAGGCTACATAGCTAGGATCTCTTGAACAGGAAGTATGTCCCTTTCAGGCTTTGCGGGCCATACAAAACGATTCCGTCCAGCTGGGGGCTTCATAAAGTTGATGGTAGCTGACTCATCTTGAATGTCTTCCACTTCTGCTGGAAGCCAAATATTTTTTCATGTCGTGTGTCGGAGTGGACAATCACTGGACATTATGCTTGGCCTACATGTAACAATGAAGCATGTGACCTTTCAGAAACTTATGGTTACTAAAATTATTATCGCATATTTGCCTATGTATTAAACAGAAAATGTCTTACATTCAGCAACACAAAAGACACACAACAAGCAGAACAACAAATGTGTCGGAGTGGACACGTTTGGACGGAAGAGGTTTGGTACCTTGACAACAGGTGGAAGTACCAAGAATGTAAAATATTGAACTTTTACTGAATATCTCCTCATAATGTCTGTTATATACATCCAAAATAATGGGCTTCCCCATTCTGTGGCAATAGGTATAGACCAATGTGTCGGAGTGGACATGTTGGATGGAAAAAATAGTGTAAAGTAAACAATATGAAAGGTGAATAAATAGTTGCTCCACACTCAAGGCAAATAGCTTTCAATTTTTGTGACACATCGATCTGTTAGTATTGTGATAGAATATTTATGTGGACACACACAAACGAAAGCTACAACAGTTCATGGGAATGAAATTTTTATTAGACACAATAATTCGTCCAATATTTGGACACATTTGGACATTATAGGAAAAGTACTTGGCCGATTTTGTTGAAACTTGGCATGATGATTGCTCAAGAGCTGTTTTTCCAAATGCGTATCAACTTCATCAGCCATACCCAGTATAAAGTAGGATTTACTGGCCTAGGTTGGCGTAAAATTGCCCTAGTGTTGCATGTAGATTTTTGTGCATGTACACATCTGTTTCGTTACAAAGCCCAAAGTCCGTGCAAAGGGAGTTAGTCCAACTGAAAACACAGCACCTGAACTCCCCAAAATGCAGCGTTTGTAGTCCAGCCATTTCTTCCATAGCATCTCTACGTCACTATGGAAAAGATTTGCATAATTCCCAACTAGCGTCTTGTTTGGCATGCCATGTTAAGATGCAGTTTTCTTCAGTGCGAGGGCACATTCCCTTCATGTGGGCTTCCACAGGTAAACGAAGTGAAGAATCAGTGGAAAAAAGACTTCCTGAATGACGTTCAGCCAATAATAACGCATTGGGAATTGAAGGAGGGGGCCTTAAAAAGACAGGGGCCAAAACGGCCCGTTTCAGGTTGATTGAGTCAGAGGAGGTGCATATGCAGCCTGTACAGCTGTAACTGGATACTTCTTGACCATAAAAACAAGCAAATGTTTGTGACGAGATCACAACAATCAAAATATTAAACTGGGATATAGGGCTGCACAATTGACCAAACTGCAATTATATTTAGCGCAATAAAAGTACCTGCCACTGTAACTGTCCTCCCTACGTGTTTGTGCAGAAAGCAGACTGACAGTCAGCGAAACTCCTCATTAGACATGAAATGGGTCAGGGTATGAGCGTACTGGCGGCTTGTTTATTGCCTCATGTCATGTGAAACAGAGTGAAACTACAAAAAATACAGAACAGAAGGAACAGCAATCATTCACTGCCTCAGTAACTTAGTCCTTACTGAACATGTTGCTTTATCCAACAAACTTATTCGCAAATTACTTGCATTAGAAATAAACATTTGGAATCAAATCAGGACTTTGTCAAATTGAACAGCAGATAATAAACATAGCAGTTGCATAACAAGTCTGTAATAATATGCCATAGCATCACAGAACTGATTGTGCACAGTGGGCTATACAATAATTTCACTCATATAAATCAACATTTTCTAAAGTGTGTCCGCCATAATTGTCTATCTATAATAAACTACAAGAATGAAATGCGCACTTACAGACATTGCTTTCTTAAGCAAACACAAGGATGGGTGAAGATTAAACAAGAATGAAAAATAATTTTCTTTCAAACAATGCTGGAATGTGCATGTTGCATGGAGAAGATACACACTTTCTACTTCCTGAGTTCAGATTCAACGACAGCTTCCTACCCTGTAAGGAGAGCGATATTTTCAAAATAAAAGTCTCGAACGAAATAGAGAAATGACAGAACAGCCACTATGAGGTAGACAGACGAACTTGCTTATCATCTTTGCGATGACATATACCGAATGCGGTCATTTGAAATGCTTCCGGGAAGAAAACTGTGATTTGAAGTCCGCTAATTACCAGCGAGGTTGGACAGCCTCCATTGCTTTGGCATAATTAGCTTACTTTAAATCAATTCCCGTGTACTTTGCCTAACTTGCAATCAAGCCATTCATTCAGCCAACTGACTAATCAAAACCAAAATGTGGCCAATAATGATTTAAGAAGAGATGATGAGAAGCAGAGAAACCTAACCAGGCTGCCATGTTACATGGAAAGAATGTCGATAATCTGAATTCCACCTCTTGTAGAATTTTTTAATATCATTAAAAAGATTTCTTTAAAATAAAATCATTTTAAGAAGGCCCTGGTTTTTAAGCGTTTCAACACATACGAAGTGGAAAACATTTTGTGAAGCATTTCAGGCGCGAAAATGAAAGAACTTATTTTTACATTGCACGCAATAGACAAATGCAGCGAAGACTCGGCAAACACGTTCAGGCAAACGCAAATTTGTAGCATTTTTTTTAATTTGATAATTGAACAATTAATTTGAAAAGAAGTAATTCATAGCTCTTGATTTTGGTTACTTTTGAGCATCTAAATAGCCTACAGTGAAGCTGAAAAACATTTTAAGCGTATCGGACGTGGCATGTAAATTGTTATTGCATTCACACGCAGTGCGGTCAAATGTAAAACTAGAAATAATCTAGTAAACATATTCAGGAAGATTATGCGCTGAACAAAGCAAAGTTAAGGTCTGCAAAATCATCATCCTCTACCAGACAATTGCTCTCACCCCCTTCCCATTTACTTAGCTCAATTTGCATTCAAACATTCGATTCGCCCAATTAACCATTTCAATTGGTAGACAGTCGGATTTATTTAGATATAATTTTTGTTTGTCACATTTTGAAATTTAAATGACCATGCAACATAACAGATTTGCCTGAATGTGTTTGTTAAATTTCTTCTAGCTTTACATTCGGTCGCACAGCACGCAAATTGCTTAACAATTTACTTGTCACGTTCGATACTCTTAAATAAATGGTTTTTGCACCTTCACTGTCGGTTATTTAGACGCTCACAATTAATCAAAATCAAGAGCTATGCATTTCTTTATTTTAAATTAATCTTGTTCAATTATCAAATAAAACATGCCACAAATTTGCGGCACAGATTCGCCTGAGCGTGTTCGCTAAATCTTCAGTGCATTTGATTATTGCATGCAATGCAAAAATAATTCCTCCCTCACATTCACGCTCGATATGCTTTAAAAAATGTTTTCCACTTCACGTATATATTTTTAAACGCTTAAAACCAGGGCCATCTTAAAATGATTTTATTTTTAAGAAATATTTTTGATAATATATAAAAATGATCTGACGTGAGGTGGTATTCAGAGGTCTGCTATTTATTCAAATCATTTCCATTCTTTCAATCGTAACATAGTAGCCTGGTTAGGTCTTTCTGCTTCTCATTATCTCTTCCTAATCATTATTGGCCACATTTTGGTTTTGATTAATCAGTTGGCTGAATAAATGGCTTGATTGCAAGTTAAGTAAAGTACACAGGAATTGATTGAAGGTTAGCTAATTATGCCAAGATGATGGAGGCTGTCCAACCTCGCTGGTAATTAGCGGACTTCAAATCACAGTTTTCCTCCCGGAAGCATTTCTAATGACCGCATTAGGTATGTGTCATAGAAAAGGTAATAAACACACTCGTCTGGCTGCCTCATAGCGGCAGTTACCGGTACTTTTATTGCGCTCAAAATAATCGCGATTTGGTTAATTGTGCAGCCCTACTGGGAAATGAACCTAACAAGACCCTTTTAAAGAAAGTTGGCATTTTTAATTAAATTTTACATTAAGAGCATTTCAGAACACGCTTTGATAATGACCAACCAATGACATTCAGGAGACAAGGGGCCTCAAAGTTGACCCACATTTAAAGCCGCACCACACTGTAATATAACATGCACACATTTTCTTCAAAAACAGAAACAATATAATTATCCTCCCAGGACAAGACATAAAAAAACTCCACCCAAATTTCAAGATTTTTGGTCCAAAATTAAAAAAATACAAACGAAAAGATTTTGTTCTGAAACCTGAATTCCCACAATTTTTTTATACAATTACTGTGCAATTGTTAAATTCTTGCATCCTAAATATGTGCAATGCAGGCCTAGGAGGGCTACTGGTCACATTAACACCCAACTGATACCAAACATGTTCACAATTAACCATTAATTAATTGACGTTAAGAATTTCACCGGATAAAAATATGTTAATTTCCAATGAATACATTGTGTATGAAAGCAAATGCAGGATGTAAGTATTTCAATTTTAACAGCCACTGAATTCTTAATATAGAAATATAAACATCACTGAATTTGTAGCATTGAGAAATTTTACTCTGAAAATAATCCATGTGAATTTATTTGTTCTGAATTGATCTCTTTGAAATTAAAATAAGAATTTTTTTCCATGCAATTTCAAAAGCTGAAATTTAAAAATTCAGATCCAAAAATTCAAGCTTTAATATTGCAAAAATAAATAAATAAATAATGGGTGGCTCAATTTCAATTGGTCAAATTCAGACCAGAAAATTCAAGTTCAAAAAATTCAGATATAACATTACTCGAATTCAATTGGTCAAATTTGGATAATAAAATTCCAGTTAAATATTTTCAGATAGCAACATCCAGGCTGCTCAGGACAAGATAGGCATTCGATCCTGACTAGCGAGTGCATTAAACTTATAAGCAATTCAATCAAAGCCTGTTAAAGGCTCGATTTCACCAATTGTTATGCTAGCAGTGTTTGTTTTGTGTTTCTAGCTCAGTTGAAATGTACTGCACTGACGTTACTTGAATCAACCTTCATTTCACATCTGCAATCGCCAGCCAGCTAGCTAGCTAGAGAGCTACACAAAGACCGTAGCACTGAACAGCCCGCTTTTCATCTAGCTCTGTGAAATTGAGGTAGACGCAAGTACTGTTGGTGCATTACACTTCAACTGAGCTAGAAACACAAAACAAATATCGCTAGCTAGCTCGTTGAACTTGAAAGCAACCTGCAGTCCTACTGGAATTTTCAGGACCGCACAATGTGGTTGCATTTTTGCATATTAATATAGTATGATGCAACTACACAGCCAATCAACCAAACTTTAATCAGCTCATCTGCTACACCATATCCGTTAATGTGCAAAATGAAAGGACGAGACCCAACTTCAATCCCACAATACCTAGTACACTCATCATCATACAATGAGCCAATTTGAATTCTGAGCTGTTTTTTTAGATTACATCACTGACAGACTAGTTGTGCCGATGTGTAAATGGCGCTTAAAAGGGGTCTTATTTTTCCAAGTAGGAGTATTTGTTCCAAGTTTGATTATGTTGCATTTTGAAGTTCTTTGAATAAGCTTTCATTTGAGGCCAACTTTTTGAAAATCAAAACAGGCCCACATGGTCAAAATGAGGGTCAAAAAGTGCACCGTTTTGGTATTTAGCTGAAAAGGGGTTAATGTTTCTCCAAATTGGATGAAGATAGAAAGATGTTTTTACCTTCATTTGAAACTCCATCAGGTATACTATCAACGATGTAAATGGCAAAGGGAACATTCTAAGGATACTTGCTCAATATTTCATTTGAAATCGACATGTTTGGCACCAAATTTCAATGTTTAGGGGTTAATTGCAAAGCACTCAGAGGGTTAACCACTATATTAAAAGGTTTGTTGCAGACTATTAGACAGAATAAACATATCCTGAAAGAATGAAATTTGTATCCTTATTAGTTCATCGGTTATAACCCTTTGAAAATGGTCACAAACTGTGACCAGAGTGTTAACGTGGGCCACGCCCCCTTTTTCGGGGGCCCATAAAATGAGAACAGAACGAGATATCATCTTGAAACCACCTGTGATTTGATTTGCTCATCACATGCAACAAAATATCACCAAATGAAGCAATTCTGAAACCATCAAGCTGGGAGCACCCCCCATTTTGGGTGATTTCATATGGAATGACCCCTTATCATCTACATCAGTGCTTTTCAAACCTCTCCTGGAGAACCAATCCTCCTGCATGTTTTAGAGCTCTACCTGCTCCAGCACAGGTGAATCAAATGATAAGCTCGTTACCTGTGAAGATGCTTGATAATGAGCGAATCATTAGAATCATCCATGCTAGCGGGGCGAGATCTAAAACATGCGGGAAAGGTGGTAATCTAGGAGAGGTTTGAGAAGCAATGATCTACATCATCTGTGATTGTTGACAACAAAAAATTATACTCGAAATTATATTAATCACCTGAATATTGCCATGGAAGGCCCTTCTCGAAACTGACCGTTCCCCTGCTGAAACCTTCTTAATATGGCTTCTAAGCTCGGTAAGTGACTTTCCACAGCTCCGCGAGACCGGAATTGACTCAGCCACCGAACTATCCCACAAAGCATAGGAAATGGGACGTGACTGCAACATCCGGGCATTTTTTTCGTATTGACGATTGCTCGAATTGATAATGTGTTCCAACGATTGGTCAAAGAAAATGCATGAAACTTGCAACGCCAAGTGATACACTTAGGGTGTATTCACACTTTGCTCGTTTGAAGCAATTGTTCTGACACAGGGAGCGTTTTCCCCCAGAGATCGGTTCGTTTGGGCTGGTGTGAACACAGCAAACACACTCTGATGCAGAACAAAACAAGCGGGCCGAGATCGCCAAAAAAGAGTGGTCTCAGCTCGCTTCCATTCGAACCCTGAAGCGGTTCGTTTGCAGTGAGAACACAATCGTCTCAGCAACTGGCACAGCTGACCCAAGGCTGTAGTTTGGGCTGTTGTTGTTTCCCGGGGAAAGAATAAGAAACGCCCCTTCCTTTCCAGCTAAGATTTCTGACCAATGAGAGAAGTTTGTTCGCGCATAGCATTTGTTTACAACTTTGGACCGGTAGAGACTGTTTCCGCGTGAACACAAACGAGCCAAAGGACAAATGCAACAATTGTATCATTTTTGTCCCTGAATCGGAACAAAGCAAGCGAGCCACACGTGCGAATACACCCTTAAATACCTCATGCATCTTTGCAGTAGATGTTCATATTGGTTTTCAGCCCTAAAGAGATAAGTAACCTGCGTGAATAAGCATTCAATGTGCTCTTTCAGAAGTTCAGATTAATTAATTGGTAAGACATTTACTGCACCCGTCAATGAACAAAACTTTCAAATGGAGAAAAAAGAAAAAAAAAGTACATCTCCAGCATGAGTAATTTGAGGTCAGAAGCTAGAAGTGGAGGCCAGTGGATCAACATAATATAGCACATCTAGAAAAAAATAATTCTAAAATGATTTCAGCTAGTACTTTAAGACACCACAATTTTCACTTCACCTACCTTTGAATAAGGTAAGATCATCTGCTAGTCCGGGATCAAGCAAACTGCGCAAAATACTTTGAAAATCTGTAAAAGAGGGAAATGGAGAAAACATTACTCTCAACAATAGCTTGGGATCATCAAATCAGAGCGCATCCTTCAGTGAACAAGACTAGGTGCAACCTAGTATATGGCTGGGCCGCCAAGTGCTGCATGAGAATGTGGGCCCAAGAAAAGGGTGCTAAATGAGGCAAAGCTCACGCAATTATATGACGTGCAAGTTTAGTAATGAGCCGTTACTTGGCTGAAGTGTCAGTGGGTACTACGAACGAGGTTTAGACAGTGACGTTTGTTTTGGTTTCCAAATTTGGTCAGGTTACAAAATGGTGTTCACGTGCATGGTTTGTTAATGTAGCCAAATAGCAACTACCATTTCTGATAGCGATTCAGTCATTCTTTTGAGCCATGTCAGGTTAAGCAGCTATAGAGGTAAGCCCTTATAATGCAACTGAGAATTTCATTATTCTGACGATTTTAATTTTTGATAAAAACATTTTAATAAAAAAGTCAATTTTTTTTGGTAAATCTGCACTTTGTTTCTTTATTCTCTGGACAGACTCATATTTGGCCCATGCAACTGCATTAAGAGGTTAAAGCTTATATTGGAGAATAGGTTCAGGATGCCTCTCAAAATCTCAGCATGTTCTGTGTAAGAGGTAAACTAAGTTTAAACTTGTTATGCATCTTAATGGGCCCTGTACCTCAGAATGAATCTATCTTGGAGTAACATGCCCACCATTAGCAAAGAGACATCCAATCTTTTCATTCTTTCCCCAGCCTTGGAACGTGCCACGAGGGCCGCAAGAATAGCTTGACTTGAATTCCGAGGCGAGCTTTCAGCCGCTCGCCTGGAAATTTTAAAGGACAGTGACTGAATTATCTCAACCATCACTTTTCTATTCAGGAATACTCATGTAAGACAGCATGCAGAATTCACTACCAGTCCATGTTGGTGGGTTATTTTACCACCAGTACCTGAGAAACAAGATAACCGGAGAGAAAGCACAGTGAAAATCAGCACATGTTGTGAACTCTGTGACCTACATGTAGATCAACTGATACAATGCACCAAGTGTCTTGAAAATGCACTGTTGTCAGTTGAGGGGGCACCTACTTCAGGAAAAGTGACACACAGCATATTTATAATGTTGCTTTGCAGAGGTGGTGCTAACTGTATAATAAAACTGTACCCCAGGAAATGCATTCCTGTGCTCGCCAATTATCCACCTTTTGATTACGTAATTTTTGCCAATAGGAATGACTGCATATCTTGCCAAATCATAATAGAAAACATAAAACAGAATAATGAACCCTTTGTTGCCCACTCAATCAGTGCTTATGAGAGATTACCTTTAATACCTAGATCAGGGGTGGCCGACCCTGGTCCTGGGGAGCCGCAGTGTCTGCTGATTTTTGGTGTTACTCAGCACTCGATTGATGGATTAAAGTAGTTGATTACACGCTTAACTGATCTCACCCGGTGTCTCAGGTTTAATTTGGTAATAATGAGCCAATCAAGCAATTAGCAGGAACAACCCACAAAACTCCTAGAGCCAATTAAGCAGACTTGCAGGATGTGACAGCAATCTACGTGTTAACCAAGATTTGTCAATGTGGTTGGATATTTAGCGTAGTTGTAATGCAGACAAAGTAGAAGTACAGAGAACAGATAAAAGTTTATAGAGCAGGGGTGGATAATGCTGGTCCTGTAGAGCCAGAGGGTGTGCAGAGTTTAGTTTTCTCCACCCGATTTAAACCTAAGACACCTGGGGCCTGTACCATAAAGCTGGATTTGGGCTCATTGCTGTAACTTCAGGTTTAACCCTGGGTTTTCTGTACCACGAAGGCGGCTCACTTCGTGCGGAGGTATATCACCGCGGTGACATAAGCTGAGCGGCTAACCTGCTCCAGAGCAGGTTTAGTTATAGATTCAGATCACAGCGTGCTAAAGCACTGCCTACTGATCAATCAGTTCTCTGAGAAAATGGCATCACCGTCTGTAGAGGTTTCAGCGGAGTTCAGTGCACGTATGAATACCAATATGTACAATACAGGTTCTCATCTGAGGGTTTGACATGGCGAAAGCAGCGGAGTCGTGCGCATATAGTTTCACATCTTGAGTGTATCACAATGCTGTATTTTTTTTCCACAGGCAAAAGCACTAAAGCCTTGTACTTGTCACACTTATGAAAGTAAGCCTACTGACCGCTTTGAATTATGTTTTTGTAGTAAGTAATTATTTGTTCTCTGGCTCTTTTGACACTGCCGGGGTTGCAGCTGGAAAAAAAAATCCATACACGCCATAAGAATACATCCTCACATCACGTCAATTTAATGAAATATGCAACTGTAATTTTACTGATGGGGCAGTGACATTATAAACGAAAAGACACGCACATCCCTATACCCAATAGGCTCCGTGCTGGATCATATCCTGTAAAGCAGAAAAGGAGAGAGATGTGCTCACTAGCCTACATAGCGCCTGTTGTCATGATTTTCCTGCAGAAAAAGTAAAATTAAACCATCACTATTGCAGCAATAGCCCGCATACAATCATGAATACGGGAGTTATTTGCAGTGATATTATCATTATAATTAACTTAGGCATTTACACGGTCGGTGATTTTTGCCAACTGTCCTTTCTGTATTTGGCAGCTGCAACAGTGTTAATATTTGCCAGGATGATATGTTTATTCTCTTCATATTTTTATTTAGAGCTCTTGCTCCACATTTGAAAAGTACGCTGCTTTGCTTCCAGTCGGTTTGTCCATGTTTGCCATTGGTCATTTGCTTCAAACACCGCCCCTTTTATGTGAACGCACACATACCTAGATTGGAAAACCCTGGGTTCAGTTACCAAGTTGATAACTGGCTTTGTGGTACCGCTTATCAGGAATGCGGAAGTCTGGTTAAGTGCAGCCAGATAACTAAGAGAAACCCTGGGTATGTTAATCCAGCTTTATGGTACAGGCCCCAGGTGAGATAAGTGAAGCGTGTAATCAACTGCTTTAATTACCTCCGCCAATGAAGTTGGGGCGGAGGTTATGTTTTCGCCCGTTTGTTTGTCTGTTTGCCGTTTGTCTGTTTGTGAACAACATAACTCAAAAAGTAATGCACGGATTTGTCTGAAATTTTGTGGGTGGATTGCCATTACATCAAGGATGGACCCTATTGATTTTGACCGCAATCAGTGAAACAATATGGCCGCCACGGCAGCCATCTTGAAATCCTATCACACGCGATAACTCAACTTTGCTCCCACTCATGCACATTTGGATTGTGCTGCCTTGGAGGAGGTTTGCACTCAACGAGTGCCTCTAGTTCATCAATCAAGTGCTTAGTAACACTAAAAACCAGCAGACACTGCGGCTCTCCAGGACCAGGGTTGGCCACTCCTGACCTAGATCATAACATGTACCTAGTAACCTTTGAATTGTTCTTTAACAAAGGGACTTGAATCGCTCAATAGTGGTCATAATGAAGAAATTTAAAATACAGTGAACATTCGATGGAATGCAGTTTTAGTTCTCTAGTGAAAAGTAGCCTGAATGCCCTTTGGAAGTAGCTTATATTTCACATTATATGCCCCATTTAAGATTCAAAATCATTAATTACTGACTTCTTGTATCACATTTGCACTCACATGTGTGTCAAAAGTGCATCAAGTACTGAGGTAATACAACCCTGCAATTCAGTGTACGATGTTGTAAACCTTTCTAAGATGGACTGTAAAGAGTTAATGCAGCGGAAACCCAGAGTAATCTTTACATCACAGTTAGAAGACATACAGTGCTAACCAACAGAAAAGGTTTCATGAAAATTGGATGAGGGCACATGGAGAACTTTGACCTCCCAAAATGCCAAATTTCACTTCTTCCCTGACTAAATCACCACCTATACTCTAGTGACCTCAAAATCCCCTGCTTAATTTGTGTTGATTATGTAAAGGACATCCCATGGTATCATATTATGAACTAGAGGCACTCGTAGAGTGCAAACATCTGGCAAGGCAGCACAATCCAAATCTTCATGAGTGGGAGCGAAGTTGAGTTATCACGTGTCATACGATTTCAAGATGGCTGCCGTGGCGGTCATATTGTTTCAGTCATCACGGTGAAAATCAATAGGGTCCATCCTTGATGTAATAGCAATGCACCCACAAAATTTCAGCCAAATCCGTGCATTATTGTTTGAGTTAAGTTGTTCACAAACAGACAGACAGACAAACAAACAAACAGGGGCGAAAACATAACCTCCGCCCCAACTTCGTTGGCGGAGGTAATAAACCATGATCTTGGGCTGTTGAGGGCACAGTCTGGAAATGCCCGATATTACTGCTCAAATGGCCAAAAGTAGCATCTTGCAGCGCCCCCTGTAGGATAAGCCCTCGACAGCCCACAAAAATTTTCAAGTTACTGCAAGCCCTACACACAGTAGATTGACATATGTAAAAATGAATGTGGGCTGTTGTCGGCGCAATGATATAATTGCATTTCAAAACTGAATTTCTTTCAGTACTCATTTCTCATCTCAGAATCTTTGGCCCTTCTGGCACCCCTAAAAAAGAAACCAAAGGGTATTGGCACCTAAAAATTTGATGTTTTTCTTTTGAACCAACCATCTTTCACCAACAAAAATTTCAGGCAAATCTGAGACCATCATAAATCACCCACTGTTGGTTAGCTGCCCGATTCTTAGAAAAACTGGCTCTTAACATGAAAGCCCACAGCCGATATCCTTCAAGCGAATGCTGTATCATGGGATTTTTCATTAGGCGGTTTTCACGTTCTTTGTGGACCAAGAATCGAACCACCCTCCTTGAGGCAGACAGACACACCAGGAAGAAAATTGAGTGCAGTATCTACTTTCATCAATAGGGGAGAACATTGACACTTCCAAGCTGAGGTCAACATTTGCTAGTGAAAGCAGACAGACAATATATCAGAACATCTGCTCAAATAGCCAGCAAGAGGGCTCATGCAACTCGGAAGAAACACCTGAATACAGTAGTACCAAGCATGCCTCACAGTTCTCTACCACCAATCACGCAATTAAGCCATTTGTAGGGCAAGGCCACTTTGGCCTTGGATGAACACAAATTCATCCAGGCATTGATGCTAAAATGTAGGTCACAAAGCCCAAAACCAATTTAGCTATGAAGCCAGAGGTGGCATTGCAAAGTGTCCGCTTATGTTGGCAAGAGATGCACTGAGGCAATTCCACGGTGACTGACGTTACATTCAGAGAGGGAACAGGCCTTTAGTTATGGCCTGGTACCAAAACTTGCGCTCCGTAGATGTTCATATTTTGTGAAAAGTATACCAGGGACTAGGTCTACTTGGAGGCAGGAGGAAACTTTGCTGGTGTTATGTACAATTAACCCTCTATTAACCACTGCAGCATATCTGCTACATAAAGTGAAAGGGTTAACAGCCTGGACACCCTGCTGGTTGTGTTTCTTGTTGCCAAATAAACATTTGAGAATAACTTGAATGGTCCGTCAAGTTAAAATTTTAAAATTTAAAAAATTTCAAATTTAAATTAAAAAAATTTTTTTTTTTAAAAACGATTTTTCCAAACATTGGCCCATAATCAACATATTTGCCTAGGGAAATGATTTTTACACAATTGGAAATGGGTTTGGTTAATAGAGGGTTAAACAGGGTGTGAAATAGTGAGCGTGATTGACGTTACACAAAAACGGCCATTAAGAAAATTCATTAACTTTATGGCAAACTTGTCTTCAAACCATACAGGGTTGACAGCTTTTTTTCATTCCAAGGTATAAGGTAGCAGGCAACTGAAATTCTAGAGATTATTGCCATGTTCCAAATCAAAATCAGAATAGTTACATAACTATGCGTGACTGACGTTACAGTTTGACACTCAGAGTTCAGTAACAGAGAATGGATTTCTGTTGATAAAACAAGATCTGACAAGCAGTTGTCATATTCTAAATATTCATTTCCTTTAACAGCTAACCAAATGGTAATAATGGTATTTGAATGTTTTCTAGACCATACTAGGTGCAGTGCTGACAATACCTTCTGGCTTCAAAAGAGATGTGAATACTCTGTCACTTTGCTGACACAGACTTAATGAGAGGCATTCACTAGCCTGACAGGCCTGGTATAAAGCTTTAAAAAGTAAAAAAAATAAAAAAGTAAAACTTCTTAACTGATATTGTTACCAACTACTACTGGCTAGCAGGGTCAAAAACCCCAAAATAATGGTGAGAAAAAAATCGGCTGAGAAAGAGTTATGTAAGTTGAAAAGCCCAGAATTCCAATATGAAGTCATTCTGCTGCACTCTTAATGAACATTTTGCATGAAATGAACCCAACTCAGCACTGGACATTTTAGAGGGCCTGGCATTTATATTTAACTAAAATCATATTTTCTTGGCTTCTCCGCAGCACAGAGGTTGCCTTGGTATGCCTGATTAACTTTCCCAGGTGGCATGGTCAACAGAGTATACATGTGGGCCAGGTGACGAGGTATCAGAGTTACAAAATTGTTCTATTTTGGATCATAGCTCCAAAACTTAGTAAGATAGTTACAATTTAAATGGCTTTGTATAGGTCTTCCCTAGTACTTCAAACAACAAAATAGGTAATTATGTTCATTTGATTTACTTTGGGTGAAAACGGCAAAAACTGGTTGGTAACGGAGTTACAAATCTGTTTTCTTTTGTTTTTAAAGGAAGCTTGTCAGAGACAAGTATTTTGTGGCACAATTTTGCTGTAGCTTGTTGTGTTGGACCGTGACTGATGTTACATACCCCGGGTTACTTGTGACTGATGTTACATGAACACATTTCCGTGGTACGTGTGTTTGAACCTACACGCAAAGTTTCGTTCAAATCTAGAGGGTCATTTCCATACCCAGTGCAATTCTCTCAGACAATGGCTCTTAAGAATTGACATGAAAATTTCCACGACGGCTCATGATGGTATTTATGCAAAAGATTTAAATGTACTGTTAATTCAGTTCAGACACAAAAAAATACAGTCATCCTGATATAATACCCATACTGACCTTCTGTTTTTTCAAAGTCAACCCCATTCTTTTCAGAGCCTTTTTAGTTCTGACAACGTATTCAGCTCATCCTGGTTTAGGCACCAGATTTGATGTTTCCGGGACGGGACAAACAATAATAGCAGTTGGCTTACAGTCCCCATAGAACACCAATTGTGCCATAGTATATTTACAATTGCACCATCAAATGCTTTCACCGTCTTAGTATTTTCACTGAAAGTACCAGCCTAAAGAAAAGCATTTTGGCAGCACTTTTTCATATTGAAAGGGCAAGGGGACCATATCTACCAAAACAGACAAAAATGCTCTTGTATTTAGGACATTAGACAAAAAATCTAGTATTCAGAAGGCATATTATTAATTCTGCTGAACAAACAAGAATAGATTGAGAACAAAAGCCATCTGTGCGTGATGGATATATCTCCCCATTCTTGCAGCCAGGGGCCCGAGCAATAATAATGGGTTATAGTATTCAAAAGAATGCCCAACCCCTTTTGATCTGAAATGTTATAAATACAAGAGCCCAGTATTATCATCAGGTTAGCACCATCAAATTTTCCCAAACGACTGAATGATGCAGTCAAACCCTACTTCTCATTTTCAAAACAACAGTTCAGCCAAACCTTGAGCACAGGCTCTGGGCAAGCATACTTCATTTACTTTAGTTAAAGAACATTTTTAATGAGAAACACTATCTGCTGAACACAAGTTTGACTACAACACTTGAATCCATGTCATCCATAACAAATTCAGGTGCCCCACCATTTCACCAAATCAGGCCCTCAAAGCTCCAAGTTTGAGACTGGGATAGTCTCTTGGACTGGATTTACACTGAAGGCCGACAAAAGTTTATGATCACTATAAAAACGGGTAGTGGTGTGCTCACGGACTGATCCTCATACCAGACTTGATGGAAAAGGCAGTGATGCTTCTGAAGAAAAAGGGTCAAAATCATTACTAAGAAAGTGATAAGCTTTTGGCACTCGTGTCAATCGTGAATAGTTAATAGGACACAAGGCTGAAACCAGTGGGTTTTTAATGTGTGAATCAGCCATGTTTGATTAAAAGCTTTTCATGACTAAATATTTATGCTCTACGCAAGAATGCCTGAAGGTTTCTTTGAATTGCAAGTAATGAATCGATTTCATATTTCACAAGTGCCATCTTTGCAGAACAATCAAAATTAAAATCTTAGTTTAAAAAAAAAATTCTGGCAACCACCAAAATATTCCCTGTCGTTTATATACTTTGAGAGCAAAACTGTACAGATGGGGTACAGAAATCCAAAAAAAAAAAAAAAAAACAAACAAAAAAAAAAAAACTAGAGGGCACGAGGAACAGCACATAGCCCCACCAAAACAATGTCATGTCATCGAAAGACGTCACTATGTATTCTGCTTGTTTATACGCACCCATTTCTGTTTGATAATAGAGGAAATTTGTGTTCGCTCTACAGGGAAGTAGAACCCATAGTTTTAAAGAAATTAAGAAAACTGGCCACTTCTGACGTCAACCAGAGATGAGCTCAAAAACTGCTGATAAATGTGTGATTAACATTCAGATCACAACGTTTTAGATATTCAATTCATTTCTGACGGTAACTGCTAGTTGATACAACGTTTAGTTGTCGAGATATCGCCGATTTTCACGACGTCACGTCTAACGGAGCGCAATAATGTCCAAAAAATTAAAATTAGCCAACTTCCATGCCTCAGAATTGCTCAGCTACTGTTTGATCCAAATGGGCAAAGTAGTGCATGAAATATTTTTGTTCACATACATTAAGGCAAACAAACACAAATTTCGTAGGTGAGGCTCAAAATACCTATAGCTGGCCAGACATACCACAGAAACAAGCCAAAGGAATACTAGTACATTTGGAGTAATGCAAACATCCGAATTTGGGTTAGCTGCTAGCGAGTGAATGTCAAAAGCAGGAAAGTTGCAGGAAGCCAAAGGCTGGGGCTGAGACTCGCTAGCTTCCGGGTTTAAGACAGCTGAGTTTATCTCGCATCTCATCAGAAAAATGTCGCTAGCCAACCAGCGAGCGTTAACATTAAGCACGGTTACGGAAATAAAATGTAAAGAGTTAATCAATTAGCCAACAAGTTAGCTGCATTCATTGTTCACAACTTGCTTGAGTGAGACGTGTTCAGACAGTGGGTGAATACGACAAATTGTGCTATGTGGAAAAAAATTCTGAGTGGTCCAACATTAACAAAAATGGTGTCACTGCAAATGGCATGTCAATACGAATCCAAGGGTACCAAGATCATCTTTCTATGTCAAATATTAAGGAAGTTATGGCCTGGTGAACATCCACAAGTTTGGCCAATTTCGCACCGCGAAGCCCCGAATGACCTAGATTACCACATAGCTTGTAAATAGGTAAATGCGACTTCAAGAGACGAAAATACACGTTTAACTTAAGCTAGCTACCAAACCTTAGTATGCAGCCAATCAAACTGGCCGTATTGGCTAGATAGCTAGCCAGCAGCCTTACAGTTTAAACAGTAAAGACCAACGCTCAGCTCCTTTAATCTGCACTCACGTTTAAACTGAAACTTGCCAGCCAGCCAGGGAAAAAATAAACAGGATAGCATAGAAAGCAAGTGCACTTGGTATGGACGAAGTCCACACTGCATATAGTCAGCCACTAGTAAAACAAAACATCTCTATTATCGGAGGTCGCCAGTTAGACGACATGACACTCCATTGCAGTGCACGCTCCCAGTGCCGATTCGATTGTGGAAGGAAACGCGCATTGCCCTCCCCCATAGAAAATACAATTATAGGGAGATGCGCGCACCCAGAAGGATGACCTATCAGTGGCGGAAGCACGAATTATGCAGTTCATGTGACGCCGTCTGCTCAATAATCACTATATTGTAGAAATGTTAATTAAAAATGGAGACGGCCACATTTTAGTGCATATGAAATATATTAAACATACAGCAACAAAACCTTTTCTACTAAGGTCCCCCAGTGTGCGAATTAAACGTTACAATAACGTGTTTTCATGCAAGGGCAGGAGGAGGCAACTTCCCCAAATGAACAAGCCGCGCGAGACAAAAAAAGTCGCTCCGTGCTGCTCCCGACGGTTGGAGACAGAATTTTTCGAAGCAACCAGGATTAATCAAAGTCCATTTTGTATTATAATGCACACGTTAAACCAGCAAAATCTTCAGCTTAACGTGTAAAAACGGCTTACCTACACAGTGAATCAGTTTGTGTCGCCACGAATCAAGTTCCTGCCGAAAGCCGCGCCTTTCAATCGTACATTTCTGCCTCCTACACAGACTCGCCATTTTCTATCGACCCCTCCCGCAGGCACACACGTTGTGTGCGTCAAGCGCATACGTCATTGACTATTTTCTAGCTAGACGAACGCGCAGTCTATACCTGTGCCTTGCACTTCCAGGATCAAAGTAGTACCGAAACTCAACAGTGACAACACTCAAGTGTGGAAAAAAGACAGTTTTCTTTGATACAGATGTAGCGGATTTTGGGAATTCCATTATCACAAGAGAAAGAGGACAGACATCAAACCTAATTTTGAACTCTTCTGTTAAGATCTGACTGAATGTGGCAGTACTATTGAGAGTAGCACAACCACAGAGTTGCAGGAAGGTGCAATATTTTTGTTAAACTCAAAAATTATTTATTTATTTTTTTTTTATCACACCCTCTGCTGTATTTTTGTCTTTAGTTTTAACATCTGAAGTCCTATTCTTAATTTACTGATATTTTATTTTTTGTGAGTATATACAAGGCCTTCCAATCACATTGGCACCCTTTGTAAATATTAGCTATAGTCTTCTCCTATAGTGTATAATGTGTCTGGAGAAGACATGGCAATGTATCTGAGACCATTCCTCCTTCCATATTCTGTCCAGATCCCTCTGAAGGTACTAGGATGGCCATGGTAAAACTGGTTCTGTGATCGGAGAACCATGTTTGTGTCCGCATTATTGGCTAGCTACTGGCAGAGCCATAAATACAGAGCCCATGTTGTTATTCAGCCATAGTAGACCAGCACTAGTCAACCCGCCGTGAGAATTTATGCACTTAATGATACAAGCATGAAACTTTGCACAGATATCATATGTACCATGGGGTTTATTTTGAAGATATGAGGCATTCTTAATTTTACCCGGGATGGCCAAACTGGAAGACAACAACATGTTTGTGTGTGCTCTCAACTATGTAGTGTTCTATGTTTATTATTGGATTGATTTTCGGGTCAGAGCTTAGGTTAGCCTATTTTGATAGGCTTCATGTTTTTGCGGTCAGCACTTTCTCATGGATGCCAATCTTAATTGCAGCCCCGGACGGAGTGTCCGGAGGTACTGTGGATTTGCGGTCGTCGCTTGTTCGCGTCTGTAGAGATTTTCTTGTGAACGCTCTACAGACTGCAATTCTTATCCGATCCTTTTGATATTTCACATGTACATTGACAGTGGTCAGAGGATGAAGCCTATCGATTTTGGTTGACTTTCGTCGTGCGGGGTCCGGATAATTCCCAAAAAAGCGACAAAAATGTTCCCATTGGAATGACTGTCGAAAGCTAGAGTGCGTGATGTCACAGAGTGGGAGCAGAGAGCAGACAGAATGAAAAAATACTTTTTAAATCGCTCTAACTTCCATACATTTGAATTCCTCTTCATGAAATTTCACAAAAAAGTAGGAAAATTTGTTGTTGTCACAGTTCTATAGTTTTTGTCGCACAGAAATACATAGTTTTGCCTCAGGGAACAGTCAAAGGACATGAAGCACGTCGAATTTCTCTATCTTTTCCATTCAAAAATCACCCAAACATTCCTGGAAGAACAGCAAACAGACAAAGTTTTTAGACCGCTGTAATTCCAACATTATATCACTCAGAGAAATAAAAAAGACATCCACGCACGCAGCAAAGTCTCATGCCTTGAATTATGTGGTTACATTGGTGGCAGGATTAACGTTTTTTGCGTGAGAAACAGGAGTTTGAGGTGTGCGCGAACAAGGATTTCTATGACTAAGTGACTCAGCGATTCTCTGTGCGTGGGCAACCAGTCCTGGCATGGCCCTCTGTGATTGGCTGATTTGATATGTAACAGCTCAGCTGAGTTCCCATGGAGATGATTTGGTTACACTACGCCCGTGTTCCAAATGTACACTCACCCACTATGTAGGGCATTATGTTGTGAATGTTCTACATTGAAAACAATATAAAGACAGTGAGAGAGCGAGTGGACAAGTGTGCATTACGTGTGTCATCATCAAAACGAAGTTAAACTAGCCAGCGATTTTGCAGTTATTGAAATTCACCCGATGGTACAAATTCCCAATCTTAAAAAAGGTAACCTAGCTACTTTTCCAGGCTGTTCATTTTCACTGCCAGGTCTAAGCTAATTTGGCACTATTTTAAAACCTTGCTCTCTGTGTGAAACAATCACACAAAGAAGCGTTTGATAGAAATATAATGTTAAAAAGACAAACATATGTTCATGAATGCTATATGCCATTGTTTGCGATCTACCTTAAATGGAGTTACTGCTTAGCAAAGCTAGAGTTTGCCTAATGCAAGGTTCATTAGCAAACATTATGCCTTCACTAATTACAATACAAGCTCGCTACGTCATCAGCATCTGTTTGCCAGCATTACCATTAACCCTTTCTTTGATTTGTTGCCATATGGCTACAACATGTTCACCCCCGGTCCTTCATACAAGAACCATTTTAAAAAGTAACCCATCTCCAAGGACCCCCAAAATATGGCCCACCACCAAAAAATGAGGTATAAGTGGTTTACATATGTCATTTTACATAATGATATCAAGAGGATTGATTTTTCCAACATTCCAATACATTTTGCCAATTAAAGGGTTAAGGTACGCTAAACCTCCGAGGAATATTCACGCACATAACTTCATGGCTCAGCCTGTTGTGCCGTACATAATTTACGAACAATAATGAGTGCATGAATAAACTAGGCCTACGCTGTCGGCGGCCGACAGCAAGGGGTATATCCCCGAAATTCCCCAATCCTCGAAGCCCCCTTTATTAGATTCCCCTTTACTAGACCTACAATATGAGGCAAATTTGAGGTCTGAGTAAGTAATTGTTCCAGAAATATGGCTGAAAAACTGATTTTTTCCATTTATAGCGCCACCTGGTGGCAAACCTAGGAGTGCATACTTGCCCAAAATCTAATCAGTTCATCCTCTCTACCATATCTACCCATATGCTAAAAATAAGAAGCCAATGTAAAGTATTTTGTGAGTTATTCGCGCTAACGGCTAAAATCTGCGGATGCAGCGGCTGGGGCGAAACCATGATACCCCCGAAACTCGTATTTCATGGATATAATTAACTGAAGTAATTTTATTTGCATCAAGAAAATTTACAAAGAACTGATGTGGAATCACAATCAAATACAATTGAAATAAGATTTGTACTGTTGCGCAATTTTCGTGGTCACTAGTTTCAACGGTGGTTTTTATGTCTTCAGTTCGTACGTGCAACTGTTTACGTTCCGGTCCGACCCATAAAGCTATGTTTCCATTTATACGGCTGAAGTCAGGCGCCGGTGCAGACACTGGTACTTCAAAAATCGCATATCATTGTCTTTGTATGAAATGTTTCCATCCACGCGATTTTCACCCGGCTCCTGGAGCGGAGCCGCATGTGTGTTTTTCCGATCAAGCTCCGGCGCACACGAATCGCATGAGGAATTCCCTATAGTTCAAAGGGGTTTCCCTACTTTATTTTGTTAACAAATGAGTACCTTTGAAACAAAGTGTATTTATTGCCCTGTTCAGAGGAGAGCAGAGGTTTCTAAAGCAACATACGTGTATTTACCATTCTCAATGAATCAAAAGCATACTACCGCTTTAAATTATGATCTGAGCTTTGTAATGCCACGATACCTTTGTGATTTCTGTATATCAGAAGTGTTTCTGTGTATCACACGCTTAAGTTTGTTACAAGATGATAAGGGTAGTGGTTTTCGTGCGACATTTTTACGGAATTTCAACATAATTTCATTTAATTCTTGCAATTCAGAGGATGAAGCAGAATCTTTAGAATATCAGACTTTATAATTCAACAGAACATAATTCCAGCCATCTTTATCAGTTTATCATCTTTAACGGTGCTTTCTTTTAGTTCGTTTCTTCTTCTGGATTAAAATGTAGTTTTTAATTATTACGATGAGCTCTTCGTCCACCATGAGGTGCTGTGTTGGGTCCTGCCACGAGAACGAACGGGATGAATAAAGTAGTTCAGCCTTTTATATGGAAACACTGGGGACGCACCATGGGACGCATGCGATGTCCCGTGTCTGCCCCGCAGCCTGTCGCAGCCGGACTTCAGCCGTATTAATGGAAACACAGCTTAACCCGTCTGTGCAGATGTTCATGCCAGTGGACATGGAGCTGCTCTATTTATGCACGCAGTTACACTATTCTCTCACTAGATGGCACACCCGGATAAGTTATTGCAGAGCCGTATATAGAGAGAGTCTGGCCAACTCGAATCATGGGCGCCATGTTTGCTACCAACGGCAGATGATTCTACGGCTTAACCCTATGGGCCGGATACTATGGTCGCATCAAAATCGCTAGTTTTAAAATACTAAGAAGACTTCGACATAACATGACACTTTGCTTGTAGTATTATCAGGGTCCCTACACATGAACTCGAACATTGAGAACATTGTTCGTATACAAAGAGTTTGCTTAAAAGACGTTTTTGTTAGCACGGGACCTACCTCGCGTTGTCTTCCGGGTTGTTGCCTTAGGTGAGTCCAGTGTTAAAAGCGGTATTTAAGTAAACTCCTTGTACACAAACAGTGTTCACAATGCTCGAGTTCATGTGCAGAGAGCCTGGTGATGCTACGAGCAAAGCTTCATGTTGTGTCGAGTCTTGGTGGTTTAAAAATAGCGATTTTGATGTGATCATAGCAGTGCCCGAGCGCTCCCCTTCGAAAGCCAATTGACGAAAGTTGCGTGTATTCGCGTCTTCGCATTGACTTTGAATGTACTCTGTCGTGCGAAAAATTAATTTCGCGTCCAGTGTGCAAGCAGCTTCAATCACATAGCTCTAGTACTTGATAAAAAACCGCCCTGCGTTTCGTCACGCTATTAATATCTAGCTAAACCGAATACCAAGTGTAATGGAGTTAGCGCAATGCTACAGTGCCTGCGAATTAACTAACGTTTCCATCAAGGCGCTGACGGAAATTACATTTGTCTTCTATTAAATTGTGCTTCTCTGTTATGTGATAAACAGAACCTTACACTCTTGGTGCACAAGAAATTTATGAAACGAGTTGAGTAAATTTTACGTTTGTTGCGAGCTTTAACTTTCATATGACACGTCCGCTCTAGGAAGATCTCAGTGCCGCTGGCCTTACAGTAAATGAGCATTTGCAATGTATTCTCTATTGAGTGCGTTTAGTTACATGGACTTCAGCATCCCGGGTATGATCGGGTTTTTTGGAGAATCCCGTTTTTGCGTTTGTGCATGTAAACATCATATCCTTATTTTAGAAACCAGGATAAATAAATAATTAAATATATGTACAAATAATTGTATAATTGGATAACTTATTACATTTAATTACCTCATATTCGACACTTCGCTATGGGGATCGCTGGAGGAATATTGATTAATGGTAGCAAACATGGCGTCCATAAAACAAGTGACCAGCTCAGAACCAATCAGCATAGCGGGATAGCTCAGACGTTCGAACCCTGAGCTGGCCAGACTCCCTCTATATACGGCTCTGAGTTATTGAGTATTCACCAGCAAGCCGACCTCGAACACAGTTAAGGATATTGGCGAGGTCTGTCCAAACCCTGTTTTTCAACAGCTGCATTAATTAAACTCCTCAGCTAAGCTTCATGTGCAAACTGCTCAATATACGTGCCCATACTATCTATCCAGCAATTCCAAAAATGCTCTCTTGTGACTGAAAAATTCGTTGTCCTCTGTGGCAACCAATTCATCTATACATAGCCAATGGTATTCAAATTAGTAGTTAAGAAAGGTCTGTTTTCTGAAGGAAAAATTTGACATTATATTGATACTGTTCTTCTTCTATCACTATCATCTATCTTCTGTCCTTTCCCTCAAGCACAGGAACTTCTGGGCCATGACACGGACGCGCGACGACTGCAAATCCATAGTACCCCCGGACACTCCGTCCAGGGCAACAATAATGTCTTTTTGTGAGAAAAAGTCACAATCTAGTTAACTAATATGTTGTTCTATTTACACCAATAATGATCAAGATTGCGATGTTTACCAAAATGTTAAAAGTCTACTTACCAAATACAAAAAGCAGTCATTTGGTTTCCAGTACTTTTGATGAACTTTGACTTCCCAAATAATAAGACTGAGATTTAATGTTAATTACAATAACTGTAGGTCTTGTGATTCTGGCAATGAAATTACAGATCAATCATTAGTTTTTCCATTCTATGTACTGTGTGAAATTCTGTAAGGATTTACAGGACTGGCTGTCAAAGAAAATCCTACTATTTTCTCCTCTCTCTCACAAGAGAAAATATTGTGTTTGGTTTTGATGTGAAGGACATTACGAGGGACTTGACATTGAACAACTTGCTACTTCTGGCAAAATTTTTTATCAACACATCCAAACAGAGGAAAATGAAATCCTTTTTTTCTATTAATGGAAGAAACCTAATGAACAATGATCTTGGAGCTATAAATTAATGAATGGGAAACATGCAAAGTCTCTCCTCAGAACTTAAGAACAACTGGAAATATATGATGACTTCTGGAGCAATTATGGCAGAATACAAACATTATTATTAATATTATTATTATTCTCTATCTCCATTTGCTAGGATGATGTTTCTCATTCTGACTCTGGTCTCGGAGCCTTACCTGGACTCTTGGGGATCAAGTGTTTTTCTAAGTATGCGGACACTGCCAAGTAGTGTTGTCTTTATTAGTTTACATGTTTTGTGTTCACCAGGGATGTTTTGCAGGTGTGTCTCTGCGTATCTGTGGGGGCTCCTAATGCCCCGATTATGATGGGAATTATGACCTTGATGCTCCACGACACTGGAGCCGGAATAGAGGGGACAAAGGGACTTTTTGTCCCCCCACTTTTCAGGTGGTAATAAAATGGTAATGTCGGGTAGGCTATTACAGTCACAGTGATAATGTCCAATATGTCTAATGAAGGCCAAACTCAACGGTCCAGGGTAAACGCTCGTTCATTTCAACCGGACTAAACCAGGCTGGAGTGAACCCCTAGAGCCCTGCATCGGCCTAAAATCTAAGCCCCAGCCCGGCCCGGGCCCCAGATGTGCGGCCCCAGGCCCCAGCCCAGCCCAGCCCGACAGCTTATCAGAATTCTCGGCCCGAGGCGAGCCCATAGACTGTATAAAAAATGGACGAAGCTACCGTAACGTCACCCATTGGTCTCAGAATACCATAAAGGAAGCCTCAATTTTGGCAATTTGAATTGCGCCATGTTTTCATTTTGAAACCGGATGTGATTTCTATTGGACGAGAGCGTGTATTGAAGATCCGGGGAGGACCGTGGCTGTGGATCTGACCGTATCGGACGAGGACCAGAGGATAGCCATGCCCCTAAAGCATATTCTGGCTTTATCCTTTATTCTAGTCTATATGGGACAATAATTTACAAAAATTAACATCATGATATATCGAAGGAGACTTGAAACTTGCTATAGCTACCATACAATAATGTGAAAAATCATTATTTAAATGAAAAATCAGGTGGGAAAGTAGGGTCATTTTCCCATAGACTTCTATAGCATTGAACTTCTTTCTGCAACCACCGACGTCGCCATCTGCTGGCCATTAAATAGAATGCCATTTTACGGTACTTCCGCATGGGCTTCATTTTTCAGACCATAGCATAGCCTATATCCTGTTGCGGCCAACGTAACTATTTATATTCGTTCAGATGAATGAATGTCTTTATCCTTATGAATTGAATAGGCTACCTGTTCTGTGAAATTATGCATAATAAACGGCTCAACTGAAAAAGTAAGCTTCCTACGTGCACAGGTATGTTAAATGATATCGTATCATTCGTATCATTCGTATTCGTATGGTATCGTATGATATCGTTGGCTATATATCCCGCACTTCGGTATACATGAACGGTATTCTTTAAGCGCGATGTTTCATGAATTAGAATGAACAAAATGATCAAGTTTCATGTAATCCAGTATGACCTTAATAACGGTAGCGTTCTTCCTAACCCAAGAAAGAGTAGACTTTGCTATGTCTTAATAACTAAAGCATATTTTGACTTTGATAATAGATGTGTATTCAATGCGATTAAAAAAAATACAAACCATTTTCCTCTGCGTAACGTCAATGAAGAAATTATTTATTTTCCTCATGGCTTTTGAACACCATTTTCTCAATTTACGTTAAAGCAAGTCACAGTAGCCCGCATAATGATCGTGATCGAGGTCTTTGCATGTTTACTTTGTACCCGAGATGTATAGTAAGTATATATCGTACTGTAAACCCGAGATAATTAAACCACCGCGCTCTACAGCCATAGGTTTGACCAGTGGCGGGCGGTGGACAGAGAACAAGGAGGGCGATAAACATGTCTTTAAACTGCTTATTAGTCTTGATCTGTTTTCAGTCAATTTCCCTGATAAAAGAACTCTCCCCTCTCAGGTGTAGCTAATTGTCTTCGTTAAGACAAGAAATCAAACGCACCAGTTGAATGCAAAAAGAGCGCATTTCAATCTTTTTCAATTAAACAATCATAACGCGCAGGTTTGACTACTTGCTTAGGATGTGAGAAAATTTGACGCGGAAAATCCACAGTGGTTTTTTCGTGAAGAGTTGCCTATTAAATCATGTGAATTACACATTTTATAGAATTTATTATTCACTCGCCTAAACATTTAATTATAAGGGAAACTAACATGTTGACCAAGAACAATGATTGAAATTGGGTCACTAATCTCATCCGTTTCAAGGGATGTTTTCCGGCCCCCAGTTTTCCGTCCACCGCCTCCCATTGGGTTTGACTAATCGTCGCTTTTCAGCGTTTTGGCGGGGATATTTGGGCTCCGTCCGTCCGTCCGTCCGTCCGTCGTGCGAACACATATCGTACGGATGGCGGGGGATATTGCCATGTTAGTGGCAAACACTTGTTATTTAGGGGAGAGCCGGTGCGAAAGTAACGTGGGACGAAAGTTAGCGAGTTACTCACAGCCATCCGCGCCGATCGTCAAATTAGGTCAGCACGTGCAGCTCGACACTCTCCAGACCCTGGAAAAATCTTGAGGTTTAAATCGCTTCCTTGAAAGCGAGACCGGGAGACCTTTCCACAGTGGTGAGTAAATTCAAACAAATGGGAAACTTTTTTTGATTTAAAGATTGTCTTTATTGCTCCATGTGTCATATTTATGATGAAATGATAGGTCATTTAGTTTTTGGAACATATCCTGAAGTTTGGAATGTCAGACTTTTTCCACTTTAGAAGCAATCCTGGTTCAAATGTCAGGAGTCACTGTAGCAACGGATACGTTCGTCCCTCTCTGCTAATCTTGGCGAATTTTTTGTTCTAAAGCTCATTAAAAATGTGTGTGTTATATTTTACCGACAGAAAATGCCAAGAGTTAGGGTTAGAACTAACCAGAGAGGAAAGGTTGACCAGCAGGTTTACGAAAGGGCTCTTCTTGATGTCCGAAGAGGCGAGAGTATTAGGAGGGCAGCAGAGGTGCATGAAAGGGCGGTTCGTTCGTCCCTCTCTGCTACTTTGCACCATTTTGTGTTTTAAAGCTCACTAAAATGTGTGTGCTATATTTTACCGACAGAAAATGCCAAGAGTTAGGGTCAGAACTACCCAGAGAGGAAAGGTTGATCAGCAGGTTTACGAAAGGGCCTTTCTTGATGTCCGAAGAGGCGAGAGTATAAGGAGGGCAGCAGAGGTGCATGGCGTTTGTCATGTCACCCTGTTCAGGTACTGCAAGAGGAGGGCAGAGGCAGGAGGGCAGCAGACCAGAGCCCCAGGGTACAGGGCTCACAACAAAGTCTTCACCAAAGAACAGGAGAAGAGACTGCAGGCATATATAAAGAGAGCAGCTGATATCTATTTTGGCCTGAGTTCTAAAGAGGTTGGAGTAACACTGCAGACAGAGCTACACCCCTACCGCCATTTGCCTAAGATAGCCAGCACCTCCGCTCTGGATCTGCCCCGGCTCTGAGCCAGGTCAGCTGGAGTCGGCACGGAGCCGGGGCAGATCCGGAGCGGAGGTGCTTGCTATCTGGGAACTAACCTCTTTTTTCACGCTGTTTTAGGTGCGAAAGTTTGCATATGAGCTGGCCGAAAATATTGGCCTCAGAACTCCATGTTCATGGGAGAAAAACCAGATGGCAGGGAAGGATTGGCTCACCTCCTTCCTCGAGCGCAACAAAACCTTGTCCATCCGTTGACCTCAAGCCACCAGCATGTCCTGTTCCACCAGCTTCAACAAGACCAACGTGACAGCGTTTTTTAAAAACCTAAAGACTGTCCTCACCCGCTATAATTTTGAAGCAAAGGACATCTGGAACATGGATGAAACAGGTAAAAATTTATATTAAGATAAATTAAAAAGCAACAATGATTTGCAACAGCAATAATTCATTTCATTTATTATTTCAGGTACCACAACGGTTCAAGTGCCAGACAAAATCATTGCCACCAAGGGGCAGCAGCAGGTCGGTGCTGTGAACTCTGGGGAAAGAGGGACATTGGTGACTGTTGCCTTTGCTGCCAACGCACAAGGCAACTTTGTTCCCCCTTACTTTATCTTCCCAAGGAAGAAGTTCCAGGACCACTTCATCTGGGATGGCCCCCTTGGCTGCACTGGTTCTGCCAATGGATCGTGGTGGATGCAGGAGACAGATTTCTTGGCATTTTTACAGCATTTTGCAAGGCACACCCGCGTGACCCCGGAGTCAAAGTTGCTGCTACTCTTAGGCAATCATCCATCACACCTCTCTGTGGTAGCTATTGACTTTTGCAAGTCACATGGCATTGTACTCCTGTCTTTTCCACCCCACTGCTCCCACCGTCTTCAGCCGCTAGACCGCGTTTTTGGTCCTCTGAAGCACTACATTAACAGTGCAGCAGACAATTGGATGCGAATGAACCCTGGAAGAACTTTGACCATCTACAACATCCCAAGTCTTGTAGCTAAAGCTCTGCCTCAAGCTGCGACAGCAAGCAGCATTTCATCTGGGTTCGAGTGTACCGGTATTTGGCCCTTGAATCCAGATATTTTCAGTGAGACAAACTTTGCTCCAGCTTTTGTGACCGACCGCCCTGCACCAGCACCAGCTCCATCCCCAGTGCCAGCTCCATCACCAGCGCCCTCTTCATCACCAGCACCAGCTCCATCACCAGCGCCAGCTCCATCACCAGCGCCCTCTTCATCACCAGCGCCTGCTCCATCACCAGCGGCCTCTTCATCACCAGCGCCAGCTCCATCACCAGCGCCCTCTTCATCACCAATGTCCGCTCCATCACCAGCGCCCGCTTCCTTAAGACACCACCAACCTTAGCCAGAGCCCATTTGAGCTGCATCCCCATGAGTCTGCCATTCCTGTAGATGGTGAGAGTTTGTGTCTGTGTGTGTCTTAAAATGTGCATGTTAAAAGCCTTGTTGAGCCATTTTTTTGGAAATATTATCTATCCAGGTATGCTTGTGGATCCAGGAACATCTAGTGGCACGCCAATACAGAGGTTCAGCCCAGAAAAGGTTTGCCCACATCCAAAGGCTGGCTCGAGGAAAGAAAATAAAAGAAGAGGCAGAAAGAGGTGAGCAGAGTGTCGTTTTTAACTTGTCTTGATTTTCTTGCTTGTAGAAAAACAAGCTGATTCTGACTATCATCTCATTGAATGTTGCAGGTCAACAGCAATGCTGACCGACACCCCAGCAAAAGCTGCTTTGGAGGAGGAGAGTTGGCAGAGGGGCCAGAAAAAACAGTCCTCTTCAAAACGCCCAAAGAAAACGTTGTTTAGTGGACACACTGCAACCAGAGTTTCTCAGGGCAATGATGAGGAATGTCTTGTTTGTGGGGAGACATTAGCCTCATCTTTGCCTGGAGAAGTGTGGGTGCGGTGCATCTTTTGTCTGCTGTGGTCGCATGAGGCATGCACTGAGGGTGCAGCTCATTATATCTGTCACAACTGTGATAATGAGTCAAGTAATTTCATAATTTTTATAAATAGACCAATTGTACGTTAAACATGTTCACGTTTACTTTTGAAACATTTGAAGCAAATTAAAATGTTTAAAACAAATGTCTGATTGTTTTTGTTTCTGTTTTAACGACAGTAATTTAAAAGATTCCAGTTAATTTCATCACGTTACTTTTGTCCGGCCTGTGTGCCACTTTCGTCCCGACTGGAGGGGTCGAAAGCAGCAATGCGCAACTTCCGTTCGACGTCAAACTATGCCGAAGTCAATATATATTGGGATGATTTAGCACCTGATATTGACAGAGTACACACGAAAGTAGTTAATCGCTCCGAAAATTTTTATCGGTCTGTAACGTTATCTTTTAAAATGACGTCCATGTGAAAAATGTTACTTTCGTTCCAGCTCTCCCCTATTTATTTTTTTAAACAACTGTAACTAAAATTAAGTCCGTAAAATAATTTGTGGCTTCTCTCACTTAACTTGCAACGGATGAGAAAAAGGTTACCTTTATTTAAAGTAACATTTTTCTCCTCCATGCCGGGGTGAATAAATAAAAGAAGCTATATACAAATTAATTGAATGCGGACTCTGCTTACCTTTAGCTGCCGCGGTAAATGCCTAATGAAATAACAGTGATTTTACTTCGGTATTAAAGAAATATCAGAGATGAGTATATTAAGATACGGATGAAGCACTGGTGATGTTTTCTGTTCATGTTTTCATAACAAAAAGTTATTTCTAATGTTAATGTTAAAATGTTATTTCAATAGAGACCAATATTTTTTTCTACTGTTTAAGTTATACAGTTACTTCCACGAGTTAATAAGTAAGTGTCCCCCCACTTCAAAACTCCTTCCGGCGCCACTGCTCCACGACCTCTAAACTTCAAATCTCAGATCCTGGTATTTTTTCTATTTTTTCCCTTTCTTTTTCCATTACGTGGGAGTCATTGGGCACTGATATGTCTGTTATTAGCCCTTCTATTGTTTTCTTGTCCACGATCACCAGGTCTGGTCTACGAGCTGCAATTATTCTGTCATATCGGATTTCAAAGTCCCAGAGGATCTTGGCTTTGTCATTTTTCTGGATGGTGTTGGGTTTATGGAGCTACATGTTACTTTCTGTTGTGATTTTGTAGTGCTGACACACTCCGTGGTGGATGGCTGTTCCGATGTTGTCAAGTCTTTTTTTGTCAAGGCTTCAAACCATCTTTGAGCAGGGGGTCGTCCTTTTCTTTACACATCCTACATTTGGGGTCGTTGGATTTGTGAAGCACCTTGGTCGTGTGGCACTTGGTGTCGAGGGCTTGGTCTTGGGCAGCTGTTATTAGCGCTTCAGTCTCAATCTTGAGCCCGGTGCCTTCTCTCATCCATTTTTAGGTGTTTTCTGTGGATGTGACCCCTTGCACTTGCCCATGTATTGCCCATGTAACTGTTTAGTGGACCATTTTGTGACATAGTCGGCCTTCCATTCTGCCATTTTTTCTTTCTTTGGCTTGTATCCAGTGATTGCGTAATGTTTTCATACTGCCTTTATGAGTGGGTCTGTGTCTTTCGCTTTGGCGATGTATTCCAGGAGCTCGGCACATTGGAATCTTACTGTGGCCGTGACCTCTCAAAGATCCCTGCCGCCATCCTTCCTTGGAAGGTACAGCCAGCGTATTTCAGCTCGTGGGTGGAGTCCTCCGTGTATGTTCAGTGTCTTTCATGTTATTCTGTCCAGTCCATCTAGATCTGTCTGGGTCCAGTCTATTATGCCTGCGATGTGATTACTGGTATTGCGTATGTGTTGACTGGCTGTATCTTGTTTCTAGTATTGAGCCTTGATTTAAGGATCTGTTTCAACCTCTTTCAGAACAGTTTTGACGTCTTATCCTTGACCTCCCTCTGTTTGTTCTGCATATTTTGGAGTATTATATATTATTATATATTATAATAATATCATGATAATATTTTATTTATTTAATATTTTTTACATATTTTTTCAGTGCTTTGTTTCTCAGATTGTTTTGAATTTTTAATTCTTCATTTCTCCACAACATGAAACTGTGACTCTGATCATTTTTCCATTGTGGTCTTTATTTGTATCCTTCGTTGAGGTCAGCATCTCTGAACTTTCCGATGTCTAGGATGAGGCCATCTGTCATGTTGATCTGTCTTGCGCATTTATCAAGTCCGAATTCCATGCAGATGCCTTGCATGAAGATCCGGGTGGCCTCGATCAGGGTGGAAAGTGCCTTCTCATTCTTGGTGTACAACTTGAGGTCATCCATGTATAGGAGATGATTGATCAAAAGACCTGTCTTGAGTGTGTACCCTTGCTTGGCGCGATGCAGTATGTGGCTTAGTGGGTTAAGAGCCACACAGAACAGTAGGGGTGATAGTGAGTCCCCTTGGAATATTCCACGTTTGATCTCGATGTTGGCGAGGTGCTTTCCACCGGATGTAAGGGCGATATTCCAGTTTTCCATCAACTTCTGGACTAGTCTGATGATCCTAGGGTCAATCTTGTTTATCGTTATACTGTGGATTATCCAGGAGTGGGGTACAGAGTCATATGCTTTCTTGTAGTCTTTCCATCCGACGGCCAAGTTAGGTCTTCTTCTCTTAGAGTTTTCGGTCAGTATCCTGTTGATGAGTAGTTGATCTTTGGTGCTTAGCATCCTGGTCAAGCTCCTTTCTGTTCGTAGGCAAGGATCTTGTGCTCCTTCAGGTGGCGGGTTATCTAGTCAGCCAGGATTCCGGAGAACATCTTCCATGACGTTGGTAGGCAGGTGATTGGTCTGTAGTTGCTGGGTTGGATGCCTCACTGTAGGTCCTTCTGTATGAGTACAAACATTCCAGTTGTGAGCCATGTTGGTGTGTTGCTTGGGTGGTCCAGGCTGTGTTGAAGTTGAAATGCCACTCCTCCATGTATGTTGGTGAGGTGTTTCAGCCAGACACCTTGTACTTGGTCAGGTCTGGGTGATTTCCAGCTTGCCATCTTTTTGGCTTTTCAATGTATGTCCTCCTTCTTGATTCCTTGGGCTGTTTAGGTGGGTCTGTTGAAGTATTCTGCCTGTGTCCACTCTGCTTTGCCATTATACATCTTTGGGATTTCCCATATTTTCTTCCTGAAGTTGTAGGTCTCTTTACCGTTATTATTATTATTATTATTATTATTATTATTGTTATTATTTATTTTTTTATTGTTTTTATTGACTTAATGACTTTGTATTTACTTTATTGAACCAAGTTTCTGTGTCTTTTAAATTTATCTTGTAAAGCACATTGAGCTGTCTCACCAACATGAAATGTGCTATATAAATGAAGTTGCCTTTTTATTATTATTATTATTATTATTAATAATAGTAATAATAATAATAATAATAATAATTATTATTATTAGTTTCTTGTTTGGAATTTGGTTTCTTGTACATTTTTCATTTTATATTATTATCTTAGAAGATTTATCCTTCTTATCAGTTGTGCCTTTTATTTTACGTGGTGCTTATTGTCATTATGATCTCAATACTTTGATGTTTGTAAATCTATCATCAACAATTAAAAGGGTAAAAAGCTATGACTTCCCACTTCCTTCTTCACTAGAGATCACAAGGAAATTGCGCATTATTTGTCACATCTTGGTCCCCCATCCCCATAGAAAGACAAGATATTTAATTATTGTCTGGTCAAGTCCATTTCATTTGTGAATATAAATCAATTCCTGCCATTCAGGCCTGCAACACCAGCAATCAATGCTTCCCTTTTTAAATTTCATTTAACATTCCCAACTTTTTCTTATTTGGGGTTACATTAATACATTTTTCTGTGTATATTTTGTTAGACTGCATGACACGGCGAACGGACTTAACTGGACCGCTGCACATGCTGAATGTTGCCCTTAAGGAAGATGTCTGCCATGGTAAACGCAGATGATGTGCTCAGCCAATCAGAGACTACATTAAATAATCAGTAAGGTCAGGCATTCAATGAAAAGCACGATATCATAGCAGCACTGAAGCATTCTTGACGCATAGGAAAGGAGGAGGGTTCCCGGAAGCTAATTACCGTAAAGAGGCTTTCAGTCCAGTAGTTCTGTTCTCTGCTGCGCTTGGACAGTCAATGTGAAGGGGGATATTCATGCTTCAGAGACAACAATCGCAACGAACAGGTAAACGATCTGTTTGTTTTATCTCAACTAAACGACTAACAACAGACGTTTTCCACTATATTGGTATGTCCATATTGGCTCAATTACTGGTTATACATCAGGCGACAAGAAAGGGGCTGACTTTATATCGTTACTGTGGCAACGTTGGGAGATGAAATGCAGCCTACTCGTTCTTCGAATGGAAAAAAATGGAACATTTTAGCTAATTTTACGTCACATACGCCTTAGTTGAAACCATTTGACGAGGTCTTTTAGCCAGCTTTGGGCTAAATCTAAAGTAATGCCATATGAGCAGGCTATTGTATAGGAATAACCGGCTCAATATTCATGCTGATGAACTGATTCGTGCCTCCTCGCTGACTTAACCACTGAACATTGCATCTTGGGGAAAAAAAGCGCATTTGAACAATTTGTAGGATAAATCCTCAGAAATTGAGGCTTTATATCTTAGTCGTACTCATTTCTTTAGATTGCAAGCAGAGTGAGGTCCGGGCACCCGAAAATTAAGCTTGCCTAGCTCAAGCTCACCTCCATTCATTTTTATGAACCATCCTTCCCTTGTTAGTCGAATTGTACTTGATGTCATTGTTACTCTGTCCAGCTTCCACAAAAGGTTGTCATGTCCACACATCTGACATCAGTTTTGCAGCGTCACATATGCAGGAAAAGTCAGTGAAAAGCAGGCTTCAGTGCTCATAATACTAGTAAAATGTAAACACAAGTCTGTATAGTTGCTCTTTAAATATCTGAGTATCTCATGGTAGATCTTCTGGCTGCTGTGTCATCAATCTTGAGCCTTTTCTCTGCTGGTCTCAAATGACCAAAGCCTCTATCAAAGGTGTCATTTACACTCTTTGCAATGTGTGTGTGTGTACGTGTGTGTGCGTGTGTAGGGCAGCGGTGACATGACTCTCACAAGAGGATCCTTCACTTACTCCAGTGGAGAAGAGTACCATGGTGAATGGAAGGAAGGCAAGGCACTTACATACATCGCTTTTCAGAGCGTCTGAGCCAAGCAGATAACATGGGCTTATGCAGTGCCGTGAAAAAGTATTCGCCCCCTTCCAATTTCTTATTTTTTTGCATATTTGTCACTCTTAAATGTCTCAAATCATCAAACAAATTTTAATATTAGACAAAGATAACCCGAGTAAATACAAAATGCAGTTTTTAAATGATGAATTCATTTATTAAGGGGAAAAAGCAACCCAACCTTACCTGGCCCTGTGTGAAAAAGTAATTGCCCCCCGTTGTTAAATCATGAATTAACTGTGATTAACCACATTTTTTTTTTAAGTTCAATTTCACTTGCCACACCCAGGCCTGATTACTGGCAGACCTGTTGAATCAAGAAATCACTTAAATAGAACCTGTCTGACAAAGTGAAGAGGACGAAAAGATCTCAAAAAGCAACACATCATGCCGCGAACTAAAGAAATTCAAGAGCAGATGAGAAACAAATTTATTGACATCTACCAGTCTGGAAAGGGTTACAAAGCCATTTCTAAGGTTTTGGGACTCCAGCAAATCACGGTGAGAGCCATTATCCACAAATGGAGAAAACTTGGAAAAGTGTTTAACCTTCCCAGGAGTGGCCAGCCTACCAAAATGACTCCAAAAGCGCACTGACTACTCATCCAGGAGGTCACAAAAGAACCGAGAACAACATCTAAAGAACAGCAGGCATCACTTGTCTCAGTTAAAATCAGTGTTCATGATTCAACAATAAGAAAGAAACTGGGCAAAAATGGCATCCGTGGGAGAGTTCCATGGCGAAAACCACTGCTGACCAAGAAGAACACAAAGGCTCATCTCACATTTTCCAAAATACATCTTGATGATCCCCAAGACTTTTTGGAAAATATTCTGTGGACTGACGAGACAAAAGTTGAACTTTTTGGAAGGTGTGCATCCCGTTACATCAGGCGTAAACTAACACAGCATTTCATAAAAAGAACATCGTACCAAAAGTCAAACGTGGTGGTAGTGTGAGGGTCTGGGGCTGCTTAGCTGCTTCAGGACCTGGACGACTTGCCGTAATTGATGGAACCATGAATTCTGCTCTTTACCGGAAAATTGTGAAGGATCCATCAGTTCATGACCTCAAGCTCAAGTGCACTTGGGTTATTCAGCAGGACACACACCAGCAAGTCCACCTCTGAATGGCTTAAAAAAAAAAAAAAAAAAGAAGATTTTGGCGTGGCCTAGTCAAAGTCTGGACTTAAATCCGATTGTGATGATCTGGCATGACCTTAAACGGCCTGTTCGTGCTCGAAAACCTTCCAATGTGGCTGAATTAAAACAATTCTGCAAAGGAGAGTGGGCCAAAATTCTTCCACAGCGATGTGAAAGACTCATTGCCAGTTATCGCAAATTTTTGATAGCAATGGTTGTCGCTGAGGGTGGCACAACCAGTCATTAGGTTTAGGGGACAATTACTTTCTCACATAGGCCCAGGTAGGTTTGGATAGCTTTTTCTCCTCAATAAATGAAATCATCATTTAAAAACTGCATTTTGTATTTACTCAGGTTATCTTGGTCTAATATTAAAATTTATTTGATGATCTGAAACATTTAAGTGTGACAAATGTGCAAAAAAATATGGAAGGGGGCAAATACTTTTTCACAGCACTGTACATGATGCATTTTGATAAGCTTCTGAGAGCCACAGGCTGTAGCCAAAAAGTCAAGAATGGGAAAAGGATGCATGAAGTACTCCTAAAACAGTTTTGCTATGAATTTAAAAGTAGCCAGCACAGATGTTTAAGTTTTGAAGGAAAGCATGTTCCGTACAGTATGATGACCATGCAGTAAAAACAGTACTATCAATGTCCTGTTAAATAGTAATCATTGGTTAGCCTTAATACTCATAATAATTGCGTGGTGATAATTAATGCTCTTGAGGTATGCAGAAACCAGAAGCAACAGAAGAGAAATTATTTTTTGCACTATACACGTGCCATTTAGATATGAGATCAAAATGGCTGTCTAGCCAGCTTTATCTAATTTTAGTCTACTATGAATATATTCTAAATTGTACAGAAACTGCTGTTGTTGTTGTTTTTTTTTTTTTTTTTTTTTTGCTTTGCTTTTATCAGAACCATTTTAAGTTTGTGGAGACAGCTAGGTAGTTCTAGAACAACCACCTCTATCATTCCTTGTTGAGTTTGAAACGGTTTCTGTGTTTATAGCTGTAGGCAACTGTAGACAACCTGCCATGTATAAACACCACCAGAAGATAGACTGTGAGCTTGGGGGAGGGGTGTTACCCATTTTGTCTGTTAATGTGAAACAGAATTCCCCACTGGAACATGAATACATTAAATGGGGAAGCCCGGCAAACTAAGGAATATCACTTGTTGGAGTATGCTTGTAATTTCACAGGTTTATTCCATGAAAATAGGGACAAAGACAAATTCTCACAAATTTCTATGGAAATCTGTATTTTTATAGAGTGGAACATCATATACTTTAAGGAGAAAAATACTAAATTCATTTTTTCCTGCCAAATTCTGTCAGAATCCTACTGGTTACATTTTCAGAGTTAAAATGATGAAATTTCATTAATTTTGGGCTTCAAACACTACCTGACCTCTGCATCATACACATCATACATCATGGGTGCATTCTTGATTTTATATTTTGAAACCTTGGTCAAGTGTATTTTGGTAGCTAAAATTCCCCATCTGTTCCAGATTTTTCAGGATTCTGCGTTAAAATTGAGTAGTGATGGTGGTGTAACGCAAGTCACAAAAGCATATAGTATCTCATCCCTCACAATAACCCCTGGCAGGCTGTAATTGTAAATTCTATTTTTCCTACTGTTGCCCATACCTAACAAAACTGTACTACCAATATGCATATCTAGTCCTCATATGCAGTTGTGTAGGGCATTAAAAGTTGGTAACGGGAGTTGCGTGTAGCGGAGTCACGCTCATTACGTAATATCCCTATTGGTTGTAAAATTTTAATTCCCTTCAGTACACTTTAAAACCACATTTAGTAGTATGAACACTGAGAGTGTTGATTATTTTCTATGTTGTATACTTTTAGGAGAAATTGCAACTGAAATCGATGTGATTTTTGTGTTGTCCTTTACATGTAACATGAGTCACGCTATAATTAGTGTTCATTAAAGCCATGTTATGAAATCGAATGGATATTTGTTACCTTACCTTTTTATGGCTTTTTACCTACACTTTCCAGCACACACATGATGGGGCGCTAAAATTCATTATTATATGGTACAGGCCAAAATATAAAAATTGGAAATGCGCTAGAATGTAACGCAAGTCACTGTGGAAATGCCCCACACAATCAGAGACACAATGGCTCTTTATTGATGTGGATATATTATGTATATGTGTTGTGTTTTAATAAGATTTTTAAGTTTATAATTCACCTAATCACTGCTATACTATGCTACTGTTATTGTTTAGAGCATATATCAATCTATTAATTTTGTTAATTATGAACATGAATATTGCAATCAAGAAATATGAACACCTTAAAATTAAAAATCTGGAACTGCAATGGCAGTTTTAACAAAAACTAGCATACGCAGGCATCCCTCCGGGACCGATTTTGAGGACCATTGGTCAAAAGGAAGGAACAGTATTGCGGTCTTCCGTGGCTCTCAGTTTTTCCCTTTTTTGCCTCATTCATTGAGCTTCCTAGACAAATTCAAGAAAAAATCTGCACAGCTCTTTGAGAAAAATGAAAAATATACTTGACGTTAGTTATTTGGCAGGTGCTCTTATCAAGAGCGACTTATGGGAAAACAAGTTCATCTGGGTTAAGACTAACAGTAACTCTGAGTGGGAAGTAAATATTCAGACTCCAAATGTGAGAATCACATATCAACTGGAGGACAAAATAGGGGTAAATTACACAATAGTAAGACGTATATCATAAAAGGACAAGGGAGACGCGATAGCGCAGTGGTCGAGTAGGCCTGACTTGGGATGGTAAGGTCCTGAGTTCAAGTCCTGGCCACGGCATTTGCGGTGTGTTCTTGGGGAAAACACTTCACTCCCGCATTCCACGCCTCACTCCACCCAGGTGTATAAATGGGTACCAGCAAATAGTCAGGGAAACATGACTAAGAGCTGGAGGAGTATCTGCCATGGATTGGCATCCCATCGAGGGGGGAGTAGTAATACTCCTAGTTGCTTCATGCCATGGAAACCGGGGTTAAGCACCGGCCCAATGGCCACAAGGCTCGTAACAGGCTTAGTCATAAAAAGACAAGATTGCAGCACAAAAAATTAGCTGCAATAGAAATAATATGTCATTTGGTTGTCTTCATCATTTTCTGTACCAACAGAGTACTTTTAAGTGCTATTCCATGCTCATCTTGTGTGCACTTTGCAGGTCGGAGGCATGGTTTGGGACAGCTGAAGTTCTCAGATGGTACATGCTACACTGGGCAGTTTGAGAATGGACTGTTCAGCGGTTATGGAGTTCTGCTGTTTCCTGATGGCTCAAGGTAAGGGCACCGGTCTTCAAACTAAAAACCGACCTCATCAAAAGATGTCTTCACCTTGCGTTCTCCATGGGAGTCACATTAGGGGTGTGTTGCCTTCACGTCGGTCAGATTCAAATCCAAATTCAAAAATGTTGCCCAAGGTCTTCAAATGAAAATTTTACTCCCTTGCTGACTCCTGCACATGGACAGAAATATTTTGTGGTAAATTATCAAATGCCTGCATAAATTAAATTAAATTGAAATTGAAATTGCCCAGTGAATGTATGCAGAGGTGTTTTCTGCCTTGAATTTTCACATGCAGCTTAGACCTTCCTTTGTCATGTTTCTGTAATTGTATTGTTAATTAACATGTCACTGCACTGTTTTACCTCTTTAAAAGGGGACATATTATGAAAAATTCACTTTTTCAGTGCTTGTACACATTCATTTTGGTATCAGGAGTCCCTGCCATCCCACAAAATGTGAAATACAACTACCCTGTAAGTTTTTTAAAGGCTACCTTTTTCATAAGATGTTGAATTTGGCATGCCTTTCAGATATGGCTCACCTTCCTTTTTTTAAAATTTTTATTTAACCATGGAAATCCTGTTGAGATTGAAATCTGTTTTTCAAGGGAGCACTGGGGGTTGAGGTGGGGAGGAAGTTGGCAATTTGCACAGCCAATTAGATCAGGGGATGATTAGGTGGCAGGTCGAAAGAGCCAGGTTGGGATTTTAGCAATGACACTGGGGAACCCCCTACTCTTATCGAAGAGTGTCATAGGATCTTTAATGACCACAGTGAGTTAGGATCTCGGTTTAACGTCTCATCCAAAAGACGGCATCTCCTTCAGTACAGTGTCCCCGTCACTGCACTGGGGCATTGGGGATTATTCCTCCAGAGGGAAGATCGCAACCTACTGGCCACCAACACCTCTTCCAGCAGCAACTTGGTTTTCCTAGGTGGTCTCCCATCCAAGTACTGACCAAGCCCACGCCTGCTTAGCTTCAGCCACACAGCTGGAGCAGATCGAATAGTGGTATGGCTGCTGACATATGCATTCCTACGTCACACGCAGGGTCGTGAGAATTGTTTCGCCCCTCTGAATATCTCCACCCACCACTTATTTTTTATGGCAGCATCTCAGCTTCAATAGGCAAATACCTGAACATGTGTGACATCCTTTTCTTACCTTACTGCTGAATACTAACTGGGCTAACTAACTTGGGTCAGTGCAACACAGGACTGGCAACAACATTTATATGAAAGGTGGCCTATTATGCTTTTTGGAAGGTGCAAAAATGTGGTGGCCTCAATTTATTTTCAAGGATGGTCTGTAGCTAGCTTGCTAGCTAGGTAAGGGGTTCAAATTTCTGTCAATATTTAAATTGAATTCCAAGAGTTTTGAGCTCGCTATGAAATTGACTGTGAATTTAGAAACCATCATTAGTTTAGCTAGAAGCAATTTACGAGATGCGTCGAAAAGAACCGATTGAATGGGTGAATGTTTTTAATGGAATTCAGTCTGTTTTTAATCAAGTAGGGCTGCTATTCAAAATTAATGAAATGTTTGCTAACAGTTACAACTATCAAGATGCTAACCGTGGCATCATTCTTAACAAGACTGAATTCTAAGTGTAGTTAAACTTTTATGGTGACTGCATGTCACATTTCTTCATGAGTGTAACATCCATCCTCTCACACAAGGAAGCATTGTAAAAATTTTTGTTTATTTTACCTGCTTGCTTGTTAGCCGTGTGTTTAAAAAAAAAAAAAAAGACTTGTTATTTGAGTGAAGAGGCAAGTTAAATAAACAAAATTACATGTTTGCAGTGGTTTCTGGGAAAAATTCTGGAAAAGTGTTACCAGGTAAATACCTTGAAATGTTGGTTTCATGGATATTCAATGGGAATTTTTGTTTTTTTGTTCTTGTTGAGCTGTTGCTTGAAATCCGTTTCATGGCGCGAGGCCTTTTCAAACCTTAATTCAAATCTGTCAGGTGAATCTTGCCACTTCAGCTTGCAACCCAAGTAACTTGCCAAGCAAAGCAACAAGTGATATGCAGTCAAGCTAAGCTGGTCTTCATGCACAAACAAAAAGAACAGGCACTCTGTTTTGTGGCAAACAGCTAAAAATAAAAGAGTTTTCCCGGAGTAATGCAGATAAAAAACTGTAGAAGTGCTCATCTTCCTACTTCCCGTCTCACAGGTACGAGGGTGAGTTTGTGCAAGGGAAGTTCCAGGGTGTGGGTGTGTTCAGTCGATTTGATGGGATGAAGTTCGAAGGAGAGTTCAAAAGTGGTCGTGTGGAAGGATACGGTAAGACCATAATGCTTATCTGGATGTATGACTTCAGAAATAGGTTTCTATAAAATACACTGTTCTCTCTTGAGATCAGGAGGATGTCTATGCCAGAAATCATATTATTACTGTCAAATGGTTGTATTGATGCATCAGTTTTCTGTGGGATGATCTCATCATGAGTTGTTTTAATGGCGAACACATTAAAATAAAGCTGGGACATATAATATGATTATTTTTCTTCATGTGCAACTCAAAATCTGATAAAATTGAGATGGTAGGCTGAACTAGAAAAGTGCAGTTTCTGAGGAAGTGGGCAAACTGGAAGCCGCTGGAAATGTGTGATAAAGCCGCAGAAAAGGTGCAGTTAGAACTGCTGAAAAAGAGTTTAAAGCTAGTGTAGTTCTAGAAACTTCTGGCATTTTTATTTTCCATGCTGTGGCTTATATCTATGGGCAGAAATTTTTGCCACTAGAAATTGAATTTCTGTGAATAATGCATATAATTAATTAATTAATCAATTAATCAATCCATAATTTCCTCCAAATTCCACCTGCCATCCTAGCATTGTTTGCATTTAAACTGGAGACATTATGAAACATAAGCACAGAAAGGTGTCACTTATGTATAATCCTTGCTATTATGAGCCATTTCATGAGGTACAGGATGCATTATCTCCCGTGAAAAAAGCGATTAATTGCATTAAGTGATTAAAATAAATCTTTTTTTTACAAATGTCCACAGCGATTGACGATATGAAAGTGAGGTCGTACTGAAGCACTCAGTGAGTGAAGATGAGAACTTATTTATTATTGCAACTGCTGAAATGGTGAAATAGCTGAAATTTGTTACTGTAGTTTTATTAATGAAATTTATGATGCAGTTGAATTGCAGCTAGTCCACCCCATTAGTACATCTGCACGCGTAGAGCAGTTGGGAGGGCAGTTTTTGACTTCAGCGAATGATTCGTCTTTGAAATGTAATCGGCATTAAATATGGATTGAAGCAGAATATTTTGTATGAAAAAAGCATCATGTGGAAATACCATTGGGGGGAGAATCTGCGACGTGGTTTATGTTCTGAGAATAGTCACTCAGAAGTAAACACAACAAACACAAGGGATGTGTTGCCAAAGCAAAGCGAAGCAACCACGATGCGTCATCAGCCCTCAGTGCACTGTGTGTCATTCAAAATGGTGGCCTCGGCAATCTTGAACAGGCTGGAAAGCCCATCTTTGGAAGATGATTTAAAAAAAAAAATTCACAAAATTGGCTATTTTCTCTATATTAGATGTTTTTAATTGGTACAACTGGAACATTTTAGGCCACATTTGTCAAAAAAGTGGTGGTTCCCTTACAACTTAAAGTATGAAGGAGTGGTAGTGTGGAGGAGAATGAAATAAAGAGTGGGAAGAACATGAGTGTGCAAGCTTTCAGCTTGTCCACTAATAAACAGTGGGAAAATTAAAACTGAAAGCAGCGATTTGTAAGCAGTGAAAGCAGTGATTATCTTTTACCAGTTTTATGTTGAAAACAATACAACAGCGCATAATTTGAGGTTTCTCCACATAGTAATTGTATTGATTTTTCAACATGAACACTTCAATTTTGATTCCTGCCACACATTTCAAAAATAGTTGTGACAGTATTAGCCACTTTGTGGTAGTGCCATTTCTTCTCATGACACGTAATAAATGTTTAGGGCCCTGGTCACCACAACTTCAGGGATGTTTAAACCCTTGGAAATAACTAAATCCAGAGTGTGTCCCTTGTTGTGTGTAAGTGTGTTGTGTCTGTTACATGTTGGGAGAGACCAAAGTTATCTAAGATGTGTAAAAATTCTCTGGCACTGCAATCTTCAGGACTATCAATATGTATGTTAAAATCACCAACTAAGAGTACACAGTCAAAATCAATACATATGGCAGACAGTAGCTCAATGAAGTTATTGAAAAAGCGTGTGTTGTGTTTTGGAGGTCTGTACATGGTTACTAATATTGCATGACAAAGGAAACCTAACTGAAGTGCAACATATTCAAATGAATCAAATTTCCCAAATGATAGTTTTTACTTCTGATTTACATCATTAAATACAGTGGCCTCTCCACCTCCTTTCCTCTGTGCTCTGGGCTCACTGATGAAACTGAAGTTAAGGGTTGAAGATTCAAGAAGAATTACAGCACTTTTTTCTGCATTTAACCAGGTTTCAGTTAGAAGCATGAAATCCAGGTTTTTCTCGATAATAAAATCTTGAATTAATAGGGATTTGCCAGCAAGAGATCTGACATTCAGCAAAGCTAAATTTAATGTGCTTAGGACATTGATTGATACAATCTGAGGCTGCCGTACTGCTTATATAAAATCGGATAGTGTGATGTTACGTTTTAAAGACACTCTCCTCATCCTGATGTTGGTCACAACAGGAATGATAGATATTGGATCTGCCTTTTGCCGTCTGAGGTGGGCTGTATCAGTAATAGACAGTCCGTGTGTGGAATAATATGTGGCTGAGGAGGGAGTAGTGTGTACGCCTGAGAGGAGAGGTACTATGACTTTCAGGTGGAAGAGGGTTTAAATGTTGAAAACAGGAGGTGACCGGAAATTGAGGTGAAATGGAGGATAGTCAGCTCCGGGGAGAATTCCAGATTGTGTAAAATAAATTATCAGTTACTAGGGTGGATGCCATCATGGAAAAAGTATGCTGAGCGGTTCTAGAAGAGATTAAAATTGTCAACAAAGACTATGTCGCGGGCAGCGCAGGTTAATTGCAGTCAGGTGTTAAAGCTAAGCGTGTGGCTGAAGCGGTCAGAGCAGTGTCTGTATGGAGGAAGAGGGCCCGAGATAAAAATGTGTGGCTGAGACCTGTGAGGGAGTCAATGAGCTGCACGAAGTTCTGTTTTAATATTTCTGATGTATGATCCAGAATATTTTTGCACCCGACATGGAAGACTACGTTCTTGGCAAGGGGATGCTCAGCCAGGATTGTGGGAATTTTTTCCCCTAATATCAGCCGCCCTAGTGCCTGAAAATGGTAATCTCTGCAGCTTTCCTTTTAATGTTTCTCACGACTGAGGGCGCTTTCACACCAGAGCTGTTTGGTCCGCTTTAAACGGACGTGAGTTCGTTTCCTCGGATAGTCTGCTTCATTTGGGCAGGTGTGAAAGCTCTTCCGAACTCTGGTGCAGACCAAACAAGCAAACTCTGGTCCGCCTGAAAACGTGGGTCTCGGTTCACTTGCAAGTGATCCCTGGTGCGGTTTGCTGACCGTGGGAAACGCAAGCGGGCTATCCAGCGAACCAAAGGGAGGAAGTGAACCAAAGATAGCTCGCTGCCTCGCCTGCTGCTCATACTGGGCAGCTTCTTGTGAAAAAACAATTAGGTTTGAACACCAAAGTAAAAGCAGAAACTCCAAAACTGCATAAAGTTGGTGTTGCTCCAGTGTTTGTTACCTCCGCCCAACGAAGTCAGAGGAGGTCATGTGATCATTACCGTTTGCCTGCTGGTTGGTTTGTTGGTTTGTTTGTAAGCAGGATTATGCAAGAAGTTATGGATGGATTTTCCTCAAATTAGGTGGAATGATTAAGTATTGTTCAAGCAAGAGATGATTCGATTTTGGGGGTCAAGGTCAAAGGTCGAGGTCAAGGGCATGCAAAAGGTCAAAAACGCATTAAAAACATATTTACGCGAAGACTACAGGACTGCATAAATACAGGGGTTGCTAGCTAATACTGGCAAAAATAACATTGAGTACATTGGCGGAGGTACTCGCACTCTCTGAGTGCAGCTCTAGTTTTTGTTGTGAACAAGCCGTCAGAAGGGGATGGATTTCCGTGTTCGGTCCTGGCCAATCGATGAGCCGGGTTGTCTTCTTCCTCATGCTTTTTTTCTTCTTGATCAGTACTCATTTTGGGCAATACCGCCCCAAAGGAGCAGCTGTTGTAACTGCATGATGTTGTCCAGGTGGTTTGGTAGGCTTTGAAAAGTGCAGTGTGAAAGTTGTGAAAGAGAACTGACCCTAATGAAGGTGGGAATTTTTCGGCATTCCCCGCCCAGTAGAACCGAGTCCTCCGGACTATGCTGGTGTGAAAGCGCCCTAAGTCTATGATAATGAGTGTTGATGGAGCGGGAGCCAACGGAGAATATTGCGCTGGTGGTGACTGAGTGAATGTAGAGAGGTGGGCCGGAGACCACTGCGGCGCAGGTGTAGATACTGGTATGGACGTGCGGCGCACCTTGGTGTGGATAGAGCGCTTGAGGTCTGGCCGATGGAGAGAGGGGGTGCTGTGTGGAGCTGTCAGACCCATGGGGTGGTCGGAGAGATGGAGAAGGAGGTCCAGACGTAGTAGCCAGTGGAGGGGAGTCATGCAGGCCGAGGGTGTCGTACTGGTTCTCCAGCTGAATGTCACAATGAGGAGGTGCATGACAGGAGCACCTTCCTCTCCTGCCGTGCGAAGCGACCAGAGACCAGGTCTCCCGATGGGATGGAGTAAAACTGGCCAAAGTTTTTGGCTTAGCCCCCTGTCGTATCCAGTGGTCGTCTGGGGGGACGTAAGCGTCTGTGGCATAGGGCTCGGTGAGAGAGGCAGCTGCAGAAGCACGAGATGGCGTGGAGACATCTGGAGAGGCAGCCCCAGCAACCGAGCAGGAAACATTGGCATTATGCACTGATGTGCAGGCTGTGTCGGTGTCTGTTGTCCTGAAGATAATGGTGTCCATGAGTCTCTCAGCATCCTGGATCTGGTAAAGCTAGAATACACGTTCCGAATAGGAGCCCACAGCATTGATAGGGCTTGAGTTGTTAGCGACGTGGCTAGCTCTTAGCAGATAGCAGTGGTGATCCACATGAAAGACAGCAAGCAGGGAAACTTACCCTCACGGGTCCAACGAGTGGACCCGCTGCGGTGATTAGGCTTCCGATTGTGGATTGTTGCTTGTCATTCAGCTGTCATTCAACAATGATTTCAGATCTTCATATTCTCTCGTTGTCACTCATTGGTTTCTTTAGAGCTAGCTAGCTAATTAACTGGGAAGAGATGGCAATAAAATTGCACTAAAGTGGTCCCTGGAGGCAGCAGGTCGTGCATTACTGGGCCCTGAGTCAACGGACTTTGACATGCTGCTTTACAGCATTCATGGTGCTTTCACAAAAGTGCAAGTTGCCCTTTCCAAGGCACTGACTGAACTCCGTGCCATCACAGCGTAGATTTTGGACTTGTTGCTGGTAACAGTCTCTTAATTGTCATTTTCTTCCTTGCTTCTGGGGTACACGACATCCATTACTTCCAAAAGAGACTGGAATGGTTTGTCTGACCACAATACATGCTTTCACTGTGTGATGGTCCATCGCAGATGCCTCCAAGCCCTGAAAAGTCAACGGCATGTCTGGACACAAAAAAATTTAAAGTGGAATTTGTGGATGTAACTACAAGATGTAGGACTTGACTGAGGTTTGGCAAAATAACCCTGAGCCCACGTGGTTTCACTTCTAGATGAATGACGGTACTTGATGTAGTGCAATCCGAGTGATCATAAATCACAGGTATTCAGCATAGGCTTGCACACTTGCCCTTTATGCATGTAAATTCCTCCAGATTCCTTGAATCTTTTCATCATGTTATACACCGTAGGGATTTAAATATCCAAACTCCCTCCTATCTTTTCTTGAGGAACACAGTATTAAACCTTTCAATGGTTTTCTCATGCCTTTGTGACCAAATTGGCAATCCTCTGCCTATCTTTGCTCCTGCTGGACTTGGTCTTTCCAACTACACCCCATTTTAAGCTTCTTGGCTGAGAGTGCAAGGTTTTCATTTAATATCTGCTGGTATTTGATGGAGTCCTTGATACCATGAATCCTGATTCTGAACGTCTGTGGACAGTTTGAACTTTTTAATCATTGCACTGATAGCAGAAATGGGTATTTTCCACTGTTTAGAGATCTTCTGATATCCATTTCCTGATTTGCGCAGCTCTACAACTTTTCGTCTCACATCATTTTGTTCTCTGGTTTTTCCTGTAGTGATGAATAACTGAGGGAATTTGGCCTGTGTCACGTAATACAGCCCAGTGAAACAGGAAGTCATGGTTTGCCACACAAGTGTTCTCAATCAAATTGGTGAACTTAAAAATGTAAAATATGACTGGAAATATACTTCAGTTGGACTTTTAGTCAGGATTTTCCAGGGTTGCCAATAATTGTGGCACACATTTTAGAGAAAATTATTTATATAATATTGACTTTTTTTTTTCATTCAATACTTTTACTTCAAAGAAAAAGTACGATTTTTGTGAATTTTTTTGAGTGAAAAACCAAGAAGATGAAGAGCAAATACATTTTTCCGCTCCTGGAGAAACAAAATCCTTGACATCACTCAGCCTGGAAAAGGTTACAAAGCCATTTGTAGGGCTCTCGGGCTCCTGCAAAGTGCAGTGAGAGTTAAAGTATTATTTAGAAATGGAGAGAATTTGGAACAGCGGTGAACTCTCTCAGGAGTGGGTAGCCCACCAAAATTCCTCTTGGAGCGCATTATGATGCCTTCAAGAGGTCACTAAAGAACCCAGACTAACATCTAAAGAACTGCAGGCCTAACTTACCTCAGTTAAAAAGCAAGTAAACCCTACGACATGACCAACATTTTGAAAAGCTGGAAGGTATCAGATGAAACAAATACTTATTTTTTTCTTCTGAAATAAAATCCCCTCTCAAAGATAATTAATAGTATTGACAGCTTGGGACGGGAACTGCAGACCACATCCAGAGCCGTACCAAGTAACCTATCACGTCAGCAATGGAAAACACGGAGAAGTATGGCAAACGTTGGATTTAAGAGCAAGAGTTTGTAATTTTGTAGCCTTAAATGACATCATGGAAGCAAACACTTTGGTCTTGGTGAGGCAGAAGAATACTTATGGCCACAGCCAGATAAATACGACCCTTCATGAAGCTATAGGTAGCGTGAGCGCAACGGGATTGACATAAGTCAATAAATTTCATAGTTTTTTTAATATATAATTACAAAACGCATCGAGATTATCATGCAGAATTATTTCGAGACATCCATGATTGATAACAAAGTCCTTGTTCTGGTCGAAATATAAGGTTATCGCCTTAAACAAAACATTTAAATTGCAGTGTTCACTCTATTTATTGCAACTTGCTGCATATCCTGAATACATGCCCCGGATAAGCACTCCAGGATCATAATGATCCACAAAACTTAGTTTTGAAAAATCGTGTTAGCAATTGGGCTCCAAAAACCATTTGAATTCTTTATTTAATCGTCAGTAATTTTGATATGATTCTCTGAAAGTAAAGGAGCCAGAAATGATGTCACAGCCATTTCTGGAGAGGAGAGGAGAATACTTAGAATTGAAAGTGCTTTGACAAGGATAGGGCACTTAATCAATGAAATGTGTACCACCAACATTACATTGGAAGACCCATTTAATTGATCCATGAGCTAAAATATTATTGTGAAAGAGAGTTAACATGCCCTTTAAGGTCACTGTTCACAATTCCATAATAATAGAGACTGGACAAAAATGACATCCATGAGAGAATTGCAAGGCAAAAACCTCTGTTGACCAAAAATAACACAAAGAATCATCTCACATTTGCCCAAAAACATCTTGATGACCTCTAGACTTTTGAGATTATTTTCTGCAGACTGATGAGTAAAAAGTGGTAATTTTTGGAAGACATGGTTCCCGTTACATCTGCCATTAAGCTGACACAGTGCTCCATAATAGAAACATCATCAAAACATATGGTGGCGGTTGTGTATTTCTGCTTGGCTGCTTCAGGACATGAATTCTGCTGTCAAACAGAAAATCCTGAAGGAGAATCCTGATCCTGGTCATCAGTTTGAGACCAAAGTTACCCATGCCATGTGCGCTAATGCATCCCATACTATCATGAATCCTGGCTTTTGAACTGTGTACTGATAACCAGCCAGATGGTCCATATTTATTCGGGAGGACGCGTTGTCCATAATTTCCAAAAATAACATTTTGGCCAGACCACAGGACAGTTTTCCACTTCGCCTCAGTCGATTATAAATGAGTACAGACTCAGAAAAAGAGGTTGCGTGTTTGGATCTTTTTACGTAGTATATGGTTTCATTTTTACATTGTAAGGTTTTAACTTGCATTTGTGGCTGCAGTGACGGACTGTGTTCACTGACAGTAGTTTCCAGAAGTGTTCCTGAGCCCATCCAATGAAATCCGCTCCAGAATCTTGCCTGCTTTTTATGCAGTGCCACCTTAGGGCCTGAAGATCTTTGCTACTCAGTATTGATTTTGGCCTTGTCCCTGGAGTACGAAGATTTCTCTGGATGATGATTTTATGTTCCATAGATGTGAAATCCCTAAATCCTTTGCAATTTTATGAAGAAAGATGAAAAGAAACATTATTCTGAAATTGTTGAACAATTTGCCCATGCAGTCTTTCACGGAGTGGTGAAGCCCTTGCCATGTTTACTTTTGAAAGACTCAGCCTCTCTAGGATGCTGTTTTTATACCGTCATGTAACTGACCTGTTGCCAGTTTACCTACACTGAACAAAAATATAAACGCCCCATGTCAAATATTGATGCCACATGGAGTTAACAACTCTAAGTGAGCATAAGCTGACTTTTACTTGTTCAATAGGGATATTTCTCTTGATTTGTGTACCATTTTTTAATCCATCTCTCTGTCAGTGAGCATTTGCTCAGTGATGCAGTGATTTCACTCAGTACATGGGTGTGGCATTTCCAGACGGTGATCAGACGGAATGTACCCAGACAGTACCCAGACACTCCTTATACTGGGGACAATAAAAGGCCACCCCAAAATGTCAAATTTTGTCAAAAGTCATCATGCCTCAGATGCCTCAGGTCATGCGGGAACATGCCATTGGCATGCTGGATGCAGGGATGTCCACCAGAGCGGTCGCTGTGCAGCTGAATGTGAACTATCGGACGATAGGCCGTTTGAGAGTTTGTTTCCAACTGACGGGCAGTACTGCAAATCGACCTCATCCACGTCGGCCACGTGTGACCACACGAGCACAAGATCGCTACATCCGGCTCGTCCACCTGCGGGATCGGCTCAGATCAGCGACACGCACAGCGGATGAGACCGTTGGTCTGCACAACAGACGCATCACACCACAGACAGTCCGTAACCGCCTGCGAGAAGCCAACTTGCATGCTTGGCGTCCCCACCGTGGTCTGGATCTCACTGCTTTCCGGCGTCAGAACCGACCCGCATGGGCAAACGCACACGTTCGATGGCCCTTGGCACGCTGGAGAAGAGTGCTATTCACAGACGAATCCCAGTTCCAGTTTTTTGTTAATAAAAACTCAAAAATTTGACATGGGGCGTTTATATTTTTGTTCAGTGTAATTAGCTGTGAGATCTTCCACCAAATATATATATTTTTTGCATCATCCAACCTTTTCAGTCCTTCGTTGCCCCTGTCCCAGATTTTTTGAAATGTGTTGTTGGCATCAAAATATGCAGATATTTTTCAAAAAAAAAATTTCTCAGTTTAAACTTCTGATATTTTGTTTTTATACCATTTTCAATTAATTACAGCGTTTAAATTATTTGCAAGTCACTGCATTCTGATTTCATTTACATTTTATACAGCGTCCTAAATTTTTTTGGAAACGGTTGTTGCTATATAGAGAGTTCTTTAGGTTTTGAGACACAGCCATAGTCTTTTCATGATGTATATTTACTTGAAATATTGTGTTACAGGAAATGGCAGCATGGCCATTATCTTGCCCATAGTCTTATCACATGTAGCATATTTCCCTTGGAAATGTTGGCTTCAACGGAAATGATGACATAGCTGTTGTCTTACGTGGTTTTCATTGTACTTACTCCTCGTAATGCTGACTTCTGTTGAATCGATACATGCTGTTGTCTCACTTAAGATTCTATATCACATACGTTTATGCTTGTCTATAGTTTCAGTCTATATATGCATTTTGCAGTTGGAGTCCAACGCTCGATAGCCTCTGATCATCGGCCATGCCTGCATGGCTTTGTTTTGGGGGTTCATGCAGCACTATTGGCAGTTGGCTCCGTGTATGCTTTCATGGACGTGCAGGGAGCAATGTTACCAATCGATTAATTATTGCTAGTTCAAACATTCATTGTGTTGATCTCTCATTGTGCATTTACTTTTATTAAGGTGATGCTGGCAGAAATGATAATCAGTGAAAATTGTTAATAATTCAAAACCTAAGGTGCTCTCTGGTAGGCTTGTTATTTAAGAGTGTCAGTCACCTCTTTTTAATGGTTGAACCTCAAAGGATGATTTCTGAAATGTGATTTAATTTTGAGAGTAAAGAGAGCTAAACGGGTGTTAAAGTGTTTCACAGTGTTGTATTGCATAACTTATTTGGTAATATTATGTTGGCAGAAAGCAACATTTTCTCTTGGCGAGTTGTGTAACTGGCTCCTTTTGACACTTGATTTTTTTTTTATCAAGTTTGCTACCCCCCATCATCCAGAGTTGGGTTCAAGTACTTTCAAGTACTTTCAAGAATTGGATGAAAGTATTTTTTTTTAAATACCAAAGTGCTTGCACTTGTATCAGAGTACTTCCTATTAATGCCTAAAGTAGTTGTACTTGTATTCAAGTACTTTTCAAAGTTCTTGACCAATCTGTTTCCTAAGTGCTGACAGAGATTGGTCAAGTTTTGGAAATTACTTTGATACAAGTACATGTACTTATTATTAGGTATTAGGCCTAATGCCTAATAATAGGCATTATTAGGTAGTACTCAGATACAAATACAAGCACTATGGTATGTAAAAAAAATATTCTTGCATACAATTCTCAAAAGTACTTGAAAGTACTTGGACCCAACTCTGCCATCATCATAAATCAACAATTTATTAAAGCATATGGCAATACATAAGACATGATTTGCCTCGCAGTCTGTGGCTAGCAACCCTGTTTTATCCCAGTCAGCTCTTCCTTAATAATTATTATTTTCTTTGTGGGCCACTTTTCAACCCGAGAGCATGACGTGCTTCCCATACACAAGATAAAACAATCACATAACAAAAGGAAACAAAGCACGTAAAAGTATGTATTTAAAAAAAAAAAAAACTTAAAAACAGGTGGAAGCACAACAAAGTTAGATTATGTGCACAATACGACTAGTGGTCCGGTACAAAGGCTAGTCTGTGAAAATGCGTCTTTAAACAGGATTTAAAAGCACAAACAGTGTCAGCCAGCCAAGTGCTAATTGGAAGACTGTTTCTAAGCTGAGGTGCCGGTACTGCAAACACTCAGTCACCCTTTGACCTTAACCTGGACTTTGGAACAGCTAACAGGCTTAACCCATCAGATCTGGGAGGCCTTTTCTGGCATGTAAAGCCTTGCAAGTCAAGAGTAAAATTTTAAAATGAATTCTAAGAAGACGGGTAACCAGCACTGGGAGGCTAAAACTGGGGTCATGTGAGAGGAGTGTTTGGTTTTTGTCATAAGTCTGGCTGCAGAGTTCTGATCAGTCTGGAGCTGGGCTACATCTCTGGCACTGAGGCAGCTAAACAAGGTGTTACAACAGTCCAGCTGTGAGGAAATAAAAGCATGAATAATTTTTTTTTTGTAAAAGGTAACATTGTTTTGATTTGGAAAATATTCCTGAGGTGATAGAAACAAGATTGTACCACTTGTTTGAGTTTCGTCCTAAGCTTTGGTCTTTGTCAAAGATAACACCCAAATTTTTTTCAGGCCCTTTAATATATGGGAAAGGGGGCCAAGCAGTGGCTGGACTTCATTCCAAAAGTGTTCAGGGCCAATGATGAGCACCTCCGCTCTGTCAAAATTTAACTGTAAAAAGTTCTGTGACATCCAGTCTTTTACATGAGTTATGCAGCTCTGTAGTGTGGCGAGCTAGGTGTGTTCACAGGGCTTAATCAAGAAATATAACTGTGTATCGTCTGCATAATTGTGAAATGAGATGTTGTGGTGACGAATGATATGACCTTATGGTAGCATGTATAGAGAGAAGAGAATTGGTCCAAGAATCAATCCTAGAGGTATGCCACGTACTGTCTGTGCAGTTAAGGGGGTGAATGAATCAATTGAGACATATGCTTTTCTATTTGACAGATAGGAGGAGAACCACTCCAGGGCCATTCCAGAAATGCTCACGCAGTCCTTAAATCTATTTTTTAGGGTAGCATGTTCAATGGTGTTGAATGCTATGCTGAGGTCAAACAGTACTGAGTTGGAGCAGCGTCTGGAATCGGCAGCCATTAAAAGATTATTTGTAACCCTTATGAGAGCTGTTTTGGTGCTTTGTAGCTTGCGAAATTCAGATTTCAAAAATGCCATTGTTGTTTAGTGTCCCTGGAAGTTGTTCTAAAACCGGTTTCTCAAGAATTTTGGAAAAAAAGGCAACTTTGATATTGGTCCAAAACTGTTTAAAACTGAAAAACAGTTGAAATAATCAGGGACACATCCAGAGCAAAGAGAGATTTAAGATTTGGAGCAGGTTAGGGCCTATTTCTGTGATCACTTCTCAGAACAATTTAGCTGGGATAATGTCCAGATGGCTGGATGAGGGTTTCATGTAGGACACCGTATCAATGACAGTTTTCACGTCAACTGGCTGTAAGCTCTCTAATAGACTCAAAGGATACAGACAAGGAGGAATCGTGGGAGAAGGTAGAGGGGTGATGTTTGCTTGAATTTGGTGAATTTTGTTGAGAAAGATGGAGAGAAATTTCTCACATTCAACAGCAGATGAAGCAGAGGGAGCTCAGTTTAAAAAAGAAAAATCAGCATTAATGACATTAATGCAACTTTGCAAACACACTCCATTCTCCATTGCCTAAAAAAATGAGCTTGGAAATACAATGAAAAATTCAGGAGCACAACCTGACAGTTCTACTGACCAATTTATTACTGTTGGAATAGTGCAGCTTGTTTTTTTACAGTATGAGGCCAGATCTCGTGAATGCAATTTCTATACATTGGTTTCCAATGCACTTTTAATATTTGGTGGAAATAAACCCTAAAAGTGGTCAAAACTGATTAATTTTTTTTCCCAAAATTCTCATAGTAAAAACAAAATTATGCCAAATATTGCAGCAATTTTTTCTCTGAAATTTTGCCCGGAAATAGCATGATATTTACTTGGTTCTATAGAGTATCACAAATGATCTGCCCTCATGAAAGTGACAAGGGTGACGTATTCTTACTGTACTGCACTGCCTCTCTGCTTGAGGTGGTTTGAGTTCACTTTCTGATGGTCAGTGTTGGTTCTACTTCAGGTCTGCTGACTTTCCCGGATGGAGGGCATGGTGTTCCACGAAATGAAGGTGTGTTTGAGAACAACAAGCTGCTTCGGCGGGAGAAGTGCCAGGCGGTCGTGCAGCGAGCGCTGGGCTCGGCCTCCACAGCCCGTGGGCTTTCAGTATGACCAGCAGGCTTTGCTGCTCACAGGCAGGGAGCACTCAGGGATGGATGACAGGGTAGCACTCCTCCCCCTCACTCCACCCATCTCCTACTTCACCTAACGGCCTCAGTGGTGGTGGGCTGGTGCTGTTTACCGCATCCCTTCTGCCTGCCACTTTACTTATGCGCTCAGAAATTTGTGCCACCTTGGTTTCATTTCAGGCTATGGTGTGCCCCATCTGGGACAATCTTCAACCTAACGTTGGTGTTCTTCACACACAAACATTCACATTCAAGTTGGATTTGATATCAGACCTCTTAAGACCCAAATCCAGAGAAGTCCACCCCCCCCAACCCAAAAAAAAAATTACCATCTGTCGACAAGACCATCGAATGGAAAGCTCTCTTCATCCTCTCATTTTCATATTTGTCACACTTAAATGTCTCAGGTCAAACTAATTTTCATATGAGAAAAAGATAACCAGAATTGCAGTTTTTAAATTATTTCATTTATTGAAGGAAAAAAGTTATTCAACTCTACCTGCCCTTATATGAAAAAGTAATTGCCCCCTATGTCATTAAATCAACCAATTACACAAATTTACTTGATAACTGGGTTCAGATTCATGAGAAGCACCCAGCCATAATTATTGCCAGTCCTGCTGAATCTAAACATCACTTAAATAGAATCTGTCAGGCTATGTGAAGTTGGGGAAAAAAATGGCGCATGATGCCGTGATCAAAAGAAATTTGATGAGAAACAAAATCGTTGATATCTATTAGCCTGGAAAGGGTCACAAAGCCATTTCTATAGCTTTGGGACTCCAGTGAACTGTGGTGAGGGCTATTATCTACAAGTAAAGAAAACTCTGAACACTGGTGAAACTTTCCCGGAGTGGCTGGCCTACCGAAATTCCTCCAAGAGAGGACTCATCCAAGAGGTGACAAAAGAACCCAGACTAACATCTAACAAACTGCAGGCCTCGTATACCTCAGTTAAGGTCAGTACTCATGATTCCACGATATGAAAGAGACTGGGCTAAAATGGCATCCACGGGAGAAAGCCACTGCTGACCAAAAGAACCCAAATGCTCATCTCATATTTGCTAAAAAACATCTTAATAACCTCCAAGTCCTTAGGGATAATATTCTTGGACTGATGAGTCAAAAATTGAACTTTTTGGAAGACATACAGTAGGTCCTGCTATATCTTGCAAAAAGCTAACAAAGAATTGCACATTAAGAACATCATGACAACAGTCAAACATAGTGATGGCAGAGTGATAATCTGGGGCTGCTTTGCTGCTTCAGGAAGTGGGCGATATGCCATAATTGATGGAATTATGAACTCTAAGTCCTGGTGAATGTCCATCCATCAGTTTGTGGCTTAAAGCTGAAGTGCAGTTGGGTTACATAGCTGGACAATGATCCATAGCACACAAGCAAGTTCACCTCTGAATGGCCTCAAAGAAACAAAATTAAGGTTTTGGAGTGGTCTCGTCCTGACTTGAATCCAGCTGAAATGCTGTTGCATGACCTTTAATGGGAAGTTCACTCTCAAGAAACCCTCTAATGTGGGCAAATTAAAACAATTCTGTGAACTACAGCAATGTAAAAAAAGAAAAAAAAAGAATAATTGCCTGTTATCGTCAATGTTTGATTCCAATTGTTGCCACCAGGGTGGCACACCCAGTTATTGGGTTTAGTGGGGCAATTATTTTTTCACATGGGCATATAGGTTTTGAATAACTCTTTACCTTCAATAAATGAAATCATCATTTGAAAGTTGTATTTTGCGTTTTCTCATGTTGTCTTTGTCTTATATCAAAATTAATTGGATGATCTGAAACATCTAAGTATGACAAATAAGCAAACATATAAATTGGGAAGGGGGCAAATAATGTTTCACGGAACTGAACCTTACCCAGATAAATACGGTCTTTACATTTGAATTATATGTTTGGCCACCAGATCAACACCTGGCAGTATTATTATTATTATTTTTTTTTCACTTAGCTTGCTAGTTTATGGTCATTTCAAAAATTGTTTGAAGCTCTTTTGGGATTGAATTTATTTGTCTTGGAGTCTTATTCTTTGTCAGATAGTGCTTTATGAACCAACCATGGAGTTGAATGTTAGCCTTTGTTAATCAGCACTTACAAGTCACATTTCTGTTATAGTTTATTTATCAAACTACTAAATCTTGCTAGTTAATGTGCTCAACTAGGAATTGCGCCATTCAAATAACTCCTCATGTTTGATGTTTGGCTACATTTCCAAAATGTTGCAAGTTGCCTTCCATTGCTTGGTTGCACAGTCCTCTTCAGAGGCTTCAGAAGTGAGTTTCACTATATTTGGCTTTGAAAGTTTGTTTGCAAACAAAAAGATAAAAATGCAAGGTGTGACTCGAAGCTGGTTTACAATGGTCTCGACATGTCTTTCCTGTCCATGCTGGGCTGTGGCTTGTGAATATGGTCTTTAGTGAGACAGAACTGGTTCAGCAGGTTAAGTATGCTGGTGGTCAGATTGGTGGACTAGCTTTATAGCAGGGGCGTCAAACTGGTCCGTCAGGGGCTGAGGAGCTGCAGGTTTTCATTCCAACTGAGCAGAAGCAGGTCTGATACAACTAATCAGCTGTGGAGGACCAGTTTGACAGTCGCCGTTTCATCTTTCGTCGGCATTTGGCAACAGGGTTCAATCTGTCACCACTTTACTGTTAAAAGCAAGGTTACAACACTGACTACAGATGAAGGGAAGTGTTTATTATGTTGAGCAAGAGAGATCTTGAGAATTAAAGATGTAGAGTTGCTTAAACCCCATCCAAGGTCAAGATTTTGAGGGTCAAGACTGATAATGAGACCAAGCCCAGGTTTATGTGGACTCACGGCAGAGAACTCAAGATGAAAAATCCACCACAGATCACTTTCACTCAAATATTTGAATGCAACTTCATTGCTTTACAGCAGGGCTTTGCTCATTTGTGCATTTGTCATACGTTTGTAGAATTCCAGTATCATTTCACACTCTGTGGGGTTTTTATATGGAAAACGGAAACCTTGTTGATGCTACTACGGGACTGGAAAGGTGGATTATTAAAAATCTCTTTTTATGAACCTACACAGGCCAGTTCCTGGAGGGCAAGAAGGGCTGCAGATTTGTTCTCCACCTGATTTAGCCAACCAGGTTAAAAAAAACGGATTCTGTTCCCCCTCAAAGATCTGAGTAGGGAACAGGAAAATGTTAAAAATGTCTTTTTGTCTCCACATGTTCGCGTGGGTTTCCTTCCACAGTTCAAAGACATGCATATCAAGCTAATTGGAGACTCTAAATTGTCCATAGGTATGTGTGTGTGTGTGTGTGTGTGTGTGTGTGTGTATGTGTGTGAATGGTGTGTGCTCCCTGTGATGGATTGGCATGCTGTCCGGGGTGTGTCCCCGGCTTCTACCAATAGTCAGCTGGGATGGGCTCCAGCTCCCCCATGATCCGATTGAGGAATTAGAGATGATGGAATAAAAATAACATGTATTGGTATTGTTGACTTGGCATGTTGATGGCAGTCTTATTTATTTGGGAATTTATTTTGGAATTGGAATAGAATTTGTGAGATGCATTCTGAAAAGATCTGCTCTCAGAGGGGAGACCATGTGACAGATGAAATGCATACTATATATGCAAATATATGTTTCAAAAACATGAATTTGAGATGCGATCTAAGTGTGGCCGATTTTCTGGGTCGGAACCCTCTGGAATTGTAGTTAGTTTTTGGAATAGACCTGGAAGTGTGAGAGTAAGCAGTAGCTACTGTGTGTCACTTCAGCCACTTGGTCTGTTGTCAGTTCTCAACCTCCAGTGTCTCAGAATGACATGATGCAAGGTGAGGTCATGCACTTGCTGATTGGCAATCATCTGTTTTTTGTGCAATACCATTTGGTAAAATTGCCGAATTATGGGGATGGGGTAAATACCACCAAATGTATTGATAAATTTTCAAATGTGTGCTTTATGGTGCTCATCCCATAATTCTGAGTTCAGTTGTGCTGATATGTGGGAGTGTTTGTTTCTTGATGATGAATACACTTTTCTGTTGAAATCTGTCGATAGATTCCATTATAGATTGACCGATTCGACGTGAATAGCCTCAGTGCCCAACATATCGTCCGGGGGAAGATAATTGTATTACAGGCTAAGGAAAACAACACATTTTAGAGCAAGTGGATCTCTCCACTTTGAAAAGATTGTTCTGTACACTTTATTGTTAATATGTATTTATTTAAACCGTTTGTTATGAAAAGGATTATTGGTTAACTAATCTTAAGAGTATTGTTTAAATGATGTAGCTGTGAGGTCTAAAGTCTTGTCTGTTTGTCACATTTCACTTCTTGCCTTAACCTTGAGTTGAGTTGTTTTAAGTGCAGCTTTTATGTGGTGTTGCTGAATACCACACATGTACTGGCGACCTAGGAAAATGGATGGATATATTTTATCAAGTTCAGCTCGACATGCTTTTTACAAAGTCTACTGCCTTTATGTTCAGTAATCTATCTCAGAACATGAAGAATATGCAATGTATTGAACAACTTTGTCTCAGAAACACTTTGGAAAATTGGGTGTGAGCTCCAGAGGAAAAATTTGTGCTTGGCCAAGAATTGTTATTAGAAAACTCACACGAAGTGCAGCAAATTGTTTATAGTAATTGTCTATAAGGAAGTAAGGAACTATATAATAATTTTTCCCTTTAAATTTTTTGTTAATCTCTCATCATCAGTTGAATGTCTTTTCAGGTTGAATGGTACTGTTGATGCAGTACTTATTTTTTATTCTTTAACTTTCATTTTTTTCTTAATTTGCTCAACTTTACTGGTAAAAAAAAAAAAAAAAAGTAGTAAATCATCATGCTTTAATCCTTCGAACCCTGCATTCTGTAAAGGGGTCATAACCCCCACCCTGAATTATTTTAATAAATTATGCTAATTTTTGTGAATAAGGTCACATGACAACCAGAGGTCATGTGATTCAAGTCACATGCTTGGAAGCTGGTTTTCTGGCGTTGCGGGTTATTGCATGTTCTCTATGTGGCTGCTTAACCGGCCTATAGTGTTCAAAGGGTTTAGGAACAGATGTTTTGTGTTTGCTTGCGAGGTATGTGCATTTTGGTGCTATAAAAGATTGACAAAATGAATACTTTATGACCATCCGGAAGAGTGAAGTAAGATGTGGAGAATCCTTTCTGAAACCTCATGAAGCAGAGGCATGGACCAGCCTTCCTGCAGTGGTGGATACACTCCGGTTTATAGAAAATTGATTGGCCTTGATGGACTTGTAAAGTTAAATTGCTAATGTATATGTTTTACTTTCACAACTGTCCTTTTGCATCCTTGTCAAATATATTTAAAATTGCGGTTATCATCCGGTTAAAGTTAGCATAGTACACAGCCAGAGCTAATACTCGTAGAAAGGGTCTGTGTGTCAAAACACACAAAACCTTCAAGACATTTTACCTTCACGTCATGTTTTGAGCCCCTATAATGAAATCCACTTCTGGACCCTGCCAACATTTCAGTGTTATTGTAACTCACCAGTTTTTAAAAGAAGTGATGACTTAATCCAAGCCCAAATCACCAGAGATACAAAGTATGATCAAAAAGTCCTAAGACTTTGCTTTTATTTTGAAAGGGACAGCCTATAATAACGATGTGCGTACATTATTTATCTAAGTAATCTCCCCCCCTAGCCAATGCACTTCTTCCCCAACGTCTCTGCAATTTTCAGAAGCAATAATGCAAAGCAAAGTTTTGCTTTGAATTAGTATGCATGGCTGGAATATCACAGAATCAACTTCAGTTTGATTTTTGGGAACAATAATATGTCCTAAGGGGCTGTATTGGGAGAGTACATAGGATGAGTTATCATATTTTTCACAGAACACTTGATGCACGCGTGCACATTCTTTCCTGCTTACTCTTCCTAAGATGGGCAAGAAACACACCAGTCTTTAAGCCTGTATCACAGCATAAGCATATGGTCTGGAGAAATAGTTTGTCTGAGGAATAGATCACTTTTTGTTATTAGTACACAACTCAGTGGAATTTTGTGCCTGATTACGGGCACCTGTACCAGAGGTTGTCTTAGAATTTTTTTATTATACCTCGTATGTTATACCTTAATGTTCTGTATAGCACTTTGTGCACTACTAGAATAGTGTTGAATTAATGAAGTTATGATTGTTATGGATCAGGTATATTAAACCCTGATCTCATTTGCGTACCGTGGGATTTCCTAAACGGGCCTCTTTCATCCACAGTGCGTGAGTTAGGTGGCGTCGACTGCTCTTTGAGCCCCTCAGAAAAAAAGTTTCCATGGAGAAATTTTTTGGTTTGTATCTCCAAGACCAAATGCATGCAGCTGGGCAACGGTCTACAAATAGGGAGTATTAAAGCACTTTCTGGAGTGCCTCTTATCCTAACTGACAGATAAGAGTTTGGTGCAAAAGTTTGAATATGTTTCTCTGGGGTGTATAATGTACACCTAAACTGTTCATGTTTACAGGTTTGCATTGTCTCATTTCTGGTTTCAGCTGAACCTTGCTATATCACATAATCACCTATATGAGTCTGTCTCTCGCAAAAGCTTTAATGGTGTAAAAAATAAAAACAAATGCTGCTATTAACTTGTTGCCTAAGGAAGAATGGAAAAAAACTACAAGGTTTTTTTTCCTTATGTGAAATGTAACTGACTCGAAGGTATTATTTAGTCCTCTAAAGAGAAAGCAAAAAAGGAAATGATTTTGAGACATCACTTTCAATTCTGGTTTGGTTTGATTTTGTTTTATTGTACCAAACAACCCCTAAGGGCTGACAAGTGTTCTGTCCTCTTTTTGCCTACAAATTTGTACATTTGTTTAATACACTGTAAATGCCCCTATGCATTTGTAGTTCAGTATATTGCATTATAACTGAGGTGCTGCCTGGGATGTAACCTGTCACTCGTATTTATGTGCTGTTCGCACTTGTCTGGGGGGGAACGTAGATCACTAGTGCATCTCTCTACATCATTCCACATCTTGTCTAAGTCATAAAGGAATACAGCCTAATAATTTGTTGCAAATAAATTCCTGCGTTGAAATAAGTTCCTACATTAAAAGGCAAGAAAACAACCCAGCTGTGAAAATGAAATTGTAATGTGTTCTATGTTTTAGTGTGTTGGGCTCTGTGAATGGGACACTGCACTAATGTGTGAGCCATTGAAAAGATACTGGGATCTCTATGCACTTTTTAGCGAGTGATTTTCAGTCATAAAAATCTCTATAAATTCTGTATATCTATAGAAGAAACGGATCACAGGCCTTGCTGCACTTTCCATCAGGCACAGAAATATAGCCGCGATTTGGTGCATTCTGTGCATTTGGGTCTGCAGTTGTTGATCTACAAGATCCAACTCTGGCATGTTCAGCCTGTAAATATTTTCATCTGACAACCTTGGAGTTGATGGTGCACTGCATTGGTTCCTTTCTTTTTTATTTATATGCACTACAGTGCCCTCCTGTGGGTGACTCGCATCATTACATGCTGTAATAGCTTTACGTTGGTCAATGCGCTGTCCATTCTAATGGGGGGAAAATGTGCTGTATGACTTAGAACTGTATGCAAGTTGCTTTGTTGCTTCACCATTGCTGAATTATGAGAAAATGACAATAAACTCAGAATGCAAAACGCCTATTATTGTTTTCTTGTTTCATAATGTCAGCACCTTAATGAGTCAGAGATATGTCATGATGTTTTGAACAATTGCTATTCTTCACCTTCTACCATTCCAATTACTTTTGAATCAACAATACAACAAAATGTGCAAACAGTAGAGGGGTCTGAATACTTTCTGAAGCCACTGTATGGGTTTAAAATTCTGACTGGCACCATTTATGTCCTTGCTTACACCAACGAGCAAAAACATGATGACCCCTCACAGATGGTGCAGATAAGGTTGATTATTACATAAGAATGACACTTATGACACTTTTCAAGGTCTGGGATATTTTAAGTGCTATGCTAGCAGTCAATCTTCCAGTCCTTGTACTGGATGCAGGAGAAATAGGCAGGCGTAAAGACCTGAACAACTTTTAATCGGGACTTAATTGTTCCAGCCAGGCAAATGGGTTGGAACATCTCTGAGACGGCAAGGCTTGTGAGGCTCTCCTGGTTCACAGTGGTGAGTACCAACAGGCAGACATCGAGGAGGGACAAATCACCAACCAACTACAGGGTGTTTGGCGCCAAAAGCTCATCGACGCACAATGGCAGTGAAGGTTACTGTCAGAACTCACAGAGAAGCTACTGAGGCATGAGTCGCAGAAGATTTTATGGATGCTATGGGAGCAGTGTGCCTCCAGTGCATTCAGCCCCGTTGTATACTGGCCTGTGTAGATGCAAACTGATCAAAGTTCCCAGGCTAATCGCTGTCCGCAGACAAAAGTGGGGACAATGGTGTCGCAAGCACCTGAACTGAACCCTGTGAGAAGCAACAGAAGAGGGTCACCAGGGCCCGGTTTCAGAAAGCGGGGTTAGTGGTAACTCTGAGTTTGTTAACTCAGAGTTGCAGGAAAATGAGTTTTCCGGTTCACAATGCGAGTTCAGTCCAACTCTGAGTCAGTTGCCGTGGCAACATACTTCGTGAAGCTAACCTGCTCGGTGGCAGGTTTTATTCAGGTAACTCAGAGTTTCTTCTCCTCCTGAGACTGGAGACTGAGGAGATGTTAGACATGGTGTGTCCGGTCCTTGAAGAGACTGGACATTGAAGCGCAAATACTGAGAAGAAATCTCCGTTAGGAGAGAGTTATCTGACCATGTTTGGATGTTTTATCATTTCAGGATAAATATTTCCTTGAGCGTTCCGTTTCTCTATGGAATCCATAATTTATTTCACCAAAATTCTCAGCCCGCATATTGCTCGTGTGACACACTGAAGACATGCTCCCAGTTCAGAACCAATTGTGTAGCTCTTTTTTTTTTTTTTTTTTTTGCAAACGGCAGATTTCATTATCGTTTTGTTCGTTTTGTTTTATTACGGAAAGAAACAATCACGACCTCATTCATTAAAGGCACAGTCAGTTTCTACCACGAGTGGGCTCTTCAAAATACAAAATAATGAATAACTCGCTGGAGAGTTTTAACTCTTCACAATACATGTCAGAAAGTCTGCAAATTTGCTATAATGAATGATCAGCAGTTCATATGTTCAATTCATTCCAATTCAAAAGACCTCAAGATAGAATAAATCATGTTTTAAAATGTGAAAATTAAAGTCTGTGGAATTATCCTGAAATATGTCATTTGCATCAGCTTGGAATGAGAAAAAAGATTCCACTTGTATCATCTTAAATAAAATAAGGACAACTTAAACTTGCATTTTTTATTGCTTTGCTTCCTGCAAGAACAAATGCAGTAGTTAATATTAGACCGGGACCCCAGGGGGGTCAGCCTAGCTGGGAAGGTTACCAATTCTAATCCCTATAACAGTGTCGGGCATGGGTCCCAATAGAAGGATCTGGACTTCTGCCGGGCTCCAGCTGGTGTAGTAATGAGGGGTAAAAATGTGACACGCCCAACCCAGGTAGATCAATCTAGAAAGTAACAACTTGAAACATCCCTGTGTTTAATGCTGGTCATCTCCACACCTTAGGATGAGGGGTGCCAGACAATCTCATTGGTGGGAGGGGCCCGGCAGACAGAATTATAGGGGTCCCCAAAGTTGAGCTGGATCAGCTAATAGAGTTACAGGATGAAACCTGGTGCAAAATGTTCAGCACAGCCCCCTGTTTCAGGAATGGCCACTGCCAGAAATTTCCTGTGGTGGGGTACCCCCGGCAGGAGCCCCTGATTGGGCCACACCCAAAATTGAGCTAGATCAGCTCATTGAGTTACAAGGCAAACCCTGGTGCAGCCCTCTGGCCAGAAACATCCTGTGGCACGGTGTGCTTTGTTCGTACATCCTAAATAGATGGTCAGTGATGACACAAGCAAATTCTTTGGAAACGTTAGCGAAGCTGTGGATTTAGGTTTGTGCTTGTGTCTTTTTTTTGCACACTTATATTGTGTCATAAGCAATACCCGGTGATGTAAATGTTTTAAAATACATGTATAGCATGTATTAAGTACAATTATAAAAGCAAATATTGTATCCTGGAACCAATGATATAAACACAAATTTAGCTAAAGTATTTTAATTATAAACCAGTATATCCATGGAATACAGTGGGCCATTGTTCTTTACCAATACTGATGCTCATGGTCAGTATACAAGGACAAGCCATCTTTGTTTCAACAGGCCAAACACCTGGTTCAGCTCTAAACAAATGTGTTTAAGTACGGCATTAGGAAACAGGAAATACTGCAGGGCTTAAAACATGTTTTGGAACCTGATTGCCCTGGTGGGCAACCTCTCTTTTCAGTTTTCAGATTTTTGGTTGCTCAACCTATGCTTTTGGTTGCCCAAATTTTTAATAAAGTTTCTTCAGTAGAGAATAGCAGTTTATCTTTTATTTCATGGCCAAAGCATTTCTCACAACACACAGTGCAATAATAGAAGGACATGAAGGAAGGTGGTGAGTGGAAGAAATTCTGACACATCAAGTTGTTGCACAATACTGTAACGTTTGTGCTTTGTGCACAGTTCAGATGCACGGAGGACAGGAGGTTGAGGACTGGACTCAGGTGCAAGGATGGACTTGGTTGTATTTTATTATGCTTGCTGCATCACAGCAGGCACAAACATTGCAAAACAAAAACAAAGAGGAAACGAGGTTCCTTAATAAACACTATCAGTAATACAGAGCCTGGGCTAAAGCTGCAGTAACAATTTATTACTAACAGGACAGAAAAAAGAAAAGAGGTTCCTCTCAATATATATCCAGTATACATGCATATTACAGTGAGTGAAGCTACAACCCCCATTCCAAAATAGTTGGGACAAAGTGTAAATTGTGAATAAAATCAAAATGCAATGACTATCAGATCACGCGAGCCAATATGTTATTTACAATAGAACATAGATAACATTTCAAATGTTGAAACTGAGACATCTAACATTTTTATCTACAAAATGAGCTTATTTCAATTTTTCTGGCTGCAACAGGTCTCAAAAAAGTTGGGACACAGGCAAAAAAGGGCTGAAAAAGCAATTAATATATGAGAATCAGCTGAAAGAACATTTAGCAAGTAATTAAGTTAACTGGCCTCAGATGTGTAACGTGATTGGCTATAGATGGGATGTCTTAGAGAGGCTGAGTCTCTCAGAAGTAAAGATGGCCAGAGGCTCGACAACCTGTGAAGGCTTGCGTAAAAAAATTGTGGAATACTTTAAAAACAATATTCCTCAAGGTCTCATCATCGACAGTGCATAACATCATCAAAAGATTCAGAGAAACTGGAAAAATCTCTGTGCGTAAGGGACAAGGCCAAAGACCTTTACTGGATGCCCGTGATCTTCGGGCCCTCAGATGCCACTGCATCACTCACCAGCATGATTCTGTCATTGACATTACTAAATGGGCCCAGGAATACTTCAAGAAACCACTGTCTGTAAACACAGACTGCCGTGCCATCCACAGATGCCGCCTAAAACTCTATCATGCAAAAAGGAAGCCATTGTTGAGCATGATCCAGAAGCGCCGCCGTGTTCTATGGGCTAAGGCTCATTTAAAATGAACTGTAGCAAAGTGGCAAAGTGTCCTGTGGTCAGACGAGTCCAAATTTGACATTCTCGCTGGAAATCATGGCCGTCGTGTCCTCTGGGCTAAAGAAGAGAAAGACCACCCCTCCTGTTATCAGCACTCAGTTCAAAAGCCAGCATCTCTGATGGTATGGGGATGCATTAGTGCATATGGCGTGGGACACTTGCATGTTTTAAAAAGCACCATGAATGCTGAAAGGTATATAAAGGTTTTAAAGCAACATATGCTCCCGTCCAGGCGACATCTGTTCCAGGGAAGGACTTGTGTATTTCAGCAGGACAATGCAAAACCACATACTGCTGCTATTACAACAGCATGGCTTCGTAGTAGAAGAGCTTTTGTGCTGAACTGGCCTGCCTGCAGTCCTGATCTTTCACCGATTGAGAACATTTGCCGCATAATTAAACGAAGAGTCCGTCAAAGGAGACCCAAAACTCTCCAGCAGCTGGAAGCCTGTATTAAACAAGACTGGGATCAAATTCCAATGGCTTAACTCAAGAAATTTGTCTCCTCAATGCCCAGACGCCTCCACACTCTGTTAAAAAGAAGAGGGGATGCTACACCGTGGTAAACAGGCCCCTGTCCCAACTTTTTTGAGACCTGTAGCAGCCATCAAATTTGAAATGAGCTCATTTTGTGGATAAAATTGTAAAATTTCTCAGTTTCAACATTTGCTATGTTATCTCTGTTCTATTATGAATAAAATACTGGCTGGTGTGATTTGAAAGTCATTGCATTTTGATTTTATTCACAATTTACACTTTGTCCCAACTATTTCAGAATTGGGGTTGTACATCAGGCACTCGGATATGGCAGCAACCTCCCCTGTGTCCTTGGGTCCAGAGCCAGAGCTAAGTCGCAGCGGTGGACGCCTGGTTCAGAGAGGCGGCGAGGGTCTGGGAAGCTACCAACATCCAGATTCGGAGGGCACTCCATCATCAGAAGATCCAGGCAGCCCGGAAACGTCGGGACTCCACCAAGTACCAGCCGGGGGAGTCTAGTTCTGAACTAGGGATCTGCGCCTCCGCCTGCCCTGCAAAAAGTTGAGCCCATGGTTCATCGGCCCCTTCCGTGTCCTCCGAAAGGTCAATGAGTCCGCTTACACCATACAATTGCTGTCTCACTACCACAGTAATAACACCTTTCACACATCCCTGCTTAGGCCGGTGATTGTTGGACCCCGGGCAGAGGCTCCCTCCCCTAAGACCCGTCCCCTGCTCTGGAGGGAGACGGTGGCCCAGCCTACGGGGGCGCAGCCTGCTTCAATCAAGAAGGCGAGCAGGTAAACTCCAATACCTGGTAGACTGGGAAGGCTACGGCCTGGAGGAGAGGAGCAGGGCAGATCACGATGACATCTTGGATCAGAAGCTCCTGGCCGAGTTCCACTGGGCTCACCTGGACCAGCCTGCCCCACACCCCAGAGGGCGCCCTCCTGGCCGAAAATCAGGCACGACGGGAGTCACGCCTTGGGGGGGACGGGGGGTTACTGTCAGGGCACGCCTCCAGCCATCTAGCTCACTGGTCTTCTAAGACCCAGACTCTATTTCTCACGCCCATCACCATTGTTTGCATCTGTGTTTAATTGCCACTGAGTGGTAGCAGGGTGTATTTAAGTCCGCGCCTCACATTTCCCATTGTGAGATCTTGTATATTCCTGCCTGTTTGGCATTGCTACTGTTGTAGCTGAACTCAGTGTTTTCATGTATATATTCTAAACTCTTTAATCTTAGTGTCGTATATGCACTGTATTTAGAGGAACCACGTTTTCTTTTTGCTGTCTTGTTTGTAATACATTGTTACTGCAGCTTTAGCCCAGACTCTGTATTACTGATAGTGTTCATTAAGGAACCTCGTTTCCTCTTTGTTTTTGTATTGCAATGTTTGTGCCTGCTGTGGTGCAGCAAGCATAATAAAATACAACCAAGTCCATCCTTGCACCTGACTCCTCAACTCCTCCGTGCATCTGAACTGTACACAAACCACAAACGTTACAGCAGTGGTCTTCAATGTTGTTCCTGGGGACCCACGGGGTATGCTGGTTTTTGTTTCAACCACAATTGCAATTGCAGGATTTGAAGAAGCTGTTAATGTCTTAATTAGATGTTTTTCATGTTTAGAGATTACTCTCTTTAGCCAAATGTTACAAAGAAACATATATACATGCTGAGAAGAATGAGCTACCCTAGAAGATAGTGTGTTTATTTCTATGCTGCAAGAAATTTCAAGAAATACAACATTTCAAACAGATCAAATTAGACACTGAGGAAATCAGTAAACCCCAAATTGGGCTCCTGGACACAACTGTTTCAAGTTCTTTCAAAAAACTTCAGGAGAACTTAATTAGATTCACATAACACAAAACTGGTTTAACTCTGTACCATTTGCTTGTTGAATAAATTTGCCATGATGTTCCAATTAGTTTTCAGCAATTAGGAGCCAACTACCTCTTTAATTTGATTAGACACATTGTTTTCTCTCATGTTATGCTGTTATTTCCAATACATCACAATGTGGGTATGGCATTTTTTATTCTTGATGGCAAACATAGATATTTGTGTTAACTTGTGAGTTAAGAGGGCAAATAACTGCTCTAAACATTGACTGCATTACAGACAAATTAACATCTTGTTAAAATCCTGTGATTACAATTGTGGTTGGAGCAAAAACCAGCATACACAGTGGGTCCCCAGGAACGACGTTGAAGACCACTGCGTTACAGTATTCTGCAACAACTTGATGCGTCAGAATTTCTTCACTCACCACTTTCCTAAATGTCCTTCCATTATTGCACTGTGGGTTGTGGGAAATGCTTTGGCTATGAAATAAAAGACAAATCGCCATTCTCTATTGAAGAAATTTTATTAAAAATTTGGGCAACCAAAAGCATAGGTTGGGCAACCATAAATCAGAAAACTGAAAAGACCCGGAATCGAACCGCCGCGGGAAGGACGCGACCCCCATGGTGCACGCGCTGAACCAGGTGATTGGCCTGTTGAAAAAAAGATGCCTTGTCCTAGTACACTGACCATGAGCATCAGTATTGGTAAAGAATAATGGCCCAGTGTATTTGCTTTTATAATTGTTCTTAATACATACTATACATGTATTTTAAAACATTTACATCATCGGGTATTGCTTATGAAACAATATAAGCGCGCACAAAAGATCCAAGCACATGCCTAAATCCACAGCTTCATTAATATTTCCAAAGAATTTGCTTGTGTCATCACTGACCATCTACTTAGGATGTACAAACAAAGCACACCGTACCACAGGATGTTTCTGGCCAGAGGGTTGCACTAGGGTTTGCCCAGTAACTCCATGAGCTGATCTGGCTCAATTTTGGATGTGGCCCATTTGGGCGCTTCTGCAGAGAGAGCTCTTTGCTTTTACCCATCATAAGATGCTTCTTATGTGACACCTTGGTAATGAGAAACCTTTTTTTATAGGCCATAAATTAGGACTAATCAGCTGATATTAATTTGCACTGATAGGGGACAGGATTGCTTTCTAAATACTGACAGATTTCATCTGGTTTCTTGGCTTTCCATGCCTTTTTGCACTTCCTTTTCGTCATATGTTCAATACTTATTCCCTGTGTCATTCCACTTTATTACACATAACTTAATTTATGGACTTATTTGTTTTGATTTCTTTGTATGTGTGGAATACTTGGGTTGTTATCGAAATCTGGTGAAAATTTCATGTCAATAGCCTCATGAGAAATGTATTCACTGAGAAAAATGTAGACGCATTCAATACTTATTTTCCCCTCTGTAGCTCAATTTTGGGTGTGGCCCAATCAGGGGCTCCTGCCGGGGGTACCCCACCACAAGAAATTTCTGGCAGTGACCATTCCTGAAACAGGGGGGTTCGCTGAACATTTTGCACCAGGTTTCATCCTGTAACTCTATTTGCTGATCCAGCTCAATTTTGGGGACCCCTATAATTCTGTCTGCTGGACCCCTCCCACCAATGAAATTGTCTGGCACCCCTCATCCTAAGGTGTGGAGATGACCAGCATAAAACACAGGGATATTTCAAGTTGTTACTTTCTAGATTGATCTACCTGGGTTGGGCGTGTCACATTTTTACCCCTCATTACTACACCAGCTGGAGCCCGGCAGAAGTCCAGATCCTTCTATTGGGACCCATGCCCGACACTGTGATAGGGATTAGAATTGGTAACCTTCCCAGCTAGGCTGACCCCCCTGGGGTCCCGGTCTAAAAGTTTATTCATCTCTTGGGTTCTGGGATTGATTCAACACTTTTTGTACCAAAGTTTATTCATCACTTGGCAACAGATTGCTTCTCTGTCATGAACAGCATGATGGGTGTGTGATCCCATGGTGTTTATACTTTGGTATTATTGCTTCTACAGATAAACGAGGCACCTCCAGGTGTTGGGCAATTGCTTCTAAGAATGAACCAAACTTGTTGAGGGTGACATATTTTTCTGAGGTCATGGCAGATTTCTTTTGATTTTACCATGATGTCAAGCAAAGAAGCAATGCGTTTGAAGGAAGGCTTTAAAATACCTCCCCAGATAAACCTCCAAGTGACTCAAATGATGTCAATTAACCACTGAGAAACTTCTACAGTCATGATGTCATTTTTCTAGAATCTTTCAACCTGTATAAAGACACAGTTAACATAGTCCGTAAGCAGTATGCAGAATGTAGACTTCTGACCCGCTGAAATTGTGATACAGTGAATTATAAGTGATATAATCTGTCGGTAAAGAATTGATGCAAAAATTGCTTGTGTCATGTGCAAAAATTTCCAAATGACTCGCCAAAACGTTTATTTGTTTACATGAAATCTGTGGAATGGTTTAAAAATTAGTTCATGTAAAGAAATGAACACGTGTGCATTAACAACTTCAACTGTAGCTTCCAGTTGGATGGAGAGGGATTAGCCATACGTGGTAAGAGGCATGGAGTCCGAAAGGACTAGATATGGCCACAAGCCATAGTGGCCACCATCCTGGAAGCATCACCCTCCTTCAGACACCCGCATTGAAGCATCTCTTTGGCGATCTGACATTAAGAAGGCCAGAGGAATTAGCATTTATGTGCAAACACAAGGATAACCATTAGCCAACATTATGCTTGAAACTGTTTCAGTGTACAGCCGTGGCCAAAAGTTTTGAGAATGACACAAATATTAATTTTCATAAAGTCTGCTGCCTCAGTTTTTATGATGGCAATTTGCATATACTCCAGAATGTTATGAAGAGTGATCAGATGAATTGCAATTAATTGCAAAGTCCCTCTTTGCCATGAAAATGAACTTAATCCCAAAAAAACCCATTTCCATTGCATTTCAGCCCTGCCACAAAAGGACCAGCTGACATCATGTCAGTGATTGTCTGGTTAACACAGGTGAGTGTTGACGAGGACAAGGCTGGAGATCACTCCGTCATGCTGATTGAGTTTGAATAACAGACTGGAAGCTTTAAAAGGAGGGTGGTGCTTGAAATCATTGTTCTTCCTCTGTTAACCATGGTTACCTGCAAGGAAACACGTGCAGTCATCGTTGCTTTGCACAAAAAGGGCTTCACAGGCAAGGATATTGCTGCTACTAAGATTGCAGCTAAATCAACCATTTATCGGATCATCAAGAACTTCAAGGAGAGAGGTTCAATTGTTGTGAAAAAGGCTTCAGGGTGCCCAAGAAAGTCCAGCAAGCGCCAGGACCATCTCCTAAAGTTGATTGAACTGCGGGATCGGGGCACCACCAGTGCAGAGCTTGCTCAGGAATGGCAGCAGGCAGGTGTGAGTGCATCTGCACGCACAGTGAGGCGAAGACTTTTGGAGGATGGCCTGGTGTCAAGAAGGGCAGCAAAGAAGCCACTTCTCTCCAGGAAAAACATCAGGGACAGACTGATTCTGCAAAAGGTACAGGGGATTGGACTGCTGAGGACTGGAGTAAAGTCATTTTCTCTGATGAATCCCCTTTCCGTTTGTTTGGGGCATCCGGAAAAAAGCTTGTCCGGAGAAGAAAAGGTGAACGCTACCATCAGACCTCTGTCATGCCAACAGTAAAGGATCCTGAGACCATTCATGTGTGGGGTTGCTTCTCAGCCAAGGGAGTGGGCTCACTCTCAATTTTGCCTAAGAACACAGCCATGAATAAAGAATGGTACCAAAACATCCTCCGAGAGCAACTTCTCCCAACCGTCCAAGAACAGTTTGGTGGCTCAGGGAACAAAACATCAAAATTTTGGGTCCATGGCCAGGAAACTCCCCAGACCTTAATCCCATTGAGAACTTGTGGTCAATCCTCAAGAGGCAGGTGGACAAACTCCAAGCATTGATTATGCAAAAATGGGCTGCCATCAGTCAAGATGTGGCCCAAAAGTTAATTGACAGCATGCCAGGGCAAATTGCAGAGGTCTTGAAAAAGAAGGGTCAACACTGCAAATATTGACTCTTTGCATAAACTTCATGTAATTATCAATAAGAGCCTTTGACACTTATGAAATGCTTGTGATTATACTTCAGTATACCATAGTAACATCCGACAAAAAGATCTAAAAACACTGAAGCAGCAAACTGTGTGAAAACCAATACTTGTGTCATTCTCAAAACTTTTGGCCACGGCTGTAGTTGCATTGTATTCCAGGGGCGTAGCCAGGGGGTTGCTTGCAGTTGCTATAGCAACACCAAAATGTGACCCAGCAACCGCAAAGCAACCCCAAGGCTGAAAACTAAAATGCAAGTTTGATAATTCAATGAAACATTTCACGTGTTTTAGTTATAACTAAAAGTAAAAGGCAAAATATAAAACGATGAGACTCGCGAGAACTAGCCTATCAGGGGTCACGTTAATGTCACGTCGTTAGCTAGGAAAAAGCAAAGAAGCGGGACCGTTGGAAACGCAGCCTCACAACAGCAAAGTGCGGACATGGATCGATATCTGCTGAAGCGTAAGGCAACTGAAATTCAGCTTAAACGTTTGTGTATTTTCCAAATAAATATGATGTGTTTTGACGTTAGATGGCCAAGAAATATTATGTGTAATGACGATAGTAAGTTCGGGCAGAAGACGTCTCGCAGACGTTTTATTTTTGAAATACATCTGTCAAAATCGAAGCCATCCGATCTCCAAATGCTTGTTAATTTTGGAGCAACTGAAGAATACGGTCTGCATTGCAAATGTACGGTAACGTTGCCCAGCTGGCTTAGTGTTGTGATTGCCGTTTCTCATTGTTGGCTAACGTAACGGGAAGCCAGCTAGGTTATAATGAAGCTTCCTATGGGTTAGCCAGTTGTATTTGTACTTCGTTGGAGTACTTTCAGTAGTTTTTTTTTTTTTTTTTGAGGATTTGCACTTTACGTTTTTTTTTTAACCGACACTTTTACTTTTACTCTACTACATTTAAAAGATAAAAAGTATACTTTCAAGTCGTTACTTTGACACTGGCCACTTTGTTACTCGTTACAAATTAAAATATGAGTGTAATTCATCATTTAAGGATTATCTGGATTTGGCGTGTTCCAGAAGAACGACGGTGCTCGCACTGCTCGGCAGGGTTTCTTTGTGCAGATGTGTCCGCCAGCGGACATGGAGCTGCAAATATATGCACGCAGTTACAATATTCTATCACTAGATGGCACGCCAGGATCAGTTATTGAATTTTCACGAGCAAGCCGAGGTGGAACAATATTGACGAGTTCAGTCCCATCCCCGTTTTTCAGGAGTTGCGTGAATAAAACTCCTCAGCTAAGCCTGACGTGCAAACTGCGCAGTATACTTGCCCATAGCATCCATCCAGCAGTTCAAAAAAAAAAAAAAGATTCTCTTGCTACAGAAATAATCGTCCTCTGTAGCAACCACTTCAGCTACAGTGAGCCAATGGTATCTCAGTTACCTCCTTGGCGGAGGTCTGTGCTCTCTGAGTGCTTTTCTAGTTGTTAAATGGTTTGTAGGCTAGGGCTATTACGTGCATTTCTCACTGTCGTGAAAAAGCGGCATATATACCAGCAGTCAAATTATCAACAACGAATTTCAAATTGATTTTGGCAGGCCTAGGCCTACACCATAATGTTTATCTGTTTCGTGGTGCGCGCGCATATCTCCCAGAGGGCCCTGATTCGAATGAGTAGGCCAGTAATGACATCCACATCCTTATTTATGCTGTTTAATTGGCATTGTAGTAAATTAACAAGCAACTCCGTACTGCTGTATAGCAACTACTAAGCAACTGCAGTGAAAAATTTCGGCTACGCCCACGATTACACATTTTATCTGTTTTGTTCTGCTGTTTCATTCAGATTCCTTACATATGCAAATGACTCTCCTTGCGGCATTAAAAAGGGCCACAGTCAGGACAGATCATTTCAGCTCTTAGTTTCTCAGGGAGCTGCAGCAATAATGCTGAGATGCTAGTTTCTTGTTTTGTCAGCCGTTTGGTAGAGGGAGAAAAAAGTAAGTGTGAAAGGGCAAGGAAAAATGAAGTTTCATAATATTGGACGAGTGTGGTCAGCAGTTGAAAGCTCCAAGTTGTAATTTATGAAACTATACATTGTTTTATTATGCTCTTGTGAGCTGTTCAATACAAAATCATGGCAAAAACCACAGCAAAGCAGAGCAACAAGCATAGCTCGTTATATGATAATTCAAGCAATGTCAGTATGAAGTCAATATGAGACACTTTTTACTGAATGAATGTTAGAAGCAGCTAGTGACAGCATCTGTTTGTGAAGTGGCAGCCCCTATGGACAGCCACTTGCTTTCCTGCAGTGCCTCAGTAATTTTGTTCTTTCAACTGCTTTACCTCAACTAGGGGAAGCAAATCTTTTCAGCTGCAGCAAGCTTGTCTACTACAGAAGTAAAAACTGCAGACATGGACTTCCCTCAGTTCTCCCCAGGCACGGGACGCATACACTTACATGATGATGCAGAGATGCAAGACCGTGCTACAATATCGCCTGAGCCTGCGAGAGTCCATTGGTGCCGTAAAATGACTTAGGCCAGTGTCTCCTACTGTTGATTCCTAGCACTGTTCAGTTTGCGCTATCCATATGTGACCAGAACATCAGCAGCAATGTCAGTAAACACACAGGTGTGGCCATAGGTTCTGAACAGATCATGACTAACTAATAACACCACAATGAAGTATTTTCTTTCTTGGATTTACATATTTTTCATACTTATTGGTTTCAGATCTTTAGTTTTTGTTTTTTACAGATGCAATTAATATGGGTTGCATTATAGGTGCTTGATAACTTTCATTATGTAATGATTTTTTATGCTTACTCTCGTTCCCTTCAATGTCAAATGTAATGTTTCTAAAGTCAGAAACTATTCAGACCGACAAATATGCAATAGCAGTGTTCATTTCCGAAATACTTTTCATGGGGCTGCGCATTCTTCTGAGGGTCTGCAGATAAAATTCTCACCTAGTTTATGCTGCTAAGTAAAAATGTGTCCAAATAAACTAGCAATCTGACTTTTGCCAACTGTCATGGACTGTACATGTTTGAAACTCTTTAGAAATTGAAGCTCTTTCTGAATTGCACCTTGTCTGGTGTCTCGTGAAGCTGTTTGAATTCCCTTGTATATTCACTTACTATTCATTGCCTTGGCTAAAACCATCAGCCAGATGTACGCTGTATTTTATTGTTTTCTTCTGGATGGAAGCTGGACGAAGTCTACTTGACGGTGCTGCCCTCTAATGGTATATTACGGACCCTACAACCTCAAGGGCACTGTGCCTGTGAAACTATTAATTCAATATTTTTTTTCCCCCAAATCACTTTCCAGGCTTATAATAATATTTGGAAAAAGAAAGAGAAATCAAGAAATAGTAACTGTTTAATCATCTCCTACATCATACTTTACAAAACGAACAAAAAAAAAGTTGCCGCTTGGATTTAAATGAGCAAATACTCAAGAGCCTATGATTGAGTCAAATTGCAGTGATGAATATGTTTCAGCTGGCAATAATTATTATTTTTTTTTTTATTTTGACTAATTCAGCGCGTTACATCTAATTTCTTAAACAACCATGTCAGAAGATGTATCTCATGGTCGTTGAAAAGATGTTGCAGTGTTTCAAGAGGGGCAAATTGAAGAGCCTAGTGCTAAAAGTACTTAACATTACATGAGTGTGTGGCGAGAACAGGCCGTTCAGCCCAACTAGGCTCTCCAGTTTCTTTTTACTATTGTGAATATATCACTTCAGATACTCAATGACTCAATGGTATCTAGCTCAAAGTCAAGCCTGCTCTTGTATAATCCCAAGGTTTCTGCCTCAACAATATGGTCAGGCAAACTATCCCACATCAAAATTACTCTTTGGGTGAAAAAATATTTCCTAATATCAGCGCTAAATTTACCCTTGGTCAACCTCCATTTGTGACCCCGAGTTCTACTAACAAAACTTGGCCGAAGGAATCCTGCATAATTCATTTTGTTGATAGGTTTAACATATTTAAAGACCTCAGTCAGATCACCCCTTAGTCTCCTTTTCCTAAGACTAAAGAGATTAAGGATCTTCAGCCTTTTCTCATAGCTTTCATCTTTTATACCTGGAATTAGCTCTGTGGCTTTTCTCTGAACTTTTTCTAGAGCCTCTATATCTTACTTAAAGTATGGTCCCCAGAACTGTACACAACACATCCAGATGTGGTCTGACGAATGTGTTGTACAAGAGAAGTATGACCTCCTTGGATTTGTACTCAATACTTTTGGCAATGTATCCCAGCATCCGATTGGCTTTTTTAACTGCTACGGCACAATGGCTAGAACTTGTGAGGGTTTGGTCAACAATCCCTCCCAGATCTTTTTCATGTGGAGCACATTCCAGTTTTAAACCTTACTTAAGTCACATTTTCACGCACCGTCAGGTAAGGACGGGAAAACGTCTTTCATAGTTATCTAAGCCCACCACCTCGATTTTCTCAAGATGGACATGTAGTGATTGAACTACTTTTAGCATTGGGGTCTTCATTTATAGTTTTGGCTAGACAAACACAACATGTTTTAATGCTGAACTTGATTTGTCCAAAATGTGAGTTCAGTACTTTTAGCACTCGGCTCTTCAATTATTGGCCTGCTTTGAGCAAAAAAAAAAAAAATAACAGCAAAGGGGGTTGCTGAAGTCACGAGAATTGGGTCATGAACAGTCCAACAATTTATTAAAACCTGGAAGGATGGAGGTGAACCATCAACTTTGTGAAAGAAATGGCTTGGAGAAAAATCATGACTGATCCTGATAAAATGGTCAGTGAAATCTCATTAAAAAAAATCAACATTGAAACTTATGGCTGAGTTGAATTATGAATGCAAGAGAATTTCCACACATGATGCAAAAAGAACTTGTAGGATTGGCACTTAACAGCTTTGTGGCCACAAGAAAGTCACTCGTTAGTGAAGCTAATTGGGGAAAAAGCAAGCTCAATTTGCAAGGGAGCATAAACATTGGGCCGAGGAGCAATGGATCAGTAAGATCATTTGAAACGTCTTTATGCAATTCCTTTGCTTCCAATGATCGTATTTTATTTAAACTAGATAAACGATTATGAAACACATGCATTGCTTCCAACCCTTGAGTAAACAAAAGCGTGAGAAGTCCGGAGTCATAACGCAGGTGAAACTGATAAACCTCCATGCACAAGGACTTCAATTCCGCGCGAGAATCTCTTTCATATGCGTCGATTGAATAATTGCTGACGACAGCAGGGGAACGTAAATATGGCACTGACGCTCACGCCGAATGCGTTAGAGTTGCCAGGTATGCGTTTATAATGAAAACTGACCACAACTGATAATGTTGAGAGTCTTCGGAGTTTCTGTAATGCTAATTTAAATGAATGATTGAAAACAAGGTCATGACCAATCATTATCATTTTTTTTCAGGGAGCTTCCCTTATCGCCAGTTCACCAGCCACCACTGCTCTGGAGGGAGTGTAATGATCTGGGATTGCTTCAATTGATCTAAGATCAGCACTGTTCTGCAGCAATAAAATGAAGCAGTCCACATACTGAATGACCAGCAACCCATCAATGGACTTCTTAAAGCCAAGATTCATCGGGCTAAAATTGTGGAAGAATGGTTCATTGAGCACGAGGAATCATTATCATGCATAAATTGGGCATCTCAGAATTGAACTTTAACCAATTGAAAGTCTTTGGGACATGCTGGAGAAGCCTTAACGAAGTGGTTTGACTCACCCATCATCAATACAACATCTCTGCCAAAAATGAATGAAATCTGGTCGGAAATAAATGCTGTGACATTTTATAAGATTGTCAAAACAATACCATGACGAATGTGTTCCATGGTCAAAGCTAAAGGTGGCCCAACAAAATATTATGGTGCGTGATATTTTTTTGGACAGGCAGTATATGTAGTCCTCAAATTTAAGTGTTGCCATTTACTCCATTTGCATTTTATGCTCAACCCAGAGACCCAATGATTACTGATATTCGGGCTAATCATTATAATTGCAACCATTGAATAATAGCAAGCTACTCTTCATTTGGCATTTCATATCTGTGAAGGTTAACTGACCAATATGGTCACTTGGCAGAAACGGCTGTGCAAAGCAGAGAGTGAAAATATTTCCCATTTACTCCCGAGGACTTTAATTCAGTCCAAACTACTTTCGCTTTCATTTTCTGCAAAAACCAAACAAACAACCAAATAAATATTCTCATACAATTTATTGTTTTCCAATTAATCACAAAAGTATTTTCTGTAAAAGCAGCTTGGTTTCCGTTTTTGATAGTTGAGCACAGCCCACACAGTGAAAGCTGTTTCCTGTTCTGAGTTCATTAATAATGGATTAAGCAGCATTTAAAACTCAGTTTGGAACTCACTTACAAACATCCTGGTGTACACTGACAGGTGAAACTGGGCCCATAATTTCTGAAGGTGTGGGTGATCATGTTGACTCAAGGTCTATTGGCTGCAATTGCATTTCTCATTGATAGGATGTTAAATTTGGAATTTTTTTACCTTATTCTTATTATTATTATTATTATTATTATTATTATTATTATTATTATCACTGGATTCGGAGGAGTCAGACAGGAATAGGTAACATTCCTTACTGACTGACTGATATGCCCCGTAAAAAAATGCCTGCGCAGTGCAATACCTGCTTGCACCACATAGTTTGAGTAAAGGACATTTTATGCTTGTAGATGTGTTATCAGATGCCTTAAAGAAAGTGTAGGATGGGGGGCGCCCTGGTTGCTCATCGGTCTAAGCGCGCGCACCATAAAGGCTGTGGCCTTCCTGTGGCGACCCGGTTCGATTCCGGCTTGGGTCATTTACCGCATGTCTTCCCCATTCTTCTCTCCAACTTTCCTGTCTCTCTCTACTGTGTGACTATCAAATAAAGGAGAAAATCCCTCCCCCAAAAAAAGTGTAGGATGACACGGAAGCTTCCATGCTTAAACAAAGTGCCATACAACATTGTGGCACAAGCTGTGTGATCTCTATTGTAATGACTTATTTATTGTTTTATGACCAACCAATCTTTTTGCAAACAATACTGTATCAAATTGCTGTACCCATGACAGCCACCGAACGCCTTGGTCCATCCAGCCAATGATAAGACAACCAACGACAGACATTAGAAATATTTGACAGCTGCAAGACACCATCAGATGACACTTTTTTATGTCTCTCTGACAGCATTGTCGATGGACATATGTCATACAAGTATAAAATGGCCTTAAAGGAACAGTTCAGCCAAAAATAAAAATTCAGTCATCATCTACTTACCTCCGTGCCAGTTGATACAAAAGTTAATTTTCTTAATCCGTGAAACAAAATTAGAGTTTGCCTGAAAAACTCAGCAGCCTTCTCCAAAACAAGTGAAGTCAATGGAGACTTAAGGGGTCTTCAGGGTAAAAATTTCAATTTTTTTTTTTTTTCAGAAAATTTCAATATTTTTCATTTTCACAAATAAAATAAATAAAGGAATGCAGTGAGATGCCAGTAAACACCAAGAATCTAAGTTTTTCCTCTGCCTCAATTGTTACTTGTGACTTTAAAGGCAAATTACTGAAAATCACAATTTTGACTGATTTTCAACCTTGTGGCATTCATAAAATCATTAATATTCATCTGATTGTCTTGAAATTTGGACTGAAGTTGTATCTGTTGGAGGTCTATGAAATGACGTAGGATTTTCTAGATAGGTGCATCCCTAGGGGGTTAACTTTGAAAATGAAGCAAGTTGATGATAGCGATTTTTGTTATGGTTACATAACAGAGCTCATTAAATATTCATAAATGTTCCAAACAAAAAAATCCTATGTCATTTCATAGAACTATCTTAAACCTTTCATATGAGATTAATTTGAGTAAAATCTGACCATGGGTTATTGAAATATCAGTGCCACAAAATATTTTCGGATTTTGTCATTAAAGTGCTGTTTCCATGGCAACCATGTACATTTTTATCAAAATACTACATTTTATGAGGTTAAAATCATGTTGAGTATGTTTATTTTGTAGTTTTTACATTATGGTTATTTCTACACTTTACCCTGAAGACCCCTTAAGAGTCTTAAGAGTCCACAAAACAGCCAAAGATGACAATGAAATTACCCCATACAGCTTGTGCCACATAATTCAAGTTTCCTGAAACCTAACAAATGAATTTTGACAGAACAGACCTTTCTTACACCATTATTTTGTGTAAATGTTTATTGCAGCCAGTATATTCTAACTTACCAAAGCCCAACTTCCCCCAAGCGGTAATGCTGGCGTTATGGAATTTAAATGGTGTGCCATAAGCCTCTGACTATCAACAGCATAATTACTTTCAAGCTGTTCCTGTTTAAGATTGCTTGACCAATAACCACACAATTTATTGACTGAATAAACAAGACTAATGCAGTATACAACAGAAGTGAGTACACCCCTGTGCAATATCACTTAAATGTCAAATGATTCAAAATTGTATCACCGTACAGTAATTGCATTTCTTCTAAGTCAAACAAAGGGCATTTGCTCTTACGTAAAATTAAAAACTAACAGTTTTGATTTATAATATAAACAATATAGGCCCCACAGTAGGAACTCAATGCAACAAAAGTCAGTACACCTTTCATTACTGAGATTCAAATATTTTATTTTGTCAATACTTTGTATGTCCACCATAATTTTTGATGACAGACTCAATCCTCCTTGGCATGGAGGATACCAGTGTTGCACAAATTTATGGAGAGATGTTCTGCCATTCTTCAGAGACAATTTTTTAAGCTGCTCTTTGCTGGAGGAGTTGTTTTGCTCAACCTTTCTCCTTAAAGTACCCCAAAGGTGTTCTATTGGGTTCAAGTCAGGCGACATTCATGGCCAGGTCATAGTTTTCACTTTTTTCTTCTTAAGAAACTCTTGCGTGATTTTGGCAGTGTGCTTTGGATTGTTATCATGCTGGAATATTCCTCTTCTGCCAAGCTTCTGGAGACTGGGTGTCATTTTGTCAGCCAGTATTTTGGTATATCCGCAGGCATTTATGGTGGCATCTATAAATGTCATCGCCCCAACACCTTTTGCACTCATGCAGCCCCATATCATCACACTACCGCCTCCGTACTTCGCCGTCCGGACTATGCATTCACTGTGGTAGTCCTGGAAAGGTTCATGCCAAACATGCTGGACCCCATCTGAGCCGAACAAATTTATCTTGGTGTCATCTGACCAAAGAATGTGCTCCCAATATTTATCAGGCTTCTTTTCATGTTCTTTAGCAAAGTTTAATCTTGCAGTTTTGTGCCGAAGAGCAAGCAAGGGTTTTTTTTCTTGGACGCCGTCCATAGAGGTCGACATTATGCAGTGTCCTTCGCACTGTCTGAGCTGTCACAGAAACTCTGGTTTCCATTGATAACCCCTGTGCCAATTTCGAAGCACTTGCCCGTCTGTTTTTAAGAGCTAGATTGTGCAAGTAGCGCACTGTCCGTGGCGTCATTTTAGGAGGATGGCCACTACGGCTCTGATTAGTGGTATGGTATGGCTCGTTCTATACCTTCTGATTGCTGCTGCCACTGTGTTTCGACTGATTTTTAGTTGGTCACCGATCTTCTTGTATCCTTTTCCATCTTTGTGAAGTCTCACAATCAGATCTTTCACTACCTCTGGCAATTATTTTCCATGTGGAGCCATGATGCAGACATGCAGATAGACACAGCCCATAGGTCCAATATTGAGAAAGTTCTGGTGTTCACAGGTCATTTTATGACTGTGTTCATGCAATTAGGCTAATTGGAAATCACAGGTGTACTCAATTTTGTTTCAGTGATCACAGGTTTTCTAACTTGTGTGTCAGTGATCATATGTGTACTCACTTTTGTTGTATTGAGTTTCTACTTTGAGGTCTGTATTTTCAATATAGTCTTTCTAAAGTATTTGTTTTTGCTTGTTCGTAAGAGGAAATACTCTACTTGTCAACTTAGAAATAATGCAATTATTGAGAGATGATAAAATTTTGAATCATTTGACATTTAAATGATATTGCACAGGGGTGTACTCACTTCTGGTGTATACTATATATAAGCCTGTTACTATGAAGAAATTATTAAGGAATAACATAGATCACCAATAGGCCATGTTGACAAAGTTCTTAATGGTGAGATTCAAGGGATGGGGAAAAAAAAAAACTAGTCCAATAGTTTCTCTGAATTCCATCTCCCGTTTTAGCATTTTTTTCAGCTGTGCAATGTAGTTAATTATTTTTCAAAGCATTGGTTATTGAATAATTTAGTAAATTGGTTATTAGTGCATCGTGAAGGTTTGATGCATGACATGCATTTAAAATCTTGTTTTTATAGTCCAGCTTCCAGGAAAGTTATAGGAAGGCTACAATATGAGAGTGTATGAACGGAAATGATCCAATTAATTAATTAATTAATTAATTAGAAACCAAATCTAAACCAAATACCACCTTCAGCAACATTTACTACATAACAGTTTACTTTAACCTCTTATACCCAAACGCCTCCGGTACCGGGGGCGATCATTACGCATCATAAATATAGCATGTTTCCCCATAGCAACATCATCATGCAGAATATCCACTTAATGGGAAGAAACTCGGCAAAAAGCTTGTGTTGACCATTTTTACCTCAACCGAACGCAATTCAAGCACCAAGCAAGTAAATAGCATGTAGGAAAACATAGGGATAAAATAATAACACTGCTCAATCGCTAACGTTTCTACTGAATTTGTGCTAGGCATACAAACGATACATCAAATGTAAGAGGAAAGACCACAGAATCCAACGATATAAGCACTGTCATTCTGGGTTCTGCCCAGGATGCTCTGATTGCTGGACGGAAAATGTTCGTATGAATATATGTCATGCGAGCGCGCATAGCACGTGAGCAGGAAAAATTTTTGCGACAATTAAAATATTGCCTCTGGGTCACCAGAGATTACTGTGTTTCTTTGATGTTCTCCAAGGTACGTAGTGAGATGCCTCTAATTTTCATAGATAGATGCCATATTCGTAAACTTGTGTTTCTATTTTGTATCCAAATACTTTTGATTAAATTTCTGAATACGACTTAAATGTCGTTTATGTTTCAAACATTTCTTCAGTGGCGCCCATTGGACAGAGAACAAGGAGGGTGATAAACGTCTTTAAACTGCTTATTAGTCTTGATCTGTTTTCAGTCATTTTCCGTGATCAAGGATAGTTTAACTCTCCCTTCTCAGGTGTAGCCAATTGTTTTCGTTAAGACGAGAGATAAAATGCGTCAATTGAAGGCAAAAAAGTGCGCATTTCAATCTTTGTTTTCAGTTAAACAATCATGAAGCGAGGGTTTGATGGCTTGCTTTGTAGGATGTGGCAAAAGTTAACGCGGAAAATCCACAGTAGTTTTTTTTTCATGAAGGGTTACCTATTAAGGCACGTGAATTAAACATTTTTATTGAATTTATTATTCATTCACCTTGACATTTCATTAAAAGGGAGACTGTGTATTTTACCGCCAATGAATTATTCATATTGTTGGAAAACGTGTAAACCAAGAACAGCGATTAAAATCGGGTCAGTATCTCATCCGTTTCAAGGTATGTTTTCCACCCCCTTGGTTTTCCGTCCACCGACCGCCACTGTTATTAAACACTGATAAATTAACATGAAAAGAATGTTCTCTGTCCTCGACAGAGATTCATTAAGCATTTATTTTCTGTTTCTGGCCTATGGGCTTCAACCCCTAATAATAATAATAATAATAAACCAGCACCAAAACAATAGGGTTTCTGCCCTACGGGCTTGAACCCATAATAACTCTAATATACATGTGTGGCAGGCCGAAGGAGGGCCCGGGCGGGGAATCGAACTCCTCACTCCCGGGTAAGAGTCACATGTGCTGACCACATCGCCAAAGTGCCAGGCTCATTGGTAAGGTAGCCAGGGCGCGTACTTATTAGGAGGCATTTCTAGTGACAGGACCCTTCAACTGTCACACATGCTATTAACAAAACATAACTAAAGACAACTAACAGAAAGACAAGACTGACAATACCCACTGAGGGTCATCACCTGGCGACCCCTACGCTAAACTAGGTGGCTGGAGGGGGAAGGATCAGAGACAAAACAGGACCAGGCACTAGAGGACAGAACACTAGAGGATAGGGCATGGTACTAAGAGACAGGACGCAAGGGGACACAACAGGGAAATAGAAAACAGGACAGAGCACTGAGAGTCAGAACACAAGTAGACAGGACCAGACACAAGGAGACAGGACTGGGCACATCACTTGGAGGCAAGACAGAAGGAGACAGGACAAAGCACAACATTAGAAGGCAGGACCCAAAAAGACTTGACAAGTCACTAAGGAGGCAGAACAGTGCAAAAAGGGACAAGTCAAATCGAGACCACAGTACGGGTGCTGGGCTGGGGCAGGACCGGAGCGGCCAGTGCTGGGCCGAAGAAGGGCTGAAGCAAAAACTGGAGTGGTTGGTTCTGGACTGGAGTGGTCGACAATGGAAGAACTCCCTATCTGATTTGAGCGGAGGCCTGGGATGCCCGAGCTTGGGCAAAAGGCTGGAATTCCCAGGCATGGATGGATGACTGAACCCCCATACTCAGTCGGAAGGGCTCCCACAGGGTCAGATTTGAGGCGGTGGAGGATCGCCCACCAGGTCAGGAGGTGAGATGCGGGTGACAGAGTGCCGTCAGGGTCAGGAATAGGCAGATAATAGCCCACTAGGGTCAGGAGCGGAATGCTCGCAGGATCAACTGGCCCCTCTGAGCCTGCAACATAACAATATGGGGGCCTCTCCAGGCTAAGAACACAAAAGTCTTGAGGCCCCACTAGGCCAGAATCAGGAGAAGCAAGAAGCCCTACTAGGCCAGGGACCAAAGCATATGTCGCTACCCACCCTGGAATCAAGCAGGAGGCCCCACTGTGCCTGGGGCAAGAGCAGGAGGCCTCATAGAGCTGAAGGCAAGAGCAGGAGGCCCCACAGGGCCTGGGGCAAGAACAGGAGGCCCCATAGAGCCGAAGGCAAGGGCAGGAGGCCCCACAGGGCCTGGGGCAAGAGCAGGAGGCCCCACAGAGCTGAAGGCAAGAGCAGGAGGACCCACCGAGCCTGGGATCAAGCAGGAGCCCCCACAGGGCCGGGGGCAAGAGCAGGAGGCTCCCACACATTGAGCAGTGGAGGTTCTATGGCACTGTGCAGCTCGGGCTTTGGGGCACTGGGCAAATGGGGCTATGACACTCTACACTGCTAAGGCTCAAACTCTCTGGGCACCTCAGGCACTGGCACTCTGGGTAGCTGAGAGGTCATGGCTCTTTGAGGTTTTGTCTGAGGGCCCCCACAGGCTAGGCAAGTTCCTACAAATGGTTTGGGGGTTAAGAGTTACCATATGACATGCCCACAAACCAGAACCTTGTTGTCTGGGGATGTGGAAATTCTGCCGCTCTGGACAGTTGAGAGGTCGTGGTTCTGGGCAGTTGAAAGACTGGGGCTCAGGATCACGGAGAGATTTGGGTTCTTTGGGGGCACCTCCGAGGCCTCTCTCTTGGACTAGGCGGGTTTCCAGATATGGATTAGTGGCTGGGGCCAGTTTTGAAGGGGTTAGTTTCACGCCCACAAACCCAAATGGCAAAGACAGCAAAACCAGAAGGAAAAAATACTCCAGGGACAACTGAACCTCAAAACCGAAAAGACAAAGAGATTCAAAACCAGAATTCACAAGAAAAACCGATGCTTGCAAGAGACTGTGATAACAGAGAGACAGACTAGCACTGCACAATGAAAACAAACCCTGAAAACGCTCATAGGGCGAGGACATGCCGAAATCTTCAAGGTCAAAGGTCATGGTGCCAATAATTGGTGACCTTTACCTTGCCCTTGAGGCTAGAGTCATCATTTTCAAGGGCCGAAACTGGATGCTTGTGCCAACAATATGAGCTTACTTGGAATAAAATGTAGCCAGTTGTTTTTGCTTACAAATATAGGAAAAAGAAGTCCGCATACTTTAAGCCATTTCTTTAATCACCACAGGGGTTGTTGATAAAGAAATGGCTTAAATTGTGCAGACTTCTTTTTGCTATAATTGTTATATTTCACTATTGGATGTTTGCATACCTTGAGTGATTCTATGGGAGAGTGCAGCGTTTTTTGCTTCTTCCGTCAGTTTTTTTTTGCTTGAAATTGCAAACTAACAGCCAGACAAACCGAGCTGATCAACAGACATGCTAAAATCTACAAAAGAGAACTCAGGACAGGTGCGCGGAAACAGGAAAACTGAATCAGGGGCAAGGTTGCAAACAAGCAGGGAAGGTGAGGATGCTAATCAATGAAACTAAAACATGCGGGATACAAGTGAACAGAGTGTGAGGCAACAAATCGAGAAATAGGGAACAGTCAAGAAAACAGCAGGGAGGGCAAGAAAGAGGGAATATGGAAAGACATGAAAATAATTGAAATGAACAGAACAATAAAGAATAACTCAAATAAATAGAGGATCTCTAATGAGTGAGCCAGAGACATCAAATATGTGAAATGAGAGTTTTACTTGAGTTTTATTAATCTGATATCTCGGCTCACAAATTTGAGATCCTATTTATCCCATAAATGTCAGCGTTGTATTATTTGGAAAATAAAAAAAAACAAAAAGCGTTTGCTTCTAGTTGGCAGTCTATTCAAGTCAATGGGATGAATAATTAGCTTGCTAGCTTGCGAACGTGTTTTGGCATTAAATAAACAAATTCTAGTTTCTTTGATAACAGTTTGATAACAGTGAACCTCACTAATGTTACTTGTGTATGTCATCATTTCACGTCGACAGTAGCCAGCTAGCTAGCTACAGAGCCACATGAAAATTGTGGCGTTGAGCAGCCCGTTTTTCATGTAGCTCTGTAGCTAGCAAGCTTCTGACTATAGATGTCAAATTATGCTGGCTGGGTAGGAATAATTTAGGCATTACCTATACTAGCTAGCAGTGGCGGTCTGTCGGCAGTAACAAAGGCCTTCAGAAACCTCGCCCTTCAACGCTCATTAACCCAAAGCTCTCGCAGTTTACTTTTCCCGATCAGCAACAGTTGCCCAGACTCATTGGTAGGACCGGCGACAGTTTAATTTATTTTTGATAGGATTGTTACACATTGCACCACAAAATTTGCAGAATGGACTTAGTTCAGGACTGTAAACTTATGAACATTAAATCTTTGCGAGTTTTGAGTTTTCACATTGAACTCCCGCCGTACAGAAAAAGCAAAATAATGAAAATCGCAGATGAGCTTTGGACATGATTTTAAAAAAGTGAATAGCCACAAGTTATGATTATTTGTTTTATTGACATAGCAGGGATTGCTTCAAGTTACAGTTCAGTGAATTTAACCTTTCATTCCATGGTTGTTACAAAAGCAATCAAACCCGCCTGCCACCCATATTAGGCGAAGAGTAAATGAGTCATGCAACAAAAGATTAAAAATGCATGTGGACTGCTGCGTTGAGTTTGACACCTACCAATATGTTTGGGCTTTTAAATTTTAAAAAGGTAAAAAGAGTGTCAAAGCATGAGAGGTAAGATATATGGTCCAATCTGAGTCCAGTGCAAAGACTGCTGAAGTCTCTTTCAGCACCAATAATGAGGGTAGGGCAATCACCCCAGTAGATGAAGACGCAACAGGATACGCACAATGACTTGTGGACAGCATGCTGAATGGTCATCATGTTCATTTCTCTACCGACTATCTGTTATGTAACATACAAGGTAAATGTTATATTTGGACATGATGACTGGTAACAAGAATTTTAACTCACTACGATTAAAAAACAGGAAATGCAGTAGATCATATTCAGGTGCAGCTGACGTTTGAGGAAGTAAAATGTGCGGCTGTAATCAAGTCCTGAGTGATTTACTCGGTTCAATTTGGCAGTCACGGATCATTAAAATTAATAGCCAGTTGTTATAAAGTCTTAAAACTGTTTCCATGATTATGTAAGTTGTCAGCTAATATTTTTTCAGGGTTTACAGTATATACTTGCAGTCAAATTGCTTGGGTGTTCAAGGGTCATATAACAGTGCTGCACCAGAAAATCAAACAAACAACTTCAGCACCATTTTACCTCCACAAACCTAATGGCACACTCTAGCCAAATACACTGAAACACAGTAAAACGCAACACCTAATTTTTTAAATCGTTGCTGATTTTTTTGAAGCCATCAAAATTACCACAGAAGAAATATAGTGGTATGAAGGTTGAAAGCTGGAATTTTTGCAAGTCTGGGTTCAAACCCAGTTTGTGTGTCTCACATTTTCAAAACACAACTTTTGCAATGTCATTAGCAGCAGGTTGAATACATCACTTGAATGACATGCAAGACATTGGACACATAAAAGGCACAGTGGTTCATCCCCATCAGCATCAGTGTCAGAATGCCACAGCTTAGAGAACAGCAGAGGGAGTGAGTTTTGGGGATGCTGCTTAGGAGAACATCTCAAAGAGAGGTTGCCCGCCAGTTCAGGGTCAGTCCATCCACCATCAACAGACTGGAGCATCGCTATCAACAGACAGGAAGCGTTCACGACCGCTCCCGACCAGGACAACTTCCGGTTATGATGGCACGTCAGGACCGACACATCCAGAGGATCCATCTGAGGAATCGGTTCCAAACAGGAACAGACTCGGCTCAGAACACGATGGGATGCCACGGACGCCCCATTCATGCCATGACTGTGATTCGGGACTGCGAGCTGTGGGGTTAAGGCGCTGGAGGCCGTATCAAGGCAACTTCATGACATAACATCACAGAGACAACAGACTCCAGTTTTCTAAACGTCGTCATCTTCGGCCGCCACGAGTCTTCCATTGTTGGGTTTTTCAGACGAATCAAGGTTCTGTGTGTCATTTGTTGACTGCTGACAACGGGTGTACAGGAGGCAATGTGAATGTCATCAAGACAGGTGTGTTCTTGAGAGGAATGGGTTTGGTGGCAGTAGTGTGATGGTTCTGGGCTGCCATTAATGTGAGATTTCGGAGTGAACTTGTTATTCGTGGAGGTCTAACGGCACAGCGATATGTGGATGGGATTTTAAGACCAGTTCTCCAAGCACTATTGGACAACCATGGACAACAACGATTGCCGTTCTCATTCCAACACAACAACGCCCATCCTCATTCTGCACGTCTCACCAGTGACTTTCTCCAACGAGCAGGGATCGACCTTCACCCTCAGCCATCCATTTCACCTGAACTTAACCCTATTGAACACATGTGGGATGAACTGGGTCATCGTGTGCACCAGCGTCAACGTCAACCACGCAACGTCGCCGAGTTGACGGCAGCACTACTGGAGGAGTGGAGAAACATTCCCCAAGCAACTGTGCGACGTTTATGCGAATCGATGCCTCGCCGTTTATGTGCATGTGTGCAAGCACAGGGAGGACACTGACAGTTAGTGGAGGGTCTGTGCATTCACAGTGACATATCGGAAACATTTTTTGAGATAATGTGATGAAACTTTACAGTGTTCTGAACAATGAAATTCTTTCTCCATTCGTATTAAAATTGAATTGAAAAACATTAGTTGTTTCTTCTTTTTGGTTATTAAATGAGTGTTGCATTTTCACTGTGTGTCATTATACTAATTATAGGGAATAATTTAAAAAGTAATCTATGATTTCCTCAATAATCAGTTCAAAACTGCTTTCCCCTTGAGGAGTATTCATGGAATTTTCAAAATCAGATATTGATGATTTTGAAAAGGAACACTAACTTTTAATAGAAATGATTGGTCATCCTACATTACACAAGATGCATATTGCTTGTGCTTATGTGTAATTAGAGGGGCTGTGCAGTGCAAATGTTTTTCTACATGTATATAGCATGTACCAGCCACTCCAAGAGAAGCAAAGATCAGAGATGATCCTGGTCACACTGAGAAGCTTTGCTGTTGCGCCACCATGCAGTCAAACTTTTAGTTTTAAAAACTACAATAACTAAATCGGCTTTCATGGGAATCATGTCTTCAGCATACCTGGTGCGTAGAGGAGGAGGATATTGATTGTGGTGGCTCTGTAATGTCTCCTGTAGTGCCACGACTTAACCAAATGTAATGTTTACAAAATGCAATAAATCAAGAAGTTTTGATGGGAATCATGTCACACTTCTTCTGATCATTTCTTGTGCATAAAGAAGGGCTGTTATGGGAAGAACACTTAAGTTTCTGGGATATACTCTGCTGTTGTGTTGGAAGTGAGTTAACACTGCTTAATATGCTGATTGACTGGGATAATGGGATGCTGCATTTGAACCATGTTGCCAGTTTGTTGATTTGCCAGATTGCGTGGATCTGTGGCATTGCATGGGCATATGTTTGATTCTGATGATCCAATTTTGTACACAATTTGTTGTGTATTACATATTTTGTGAATTACATTGTACTGGATTGGTAATTTGTTATTTTTCTGTTCAGTGCTTATTTTTCTGTAATTTTCATATTCTGTGTTGATATTTCGTTCGTTTTGTTTATTGTGTTAATTTCCTTTCCCTATTTCAGCTCACATGTGCCTTTGTTTTCATTTGCATTTTCTCACTTGCCCCCCCATTTTGTTGCAGTGGGCTCTAAAATTACTGGCACCCCTGACTGGCAATGAACAAACAATACAAAATAAATAAATAAATAAATAAATAAAAATATAATCACAGAGAAACAGAATGTACCAACGTGTGAAATACTGTACTTTATTAATATGTCAATGGAAACAACCAAAATCATAACAATTATTCAATACAAAATAAATTTCAACAAAATCAAGGTTTCACAATCTCTGACACTCTTCATTTAGTACTTAGTGCAAGCACCTCTGGCAAGGATAACAGCATAGAGCCTTTTCCTGTAATTTTTGACAAGGTTAAGACACACATTTGGGGGGATTTTGGACCATTCCTCTGACCAGATCCTTTCAAGAGCCTTTACATTATCTATCAACTGCCTTCTTCAACTCAGCCCACAGGTTTTCAATTAGATTGAGGTCTGGCGACTGAGATGGCCATTGCAAAACATTGATTTTGTTGTCACAGACCCATTTCTGTGTGGATCTTGTGGTGTGCTTAGGGTCATTGTCTTGTTGGAAAGTCCATCAACGGCTAAGTACCAGCCTTCTGTCAGAGGCAATTAGATTGTTAGCCAAAATATCCCGATACTTAGTGGCATTCATTCTGCTATTAATCTTAATCAGTGCCCCTGGACTTCTCAAATTGAAATAGCCCCAAACATGACTGACCTAAAAACATATTTCACCATAGGTACGAGATGCTTCTCCTTGTGTGCATCTCTGCTTGGACTCCAAACATGCCAATGCTGCATCTGACTGAAACCTGCAATTTTGGTGTCATCTGACCAAAGCACCTTGTTCCAGTCATAATTTAAATCACTCACATTTGGCAAACTCCAAGCACTTGCTTCTGTCTCTTCTGGTCAGAGAAGGCTTTCTTCCAGCAAGTTTTCCAAAGAGCCTGTGGTTGTGAGAGTGGTGCCTGATGGTGATTTTTGAAACCTGGTGACCTCAAGATGCCACCAAGGCCTGCAATTCCTTCACAGTGATTCTTGGGATTTTGTTGCTCTTCTCACCGTATTCCTCTGTACCCTAGGGGGCTAAATGCTGTTGTGTCCTCTACCTTTGAGATTTTCTACAGTTCCATATCTTTAGAATTTTGTAAATAATTGCTCTGACAGTGCTCAGTGGTATATTCAGTCGTTCGTGAATCTACTTGTAGCCATTTCCAGATTTATGAAGGTCTACAGCCATCTGTCATCTGATTTTAATATCTGATGACCACAATTGATTGTAGAATGATATAGTATCAATACCATGTTGAATTTTTGCCTCAGAAAACTGATTTTTTTTTTTTTTCACTACTCAGCTGAGATTCCTTTGGCCTATTATTGCTGAACTAGTTGCACCAAAGGTCAATGATTTTTTCTGTCACAAGAGATCATTTTTATGAACTGCAGATCAGGCTTAGCTGAGGAGTTTAATTCATGCAATTCCTGGGAAACAGGGATGGAACTTCACTCGTCCATATTCTAAACTATGTTCGAGTGCGGCTGCTAGTGAGTATTCAATAACTGATCTGGGTGTGCCATCTAGTGAGAGAATAGTGTAACTGTGTTCATAAATAGAGCAGCTCTATGTCCGCTGTCATCTACATCTGCACAGAGGGGTTCAGCCAATGCCTGGACAATCTCTGGGATATTATTTTTTTTCAGCAATCTTCTCTAAAATCTTACCTCGGATTCTTCAACGTAATAAATATTTAGTGAAAGACTGATGACACATGGACTGCCAAGAACACCTTATGGAAAGTTTATGGCATTTTAAAACTTCGTAAGTGTAGGTAACATCAATATACAATCCTAAGGTGAACAAATCAATGATAAACATATAGATTCTACAGTGTTCTCAGATGGGTATCCAGTTTGGGTCCAGGCCCCTCACTAAGTATTCAAATATATGTAATGCCACCCTGACACTTGCATGATTTTTGTCCCCGCAATGCCTTGCAATGCGTCGTAGCAAGGCGTGCCATTTCGGTGGTACGCAGCGGAGCCTTGTTTGCGCCCTGTTCGCGCACTTTACATACATAAGTTACGCACTGTCTACGCAATGCGCGGCCAAAAAATTTGAACTATGCGCGAACAATGCGTGAACACTTTGTGAGAAGTTTCTGCCATGCGCAAATGGTTCGTGACGTGCACGAGCTATGCGTGAGCTGGGCGTGCCATGATCACGTGAACAACCCATGACAGACAGCACCCTAACACGGCACGCATTGACACGCTCCGTCGGCAGTGTTCGCGCCGAGTTCGCTTAGTGTTCGCGCATGGTTCACGCAAGTGGCACGCACATGGCACGAACATTGCGTGCCGAATGCGTGCCAAATTTTTGAATGTTTCAAAATTCTCTCTACAACATGGCACGCACCCCCGCACCCTTCACACACTCCTCACGCTTGTTCCGGAAGACTTTAATCATTGCCACGATGCATTGCGTGGCATTGCGGGAACAAAAATCATGCAAGTGTCAGGGTGGCAAAAGTTAACTTCGTGATTGATCCCTGAAATTAGATTTACCAGTGAAATGCGGAGGGTGGAAAGAGACAAGTGGCCAGAGGCAATCATAAGGAAGTTTTGCACCTGAACTTCACGAGGATCCATGGCATTTTAAAGATGTTAGATGAAAAGGTTGAGACCAGCAGACATGGGAGTGCATGTACGGACACTAAGACAATGTAAAGCTCCAGTTGTAAAGTATCTTTTAGCTAATGAACGCAGGGGTTAATGCTGCTGTGACTTGAGGTTTGGAAAATATGGAACTAGATTTTGACCTAATCTTTATCGAAAACAATACCTAGTTTGGAATTCGATGTCTGCAATGTGTACCAACGAACATGTTCACCACAGGGGTAACTACCCCTCCTTTTAATAACACTCAAGAGTAAGTCTGGACCTTAGGACACTAATTGTTGAAGTTTGGATAGCAGAATTTTTTTCCCTTTTTTGGCAGATATAGGACTTCATTCGGTCATCAGTCTGGGGTGTCTCTTGTCATATTTTGCACTTCATAATCCGCCATGGGACTTTTCCATGGGAGAAAGGTCTGGGCTGATAAGGTGAAACTTTCAATATTTTTCTTTGTGCTGTTTTCAATTAAATGTAGGTCAAAGAGAATTCACTTCTGAAATCACTTAATTCTATTTTTATTTGCATTTTACGTGCTCTCCCACTTCTTGTGGAATTGAGGTTATATACAATCTAATATTAATCCAGAGAGAGTTATTTCGCTGCAAAGCAATGCTAAAAGTTAAGCTCAATCAAAAAAAAAAAAAAAAAAAATGAGGAAGTATTTTTCTTGCGGTGAGTGGTTAGTGTTTGGAACAGTTTCATGAAATAAATTGTGCACTGACAGATTAGGGCAATTTTCACATGCTCTTATTCAATGGGTTTCTGATAACTGGCTTGTTTGTTTTCCAGATAGGACTAACTTGTACCTTTATCAAATTATCGATAAGATTTCTGCATGTCTAACAGGATTTGGCTTTATTTCACTTATCAGCGATGGGGAAAATTTTGTATTGTGGCTTGTTGTGGCCTGCTTATTTTCATCTAGAAATGATACCCATGGTATTTAAAAATTGATTTAAAGTCACCAGTCTCTTATCTCATGTCTGTTATAACCATTTATAACTGTGCTCATTGTTGTTTATTTGAGCACTGGAAGGTTCAAAGATCCAAAGTTACTCAAATTCACATACATGCATGAACATTGTGACTGTTGATAAAAACTGAAAGATTTACCCTCATTTCAATTCAGCCTCAGCCATGTCTGACTGTTTCTCCTCAGTATGTAGTGAATGTGGAATGTTGTGATCATAGGACTTGTGTAATTAGACAGTGAAACACTCCATCTAACCCAGCCAGTCAAAGCGTGTCAAGGAAACGTAGTTGATTTTAGTGATTAATAATTAAGTGTTTAATTAATGTTTCTACTGCTTCTAAATGTTCTTGCTTATGAGAATTCAACAAATTGAGTAGTTCATAACTTCATTTGATTGACAAGCTAAAAGTTCTGACCACTGGCTCAGAATGAGGAAAGAACTGTTGTACTGGGAATTAGGTAACCTATGTTCACTTGACCTCTATACACTGAGGGTGAGAATTCTACCTTTCCTGGAATGATGTCCTGTGTGTGTGTGTGTGTGTGTGTGCGTGGGCATGCGTGTGCATGTGCGCGCACGTGTGTTTGTACATGCCCGTGGCTTGTTAGTGCTCACACTGTTTCCTTGGGAATTATAGCAGCCATAGCCATCTGTGTTAGACAGTCGAGGCTTGATGACATAAATCACATTCAAAAGTGGCCATTTAGGTTTACCGAAATATTTTACGAGCACCCATTGTCTTTGAACCAAAGCTGATATTGAAAACTCCTAATTGTCCAGTCCAGTAAATTTATGGGTAGTCATGTCTACTATGACTTTTTTTACAACTGCTTACCCAGCTGAAATGTTTCCACACACACCCACTTCAGTGTTGTCTGCACTTGGTATATAAACCAATGGGTTGAATGCTCAATTACAGACCATAGATTCTGTGCATGAACATGGGGAGCAAAACATTCATATTTATCCTCTGCTGCCTGCTAGTTGTCAGTTTGGGACAAGGTGCTTTTTTGCATTTTATTTCACATTTAAATTATCACTACACCTAATATAACTGTGTTTTACTTATTTCGAATCAGCAAAGATACTACTCTCAAGAACTTTCTGGCTGAATAAGATTTTTTTTTTCTACCTGTAAAGCATATTGATAGACAGCTGAAATGTATTTTAATTCTAAACAGTGCATATTGTAAGAATGCATTTTTCTGTCCTTTTTTTCCTCTTTACTAAAATTGCCTTGACTTATTTCAGGTTTTCCATGGAATCCAACATACGTCCCAGCCACTGCAACCTCTTCATGTGAGTAAGACCTCATTTTCAACTGAATAAAAAAAAAAAAAAAAAAACGAAAAACTGAAGTAAAACATGATGCAATTTCAGTATTTTTCAGTTCTTTGTGTGATAATTTCATGAATATCGTAACAATCTATATCTTAATGCATGTGTTTGTTTGTGCTCTGCAGTACCCTTGGAGATACAGCTAATATTCTACTATATACGGAATATATGGAGTCATATCTTCAGGAAAATTACTTGCTGACAAAGTACGATGATGAACATTGATAAATATTCCTTAATTAGGAAAATTTTCCTTTACAGTTGAATCTGTATCTCCCAATGGATCCTGTCAGTACAACTGTGGTAACTATGTAGGATCCTGCTCCTGCACAAGCTCCTGCAGTTACTATGGGAACTGCTGCCCTGACTATAACAGTAAGTTTCAATTCAGAGCCTGAACACCACTACTAACTAAACAAAATAAATATTCACCCTTATAGAGGATAGACATTATCTCACATTATCTCCTTTTCCATCTCTTACAGCGTACTGTGCAGCATCAACACCAAGTCCAGGTATATTTTTTTTTTTTTTTAAACAAGTACACCAGGAATATCTCTTGATTAGATGTAAATACAAAATGAATGTTTCTGTACTATAAAGCACATCAACACCAAGCAAATGCCTCGCCTGGTCGAAAAGGAGAATAGTTAACATTTGCTTCTGCATAGTTAGAGAATAGTTAAGTTTTTTTATGAACAAATCATAACTAGCAAATCACTCAGAATGAATTTGATACCAATCATTTAGCAAAACTTCCAGAGAGATAAGAAAGCATTTTGAGACAGCAGTGCAAGAAATAGGGTCTCAGTAGACCACCTTACCCATATTCATACACTATAACTGTTAGGTATCGTTCAGGAACCAGACGCGAGAACAGAGCAGTGCAGAAAAATGGGATTTTATTTGGAAAGGGGGCGAACCCCCGCAGAGCAGGAGGCAACGGTACAAAGTCCACAATCCAAAAATCAAAATCCAGGAGGGCGAAATCCAAATAGTAACCAGGGCACCAATCACAAAACTCAAAGTCGGGCAAAAAAGGGTTCAAAAACAGATACAGGCAAAAGTACAAAAGAGCAGATCCAAAAATCGTAGGTCGGGCGGTCCAGTCAGAAGATAAACACAGAGAGTACAAGGCGAAATGAAAGCAGCACAGGTAAACTTGGGAAAACGTTCTGACGGGGAACTGTAGTGAGAAGACAGCTTAAATACATTCAAGGGAAGTCACATGCTATGATTAGGATCGGGTGAAGGGGATCAGACTAATTACAAAGGAGGGAACATGAGGGAGAACCTAATCACACGAAATTGGCAAAAGCCAAAACGCGGACAGGGAACACGAGACAACCTATGACAAAACATACAGCTCCGGTTAGGGAGTTCTAATGTGCACAGATAATGAGAGGTAGGATAGAGTGGAGCAGGTGCGGAGGATCCGCTGAATTGCAGGAGGGACAAAGTGAAGGCAAGAGGCGGAGACTAGAACAGGGCGAGTGCTGAGAGCTAGTTAATCAATTAGTAAGTGCAGCTATACAATCCCTAGTGCTCGTTAGTAAGTTAGTATTATATACAATGTTAGTTTGGGTTAGTAACTTTAACAAAAACAACAAACTGTTAGTATTGGTTAGTAATATAGAAAAGAGAGGCGAAGGAAGCAAACGAGATTGGAAGGAATGTTTGAAACCCAGAAACCATGAAATCACCTAAGCATGTGACACGCAGGACTGGGGAGAAGCTGTAACTTAACAAGAGACCAGACAGGGGAGACAAAGTGCAATGCTGGGCATGAATAAAACATGGACCGGACTCTAACAGAAAAAGTGGAAGGGGATGGCAAAAACGAAAACATGGCAAAATGCAAAAACTAAACAGAACATGGCAAAACCTAACAGAACTGATCATAAACATAACAGGGAATGGCAGAAACATAATAAGCATGGCAGAATCAGAACAGAAAGAGCAGAATCATAACAATAATATGCATGTCAACAGCATAATATGGGCTGCCAAACAGTCATATTATGTGCAAAGTAGTCGAGCATAGAAAAAACTGTTAGGCACAATAATTATTCTGAGTGAAAAAGTATATGAAATTGCCCATTTACAAAGTATTTTTAAACAGGTGGCGGAAGCATAGGAAGCATCTGTTTCTGTGTGGCAATTTATTTGTAATTGCCTGGTAAGACTGATGTATTGAAAATATTAGTAATACGTGTACTATGTGAATACATGAAAAATACAAATCATTCAAGTTCTCCGACTTGGGTGAAGCAACTTAAACTTACATTTTGAGTTGACATACTCAATTTTCTTGAGGCAATCGGTTTCCACAAAACATTTGAGTGCACCACACTTGTCAGGGTTTACAGTGTATCTTATGCAGGGCAGACTGATTTTGGTTTTTTGCAAAAAAGAAAAAAAAATTGTTTAAAGGAAAAGAAAACCCATTTTTCAGCTTTTGCCCAATAAAAGTACGCTGCCCCGAATATTCAAATATGTTCCTCAGTATTTTTTTGAAAAACGTTTTTAATGACTAAGTCAGTGTGAGAAGATCAGATTTATACATTGCGTGCGGTGCGCCGTGTTTGCTGGAATCGGGGTAGCTTGCTGCGTCACCCAGACACCGGAACTCTTGAGCGTATGGAGGTCCTAAATTAAATAAAACCAGTGGCGTAGCGAGAACTGAAAATTTGGTGGGGCACAGGACACCCCTTCAAAATATTTATTTGTCCTGACTTGTTCTCAGTCATTTCAATAATTATCAATATTTTCACTCCGAGAACACTCAACGCTATCAGGCGTTGCTAATTCTCCCCTTTGACAACAATCATTCAAGTGGGCACGTAATTTGGTGCATTTAAATCAGCGTCATTCAAAATTGCATACCTGTCAACTCTCACGCATGTGGCTTAAGCCTCACTCATTTACGTGGCATATGACGTTCTCACACAATAGCCAGCAATCTCACCCTTTGTAAATTTCATTTGGGAAAACTAAATTATATTAATTGCCGAGTTCCACGTTTTAATCAACCCACGCTGTACCGAGAGCACAAGGCGAAGTTTTTTTTGGAATCAGTCATTATTCAATCATCGCGTATTTTAAGAGATTATCCCGCGGAAGTCCTTTTGCATGGAAGTTTTTCAATTTCATGTACGTTTTGGTCGATTTTTCCTCTAGTAACACTGAAACCTATTATGACTCCGGAATTCTCACGCTTCTCTTTTCTCAGGGGTCGAAGCTATGAAATTGCATAAAGACCTTTCAAATGGTCTTGCATTTTATTTAGAATTTAAACGACCATGAAGCGCAAGAGATAACCAATGTAATGTTATTGGAGTGAAAATTTGATAAGGTTTGCTCAAGACAACCCATGTAATGTGATTGGAAAAAGTTTGATAAGGTTTTTTTTTTTTCATAAATATGGCCGTTTGGGATCACTGGGGTAGTAGGGTAGTGTGGGGTAAGACACCCCTGAGGGTAAGATGCCCTTTGCTTATAATTCAATTTCAGCTGTGGCCAGTAGGTGACTCTTGACTTAGACAAATGTACTGTCACCTGGAGGGAAATCCTGAGCAACAGATCAGTCAACAGAGCAGGTGACATGTGAGTACTCAAGGTATTTGCATTTTTACTGCCTTTCTTAGAAAAAATGACCAAATGAATCACTCTGCCACAAGTATTTGAATACTCCAGGAGTCTGCAGGACATGTCAGTGTAACGCTCTGATGCCTTCTCTATGAATAAAAGGGGGTCCTGTGTGGTGATAATAGGAGGCATTGGGATTAATGAGCCAAAACCAGTATGGTAGTGCGGGGGGCAAGATGCTTTTTTTGATTTGGGGTAAGATGCCCCACATCTTACCCCCACACGAAGGCATCTTACCCCATTTTGAGTCATATTCATTCTGTTTTATGAGGTTTTTTCTAAAAAAAAATGTTCTATTTATAGGAAATACATATCAGACATGATGATTTTTTATAAAGAACTTGGGAATGGAAAGTTAAGTGTATCCATACATGTTAAAAGTAGGGCCATGTGGGGTTACATAATAATGAATCATATATACATCAATACCTATAAATGCCTAAAAAGAAATATATTGGGTGAAATGCATTATGGTTACTCTTAATTTTAAAGACTTTTCATGGATACTCATATATGTTCTATACCACTATATGTTTATCTAATGTGGTGCCTCATATTTTTTAGTAGTCCACAAGATATAATAATCTATTCCTTGATGCATTTAATGCCAATAGTACCTTGCCCTCTCTTATGCCTTAGTGTTTAGTCAGTTAAAAAAAAGTTGAGTTGAGGAGAATGTACCTCTTTCTTTCCCCATTTCTTTCGCAAGGAAATTTCTTAAAACATGTTGATCTTTTGTATGATGTGTACCTGCTAATTAAGACAGCTATAATATGATCATTACTCATGTGAAATGCAGTAAAATCAGTATGTATTAGGCATTACAAGTTATTCTAGATAACATAAAATGGAGGGCATCTTACCCCAGGGGTGGGGTAAGATGACCTTTTTTTTAAAAAGGTAATTAAACATTTAAAAATATTTCTATAGTGACTGTGTCATAAATCTTTCTAGATGTGATAGCCAATTTTACACACTATCCATTGAAGCAAAAAAAAAGATTAATTCATGTTGTTTACCTTCAGTTATGAAAATTCTTGCTTACGGGGGGCATCTTACCCCGCTCTGCCCTACTCCGGCTTGCGGAAGGACTACTCACTAGGTTTGGATTATTATCCGATTCAAAGCTGGAATAAAATTTGGTAGCTTCTGAGGATTTTGTCTCTTCTCAATTATTTACACATAAGGGGACCTCGAAAATATGAAAACTTTTGATTTGGGAAGACACAACATATTGTGTGGGCATCACTATCTTATCAAGTCAGGCTTCGCAAAGGGAATTCAGTGCAAGCTCATGCCCATGGGGTAGGTCCGAGTTTCCCGTTCTGTTGGAGCAACCAACAGCCGCACACAACGGCATTTCCACTGATTTTGTCGCTCAGGTTCTCATAGTGATTGGTAATATCGCACCTTGATCATTCGACGTTAAATAAAGCTGCAGGACAAGTGATAATGAATACTAATTTTTATACTCTTAATTCTGATCAGCTGATTTTGTTGTGTCCAAGCGTGTCATACCATCCTGGACATTACCACACAAAGTATATTTTGATTGGCTAATACATACGTAATGGCGACATTCGTGAACTTTTGCAAATTAGTTGTATTTTAGAGGTTTAAGCTTTGATTACTCGGTACATAAAATTCGCAAAAAATATTTATGGTCCGTGAAGAACATGTACTTTTTTTGGGTAAGAGCTGAAAAAAGGGTTTTCTTTTCCTTTAATGGAAAACTAAATCACCGTCAATGGTTTAAGTTTTTTGTGTTAATTTATTATTTAGTTTTGTAATTGTGAGAGCTAAATGATAACGCCATATGAATCATTTGAAGCTATTTGAGATGTTACATTCCACTTTACAATGCAGTATTTTTGAAAAGAGGAATAGAACTGTCCTTTACCATCCATTCCCTTACCCCTGTGAATAAACGCGCCTACGGGCTTTCCCTGGTCAGTCAGCTATTGGTTCCTGTTTGAGATTTTAACAAGAAACTGCATTAATTGAATGGTCGATGATACCTAATTTCTTATGAGAAAGGTTAATTTCCGATACGTTACTAAATCAGCTTTCCCCTGTGTCACTTTTGCCCATCAGACTTAGGTGAATAGATATTTACAAATTCATTTGGAGACATTATTTCAATAACACAGAAATGTTAATTATTGATAAATGTGAAAAGTAATTTTTCTGCTCTTCTACTTTTTTCATCTGTTCCTGATTCAGGTTCCTGTCAGAACAACTGCGGCATCTATGTTGGAAGCTGTTCCTGTACCAGTTACTGCAGTTTCTATCACAACTGCTGCAATGATTACCAAGGTACTATTTCAGACGGCAGGTCTTCCAACCACTCATAGGACTAAATTCTGACTGAGATTGTGCGAAGAACAAACAGCGCAAAATACTTTCTGGCATATAAAAAGAAAATTATGAGAGTTCTGTCGGTCATGCGAATGATAATGCATACATTTACTAAACCAGGGCCAAAAACATCTGTGAAACAGAGTATTACAGATAGATAAAACTAATATTTTCCATTTTTATAATTACATTATTAAACACTATAAACTACTGAATAATAAATTGCATAAATGTCATAGGATGACATAAAAAGGGTTAGAGTACAAGAACTTGTCAACAACTGCTATAGCTTCAGTGAGTAGTGCGAATAGAGTGTTTACTGCAAGTATAAAAAAACATGTAGATTAGGTGGCACTTATATTCTGAGTGAATTAAAATTACCCCAATGTTAAATGGGAGCTCGTGAAACCTCAAGGAAAAATAAAAAATTATGTTCAGATCTTATAAATTACCAGTTTTTTTGAGGCACAGTTCATCCATTACAGCCAGCAACGCAGATGTAATGGCCAAGGAATTTCAGCTATTGAAGGGGAACCAGGAAATATGTTTTATTGGAAGCAAAGGAAAAGTCTTAAGAAGCAACAAAGGCTTACTGGTTATATAGGCAGAACTGCTGCTGCTATTACTACTACGAGCATTAATAATAATAATAATAACAAGAGGCTCCTCAGAGCCTGTACTCGGGCCGGGTCTAGGCCTGGGCCAATCTTGAAACAAGCGTCGCCAACATGAGCAGGACAATCGCGACCCGAAAAAAAAAAAAAAAAGAAGAAGAACGGAGCCGAAACTTAGACTCGTGGCCTACCGGCCCGAGTAATAATGATAATAATAGTAATAACACCTGGTTTATTACTGTTGAGTTTAAGGGGTTAAATATCAAGAAGATAAACAATATTGGCATTATTTCTGAACCACTTTCATTCATATTTACTGAATTTCACTGTAAATGAAATGAAGCAAAGCATTGCCATGTGGTGCTTGGAAGAATATAAAAACACCACTGATTCTGAGAATTGTGCGCAAAACTTTACGAATCAAAACTTTTGGTCAAGATTTTGTTGTCGGGAGGAATTGTGATGATGCCTATAATGCAGAAGAGTTTTATGCAAATCCTTTTCCTTCTCTTACATACAGATTACTGCCTCACTACAACACCAGAGGACACAACAGGTATTTTTTGGCGGGGGGAATGTGAATACTGACTAAAGCTGTGATATGATTACTGCAAAAAGGTAGCTTACCATTTTGGCTCTTCCCATTTTATGTTCCTGTATGTTTCAAAAACATGGAAACTTGGGCACCCTAACAAAGTTTTTCCTACCCTGCTGACTTGTTTCTTGGCCAAACACACTTGGTAAAAATGTGCAAGGAGTTAGGGCAGATAAGAAAACCTTTACTGTATTTAAAGGTACTTGCAATAAAGTGAGGAGGTTTATTACTTAAAGAAGACATTGTTCAGTTTGTGTTTTTCTATGAGAGCGACCAGCTTGTACATGTATGTTTTGTTAAAAAAAAAGCAATTAGCATTTTATGAATAATTTGAATAAACTGTTTCAATTTATCAACAGAAAAATTTCAATAATCAGATTTTCTAGCTCTCTAGCGCAATTGTAGGTTACCACAAATTTATAACTGAGTCCAACCAGATGCAAACAGCAACATTTTCCATCAGCGTTCCTTAATTAGGAAATCTTTTTTTCTCTCAACAGAGAAATTAATCCACAATGGATCCCGTCGGTACAACTGTGGTTAAAACCTAGGAAATTATAGAAAACTCCTAGAGAGATCTGAAAACATTTTCAGAAAGCAGTGCGAGAAACAGTGTCAGCAATACACTGTAAACCCAGGTAGTCTTGTGCACCCAACTGTTTTGTGGGAACTGATGACCTCTAAAAAATTGTGTAACCAAGTGGTTTTCACAGCTCTTAAAAATGTGGTCAGCATAACTTTTACCTTATGTTCTTTAAGTACTGTCCACACAATGCAATTAAGTTGGCTTGCATAATTTTTTCAGGCGACAGGTTTCCACAAAACATTTGAGTTTGCCACACTATCAGGGTTTAAAGTGTATAACGTGGGCTTTGTATCATGTACAAAGTAGTTCAGATCAGAAGAAATTGTGAGGATAACTTACACCATTATTTTGTATGAGACAGTTTCTGAACTTGCCCATTTACAAAGAATTATTAAACAGATGGCAGAAGTATTGAAAACTTCTCAGTTTCCGAGGGGCTATTCATCTGTAATGGCCTGGGAAGAATGATACATTGAAAATATAAGTTATATATGCACTGTGTGAATGCATGAAACAAACAAATCATTCAGGTTCTCTGAGCAGGGTGAAGCAACTTTAACTTAATTTACATGCAGGGACTTTCTACAGTTGTGTCATCCTAAATACATTTTTCACAGTGGTCATGATTTTATCACAAGGGAAAAAGACCTCTCAGAATAATGAATGAGCTGATAAACAGGTTACTTGAGTTCGATCATTCCTTTTTCCCCATAAGATGTCGAAATGGCTTGTAATGGCTACCTAGCCTCGAAATTGGTGGCACGATATGGGACCTTTAATGCAAACACTTGAGTCCTCAGATTTTCTAGCTCTACACAGCAAGCGTTGGCTACCACAAATTTAGAGCTTAATCCATCCTTATACAAACAGATGCATTATCTATGAATATTCCTTAATTAGGAAATATTTTTTCCTTTGCAGCGGTAAGTGCAATTCCCTTTGGATCCTGTCAGTACAACTGTGGTAACTATGTAGGATCCTGCTCCTGCAGAAGCTCCTGCAGTTACTATGGGAACTGCTGCCCTGACTACAACAGTAAGTTTCAATTCAGAGCCTGAACACCACTACTAACTAAACAAAATATTCACCGTTATAGAGGATAGACATTATCTGACATTATCTCTCTTCCCATCTCTTACAGCGTACTGTGCAGCAACAACAGTAGCTCCAGGTATGTCTTTTTAAAAAAAAAAACAAAAAACAAGTACACCTGGAATATCTCTTGGGCAGATGTAAATACAAAATGAATGTTTCTGTACTATAAAGCGCATCAACACCAAGCAAATGCCTTGCTTGGTCGAAAAGGAGAATAGTTAACATTTGTTTCTGCATAGTTAGAGAATAGTTGAGTTTTTTCATGGACCAATCATAACTAGAAAATCACCTAAAATAAATTTGATGCAGATCATTTAGCAAAATCTCCAGAGAGATAAGAAAGCATTTTGAGACAGCAGTGCAAGAAATAGGGTCTCAGTAGACCACCTTACCCATATTCATACACTATAATATGCATGTCAACAGCATAATATGGGCTGTCAAACATTCATATCATATTCAAAGTAGTCAAGCACAGACAAAATTGTTAGGCACAATAATCATTCTGAGTGAAAAAGTGTATGAAATTGCCCATTTACAAAGTATTTTTAAACAGACGGCGGAAGCATAGGAAGCATCTGTTTCTGCGTGGCAATTTATTTGTAATTGCCTGGTAAGACTGATGTATTGAAAATATGAGTAATGTGTGAAAACATGAAAAATACAAATCATCGAAGTTCTCTTACTTGGGTGAAGCAACTTTAACATACTTTACATGCAGGGCCTTTGTGCAATTCTGTCATCCTAAACTCGTTTTTACAGCGGTCATGATTTTATCAGAAGGGAGAGGGACCACTCAGAGTAATGAATGTACTGATTAACCGGCCAGCTGAAGTCGATCAGCCCGTATTCCCCATATGATGCCACAATGGATCAGATTTTGAAACGGTTTGTAGTGGCAAACTGGCCGTGAAACTGATGACATGATAAGGGGCCTTTAATGCAGATACTTACGTTATCAGATTTTCTAGCTGTTCTTGCCAAGAGTTGGCCACCACAACTTAATCCAGCCATGTGCGAACAGCTGTGTTATATAGAAACATTCCTTAATGAGGAAGTATTTTTTTCTTTACAGAGTATACAACTCCCGGTGGATCCTGTCAGTACAACTGTGGTTACTATGTAGGATCCTGCTCCTGCAGAAGCTCCTGCAGTTACTATGGGAACTGCTGCCCTGACTACAACAGTAAGTTTCACTTCAGAGCCTGAACAGCACTGCTAACTAAACAAAATATTCACCCTTATAGAGGATAGACATTATCTGACATTATCTCTCTTCCCATCTCTTACAGCGTACTGTGCAGCATCAACACCAAGTCCAGGTATATCTTCTTTTTTTTTAAACAAGTACACCAGGAATATCTCTTGATTAGATGTAAATGCAAAATGAATGTTTCTGTACTATAAAGCGCATCAACACCAAGCAAATGCCTCGCTTGGTCGAAAAGGAGAATAGTTAACATTTGTTTCTGCATAGTTAGAGAATAGTTGAGTTTTTTCATGGACCAATCATAACTAGAAAATCACCTAAAATAAATTTGATACCGATCATTTAGCAAAACCTCCAGAGAGATAAGAAAGCATTTTGAGACAGCAGTGCAAGAAATAGCGTCTCAGTAGACTACCTTACCCATATTCATACACTATAATATGCATGTCAACAGCATAATATGGGCTGCCAAACATTCATATCATATTCAAAGTAGTCAAGCACAGACAAAATTGTTAGGTACAATAATCATTCTGAGTGAAAAAGTGTATGAAATTGCCCATTTACAAAGTATTTTTTAAACAGACGGCGGAAGCATAGGAAGCATCTGTTTCTGCGTGGCAATTTATTCGTAATTGCCTGGTAAGACTGATGTATTGAAAATATGAGTAATGTGTGAAAACATGAAAAATACAAATCATCGAAGTTCTCTTACTTGGGTGAAGCAACTTTAACATACTTTACATGCAGGGCCTTTGTGCAATTCTGTCATCCTAAACTCGTTTTTACAGCGGTCATGATTTTATCAGAAGGGAGAGGGACCACTCAGAGTAATGAATGTACTGATTAACTGGCCAGCTGAAGTCGATCAGCCCGTATTCCCCATATGATGCCACAATGGATCAGATTTTGAAACGGTTTGTAGTGGCAAACTGGCCGTGAAACTGATGACATGATAAGGGGCCTTTAATGCAGATACTTACGTTATCAGATTTTTAGCTGTTCTTGCCAAGAGTTGGCCACCACAACTTAATCCAGCCATGTGCGAACAGCTGTGTTATATAGAAACATTCCTTAATGAGGAAGTATTTTTTTCTTTACAGAGTATACAACTCCCGGTGGATCCTGTCAGTACAACTGTGGTTACTATGTAGGATCCTGCTCCTGCAGAAGCTCCTGCAGTTACTATGGGAACTGCTGCCCTGACTACAACAGTAAGTTTCACTTCAGAGCCTGAACAGCACTGCTAACTAAACAAAATATTCACCCTTATAGAGGATAGACATTATCTGACATTATCTCTCTTCCCATCTCTTACAGCGTACTGTGCAGCATCAACACCAAGTCCAGGTATATCTTCTTTTTTTTTAAACAAGTACACCAGGAATATCTCTTGATTAGATGTAAATACAAAATGAATGTTTCTGTACTATAAAGAGCATCAACACCAAGCAAATGCCTCGCTTGGTCGAAAAGGAGAATAGTTAACATTTGTTTCTGCATAGTTAGAGAATAGTTGAGTTTTTTCATGGACCAATCATAACTAGAAAATCACCTAAAATAAATTTGATACCGATCATTTAGCAAAACCTCCAGAGAGATAAGAAAGCATTTTGAGACTGCAGTGCAAGAAATAGGGTCTCAGTAGACCACCTTACCCATATTCATACACTATAATATGCATGTCAACAGCATAATATGGGCTGCCAAACATTCATATCATATTCAAAGTAGTCAAGCACAGACAAAATCGTTAGGCACAATAATCATTCTGAGTGAAAAGGTGTATGAAATTGCCCATTTACAAAGTATTTTTAAACAGACGGCGGAAGCATAGGAAGCATCTGTTTCTGCGTGGCAATTTATTTGTAATTGCCTGGTAAGACTGATGTATAGAAAATATGAGTAATATGTGAAAACATGAAAAATACAAATCATCGAAGTTCTCTTACTTTGGTGAAGCAACTTTAACATACTTTACATGCAGGGCCTTTGTGCAATTCTGTCATCCTAAACTCGTTTTTACAGCGGTCATGATTTTATCAGAAGGGAGAGGGACCACTCAGAGTAATGAATGTACTGATTAACTGGCCAGCTGAAGTCGATCAGCCCGTATTCCCCATATGATGCCACAATGGATCAGATTTTGAAACGGTTTGTAGTGGCAAACTGGCCGTGAAACTGATGACATGATAAGGGGCCTTTAATGCAGATACTTACGTTATCAGATTTTTTAGCTGTTCTTGCCAAGAGTTGGCCACCACAACTTAATCCAGCCATGTGCGAACAGCTGTGTTATATAGAAACATTCCTTAATGAGGAAGTATTTTTTTCTTTACAGAGTATACAACTCCCGGTGGATCCTGTCAGTACAACTGTGGTAACTATGTAGGATCCTGCTCCTGCACAAGCTCCTGTAGTTACTATGGGAACTGCTGCCCTGACTACAACAGTAAGTTTCACTTCAGAGCCTGAACAGCACTGCTAATCACGCAGAATCCTGGCCCTTACAAGAAATGGGGGAAAGAGTAAAGAAGAAACTGTAAATTTAGTCTGGTTTCAGAGAGCAATAACGGCTGTGACAGAGCGAAATTACTTGAATTTGTTCTATACTGACATTATCTCCCTTTCCATCTTACAGTGTACTGTGAAGAATCAACAACAACTACAGGTATTTCATTTTTTCAAAACAAGTCCACTGGTAAATATATGTTTGGCAGACATAAACACAAAATTAATGTTTCTCGACAATAAAGCACATCAACAGCAAGCAAATTCCTCACTTGGTCAAAAAGGAGACAAGTTAACATCAGTTCTCACAGTTGCAGAATAGTAAACTTGTCAGATGGACAGGTTCTAACTAGCAAATCACTCAAAATAAATTTGATTCCGATCATTCAACAAAACTCCAAGAGATAAGAATGCGTTTTCAGAAAGCAGTTCAAGAAACAGTGTTACGCTATAATAGTATGGATGTCTACAATATAATACGAGCTACTGAGCATTCATGTCATGTACAAAGTAGTTCAGTGCAGATGACATTACACAACTTACACTGTTATTTTGAATGAGAAAGTTTATGGACACGCGCATTTACATAGTATTAATAAACAGATGACAGAAGTACAGAGAACTACTCAGTTTCTGTACAGCAAGTCATCTGCAATTGCCTTGGAAGAATGATACATTGAAAATTTAAGTAATAAGTGTACTATATGAATACATGAAAAACATAACAAGGGTGATGCAACTTTAACTTACTTTACATGCAGGGCCTACCTACAGTTGTTCTGTCATCCCAAATACATTTTTCACAGTGGTCATGATTTTATAACAAGGGAGCGAGACACTCAGAGTAATGAATGAACTGATTAACTGGTTCGCTGAAGTTGATCAGTCCTTATTCCCCTTATGATGACAAAATAGAACAGATCTTGAAACAGCTTGTAATAAATAAATAAATAAATAGCTTGGAAGCTGGTGACATGATATGGGACCTTCAATGCAAACATTTAAGTCATCAGACTTTCTGGCTTTTCTTTCCAAGAGAAGGCTACATTAAATTTAAAACTTAATCCAGCCATGTGCAAACAGCTGTGTTTTTATATATATATATATATATATATATATATATATATATAAACATTCCTTAATTAGGAAGTATTTTTTTCTTTACAGAGTTTACAACTCCCAGTGGATCCTGTCGTTTCAACTGTGGTTACTATGCAGGACCCTGCTCCTGCACAAGCTCCTGTAGTTACTATGGGAACTGCTGCCCTGACTACAACAGTACGTTTCAATTCAGAGCCTGAACAGCACTGCTAATCACGCAGAATCCTGGCCCTTACAAGAAATGGGGGAAAGAGTAAAGAAGAAACTGTAAATTTAGTCTGGTTTCAGAGAGCAGTAATAGCTGTGGCAGAGCGAAATGACTTGTATTTGTTCTAAACTGACATCATCTCCCTTTCAATCTCTTACAGTGTACTGTGAAGAATCAACAACAACTACAGGTATTTCATTTTTTCAAAACAAGTCCACTGGTAAATATGTGTTTGGCAGCCATAAACGCAAAATGAATTTTTCTCTACAATAAAGCACATCAGCTGTGTTATCTATGAACATTCCGTAATTAGGAAATATTTCTTTTCTTTACAGTGGAACCCACTCCCTATGGATCCTGTCGTTACAACTGTGGCTATAATTCAGGAACCTGTTCCTGCACAAGCTCCTGCCGTTATTATGGCAACTGCTGCCATGACTACTACAGTATGTTTCCATACCAACTGCTAGCACTGCTAACCCCGTAAAGTACTGACTCTTACGGAGTAATAGGCAAAAGGTTGAAGTTAATCTGGTTTTAAAGCAACAACATTATAGCGGTGACAGAATTAAATCACTCGCACGTTTTATATTGACATTACCCCCCCCCCTCCATTTCTTACAGTGTACTGTGAAATAACAACGCAAAGTCCATATACAACAGGTAAGTACCATTTTTCAAACATCTTCCTGAATAATATCCTGTACAGGCAAATAAAATCAAAAATACAAATAAAACAAACGAGTCATGTTTTTCTACAACCCCTAATCAGAAAAAGTTGCATTGGTATATCAAATTAAAATTAAAACTGAAACCATTGATTTGTATATCTTGTACCTGAATTACATTGACAACAATACAAAAGCACATAATTTGATTCTTTACCATATTTATTTTATTGATTTTTCAGCATAACATCATGTGCCAATTTTGATTCTTGCAACAGATATCAAGTAAAGTATGTACCACATTGTAATGTTGCCATTCCTTTTCACAACGCTTAATAAATATTTAGGGACTGAAAACACGCATTTATAAATTGTCTCAGGTTTAATTTTGTCCCATACCTCCTGCAAACAAGTCATCAGTTGTGTCACAGTAGGAGGTTTTTATTGTTGCAATTTGCATATCAAAATGAACCACATTTTTCTATTGGGGACAGGTCGGGACTGCAGGCAGGCCAGCACGCTTTTCTAACGCAGCCATACCTTTGACTAGTAGCACCTAAAAACCGAGAAAGTGCACCTTTTTCCGAGAAATTCCTATAAAAACTTAGAATACACCGAGGTTTACTGAAGATTTGAGGCCAACTCGGTGAACCTCTGAAAAATTTTACTGAGGTATCCCGAAGTCAGTTCAGTTTACTTCAGTTTGGACAACACCTCAGTAAAGCTTGGTTAAATTTTCCCGAAACACAGCGAGGATTGTCTGGCCCATTGAACCTCAGAGACCACATTGGTATTCCTCGGGAAAATTTCACTAAGGTTGACCGAAGTTTGTCTGCTAGGCCTATACTCACACTAGAACAAAGGGGAGGTGTGAAGACAGTCAAAACAATGCCTCATTAAAGACCTCCCTCCAGTACTGCAGTCCAAACACCAATTAATTATGCAAATTACCAGTACTGCCTGTTCAACGAGGTGCAGTGCAATTAAGCCAGGCCCTAGATGCAGTCTGGATGAAGAACAGGCTTACAGTACTGGCCATTCCAAAGTTCCCCAATCCAAAATTTGCCGAATTTTCAGTGATAATTCGTTCTGTGAATTTCCCTGAATTTTTTTTGGCTACCAAATTTTTAATGGAAAACTATCCGAAAATTTTTTTCAGCCACAGAAAAATTTTCAGATGTAGGAAAAAACATGAATATTCGCCGAATTTCGTGGTAACTTTGGAATGGCCAGTACTGCTGTGTCAGTATTCAGTATTCAGAATATATTCAATCTGCAGAAGCACCAATTTACAAACAAATCAGAGACACAATGTAATTTTTAAAAGAGGGCACTCCTTCGATGATTCACTGTATGTGTGTGATTATGTGTTTAATTTTCCCCACTCTGCCCACCCACACTTTTCTTACTCTCGATGTTCACTTTCTCTCAAGGTGCCCTCTTTAAAAATTACATTGTGTATCTGATTTGTTTGCAAATTGGTGCTTTTGCAGATTGAATATATATTCTGACTTCTGAACATGTGTTTTTGTTGTTCTTACTATAATGGTGGTGGTTTGCCCTATGCCAATTCCTGTATGCAGCACAGACAGAGCAGGCTGAACAAAGCCTGTACTTCATCTGGACTGCATCTAGGGCCTGGCTTAATTACACTGTAACCTCATTGAACAGGCAGTGCTGGCAATTTGCATAATTAATTGGTGTTTGGACTGCAGTACAGGTGGGAGGTCTTTAATGAGGCATGTGTTTTGACTGTTTTCCCACCTCCCCTTTTTTCTGGTGTGAGCATAGGCATAGCAGACAAACTTCGGTCTACCGCGGTGAAATTTTCCCAAGGAATACCGATGTGGTCTCTGAACTTCAGTGGGCCAGACAATCCTCAGTGTGTTTCGGGAAAATTTAACCGAGGTTTACTGAGGTGTTGTCCAAACTTAAGTAAACCGGACAGACTTCGGGATACCTCGGTAAAATTTTTCCGAGGTTCACCGAGCAGGCCTCAAATCTTCAGTAAACCTCTGTGTATTCTAAGTTTTTGTGGGAATTTCTCGGAAAACGGTGCACTTTCTCGGTTTTTAGGTGCTACTAAGTGCCTTCCGTCACAATGATGAACTAATCCATAAGCAGGAGGCTTAATTTGGAACAGTATTTATTATTGACAAGATAAACATTGAAATAAAAGAGACGGAATTTGCCTTTTTTAATCCACCTCTGTGTTCCCTTGTCGGCTTGTTCTGTTCTCTGGCACGACCGCTGGTTACAATGCTTAATATTTTCGATCAAGCACTAAAGTGTCTCATCTGTAAAATGGCTGCTCTCTCACAGAAATGTATCCAGAATGTGGAGGAAATCTCTATGATTCTGGGTCGTTCACCAGCCCGTATTACCCCAACTACTACCATGACCATGCCTACTGTGTGTGGCGCATTTCTGCTCCGTCTGGGCAACAAGTCATTTTGACAATTGCGGATGTGCAGTAAGTGAGAGTTTCAGTCCACAAAAGTGTTACCATTCCATTCAGGTACATCATTCTGGTGTCATTTATGTTGATTTCATGGCAGTGTTAATTTAGTATGTTGTTGCACATTGTGGACAGTAGTGTAGTGGTCCCTGGAGAAGAGGAAAAACTCCATTTGCTAGATTTGCACATCACCTAAGAAAAAGTGGGTATACTCTCCAGTGTACAGCATTGTGCAAAAGTCTTAGACACCCTGCATTTTTTTCAAAATTAAATCTGGCTTTTCCAAATGCTAATTTATTTTAAGAAGAGTTTCATAAATAGATGTTTGTACTTCATTAAAAACAGTAGATACAGATAATATTGTTTTGACAGAGCTTTGATCTTAGCGTCATCATGGCTGTCTGCAATCACGCAAGGGAGACAGTCAGTTTGCAGAACAGTGGCAAGTTTTCCACTTTGCTTGAACCAAGCTAAAAGCCAATCATCTTATAAAACCGTTTCTCAAGAGGACAAAGTCCCAAATTTTTAGCGTACTCAATACAAACTTCAGTTTCATTTAGTTTTAAACAGTTTTCCGCTCTGTATAATACATTGCTCAGTTGTTAGAAACTTTTAGTTTCATTATTTTAGCAAGCATTCAAAATTGCCTTAAATGTGCCTGAGACTTTTGCAGAGAACTATTTTAGTGGCTTCCTGAATGGTACGTGATTATACTGCAAACTGACAGAAAAACAGGTGGATATTCTTTGCACACCTGTGTATATCCTCCACTACACTACTGCTTGTGGACTCAGAGGACATTGAGATTGAGTGTTTAAATAATAATAACTTTTCAACTGTGCCTCATATTTCAGACTGGAGAACTGCTGTACCTGTGACTACATAGCAGTTTATGATGGACCCAGCGTCGGCAGCAACTTCCTTGGAAAGGTGTGCTTTAACGGCACACATGAGGACTTCCACTCCTCTTCCAGATACATGACTGTTCTCTTCCGGTCTGATGGCTCAATAGTTGGCAGGGGCTTCAGGGCAGAATACTTCAGCTCTCTCCCCAGCAGCTCAGGTGATTCTGCACAGCACACTGCTCCAGTACTGGAGACAATTCAGCAAAGAAAAAAAGAATGTCTGAATTTTCTTAAAGTCTCAAAGACTTATTTTTGTTACATACTGCAATTTATTTTATTTCCTGCCATCTCAGCACCCCACAGCTGGGACGCATTCTTATTGCCCCTGACCAAAGGGGTCAATTACACTGACCGTCCAGAAAGAAAGTCACCTTTTGGATATGAATAAACAAATGCTATGATTGGATCATTATTACAGTGATTAATATGTTTCAGTTGGTAATAATTATTTTAACCCCAACTAATGAAGTGCTTAGCTTCTCATTTCTAAAAAAAAATCATGTCAGAACACGTATCCCTTGGTGGCAGAAAAGATGTTCCAGTATTTCAAAACGGGCAAGTTATTCACCTGCATCAATCAAGGAAAACCATGAATGAGGAAAACAAGCATGAGGAACCATTTTCATGTATGAAGTGGCCTCCACAAAGTCCTGACCTTAAACGCATTGCAAGTTATTTGGACATCCTCGAGAAGACAACGAAGTAGTTCAACCATCTCGTTGTGAAGACAAGATCTTGAGCCAATAATTAAAGCAGCTCTGATTGATAATAAATTTTCTGACGTTGCATGTGGTTGTGTAAACAATGACGTGATGAATTTGCACTGTAATCAATGCTTCAGGGTTTCCAACTAAATATTTTGAGTGTGACTTTTCTTTTTTGGGTGTGTAGTGAATAATGCATCATAGTCCTGCCATTCCACAAGCAAAAAAAGGGAAAAATCCAGTTGCAGAAAAATGAACTGGTATGGAATTAAACATATGAAATTAAAGGTGAATTGTGCAGGATCAAATGCTGAATTTCTACAAATTCAGCCTTTGCTGAGACTTGAACATAGCTCTCAAAAACAAGTTGCTGTATAATAACACAATGAAACAATATCCCTGCACATGGTTTTGGGTTGCGCTCGCAAATGTTTCATTAATCAATTCCAGACCACCTAAAATGGTAGTTAATGATATTTATTGAATTGAATAAACATGGGAATTTGTAGTGATCAAGGACGGAATAGAGTCGAGAAGGTGGAGACCAGAAAGCCCCAGGGACGAGACTTAGGGTGGGGGTCGCGTCTCTTCTTGGAGTTATAAAGGCCCTTTCAAGTCCCCTGGGGTTCCTAGAGTGATAGGGTGAGAGATGGATAGAAGGGAATGGGGAGAGGGACGTTGAATGAGAGAGTTGAGGATTGTAGAATGACGGTGGTATAAATACGCTGGTTGGTACAGATGTGGATGAATGGAGTGATGTTTTTAGGCGTGCTGTGGTTCACTAACCTACGTTTAGAACTCCATTTTTTGTGCATTTTTATTTTTGTTTGATCGTGATTTTTGGCATGAATACTGCATCAGATAAGAGGTCCCCTTTTTGATTTTCCTAAAGAGTCACACTTTTCACTTTCAAACTGAGACAAACATTAAAATTGTAGAATGAGAACCTATGGTGCCTCATTGTTTTCCCATTTTGCATGGTGTTCAATGATTGTCTCATTTTGGAACTAAGCTAGTCTACAAGATCTACTCAGTGCTACAGGAATTTAGCATCTAAATCTAAATGTTTCTACTTCTAGGTAGGGTGGACTGCTCCTCAGACAACATGAATATAGTCATTCAGACATCCTACCTGGACTCCATTGGATACAGTGGTCATGATCTCTACCTGAATGACCAGTATTGCCGTCCGCAAATATCATACTACCAAGTGGTTTTCAGCTTCGCACTAAACACTTGCGGGACCAGACGAGAGGTGCCTCTTTTTGTCCTTATCTCACGCAAATGACATTAGTGAAAGCCTCTACTGCCTGTTTTGCTATTTCTTTTTTATTTTGAGATTTTTATGGTCAGTGGTGAACACATTTAAGCTCATACTTTATGTGCATGCAATACATTGTTATGCTTAGGTTTGTTTAGTGTTTTTTTAATTCAAAATATTAACTGGGAACACAAAAACTGCACATTTTCATCCTAAACACTTCCCCAACAGTCGCAGCGTGGGAGGATTGTGTACACCAACGCTATTCGAGCATACCGGTCGCACACTGGCGAGATCACCCGCCAGTCTCACTTCAAACTGAGTGTGCGGTGTAAAATGGAGCCAGATGCCACGGCACAGATAATGTACGTGGCACGAGAGACGGCAGAGGGAAACATCACAGGCAGTGGCAGATACAACGTCTCCATGCGCTTCTACACTAACGGAAACTTCTACAACCCGGTGTACGACTCTCCCTACTATGTCAACCTCAACCAGTACCTCTACGTCCAGGTCAATCTGAGGAGAGCAGACAGCAGCCTGGTTCTGTTCCTCGACACCTGCGTCGCCTCGCCTTCTCCTTTCGATTTCCACACCAGGTCGTACGACCTGGTCCGCAATGGGTGAGGCAGCGATGACCTTGCGAATTACTCCAACACCTTTATCCGCTGTAGTTTCCCATTACAAATGAGTCACACCAGCTGTTGGATAGCTCACTCGGTTAAAGCATCGCATTGCGAAGCGGAAGTGACTATCACGGCGCGGGTTCGAGCCCCGGTCGTACCAACCGGCAGTGGTCGGCAGCTTTTTCAGAAGTAGCGCGCAATTGGCTAGGGCGTTACAGGGATGCAAATTGGGAAGGGTCTGCCGGGAAGGGAAATATTAAAATGGTTGCTTTGTTCGTGCCTTAGGCGCCTCCTGTTGGCCAGACGGGCGCTCAGGAAGATTCTAAGCTTGTTCATGTTCGGGTATCCTCCGCTCTCGCTCTGAACTTGCGAGGATTCGACCAATGGGTGTATAAGAAGCGGTGGCTGACAGGCGCGTGCTTCGGAGGAGAGCCGTGAACTGTCTTCACTCTCCTGAATTGGCAACAGGTGGTCGCATATGCGAAAGCCTTGTACATAGTTCCCCAATTGGACATTCCAGATTCGGGTGGGATTGGAGATGCCAAATTAAAAAAAAAAGAAAAACAAATGAGTCACACCCTTTTAGGTGTGACGATGTGAGCAGATCAGTATTCTCCTCGTCCCCTTATGAAGAGCTCTTTCTCTTCATTGTTTTTCCCTGGCAGCTGTAAGAGGGATTCAACCTATTACGAGTATTCCAGCGGCACCAGGGACGTCGCTAGGTTCCGCTTCCAGGCCTTCGCCTTCCTGCGCAGCCACTCAACCGTCTACCTGCAGTGCAAAGTGGCTATATGCCAGGCCAATGACTACCACTCCCGCTGCTACCAGGGATGCCGAATGCGCAGGAGCAGGAGCCTGAAGACGTCCGCAGACAAGGAAACAGCCACCATCACCTTGGGCCCTATCCAGCTCAGAGGTGACCTGCCCTCTCCCATGAGCCTCCTTGCTTGTTTCCGGAGAGCACGCTTCAAGGGCAATATGCAGACTGAAATGAAATCAAATTTAAATTCAATAGCCTGCATTTGTTGTTGCAGCATTTGGAAACAGAACATGCATACAAGCCTTTATGGCAAAAAAAAAAAAATTTAAACAAATCCAGAAAGCTCTGATTTATTGTGGACCACCGTCTGTGTGATTCTGATATAATCGCTGTAGTAAGATCATTAGTGGTTAAAGTTTATCAGATATGGCTGTCACAAAATTGAAAGAACTACAAGATTTAGATAATGTGACTTCTGGTAATTGCAGTTAAAAAGCTTTTCTCAACCAACAGCAGCTGCTAGGCATGTTATGCATAAATTTATAATCCGATGATACAAACTGCCAAATCAAATGTAGTCTAAAACTTGCCGTCAGATGTTCAAAGGGCCTTCAGTAACCTCACCTGTTATTTAATGATCTGTAATGATTAAGAAATGACAATTATTTAGTGATTGCCCATTAGCTACATTTGTATCTGCTAACTGGAGGTGACATTAAGGATGGAATTAATCCGGATAAATTTAAAAAATCCCAAACCTTTGCCATCTTCCGTCCCTCTGACCTTTTGCATTTATTCGGATTGCAGTCCTCAAAATGCCACTTTTGTGCATTGTGCTCAACAATGCCTTTTATCCGTGACTGTATTTACAATATAGCAGGGAGTCCAGTAGGCTATATTAATGCTTAATTAGCCTCGCAATCTGATTTACGCAAATCTGTGCAACTGTTTTTGCACAGATTTTAGCAACTGTTGCTTATCAGGCAAAGCAAACAGCAATAGGATGAGTTAATTAAGCATTCAAAGGTGAGGTTACCGAAGGCCTTTGATATCACCAACGGACCGCCTCTTGTCTGTCGTTCTGGACTCACAATCACAATTTGATCCAGATTCTTTTTCACTTACAATCAAACACCAAGTGTGCAGATAGTTTATTCATGATGTCAAACAGTAACCTCAAGTTGGATTTGACAATTCTGCAAACTACGCAACTTACATTAGCTACCTTCCACTGAATTTAAACTGTCCGTCAGTCTTATCTCAGTTATTTGAAAGTCAATAAAAGTCAATTTGAAAGCGCTAGAAAAAAAGAACACATCTCTTGACTTCCTTTCTATCCTTAGATCCTCAGAAGACGGCAGAGGAAGTTCCTGATGAAGGCACAATTCAGGCTGCGGTGTGAGATGCCTCGACGCTTGCTCCAGAAGCTGGAGCTGTGTCGCTCCAAATCACTTTTCCACCCCAATTAAACTTGCAGGAAAGGCATACTATGCAGGATTTTTGCCTTTGTTGCTGCCCTGCATTTGCGACAAAAGAAGTCTTTTCCTCCATCCTCAACCCCATCCACACCTCTTTTGAAGACAATAAAAAAGGCTGACCTTGCAAGCAAAATGCCTTTAAGAAAATTATTTTTAAAAAGCAAGCAAACTGGTACTTTTACTTGGATGTCAGAAGGAGACATAATTTAATTTTTCCTGAATCAAGCTGCAAATGAAATTAAAAGCATTCACAAAGACTACACTTGCACCTTGTATTATTCTTTGTCATTACTCATTAACGAAGACATAACAGCAGTCAGATTTATTCAATGTTTTTTTTTTTTCTTCCATTTGGCACCAAGTTATATTTATCCAGGCCAGGTCCCAGGCTTGACAATAGTTTGCAGTATTTGTGTTATAGTACAGATTACCAGTGCAATCTGAAAAGTGGATGATTAAAAACTGCCAAGGAATGGGAAAAATAAGCAGTTGACATATCGGAGAGAGAGTAATGGAAACGAGAGCCGGAACTAAGGGGCTGAAATATCCGCTTGGGTTACGCTGCGGTGCCTATAACAAAGATACCACAGATTCTCATGGTGGAATTCAACCAGAAGCAATTATTTTTACCAGAACAGTTCACTAATTGGGTCATGGCTATAAAAGTGCGCTCAAAAATCAAATTCCTCCCACATTATATGCTTTTTGTTGTCAGGACCCAGTACAATTGGGGAAAATAAATAAATAAATAAAACTCCTTAGGATTTTTTAAATGCGATAAAAGTCAACTTAAAATTGTAAAATAGTTGTAATTCACTTTAAAATATTTGAAATACTAATTATATTTGTAAAACACAATAGCCAGCTGATATCTAGGACTTCTTGATATCCCTTCTGTTACTGACTTCTGCAAAATGCCATTGTGCAGGGTTGCTCACTTCCTGTTTCGTGATCATGTTAAATAATTGAGCCCTTAAGAGCCATACTGGGCCAACCCATGCTGGGGAACTTCTGAGAAAATGGGACTTAAAGTTGCCAGCCTCCTGTGTCATCTAGAGTATCTGGGAACTAGAAACACTGCTTATGTTATAAACCCAAGATAACTTTTTTATGTCGGTTTTGGATGCCCTTCTGTTTCATTTAAAGTGAAAGGTACCTCCTTCTGAAGCAGAACCATCATCTTCTGATTCATTTGGGACAAACTCTGGGTCTCCATTATCTTCCACTTCACCATCATCATCAATCATAGCAAGCAGTTCCTCATTAGTGAGATACCGAGCCGCCATGTTCACATTGAATAATGGAAAAGTTGTGGGATGGTCCACTATGGCTAAGGCAGTGCAGTGCATATGTACAGTGGCAGAGAGGACGTTTGCTTGTTTGAACAATCCATGTGGGTAGATTGGGTTGGCTCATTTAGGAAACGTAGATCTCAGTTTTCTGCACATGCTGACTACCTCAACTCAATTTCGCTAAAAGTGCGGGATGGCCCGGTATGGTTCTTAGGGGCTCAATTGTTTTAAGACTCCTGCCCCCCACCCCCATACTCTCAGCAAAGCGTTCCTGATACTTGCAGTTCTTGATTAGACACATTAGCCTGTGCATAATCATCTTAGGACATTCAAGCCCTATAATATGACCAATGGTATTTGTTTTGCCCTGATTAGTTTGTGTTACTAGTTTTATATATTCTGAAAGGTTTTGCCTGTGCTTAAACCCTAATTTAAAAAAAGCTATTAGTGTCCCAAGGGTATGTTGTCAGCTGGTAACTCAAATCTAAATGCACCATTATACATTAATACTGATTATAGGACCTTTATTCCAACTTTTTCAACTTTAGTTGGCAGCAAACCAGCAATGTGCTCATGTTACCAAATCCTTTGTCCTCCTAAAGCTCAAGAACCATAAAAGACTCAAACTTGAAAACTTGACTGGAAACTTTTATGTGTTCAAGGACCAGTCTCTCTGAATTTTATGATATATGGACTATCATTTCATGTCGTTTTCATACTTTAATCGGTAAAACCAATGAGCTTTCACTCCATGCCTCCATCTTGTTTCCAAGGTCCATTGTTTACATTGCTCTCAAAATACTAAACAACTAAAGTTGGTCTTTTGCCCTTATGGGCAACTTACTTGTTCATATATGACCAGCATTACAGACACAGGTAAGCTTAATCCTGAACTCAGTTCAATTTTCAATTGAGAATATCCATAAAAAACTCTAAGCTTACTCCAATATAATGCTTAATTTATGTCTGTGAAACGGACCTATTGCAGAGATATTAAACATGATTAAAATATAATATTTTAAGTAAAAAATATCATAATTCTGCATCGGGACTCCGTGTCAGTGTTTATTTTATTTGACTTTTTCATCGTATTTGTGCTCAGTAACTTTTTTTAAAGACCTAGTTGCAGTTTTCTCTTCAGACACTAGATGGCATGTTACGCTAAACAAAAGCCAAAGCACACGAACGGTCACCGACCAATTTTTTTGCGTCTTGGCTGGCTTAATGAATTGTTTATTCCCCGCAATATTTTAATGAAACAAAGGGAAACGGTTGGAAGAAGGGTTGCACAGCTGCCTCGTTTCAAGAAGTTTGTGAGCTTAAATCTGCCCAGCGGCCTTTGTGTGTGTAGTTTGCATGTGGCCTTAGGCCTTCTTGTGTGGAGTTTCAATGTTCTCTCAGTGTTAGTGTTAGTTTCCTCCAACAGTCCAAAGACAAGCATACCAGGCCAATTGGAGGCTCTAAATTGCCTGTAGGTATGAGTGTATGAATGAATGATATGTGCACCCTGTGATGTATTGGCAAGCTGTCCGGGGTGTGTCCTCGCCTTTTGCCCATAGTCAGCTGGGCTCCAGCTCCCCCACAACCCAAGTGAGGAAGACACAGTATAGCTAATGTATGAATAAACTGAAATACCTTTCAGTGCACATATAGTTTGACTAAAGATGTGCAAGTCTAACATATAAATAAGAAATAAATGTGTATTTATTTTAATAAATATACAGTATATGTCTAATTTGACCGAAGATGTTTCAGTTTCTTCATATTTTCTAGTTATTTTATGTCCTATTTCATAAGTTCCTTGATGCTTGATGGCAATCAAAGAGGTTGTAGCTGGACAACAGCCAGCACATTATTTGACTTCATATAATTAGCACAAAGTGAAGCCGAAGTGGCCATTAAAAATAAATAAATAAATAAATAAATAAATAAAGTATACATTATAGATGAAGGCCAGGGTTTGGTGTAATGCCCAACCTACTTGAGACTGACCCATGACCTGGAGAGTGGTCAATTACAGCCCCTTCTTATGATGTGGACAGGTCATTAAAACAGCTGATGTTGTTTTATTGCAATTTCATTCATTCAGGGTTCAAAAGCAGGAAATAAACTCTAAATAATGAATTTATCAGGGACAAAAATTCATTGCTTGCAAAAGACTGATTGCCTCATCTGTTTGTGGAAGAGTACTGTCCTGGTTCACAGACAGTTTAGATTTTGTGGTGCAGTGGTTTGAATTTACGTCATGGTCTTATAAAAAAAAAAGTAAAAAATTGATATTTACCTGAAGTGGGAGACATTTTAGCTGATGATTGACTGATTTTCTGTTTGCAGAACACAGGAATTTTTGTTGTTGGTTAAATTATACAGTTATGACTGCAAAATATGTTGAGATGACTCTTGAGCAGAACGAGTAATCAGCCAAGATCTAATAAAAGTTAATGCAATTAACAGAGTGCTGAAATAAATTTTTAAAAATATAAATGTAATTATCTTGTGCTGTTGAAAACCTATCATGGGACGACTTGTTTAAAAGAACTCTGCTGCGGGAGCTTTTTAAAAAAAGTCAGCACATGATAGGTTTTCAACAGCTTTGATTTTGATATCTTACATCATTGAGCAACAATAGCTGCATTCAGTGCTCTAAGGGTTAATGATAAGCATCTTCTTGATATATTGACATTAACCCTCAAGCAACCAAGTGTTTTCAGCGACTAAACTGACCGAGTGGGGTCATAAATGACCCTGCTGTGTTTTATGCAAGGAAGTTATGTTTTCATTTGTTTGTGTGCGTGTCTATCTATCAGTCACCAACTTTACCCCAAAACTAATGGTGCAATCTGCGCCAAAATTTACATAAGGGTCATTATTGGTCCAAGGACAAAATTGCTAAAATTTGATCTCATCTGAGCTGAGCACAATAAAACTAAAAATATTTTTGAATTAAAAATTGACGTATTTGCCAGATTAACGGATTGAGTGTTTTTTATCATTCGATGGATGGTGTGTGGCCCCTCAGAGTACACATTTTCAATCTCTAGAAAATGTCGTAATAATACAAATAATCATAATAATTTGATTTGGATGAGGTATGCCGCCTTGGAGTTCTTTTTTGTCGACTCAAAAAAACTGTATCTCTGGGGTCATAAATGACCCCAAACATCTTTCAGCTGTCCTTGACACAGCAATAGGCCAATTCCTCTGAAAATCTATGAAAATTCCTTGGAGGAACAGCATGACAAACTTATTGAAGGAAACACTTTTATGATTTAAAATATTAAAACAGCACATAGAAATGTATGTCTGGGGTCATAAATGACCCCACTCAGTCGCTTGAGGGTTAAAGGGCAACATAAAGTAACTGGCAAGTAATGCAGGCCATTTAGAGCCTGGTTAGGCCACCATTAATACACACAAGTCTAAGCACTTGAAAAGAGCAGAGTATTAAAAGGTAATGACAATCTGGTCAAATATAGAATATTGTTTTGCAATGATTTTTTTTTGTCTGCATCATGGTATTCAACATGATGCCAAGGGTGCTAGCCATATTTAATTTTCCATTTATGTTAGATATTTGAATAGGTTCCATTCTGTGATATCAAATTTTTAAAATATAGCTCAGAAAGAAATTGACACATATTGTCAATTGGCGCGAAGTACACACTCAAAAATAATTGTGCCATTCGAGTAATCAGCCCAGGGTTTCTCAAATAAGCATTCAATTGAATATTGTTGTAAATAGATTATTATATGTAATGATAAAAACTTTTTGCAGCACCTATTATATGGGCACATATTTTTAGAGCACCGATACACAAGACAGGCTTTAGATGAGTCCATCTGTGCTCATGCGTTGCCACTTTCACAATATTATATGAGGCATTAAACCTACCGTCACAGGCTCACATACACACATATCATAAAGTGCAATGAATGTAGGGCGCTGTGGCAACAAAGATAGTAGAGAGACAGGAATGCATGAGCCTAAAATGCATGTAATTTTAAGAAGAAATTTGGTTTTGAAAGAAGGATGCGGGGTAGATGGTTTGAAATATTGTCAGTGAATGACTGCACATCTCCTGCTTAAACGATAAAGGAAGTGAATTTGACAAAAAAAAAAAAGATTCACAATGACTTGATTGTACTTTAATTGTGCCCAAAAATCCAATAATAATTTTGGCTTTTCACGCGACCGCAATGGATTCAAAATGAATCAATCAAGATGTGCCAGGGTTTCAGGGTTTTTCCAAAAATATTCATTGAACCATGTACAACGTAAGAATTACAACCATTTGTATACATGTTATGTATGAGTATTTTGTGTACAGCACTGTATATTATTTGTAAATGGAGATTTGCTAGACACTATTTAAATGCCCATTATGACTGGTCAGCGATTTGTTTATTTTGGTTATCATTTAGCACCCTCTGGTGGTATGTCTGTAGAAAAACATGATCTGATGCAATACCACTTCTTTGTGATGAAATAGACTAGTGCTTTCTAGAAGCTTCTGGCATCTTCCTGCCTGGAGGGGGCAGGATTACCCAGGAATCCTGTAGATCTTTCCAGAATGTTGCTAGTCTATATAAATGCTGTGATTTTGGTCAGTTGAGACAGAGTTTTTGTTTTGGCATCAGAGTTACATAGTGGCATTAAAGTGTTATTATAAGAGTACACAGTGGATTATTTGTAGAAATTTTTGGACCTAATCAGTGAAGAATAAATTTGTTTAAGTTGTCATTGCTGGTTTTCTTTGTTGTGATTTTCAAGTCATAACAAATTGGAGGTTCCACTGAGATCAACGATTGAATTCACCAAAGATTAAAGCTGAATTATTATTTTAAATCTTGTGACTATTTGAAAAACCAGCAATCATGACTTTTGATGTTGAAAATTTTTTGAAAACTCCAACCCAGGAATCAATTGTGCTGGCAAAGAAGAAGGACTTGCTGCAAATAGCCTCAACCCTTGGATTATCTGATGTGAAATCATCAATGAAGAAACAAGCCAATACTTTGCAAGATGTTTCCACCCTGGCTGAAAGTTATCCATTATCCATTAGTTATCCATTGACTCATAAGTCCTCTTTTGTCCAAAAATCTACTTTTTCTAAATTTCAAAGCAAGTCTCAGTCCAAGACTTCTTCTAATAACACTTCTAATGATTCTAAGGCCACTTCTGAGAGGAAACCTTCCAGTGAGAAGCTATCCTCTGATTCTTTACCTTATGTGTCTTGCAAATACTGCAAAAAGCAAGGTCAACTTATTTCTGAGTGTTATGCTCTCAAGAAAAAAACAACGAGAAGAAACCAAGCCAACTGCTTTCACTAGGAGAGAATCTCTTGTATCAAAGTTCAGTTCGTCTGATCTTCTACCTTCTGTGTCTGATTCTGTTATGGAGGGTTTTGAGCCATTCATCACTGATGGTTTTGTCTCACCTTCACATGATTTTTCCTCATCTGCTCCTGTTCGAATTCTAAGGGATACTGGGTCTTCCCAATCTCTTATTCTTGCAGATATTCAGCCTTTTTCGGACAAAACGTCTACTCAGGCTAATGTCCTTATTCAAGGAGTGGAGTGTGGTTTTACAAGTGTACCTCTCCATAATGTTCATCTCAAATCAGACTTGGTCTCTGGGCCTGTTACTGTTGGTGTTAGGTCTCCTTTCAATGGTGTTCATTTGCTTCTTGGTAATGATCTTGCTGGGGATAAGCTTGTGCCCTATCCTGTTGTAACTGACACTCATTTGATTGATCAAGAATCTGACTCTATAGTGGAGGAAATTCCAGACCTCTATCCTTCATGTGCAGTTACTCATTCTATGGCCAAAAAGGCTATTCAAGATGATGCTGACCTGGACTTCAACCTGGCTGACACCTTCACTGGGCAGTCTTTTCATCAGGAATCTTCCAGTCCTGAGATGTCTGGGAAATCTTCAGGCTTGTCCTTGTCAGGTCATTCTAATGACATTCTGTCTCGGAAACAACTTATTCAGGAGCAACAACAAGCTCGTGGTCTAGCGCATCTTCTACCACAGGCGTCAAGTGAACAAGAGGGTACTCAAGTTCCTGTATGTTTTTAATACAACGATGGTGTACTTATGAGCAAGTGGCATCCACCTGATGTTTCTGCAGATGAAGAGTGGATGATCACCCATCAAATTGTTCTTCCAAAGTCTTATTGTCAAGAGACTCTTAGTCTGGCCCATGACAATCCTATGTCAGATCATTTGGGTATCAAGAAGACCCTTCAACGTGTCAGGAATCATTTCTTCTGGCCTTCCATGAGGTCTGATGTACAGGAGTATTGCAAATCCTGTCATACTTGTCAAATGGTTGGGAAGCCGAACCAGAATATTCCAAAGGCTCGACTTAAGCCCATTCCCGCTTTTGAAGAACCTTTCAGTCGGATCATCATTGACTGTGTTGGACCATTGCCGAAGACTAGGTCTGGTTGTGAGTACCTACTGACTATCATGTGTGCTTCCACCCGGTTTCCTGAGGCAATTCCACTTCGTAATATCAAGGCGAAGACTATCATCAAGGCTCTTACCAAGTTTTTCTGCTTTGTTGGTCTTCCTAAGTCTATTCAGTCTGATCAAGGGTCAAATTTCATGTCTGGCATATTTCAACAAGTTATGCATGAGCTTGGTATTAAACAATACAGGTCATCAGCTTACCATCCTGAGAGTCAAGGTGCTTTGGAGAGGTTCCATCAAACCCTGAAGAACATGATAAGGACCAACTGCTTTGACATAGAGAAAGACTGGGATGAAGGTGTCCATCTTCTTCTGTTTGCTGCCTGTGAAGCTGTTCAGAAATCTCTCGGGTTCAGTCCTTTTGAGCTTGTTTTTGGGCATACAGTCCATGGACCTCTGAAGCTTCTGAAGGAAAAGTTGCTGGCCGAAGATGATGTCCCAATGAACTTGCTTCAGTATGTCTCTGATTTCCGTAATCGTCTCTCTAAGGCTTGTGACTTTGCTAAGTCTAATCTCAAAGAGGCTCAGGGCAAAATGAAAGCCAGATATGACCTTCATTCCGAAGATAGAAATTTTAAAGCTGTTGACAATGTCTTTGCACTTTTGCCAGTTCCTGGAAACCCTCTAAGAGCCCGACATTTCGGCCCTTACACTGTCCTCAAAAAGATCAGTGATCTAAATTATGTAATTTTAACCCCTGGAAGGAGGAAACAAAAACAAATGTGTCACATCAACATGCTGAAAGAATACATTGACAGAGACACTCAGCAAAAGCCAGTCAACGTGGTAAATACAATTGAACTGGAAAATTTTGAAGAAGATTGTGACTGCCCTTGGAAAATGAACCTGGTCCAGCCAAACTTGAAAATTCAGATATTCTTCAAAATATTGACAGCAAGTTGTCCCACCTGGACCCTTTTCAACAACAACAGCTAAAGCAGCTGACGTTCCATCAAGGACTGATGCGGTTTACCATGATGTCATCCTACAAGATAATGCCAAGCCTGTAAAACAACATCCTTACAGAATGAATCCAGAGAAGCAGAAATACCTTAAACAAGAAGTCAAATACCTGCTTGAAAATGACTTTGTTGAACCTAGTAAAAGTGACTTTTGTAAAGCTACAGTTGTTCACTTAGGTCATATGGTAGGACAGGGTCAAGTCAAACCAATTGATGCAAAAGTAAAAGTTATCACTGAATTTCCTGAGCCTACAACTAAAAGACAACTCATGAGATTTCTAGGGATGGCTGGCTACTACAGAAAATTCTGTAAAAATTTCTGTATCATTTCTGAACCTTTAACAAATTTACTGAAGAAAAATGCAAAATTTGTTTGGGATGAAAAATGTCAAAATTCATTTGACCAACTGAAAGCTATCCTCAAAAATGCACCAGTTCTCTTATCTCCTAATTTCAAAAAGGAGTTCAAGTTGGCTGTTAATGCCAATGATATTGGTGCAGGCGCAGTTTTACTGCAAGAAGACACTGTTGGAGTAGATCATCCTGTTTGTTACTTTTCCAAAACGTTTGATAAACATCAGAAAAACTATTCAACAATTGAAAAAGAATGTTTGGCACTTGTTTTGGCTTTACAACATTTTGAAGTCTATTTGACTTGTTCAGCTACTTCAATCAAGGTCTTCAGTGATCACAATCCCCTCACATTCTTGCATAAGATCAAAAACAAGACTCAAAGATTACTGAGATGGAGTTTGCTTTTGCAGGAGTATGATTTGGATATTTCTCACATCAGGGGAAAAGATAGTGCATCTGGAATAGCACTTTCTTGCATTTAATTTTACTTTTCTATTTGATTGTGAAAATTGCACTGGTTGTCATGTATATGATTGTTATAATGATCAATGATACTTTATGTGTGAAGTTTCAAGATTATACTGATTATAAAGCTGTGTTAATTTTAACAAAAGAAAGACTTTTAGCAAACCTTTCTTTTCTTAAAGAGGGGAGGTGTTATGTATGAGTATTTTGTGTACAGCACTGTATATTATTTGTAAATGGAGATTTGCTAGACACTATTTAAATGCCCATTATGACTGGTCAGCGATTTGTTTATTTTGGTTATCATTTAGCACCCTCTGGTGGTATGTCTGTAGAAAAACATGATCTGATGCAATACCACTTCTTTGTGATGAAATAGACTAGTGCTTTCTAGAAGCTTCTGGCATCTTCCTGCCTGGAGGGGGTGGGATTATCCAGGAATCCTGTAGATCTTTCCAGAATGTTGCTAGTCTATATAAATGCTGTGATTTTGGTCAGTTGAGGTAGAGTTTTTGTTTTGGCATCAGAGTTACATAGTGGCATAGAGTGTTATTATAAGAGTACACAGTGGATTATTTGTAGAAATTTTTGGACCTAATCAGTGAAGAATAAATTTGTTTATGTTGTCATTGCTGGTTTTCTTTGTTGTGATTTTCAAGTCATAACATATATTATCCCAGCAGTTTTTGGGGCCCAAAGAAATTTGGACAAGCAAATCCTTTGCAGTCAATGACTGCCTGAAGTGTATAATCCTTAGGCAACAGATGCTGGTGTGACAGTTGATGGGTCCTGTCACTAGAAATGCCTCCTAATAAGTATGCACCCTGGCTACCTTGCTAATGAGCCTGGCTCTTTGGCGATGTGGTAGTGCATGTGACTCTAACCCGGGAGGCTGGGGTTCAATTCCCTGCCCGAGCCCTCCTTCTGCCTGCCACCCTGGGTTTTCATGTCAGATGGTGCGTTGCCAGGCCTTCACTGCAGCTGTCTTCAGTTCCTACTTTCCTTAGGGAACGTTTTTCCTTCAGCAAGTGCAAAGCGTGCTCCTTCAAATTCAGGACAGGAGTTGATTTTTGCAGTATGTTTTGAGTCATTGTCCATTTGAATCCAAGCAAATAATATAGCCCTATAGAATTCAGAATTCATCCTGCTGTTTTTATCAGCAGTCACACGATCAATAAATACAACAAAACTGGTCCAGTTGGTAGCCCTACACACCCACACATGATCTTGCTTCATGAATGAGATTTTATGCTTTGAATCATGACTAGTTCTTTCCCTTCTCCAGACTTCGCTCTTCCCAACTTTCTGGAGGAAGTTGATGTTTGTCTCATCAGCCTACAGGATGTTGTCCCACAACTGTACAGACTTTTTAGATGTGTTTTGGCTAAAATCTTGATTCTGAGACAGATTAGTGAATTAAATCTTGTGATAAGCCCTCTGTATTTATTCTGAAGACTTCTCTTGATTTTTGATAGTGAAACAGACATGCTTACCTCCTGAAGAATGTTCTTTATTGAGCTTGCAATTGTGAGGGGATTTTGCTTCATCAGGGAAAGAATTCTTCTTTCACTCACCGCAGTTGTTGTCTTTGGTCTTTCAGGCCTTTTGGTGTTCCAGAACTCAATGGAGCGCTCGTCCTCTTTAAAAATTAAGCAAATGGGGCACCCCGGTGGCTCATCGGTCTAAGCGCGCGCACCATAAAGGCTGTGGCCTTCCTGCGGCGACCTGATTCAATTTCGGCTCGGGTCATTTGCTGCGTATCTTCCCCAACTTTCCTGTCTCTCTCTTCTGTCTGACTTAAATTAAGGAGAAAATCCCAAAAAAATCTTAAAAAAAAAAAATGAAGCAAATAATTGGTTTTGCCGAACGTGATGCTCTCTGTGAAGCCTCTGTTTTGATTTTTCAGCCTGTTGATGGCTTGCTTCAGTGGCAGCTGGCAGTCTTTTAAGATTTAGTTATTTATTTATGCATTTATTTATTAACAACACTTTCAACATATTGTTTTACAGCTTTATTGTGTCATGTGTCATACTGAACTGAGCACACGCAGCAATCGAATTAAACTATTAACTCAGATTCTCATTCCTAAGGGCAATTGGAAGTCAGTTACTTTTTCCAGTAATTTACTTACTAGTAAATTAAATAATGAAGGAATAACTAATTGCCATAAAACAGCTGCGTAGCTATATGTCCAATCAGTGGCAGCCAATGGACAGAAAACAGGGAGGATGTAAAACATGCCTTTAAATTTACCGACTAAACCACTTAAAGCTATAGTCTACGATTTCTCCGCTACACATGCCTCCCCCACCCCCTCTGTGCTTCTCCCGACGTCATGCACCCTCCCCTGAAAGCACTGTCTCATCCTCTCAGAAACCAACACGCCCCCTCCCGCTGAGAAGAGAGCAGGTTCGCCGCACACAGTGCGCCGGTTTTCAGTGGAGAGCGAAATTTTTCACTGTCAATGTCGAACAATGTCGGAGTCACAGCGCTGAGCTGCCTCAACCAAACATACACGGTGATTTTGCACACGCAATGTGTAAACATTTTAGCTACATTAGCATATAAGGTCTACATAGAGGCTAACTGTAACTAGCGTTGACACCGCAATGTGGATCTCTATCGAGCAAATAAACACTCACACAGACTTGGAACAGCCAATGTGTAAAGCATATTAGCAAATAAGTCCAGTGTTGTGTCCAAAACCATTCCCCCATCGAGATTTGTTTCCTGTTCTCACAACCAATGCTAAAACACACCGGCATTTAGAGGCTAACGCTAACATAATTTCAATAGTAAGTAGGCTGACAGAAATAACGTTACTAAGGTTAGCTTTCACTGTAGTAAGCCAACACTGACCTAATGCTTATCTATGAATTATCGACGTCGCAACGTACGATTAATAATACAGAAACATGAATCAACTTCTACAATAAAACAAATGATTACCTGTCCAACAGAAACGCCGCAGTGACTGCATCATTCCTTAGGCCCAGCGAGTCCCGTAGCAGTCTCCACCATGGAAAGGCTTCTCCTATATTTATTCTTGTTTGAGATCTGGCTTGATCCAGCTTTCTCTTCTCTTCAGGCTTTTCGACCGCAGGCTTTCTTTTTCTAGTCCTCTTGGTCGGTGGGGCAAGTAGAGGTGGGACAGGCGGTTGCCCAGAGCTTTCCTTCCCCATGTCTCTGCAGTCTGTTGTTCTTCTTCTTTGGCGTTTTTCAGCGCTTGGCAACCGTGACGTCCAGGGGCGGCGTTAGACCTGAAAATTTCGGGGCTAATATCCCTCCCCTTATTGACAACAATTAATCCTGGCTAATTCTAGTTTGAACTGGTAGTTTGTTTGTTTTTTAATTTTTTTTTTGTTCCTTTTAGTCTTGTCGACTTGTCATTTGTAAACAAAGTAAAACATTTCAAACATTAAAAAGCAATACCCTTTACAGCCTGTCTTCTCAAAATCACCAAAATCACTCATTATAAGCTTGAGATTATTAATTATGGAAACGGAATGCATCCCAGAATTTCATTCTGCAAAAAACAGATTTTTTTGTGAATTTCTTTACTTTTTATTGTTTAAAAGCACTTCCTCACCTAATTTTAATTCAAAATTCAGAATCAGTCAGGAAGCATGTTTAGGAATATTCAAGTATTTTTTTAAAGTTAGAAATGGAAATTTGATAAATATGAATAATTTCCCTCAACTCTTGTTGAGTGAAATTGTAAGGCAAGCTCTTGCTGGAGTTTCCAATCCAAGATCACTAAAAAAAGAAAAGTACAATGGGGATTTGAGGTGGCTTTTATTATTCTATTTCACATGGTGTTTGAAAAAGAGAGAAAGCCAGGAGTCTGGAATAAAGAATGTAGTTATTTAGCTTTTCATTCTCTAGCGCCACTTCATTTCCTCACTACCACACTGGACCCTGTCTTATGAATGAATAATTGCTGTCTTTGATGAAAATGCAATCATCTAGATCACACTTTAAATGGATGAACAATCCTGCACTCTTTTTCCACCCTCCCCCTTTTAACACGGTTATGAGATCTCTAATTACAATGGGAACAAGTGGCTTTTCACAATGGAGCGTGTTATCCACAATTGCTAAGAACTGGAGCAAACCACATTAGTACAGACAGATTAGATTTGCTATACACTACACAAAACACATTTCATTGGTTAATTTCCTGCATGTGCCAGAGCAATTTAAAAAAACCCTTTTTTGCTTGAAAAGACAAACTTCTATCTCTTGGTAGATGTCCAGACACTGGATTTATTGGCAGACCAGGAATATGAGTTCTGTAGAATGTCTGGAAAAGAAGACAATAAATAAATAAATAAATAAATAAATAAATAAATAAATACTGCATATTGAGCTTTGATACAGTATACATTAAATTAAAATATGACAACATAGATCAGAAACCTCAGAATATTGAAAGATAAAATGACAATGTAGATTGAAAAACTTAGAAAAGTGAATGATAAAATTACACTATAGATTGAATACCAGAGAATATTGAATGAAACTGCCACAACCCTCATGTCAATTCCCTTTGTTTCTCCTCCCATCCAGGAGCTTGCATGTCTTTTAGATGTATTGCCTTCTTTCACTTAGTTTGACGTCCTATGTGCCTCCCCTGCCAGGTGTGATGCATTTGTGTTCTCCCATTCCTTTATGTGTGTGGCATATTTAGCCCATTGCTTTGAAAGTGCAAGTTGCTCGATTGTCACTTCGTGCATGCCCTTAAGCAACCATTTTTGGTGTTTCATTCATACCTACATCATGCAATTAAGCAAAGTTAAAATTACAAAAGGTAGTAGTGTTCATCTGTGTTTCATTAACCACCTGATTTCGCCTGATTTGGCACCTGCACAAAGTGCTTAAATTGTGATTATGCATTAATGGATATCGATGATGATACATTGGTCGCTTATTTCCTCCTGCCTTTAAATGGACCTAGTTTGACTAAAGTGAGAAATGCTCAATATCCTGGCCAGACAACTTTTCAAAGGTTTATGCAAACCAGGTTACCATCTGTACTTCGTCAAAAACTGTACTGTGTCAGTTAGATTCTTTATTGACTAGCCATTTTTCCAAGAATGTAGGCCCTATTTGAGGTCCTGAATATCAAAGTCACTAGCTACAAATAAGAATGGAGTAATATCTTTTGACTGGATCAGTTGCACTCAACATGAAATGAGGTATCCAGTGCCGAGTTATGGCGGCCAAACGTCATTTGTACAGTTTGAAAAGTGGAGGCATTTTTTAGCATGTCGCAAGCCAGCAATAGTTCACTCTCTTGAATGATATCTTTGAATGCACAGTTGCCCAATTGTGAGCATTTTTCTTAGTATTTTGAGGCTTTTGTCCGCAATGGCAAAATTTAGTGCTTACCTCTCAATAATGTTAAACATACCTGCCATACAGATTCCAGCTCCAAGGAAATTTCATTTAGCATGCAGGACTCCTATATCTATAGCAACAGACTACCATTTACAGTTCCAATTCATATCAGCCATTTTCGATATGAATGGACCGGAAATACACTATCCCAACAGGTGGCATTTTAGACGCTTTGTTTCCCATGAGGATGGACTTTATTTGTTTGTCTGTCTCATCTTTTTATTGATTGTGCTGGGTCATTTGTCCATACGATTTCTTTGGTTTTAGTATATAGTTGAGCTCTAAGAATTAATCAATCAGGCTGCCGCAGGAGCAGCTGGCATCCCAATTTCTTCAGAAGACCGATGTTGGAAACAACCTGCTATGTACTGTATAGTGACACACGAAATGATGTGAATCTCTGATTCAATTTACAGACACTTATCAAAAAGCCTGAGTGGTGATAATCAACGCTATTTAAAAGGCAAGCATTGACATGAAAACAAAAAAAAGTCAAGCAGTAGTAGCAACTACTCCCATCAAAATATTTTATTATTATAAGTGTACAAGTTTAATCTTAATTCTACGTACTCATTTCAATCATTATTCAGAGGTTGCTAAGCTACCTAACGCCTTCAATGCCTTTTAGTAAGAGGAAAATCAAAAGAAAAATTATATCAGCCATTTTGTTAAGAACAGTTAAAATAGAAATATTTTACCACCACATAGTGGTTCTGAGGTGTTGAGGCAGCCTTTAGTGCTTGGCTCTAAGCACTAAAGTTTTCATCTCATGGGATGAAATTACTTTTATGAAGCAGCTGACTATTTCTTGATTCATTCCATGGTCCAAAAGCTTACTTTGTTATACAGCAGTACATTTTATTTCATGATATATCCTTTTGTGTCACCAAATAAGCTTTTGTACCATGAAAGGAATCACAAAATGCAGTTTGTTCCATGAAATGAAAAACTTTACAGATGGCACAGCAAGTGTTACTGTATAATTATGAATGCTAAATTATTCAATTATTCAACCTATTGATGTATGGTGCTCTCTTCCATGAAATTAAAAATTCATTTTAAATAAAAAATGGAAATATTAAATTTATCCACAAAATGAGAAGTGCACCATCACTTTGCATTGAGGTCAATTTTATTTAATGGAATAAAAATGCATTTGTGTGACAAAATTAATTTTGCGCCCAAAATGACCAGATTACAGTTGGCACTGCCATACATAAGAGAATATGTAATCACCACTGAGCAGATTGCTTAAAACTGCTTAAAACTTTTCTTGAAGAGTTTATATACTGTTTATTAGAAAAATGTGTGTATTAAACCCATGGGAAACTTAGAGTTTGCACTTTTATAGAGCATGCTTCATTTCCAGGGTAACAATGTATTGTATTTGGGACCACATATATAGAGTCATTCATTCAGCAGCGCTTGTCCAGAAACTGGCAGTGCGCCTATGTAGCATGGATGTATTAAACTGGGATATTCTGTATCTCCCATTACAGTGAACAGTACATACAGGGTGTATCAAAAAAATGTCCCACTTTGAAAAATTGCCCTAAAATTAATATTCTATAATTTTTTTGTATCAACCTATGTAAAAATCCTTTTACATAGGTTGATAGACAATGGTTCAGTGCTTTTTTACGTAATTGCACATACTCAATATGTCACGCATGAGTGAGCACAGGCTAATTACATAAATTGCGATACATCTGTTTTGCGCGAAAAAAGTGCAGGGATGAAAACAGTATCTGAGACCAGAGGAAGCAGCGTTAGGTATGCCCTTTGTTTATCACAAATTGCCATAATTTTTGAATTAACCCTTTTACACTTTCAGTCCTCAAAATGTCCACCATTTCTTTCCTGGCAGATTTGGGCCCTCCTCAGCATATCGCACACTGCACGGCGGATCAAAGCTCTGTCCCTCCTGAGAACATTGACTTCTACCGTTATGCGTTCCTCAAGGTCATCCAGGTCCCTAGATGGAGTAACGTACACTTTTGACTTAAGATGACCCCACAAGAAAAATTCAAGAGGGGTGAAGTCCGGTGACCTCGGGGGCCATTCCACGTCACGGTGAAGGGCAATCACTCGTTCTCCGCACAGTTCTGTAAGGCGGTCTGTTACAATCCTCTGAACCATTGTCCATCAACCTATGTGAAAGGATTTTCAAAAAATTATAGAATATTAATTTTAGGGCAATTTTTCAAAATGGAACATTTTTTCTGATACACCCAGTAGAGTGTACTGTATGTGGACACACTTTAGATGAAGTGTTGCTCATAAAGGCTTTATACAGCACGTACAATGCATTCATAAATAAGACATAATGTCTTCATAAATCATACATAAGCAAATGTCATGCTTTTAACGGGTGAAATAACACATCCTTATTCAGCATGTGATGCCAGACGTGATTAAACTGACAATGTCACTTAGCTAGTGGCTAAATGCTATAACGGGTGACTGTGTCAGCTAAGTGACATTGTCATTGTCGCATCTGGCATCACATGCTGAATAAGAATCAAGAATCAAGACAAACCGGCAACAAACAAGAGGATGATGATAAATACTGAGAGAGTGGAGGGAATTACAATTAGACATGTGTAACTAATAGGGACAAGAGAGGGAATCACACAGATAGGGATGTAGTCAACTAAAGTAGTGGAGACAAGAATTCAGGTGGCTGGCATGACAAAACTCCACATCATATAATTGCATCATTAAGTTACACACCTTGCTAGAGATTTGGCTTTTGTTTGTATTGCGGATTTGCGGTTTGCGGTTGCGGTTTGTGTTGCGGAGTTCATTTTATGTCTGTTGGAATTTTCCTAATATGCTTGCATTGCCCTTGAACTGTTTTTTTTTTTTTGGTGTAACACCTCATATACCATATTATGTCATTATGAATAAAGCAAATGACAATGCGGTGGGATGTAAGCAAGTGACATATCAACATACAGTAGTGTGCAGTGATAATTATACACCACTGCTTTCGTCTAAAAAAGGTTTAAATATATTACTTCTCTATAATTTTTTTGGTGAATGTCCGCACACTGGGTAGTAGCTCCCAATACTTTATTGACTGGAAAAGCAGGCAATGTTTCAACCCAGCAGGGTCTTCATCAGGCTAATGACTTACATGACCCGTAGACAGCCACTCCACAAATGCGCATTGGTTACCAACACTCTCAGTGGTGGTTGTGTAAAAGCCATACTGAAAACATGGACCAACGACACATTACGTCCGTCCAGAAACTTCGGTATGAATATGGTGAGGAGATCGTTCTTACAGAAAAAAAATCACAATCATCTATACAAAAACACTTTTCTGCTAGTCGTTTTAAAGTATGCTTTATTTTTTTCCTCATATAAATACATGCCATCGCCCAGTTATACAACAGTCTCCCTTCGTCAGAACAAATACCAGTAGCTACCAAGTTTTGCTGCTACACAGCTAATCAAGCTGTAGTCGGCCACAAACGACGACATTAACAAACTAACATTAGCAGGATTAAAAACCACCAACAGAACTACCCAAGGCTAATAAAACTTCATAATTACGACAGAGTAAAACATAACTTCCCTGTTCAGTAGCTGCAAGGATACTTACGCATCGCTTTTTAGACCCTTAGATTCCTTGTTTTCTCAACCTCCTGAAAGCGACATCTATATATACACGGCTCTTAGCCATCTCCCGTTTTTTCTTCCTTGGCTATCTGTTCCTCTACCGGTTGTTTTGTACACCGTCTCTCCTAGCGCTGGGATCGGCTTGTAGCGCTGCGTAGGCTTGTAGCGATCGGCTCTCTCTACAACAGTGGTTCTCAAACTTTTTACACCCTGTACCACCTCAGAAAATATCTGGCTCTCCAAGTACCACCACCATGTAAAAGTACAGTAGTAAAATTACACCACCGTATTCAGCTAAACATAGTTAAAAAAGGAGGCAAATTTGTTCCCACTAAGAGTATTATTGATTGTTGAATGTGCATAGAAATAGCACTGGAACCGGCATTTAAACATTTTCACACAACTATAACATACAGTACGCACACAGAGCAACTGACAACATTAACAAAAACTGTAGGTCCCTGTAAATGCACATTTCATTCAAACACACACGTACATACATAGAGCAGCAGCAAGTGAGTACATTAACAATAACAACTGTACTTCATTGAAACACTGTCAGATCTGCCCAAGATTTTAACAATTCGAACAATTTGGGAAATACAATTTTCTTGTATGATCACAGCAAGAAACAGCAAGATGAAACACTTATTCACACACACACACACACACACACACACACACATATGCACACAAGGGGAACTCCAATATATTCACAGTGGCAGGTTTGCTTATCAAGACAGGTACATTCTTTCAAAACCCCGTCAAGTAGAATATATTAACAATATATAAACAAGTCAAATATATATATACATATTAAGTCAGTTTGGAAAAAATATATAAATACATGTGTGAACACCCCACAACATCCTGCAAAAGAGTTTTTTTTACTCTGACTCAGGCGCGTCGCTAGAACAGGGAATTGGGGGGCACAGACACGTCCCTTTATGAAAAGAATTAGTCCTGGCTAGTTCTCAATCATTTTCCTTTACTGACGCGTTTTCCAATTATCGTAACTGGCAACTGAAAACACGGTTTATCTCCATATGCGATCTAACAGCGATTAGATGATGGGCCAAATTCAGTACAGTCGCGGAACAAGAACAGAGAATTCGGTTGCACAAAACATCCGTTTAAAACAGTTATTGGTCATTTTCATGATTAACAAAAGGTTCACTCCGAGAGCACTCCACACTTAACAGGTGCTGCTTGTTCTCCCCGATTAAATAAGACGACAATCATTCATCTGGACGCGTATTTACTCATTTAAATCAATGTTATTCAAAATTGCATACCTGTGCAAATAGCTTGAGCTGCATGCTTTTTATAGCCTATTTAACCGCCGAGTGCCACGTTTTGTTTTATCAACCCACGCAATACCGAGAGTGAAAGGCGATATTTCATTGGAACAAAGACCAGTTCAATCAACGCGAAGCATTGGCCTATTAGTACATAAATTATTTTTCTGTACTGAATTTAGCCCATGATTTCATTGCTGTTAGATCGCATATGGAGAGAAACCGTGTCTTCAGTTACCAGTTACGATAATTGGAAAATGCGCCAATAAAGGAAAATGATTGCGAACTTGCCAGGACTAATTCTTGTCATAAAGGGACGTGTCTGTGCCCCCCAATTCCCTGTTCTAGCGACGCGCCTGCTCTGACTTGGCTTTTCTCTCTCATTGCTTGGTGTCTTACAAACCCGTGATGCGCGCGTTTAATCGCTGCAGCACTTTCACACCAGTTTATTAGTCACAAGCCAAACTATGACAAAAATGAACTGCAAAGAAACGCAAAATAGACGTCTTCCGCCTAAATACGTTGCTTTTTGCATTCACATCTGTAGTATATTACACATTGGGCCTCATGCAGCAACATTCTCTTAAATTTCTCTTATATTTTCACTTTTTTTTTTTTTTTGCTAAGAGAAAAAATAAGAGAAATAAACTCCAGATGCACCAAACGCTCTTACCGTCCAAATCTGCTCTTACCCATGTGTGCTGAATGTTGAATCCCACTTGATCGTAAATTGGAAGCGCGTGCCTGGTGGTTTTAAATTAGCATATATGACACCCACTAAACACCATATAAGGGCAGGTGAGGTGCCGTGTGCAAAGAGCCGACTGCTCGTGGCAAATCTAGAGCGCTTTCACACGAGGTACAGTTGTTCCGTACCGTGCCACAGTACGATTTTCCCCGCTCCCTTCTCCCCCCGCTGGTCAGCTTTCACGCTAGTAATATCGTAACGTACCCGAGTACACTTGCATACATGTCAAAATTCCTATACAGTGCGTTGCAGTATGCACCTAGGTGGTTTAAAATGGGGAACGATTTTAAAAGGAGGCGCCAATATATTTCGGGGTTTTATTATTGGGAAGGGGGTTTAGAATATTAATATCGAATATTAATATCGTGAATGCATATGCTGCACGTGTCCTAGCAACCCAGTGTGTCATCTGTAACATGGATTACCACGTATAGCATCACAAAAAAATGAACTCAAAATTTTCTTGACTGAATGCTTGATGTTTTTACACATCTGAATCTTTCTATGGCTACCCAAACATCAAAGTAAGCCGAAAATGTACTGATTACATTCGATATTGGTGGATGTTGCATACGGAATTCTTTCGCCCTTGCGTTTTTGGCCGATTATGCTGTCCACTGCCTCATATCACGAAAATTTATCTATCTCATAACTTGAGCTGCCAGACTTTCATACCGCGTCCCGCAATCTGAATTATCGAAGCCGTGTTTTCTTTAGTTTGTCATGGCACTGATCTATTATTCTGTGATAACCACGCGAATGTAACTACTCACAAATTATTCCATAAATCTCCAAATTTTTAGGTGTAGTATCCAGTTGTGATTGTATGTTTTCATCCGCCAACATTTCGAGCAAGCATTGAATTTCTTCGTTTGAATGCAAATATCTCTCCGCCGCTGAATTTGTTAGAACAAGAGAGCCGTAACACATAACAGTTATCTTCCGTGCTGAAGTACGGTTGCTTTCACATTTGGTACGTGTAGCCATTCATCTGTCTCAGCAAACAGATCCGCGCGATCTCCATAAACGCACTCTCTGCGCAAGGCCTGGATGGCTAAAGCATCCAACAGCAATAGGTAAGCCATTCAGAAGCAGAACACATGCAAGTATCTAAGGGTTTTTATAGCTTAGTCCTAATTAGGATTGCTCAGTAGTAATTCTAGCCCAAGAATTAAATAATAAAATCATTATTATTTCTCAAAAACATAAAACAAAGTTTGATGATATGATGCATTTTTAATGTTGAGGTTGTAAAACTTGTGTTTCCGTGTATTGGACAAGCAATTTGTGGGCAGAGGTAACCCTGCTGAAAAAAGTCAGAGAAACCATTAGGCGACCATGAGGCATATTCTATTGGTTTCTAATGGTTCCTGGTGGTTTTTCTAATGGTTTCTAATGGCTACTTATGTTTTCCTAATGGTTCGGTTTGTTTTTCTAATGGGATTCTATTATCTCCTACACAAATCTACAGGACTTTAACTAGTCCCTAGTAATGGTTCCTACAGGAGTCTAATGGTGCCTACAGGAGTCTTAATGGTTCCTACAGAAGTCTTAATGGTTCCTACAGGCGTTTCTATACCAGTCTAATGGTCACTATACGGTGGTCTAGTGGTCACTACAGGGTGTAGTGGTCTCTAATGGTTCCTAATGTGATGGAGGAACACAAATGTTATAGCCTTCTTTGGCGATCACATCTGTGTGATTTCTTGTGGGTCCTTGTGTAGGCTATACAGTATGTTTGTAGATTGCAGTGTACAGTGATTTCATTTAATACATTCCAAGATCACCTTTGGCCTTTTGCGATTACATTTGTGATTAAATCATATTTGGCCTTTTGTGATTAAATCATTGTTCATGACTCATCCATCCAAGAGGAGGGAAAAGAACACAACCTGATGGAGGAGCTAACTATGGTAAGAGAAAGATACTAGCCCACTCCCAACTTCTTTAAAATGCAGATCTTTTATTGACAAAAATACACACAATTGGAAAGCTAGCGCCATTACAGCTAACGTTCGTAAGTGTGGCTAACATTAGCTAACTTGTTAGCTACATAAAAAGGTTTCTCTGAGTTAACGTTAACGTTAGCTACTGTTGCTAACACGAGCTAACCTTAGCTACCGGTACGTTGGTCCATCAAAGCTAACTAACGTTAGCTAGCTAGCCGGCCAACTGTTAGTTGTAAATAGCTAGGTCAGTAAGTAATGAAGCAAGAGAGTTCAAACCAGTTTGCACAGGATCTCACTAACATCCCTGGACTAACCTCCCTTCCTCCTTCAGGGATACCCATTTCTCCTCAGCATGGTTTCTCCCTGTGTCTCCTCTTTGTAACCAGTGTGTGCTAGACCAGCTAACTTACACCGACAGCCTTTATTGGTGGGAGGTCTATCTACACCTGTAATGCTACAGAACCGGTGGGCTATAACTCATCTACCTCTCTCTCTTTCTCTCTCTCCCCTTCCTCTCACCCCACCTCTCTCTCCCCCTTCTCCCTGCTCCACATCTCCCTGCTCTCTCTCTCTTACCCCCTCTCTCCCTCTCCCCCCCACCCCTACCCCTCTTTCCATGTATAAGTATATTTTTCTAATAGTTTTAGATCCTAACAGGACCAGTGTTCTAATGGCTTTAGCTCCTAATGGAACCAGTTGCTTTCTAATGGTATTACATTCTAATGAGACCAGTAGGTCTCTAATGGTTTTAGCTCCTAATGGAACCAGTAGCTTTCTAATGGTATTACATTCTAATGGAACTAGTGGATTCCTAATGGTTTTACATCCTAATGGGACCAGTAGGTTCCTAATGGTTTTACATCCTAATGGGACCAGTAGGTTCCTAATGGTTTTACATCCTAATGGGACCAATAGGTTCCTAATGGTTTTACATCCTAATGGGACCAGTAGGTTCCTAATGGTTTTATATCCTAATGGGACCAGTAGGTTCCTAATGGTTTTACATCCTAATGGGACCAGTAGGTTCCTAATGGTTTTACATCCTAATGGGACCAATAGGTTCCTAATGGTTTTACATCCTAATGGGACCAGTAGGTTCCTAATGGTTTTATATCCTAATGGGACCAGTAGGTTCCTAATGGTTTCTTCTAATGGTTCCTAATGGGGTTCCAATTCCCATTAGAAACCTAATGGTTCCTCATGGTTTTTTCTAATGGTATTCTACTGGATTTTTCAGCAGGGAACAGTTTTCTGTTTTCTCTTATCTCGGTAAGAGTGCTCTCGACCACTCGTAAAATTTTCTCTTACCAAAGAGAAGTGCAAAAATAAGAAAACATTGGCGCATCCCAGAAATCAATGGGTAAGAGCAAAATGACAAAAAATTGGGGATGCGAACAAAAATAAGAGATGTGTTCTCATATCGCTTCTTGCATGAGGCCCATTGACACACTGCACGGACGCAATTCTTACCGGCGATGACAATTTCAAACCTTCTAAACAGCTTCGAAACAACTTTTCCACCGTAGAGATATGTAATAGAACCAGAGAGAACGAGGAAGTACCTTTGCTTCAGCCAGTTAGCATGTTAGCTTCCTGCTTCCGCTTTTCCCAATGGAGGCAATTTTGTGGCCAAAGACGCGACAGCTCCATAAACACCAATTGAAAAGTGTGCATTTTTTTCTTGCCAAATAAAGCGAAAACAAAAGCAAATGTATTCGGTAATCCTTCATTATTTTGCTCTTTGTCTGACACAACTGTTCGATGTTTTCAAGAGGGCCAGTAAAATTAGAACTGATATTTAGAGCTTGATGACAGCTCGTGCACGAGTTTGGTTGTCCAGCTGTTGCTCTGACTTCAGCAGCTCAACGAGAAGAGTGAAAAGTGAATCTGCGCGTTCCGGATTTACAGCGTTGCTCGTCACTTCCCCTCGAAAACATTCGCCAATCCGCACAGACGACTCACTTTCTTGGCAATTTGTGCCATGTAATCAGATTGGCAGTCTTATGAAATGTTGCCGGAAATAAGCACCAATGGAACGCCATTTTTTATAGATGGCGTCAGTCAATTCCGTACTCCCTGGACTGAAGTAGCTAGCCTAGCATCTCCCATTGAAAGTAATAGGGGTGGTACTTCCTCGGATAATAGCAAATGCGATTATACTAATACCATAGGGGCGTTCACAAATATACACAGTGTAGGCAAATTTGTTACTTATTTCAATTTTATTGAATTTCGCTGACATTCACATCGTACATCTTTGAATCTCATAGAACTGTTATTTCAGTTCCAAATCATTTGCTCGTCAAGTCAAGAACCATTCACTGAACAAATCACGCTTTGTAATGGTTATATTTCACCGTTATTTTATTGGGAGATTGGACGATAAATCAAGTTTTTATACTGCAGCTGTGCTTGGAGAGAGAACATGATTAAGTGAACTACCATAAATTATGAAAGTCATCACCTCTCTGAAATTAACCATGATTAAGTTGTAATACTGGATATAAGGCTGTGTTCATTTTTCAAATGTTTTCGCAAGTGGAGGAAAACTTCGGACCGGTTCAACAATGGATATAGCTAGTTTACATGTGTAATATACATAGCCTACCCTATAATAATAATAATAATAATAATAATAATAATAGTTTATTATCCTCCTTTACAGAAGCAATTAAATATATACATACATATTTCTAAAATAGACAGAATGATTAAAACATCAATACATGATTAAAACAGGTTCGTATTCAGGCAGTCAATTATTTTAAAACATTGGGTGAATATGCACCTATGTAATGTATCGACCCGTGTATTTTCATCAAATTATCAGCTGGACGGACTAGTTAGCTGTACGTCTCTCAAATTTAACCGCCAATTGCAAGCTCTCTTTAAAGCAACATGCTAAAGCCATTATCTCTCCAAAAGCAGTCTACCCCTCCAGCAGAGTATAACGTTACTGGGTCATGTCAATTAAGTTTCGAATCGGTGTTGTGAACCTGCGTCAATACCGGCAGTGTCAAACGTGTTCGAACTAGAGCACTGATTTTGCCTTCACTAATTCTTACATCTGTAGTACATAGTTTTCCCTGTCATAATTCTCTTTTGCCAGCAAAAATAAAACTCAGCATCTACAGATACGGCAGTTTTTATTGGTACGGCAGTCAATTTGAAGGGATTAGGATAAGGATTAGGGATTATGGTTAGGTATGGAATCAGATTTGTGTCAAAACTATCGAACAAAACTTTTTGGATATCAAACAAATGTCAAAATTGAAGAAACAAAAGTTAGCTCAAAAGCAAAACTTATAAGTTGTAAACAAATTATTTTTATGATGGAATAAACCATTGGTCTTTCAGTTGTTTAATAAATTGTTCTTTCATTCACAGCACCCTCTGCTGCTTTCGCAATGATCAGATTTGCGGTTGCTCCCAGCTCTTTGCTTGCGCTTCTTGATTTTTCCTTGCGATTCTCTCACAAACGTCTCAGTGGGCGGGATTTTTGTATGGTCTGACCTCATTGGCTAATGGAATTCTGGGGCTCAGAGCCTGGAGTAATGAATCCAACCATAGAATGTAGCCACGAGTCTCACTTTGGACTTCACTCAAAAGTGAATCACAACTGCGACGATGGGAATATTACAATGGTGATGAAGGAATTCACCGTGTGCCCTTGATTCGTTGCCTTGGCCTACTCTAAAAAAATCTGACGGTGAATAACACATCGTCTTTAGCCGCTGTTGTAGCCAAGCAACTTGGGAAGATTGTAACAGAATGTGGGCTACCGTCCTGCAATTTACTAAGCTGGGGTATGTTTCCCAAAGGCGTAGCTAGTTGCTAACTCTTGTAACTTCCACAGTCTGGTTCAAACTAAGCTTTTGGGAACTGTACCCTGAACTGTTACTGTAAATGTACATTAGTTTGCCTTAATGCTTTTGCGCACGTGAATACGCAAATAATATACAATCAATAACATACAATCGCCTAACGAAAAGTGTTCCCCACTTCCATGTATGTTTCCTTTGAAGGACCGAGCTGTGTCACATGCAGAATTTAATTAGTTGTATCTGGACCTCATTTTTGTTGTCCAGGCGGTTAGGCCTACTTGTTGAAGATTAAGGCCTACAGAATTTTCCCAAGATTAAATTTAGTAAAATATAAAGTACAGGTGAGGCACATGCAGTAGATAAATTGTGCATATATATGTCGGCTTTATTACATGCCCTTCAAATCCTTCCATCAACCACGCATCTGCTGTGTTTAAATAGTGCCGCACGCTGCAGATGGATGGTTTGCTGTTATTGTTTGCTGTTATTTCTTTTAATTAGTTTGTTCTGGTTTACCTTTATTTTTTATTATTATATATATATAATTTTTTATTATTATTTTTTTCTTTTCTCATCTTTTTTATGTTGTTTTTCTCTGCCGTCCTGTATTTTATCGTTCTCATCTTATTTTCAATTAATTATCCTTCATTTTTCCCATAGGATGTACATTAATTATTTTCTTGACTAAGCATTTATAAGGTCAGGGTGAGGCCACTCTATAAGCCCTTTCGGGCTTCAGACCTCACCTGCACATTTTTTTTTTCTTTTTAACTCACTCTTCTAGAGTGATCTGTCTCTTGTAATGTGTCTTTCACATGTAAAAAAAAAAAAAAAAAAAAAAAAAATAGTACTCCTATCTCGACTATGAAAATTAAATCCTAAGCTGCAAGTTAAAAGCCAATATAACCTCAGCACTAAACTGAAGCATAAGCTACTGATTAAGGCAATGTGGGACCTTTTTTTAAATAAGGCTTATGTAAGCCATCTACGATTGCAGTTGCAGGTTTAGAAGCTGAATCCATATTGGAATTAATATTCAAGTTTTGTTCGATAGTTTTAACACAAATCTGATTCCATAGTTTGGGGAAGGGTTAGGTTAGGGGTCAGGGTTAGGGTTAGGGTTAGGGTCAGGGTTAGGTTAGGGCAGGGTTTGAAATGGGGACTGCCGTCCCTCTCTACATTGAAATGCATTGGAAAACTGCCGTACCCGAAGCAACTGGCAAAATAAAATGGCTAGGGGATTTCGGGGATTCCTCCGCGCATCACTAGCGGGAGCCCGCGTACCATAGTTTGAGAAAGGCTGCTCTACAATAAAGTAGCGATCTGCTATTATTGCCTTGGGGGGAGAATTCCTATCTTGCCGTGCCACACACATCTTTGACTGTCACAGACACGCCCCCCTCGCTCACCGTCCAATCGTCACATTCACTCCTTTTAAAGTGCTCTTCTTCTCAACTGCTGTCCATCTCGCACATACAGATACTGTGGACCATCACCCCCCAATGTCACGAAATCCGATGGCTCACAGATTTGTGTTCACAAGCAGAGAGAACCGCCTCTTTATGGTGTTCTCTCGCCTAATTGGATAGAGGCAGTGGGTGACTACAGAATTTTATATACTGCTCTACTGCAGAGGACAGTGACTGAGAGACCTGTGTTATGGACCATATGCTCTAAATCAATGATCTCTTTCAGAATGTGGAGCTATTTAACGCTTGTTTAAAAGCAAAAAAAAATAAAAATCACAGCAGCTTTAAATGCTGCTATGGCACTGTAAGAAACACCATCAAGCATTTCAAAGAGACTGTTTCTGTAACATTTGTTCTTCGTGCAGAGGGTAGATGCACGGAGGTCAGGAAGTTGAGGACTGGACTCAAGTGCAAGGACGGATTTGGTACAAATGTAGAAATACAAAACAACAAGGAACAGACGTTCCTAAAATATCATACTATGAGTAATACAAAGTCTGGGCTATGCTACAGTAACATTGTATTACAAATAGGAAAGAAAATGGAAATTGAGGTTCCTTAAATGTAAACGTGCTGATGAACAATGAACGGCACGGATTCAAGGTTTTAGAATAAAGTTCGCAAATGTGGAAAATAAGCCTATACAAGACTACTATGTCAAAAAGGCATGAGGTTACAAAGACTTCACAATGAAACTGAAGGAAGCTCAGCCTTAAATACACATTGCTACCACTCAGTTCAAACAAGACACAGGTGCTGATGATTATTGGATAATGACTAGAATGCGATCTGGGATTTAGTAGATCGGTGAGCTGGACGACTGGAGGCATGACCACACAGATTCACTGAAAACTAGTGGCAACAGAGGTGCAAATTGAAAGTTAGGTGCCTCTGATGCTCATTATCTGTATATGACAAGTAGAAAAAAAATTGGTGGTTGACAGCCTGTGATGGTATTATTAGCGCCAGAAGTGACGAGATGAAAGTATAAAGATCTGCTATTTCCAGACACCTGTGTGAAAATCATCTGATTGGTTGTGTTGCTGCCAAGAGCTGGCAACATCAAAAAAAAAAAAAAAAAGTCTCGAGTTTGCCAAGAATTTCAAGGATGGACACCAATGGACTAAGAACAAGTCATTTGGATGGATTAATCAAATTTCGAAATTCTCTCACCCAAACGCAGAACTTATGTGCACCGCAGAGTTAGAGAATGTTTCAAAAATGACTATTTAACCCCTTCAGTAAAACATGGTGGTGGAAATATTATGGTTTGGGGTTCAGTCTGCTCGAAAGGAGCCGGTGATCTCATAAAAATACCGGAAAAATGGATCAAAAGAAATATCACCGCATCCTTTTGAGGCCATCTGGAAAGAGAATGATTGGTCGGGGATTTTATTTTCAACAAGATAAGGACGCTAATCACACTTCTAAGTTGTGGTAGAATTATCTCAGTCGGAAAGAAATGTCTGGTGAAATAAAAATTATGATTTGGCCTGCTCAATGTCCAGACCTTAATGCAATTGAGTAAATCTGTTGTAACATCGAAAGAATCACGTTGGAATGAACTTCAAACCATATGGAATGGTTTAGCAAGTGAAGACAGTAAAAAAAATATGTGAAGACTATGCCTGAAAGATTAAATGTTGTAATCAAAGCATATACTGTTATCTATTTAGTTATTTTCATCTATATGATCCAATATTATATGAAATAAATACTTGAATAGTCTTAGGTTTCTGATTTATCTTCATTTTGTTAAATGTATAATCATCACTGCACACTACTGTATCCTTAAGGTACTGTTAATATCTATGAATATTTGTGCAGCAGTTTTGTAATTGGTAGTAACAGTAGTATTATTTAGAGGTTTTGATGGGGTTATATAGTTCTTGAGGATGTCCATGTGTAGGAAGTATCGTTACAAAATAAGTTCTGGCTCTAGCACTGGAAATAATGTGCATTGTGTTCCTGTACTGTAACAATTGGCTGCTGCAAATTGGGGCAGGATAAAAGTATGGATTCTGGCCGGGTGAGGCATGGTCAGGCAGCAAACCTGTCATTACTTGGAAGATGAAGCTAACAGTCCGGTTAATAATGAGAGGGATGATTGAACTGTGACCTTATTGATCCCTGGTCCTGCTCAGCTGTGCTCCTATGAACCCAGTCAGCTGAGAAAGTATTTAAAGGAAAATGAACTTGGCTTCCCAGCTCCTGGCCTCATCAATTACTTTTTCATCTGTGACAATGACAAACACACCACGTCACACTGCTGTACATTAAAGTCACTTTTCAAAAACGAGGTACGTTTCACCAAAAAACATATGCCTTAGGCTTGTGTTTGCTTGGGGTTGTCTATCGCATAAGACCGAGCATGTTTGTTTTGGCTAGTATTGTTTACTGTCTTATTCCTATTAGATAGCTAATAATTCAAAGAGCTTATTATTATTATTTTTATTATTATTATTATTCAAATGTGCCATCAATGGCTTACTGATGATTCTGTGTATTTCATGGAATCAGCAACAGAAGGCTCTTATTCCAACAGTAATGAATGGTGCATAAAGTTATGGAAAAGTTAAAATGTTGACATTTAACAAAGTTAAAAGCCTTGTTTGCTTTTTCCTTGCCAAAATTCAAATAGAAAACACAAAATCTCATTGATTTTAGTTCAGCCAATTCTGTAATAGCCAGGCATAAATAAAACTAGCTGAAGCCCAATACACACACAAAACACCGGCCATTTATTAAGAATAACAAGCAAGAATTTAAAATTCATGAAGAATCTTCAAAATTTTGTTGCTTAAAATTATGACTACTTGAGATCAAAAGAGCTAAATCCAGCAAATGACACCAAACTGAAAAACTACACACAGATGGCCACAAGTCTGTGCTTAGACAGCATCAACACCACTTTCAGCTGACATTGGGCCAGAATTGGTCTGTATCCGGCTCACTTATTATCACATAGGAACTGTGGTTGCCTGGATTACTACAGGCCTAGCCTAGCAGAGCATATGGTGAATGTCTTTGGGTCTCAGAAATTGGGTAGTCATTAAATGCAAAGGATTTGCAACCATTTATTTGCTTCTAGGACTTCATTTCAAACCATACTGATTTGTCTATGGATGCAAATACCCACAAAACAATTTCAGATCAGGAATCAGGCACTGTTCACAGATAGTGATAAAATTGGCCTTTTATTGACAAAATAAGAGTATGTCAAAAGGCATTTAGCAGGAGAGTTTTAAGAAAATGGCCCAAAGTCAGATGGGAGCCAACAAGAGCAGTGGAAGTCAGGCATAGCCATATTTTAAGGGACTGGTCCAAGGTCAGTGATGGGGATGGCAAGCCAAATGAACTAGAGGCACAAGGAGCAGGTGCACACTTTTGAACTGGGATGGAGAGAAGGGACAGGGTGGAGCCACTGGCCAGAACCACAGACTCAGGGAAGAGTTTCCCTAAAAATTAGTTACTTGCTTTCTTTTAATTTAAACAGCGAAGATGGAAGACAGTCATCCAGCAAAGGGAAGATGTAGATGAGGAACGTATATACACGATGACAATTAACAACAGGGAACAGGAGAGAGGGAAAACACGAAGGGAGCTGTGAAACACAAGACTGATTAAATAGTCAGAACTAAAACAAAAGAAACTGACAAGGATGGCTGGATTCTGGAGGAAAGCTGTTAAGGAAAAGATGGCATTTTCTATTTCAGATTCTCGGTGGCAAACAACTACAAATTGCTCCCACACCAACACACACACACACACGCACACACTCACAAAGAGTGACTCCTCCTGTGTCATCACACCCTCTATCTGCCTCTGTGTCCTTCTCCCTTAATACACCCCTCTCTGTTCTTATCCCTCTGCTTTTATACAGCCCAACACCATCACTCTTTTTCTCCCCATTGCTATCCCCAGACCTCAGTTTCAATTTTGGCTCAGTTGTATTGGGCAACCTGCAAACTTATAAGAAATTGACTTTAAGGCTTTTGAAATAGACTAAATCTGCTGTGGGTCACAAAGGAGAAATAAGTCATGAAAGAAAGTACGCATGAAATAGTTTTCCATAAACAAGCCAATGACAATAGTTCAATAATGGGATCTGAGGCTGTAAAAAGATATACAGTAAATGTAACCTATTTCTTCCTCTTAAAGTGAAATAGAAAACAAATATAAATAACCAGCTGAAGGAAAAGTTTCATTTCTGAGCAGAAGATAAATTTCTTCTTTGGTGGTATGAGATTGAGGATTCAGTTTGTGAGGAAGTTATTTTGAGTGAACGTTCTCCCCCGCAAAATCAATGGTTAAATAATTACCTGCATTTTCATGTGCATACTCCAAAACTCAATACATCTATCAATCCACAGTTTTGCCGAGCACTCACAGTTTAACAAATAATCAGTGCTTTGTTTTAGACTTAATAGAATAGATGGAACCAAACCTATTAAAAGAAAAGGCAGTTACAGGCAATCAAGTTCAAGAATATTGCTGGTTTGATACCGTCTCTCTGCATGAACAAATACTTCGGTTTTATTCCCCAATCCTTGCGTTAAATATCCGTCTGTTTGTGTGAAAAAGAATAGAGTGAAAACATTTTTTATTTTGTTCAGTTGCTATATATCTAATATGTACTTTTACCATACTCCTGGAATGGACTGAAAAATTATTCTAACAGAATAAATTTGGGAATTTTATGGAATGAGTATGGATTTGAGTATTTTAATCAGAGTTTGTATTTGTAAGTTTTCTGTTTTGAAGTGTCACATTCCTCGGGCATGTTCAAGTGAAAGACGTGTATCGGTTGTCATTTGTTTTATGAAATTTTTAATTGTGCCCTCCACTGCAGTTGTAAGGTGCAGGGCCTGAATTTGCGACAATTTCATTAGTGGTACTGCCACGGTAAGCTGTGATTTATTACTATAAACAGCTGATGGCTTTCCTGCTCACTGCCCCGAGGTCTTCTTTTCAAATCAGATTGGGAGCTGAATGGAGCTGTCCTGTCGTGCTTAAGCTATAAATAATTTTAAAGCAGGGTTTAAGGAATATAAATGACCCATATGCTTACTCCCCTCAAAGTGGATGAGTCTTAAAGGATGTAAGTTCAAATCCTGCATTAAACCTCACTTAAATTGCTTTAAATAGGTGCAGACATTGCATTTGGTGTGTGTACAAGTGGTAGCATGAGTGTCTAGCAAACTTGTTCATTTGCTCATGTTCGTCATTGTGGCGTTGCAGTTTTGCACACTAACTGCAGGAGCCTGTAACAGTGACAACCTGGAAAGGACCTGGAGTAGGTCAGTAGAATTGCCTCGTGGCTATGCCGTGGTGACCACATAGATCCTTGCATCCTGTTCATTGTGAGCCACAGTCACGCAGACACTATCACATGAACTCCTTCCCATCTGCACTGCAGAGAGACCATGCTGTCCTTTTCCAATAGAAATCACCTCCCTCTTCAGCGACGCTCTAAAAACAAGTACTAAGTTTTTACAGCATGGAGGCACTGTTGTATCAAATTGATGAGAAGTTTTGTTTTTCTGACATAAGAGGTCAGTGTTCCTACTTGGCCAAAGTCAGCGTGCGACACTGTTACACTTTACTACATTTCAGCTCATAACTCTTTAGCAAATAATGTCAGCATATGTAATATCTCATTAGTTAGGTCTTGGTGAGTACTTTAAGGAACACTAATAAGGTTTTTTATTTGGGGGGGGGGGGGTCAAGGGAAAAAAATGCTGCGTGACACTGTTACAGAATTAGAACACAGGTTTTCACATGAATATTTCAACTAAGCGGACAGTGCTGTTCATATTAAAATTTTTATTAAATTTTGTTTATACATGTTTGGAAATGTTGTGAACTATGAGAAAAAACAGTTTGGTGACAAAATTTTGAAAAATACATTTTTTATGGGGGTTTAAGTGAGAGAAGGTTGCGCGACACTGTTACACAATTGTTCACCACTAATTTCTATTGAAATCTGAATGAAAAAAACAATCAAAATTATCATCTTGTCTTTGTTTATTAATTATATTGCATTCATATAACAAATATTACACATATTGCATGTCAACATATTTACAATATTACATTTCAACATATTTACAGCAGGAATAAGTTCCATAGAAGGATCTGTACCATAATTTCAATGACACAAATGTTTTTAAGTAACTCAGCTATTGTTTAGCATTATAATGTCATTCATATTTCTGGAATATGTGTTGTTAGCATTGTAGTGTCACTGATTTACTCATCATCAGGGATGATGAAGTATTCCTTGACTGAAGGAGCACCGCTGTAAGCACTGACGTGGCCAAGTCCGAGGGTAGTGACGCAGTGCATACTCTGGATACCAGAGATGGAGAGGGCACCTTGCCAGAGGTCATCCAGCTTCTTCTTCCAGTCTAGGACAGTTTCGTTGCTGACATAGAGGACAGTGGTGCTATCTAGGTGGCTGGCTGCTATCTAGGCGTACTCGAGGGCATTGTTGACGATAGCTTTTCTGGACCGCATCAGGGTGAAGACCAGCCTCTTGATGACTGCGCCAATGCCATCTACAGCTCCCTTGCCATGGGATGTAGCCAGGAAATGCCACCTCACCAGGATCCCCCTCCTCTCCAGCAGGCTTGTAATGTACAACCCAAATTCCGAAATAGTAGGGACAAAGTGTAAATTGTGAATAAAATCAAAATGCAATGACTTTCAGATCACGAACCAATATGTTATTTATAATAGAACATAGATGACATTTCAAATGTTGAAACTGAGACATTTTACACTTTTCTCCACAAAATGAGCTTATTTCAAATTTTCTGGCTGCAACAGGTCTCAAAAAAGTTGGGACACAGGCAAAAAAGGGCTGGAAAAGCGATTAATATATAAGAGAATCAGCTGATAGAACATTTAGCAAGTAATTAAGTTAACTGGCATCAGGTGTATAACATGATTGGCTATAAAAGGGATGTCTTACAGAGGCTGAGTCTCTCAGAAGTAAAGATGGCCAGAGGCTCTCCAACCTGTGAAGGCTTGCGTAAAAAAATTGTGGAATACTTTAAAAACAATGGCCCTCATTTATCCAACGATCGTAGAAACCAGCGCAAATATGAGCTTAGAAATCATTGAACGACAGGGCTCATGTGGGATTCACGAAAAAGGCAAAAAACATCAATTCCAGTGTAAGAATGAACGGCCGTTGATAAATGCGGCGGCTGAAATCAATCGTAATTAGCATAATACGCCCCATTAAAAAACTGGGTTTAGAAGCCTCGCCCCTAGAATTTACTACATGTCACCACGAAAGTCGGCAAAGAAGAAGAATTTTGGGGAGACCAAGGTAGAGGTCCTCACCTCTCAGGTAGAGAGGCACCGTTTGGTTTTGTTTGGCGGCCTGAAAGCGGGCATAAAAGCCAAACAAAAAAAGGCTGTTTGGACACAAATTTCCACAGCAGTCAATTGTGTTTCCATGGATAAACAGACTCCGGACGAGGTTTCAATGTGACCTTCATTCATTTTGTTGCCTGTGATGGTTTATAATTTTGTTAAAATACCCATATTTTATCCCGAATTAAAAGCATTCATTTAATTAGAGCTTGTTTATCTCATGAGGTGGAGAAAAATGGTCCGAAAATTTGCAACAAAAAAGCGGGTTGCCGCCCTGAAGCGCAGCATGCTTGAGACCGGGGGAGGCGGCTTTGACCGAAGCCTGGAATTGACAGCTTTGGAGGAACGGGTGGCTGCTCTTATTGGGACCGACTGTGTTTCAGGCATTCCGGGTGGACGAGATACAGATGCACCGGAGACTGAGCAAGATGATAAGGGCCTCCCTAAGGATGAGCCTTTCATAAATAATTACATGCCTTTATGTTAAATGTAGAAAATGGGAACACGCATGAATTCTCAAACGGTTTTATTTCTTTAGAAAATGAATCGCAAAGTGAAGGGGTGACTGGAAACGCGCAGGCGTCCGAAACGCAGCTAGAGCAGGAGTGCGCGTCTCCCCCTTGCGCCGGAGCGGCGCAGTCAATGCGGCGAGAGCAGGAGCAAGCGTCGGTCTCCCGTGCTGATGCCCAACCACGGGCCTCTGTCCTCACTCGCGAGGTCCTGGAGAGACAGGCAGAAATCTGCACATCAATGGCAGTGATCAACAGGTCTTGGCAAGCCATCAATGAAACATTAAAAGAAATCAATGAGAACCTGAATGTTAGAAATAAATAAATTGCGTAGAGAAACATTTGTCGTGGTCTTTTGTATATAACACTGCTTACCCAAAACATGTCAGAAACGCTGAATCAATTCCTCTCTCCTCCTGACTGCTCCCAGTTGTGGCTGCTGTGGCCAGGGGTCTCTGGGCACGGGGTCGTCTGGCTGCAGGTCAGGAGGGTATGGCACCCTGTTCTGCTGTGCGAGGTTATGGAGAACCCCACATGCAACAGCAATCTTGCATACTTTGTCAGGGGTATAGAGCAGAGTCCCCCCGGCAGAGCTAAGGCAGAGCCATCTACCCTTCAGCAGGCCTATGCAGCGCTCTACAATGGTCCGCGTGCGCGTGTGGGCTCTGTTAAATCTCCGTTCCTGCTCTGTCTGGGGATTTGTCAATGGTGTGATGAGGTATACTGTCACGGGGTAGCCTTTGTCACCTAAAGAATGACATGGAATTGTTACAATCCGTAGAAAATATTATAATAGCCTTTTAATTGTGCGCGTAACTCACCGAGGAGATAAGTCCGACCACACAGTGCCCCATCCTGCAAGCGGATGCCAACATTGCAGTTTTGTAAAATGAAAGAATCATGGGTTCCTCCAGGCCACCGGGCTACCATGTTCAGGATACGCATTCTGGCATCGCAAATTATCTGTATGTTAATGGAATGGTAGTTTTTGCGATTGATGTATGCGTAATCATTAGCGGATGGTGGCTTCAGACGCACATGGGTACAATCAATCGCCCCGATCACATTTGGAAACTCAGCAATCTCATAAAATTCCTTATTAATCACAGTTTGCTGAGCATCATCATATGGGAATTGTGTATATACCTCGCAGCGAGGGAATTGATTGCCCGTAAAACCGTTGGCAACGTTCTGCTTATTGATGGCTGGGAAATGCCTGACCTGTCGGTGATCTCCCGCTGAAAAGACCCGATGGCCAAAAAACCTATTGTGGATAACACCTGCAGTGGCACAGGTATGGCGTTGGAGCGCCTGGTCTCTCTTCTTAGTTGCGGCTCCAAGTCGTTGCACAGTTGGAGAAGTAAATGCCTTGGGAGACGAAAACAGCTCATGAGCCATTCATCACTCTCCTGAAAAAAATAAGAGTGGTCCCGAAAAAGCCTCTCACGCCTAATGTGCACATTAAGGTCCTCTAACAACGCCAGATCTGCCATTGCTTAGCTCTCTCACCATCTCACGACCAGAGTTGCTGTTTAAATAGGCTACTGACAGAGCATTTTACCAATCACATCACACAGGATACTTTCAATTAGGCTACTGGATTGTAATTGATTGTACAACATAGATCTAGAAACGTTCCCTGGGCAAATTGAAATTGAAAGGGAAATCGGGTCTTCATTCATAGACCTATATCTAAAAATAATCATCGGACTGTAAGCTATATTTGCAAGATGGGTTTGTTGCGACATACTGTATGTGTTCATCATTACTGAGACAGTGACGTCTGCTGAAAAAACAATTCTCACATATCTGTGCATGTACCATAAGTCACCGCTAGTCGCAATCGAAAAGTGTGTATGCCAGCTCAGACCTGTCGTGAGATTTCTTCGCAGCGTACGATGAAGTTCAAATTGGTAAATACCATATTTTGCGTTGAAATGTGCGTACGACCATTTCAAACCCGTTTTTTGTCGTACGCAAGTTTGATAAATGAGGGCCAATGTTCCTCAATGTCAAATTGCAAAGGGTTTGAAGGTCTCATCATCGATTATGCATAACATCATCAAAAGATTCAGAGAAACTGGAAAAATCTCTGTGCGTAAGGGACGAGGCCGAAGACCTTTACTGGATGCCCGCGATCTTCGGGCCCTCAGACGCCACTGCATCACTCACCGGCATGATTCTGTCATTGACATTACTAAATGGGCCCAGGAATACTTCAAGAAACCACTGTCAGTAAACAAAGTCCGCCGTGCCATCCACAGATGCCACCTAAAACTCTATCATGCAAAAAGGAAGCCATTGTTGAGCATGATGCAAAAGCGCCGCCGTGTTCTGTGGGCCAAGACTGATTTAAAATGGACTGTAGCAAAGTGGCAAAGTGTCCTGTGGTCAGACGAGTCCAAATTTGACATTCTTGTTGGAAATCATGGGCGTTGTGTCCTCCGGGTTAAAAAGGAGAAAGACAACCCCTCTAGTTATCAGCGTTCAGTTCAAAAGCCAGCATCTCTGATGGTATGGGATGCATTAGTGCATATGGTGTGGGACACTTGCATGTTTTAAAAAGCACCATGAATGCTGAAAGGTATATAAAGGTTTTAGAGCAACATATGCTCCCCTCCAAATGACATTATTCCAGGGAAGGCCTTGTGTATTTCAGCAGGACAATGCAAAACCACATACTGCAGCTATTACAACAGCATGGCTTTGTAGTAGAAGAGTCCGTGTGCTGAACTGGCCTGCCTGCAGTCCTGATCTTTCACCGATTGAGAACATTTGGCGCATAATTAAACGAAAAGTCCGTCAAAGGAGACCCAAAACTCTCCAGCAGCTGGAAGCCTGTATTAAACAAGAATGGGATCAAATTCCAATGGCTAAACTCATGAAACTTGTCTCCTCAATGCCCAGACGCTTCCACTCTGTGTTAAAAAGAAGAGGGGATGCTACACCATGGTAAACAGGCCCCTGTCCCATTTTTTTTGAGACCTGTAGCAGCCATCAAAGTTGAAATGAGCTCATTTTGTGGATAAAATTGTAAAAATTTCTCAGGTTCAACATTTGTTATGTTACCTCTGTTCTATTGTGAATAAAATACTACCTGGTGTGATTTGAAACTCATTGCATTTCGATTTTATTCACAATTTACACTTTGTCCCAACTATTTCGGAATTGGGGTTGTATATCACCAGGAACTTGTTCTTGAAATGTTGTGTGGCCCTGTCGCTGATGATGTCCAGTTCGGTGATGCCGGCTGGGAGCTTGGAGAGTAGTACATCCACCCCGTGGTCGATGAAGGTGGCGGCAGCATTATCATGGGCCAGGTAGTCTGACACCACACCAAAGGAGAAGGTACCGGATGCTGTCCAACCAACTGCAGTGAAGAGTGCTGTCTGGGGCTGCATCCAAATGTCCGCACTTCACTGCACTCGCAGACTGGCGGACTTTGAGGGCGCGTTCACCGGAAGTCCGGGAGTGCTGAGGGCTGTCCAAATCCACAATTCACCCAGTCCGCAAGGGGCCTCAAGCGGACTTTCTGAGGACTTCCAGAGAGTCCACTTGGGGTGCAGACTTCACGAGTGTAATTACCCATAATTCATTGCAATTTGGACGTGACGTTTTAATTTTTCCAAATTGCTGATAGAAAAAACAGCACATTCACAGACACACAAAACCACATAAACTTATTATAAATTTATAATATTAAAACGTTACTTGAATAACATAGGCCAGATATAAAATTCAACATCATGATACAGAAATATAGGCTATAGAGGTGATCAATATGCATTTTAATATTGCAGCCTAGCCTATAAAAGCTGTGCAACCTGAAGCCAAACTCATGGGCCTCATGGGTATCTTGGAAGGAGGAGGACGATCACGTAGGTGAGTGCTGCAGTGATCACCGTATACATGATATTCTCTCTAATGTTCCCCCGGTAACGAGTGAAACAGACTCGAAGCCTGTCTATCAGCTCCTTTATAATGCTGCAGACTCCCACTCCTGCAGACTTTATGTGATGATGGTGAAGACGTCACATTACGTACGCCTGAAGTCCGTGAAGGCTCAGTCTGCAAGTCCAGAGGGGGGAGATTTGGATTCAGCCTGGGTGTGTGACCAGTGGGCGCTCTGGACTTTGTCTTGGTGGATGATGGACGGGTTCTCTGAGAAGTCAATCTGGAGTAGGGGTGTAACGATACTAAACCGCGGTTTTTTTGAAGCGTACTAACACCACCTGCTGCCATGGGGCGAACATCCGAGCTTGCCCTTTTCCTTTATAAACCTCGTGCTGTCTTGAACGAATGCGCCAAACATCAAAGGGCAGGTGAAATGCTTCCGGAAAAAAACTTGACAGACATCAGTATTTTTCGGCTACATGCTGAAAGGAGCCGAGTAAAGGACTACAGAATCGTCTCCTTTTAACCAATTAGGCTACTCTAATCCTGTCCCTGTTCACTTTGCACAATTAGCAATCAAACAGGGCATTCGCTTATTTACTTTGCTGAATGAGTAGAGCTGTTCGAGAGCGTGTTTGATTGCTGCATTTTGAAAGTTAAATGGCCATAGAACAGCACAGATTTGCATGAACGTGATTGGGCCATTTCGTGCGATTGTGATCATTTATATTTCACATTCAGGTTTCATCCGTTTACAGAATGTTTTCCACCTTGTGTATTTTTTTTTGAACACTTAAAATCCAGGGCGATCTTAAAACAAATCTCTTTATTTTTATTTTTAATTAATCATTATAGATCTCCTAAAAATGCTACAATGAGAGATGAAATGCAGAGTTGGGATGTGGTGATGTTGAACGACAATTTTTTTAAGGCCGATGATATTCGCATTTATACGTGTGGCTAATACTGAATTTTTTTCTTGGCCACACTTCACACTTTTACGTGTGGCCCATGCTGAAATTTTCACTTGGCCCAGGCGCGTAGCCAGTAATAGGCCTGGGCGGCACTGGCCCACCTAGTTCGTTCACTGGCCCACCCAGGCTCCCACCGGTCTTAACGTTTTTTTTTCCTTAAATTGTATAATGATTGAGTGATTGGTTGAGTGAGTAATTCGCTATGAACATGGACTGTATTTTTGCATGTGCAGTAATGTAATTTGTGCTTTGGATAACTGATGTTTAGAAAATACGTTGAACTTAGACTATCCTGGTCTGACCCCCAGTCCTTCTTGTCATAACGTTGTGATCAATGAACAATGCTTTCTAAAATACATCCCCCTGTCAATTAGTCTAAGCAATTGTTGCTAATCAGACACAGAAAACTGCGAGAAGAGGATTCGGTAATTCCTAAACAAAACTCCTTCGCTTCATAAACAAAATTCCCCCTAGTCAGAAACCATTAAAATAATTCCTCCGCGTAAAAATTAATCCTTGGCTACCATACGCACCTGTCTTTTAGAAGTTACAGACCTCTGGCTCTCTGTGTAAACTGTGAAACTGGAGTAAGGGCTGATATAGGCCAGGATTGATCTGTTTAATCAGCACATAATAGCCAGCGGGTGCACTTCCTTTATTTTTGAAGGGTTATGGTATAGATCTCAGGAGCGGATCCAGGAATCGCTGAAAGGGGGGGCGCAGCAAGGAGGGGCATCTGGGGATCCTCCCCCAGAAAAATTTGAAAAAATTAATGTGATGAAAACACATTTTTCCTGGTACCTCGGGAGAAAAATCTGGCCTATCTGTTCAATGATTTTCCTCCCAAGGTTCCAAAAATTAAGCTAAAAAAACTTTCAAAGCGCCATTATAATGCAGTTTTACATTAACTGACAACTTGAACCTTTACCTAAGACTTTCACTTTACCGTCAAAGTTCGTGACCTTAACCCTTTCACTGCTGTTGGTGACTTGGTCAAAATTTCAAAGAGGAGAAAATCTTTCGAAATCGCCCAAACCCTACAGTGTTGGTATTCATTGGAATGTGCTTAATGAGAGCTTTCCAGTGAATACCAATGTGCTATGGTTCAAGATTATTTTTTTGGGATTTTTTCCTCTATTTGATTGCCGCACAGTGGAGAAAGACAGGAAAGCCGGGGAGAAGAATGGGGAAGACACGCGGCAAACGACCCAACCCGGAACCGAACCCAGGTCACTGCGAGAAAGATACAGCCCCCACGGTGCGCACGCTCAGACCAATGAGCCACTAAGGCGCCCCAGTTCGAGCGATTTTCAAAGTTTTTGATGTTCCAGAAATGTTGACAAAATCAATCAATAACCTTTATTGTAGGGAAGTCCCACTGAGACAGAGGTCTCTTTTGCAGGGGAGCCCTGATTACAATAAAACAAGTACAATGGAAGGTTAAAGACAAACAGCACACATAAAAATACACAAAAGTCACAAACAACAATTTCAGATTAAAGGAATAAGAAGTTTTAAACTAAAATAAAACATAATAAAAATAATAAATATATATAAGAACATAGGACAGAGAAAAATAAATGAGCAAATCCTACCATAAACTAAAAGCAAATACATCTGGCCTCCAGAAGCAGTATATCTGACACTAATATCTTGAAAGACACGAAGGGGATAAGGCTGTCTAGCTTCAAGGTATCCTGGAAATTATTCCACATACAAGGTGCGAATGCACTAAAAGAAGTACCGCCCAAATTTGTTCTTGTCCTGGGAGCCTCTAACAAAAACCATTCTTATGATCTGGTATGCTGACTTTTGATTTTGATGGATAAGAGCTTAGTGAGATATGAGGGAAGTTTGCCTAGCAAAGCTTTATAAATAAATAAAATACAATGTAGCTTCCTTCTAAAATGAAGGGAAAACCACCCTACAGAATTATATAAAGCACAGTGATGGGTTCGGAAACCATCACCTGTGATGAAGCGCAATGCGCTATGATAGATTGCATCCAAGGATCTTAAGGTACTAATAGAGGCATGCCTGTACGGACATCTCCGTAATCAAATATGGGTAATATTGTTGCCTCGACAATCGTCTGCCTATTGTCCAAAGAAAAACTGGACCTGTTTCAGTAAAGAAACCCGATTTTCATTTTCCAAGTTTCTTGGACAGGTTGGACACATGCGTCTTAAAAGAGAATTCATGATCCAAACAGATACCCAGATATTTGTAAGACTGAACCTGCTCAATTTGAGCACCAGTCATTGAGAAAGTGACATGACATAATTGCATTCTGTACAGAAAAGATCATGAACTTTGTTTTATCAGTATTCAAAACCAGTTTAAGATCAGCTAGAGAATGCTGTATAACGTTAAAAGCAGATTGTAAATATGTGAGGGCCTGTAAGCATGTTGGAGCAGAGGAATAAAGCACTGTGTCGTCAGCATAAAAATGAACCTTGCAAGTTGTTACATTATGAGCACCATCACCACTAGCAGTGAAGGTTTGACCATATTTCCCACAAAACATTAATATTATTAGTTTTTGAGTTTATACAACACCAAATAGCCTCCAAAAAAAATAATTGTAGTGTATATCTAACATGCAAACCCAGTGGCTACATGCATCTGTGATTTTAGCAGATGTTAACAGATCACCAAATCCCAACCCCCCCATGTCCCTAAACCAGGTTTAGTAAAAGATACCACCCCCAACAGCTTGTAAAACAGCTTCGAAAACACTCCCAAGTGTTGTGAGAGTAGGAAGTGTTGTCATACACATAATCCGAGTCACCATTAAGTTGAATTTCTGCACATGAGTGAATTTACTAATCTGGAGGCAGTGGTTGGGTGGGTAATATCCAAAAACAAACTATCTTTTTTACATTAAAGATCCTATTTATCCTCAAGATGTCCTTTAAATTTAATACAATGATGCTGTCCTATATGAAAACATAACATTGTCAACATATAAACTATTTTTTACGGAATTATTATTATTATTATTATTATTATTATATTTACATGAATGTGAAAAAGAAATGTGACTTTAGGGCAATTTAGAATTTTTTCAATAAGACCATTGAACTATTTGGATTGACTCATACATAACCTTTTTAAAATAATGTTACATATCTTACTTACAGACTCTGAAGGGCATAGAATAGCTCACAAGCTTCAGAACCGCAGTACTCGCTGGTTACAAGTTTAATGACGGGTAATTCTGAACGTCAAGACGGGGATTTGGAATGGAAAATTTGGAAAGTCTTCCGGTATTCCAGGACAAATTTTATTTGGCACCGTAAAACAACGAATCAATATACATCAAATAGTAGGCTATGAACAACTGGTCCATCAGTGGGGTCCTTTTGTAAGCTCAAGCAAATTTTAACCGAACGCATACTTGCGATAGCCTATTAATTTAACGCCCTTCCTTAAATCTGCTCCCGTTTACTTGGCCTAAATAACAATCAAGCAATTTAGCCAGTAGCCTATAAGGATTAAGATGTGATGGTGAAAAGACAAACCTAACTGGGCTACGGTGTTAGATTGAAAGAATGCCAATAATTTGAATGATCAGCAAAAATCTTCCTCTAAATTACATCTCTCATTGCAGCATTTTAGGAGATTATTAAAGATTAATTTATTTAAAACACATTTGTTTTAAGATCGCCCTGGATTTTAAGCATCTAAAAAATACGCAAGCTGGAAAACATTCTGTAAAGTGGAAAAAGCATCAATGTGAGATATAAATTATCACAATTGCACGAAATGGCCCAATTGTGTTCATGCAAATCTGTGCTGTTCTATGGCCATTCAAATTTAAAAATGCGGCATGCTATCTTAATAAACAGCTCTACTCATTCAACTTAGCGGGTAAACGAATCCACGGTTTGATTGCTAATCAAGCAAAGTAAAAGGGAACAGGAATAGAATAGCCTAATTGGTTAAAGGGAGATGATTCTGTTGCCATTTGCTCGGCTCCATTCAGCATGTAGCCGAAAAATGCTGATGTCAGTGAGGTTTTTTTCCAGAAGCATTTCAAATGCCCTTTGATGTTTAGCACGTTCGTTCAAGACAGCATCGGGGGCAATAAAGGAAAAGGGCAAGCTTGGATGTTCGCCCCATGGCAGCAGATGGTGTTACTACGCTTTAAAAAAACCGCGGTTCAGTATCGTTACACGCCTAATCTGGAGCACTGCCTGAGTTGGGTCAAGGGTTGGAGTACAGTCCCTTGAAGGTTCTGGCCTGCTGGTCCTTCACGAAGCAGTGGATCTTGAAGCTGGGGAGTCTGGTGGAGAGGTTCTTGAGTACATCAGACATGGTACCATCATGGGTCAGCTTGTCAACTCTGCCGTTGTCGCCCTTGGCCCACTCATACCTGGATACTGGATCACCAAGCTGAAGGTCACTGATCTGCACTGATAGCTTGTTGAAGTTACTCTGTCTGAGCAGGTTGCACACTTAGCAGCAGGCTCAGGTTCTCATGGTAGACACACACGCAGACGCTGCAGGGGATGTTGTCTCTGAAAAGGACTACGTCTGGCCGCAGGCGCTGAAAGGAGGTCAGGCTGATGGTGTCATCAGGGAACTCCTGCTTGTAGAGGTTGTAAGCCTCCCGGATGGTCATCACTAGGTAGCGCCGCTGCTCTGTCACCTTCTCACCATCCCGGATCACGGTGATGTAGTCCTTGCGACCAGGGGCTGTCTAGCTGATGTCTTGAGGAAGGTAGAGGTCTGTGACTCTGGAACGGACCTCATCTGGAACTCGGTTGTGTGCTGATTTAAGTGGAGTAGGCGGCACAGGGTCACTGACATGCACTGGATTCTGTTTGACGATCTCCTTGATGACTGCTTAGCGCTTTCTTTGAGACTTTGGAAGATGACTGGAGATTCTACGGATTGCGCGGGTCTGACTGGAAGTGTTGCTGTAGACAGGAGTACCCAGGTAACGCTGCTCAGCAAGCTGTGCTTCCTTCTTGGCTGCTCTGGTGTTGGCATGGACAGCTTCAGGATCTCTGGCTTTGGCTGCTCTGTTTTGGTCTGAGACAACAGTTTTCCAGGCATCAGTGTTTTCAGCCTTCTTTCACTCTCTGTAATGCCTGGTCCTCTCAGCTGCACTGAGAACCTTTCTTGAACTTGGAGATGACTTGTAGACAGTAATAATGTTAAGCAATGTTGCTGTAGTACTTGTATTGAGAGCAATACAAGTATGTGGAATGGAATGTGACAACTGGTAGTCCAGGAGGGGTATTTAAGGGCCCCTGAGAGAATCAACCAGCTAATCATCTTCTCCCAAATGAATCAGGCCTTCCCAGTTGACCCAATTTCCAAAAAAATCATAACTATCTAGTTCAAAGCTTTGAGGGGTGGCTTCATCTTGTTTGTAAAATGAAATGTACCACCAGGTGTAAACAGGGCTGGACTGGGACAAAAAAACGGCCCTGGCATTTTGGGCCATGGCGGCCCAACCTGACCGTGACATGACAGCCTGCTATATGTGCACACTTTGCTGTTACCAAAAGTTAAAATTAAGCTCAGTCGTAGCCTACATGCCCTGGAACTCCACACAGAAATGGCCCACACCGGAGTCAAACCCACAACCTTCTTGCTGTGTGGTGGCAGTGCTAATCACTGCACCACCATGACAAAGAAGAAGTTATTATTATTATTATTATTATTAATATATTTACATGAATGAATGTGAAAAAGAAATGTGACTTTGGGGCTATTTGTAATTTTTCAATAAGATCATTGCACTATTTGGATTGATTCATACATAACCTTTGTAAATAACGTTACATATCTTACAGGCTCAGCAGGGCATAGAATAGCTCTCTAGCTTCAGAACCAAAGTACTCGCTGGTTGCAGGTTTACTGGCAGGTGATTCTGAACGTCAAGACAGGGTTTTAAATAGGAAAATTTGAAAGTTCCTTGCTGTATTCCAGGACAAATTTTATTTGCCACCATAAAACGACAAATCAACATGTATCAAATAGTAGGTTATGAACAGCTGGTCCATCGGTGGGGGCCTTTTGTAAGCTCAAGCAAATTTTAACCGAGGACATACTTGCGATAGCCTATTAATTTAATTTAACGTCAGTCTTACCGCTTTCCGTGTCCCCCTCCAAATGCAAACTGCTTGCTACATGAGGATCATCGTGGCCAAACAGCTGGTCATTTTTTTAGCGTTTGAAAGCCTGAGGCTCCAATGTCTGTTTACTTCATTCTCGAAGTTTTCCCGCCTCTCCACTGCTTTCTGACATTTTCGTCTGATCTCGTATCGTTGAAACGCGTTTTTAGACTGTTAACGCAACTGGGGACAACCAAGGCCATTGGTCAAACTAATTTCCCAGCAAGCCTGCCTTCTTAAACTTTTAGGACGGGAACAACAACATTAATAAACTGTACATGGCTTAAGCCTATGCATCGTTTTTTTTTTTTTTTTTTTGTCTGCAAGAATACAGTTTTTCGGTAATTCCCATATCATAAAACAAATATATAAAGAGATGCTGAAAAATGGCCAAAATGCAAGATAACCGGAGTAGTGAAGTAGAACAATAAAAAGTGGTATATTAAGCATGTGTCAGACGGTGATAGGTGTACAGCAGATCTCAGGGAGAACTACCTATAAAAACGTGACGTTAACGTAGGCATACATTTACTACGTACAGACAATCTCTGTTTAAAATTCCGCTTCGAATTAGGTGAAATGAGTATATGAATAGTTCTGGGTGAAATCATCCAGCTGTTTGCTCGCCTTCATATGGGCCACTGAGGAGGGAGGGCTCAGAGATTGCATTGGGCCAGCCCTGTGTCAGTGTAGGAAATGAACCAATGGGCCGCTTTCCGCGTTGTAAAGGCCGGCGCAGTCGTTCAAAATTATCAATATTATTACAATTTTATAAACTATGATTGCATCGGCCCAAAATGTGCGTCGGCCCACCGGGCATTGCCCGGTACGCCAGATTACCAGTCCAGCCTTGGGTGTAAATCATCTTCTTAATACTTCCTAGTTTGCAGCTTGGTCTAAGTGTAATTAAACATAAGCCACAAAATCTGCTTAACCTTTGAGGGGTGGCTTCATTAAAATTAATTAATTAATTAATTAATTTAAATAAATGTATAAGATATGCATGCCTGTAACAATGACTAACTTAATATTTCAAAACAAATATAATTAAAGAATAATATTCTGCTTTAGTTATTTTAATTAGTCACAATGTAACTGCACCAAACTCAATGACGCCAAAACGCGACACTGTTACAACTTTTCAAAAACTCAATTTTTTTTTTTAATTTTCAAAAAAGTAATCATCCAACATTTTTCCTTGTAGTATAAAGCCTTTTTTCTGAGAATATGGATTTTTTTTCTCAAATATAAATATTGAAAATTTTTAAAAATATAATTTTTTTGTGCGACACTGTTACATGTACATCTTTTGACAACCCTTTATCTTTAAGTGACCTGAAATTGTAGTGTTTAGGCTATATATAAAGTAGTAGAAAATCAATAGAAACGACTCTGAGATTATTATATCATGGTTCTGGTGAACAAAAATTAACTGATATCAAAATCCTACATTTGAGCCGTCCTGTAAAATCACAAAGCATTAATTTTGACCTCCTGTAAAATCTGAAATTAAGATATTCAGATAATTTTTTTTGTTACAGGAGCTTTAAGATGTACAGTTTAAGAAAAAAAAAATCATATTGGCATTTATTTCATTTTAATTTTTTATCCCTAATGTGCAGTTTGGCTGACTTTGGCCCTATTGTATTTTTCATTCAATAGAGTAAATATTAGCTAACATTTCACTACTTATTTAAACATATGCTTGCATTTTCTGTCAGTAATGTACATAAGCTGATAGCCTGAGAAGGACTTATGCAGTGAACAAAAATGGCCACTGCCTGGCAAAATGTTGAGAGAATAGATAAATTGCCTCATTCCATTTTTGCATTTAGTACCTATAGGTAGTATGTAGCTTCTCAAATCCAGAAATGTAATTTCACAGCAAACATTAAGTTTTAAAATCAGGATGTTCATTTTTGGTCAAGCTCAGGGTATAGCATAGCAAACCAACACAACGACAGCAAAGCGATACCTTATATTGACAGTTGATCATGTTTAGCTTAACATCACCTATATACACAGATTCTTCAATAAACAATGATGACTGTGGGCTTAGAAGGAGTCAACATGGGCTTAAAATGTATTTTTGATCTTTGTCAAAAATGCATAATTTAACCAAAAACAAAACATAATCTCACAAACATGGCAGCCGACAAGCAAAATGCTGAGAGAGTAAGTCTGCTCTCATTCAGCTGTTGCAATGCACTGTGGGTCACAACAGCACGGAGCGTATTGTATCCGTTGTGTCAGTGCACCTGTCGATTAAGTCCTTTGCGGGAATGAAAGCTGTGAGAATGACCCTCCCTTTAATCCTGGCCATTCCATGGCTAAGGTGCTGGTGAAAAAGTAAGAGGAATGTTTATCCCAAACAGTTCATGTTTGAACAATAAATGTTTGCAACAAATATAGTTCCCCGCGGAAGTTTGTCCAGTTGGAAGAACATCGGCGGTTAAATTGTTAAATCAGCATTAGGATATTTAGTGAAAGACATTCAAAGATTTGCATCCTCATACTCTTGAGTATTAAAATTTTTTAACATTTCAAGTTCTCGTGAGATGAAGAAGCCTGTGAATGAACTTGATAACTTTTTTGTGACAAATGAATGGCTGTAAGATATACTTCCCCTGAAGCCCATTGAAGAGGCCATCTGGGCACATTAATACTCTCTTAAGTAGCCGGGAATAAAGCAGATTTCATGCTTCTAAATGACCCTCAGTAATCAGGTCATTTAAATTAAGTCATTCCCCATCTGACACACTCTCATGCTCATCTGAATAACAAATCTGATCTCATGGCCTTGAAGGCATGGTCAGAACTTTAACTGAATCTCTGCATTAAACAGGAGAATGGTACAAAATATCACTGTCAGCGGCAGAGCATGTGTGAAAATAGGCGATTTTCTTAATTCATCCCTTAGGACCAGATCAGTCTATCAATCTGTTAAATTGGAAAGCCATTAGACACCCTGGTTTATGCGTTTCAAGCTATTAACTAGAAGCTGATTGATTGTTGTTCCTTTGATAGGATATGCTGATCTAATCTCACTGTGCTCAGGTTTGACATAAATTACACAATTCATTTCCTCAATTTAGTGAGAGAAAATCACACCCCCAGGCTTCCCAAGCTCCACAGGCAAAGAGTGGGGAGCCTATTTTATAGTACCATTTACCCTGCAAGCTTTCAGCGATCCCTGCCTTTCCCAAAAAATCGAACCCTAATCAAGGTGTATGTTTAGAAAATTTATAGTTATAATTTCCCCCTGAAATCTCTTCCATTTTCCAGCCCGCCTTGGTGACATAGATCATCATCTGAAAAGAGAAAATGAATAGCAGTTTAAAATTTATCGGTCTTTGATTCTCAATTATACGTGTTTATGACTTCATCTGTCTTCAGTGACTTCAACCTTTTCCATTATGGAGGAATATTATTTGTACGGAATCCATTAAATTCACAAGGCAGACTGTAATGGTCAGGCCGCAGCGATTTGCAGGGTAAAAAGTTTTTGAAAGGCGGCTTTACAAAAAGCGCTAGTGTTATGACACTAGAAATTGCTTTATTGATGGCCTGCTCTTCTCTCGGCTCATTCAGTCATTTGTAACCCAGTCCGTGACTATATCTCAGCCTGACACTGATAAGAACCATTCTGTCTCCTGTACCAGATTACAATTTGTAATGACACGCTGAGGCAGGTAAGATTTATAAGCATCCATGCTAAGTATCAATACACGCCACTGACAGTAAGACAGCGTGCATGCCAATGCACAGCTGATAAACGTGTGAATTAAGGCGACAGTACTCTCCCTGTGTATTTACTATGAACACAGGCAACTTATTTCAGCAAACGGTAAGTGGGGGCGAGGCGGGGGTTCTTAGCTGTCCATTCTTCCCTTGAACAAATTATTCTTTTCTCACCAACAACAGTCAGCGTCAAAATGACTACAGGTACAGTATTTTTCTTTTTTGGTAGCTCGCAGTTTGTAGATGGAACAAAATCATGAGCATTAATCTTACTGAGACACGTTAAGGATCTGGGCCATTAATGGTGCCATGCTTTGGAGAAATAATCAGTCCCAAGATTGCATTACTTTGGCCAGATAAACACAGCACTGAGGTTCTTGTTTTTACGTTTTAAATTAAAAAAAATATGGCTATTTTTATACGTAAATGGGATTGTCATCTTCCTCAACCTTATACAGCATCATTGGATTTGGATCCAAGTCTTGATAGGCCACTGAAGTAAACTGATACCATTTTCATGTTTGTAAAGCCAGCTCGAATAATGTGTTCTGTGCCATTTTATGTGATCTTGCAGGCAGTGTCCATACATTTTGTCTGCGGTGATACAGTACTAATGGCATGGTTAGCAACAATGCTTGGGCTCACATGCTGCAACATTCAAATTATGTTTTGGTGGTATAACATGGCTTGCTGTGTGTGTGCCAAGACATTTTCCACAGCATTATACCGCCACAGATACTTGCGCTGTTGACACAAGGCTGCATGGGCCAGTAAATTCAGGCTGTTTATGTCACATACTGAACCATCTAATCTACATGTCACAACAGTAATTTCAAATATCAGTCAGCCAGTTTAGATACAAGGGTAACCTAATCATTCTGTGCCTAGGTGACAAGACTAGAGCCTAGCAAAATAATCTGCTGCAGCCCACCTGCTTCATGGTTCAGTGTTGACTGTGTTAATATCAACGTTACATGAAAAAGTTTTTTCAGCCACAGAAAGGCCAGAAAAACTGACCGTATCAGATGGTATTTTTTTTTTATCCTGTAATTCTCTGTAAAGTTAAGGACAGAAATTAAAAAAAAAGAATATGCAGAGCTACAGTATTTGTTAATCAGTGCATTATGTGATAAATATCATTTCATAGAAAAATTAAACAAAATTACTTTCTGCAAATGGATCATTAACATGATTGAATAGGTGCCCCTTTCTTTGAGTCTTTGAATTCTTTTATTGGAAATTATTCTGGTCAGTGCAAGTGCTTTCAAGAATAGTAGATCCCTCATAATACCTAAAAAAGGAAAGACGATTTTCGCGCAGAACCATTGTTAAACACAAGAATTACCCATGAGGAGTCCAAATATTGTGATTTGGAATTTTAGTGATTTTTTTTTTTTTTTACACATCTTTACAAACTCTTCAAATGATGAGAATGTGACCAAACAATAAAAAACTGAAAGTCCCCATCTTTCCATATCTTGCAAAGGCTTAGCCAGTGAAAGGGTGAGAAATGCTTTGGCAGTCACGAGACAGTGATTTCAAATGACCTTGGCTTAACTCATTTTAAACTGAATTTTGCTTGCTTAAATTGGTTAATGCAAAAGTTTGTACTTCCCCTCCACCTTTCTGTGTTGGTTGTCCAGCAATAGGAGATTCATTTATGTTTCATTTGTTTCTCTCATTGTAAGTTTCTTTTCCACTAAGTATGCCTGAGGGAAATGTGAGTTGTCTTTTGTATTCATAATATTGAAGGGATATGTATGTTATCACAGTTATTACCGTTACTATAATGAGGAAGTCGCTCTTTTTATAATTCTGGGATCTGGGAAGTTCGCCACAAATTTGATCAATACACTCTGACAGCATGTCTACCAAACTAACACGTAAATTTACCATTTTTGCTTATCTGATTAGCCTAACTCGCATTATTGTCAAATTACTATGCATGTGAAGTTGGTTACTTAATGTTATATAGCTATTTCTGTTCTCATTTCTTTCTTCAGAAAAATCATACATATTTATATCCATTCATACATACAACTATGTGCCCCAACTGAAGTGCTATCTAAAAGGGTGAACTGTGTCCTGCCCCCAGTCTGCTTTTTGCTCGAGCCCCCTACAGTGGATAGATATTTTAGCCGGCCTCTAAACTCCCTGAATAAACTTTATTTACACATTTCATTATCAGCTGTTTATATGTGGCACATTGCCTGATCCCCGCAGTATTGACAAAGAGTTGTTTTCATAATGTAAAAAAAAAAAACACTACAATTGTGTGTGTGTGTGTGTGTGTGTGTGTGTGTGTGTGTGTGTGTGTGTGTGTGTGTTTTTTTTTTTTTTGGTTATATAGCTAAGCATTTGTTATATTTGTAGATACGATTCTTCTTAGATAGTTCAAATGCCTGTGTGTTTGGCTGTTGGGTGTCAAAATACTCCTAGGAAAGCTGACACTTTGGGACTTCAGCAAGAACTTTTTTTACCTCCTGCTGTTAAAGATCACCATGGCTGCCCAAGCCTCAGGCATCTTCATTCTTTAAGTCCAAGCCCAGCCTTCCTGACCCCGAAAGACCAATCTCACATTGTTGGAGCAGTATGAGGGCAATAGATCCTCCTGCTGCAGTTTCCTGTAACAGTGTTCCTTGGTGTTTGAGCTCCAGCCATCCTCCTTTCCCACAGAGTGCTCCAGGGCTGCATTTGCCATGTGTATGAGAACTGGAGTGGTAACGCCAGCATGGGGTGGAGTCCATTTTGCCTGGAGACCCCCCTTTGCCTCAAGTCTGCCCTAATCTGAGTAGCACCTCTTCCTGCTGGCCACAAGGAGTCACCTGACCGCAGCACTTTAACTGCCTGCTCAGCCTGTTGGTAGAGCACATTTTGAGTCACTGGATCATAATGGGAGATGTTGTTGAGCTTGATTGAGCCATTTTGAACATTCGGTTGAGGAATGTATTGCTGAAAAAATCCAATGAGTTAAGGTCATTACATCGTTCAGTTAAATACAGTGACTCATAATGTGCCCCACCCAAAGGTTGAGTAGGCGGTTAAGGGGATCCCTCCTATCTACCTTGACTTTGCCAAGCCTGGTGATCACTCTTCTTAGCCCATCTTAATTTCCCCTTTACCAACCACCCTAGTTCAAAGAATCTCAAGCCCAATGCCCTATCCCACCTGAAGTAGAGAAAAGCTTGCACCCTGCCACTCAAACATGGCCTTCCCAAGCCAAAGTAACCGTAATGCTGCCCAGCTCCCAAGTGCTGGGCAGGGCAGAGGGTTTGGCTGATGACCAGAAAAATCCAATTGAGGGCCCAATTCAAGAAGCTCGTACAGTCCAGCAGGAAAAGGACAGTTGTCACCAATGGCTGCGAAGATGCAGGATGACAGAACTTTTCCTGTTGTCTTAGCAAAATTTTTGACCTTTGAAGAACCACTCTGACAGGACCTGGTATGCCAACAACCTACAATGACTGTGAAAGAAAAAAATAAGAAATACATTGAGATTTTGCACTGGGCACAGCACATAATACAACAGCATTCTAATTCGATTAGCCACTAGACAAATGACGTTATATTAGGCATGCTAGAAAATGCTAATTATGCTACTGATGGCATGCAGCCTGGTCCTGTGGGTCTTGGTCATTTCTTCCAGTTATTTTTTGACATACGGAACACCATCTCCAGAACACTGCAGGTTAGTAATGATAGAAACTCTTGTAGTCTTTGGCCGCCTGTGGGTCTAGTTTAGTGGCAGCTGCTTCGTCCATCCAAGTTCCTTGGCTGTATATTCTGGCTCAAACAAAAAAGAGTGAGCAAAGAAATGATGTTCCTCTTCTATATCGCAGTCCTCAGACATTTTCTTCTTTGTCTGAAAGCTTTCAAAGTAATCTGTAAGCGTGACAAGTAACTATGCCAGCAGACCTCTCTCCGTTGATAGCTAAGGCTAGAGTATGAACACAGGTGCCCCAAAACAAGTTCTTCTTGTCTTCTCTTTCCTCTTCTTTTAGTTCATAGAGTCCTCCTTGAACTCGTCTCATACCACTTTAGTCATTTCCCAGTGAAGAAGAATGCCGCTCCTAGCTAAGAGGTTACAGCGGACATTTAGGCCAAAAATATGGTGCAAATGATGTCTTTTCAAGTCAAATTTGAATGCCAGGGCTTATTGACACTTGAATTATGTCACACAAGCAGTATGGAGGCATTTCATGCTTTTTTCTGTTTTTTTTCCCCGCCCCCTTTGAAAAAAAAAAATGGTCAGAATTAACATCAACTACATTGCATTTGTCAGCATCGCTGTTTTTGTTTGAAACTCCAGGAGTGTTCTGTGGACTAAAAAACTTCACCCACCCTGCCATCAGCATAGAGGTAAATAGATGTGTGACTTTTCATTTTTGGGTGAACTATGCCTTTAAGATCAATTACAGACTGTTCTCATGTCCTTCAAACACCGAATGTTGCTGTTTTACTTTTGTGTAGATGCCATTCACTTTCAACATTATGCACATAAAAATTACAATCATACCACCATAAAAAATACAATACAATTTTTAAAAAGGATCAGTACAATTTTTCGTAACTGTGGTACAATGTTGACAATCCAGTAGAAATTGGTTAAGCATGCCCAGTCAGATTTTTAGGTGTTGGCCCATGTGAAATTATAACTTTTGATTAAAAATAAATAAATAAATAAATAATAATAATAATAATAAATAATAATACAAAACCCAAAACCAGTGAAGTTGGCACGTTGTGTAAATCATAAATAAAAACAGAATACAATGATTTGCAAATCCTTTTCAACCTATATTCAATTGAATACACTGCAAAGACAAGTTATTTAATGTTGAACAGGTAAACTTTGTAATTTTTGCAAATATTAGCTCATTTGGAATTTGATGCCTGCAACATGTTTCAAAAAAGCTGGCACAAGTGGCAAAAAAGACTGAGAGAGTTGAGGAATGCTCATCAAACACTTATTTGGAACATCCCACAGGTGAACGGGCTAATTGGGAACAGGTGGGTGCCATGATTGGGTATAAAAGCAGCTTCCTGAAATGCTCAGTCATTCACAAACAAGGATGGGGCGAGGGTCACCACTTAGTGAACAAATGCGTGAGCTGATTGTCGAACAGTTTAAAAACAACATTCCTCAACGAGCTATTGCAAATAAATTTAGGGATTTTATCATCTACGGTCCGTAATATCGTCAAAAGATTCAGAGAATCTGGAGAAATCACTGCACGTAGTTTACAAGGCCGAAAACCAACATTGAATGCCCGTGACCTTCGATCCCTCAGGCGGTACTGCATCAAAACCGACATCAGTGTGTAAAGGACATCACCACATGGGCTCAGTAACACTTCAGAAAACCACTGTCAGTAACTACAGTTCGTCGCTACATCTGCAAGTGCAAGTTAAAACTCTACAATGCAAAGCGAAAGCCATTTATCAACAGCACCCAGAAACGCGCCCGGCTTCGCTGGGCCCAAGCTCATCTAAGATGGACTGATGCAAAGTGGAAAAGTGTTCTGTGGTCTGACGAGTCCACATTTCAAATTGTTTTTGGAAACTGTGGGACGTCGTGTCCTCCGGACCAAAGAGGAAAAAAGAACCATCCGGACTGTTATAGGCGCAAAGTTCAAAAGCCAGCATCTGTGATGGTATGGGGGTGTATTAGTGCCCAAGGCATGGTCAACTTACACATATGTGAAGGCACCATTAATACTGAAAGGTACATACAGGTTTTGGAGCAACATATGTTGCCATCCAAGCAACGTCTTTTTTCATGGACGCCCTGCTTATTTCAGCAAGACAATGCCAAGCCACATTCTGCACGTGTTACAACAGCATGGCTCCGTAGTAAAAGAGTGCGGGTACTAGACTGGCCTGCCTGTAGTCCAGACCTGTCTCCCATTGAAAATGTGTGGCGATTATGAGGCGTAAAATAGGACAACGGAGACCCCGGACTGTTGAACAACTTAAGCTGTACATCAAGCAAGAATGGGAAAGAGTTCCACCTGAAAAGCTTCAAAAATTAGTCTCCTCAGTTCCCAAACGTTTACTGAGTGTCGTTAAAAAGGAAAGGTGATGTAACACAGTGGTAAAAAGCCCCTGTGCCAACTTTTTTTGCAATGTGTTGCTGCCTTTTAAATTCTAAGTTAATGATTATTTGCAAAAAAAAATAAAGTTTCTCAGTTTGAACATTAAACATCTTGTCTTTGCAGTGTATTCAATTGAATATAAGTTGAAAAGGATTTGCAAATCATTGTATTCTGTTTTTATCTACGATTTACATAACGTGCCAACTTCACTGGTTTTGGGTTTTGTAATAATAATAATAATAATAATAATAATAATAATAATAATAATAAAAAATCAATTTTATAAATTCCATTTTTCACCTTCATCCAGTCATTTCGACACAAAAGAATGTTAGCTGGAACCACGGCATTCATTGCCTGAAAAGTAGAGAGACGCGGAGATCTTCACGGAGGCACTCTTTGAACTGTGAGAGGGAATGCACACGGACACAGGGACTGTGAAAACGCCACTAAGAAAGGCCCAGGCGAAGCCACTTAAAAAAAAAGAAAAAAGTTTTGCCTATTTTTACAGATAAGCGACGGAGCCTGTCATCGTTCCGCCTGATAAATAACGACGTTTTTAAGCACAACGCTTTGCTCATGTTTAGATTAAATTCAACATTTCCCATTTATTATATTCCCCCTGTCCTCGTAGAATACGCGTGTTAACACGTTTGCTCGTAGGCTATATCCACATGTCATTGACGCCGTATACATGTCTGCACATAAAAACACGGTTAGGGTCCCCAAAAACTTAACATCAGTGGCGGCTGCTGAACAGAAAACTGGGGGAGGGCGAGGGAAACATACCTTGAAACGGATGGTCATGGACTCGTTTTCAATCATTGCTCTTGATTAACACATTCAAGAACAATATTAATAATCCACTGGCAGTTAAGAACACAGCTTCTTAATAAAATATTAAAGCGAGTAAATAATAAATTCAATAAAAATGTTGTGTTGGCCTGCTTTAATAGGCAACCCCTCACGTGAAAAAAAAAAAAAAACTTCTCTGAATTTTCCGCGTTAACTTTCGTCAAAGCCCGCAAAGCAGGCCATCAACCTACGCTTCATGGTTGTTTAAATGAAAACAGAGAAAACCAAGATTGAAATGTGAACATTTTACGTCCAGTTGACGCGTTTTATTTCTCGACTTACCGAAGAGAATTGACCACACCTGAGAGAGAGGAGAGTTTAAGGTCTATCTTTAATCAAGGAAAATGATTGAAAACACCGCGAGTGCTTTATGCCCGCTCTGCCTTCCCATCGGCCGCCACTGCTTAACACCATTCAAGTGGCTTTGCCCCACTTGAGCATGGTTCACTGCTGTCTGCACTTCTGGCAACCCATAAACCACAATTCCCTGTTAGCGTTACCCATAGAGGTCGCTATCACATAACTATTGATTCCCAGCATTTGCGCAGTTAAGATATGCATTATAGCTAATATGATGCAAGGCGCGCAATTATATTCTTCTCATTAGAAGTTTTGCGAAGGTATACAAGCAATGACATGAACCTTGTAATTGAACAACTACACAACACGATAAGGATTCCCTATAGCTGTACAGCACCTTCGCAATTCTAATCCTAGACATGGACAATACTTCACGCAGTGAGAAGGCTACATGCAGCCAAATTGTTCTCAATATTTTTATTTCTTCGTCCACAGTAATCGTGATCACGTAAACTAAATCGATTTCTGTATGTAATTGTCCGTTTGTTTATATGGATTGCGTTTACGTATTCAGAATTAATGATTTATCATGCCACACACACACACATACATATATATATATATATATATGTGTGTGTGTGTGTGTGTGTGTGGCATGATAAATCATCATCACACACACACACACGCATATATATATATATATATATATATGTGTGTGTGTGTGTGTGTGTGTGTGTGTGTGTGTGTGTGTGTGTGTGTGTGTGTGTGTGTGTGTGTGTGAGAGAGAGAGAGAGAGAGAGAGAGAGAGAGAGAGAGAGAGAGCAAGGAACCTTCTTCGCAAACAGATGTGAACCGGAAATAGTTCGGCTGGTTGCCATGACAAGGAGCAATTTCCATGAAGCAAAGGAGGAAATTAGCTCCTTCGTTGCCTCTTTCCAGCAAGGAAACACACGACCAACTTTGGAAAAAAAAGACACTTCAAATTTGGACTGCAGTCCTTCCGCAGCTGTCGCGGCCAGAAACGTCTTTGGGTCCCGAAGATCTCCGATAACTGTTTTGTTTAAAAGTGGTGATTTATTGAACTTTAATAGGTAGAGGTCAACAACACTGGTTACAAACACAAAAAAGAATAAATGCATTAACAAATAAAAAAATAAACGATGAAAACAAGAAACAACAAAAGGTTATTACAATAAACAAACAAACAAATAAATAATACATTAGAAAAAAAAGACCATGTTAATCATTAAATGTTAATCATTTAGAAACAAATAGATAGGAAAATGTGGTCCAGGTAATATAGGGTATATATATATATATATATATATATATATATATATATATATAAAAAGTTGGATATCAGGCTTGTAAAATACACTCGTTTAAAGCGCCTTTAACATAGGCCTTCCTTTTTGTCTGCAATGTAGGCTTACACGGAATGTCCTTCCGATGCAATCGGTGTGCGTAATCCCACTTCGGGTCGTCCAACATTTCTATAAGCTTTAGGCTAAAAAGACACATTCGAAAACTAAGCAAATAGCATTACTTTTAGGATATTAATGGCGGCTTGGCCTGACGACGCTTTAAGTGGTCGACATTTACGAGATTTTGTTGTTTGAAATGCATAGTTAGCACGTGATCCGTGTAGGTCATTGTTTTATTAGGTCCTATCCACAAGTTTCACCAGAAGCACATGGGCACTGCCATGACAGAATACCTACTTCCGCTGTTGCCTCCGGTAGCGTTGATGCCAATGACAGCAACAAACAGAGCCAGCTAGCCCAAACAACAAAAACATCAGAAATAATGACATCAATAGGATGTTCATCATTTAACCACTCCCCGCTGAACATAAGCTTATGTATCTTCGGTAATAAAAGCACAATAACGTCTTTGTAAATATATTTAATTGTTGCGATGTTTGGATAACTGAAGGGAGCTTTGGTTTAATGGATAACACTGCCTTCCACAGAATAGCTGCTGCATGACTACACGATTTCCCTAATCCGGCAATACACGAGCAGTCGACTTGAGCAGTACTTTAAGCTACCTATTTTGTTACTATGGAGGTAATTATATGCCTCTATGCTTTTATAATTTCGCAATTCTTCGCCATCAACGCCGAAAACACTAGCTGGAGGCACTCGAGTGCAAACCTTCGCCATGCCAGCACAGTCGCAAGCTTGCTGAGTGAACATGGCACTTGAGAAATTTAAGGTTTACCACATAACTGAAGTACTTTTCTCATAGCCCAGGTCATGAAATATTCTTGACATGACCCAATATTTCACTTCTGCGAAAATCGCATGGCTTAGAGCGCGGGGGGAAAGAAATCGCTTAGCGTTACGTCTCGCTGTTTCTACCAAGCCAAACTGAATACCGAGTGTAACGTTGGCTCGATATGGCTCAGCGCTGCAAGAGGCTAGTTAAGCGCCACTGACATAACTAAGTTCACGTTACTTAGCTAGGTAGCGTGCACGCAATACTTTTTCAGAACCAACATTAGTTTGGTACCCAGCGAGCTAACATTAGTTAGCTACTCAGTTGACTGAATTTACTAAGCTTTGCTCATTCAGCCACAAATGTCTGTGACTGAGACTGAGTATGTAAGCAGAGCGATGCAGTTAGCGCAGTGCTAACATACATTGGGCACTAAAGGAAATTACATTTGCTTTCCATGAAATTACGTGATTCAGTCATGTGATAAACAGAATGAGAAAGCTATGAAAGTCGTAAATTTTAGGTTTGTTGCTCAGTAAACTCGTTTCATAACTTTCATAAGACACACCCACTCTTGTAAGATCCTCTATGCCTCCTGCCAACCTCGTTTGGCGGAGGTTAATAATTAACTCTGTGGATGTAACATCGGCCATTGTTTCGTGTCATCTGCCCACTCCATGAGAAGTGACCAAGGGGGTAGGAATACACCCGGAAGTTGAAGCTCAATTGAATGCTATAGAAGATAGCAGATGATCAACTAGCGGTAGCTTCTCCATTCACCCCCATTCATTTTGCCTGACTTTTGACATCAAATAACTTTACACTAAAAACATTATGAGCCTTCATGTCAGCGATAATATTTTCTACAGAGAAACTACATTTTGTTGCAGACGTCTTTACTTCGTATGTAGCGTTATGGTCTAATAGTAAGCATTTTTAGCCGATGGGACCAGGCTAGGCTAAAAGTGACGTGAAATGCCGGCGACTTTCTGTCGCACTGGATGTAAATAACCGTACTGTTTAGACCAGAAGCCCATAACGAATCATAGACAGAAGACGATTGAGCCATATCGCCAACGAAGTAAAGTACCTATGAAGTAATAATTCGCAAAACATAATAACATCGAACGGAATCAGACTATACTGACAGACGCAATCGCTTGCTCGCTGGGAATTATGTGTAGGATACATCTACCAGACGAGTTACCGCTTCTCAGGACGTTGGTTTACGTCAGCGAGCTGACTTCGAGCCTGCGCAGTAGGCGTGGTGCCCAGCTGAAAACTCATTCTATTGAGCTTCACACTCTCCCGTTGAAAATAGCGCCATCCCGCCGTCCACTTCTTTTACTGTCTATGGAAGTGACGGGCGAGGCACTGTAATGGAATTATCCTCATGACTTTTTAAAAAATCCGTACTGTGTATCCACCTCCGTTTTGTTTCCATTTGTGTTTGCTAAAAGCTGGCTTTTCCAGCTATGCAACCGTAAACAAACACATCTAACGGAAGAGAGGAACCGAGAGCCGCTATTAATTTATGGGTAACGGTACGAATTCATGAAAAGACTGTGTGAATAGATGGACGAAGCAATGGTGACGTCACCCATTGGTTTCAGCATACCATTTAGGGATCCTCGATTTTGACAGTTGAATGGCGCCATTTTGTCATTTTGCAACTGGATGTGATTCCTATTGGACGAGAGCGTGAATTGAAGATCCGGGGAGGACAGTGGCTCTGGATCTGACCATATCGGAGAGGACCAGAGGATAGCTACGCCCCTAAAGCATATTCTGGCTTTGTCCTTTATTCCAGTCTACTTAGGACCATAATTTACAAAAATGAACATCCGATATATCGAACAAGGCTTGAAACTTGCGATAGATACCATAAAATGATGTGGAAAATCATTAATGAAATAATAAATCAGGTGGCAAAGTAGGGTCATTTTCTCATAGACTTCAATAGCATTGAACTTCTTTCTGCATCCCTCGACGTCGCCATCTGCCGGCCATTAAATATAATGAAAATTTTTGAGATTTCCGCATCGGCCTCACTTTTCAGACCCGGGTGCGGAGTCCATCTTTTTATACAGTCTATGGTCCGCACATTCCTTCTTTGCGATCTGTAAAAATTATAATGCCTCAAAGGCATACGACTTATGAACGACACGAACATTTTTTTTTTGCGACATTACGTTCGTCTGGTAAAAATAGCCCAATTCCCGTTTATCAACCGTCAGGAAAAGGCAACTGTCGTTGTCAGATCATTTGCCTATCATTTATATTTTCAAAATCAAATTCACATGAAGGACTGTTCACAAAAACGAACTCCGTGCAAACTGGAAATTGAGCTATTATTTGTATACAAACAGACATTTTGGAAGCCGTCTACTACTTTCGATAGTGTTTACGCAATCTCCATATTCTTTGAAATAACAGCATTAGAGCCATGTCCTCATCTACTAAGTCATTGCAAAATGCAGCCTATACCAAAGCGCTTATTGCAGACAGCGGTAAATATAGGCTAGGTAGGGTGAACCTCGTTGTTCCTCTCTCTCTCTCTCTCTCTCTCTCTCTCTCTCGCCCAACTAACACTTTCTACTTCCCTCCTATTCTTTGCTCCCATTTGCCATTATACTTGCCCAATCGCTGTATACTTTCCGCATTTAACTTGGATGACATTTTTATTTCATCATTAGCATCTGGCACGAGACTGACGCGGCTGCGTCGCAATCTTTTTTGGAAAAGGACCTTCACGACACTGGATGCAAGATTGATGTTACTTTACAGAGTAGTCTTTTTCGCTCTATTGGTCGTCAATGTCTGTCAAGTTTCTCAGCCCATGAAAACGCCTAAAAGTATAGCAATACGGGAACACCATAAAATAGACCAATCACCGCATTTTCATTTTATCGGGTTCATTTTGCAAAACACATTTGTGGTCTGATGCTTTCGGACCACAAAGAATTAGCAGCAATGCCCGAGACAGCGCAAGATACTTGCACACCTGCAAAAGATTCTCCATTTTTTATTAAGAACCTGCTGAACTGCGATAAGCCCTCGAAACCCAAACCGATATTTGCGTCGTCCAAAGGAGCATTGGAGGGTGACTTTTCACTCTCTCATATCGGGGACTTAAGTTTTCCACGATTAGAATTACCCAACCATCGGTTTGGTCTTCCGACGAACTACCTGGAACGAACTGCTGCATGGTGGTACCCATACACTCTCAGCGCGTCCAGCCGTCTACTTAGGACTGATGGTACGTTTTTTTTTTATTTTTTATTCTGCACTATCTTTGTTCCCATAGAATGATTGTCTACTGACGTTGAAAGCTGTGAAGATAGTTGGTGCCTTCAGATGTTTTAATCTATGATGAAAAAGTGCGTTCGCTGGCATAATGCCCATCAGCATAGTATTAAAAGGAACTGACTGTTTCCCTGCTTTTATTGACCGGCTCAATGGTTGCGTACGAACATAGTTAACCCTGATGAGAGCAACCTAAATGGTATTTGCAATAAAAACAAAAATGGCTTAAGCTGTTTAGCCTACATACAGGGATGTCAATGGAGGTCCAGTTTGTCAATGATTTGCTCTGAATACAAACTGGATCCCACGTTAATGTCTTTAAAAAGCATAACAAAAAATGCAGGCTGCGTAATACATAGGCCCAGGCTACATTTACGCATAGTTTGCGGAATTGCAGTGTGTGTAGGGGTGGAGGTGCATTTTTTTGTTAATTGTGGTAACAAATTTTCTATTTCAATTTTAGTCGCAGAGAAAGTATGTGCCCGGGATTCGTCACCGGCGTCTGGCACAGACAGAGATTCTCCTGACCTCACTCTCAAGTCCGACAATGATACAAAAGGGGACGAAGATAATAAAAGTGCTGACGAGATCGTTTTGGAGGAGAGTGATTCGGAGGAAGGAAAGAAAGAATGTGGGACGGATGACTGGAGGAAAATGGATGACAACACAGAAAAGAAACCGTGTCGGAAAAAGAAAACGCGCACCGTTTTCTCCCGGAGTCAGGTCTTTCAGTTGGAGTCCACCTTCGACATGAAGCGGTACTTGAGCAGCTCGGAGAGAGCGGGGCTAGCAGCGTCTCTGCACCTCACGGAAACTCAAGTCAAGATTTGGTTCCAGAACAGAAGAAACAAGTGGAAGAGGCAGCTCGCCGCCGAACTGGAGGCTGCTAACTTGAGTCACGCGGCCTCACAGAGGATCGTGCGCGTGCCCATTTTGTACCACGAGAACTCAGCGTCGGAGACAGGGAGTTCGGCGGGCAATGTGCCAGTCAGCCAGCCTTTGCTCACATTTTCCCACCCGGTTTACTATTCACATCCTATTGTCACATCAGTGCCGCTCCTCAGACCAGTTTAATACATAACGCTATTTTTTTCCCTTTTGTTTTCTATATTTACAACACAGTTTTATGGAATATTAGACCTGCTTACATAATTTTAACAAGAATTATTTTTTATGGGTAAAAAAATTGAATCTTGAAATTTTACGAGGCGAATTATGATTTCAGCTATTATTATTATTATTATTATTATTACTATTATTATTATTACTATTATTAGGCCTATTATTATTATGGGGTTCCACATTGTTCGGTTGGGCCCACGGGAATGATTGTAATATAGCTTATTCTAAAATTATAAGAAATTGTCTTGGAAATGTTTTATTAAAAGACTTGTTTTTCTTTTATAAAGGAAGAGATTGCACTATTTCAAATGTGAGTCACCCAGTACGATCGACCTGATACTCCGGTGGTGGCTTGATAATCTTTCCATTTTTTGCCGTTGTGATCTTCTGAAATTAGGTATGTAAGTTAATTCAACCTGCCAAACAGTGAAGGCTATTGGTAACTTGCTTCGATGTATTGTTTAAGGAATCGTTGGCCAACATGCGTCACTCTTTTTTCAAGAACCATTTTTATAAGAACGTTGAGGCTGAAAATGCCCCTAAAAAACTTGTTAAGAACATCCTGAGGCTGAGAACGAATACTGAAGAAAGGAATTTTATCGAGATGATAGAATGGAATGACTCGACCTTAAACTGTAATGTTTGTGAGAGTGCTGTATGCTTGAGATTCTAATTACTTAAAAAATGCAATGTTTCAAGTAATTATTGTTCAAAAATGTTACATAAACAGATTTATAAACTGAAAAATTTTCATATTTCAGGAACATTAGAAGCTGAAATCCTCAGAAAAACATTCAGGTTCAGGCCCCAGAACAGACGTTCTTAAAGAAGAGTGTATTTTGTATCGCTATAAATGCTACTTTAGTATGTGTGCAATACTGTCAGCTATGTCAATGCCCTGTAAAGTAAAATGATTATCTACTTTACATTAGCGTTCTTTCCTTGTCTCAGTTTTTATTTTATTGCTTGATTGCGGATTCCGTGGGCCTAACATAGACTTATATAGGCTATAAGTGTATTGTATCCTTATCTCATTTAAGCGCTTTATACTGGGGATTATCATTATTTAGCCGAATTTTTCAAGTTTGTCATTTGTACAAATATATTGTAAAAAAAAAGGTTGCTATGACAAGCAAACACATCGGCTCAGTAGTTTTAATGTCTTCTGAATATGACCTCTGATGATTCACCGATATTAGAAATTTACTTGAGGGCAATCGGAACTAGCCGATGTATTTATTTATTTTTTGTGAATTTACTTGTTTAACAGAAAAAATAATGCAATGAAGACTCAAGACTAAGTGAGAGAGGAGATAAGCCATGCCGTTGCTGCTCTCTTTTTGCTTTATAAAAAAACTTCCTGATATCGCGAGCCATTGCGTTGTGGAAAAAAACTGAAAACTTTTCTTTTTCTAGTTCCTGTGTCAGATGATAACAAGGAACGCGTGGGCTTCTCGAAACAGTCTTTTCCCGACTACTTATTTCCGATCACTTTAAAAAATAACGCCTCGTTCCCAAACGTCAGTGGGATGAAAATATCTATTTCATCCACTCTTCAGCTTCGAGAGCTTTGGATCACTCGTTCCCATCAAAAAACTTTTAAAAGATTCCGCTCACTGTCTCTCGCTCCGACCCACTCACAATACGCATGCGCTTTCGATCACAGACCACGCTCACAATCACAACCTGAAAAAAAGAAAAGCGTACAGTGCCGATCCTCGTCCTCTTTTTGCCTAAATCTGGACTGACAGGCTATAATAAGACATTGACCGCACGAAATAAATGTAACTTAGAATGGAATTCCATTGAAATTAAGGGACATCAATAATTTGATCATTTTAGTCCAAATGTCATTATCACGCAAGTTATCATCTAATAATATTAAATAAATAGGCTAAAACAAATTTTCGCAGTATAATTCCTATAATTGTGTAAATAAAACCAAAACCCAGCAGCCTGTACGTAATATATAACGTAATATATAATCTGCTACACTAGACTCCAAGACAATCTTATGCGGAAAATAAACCATTTTAATATTAGGTAAGCGGTCATATTTTCTTGTAAGCAATATGATTTTGCGTTTGCAGAATCGGCGACAAGCAGCTTTTTAAATGCGTTTATTGCCTGGTTTAAATATGTGTGCTTCTGTGCAGGTGAGTATTTCATAAAGTAGTGCCACTGAGTAAGCTGAATAATTGCGCCGAGTTAAACCCGGGCGGTGTAGATCGGAACTCACTGTTTTTGCATACGTGCATCCATACTTGACACGTCTAAGCTGACCGCCTAATCGGATAATGATCAAATATATTCCTGCGCGGATATATTCCTATGCAGAAGGTACATCCTCAGTTGCTCATGGTATAAGAATAAGCCTTGGTTTTTTTTTTTTTTTTTCGTTTCTTTTGTAATGGTGTCAGGGCCAGCACGAGACTCACTTTGATGAGGAGGGAGCAGCGGAGACGAGTGCTTAACACAGCTATTGTTTTCGGTGATGTTCTCAATTGCTTTATTTCTGTAACCTTTGTTAAGTGTTGCTTGCACTGTGGTGAAGGACTGTAGTTCAAGAGGACCGCGGGTATCGGCTGCGCTTCAGCCCCGGTTTTCCTCCACTTTTGATTACCATCCCTTTGCTTACGCACTTGGGAGAGGAATTCCCGCGTTGCGAGGAGATGACGCGAGACCTCAATTTGCTAAATTGTCCGGATTGTGCCCACACACTTTCCACACCTTAACGAGCCGAACTCAATGCGAGCCAGGCCATTTCAGCTTGTGGTCTGGCTGATTGGGTCTCAATGCAAGCAAGATCCGATCTGGGAGTATACAGATGCGACCTGGCATGATCGGATGGCAAAAGTGTAATTGGAAAGACTAATGAAACCACGGCCAAAGTGGGCCTTAGATCGTTACCAGCGCTATAGCTATATGGCCTACTCCCGAGTCAGCGCTCAAGATGAACACGGGCTTACCGTTAAAAACTAAAATGACAGATAACAGCGTTTACTACGCTAGCTTTGTGATTAGGCCACAAAGCAATTCATAGTGGTCTACCAACAAGTAATAGACAGGTATTGCCAACCTACTGCACAGAAAAATAAGAAAGAAAACAATTATCTCAAGTAAAAATAAGAATTACCTGGCATTTTTCCAATGTCCAATAACTTTCACAAACAAATAACACTTTTCGCCTGTTTTTGTTCTGGTTTATGGTTATAAATATACTATGGCTTATCTTCCATCTCACGAACTCGATGTAGAGGCGTTCAGATTCCTCAGCTGGGCTATTAGACAAAACATGGGATCTCATTGTTATTAATTGGCAGAAACAAACATGCATCTACGGCATCGACATACAGGCGCTGCTAGTGTGCTTCAGCGATTCCATATTTAGGTACAGCAGTTTCTGAATATTTAATAAGCTTCATAAATGGAAGCTTTAGTTTTTACCTGCCATCACTTGCAATTTAGTTGAGTGTAAAGCTGCCGGAAGAGTCAGTGATCGGCGAACTGCTGTGTCAGTCAAATGGCTAGAGTGCCTGGTGAAGCCGGGGAGGGTGGGTGACCCATCCTGACATCAAAGGACTCATAAGACTCAGTATTCCCGATTCCGTATCTGCGTCTTTTCTTGGAGGAAGAACTCCATAATCGCAGACTGTATTTGGAGTTTCAAACAGGCGCCATAGTTGATAGTTTGGTGTTGATATATAGGCCAATTTCTAAAACAGGAGGACGAGCTAATAATAATAATAATGGATTAGATTGATGCTGTCTCACAACAGCACTCAACTATTACATCACTTAGGTTCATTTCGAAAACTTTACGACTCGTCTCGAATCCTCTCCTCCGCCAAGCTTAAACAGAAACGGGCCGCGTCGTGTCGATCATTTTCACCGTCATTTTATAAATTTTGACTTTAAAAAACAACACATTCATTTTGTCGTCATATTTAGCCATTAGGCCTGGGCATCCTTACATTTACACACGTTTTGGGAACAAAAATCAACTTAGCCATGATACGACAAAATATTAGCTATAGGCCGTTATTTAACGGAATTATGGGCGTCCAATTAAAGGCAACAACAGGCGATAATGACGTTTAAAAAAATAAGAATAATTTGTTTTTGTATCAGGCCTAATGCATATTTTATATAGAATTGGTTTCATTCTTCATTTTTACTTTTAAAATCAGTCACTGAGTCGTTTTGACAGAATTTTTGGAAACATAGCTATCAATCTTCAATTTGCTTTCACTTCCTGGCTGATTGGACAGCTGGTAGAAACTGAGACAATAATAATGTAAAAAACAAAATGGTAAAGCATTAAGCATGAAAACTGCTCAAGAACAAAACGCTATTTGAACGCATATGATCCAGTCGTCTTATATGTCACGCAACAACAACAACATCAATAACAAACAGACGTCGCGGGAAGTGCAAACTTAATAATAATAATAATAATAATAATAATAATAATAATAATAATAATTACGTAGCAGCAAAATTGATGACGATGGGAATCATTTGAGCTCCTTCTGAATGCTGGCAGCGGTAAGACTATCTCGGGCCTACTCAGATCGTAAGGATAAACTCTGAAAGCCACGAGACCAGTGGACAGTGGACAGAGAACAAGGAGGGCGATAAACATGGCTTTAAACCGCTTATTAGTCTTGATCTGTTTTCAGTCAATTTCCCTAGAAAAGCCTCGGTCACAACCGGACGCACGGATTTTTTAATCGTGCGTTCTCTGCGTTTTTTGCCGTAGGTGAGAGTCGTAGAGGACGTGGAGGTTAAAGAAAAAGTAGCAGTCAACTCGTAAGGCGGGAGTAATCGTGCCGTGCTGCCCTAGAGGGTGACGAAAGAAGTTCGCAGCAACACTCTTGCGATTTGGCACGTGCGTGCTTCGTAGGGGTAGCAAGGAGGACGTGCGGCAGTCTTGCAACAGCTGCGCACTTTTTCCTATACCCCAGCCGTGCTCGGAAGTTCTATTTATTTCGTACGTTGTGTGTGCGCCCGTCTTATTTCACACCCGCGGGAAACGTGCGGTCGACTAGCGTCTTGGACAAACGGTTTTATTTACACGGCCAGCAAAAAAAAAAAAAAAAAAACGCTCTTCTGACCTGCGTGCTCCTTGCGTCGGGAGCAAGTGAAACTTGCATCCTTGGCCTTTCTCTGGAAATCGTGGAGTTTTTTGTGCATGATCAAAATCCATCGTACGTGCTTACGGGCAGTCTGCAGGCTCAAAATTTCGCAAGAAGAACCTGCGTGGCCCGTGAGTTCCTTGGCGTTTTTTTTTTTGCTGTAGATGCGCCGTGGAGTGGAAGTACGGCCGGTTGTGACCGAGGCTTTAAAGACACTTGAACTCTCTCCTCTCAGGTGTAGCTAATTGTCTTCGTTAAGACGAGAAATCAAACGCACCAGTTGAACGCAAAAAAGAGCGCATTTCGATCTTTTTCAATTAAACAATCATTACGCACAGGTTTGACGACTTGCTTAGGATGTGACAAAATTTAACGCGGAAAATCCACAGTGTTTTTTTCGTGAAGAGTTGCCTATTAAGGCATGTGAATTAAACATTTTATAGAATTTATAATTCACTCACCTAAACATTTCATTATGAGGGAAACTAAAATGTTGACCCAGAACAATGATTGAAATCGGGTCACTAATCTCATCCGTTTCAAGGGATGTTTTCCGCCCCACCAGTTTTCCGCCCACCGCCCGCCACTTCACGAGACTGCTCAAAGACATCTGAAGGCCTGGTACTGTTTGTATGGTGCTAAGAACGAAGGGTCGCAGAAATGATGCAGGATGCATATTCAAATATTGCCCAAATAATCACTTACAAGTTGACATCGCGTACCGTGAAAACTACACCACTTTAACAAGCTTAAAAGAACGCCACATTTTTGCTTGGCTAGTTGCCTAAGCTTTTAATCTTAAAACTTCTGTTGCAAACTGTTACAAATAAAGGCCCTAATGTCCGCAGTACGCGTAGCGCTGATGACATTGATTTATCTGATAGAACAAGAACAAATGCGAATAGACTTCACCATGTGGCCTATATAATGACAACTTAAGGTTAAACAAAAGGCGACAGGCTTCAAAAATGTGGTTAGAGAGATATGCGTCACTCAGTAGATCAAAATGAAATATTGGGTCGTCCAGTTCTGCGTGGTTCAAGGGAGAAATTGCAGAAAACCTATTTCTAAATACCCAATTTCTGCCCGCAATCCAAATAAGATGACTTTTTCCTTTTCGAAAATTGTGAATGTACATGGTCCAAAATGTATCATGCGAAGAAGGAAAACTTAGAAGGTTCTCCGCCGTGAGTTCACGTGTCGTAGCAAAACAGCAAATTTTGCAGTGGTTTTGAAACGCGAGAAATGGGCACTTATCGGCCAATTTGTAACAACAAGTGGGACAGTGCGATCACGGGAAGCACGGAGGCGACGTATTGTGGGCCAAAGGCCATTGAATGTGTGCTATTTTCAGCAAGTGCGAACGTGTCTGAAGTGAAGTCACCGCATATAAGAATTATTTCTGCTCTGTTCGGGTGTTTCTTCAGTATCCTATTTTTAGTAATAAGTAACTTTTGAGAAACTCAGTTTTTTCAAAATGCCTCATGTCGTAAAATAGGTGTGCGCCATGAAAAGTAATACCGGGTTTAAGCAACTGTTTACAAGAACAAACAAAATCTTTTTTTTTTTTTTTTTTTTGCATAATGCGTGACTAATATTATAAGGGAATGAGGAATCCTGAGCATGCAAGATCACTGCTGTCCTGGTGTCGTTGCAACCACAATTCCATGCAATGACATTTCCCAGCTATTAATTTTTTCTGACTTCGGAGATTTTTGTCTTGCGGGATGGTGAACTATATCATGACAGAAATATCATTCCAATGTCACAAAGAAGAGAATTTCCGTGTCCATATACTGTCGAAAATAAATACATATAAGATATTGGGCTGACATATCAATGACTGGGTGAATGAGGCAGTTAAGTGCGCGTTTAACTTAATTTGTGTGTTTTTCATAAAACGAACCAACACATCCCTCCTCGCAATCATTTGCTTTGCAATCGTCAAGATGGTCAGTTTTGGTGGCCAGGTGTCGGCTTCTTCTCCGCTTAGGAGTCATTTATCTCACAACGATCTTTAATTTGACCAATTAACAATTATTTACCATTTTAATTGCCTTTATCTCCATAAGGGACGCAATAGGCCATCGCAAGGTAAACATGTAAAGTTAGGCCAATTAAGGCGCTTAAAATCCTTCAAAACGCAATTAACACGGCCTACTTCCGAAAAAAAAACGACAGCATGTCAAAATTCTTGGAGTTCTCGTTGGAAAAAAGATAAATCGGGGAACGCCGGGAGAGTTTGAGAACGACTGTGCCGCTCCACAAATGGGAAATACACCGTTTGATCAATTTAGTATATTCGTACTTAATATTTTTAGAAATTAAAATATGTTTTCATTCTACTCTGCTCTGCATTCGCTTTCATGATTTAATGCGAGCATCTGATTTTCATCAAAATTCTATTAAGTAAAACATAAGTTGCAGGGCCGCCTCTGATTGAAACAGTTTAAATTTTAATTGTGTTTTTAATTTGACATATAGTTGCGGAGAGGAATGATACCGCAACGCCATGGGGCGTGGGGCGGTCGATTTTCTTAATTTCTCCCAGAGGAACTGATGAGTCTATCAGAGAAGTAGATTGGAAACACATTAACGCTCAATGGTTTGGTTGTTAATTTGAACTGGATGGATCGGAGCCCTTGGATAGCTATCCTGATCCAATCTTCTTGACTTTGTTGTCCAGTAAATTACCCAGTTCTTTACCGGCCACATATTACATGAATTGTGCACCTCAGGGCATTTTCTCTCTCTCTCTCTCTCTCTCTCTCTCTCTCTCTCGCTGACATCATTCAGTTATTAATTTTCTCCGTTATTTTTTCATTTAATTTATGACAAGCACTGCACCATGTCTTTGATATATCTGTTTGTAGTGTATCTTTTGTCAGAATTCTGCAAGCCAGCTGCTGAGAGTTAGCGACTGAAATTCTGTCGTGAAACGTTCGCAGGGAAACAATGGGCAACAAATTGGTTTAAAACACTTTCGATTAATGTCACGGCAGTCATATCAACATTTATTGCACGTATAATGTCCTAGCAAGACTTAAGGTTTTTTTTTTTTTTTTTTTTTTTCCGGAATGTCTGTTTTTCGTACAAAGGCCCCTCTCGACAGATGTCTGGGTTTCAAAGAAAGTCCTTTAGATTCAGCCCATTTCGTTCTGTCAGACCAGATTTCACGCCTTATTTGTGTCAACTATAAATCAATTTAACTCGGTAGATAAACCCTTTCACAAATCGCAAATATTCGCCTCAGTAGGCCCACTGACATATGGTCCCCTTACCCTAAATATAATCTGTTCCTTCGAATAAGAGTTCAAACCCAAACCCCCCAAATATGTAAACAAACAAGTCAATAAATAAACAATCAATTCTCAGTTGCTGATGTACTCTCATAATATTACTCAATAACGAAAGCTTCAGCAACCCAATATAACTTTATTTATATGTGAATATTTTCTTGCCCGTCATCTCAATAATCACTCCTTCCTTTTGTGCACGACATCCTAATGCATTGTGGGATACATTTAGCCCTGAATACCGCTCCGAAGCGGTATTACTCGGTGGCGCATGAACGCGCACTCTATACCGCAAGACTGCAAGTGTGGATATTGGGATGAAGCCAATAGCCTATCATTTAAGCCAACTGTACGTATGAGCAGGAGTGCTGTTAGCATAACGTCGCGGAGGCGCAGTTTGCGGAACACGCACCGCCCCCCCAGACAATTTAAAGGAAGGGGCTCCACCCTCCACACTCCCCAACCGCCACCCCCCCCCCCGCGTACGCGCGCGCGCGCACACACACATACAAGTTTGACATCCTTGTTAGGACTAAGTTGGGAGACATACCCCTGTATGGTGAATTTTTTGCACAGGTTTCTTTGAAAAAAAAAAAAAAAAAAAAAAAACAAGGTTAATTTGGTGTCATATCTGCAGGTAGGTGGTTACGATTTTGGTTCTTTGCTCATTAAAGCTTCACCAGTGAAAGACAGAATGATTAACATGGTCAGAATTGCTAATAAAGGTTTATGATTTTGAAAAAAATTGAACTTATCACCAAGGAGGCTTTATACTGCATGAATAATAGTTTTCTAATTCAATTTTGACATGATTGCGAAGCCTGATTTCCAGCAACTAGTACTATTCCCAAAACCAAAGCCAACAATGCAAAGGAAATCGATAAAGAAATTGAATATTTCATACAAAAATGTAGACTGTGGTCATGTAGTAAAAAGATACACAGTAAATCCAGGATAAAAAGTGAAGTGGAAGGCCCAAATACACAACTGTGCTGAGGACAAGTACACCAGAGACTCTAGAGTCTGAGAATCCGGCATCTCCTATTTCCTTAGTTGGCAACTTCATTGCCAAACATCAATAATGAAGAGAGAGCTCTCCTTATGAGAATCACAATCTTAAGGGCAAAAGTCAGCATATATGTGTCTCTATCTTTACAAACAACTATTGAATGCAAGGCTTCTGTAGAATCAATTGAAAGCTGGTTATATTTGTCATTTTCAACTAGTATTGACCATTAGCCTATAAATGTAGTACTGCATTGCATTGCAATTGAAAGAAACGCATTTTTTGCCTCTGATGCACATAATATAAAATGAGCGTGGTTCCTCGCATTTGACCTATACTGGATTCATAGTTGTTGAAAATGGAGCTGTGGTATTATGTTCAAAAATTGAACTAAAATTATTTCAAACAAAAACAGCGATCTGTGACCATCATAAATTTATTGATTCATTTGATGCTACCTTTGGGGAATAGATCAATATCTTACACAATGAAACATAAAAAAGATTCCAAACTTTTGAAATGTACAGTATGAGTAAAATAGTTGGCTCAGGCATGTTTAATACAGTTTAGTGTTTAGAATGTAACACTCAATACCTTTTTAAATTTTCAAACTGTAGCCTATTTTAAACCGACGACAAGCCATCTTCGCAGAAAGAGATTTTGTGTTTTTGTATCCAGTTCAGTCCTAGCTCCACACCGGTAAATAATGGGTAAAACACCTTGATTCACCGATTGAGCGGTCTTAATAACATGCTCTGTCGAACTTTTTAGGCAAAACAAATAAGTACATTAACAGACAAAAATCTTCTTTTACACTTGGTTCGATCACGGGGACATGGGCATTCACATGTGGAAGTTCTTTTCGTCATTTGTGTCGCTCTTAATTGTATTGCATTTCAATTAAACTTAGTCCATGTTGATTGTTTAGTTGGGCAGTGGTCCAGATAAATGCGCCACTCGTAACGTGATCGTAATTATGCCAAGACAAGTAGGATGTTCCCACGAAAATATGATTAGAAAAGAAAATCTTTTTTTCCCCTCAATTTAGGTTGCCGACTTTCTTCCCATGCCAGTTTGGAAATGTTTTCAGTAACAGGGCTTTGAGAACTTTCCATTCCTGTCAAATGATTTCTTTGTGAAAAAAATTAAGGACATATCAAAAATTAGCCTCGGCTGGCAACTCAACAACGGTAGACCCTTCAGTGTATTTTCCTCCCTCTCAAAGAGTTTAAAATTTCCGGGATTTACTTTACGCCAGTGATTGGACAGTGAAAGGCTTACCTACATGCAAATGAAGCAACGCAACAACACTGTCTTCCGTTGAGTGTGTGTGGAAGTAGACAGGAATACATTCATGCAAAGTGAGCTCAAGGAAAAACAACTAAAACCTCTCAGTCATCCTTTCGAAGAATATATCCAGAATTCTCGCTCAGACAGGGTTTTTGTTTTTTAAGACAAATTTACTCATCTTATGATTTCATCCCGCTTAATATTATGTAGCCAGAATGAGCACCACGGAAGACAACGGTAACAAGTGTTCGCCGACCCCAATCTCCAGTTTCACCATTCAGTCAATTCTGGGGTCCACACCCGACGTAGTGAGATCGGGTATACGCGAAAATTCAACAGGGCTCCAGCGGGGGAGGCGCGCACTTTCGGTGTCCTCTGAGGAAGAGTGCAGCGGTGAAGAATCATCGTACTGCTTCAGTTCCGAGCCTGGACACAGCGACCCATGCAACCAACGCCAACCCCTCAACTTCTCCACTCTAAGTAAGTGAATGCTAATTAACATAATGTTGTCTGTATTTTAGTAAGCGGTAGCAATACAGGCTACCAACCTATGTGAGGACGAAAAGATGAGATAACGCATAATTAGTTTTCTTCAAATGACCCATTTTATCTATTTTAATTGATTAAACATGCTTTTAAAATAAACGTGTTTCTCAATTGGCCTTAATTAATTAAAGCCATCATTCGGTGTTAGCCTCAGCACATTTTTTCCTCAGCGGGGCACCACTTCAGCAATCGACCTAACGGTCGATTCGTCCGAAAGTTGAGAGGCTAGATTTCATTACAGCAGTATGCTGAAGCTGGCACTTACAGTTAGTCACACCAGTTACGCTTATTCGAACCTCAACGAAACCAGTAAGAAAATGCCATACTCATGCACATAAAAAAGCAACACCATGTGAATTTAGATATTTTAGTGTTTTTCCCCTTATGCATGACTAAATCTGTACTGCCCAATGTCGTCCAGTGGATTTCAATCTGCTCAGCACGAAGCTGTGGATATATTAGTCGCTCTGTTGCATAGGCTAATTGATTAATATCCAAATGTTGCGTTTTCTTGTGCGCATGACTTTCTTTTCCATCATTGATATCGCCCATTTACCCAATATTCTCACCATTATGCCCAAGTAAGAAGTGTCTCCGTTATGGAGAAAATTAGGCCTAACGTAGGCTAAATCTTCGACAGTGAATGGCGATAAACGTTCACCACGCTACTTCCATTTCATAGACAAAGACATAGCCTATTCATGCAAATTAGCTTACTCTTTCGAACACGAATTGCATTTTGTAAAGACATTGGAGCACATAGAAATTTGTTTATTTCTTTCTTTTTTTTCTCTCTCTCCAGCTGAGGACTCGAAAGGAATTACAACAGAACAAGGCAGAACCGAGCGACGGCACTTCACTCAGCCGCTGATTCAGGATTACAAAAATGAACAAGACAGGTCATGCAGCCAAATTGCTCCTGTATCTGATGAGCGGCAAAGGGACGGAATCGACAAGCAGGACATCTCGGCTAAGAAGAAAACTCGCACCGTGTTCTCCCGGAGTCAAGTGTACCAGCTGGAGTCCACATTCGACATGAAAAGATACTTGAGTAGCTCCGAAAGGGCCTGTCTCGCATCCAGTCTACAGCTCACTGAGACTCAAGTGAAAACGTGGTTTCAGAACCGACGAAACAAATGGAAACGTCAGCTCTCTGCAGAACTCGAGGCGGCTAATATGGCACACGCCTCCGCACAGACTCTGGTTGGGATGCCACTTGTTTTTAGGGATAACGCCTTGTTACGGGTACCGGTTCCAAGGTCTATGGCTTTCCCAACACCTCTATATTACCCGGGGAGCAATTTACCTGCATTACCCTTGTACAATCTTTACCAAAAGGTCGAATATTGACCTGCAAAATTTAACAACAATCGTCAATCGTTTACAGAACTGCAATGCACATTTCAACTCCTTTGATCAATAGCCAGGATGTCTAGGCTATTTCACATTATTTGTTGAAAACATATTTATTATGCAGCAACTGTATGTGCGAATAAGAAAGCATCTTGCTTCTCTAAATGTATCAAATACACCATGTGTAGACGAATTTTGTCATTTATTTGCCAATTTGGTGTTTTCTTCTGTGTTCAATGAATTTGACACGTTATATTTTCACACGTGATTTTCCACAGTAGCCTAAACATGGGCGGAAATTCATTTTTTTCCTCTTTATTTTCCTCAGCATACTGAATTTAAAAGTAAAACAACGTTTATATCCGCATGAAAAGCTAGTTCATGACATTTAGGCCAGGTAGATAATTCTAAATCTCAATGAAATTTACTTGCCGGGTAAAACGGAAATTCCCGTTTATATTGCGCAACTGCTCGGAGAGTTAGACCTAACTGTTGTAACTGCGTTCTCCGACCACTCCGGAAAATACATAGTAATGAAATAAAATTTTTATGCGGCACTAATCCCATGTTTTTGTTTGCTGTGTTACAATTTTCCGTCACTATCAATTTTGCTGCTATCAAACGATTCATATGGCTTACTCATTGGGCTGCAACCTTTCATAGACGGCTGCTCTATAGTAACAGAAACAGACTATGAAATTCAAAATTCATGAGGCATACATATTTTATAACTAAAGGGAAATGTCAATGTAAATTATTTGGGCGGCTATTGATTGGCCAAGCTGCACATGCATTCCCGTTTCATGAATGAATAATAATAATAATAAATAATAATAATACTTATTATTATTATTGTTGTTGTTGCTGCTGTAATTTGCAAAAAGAAGCCTTAAACAGATTAAGAGAGAGAAGTAGATGTAAAATGTGCTTTTTTCAGCCTCTTGTGTTCAATGACAACATCACCAACAACAACAAAATTTATCAATATTAATAATAATAAAAAATAATAATGTGAATAAAAAAAAACTCCTTAACTACTTTTCTATTTTAGAGACAAAAAAATTGTATGATAGGTTTAAATAAGGAGTGCAGTCATAAGAATCAGGGTTCTCTTTGATATTCTAATGTCATTGTAATGTAACAAAAAATTCAGCAGTAAGTCATAGCTCTGTTAATCAGCTAAAATGGTACTGGAGAAATCACTTCTATAATATTACACTCAGCAGGAGAAAAAAAAAATCTAAGTCAGCTTCTGTGCTATCGAGAGCACTGGCATTTATTAAGTTCCTTGCAGAATTGTTCTTTTAAGCTTTGGTCATTTTATTGAGGGCAAAACTAATCCATGCGTGAGATGCAAACTTTTATACAGAAAATGTGTACTATGGTCTAAAATGAAGAGTGCCTAGAATGGGTCTAAAGACCAAAAGGGGAGAATTAGGCCCCAGATGCAAAATTCTGCAAGTGGGAAAGTATATTAAACCCCGGACCTCAGCTGGCTGCATCATTAAACACAGCCTGTCAAACTTCAGCATCTTCAACACTGAAAGGACACTTTGGAGATTTGGGCTTTGTAAGCCTTCTGCCATTTCAAATTTTTGTATTCTTTTGTTCATTTTAACCTTGTTTTATGGTGTGATAGTTTCAGGAGCGGCTTATTCTTTGAGACGCTGCCTTTAAGGTGGTCATCCCAGAGAATGTTTCACCTTTGCGGAAGTTGATAATCAGTGGGTACTATTTTCTGAAGCTGCCAGCTCAGGACCTTTGAGGCAAATGTCTCTCAAACTATCGACTCTGATATACATGTCCTCTTGTTCAGGTATGCCTATGGGCCCCCACTTCTTTTTCCATCTCAAGTAGACCCTGTTTGCACTCAGGATAGTATTAGACAAATTTACATGAAATCTCCAATTCTGTGGCCACCCAAGGCATGAGAAGGATTTGATTTCTAAAAGCAATAACTGCACATTTCACGAGAAAGCTGTTGCTGTCTGGCCATTACTCATAAAAAACTGAACTTCAAAAACATCAGTCTATTAGATGGTATTAAAATGGCACAAAATTTTTTTTTTTAGCTGATTCTACATTGATTGCATGACAGAGGAGATTTCTCTAACAATCAAACTGCATAATAACACATAAAGATAGAGTGACACTAGGCTGTTAATCCATTGGCGTAATGGCAGCTTAATTGTTCAAAACAAGAAATTTTCATTTATAATTTATTACATCATCAATGTTTTGGCTGTATTATTGATCAATTTAAGTTTTAAGTTGAAATTTAAGTTTAAATTTAATGCCATCATGGCAAATAAAAAGTATTAGTTTCTTTTACACTTGCAAAATGGCCTCCTTTCACACACACACGCACACACACACACACACACACACACACACACATACATAATGGCTCTGTGCTCCACCATTTTAGATGTGCGTCAAATTCACATGTGGTTAAAGTGTACATTTTCAGCTATTATAAAAAGACACCTGAACACTTTAAAAAGAGTATAAGACTTGACAAGTGTCTATTACTCAGGTATCAGAGGTACTTAAAAATGTGCCAAAAAATATACCACAATGTGAGAATTCAAGAAGACAACTGTGAGGCTGAGGATTCAAAAAAGAGACAACCCAAACCTTCACCAAAATCAACAGTGTGGACCATCAGTAAAAAGGGAGTATAATGGTGAGCTCAGTAATCATAAAGGGTCTGTAGGACTAAGGGAGACCACTGAAGCTGATGACCAAATAAATCTCTACTTACAGTCACCCTGTGTGACAGATCCAAGACACTTCTGATATGAAATTAATATTTCTCAATATATGGTGCCTTGAAATGGGGAACTACAGTGCTGCAAAAGAGCAATTTCCCCTTCCTGATACCCTCTGTTATTGCTTATTTGTCATATGTAAATATTAAAAATCATTCAGCTATTTAAACATAAGACAAAGAACAGTGAGCCTCATTTACAAACTGTGTGTGAGCACACTTATGCGTTTGCCACTTTTTTTGTTGTTGTTGCAGATTTTTGATTTCTAAAAACAAACCTGACATTAATAAACATGCAAAATTAATCAGATGATGTACATTTAAAATATTCAAAGTGAATCATAAATAATAAATAAAATTGCATGCAGTCAGGCTTCCCAGTTTTATAAATTAGGATATTTTTTATGATGAGCCATTTTTTTCTGAGTGTATGCATTATTTAGGTATAAAATCTGTGCAAATTTTTGTAAATAAGGCCCACTGTGTGCAAACACAATGCAACTTTTAAATGATCATTTCATTTATCGAAGGTAAAGAGTTATTCAAAACCTCTATCACCCTTGTGATATAATTGCCCCTTTGAATGTGATAACCAGTTGTACCACCCTTGGTGGCAACAACTGCAATCAAACGTTTGTGATGATAACTGCCGATGAGTCATTTACATTGCTGTGGAGGACCACCGGCAGAATTGTTTTACTTCAGCATTTTTGAGCATGAACTGCCTGCCACAGCACCTCAATCAGATTTAAGTAAGGACTTTGACTAGGCTACTCCAAAACCTTCATTTTGTTTCCTTTGAGCCATTCAAAGGTGGACTTGCATGTGTGCTTTGTATAATTATCCTAGTGCATAAACCAACTGCGCCCGAGCTTTAGGTACTGATCCATGCATGCCTGCAATGGCACCCTTGGTGTTGATTTTTGCTGGAGTAGGTCATCTGCTCGAAGTTTCAATGAATTGTATGTTCAAATATGCCATTATGCATACGCCCAATGTAAGCAGATGTCATTTGAGCATTTTTGACCTTTCTGGTAGTCAAATGTACCTATTTTGCTCAGACCTCCCCCATTTTCAAGGTGTCTTCAGCCACAGAATTGCACTCACTTAATGTTTTTTTTTTTCTCTATTGCACCATTCTATCAAAACTCCAGAGATTTTACTGTATGAAAATTCTGAGAGGGCAACTGTTTCTGAGATGCTGGTACCACCATGCCTGAATATTGATCATACCACAATCAAGGCGATTAGATCATGCATCTTTCCCATTTTAATGCAAAAAGTAAAACACAGCACTATGCCTTCATGCTTTATACAATCTCAACTTAGACAATTTTTAGATATTGCAGAAAATGCACATAAAAATGGAAAGCAGTGATTTTAGAATTCACATGTACTTGTATTTCACTGCAGAAAATATTTTACTTTTTATCGAGTCTTCATCATTTTATTTGTAAATATACAGCCATTCATGCCATTAAGGCCTACAACACAAAAAGTTGGAACTGGTAATGAGGTAAAAAAAATTTGAATCAGGATATGATTTGAAATATCTGATGTCAGCAGGTGATTGCATTGTAATCATGATTTGGTACAAAAACAAAATCCAAGGATTGCAATTTGCCAGCAAATGTGTAAAAAAAAAATAATTCAAAGGTTAAAAACAATGTTCCTCAGAGAAACAAGGGAAGGGATTTGGGTATTTCACCCTTTACAGTGCATAAAATAATTATAACATTGAAGGAAACAACTGGAGGAATTTCTGTGCAGAAAGGGCAAATTATACACCATGATCTTAGAATACTTCACATCAAGAGATGTCATTCATCTATTAGTGATATAGTGGAATCACATGGGCTCACATGGGCTCAAACCTTTGTCAAGAACTACAAGACAGTTAGATCCATGATTGCAATTGAAATGTTTTTAAAAAGGCTTACATTAACAGTGTCCAGAAGCACTTTCAACTTCTCTGGGCTCAAGGGGCATCTGTGAAGGACCACCACACAGTCAAAATGTGTATTGTGGTAAGGCAAATCAATATGTTGGGACAGTTGAGTATTTATCACTTTGTGATATTGCCATTCCTTTTCATGACACCAACTAAACATGTAGCGACAGAAGACACCAAACGATGAAGTGTTCCAGGTATAATTTGTCCCTGCAAACTAGTTTTAAGGTGTGCAAGAAATGGACAATGTGAGCTCAGAGCCAAAGAAGATAAAGACCAACCCGACTGTTACCAGCAACAAGTCCAAAACAAGTTGTGCCTGTGTACTTTGCAGTGATAACTTGCACTTCTGTGAAGGCACCATTAATGCTGAAAAGTACACAGAGATTTTGAAGCAACATATGCTGCCTTCAAGCCTCTCTCTTTTCCAGGGATGCCAATGAATATTGAAGCAAGAAAATGCAAAACAGCTCTTTGCATGCATTACAAATGCTGCGCAAGAAGGGCATGGGTGCTGGACTGGCCTGCCTGCATTGCCTATAGAACATGCATAGTACATTTTTATTCACAAAATGTAGAAAAAAAACCCATACTGTTGCATACCTTAAGACTTGTGTGCAGAAACAAATTACGCCTGGAACACTGAATTTCTTGGTGTCCCAATGCAAGGGCGTAGGTAGTGAAAGTTGGTAGGGACACATGTAATGCATGTGCACATAGTGCGCAAGCTGGTAAAGTTTTGCAAAGGAGTGCAAATACTGCTTTTTCCTTATATAGAGATCATCATAATGAGAGTTTTTTTTTGCTTTTTGCGGAGTGAGGTGCCCTATAACTTTCATAGATCGATGCCATATTCATAGACTTGTTTTTCTGATTTTGAATACTTTTGAATTACCACCCCAATTCCGAAATAGTTGGGACAAAGTGTAAATTGTGGATAAAATCAAAACGCAATGACTTTCAAATCACACAAGCCAGTATTTTATTCACAATAGAACAGAGATAACATAGCAAATGTTGAAACTGAGAAGTTTTATAATTTCATCCACAAAATGAGCTCATTTCAAATTTGATGGCTGCTACAGGTCTCAAAAAAGTTGGGACAGGGGCCTGTTTACCATGGTGTAGCATCCCCTCTTCTTTTAAAAACAGAGTGGAGGCGTCTGGGCATTGAGGAGACAAGTTTCTTGAGTTTAGCCATTGGAATTTGATTCCACTCTTGTTTAATACAGGCTTCCAGCTGCTGGAGAGTTTTGGGTCTCCTATGACAGACTTTTCATTTAATTATGCGCCAAATGTTCTCAATCGGTGAAAGATCAGGACTGCAGGCAGGTTAGTTCAGCACACGGACTCTTCTACTACGAAGCCATGCTGTTGTAATAGCTGCAGTATGTAGTTTTGCATTGTCCTGCTGAAATACACAGGGCCTTCCCTGGAATAGATGTTGTCTGGAGGGGAGCATATGTTGCTCTAAAACCTTTATATACCTTTCAGCATTCATGGTGCTTTTTAAAACATGCAGGTGTCCCACACCATATGCACTAATGCATCCTCATACCATCAGAGATGCTGGATTTTGAACTGAACGCTGATAACAAGAGGGGTGGTCTTTCTCCTCTTTAGCCCGGAGGACACGACGCCCATGATTTCCAACAAGAATGTCAAATTTGGACTCATCTGACCACAGGACACTTTGCCACTTTGCTACAGTCCATTTTAAATGAGCCTTGGCCCACAGAACACAGTGGCGCTTCTGGATCATGCTCAGCAATGGCTTCCTTCTTGCATGATAGAGTTTTTGGTGGCATCTGTGGATGGCACGGCGGACTGTGTTTACTGCCAGTTGTTTCTTGAGGTATTCCTGAGCCCATTTAGTAATTTCAATGACAGAATCATGCCGGTGAGTGATGCAGTGGCATCTGAGGGCCCAAAAATCACGGTCATCCAGTAAAGGTCCTCGGCCTTGTCCCTTATGCACAGAGATTTTCCAGTTTCTCTGAATCTTTTGATGATGTTATGCACTGTCGATGATGAGACCTTCAAAGCCTTTGCAATTTGACATTGAGGAACATTGTTTTTAAAGTATTCCACAATTTTTTTATGCAAGCCTTCACAGGTTGGAGAGCCTCTGGCCATCTTTACTCCTGAGAGACTCAGCCTCTCTAAGACATCCCTTTTATAGCCAATCATGTTACACACTTGATGCCAGTTAACTTAATTACTTGCTAAATGTTCTTTCAGCTGATTCTCTTATATATTAATTGCTTTTCCAGCCCTTTTTTGCCTGTGTCCCAACTTTTTTGAGACGTGTTGCAGCCAGAAAATTTGAAATAAGCTCATTTTGTGGATAAAAATGTAAAATGTCTCAGTTTCAACATTTGCAATGTTATCTATGTTCTATTGTAAATAACATATTGGCTCATGTGATCTGAAAGTCATTGCATTTTGATTTTATTCACAATTTACACTTCATCCCAACTATTTCGGAATTGGGGTTGTAATTTTCGAATGCAAGTTTATGTTATGAACATTTATTATGAACCTTAATGATACTGCAGAATTGAAATACTTCCCAATTTATGTTACTTAATTACACGATGGTATGTTGTATTATTAGCGAGCATTATGATCATTATACAGTAATTTATTAGCTGGTATGGCTCGCAAGCTAGCAAGCTAGATAGTGATCTAACCTCAGTAACGTTCTGACGCCAGCCTCACGATTAACGGCTCTGTAAAAATCAGATTTGGAAATGCCTGGCTCGGTTTGTGTATTGCCTAACATCCCACATTGTCCCCACATAAGTTAGAAAACAGTTTTATCACTAGGAATTTTTTTTAAAGAAGAACCATTATTTGGCGTTTTCAGATCATCGCGATTTAATTGCTATACAGCAAAAAAAAAAAAAACTCAAATTTTTCAATATTAAAAAATAATCTCCGCGCACTCCCGACATCCATTCAGTTCTGGTAAAGTGGACACTGAAATCAAGTGAGTGGATATATAGCTAAGTTAGCTATCCAGTTTGCTATTCTGTTTTTTAAGCATCTTTATCTGTGGTATTGTTTTCTTGAACCAGCATGAGTAGCGCGACTGCAGCTGTGGTAAACACTTTAAACAGGATCATTGACCATCTCCGAATTGAACAAAGCCGCAAACCGAACATTACATTGGACTGGATCATGTTCAATTGATGATTCAGCATTTCTTTTGTCTTCCCACTGATCCAAAGTTGGTCAGGATATTTTCTCTACATCTGTAAGTTGGTCAGGACATATCCCGACCATCCCCACCCAAATCTATGCCTATGTCCCAACGTCTTTGAAATATGTTGCCAGAATCAAAATTGAAATGCGTTTTAAGTTTGAAAAATCTACGAAATTAATGTGGTGAAACATCAAATAATGTGCAGTTGAATTGTTTTCAAGGTGAGACAGATCAAAGATGATTTGTAAAGCACAGCTTTCAGTTTTAATGTTAATTGACTGTCCCAACTTTTTCTGATTTAGGGTTGTATGTTGAGTTGCCTGAGTTGTGTTTTGCCTTTAGTGCTTGGAGCCAGTCTGTTTTCCTTGTAGAAACTCTTAATCTTTATTCAGTGTTACCTATACTGTACTGACAGCTATTTCCAGAAGCTTTTCTCTTTACTTAGTTAACTTGAATGAGCTTCCAGGCCTATTCAGAGTCCAGGATTGGGACTGCAGTCAAGTTAACCCAGCGCAAGCATTTTCGTCTGTCCAGTTTAATAGGAACAAACTCCCAAGCCTAATCAGGGTCCAGGATTGGGACAGCGTTCTTGTTAATCCTTCCAAGTATGTTCCTCTGTCCAGTTTGTTACGAACCAGCACCCAATTCTTCTATTGTTGTCAGGATTGGAACCAAGTTCGCCTCAAGCTACTCCATCCTCCTGTGAGACAGTTTGGTGCTGGAGAAGTGTGCAGTCCACCTGGCAGCCATCCCAGAAGCCACAGGCCAGCGATTGACAGCTCAGCTTTGCCCACAATATCTGTCCTGAACTGTGCTATCCTATTCAGGGTTCCGTGCCCATCTTTTCTTCTTGGGTTTCATCTCCAAATTACTGTATAAGCTGTCAGTAAGACTAATTATAGGATTGTACTCTGCCTCTGCACTTGATTCCAGGGCTGGAATATAACAGTACAATCCAGCCACTGGAACTGGAACTGTCCAGCCTAGTTGATGCTCTGAGGTACCAGGGGGTGCTTCTCTGCCAGCATAAAGGGATGTTTCGCCAGCCACATCAAAGCATTGGTGCCTTCTTCAGTCAACTTGAGGCCATAACTGATGTGTCAACAGTCTCCGCCTCCACCACTTGAGCAGCTCCTAACTTCCTGCAGTAAATCCTCCCTCAGCTGCTTGCCCATCAGGCATCGAACATTACGTTTCCTAATTCACGTGACGATGATCCAAATTTCTGCTGCAGGTTCCTGGCCCAGTATTTGATGTTCTTCAAATGTCAACCATCGTTTTCCTTTCCAAATGATCCGCGGTGGCATTTGTCATCTCTTGCCTCCCTGGACATGCCAGGAACTGGGCTGCCACCTGCTGGGAGGCAGATGATCCTGCTGCGTGTGCTTTCACTGCCTTTGCTGAGGAGATGAGGAAGATGTTTCACTGATCCTGCTCTTATCCTGCTGCCGCCGAGAAGCTACTCGAGCTGCATCAAGATAACCAGTCAGTGACAGATTATTCCATCGACTTCCATACATTAGATCTGTCCTAAAGCTGGAACTCTTGGGCGCTGTATGATGTCTACTGTAAACACTGTGCGTCTAAGCCTAGGAAGGTCCTAGATAAGGCGGAAGGTCTCAGCGTGTTTGCCTAAACTGCAAGGGAAAATAAAGGCTTACCAGTCTCCATTATAATAATGGGGTCTGGCTACAACGTCAGCACTAGGCCACTGCCTCAGGTCAAACGTGATGACGTCGACTCACGTTCCGCTTTCAAGTGAGCCTGAAGCGTGTCTCGCGGATGCTGCAGCTCTAACATCTTAGCGGTTAAAATACATCTGACTCCATATCAAATTTAGGAGAGAAAATTTAGTTATAACCCTTTGTGGTTACGATTAAATTATGCGTTCGCATAAAATTGATCTGACTCCAATTAATTAATTTAGAGCTCCGTTGTGCGTCGGACTCATAACTGGTTTATACCTTACGTCCGCCAGACCAAAACATCTTTACAGCCTAATTCGGTGGATTAACTCAGAGGCTTGCATGGACCAGGAGAGGCAATTTAGGTCAATGAGTGCACAAGGGGCACAGTGAATCGGGGCAGAGTGAATCACTGGAAAAGTGATTCACTCTGCCTCGACCATGTGATTCACTGTGCCCCTGTGTGGTATTTTGATCAGATACGAGGACCTGACTCCTTTTTAATGATAATTCGTTTTAGAAGTAAGAAATTCAGTGTGCTCACCCAGACTCATTGCGGATGTTACACCCATGCAGTAATTTTGTTCATCTATAATGAGAAAGCCTGTGCAGCACCCTTAACAAGGTTTAGTGTTTAAATAAATTTGGTAAAATTAAATGAATGGAAATCACTCCACTTTATTGAGAGTGATTCACTGTGCCTCAGCACCAGGGCACAGTGAATCACCTGGATCTTTTTTAAAAAATGTGCCTCACCAAAAATGTGACGGTAGTGGCCAGGATCTGATGCCTTGTGTATATACGCAACACCCACCCCTCGCAAATTATGCTCGCAAATTAATAGACATTTCACGAAGGTTTATATTACACATACTTCCCTTGGTTTCACAATAACTTTAATTGAGGTGACAACACTTATTCGCTTGATGGAGTTCAAGACACTGGTGAATCAATAAACTGCTAATTTAGCTCCTGAATGAAAAAAATTAAGTTCAGAATGTTTTCTAGAAATTAGCACTGAAACAGTACAAAACAGATTTGATTCAGAGGGATTTGCATTGTCTTTGAATCCTTCATAACCTGATAAAACGAGACAAGTTTTGAGAGAAGTGTTTGTATATAATATGAATATGGAACGTTTTTCCTCATGACATGTATAGCTATTTCTTCTATTTTATAGCAAATAATATGGCTGAATGAACAATCCCAAAGAACATGAGCAGAACAATTAAAAAAAAAAAATTGAAGACTCATTAAAATTCTGGGATTGCATATGTCCTATATAGGCCTGAAATCGATTAAGTAATCTGGGTCTAGACTGGAAAAGGCCACTTGATGTGGATCAGAGTTGATGTTATCAGAAAAGTTTAAGAATTGTGAGCCTAATGCACCTGTCACACTGAAGCGAGGACCCTGGGAAGTCTCATGTTTTCCATCAGTGTATGGTTGTCTCACAAAAGTTTGCAATCCTGCTCACAACCTAAAAATTTCTCAAAATTTTCTCCCGGTGAGAAAAGGGAAGCTCTGGTTACTCTGTGAGTTTAATCAAGAAACTTAATTTGTTAGGACATGAGACACAATATACCACAATGTTTTTTGTTTTGAGGACATTTTCCCACCAGATGACTACTAATATTGGACTGAAGTCTTTTCATTGTTTAATCACAATTGTCTTCATGTTTTGAGCTGAGATCTCGAACTAAGTCCTTGAGGGCTGCAGAGACTACGTTTTCGGGATTTCCTTTCAATAAGCAATGAACTCATAAGGTGAGCAAACTTTTTTTTAGCCAATCAATGACTTTAGTTAAGCGCTAAATTGCGGTAATAAACTAAAAACCTGTCGACAAGCGAACCCTCCAGGATTTGAATTTGAGACCTAAGGTTTAGAGATTTTGATTTTTTTTTAAATCATGACCCTTCATCACCAGAACTTGATTAAAAAGTGAATGCAAAATGATGTATGTTTTTGCAGAGTCCCTATTTATAATGCTTAAGTGTTCAACTTGATGTATAACGTTGACTCTAAGGGAACTTTTCTTGCAATTCAAGACCAAGATTGTTTAATTACTATACTCTACCTACATTAAGTGTGCAGAGCTGCCAGGAGTATTTTGCCCAACTATCTATAAAAACAACCTTTTTGAGTCCCATTGCAGTTTGTTCCTGACCACCTCAAGAGCCCATTGGAAAATGGACTTCTCTGTCAAGTCAAATCATTGAGTAGAGTAGCAAAGAATAATTCCATTATTAAGCCACACACAATGATTGTGAGCTGCTGTCTTTTCTTTTGTTTAGGAATCTAATGTAACCAGAGTTTACTTAACAACATGAATGTCAGCAGAGGCCCAGTTTATCCTTATCTCCTTGAGAACTCACAATAATATAATATTGTTTATCACAATGTAATGCTCAAATTCAGTATAAATATTTCAGAAACCAAGTTTTACTTGTGGAGAAATTGAATTCAGTTTCCTGAATCTGTAAGTATGACCTCTGACAATGTGTAAGATGTTTGTAGTTCAGTCTTCACTAGATGTTTAGGTCCGCAGGAAATGGCATTTCTGCCAAGCACACCTCCATTGCTGTTTAAAATGCAGTCGATAGTGGGCAGTGGCATGGATTTATTCTTTCATAAATCACCCAATGGCTAGCAGTTGATCTTGAATGAGCCATTGTGAGGGTGGCAGCCTGACAGACTGCAGATTATCTGGCGAGTAGAGCAATGATACTGCTTCTGACAGTATATCTAAAGCAGTGCATTGCATTAAAACAGGCACATCAGTGGACCTGTTTCTGTCTTAAGTGGATTTGAGAGAACTGTAACAAGGTAGCCTTTGTCATTTAGAGCAGAAACACGGCATCCATTTATTGGCTAATGTTTAAAAAGCCGCACAGAGCCGGAGGAGGTACCTGCCTCTGATTTTGGTTTCTATCAGGCATCAGTAGAGGTGCTGCAAAAAATGTTTCAGTTATTTTCTTGCCTTGAGAACTCTTTCCTCAGAGCTCAGGTTACAACAGTATTCTTTGCACCACTGAACAGGTAGAAGTGTATGATGAGAAGCCATACATTGGGGTATCAATGGAGAAAGTAATACCAAGCAGCAAAGGTTTAAACAGTAGCCATTATTATTCATAAACTTCCCATTAGGTCTCTTTTGGGTCCAATTAGTCTGTAATATGGACATTTAGCACATTAAATCAGTGACCAACATTTGAGAGTAAGGATCACAATCTATAAGACATCATGGCCTTTCAGCTGGAATATTTGTGGAGCCTTGTTGGCTGCCTTCATTTAATCAATTTTCCACTATTTTCAAGAACTGTTTGTGTAGTGTGTTTTGTTAACCCTTTGACTGGTCGATTTTTATCTAGCAATACAGTGTTACTAAGTGAATTTTTTTTTTACTAACAAAAAAAATTACAACATCACAACAGTTCCTCTTTAAATCAAATAAGTGTTTGCACTTTATTAAGCATATCTGTGCTTCAGTGGTGGCACTGGTGGCTAGCCAATAGAGGGCGTTACCCTCCCTGGTGGAGTGTGTGTTTTTATTTTTTATTTTTTTGAAATAAAAAAATCTAACATCAGCGATGATTACTTATTCAAGAATGCTTGTGTTTAAAATTCACAAAAGCGTGTATTGGTGTCATGCCACCCCTACAGCGCTCCCAATAAACGGTCTATTAAGACCCGGCCTGCGTTCTATGCTCCACCCAGATTACCCACATCTGTTTCTAGTTGTCATTGTGTCATTAGTCTGTGTATATAAACGCGAGCTCCGCACTCTTACGGTGGTCTCTTAAGCCTTTTGTTAAGCTCTAGTCTTGTATAGACTCTGTAACCGTGTATTTGCGTATGTTTAAAACCTTTACTAAACTGTTGTCACTTTATTTATAGTTCAGTTATTATTATATTTGGAACATCACTTCCTGTTTGCTTTTGCATTTTGTCTTCTTCTGCCTTTGCCGTGCTACATTGAAGGCATAATAAAAACCTACTTCATCTTTGCATCTGAATCCAATTCCACATTTGCCGTTTTTCAGTGCAGTCTACTCCGTACACAGGAAAAGCCATTACGGAAGACTTTGCCTCCTATGGATTCAGCAAAGGCGGCTTTGTCTGAAGATGTGGGAGACTTCGCATCAGGCCCTCCCCACATCTTCTGTGTGGCGGCAGAGATTTCCCGACTGGTGGCCACCTTGAAAGATTTGTTTGTGGCTTCTGTGAGTTCACCTCCCACGCTCCACCACCCATCAACGCTCCAGTCTCTCCTGCCAGCCTGCAGGCGTACCCAGCCCCTCCCCGAGGTGAGTCCCCAGTGCAGCTGGTAGACCACTATGAGGGTTCTCCGACCGCATGCTGAGGATTTCTTCTCCAGTACTCCCTCTCTTCACCTACCACTCCACCCTCGGTGATGCACAGAAAATAGCTATGGTCATCACCTGGTTGTCTGGCAAGGCTTTTAAGTGAGCAACCGCGGTATGAGACCAAGCTGCTTTTTCGACCTACAATAGCTTCATCTTGCAGTTCAAGGCAGTGTTTGATCACCTTTGGAAGAAGGCTGGGGGCCGTTTGCTGGAGCTGCAACAGGGGTCCAGGATGGCAGCTAACTATGCCCTGTTCGTCAGGACCCTGGCTGCAGCCAGCGGCTGGAACGAGCCTGCATTGTTGACCATCTTCTGCGATGGGCTGTGGCCAGACCTGAAGGCAGAGATAGTGTGTAGGGACCATGTTACATCCCTGGCCTCCTACATCAACACCACCATCCGTCTGGACCAGCTGGTGCAGCAGGGACAGCGGAGCCAGCCAAGAGATCCCATCCGACAAGAAAGTCTAGCCCTTGTGTCCATTATGGGGAGAACCGATCTGCGCCTGTCAAGGTAACCATGGCACCATCCACCATCTCTGGTCAGAGATTCCAGGTCCCAGTAAGAGTGGCGTTTTATGACCTACTCCTCCACACAGACGTCCTGATTACTCTGGCGCGGTGGGGAATTTCATCTCCTCCCAACTGGCAAGTCGACTCAAACCCCGAGTCCACCGGCTCAACACCCCCATCACTGTGGCAGCCCTGGATGGGAGACTTCTGGGCAGCGGAAGCATCCTCCACCAGTCGGTCTCAATCTCCCTTTGCATGCATAAAAGCCACCAGGAGGAGCTCCCCTCCTAAGTCTACCATATTCCAGCCACACAATGATCCTTGGCCTCCCATGGCTTCAAACACAGAACCCAATCATTTTCTGGCATAACCAACGTCTCACCTTCCAGTCACCATATTGTCGGTATCACTGTAGTCCCCTCCCCATTGCCTTCACTACTGTCAAGAGCCCTGACCAGGAGACAAGACAGAATATCCCCAAGGGGTACTGGCCACTCAGCGAGATGTTCAGCAAGACCAGAGCTACCCAAATCCCTCCTCATTGCCTGTGGGACTGTGCCATAGAGCTGCTGTCTGGTGCCTCACCTCCCAGGAGCCGTGTATACTCCCTCGCGGTGGCTGAGACACAACCAATGGAGCAGTATGTCCAAGAAGCACTCCAGCAGGGATTCATTGGTTCCTCTACCTCACCAGCCTCAGCGAGCTTCTTCTGTGTCCAGAAGAAGGATGGTGGCCTCCACGCTTGTATAGATTACAGGGGATTGAATGAAGTCACGGCAAGCTACTGGTACCCACTCCCTCTGGTCCCCAGTGCTGTGGAGCAGCTGCGAGGTGCGAGAATCTTCACCAAGTTAGACCTCCACAGCACCTACAATCTAATCCGTGTCCGGAAGGGAGATAAATGGAAGACGGCCTTCAGCACCACCTCTGGCGACTTAGAGTATTGCACGATGCAGTATGGCCTTGTTAACGTCCCATCAGTGTTCCAGTCCTTCATAAACAATGTGCTGAGAGAGATGCCGGGGAGATTTGTCAATGCCTATCTTGACGACATCCAAATCTTCTCCTCCACTTATGAAAAGCATGTTGAGCACTTAAAGAAGGTACTCAGGTGCCTCCTGGCTGACTAACTCTACGTGAAAGCCGAGAAGTGCGTCTTCCACTAGTCCACCATCTCCTTCCTGGGATACATGATTGGACCAGAGGGGGTGGTGATGGAGAGTAAGAAGGTAGAAGCAGTAGCTGCATGGCCAGTCCCATGGACTCTGAAGGAGCCCAGGTGCTTCCTGGGGTTTGCCAGCTTCTACCGCCGTTTCATCAAGAACTTTATCACAGTTGCCCAACCTCTAACCAGCCTATTCAAAGGGAAACTGAAGGGGTTGGTGTCGAACCCTGAAGCACAATGTGCTTTTGATGCTCTGAAGAGGCTGTTCACCAAAGCTCATATTCTGAAACTACCAGACCTAGAAAAACCCTTTGTCATGGAAGTGGACGCCTCCAATGCTGGGGTGGGGGTTATCCTATCACAACGACATGGGTTACCTGAGAAGCTTTTCCCTCGTGCTTTTTTTCCCACAGATTCACACCTGCGGAGGCAAATTATGATGTGGGCAACCAGGAGCTATTGGCTGTGAAGTTGACGCTCAAGGAGTGGAGGCATTGGCTGGAGGGGGCTCGCCATCCGTTTACAGTGCTAACCGACCACCACAACCTCGAAATGCCTACGAAAGACAAAAAACCCAATCCACGTCAGGCCAGGTGGGAAACCTATCGCCCAGGCTCTAAGAACATCAAGGTAGATGCCCTATCCCAAAGCTACGAGGTCGAAACTGATCCGGATGCGAAAGAACCCGTCCTGTCACATTCCTGTGTTGTCGCCCCGATCAGATGGCAGCTGGACCGAGAATCGTGAGATAAGCCAAGAAGAGGCCTCCTTTTGCCTCAGTGCTGGCTGGGAAAACCTTTGTCCCCTCCACACTTCAGGACCGGGTTATTCCGTGAGCGCACACCTCCTTGTCCTCCGATCACTCTGGAGTCTGGAGAACGACCCAAATCATCACCTGCAAGTACTGGTGGCCCCACTTAGCCTAAGACATAGAAGCAGCAGTCAGATCTTGGACCACATGTGCAATCACTAAGACCCCATGGCAGTTACCAGTTGGCAAGCTAAATCCACTGCCTGTCCCACACCGTCCATGGTCCCATGAGGCTGTGGATTTCGTAACTGGCCTGCCAGTCTCTGAGCATAACACAACCATTTTGGTGATCATCGACCAGTTCTCAAAGTTCTGTAGATTTCCGCCTTTCCCCAGCTTGCACTCTGCCCTTCAAGTGGCAAAGGAGCCATTTCAGCAGGTATTCAGGAACTTCAACCTTCTGGAGGACATACTTTCAGATCGTGGGCTGCAGTTCACATCCCGAGTGTGGAGAGCATTCTTCCAGAAGATGGAAGTGACAGTGAGCCTCACCTCGAGATACCACCCCGAAAATCCTACGGGCAGGCGGAAAGGGCCATCCAAGACCTGGGGAGGTTCCTCGGGGCGTATTGCCACCATGGTCAAATGGATTGAGCTAAATACCTGCCTTGGGTGGAGTATTTTCAGAACTCCCTAAAGAGCAGCTCCACTTGGTTATTGCCCTTCCAGTGTGTGCTCGGCCGGTAACGTCCCCTGTGCCTGTGGGACCCAGGCCAGAACAAAGTCATGGACTAATTTCAGTTGTCCATGAGTAAAATAAGAACACTGTCCTAGTGGCTCCCCAAGTGCCTTTTAAAATCATAAAATAATCAAATTTTACAACAAATCATCCATTTTAATTCTTGATGCTCAATAGGAATTCATGATTTTCAGGTGGGAATTAGCACTAGTCCATAAATAGGCGGGAATGGACATCAGTGGTCTCCAAAAACCTCTTTGAGACAAAAAAAAATGCTTTTTTCTTTGCTATAGAGTATTGAAAGTTGTCAATTTTTCACCAGAGCCCCATTAGCCAGCACAAAAACTCATTAAAAAAAATGCTTATTTTACCGTTAGAATGTTTACCTTGCTGGGAAACTGCATGCAGTTATCACCACCTACATGACATGGACAGGGGTTTGATTTAATAAGGCTTTCAAAATGGAGAAAAAGAGACAACTATTTACAAGGAACACCATCCAGCATACTTAGTCCTGCAGTGACCCACTCCTCCATAGGCCATGCCAACCTGACCCGCTAGCATTCAGCTTGCTCACAAATGAACAGTAAACTTGTATAAACACTGGCCATGCCCTACAAGGAGCAAGTATAACTGACTACCACAGTAATATCTAAAATAAACCTTTAGTATGCAAACAAAAAAGGATATTCCACAACTAGTAAAAAAGCAGGCAATCATGCTACTTTTGCTGTTATAGAAATCAGTGCATTGAACATAATAGCGGGTACTCTGAAGTCCTAAAGCTGTCTGCATAATAAAGTACATAGTATAAAACTAGATATTCTATTCTGGTGAATGCAGTAAATATTCTAAGTCAGGAGGAATATGCCACTATATTCAATATTTTTAGCAAAGGCCAATGGTTAGTGGTAATAACTTATGTGACTGATTAGCTATGACAGTATCATAGTCATATCGATGGTGGAAAAAGGAAGCATAAAATGACAAGCTGAGGAACTAAAATATTCAAAACAACAATATTTAGACATTGAGGAGAAAGACTCTCCATGGTAATATAGGCTTCCTACTCCTGAGAAACATTGCTGTTTGGCTCAGAAAACCCTCCAGTCCTCGCCAATCATTAGTTTCACGTGCATTTTGGTGGATTTCAACACTAGTAGGCCAATATGGAAACCGATTATGACTCCGGACTTCTCATGCTTTTCTTTACTTGGGGGTTGGAAGCAATGGAATTGCATAAAGACGTTTCAAATGATGGTATTTCATTTAAACAATTGAAATGATCATGAAAAATATGCATTGCTTCCAACCCTGAAACGCAGGTGAAACTGATAGACCTCCATGCACAAGGACTTCAATTCCGCGCGAGAATCTCTAACATACGCGTTGATTGAATAATTGCTGACTACAGCAAGGGAACGTAAATATGCCACTAAAACTCACGCCGAATGTGTGAGAGTTGACAGGTATGCGTCTTTAATGAAAACGGGCCACACCTGATAATGTTGAGAGTTTTCGGAGTTTCTGTAATGGTAATATAAATGAATGATTGAAAACAGGTCATGACCAATCACTATTTTTAAGGGATGGTTTGAGCCTCTCCTATCGCCACTTCACCAGCCGCCACTGCCAAGTAGGAGCGGTGTAGATGATACAGAGCCCAAGAAATGAAGTAATGCTGCCTTGAGTATAAAGCTCGCTAGCTGGGTGTGAAATGCTGAAGTGTGGAATGACTGGACAGAAACAGGCTTCGATCAGCCTGACTCTCATGCCTGACTGAACGAACGCTAAAGCTCCATTTGCATGATCTGTGCATCATTTCGCTACATTATTCATGCTACGGATGTATGTTGCATATTTATGAGAACTTGCATGATTATGCGAAGCACAGTTTAATTTTCTGGAGAATCTTCATCCCCTTTCTAAATGCAACGGTCCTGGGTCCTTAAACATGTCCTGTGACTGCGACACAGGTTGATGGTGAGCAGATTGTTTGGGAGAGATGAAGAACTGCAGACAGTCCCATTGCACAGGGGCTGGTTACATCGCAAAGAGGGTGAACTGTGCCTGCAGGCAAGCATGAGCTTTAACCCCCATGCTGAAAGGTTGCATGCTGGCACTAAGCACAAGGATGACCTTCAACTGAAATATGCTGTTAGCACTCACAAATATGTCACCCAACAACAATGGCCGCATTGTGAATACTGGGCACTCATTATTTTTTGTAATCAAAGTTAAATTGATTTGTGAAAAAAGATTGAGCAAACATGATAGAGAGCATCAATGTGGTTGTTAATACATCATTTTGGGAAAAATGGCTCATGTTGGGTTGGCATTCAGCTACAGCCTCATTTCCTAAACAGTTGGAAAGCTGTGTAAAATGTAAATAAAAACAGAATGCAATGACATGAAATATCTAAACCCTGTACTTACTTGAAAATAGTATTTCAGTCAGGACAACTCACGTATTAAAATGAAAACCATTTATTGAGTATGGTATAGAATTTAGCAGAGTTTGGGGCATGAATAGATCTGCTTTGGGTACTCGGTGCACAATATGTGCACTAACCTGAATAGAGGAGAATTTATATCTACCTATGAACAAGATACCGAATCCCCCCCGAGTACACAAGCAGATCTAAACACAGGTGGAAGCTGGGGTGGAGGTGGGTGAGCAGAAACAAAATAGCAGGATAAAAACCCAACAGTGGCAGCAATGAGGTGCAAATGCAAGCTGCGCAGCGGGTGACTGTTGCTAACGAAGCGCTAACAAATGTCCGAATTCTGCGATGCTGCTGCTGCTGCGAAGAGTTCCCTGACTGAACTACAGCCGCATTTCATGCTAACTGTTCATAAAGACAACATATCATATTTTGAAAGTGAGAAATTTTATTGTTTTTTTATATTTGCTCATTTTGAATTTTATGTCAACAACACATTTCTAAAAAGCTGGGGTGGGCAACAGAAGACAAGAAAAAGTTGTATCATGCTAAAGAAATACATCTGGTGGATCATTTCACTGTTAAGTAGGTTAATTGGCAACAGGTCAGTAACATGATTGGGTACGAAAAGAACATCCCAGAGAGGCAGTGTCTTTTGGAAATAAAGATGGAAAGGGCTTCACTCTCTGTGAAAGACTGCATGGGCAAATTGTTCGACAATTTTAGAATAACGTTTCTCAATGTAGGTTGCAAAGAATTTTGGAATTTCATCATCTACTGTGCAAAATATGATTAAAAGATTCAAAGTCCAAAAAAATCTCAGTATGCAAGGGATAGCAACATTGAATGGCCATGATCTTCAGGTCCTTAGTGGCACTGCATTAAAAAGAGATGGAATTCTGTTGTGGATATCACTGCATGGTATCAGGATCACTTCTGAGATCCATTGTCAGTGAACACAGCTCATTGCTGCATCCGCAAATGCAAGTTAAAAATCTACCTTTTAAAGATAAAACCATATTTAAACAAGATCCAGAAACACTGCAGTCTTCTCTGGGCGCAAGCACATTTACCTGAAGCAAAGTGGAAAACTATCCTGTGGTCTGACCAATAAAAATGTGAAATTTGTGTTTGAAATCATGCACGCTGCATTCTCTTGGCTAAGGAGGAGAGGGACCATCCAGCTTGTTATCAGCATACGGTTCAAAATCCAGCCTCCATGATGATATAGGGATGCAGGAGTGCACATGGTATCGGTAACTTGCACATCTATGAAGATGATATTAATGCTGAACCATGTATACAGGTTTTGGAGAAACGTATGCCACCATCCGGATGTCTTTTACGGAAGGTGTTGCTTAATTTAGCAAGACAATGCTAAACCACTGCATGTATTACAGCAACATGGCTCTGTAGTAAAAGAGTCTGGGTTCAGTCCAGACCTGTCACCCGTTTAAAACATTTGGCACATTATAAAACAAAAAATATGAAAAAGGAGGCCACGAAGTGTTGAGCAGCTGAGCAAGAATGGGAAAGCAGTTTGGTTTCAGAAGTACTGCAGTGTTTTCCTCAGTTCCCCAACACTTAGAGTGTTGCTGAATGAAGAGGTGATGCAACACACTGGCAAACATGCCCCTGTCTTCAGAAAACAATAAAATTTCTCAGTGTCAGCATCTGATATGTCGTCTTTGTGCTATTATGGCATAAAATGAATTATAATTCTCCTTGTAGATCCTTTTTCAAAAGATGCTGAAAGATTACGTGTTTTTTTTGGCAAGTTATTATATTCTTGGATGTTGAAAAATCGAGGTGTATGAGCCTTTCAGCCAACAACCCCCCCACCCCCCATCATTCTTTCCCCTCAGCACAAGGTATTATGTAGATACTCCAATATGATACTGAGCTCTGGTCGGTTTTGCTTACACCATCCCAACATCAAATGTTCATTTTTAAAATAAAAATTCAAATTTTCCCCTTAAACCAAAATTCAGAAACAGTCATTCCTGAAACCAAGCCCAACATTCATATTTTTTATTTGATGTACATAAACTACACAAGGAGGATGGAAAGATAATGAGTGCAGCCTCAGCATCTATGAGGTTGGCACTTCCATGCATAACCAAGAGTGATGTGCAGTCCCCAAACAAGTTTAATAACACTTGGAATTAGGTTTAAGTATGAACAAAATTCAGATTTATTTAGCCAACTACAGATTCCAGGATTTCAGTTTCTTCTTTACACTTGGAATGGTGCCAGTATTGGTGTGTACCAACACACACACACACACACACACATACACATACACATACACATACACACACACACACACACACACACACATCCTTGTACTTATATCTTTGTGAGGACATTATATTTACTTCCATTGATTCTCTCAAATGTGTCTCTACAGGCCTTTCCAACAATCTTAACAATAACATGAGCTTATTTGACCAACTCAAATGGAAAGACTCTAACCTTAACCCATGCCTAATTCTAACCCTTCCTGCTAACCTTAAATAATAATCCCCAAATTTGTTTTTAAGTTGTGAGGACATTTGAAAATGCCCAAACTTCCAAATTTAGCCCCCCACAGATTCCAGGAAAAAACCCTTTGGTTCTCAATTTGTAGCATGTACAACAACATACACACACACACACACACACACACACACACACCTGCATGCACAATATGCACCTCCACCCACTGAGACCAATCTCACACAGATTTGAAGATGGTTTAGGTCAGATTTAAAAACCTTTTTTATATTTTAAAATCTACAAATGGCTGGATACTAGTGTTACGGTTGCTACAGCTGAGATAAGTTTTCATCTCTGAATTTAATAAAGCAGAAAGCAACTTGCTTTGAAAACCTCTGAAAAATTACAATTGAATAAAATTACAAATGTATGCTGAAGCTAAATTCACTTGGAGGCAATAGAAAACAATACACTTTTATAGGACCCATTTTATGGAAAATGCTTTCTCTTAGTTCAGTCCATATGTACAGTGGTCTCCACTTTATCTAACAGTTCAGAGATGGCTTACTTTGAGGATCCTCTGGTTTACCTGCTTTGCTCGAGCTCCCAGTCCCTTACGCTACCATATAGCACTAACATTTTGTGTGTGTGTGTGTATGTGTATGTGTATGTGTATGTGTGTGTGTGTGCGCGCGCGTGTGTGTCCTTGATGTTTATGCCCTTATGTGGTCACGTGCAGTCTGCAGGGACGGTTTTCACTTTGAAACATATTTGTAGCCCTGTACGGAGCGTGGACGGGGCGCAAACTCTCCTTGATAGAGTTGGGTGGGGTCCTGAGGAGGGATGCATCAGGTCAAGGATCAGTAACCTGAGTATCTTCCAAAACTCCCTGTGCTGTCCTGGTGCAGCCTGACAACCCCCCCACATCCTCACACACGCCACACACACACACACACACACACACACACCATGCCCCAGGGAATCTTTTAACAAGCTTTAGTGTGATGGAAAAAATCTCTCTCAATGACTTAGACCTGCAGTATGCAGTAGAAACTAATTAGTATGGCTCCGGGGCTCAAGATGCTCCCTGCCTTTTTTCCTGAGCCGTCCATCTCTGATAATGGCAGCAAATTGCTGGCTGGACGCCATGCCGCACGAGAACTCACAGGAACAAAATCACTCAACTCAATGCAGCTGCCGCATTAAAACATTGAAACAGCTTGGCATTGTTCACATTTCTGAAGGCTTTCTGAAAATTATTCAGTAAAAAGATACATTTCTAGTACAATCTATTTTAAGGCCAGGAAATGATAATTGAAGACAGCCGATATCCTGTTGGCTTTATCAACCAGATCATGGCTTTGGACACCATCACTGGCCTCTGCAAAAATAAAATCTCCAACCTAGCTTTAACTGAATGTAAAGGGGTGGCCCTGTGAGGTAAAACTTACGAATTTGTGTCTTCTATCTGTGTTAAGAGGGCAGCCTGACAATTTCTCTGAACGTCCCTTTATAAAAGGTATCTCTCTGCTTCAAAAACAATAGGTACCTTCATAAGTAGTTACATAATTAAAGGCTAATGATAATTAGAAGGCACTCAGTGAGCGCATTACCGTCACTCTCGCAGTGTCATTGAACATGCGAGTTAAATGAGTCTTAACAGTGCTGTCTTTGCGCATATATAAATTCTTTCTTGATCTTGGATCAAGAATGTGGGTCGGATCTTCACCAAAATTGAGTCACGTCTGCATTTGCACAGGGTCTATCAACACTCCAAATTCCATTGACATCCATCCATAACTTTTTGAGGTTTCCCATTGACTGACAAACAAATCAACCAAGAAACCAATGAATAAACAAACAACGGTGAAATAATTACCTCCTGGCAGAGGCACAATGACCAAAAAGCAAAGATTTAGCAACTATGTAGTAACTATACCATTATACTTGTTGCATTTGTGATGTCATAACTGACTCAATGCCTATGCATTTGTGGTTATTGGCATAAGCATTGTTTGCAGTGGAGTGCATATAGAGGTGCGAAGCATTGCTTATGATTATGGAATGTAGCTCAAGGTTAGGCCAAGTAAGTACAATTATAAGGCCCCATTCTCAATTCTGTGATCTGTCTGCTCAAGTTTTTTTTTCTGAGAACAAAGCGATATCATACATAAAATGAGTGCATTAATGATTATCTAACTTGCAATTCAAAAGAATTTAATAGCCGTTGAACTGAGTTTCGAAAAATTTTATTTCTTGTACCAGTCTTATATGTTCCTTCTGTTCAGGTGTTGACAATCTGTCGTCTGAACGAATGCATTGGGATAGCAATTTACTTATGAGTGGGAAAGGCCAGGGGAAGAAAGCTACACACGCTAAACGCATGTAAGAACAGGAGCTAGTGTCAGCCAATTGGCCAATTAGGAAGTCAGCTGTCATTTTGTGTAAGAGGCTTAACCTAGTAGGTCGAAGGTGAGTGATCAAAGGTGGCCCTGTGGTAGTGTGGTGCAGCCTGGTGAAACGATGATCCTCGCTTCTGCAAGGGAAACATTTCATGGCAGTAAGTCCATTCTGAAGGAGGAGGGCAGCGGCTCGTACAGTGGTCATAGGATAGCGCTGAAGCCAAAGGGAGTTTTGAGAGAGAACACAGGCGGTAAAGACTGATTGGTAACCTTTGGCGACCTTTTTAACTCACTGGGTTCAGAAATATAGGGGGATCAGCAGCTCTGGTGTTTTGGGGTTTCCAGGGATGTAACTGATTAGCAGCTTGTTTGAATATGGGTCTTTGACCTCGCGCAAGGATTAGTTTCAAGTGCTAGTATTATTTTCATTTAACCCTTCCGCTCCTTTTGCTTTATCTATCTAATTATGGTCAGGTTCAACAGGTAATCCAATGATTGTAGGACTCATGGGCCAACAAACCAGGGCTTGCAAAACACAAAACAAATATATTAGCCCAAGAAAACATTTAAAATGATTTTTCTTCCACATACAGTGCATTACGCAAATTAATATTATTTTCATAGAGGGTATTGCCAACACAAAAAAAATGCCCGGATGTTGAATTCATGCACCGTTTCAGATGCATTATGGGATATTTCGGAAACCCAGTCGCTTCCGGTCTCTGCAGAGCCCAACAGTAACTGAACTGTAGTCATTAAGGCCATGGGTCGTTACTGTGAAGCTGCCATGTGTTCGTCGAACGAAAATAAGTGGAAAAAAACTGCAGAAATACCCCTGGATGAGAGACTTATATGCACAGTGACCGTATATATGTATGCGTGCGTGCTTTATTATACTGTAGGTAGCTCATGGTAAACGATAAAAGTGATCTCACTAGCATTTCGGAAGTGAGTGAGTTCTGCATGCAGCAGGATATTTTGCCGAAAGTGCTACATCCGGGCATTTTTTTGTATTGGCGATACCCTCTATTAGCTTAAAATGAAGGTGCTTAACTTGGCACCTAATGATGTCTACAAAGTACAAACTTCAAGCAGTCATGGCATGCAAAGTGCAAAACATGGATGCTGTAACATAGCACTAAAATAATTTGTATTCTTTTTCATGAAAGCTATACTTTGAATGTGAATTGCAGGATCACAAATCATATATTGTGTAGTTTGGAGCCTAAACAAGAAAGAATATGTTAGCACCAAAAATTATGGAGCTCACTGCATGCTACTGACACTCATCAGTTAGGTAATACAAGTTGACTGGGGGCCAATATTAATTCATATAATGCAAAGTGGATATTGATAAGGGTGGTACTGTGGATCTAAGAGGATTAAGCACGTCAGGCTGCTGGGTGATGACGTGTCCCTTCCTGCAACAGACATGGCCTTGCAGGGAATTCACTGAAACATTCATTGTTTAGTTTCCTCCATCGAAAGTTCTGCCACAAGCCTTTCAGAAGCTGCCTTTTGTCATCCACTGCAGAGAAACTTCCAGCGGTATTGAATGTGCTCATGGCCACAGGGCAGTGGGTTGCAACCTGTCCTTCCTGCAATTAGTCTTCATGGTTAGTTAAGCAGAACGAATACAGCAAATCTTTGAGGGTCCAGTTACCTGTTTTAGTACCTGAAGGGGAAGATTAAACTGTGAGGATGACAAAATTCATATATCCATTACAGCCTCTATTATTAGTACTTATTGGAAAAGCCCTTTGAACATGAGCAAAAACATTGGCTCCCATCACTCTCCTGTTGTGGGACTTCAGCTCACATTGCATATGCAAGAACTCTCACCCGTGTGCAATCGGTAACCAATGCACAAACCACCAAGCCAGTCTTGTTTACAGTTTTCATCAGAGATGAAGCAACTAACTGAGGCCATCTGAAAATCTTTGAGTCTCTTAATAATATATGTGTGTTTTCACAATACTGGAGGGATTTCAGGGACAGTTATTGTTCACTGATTTATTATCAGCTGGTAACGATTCATCCATTTAATTCATGTTCATTTTGTGAAGCACATATTAGAGATATAGTGAGGATGAAACTAACCTTTGAACCCAATTAGTTTTTTTTTAATTTAACTAATTAAAATGATTTTTTTGGCTCAAAGAGGACACCAAAATGTGACATAAAATAATCAGTTCTTAACTGAAAGGATGTTGGAAATTAAAATTAGAAAGTATCGTGCAGATTTGCCTGCATGTTATTCAATCACAGTCCAGTCAATAAATTCCACTTTGTTACAAAACTTTTCTAGTGAGAACGTAGGACCATACCAGACTGAAATTATCGAGTAACGCCTGACGTGTCCGCTGTGCTCACGTCTGTTACCACAGCTGGCAGGTCTTGAGTGAGTGGCACTGCTCAAATGTACTGCTACTCCACAGAGGAACTGACTTTCCCTACACCAATGAATCAACTTCTCCCCAGCTAATTTCTGTCGATTTTGAGAATAATGAACTTAAACACTGAAAAACTGTAATATAAACATAATGCAGCCGATAAAACGTCAGTATAAAAAGTCGAATTTGGGCTTTGAAATGGACGTTTTTTTAAGCCATTTTGTAGATATCGAAGAATTTTCCTTTGGAATACTTCCACAGGATGTTGTAATTTATTGTAAAACCTGTCTTCATTCAACCATCTCAGGACTTCTACCTCTAATGGTCTAGATCTTGTACCACGATCGCTCCACCTTTGCCAGCAGGATTAATAACCATAATTGTATCATAGGACGATTCGTTCAGAGCTTTACAATGCTGTACTATTTTATATTCTAACTTGAAGATCTGTGAAATATCATATTTTCTCTGCCACTGAGCTCATTTAATTATGAATTGAATTGTAATAATCATCAAATTGCTCATAACCCTTGTCATTTTATACGTCACACAATTCGTATGGAACTTGTGCGGGTTCACTCTATACAGTTCTGTATATAGCATCGTCAATATGTCTGTTAGTAACTCTGAGGATTGTTTGACCAAAAAGTCATTTCTGATTCTGAATAGTTGGTGCGCTTTTGTAAAGTGAGCAGTGTAGCGCTTTTTTTTCCATTTGAACTTCTGTTCTTTGGGTAGCAGCACCTGCAAAGAACTACAAAAGGTGTGCAGATACCCCTTCTTTTTAAAAATGAATACTTTACCACAAATGGACTAGAAATAGCCTCCGTGCTTCTAATGGACAATTAGATCATCAAAGTTCATAGTTCACTGGTATATTCATTAACGTTATGCAGCAAGGTTGTCTGTATTCTATGTATAACCCATACTGTTCCTTGGTACTGTACGTTGTACAACTTAAATAAACTCGGATGAATATTTATCATCCTAATCCTAAGCATTTTGATTGCACTTTCAATTAATTAATTTCAATTTCTCTTGCCTAATGAGCCTGCTATGCTTGCCAAGCAAAGATGGGGAATGGGATATATATATATATATATATATATATATATCAAATTAAAAAGTCACATTGGTTTTGGTGTCCACACAATGACTGCTATTTCATCTCTTTAAATCTGTGCTACCTCTGTAAATGATCAGTACTTTATCAACTTGAAGACAAAATTGGGTTTGATGGTTGCTGTTGTAAGTTGGCAAATTCATTCATCATAGAAAGGACTTTTAAAAGTCATATCAGTACTATTTTATGGGGAAGGGTAACCTGCGTTGCGTTGTCCACTCTCTCAAGATGACAGTTACCAGGATTTTATTGTGCAGCATTTGTTTGTTTTTAGTAGGCCATTATGCACCCAAGAAAATATATCAGAAATATTGCAGGCTATGAAGATACCGGGCTCAAGTGGACACCAAGGTGATGACTGCTACTTCATGCACATGCTGTATTCTGATGCTATTTTCTCATACTTGCTGTGGACGGACTATCCTCTTGCTGTTAAATGCCAGTCTTATACCAGTGAAGAATCAAATAAAGTTGGTTTTCTGATCCTTGAATGATTTAGAAATTTTCATATTTGAGTCACACTTTTGTTACTTTTGTATTGTGAAAAGACACATATGCATCGGAGAGGATATTGGTTTTCTGTTTCTATCATCTTTTAGAACTACTTGATTTTTCAGTCATGAAGTTTTTTTGCTAAGTGGCAAGCCAAAACATGCACCTTGAATAAATAGTGGCAGGAGGGATTTCAATGAAAGAGTGATCTGCCTCTGTTACCAGCTGAATTAAATCAGAATTTTATTTACACACAAATGCACCAACCAGTGGTCTGCGGGCCTTTTTTTGTCAACAGGTGGAGGGGGCTAACTGCCCTGTGCTGGACATGAGATTGAGGCAATCACAGGTGAAGTACTGCACAGAGAGGCTGTCAATCTTTGTCCTTGTGCTTTGTGCTTCGCGCTGTTAGCTCCTAGGATGCCCTTTCATCCTCTTGGACCATGTTCTCCTTCAGTGACACCACGGCATGAAAGATGCCAAGTTCATCATCACCCCCTGAAATCTGTAATTACATCCTTTATAGTTCAAAGGTGTCCGTAGGCTGAGGGCTCTGATGATGGCTGACTTGCTTTCCATCTTGGACATGAAGTGTGCCGGGATCTGACTTGGCTTCCTGGCTTTCGTCAGGCTGTGAGGGTGTAAACAGGGGTGGTGTAGTTTGGGTGCCATCTGTGGGCAGAGAGTGCATGCTTTAGCAAGCTTTAAACTGCAGCTGTGGCCCGTTAGATAATAATTACCAACATTTTATTTCTTCTATCGCCTGAGAGATCAGGGGTTAATATTGCAGACAAGCATGTCCAGACCATGGATACAGAACTCTGGTTTTCCTTCTGTGGTTGTTTGGTTTGGTTTGTTTTTTGGGGTCATTGTGTTAACCCTTTGAGCGCCATAGGCAACTATAGTTGCCCAATGGTGTAAGATATCAAAGTCAGATGCTGTTGAAAACCTATCATGTGCCAACTTGTTTAAAAGAGCTCCCGCAGGGGAGCTCTTTTAAATAAGTTGGCACATGATAGGTTTTCAGCAGCTCAGGATACTTACATTCTTAATTCCTTGAAAATTTATTCAGCTCTCAAAGGGTTAATAAAGACCTATCTGCATCCAGTAAACAGCGACTGAGTGGTTTGTAAGCAATCAGTTGTTGACCCTGTTAGAAAATCAGTACAATACAATCGCCATGATTATTGTTTAATTAAATTTCCCAAAAGCATATAAAATATTGGATTACAGTTTCCTCAGTTTCTGCTTGTGAAAGAACTTTTGTTATGATGGAGAGACAGCAAACAGAGGGGAGGGAACACAGCCTAAGGGGAGGGGGAGGGGTTTGAGAATGTGATTGGTCCCTTCAATGCCACCTTCCTATCTTTTATCAACATATCTTTAGTTGATTAATAAACACAATCAGAACAATCAACATGGGTTCCAGTCTGTCAAGTGTTAGCCAGTAAATCTAAAAGTTTTTGTGATATAAGCAATCAAGGACTCCATTCAGTCTGTTATCGAACCTGCTTTTCCCTGGTCAGGGTTGAGCGGAAACTAGACCATCTGGAGACAACCCAAAGGAACACGGGGAGAACATTCAGACTCCTCATAGAATGGCCCAGGCTGAATTCCAATCCCTGATCCTCTTGCTGTGAGGCAACAATGCTTAGCTAATTTTAAAATGAAAACTTTATGCAAGTTGATTTATATTCGTTATGCCTCTGTTTTTTATGGTGTATACCTGAATTGAAATTAAATGGATTCTCTTTACCAGAACAGAGCACCCTGTAAAGGCTAATCCAGTAGAATAAACTGTGTGTGTTTGGCTCCTGAACAGGAATTATGGCCCTGTCATGGTACCATCTAGAAAATAGTCAAGAATGGCCATTGGGAGTGATAGGGGAGAAGAGAGAATGGGACATGATTTAAGATTAACAGATAATTTCCCTGTCTTTACCACCCTGCTGTCTTCGGTGTGAGTCCGTGTGTTTTTCCACATATGGCAACACTGTAATGATCGCATGCCCTTCCCCAGTCAGTGATTACCTGTAATTAGGCTTTTTCCTATGCCACTACCCAAACTGGCTGTTGTGCTGTAGAAGACAGGAGCCCTGGGAAGAGGGCTGCTCTTACTATTGCTCTCTCTGTGCCTCCAAATGCCGTTATCCCTGATGCTTGGTTGAACCACTCCATTTTTTAAATTTAATTTGTCATCTCCAATCCCACCCGAACCTGGAATGCCCAATCAGCAAACTACGTACACAAGCTTGCTCGTATACGACCCCATGTTGCCATTTCAAGAGAGCGAGACAGTCCGAAAATCTCCTCCAAAACATCGCCTGTCAGCCGCTGCTTCTTTTTACACTCATCGCTTGAAACTTCGCAAGTTCAGAACGCGGACGGAGGATACCTGAACGTGAACAAGCTTAGAATTTTTTACTGACGACTGCCCGGCTGGCTAACAGGAGGCGCTGGAATGACGAACAATGCAGCAATTTAACAATCCCCATCTGGCAGTCCCTCCCAATTTATTTCTCTGCAGTGCGAAGCCAATTGTGTGCTGCTCTGCGAAGGCTTCTGACCACTGTCGGCTGGTGTGACCGGGGTTTGAACCCGGGTCGTGGTGGTCACTACTGCTCCGCAATGAGGCACCTTAACCGAGTGAGCTAACCCGGTAGCCGAGCCTGTCCATTCTGGATTATCTAGTCCCTTTCTTCCACAGCCCAGCTTCTATTTAAAAAATGGTGATGTACTTATCGGTCAAAACTCGATCAAGAGGAGCAGATGAGACCTTTTCGCACTGCAATATGCCTGCCTCCCAAGTTGAATGTTTCTCGATTGTAAAACTACTCAACCTAATCACACACATTCACACATAAATGCTGCATCCCTATTATCTGTAAATGTAACTTTCTCTAGTGGGAATAACATGGAGGGCGAGTGCCTCCCTTAGATTTTAGCTAGACATCTACTTTTTTGTGGTTTGTTTCTGTGTAAAAATGAACTGTTTCTACATTGCAATGGTAGTAGCATTTTAAAATGTCCAATGAATGGAAATGCTTGTTATTAGAACACTGGTGTATCAAAACTTTGATCAATCAAAAAAAAAAAAAAATGCACGTAATGAAAAATGTACTCATTTTCTCATGATCATCAGCTCCCGTTTTTCAAATATTAAATAAAAACAAAATGTAATAGACAATGGTGTTATGATTCAGACAAGAAACCAGATGCAGATTCAGGGTACAACCCACAAGGGAATATTTGCTTGTAGAAATATGGTATTAGCAGAGGGAGAAGCCGCAGCCCAGGACAGAGGAGGGAGCAGTCCAGCTAAGTTTGTAATGACTAGAGAGGGTGGGGGCGTGTTTGTGCCCCGGCCAGTGACCGTCTTGGGGTGGAAGCCAAGTGGTGAGTCCCCCTCACAGAAGCAGGACTGCTCAACAGTAGAACTGAAGGGTTTAGCAGGAGCACAGTGCCAATCCTGGAGACCGATGAAGGCTTGGGACGTGTTCCTAATAAACTGACTCAGAGAAACAGATTGGAACAAAGAATTAACAAGACTGGTATAATGGCTTGGGTGCTTGATCCTATTAATAATAATACAAAGAGTAATTACGTTTTTCTTGATCATTAGTTTACTAAAACACACAATAAGAGCGCTTGCTCAAAACTTGTGGATACAAACTGAGAGGTAGGCTTTATAGCGTGTAAAGCATTGCAATCCAGCAACCATATTGAAATCCTAATGAACAAATAAAAACGGGACATTCATGAAAGGAGTGGGGCATACAAATAACACATGGGAGCAATTTGGGGGGTAACGAGACAATAAATAAATTAAAGGAGACAAGACCACAAAACACCTGCAGGTTGATGGAAAAGGGGAGGAGCCAATTTAGGACAGGAGGGCTGTGATATATATGGCATTCAATACACAACCCAATGCTTTTAGCAGTGCAGTTGCCTGTTGGTGTCAAAGGTGCACTGCTGGCAGATGGCAAAACATCTTAAAGTGTAACTTCTGGTAAATTCCTAACAAGATTAATATTTGAAGCAACTGATCAATTTAGCTATAATGAGGGGGGAAAAAAAATCACAGATTTTAGGTTCACTTAGGACTTGGTTCCTGAACAATTGAGGAGTCGACTCGTGAAACCTGCTAAGTCAAGTTTCTAAAATAAATGAGTTATCTCCCTTAGCCACTCTTTCAGGCCTGTGCATGACCCACTGATAGCTCCACTTTGAAAACCCTCTAAATCATGTTATAAATTGTAATGGAAAAAGTGAAACTCTGTCAAAACCCACCATGCCAAGTCAAGGAGGAAAACTGTCAAATTCTGCTAAGTCATCAGCCAATGTGGAAACGTGATTCCGTTTTCGTTCGCTAGAGGGAACCAATCACAGTTGAGCTTTTATAGCCTGAGCAGCCTTTGGCTTCTGGAACATTGGGTTCTAGTTTGTTTGTTTGCGCAGTTCAGAAAAGTGTGATGATAGTGATACCATAAAAGCAGGATTTGAACCCATGGACTCATGTTTATGTAGTCATTGTCATAGCAGCTATTCAACCACTGTGCTGTCTGTAGCATTGAGTTGCATGTGGAGTGGGTCCTGAGTCAAATACCTTCACCAATTGAGCAACAGGGCTGGTTTAAACACTGTCAAAACCTGCTAAATTTCCACTCCACTTTCAAAACCTGCTAAGCCAAAACTTTGTGTTGCAAAATCAAAGTCATTTCTTGAAAAAAATAATGAATTGCCTCATGGATTATGTCTGCAAGTCTAATAGTTTCAGTATAGTGAAAATTAGTATCTATGGAAGATAATTTCTATGCTCACCAAAAATCAGATTTTTCTAAAAAAATGGACCAAGTTGACTTAGAGGGCTTTGCAAGTGGACTCCTCAATTAATGTCATTTTTAATTATTTGCTGTGCCTGTGGGTGTTGCCAATTAAAGTCCAGGGGCTCATTTCTAAAAATTTGCATGGATTTCATGGTAAATGTTGTGAACATACAAAAGAAGAAGTGGTGTATCATAAAAAATATCCCATTATAATAACAATAAATTGCTTTTTTTTTACTTCATAAATGAAAATTATTTGCAAATGTGCATAACTAGTAATTTTTTTTAATCAAGTTTGATTTTATAAATCTCAGAACTCCAGGTGCAAGTGGCGCACATACCTTTTGGCTCTCACAAACTGTTTTTAAAAGAGGCCCTGATTATAAAAATGTCAGAACTGGAAATACTGGGAACCTTGAAATGAGATTTTTGATATTAACTCCTTCTGCCATATCCCCTTTTTAGCACTAGTCTAAAAAATGCCAGAAACAAAGTAACAGCATGAATGGATGAAAACAACCTATTACCCTGAATCAAGAAAGTTGGGACATTATGTTGAATTAAAATTAAAATTGAAAGCTGTGAGTTGAAAATTATCTTTGATCTTTATTATGTTGGAAACATATTATTTATGTTATTTTTCTCAAAATAAATAAATTTAAATTTTGAATCGTGCCACATATCTCAAAAAATCTGGGACAGAAAAGTATTTACTCGGCTCGGCTATTCTCAGCTATTCATCCTGAAAGAGCAATGGCCAATACTGAAACAGTAGTACACAACTGAGTTAAGTGCCTTAAAGTAAATTTGATTAATTAAACTGACCAAAAATTGAACATTTTAATTATATGTTACTTCAAACAGTTGTGTGCAACTGTCTCACTTTTTTTCAGTGTAGGGACTAACGACCAATGGTGTAACTTCATTACTAACAACCTACCCATTGTGTAACTTCACCACTCACGACCTACCAATGGTGTAACTTAATCACTCACCCAGTGACAGATTTGTGTTTATAGGGCTGGCCCCTGCATTCATGCAGTGAAACAAAAACTTGAACATGGTGGAAGTTGATCTTTTTATTATTTAATTTTTTTTTTTAGTGGATCCAGATGTTTGTGGTTGAGCCTGTTGGAATTAGAAACACAAAAGAGCCACAAACAGACTGCTGGACAATCCTGTGTCAAATAAAACATGATGACAATGCCACAAAAACTTGTTCACAAAAAGTTATTTGGAGACTCCAAAATAATGGCGGCTGGTAGTCAAATTCTGTTCCGTCATGTTTATTCAACCTCTCCACAATCAGGATGACCTTAACCCTGACAGCATCATGATCATAAGCTTGTTTTTGCATGAATGCATGTGTTTGATGTCAGACACCTGTACCACATTGCAAAGTCTTGGGTCATTCTTTGAGTGAACCACATCCAAACTTGACAAAAGCAGAGCATTGCAGTAGACAGGGATAAAGCAGCAGATGCTAATAACACAGGCTGAAAAATACTGCCATTTTCTGTCCTCTCGGGCTAAAGAATTCAATTACAGTTTCGTATCATGGTCGAAAAATGCACCTTATGAATATGTAATAACCATGGCAGGATCAATAAATTTAGTGTGTTCATACAGAAAAGTAAGGCCAATTCTGTTTTTGCCAGTGGCAGACTTTTAATCATGCCACAGTCAGGATCTACCATTTACATATTTTGGCATCTTTGAGTTTATTAAATATTTATTAATACAAATCCCCTAATTGAATAATTATGGACTTAGTTTTGTGATGGTGCTTTGAGTTAAGATGTTGCCTTAATTTTATTTTTTTCCAAGTTCCTGATTAGTTAATTATTCTGATTATCTTATAGTCATAATTTGTTCATATTGTTATTACTTATGGTTCAATTTCTATGGAAGACAATAAGGAACGCCCCCAACAACCAGTTTATCTAATCGCAAAATACAAGGCGCAAGCTAACAGTAAAAGTGCGAAGACCTTTGCTTAGTGCACAGCTGCTTTGAAAGCAGGAATAAATGTATCATCTTTCACAATTTTCATACACTGCCAGACAACATCATCTTGCAAAGTATAAAGCCGCTTTCGCACCTGACGCGAAAGAAATTTTTCGCACGACAGATTACATTCAAAGTCAATGCAAAGACGCGAATACACGTTTTCGCGTCCGGTGTGAAAGCAGCTTTAATCAGGCGTACAGCAGAAATGTTGACCTGTTATTTATGCGTGGGGGCTACGGCAAGACCACTGGTTACACTGTTTATACTGCCTCATATGCCTTGTCACTTTGCCTGACAGGATGTCCTTTAAAGATAATGCAAAACTAATTTGATCTAGCACATAAACTTGGCAAAAGAAATGTGATTGGTAAAATTTAATATATTATTTTCTGATAGTGACAACTCTGACACTGTTTACAGTCAGTAATCACTGATACCTCCACACTTATCTCCTGAAGTGTGTTTATGATCTGCCAGACAGGTGCTTTGGCATAGTGGGGGTTATACGTTCTGTGGATCATTCTTCTGTCATCAACTGCAGTTTTCTTTGGACTATAATGGATTGCCTAAATGAAATTCAACCAATGTTAAAGTGATTAGGATGTACTCGTGGTATATTTCATTTGAATTATATTTTTTATTTCACCCTCATCAAAGCACAGGCACACTTTGGAGTGTAAAAGAATGCCTAGCGGACCCATGAGAGTGGTGTGGCATTGATTCAGACTGTGTGTTTGTTTAACTAATGTAATCCCAGGGCCGGCCATGTTTGTCTAGTGACCGCTCATTCAGAACAGTAATGCATCACAGGCCAGACTACAGAATCAGGGGCCCAATTCATCATTGGTCCTACCTTCTATTATTATTATTGATAGCTCTCGCCTTTAGCTTGTCTATTTATTAACAGATTTGTGACCGATGACAGCGCCCAGCCGTGCGTTGGATGCCATTTTATTTGGCAGCCCTGCCAGGAGCGTTTCCGCGCTCCGCCACAGCATATTTATTGATCTTCATACCCCTAATAGGCTGATGCATGTCACATTTGACAACATTATGTGGAGGGGTCAGCATGATGGCGATAATGAAACTTTTAAAAGATGGATGCTGTTTTCTACAACATTAACCTTGCAAATAGCTGTCAGAAACGTGTTTTTGCGCATGGGCGATTCTGGAATGCTTCAACGTTTTCCCGCAAACCCCCCTTCATTCCAGCTCCATTACTGTTGACATTAACAGTAAGTAAAAAAAATGCCTAAACCATCATAGTGTCGTATTTTTATGTCATACCAGGCCCATACACAGACTTTTACTAGTGCAGGTGCTTCAGTCGAGGAAAAAAAAAAAAAAACGTCACCAACCCCAGTGCATCCCACAGCATCAGCCATAACAGCCAAAATCACCTCTAATCACAATTATCAGCTTTTAAACTAGAACATAGTTGGCTTTTGTTTTTATCTACTTTTTTTTTTTTTTTTTGTTGGAACAGGAAGTATAATTAAGATTAAAATTCTCAGAGGGAGACCTGACTGAAAATGGTAGCTAAGATTACACAGTAAATCAAAAATATGCTTTGTGACTAAAATTCAGGCACATTAAAAACATTAGGCACATGGTGCATGCTAATATCAGCAATGCAAGTGAATGATTTTTGGAAAAAAAAAAAAATGGCCATATAACCTCAGTGAGGAGCTGAGACAAGAGCTGAAAATTGTCCTTCAATGGAAAAGACAGCATGACGCCACATGAAACGTTGCCAACTCTTTCATCAGCAAATGCTCTCAGCGAGACACATAAGGCCCTTCTGCAGTGTATTATTAAGGGTCCAAAGTGCACCAATAAACCACTGAAAATGGGCTTAATGCTGTTTAAATGAGTCACAATACAAGTAAATGCCCTCATATCTCCAAATCTCAGTATATATGCTCACTGGCCACTATATTATGTTCACCTGGATTAATGCAAATCGCCTGCTCCTCCAATCAACAAATCATGTAGTTGTACCACAATGACAACGAGGAGCTCGGGACTCAGGTGCAGACAGTAGTTTGAGTTTTCAATGGTGTATTGAAGCCAAAAGTCAAGGTCAAACAGTCAGGGAAGTGGGATTGCATCACAAAATCACTGGGCAGAACTCAAGAGTCGTAAAACATAATAGGAAACAACCAAGAAAACAGAGCAGGGACAGAAAGAAAGAGGGGACATGAAAACAACAAAGGAATCTCAATGAAATTAACAGAACAATGAAAAATACTCAAATAAATAGAAGATATTAAGAAAACATGACTGTGGGCGATTCCATGCTTAAAATGGAAAAAATGCTTAATTTGAGAAATGCTTTTAACTGACTGGTCTATTATGATTTGTAACCCTGAATACCTAAGTCATTTAGAACAAGTAAGTTTTCTCACTTACATGACTGCAGAATGGTGATTTGAGGAGGAATTAAAGGAGACATGAAATTTTAATCAAATTTTCAATTTTCAATCAATTGCCTTAATTTCCCACTAATTGATATCACTCAAGCTCCCAGTCTTTATGAGTCACGATCTAGAGCAAAGTCTGTCCACTTGCAAAGTGATGGTTTAAGTTTTCAACGGAGAAAAATATGATAAATGCGGGCAAATGTCCCATACAACAGATTGAAGGCAAAAAGTTCTCGCCATTTTTTTTTTTTTTTTTTTGAGCTGGAAACTTTTTATTACAAATCCTCTGATTTCGGCCAAAAGGTACTAAAATACTACTGTCTCCCCGTAATTCCATTAATTAGTCTACACATAATTAGCCTAAAAAGTATTGTCCCGTACAACAGATCATTGGTATGGTCCTTTACAGAACTGCTTAGACCAAATCTCAAGGCAATCACTTCTCAGTGGGTTAGTTCTGCCTGAAAAACAATTGGTGTCTCTTTAAAGGGACCACGTCAGCCAGGGTGCATGTGTGTGACGAAGCGAAAAACGTTTGGCTAACTATTTCAGGTTCATAGGAGATGTAAGGTAGCCTGGTAAAACCAGACTCTGCTAGTTCGCTTTGCTTCGAACACAGAGCCTGGGTAGTCGTCATTGACAAGTGTTTACTTCCTGGTGGGTGGGTGCTTGTCAGAAGTTTAAAATCATTGGTGTACCCGTAAACTAATCACTAACGTTTGCAGATGACGTATGATATGCACCGGCTCAGCGGCCTAGTACTTCCACTGGAAACTACAGTCCTTCATACCAGGAATGCAGCAAAAACAAACTGATCAGTACATTAAAGTTAATACTGTACCCATACATATGCCCATCTACCAAATTTTAGCCTTCACTCATTCACTTAAAAGAACCAAAGGTGCTCTTTCTGTTCTCCTTACAAGAAACAAACTGTTGAGCTATCGTTTTTCCTGCAGATACTGCTACTGTTAAAAAAAAAAACGTAAGAGACCCGAAACCAACGGCAGAATCGGCGAGAATAACGCATTATTTACATCAGGACGAAATCAGTGTTGACACGAAAACTGAACTGTTAACCATACTTGCCCTAACATCATACCGAGCTCGCTATCTAACTTTATAGCAACACAGTTTGGCTCTTAGTGTTTGGCTGTCTCAGACAGCCATTTCATTCATGGATAATGCCAACATAACACTGAAACAGCGAATAGGTCTTGTGACATGAACAAAAACACAGCTTTTAAAAAGTTTGCTGCTAAATTAAATAGTGTGAAATTTGCGGGCAATGTAACACCAGAAGCTACAAGCTAGCCGAGGTGGTTCGGCTATCTCTCACAGAGATGAACAGGGTGCCTATTTCATGATGGCTATTAAGTAGATATGACAATCTGTAGGGAGTAGCGCTACAACATCATTTCCATTCAAAAAACTAACCAAACATTCATCTTGTTGTGGCTAATAAGTCGCTGATACCCGGGATTTTCTCCACGACAGAGTGAATGGCCTTCAATGTATCTATGTCCGTAGCCATTGTTGATTTCGGAGACTACAATTTCAAACTCGGCACAGCGGCTACATCATGGCTCTCAGCCACGCCCTCTGTTCGTTGGTTGGTCCGGCGTACTTTCTGCCGAGGTTAACGGGGCAGAGCTCCAAGTGATCAGACTGAGTACTGAAGAGAAATGAAATTAAGCGGAAGTACGAAGGCTGGCGGAGTCAGTCTAGATGTAAGGTGTAAGCGTTTCAAACTATTTATATGGCATTTATCCTTGAGAAGTTTATTGGAATTTTTACCAAAAAACTATCTTTATTGATCGTAGAGCCTATTCATAGCATCAGTTTGTCATAGTTTGGGTTTTTGTAGCGTTATAATTGCTTTTAAATCAGCCTGCGTTGATTATGTCGTCCCATGGCGGCCGTCGAACTGGAAGCGGTTGCAAAAGGATCTATGACAGCTGCATGTCAGACAAAACGTTGCAACAAACAGGTTCTGCGAACATTAAAGACAGTTGCTTGATAAAAATTTCCCCAAACGTCTCAAGGATGCACGCGATGCCATCAGATTGAAACTCCACCACGAATTCACCGATTTACCTTACTTCACACTTTCAATGTGTTTTCGCCCAAAGAAATATGGATGGATAGTATAATTTATTCTTTGTGGGTTTCAGCAAAGATAAATGAGGTTACTCTAGCAATTTTGCGTTTGCAGGCCATCTTCTGTATTTAAAACAGTGACGAAGGTACGCTTTACACACGTACTAATAAGCTTGGGGTTTGTATTTCTGCTCCCTTGACATCGCGCTGAAAATGTTTATCGACTGGACTCTACTATGCATGTGCCCCAGCTGACATAGTCCCTTTAATTCCTCACCTCTGAGACAATAGAGGGCATTAGTGAATGGAAAATATCATTGAGGGAAGGCAAGTGACTGTTTCAAGGGTATGCAAGTGGCTATTCTGAGTTTCTTATTGGCATCAGTCGCCGATTCAGAGGTAAATAAAACATTGAAAATGTTTTGGAATTGTTAAAGATATTTGTGAAAGTAGCATCTGCCATGTCTGTGCATTTCATTAGTTTTTTTGCATTAGAAAGACAAAAAAGAGTTGACTATCCTGACTGACTGTCTCATGCATGAACATGCAGTGGTTGTGTACATTTTATGCACTGTCAGACTAGCTGAATAAAACTGTATTAAATAAAATACTTGTAATGAACCCTTCAAAATGAGAAAAGAGCATAATATACTCAGTCAAAAAAGAAACTTCACACTCGTTTGGAGGTCGATAAGTTGAACATACAAGAAAAGTGGTTTTAAATAATGATTTAATTCCAGCACCCATTAAGGTGGTGTACCATAAAAATCATGTTCATAATGTAACTAGTTCCACCGGAAATGCTACGGAAATGTAAGAGAGTAAAAATGGTAAGTTACAACTTGATGAAAGCATGTCAATAGCGTATATGCCCTCCATGAGCGTTCACAACTGCGACGCAACGTCTCCTCATGGATTGAATGTTGCGTCTGAACACAGCTTCGGGGATGCGTCGCCATAATTGAACCAACATGGCACCAAGTTCCTGCAAATTCTGCGGAGGGTTCCTTACTTGACGGAGCCCAACACATCCCATACATGTTCTATGGGATTAAGGTCGGGAGACCTTGAGGGCCACTCCATGACATTGATGCCAGCATTCCTAAGAAAATTCCGTGTTAAATTGGCCGTATGAGGTCTGGCATTATCGTGTTGGACTGTCAGACCTGGGCCATGAGCTGCCATGAATGGCAAAAGCTCTGTATCCTGCAGCAGTTAGGTTTCCTTGGCGACCATCAGTCGGGAACGGCAGGACCATTAAAGGCACCCCAAACCATAACACTACCGCCCCCAAAACGGTCCACTTCCTGCACACAACACTGGGCGTTTTCACCGCGTCTCCTCCAAACTCTAACTCTCCCATCAAAGTGCAAAGTGAATCTGGATTCGTCACTAAAAACAACCCTATTCCAATCACGCTGAGTCCATCTCAGATTTGTGCCCAGAGAAGCCGTTGACGTCGGTGTAACTGGGTTAAAATTGGTCCACGATATGGCCGACGTGCATAAAGGCGACACGTATGGTTTGACCTCTAAACAATTAATTCCTAGTTTGCAGTGAGAAATCGACACGCAAATGGTTAAAGACGATTTGTCGGTCTTCTGCTTGTGTTGTCACATGTGGACTCGAACGAGGTCGGTCTGCTGTGGTGCCAGTTTGTTGGAGATGTGTCCATGATCATGGATAGTCCGTTGCATCCCATAACCCTGGCAACGTCAGTGACCGACGTTTATTGCATGCCAATGGCACGTTCGTTGAATGTTTGACAGTCGTGGCATTGCAAATCAACGGATAATTGACTGTAAGAACTTGTTTTTCCGAGATGTCACTCTACCGTGCTAACGTGGGCTCAATTGCACGTGTCTCATAAGGTCACGTGACTAGGAACACGAGGAAACGTGCTTTTACCTTGATGTATAAAACTGTGCATGCTTGTGCACGCCGGAGTTGCTGTGTGTCATGACATTTTACCCCTAATAATAATAATAATATCTCTTGTATTAAGTTTCAAGAAAATATTTAGAAATTTTGAGTGTGAAGTTTCTTTTTTTGACTGAGTATATACTTTGTCAACACTAGGGTGAGGACATTTTTGCCCCCTAAAACTTCGAAGGCTCTAAGCCTAAGGTCACTTTCGCACTAGGTACGATTGTTCCATACCATGCCACAGTACGATTGTCCCTCCTCCCCTCTCCCCCCGCTGGTCAGCTTTCACACTAGCAACGTTGTACCGTGCCCGAGTACGGATCTTTTATCAAAATTCCGATATCTTTTTCATCACTAAAATTGTTAGACTTTTGCACCACGTTCCGCACTTTTAAGATATTGCAGCTGCACTTTCTTTGGTTTGTCACAGCACTGTTCTATTGTTAATGCTCAAATGTTAACGCTCACAAATTATTCCATAAATCTCTGCGATTCTGCGTGTAGTATCCAGTTGTGATTGTATGTTTTTTTTTTGTCTGCCCAAATTTCGAGCAAGCATTTAATTTTGTCTGCCCAATTTCTTCGTTTAACCAGAGAGATCCTCTTGCTGCTATATGTGTCAAAACAAAAGAGTCGAATAGTTAAGATGTCATGTGATACTCCACTTCTGTGCTCGAGTACGGTTGCTTTCACATTCGGTAAGAATACGGATGAACCGTGCCCGAGTCCACCTCTTCCAAGCGGACTCGCATACCGTGTCCAATCACACTTACCAAATGAACCAGACTTTAGGGTCAAGTGTACTCGGATCTGTGCCTGAGTCCCTAGTGTGAAAGCACCCTAAGGCTACATGCAGAATCCAAGTTGGCAATGGAATGATGAACCAATAGTAATTTGTGTTACTAGTAAGTGTGTTTCATGGTTCACATCTTGTCATTTCTCATTCATTTTGAGCTTTATCTAGTGATCTGTGTATTGTTGTTATGGTAGAATTTCCAACTGTGTTCTGAAGAAAAGAAGTTTGTAAATAATGAGGCAGGAAAGGTTGATAGGTTTTTACAGATAATAGTTGTCCCGTACGACAGATATTTTGTCCCATACAACAGCTACGGAATTATCACAGGACCAGAACTAACTGAGGGGACATGAATTGTTACAAAGTAATCGCTTATTATTTATTTAGCTTTAGCTGTTCTAGTTTCAAGCGCAATAACAGGTGGAGGCAGTGCTTCAGTAAAAACCTGAGCTCAACTCAGAGCATCCCGTACAACAGATTTTTTCTGTCCCGTACGACAGGTACCCCTTGGAATTTTTAAACCCTGATGAATTCATGTCTTGTTGATTTTTTGAATAAAACTGCTTTAACACAATGCAGCAGACTCTCTCCAATATTTCTTGACTATTTTTCAAAAGTTTTCAGTAGCCAATTCACAGAGTTCTTGAAAAGACTTTGTTGGAAAAAAAAATTGTGATATCTCGGCGTCCCGTACGGCAGATCACATTTTTGCTTATTTCATCCTCCAAAAGTGGAAATGAATCAGTTTGATCATTGAATAATGTTGAAGTGTGGTAACACAATTTAGAAGTCATAGCCTACTTTAAAGCCAGTCATCGTTTTATTTTCTAAATGTAAAATACTGTGGGAATATCCTGTACGACAGGCATGGAATTGCCCCTGAACTCAATTGACAGAATAACACTAACAGAGTGATTCAAAACCTGTATCACCATTGTTAAAAAAAAAAATTGCTCTCCTAAACCTAATAACTGGTTATGCCACCCCTAGTGGCAACAACTGAAATCAAATGTTTTATTATAACTGGCGATTCATTTTTACCCCTTGGCCAAATTTTGGCCAGAGGGGCATTGTCGTCACCTGCATGTCTGTCTGTCTGTCTGTCATCTGTCCATGACTTTGTCCGGGTCAGTACTCAGCAACTAATGATTGCAGTTTCACCAAATTTGGTATGATAACTCACTATGACCCATAGATGTGCAATGTTGGGTGTTTTAGCTGGATTTGACCTTTGACCTTAGTGCTGTGACCTTCATTGTGGAAATATTGTCCGGCCAAGTACAAAGTAACTGTTGGTCATAGCTTCACCAAATTTGGTATGGTAACTCACTGTCACCTGTAGATGTGCAATGCCAGGGTTTTGGCTGGATTTGACCTTTGACTTTAGCGCTGTGACCTTCACCGTGGAAATCTTGTCCGGCCCAGTACTCAGTAACTACAGATGGCAGCTTCGTCAATTTTGGTATGGTAACTCTCTGTCACCCATAGATGTGCACAGGGCCAGGGGTATTCAGCAATGCATTATGTTTTACATTGCTGTGGAGGAATTTGGTCTTCTCTTGTTTGCACAGTTGTTTTAATTTTGCCACAATGGAGAGTTTTTTAGCACAACCTGCCTGTTTAAAGTGATGCCGCAGCATCTCAATTAGATTCAAGTCAGGACTTTGACAAGGCCACTCCAAAATCTTCATTTTTTTTCTTTTGAGCTATGCAGAGGTGAACCTTGTTCAGCGCTTTGAATGATTGTCCTGCTGCCTAACTCAACTGGGCCAGAACATTTGGCCACAAACTGATGGATGGACATTCTTCATCAAGATTTTCTGGTATAGAGCAGAGTTTATGGTTCCATCAATCATGGCAAGTTACTCTGATGAAGCAAAGCAGCCTCCAGGCTATCACACTGACACCACAGTGTTTGACTGTTGATACAATGTTCATTCTAACACCTTAATGATCTTCTTGTTCTTTGAGTTATTATTAAGTTGGCTCGACAAATTTGCAGAAGCAACTCCTCCTACAGTTTTGAAGCTGCAAGCCCAGAAATTTGAATGCAGCTTCAGGATATGGCATGGCAAGTTGCTTGTGCTTTCCGCATGGATTCTTTCTTTTACACATTTATTCCACCCTTTTTCCCATAGACAAATAATGGGCCATTTTTTTTAATCGCTCATACTCATTCAATTGCAGAGCTAGAGACATCAAACTCACTGTATAGCTCCATGTTGGTGGATTGGTCATTTTCAAGTTTTTTTTGATGATCCCTAACATTCATCCCTCCTTGATCCCTTCTTTTTCAGCTCCATAGACTTCACTTCATTGACAAAAGCCCTCATGCAATTTGAAGACTGGAGCCTCCATACTTCCTATACAGCTGAAGAACACCCCCAAGGATGGATTTTGAGGTGTCTGTAGCCCTGCTCTTATTTATTCATTTATATTACACAACCCTTAGTTAAACTCCATTGATTTACCAAGGCTTTGAACTTTCCAGCAAGACCCTTCAAACTTGCTTTGCACTTAATATTTTCCCAAGCAATAAATGTTGACATCACCCCCCCACCCACGCAGAGACACACACACACACACACACACACACACACCATACACAAGACACACAGAGCATTTTTCCTTTTCCTGATTGGTCAGTATTTCATCCTTCACAACTATTTACTGTTTAAAACAACAATTTAAATATTTTTAGAAGGGAGTTGGGGGCTGGTTGGGGGCTGATGGCAACTACAGTGTCAGCAACAAAGATCTGTTAGCAATCAAGTTAGATTTTGAGGAGAGGCAGCATTAGCTGGAGGGTGTCGCTGTTCCTTTCCTAGTATGGGAATGCCAAGCGATTAGGTCCAGACAGGCCTGGTGGTGCCTGTTCTTCCCCAGGTTTGAAGGTTTGATTTTACCCTTACATATTAGCCTGGGTCCAAGAATGTCAAGACAAATGCCCTCTCCAGAATCCATGCTGTTCTGGAGTAGATTAATCAGCCGACCTCAATTTTTCCAGCTGAATGTCTGATGGGTGCTGCCATCTTGGACATTGTTAAAGTGGTTGAAGAAGCCCTTCGTTTTGAACCCGATCCAAGTTCCTGCCTCATGAACAAACTTCATGTCCCAGAAACAGTTTGACTACAAGATTTTTCCGCAGTGTTGCATGCACTTTGGTAATCCTGTCCGACAGAATACAGTGGCCCACCATGCACCAGGACACCAGGAGGTTTGTTGCAGTTTGTGAACCCTATGCCAGAGAAAAAGCATCTAGCCAGCCTTCCAGTGAGATTCTCCAGTCCTAGGTGGTTCCTTGGCTTCCGTGCACAAGTATGGCCTCGGACTTTATCACAGGCCTACCAGAGCCTGAGAGCACATTGGTCATCATTAACATCGTCAACCATTTTTCCAAGGGGGCACACTTTTTTGTCCTATGCATGCTGCTCTCGACCAAAAAACAACGGCAATCATATTCTACTATGTCCTCCGGGCACTTGAACTACCCCAAGAAATTACCTCAGACTGAGGAATTCAGCTCACCTGTCAGTTTTAGAAGGCTTTTTGCAAGCTCACTGGAGCCACTCCTTGCCTCTTCTCTGGCTTATATCCTGGCCAGGTTAAGATGTTGAATTGGGAGGTGGAAAAGCATCTTTGCTGTCTAGTGGAGGGATCTCCCACTACCTGGTCTCACCTGATGCCCTCCATTGAGTACGCCCTCAACTCCCTTCCGCCCTCCACCACTGGTATGTCCCCATTTTAGTGCTGACTAGGTTACCTTCCCCTGCTCTTCCCTGAACAAGAAAAAGAGGTAAAGATTCATTTTCCCCAAGCTCTGAAGCACCAGATTCATAAATGATGGAAGGACGCCCGAGCCCTGATCTTGAAGCATGTCACAGAGTTCATGGCAAGTTGACTGTCATTGCCATCTGGCGCTACAATACGCACTGGGCCTGAAAGCTTGGCTTTCTACGCAGGATATTCTCCTGCAGAACTAAGCATTACTTCACTTCATTGGGCCCTACACCATTTCCCATGTTATCAGTCAACTGTTGTTCATCTTGTGCCTCCCTGTCCTATGCTACATCCATGCAATGTTTCATGTGTCCTGTCTCACGCCTCTTGTTGTGTCACATCTTATGTTACAACTTCTGTCTGGCCACAAGAGACCCGTGAATGATTTTCTGTGTAGTGGGAGGGGCTGGAGGGAGGGAATTGCCACATTCCTTTTCTGTGATAATTAGTCTCCACAATTTTTCTCACGTCATCTGTGTGTTGCATGTGCACCCTTGTTATTTTTTGACCGACCTATTATTATGCTTATAGCCGTTTGCATTCTCCAAGTCTTTTCCTCACCCGTTTCTTGTTTCTCCTCATCAGCTCTGTGCATTTCAGTTCCTCCACCTCCATGTTTCATTGCCAGATTGTCAATGTGCCACCTTGTGCTCAACTCCACTTTCTCTCCTTTCGATGCTCCGTGATCTTTGTTCCTGTGTTTTCCGTCCCACCTTGTGTGCCGTTTTTGTCTTTCTGCTTCCCTTATTTCTCAGCCCAGTGCTCATCATTGCCTCCCTTTTCTGCTCCAGTGCCCCTCGAACTGCTTTCCTGATTTTGAACTCAACTTGCCTCCTCGATTTTTCCCCTGCTCTTTCTCGAATAGTGGTTGCAGATCTGCAACCTCCAATCTCGCCGACTACAATCTGCCTCATCTACATTGCTATGGTTGTTGTGTTTTGGATTTGGATAGCCGACTCTCCGAATAAACTCACTGTTCATTCTGATGGGGCGATTGGTTTCTTCTAATCCGGCCAATGTGACATTCTGATAAAACTAATAAAAGCCCACAGCAGTTCATTTTTACATCTGACAGAATACTGCAACGCCAGTGATAACAAAATCCATTTCAATGAGGATTTGATGATTATTTGAATGCAAAGCAACCTAATTCATCACAAGGTTTTAGTGGTGTGTCTAATGCCCGTGAAGCTGCTCTTCATATTGAGTGGAGCTGCTTCTTGCCACACATACGGTTATACATCATGCCATAAATATATGAGCAAGGGTTGTGTTTCTGCCCCTGGCAGAGATGGGCCTGGTAAATGGTGAAGCGGAGGACAGATGACCTGTTGATGACCTGACTGTGTTGATTTTAACCAGGAGAAAGGGAGTCTTCAGAAATGACAGGCCTTATTAATCACCATTAGTGAAGTGCCAGGGGGGTATACATAAATAAATGTGTGAGTGAAGAGGTTGAGATGGCTGTTTAAAGCCACCCCTCCATTTTGAGAGAATAAAGCTGTGAAAGGGGGCTCCAATAAGTGACCCCCCCTCTTTTCTGCTCTCCCTGCTAACTGATCACTAATGTACCCAGTTCAATAGCCCTGGCAGCAAAGCGAGGGACTAGTGCAGCAGGGCACAATGAGATTGAAGGTGTGCGCTTTCTATTCAATAATTGGCAAAGAAGCTTCATTTCACTGACTGATTTCCTGTCTTTTTACACTCTTTAACAAGTGTGATGCTTTCAATAGAGGACTGAGTACAGGCTATTCTCTGAAACCCTCAGTTCAATTCTCCATCTCCCACCATATTTTTTTTCCCCAAACAACACTGCCCACAGTTTTTTCTTCTCCAATATTGCAAAGCTCCTACCTTTAATCATTTCTATTACAGGCTCCAAACAGGCAGTCCATTTCCTGTGTTCATTTACTGGTCATTGAACTTCAAAAAGAGAAGAAAAGGAGGAAAACGATCAGCATCTTTATCCAAAAAAAAGAGGAGACAATCTTCAAAATGTTTCGGAGGCCTTTCATTGAAAAGTAGTAATCTACGAGACAGCTCTGGCTATCACAAAATGTTTTAGTCTTTTATCTCCCCGGGCTGCTGGATACAGATGGATCACTGGCTGAGGTAAAGAAGAAAGAAACAGGCCACAGATATAGGACTGGAAATTACTAAATTTTCCAATAATGCTGCTTTTATTACCAAACCAAAATATATGAAAAGGTACTTCACAGAGAGAAAAGGCATTTTAATAATACATTACTTCTCCTAGCCTTTGGACACAGTGTGTTTTCAATGAATGTAGCTGTCAAGGAATGGTGTCACTGAAATTAAATGATCACATTTTTATTTAGCTACAGTTGTACTTGAATGGACTGGAAGCACTGAGGCGGCCTCTGGACATATGGCTTACTGTCGCCTTGCAATCTATCTTTTTTCGGCAAAAACAAAAATATGACTAAAATAGAATCATTCAGGTCCAGTAATGAAAGTTTAGTTATCTGTGTGGGTTTGTAACCAGTAGTTGTGGATGGCTTTTTGTTGCGAGCATATATGTGCAGCAGCTCATTTTTATTTTTGAGGGGAGGTCCATTGAAAAGACACTTCTCTTCTTCAAGGATGCTCAGGGAGAAATGCCAAGAGACAAAGGGACAAAGCCCCTGAAGCTGGACTAACATCACTCTTATTCCCATGTGCTTATCTCCAGATGCAGGTCAGAATCTCAAGCCCCATTTGAGGCTCAAACCAGGCACTCGGCAGTTGCCAGGCAGGCAGTGTACCTACTGGGCTAACCTGCTGCCTCTGTGTATGTGTCACAGGCAAACTGTGTGATCAGGCATTTCAGGGAATACCTGTGTTTCAATTCAGGCATTTCATGAAATGAACGATTTGAAATTCCAGGCATTTTACGACATGCCTGATATACAGTTTACCTGTAACATACATATATTAATGGTGGCTGGTCAGCAGAAAATAGAGGAGGCACAAACCATCCCTTTAACCATCCCTTTAACTTCCCTTTATCCAGTGCATGTCCTTTATACAGGACATGTACTGGATAATATAATGTGTTTTAAATACTCTTAAAAATGTCAATTTTAATGTTTTAATAAGAGCCAAAGACAATTTCCCATTCCTATAAATGGAATAGACAATAAATAAATTCCTATTCCTATAATTACTTTTGCCAAGGAGGTTGTGTTTTTACCTGTTTGTTCATCTGTCATTCTGTCTGTTAGTCACTAAACTCAAAAAGTTTTTCATCAAAAATGGATTTTGATGAAATTTTTTGGTGGGATTGAATATGGCCCAAGGAACAAATTCATTAGATTTTGGTAGTGACCTGGACCACCATCTGGATCCAGGAATTTTTAAAATGGCTCTTCACTATTGCTGGATCGCAAGACCGTGCCATAATTTCCATCCATTTTAAAATCCACTAGATGGTAGGAAAGTTCAATACGACAAAACCTAGAGAAATACAGTACCATGGTTGTCGTTGAATATTTTGCATATCGTAGAGGAGAGGACTACTGGGCTTGGCAGAGGTCTGCAGTTTCAGAGTGCTGTGTGCACTAAACATTTACAACCAGATGTCTGTTGCAGGGAATTTTTCAGTACCTGTAAGATTTTTTTCATCAAAGCTTGCTTATGTTTGTCATGATTTTCTCAAGCGAAATGGGTAGAATTGCATTGAGAGCTACCTCACTCTAAGCCCTTTCTTAGCATAGATTACCAGAGTCCAAACTACTAAGATAGAAAAAAGTATTGCAGTTTGATTTCCTCAAGAATCTTTTACTTGCACACAGCAGCATGTGATGTGCAATAATGCCAACTTGCAGGTCCATCAACATATTCCTTCTGTAGTGGAAGACACACAGCATTGATAAAAAATTATGTCCAATCAAATGGTTTCAATCGGTTCAATGCAAAAAAGTGTTCTGTTTTAACAGAGAGCCTACGCTAGATACTACACCTCAAGTGGGCTTATTTAAATAAATTAGCTTACTGCTTACATTCACTTAACTATTTTCTCGCGGAACACATATATGTGCCTTTTTAAAATTCAGTGGAGAGGGATACTCCACCGTGAAAAACCACAGGAAGCTCTTCACTAGCATTTGCTCCGAGTCCGTTCAGTATTTGCAGGCCATATTTGAATGATAAAGCCATCAAACTTTACTGATGACAAGTGCCCACCCCCCAGTTTGAACTTTTAAAAGACATACATTCTAAAAACATCATTTCGCTTCAGATTAAATATTGCTATTTCAAAAGATCAGATCAGGACACAGAAATATTCTTTTTCTCCAGCTCATGGCTCTAATGTTGCGACTGGGCATAACTCCATTTTGATTCAGTTCCAGTTCTAGCTAATGGAACTCGAAGTCATTACTGCTGGCTCTCAAGAAAAGACATCATGATCAACATCGGGAGAGCAAAACCCTCAAAGCTAAAAGAGATGCACTCTGAGAGGACAAACGAGTACTTATGCACTCGCATTATATTCTCATTCCCTAATTATATTCCATAAACCCAGCATGGTGTTTCCAAGGAAATATTCACAAGCACAGATAACAACTCCTGTTAGACCCCTCTGCTGTAGCTGGAATCCAATGGCGGGTGGTGAACTGGCGATAGGGGAGGCTCAAACCCATCCCTTAAAAATAATGATCGGTCATGACCTGTTTTCAACCATTCATTTAAATTACCATTACAGAAACTCCGAAAACTCTCAACATTATCAGGTGTGGCCAGTTTTCATTAATAACGCAAACCTGTCAACTCTAACACATTCGGCGTGAGTGTCAGTGCCATATTTACGTTCCCCTGCTGTAGTCAGCAATTATTAAATCAATGCATATGAAAGAGATTGTCGCTTAGAATTGAAGTCCTTGAGCATGGAGGTTTATCAGTTTCACCTACCTTATGACTCCGGACTTCTCACGCTTTTGTTTATTCAGGGGTTGGAAGCAATGCATGTGTTTCATAATCGTTTAAATTGTTTAAATGAAATAAAATCATTGGAAGCAATGGAATTGCTTAAAGACATTTCAAATGATCTCATTTCATTTAAACAATTTAAACGATTAAATTGTCCGGAGTCATAACGCAGGTGAAACTGATAAAACTCCATGGACAAGGACTTCAATTCCGCGCGAGAATCTCTTACATAAGCGTTGATTGAATAATTGCTGACTACAGCAGGGGAATGTAAATATACCACTAAAACTCACGCCAAATGCGTGAGACTTGACAGGTATGCGTTATTAATGAAAACTAGCCACACCTGATAATGTCGAGAGTTTTCTGAGTTTCTGTAATGGTAATTTAAATGAATGATTGAAAACAGGTCATGACCAATCATGACTTCACCCCACGAAGTGGGCGTGAAGTACTGTTTTTAGCGGCTCTGTGTGTTTGTTTGTTTGTCTGTCTGCCTGTCTGTTTGTGTTTCCGCACTTGCCAATGGGTGAAGTCTGCCATCTAGTGGGTCTGCGTGTTTGTTTGTGTTTCCGCACTTGCCAATATTTGCGTGAATGGGGTGAAGTCTGCCATCTCTGATTGCCTTGTTATTTTTAAGGGATGGGTTTGAGCTTCCCCTATCGCCAGTTTACCAGCCACCACTGCCTGAAACATCTTTCGAGTAACCTTCCTGGTAACATATCATTACAGCTCAGAACCATGTAATTTTATAGTCCCTGTTGTTGATTAGCACATCAAATGTGATAACTGCTCAGCGAATTACGAAGGGAATGTGTTGGAAGTTCAATGTGTTTAGCATTATGAATTTAAAAAAATCACATTAGATACTGTGGTAAATTGTCATTATGATTAAAGAAATAGTCTCACAACAAACTCCGCGCCTCTGCACGGACACAGGTTGTCAGCAAGAATCTTCATTTACTGTCTAACTCATGAGAAGTCTTTATTTCTTCCATTTTTTTTATTTTTAAACAAGGAAAGAATGCCAATGATAAATGGAAAAAAAATAGAACTGCAAAAATATGTTGACTTCCCAGCATCTGTTGCCTGGGTAGCAAGAGAAAAATTAGTGGCAGAATCCGCCAAACATCGGGCAATCCCAAAAGAACTTCCAGATGGATCTCATTCCAGTAGGATCATTATAGAGCAAATTAAAATGTGGGGTAAATGCAAGTGTAGAATTTAAATGAGAGGCAAAAGACATTTCTCAAGCCAAAATGGTCTACAAAGCACCATGCTATGTGGGAAATGGGAGTCATGCTAGTGCAGTTTGTGTTAATCTTACACTTATAAAATAATCATGGGGGAAGTGAATAGCACAATGGGATAGCAGTACACATGACTATCAATAATTTCTTATAGTCCAGCTGAAAGCATAACAACAATTGAAAAGAGTGGAAAGGAGTCTTTCTCTTCACTTTGAGCACTTTCATACCAAACAAGCTTTTCCATCCTTTTACCACTGCTTAACACAAAGAAAAAGAGGGTGCGATTCAAGATTAACTGGCTTGACATTCCAACCCACTGTACTATTATTTTCTCCCATTACGATTTTGCAAACATATGATTAACCCCTTGGATGGCAGGAAGTTTCTACTTTCTGTTTTCAGAAGGTGACAGTATGCACACTCATTGGTGAAATTCAACTTTATTTTTATTGGGCTCACTGAAGTACTGTGAGAGAAGACTCTCGACGGAGTTGGGCACATGCCCGGACTAAGTCTCTAAAAAACTTATTGAGGTAAAAACGCCTTGTTGGGAGACAAAAATCCTGAAAGAGTCATGAGAAAAACTCCCAAATAGAAAGAAACTGGGGAACCTGGCTATAATGGGGGAGCCCATTCTCAGGTGGTGGACTGAATGAATGTTATCTGAATTTAGTAATAGGAAGTCTATAATAGTCTATTGGAAATCACTTACAATTTAACAAATAAGGACAGTTATCAGTGGCGTAACGAGTCAGCTCCGGGCCCCAATGCAAAATGGCCAAGGCGGGCCCTGTCAGTCACGAGGCATCATAATGTTCTGCCAGCAAGTGCGTTTTCAATTTAATATTGTTAGCTATATGTTTCTATAAGCTTGCGACCTGCCTTTCTTATGCCTCTCTCACTCCCTTAAGTACAGACAGTTTTGTAATAATAACAGCTTCATTTTCATACAAAATTTAGTTAGAGTAAATTTTAATGTTTTAATGTGAAAAACATACATCATGAACTTTGGTGACAGTCTCAGATTTGTGTATCTGCGCATTTACGACTTCAGCATCGTAGACAACGCTTGAAAGCTCGGGCGGGGCTGTCCTCAAGTTTTTTTTTTTTTTTCAAGACAAATGAATAAAGCATGATTAATCCATATATTAACAATCGGTGGCCCTGTGCCCTGCTCACCAGCGTCTTGCTCAATCTCACAATAGCACTATCATATGTACTAATAACATAACATAAAGTCAGCAGCAAACGAAAGAAAGGACACAATGCAGCTTTAAAACAACCAGCAATGGCGAAATACATGACACACATTAAATATGACAGCGTGCCCACATGGTAAGAACGACAGTTTGCTTTCAGAGCACATCGCCCACGTTAGGCAGGTTCTCCGGGCTCTCCTAAAAGCACGACTCTTTGTTAAGGCTGAAAAGTGCGTGTTTCATGCGAACACCATTTCTTTCTTAGGGTTTGTGATTTTGGAGGGAAAGGTGTGCATGGATCCCCAAAAGGTTGCAGCAGTCAAGGACTGGCCCACCCCTGAGTCAGTTAAACAAGCGCAACATTTTTTGGGGTTTGCCAATTTTTATTGTCAATTTATTCGCAATTTTAGTGCTATCGCTGCACCCATTACAGCACTGAGCAAATAAACTGCCCCTTCTGCTTTCCAGTGGACACCTACGGCAGAATCCGCATTCACCGGACGAAAGCATAGGTTCTGCTCAGAGCCCATCCACATTAAACCTAACCCTTCACTTCCTTTTATTGTAGAGATAGACGCATCCGAGGTAGGGGTGGGGGCTATCCTTTCCCAACACTCACCTGCTGATGGTAAGATGCACCCGTGTGCATATTTTTCTCGCAGTCTTTCTTCTGCTGAGAGAAATTATGTCATGGGTGATCGGGAGCTGTTAAACTGGCTCTTGAGGAGTGGCATCACTGGCTCAAGGGGGCTGTCCATCCCTTTACTGTATGGACAGACCACAAGAACCTCGAGTATATTCATGGTACCAAACACCGTAACTCCAGGCAGGCTCGATGGTCCCTCTTCTTCTCGCGGTTTAATTTTACTATGGCTTGTCAGCCAGGGTCAAAAAACGTCAAACCAGATGCGTTGTCCCGAATCTTTGATCGTGATGACCATGAACATCCTGACGAATCCATTATTTCTGACAGTCAGATTATCGCACCGGTTGAGTGGAATATTGAGTGGCAGGTGCGAGGGGCTCAGCGATTAGAGCCAGACCCGGGCTCAGGCTCTCCCAACCGCATGTTTGTTCCTATCAAGATGTGGGGTCAGGTGCTGGAATGGGGACATTCCTTGCATTTACTCAATCATCCCGGGGTTCACCGCACCAGGGAATTTTTAGATAGACAATTCTGGTGGCTGGGGATGGAAAAGGACGTGCGGGAGTTCGTCTCGGTGTACCCGGGGTGTGCCAGGAATAAGGGTTCACAGCACAGTCCATCCGGGTTGTTAAACCCGTTGCACATTCCGAACCGTCATCGCTCTCGACTTGGTGATAGAGTTGTCCCCGTCCGATGGGCATATGGCCATTATAGTAGTGGTGGACCACTTTTCAAAGGCAGCATATTTTTTATTCCACTGGTAAAATTGCATTCGGCCCCGGAGGCCGTGCAATTAATTGAAAGCCATGTCTTTAGGATACACGGTCTCCCCCTTGACGTGGTGTCTGACCGGGGTCCCCAATTTGTTTCCAAGTTCTGGCATGCATTTTGCGCTCTGTTAGGGGCGTCAGTTAGCCTCTCCTCTGGATTCCAGATGGAGAGGACCAACCAGACCTTTGGAAACTACCCCGCGCTGTCTAGCTTCATCCAATCCCTCCTCGTGGAACAGATAATTAGCGTGGGCTGAGTATGCCCACAATACTTTACGTAATGCATCCACCGGCCTCACCCCTTTTGAAGCTCAGGTTGGGTATCTGCCACTGTTATTTCCTGAATAAGAAATGGAGGGGGGGGGGGGTTCCTTCTGTGGAAGCTTATATTCGTTGGTGCCGGTCCACTTGGAGGCAGGTTAGTCGCTCTCTCCTGCAGGCAACCACCAATCAGAAAAAACTTGCAGATCGGCGACGTTGTCCCGCTCCCTCGTATCGCGTTGGACAAAGGGTCTGGTTATCTACAAGGGACCTTCCCCTGCACCTAGAATCTAGGAAGCTTGCACCTAAACTTGTGGGTCCGTTCAAGATTGTCCAGAAAATAAACCCCGTGACGGTGCGACATCAGCTTCCCCGCTCCATGAGGGTCCACCCCACATTTCATGCGTCAAATCTTAAGCCACTTTTCGTTAGTCCGCTAGTCCCATCCGACGCTGCCCCGCCTCCGCCCCACGTTATTGGGGGACAGCCGGCTTACACGGTTCGGTGCATTTTGGCCAGTAGACTTGTGGGTCGTGGGGTGCAATTCCTCGTGGATTGGGAGGGATATGGCCCCGAGGAGTGATCCTGGGTTCCCTTCCGGGACATTCTGGACCCGGAATTTTGCTGAATTTCACAGGCGTGCTGAACCCTCTGGGGCCGTTCCTTAGAAGGGGGGTCCAGTCATGGCTTTTACCTGCTCAATTTAATTCTATCATCAAAGCACTGATTCAGTGGGGCAGGCTCCTGTCAGAGCTGTGACTCAGTTAATTAGTGCCTTAATTGATTCCTGCTGTGTTTGCCAGTATTTAAGACTTGTCTTAGCAGTGCTCTGTGCTTTTGTGTCACTCTGCTTGTGCACTACCAAGCTGGCAGTCAGCCTAAAGCCCAACACCCACTGAAGGTGTAAGACGCGCGTCAAAAAATTGGTTACATTAATTTCAATGGAGCAACGCCCACTGGCAGCGTGTGACGCGCGTCAGCCTCATTTTTTTTTCGCCACTGCTCAATTTCTGAAGCGTCAACACAATAAAAACGCATTTGTCTTTAGATTATTCATCTATTTCGCCTTGTCATGGTTAGTGGCACACATTTAGCGGCAACCTCACATGCAGTTGTCAACCTGCTTTTTTAACCAAGTCGCAGTTTTGAAAGGAAATCCGTTATTTTGCTGGCATTTAATTTATCAAGCGATTTACAGTTAGACAGTACCTAACTCAAGGTACGCTGATAAGAACTTTACACTGCTAATTTAGCTAGTTAGCTAATTCATTGCTGGGTAAAGTAAAGTGAATCATAATCTTAATTTACTAGACGGCTAACTTTAGGAGGAAAATTATGTCTGTATATAACGTATAGTGCATAGTAACCTGACCGTCACACTTTGCCATCACTTAAAATAAGCTTTATCGGTAGGTTTTTTCAAAATTAAATGTTGTTTTGTTTAATATTTTGAGAGTGACACCCATGGCTTCTCGGTCGAGTTGACAGCTGTCAATGTTGATGCGGCTGACGCTTTCAGTGGGCGTTTAAAAGCGTCAAGGCAACATTTGGAGTTTGACGCGACGCCAGTGGGCGTTGGGCTTTAGAATAGGGTTGAGCTGCATATTTGAGGCTAGTTTAGAATCCTTCTTTGCTTAGGAACTTTTGCCTCGATAAGGTCTCTATTCCTTATCTGGACCTTCTTTCAGTTATCTGTTGTCACTCTACCCTGGCACAGCCTGAGTTGTGGGCTATTGCGGGCTTTAGTGAGCAGTCTTACCTCTTTGAGCTTGTTGCTTTTAGAGCTGAGGTGCTTCTGTTCCCCTCATTAAGTTATTTGAGTCTATTCCCTTCACTCTGAGCCTCTGTAAGTTCCCCCTCCTTGCTGGGAGTTGGAGGCTATGTTTCTGTTCTTTTCTTTGTCTAGTTGGTTCTATTTTCAGAGGAATTTTTGCCCGCTCTTTCAAACAACAAAGACAATTGTTTTGCAAACAGTGAAAAGCGAAATAGGTGCAGGAACAACTTTCATTACTGCCAGGCGCAATTAATCAATGAGAGGAAAAAAATTTTAAAAACAGAAATTTGGATCGGACAATATACTGCTGACCAAAAGAGCCACGGGGAAAGATTTATGATTCCTCACAAATGCTGCAGAATACAAGAGGCAAACATCTGCCACGTAGATTTCACAACTTCCATGGCTGGACCGTAAATATGAAAATTATTTAAAGATGTATATTAAACATAAACATAATCACAGATGAAAGTAGCTTACATGTCAGGTGTCCTGACAAACTGAGCTGCTGCTGAGAATGACCCACCAAAACAGCGTGTGCATCTGTAGTGCATTTCAGAGGCAAAAATAGTCTTCCAGAGGACACATCCATAATTTTAAGCAACCCAGGATTTTTCTCTCCCCCCCACCCCTTTGGTCGAGAGAGCGGTTTTATATTAGAAAATTAAAGGAAATTTGTTAAATTAAAGTTTTATATTTTTTAAGAAAATGTAATATTTCTTATTTTTCCGGCATTTAGAATAGCATATGACAATTAAACTACAGTGCCTGACAAAAGTCTTGTCACTTATCCAAGTTGTAGGAACAACAAATAATAACCTGACTTGTAGTTGATCAATTGGAATCAAAAATGGCTTATATGAAAGGCAAAGCCCTCTAGATTATGCGAAATATACCAAAATAGAGTTTTGTGTCATTGATTGAGTTTTATAATTTAATTTGTACAGAGAGGTCAGATTTTGCTTGGACAAAAGTCTTGTCGCATTGAAAAAAAATGTGGAAATTATACATACACTTTATTTTGAATACACAAATATGCCACTATAATATCAGAACATAAAGCCATGGTGCCTTGGAAAAAAGAATTAATATTGCATATGACTCCCATTGTTATGATTCTGTCAGTTTGATGTCTGTTTGGAGGACTGCATCCATATTTCGTCTTGGCAATGACTTTTGAGATAACTTGATGATGAAATCACCTGGAATGGCATAGAAAGCAGTCTTGCAGGACTCCCAGAGTTCATCAAGATTCTATGGTTACATCTTCCAAGCCTGTCCTCCTTCATCTTACTCCCCCTGTATGTTTTGAAATGATCCCTCAATAATGTTCATGCACTTGTGTCAGGTGACTGGATTGGCAGTTCTTTGTCAGAAATCCTGGAGATTACCTTCACCTCCTTGTTTTTTCGATTTTTGCCTATTCCCTGTACTTTTCAGGAACTTTTGTGACATTCTGGAGGCAGAAGAATGAGAAGGAGCAGCTTGGAGGAGTATAAGTAGGGCAGCAAGAAGTTCTTGATATTTACCCTGAAAGGCTGTTGATGTTGCCATCCACTCTGCAGATCGATATTTCAGGCTCACACCCCCATGCTGGATGTAACAACAAACCATGATTTTTCCTCCACCAAACATGATTGTTTTCTGGGAGAATCTTGGGTCCATGAGGGTTCCAACAGGTCTTGTACGGCGACTGGCATGCAGTTCAATGGATGATTCACCAGAAAAATAAACTTTCAGCCACTTTTCCAGTATCAATCCTTTCTGCAAGATGTAGGCCTTGGCAAATGCAATGCAGGTTTTTTGTTTTCTGTTTAATGCAGACTTCTGTGTACTAATTTGGCTATGAAAACCACTTTGAGAGAGAATTTGACAAACTCTTCCTGTAGATACCGGAATTTTTGGTGACATTTCCTCATGTAGCTTCGCTGTAGTTGAAGAAGGGCTAGCCTTGTACAGTTGAAGCAACAAACGGTCCTTTCAAACAGTTGTCATACCGGGGTCTGTCTGAACTGCACTTGCCATGAACGTCACCAGTTTCTTCAAATCTTTTTCTCATCCCCTCCACTTGACATTTGGATACATTAAAGATGTCTGCCACCTCAGCAGCAGACTCAGTCTTCAGGCTCTTGATGATCAGCACTTTGGTCTGTGGTTGAATCTTTGGTATGTTGTCAGAGGTCCAGTCGCACCTCATATGAAAGTCTGGTGTGCTGGGGTTATTTCTTTACACATCTTGGAATGTGTTAATTACAGTATTTGTCATAGGTTAAACTCTAATCTGCGATTTGTTGCATCATCTGAAGAGACAACAAGACTTTTGTCCCAGCAAAAACAGATGTTATGGGCTTAGCCAAGCTGTGAACATCAGAACACTTTTTGACGGTTTCATTTTGCACCAAATTATTAATGTGAAAGCCCTTGACATTAAAATGGACCATTTATTGTAACAATTGATTGGTTAGAAATAAAGTTATATGCTATTTTTAGTTACTATGTCCTTATGCGACAAGACTTTTGTCAGGCACTGTAGTTGCTAAGGTCCATGGAAATAATGTTTTGTGACTCTTTTGCAAGAACTCATCTACCTTGCTGTTTAACCACATGAATTTAGGCGGTAGTCTATTCCTCTAGCTTTATCCTGTCTGACAGAGTGAGCTACCTAATATTAATCACGTTAATCACATTTTTGACATATGCTGTGCTACCATACCATGAATTTGTTAGGGTTCCTCGGCATGAGAACCTCAAAGTGTCAGACTAGCCCAATTAGCCTGCTGAACAGTGCACAATACTCTAATAGTGGTCTGATAAAGATATTAACCTTTAGTTGCATGTTGTTTGAATATTGTTGACATATTTTAAGTGGGGTATATTGTATGTTGTCTAGCCTCATAGATACTTTGAAAAAACATAATGTACATTTTATTGGTCATTTACCGTTCAGAATTTCCCCAATAGGTGCCTCTCTGATGAGCCAAATGATTTATCACAAACAATCACAATGGCAGCATCCAGGAGTGGGAGGTAAGTTGACAAAAGTCTGAAATGTTCTCATATTGTTCAAGTTTTATCATTTTTTTCACATTGGAGGAATGAAATACATTATATAGCACACACTGGAACACACAGGCTTTGTAATGCATGTGTATTTGTTGGGAATACACGTGATTTTATGCTCTGTCAAAAATATTGGGCATTATGCATGTCAGGCAAATAGCTCAAATAAGGTATGTCAACAGTACATCATGCCTTTCAATGACCTGGTTTCTTCAACTTCACATTATTTCAGTCTCCCCACATGCATAATGTCCAAAATATTGGATGACAGTGTGCATCCCTCAAGCACAACATAATAGATAGACTGATCACCCATTAGTACCCATCCTAAAAACAAAATTGCATCAAATCTATCAAATGGTCCCAAAAGAATATTGGATATCCAATTTTAACATATTGTAGGCATCTGTTCATATTCTATGCAACAAAGGGTTAAATAAGACAAGTATGACCTCCTTGAAATATACTAAGAGGCATTAAAAACGCGACAAGCAGCAATGTAAAGAATTTTGACTGCGATCTGTCGAGGCCATACCAACACATGCTCTCACTGAAGAGATGCCTTCATCCCGAAGCCGGCTTCGCATCGTACGGGAGGTGATATGGTCACAGCATCTTTTGGGAACCTCGGCATTGATGAACGTTGCTGGACGAAAACGCTCTCTGAGATTCATCACTCGAATGCTACCATTCTGCGCGTATTGTCACACGTGGCTGCCCAGGCCGCAGTCGATCTCAGGTGCTTCCTGTCTGCCTATATTGCATTTGCAGAGGTAAAACAGCCGCACAATGCACTTCAAAATGTGCTGCAACTCTAGTTGCACTCATTCCGGCTATCGCCTGATCCCTGTTTTTTTTATGTCAATCATGGCATCATGACTTATCTCAAACATTAAGTTTTTTACCCAGGATTTTTATAGCCAGGGTTAGTGTTGAGCTATGCATACAACATTTCTTTGCACACCTTTCTGTGAATCATTTTGGGAGTGGCTCATGTATCAGACTATTGTTGCTGGCACGTGGTCTGCCAACTTACCCATTGGTTAGAAGTCACCATTTGTGAGGTAATACTATACTTTAAATATACTTGTATTTATTTTTTTCTTATTACATTATTTGTACAAAATTTTGTTCATTGTTGCTTGTTGCGTTCCTAATGCCTGTAAGTAGAATACCCCTTAAGGTTAGCTATTGTTTTCAGCATCATTCTTTTTACCTTTTTTTTCCAGCTATATCACTGTGACAAGAACATTGAAAAATTTTCAATTTTGTTCACATTCAAGTTTTGAACCTCCCATAAAATAGTACTGTCTCACTTGTATTGCCTCACATTTAGCAGTCCTGTCCCAGATAGCAAATGGATCCGGGCCGGATCTGTGCCGGATGTAGTCCAACATCCAGAAACGATCCTGGCCCAGATAATTTTTTACAGTTCTGGAACAGATGGCCCAGATCTGGCACAAAGATCCAGCCCATTTACATGGTTCTGGAACAGATCCAGGACCAGATTTGAGCTGGATCCACAAAAGACCAACTGTTTACAGCCCATATCATGGCACGGATCTGTCAGGTATCATCTGTCAATCTGCCAGATACGTTAATGAGGAAGGTCTGTTAACTGATCCCTGTGGGTCTGTTAAGCTTAGATAAGCTCTCTTAAACTGGCTATTCAATTCCTTTATGCTCTCTATTTTATATCCAGTTCCCGATCCACTCTGAAATGTCTCCTGTGGTTCCTACCATCCTTATTATAGTAATGGGCATCTTATGTGTTACCTTATCAAATGCTTTTTGAAAATTGAAATATATAATATAGTAAAGCCGAGTCTGATGATGCCTTTGTAGCCTCTTCAGTGAAGAGCACGTAACAGGAACCAGGTAATTCGAGTAGGGTAATTGAAGTCACCCATGATAAAAGTCTCTCTTCCCACAAGCTTGATTTAAATTTTTGTGGAGCATTGCAATTCTACATCACAATACTGTTTGAAGCTGGCAGTTGGAGGCACAAACCTAAGTGAAGACCTTTCTCATGTTTTTATTATTCTAATGCAGATATCCTCACCGAGCACTGGCTGATAAATTTCTGGAATGTTCTGCACATTAATATTTTCTTTCATGTCGAGCACTATGACTTCAGAAACTTAACATCCACTGTCTCTCGGAAATATGGCATTCCAGGCTCTCCCAAGTGGTGGCATGAGAGAACTTTTGTGTAAGTTATGCACCTGCTGCTGTTAAGTATAACTTTTTTCTGAAGGAGGAATCAATGCTGGAGTGTTTCCCCATCAAAATTCAGAACCCTGCCCTCGTTCGTTTGTACAACGCAGGAGTTTTTACCTGGAGCCACAGATGCTGGGTACAAATAGACCTTTGCTGAAGGAGAACCCATATTCAGGCATCTTGTGAGGCATGGGAAATTATTTCAGGCAGTTCCTCATGCTGCAGCCCTGGTATTTTTCAGTGGATAAGAGTTAGGGACGCAGGTTCTCCAGATTAAAGCATGGCCATCATATCCTAGTTTCATCCTCTCCAGAACACAAGTACTCTTATATAGCAGATACAGCAGAAAATAGCACCTTATAACATTAAACTGGAGAGACATTTAGAGATTTGTAACAGTGCTAAACAGAGGTAGAAGTCTCTGTAACCACATTTTACATCTCAAGCATCTCACAGTTATGGCGTGTCATAAGTAATCTTAATTACAGCAGAGGGTAGTGTGTTTTTACACTACATCTTATTGAACCACATTTTCTGCAGTAGTAAAAGCAGACATATGTGTTATTTGGTGCTTCAAGCTGCATGCTGCAGCAAACATTAAATGTAAGCAATTCTGCTGCAGCAAACACATTATCCATTTTAAATGTGTACAAATGAATTATACATTTTCAGTGCTATATGACTGTGTTTCACTAGATCCCAAATGTTGCCAAAAGCTATTTAGGTAGCAGAATCATGCATCTAGCCAATTGCACATTGGAAATGTAAAAGACTCAAATACAGCTAAGTTTCCATTTGATATTGAATTATAATTTAACTGGAGATTTAAAATATTGCAAAAAATGAAATTTGAATAAGACAGCATTTACATCAGCTTTGTGCGAGAAGATGATACAATTCAGACACCATCAGAAAAAAGAAAGAGGATGCTTTCCATCCAAGAATGCTTTTCGTTTTATCAAAATAAATCAAAAATGTCATTCATTCTGTGGTTGGCTCCTTTGTATGAGAAAAGTAGCTTCTCTGCCAGGTCCCTCTGTGTGGGAATCTTCCGATTATTTCTCATCATGGTCCATTGTATTTTTGTTAACTTTACAAAGCAGCCCTCACTTCTTGGTCAATGCATACATTACTCTGCTGCTTTCCATCTAATGTTACTGTAATGTTTTAACTCATAAAGGAGGTTCAGGAATATTATAAGTTTTTGGTCCACTGGTTCTGGCTGCCATCAGCTATTTTTCCAATCCTCATCCAAAATGGAATCAATTGGGCAATCACATGATTTTACTCCATTTAATTTTTTTTTTTTTTATTCAGCAAATGCATTTCCATCTTACTTTGTTGCATTTCTAATAACTAAAAAACCATTCAATCACCTGAAGCGAGCATACAAACCATTTTGTAAATTTTGACATTTTTATTCAATATTTACCATTTCCATCAAGCCTTTTACATATGATGTGTCAAAATTCACAATAAAATACTGGTATAGAAATGTGTGTTCAAAGATGTGCAAGTTACCCATTTTGAACCTTTTGCCCATGCAGTCTTCCCCTGAGTAGTGAAGCCATTGCCATCTTTATGTCTGAAAGACTTTTTGTACCCAATCATGTAACTGACCTGTTGCCAATTAACCTTATTTAGAGTGAGGTGTTCCACCAGGTGTTTTTTTTTTTTTGCATCATTCTATTTTTCCAGTCTTTTGTAGCCCTGCCCCAACTTTTTTGAAATGTGTTGCTGCCATCAAATTCAAAATGAGCGGATGTTTTTCAAAAAACAGTAAAAAAATTTCTCAGTTTCAACATTTGATATGTTGTCTTTTCACCATCACAATCACAATATTTTTAATTAAATATAGGTTGGGTTTAAATGATTTACAGGGGCAATTCATTACAATCCCTTTTATTTAGATCTCAGTTTTTACTGACACCATCCCAACTATGGTTCTAGGGGAAATTGGGTTAAATGATTTGAAACACTCCCTTTTATTTACGGTCAAAAGTTTTAGGACACCCCAATTTTTCCAGTTTTTTATTGAAAATTTTCCAGTTCCAGCCCAATGAATAGCTTGAAATAGTTCAAAGGTAAGTGGTGAACTGTCAGAAGTTTTAAACAAAAGGTAGGTTACCCAGGTTTTTTGTACGCCGTCCAGTAGATGAAAGGATGGTTCCTCAGTATGTGACATCAACTGTCAAACATGGAGGAGGAAGCGTGATGGTCTGGGACTGTTTTGCTGGATCCGGGGTCAGTGACTTACAAAGTGAAAGGCACCCTGAACCAAAACGGCTAAACAGCATTCTGCAGCGCCATGCAATACCCTCTGGTATGTGCCTAGTTGGTCAGGGGTTCATCCTACTGCAAGATAATGACCCAAAACATAAGTCCAAGCTCTGCCAGAACTACCTTAGGAAAAAAGAACACGATGGTAAGCTTGAAAACATGGAGTAGCAGCACAGTCTCCAGACTTAAACCCCATCGAGATGGTTTGGGATGAACTGGACAGAAGAGTGAAAGCAAAGCAACCTACAAGTGCCACACATTTATGGGAACTTCTCCAACAGAGTTGGGAGGAACTTTCCGAAGAATATTTGATTTCCATTGTAGAAAGAATGCCACTGGTGTGTTCAGCTGTTATATCTGCCAAAGGTGGCTACTTTGAGTCAAAAGTTTAAAATAAAAAAGTTTTTTTACTTCAATTGTTAATTTGTTCTATCATGTCAATGCTTTCATTCCAGAGTACAATGAGACATGAAACTGTATAATTTTCGATTAAAAAACTGGAAAAATTGGGGTGTCCTAAAACTTTTGACCGGTAGTGTACATCAGAGTTGGGAATATACTTTGTTTTTGTTTTTTTTTTTTTTGTTTTTTTGTTTTTGTAACATGCACAATTATTTTGCATATGGAAACACCACAGTATGCGACTGTATGCAGTGTTTCTTGGAATGATTTAGGGTAGACTTGTTTAAGCCGAAAACCAAAGAAAGGCAGAGCTTTTGTTAAAAACATGACATTGAGCGAACACTTTACACTATAACCTGCAATAAAACTTACATAACACTAGTGCAACACATGCATATGGAATATGCTGCCCTATTAGAAGGGTGGCAATCTGCTAGGATAAATGCTTATGGCAATCCGTATGGAACAGCCCCATTAAGACTGGAAGCTTCCATTTGCTGACAGGGTATTTCATCTTTGTCACCAGATTGCCAATGATAAGGCCTTGATCACAAGCCAACTTTAAAATAGCGCTGCCTGTGGTGTGGCATGTTTAAAAGGAAGCCATTACAGCTCCAGCAATTACCATTTATATCCGTCCACATTGTCCCTATTTTATTGTAATCTGTTTAAGTGCATTTTGTGTGGGAGGTTAAAATATGAATCCCCATCTCCTGAATGAGGTTGGTTTTCTGCCTGAATTTTGAGCACAATTTACAACAGAATTAATTTGTCCCTTGCAAATATTTGTTCTGCCATTATCCTAGAGCATATACAGACTCTCTCTTATTCCATTAAATCCTAAATCAAGTTTAAAACCCATACTGATGCTGGATGTTATGGTAATTATCAAAACAGACAATGAGACAAAGTGTTTACTAAATGGTTTATCTATAATTTCACATAACTATGACAGATGGCACTGCTACAAACTATGAATCAACATTTTCACTGCTGAACAACATGCTGCTGCCATTGCAGCATACAAACAGAAAAAATTACACAAACTGTCTCAAACTGCCAATTTAAGGCAGTGTTATTTTGTCAGTGAGTAACGTCCATAATTACTTTCTAAGATATTTGGCTTGACACGACCAAGAAATGAGTGAAGGACTGCTTGATTGAATTATAAATTTATTGATGTTTTTCACTGCAATCAGCAGTATTTCTGCAATCCCAGGAATGAACTTGGTCCTTCAGCAACACAATATTTATTTATTTGCTTGGTTTTTAAGCCATACTCAAGAATTTTTCACTCATACGGAAGCTTCCAGAATTGACATGGGAGGAAAAACTGGGTAGAACCTAAATAACCCGCAACACAAGAGCCTTAGCGAGAACTTCACTTGCAACAACTTGATCGGATGGAATGGAGTTAGACCGGGATAGGACTCACATTCTTTAAATATATCTGGAGATACGAGATGGACCTGAAATGCACTGAAACAGGGGTCGTAATCCTGGCAGACATGTTATCAAAATAAAGACTAATTACCCTGCTTTACAATTGTATAAATATCATTGAAAATATAAAAAATTGAGGTAGAAGAAGATGGCATTGAGGTGACGTTTCGTCAATGACAAAACATGATATCATCCACCATCTGAAGGATGCCCATTCCTAGGATGCCAGGGGATTGTCACAACGTGGCTATAAAAAAAAAAAAAAATTATACAGGGCAGATGTTATTGTCTTGTTTTTTGTTTCATGTTTTTTGCTTTTACAAATCAGACAGGTTTTTGTTATTAAAGTTGGGAAAATCACAAGACCGCACCATTTTTTTTCTGTATTTTCTCGTCTAACAATAAACTTGTGTGTAGCTCTCTCAGGTCGCAGCTTTTGACATCTAAGCATGTTACTTTTGAAATAGGTGATAGCCTGCCTGCAGTGGTATCGAGGGAGAGAAAAATAGTGCCCAGTGATTGTGATGTGCGAGTTAATCACTGACCATGGTTTTGTGACAGAAATATATTCCTCTTTAAAACACATTGTTTTGGAGAGCAAAACTTTTTATTTTTCTGACCCCAGAAAACTAGCTGGAACTACTGACTTCAAAACTTCGGGAGGCCAGAACTTTGCCTGTGGGACTCGATAAAAAAAAAAAATCACCTCTCATGCACTACACTGCTGAAGAGGTTTTCATACAACTTGATGTCAAAAAATCCAAAATATCCCTTTAAGTCATATGAAGCAAGTTTGAAATTATGTGGTGTATTATTATTTCTTTCAACAATGGTTAGCGAGAGAGACACCCATCATAACGCACTGATTACAAAGATAAGGAGGCAAAATTTTACCGTCACCTTGCCTGGCTGTCCACCATGTTTTCCAAAATGGATTTGTAAAAGTGGTTGTACAAACTTGATTGGATGCTGCCTGACAGAAGCCTGGAAGAAACACTCCTCACTTGAATCAAGATCAGAATTTTCAGCTTCTTTTCTGTCACATTTCCCTGTTCTCCAATCCCATAAGCCTGTGCGCTGCTCTGCTGCCTGTTTTTGCCTCGATCCTATTGCAAACAAACAAGGAAAAGAAACTACACTCAGCCCCACCCATGTTGTGCATCTGAAGATATGAAATACTTTAGTACTCAGTGAGAATGGAAAGGTAATGTGGGCAGGAAAAGCAACTTTGGGGATGACACTTACGATTTACACATCTGAGCGTAACGTGCTGCCACCGCGACAGTTTGACTACACTTGGAATTCAGGTTCAGTATCAGCAAAAATCAGAAGTATTTCACTCGCTAGCAATGGATTCCCAGTTTGCAGTTTCTTCACGGCACTAGGATTGGAGCTGTCTTTCAGTATTAACTCTTTAGACAATCCGGCACTGTTTTGGCCTTTGTTTACAAAACAGTCCAATGTAAAATGATGAGCACATACAAGCAGATACCAATTAACTTCAGCCAGAGAGTTGTTGTTGATAAATGCAAAAAAAAAAAAAAAAAAATGCCAAAAAGGTGAGATGTGGGGAGGTCGAGCAAAGCTGTGGGAGGGAGGCCACGCTAAACAGCTGCACTGGAGGGTCTTCAGTGTCACCTTTCTCTGGGGTTAGATATACTGGAAATCACTGTACAGCTGGACTGAACTGGGAAATGTATTTTACATAATATGGGTCCTTAAATTGGTTGAAAGTGAAACTTTTTGTACTGCAAAGGAGTAATATTTTTTCCTTTGCTGTTGATGCTCCTTTTAGCAAACTGAATTTTTTTGCTGCAAAGAGATAAGTTCTACTTCATGATATCATTCTTTTTCTTTAGCGAATTGCACTTTTGATTGTGAGTCTTTTTTCCCCTGCTCAAACTAACATGCAAATTATATATGGAAATTTTTCAGTGGGATGTATGCAAATGCGTAAGAATGTGTACATTTTTAGTCTCCTGAAGTATTCATTTTCTCCATTAGATTCCAAAACTTTCTAGGTATTAAATGATGATGCAATGCTTAGCTCAGTCACAAAGTTCTTTTGAAAGCCCTGTCTTTATACCCATCAGTGTTTAGAACCTGTGTTTACCATTTGTCTTGTTATTATGTTCATTTGTTGTTACTTTGAGCCTGTTCTCCAACCAAATACACCCACTAAGGTTGTTTGTCCAAGCAGCTTATTACGACCTAAAGTTGCATTTAAAAGGAGTTGAGTCACCTCTAGCGGTCATTTTAAAAAAATGACAATCTGGTTTCCATTCTCATTGTCGCTGTCATTGAATTGCTAACCTACCCCTAATCCCAACCCTAACCCTAACCCTAACCCTAACTCTACCTCTAACCTTAACCGTAACCCTAGCCCTATTTTTAAGTGTAATTCTAACTCAAACTGCCACTCTAACTCTAACTCCAACTCTACCTTCGTGCTGCCAGCAGGGGCACTCTTCTAGGTCATAAGTCAGGGTAAACAATCTATTTGGGCATGTTTGGAGGAAAGATTTGTTTATTTCAGTTGTATATATTTTTACATAGATTTTCTCACACCCAGTACTGTGCTCACATGTGTTTGTTTTCATCCTGGCTTCTGCACTCGCCCTCTCCATTCTGTTTGATAATCAGTTCTTTTAATTCCCTTGTTTGTAACCACACCCCTCGCCACACTTCCCAGTGCACTAACACTTCTAATTACTTCCCTGCTTGCTTCATCTTTCCTTTATATAGCCCCAGTTTTCTTGAATTTTTTGCAAGTTTGTTTGCCTTTACTAGTCATCACCACAAGGCATTGTTATTCCATTGAGTTTCCCAGTTTTATTCTGTTTTGTCCCGCAGTTTTTCAAGATTGTCTTGCCCTACATGAATTGAAATTTCCTAATTTTGACTTTTGCTGGTTTTGGATTAATGATACTGCTCTCCCTGATTCTGGCAATCTTCCTGCTTGGCTGTTGACCTGTGGACTGTTCGGTAACTTCAATTTAGATTATTCTTTTTATGCAGCATGTTTTGTGATTGGCTTCAAACCAGACCAAGACTAAACTCCCCAAAAAACTTGTGACACTGATTCTCTGCCTGTGGCTGAGTTCTGAGTCTGATCCCTGTCAATACCATGCCACAGAAAACTAGTTCCTACTGTTCCTCTGAGCTAGCTGTATTTTTAATGTATTTCAGCAAGCAAACAAACATCTGACTTCGCACAGCTATGCAAGTTTATGCCCAGCAAGCCCCTGGAAATTGAATAAATGTAAAAGTAGCTTGCCGCTCATAGGCATAGCAACAGATCTGACAAGTTGGCTTTGGACACAGTTCAGACCATCTACATGACCTGATGTGTAACATGCAATTCTAGTTTAATCCCTCTGCCCATAGTGCCACCTCTCATCCATAAAAACCACATCATTTTACTGTGAGTTTGTTTTCTTATAATACTATCACTACTACTATTTGAGTGATGTGTCTGTCTCCTCTGTCTGCAGTGCGTAGCACACAACGTATGTCACTCATCGTACATCATTACGTTACTGTGAGATGAACGCTGGCCTTATCATTGCTCTTTGCTTCACACAGGCTCGATTCAGCCGCGCTTCGTTTCACACAGCCGGACCCCAAGTTTGCAGTGCTGGCTTCAGTCAGTCTGGAGCGAACTCAAAAGCCAAGATGATCTTTCGCTACAAATCCGAGCACATTATGAGATTAACTATGAACACCCGCTAAAACATTTCACTTTGCATCAGCTACACTCACATTATATAACGCCATCTGTATCATAGAAGTAAAGCCAAGCTGATCTTTCACTACAAATCTGAGCACGCATTCGCTAGTCATTTCTAATTTGCTACTGTGTATTAAGAGGCCTTGTACCACAAAAATACTTTTTATTTGAATGATATAGTAATATTAATGCCTTAATGTAATTCAAGATAAAACAACTGTAAACAAGAGTTAGCTAGGTATTTAGTGTTGAGTTGGACAAAGGCAAGCCACCTGTTTGATAAAAATACAAAACATATTCAGAGACTAAATAACACTGCCGTAAAACAGACTTCTTAAGCAGAAAGCGTCTACCACTGCATACATTTATTAGGCCAGGAAAGCTCACATTCAGCATGTTAATGGCAAAATAATGAGCATTAAGTGTCCATAACAATTTCAAGTGAGGTCTGCAAGTGTCCGTCATGGAACAAGCAGAGGATATGGACCAGAGGTCTGCTGTCAGATGTTCAGAGGGCCTTGAGTAACCTGGGACCGATTTCACAAAGACCTCGTAAATTTTATGATCCAACAAAGTCCTCTCATCGCTCAGTTTGCAATTCGCAAAGACCACGCATCACTCACAGTTCACAAAGAGCTCGCTGAAATCAGTTCATCATAATCGCATTGCCAAGCCACCTCTAGATTTTGGTGTGATTTCATACAGCTCTCGTTAAATTTGGCCAATTGCAATCAGATTGCTATCCCTTGATGAAATGGCCATTTATAGCGGGAGCTCCTGACTGCTCGCAAAGTTTAGAGGGGCTTACAGAGTAGCTTGTTTCTTGAGCTGGTAGAAGAAGCTGTTTTCAGCAGAGAAAGGATTATCCTGACAGATGAACTCGATAGTCTCTGAAAGACACAATGCTACTAAAACGACTTTGGCTACCTAGACATGTCATCCTTGAATTTGTCAAACTTATTAAGGACAATCTGGAAAGCCCAACACAAAGGTCCAATGCAAATACCATGCATTTGCAGTTGTTGTGTGCCCTTCAGTATTATTTAACAGGGCATTTCCTGTACACGTGCGGGGATCTAATGGGCCGAACGCAGGCGTCGGTATCTCCTGTAGTACCACATGTATATACTGCAGCGGCTTATCTTTTCTTCAACTTACCCGCATGAAAATCATTTCCAACAAGAAATAAAGAAGGGGTATTTTGATGAACGACATCTGCGAATACCAAACATCATTGGTTGTAGTGATGGCAGCCTTATTGCTAGAAAGAGACCATCCGAAATGAAGACATTTTGATTTGTCGCAAGATGTACCATGCGATTAATGGACAAGGGATTTTGCGATCATTTGCTCAAATTTATCAATTTTGTCGCCAAATGTTTCGCCATCATACAAGCGACCACAACCCCAGTTAGAGGTTAGAGGTTAGGGGGTAGGGTTCGTTTTAAGCTGGTATCAAACAAGGTCGCCAAAAGCATCCTTTTGCGTCTTACATCGACACTTGGTCAGGTAGCGTCAATATATGACGCGTCAGGATAAGACTGGCCTCGAAAACTGTGGGAAGATGAGGCCACACAGGAATTTTGACTTTGCTAAAAGCGACACTCTTGTGGATAGTTAGCAAAGGCTTTTGTGAATCCCCTGCTTTGTTTAAGTTGCTTGGTCGCAATCGCTTCGCTAAGCCATCACATCGCTAACTTTTTGCAAAGTCATTGTGAAACTGGTCCCTGACCCTGTACTGCATGATTGCCCTCAAGTAGTTCCCACTTTAGTTTGCCTGATTAACAATCAACAATCAAACAACTTTTATTGACTGAACAACCAAGACCAATACATGACCTGTAATGATCAAAAATGATAATGACAAAGTGATTTTCTATTCGCCACATTAACATATTTGATGTGAAATTAAAAGAATGGCAATAATCCATGAATAAATGCATAAAATCCAAAACTTTTGTTGACTTTTACCTCTCTTAGATTTTTTTGCATTTAAACTGATTATTGCCATCCTTACAATGTCACTCAGCTGTGTGTTGTGCCTAACAACACCCTTTAGCTGTGACTATATTCAGAACATAGAATGGATTTTTATACCTTATTGATTAATTAGCTTTGCAAGCTAACTTACACAAATCTGTGCCATTTCATGAGTTACATGAGTTCAAAATTGATTAATTTTAAGTCATTTATGTGCTGAAGAAAACACCAAATAACATGGCAATGCAATGTTCGACAATGCTATAGAAAATAAATTTGACAGTCATTCTATCAATTTGTCTTAGCAACTGTTGCTAATCAGGCACAGTAAACTGCAAGTAGATTAGGTTATTAACCCTAAAAACCCTTAAAAACCCGGCAAAAAATGAAGCATTACCCATGTAACAGTATAGTCATGCTACATATCAAATTAAACAGAAGAACCTCAGCTACAAGAATATATAAGCCATTTTTACATGCAATTCTGACACCAATGAAATGAATTACCAAACACCAAAATCCCTTCAGCACCACCTAGTTAACCCACTCGCCACAATTTCGATGCTATTGCTCTGCTGCTTTATGCCACATACACAAACGATAGCTCAAATGAAACCAGAGACTCCACAGATTCCAATGATATGCCCCTCTTTCCTCTACTCCAAAGCATCTGCAAGATATCAGCAAAAGAAGAGCAACAACAGAAACATAAAAAAACAAGAGTATTTACACATCTGAACAAATCTCACAAGTGTCCCTTTCACCTTCATTTTGAGACCAAAATTATTCAAATAGACCTTATGGTTGCAGAGATATGCCCTTTTCAATTTGGGTATGCAATTTTTGGTCTAAAAACAGGCTAGGGTTTAAAGGGTTAAGCATTGAAAGATGAGGTTACAAAAGGTCTTCGTACCTGCTGATGGACCGCTACTGATATGGACAGTCCAGTGGCGGCTCGTGAACTGGCAAATTGGGAGTTTCAAAACAATCCCTTAAAATTAATGATTGGTCACGACCTGTTTTCAATCATTTATTTAAATTACCATTACAGAAACTCCGAAAACTGAACATTATCAGGTGTGGCCAATTTTCATTTAAAATGCATACAGATTACGACTCCGGACTTCTCGCGCTTTTCTTTACTCAGCGGTCAGAAGCAATTCATGTGTTTCGCGATCGTTTAAATGAAATTAGATCATTTGAGATGTCTTTATGCAATTCCATTGCTTCCAACCCCCCCATGCACAAGGACTTCAATTCCGTGCGAGAATCTCTTACATAGCGTACGCGTTGATTGAATAATTGCTGACTACAGCAGAGGAACGTTAATATGCATCTTAAACTCACAACAAATGCGTGAGAGTTGACAGGTATGCATTATAAATGAAAACTGGACACACCTGACAATGTTGAGAGTTTTCAGAGTTTCTGTAATGTTAATTTAAATGAATGATTGAAAACAGGTCGTGACCAATCATTCATTTTAATGGATTGTTTTGAGCCTCCTCTATCGCCAGTTCTCCAGCCGCCACTGGTGGACACTCACTGTCTTCAGTGTAAGACTTTGGGAAGCGACTTCACTTTGGATTATTTATCACAGGGCAAAGACAAAGAATGAATCATACGCATATTATGCCTTTCCTAATAAAGGAACTGATATAATACGTTACTAGTGCCGGTAAATTTCACCAGTATATCTTTGTTTGTGGTGCATGAATATTTGCAGACCAATAGCATTCAATCAGATGTGTGTTTGTTTGGTGTAAATAAGTAGAGGGGCGGGGGGGGTCAAGATACAAATAATACAAAATACAAATAATTCCTGCATCAAGGCCATTGTTTATGAGCTTACAAATTTTTGATGGGAGTCAATTTTATTGACCTTAAATGTGATGACTTTTAACACACATAAGCGGACATTGATTAGATAGGGACGGACATATTTAATCGAAACCATGCCCACTGTACCTATGATGACGTGATTAAAGGTCAAACCGATTTTTATCAATTTGAAGGAAATAGTCTTGGGTGTGAAAAACATACAAAGTTTACAATGTTGTTATGTTAATGGAATGAATACTTTTAGGCATTTTCATGAGGTTATCCAGAATTTATAAAATGAAGAAAAATTTTTTTTTTTTTAAATTTCAGTTTGTTTAATGCCATTAATTACAGAAGAATTAATGATAAAGCTCCCTCAACTGGTCAGAGTTGGTGTAATTAAATTCACCATGACATGAAAACCAATTAATTTGGGCCTGTAATAATGATTGTTACTGTAATTTGGCCAATTTGTCCTAAAACAAACTATAAAAGCCATCCTGATAGACATTTCACTCCTTTTTCATCAGTAACATATTGACTGGCTGTGTTTTTAAATTTAATGACTTTGCGTTGCATAGAGCTTTCCTAATCCCCGCTTTGTGTCACACTAGATAAGTGCACCGTGCTTAATTATGAGCCGCTGTTTGACTCAGCTGCACTTCTGCAATTAAAACAACAGGACAAAGACCGCTCGTTTGAATTACACTAAGCTTCAGCCTGATGATTTGCAAATTGCACGCCCGCATTTTCCGCCGTTGTTTCCCCGAGACCCCTAAATGTGTAAGTGCCCCTCAGAGCTGAGTGAGCATGGAGGGGCCAGAGGGCCGTCCCGAGCGTCGGCACATATGCTAATATACTCATTCACTCTACTCTCCCTTTTATTTCCTCCAGTTAAAGCAAACGCCACTGTAACTGTAATTAAGCTGCACCGAGGCAAACAAGGCCTGCTGCTTTTAATGAAACTATTGATTTTCCTTTTTTTTATTTCAATCACTTTCCCATAACATCCTTCAGGGATGGCGATAGGCGAAACAAAACAGATGCTTTAAAATGCATCTCCTGCACGCGCTTGGCATTAAGCCGTTCCCACTGTCTAATTAAAATCTTGCGGAGCAACAACAGGGACAATACATGGAGGAGACTTCATTGACGGGGAACAGCAGAGAGGCACGGTTAGGGCCAGCAAATTTTGCTGTCGACTTCTTCGGTGGTGGTGGTGGTGGGTGTCAGGATTCTGTGCGGGGCTCATTCTTTGACTCAGCCTCCTCGAGGATTTGTTAATGGGTTGCCTTCACCGTCATTATTAAGGTTCATGTGAAAGAGCACAAGAGTCGTTCAATGTCTGTGGCTGATTTTAGACTCTAGTTCCTTGTAAAAGCGAATGACAGTCATACAGTGACTTGCTGGCAGTGGCTATAAATGTCCGCTGACTTGAGTTCAGTGGAGAAACTGGTTCAGTAAAAAACTATTCAAACTGTAATAAGCTGCCGAAAATACTGAGTAGCACAATCCAACACAAGTTTACAATGATTTAAACATGCATTGCATATCTACTGTATAGAGCATGTTTTCCTGCTATTTACTCAAGAAAGGTTAAGGCTTAAGTGATTTACTTTGGAAATAGGTATTTAGAAAACTAAATCATTTGTGAATCACGATGGAGCCATGACACAATAGCATAATATGCAGATTGTATTACAAATTGCAGACTATTTAACAGTGTGGGACAATTTCTTATGAATACACAATTTTACCTACAGTATATTGCTTCATCAATTTAGCAGATCAAACAGGTTGTAATACAACCAAAGACAAGATCTGAAAATATCGCTTTTAATCCTCATTGTCCGTGTACTGCCATAATTTTTTGTGCCGTGCTTCCATACATGGTCAGTTAACATGACGATCACTCTGCAGTTACATAAAGGTAATGTAATGTCTGCGGTTTATTGGTCTGAGCTGACATCAGTCTGCCACTGTAGGCTGATGATTATTCACTGCCAGTAACAGCAGTTACAGAGACAACATGAACCTTATGTGACTTTTCTCGGTGAGCAGGCACTCGCTTTCTATCTGATTCAGATTTCAGTCAAAAGTATCCAGCTAAACTCACAGAGTTAGAGTCGGCTCTGACAGTTTTACTTTCCGCAAGCAGAAAATTAGTCATCACTTTTCTCCGGTACATCGAAAATGTCAAAGTCTTGCTAAACACAAAGGCACTGGGATACTCTTCATCAGACTAGCTAGAAGGAAGGAGATTTTATTTAGCATCTTCTTTGGGTAAAAAGGAAATACTATCTCACTGTCTTGCTGAATGCAAGTAGTTCTGCATCCCTTATCAGAAAATGTTACGGTTCCCTGAGCTACATTAACTGCAATAACTAAATCATAACACAGTGTGTACAGCTTAACCAGAGACTGCAACTCGGTCGATTTCATTCTACGTCTCTGCCATGTAACTGCCAAAGTGTTCCTCAGCACCACATTGCATAAACCTTTTTGAGGGATGGGAAATCGATGATTTATTTTTTGTAGCCACACTACTGATCACATACTCAAGCATGCTCAGGCAGGTAGCCACGTGAAACATGGCCAAACTGATAATGCGAAGAAGTGAACTAGTTAGCATTACTACTTTCTCAAACTTTCATCAGTAGTTTCCCCTAAGTTTCCTTCTTCTCTTCGCCTTCCTTTTTGTCCGAGGGATGAATCCTCATAGTTCTATAATGAGCATCGTAATTAATTTGACAGCAAGACATTTTTTGTTATTTTGGTTCAAGGTGGCCAGATCTATCACAGGATCTGAATCCAACTGAACATGCATTTTACATGCTGAAGAGGAGACTCAGGGTAAAAAGTCCCTGAAACAACCAGGAACAAAATAATGCCATCTCTTCAAGCGGTCATTTCATGCACAGGATATGTGACCAAATGCTTAAAATGGTTACTTTGATCTACATTATGTCAAACTGTAGGTACAATATTCATCTGATTTGGATTAACACACTCAAATTAAAGCTGACCGTCTGTACTTCACCCTGATTGTCGTCTTTCAAACTCAAAGTTCTAAAATACAGAACCAAAACAAAACATGTTACTGTCCAATGAATTATGGTACTAAGTATGCATAATTAAGCATATAGATATTTTGAAGACAACAAAATGTACTTAAATTATTCCCACCACAAAATGTCCATAAGTGTTGAGTCATGAGTTGAACACAAGACAATCAAATTAACATACAAATAAATAATCTTGAGAAGATGTGCAGGCATCCAATTGTGAAAAAACTTTCATCTGTCAGCGAGATATTTCTTGGAATTTGTCTCTTGTGAGTGGGACATTTGCAGAAATGTCTTTGCAGCAAGGCAACCTTTTTTTTATCTTCTGTACGGTGGGTGCAGTTTGGCAAAACATTATTTACTGTCCTGTTAATAATACATGTGATTATGTTTCTTCAGTCATTCCATCCCCTGCTGTACGCTCATGTTCCTCAAGTAATACTTAATTACGTATATTTCGCTTTTTCACTGGCTACCCATACTTAATAGCCAATTACTATAATTCACTGGCCTTTTGGAGAACCATTTCCCAAGTACGGAAATCAAAAAATTACAGTCATTTCAGCCAATTTTACATGCATAAAAGATGTTTTACCTTTCAAAAATTAAGTTAAAACATGCTGCAATTATAGCTGAATGATTTCTTTCAGAATGGTTTTAAGGGCATAATCAGTGGCTGATGTGTTTGGCATATGAGAGGAGGTCAGCTGACTGCTTTCTTCTCTTTCAATCAAAGCCAAGCTCATAAAAACTGCATAGCGCTCACCTCCAGGCTTCCAAAGTGGAAAAATATTAACATTTAACAGATACTTTTCTCTAGAGAGACACATAGATCAAATGAAATCATAGAACTACAATAAGCAACTGAGTCTTCTGTATGCTATCTGGAGAGACATAAATTAATGCAATTCATGCCAATGCAATGCATACCCTTCTGATTTTTTTTTTTTCGGACACCTTATTTATTTATTTTTTTTCAATACTGAGTGGATAAACTGGTAGAAGAATCATACTGTATGTGTTAGGGCTTCTCAACTAGCTCTTTTTAAAATGTGTTTTCACATTTATTTAATGTGGTCTGCCCCTTAAAATGGAAATATTGATCCGCAGCCTGGGATGTTGAATGGACTATGTGAATGCATTTAAATAACAAAGAAGAAACATGTCCAAACAATGAGTTTACCGATGTAATTAGCACATACGGAAGAAATTGGGGATTTCAATGGGCTGGTGCACTTATGTATGAACTAGGATAAAAATAAACAAATAAATTAGTCTCATGCATACACCACACTAAACATAATCAAGATATTACAGTTAAGAAAATGATGAAATTTCAACAGTGTGAGAAGTATAAGTTTCCCCAAAACATTCATACCTGAGATCCACTGAGATCAATACATTTTTAAAAGTATTTTGTGGGCTATTCAGACTGCTAAAAAAGAAGTGTTCGAAATAAAAAAGAAAAAACAGCATATGTACAAAAACCTCTTTCATATAACAACATAAAAATTTCTGAACAGTGGAGTCAGTCTTAAATTACTTTAAGTTATCTGAATTCAGAAAAGGAATGAAGCATGAAAGTAGAAGCCACAAATAAGCTAAGCTTCATTGGATGGGTTCTATCCAGTCAACTGATAAGTTAACAAGGCTAAGATTAAAAACACATTTCTCAATACGCATGCTGACTGAACCGGTTAAATAAGAATTACACTGAGACTGAAAGCACATTAGTTTAAATACTGTAGCTTCATTGTGGTGCTTTCAATTCATGAACTGTGCAATGGAACAGAAAACTAGCCAAAGTGAATAGCGGCTAATGAATTAATAAAAAAAAATGTGATAAAAGCTGCTCTGAGGGGTAAATCACTACAAAGAGGATGAGTGAGAGTGAGAGAGAGAGAGGAGGAGAAAGAATCCTATCAGTCCCATCAATCCTAATGGTTTCCTACAGAGGAAAAAGATAATTTAAACAAGTAGATATTGTGTCCTTATTGAAAATGTCTCTCTGGTGGCTTGAAATGTCTCTCACCTTTATTTCTGAATAAAAGAGGCTACATAAAGAAGAGAAAAATATAAAAGCCTATTCGCGGAATCATCTCTGGCAAGCAGAAAGTGCCCCCCCCCCTTCTGTAATTAACTGAATTAAAAGCATAAAATAGTTAACGAAACTGTATTCCAGGTCTTGCCCCACACAATCTGGCAGCTTCTTTTTTTTTTATCATGACTCATGTGTTTCAGGCTAGAGGGAGCAGCCCAGAGCTCTGGCAATGTGGCGAAAAATGTCACCGTTAAGTAAAATTAACAGGCTTAATTTGTGTAGAATCCGCCATGAGTCATGGGTTAGATGTGTCTCCAGCTACAAGAGGCTAATAACTCCTCCCCCCACCTATTCTGCACGCCCAATAGAACTTACAATGAATTAACTGCATTTTAGTTTTCACCTTCAGCTCCATTAATCAGCACAAAGAGATGTGTAGACAAGTTACACTAGAAAGAATTCAAGCGGCAAATCTCATATGCACAATTGGGCACTATTAGCCTGGGCTTAATTGGCCTGGCGGTGTAGAAATTTCAAGTACAGCTCTGTTATGGGTGTTTTGTTTCTTAGGAACATCTTCTCTGTGTGGCTGGGGCTGGAAGGGGGGATGGTGGGGGGCATGAGAGAGATAATGAGCCAGGGGCTGGACAGGAGGGAGGGGGGTGGATCGCGAAGAGATTTGGCCAAAGACCAGCAATGCTTTTCCTCTGTAGAAGAAGAGGGGAGATGAGAGGGGGGAAAAAAACCGTAGTTAAAATCCAAATGAAAATGAGGTGCAGTATCTTGGTTAATTGTTAGCAGAGAGATAGACATGACAGTGTGGCCCGAAAAGTGGCTGCCAGCATGAATCTTGCTCTCAGAACTTATTGAGCGAACCCGTAGGAGTTCACAAACTAAAGGTAGACAGCCTACTGCCACTGGTCCCCAAAAGTCTCTCCGATCCCTCAATGGAGACAAAAAAAAAGTAATCACTTTCCCGTCTGCCTCTCTGAAAGGGACAAAAACAGACCACAAAATTTGTTTTCATGCGAATTTTCTAGTATTTGTAGAATTTTGGAGAATTTTTCAGTCCCTGCAAAGCCGTTCCAAACAGGCAAAAAATTGGCAAATAAAGCCTCTGTTTTATTTTTGACCAAGGTCAAAAATCCCCATTGTATCATCGCAGTCAGTACCTCTTCTATACCTTTATGGCAGAACTCAATGTGTCTGCGGGCCTTGGGAAAACCGATGACCTGCCCTGCAACACACGGGCTGGACCACTTCCTCTCATTGGTGTTCAATACCCCCACTCTCCCACGTATTAAAGCTCATAAAAGGCTGGTAGAGTGCTCTTTTAATGAACTCCTGAAATCATTGATTACAATGTGTTCTGTCCTTTCACTTCATATTCAGGGTCTAATTTCTCCTATTTGTCATCTCCATCTCTGTTTCCCCATCCAAACAGACAGGAAGTTGTGTAGGACCTTCTAAACTGTAGCTTGTGTGAACTACAGTGATAAACTAAGCGACCACCTGTTAAGAGTACTGAAGTGACTAAGTCACACTGGTGTCAGAAATAAAAATTCCTCTTTATTTCACCAGTAAACTTTTTAGAAACTCAGTTTTGAAATACTTCCTGGCATTTTTAAGCCTCCATCGATTTAGCGATTGTACATCATATTTCCAAGTAACCACACATATTCTTGATTGCAGTCAACTTTAATTTGCATAGTTTCTTGCTGATATGTTAACCTATTTTTTGTCTACAAACTACATGTCCCATGATCCACTTGGTCACTAATCTCTAGCCTTGCATCAAAGTATCTTTAGCCACAAAACAGTTAAGTAAGCTAACTTTAGATAGGAAAAGCCAGAGCCATGTAGAGAGAGAGAGTTGCGTCAACTCCATTTACTCCAATGGGCCACTTTTTTACAGCTATGGAGGGCCGTGGAGTCTGCTAATAGTTCCCGGAAGTTAGCGACGAAGACTTGTCTAGCAGCTGAGTTGAAGCGGAATGGACCGTTCACGATGATCTTTCAAAACATAAGGCGTTTAAAGAATTAGACGGTGTATTGTCAGCAGATCTGAATTAAATTAACACGTACAGTAAAGCGTTTTACAAGATTGTCCCCTGCACGATTCTAGAGATATTTAACGTTTACGGACCAAAAATTAGGCTAGGATATTAGCTAGGTACAGTTAGCAACATAGTTACGAGCAGTAACCATGATCAGCAGCATAATTGTAAGGCAGTGGCTATTTTTATGACGAGGCATAAGAATAATTCCGGGGCTATTTTTACAACTATGATGACGATTTGCGCATGCGCACAGAACCATTTTTCGAACTTTCACAAACCCACATGGAAAGAATCTATATGAACATATATGCGCATATATGCAACCTATATGCTGCATTTATGCCGCATATAGGCCAAATTCAGGTACATAGTATATGTGCATATACAGGGCATATAGGTCTCCTATATCACTTCTTTATATTCACATATAGGCCCTATGTACATATAAGGTATATGTCTCCTATTTAGCTCATATACCCAGTGGCAGGTTCTGTTTGTCATACCTATTGTATAGCTCATATCTCACTTTTGCAACTGTCATACATGATGCTTAGCTCATATTTTTATTCTCGAGGTAACATCTGCATGTTAGTCCAAAGTCCCTTACAGAAATAACAAGAATTTCACGCAATAACTTATTAATCGCATGTGAACACCTGAAATTGGAATCATATTTGATCCTAAATACATGCTGACATGTGACAACAGCACGTTATGTGTAAACCAGTCATTATTAACTATGGCAAGTGAGAGGAGACAAAAAGCTATGATATCAACACAAATATCTAATACTATTTGTTACATTTTTTTCCTGAAACATTAACAATAACAAGGTCATCAGTTCTTTCTTGACCATACTTATTTCCATTCTATGAAGATTGAGTTGTGTATTGTGGAAGAGAAGGAAATGTATAAAAACAAAATGGTTTGATTATGTTTATTTCATCAATTAAGCATTGCCAGATTCACCACATTAGATAAAATTGGATTCACATCATTACAGCTCATACACATCCACTGAAAGGTTATACACTACACTGTTACATCCACCAAATGCAATGTTTTCTATCTTGTCTGTAATGCAGTTTCTAGATGAATATGGCTCAGAGGTCCTTAGTCTAAATGTAGCAAAATAAAACGAAAATAACAAAATAAAAGTACATAGAAGAACATACATTCAAGTAAACATGCCTTTCAAAAGTCATTTTCATCCCCACATCTATTTGAGCATTTCACTGTGGTTAATAAATTTGAAGACAAAGTCTACATTTCTGTTCACAGTTTTAATGAACAGACGCTTGTCTTTTATCTGAGATGCTTGTATAGCTACTAAAGGTCCCAGACTTTTTCCTACAGGGATGAAATAACAAGGATTCTTAAATTCCCACACGGAAAGAACCTATATAAACATACAGGTTTTAATCCCGCCTCGTATCAACCAGCAGTGGTCGGCAGCTCTTTTCAGAAGTAGCGCGCAATTGGCCAATGCGCTACAGGGATGCAAATTAGGAAGGGCCTGCTGGGAAGGGTTATGTAGATTGGTTATGTAGATTAGTCTCCTGTTGGCCAGACGGGCCCTCATGAAGAAGATTCTGACTTCACACTTGTCTGAGTATCCTCCGCCCTCGTTTTGAGTTTATGAAGTCCCACCCAATGAATGTATAAAAAGCTGTGGCTAAGTACTTGTACATAGTTCCCTAATTGGATATCCGAAATTCGGGTGGGATTGAAGATGTGAAATAAAAAATTTAAAAAAGACATATAGGTTTTAATATAGGGCGACATATAGGTTTTGCATATATGTGACATACATAAAATTGGCTATTTTCATATATTATAGGTACATATAGGTACATATATGTACCTATAACACATGAAAACGGCCAATTTTATGTATGTCGCATATATGTGAAACCTATATCTGGCCCTATATTAAAACCTATATGTTTACATAGGTTCTTTCCGTGTGGGAAATCATGGCGTCGTCGGCTGTTTTTGCTGTTGGTAGCGAATTTTTCAAATTTGAAGAGTGGAAAGCTGCTTTAAAACTCTGGGAAAAAGAGAATTGTGTGAATTTATATACAAGGTCTTCTAGGACAATTGAAGCAGGCAAGAAGAGAGCTCCAAAGAGGCACTTCAACCCAAATTTGAAATTTTTTTCTGTTGATACCTTGCCGCCATATTCTTGCTGCCTGGAGACACCTCGACCAACCATTATTTGCTGCCAGTCTCTGTGCAGAAAGGTGGACGGTAGCGTATTTCAAGGTAACTCATCGCATATACAGAACGTCTTCACCCATGCAACAGGTCGACGATCAAGGTGTCCTGGATCCACCTCATGAGCCTCACGTTAGCTTGAAAAGTGTCAGCTCAAACTTGCGTTCTGTGCTGTCTGAGCAGCAGAAATACTGCAAGTGCCACGCCGTCGCCGTCACCAGTGCTCAGATAGTATCTGAGCAGGGGATGACTGATTTCAACTATAATATGGGTATAATGGAGTCCCTACGCGATCTTTTGAATGCGAGAAAGAAAGTTGCCAAAACTAAGAATTACTGCTTGTCGTAAAAATAGCCCTGGAATGATTCTTATGCCTCGTCGTAAAAATAGCTCCAGAATTATTCTTACGCCTCGTGGTAAAAATAGCAACTGCCTAATTGTAAACTCCGTTCTCTCAATGTCATTTCATCCAACCTTGCGAAATTAGAGGAAAAATGCTTCTTAAAGTGATTTTTTTTGCGGAGTGGGGTGGAGGAGTGAAATTTTAAAGAAGTAACGTAAATATAACATCAGACTGGCCATAGTAGTGGAGGAGAAGTGAAGTTTTCTTTGAGTACAAGGTAGCTAACGTTAGCTAGTATAATAAAGTTAACGTGACGGAACAAGAAATAAAAGAGCCATCGTTTGCTTTGACACATCGCTATTAATATTGATTGAAGGAGCTATTTTTTTCTTCTATACAGTAAACTCAAACGTAATATATAGTTTTGAGTGTTTTAGGATTTGAGATTCTATTGACCATTACCTGTCAATATTATGTTGCTGCTCAGCTAATTTTGGATTGATGATTAAGGGAGAGGGATGCTGGAGGACCAAATAGAAGATTGAGAACAGAACGTATTGGCCAAATAGGCCAAAAATTTTGGAAAATGAAGCATAGAAAGCAAAGTGGGCAATCATACTGAATACCAAAAATATTGAGCTGTACTGTAGTACTTATCTGAAAGACTGCAAAGAACATGATCCAACTTTATACAAATTCCGGTATCATCTGTGACTGATGCCACGTGCCATACTTTGTTCAACATCAGCAGCAAAAGCTGTTGATCTCAACTACTTGAGTTTCATAACTTAAGTTGGGAAACAAAGACCACACCTCATCTCTCAGCACAATTTCCCATCCAAGCCTATGGAGGTGTGTCTAACCTCTTTCCTGTCTTTTCTCCCCCTCTTTCTCTTTCAGCAGAAGAACTGCAGGGGATTTCTGAAGAGGCAGAGGACTCCCTGCAATGAGACAGACACCACTCACCCTACACCCAGAGTCTTAACTCCCTAAGCTGCGCAAGCCTTTCCCTTTTCCTTATTTTTAATAAACTGGACAATAAGATTCCAAATCCTGTGGTCTTTTTGTCGTGAAAAAGTGCAAGTGCAGTGTTTGAATATGATTACCTCACATTTTTGTTGTAATTTTTTAATGATTGTTAGATTTCTCCTGCTGAATTGAGCCAACAATTTTTTTCTCTTCTCCACATCAGTGGAGAAACCGTACATTTGTACTCAACCTCCCAGCGATTGGAGCATCCCCACGCAGCACAGCAAACCATGGAAGAGATTGTACACAAGGATAACATGGAGGAAAGGGCACAGATTAACTGCTTGACATGCTATTCAGGTTTCTGAGTTTATTCAAGATTTCGTTTTCATGAAGCAATTGCAGTATATAAGTGCAAAAGATACAAGGTACATATTATGTAAGTCGTGACCTCAGTATTATAAGGTTCTATTATGTATGTGTTTCTTGGGCACATAGAACCTTATAATTCGTCCCATGAATAACAAGAGGTCGCAAGTGACTTTCCTGATGAAACCTGTTTTTCTGCACCAGCGGTGCAGAAAAACAGGTTTCATCTGGAATGTCCCTTGCGACCTTTTGTTATTCATGGGACGAATTCTAAGGTCACAAAGTGTTTGTATGTGTATAATGATATGAATGTGCGTTTTAAGATTAAAGATACATTTTATTGAACCCCGTGGGGTAATCTGTCCTCTGCATTTAACCCATCCTATAGTTAGGAGCAGCGGGCAGCCATAGAGCAGGGCCCGGGGACCAACTCCAGTTCTAAAGCCAGTTCCTTGGTTAGGGGTACTAGTAGGAGTGTTCCTATAATGCATGTTTTTGTGGGTGAAACCCATGCAAAAATGGGGAGAACATGCATACTCCACACAGAAAGGCCCCAGGCCACATTCAAGCCCGCAGCCTCCTTGTTGTGAGGCAGCAGTGCTAACCACTGCGCCACCGTGCCGCCCATTAATGTGCCCTGTATTGTCTGGATGTGGTGTGTTCAATGAACCCTTTTAAAACATTTCTGTAAATGCAAGCCTAAGATAAATTTATACCTTACTGTGTGCAAAAAGTCCATAACAAAGTTCTTTGAATATGCATCAATGTATAGTGATTAGTGCAGGGGTGCATAAGAATTGTAAACAGATAAATTGTAATTATTTGCAATGCATTTTCTAGAACCCTAGTCACACTGGAGGCGGAATGAGCCGGAATGTCGTCAGAATGAAAATTCTTTGTATATTCCTGGATATTTGAAGTGCGTTCTAAAAATTCTGACTGCATTTTGAGCGCATTCCTAATATTCGGGCCCATTCTTGTGGAAGGCCCGAATGTTTTGCTCATGCCCAAAATTTTCCAGGTGCATTCGAAGTGGAGAAATATCGAACGGCATTCGAAGTGTATTCTAACTGCACTCTGACTGCATTATAAATATTCTTACGGCATTCCAACAGCATTTAAAACATTCTGATCGCATTCGAGGGAGAATCGAAATGGCAAGCCATGTCAAATCCTGCCAGAATGCGCCTCTAATGAGCCAGAATGCACCTCGAATGCATTTCGATTGCTGCAGGAATCTATTTCGATATTAAAACAATTCAGCTGGAATGTGCTTCGAATGCCGTTGGAATCTTTCGATAGCCGCTGGAATCAGTGGCGGCTGGTGAACTGGCTTAAAAATAATGATTGGTTATGACCTGTTTTCAATCATTCATTTAAATTACAATTACAGAAACTCTGAAAACTCTCAACATTATCAGGTGTGGCCAGTTTTCATTAATTACGCATACCTGTTAACTCTCACACATTCTCACACATTTAGTGGCATATTTACATTCCCCCGCTGTAGTCAGCAATTAATCAATCAACGCATATCGGACACTCCTGTTGCATTTTAAGTACATTCTGAGTATTCGAGCTGCACTCTGTTTGAATTCTTGGACGTTCCAACCATATTCGGCGGCCATTCCAGGAGCGTTCTGACTGCATTCAAGGTGAATTCATACAGCATTCGAGGCACCTTCCAACCAGACTTCGGGTGGAGTTCAGGCAGCAATCGAACCGCACTCGTACGGCATTCGAAGTGTATTCTAAATATTCTGACAGCATTCTAAATATTCCTACTGTGTTCCAGCTACATTCAAGCTGCATTCAAGAGCTAATACACCCAGAATGTGCAAGAATCATTTGAGGCGGGTTCGAATTGCTTTCTAAGTATTCGAACGGAATTCTTTCAAAGCTGTAAGAATTTTGGTCAATTTGAAATTCCCGCTGGAATGTTGCGCGAATTCTTCATTCAGGCTGGTTCTGCTTGATTCTTGCTGATTTTGAATAAGTGTGACGGGGGCTTAAGATAACACTCCTAACATTACGCTGCTGATAATAATCCAGTGACTCATTATGCTGTCAGTTGATAATCATTGATAGTCACCTGTCAGTCTTCTGCCCTTTCTGAAAGTAAGTAAAACTTTATTTATATAGCACTCTTCCCAGCACGTATGCACAGAGTGCTTCACAGTGGTAAAATTAAAAAAAAAGAACATGCAAAAAGTACACACAACAAAGAGAAAACACAAAAAACAAGGAAATACCATGAAATAGGCTAATGATGGCCAAAAGTCTGACTGAATAGGAGTGTTTATAACCAATTTTTGAAAAAGAGTTCAGAGGACAAGGCTATCAGGACCTGGGGCTTTGTAAGTGAGCACCAGAACCTTAAATTGGATCCGGATGTGCACTAGGAGCCAGTGTAGAGAGGTTAGGATGGGAAGTCATGAATATTAAATTAGTCATTATTGAATTGATTACTTGGGTCCCCAGTTTCCATGGGATTTTTAAAAACCACAAATAATTAAAGAAATGGTAGAAAATTAAATTGAATTTTGAAACATTCCTTCCCCTACCTCTGCTTATATCAATAAACATTAGGATGGGATTAAACTTGCGTCTTAGTCAAAACCAAAAACAAAGAATTCAAAGCAATCAATAACAGAACACACTTTAAAATGACTAAAATTGTTATGATTCTGCTATGACTGTCATGATTCTGATCTGCTTTGCCATGTTTTGATGTTCTGTCTGATTTGGATTTGGATTTCTGCAATGTCTGACTATTCTTTGAAATGTGTATTGTGATTTGGTAACTTAGAATTGTTCATGTATCATCTTAGTTTAGTTTTTCCATGTTTTGCATTTTACCGTAGTTACACTCCGGTCCATGTTTTTGTTATCACCATGCATTGCACTTTGTCTCCCCCTGTCTGGTCTCTTGTCTGCTCACAGCCCCAGTATTGCGTGCCACTCTTTCGGGTGATTTAATGGATTCTGGTTTTCAACCATTCCTTCCAATCTCGTTTACTTCCTTCTTCTAGCTTTTTCTGGATTACTAACCAATACTAACAGTTTGTTGTTTTTGTTAAATTACTAACCAAGACTAACATTGTACATAGTACTAACTTACTAACAAGCACTAGGGATTGTATAGCTGCACTCTACTAATTGACTAACGATCTCTCAGCATTCGCCCTGTTCTAGTCTCCGCCTCTGGCCTTCACTCAATTTACTTTGCAGTTCTTCTAGCAGATTCTCTGCACCTGTCTAATCACTGTTCTGCTACTCACTCTGTGCACGTAGAAATCCCTTACCGGATCTTTTTGTTCTGTCTATAGGCTGTCTTATGATCCTTGTCCGCGTTTTGGCTTTTGCCTATTTCATGTGATTAGGTTCTCCCTCATGTTTGCTTCCTTTGTAATTAGCCTCATTTCCTGCACCTGTGTTCTATGTATCATGTGATCTCCCAGGAGTGTATATTAGGTGTCTTTTCACAGCACTTCCTTGTCAGAACGTTTCTCTTGTTTACCTGTGCTGCTTTTGTATTCGCCTTGTACTCATAGTGTTACTCTTCTGACTGGACCGTCCGACTTATGATTTTTGGCTCTGCATTTTTGATTATTGTTGCATCTGTGTTTACGAACCCTTTTTTGCCCGACTACGATTTTTGTGATTGCTGCCCTGTTAACTGTTTGGATTACGCCCACTGGTTTTTGGTTTTTGCTTCTCTGACAAACCTGTGCCTGTGTACCAAACCTATTTTTGCCTGACCACGAGTACTGTGTTTGCTGCCCTGGTTTTCGACTCTGTTTCTGCCCTCCTGGATTGTGACTTTTGGATTGTGGACTCTGTACCTTTTGCCTTCTGCCCTGCGGGGGTTACCCCCCTCGCTCAATAAAATTACTTTACCTGCAATCCTGTGTTCTCGCGACTGGTTCCTGAACGACACCTCACAAAAATTTGTTTTAGTAATTCAATTATTTTAATATTTATAAGGCAATAAAACTGAATACTGGGTGCAAATGTTCAACATTCTGCTGTTAAATGTAGCTTTTTCGCGGTTGTTTAACGTTGATGTCACTTAGATGAGATGGCAAACGTGAAATCAAGCCAAAAATATGTCAACAAGGCAGAAATGATGCTATTTACTAGCTACTAATTACCGAAAATCGCAGGTATGTCTCTCTCTAGCCTATTTGACGTGAGCATTTAAATTGCCCGCCAATAACTTCCTGGAACTATTTGCAGTCTCCATGAATCACGTGATGATCAAGAATTTTGGACTTCTGTTGACACCACTCTCTCTCTCTACATGGCTCTGGGAAAAGTCATCTTATGTTTAGCCACCTTGGTATCCTTGAGCAATATTCTTTGTTTTTTCTAAAGGGGGTGGAGCAGGTTTAGAATGAATTACAGGCTTTTTGCACGCTTGTGTGGTGGATATTTAGTTCAAAAAAATGAACTAGAAACTGAGCTACAAATGCATTAGCATCACATTTTTAGCAACAAACTACAAATTTTGTGTCTACTTGCATTCTTATTCCCCATAAATTAATCTTGGAGCATACTGGCTTGTTAAATTAATTCTAATTCGATCAATGTTGGGAAGTGTTTGAACCCCATCATAAATTCCCATGGAGTTTTTACTTACGACACCAGAAACCAAGTAGCAGTAGCATAGTCACTTCAGTATTATACACAAGGCAGTTCATGGAAGTACTACTTAATCGCATGGCAGCATGTCAATACTGTAGAAATTTATTTGGTGTTCAGACAAAACAGAATGGGGAAGGAACGTTATCCAAGTTATTTTGATTATGGAATGATTGTTGATGCTGGACAGGGTGGTTTGAGTATCTCCGAAACCGTTGATCTCCTGATATTTTCATAAACAACAGACAGTAAAAATAACTGAGATAAGTTGGTCCAGTGAACAGCAGTACTACAGACAACAATGTCCTGTCAGTACCTTGTCAAAAAGAATAGCTAGATAAGTTCAAATGACTGGAAACTGACTGGAAAGTGACTGTTGAAGACTGTGAGAACACACCTTGGTCAAACAAATCTTGGTTTTTCAGAATTCTGGGAAACCAAAATGATTCTATGGATCCATCTCTTTATTACATGGATCAGAATTCTGATCATGGTGTGGAGAATGTTTTGTTTTTTTAGGTGTCGCATCCTTTATACAAATGAAGCATTACAATATTGCCATAGCTAACTTGCGTATTGTTGCAAAACAAAAGGTCACAGTCTACCCATGGTTTGATTTGATCTTATTTAAGTTTGGTGATGGCTCTCATCTTATTTTAGTCTGTTTGTCAAGTGCAGCCAGTAAGAAAATAAAGAAATCTCACTTTTCATGGATGTAGACAGATTAAAACATGAGAACTGTTGTCAGCTTAGGACAAAAAAAAAAAAAAAATGCCACAACCTTCAAAGCTATTTTGGTGAAGCCTTTGTATCGCCAGCTGTTTAGAGCATTAACCATTTACCATGCGATCACTGAATTTCTTCCGGGGTTTTTTCTGTATTAAAAAGAAAACATAAACCATTTTTGCTTCATGATAATTCTTATCACTTTAAATAAAATGATTACTGCCGTTGGTCACCTCTCACTGTCACCTGGCAGCTGTTAATGCAACAAAACTGGTAAAATGGCAACAATGCACCATGTAGTACATAAAAGATGGAAATTCAATTGCCATTTTCAAAATTGCCTGATCTGCTATGATTTACTTTCAATACATTAGTGTTAAAACCTGCCCCATTTACCACAGAACCCGGCAATAAACATGTTCAAGAGCGACTGCGCTAAACCTTGCATAAGGATTCTCGGCAGAGAAATGTGTCACTTGGGTGCAGTCTTTGTTCTACTGCACTAACTGCTACCTCATTGAGAGCAGTAGCACGCGGCGCCTGCACATGCAAGGTTCCTTTTAAGCCAGTGCCAGAATGACAGCTGAGACAGTGATTTGGACTCTTAATGCCTCTCCTCACATGAAAGAAATCGAGGCCATGGTTTCTTCCTGAGGTTGCGAAGATCCTGTGGGGGCTACCACATGTCCCAGGAACATCCGACCCTCCTTGAGCAACTGCCGGTAGCAGGCACTGATCTATGCATTTACAAAATGAACGTGGCAAACATGCTGCATGATTAAATGGCATACAGCCTGAAGCAAAAAAACTATTTCTCTCTGCACAGGGGACTGTAGAATGAGGAGTTAAAGGTCTTGTTCTGGTTCCTATATCCATTCTTAAAGGAGGTAGTGTTTCTGGAGTTGAGAGGAAAATAATTTAATTTCATGATGCTGAATACCCTCTTCACATCCAGCTCAATCGCTGTGAAAACATAAATAACCAATCAAATGTGTACGAGTTCCTCTCTAAATTAGGTATGGTCACGGTTCTTGCCGGCACATTGCTAATGCAATGAGGGTGACCAGCTTCCCATTTAGTCTTGACTCTTTGTGTTCTATTCACCTTTTGGACACGTTGGTAGAGCTCGCCAAGTCAAATGGACCCAAAACATTGGTGTGATTTTAACATAGTTCCGAAATAAACACAAAATACGTAAAAATACTTCATAAAAATTTGTGATTATCACACTTCTAAACAATAAAGATAGCACAGATGATTAACGTTTTCCTATTACATCTGTCAGATTACATTTAACAACAATAGTACCATGTGTTTTTGTGATTAAAGTCACGCTTTGAGCGGAAAATTCGCTATACTGATGACATTATTGATAAATTTGAAATGAAAAATGCAGTGTTAACAAAGAAAATTGGCCAGTGGTAAATTCTGGGACAGTGGTATGCGGTTAGATATGTCTCTGATGACATGCATAGAGTGCAAAGAATTTTCCTTCAATGAACTACTCATCAAAACGAGCAAACTTGATGACGCATTTGATCACTTTTGACATGATTGTTCAGGGAATGCTAATTACTGAACCAAAATATTGGCAAAACAACTTATTCATCAGTTGCCAAGTAAGCAGATGGAATGGTTTATTTGATTGAATAAAAGTCAAAGGCTTTGTTCAGTCAATGTTGCTTTGATTTGGCAAATTAAAAAGTGCATTACAATGTTTCTCAAAAAGCCTGTGATCCAAGAGATTTGCAGTGCATGGCGGTTTCTTTTATTTTGGATACAATTAGAAAATGGGACTCATTCATGTTTCAGTTTTAATCTACTTACTGCTTTGCATGTTTTTAAATGACAGTGACCAGATTTTTATACTTAAAGCTATTAAAACCCAGGTGACTCCACTTGTCACTTCAGACACTGTATTAAAAACAGTAAAAATCTATTAATAAAAGACTTTTCCAAGTAAAAGATGAACTGTCTTACAAACCACAATTCCAATGAAGTTGGGACGTCGTTAAAACGTGAATAAAAACAGAATACATTGATTTGCAAATCCTTTCCGACTTATATTCAATTGTGTACACTACAAAGACAAGATATGTAATGTTCAAACTTCAAACTGATAAACTATTGTTTTTTTTTTTTTTTTTTTGGAAATTTTCAATCATTTTGAATTTGATGCCTGCAACATGTTTTAAAATAGCTGGGACAGTCCATCTCAGATGAGCTCGAGTCCAGAGAAGCCGGCGGCGTTTCTGGGTGTTGTTGATATACGGCTTTTGCTTTGTATGGTAGAGTTTTAACTTGAACTCGTAGATGTAGCGACAAACAGTGTTAACTGACAACGGTTTTCCGAAATATTCCCGAGCCCATATGGTAATATTCTTTACAGAATGATATCGGTTTTTAATGCAGTGCCACCTGAGGGACCGACGGTCACAGGCATTCAATGTTGGTTGCCGCTTACGTGTAGAGATTTCTCTGGATTCTCTGAATCTTTGGATGATATTATGGACTGTAGCTGACGAAATCCTTAAATTCCTTGCAAGTGCAGGTTGAGAAATGTTGTTCTTAAACAGTTGGATTATTCGCTCATGCAGTTGTTCACAAAGTGGTGAACCTCGCCCCATCCTTGCTTGTGAACGACTGAGCATTTCGGGGATGCTCCTTTGATATCTAATCATGACACTCATGACACACATGACACCGGTTTCCAATTAATTTCACTTGTGGAATGTTCCAAACAGGTGTTTTTTGGGCATTCCTCAACTTTCCCAGTCTTCTGTTGCCCCTGTCTGACCTTTTCTGGAACGTGTTGCAGGCATCAAATTCAAAATGAGTGAAAATTTCCAAAAAAACCCCCAATAAAATTTATCAGTTTGAATGTTAAATTTCTTGTCTTTGTAGTGTATTCAATTGAATATAGGTCAAGGAGGAGTTTGGGCAAAGAGAGTTTGGCTTTAAAATGAATGGAAGATGACACTGATTGGTTCATTGCATTTTTTGCCCAGAACACACCCATTTATTAAGCCACAATGCCTTGCACATGACTTAGACATTCGCATTGATTTTAGTTCTGCGTTTAATACGGTCCAACTGCATCTTCTTGTCCCGAAGTTGGTGAACATGGGAGTGAATCTCCTGATTATTAAGTGGTTTTATTCCTTTTTAACTAACGGATCACAGCAAGTAAGGGTCAATAGCTCTCTGAGTCTAAAGTGTGCAATACTGGTGTTCCCCAGTGCTGTGTGAGCTCACCTATTTTGTTCACTCTTTACACTGATGAATACAGAAGCAAGAACTCCAACAACCACATCATCAAATTCTCTGATGACACAGTTATTCTGAGCTTATGGTGCAGCGATGACTGTCACAGAGAGTTAAAATTCTGGAGGATATAGCTCTCTTTAAATTTTGGTGTGAAAGTCACCACCTCATCCTCAACACACGTAAAACCAAAGAAATGATATTTGATCCTCGTGGACATGTCAATCATGATCCTAATTGACAGCTGCATAATTGAACAGGTGAGCTCCTACAAGTACCTAGGTGCTTTAACGGATGACAAGCTAAAATGGTGTGACCACGTAGACTTTCTCTGTAGTAAGCTGGCTCAAAGAACTCACTTTCTCAGAAGGCTGCAGCTGTTTGGTGTTGATATTCTTTTATTCTATAACGCTATTCTGGAAAGTATCATCAGATATGGCATGACAGCCTGGTATGGCTCCCTAACTGTACAACTAAAAAACAAAATCATAACTCAGGTGAAAATAGCCATGAAAATTATCGGACAGACAGATTACATCTCTCTTCAATCCATCTTTGAAGATAAAGTCCTGAGACAAGCACACAGAATTCTCTCTGACCCCACACACATCATCCATCCAGAATATGTACTTCTTCCTTCGGGCAAAAGCAATAGAATCAGCAGATACAAAACCAACCGTTTTAAACTGTCGTTCATTCCGTCATCCATAACTCTTCTAAACAATACCGGACACTGCTCTGTTATTCTTTTTTGTTATTTATTTCGTTATTTATTACCCAGGTTAATATTGTTGACTATGTGCAATACAGAGTTTGTGATTTCTAACTCTTTTACTCATTTTATTCACTTGTTTTTTTTAATCCAGGTTTTTATCCTGGCGACAATGTGCGATCGTGAGCTCTCCGATACTCTCTGCCCCTCGTGCACTCACCTCTGCTGCCTGTAACCTGTTCTAACTGTGCACTTAATCCCTTGTCCGTTATACTTGTGTCTTGTACATATTGTTGTGTTGTATTTTGTTGTGCAGCTGTATCTGGAACTTTTAGCCCACAACGAATTTCCCTCTGGACAATAAAGTATACCGAATCTAATATAATCTAAACATGTCCACTGTAAAAGGACAACCCCTAATCTGAAAAAGTTGGCATTTTATGCAAAATTCTAATAAAATTGGTCAATCAAAAGGGAGTGATTTGAACGTAGAGGTCAGCGCAGGACAGATTTTTCAGTACAGCACTTGCCCGCTCTGACAAGTGTCTATCCCACGCTCGCCCCTGCCCCACAAAATTTATTTTTTCACTGCATCCTACCCACATTTGTTTTTTTTTTTTTGGTCCTGCATCCTGCCCACAAAAGGGCTTATCACATTTTCTTTTGACTCTTTGTTGCATGCTGGGTCATTCCACATGAAATCAACAAATTTTCAGACAAGTTCCATGGGCATAGTAATGGATTTTCTTCAAACCTTTAAAGAATGTTGCTTTGGGTGCCAAATGAAAAAGTACCAAGTTTTAGCTCAATCGGCCCACTAGTCTGGTTGATTTCATGTGGAATGACCAAATGGTGGATTCTTTTACAAGTAAACTGAAAACAGCCCGCTGTACGCAATGTACAAACAAACCATGCAACATAGACAAAGAAAAACAGCCCCAATTTAGGTGAAACATCAATGAATCCAGCCTAGAAAAGCTTGACATTAATGTTGGCTAGGCCTACTTGTTCACAACCTAATAACTTTTATATGTTTTATTGTAAATTACAACTACCCACTTAAGGTGTTCTGTTACCAAATTTTGCTTAACAAACTGATAGTAATGCCCAACATTACTTCACTGCTAAAATTAATGTTAAATTTCGCTATATTCAGGGACCGCATTTTACTGAAAATGAAGCTGCATTTTCAGTTTCAAATTCGGTATTTGTTGGGTATTAAGACTCACATGGGACTATATGCACAAGTCCTGGGTCTTGAGGTTGGAAGCATGTATAAGTTGGGAGAAAGATATTTTTTGTCCTATCTTTTTAGAAATGTACCGATTAGTGGACTGTTATGAGAAAACCCAACTGACCTCCATTTATTTTGTGAGTACATACCAGTAAACATGCCAAGACCTTTAGCCCGCAATTTCCGACTTTGGTCTCTTCCTCTATAACTTGCATCTTAAAGCTCCGTTTCATCCTCTGCGAAGGACAGAAACACTAGATATCAGTGGAAATCTATAGGCCGTGGCTTCGGGTATGGAAGTCCGTATCAATAATCCTCAGACTAATGGTATGGAGCCATATCAATAGCTAGAATCCCAAAGACATGGATGGCATTTCCATCTGATGTTCTGGGCGTTATAAAGTGACATTTGGGCAGATTCCCCAGGTATCAGTATAGCTAAAGGAAAACAGACTTCCACGTCAGTTTTGATGGCATAATCATTCCCATAGATCTCAATACAAACCTGATAGTATTTGTCCACATCGGTAAACATGAGAAAAATGAGTTCCTGGCAGGAATAAAATCTGAGATTATTCACTCACGAGGCAGTCACCCTAACCTGTACCCTACAACCCTTGCTACATGATTCTGGGTCTAATTTGTATTTCTACCCCTGACCCAACCGAGGCAAAATCTTAAACTTAACTAAGTAGCTTTGGTGCTAAAGCTAACCAAGTAGTTTTAATGCCTTACCCTAACCAAAATCATAATCCTAATCCCGATCCAAAACATAACCAAGTAGTTTCTGCACCTAATCCGAACCCTAGTTGTAACCTCAGCCATAAACATAACCAAGTAGTTTTAGTGCCAAAACCTGACCTTGACTCTAATTCTAACCCCCTCCCTAAACATAGCCAAGCAGTTTTAGTCCCTAAACCCAACAAAGTTGTTCCAAGACTGCTGTCCGTTCCTTATAAAGGTCCGAAACAGATGTACGTATCTTTAGACCAAGATATATGTCATAGTATAAAGGGAACCTCCAAAAAGGCTTAGTCTCTCAAGAGCAAGGATGATTTGAGGCTTTTCAATTTGGCATCTGATGTCTAAGCTTATAATCCATCACTTTGAGAGCAACATTCCCCAAAGACAACTCTGTAGGATTTTTTGCATTTTTACCCTCCACAATGTGTAATATAATTCCAAGATGGAAGGAACAGGTCAAATCTTGGTGCATTAAAAGCAAACCCAATAAGAAAACTACTTTTGAATGCACGTGATGTCTGATCCCACAAATGCCACTGACTTAAGATCCGTCATGCGACAATAATGGATATCACAACAAGGACTTGGATACCTTTGTCATTCAACACCATTTGTCGCTGCATCCACTCATGCAGGTTAAGGTTTTACTATGCAAAGCTGAAGCAGAAGTGCTGCCGACTTCCCTGGGCTTGGTTTCAGAAGGACATTAGCAAATTTGAATTATATTTCATGGTCTGACAAGTCAACTTTTCAGTATTTTTTAGAAAAAAGCCAACACGCTCTCTGGACCAAAAACAACAAGGGTAACTCGAGCTATCATCAGCGTCAGATCCAAAAACCAACATTGAGCCTAGTCTCATCCTGACTCACCATATAGGGATGCGACCGGACCAAGCGTCAACATACAAAGAAAAAGAAGGCTTTCGGTGTCTTTATTTAATCATAGTTTAAAACTAACTCTACCCCCTAACCCTGAACCCGAACCCTAACCCTAGACATCAAAAAAGGATGCCAAAAGCCTCTTTTTTTGCCCTATATCAACGCTTGAGCAGGTAGCATCACGATGTAACGAAAATGTAAGAATATGTTGCTTTATTGACCATGAGGCTGGGAAAGAAACAGCTCAGCCTGGATGACACAAGAACACAAATAACTGCTTGTTATCATCAGATTGTAAACATCTCATCCTTGAAGGCCATATCATATGTATGGAAGAAATTTAGATTAATTATAGAAGGTGATGACAATGCCGTCTGTTGCTTTGGTACTTGTTAAAAATGCCGCATTTTAAGGCTGCTTATAATCATAACCATATTTCTAATGAAAGGTGGAGTAGTGTGTTTGAAGTGGGATGAGCAGGTTATACAAGTACATACACCTGTTTTTGCAGCACGGTCACGCAACTCGCTGTAAAAAATAGACAGCTGTATGATTGGAAAATATAAATGGACGAAACCACGTACTAGTCACCAAAATTACCTTCATTCGCTGAAACGTTCTGAAATGCCGTCGCCGAGTGCAGGTGCACAGACCTAATTATATTTAAATTATTTTTCTGTACTGAATGTAGCCCATTATTTTGTCGCTTTTAGATAGCATGGGGGAGAGAAGCCGTGTCTTCAATTGCCACTTGATTATTCTTGAATTGGAAAACGTGTTAATAAAGGAAAACCATCCAGAATTAGCCAGGACTAATTGTTACCAATAAAGGGATGGATGTTAGCCCCCGAATTTTCAAGTCTAACGCCGCCCCTGCTCAGGGGCATGTTTTTGTTTTAGCCTAACACTAAACATAGTTCTTAGTCCGGATGGTTAGAACTGTTGCCTCCCAAAAAGGCCGTGGGTTTGAATCCAGCCTGGGGCCTTTCTGTGTAGAGTCTCCTCCCCAAGTTAATGTGAGTTTTCTCAGAGTTCTCCAGTTCCCTCCTACAGCCCAAAGACATAAACATCAGGCTAACTGGAGGCTCTAAATTGCCCGAAGGTATGAGTGTGTGAAGGAATGGCGTGTGTGCCCTGCTATGGATTGACGAGCTGTCCAGGGTGAGTCCCTGCCTTTCGTGCATAATCAGCTGGGATAGGCTCCAGCTCCTCCGCAACCCAAGTGAAGAAAAAGTGGATATATAAAATGGATGGAATGGAGAGGCTTCCATTAACACCTTGATACGTAGAAACAGGTGACCAAGCAAAGCACTGAAAAATGGCCCTTTTTGGATAAGATTGGACACCCCTGACTCAGGCAATGAAAATAGGGCCCTTTGTTCTGTAAATCAAAATTCAATAACTTTCATGCACAATGAAAATGGGGGTTAAATCATTTAAGTGAACAAATACAATTAATTGCGCCAATTGTTTTATTATCATGTTAAAAACTCAACCTTAAATCAAAATTCAGTGTACTTCAATAATAATTTAGGTGTGCACCACTAATAAGGGGGGCTTTTTTAATGCAGACAGAAAATATTAACCGTATTAATGTTAAAAAAAAGAAAAAAGAATGAAATATAAACAGATTGTAACAGTGAACCAATAATTAATCGTTCAATTAAGCATCTCTGCATCTATGTGTCAGGAAATCATCTTTAACGGCAAATACAAATTAAAATGTAAATTACAAATAATAACCGTCCAATTTGTTTTATCACCACCTTGCCCGGGAAAACTGGCAGTGAAGTTTATTTCAGCAGCTAATTCAATTAATTTGCTCAATTTGAAACTAGACAAACAGAAGCCCAACTACTGGCCTATGAAATGAGCGGGCGGGCTAAATTGCTGCTTTTAGACGCAACATTTACATGTAATTACCTGCATATATAATTATCTGCATTCAGTTAACGACCATCTTTCAAGCGGACATAACTGCTCACAGTGAAATGAGCGCTTGCCAGTACAGACCACGAGCTGAGCAATTACCACTCTGCAAGCCTATGCTAATGGAGCAAAATGAAAACAGCCAGTGTAAAGGAAAGTGGGGGAAAAAATGGGGGGAAGAGGGGGGTGGCAGTTTCTGCCGTTATTCTCTCCTGCCAGCTGACATAAGCTGGGCTGAGGGACACAGAGAAGACACACCCCATGCCACTGAAGGTATTGGTAGATCCAGCAGTAGTTCTTCATATGTTTACAGATAAGGTTTGGGATCATTGCCTGTCCGAAGGATATCATCATCATCCTCTCTCACAAAGTCATCCACAATCAGATGTAATGTTTTTGAGCAACCGAGCTGGACACCTGAGTTTTGTTTACAGGGTCTCGAACGCACTTTGTGCTGGATGTAACTATATATTTAGAATATTTAGGGGCGACTCACCCATTTATGCAGATTATGAGCAGCATAATAAAAAAAAAAAAGGAAAAATCTACATGGAATCAGAATCAATTACAATGTTTTTGTCAGTGGTGCATTACTTTTTATCCATTAACACCATTAACAAAACAGCTCCCTTTACTGTCTAATAAAATTAGTACATTATGCAGAGCAAAGGACTGCAAAAATGGTTGAGATTAATCAGATGAATGGTGTAATTCACTTAAATGTAAAGCCACTCATAGCTGTGATTGGATAGTTAGCACTTTCGGCCCACTGCCTTTTATGCATAACAATGTTATGTTAGTTTTGTGCGCTTCTGCAAAATATGAATGACAGAATATAAAATCAATGCGATACATTGCATATGAGTGCCTTGTCCATAGTTCTGCCATCAGGGGTTAGCTTTCAAGCAGGTCAGTCAGCCAACTTGACCTTTCTACTCCCTTTTCTACGGTACAAGAAATTTGTAGAACCACAATTACGAAATAGTTGGGACAAAGTGTAAATTGTGAATAAAATCAAAATGCAATGACTTTCGGATCACATGAGCCAATATGTTATTTATAATAGAACATAGATAACATTTCAAATGTTGAAACTGAGAAATTTTACATTTTTATCGACAAAATGAGCTTATTTCAAATTTTCTGGCAGCAACAGGTCTCAAAAAAGTTGGGACACAGTCAAAAAAGGGATGAAAAAGCAATTAATATATAAAAGAATCAGCTGAAAGAACATTTAGCAAGTGATTAAGTTAACTGGCATCAGGTGTGTAACATGATTGGCTATAAAGGGATGTCTTAGAGAGGCTGAGTCTCTCAGAAGTAAAGATGGCCAGAGGCTCTCCAACCTGTGAAGGCTTGAAAAATCTCCATGTGAAAGGGACAAGGCCGAAGACCTATACTGGATGTCCGTGATCTTCGGGGCCCTCAGATGCCACTGCATCACTCACTGGCACGATTCTGTCGTTGACATTACTAAATGGATCCAGGAATACTTCAAGAAACCACTGTCTTTAAACACAGTCCACCGTGCCATCCACAGATGCCACCTAAAACTCTATCATGCAAAAAGGAAGCCATTGTTGAGCATGATCCAGAAGCGCCGCCGTGTTCTGTGGGCCAAGGCTCATTTAAAATGGACTGTTGCAAAGCGGCAAAGCATTCTGTGGTCAGACGAGTCCAAATTTGTCATTCTTGTTGGAAATCGTGGGCAATGTGTCCTCTGGGCTTAAGAGGAAAAAGACCACCCCTCCTGTTATCAGCGTTCAGTTCAAAGGCCAGCATCTCTGATGGTATGGGGATACATTAGTGCATATGGTGTGGGACACTTGCATGTTTTGAAAAGCACCATTAATGCTGAAAGGTATATAAAGGTTTAAGAGCAACATATGCTCCCCTCCAGACGACATCTATTCCAGGGAAGGCCTTGTGTATTTCAGCAGGACAATGCAAAACCACATACTGCAGCTATTACAACAGCATGGCTTCGTAGTAGAAGAGTCTGTGTGCTGAACTGGCCTGCCTGCAGTCCTGATCTTTCACCCGATTGAGAACATTTTGGCGCATAATTAAATGAAAAGTCCGTCAAAGGAGACCCAAAACTCTCCAGCAGCTGGAAGCCTGTATTAAACAAAGTGGGATCAAATTCCAATGGCTAAACTCAAGAAACTTGTCTCCTCAATGCCCAGATGCCTCCACTCTGTGTTAAAAAGAAGAGGGGATGGTAAACAGTGGTTTTTATGCGAAGTCCCAACTTTTTTGAGACCTGTAGCAGCCATCAAATTTGAAATGAACTCATTTTGTGGATAAAATTGTAAAATTTCTCAGTTTCAACATTTGCTATGTTATCTCTGTTCTATTGTGAATAAAATACTGGCTGGTGTGATTTGAAAGTGATTGCGTTCTGATTTTATTTACAATTTGCACTTTGTCCCAACTATTTCAGAGTTGTATTATTGTAGTAATATCGTGAATTGCATTTTGTAGTATAGGCCAGTATAATAGCTAGTTAATATTGAATCAATGCAATGTAAAACTTTGACCAATGCGATACATTCTTACCCTTGTATCACTTAAAGTATTGGTCTAATAAATACAATTAATAGAATTGATTACACCTATAGAATTTTTTTAAAACCAAAAATGTAATAAAAAATGTCATTTTTAAACATTTTGGACCCTGAATAGCTGTGTGAGACTATGAGTATAGCAAGCTTAACTCTCATTAGCCATCTTTTTTTGTCAGCCAGTGGCATTTGATTGCACCTGCAAGACTGCTCTACTGATCAGTAAACCAATTTAACATGAATACAGAACATATTTTATCGTGGCGCAAATATCAAAATACATATTGCATTGCACAGTAAATAAAGTGTATCTTCCCAGCTCCATTAATTGGGAAAACATCCAATGGAAAATGTCCTGAACATTATGGTTCATTGAAAGAGAAGGACAACCAGAAGAAAGTGCTCTCATTTTTACATGATGGAACTAAAATGGACAAAAATTGCCCTTTAATTGAAACTGACAGCCGGTACTTTCAGCACATGGAAGTTTTTTTAAAAAATACATATAAAATTGTGATCTACACAGCCAGATTAAGTGGCAACATGTCTTTGTCCCAAATATTGTCTATCTAATTGCATTTGGTAAGTGCTCCATAATATTTGGGACAGTTGGCTCTGCTTGCTACAAATTTAGATTATGATCAAACAATAAACTCTAAATGAAATTTTCTTTCTCTGTCAAAATGGCAGTCGTTCTCTTACCTCCACCACATTGGGCACCCGTCCATTGTGACCACATTATTGTCTGATAGAAAAAAAATAAAACCCTTGGACATCAATTGAGATCCAACCCCATTAGACCATAGCAAGTAACTAGGGAACAAAGCAAAGTCATTTCAACTCCCCTTAAGTCTTTTTATACTTACTGCAAAACAGAACAATCTCAGATCCCTTGAATTTCTCCAAGAACCAACAAATTACATCAAATATGAATGAGCTACTCGGCAAACAATGCCCAGCGGTCTCATTCTTTTTGAATAAAAGTATTTCCATGAAATGTAAGGGACTTTAATATTGCCTTAAATATTAAAAGAGAGAACTGTGCCTCATCTATATTTCATTTATTGGGTTCAAATGTAAGGAGCCATTAATCTTAAAGAAATTACTGGCATTTCCATTTGAAATAAAAATGGGTGCATTTTATCAGGGTAATAAGGATTGCCTTTTGTAGATGCTTACAGAGAATGGTTTCTTGAAGACTACAGCTACCATTTCCTTTTTTATTGTTTTACAGATTGCTCATTTTAAATTTAGTCCTTTGAGTTATCTCTCTGTAAAAACAAGTGGCGGCATATAGACATAAAATAAAGACGCAAGACTCGCATTGAAAGGCAGTGTTTATCTCAAACATGAGTATATGTCTAAAAAACGTGTCACATATACGCCAAGATTTGTAATGTTTTGGACAAACATATTTTTTATCAACCTTCACTTACGTTATTTCTGTTCATTTTTTTTTCCATCTGCGCCATGTTCTTCACTGCAATTAAACCCACAGGTTTCATGGTCTTTAAACTTGTTGACATATATGGCTAATAGGAAATTTGTTTTTCTAAATAACACAGGTGCTATACAACCACTCTGACGTGAAACTGCTAGAGTAAAGCACTAATACAAAAGAAATTTTGTCTGCCCAAATACTTACTGGCTTCTGCTCATGAATTCTTGAAATAAAGAAATGCTTCTCTTGATTTAGATCTGTCCGCCACCATTTTAGATTCATGATAAAATAATACACAAGGTTTTCATGTGCAGATTTTCAGCCTTATTTATGCATGGTTGTTCATGGATCTATTTCAGGCAAACGCTGTTCTTGCTTGCTTTATGTGATTAAGCAATGCAATGAAGAAATAGTTTTAGTAATAAGGGAGTATTCGCTGATCCAAGTGGTCCTGATGGAGGATTAATTTTAAGCAAATTCCAGGAACCCCGACCACCCTCTAAAACTGCAGCTGTGGCACTCTTTCCAGGCTATTCCCTGGTGGAATTTCCACTAAATTATTCATTCTCTCCTGTTGATATATCATCAACCCTGTACATACATTCTCAGGAACTGAACATAACAGCAGACTGGGATTTATTAGAAAAGGTTGACATATGTTGCTAATTCACTTTGACATTCCGTCAGTTGAAGCCACCGACATAATTAATACTGGTAACACTTACGGCTGGAATCTGCCGTCATAATGGATGAATGTTTGTTTACAATTTCTTTACATGGTGACATTGTCAGCCCCTGTCTGATTTGCATAGATAGATTCATGGATTGATATAGCCTTCAGGTCTGTAAATGTATGATTAGTTTCAAATGGATTACTGTCAGATTATGTGGTTCAGGGGTTACACTCAGACTCTCCTTTGATTTCATAGTTTCTGCTGCTTGCCTGGTGCTCTCCTGGTGAGTTAGTAGGGTCAGACAACCTCAGAGACATAGAGGAGGGGCAACACGCATTTGATGCGGAGAGTGAGGGCTATTTTTCTCTGTTTCCTCCTTGACCATCTTGACTTTTGGGCAGTATTGTCTTAAGAACAGTATCCTCATTCTCATTCAGATTGCAAGGAAGCTTGGCCCATACTGAACATCCAATTAGCTTTCTCAGGATGCTCCATCAATATTAGTGGGGTAAGTAGATCCCTTTTTTTTTATGGGATGAGGGTATTGTATTGTTTCCCAGAGTTAAAAAAAAAAAAACAAAAAACACATACACACACACACACACACACAGAGGCTGAGCAGGTCGAGAGATTTGTCGCACCCAATATGATTTATTTTAGATATAAAGGTGCAACAATGTATTAATGTATTAATTGCTTTCTATCACCAATGTGCGAACGGACTGTAAATTAACTTCAAAAATTTGACCTTTGCCGATTTTTCTGGTTGTTTGTGAGAGCTTGTGGAGTAATTTACAAGTGGACGGATTGGGTAAGATTTTCTGCAAAAATTCAAAGGAAGAAACATTTATATATGCGCTCCTAAGTACCTTGGCCACTTCTCTTCAGCTCCCCTAGATAAGCAAGAGTGCAACCCTTAGTGTAAAAATAAAGTCCACTGACATCGACAAATGACTGGTGACAGTAAGAGTTTTAAAAACAATGGTCAGCTATAATGACACAGCATGATAAACTACGATGGCTGAAATAATAATATGTTCCAGAATATGCCAAAAACTTCTGTTCTTTAAAATGTGTTATGTTGGTTTGAACATTATAGGTGCATTACAGTATCTCTAGTCTAATGTTACTCCTATCATCTGTTTACAACTGAAGCTAGTTTAGGATTAAGCTATCATTGTCTCAACCCACTGCTAGACCCATTCAGTACGTTAACATTTGTTGACAAAGATTTTTTAGGTGATGGTGAAATATTGGGGCATTGATTCAGTGAATTCAGAGTTATGATGGACCCTTATCATGTCAACAATGAAGTATGGCAACTCATTGATAATATCCTATATAGCGCATTTACAGTTAATGTTACATTCAGAGAACGTAGCTGTGCTGACATTGTAGAGTGGTTGATAAAGCTGGCCAGCTAACTAATGCCAACGTATCATAAATGCAGTCAACGTTTCATGCAACGGTCACGACTTTCGAAAATTGATTACTTCAACGTCATTTGCCTATATCGTGCCAGCTAACGATTTAACTCTTTATAAATCCAATTTAAAAAACATAACATTCATCAAAGTGTAATAGCAGTGTAACTTTACTTATCTGGTCACCTCATCTAACAAATTCAGTCTTACGCGCATGTGCACGCCATGTAGTGGAATGCGGACTACAGCTCACTTTTATAGCCACAGTGTCAGTAATGACGAGGAATTTATAAAAGTTGCACATAGCATCTTTTGATGATTAGACAATGGCTTCATGTTTCTTGAAGATGCGTCCCCATTAAGTCAGTGGAGAGAGATTAGCTTAATCAGCTGCGGCCTCACTGAGGCGATTTTGAACAAAAACAATGAGTTCATTTTCATAATCCCAAAGAGACAAAATGCACTGAGTTATTATAATAGGCTACCATTCTAAATCTAATTTAGCTTTGCCTGGTACAAGAAGCAGCACAAAACTAGCCCCCAGTTTATGCTGTTCGTCACAAATTATGTATCTCAAGCTCACGCCGTGTCACATAGTTTGAAGCAATCCAGCATCCTCACAGTCTATGGAACTGAAAGTAACTCACACAGCTCCCCCTCTCTTCTCTCTGCTCGCAGCTCAATTGATATTAAACAGCTTTAAAAATTGAAGAGCTTAGTGTTAGAAGTCCTTAAGTCACATTTTCGCACATCGAGAGGTGTGGATGGAAAGATGTCTTTTATGGTCTCCTAAGTCGATTTTCTCAATTTTCGCAAAATGGCCATTGTTGTGACTTGGGCACTTTTAGCACTGGGGTCTTCAATCACAAATCAAGATGGTCATCAATTGGCGAGGTGCCTCTAATGTGCAGGGAGACGCGGTAGCGCAGCGGTTAAGTAGGCTTGACTTGGGATCAAAAGGTCCTGAGTTCAAGTCCTTGCCATTTGCAGTGTATACTTGGGCAAAAACACTTTACTCCCAGACTGCCTCACTCCACCCAGGTGTATAAATGGGTACCAGCAAATGGTCAGGGAAACCTGACTAGGAGCTGGGGAGCACCTGCGATGGACTGGCATCCCATCCAGGGGGAGAGCAATACTCCTAGTAGCTTCATGCCACCGAAACCGGGATTAAACACCAGCCTGATGGGCCACTAGGCTTGGAACAGCCTTACTCCTTCTTCTTCTTCTTCTTCTTCTAATGTGCATCTATATCGCTTGAAAGATGATCAGGTGGTGATTATAGTGGTAGCACTCTTTTGTTTTTTGGGGCTGTCCCTTTGATATCTGGAGCATTGTCTTGTACTTTACTTAGTGCCCATTATGCATGGTTTTAAGCTGGGGAGAGGACGGCTACCCATCAATTCCACAGCACATTACAGGTGAGAGAGCAAGAAAGCACAGCCTCCAGACTCCTGAACACCATATCTCCCTTGCACCAGCACACCCCTAAAGAGCTGCCGTCGCACTATATTCCACCAGTCTGTTGGGTTTTCTGTTGCGACCTTTTCTGCCGTAGAATGTAGTTAAATGGTGCAGTCTCGGTGCTTTAGCCAGACTCTCACCTGAATGACAGCCACAAGACTGAAAGGTAATATCCATGGGCAGTTAACTGCCATATTAGACTTCTAATATTGCTTTATGCCTGAAGCACTGTGGCTTGTGACAGTCTGTCTCTTACTCCTCTATGCTCCATCTTTCCCTCTCTCCTTTTCTCTTTACCTCCTATGTTTTTCTGTATATAATTCTGCATTAGTTCTCTCCCTCCATCTCCCTTCCCTTCCAACCTCCTCTATATTTCTCCATTCCTCCTTCCTCCCCTCTCTCAGTCGTTTTCTCTGATGTAAGAATGTGAGTGAGCAGGCAATAAGAAGGCCTGCATTTTTCAATACTGTTAAAAATGGGGGTGTGACAGCTTTGCAGACAGGGCAGAGGACACTATGCAGAGAGCCACCGAATTAGCTCGGCCATACATCAGAAAAAAAGTAATTAAATCAAAGAGCAGAATGGAATTAGTTGTCTGCGACTGTGTGACTGAAATCACTGGCAAAAGAGCTGTATTAAATGAACTGTAGAGGGTGAATTAAATAATTCACCGTGAGGGATTTCGCATTTACACAAAAATTGTGCACTTAATTGGCCATGTTATATTACAGATTTGGCCTTCTGTTAACAATGTGCCTAAAGCACACTTACTGGAGCATATCAGGCAGACATTAGACTGGATGTGGCCTAAAACAGTGGGGGGATGAGGGTTGATTTCCTAGAATATTTTCTCTCAGACGATACTATGTGACAGTTGCTGAAGAAACAATGCGAAGAAACTGCCGCAATCTGAAGATACAGCCCCGTGATTTGGGTCATTTCTGCGAGAAGCAAGGTCACACGTCGGATTTTACCAGTCACACCTGTTGTTAGGGTATGAGGAGCAACAGATGGGGTAATCTGATTTTGTGTCACCAGAGAATTCACAGATTTGATGAAACCAAATGCCAAGTAGGCGTATACTCGGGCTACCCTTCACCACAAGGGAACACAAAGAGTGTGAGTATAAGTTTTTTTTCATCCTGGGGACTAGATTATATCACATTGGAGGACTGTATCAAGTTTTATAGCCATATAACTTTAAGTGTGTTTTTTGCGAATGCATAGATGTGAGGCCCCCTCAATTTGATTGTCAAAAAATTTTTAAAATGATAATATTCACCAGCATTTGTTGCAAAAGTTTGCACCATGCGCAAAGATGGTTGGTAGTATAAGACTGCATTATTTACGATTCACACCAAAGCAAAAATCTCTCCATTTTTAGTTGCTTGGACGAGTAGGGGGCATCTTGTATTTTGCTTCGCAGATTATTATTTGCACTGAGTAGCTCTGTCAGATTAAGCTGACTTCAAGCCAATGAGTTTATGTTCCAGGATATGGATTGCTTTACCCTTGTTTGTTTTCAATAAGTCAATGCAAAACGACTTCAGCGTTCAATTTGCATGAAGTTTCCTTGTGTTTGTGGCACTTTTGTCCTAAAATTAAAATATGTCTATAAATAAATGGAAATAAGTTTTATTTCTGAATGATACAAGTGTATTGTTTCATTGAAATCATTTAGAAGTCTCTGTGATGCTCAAATCCTGAGTTATAAAGCCTCAAACAGGGGTGATGCACAAATGCGAAATATGGGCTTGATTTAGCATCTGCATAAAGGGGTTAAACAGGTGAGCTAATCATGTTATAGTATAAAAGGTTGCAACGGGTTTGACTTTTTTTTTATAGAGAGAGGGGTGCCAGTCAGAGTCAAGTCTGACAAATAATGTGCATAAAATAAAAAGCATCAAATGCAATACATTCAACTCAACAACTCAGGAAGCACAGACAGAACACAATGCGCTTCTTTTCAGCAATGTATTGAGGGGAAAAAAACAAGCAAATAGCAGCTCTTTCTGACAAGTCCCAAAGTTCATTCTGCTCAGAAAACAATCCAGTTTGTGTTTCCCCACAACCCCACACAGCACAAATCATCAGCCCATCCACAGTCCCAAACACAGAAGAAATTCGCTTTGAAACTCCAGTTCGGGTTTTACCGCAGTTCCGAGAAAATAACATGCAAAAAAAAAAAAAAAAAAAAAAAATCAATAAACAGAAAGTTTGAGGCAAAAAATAAGAATTTTGCTCAATCAATACGTCAGTCAATAGAATTTTAGTCAGTTGGTATAACCATGGCAGAATCCTCCACTGTGGGAGGCAACAGGAGTGGCTCCTTAACTTTGATCGCTGGATTATTTTTACTTCCAACACGGACAGAGCGAGTTAAAATGTTCCTTAATTGTGATGATAAATGCGGACTTCACTGCACGGAGGTAAGGCAATGTTTGCTTAAAGACTGAACTTCTACATCATCACTGAGATTTTCTTGGAGGCTGGACTTGTATTTTTGGGGGTTGTTTGCAGTTGGTGATTGTGGTTTTAGGGAGCTTATGGAGTTGATGTTGGGAGGGGCAGAGGGACTGTTTGAAGGGTGTGCAGCAATGCAATGCTGACAGGGGTCACTACACTCCTCCTTTGTTAGTTAAAGCCAACCTAAGGTGAGGCACTATAGTTCCCCCCCATGATCCATCTTCTCAGAAATATACCTCAAGATTTTTAATGGATGGACAGTTTCATTTTCAGAGGAGTTGTGGTGATTACATTCCTTCTGTAATTCTGCAGATCCTGTGCCTCCTTGGTGACTGAAATCAGAGCACGCGGTGTCCTGAAAGCCAAGGAAAGCTTCCTCATCCGATTCCTCATTCAAGATCTCTAATACGCATTGGTGGTCCTGCTCCTGTAGGTCTTGAGCTGTAGGGTAGCAGGGTTTAAGGTGGGAGATGTGAACGACCTTTAAGTCTTGACCAGAATCTTCCAGAACTGCTTGATAGTTCAATGGGCCAACTTGTGGCACCACTCAATATGGTCTTTGCCATCTGGGGGCTAGTTTTGCTGCAAAGGACTTCTTAGCTTTCGGAGAGAGGATGGGCCTGTACCCACACTCTGTCTTGCTCCTCAAACGCCATATTTTGATTGTTTTTATTGTAGTTCCTTTTCTGTCGCTGTCCTGCAGAATATAGGTTTTCTGAGACAAAGGAATGCAGATCTTTCATCTGTGAAATCTTAGTATATGCTGGAGTGTTAGTTGGAGGCTCTTGCTGTAGAACAATGTCCAATGGCCCTTTCAACAGCCAAGCAAGATTTATCTCTGCGGGGGAAACTCCAGTAGATTCTTGGACTGCAGAGTTGAGGGCAAAATCGAACTCTGAGAGGTATTTATCTCAATGTTTACGCTGATTTCCGACATCGGAGGCGATCATTATTTTCAAGGTACGATTCACTCTCTCAGTGAGGCTGGTTTGCGGTTGGTAGGCAGATGTTAATTTGTGTCCAACATTCCAGATTTCACACTGCTTGAAAGATAAATGTGAGATAAATGTGTTCCACAATCAGAAAGGATATAATCAGGGATACCCCATCTGGTTAAGATATCTCTCACCAGGACTTGAAATATCATTTCCGCATTCGCTTTTCTTAATGGGAACAGTTCTACCCATCTGAAATAATAGTCTACAAAAACGAGCAAGCAGACGTTTTGTTTGGAGCTCTTGGGGAAAGGACCCATCAAATCCATCCCAAGGATTTCCCAGGGGCATTCGACTTTGGTTTGCTGCAGTTTCCCAGCCAGTTTTCAATTTTACGGTTTGTAGATTTTACATACCTGGGAATTCTGCAACTGTTGTCGCACATCCATGTTCACTTTTGGCCAGTATACCAGCTGTTGCAGTCTCCGGCATGTTTCATGCCTTCCAAGGTGACTGCAGAGGGGATGTTGGTGAAAATACTCCAGAAGTTGCTTTGTGAAGCTGGGTGGTATGTGAAGGTGGTAAGTGGTCTTGTGGCAGTGTAACAACACGGTAGAAGAGATCTTTCAAAATGGTGAATGAAATGCTTGAGTTAATGATAACTTTGTCATTCTCCACAATCTTGATATAGTGCCTGACACTCCGAGTCTTCCTGTTGTGCCTTCCACACAGCCTCGAGGGAAATGGGAAGTTCTTTTGATGGTCCTGAGGAAGTACACATGATGGTAGCACACACAGATAGAGAGTACTGATTTCCTATTGGGGCTCTGCATAAGGCATCTGGCACCGTGTTATAGTTTCCCTTGTTGTGTTCTACAGTAACGGTGAATACTTGCAGCCAGAGTGCCCTCCTGATGAGACGAGTGCTGGGTTTAGTTGTTTTGAACACCCGCAGCAGGGAGGCATGATCAGTTACCATGGCAAACAGCTGACCTTCCAGATAGATCCTCCACTTCTCCGATGCCCACACCACAGCCAAGCATTCCAGCTCAGTAGGAGCATAGTTTTTCTCTGCTGGATTCAGGCTATGACTGGCAAAGGCGAGGACCTGCTCTGTTCCAAGATCTGTTTTCCGGACCAATACTGCACCAAGTCCTACCCCACTGGCATCAGTATAGACTATAAAGGAACCATTGAAGTTTGGGTGAGTAATGACAGGTGGATTTATCAAGTGGTTTTTAAGTTTATCAAAAGCAGCTTGGCATTCAGGTGACCAGATGGAGCTTGCTCCTTTTTTTCTTCAAGGCATTCAGGGGCTCAGCAATCTGTGAGAAGTTGGGGACAAACCTGTGATACCAACCAGCTATGCCCAGGAACTTCTATAAGGTCTTCAAGTTGGTGGGGACAGGAAAATTGTTCACAGCCTCGGTCTTTTCTGGATCAACTTGGACTCCTTCAGCTGACACTATATGTCCCAGAAAGAATAGAGGGGTTCTGAACAACTTGCTGTTTTTCATGTTCACAGACAGCCCAGCATGATAGAGCTTGTCAAAGACACCTTGGACGTCATAGAAGTGCTGTTCCCAGGATGAGGATAAAATAATGATGTCATCCAGGTACACAAGACACATGACGCCTTTTAATTCTCCCAGTGCTCTCTCCATGAGCCTCTGGAATGTTGCAGGGGCATTTTTCAGTCCAAAGGGCATGACCTTAAAAAAAGGAAAATCTTAAAGGGCAGATGAAGGCAGTGATTTCTTGCACCTCAGGGTCCATTTCCACCTGCCAATGCCCACTGTTCAAGTACAGGGAAGAGAAGACAGCAGCACCTCTGAGACTGTCAAGCATATCCTGAAGTGTGGAGATTGGATAGGCATCGGTGACCATATCTCCATTCACTTTTCTGAAATCCTCACGGAACCTTGGTTTCCCATCCCTTTTGGGAAAAAGGAAAGCTGGCAAAGCCCACGCAGAAGAAGAAGGTTCAATAATATAATTTTGAAGCATGTCGTCAAGGAGCTCTTTCATCACCTTCAGCTTCAGAGGGGAGACACGGTTGGGTTTCCGTCGAAGGGGAAGTAGATTGGTGAGAAAAATTCCGTGCTTTAATAGATGAATGTGGCCCAGTTTTGTTGTGCAGACATTTGCATTCTTGAGTAATAGGGTTTTTAATTCCGATTTTCAGTTTCCTGGCAGATGAGACTCCTGAATTGCCCTTTGAAATAAGTTCAAATCTTCCAAAGTGGTAAATCCAGGGCACAGTGCAGTGGACAATGGAGCTACCACTGAGAAGAAAGCAACACAGTTTCCAGTCTCCCCCTCCCTTAGCAGACAGGACTCTACACTGAAAGAATACTTCACCTTCTCATATTCTCAAACCCGTAGACTCCTCCTGCAACATCCATTTGCATCCCAGTAAAGAAGATGAAGTCCAACCCGAGTAGAGCAGGGAATGCAAGGGTCCCAGCACCAGCATAGCCACCAGCCAGGTTTTGTCTTGTAGGCCCAACTCTAATTCTGCCTAACCAAGGGGATTTCTGGGCTCCCCGTCAGCTAGGCAGAGCAGACCTCAAGTCCATGGGGATAACTTATCTTATGGAGCTTTCACACAATCCCAAACATGTTGACTAATCAGAGTGTATGTTGAACCACTATTCACAACAGCTTTGTCACTCCAGTTCCGTACACTTAATGGAACACCCAACTGCCTGGGTAAACCATTGCCAAAGCTCACTTCAGGGTTGCTGCATTTCTTCAGGCCTTGGACAAAGGGGTGGGAGGTAACACATGTTAACTGTACCATACCTGTCAAGCTGTTTACAAAGGGGTGGTCTTGCTCATTTGTAGATTGCAAGGCCCGTGGATGGATTTGCTGCGGGTGAGATTGATGAGCAGATGGTGAGTGCGGTTGCTGTGGGTGGGATTGTGGAGGAGGGGACTGCTGAGGGTGAGGTTGGTGGTCAGACTGTGGATGGATTTGTGAAAGTTGGGATGGGTGAGGGGTTTTAGATTTCTTTGACTGGTTGTAGTTGGGACATGAATATGGAGCATGAGTGCCTTTATACCACCAGCAATGAACCAATGGGGTTGTATGGGTTTGCTGTGGTTGGGAAGAGGGAGGCAACACATCCACTTTTTCTTTAACTATTAGTTTTTTCCATTGTACATACTGGAACTGCCGCGGAGCGGGCTTGCCATGTGTGGGTTGATGTTCCTGAAAATATGTTTGAGCACTACAGTTTCTTGAATTTCTGGCTTCCACCTCTGACATAAGGAACGGTACATATTGGCGAAGTCACAAATGTTTTCCCCTTCACCCTGAACTCTTGTCCTGACCCTTTCCAACAGTTCGTCTTCGTAATCCTCCGATAAAAAGGCAGCATGGAATTTGTCTTGAAATTCTGACCTGGTGTGTGTGTTTAGACGAGCCACATCCCACCAGTCTCCCGCAATTCCATGGAGGACATTTCTCAAAGTTGCCATTAACTCCTCATCAGTGAGTGGATTTAAGGCCAGAAAATCATTGCATTTATCCAGGTATATTAGGTGGTCCAATTCATCCTCCATTTTCCCAAATTTTGGAAACTGCAGTTTAACGGGACATTTTCCCATAAACCGCCCCCTGCCCTCCAGCAGAACAGGTGAATCCTGAGGAGACTTCAGCATGCCTGCTTTTATCTTGGACCTTACAGTGGACTGAGGGTGTTGCCTCTGAGCCCCTCCTGGCTCATCTTGGTTGAGGGCAGCTTGGAGAGGGACTGTTGTGTGCGCGGATATGTTGAGGGTCTGTTTCATTGTTACCATTTCTTGGGATATTAACTCAATATTTTATGATAACTTCCACACGTCGTTATGCAGATGGTCGAGGGACTGCTTCACTGGGGTCATAAATTCTTTTATCTTTTCCATTATCTCTGGGTTGATGATTAACCAATCTCCAGTTGAAGTTTGCTGCAAACTGATTCCTTAAAAACCCAGTTTGTTTATTCAGGGTTTGATGTAATTGTTCAAATTGTTGTTCAAAAACTGTAGTGACATTCCTTAATAAATGTGTTTCTGCATTTTGGAGATCCTCATTTTCATTATTTTGAACCGGTGATGCAATGGTGACAGCGGTTGCTGCAAGGTCTCGTCTATCAAGAGCAATGACAGGTCAACGCTAAGCAATTAACCAACAGATCCATAATTTTATAGTCCGCTACAGTAATTACAATCTGTCTGAAAGACAAATTTGCAGTATTTTGGCCAAATTAAGGGAGTAATAAACTAGTAGCATGCAGAGCATGTGTGGGGCGAGTGTAGCGAGTTCTTTCTTGGTCAGGTCATTGGTCAGCTCTATGCAACCTCTGTTGGCAATATCGAGCAGAACAGCCGGTCGGGTGATGACATATAAACAGAGTTGACTAATAAGGGACTCGCAGTATATGCAGTATATTATATATATATGATGCAGTAATGCATATTTAACACAAAATAACACAAAAAATGATTAAAAGACCATGAACAATATCAAATTTTCGGTATTCAGTGTCTCCACCCCCAGCCTGTTTCCAGCCTCCATTCTGATTGGAATTTGATACCAAAAGAGGTTTTTTCAAAACCTTCGAGCCTATATCTGTTACGACCCTCATGTGAATGCCCTCTGCATCTCCTCCCATTCAGCAACTTACGTGTCAATTAAAGTAGTGTCTTTTTTGATCGGTTTGTGTTTTGCGTGCTTCCCTAATCCCCGACTGTGTCTTGTATTATAGTTACCCCACCTCTTCTATGCGTGACGTATTTATAGCCCTTCTTTTAAATTGCAAGTTGCTGGATTGTAATTTGTTACAATTTGTTACAGAAATCATAAGGCTCAATATACAGTTTATACCAATCTCATAGAAAAACCCAGTGTTAATGTAAAGGCAAAGGCTGCGAAAACCACTGCTTTTGGTCCCTTATGTGTGCGTGGATCTGTGTGATTACACTGCACAGATACTCATCTGCTGTTTATTATCATATGGTATCAAAAATATAAATGAAATTTATAAGCAAATGGGTATGGACTAATAAGGAAAAGACAGTAAGAACATAATATTCTTATTTTAGAAAGATTTGCCAACCTGGTGCCACAGATTTTGTCGACATGTATGCAAGTTAAACACATAAAAATATTCTTCTTCCAGATTGTATTTTTCTGAAAAGGCAAAGCACCATTATCGGATACTGTAATGGTGACTTGATCAAACATTTTATAAAGTGTTCTTGTTTCTTAGATACAGTACCATCAATTCTAAAGTTAATTTTGCATTGAGAAAACATTTAGGTACTCAGTACTACTGTGATCACTCAGTAGATTCTGCCCCTACATCATTGTCTCCAGGAAACACAGCTTTATTATTGTTGCTGTCAATGCCATAATAGTGAAGGAATACTGAGGGTACAGAGTGTTGTATTATACTTTTCACAAGAATATACTCGATGTGCATTCAGTGAATATTGAGTTGTAAACTTGTCTTATCATGATTTGTGGTCTTGTCAGTGCAAATATTTTTCAATGTCAGAGCCAAAGCCGGTGCTGTCATTTCTTCAGAATAGCCACCATATCACAATGATCTTGCAACTAAGGGGAGCTGTTGAGACTGGCAAGGATGATGAAGCACCTTGCAGTTATAGGAGCCATGTTTCTATGGTGGCTAACAAGGGCAAATGCGCTACAACAGCCCAAAACACCTCCAGTCAGAGAAACGCGCTGCCAGGTCATAGCTGCCTGCCTTAGCCACTACGTTAGCTGATAGGATTGTCTCAGTGCTGTCTCATTACAAATATGAAAAGTGAGGCAACAAAACACATCATGCACCCTGATTTAGCGCTTGTTTTGTTGCGCTATCTCAGTATTTGCACGTAGTGGGCAAGGATTCTCAGTCAGAAAACGACTTTGAAAACAACTGTTGAATATTTAGTGGAGAATTACTCCGAAAATACTAAAAACAAACTATTTAAGCATTTATATTGTTGCGCTCTTTGAGTTAACGTGCGTAATGGCGAATGGACTGTCAGTTAGATGCACCAGGAGCACAAGGCTCTAGCTCAGGCTAGGTTTGTGCGATTACGGTGGTTGAGGGCTTGTTGGAAACGTCAGAGCCCAGAGAATCAAACGGCCACCGGCAAAGTCTTACTGACAGCATCACAAGCCAATGACAGAGAAGACAATAAATTGCATGCAAGCAGAAAGCTCAGGGCCTGTTCTCATTGGAAGCAGTGCAACGGAAAATAAAACATGCATGTCGACTGGCAGATCTAGTTTCAATACAACATGGACACATTGGGCTAACAATAGCCAGAGCAGATTTACCCTAGAACACAGATTTTCAAAACAAAATGACAAAGGTGTAGCGAGACACTGGAAAATAAGATGCTGACTCAGTGGGAGGATGGGTCAAAACCCAAAAATTTCATTTTTATGAACTTAAACACAAAAGGCACGTATAACTTCGCGCACATTAAATGTATCTCCTAAGGGGATTTTTCAGTATTCTCCACTTTCCGGTTCAGGAGGCGGGCTGTGTGTCTCGATTCACCACTGCTTGACTTTGCACGAACCCCCGGTCTCTCCACCATCGGAATCTTAAGGGAAGAAATACACAGGAACTGTTAGACTTGAATCTTACGTCCACACACCTCGCCCGCCGCTCTCCAATTGCCTGGCTCCCTTTTTTAAGATGCGGTGGCTCTAATTAACATGAGGTGCAGCTGCACTCGTGCACTTCTCACCCAGGCTCGCTTAGCCTTATGACTCACAGCTGGTAGGAACTGTCCCCGAGAGCGAAGGGGAAGAGAATGGGCTGTTGCGGGCGTGCTGACGTGGTCGAGGGGTATGGCCACGCCCCGGTTTGCCACAAAGGTAAATAAAAATATTTGCTCATTGCTGTAGAATGTAATGTGTATGCCTACTGTTCTTTGAGTGTGGTGTTGGTTTAAAATGACATGGCTTATATTGTTGGATTCAGTGGACTTTCCTCTTTCATTTGCGCAAATTCAGTAAAAATTCTGGCAATCAAGCGCTGATATTATTTAATCCTATGTTTGTTTGCATATTTTGCTACATGCTTATTTACTTGCTTGGTGCTTGAATTGTGTTTGGTGAGGTAAAAATGGTCATCATGAGCTTTTCGCCAAGTTTCTTCCCTTTATGCTGCTATTAGGAAATATGCTGTATTAAAGATCTTTCTTGATATCGGGGGCATTCTGTTTTAAGAGGTTAAAGTCTAATTTAATCAGTTAATTCATACATTCATTAATTGATAATTTCTTTTTATTTTATTACATTCAATTATATTTTATTTAATTTAATCAATTAGATCATAATTTATTTCAATTATATTTCAAATAGTTTTCTTTTTGTTTGTTTGTTGCTGCAAGTTGACCAGCTCTTCCCAATTGGTCAGATGCATATCGTCACCATTATAGCAACCTCTGTCAATGAAGATTCAATTATCACTTGTTTTGAAGCATCTGAAAAAGAACAAAACAAAGCAGATGTAAGGTTTTATGTGATCCGGCTGCATTGAAACAGAGAGGAATGCGCAGTGTTTTGACCTCACGTTACGCAAAATGCCAATTACTCTGGCTTTTTTAACATTAGATTCATAGGAAACACTTCAACGCGAGCACATCCAGGGAGATGATGCTTTCATGAGGGTGGTCTCTGTGGCTCTTCGCCATACATGCCCCCCACCCCCCAATTCAAGCTAACTTGAGCGAAATTGACCATAAATGCTTGTAATTCTCTGTGTTTTCACAAACCAAAAACTATAAAAAGTGCTAGGGATACCATTAGCAGGCAACAACAACTATAGCTAGCGCTATAGCAAGTATCTGCCTTATCAGGTAATATATTCGCGCTGTAGAGAAAGTTGGACAGTGGTTTATGATTGGTACATTATCACTGATTCAGTTCATTACAGTATTAGCTTTCTTAGTTGCAGGTCATAGGATATCTGCGCCCCATAGTCACATGCCTATACACATAACATTGTCATATAATACATTTTATTGTATTATTACAAGCTGTACCAGTCAGAGGCACGTCAAAATCTTCACAGCTAGATAGCAATCCCATACAGAGCTGCAGTCTGATCACGTGCAGCCTCCTGTGTTTCATTTTTACTGTGAAAGAAGGTTTAATTTTATATGGAGTATAATTTTGTATGGAGTCAGATCATTATTTAAGCTTTAAATCATGCTCATGACATGACGACGTGCTCCTGTGCCTCTCAGATATTTCTGTCTTTTGGTAATATATGGGCCCTATTTTAACAATCTAAGTGCATGGTCTGAAACGTGTGACGCAAGTGCATTTTGGGCGTTTCCAAACCCATTTTCGCTGGTGTAATGGCAGGTAATCTGAGCGCAAAGTAAAGCGCATGGTTAATCAAAGGGGTTGTACTTAATATCTCAATTAATCATAGCCGTTTTTTGGGCGTAACATGAAATAAACCCCTCAGAGAGTTATCTCCCATTCTTTTGAAAAGCCAGGCCGGCTTCCAACTTGGTGGATTTGCTGAGTAGCAGGGAAAAATCTCCTTCTGCGAGGGAAAGGGGTCTGCTCATGCTCAAAGTGAAAGTGCACAAGCAAAACATCGCTGGGAAGTACTGAAACCTGCTCACCGTGATCTCCAAAATGGTAATAAATGTCCCTGTGAATGTAACAAGTGTACGCGCATTGTGCACTGGCCAACAAAGGCGTAGGGACCAATTCTCTTCGTTAAGACGAGAAATAAAACTTGTCTTTTGGATGCAAAAATGTGCACATTTCTATCTGTTTTCACTTTCATTTAAACAACCGTGAAGTGTAGGCCAGAATGTTTTTTTTTTTTTTTTTGTGATAGGTAGCCTATTAATGCAAGTAAATTAAACATTGTATTGAATTTATTTACTCGCCTTAAGATTTAATTAAAAAGGAAGCCAATGAATTATTTATATTGTTGGAGTAAGCCTGTTTTGAGCCCAGTGGCCCATTGGGCCGGTGCTTAACCCCGGTTTCCATGGCATGAAGAGACTAGGAGTATTACTACTCCCCCTGGATGGGGTGCCGGTCCATCGCAGGTACTCCCCCAGCTCTTAGTCAAGTTTCCCTGACTATTTTCTGGTACCCATTTATACACCTGGGTGGAGTGAGGTGTGGAGTGCGGGAGTGAAGTGTTTTGCCCAAGAACACACCGCGAAGATCGGGGCTGGGGCTTGAACTCAGGACCTTACAATACCAAGTCAAGGCTACTTGACCACTGCGCTATCGTGTCTCCATTTATATTGTTGGAAAACGTGTTAATCAAGAACGATAATTGAAAACAGGTCAATGACCGCCCACCCTGTTTTCTGTTAAGCAGCCGCCACTGCCAGCATCTGTCATGGTACATGGGTGTGTTAGTGTCCATGGCATGCATAGATTGAACATCTACATTAGTATCATTGATGCCGAAGGACTTTTGAGCAACTTACGTTGTCTTCAAATGATTCTGTCGAGGAAAGATGATGTAACACAGAGGTAAACACATCCCTGTCCCAACAGTAAAAAGGGAAAACAGTACATATCTTGACTTTGCACAGGTCAAGGATTATTAACAAATTGATGTTTTCTTTATTTACTTGCATTCTCCATATCTTCTTGGGAAATGGGGTTGTATTTGCATAAGATGGTGGCTGAGGTGATGAAGTTAGGACAGGTAGGCCATTTGAGGATATCAAAGCGCTATGAGCAGTACATCATTGTTTTCTGTAGGTAATTTGTCTTTTTTTTGAGAAAACTGGCATTTTGACAAAAATATTGGCACTATTTGCTTACTTTATTTACTATTTATGTGAAATGAGTAAGAGCTACCTTTCTGCCCTTCATGTTGTCATTCTGATAACAGTAGGTTTTTTTTTCTGCAGAAACGTTTTATTTATTTTTTTAACCTGAATTACTTGAACAGCGCAAATACAGTGGCAGGAACTGAACAATCGAGCAGGATTGAATCTCTTGCTAATGGGTCAACAATTGTGAAGTGAAACGCTTTTAATTAAGCAGATAACAAGCAGGTTGAGGATAATTGTAAAATAGCAGTGCTCTGGTTCAGTTATTGACACTAGTTGGAGAGGTATAATGCATTTACAGCCTCAGCTTTCAGTATTGCAGCATGTGCATAGCAAGTATGCTTTCACTTGTTCGAGAGAGAGAAATGGGGGAAAGAGAGGGAGGGAGAGAGAAATAGAGAGTGGGAGAAAGAGAGGTCAGAACCTTAAAGGCACTCTTAATGATCAAATTTTGAAAAATGAATTTGCTTGTTTTCTATCTGACAGTTTAAAGGACCCATGAATGAGAAACCCTACCCAGTTTATAAGGGTAGTGGTCATCTTTTCAGTGTGTATGCAGTAAAAGAAGAATGAATCCACTGTGACTTTTTCATGTTTGCCAGTGCTTAACGGAGAACCAACAAGTCATCTGACAATTTAAGTTTCCATCTTCAGGGGAAATGAAAGTCTTCCTTGTCTTACCATTCAATTTTGATGTAGGTTCACTCCATGGGAACAGCAACATACTTGGAAATACCGATTTTCATATGAAATACCCCTCTAATATAATGTCTGACTTCATTTATTTAAGCGACAGGTATTTTACTGGCTAGATCAGTGATGCTGTTTAGCAACATAATTTTCAGATTTGTGTCACAACCCTTGAGTGTCCGTAATTGTCTCCTCCCCCTTTCCGGCAACCCATGATTTCTGGTTTTGTCTCCTTTAATTGCTTTATTGTCTCGTCTTTTTTCCTGTTGTGTGTAGTCTATGTGTAAATGCTTACTTTCTGTCTAGTCCTGTCGCTGGGTTATAACGCTTTGTCCTCCTAAGCTTACCAGTCAGTTTAATCTCTAAGTTTAAGCAAAGCTCTCCTTTGGTGTGTTTATCTGGCCTTCAATAATATTAGAGAAAAACGTTATTACTCCTCTGAGTCTTATTGATAGGAATAGACTCCAAAGCCTTAATATCGGTCTCCAGGATTGGGACCGCATTTCTGTTAACTGTCTGTTCCACTCTGTTCCTCTTGGCCAGTTTATTAGGAACGTCTCCCAAGCCTTCATCAATCCCTAGGATTAGGACTGCACTCCTGCTAAACTCTTCGGTCCTGTTGTCAAGCAGTTGTCATTTGATTTTTGAATACAAGTCAACAACTGTTATCAGTGTTATTAACATTCATTATGAACCTTAACAATATTGAACAACTGATAAAACATTTCACAATTTATTACTTAATTACATGATAGTATGTTGTATTATTAGCTAACCTCACAATCATTATACAGCAATTTATTAGCCAGTTAGATGGCGAGCTAGTGATCTAGCAACGGTCTGACGCCAGACACACAATGACAGCTCTACAAATCACAGACTTTGACATGTTTGTGGGAAGCTAACTCAGTTACTGTGTAGCCGAAGACCCCACATAGTTTCCACATAGTCAATTGTATACCACAGATTTGTTTTTTTTGAGGAATTTCCCAGATTTGGCATTTTCAGGCCTATCCCAATTCCATAGGTAAAACTCATATTTTTTTCATAACGCATTCTTGTAAATCTAAAAACTCCAATTCAGTGTCCACTTGAACTTTGCAGAAAAACTGGGTGTTAGTTAGTGTTACGACCCAAGTGATGAACCATAACAAAAAAGGGCGATCACAGGGAAATAAATATTAAAAGTGTTTAAAACAAAGCACAGTAAATGACTGAAAATGATGCATAGCATGACACCAGGAAGCATACAGCAACTAGATACCAACAAGCAGCCCCCACCCCTCTTCTTGAATTGGGAGAAGGCAGTTCACTGAATAATACTTAGCAGAGGTGGGGCCAATGAGCTTCAATTGACTCTTCACAATTCCACCCAAGAATAATGGTTAACTGGAATAATACAACTGATACCAATTATAAAGTTGGGATCTTTGCATTCGCACCCATCCAACCCTTGACACAAACAAATGAACCGGCGGGGCTTTAACAGCGAGGTACTTACATTCAGTCATTGACTGACTTAAGTAGGCAATGTGGTCGAGCTGGGAAATACAAACTAGCGGCACGTAATTAAATGTCCAATGCCAGGGTGAGAGCAGGAAAGGAATCGGTCTCTGTAACCAGTTACTCAGCTAGCTAAGCTACTGTGGCTGGCTAAGGTAATGCCGTCTGTTGTTCTTGAGGTGTTCTACAGCTCCAAATTGCACAAAAAAAAAAAAAAAAAGGAATCAAATTTAGGCACTTTACCCTAGCCTCTTTGTCCCATCTGTTGTCTCCCCTTCCTGTGTTTTTCTTTGATGCCTGCATTTTCATTGAAGTTGCTGAGAAAGGCTAATTTGATTGGTCATCATCTTTCCCAAAAATCTCCACAAAAGGAAAACAAAAGGAATGAGATTTTTACACAATATCCATGGAGAATACGCAGCCTCGCCACCGTCAATTTCAATTTGAAAAAAAAAAAAAAAAAAACCCTAGATCTAACGGAGGACCCTATATACACTTGAGTATTAAACATAGACTGATTGAAAACTCAAAAAATGTGAGTTACTATAATTGAGATTTGTTTGGCTTTTGTGTGCTTAATCATGCAAAAAAGAAGGCTCATGGTAGAGTAAGCTGTATAAATTAAATGCCCATTTTCTCCATCTTTTATCATTAGTTCGAAAGATTGTTCAACTTTCATTTTAGATTGTTGCTGGCAGTGATATCACCAAAGTCAAAAGTTTTCTTACCAACGGATTACAGGCACACTTGGGGGCAACTGCACCCCTGGTGGAGTGCACACTATGCCGGAGCCAAACTGTCCGAAGGCAGGAAGGAGTGGCATAGGAAGAACGTGGTTCCAATCATGATGTCTGTAGAAGGATTGGGGCAGCACGCAAGATGCAAACTAATCAAAGGAGACATTACTTCTAATAAGCACACAGTTGCTCAGTAGGAAGAGACACAAAAGGCACTCACACAAGGGTTGTGACAAAATTGTCATCAAACTTTTGGCTGTATAATGTATATACAGTAGTATACTGTAAGTATTTACTTGGGATTTTTAAAATTCATCATTCTTCTTTTAATCCCTCTGGAAATTTCTTGGAGAAGTTCTTTCTCTCATTCACAAACTGTTATTTGCTTTCTCTGGTTCATTTTTCGCTTTCTTGCTGTTTGCTAGTTTTAGCCTCAGTTTGGCGAGGGGGTAACAGGGAGGTGTTGGAACCTCAGGCTGGAAGCTGCTTCCTTTGTAGTCGAAGTTAGCAGGTCAGCTGAGGCCATAGCTGCCAATTCATACCTATGAGCAAGTAATGCTGTCAAACCGTGGTATTATTTATGTTTTTTGACTGATAACGCCAAATCAGAAAAAAATTTGGATGGTATAGTAAAATGATAACTGAAAGCAGTGAATTGTAAACAACCATTAACCTGTACTACATTGAAAATGATAGGACAACAAATTATTTTACTTGACCTCATCTATTTTTTTTTCCACATTTCAACTGCAAATCTTCTGTCATATTTCAAAAAAGTTGGGACAGTATACATTACCACTCTGTAATGTTGCTGTTCCTTTTCACAACAACTAATCAAAGGCAAGGTTAGGGATGGGAGACACCATGGGATTAAATGTTTCAGATGTAACTTTCTCCCATTCTTCCTGCACACACGTTTTAAGCCATGCAACTGTTTGGGGTCTTTGTTGTACCCTTTTGCATTTCAAAATATGCCACACTATTGGGGACAAGTCAGCGCTGCAGGCAGGCAGGCACCATCCTCTTGTTCAGCCATGCCTTTGTAATGCCTGCAGAATGTGGTTTTGCGTAGTGTTGTTGAAATATGCATAGGCACCCTGAAAAAAGGTGTAGATGTAGTCCTGAAGGCAGCACGTAATTCCAAAATCTATGTGTACATTTTATTATTAATGGTGCCTTCTCAGAAGTGCAAGTTACCCTTGCCAAGGGCAGTGACGCAAGTATGACAGAGTATGGGGTTTGGACTTGTTGCTGGTAACATTCAAAATGTTCAAAGTGCACAACACCCATTTCTTCCAAAAAAAGACCTGTGATATTGATTTGTCTGACAACAATACACGTTTACTGCCTCATGCAGATGCTACGGTGGCCGTAAGATGCAGATGCAGATTGCAGATGCCCCCAAGGCCAGAGAATTCAGGGTGCTTCTGGACTGTGTTAACATAATGCTTCTTGTTTTTGCAAAAAGGTTTTAACCTGAATTTGTGGATGTAGCTACATATGTAGTACTTGACAAAGGTTTGGCAAATTAATCCTGAGTCTATATGGTTATAAAACCAGATTACTGATGGTTCTTGATGCAGTGCTGTCTGAGAGATTGAAGATCACAGGCATTCAGCTTGGGCTTGTGCCCTTGCCCTTTACGTACAGAAATTCCTCCAGATTCCCCAAATAACTTATTTATGTTACGCAGGGTGAAATATCCAAATACCACCCTTTCTTTTTTTGTGGAACACTGTTTCAAACCTTTGCATGATTTTCTCACACATTAGTTGGCAAATTGGCGATACGCAACCCATCTTTGCTCCTGAAAGACACGGCCTATCCTGGATGCTGCTGTAGTACCAAATCATGATTACCATCACCTGCTGACATCAACTGTTTCAAATTACTTCAGTATTTCAATTTTTTTTTACCTCAATATTAGTCCTAAATTGCCCCTGTTCCAACTGTTTTGGGATGCATCGGAGGCCTGAAAAGAAAGAATGGATGTATATTCACAAATAAAATGAAGTTTACCAGACAAAACATTATAAATACACAACTGAATGTGCTTGCGTGTGATTTTCATTTTCAGATTAAGTGAATTAAGTGTTTCCTTAATGTAACCAACATCACCTATATGGAAACGGGACATTTTAGTCATAAATGTCTCGGGTTCATTTTTGCTCTGCACAGAAAGAATAATCATTTACATAATGCGTGTTCTGAAATGGCGCAAATAACTGGAAACGCAGGAAACAAAAATCTACATGGATGGCAGTGTGACCTTCAGAACGGCAGGTCCACAGGAAAACGTGTGAAAAAGTAAATGGGCTTTTACCGACCATGGCTTTGCAGGGGTTTAGCTTCAGATTCACTATTTTTACATTTAATAATATTACTGTCAACTCGCTGTTTCTGTGCCCTTTTGCCCCAGAGTCCTAAAATTGCCATTATCACCCTGCTCTCGCAGGCAGAAAACAGAATTTTTCAGCTGTGGAGCGATGCAAAGTAAACTGCACTGCACAATTATTCTGCTTGGTAAATGAAATCATAAACACTAAAGACTACAATTATCTTGTCTTTGTAAAAATGTTACTTTGCTTGTCAATGCGTCTAACTTCTCACACCACCGAAGTAAATACGTAAATGAAAGAAAAGGCAACTCACTCGGAAATGGTTGTGATATCTGGGCAGCTTCTGCTGATGATGACGTTTGCCATAGTTCATAAAATCTTTCATTCATTACCAGTGCTTCCCGAGGAATATGAAATGTAGCTGTTGTATCACAAATCTTATCTATTTGGAGCTCTCGGGTGAAGCTCTGACCTGTCAACAGGGTTTATTGGTTTTATGTGTGAACATCCAATGCATTGTTTTGATGAAAATATAAACCTGTATATCACCTACCATGCTTTCACAGGTGCACAAACGCACATGACTGCGTGCGCGCACACACACACATACACACACATAAGAATTACAAACTAATGTTGATTTCTACATTGATCAATAAAATATAGTCAAGCAATTTACAAATTCCTACAGTGCTGTGAAAAATATTTGGCCGCCACACCATTTCATCTGTTTTTGCATATTTATCACATTTAAATGCTCCAGATGATCAAAATAATTTTGATATTAGACAAAGATCACCTGGGTAAACTCAAAATGCAGTTTTTAAATGATGAGGCTCATTTATTGAAGAAAAAAAAATCCAACCTTTCTCGTTGTGAAAAAGTAATGAGTTAATAAGTCAACCAATTAAACAAATTTAATTGGCAATTTCACGAGACACACCCAGGCATTATTACTGACAGCCCTGTTGAATCTAAACATCATTAAAAATAGAACCAGTCTGGTAATAGGAAGTAGGCAAAAAGCAACATATGCTGATAAGATTGAAAGAAATTCAAGAATGGATGAGAAAAAAAATTGTTGACATTTATCAATCTGAAAAGAGTTAAAACTGGAACTCCAGCAAACCATGTTGAGAGCTTTTTTTCCATTTTTGGAGAAAACTTGGAACAGTGGCACACCTTCCCTGGAGTACCAATACTCCACCAAGAGTGCATCAACGACATATCACGGAGGTCACAAAAGAACCTAGGCTAACATCTCAAGGATTGCAGGCCTCACTTGCCTTGGTTAAGGTAAGTGTTCATAATTCCACATTGAGAAAGAGACTGGCCGAAAATGGCATCCATGGGAGAGCTGAAAGGCGAAAACCACTACTGACTGATATGAACACAAAGGCTCAACTCACATTTGCCAAAAAGCATCTTGATGACCCCCAAGACTTCTGGAATAATATTCTGTGGACTGATGATTCAAAAGTGGCACTTTTTGGAAGACCTGGGTCCCCTTTACATTATGTGTAAAACTAACACAACATTCCACAATAAATACATCATACCAACAGTCGAACACAGTGGTGGTAGTGTGATGGTCTGGGGCTGCTTTGCTGCTTCAGGACTTCGGTGAATAACCATAATTGATGGAACCATGAATTCTGCTCTATACCAGAAAATCCTGAAGGACAATGTCCATCCATCAGTTTGTGACCTTGAGCTCAAGTGGACTTGGGTTATGTAGCTTATGTAGCAGTACAGTGATCCGAAGCCCACAAGAGGTCCACCTCTGAATGGCTCAAAAGAAACAAAATGAAGGTTTTGGAGTGATCTACTGTAGCTAAAGTATTGACTTGAATACAATTGAGATGTTGTGGCATGACCTTAAACAGGCAGTTCCTGCTCGAAAATCTTCCAGTGTGGCTGAATTTAAATAATTGTGCAAGGTCCAAAATTCCTCCTCACTGATGTAAAAGACTCGTTGCCAGTTATCGCACATGTCTGATTGCAGTAGTTGCCACCAGGGGTGACAGAACCAGGGTCAAGGGGGCAATTACTTTTCACATGTGATACAGGGTTTGAATAATTCTTTACCGTCAATAAATGAAATGATCATTTAAAAGCTGTATTTTGTGTCTACTCACATTGTTTTTGTCTCATATTAAAATTAGTAGAATAATCCAAAATATTTAACAATGACAAGAAAAAATAGATGGAATGGGGAAAGGGGAAAATACTTTTTCACAGCACTGTACCACTCGCTGAAGTCATTATTATTTTTTATAATTATTTTTTCAGTTTTCAAGCTATGACTTTATCAGCCATTACTCCAACACAACACTATGTTCCCACATTACTAAGCAATGAAGATCTGTCACAACCCTTGTGCGAATCCCTTTCTTGTCTCCGCCCATCGGTTAAGGCGCTGCATTGCAGAGCAGTAGTGGCTACCACGGTGCGGGTTCAATCCCCGGTCGTACTAGCCGGCAGTGGTCAGCAGCTTTTTCAGAGCAGCGCACAATTGGGTTTTGCGCTGCAGGGAAAACAAATTGGGAAGGGACTGCCAGGATGGGATGCTAAAATAGTTAGCTCAAGCGCCTCCTGTTGGCCAGCCGGGTGCTCGTCATTAAGATTCTAAGCTTAATTATGTTCGGGTATCCTCCGCCCTCGTTCTGAACTTGCAAAGTTTCGACCAATGAATGTAAAGAAGCAGCGACTGACGCGCGCGTGCTTCGGAGGAGAGCTGCGAACTGTCTTTGCTGTCCTGAGTTGGCAACATGGGGTCACATACGGGCAAGCCTTGTACATAGTTCTCGAAGTTGGCATTCCAGATTCGGGTGGGATTGGAGATGCTAAATTAAAAAAAAAAAAAGTATTGTCTCAATTGATTGGTTTACATCCCGCGTTCTTTCTTCACCAGCTGATCTCCTTTTATGTTTCCCTTCTCTCCCATGAGTTAACATATTTATACCCATTACTTTGAGTTTGCTAATCGCTGGACTGTCACATTTGGTAGACGTCAGTTAGCATTCAGTCAGTTCCTTCCAAGGAAATTAAATCGTAATCTGTAATGATAATAATACACAGAAGTGCTCTTCCTAGTTTCGTTAATAGGAATAAGTTTTTATGCCTATCTCACAGTCACCAGAATTGGGGACCGTGGTCCTATTAATTCTCTTGCAGGTTGTTCTTCTGCCCAGTTTATTAGGAACAAGCTTGTGAACCTTCTACGGTCACCAGCATTGGGATTGCTTTCCTGGTAACTTCTGTATTTTGCCATCTGACAGTTCGGCTCTGGCGAAGTGTGCACACCATATGGCAGTGATCCTGGAAAACCACTGACTAGACATGGGTGACGCCCACACTGCTTCACTTATAACATCTGAACTGAATTGTGCTATTCTCCTCTGGGCTTCAACCAACTGTCTACTGTATCACTATCAATATACAACCCCATATCCAAAAAGTTTGGACGCGGTGTAGAATGTAAATCACTTAAATCCTGTATTTTATTGAAAAAAGTAAAGACAACATATCAAATTTTGAAACTGAGAATTTTTACTGTTTTCAGAAAAATACCAGGTCATTTTCAATTTGATGCCAGCAACATCTTTCAAAAAAGTTGGGACAGGGCACCAAAAGTCTTGAAAAGTTGTGCGATGCGTAGAAAATGCACTCGGTGGAACACTGCACAGCTCAATAGATGGATGTTTTCAGTCAGGCCTACAATGCACTCGGTCTCATGCTTCATGCTCAGAAGATACTGGTTCTTGTTCAACCTATCCTTCATAATATACCTGAACGAGAGCGGCCAGAGATTGCACTTGAGGAGCAAAGCCTCATCTTGATCATTTTATATATCTTGGTAATTACCTTTCATGTAAGGCAGGACTAGGCGCAGAAATTCCGGTCCGGTCCGGCTTAAGTCAGCTAGTAGAGCCTTCAGCTGATTCTGAGCCCAAGTGTTTGATGACAGAGATATCTTCATAGACACCGAGATAAAGGTCTACAGAACTACAGTATACTCCTACCTTGATACATGGCTCAGAAGCCTGGACCACCTATAGTCACCACCTCAAAAGCCTTGAGAAGTATCATCAGCAATGTCTCCGCTGTATACTCAACATCAAATGGCAGGACAGATGAACCAACTGCAGTGTTTTAGAAGAGCCGAATGTCACAAGCATTGAGACCCTCAGCATGAGGAACCAACTTTGCTGGGCTAGTCATGTAGTCGGTATGTTGACGTCCAATGAAAAAGTTTCAAGAACATTTTGAAGCATAATTTGAAATAATTTGCCATTGACATAGAGGACAGGGAGGAAAAGGTCAGCAACAGACCTCACTGGAGTCATGCTATTCACATTGGTGTTGCACACAATGAGGAACTGAGGAAGGAGCTTAATGAGAGACTCCGGACAACAAGGAATGCAAATCAAAAAGAGGTTGGTACAGTTCCAACCACAGCAGAGTTTAGACACCTTGTCTGTCAACAGATCTGCCTTTCAAGAATTGGACTCCATAGTTGCCAGCGAACTCACAAACAATGTACACTGACCAAAACTCACAAGAAACATAATGAACACAAAATGAAGAGCACTTTACGAGTAGACGTTTTACTTGTTGAGGGATTGCCAACTACTACAAATAACATTATCTGTTAAGTAGTCATAGGCGTGTTTTGTGCGTAACATGTAATAAACCAATCAGTGTCATCTTCCATTCCCTGTAAAAGCCAGATGCACTTGTGCCGAGATGAATAGGGTTTTTAATGGCAGATTTGCCAAGTAGTGGAAAAACACCCATCACTGCAGAGGACATGGGTCTGCTTCTGCGTGAAGTGAAAGGGCGTCAGCAAACCATTTCTGAAAGTATAGAAACCCGATTATTGATTTCCAAAAGTGTAATTAAAGAGTATTTTTAAATTATTGTTCAAAAATGTCTTAATTATATTCAGATGTAAAAAAAACCATCATACAATGTGTATCCTCAGGTTCGCATTTCAACATATGCATGAAACAAGCTAGCAAAAAGAAAAAAGGTTTTAATTCAGGGTCGCACATTAAAAAAATAATTACGTGCAAGCAGGGCACAGCCAAGGAATATTAAAATGAGAGGGAAAAAACAGCCAGTGTGAAAGAGATAAAAAATAATGTTATTTTGATTTTGCTAGCCTAACCCCTTAAATAATATCTGGCAGGAGAGAAATAAACTTGCTTCTGCTTGACTGACGATTGTCAGTTGTCCTCAAGGCCAGGCTGGTTGTATGGAAGAAATTTGGGATTAGTTACAAACGGTGACAAAAATGTCATCCCTTGCTTTGTTGCTATTTGAAAGAGATGCCTTTCAAGGCAGCTTTGTTTGTTAATCAAACTGTAAATTATAGTAAACACATTTCAAGTGTAATGCGGAGTTGTGTATTTGATAACAGAACAGGACTGACCGGTTTAAGGTATTGTATTAATGGATTCAGAAGTGATTTTGAGATAATTGCTGGAAACAGGTACACCTATAAAGGACTCTGTCCAGACTTATCCAAACAAATAAAGCGCATTTTTTGCACTTCAAACATTCTTTCTTTTACAGTTTGAGTTTGCCAATATAATGGAGTCAGGACTGTATGTAGAATAATCTGAGAATACATACATGTGTCATCTTACACGTTGAATCGCAAGTCACCTGGATGTTGATGGAATAGGTTCCCGAATGATTCACATACATCAGAGCATTTGATAATGGGGCAAGTAGTTGCATTTGCGTACAATAAATTGCACTACCTATTATGATGCTTATTTTTAAATATTATAATTTATACAATAAAAATTATAATAATAATCTTGTAATCTTTTTATTTTTTTGCTTGTGTGTGTGCTGCTGCGTGTCCCTGTGTGTAAAAAGCGGAGTGTTGGCACATTGTGCACTCACCCTCAAAGGTGCATAATACTGTCCTGTAATGCACCGTTTAAATAGCAGTCAAAAACTTACAATTGACTTTAGACCAGGTTTTTGTTGTTCAGTTGCTTTCTGCTACCTCAAGATAGCAACGTGCCGACAATATTCCTGTCCACGCATCAGACCACAACGACCATAGACACTCACATTGGAACAACTGCATTTGATTTTTCAGCAACGTGGGCGCTGGTTGGGAAAATGGCTATTTTGGTCTTAATTAATGAGCAAGACACTTGCATTGCACTTCTGAGTACAGCCCCCTGTATTTACTCTGGTGACGTCTTCTCTTCATTGCTGACTTTGGGGCTGACAAGCCTACTTCTTGGAGAGAATTCTTGATCTGGCTGACTGTTGTGAATGCTTTTTTAACAAACCAGGGAAATAATCCTGTCATTCACCACAGTTGTTATCCATGGTCATTTTTTGGCCATTTTACAATACAGAGCTCACCGGCACTTTCTTTCTTTATAAGAATATAACAAATAGTTCAGTTGGTCTCTCATGATGAATTTGGTTCTTCTCTGGTGGGTTTGTTTAGATTTTTCTGCCCAATAATGGGTTGCCTCCTTGTCAGTTCTTTGGATTTCATATTGAGATTTAACAGCAACAGATTCAAAAGGAAAATACAATGCTTGAAATCAACTATAGACCTTTCCAGTGCTTACTAATAAATCCAATTACAAGGGAATAATACAGTTTTAGGTGGCATCTGTGGATGGCACAGCAGACTGTGTTAACAGACAGTGGTTTCTTGAAGTATTCCTGGGCCCATTTAGTAATGTCAATGACAGAATCATGCCGGTGAGTGATGCAGTGGCGTCTGAGGGCCAGAAGATCACGGGCATCCAGTAAAGGTATTCAGCCTTGTCCCTTACGCACAGAGATTTTTCCAGTTTCTCTGAATCTTTTAATGATGTTATGCACTGTCAATGATGAGACCTTCAAAGCCTTTGCAATTTGACGTTGAGGAACATTGTTTTTAAAGTATTCCACAATTTTTTTTACACAAGCCTTCACAGGTTGGAGAGCCTCTGGCCATCTTTACTTCTGAGAGACTCAGCCTCTCTAAGACGTCCCTTTTATAGCCAATCATGTTACACACCTGATGCCAGTTAACTTAATTACTTGCTAAATGTTCTTTTAGCTCGTTCTCTTATATATTAATTGCTTTTTCAGCCCTTTTTTGCCTGTGTCCCAACTTTTTTGAGACCTGTTGCAGCCAGAAAATTTGAAATAAGCTCATTTTGTGGATAAAAATGTAAAATGTCTCAGTTTCAACATTTGAAATGTTATCTGTGTTCTATTGTAAATAACATATTGGCTCATGTGATCTGAAAGTCATTGCATTTTGATTTTATTCACAACTTACACTTTGTCCCAACTATTTCGGAATTGGGGTTTTATATATATATATATATATATATATATCATTACACTTGTTATTTTATTTATGCACCTCCGTCATATTCACTATTATTATTGTTGTTATTTTTTTATAATTATTACATAATTTTATCTTGAGAATAGTTCTCGTTCTTGGTTTTTTTGCACCTAATCATTACATTTGAGTCGCTTAAAGGTTGCTTAGTGTTAAACATTTGTCAGTTTATTTTGTATGCTTTGGCAATGCAAAATGTATTTTTGTCATGCCAATAAAGCAATTTGAATTTGACAGAGAGAGAGAGAGAGAGAGAGAGAGAGAGAGTGTGTGTGTGTGTGTGTGTGCGTGCGTGTGCGTGTGAGTTACCCATGACAAAAGAAGAGGATATTATTGGTGGACTGATACTGAGTGTTAAATACAGCACGAAATTGTCATGGATCATGGAAAAATTTAAGCCAGTGATAAAAGTAATCTCCACAAAGCTGAGACGGTGTGAAGTTGGGTAAAGATACCCAAATCAGCTCCTATCGACGCTGGGAAAGCTAATAAAAAAAGAGTCAAGACCAGCGCTCCTGATCCTATTTCCAGTCCAGATATGATGATAAAACAGGCACCACCTCAATAAACCACAACAATAGAAAAAAATAAATAGAAATCAAATTAAGCAGCAGCAATATTGCATGAAGCGTGAGAAGAATTCAAGGACAATGGCTTTTTTGTGAATTTTAATATTGTGTCCAATCCCCACACAATAGACATCCGATCACCACCGTTCACAAATAATATTTATCACCCCGAAAATCTGAGCCCCCTAATGGAACTGGCACATTATTTGTGTTTAAGGGATCTTATTCATATTTAATGAGGTCTGGGCTCAAGTCGCTCCGAGGAAGGTGGAACTACTTTAGCCTTTCGCAGTTCAGAGTATGAGAGGCCAAATCATATTTTTCAATCTCCATTTAATGTCCTGCAGTTAGCAGTTAATTAGAATCGGCTATGAGCGTTGAAATACGAACACATATTGTGAGTTGGTTTTTTTTCAGAAATATTAAACATGATTGTTGTATTGTGGTTTTAATGTTTCTTCTTGTATCCACAAACCACCGAAATACGTCAGTTGAGTAAGGTCACTCAACGGGCATAACCTTTTCGCAATTCGTAACTGGTAAGGGATCTGGATCAAAATATACATTGAAGTATGGGGAGTCTATTAAGCTACAGAAAGGCACCCTAGTGTTAAAACACTGGCGCAGTGGCCGAGGCCTCTGTCGAATTCACTAATCGATGCGAGGTCAGTATCAGTCATAATAGGCCTCGTCAGCTTATAGGTTGAAATCTAGCTGACAGAAATAGGATACTAATGAGGTGGAACAAAAACAATTTCACGATGCGGCGACGAGTTAAACAGGCAAAATAGGCTACTCTGCCAGTTTCTGTCTGTTGCCGTCTCGCCGCTTAGTTATACACCAGTTTGCCAATTAGCCTATATACTTGTTTACAACCACCATTCTCGTGAATTCACTTCCTTTCTAATGTCAGAGGGGCGAGGTTCAGCAGCGGTAAACAGCCGGCGCAAAATCCCCTCTGCATTCTTTTATAGGACAGCAGACTAAAACCTCCAATTTTAATCTGTCGAGGTCTCCGCGCAGGTCTGATTTGTCACGCAGAGAGGTGACGACTCCCGTGAACAAAGTTGTATAGGCTAATATGTACTTGAGTTAAGAGGGAGACTATCAACTTTCATGTAAAAAAAAAAAAAAAAAAAAGATTTCGCACAAGGAGTGATACTCATATTTTATGTCTAATTCAGAAGAAATATATATTTATTGCAAACCCGGAAAATGTGATTTGTGAGACGGCTCCACATCATGATAGCACTTGCCGGTCGAAGATAAAATGTCGCTTAGGATAATGTAATTGGCCTTAAGGCATGAAGGGGTGAATTATATTCCGTGATTTATAATCTGGAAATTAAAGACTCACTCATTTTCTAATTTAATTCCATCTCCAATGGAAAAATGTTCACTCTGAGCTAAATTGGCGAATAATGTTGCTCATTCAGATGCAGATGTAATTTCAATTCTTGTTGCAGTCGGTCATGATTGACGAGTCCCCGGCGGATCGTTACCGCGCCTTTTTCATTCTCCTGCCGATTCTCTAGGCAAGCAGATGTGATAATAACTTGGTGTACAATAGGAGGCAAAAGAGAATAATCAGTTGTATTCCAACTGCCTTTTCAATCGAAACTCGACTATTACTATCCGTAACAAGTGTATCCCCCTGTACTAAACAAGCTTTCCGTGTGTGTGTGTGTGTGTGTGCGCGCGCTCTCTCTCGAGTGTCTGTTTGAAGTTAACATGTAGATATGAATTTATACTGCTTGCGTGACTCGTCTTTTGAATGTGGAAACACTTCTGCCTGAATGCAGTACAATAACTCATTGCTATGAATACGCCTTAATGACATTGATTTAATATAGGGTAAATGTCAGCGTAATTCCACAGCAGTGCAGGTTAAAAGCAACATTAATTTCACCCGCAGAATGACATTCACGCTGTTGAGGATGACTCCATGCGCAGTTTATAAAGGTTTCAACTAATCTGACACTAGATGTGTCCCGTCTGGGCTGTGCGTGTTACGACAAAGGATCTTTTTAATAAGATTTAAAAGTGTTGCTGCATAAAGACGGAGGGGGATACCCTACATTTTAGCAGTCCGTGCAGACCATTGATACTGCCGATTCTGTGTCAGATCTGAAGTCGTTTGCATCATTCAGAAATCGAGTGTTCACGTTTATTGTATGCCGACAGATTTGACGATGGCGGGCATATCAAATGACTTGTGCGGGAAAATGCAAAACAAAATGCACATAAATGGTTCTGTAAAAGGTGAATAGTGCATACAGAGAATATTTTAAATTGTGATAGCTCTCTAGTGTGCACACTATCTGAAAAACACTAAATAATCGAATCTCAACGTCGGTCCTAGTACCCCTGTTTTTGGTAGCTTTTGTTCCAGTCACAATTGCGATCACAGAATTTAAACAAGGTGCATTTTTTTTAATTGCGCTCTTAATCTTTACACAGATAATTTACCATTGTCAGCTACATTACATCAGAAATAGTTAGGCGTGCCCTAAAGAGTTCCATATTCTTATTGTATTATTCATGTTTTTTAATTGTGTACAAATTGGGAAAATCTGAACTGAAGAAATTTGAAATTCACCGCAAGCATGTGAAAGTGCGGACATGTTCCCTGAATAATGGAAATTTGGTTTTGAGTGACACATTCAAAGATAAGGCAAATGATCTCAAGCCAAACCTGCATTATGTAAAAGTTAGCTCGCAGTACGTTCACATTACAAGCTTCGTTGTTCAATCCCGATTTTGTGCTAATATCAGATTTGCCTGCCACGACGGTTCACATTCATAAGTGACCTGTACCTGTCCGTATGTGAACGCATCGGCCCTCCGAAACGGCAGGCCTGTACACACACTGATATGTTTTTTGCACGAGTCATCTGCGTCATCAACAACCAAAAGAAAAAAAAAAAAAAACGTCATAACTGTGACAGGACTTACAGTATTAACACCTGATTCAAACCGAGAAATTGGATGCGCTTGCAACGAATGTATGGACGACATTTTGTCCTGAAGGTCAGCAAACAGTTCGTCGGCTGTATCTGATGTGTTTGAGAAGGCGAAAAAATGCAGATGCCCAGATTTTTAGGTTTCTTTTTTAACTTGCGCTCAGCGCATGCGTACAGACAAAATGCCGCATTGTTGTCGGCGTGACCGTTCTCAATCATATCGCATGGCTAAGAATCAGATTTGTATCCGATCTCGGACCTGAAAGTAGCTCAATTCTGATTTGATGATTAAATATAACTTCTGTGTTCATGCAGCTCTGAAAACATCAGATCCGTATCACTTCAAATCAACAAATCAGATTTGATTCAATTCAGCTTGGTCATGCGAAAGCAGAGAACTAGCTGGCAAGTTTTTTCTCAGTGTGTGAGTGTTTTGTACACACTGTAATATATACCACCATATACATATATATATTTTATTACATTTTATATATAAGTGGCAGCTGGTGAACTGGCAATTTGGGAACCTCAAACTATCCCTTAAAAATAATGACTGGTCATGATCAGTGTTGAGGGTAACACATTACAAAGTAACTAATCACTGTAATCAGATTACATTTATCAGTAATGCAGTAATGTAACGCATTTCTTTGATAACTGGATTGCAGTTACTAACAAATAAATTATCGAGTTACTTGCATTTCTTTAAATTTTTCAACTATCGGCAGGCGGGAGGCTAGAAAAACGTCTTGTTCTGCCTCTTATTCTTCTTCTTCTTCCTTTGGAGTATATTGGCGATTGAGACCGAGGACAGAAAAACAAATCAAACTTCCTTTTTCATGCGTTTATGCCAGTACTGCAGCCTTGTACTTGACTCACTTTTCTGTGAAGTGCTGTTTGGGCTGATTTTTTACAACTTTGCTGTTGGCTTTGCTATATTAAAGAGCATGAAAGAGAGAGCTTGTGTGTGTCCTCCTTACTAGAATAAAGATTTGTGCTGATCTGAGCATATGCCAGGTTTTAACATGATATGGTTAATTAACTTATGGTGACTTTCAGATAATGGTGCTGAGTAATCCAACAGTAATGTAACTAGTAGTGTAATTATTTACTGTCAGCAGTGAGTAATTAAGTGAAGTAAGAGATCACTTTAAAAAAAAGTAACTAATAAAATGTAATGCATAGCTTTTTTATTGTAATTATCCCAACACTGGTCATGACCTGTTTTCAATCATTCATTTAAAGTACCATTACAGAAACTTCGAAAACTTTTCATTAATAACGCATACCTGTCAACTCTCACGCATTCAGCGTGAGTTTTAGTGGCATATTTACTTCCCCTGCTGTAGTCAGCAATTATTCAATCAACACATATGTAAGAGATTCTGCTGCGGAATTGAAGTCCTTGTGCTTGTTTGTTAATTTAACCTGGGCTGCACCTGATAATGTTTAGAGTTTTCAGAGTTAATCGTAATTTAAATAAATGATTGAAAACAGATCATGACCAATCATTACTTTTAAGGGATCGGTTTGAGCTCCCCCTATTGCCAATTCACTGGCTGCCGCTGATCTCTGCCTCATGCGGACCAGACAGACACATTGAACACGCATGGGTGCAGTCCGGAGCCCTGATAGCATTCGGAAAAGCTACTTAAGTAAAAGACGCTTGCCTCCATTTTTCACCTTAAACATTAATATTTCATTCAATAAATGTAGGAACATATGAGTCTTTAAAAGGCTTCTTAAATGGTACAAATTCCTCTATGGCCAGAGTTGGTGATGAATGCATTGAGCAGTCTTTTTAATGACAGGTATCATTCGTACAGTGCGGCCAACCAGTGCATTACTAATAATCTCTGCATCTTTAACTGTGTACAGAAACGTGCCACCCGCAATAGAAGCTAAGTGCAATTCACACACACACACACACACACACACACACTCTGGAACTGTGCCTGCAGCATGTGCTGTTCACAATGTGAAGCCCAAGTAATCAACACGTATGCAATCCCTACTCCCTCAGTGGATCCAGCAACACACTACGACGCATTTTATGTTAGACACATCTGTACTGTCATTTTAGTTCCACTCAAGCCTAAATGTTTGATATCACATATAGACTACCCCTATAATTAAACACATACATTGGTCTTGCCAATCTTATCATTTAACATTGTTTAATTTATTTTATTATTGATTTAAGTTGATTATCCATGACTTTTAATTTTTTGACTGACAGTGGTTAATGGAGTCAAATAATATGACACCACGCCAGAGAGCCAGTGTTACAGGAGGTCTGTTTAAGCAACAACTCAGGCTTAACCTGACTGTTAGCCTGCTCCAGACCAGGTTAGTTTCCTTGCATAAGTTGCCATAGTAACTGCACTTAAACCAAGTAGAATTTGCTTCATGGAACCAAATCAACTGAAAATGAGTCTGACTAGCCAAAACAAGCCTGACTTATTTGGTAAACTCACTTTATGGAACACGCTCCAGGCGACATCATTGTCAACAAAGACAGAAAAGATTCTTTAGCCCAATAGCTCCATATTTGACCAGGATTTTAATCTTGGCTTTTTGTAGGTAGCTAAACTTGTTAGGTTTCTCAGTTCATTATAGTAACAGAATACCACTAAGTATTGGCGTGTTTCAGTACTTCCTGTCAGCTCAACAAATGTGGCATAAGCCCTGTTTTTACGTTAGTGTTTTCCCAACAAACATTTTTTCTATCAGATGTTGAGCCTGGTGAATTAGTGCCTTTATCACCTTAACTACGAATGGGATGCAAAGCTATACAGATGTAACGAGGCACCCATTATTTTCTTGTGATTATTGATATGGTTTGGGATTTTGGTTGTCCAATCAAAATGCACAGTCAGAATGAACTGTCCAATAATTGGCATTAATGGTGTCACGCAGACTGCGACAGCATAGGCAGAGAGCAGCATGGCAGCACATTAAGGCCAATAATCACTTTAAATAAGTAATTTTATTTTTCATGCTTGTCAGGGATCCCCTGCTGGGCATAGGGCCCTAAGCAGCTGCTGAGCTCTCTTATGCCTGGGGCCAGCCCTAGCCCCTCCTGCTGGAAGATGGAACTCCTGCTCAATTGCAGGTGGCCTCTTAGTTACCCACAATTTCACTGCTATCGACATAGACCTACATTTAACACAGCGATCCACCACCATGACTGTCCGCTCCTCATCGTCTTGTATATCCGCCCTTAGAAGCCTCTCTCCTCTTCCATCCCCTTCCAGGTCAGGACATTTCCCCCGTGGCTCATGGCAAAAAAAGTACTAATTTATTACCCCGGCACACTCTTGGGCCTTATAGCATTATGTCCAAGCTGAGCTAATGCTTTTGTGCTCACTCCTCATGTCTCCTTACCCCCTCCATCTTTTACACTCTCACAATTGATAGAACAGGCAAAGAAAATCTCCACCCTCTCACCTTTCCCTTCCCCTGTTTTCAGCCACAAAGCATGCAAGTGATGAGCAGATTTGATGGTTATAGGGGGATGAGGGAGACTGCCTCCTTATGCTGCCTCCAGGACCTGGGGCAAAGTCTCATCAATGACCAACGCCATCCCCACTCGTCACCAGTGTAATCCTAGTGGTCCACCCTTTCACCCTGGTCCTTTTCCTGTCTCAACTTTTGGGTATATTTTTATGAGGAAGGTCCGCAATCTGAGGGCTGAATGAGAGCAGTTTATAACTAGATAACTCGGTCACCACAGGGACGGACTCATGTATCTCCACAATCCCCAAATTTCGGACAAAATGGCTGCAGGCAGCCATACTGGACGTCCGAAATAGTCGAAAATCGGTCTTGAGCATTGTCAAATAAATATCTTCGCCTGTGCAAAATCAGAAAAAATTCCTGTAATAATTGTCGCTTCCAGAGCCCAGAACAGAAAATCTCTGCGGGGGCGGCCCCGGAACTAAACCATAGTATCTCCCGACTATTGCTGTCGGGGAGATATAATCAAAACCAAGTTATGACGAGAACCTGAAGTTCAATATTCAATGAATGACAGGAAGGTGGCTTTTAAAATGTCTCTCACTCCTAATTAAATTTGGAAAGATAGTGTATAATTTTGAATTCTGATCAACTGGTAAGTCACTTAAGTTATTGTCAATCGAGGGGAACAGAGTGTAGCTTTAAAGAAGGTCGAGTTTGCAGCGGAGGCTTGGTGTCATCATGGCACGAGGCGAAAGCCAAACAGAGTGTTTCAATCGGCACTGTTTTAAACATAATAGCCCCATTTGCAAAACATCCGCAAAATGAATGCGAGGCTAAGGCATCAGCAAATGCGCCAACTCAGTTTAACTCATTTCATTTGAATTATTTATAAGAGAGAAATATACCATATGCTTCCAGAAACGCTATGTACATTTATTTCTAACAAAACTGCGACTCTTTAGTGAAGACTGTAAGTAGCCTAACTGCTCTGCTCAATAAGAGGGGACTTATATGGGGATTTAATCAAGTATAAATCAGCCTTCGTAATTAAGGTCACAGCTGCTGCTCAACTGCTCGTTGGTCTCCATCACCTGAACGACTTAATTCGGAGGTCATTATTTTTCCTCCGATCATATTATTATGAGTTACGGTAATATTTTCTGCTAAGGGGGCTTAGAGCTGGCTGTTAAACGAACGCCCCTTGAAAAAAGTATTCAGTGCTCTCTCTCTCTCTCTCTCTCTCTTTCTCTTTACAGGATGGAAGATTCACAGAGCTGCAGGAGTACCATAAGTAAGCAACATCCATCTTGTATCAATGCCTTCACCTTATACTCTCCACTTATTTCTCTTATTAATTGCTTAATTGATTCATGCCTGCACCTCCATAGAAGCATCGACATCATTATGCTTGTCCACTTATTTTTTTCAAAATTTTCCTTTAATTTGTCACTTCTGCAAAGGAAAACAGTACTTTTTAGAGCAATTTGCCTGAAGGGAGTAAAGCCAGTGTCATATAGACTAAAAACAAAAACTACTGTCTGTTTTTTAAAACACTAATAGAGCTGTCACTTTTAATGTGAGCTTTTTTCAGTCAGACGGACTTATTATTATTTGACCTCAGACAGACTTATGAATTGACCAAGTTCACATAATCTCCACCCTGTTTTAGCGCCACCACTTCAGATAAACATACGGATGAACACTTTTAACTATTCATTCATCTGGGTTACAGGACTCTTTGTCCCCGGATTTTTTCATCCCCTAATGATCGAAAAATGTGCCACCATTGTTGACAAATGGATTGATGGACGGAGGACAGACAGATCACCATGATAGAAGGGTTAGGGTTAGGTATAGGGATAGAGTTATAATGCAGGAAGAGGGCAAAGCATTATTGGGGATGAACAATCTTGGGATGAAAAGTCCGGGGACAAAGAGTCCGGGGACAAAAATTCATCGGGGAAGAAAACTCTGGGGACAAAATGCCTGGGGACGAAGAGTCCTAGAGCCATTGATCTATGGCCGTGTTCAAAACCGCGCATTAACATACTACTCGCACTACCGCTGACGTCAGATTTAGGGGGTTGGGTGTTCACTTATGCGTGGGGAGTGAGTTTGTGTCCGCGAGAAGTTCCCGGATGTATACTAAATCGGGCAGATATTTTGTGGGTGCATCGTAAGCTCACTATTCATACATAAATTGCCCAAGATGCAACGCAACATAAACCGCCAGAAAAACTCACTGAGGAATAATATTAAGAAGAAGCAACAGGAAGAGTTTGTTTGTAGTGAGTAGCGTGTAGTGTGACTAGTGTTTAGTGAGAATAGTGTATGTAGACCGTAGAGCGCGGTTTTGAACACGGCCTGACAGTCACAGACAGATCAAATCCTTGAAAATTACATCTATTTGCAATTTTGACCCATTGTGACCATTTTACCTGTGAACTGAAACGTAGATATTGTTTGGACAGTGCAGATGGCAGAATGGAGAAGTTTAGCTGGAACGCGGCCCCAATCCTGATGACCATAGAAGGCTCAGGAGCTTGTTCCTAATTAACTGGGAAGAGGAGCAGACTTAGAGTAGATTAACAAGAATGCGGTCCCAATCCTGGAGACTGAAAGTAGGGCTTGGAAGCTTGTCCCCTTTAGCTGAACTAGGAAGAATACTTCCATAAATCACTATCATTAATGGTGACATTGATTTATAAAGACAAACCCAGTGGGCACAGCAACATTGAAATGACATTGCTTCCAATGTTGAAACAACGTTGAAATAAGGTTGGATTTGAAAGTTGAGTGGACGTTGGCAATCTGACGTTGCATCAACGTTGCCGTCCAAACGTACAACTATTACTCAACGTCGACACAATGTTGTATTTTCAACCAATGAATAACGTTGAAGGAGCCAATGTTTAATTATAATGTTGATTCAACGTTAGAGTTTTGACAACGTTGGAGGTTGAATGGTGCAACCTTGGTTCAACGTTGAATCAACGTTGTGCGACCAAATATGAACTTAATTTCAATGTTTCAATGACGTTGAGTGCCCACTGGGAAGAGTTCTAACCAATAATGACTGACGCTAAAGTGAATATAGCAAGTGACAATCCAGCGACTTGCAAACTCAAAGGAGGGGGCATGCATACATCACACACACGAGGAGGGGAAAGTATGACATGCGATATTGCCAGTAAAAAGGGAAGCATGCAAGATGCAAACCAACTAAGGAGACATACCTCTAACAGAAACAAGTTGCTGGATAGTAGGAGACACAGAAGGCATTCACATGGGGGTTGTGACAAATGTCTGTGCAATGTTAAATTTGAATACATAGTACATATGAAACAAACATCAAATTGTGTTGTCAAATGTTTTAGCATTTCAAGTATCAGGTAGCAAAAAAAAAAAAAAAACAATTGAAATTGAAATTGAAATTCAAACATAAAACCACCAACTATTTTAGTGATTCCACATCAAGTTACCCACTATGAGACTGCTCTAAAAATTTTAGGTATTTGAGATACTGATTTTGACAACATATCATTCTTGACTGATTTTCAGTTGGACAGCAATATTTCATGCCGTGTAAAAAATGTTGCCAATTACGAGTTGCACGATGGCAACAAGGATAGGAGAGAGGCAGGTGTGCACAATCCTGAAATAGTGTAACGAATATGTATTTGTGATGAGAAATGGAAGACCTGGGTGCTAAAAGTACTTAAGTCACAAACCGTATATTTTGAGAAAAAGAGGCCTTAGTATGGAATGGATCCATAAAATCTGCCAAGGGTTAAAAGGAACTGAATTTGGAAGAAAAAACTAAACAATTTTCACTGCAAAAAATCAAATGTTGACAAAACATAAAAAGTAAAGCATTTACTTACTTTCCTGTAAAGCATTTTTGAGTTTGTTCAACTTCAAGGGCCATTTTCTTTCAAAAATGAGTTTGTGCAACTACTGGGACAAACAACTGCTGCGGCTGCTTTGCAGCTAACTGCCTTACTTTTTTAAGTTTTGTCAACTTGTAATTTTTTTCAAATAATATAGGTTGTGGTCTCATTTGTTGACAGGTGCAATGTGGCAGTTTAGTGACAGCTTTCCCCACATAGTTTGACCACTTAAGCTACCAACTGATGGGGTATATTTTCTGAAGTGCCCACCCCCGTCTTCACTGCCTACAACTCCACACTGAAATAAGTTAAGGAACTGCAAATGCAAAATGTGTTCCAGATACTTCGTCTTTCATTTGGCAGCACATTTATTCCACTGTGACATGCTGACAGAGAGAAACGTGACAAAATACCCCTACTGTGTCCAATTATGCATAGGTTAGGAATTCAAAATGCATTCACAGAACACGAATGAAATTGCAAATAGATGTCAATAGGATTAAATAAAGTAACGAATTGTCTGAAAAAAGAATGTCGAGCTTTTCCCAATATTTTAAATCGTTAAATTATGCAAATTATTGGGATTATTGGAAGTACTGAAGGAGGCGAGACAGATGGGCCTATGGTAACCGATGTCTTCATCAGGACATGGGATGCCACCTAGTGGTCATTAATCATCACCGTAAGTCTTCGTCACCATCAGGGAAAGTATCGTCCAATAGTGAGAGTCATTCACTGTAAATCATTTTGATGAATGCCAGAACAATGCAGTTTACTTCATTTACAACGCACGGGCCATTTAATGTTATTTCACTCCGAATAATTCAGATGTAAGGCTACTTGGTAAATGCTGGAAGACATGCATTGCATCAATTTACCAATTGCTTTGCTTCATATCGTCGATAGTGAAATTAAGCCATGATTAAAGGCGGCAGTATTTGTTGCCGTAAAACTTCTCGTTGCGGTATTTTCTGTTATTGGAAGTGGAAGTTATTGAAGTGCGATGAAGGTTGTGGGTGCCAAGCTAGGCCTCTCGTGCGTGAATGGGACCATGGAGCCTAAAAGGGGTGAGTTTTCTTATCCGCAGTTAAATATATTGCCACAAACAAATTATTGAAAAATGATAATAAAATAGGAAAGGTTGAAGCTGAAACAGACCAGGCTTTTATTGCCATTAGATTGCACGCATTTGGTGCATCAATAAATTAGAAAACGGCAAAATTTCCTGGTGCACAAAGCTGTCGCCTTCGGCTGTGTTGTCAGCTTTGCATACATGAGTTCGATTTGGTTAGAATCCCCAAATGATGCAAAGTAATATTGCGTATTCCTTAGGTAAATAACAATCGCTTGCCATTTTTCCTGGAATGAAACAGTGCAAGCCTTCTTCGCTGGCCAAAGCATTATGCGGGTAGGAAAATTGCATTGAAATCTCCTCATTCTGTATGCAGTGCATAGATGGCTATCAAAGACGCTAAGCATGCTGTTGGACAAGAGGGAAACTACTCCAAAATAACCAAACTTGAACTCATAAAACTAAAATAAAGACGTTTTAATCCTTTGGGGAAAATAGCAAATAAATTGAGCTATGGGAATTGTGTTTTGATCAGGTGTGAAATAGAAGAAAAAAAAACGCCCATGTTCACATTGTGATGTACTAAATGAACTTTCATTGAAAGAGGAAATAAATTTGACTGATTTCATTATACAGGTTAGTAGACTCCTCATTGTTGAGGGTGTGAGCACGGGCCACTAAAAATGGGTGATTTAGTAGTCAGTGACGAATTCAAAGACAGAACAAATGGTAAAGTGCCAAACCTGCATCATCATATTCTGCATGGGATACAGCTACAGTTATTTTTGACAGTGGGGCTAGAGGAGATATATTCTCTTGAACAAGAAAAGGACCTAATAAAGAAAAATTAACAGCAGTTTAAAATTGCCATTGCAGTTCCAGTTGTAAAGCAAACCAGCAGACACAGGGGGTCCCCAGGACCACGCTGAGAACCGCTGGCCTCGAAATGATCAGTTTAAGGAAGACATCGCTTGGAGCTTAACTTTACGATGCACTGCATGTTGAATCAGGAGAGAGTCAAAAGGACTGTATCGGCTGCTCCTCATCCATGTGCACATCTCTCCTGGACACAACATGATTGAGGTCAATTATTGCCTCCTAACGTGATGGCCTGTCTTTAAATGCTAATTTCTGTATTGCATCACCATCAATCCAGATCCACAAAAGCCTGTCCCACTGACATATTCACACCTAGAGCAAGGCTGTATAAAAATGAATTACTGCTCAGAATGAATTTACCCCTGTCTGAAAAGATTTATTTGAAAATTGTAAACTAGCTCTTTCTTGACTGATATGGCTCTCCATTACATAGTGAGCGTAAGTAGTTGTCCTCACAGATATATTTAATTGAAAAAGAGTCAGATGAGGGCTGCTGCCTGACAGTGCTGATCTAAACCTAGTTTACAGACACATTTATTTTTTAAAAATGGGGTTGTCCCTCCTTCTTTTTGCAAAAAAATCTCCATCCACACAAAGATGTCATAAATGTAATTAGAGCACTTGCCAAGTACATGCCAAACTAGTAGGAAGCTACGATATAATTTAATGTAAGATCATTTGGGCCAATCACAAGCCTTAAAAACTTGCTACAAAGTGCACACAGTCTGATGTTACAAGCCAAAAACTCAGTTTTCCCCATCCACACATAAACATTGAAAATTGAGTGTCTGGAAATCTTCACCCTGGAAAGCATTTTCCAGTTGGTTTTTCCAGTGACCAAAAACATAGTTTGCTCTTAAAATCCAGACCAGGAATTAAGTGCGGAGGCAGAGTACAAACCAGTTGTAGGGTTTATTGATAGTAAGACAGTACACAGCTGGACAGAGCCTGGCGGAGAATAGTACAGTTCGGCTCAGATATTACAGGCGAAGCTGTGTGGGCGTAACCAATGCCCAGCCAGTGGCTTTATGGGGTGACTGCCAGATGGCGTGCGCCCTTCGCCAGAGCCAAACTGTCCGATGGCAGGATGGAGAAGCTTAAGATTAATGCAGTCCCAATTCTGATGACTGTAGAAGACTTGGGAGCTTGTTTCTAATAAACTGGACAGATTTACAGACTAAGAGAGCATTTACAGGTATGAGTTCCCAATCCTGGAGACCATGAGAAAGTCTTGGGAACTTGTTCCTATTAATTAAACGAGGATGAGCACTTCCGTATGTTACTGTCATTAAAGATAAAATTTTACTTTCAAAAGACAAAGAGTTTTACTTTGAAATACTAACTGGTATGAAAGTGCATATTGCAAGTAACAGTCCAGCAACCTGTAAACTCAAAGGAGGGGGTTTTACTATATCACACACACACGTCTGGAGGGGTAACAATGAGATCAGACACAGCAGGGACCATGGAAAGCACAAAATGCAAACCAATCAAAGAAGACAACTTTGAGCAGACACGCAAGTTGCTGAACAGGAGGAGACATAGAAGGCAGTCATATGAGGATTGTGACAATTTGTGTTTGGACAAAAAGCCAAAAACACCTGTGTACGTGAGGATAAGGCCTTAAACTCAATGGATTTAGCTTGGATATCAATCAGACTCCATGCTGCTCAAGCACTGAAGTGCTAATTTTGAGAAGTTTAATTGTTTAATTATTACTTGTTGCATAAAATGGTGCCATTTTATGTTAAAAATAACAATCATGCTCACCTGTTTTCCCTCATAGCCACCACCCATGCCACATGACATCAGTAATGCTTTGAAATAAGAGAAAGGATCCTTTTGCTAAGTTGGTCCTGTTGCCTGCTGGACTGATGCAATTCTGCTATTACTCAATCTAAAGCAATTGTTAATACCAAATTGCTGATCATTTAAAATGGCAGAGGTCTGGACAGCCAGAATTCAGCGGGAGGAATTGTGTGATCACCCAATTCAAATATGTGTGTGTGTGTGTGTGTGTGTGTGTGTGTGTGTGTGTGTGTGCGCGCCTATATGTATATACACACTATATGTATGGTATGCAATAAGACCAACATGTACCTTTCTGGCTGAGATCTGTGTGTTAGCACTCAAGTCTAAATTGGGTTACAGCAACCAACTCAAGGCAGTTTTGGTTCTATCACTCAATTTTGCATCATTGTCAATAGAAACACGTCATTGGGGGATAAATACAGCTAAAATGAATTGGCTTCAGCTTACCACCAAACAAGTATTCACACTAAAGGTGGAAACCTGTCCTCACAGCAAAACAACTCTCTCTAAAGCTGCTTTCATACTCGATGCAAAACCAATTTTTCTTTGCATTGGCTTTGAATGTAATATGTCGTGCAAAAAATTCGTTTCGCTTCCTGTGTGAAAGCGGCTTAACAGTGTTTAGTTCAGTTGAGATAGGTAGACAAATTTGCCTGTCCTAACAGTTCAGGACACACATCACAAAACTGGTACAGTGTTGTGCTTTAAATATGTAAGTTCAATCGCCTGTAATATTTTCTCCATGATCTCCTCCTCTCCCTGTATGAGATGCTCCTCCTTTTGAGCGAACAGAGGTTTAAGGTTTAGCTTCAAGTATGTTATTTGCTCAAATTCAGAACAGATGGTTCACTGTGATCCTTTAATGTTACCTCCTCTTTGTGAGAATCCATCTGTTTAGCCTTTTAGCACTGTTGAAAAAAGAGACTGCAAATATAGATTGCAGAAATGTGTATGCCTAAGCCTTTGTGAAATAGCAGCTATTTTCCTTTCTGACATCCAACACATAGCTATTGTGAAAAGCATTCCCTTCTTGTTCATTTGCACTACATTGGTGTCACTTGGAGTGACAGTCAGCCTCTACTGCCCTGTTGGACAGAAGTGGAATTTCCCACTATTCTCTGCCGTGTACAACTGCAAAGGAGATGGCTTCCTTCTAATTTGACAAGTTTGCGCTTAGAACAACTTATCGGAGAAACCTGTTCTTTTGTCTCAGACATGACATTCCACCCTGTTACCACGGCGATTTTTGCCTAAATCATTCAGAATCAGCATTTTGTCTCCAATCAATGACCTGGAAGTTGACATCACTCAGCCTGTCTTGATCAAAACAGCACCACTTTGGCAGGAATCCGAGATTTATTCAGCTCCACTCTTCTCAGTCCAAGTTTGACTTGCACTTAACGGGGGGATGGAATGAGGAGATGTTTTTGTCATAATGAATGGATTTTGGTACATGTAACTTTCGCTCTTCTTACACCTGGAGGCTCTTTTTTACAACCCCAATTCCGAAATAGTTGGGACGAAGTGTAAATTGTGAATAAAATCAAACTGCAACGACTTTCAGATCACATGAGCCAATATGTTACTTACAACAGAACATAGATAACATTTCAAATGTTGAAACTGAGACAATTTATATTTTTATCCACAAAATGAGCTTATTTCAAATTTTCTGGCTGCAACAGGTCTCAAAAAAATTTGGGACACAGGCAAAAAAGGGCTGAAAAAGCAATTAATATATAAGAGAATCAGCTGAAAGAACATTTAGCAAGTAATTAAGTTAACTGGCATCAAGTGTGTAACATGATTGGCTATAAAAGGGATGTCTTAGAGAGGCTGAGTCTCTCAGAAGTAAAGATGGCCAGAGGCTCTCCAACCTGTGAAGGCTTGCTTAAAAAATTGTGGAATACTTTAAAAACAATGTTCCTCAACGTCAAATTGCAAAGGCTTTGAAGGTCTCATCATCGACAGCGCATAACACCATCAAAAGATTCAGAGAAACTGGAAAAATCTCTGCGCTTAAGGGACAAGGCCGAAGACCTTAACTGGATGCCCGTGATCTTCGGGCCCTCAGATGCCACTGCATCACTCACTGGCACGATTCTGTCATTGACATTATTAAATGGGCCCAGGAATACTTCAAGAAACCACCGTCTGTAAACACAGTCTGCCGTGCCATCCACAGATGCCACCTAAAGCTCTATCATGCAAAAAAGGAAGCCATTGTTGAGCATGATCCAGAAGCGCCGCCGTGTTCTGTGGGTCAAGGCTCATTTAAAATGGAGTGTAGCAAAGTGGCAAAGTGTCCTGTGGTCAGACAAGTCCAAATTTGACATTCTTGTTGGAAATCACGGGCGTTGTGTCCTCCGGACTAAAGAGGAGAAAGACCACCCCTCCTGTTATCAGTGTTCAGTTCAAAAGCCAACATCTCTGATGGTATGGGGATGCATTAGTGCATATGGTGTGGGACACTTGCATGTTTTAAAAAGCACCATGAATGCTGAAAGGTATATCATCACCTTATTAAAATAATGGCCTAAGTCATTTCTTCAAGCTTTTGGGAAAACACAAAAAACATAATCAAAGCATCATCAAGAGATGATTTAGGCCAAAAACTCATTTTCGTCAAAAAATGACTTAGGCCATTATTTTAATAGGGTGACGATATAAAGGTTTTAGAGCAACATATGCTCCCCTCCAGACGACATCTATTCCAAGGAAGGCCTTGTGTATTTCAGCAGGACAATGCAAAACCACATACTGCAGCTATTACAACATGGTAGTAGAAGAGTCTGTGTGCTGAACTGGCCTGCCTGCAGTCCTGATCTTTCACCGATTGAGAACATTTGGCGCATAATTAAACGAAAAGTCCGTCAAAGGAGACCCAAAACTCTCCAGCAGCTGAAAGCCTGTATTAAACAAGAGTGGGATCAAATTCCAATGGCTAAACTCAAAAAACTTGTCTCCTCAATGCCCAGACACCTCCACTCTGTGATAAAAAGAAGAGGGGATGCTACACCATGGTAAACAGGCCCCTGTCCCAACTTTTTTGATACCTGTAGCAGCCATCAAATTTGAAATGAGCTCATTTTGTGGATAAAATTGTAAAATTTCTCAATTTCAACATTTGCTATGTTATCTCTGTTCTATTGTGAATAAAATACAGGCTGCGTTTTGATTTTATTCAAAATTTACACTTTGTCCCAACTATTTCGGAATTGGGCTTGTATTTGAGCTGAAGCCTACATGTGATGTTTAAAATGTGATCCTGTAGAGACCTGTTCCTCAAATCATGGTCCTCAAAGTATGAGAACAGCTGCTTTTCCACCTTTACCCAGGAGCCAGGAGTCATGATAGTCTGGCCAATTGGCATTGCTTATTGTTTAGTGACTGACCGGGAAGGAAAGAAAACCAGGGATAGATTTGGGTTCCAGGGCCAGATTTGAAGGTTCCTGCTGTAAAGAATTACATAAGTGGAGAGCTATAAGAGTACATTGCCAGTTCAAACCAACAACCGTGCCTAACGGGATACAACGCTTAAAAGGAAAAGAAGCTTGTTGCAACCCTAATGTTAAAATCAACTCAGCACTTTTAATAGCCTGTCTATCTGCATGAAGAGTCTACAGAGCTGAGATTGATGGGGAACTGTCTAACCAGCTCTAAATTAAATGCCAAGTGCCTCTAGGGAGCGTTTTAGGACCACTCAGTTTTCTCCTATATGCTGATGATATGAGTGTAGCCTACTCTGAGAGGTTATTTGTATTTGTAGATGATTCTGCCAAATACAAATTTTACAAAGACAAAAATAAATCAGGCTGCGCTGAACCCTATTCCTCAATGGATCCAAAAGATAAAACTTTTTTTTTTTGATTGAAAGGCCTAAAAGTTTCCCAGAAGAATATTGCCCAGTGCACACTGCCGCTGCTGGATTGCCGTTTCCCCAAAGTTCATCCTAGTGCCGTCTGCTCCCAGGTAAACAACACATTAGCACCTGGCCATCTGCATGATTAAACGTGATCATCAGACCACTCCATCTTCATCCATTGTACCATGGCCCAGGTCTGACACTCAGATGCCCGTTGTACGTGCTTTTGGCAATGGACGAGGGTCAGCATGGACACTGTGACAGGTCTCTGGCTATACAGCCACATAGGCAGCAAGCTGCAATGCATTGTGTGGACTGATACCTTTCTATGAAATGACAGAATGAACTTTTTCAGCAACGTGTGCAAAAATAGCGCTTCCAGGGCATAGGAATGGACAGATTTACCTTTGCTTGCCATGTGCAAAAATGCCTTAGGCACCCATGACGCTGTCACCGGTTCACCAGTTGTTCTTCTTTAGACCACTTTTGGTCGGTACCAACCACAGCAGACTGGGAACACCTCACAAGACCTGCCGTTCTGGAAAAGCCCTGACCCTGTCATCGAACAATTACAATTTGGCCGTTGTCAAAGTCCCTCAAATACTTACACTTGCAATATCATCATTCTTTTCTGCTTCCAACCCATGAACTTCAAGAAATGACAGCTCGCTTGCTGCCTAATATACTGAGCAACAAAAGAAATGCAAGTTCATAAAAGACTGACGGGAAACTAAGTATGAGTGTAATTATTATTTTAAAAAATCTTGTTATTAGAACATGCACATTCCAGTTACTTCGACTGAGAGGCCTTGCAAGTACATTAAACAACTTGCTAACATGTGTTTCTTTTGCTGTTCAGTATATATCCTACCTCTTAACAGGTGCACTGTAATGAGAGAGTCAGTGTTATTTATTTCACCTGGCAGTGTGTTTAATGTTGTGGCTCGGTGTATACTTGCAGTATATGCATTCAGATGGATGCACCATCAGGTGCCACCTCCACAACCACAGGCTCTTTGGAAAGGCTGCTAGAAGAAAGCCTTTTCTGACCGGAAGACACAGAAGCAAGCGCTTTGAGTTTGCCAGACGTCATTTAAATTATGACTAGAACAAGGTGCTTTAGTCAGAGAGACCCACGGTGAAGTATGATGGTGGAACAGTCATGTTTGGGGCTGTTTTCATTCAAGAGGTCCAGGGGCACTGGTTAAGATTAATGGCATTATGAATTCCACCAAGTATCAGGATATTTTGGCTGAATATCTGTTTGCCTCAGCTGGGATTTGGCCGTAGGTGGACTTTCCAACAAGGCAATGACCCAAAGTGAACCTCAAGATCCACACAGAAATGGTTCCATGACAACATTATCAACGTTCTGCAATGGCCATCTCAGTCACCAGACATAAAGCCAATTAAAATTGAGCTTCGTCAAAAATTACAGGAAGACTCCATATTGTTATCCTTGCCAGAAGTGGCTGCACTACGTACTAAATGAAAGGTGCCAATTGTTATGAATCTTTGATTTTGTTGGATTTTTTTTTGTATTAAATGATTGTTATGATTTTGGTTGTTTCCATATTCCGTTTCTCTGTAATTATATTGTTTATAATTTTTTGTATTGTTTGTATATTGCCAGTCAGGTGCGTGAGTAATTTTGGAGCCCACTGTATGTTCACTGTGGGGATGGGTCGCTGCTGGGGGTGAACTCAAGGGGTCTGGACCACCCACACAGCCAAAGGTACCACTGTGACACTTACATCTGTACCAGAGCACCAAGTATCTGACATCTTCTGCTAATGAACTGAATGCAAGTGCTGTCCGCACAAGCTTTTCTTGTAGCTCAATATGTCCAGATGCAGAAGCAGCTTATTCTGTCATTGCTGAATTGCAAAGGAATAGAACTTGCAATATCACCAGTGCTCTGGAGAGTCACTTCCTTTATTTATGTTAAGTAACTTAAAATGAAAAATGGTGAACATGATGAATGCCTGGCTGGTCAGACATATGGTATGCAAAGTGGAACAAATGCAAAATAAACTCATATCTCTTGAATCAGTTGTACACTTGGGAATGAAAGTTTGATATAGACAGTATCAAAAATAAGCACAATAAAATCATTATTGCCAAAGACCTGCCAATGGATGAGCAGGGCGATGAGTAATTTGTTTAACGTCTGACCACTATTTGCTTCGCAACTAATCTACCTCACGTTTCCAATGTACAGTTATCGCTTACGGGGCAGTAGGCAAATCTCAGGCAAATATTCATTGTTTTTCATTAAAAATTATTTTCTTTTCTGCAGTCAACATTAGTGGAAAGATTTTTTTGCATGTTTTATCTGATTGAATAGTACAATTTAATGTGAATCATGTGGAGATACAAAGACACTTCCATAGAAAGGGAACCAAAAATTCCATTGAATTGACACGTACATGTACTGTGCATATTAAAGAGTAAATATAGCCAGCATCAAACGCACTGTTTGCTCACTCATTTGCATTTAAACTGCAGCGCACGGCGGAAGCAGCTCCTCCAGGTGTCTATGCTCACCTCTGTTCTTGATCAAAACGAAATTTCCACTGAAGAATTTATCATAGAAATTTGGATAAGGAATCTCTGAGCAAAATTATTTTAATCATTAGAAGTGATATAACCCTTTGAACATCAATTAAACTCCGTGCAATTTAAAAAGAAACATCAAACCTTTGTGATGACATCATGTGATTGTATATTTTTTGGTTTGCAATATATTTAAGAGAATATTCTTTCAGTATCTGTCAGTGCTTTACCAGAATCTAAACAGTTAAAGTATTTCATATGCATACTAAGTATTAAAATATCTGAAATGTCAGTTGGATTACAGTATATTCCCAGAATATTATAACATTTCAAAAATCTCTGAATATACTCCCTAATTTCAGATTGGTAATTAGACACGTCAATTTTCATGAAAGTCAAAATTCTCAGCTGAATATTTGCATTGTAAAATTGGTAGCAAATTCATGTATCATCTTAACTTCTGATTTGTTTCATATCTTTTGCCCACAATTACTGCATTAAGTGACTCAACAGCTCAGTGTATCTCTGGTGATATTCTACCGGGGCTTTTTGGCTGAAGTTTTCTTGTCAGAATATATAAGCATGTTTTGAATTGGAATCAGGTCAAGTAACTGAATAGGCCAGTCAGAATTAGCGTTTGAAAAACTCCTGTAGCAGTATGGTTGTATAACACAGTCCATTATATCTACCAGGACCTGGCCAGTCAGGAGCGCTGGCCACTGGAAAGAAATGAAAATTTTATTTATGATTTATTTATTTATGGAATTTCCCCTCCTGGTTAATGGGTGATGAACACTGTTTTGCCCTGTCATTTAGGGGGAATGCTTGCTTCTGTAGGGAGAGGAGGGTTGGAGGTGATAGGGGACAGATATTGCCAGGTTAATGCCGCCTGAGCTTTACGCTGGTTTCTGAGTGCCGTTTGCAGGCCAGAGTTAACGCATCAAGACCTCAAATGAACTAATTACACCAATTCTAGGGCTGTGGTACTTTTAGTGCTGAAGCCCGGAGATAGATTCTTCTCTTGTCAGGGCAGGCTTTGATTGCAGCCTGTGTGTTGCTCAGCTCAATGGCTGGAGGAAGCATTGACACACACACACACACACACACACACACACACACACGCACACGCACACACACACACCAAACAACAGAGGTAGGATAAAGGACCCCCTGTAGTCTGTTACTCAGGTCCCCTGGGCGCAGTTATGTTGAAGCATGTGCTACCCAGACATTTATCATGTAATTACAGCTTGAAGATCAGTTTCTGATGGCCCGTGATGATTACTAATCATTTCTGCGCATTTCACGCCTCTGAGAGGCCCAGATGGGTTCCCAAGGCCAAAACACAATGGGAGGCACTCTTTCTTCGCCTCTCAGCCTTTAGAGGTCCTCATTAGCTTAACGAATTGAATGTGTCCAGTAGGTAATTAGCAGGGAGGGGGGAGGGGCCAGGACTCCCAAAGGCCCTAAATCGTGAGGTTAACAACTCTGAACCTGTTTTAATAGGCAAATGCCCTCCCTGTTATTTACAAGAAAGTGGCACCAGAGCCATTTGTTTTCATATGTTCTGTTATTAATAGTTAGTTGCAGAATTTGACCCAGTAACTCTTTCATACTCAAAACAATGTAAAATCATACCACTCTTTTTATTAAAAAGCAGTATCGCTGCATCATGTGAAATATAGCCTATCCATTTTATGGTATATAAATGACGACGCAAATGGAATATCTCTATGTGCTCCACTTGCAATACAGAAAAGAGGCAGTATTTCTTGGAAACAGTTGGCTGTCAGTAGCCACAGTGTTTTAATTCTCCCATTCAGTGTAATCAGGCTAAATTTTGATAATAGCGGTGCATTTTGCCTGGTGTTCTCTTTTTAATTTTGATTGATTTGAAGCTGTGGCAAGACTCTTTCAGTTTGATATAATGTTTGGTCTCTCAAGTGAAAGTTTCAGGAATTTTATTCTTCATGTCCTATACCTGAAATTAAAAATAAAATTTTGGAGTCCAGCACAACATAAGCTAATGTCATCCTGGGGTGCTTTTCCCGAAATCACAGATGCTAACTTACATAATTGGAACCATTGACCGTGAGTGGACGAACTATGTAAGTTGCTAACTTAGTTAGCAACTATGCTTTTGGGAAACGCGCCCCTGAGTAGTACAATGAACAGTCTGAGGAACATCTATCCTGAATATAAAAAAAATTCTCACAAGAATGTACCATAAATACACAAACCAGGGGCTGCATTCGAATGTCTTTTTTCCTTATGAAACTCCTAGAAAATGACCCAGAATTATTAATGTGGCAGCCAAGCTAAGAGCGTTCCAATTATCTAAATGTAGAGGAAAGGTGCTTCAGTGCTTCCTAACTGATCTCCTTTTGCAAAGGGTGCACTGAATCATCCCTTTTGAAAAGAAAGGCGATAACGCTATCCCACAATCCTGCATGGCAGCAATATTTAAAGTGTAGACCATCCACTCGGCCAATCACAAAAACAACATCACAGGCGAGAGACGCATGATCATGTTGCCTAGCATAAGTGCATTCGGATTCTCTTATTAGCACGGTTGCCTCCCTAAGCCGTTATGAGTCGCCCTTTACACTTCTCTTACATTTACCTCAGGGCATTTTCCATCAAGGTTAAATAAAAGTGGTCAGGAATTAAATGATAGGATGTAATTTTTTCGACAATTCGAATTCAGCCAGGCATACTGTGTTTCAGCATGAAAAGAACCAACTGCAAAGACTCCAGAGTCAAAAAATGCCCAAAATCTGAAAGGTGTTCTTGACATAAAGAAAAAATACAAAATTCAAAAACAATGGTTATAAACAAGGGCAAGCATGGTTGTTACTGAACTGGAAGAGTTCACTCAAAGACTCGGCACATACACACGGGATAGGTTGAACATTCAGATAAGACATAGTACTACACATTGAACCTAAATTCAAAAAGCGCATTTGTTCACTTAAGAACCCATACACCGATAATGACAACTCATAAACACAGTCGAGATAGGCAAACATGAGCAAAGGCAAACAGGCGACCTCTGGTGGTCGACAGGAGTGGTAACAGGTGCGTTCAGCTGTGAGATATAGCTTCCAGGCATAGTATTTCTGCTCAGAGAGATCCGGTGTAAATCATGGAGGTCAAACAGCCACTGTAGTGATCCAGTCAAGCATGGAAGCCGGGGGCCTGTGATTTGGGGGGAGGGGTTGGTGGGGGAGAGACTGCATTGAGCCACTGTGACCCTAACATGAACTGTGTGTTTATGTGTGTGTCGCAGTGGTGGGGAAAGGTGACAAATCACCAGCTGGTACACCCTAACAGAACTCCCTGTCGGATTCAAGTTTTCCCCTTTACAGAGCTGAGAAAGGTAGGTATTAAGCGGCAACCCGAGGGCTTCCTTGTGTCCAATTTCAGTTATCCAGACAAGAAATTGTGTACTGTGAACTTTGAGGGGGGAGAAGGACGTTGTTTCTGGGAACTCAACTCTCCCCACTCTTACTGCAGCACTGCTCATCCTGGGTCAGAAGTAGTTCATGTAGAAAACTGTGACTGGCACAAGTTGCCCCCACAGAACAAAGCCAACAGAAAAAATGGAACAGTCCTATGTAATAGAAACAAATTACTCTCCACTTTCCTCCAACACAGATAGCGACGCCATGTGTGCCCGTGCCCGCTGGCCTTTGATTGCAACAACCTAAAGGGAATGTGCTCGTGGGGGGGGGGGGGGGGGAGGATTTTGGACTTTATGTTTCTGTTGAGTATCTTGCTCCCCACCCCTGAGACAGCCCACCCTTTCTGAAAAGCAGCATTGGTTGAGCAGCTCAGGTGCTTGGCTACATTCTGCCGGATTGTAGGTCTGTAATTCGGGCCGGTGGAGAGTGTTCAGCTGTCGGCTGGGCGGCAGAATGAATGGAAGTCTTGTTGGACCCAGCGAGCAAAAAGTGCTCTGGGCTTGCTTTTTTTCTGCAGGCCTGAAAAAGAGCTTTTCGGGTTGGTTTCTCTCCCCCTCCGGTGAGCCGGGACAAGGATCGGCATGCTTTGGGGGGAGGTGGTATGGTGGGGGGGGTATGGTCTGTGTTTCACCAGTCCCTTTGCTAGGGCTTTTTTTGTGTTAAACAGGAAATGCTGGTCTTTACTTATGTGCAGTGCTTAACAAATTTATTAGACCACCTGTCATAAAAAAATTAGAAAACAGGAATATTTAAGAAATTTGTCAAAAACTTGTTTAAAACTAAAAATTATTTAGTTATTTCTTTGGCAAATAACGACCTGAAACCACTAAATAGTCCTTTTTTACACATAAAAAAAGAAAAAAAAACCTATATTTTGTATGGCCTCCTTTGGCCTTGATAACAGCTTACAATCCTGCATTCAACCACTAAAACTAATTTGTATGTTCAAGAATGCAAGAAAATAACTTATTTGGCATCTTAATCAAAAAATAATAATGCTTAACTATTTTTTCTGCTTTTCTGTAAAACAGTAAATTAAAAAATTCATGGATATCAACAATAATTATATTTTAGCATTAAAAATATCATTTCAGTTAAAGAGCTTGCACATATTGATGGGTTAACCATGACAGAAACATAAAAATTATTTTGGGAATCACCAACACTGTTAATTTAGGGCAGCTGTGGCATAAACCTTACATTGGGTGGTGGTCTAATAAATTTGTTAAGCATTGTACATATACCCATAGGACATAATGTACAGAAGTGCAAGTGGCATCTGCATTACCTCCCCACGGACAACTTTCATCTCAACAAGAGATTGGTCACTCCCAAGGGGAGTGGTCTATGGGTGCTATACTAAAATAAGTGAATGCGCCTGTTAAACCAGAAACGCCTCCAAAGGCGTTTATACCAAACAATATGGTCCACCGAATCGAGCAAACCATGAATAAACAGTGCTGGTGAAACTAAATTTATAACCTCTATGTGCATAAGTGTATAATACATCCACTGATCACTTTTAAAGGTATGCCTGTTGATTAACTCCATAAGCCTTCTCCACCAAACAACTCATCTCTCAGTTCCTGATTTAAGATTACGTTAGTAAAATGTATAGCTTTGGCACTGATCGGATCTGCTTTAGGAATTACATTACACAAGTCATGGTGCATTTCACAAGGAGCACAATATATCTACTTAACAGGAGGAACACATGAATCCTCTAACAGCAGATCATCTAATCGCTAAAATCCCTGCCTGTTTGTGCTGCAGAGAACCTGCTGCTTGCAGACAGGCATACGACGAACAAAATTAGTGGTTTAGCAAGGATGTTGAGCCTAAAGTCGGGGTTTTCAGTGTTACAAAAGTGGCTCTCTTTTAACCTACCATGGTTATCCCTGGTTGCGAGTTTAGGGTTTGTCGAGCCAGTTCATGCAAAGAAAGCCTGGCTAATGTTGAATTAGCTTCGTAATATACCTCAAGACAGCCACACTAATTTCCCCCAACATGAAGGCACAAGCTGCAGTCCTGGATCAGACACATCTGTTCATCCATGATCTCATCTCAGAATAGCAGGCATTAATATGGAGTTGGTCCACTCTTTACGACCATAACAGCCTCCACTGTTCTGAGAAGACGATCCTCTCGATATTACAGCACTGCGACGGGGTGTTTGGTGGTGATATTAGGTGATTAGACCTGGCTTACAGAGAGCAATCCAGTTTATCCCAAGGTGTCTGATAGGATGCAGGACTTTCAAGATCTTCCACCCTGATTCTGAAGCACCAAGTAGGGATCTTGTTCTTCACATGGGCGCATTGCCATGCTGAATGAGGGGCTATCCCAAAGTGAAGCACACAATCATCTGGAATGTCATTGGATGTTATATCATCAAGATTTCCTTCAGTGGAACCTAAAGACCAACCCCAGAGTGTCCATGTATTTCTGGCCATATAATGTGTATGCAGAAACCAGGTGATTAAAGAGCTCACCTGCTGATTTTTTTAAAATGGAAAAATAGGGTATGATAAATGCAGTATATATTGTGCATGCATTTGCAATGCGATGTGCCTGTGTTAGTGTGTGAGCAGGTGTGTGTGTGTGAGTGAGAGAGAAAGAGAGAGAGAGAGAGATTGAACACCGCTCACTGATCCAGCCCATCGGTTTCTTCCTCTCAGTTTCCATGGGGACTGAAGGCTCTCTGTCTCTGCTCTAGACTGGCCTTCTTTTCAACCTGTGTGGGGTCAAGCGAAACCAAGAGGTCACTGTCTTAGCAAACTTTTACTGCTGTTGCTTTACTCACCCAACCACAGGTCAAGTGTAAGTATCAATGGTCAACCTTGAGCCTGGGTGTAGGGTTGCCAGCCTAACATAATGGCAGCTCTGAAAATCTGGAACAAATGAATCTAAGATGTGGAAAACTTGAGCATGAAAGGTCGCAAGAAGACAAATGGTCGATAAGAGACTGATAGTCACTGTGCTTTTAACATAACATAACATAACATAACATGAATGGCGAGAACAGGCCGTTCAGCCCAACTAGGCTCGCCAGTTTCTTTGTTTCTTTCTTCTTTCTTTTCTCAGCACTTGCGGTGAAACAAGCAGTCAATTAATTATCATTATGAAATAATACTTCAGTGTTTACATTACCAATTTATGTCATACGTGAAGGCCCATGATTAAAGTAGAGAAAATGGTTTGTCCTGGGAGATAATGTGCCATTGGAGGGAGAATTTAAATAAATGTTCAGTATACCATGCCTTAATCACCCAGATGCTGGGCATAGTTTAAAGAAAGCGATACTCCTGTGAATAGCAGTGCCTTTTTGTGCTCTCCCCCTCCCATTTCCCCATGGAGCGCCAGATGTCAGGCAGTCCGATTGTGTCACCTGCACAGGTAAGCAGACCTACCTTAATAAATATTAGCAGTAGAGTTTCAATCAACCACCGCTGCTACCAGAAAAAAAGGCAAGCAGTTAAAAAAAGGTATTGTGCACTGGAATTAACTAATTTAGACAATGTGGAACATTCAATAACAATGCACAAATGCTCTAAGCATGAACATAACTTTTCATAAATTATTGGCTTACAAATACATGAACTACTGTTTTAATAATTATTTATTCATTTATTCAGTGTTCAATAGATAGCTAATACATTCACTGTTAAATTCCCACACTGAAATTATCGAGTGTACTTGTTAACATAAACTAACAATGCCAAGACTAACTTTTCAGACATTATTATTTGACTGCTGCATCAGTAACTGATAGAACATGAGGGCTTCATTGTATAGTGATACCAGGGACAGTTTTCCAGTTCCCATAAAAACCCTACAAATGGCATAATCATTTTCATATTGTGGCACCCATGATGTGTGTGTGTGTGTGAGATTGAGCAGTTGATTAACAAGCTCAGCTTTCAAGGGGAACAAACGATGCACTCATATACCTGACAGCTCCTGTTCCAGTTAACACAGTTAGCTAATGCACCTGTATATGTCTACAATACATACTTAGACCAGCAAGATGCATTTGATGGCGGCAGTTTTCATTTTGTTAGCTAACAAATTTAGCTTACTTCTTCCTCTTAAGCCAGCAGTTGAAATTACTGCAGAATTTTGATGGGCTGACTGATTCAGGGAATAGCAGTCCTTACTTTCTCCTTGAATGCTAAAGAATTGTGTGAGCTTTTGGACAGCAAGGCAGTAAAGCTCTATTTTTATAAAACAGTTACATTATCATAATAATTGAAGTTCTGTCATACTAGCAAGTATTGTGTGTCACTGCGTAGAAAAATAATGTCTATGGAGCTTGCTGAGCTAATTGTCCCAGATTCTGGGAACTGATGTTGACCATGCAGGAACTCAAGTAAATAAGGGTAAAAATGTAGCTGAAATATGCAATGCATTCTGCAGCAGCCTAAGCATTCTGGCTGCCTCAAGGTCTGAGTGCTGTCAGCTCTCAACATTTATTAATTGGTTATGCATGTTTTTACTCGCATACAGTAAAAATGGCCTGCCAATATATCCTGTATTGGCCAACCTTAAGCTGTATTGGCGGAGTTCAGCACGTGCACAAGTAAGCATTGGCAACTGTGGCGTTTGCTCACTTCAAAGAAGCAGACGACAGTCGCAGACCCAGCATTTAGCTCTTTAATGAGTCTTGAAGTCGCGTACTTCAGAAGTCATAGTCAAAATATTATATTGTCATGATAGCACAACACACTTAACCAATTAATAAAAATATTATAAATTGCTTATTTTCACATTGCCTTGGTATTAGCTTTTGGGTCGCGGCATTGGCCCAAATTACGGACCCAAATACGGCGACCCTCAGGCCAATACCAAGGCAATACGGAAATAAGCAATTAATAACATATATTACTTCTTTAGCCCAGCTAATTATGGGCTAATTACCTTAGCAACAATAAAAAGCATCTCCTCCTTACTGAAACTCCAGTTCAGGCAGTCGCGGCAGGAAAGATGCATTATTGCCAGAGCCGCAGCATACTGGACCAAGCGTCAACCTCTGTCACCTGGTTTCCACTAAGTCTCAGGTCTGAGCTCTGTAGGCCTCAACAGATGTTATATAGCCTAGGGTACCATGGCTATTTAACTGCTGCAATAAAACTTTTCTGCAAATCAGGACCTTGACAGGAACTTGGGGGAAAATGGTTACATGGATACATGTCCTAACACTATGGATGTTATGTTCGAGAAGTGCATGCTTAACGCAGTGTGCCTCAGCAGTGTGCCCCAGTGTGCCCCTTAATCTGAAGTATTAATTTAACCATACTTCTCTTGCAGTATCATGCCGCTAGCTGTTCAGTGGGCATGGCTTGCAGGGACAGACACGGACTCAGACAAATTTTTGGGTCTATCTGGCACTCTAAGAACTGATTGAAAACAGAAGCAAGCTGATTACGGGTGCCAGCAGATACAAAAAGCTTAAGAACAGTTTGGACTCAGCGCAGGAGATGACTGAGCTCTCACCATGAAGTGCATGCTTCCCTTTTTGGCAAAAACACAATTGGCCGTAGACTGACCAGCTAATGCCACATACACAGTCTAGTGAACGCCACTACACTTAGTGCAATACTGTATATGGACGTAATGTCAATGGCTACCACCGACTCTCTGACTGTGGATAGCCCCGCTATAACAGTGATGTTCAGTGATGTGGAAATCGGTTGAGATCCATACCACGACTGGATCTTGACCTGAGAACATTAAAAAACCATGTTCAAACATCTTAGCCTGGATCTTTTACAGGTTACGGCAACAAACGATAACATCCTACACTGTAAACCCTGACAAGTGTGGTGAACTCACATGTTTTGTGGAAACCAATTACCTCAAAAAATTGAGCATGCCAACTTAACAATCTTGTGTTCACAGCACTTTTACAACATGTAAAAAATAACTTCACCTTATTTTCTTTAAGTTCCTTCCACACAATGCAATTAAGCTGGCCTACACAATTTTCTTGAGGTGATCGGTTTCCACAAAACATTTGAGTTCACCACACTATCAGGGTTTACAGTGATAGTAGTTTGTGATCTTTGGTAGAGTTGTTATAAAGTGTGCTAGAGTCGATACTTCATGGCATTGCTTGCAACTGCTCTCACAGGCTTGACAGGAGATGCTTGTAAAAGTAAGTTGCATTGAACAGCTACTGCCAGCAATGCTGATCATGCTGAATCAAGCATGCCCTCACTCAATTATCATCAGTTAATACCTGCCTTCTTGAAGGCACTCTGGGAAAAAAAATTTGAAAAATGAATTTTCTTATTTTCAATCTGAAAGTTTAAAGGACCCATAAATTAGAAACCCTACTAGTTTTTTATGGCTGGTAGTAATCTTTTCAGTACGTGTACAGTAAAAGAAATATGAATCTGCTGTGACTTTTTCATCTACACCAATGCTTAACAGAGAATCTACAGGTCATTAGACAATTTAAGTCTCCGTCTTCAGGGGAAATGGAAGTGATTAGTCTGCCTTATATCACTGATCAATTTTGATGAAGGTTCACTCCATAGAAACAACAAAATACTTGGAAATACCCATTTAAATATTGTGCCTGACTCGGTTTACAGCTCTTTGTCCGCAGACATAAAATAGCCATCAATCTACACAGTATTCCCCTGCCACATCTACAGAGTGCACAGCGCTATGCCAGGGAAAAAATTTTTGTGGCCACTCAAGGATTTATCTTCCACTTGCACAAAAGTACTGCCTCTGTATTGGGTGCAATAAAGTTTAACTATATTTATGAATGGCTTTGCGACTCTAATTCGCTGGATCTTATGGCTCCAGGGAGTCACCTGTGGACATTATAATAAAGGTCCAGCTATTGAGATCATGCTAAAGATCAATATACAGACCTGTTCTGGCTCACAAAACAAGCAAAAATTACAAAAGGGAAGCAGTCTTATGCGTCATTCGCAAATGTGTTCTGACAAGACATTGCGATTTGAGAGTGAAAATTCTTGTAAAAGGCATTGCTGAACTGAAGCCAAGGCTGATAAACAAGGCATGAGCTTAGATGGAGTGGTTGTTATATGTTCATTGTTCACTTTATAAGGTATACCTCCTTGTAAATGCAAATATATAATCAGCAAATCTCGTGACTGGAGTTCAACAAATTGAAGCATGCAAACATTGACAAGAGATTCAGTTGATGGCCAGACCAAACAGAATGAGGAACAAATGTGATCAAAATGACTTATGCCAGGGAATGAATGTTGGTAACTGATGGAATGGTTTGAATACTGTTGAGTACAACAGGAACTGTTGATCTCCTGGGATATTCACGCCCAACAGTCTCAAGTTTACAGAACATGGTAACAAAAACCAAACGCCCAATGGTTCCAACTGACGGAGAGGTAACAGTAGCACAAATAACCAAGCGATATGACATGTGATACGACAAATACAGAACAGCATTTGTTAACACACAACATGTCACACCTTGAAGTTGATAGGCTAAAGCAGTAGAAGACTAGGAAGATAAAAAAAAATTTGAAAAATGTCTCCTGGTGTGACAAATCATGGCATGTGCTCTTTCATGCAGATGGCTGGTTCAGAATTTAACCAATAGCGAACAACATGAATGCTTGGATCCATCCTGCCTTGTGTCACCAGTTCATTGATTCAAGCTGGTGGTACTGGAAGAATAGCGCAGAGAATGTTTTTTTTGGTACACATTAAATTCAATAGCGCCAACTGAGCATCATGGATGAGCATCAAAAACTCCAAGGCCTACATGAGCATTGTCGCTGACCATGTGCATGCCGTTATCATCCCATCTTTTAATGGCTACTTCCAGCAATACAACGAGCCGTATCACAAGGCACAACTCATCTGAAGCTGGTTCCACAAGCTTATAAATGAGTTCAGTGTACTCAAGTAGCCTCCACCGTCACCAGATTTCAATCCTACATATCTTAGGAATCTTGCAGAACTGGAGACTCCCAGGATGAATGAGACGCCAATAAATCTGTCGCAACTGTTTGAAGCTATATCAACTTTCCCCAGATTCTACGAAGAATCTCTCCAGCACTTTGTTGAATCCAAGCCACAAAGAATTCAGATGGTTCTTGGGGCAAAGGGGAGTCCTAACATGTGTAGGAGGCCAAAAGCTGTGCCACACAAAGTAGCTAATGAATGTTGACAGTCATTTACTATATGGTGCGCATACAGCTGGGAAAATAAGTATTGAATGTGTCAACACTTTTTTCATCCATATCGGATGAACTATTTAGATAAGTTCACTCTCTAATCAAAATTTTTAAAGCATCCTAATATTTTTTTTCCTATTGAGGCACAAATAGGATGATAGAAAATAGCCTGATATATTCTCCTCAGTGATATTGAAATCATCCCAAAAATGGTTCAGCCGCTCTGAACAACACTGCACTTTGCCTTCAGTTTCAGAGAGTCCTGTTCATCAGAGAAAGGGATAAGGTTGATTGAAAAATAATCTTTCCAGGGGCCTCAGTGGTCTTAAGAATGAAAACACATAAAGTATTTCTAACAAGCACAAAGCGCACAAACCCCACTAACAGGTAAAAAAAAAAAAAAAAAAAAAAAAAAAAAAATGTATACTCTCATATGAGCCCAAATTGATGCTAACTTTCTGAGACAAGGCTTTGATTGTAGTTGTCACCAAATTACGACATATTTCTTTTCTTCTTTAAATTCTTGGTCTCAGACTGCACAGGGGAGCAATTTGTCTGTCATAGACCGAAGGCTGTGACCTGCCCAGCCCCATTAATCTGACAGGGTGCTTATTAGCAGTAAGCGGAGCCAGTGCCCAGTGAATTTAGCCACTGTTATGGGCCGGACAGCATGGGCAGGATTTTTTTCAGTAATTAATTTAAAATTATATTAAATATGAATTGGGTTGACAGTGCAATCAGATTGTCAGCCTTCCAGACAGGCTTTTGTGATAAGTAGCTTTGTGATGGAGGCGCTCAAGTTTCAGGACCTGTCATCCCTTTGGCTGAGCCGCATATCACCGCCTTTCCCATTCACTAAGTAATTTCCTGTGTTGTAATTAAATGGTGGCTTTCTGACTGCAAATGACTCCCCGCAGCAGGAGTCTCTCAGATTTCAAGCAGCACGGCGTTGACTCTGGCAGGGTGGTGCTCAACTGCCCCCTAGAGGAAACAAAGTGGTAATACAGATTTACTTTTGCCATTTTTTTCCTCCTCAGAAACTGCAGGTGAAATGTAAGGGCAAGTTCTTCAGAAAAATAATCTGACTCTGATTTTTTTTAAACAAATTTCTCATTTCTATCGAAATATACAGGTTGTGTTATTAAGAAGGTGGCTTCTGAGTGCAATACTTTGACTGGTATGATTTCTGACTGTAATGTTCATTGGAAGACTCACCTGCAGAGAGTTTTTCTGTTCCTCTTCTTCCTCCATAGGAATGTCACTGAAGTGTGTCCAATAGCTGCCTGGGCCATGAATGGTGCTAAACTGATGTGTAATAACAGCATTCCCAAAAATTTCAGACGGAAACTGCTTTTGTGCGTCTGTCCCAATGTATCAGTTTATCTTTAAAAATAGAAATTCCTTTGTGTAAATATTCTGAATACGTCCATTCTTATAGAGGCAGTTGTCTTTCTTCTGTGGTTACAAAATTAATCGTGAAAACATCGTGAAAAGATTTTTTTTTGTAAATAAAAGACTTCACCATACCCATCTATCCCTCTCATGAATATCAAGTGTTCCCGACAAAAGGAACATTAAAACCTGTGTCAATATTAGTTGTCTTTCTGGAATATGCTCACATTTGCTATTTGCTCATTCATATTGAGCAAATTTGATTTCTGAAGTAAGTTAAGGTTATGGATTTGGACATTTTGAATTTGAAGACAGTTTGGTGAGTTCAGCAATCATGACCAGCAATTCCAATTTGGTGAATACAGAACTCATGAGGGGGAAAAAATAGCAATTAATACACAATCTGGCAAAGAAACACTGTTCAGAGCAAATGTGGATTTAATCCAGACCACTGTCCAAGCCTGTCTCTGCCATTGTTGGAGCTGATGGTTTGTTAAATTTAAGGATTTGAGAGGCCCATGAGGGATCAACAAGCACATCAGGCGATGAAACACCTCTATCAGCCAATCTCCAAATGGATTTAGTTGCAGAGCTGGCACACAGACAGCCATAGTTTATAAAGCCACAAATCTTTTCCAGTGCGTTATCATTTCCAATTAAACCAAAACTGTTCATGCATGTGAATCTTCAGTTCAATTTGACTGTTTCCATTGACAATAAGGCCAGCAAGTTATTATTTTTATTCTGGCCTAAAATCAGTTTTTATTTTTTGTAATACATATCGAATTTTTTTTTTTTTTTTTTTTTTTTTACTGATGTAGGAGTCTTTTCTCTGTCTACTTTTATGGCCTATCAACACGTGCACATCATCTGATTGCCCCATTTCATGCCAGTGAGCCAACAGTAACGTGCTAATGTACAGGCTCTCGCACATACAGGCTTTCTTCACAGCTGTCAATAGTACCACTAGTCTGACCTATCCCTGATTTTATTAACTTCCTATAACTTCCTCAATGACAGGAAAAATAATATAATTGTGAACTACCAAGTGTTTTCATAAAGTAGCCTTTCCCTTATGCATATTCCTAAGGTTAAGCAATAGTATATGTGAGGCTCTATATGTGCTATTTATTCCTCCGTTCAGCAAACATTTTTTCTTTCTTGCAGTTCTGGATCACAGAATTCGTCAGTATTTTTTCTGCGGTTCTTCTAAACTTTTATTCAAGAGTATGAATCAACCCCCTGGCTAATCTTCAGTGTTGTTCTGGGATCAACAAAATAAAGCTCATCTAGAAGTAATATTTCAGTTTACCAATGAAGCAGCTCTGTGCTTACGAATGTCATACGCATTAGTTGTCTAAAGTTAGCCACTTCCTGTTTCTTGTCCAAGGGTACGGACTTGCAAAGATGGAAAAAATATCTAAAAAACTCAAAATAGTTTTTGCCCTGTGAATTTTATGTAATTTTCACACTACTTTCACTCTTCAATTGCTCACCTCTGGGGTTTTCACTGGTTAAAACTGCAAGCCAAAGGTCCTTGCTAGCTGTGTGCGATGCAGGTTTGTAAAGCCTTTGTGAATAATGTCATCATAGCAGAGCTTTTCTTCATTGGGGGATTATATAGTTACTCCTTCACAAGCATTATTTTGTTGATACTGGAAGAACACTTACATAGACTGTGCCAGCCCCATGAGACCAGAAAACTCCCCAATACTTGATGATGAAAAACAAGTCCTGTATCTGTTCACTATGACAAAAATTTTGGTGTCTAATGAAAAATCTTAATGAATTTACTGAAATAACTATTAAGGATAATAGCTAAGCTAAGGATGAACTGCTTCAGGGAAAGATGTCAACAATTATGATGCCATCTATGGTCATGAGTATGACATACAACCACTGAATCTAACTGTCCATTGGGTTAAAATTAGATTAATTGTGAAATTAAAGTCTCATAAAATTTCAGGTCAAGCAGAACATGTAGATTGATTACTGATTCATAACCTACCTTTTTTGAGACAGAATGGTTGCTTTCACAGCTAGTTGATGAACTGACATTTGATCATTCAAGCATTATCTTGGGCTTTGTCAGATTAACTCAAAATGTATTCTGTTATTTACAATAGAATATAGAATATAAAATCATGACATGAACAGTCCATTGAACTTTGCAGGAGCTTTCTAAACAGAATGGTTTTCTAATTCTTTTGGATCAGATCCAAAAAGTTATAGTGTGAACTGGAGCTAATACCCTGAAACAAATCCAAGATCTCTCTTCTGGCCCACAAAGTTACTCCGCAATCCGTCTTGTTTTACAAAAAGAGGCTTTAAGTGCAATTCAACACACAATTTCCTCTTAGTCCTACAGTAAGATATCCTCTAACTTCTGTAAAGCACCCTCCTGTGCTTCCTGCTTAATGATATTAGAGTGTACACTATTAAAAAGGGAGAATTCAGATAAGCATGGCATTAAACTCAATTTCAAACTCACCCCTCATTCTTAATCCTCTTTACCTGAACAACAATACTTTATTTCTTCAGAAAAAAAAAGGGATAAAACTGTTCTCTTCGAAATGTATTTTGAGCAGTATCAAATTCTTGCAGTGTGCATGTCCTTAACTGAAATGAAAGTACACTTTGTCAGGAATGCAATGATAATCTCCTAGCTTTTTAGTGGTTTTGAAATGGCATGAAAGATTAAGTAAACAGCACTCCTGATAAATGGCAGAAGAAGTCAATTGGCCAAACAGTGGCTCGTCAGATTCCATTGCTTACAAAAGCCATTTAAGTCCTGTGACGGCTCTGTGGGAAGTACCGGCTAATAACAGTGAATCAGCTCCTTATCTAGTTCTGCCATTTATAGCATGCTACTATTGTTCATAAAATTCATTAGAGGGCCAAGTTCTGCCTGGGCACCATGTTGTTACGGAGCCAGCCATGAGGTGCTCCTTCACACCTTTCTTTATTCCCTGGAAATGTTCTGACTAATAGGCGAACTAGACATAAATTTTTCAGTTTGTTTTAGAGGGGTGTGCAATCCTATACATTTCTGGCATAACCAGTTCAATTTTCATTCTAAATTTTTCTTCAATTTAGGTGGATGAATTTTCAGATGACGGATATGATTTGAATTTCTTATAACCTTATTTAAATTGTCATTACTCGCTCAATTTTTTTACACAACCCACGAGTCTAGTTCATCAAAACGTTCATTATAAAACGGGTGCTTCCCATCCTTAAATGTGATTGGCTGAGCTGTGTTCCATGCTGGTATAAAATCAGTGTAACCCACTGTATTCTGAGGCAGACCATAGCACAAAATATCCCTGCGCGCCTGGCCTAGCAATCAACTACTCTGCGCTCAACTGACTCGTTAGGTTACGTTTGTTTCAGGACTTTTAGCTCGCTATTTCAGTGTTAGCAAAGTTTAGCCTTTTAACCTGCTAACCAGTTGGCTATCTACCTAGCCAGCTATAGCATTATAGAGTTCGATGTCACTTTAGCTTGCTAGCTACGTTGCTAACTAGCTCGCTATTTCAGTATTAGCGATAAATTGTTGATTTTTTTTTCTTGTGTGTTTATTTTATGGGCTATATGTAGGGTAACCGTTCTATAAAAGCAATAAGCCCCTTGAAGCAGTGGGTTACAGTGATTCTACAACGGCCCTGCGCGTCGTGCCTTAGAACGCCCCTCCGCCATTGTAGGATCACTGTAACCCACTGCTTCTCGGGCCTTATTCCTCTAGTGTCCCCATTACTCAGAACTTTGAGAACTGTTTAGCCAAGAAATCAAAGAAGAATAATATCTGTTCTTCTATGATGTTTACTGGTGTTGGCAAACCAGCTTACATTCTTCATATCCTTTGGCTAAAGCGCTAAAATAGCCCTTTGAATCCTCAAATTTCTATGGAAAGCTTCTTAATATAAAAAGCATACGGCCTGAGTAACTAAAATATATACCACAAATACGATGCAAAATGAAGACAGATTAGTAACTATGGAATCAGATTTTGACTTGCAGTGGTGCGGATTCACTTCGTTTGACTTCTTGTTAGTTTTAAAGTTCTGAGCATGCGCAGTAATCGTGCCACAGTTCCATTAAAGCAATTCTTACCTTTCTGGCATGTCGCACAGCACTTAGTAAAAATTTGAGCATGAACACTGTTTGACAATTTTCAAAAGACTCAGAGAATCCAGAGAAATCTGTACACGTGAGCGGCAAGGCCGAAAACCAACATTGAATGCCCATGACTGTCGGTCCCTCAGGCAGCACTGCATTAAAAACTAACATCATTCTGTAAAGGATATTACCATGTGGTCTCAGGAACACTTCGGAAAACCATTTTCAGTTAACACAGTTTGTCACTACATCTACAAGTGCAAGTGAAAGCCATATATCAACAACACCCAGAAACGCCGCCGACTTCTCTGGGCCCGAGCTCATCTGAGATGGACTGAAGCAAAGTGGAAAAGTGTGCTGTGGTCTGACGAGTCCACATTCCAAATTGTTTTTGGAAATCATGGACGTCGTGTCCTCTGGGCTAAAGAGGAAAAGGACCATCCAGATGGTTTTCAGCGCAAAGTTCAAAAGCCAGCATCTGTGATGGTATGGGGATGTGTTAGTGCCCATGGCATGGGTAACTTGCACATCTGTGAAGGCACCATTAATGCTGAAAGGTACAGACAGATTTTGGAGCAACATATGCCGCCATCCAAGCAACGTCTTTTTCAGGGATGTCCCTGCTTTCTTCAGCAAGACAATGCAAAGCCACATTCTGCATGTGTTACAACAGCGTGACGTCATAGTAAAAGACTGCGGGTAATAGACTGATCTGCCTGAAGTCCAGACCTTTCTCCCATTGAAAATGTGCGGCACATTATGACACACAAAATACGACAACAGAGATCCCGGACTGTTGAGCAACTGAAGTCGTACATCAAGCAAGAATGGGAAAGAATTCCACCTACAAAGCCTCTCCAATTACTGTCCTCAGTTCCCAAATGCTTATTGAGTGTTGTTAAAAGGAAAGGCGATGTAACACAGTGGTACAAAATGAGGGAATATTTAAAAAAAATAAAAATAATAAATTTTATCAATTTGAAGATTAAATATCTTGTCTTTGTTGTGTACTCAATTGAATATAGGTCAAAAAGAGTTTGCAAATCATTGTATTCTGTTTTTATTCACGTTTTACACAACGTCCCAGCTTCACTGGATTGGGGTTAGTAGAAATTGTATTTAATATCACCAAATTTAAATAGTGACAAGTGACAAATATAAATAGTGACAACATCAGTTATTCATAAGAGTTAAAATACTTCTGTAATAAGTTACTTCAGTAATGCATTGCCCTGGAAACTGGTTAGCATGGCAAGAAAGGAGTGAAGAAGTGAGTACTCGGACCACACGTCCTGTTTCACTGGTCACCTTTATTCAGAACAGAACACTAATACTTTTGTGTCTGTTCACCAGGTGGCAGTAATGTACCATAGCACAACTGATAACACACTTCCCTCTTTGGGAGTACTGGCTTCCTTTACAGTCAAATTACCACATTTAGGATAACCATCTTAATATGCCTTGAATTAAAACCACAAGAGGACAGCAGATCCATTTTCTGATGTGCTTTACAGTTGCATATTTAGATAAATGGAGTCCTCCTATAACCTGCCTTGACTATGCTCTTAATATTTGGGCTGTATTTTCTAACCAGTGATGTATTGAAGAGATTTTAAAGAAACAAAATGATTACACTATTGTGTGTGTGTGTGTGTGTGTGTGTGTGTGTGTGTCCAGGGAGGGGGGGTTGGGGTGCTCCTTGCTTACGGGTCACCTGTTGATTAAGATCATTTAAAACTGCCCCAATTTTGGATTTTGTCCCAATGGAAAATGATGGATTGTTCATGCTGCTCACTCCATGACAATTTACAGTCTTGTGCAAATTTATTGGATAAAGTAGGTTGGAGGAGGAAAAACCAAACAAGAAAGGTTTTCAGGCTTTTTATTACTTTAATAGCATCTACATTCAGCACTCAGTACGAGATGCGTTCTCCACGGTTACCTTGATAAGCTGTTCCACCCGTTTTGGCACAGAGCTGACCAGGTTTTTGCAGGTTGCCTTGATTTCTTTGTCATGATGCCACACCTGGACAAGTGCACTGGATGACTTTGGCTTTTGTGGTGCATTTTGTGGTCATGCAAAATGTCCATCACTTGGCACGGCTATTTACACTCCATTCAGCTCATTCAACCGACAAGCACCTTTATCCAAATAATTTGCACAAGACTGTATTTGTGACTTAACAAACTTCCTTTCAGGTACTTAATTTTTAACAAAGTATTAGCATTGGAGTATGTTTCTTTGTGGTTATAAAATCCATATGTGATGGCTTAATAACCTGACCAGTGATATGGTCATTGAACTGATGAAATGGTGGTTTTTATGGAAAAAGAAAATCTATGATGATGAAATTCAATTACCCCAAATTCCGTTAACAAAATTACCTTTTTTTTTTTGTCACAGAAAACCATTTTGGGCGAGAAAGCTGATATTATCCAAAAGAAAGCATATTGATACTTACTTACACTAATTATATTCAACTTATGAAATTTTAATATTTCCCTCCATATAATACAGTAGTACTTTTATGAAATTCCATTACTGGTAACGGAATTTCAGTTGTTTTCAACAAAGAATCAAGTACTAGTATTGTACCAATACACCTTTAATGTAATTGCACAAATGGCAATGCACAAACAATACAAAAAGATATAAACAATATAGTTATAGAGAAGCAGAATTTACCAACTATTATATACTCTACTTCATTAACGTTTCGATGGTAACAAGAAAAATCATGGAGAGGTAAACACACGACCACATGAGTGACCTGACAAAGAGCCTGTCGGCTCGAAACGTTGTCTTTTTAACGTCTTTCTAGTATGTTACATTAAAGTACATATTTTTATTTTGGGAGCTATAATAGTGTCGCGAGTCTTTTCTCTTCTCTTAACAACAAAAATCATGACAATCTTTTAACCCCTTTGCGCAGAAGCCAAATCTGGCTATTTATATGTTACCTTGTTTAAAGCTTTATAATTCAAGATTGCAGCTTCACAGAGAGGAAGGGAATGGCTCCACTGAGTCAAGACACTTGAAGCATTTAGAATTACATTGTATTTCAGTTTATTTTCATGATTTTGGTAGAGAAAAAGTGCTGCAAACATAAAAAATCTACATGAAAATTCAGCATTGAAGTTGTAAAAAAATAATACTGAGAATTGAAAAATGGCTGGAGGTTAAAACAATACATTTCTGGGATGATAAACTCCTTGACCACAAGTAGAATTCCTCAGAACATTAAATTCTGAATTACCTACGCTCTGGGGGCCAAATAAGACACCTCTCCAGGTGGGTCCCCAAACTCTAAGATCCCTGAAAATGGCGCGCTGTCAAATCATAAAATAATCATATATTTAACACAAATCAACTTTTGACGCATAAAATTCAATATGAATTGATTATTTTCTGGTTGAATTTAGCATGACTTTATCAATATGGGTGCAGTTGGATACCAATGGTCACTAGTAATCTCTCCAAACACAAAACATGCCTTTTCTCCATGATAAAGTTTAGAACTTTGTCCATTTTTCTTCAGAGTCCCACAAGCCAGCACACATACTCATTAAAGGAACTGATTATTTCACGGTCAGAACATTCACCCTGCAATGAAAAGCTAGCAGTTCCCACTTCCGAGCTCGCAACCTTATATAAACACTTTCCACTCCTTATCAGAAACAAGTATAACTCACTAACTCAGTAATATCTGAAATATACTGTATATTTTAACAGAACAGGCATTCCACTACCAGGAAAAAACCAAAAATGCCCCAACATACGGGAGTCATTATGAGCAAAGACTAACGGTTACTCTTACTAACCAAAGAGACAAACAAGCTCTGTGATCATCATTGCTATGGTAAACCGAGAATAAAAAACAGCTAGCCAGCTACCCATAGTTTAAAAAATATATTAAATTGCACTTACCCAAGGTGAACAAAAACCTTTCTTCATTAAATCTCTCCTCCAGAGACACAACTATATCTGGTAGAGGGAACCCTCCAGTCCTGTTTCATTCGGAATAATTCCCATTAACCATATCCGTACGTCATTTAAATTCCGTAAATATGGGGCGCCCCAGTGGCTCATCAGTCTAAGCGCGCGTACCATAAAGGCTGTGTCCTTCCCGCAGCGACCTGAGTTTGATTCCGGCTCGGTCATTTGCTGCATGTCTTCTCCCCAACTTTCCTGTCTCTCTCTCTACACTGTATAACTATCAAATCAAGGAAAAATTCCCAAAAAATTTAATCTTTAAAAAAAAAAATCCCGTAAATATAACTGAACACTTCAGGCCGGTTTTGGGAGTCTTTTTTTCTTTGAAATCGCGTCATTTTCAGCTGCGCAATCGTACACAACATAAAGACAATACAACCTACCTTGCTCTTATGAAGATGTTTGTATTCTCCTCTGTTTGTCCAATCAATGTTTTTCAGTTACTGTGAAAAGTTTATTCTCTCTGGTATTGGATAAGAAACGAGTCAATCAATACATGATCACCGAGGAAGATTTACGTGTGAGTGAACTATAAGTGTGCAGATACGCAGATGAGCCTGAGTAAATAATTGAGTGATTGGCTATCAATATGAGTACATAGGAGGATGTAAGGGAGCGCAGAATTCGTCGATGGAGGAATCTATGCGTAAATCCACGGTAAGGAACTTTGCCTTTTTGATATGTGATGACTATAATTGATAGCAGAATGACACAATTTCAATACCTTGTCGAATTTTTGCCTCAGAAAACCGATTTTTCTTAACTACTAGTTGGGATAGCATTGGGTCACTATACAGTGGGGTGCAAAAATTTGGGCACCCCTGGTTTAAATGTCTGTTACAATTAATCTCCAAGTGATTGAAAGCAAACCTGAACACTAAATGCTACAAAGTTAAACATGACACCTTTCTGCAAATTTAAAAGCAAGGTTTCTTTTTATTTTAATTTTTCAGAGTTTTTAAATAATAAGAAAGGAAAAAGGGCCCTGTGCAAAAGTTTGGGAACCCTTTTGGATTATTCTTTGTTACCTTTTAGGAAGATGATTACTAAGGCCCAGACCCAGGTGATTTACTCGTTAGGGCTTCAATGAGTCAGGTGAATATAATTCCAGGGTTGAACTATATATTCTGAAGTAACTCCATGCCTTCTATAGTATCCGACTGTGGTGGCTGTTGTGTCTGGTGTTAAAAACCATGTGTTTCTCTAAACAGTTGTCCATGGATGTCAAAATCAAGATAATTCACTTCTACCAACAAGGAGAGGGCTACAAAAAACTCTCGCAATGTTTCAAACTACCCATTTCTACTGTCAGAAACATCGTAAGAAAATGGAAAATAAATGGAACAATTGAAGTCAAGGCAAGATCTGGAAGACCAAGAAAAATTTCAGATAGAATGGCCCGAGATCTGGAGAGAAATGCTCAGAGGAACCCACACATTACTGCGAAAGAACTGCAATAAAGAGTAGCAGACACAGGTCTAGTTGTTCACAGGACAACAACAAAGCGTATCTTAAACCAGTGGTTCCCAACCCAGTCCTTAAGGACCCCCTGTCCTGCAGGTTTTTGTTGCAGCTTCACTTTTGCACAACTTATCCATTTAAGGCCCAATGCACCTTCGTGCACACCCTGTTCAGGTAGATCTTTTTCAACCAATCAGCATGAAGCCCTTAAATGGGTCAGGCATGAAAGAGTAGAGCTGGAGCAAAACCCTTCAGGGCAGGGGGTCCTTGAGGACTGGGTTGGGAACCATACCTGTCAACGTTGCGATTTGAAAATAAGGGAAATTTTCCGGCACCCTGCCTCAGGCTGTCCCACTGTTTACATACACCTCTCCCCCCCTCTTTCAGGTTTATTAAAATCATGACTATACTGGGTTCTCAAGTATTAGAAAATATTAAGTCAGTTAATTAAAATACCTTTTGAACTTGTCTATGGGTGGATTTGACCGTATCTCACAAGCAGAGGATAGCCACACTCCCAAGGCATATCTGGCTTTTTCCTTTATTCAAGTCAATTTGGGACCATAATTTACAAAAATGAACATAATGATTTTTCGAAGGAGACTTGAAACCTGCGATAGATACCAAAAAATAATGTGGAAAATCATTATTAAAATAATAAATCAGGTGGGAAAGTAGGGTCATTTTCTCAAAGACTTATATAGCATTGAACTTCTTTCTGCAACTACCAATGTTGCCATCTGCTGGCCATGAAATAGAATGCAATTTTTAGAGATTTCCGCATTGGCTTCACTTTTCTGACTGGGCGCTGCGTCCATCTTTTTATACAGTCTATTATATATATGATCCCGCGCCGCCGCCTTTCTTCTTTATTGAATGACTTCTGTAACTAGATGTTAGGCTAAATACTGCCCCCTGCTTTACCAGAGAGCAATGTATCAAAAACATTACATAGGCTGTCTCACGCCTACCGCAGTCCAAGTCAGCCTTTTTTTTAAGGTTAAAAATACAGGAAATTTATAGGAAAATATTTGAGCGGGAAGACAGTGGGAAAGACGGGTAAAATAAGGGAAAATCCTGGGAAAAACGGGAGGGTTGACAGGTGTGTTGGGAACCACTGCCTTAAACAACAAAGACCTACATGGCAGAGTTGCAAGAAAGAAGCTTTTCCTACGACCAAACACAAAATTAAGCGTCTGAAGTATGCAAAAGAAAACCTTGAGAAACCTCAAGCCTATTAGAACAATGTGCTTTGGACTGACGAGACCAAAATTGAACTTTTTAGCCACAACCAAAGAAGGTATGTTTGGAGAAAAAAGGGTGAAGCATTTGTAGAGAAGAACACGTTGCTAACTGTTCAGCATGGAGTTGGATCCATCATGCTTTGGGGTTGTGTAGCAGCTGGGGACACAGGCAATATTGTGTGGGTGGAAGGAAGAATGGATTCCACCAAATATCAAGACATTCTGGAGGCTAATGTTCAAAGCTCAGTCCAGAAATTGAAGTTGAAGAGATGTTGGGTATTCCACCAAGACAATGACCTGAAGCATCCCTCAAAATCCACCATGAACTACCTCCAGGAAAGACGGATGAAGGTTTTGGAATGGTCATCACAGTCCCCAGACTTGAATAGGCCTATTATTGAAAATCTGAGGAGAGACCTCAAACATGCCGTGCATGCAAGAAGGCCGAAGAATATTTCTGAGCTAGAGGTGTTCTGTCAGAAAGAATGGGTAAAAATTCCAAAGACAAGAACTGAAAGACTCTTAGCTGGCAACAGGAAGTGTTTGCAAGCTGTTATAGCTGCCCGAGGAGGAGTTACAAAGTACTAGCTGACAGGGTTCCCAAACCTTTGCACAAGGCCTTTTTTCCTGTTTTACTATTTTAAAACTGTAAAAAGTTAAAAATAAAAATTATTCTTACTTTAAAATGTGATGAAATGTGTCATGTTTAACCTTGTAGCATTTAGTGTTCAGGTTTGCTTTCAATCACTTGGAGATTAATTGTAAAACCCCTTTCTCACTGAGCTGCGTTGGCCCGCGGAAGTGAGCGGATGAAACAGTTCTCTTGTTCCACGGAGAGGCGCGTATACCCCGTGAACTTATTCGCAGTGCTACGTGAGCGTTCGCAAGCACCGCTGAAATTCGAGAAAAAATTAAACAGGTTTAATTTTTTCAGATGAGAGGGACATTTTACCCCTTGAACCACATTATAACAGAAATGGCTATGCATTCCATGATGTTTCAAAGTCCAACATTCATATTTTGTATTTTGATGTATTCCAACTAAGCATGGCAAGTGAAGGAGCGATGTTTTGTGTGGAGTTCTTTCCTGAAACAAAAATTAAACAGGTTTAATTATTTTTTTTCTTCAATAAATTGCCGCCAGACCATGTGTCCTAAATTTTATAAATTAGAAGCCAATTCACAGTTTCATGTCATCAATTAGTTTATACAGAAAAGTAATTTGCAATATAGCCTATGAAATTTTTTTTTTCATCATGGCCATTCGGCATGTTTTCTAAAGGGTAAATAATAGGACAATAATAGAGCAATTAAAAACAATTGAATTCTGAGATTTGAGCTGTGGTTTGAGCGCCAACCGCCAGTGGATGTTCGAGTTTGGGAACAGTGAATCCACGGCAGGCTCGTGGTGTCAGCAAAGTACCATCGACAACATTTTTAACACGCACAAGCAAAGCATGCATTTTTAATTAAATGGGGCGATTATAGTGGCGAATAGTGGCGACCTGCGGGGGAGGGAGCACGAAGTCTACACAGCAGTGACGTTATTAGGCTCGTTCGAGATGAGCCTGGTCTGCGCAGATTCCACCACCGGCGATCGGCGTACAACGCATGCCGGTTAGTTTAGTGTCCGACTTCATCCCGCCTTGCTCTGACGTATTACAAAAGTGGACGGCGATAAAATCGCGACAGCCGCAGTTTTTGGAGCCAGGCGCTGCAGTTGCTCTCCACCGACTGCACCGCCTGGCTCTAACATGATCTAACAGCTGATTGGGAGGTTGGCTCAACAATATGACGATTTATATACACTTTCTAATTTTGTTGAATGGGAGAGAGTTTGATTTTATTTGTCAGATTTGAAGGTTTAGTCTGGTTGCAGAAAACGGGTGGCTGATGGTGACGTTTAATTGGGATTCATGTCACAGATCATGAACTGAATATAGTCTATTGTATATTAACACTGCACTGTTTTAATTATTGAAGTATTTAGCAGCGCAAATATTTCTGGTAAGTGGGATGTGAGGATTATTTTTTTTGGGGGGGGGGGGACACCTTGGGTGAGTAGGATACGTGAATACACGTATTCAAAACATGATAAACTTGTTCAGAACATGTTCAAAACGTGATAAACGTGTTCACAACGTGATTAAACGTGTTCATGCCATACAGTTTGTCTTTATTCGCCCTGAAATGCAGCCTCCGTGTTCATGCCACATTCCATTCGCCAGCTTCCACAAGCGCACATTGTCATTCACTGCACTGAATGCATCAAACGCCCATCAACGCCCTTACAACGCTCTACCACCGCTCTCCCAACGCCACTTACCGCAAATTTAGACAAAATTTTTACAAATTCCGCGGATCGCTGCGGTGGGACATCCGTCCTACTGTCGCAATGAAACGTCCTATAAACGCGGTCTGTGAGACAGGGGCTTAAAGGCGCAGGATGCAAGTTTGTTTACTTTCTGCGCAATTATATTTTTGTCTCAATTCGCTGACATCTCTCCACCATCCGCTAGCTGCCTGCCTCTAAATGCACTGTAAAAAAAAAAAAAAACCCGAACTCTGGAGACCGCACAGGCGTCACAAACTGCAAATAAACACAAGGGGCACAGGCTGTGCCCCATAACATAACAAACCGTTCTGGCTAATCACCAACAAGAGTTGACAGTTATGGAAGCATGGGAAGGAGGGAACTATGGGAGGGAGGGTGGGCTACCTCTGTTTTGTTTGAGTTCGAATGTCAGCAGAAGTGAAAGTAAACAAACTTGCATAGTGCACCTTTAACAGACATTTAACCCAGGGGCGCCCAAATTTTTGCACCCCACTGTTGCTGAAGTGGTTTCTACAGTGGACAACGATTTTTTCTGTTGCAAGAGATCATTTTTTTGAACTTCTGGATAGATACTATAGGCTAGTATACTGATTATTTTGCACATCAGGCTTGGCTGAAGAGTTTAATTCATGCAACTCCAGAAAAACAACTCGTCCACATTCTAAACCGTGTTCGAGCTTGGCTTGCTAGTGAATATTCAATAACTCATCCGGGGGTGCCATCTAGTGATAGAATATTGTACCTGCTTGCATAAATTTGCAACTCCATGTCTGCAGGCAGACACATCTGCACAAAGGGGTAATTATGAAATAAATTTCAATAAATCAAGGCATTCACTTAGTATTTAGAGCAACCACCTCTGGCAAGGACAACAGCATGGAGTCTTTTCCAGTAATTTTTGACAAGGCTAAGGCACATATTTGGGAGGATTTTGGACCATTCCTTTGAGCAGATTATTTCAAGATCTTTCACATTCGGGGGTTTGCCTTTATCAACAGCCCTCTTCTACTCAGCCCACAGGTTTTCAATTGGATTGAGGTCTGATGACTGAGATGGCCATTGCAGAACGTTCATTTTGTTGTCACTGAACCAGTTCTTTGAGGATCATGAGGTATGCTTTGCATCATTGTCTTGTTGGAAAGTCTACCCATGGCCAAGTCTCAGCTGTCCGGCGGAGGCAATCAGATTTTCGGCCAAAATATCATGATACTTGGTGGAATGGAGGCATTGTACTGGATGCAGCAACCACAGTGTAGGTCACGTGATCCCCGAAGTAACCCAGGAAGATAGCTTTGATGGAAGGGGGATGCATCGATTAAATATTAATTATTCATACAAAAAAAAAATTATTCCCTTGCTCTGAAAGGTCGTGTGTGTAACCGGATATTGAACCCTGGTTGCTCAGGTCCAAATGCTCTGCCTTATCCACAACACTAGCTCAACAGACTATATATTCACTGGTCAATTTAGCACTTGTATAGCTGTGCTGTTTTTGAACTTCAGCCTATTGGCGCAAGGATTCTCAGTCATAAACTGGCTTTGAAAACAACAGCTGAATATTTAGCAGTAAATTACAGTGAAAATACTAAAAACAAACCATTGAAGCGATTATACTGCTGAGGTCTTTGATGCATAGCATAATGGTGCGTGGACTCTCAGATAGACTGGCTAAAACAATAGCAAGCGCAGATTTACCTACAAACAGCTTTTATATCAAAGGTAAGAAAAAATTTTGCTCATCTCTGTAAAGTGTAGCCTATGCCTGCCGTTCTTTGAGAGCAGTGTCAATTTAAAATGACATGGCTTATATCGTTGGATTCTGTCGACTGTCCTTTCATTTGACATATCGTTTGTATGCATAGCACAGATTCAGTGGAAATGCTACCGATAGAGCACTGATATTATTTTAGCCTATGTTTTGCTAGATGCTTATTTACTTGCTTGGTGCTTGATGCTTGGTTTAGGTAATAACGGTCATAATGAGCTTTTCACCGAGTTTCTTCGCTTTAAGAGGATATGCCGCATGACAAGGTTGCTATGAGGAAACTTTATTATGCAAATTCATTGCCCCCAGTACCGGAGGCCTTTGGGCTTCAGGTTAATATTTGTATTTACTATATCTTTTCCACTAATTTCTTTAAATCTTCATTTTTAAATCAGTTTTCATTGCAACAAAGCCGTTGACTTACTTGTGAACTTCTGGTGCGTGAAGCAGCTTCTCGCAAAATGCTCTGAGCAATGAACTGAATGTTTGGTTGATTTGTAAGGCTTTCCACTGTCAATTCTTCTTAATTTAATAAGCTATTCTTTCAAAAGGGCTTCATTATTTTGTGGAAATTGATGGAAACTTATTTTGCCGTATTTTCCAGACGATTGAATGGCATCATTATTGGTGCAACCAACAGCAGCACAAGATTTCCCCATTTTCACTATGCTTCGATCAATCTGTGTACGTTTTGCTTTGGGGATCACATGCCCACATACGTAGATTGCAACAACCTCATTCATTATGCCATTAATCTTCTCCAGTGCCCCTGGACCTCTTTAATGAAAATAGCCCCAAAATATGACTGACCCACCTAAATATTTCACCATGGGTATGACGTGCTTTTCCTTGTACACATCTCTGTTTCAATGCCAAACATGCTGAAGCTGTATCTGACCAAAACATGCAATTTTGGTCTCATCTGACCAAAAACCTTGTTCCAGTCATAATGAAAATGACATTTGGCAAACTCCAAGTGCTTGCTTCTGTGTCTTCTGGTCAGAAAAGGCTTTCTTCCGGCAACCCTTCCAAAGAGCCTGTGGTTGTGGAGGTGGTGCCTGATGGTGCTTTTGGAAACCTGGTGGCTCCAAGATGCCACCAAGGCCTGCAATTCCTTCACAGTGATTCTTGGGGATTTAGTTGCTTCTCTCACCATCCTCCTCAGTACCCTGGGGGGCAAAATGCAGTTGCAACCTCTACCCTTAAGATTTTCCACAGTTCCATATCTTTGGAATTTTTTAATCATGGACCTTTCCGACCTGTCAATCAAGTGCAGAACAACTGCCAACCAGATTATCTTATCTTATTAAGGTCCTGCCTACCCAGACAGCACCGCCACGTTGTCCCACAATCAATGCAGTCAATAGCTGTGTGTAATGGGTGTCCGACTTTATCGAAAATTATCCTTAGATTCACTTGGGGAACGTATAATACTGACGAAAGATACCCTGCCCGGCAACAGACAAGGCCAAAAACGCAAAAGGAAAAGTGTTTGCGATTGATTAAAGGCATGTAGAGGGCCTCCCATGCAACTCAATGCGAATAAGATCAACAGACAGAAATTAATAAAGTTAGCTTGTCAAAATTGGTTTAAAGGAAAACGCCAATATAATGATCGTTAGATTAATAACTCTATTATGTCTAATGTACAACCCCAATTCCGAAATAGTTGGGACAAAGTGTAAATTGTGAAAAAATCAAAATGCAATGACTTTCAGATCACATGAGCCAGTATGTTATTTACAGTAGAACATATATAACATTTCAAATGTTGAAACTGAAACATTTTACATTTTTATCCACAAAATGAGCTTATTTCAAATTTTCTGGCTGAAACAGGTCTCAAAAAAGTTGGGACATAGGCAAAAAAGGGCTGAAAAAGCAATTAATATTTAAGAGAATCAGCTGAAAAAAACATTTAGCAAGTAATTAAGTTAACTGGCATCAGGAGTGTAACATAATTGGATATCAAAGGGATGTCTTAGAGAGGCTGTCTCTCAGAAATAAAGATGGCCAGAGGCTCTCCAACCTGAGAAGGCTTGCTTAAAAAAATTGTGGAATACTTTAAAAACAATGTTCCTCAACGTCAAATTGCAAAGGCTTTGAAGGTCTCATCATCGACAGTGCATAACATCATCAAAAGATTCAGTAAAACTGGAAAAATCTCTGTGCTTAAGGGACAAGGCCGAAGACCTTTACTGGATGCCCGTGATCTTTGGGCCCCCAGACACCACTGCATCACTCACCGGCATGATTCTGTCATTGACATTACTAAATGGGCCCAGGAATACTTCAAGAAAGCACTGTCTGTAAACATAGTTCGCCATGCCACCCACAGATGCCACCTAAAACTCAATCATGCAAAAAGGAAGCCATTGTTGAGCATGATTCAGAAGCGCCGCCGTGTTCTGAGAGCCAAGGGTCATTTAAAATGGACTGTAGCAAAGTGGCAAAGTGTCCTGTGGTCAGACGAGTCCAAATTTGACATTTTTGTTGGAAATCATGGGCGTCGTGTCCTCCGGGCTAAAGAGGAGAAAGACCACCCCTCCTGTTATCAGCGTTCAGTTCAAAAGCCAGCATCTCTGATGGTATGGGGATGCATTAGTGCATATGGTGTGGGACACTTGCATGTTTTAAAAAGCACCATGCATGCTGAAAGGTATATAAATGTTTTAGAGCAACATATGCTCCCCTCCAGACAACATCTATTCCAGGGAAGGCCTTGTGTATTTCAGCAGGACAATGCAAAACCACATACTGCAGCTATTACAACAGCATGGCTTCGTAGTAGAAGAGTCCGTGTGCTGAACTGGCCTGCCTGCAGTCTTGAACTTTCACCGATTGAGAACATTTGGCGCATAATTAAACAAAAAGTCCGTCAACGGAGACCCAAAACTCTCCAGCAGCTGGAAGCCTGTATTAAACAAGAGTGGGATCAAATTCCAATGGCTAAACTCAAGAAACTTGTCTCTTCAATGCCCAGACGCCTCCACTCTGTGTTAAAAAGAAGAGGGGATTCTACACCACGGTAAACAGGCCCCTGTCCCAACTTTTTTGAGACGTGTAGCAGCCGTCAAACTTGAAATGAGCTCATTTTGTGGATAAAATTGTATAATTTCACAGTTTCAACATTTGCCATGTTATCTCTGTTCTGTTGTGAATAAAATACTGGCTGATGTGATTTGAAAGTCATTCCGTTTTTATTTTATTCACAATTTACACTTTGCCCCAACTATTTCGGAATCGGGGTTGTAGCTAGTTTAACCCCTTAACTGTCACTGGGCCCCAATTAGGGCCGGGCCAAATGTGAGAAAATGCAAGTGACAGTTAATGGGTTAAGGGTTAGCTGCATCGCGTAATATGATTTATTACAAAGTCTGGCTAGCGTACTGTCTCACTCATGGCCAACTGACGTTAGACAGCATACTGGATCCAGTGTTATTTTTAGCTCTGTGATAGCAACAAATGTATGAATACTACTTACCCTGCTTTACATATGCAGTACGATTCCTCTATTTTGCCTGGTTTGAATATGCAGTATTGGGCATTTGGCTTTTCTGCATCAATTGCCAGCACTTCACCTCTTGCATCGCTACCCCTGCCGTTAAAAATTTAGATGTCATGGATATATCCTTCTGTGAAAGTGTTAAGGCCTCTTTGGACAACTTTGTCGGACAAGTTGGATGCATTCGGTAAGAAACAAACTGCAATATTTTCGGATTACGCGTGAGAGTGGTGCTCAAACTTCAGCTGTCCTATAGTCGATGCGGAACTGAGCAGCACTGCATGGGGCGCATAGCAACAGTAACTAAGGGGGGCAGAGCTGGTTGGAGCAAGTCGAATAGGTCCATTGCGCTGACCGTGCTCAGTGGCATAATCAATTGTTTGTGAATCTACTTTGAGGAAATTGATTTTTAATTAAATCAGTAAATGACTTTTGCTGGTTCCATTGGAACATTAATATTGTACATTATCTCTTACATGTTGTTATTTAGAGTTTCTCCAGAAATATGTTTTTTTAGAATTTTTTGAAGTTTTTTTTTGTGCTTTGGCGGTCAGGGGTGCCAGCAATTATGGAGCCCACCGTAATTAAGGCTCCTTGTGGAATTAAATATTAGCACTATTTATGTATACAACTTTAGTCAAACCACAGCAATTTTAATGAGAATTTAGATTTAAGCATATATGTGCTTGTATTGGTACAGTGTCACGCTATGTATGACATTCTGTCACAGTAATAACGCAATGTGGCACATGTCACTTAGAATCCCTTCGTACCCTGCTATGGAAGCCACCCCTAACAGGAGCTGACAGGTAAGTGTACACAGATGTGTCACCAACCACAGATGGCCTGCTGCGGGAAGCCACTCCTGCAAGTGTATAAACAGTTACCTGGTCTATTGATCCCTAAAAGATAAATAGGGTTAATATGATTGCAATTATGTATGGTAGGGCAAGAATTCAGGCCAGAAAGAAACTGTGTATGGATATAAAACTTAAAAATGTGAAAGTCCATTACCATGAAATTCTGTTACCATGAAGCATCAAACTTTTTTTTTTTAATATAGAAGTATTATGGAAACCTTGCCCATATTTGGTGATTATATCATCAATTTACCCTCAAACAATATAACATTCGCCATAAAGCTTTTCTATAAAAGAAAAGCATGTTATGGGACATTTACTACAAACCAGTAAAAATGATGTGAACTTTTTGAAAGTCCATTACCAAGTAGTTTTATGCTCAGAGAAAATTCTCTATATCCTCAGTGTCAAAGTGTTCATAGAGACCTACATTCACATGTATTACAATAGCATGTTGAGACTTTCTTAGCTGAGTAGCAGCCATATTAGTACTGAAGCTGAAATTCTGTTATCAAGTGACCGAGCCCATAAATACTAACCATGAGACAAATAAATTATTCTTTTTGAACAGGAAAAATGCATGATTATCACCTAGCTGCTGTTTTCTGTGGCAATAAATTTAATAAAACCAAATTTGCTCTTGTAATCGATAAAATTAAAGTAAGCTACCATGTTATCTACATAAGCTAGCCTTAGCTAGCAGTAGATAAGTTCGATTTTAGTCGAGTTAAGATAGCTGGTTTACCTTCATGTTTGCAGCTTTTACAAGATCAATAACATGATTAATGTTTTGGCTCATCTGTGCATGTTTTGCTTTAGTGATGCATTCCATGGGAAATACTGACTTCATTTTGCCTTGGATAAGAATTGAAGAATAAATAAATAAAAGCAAAGTGAAGTTTTCAAATTGGAAAAAAATGGAACATTCAATTTAAAAGTAAATGGCAGTAAGCAAATTATTGACAAACTACATAAATCAGGCAAGAGAGAAGAATTTAATGGCATATCAGTCATCAAAAATTATTTGCTGCGCCTATGTTGCATACACCAAGGCCTTAAAACCTTCAGAAGTGTTTGACCATGTGTGGCATCAGTCACAGAAAAATCAATATTGAAGTCTGAGAGGTGTCTGTAATGGCACAATCTGTTACTAGGCAGCCACCGTAAGTTCCTTCATGTGTCAAAATCAAATACCTGTGAGCATCAGCAGAGTTATCAGTTTGAAAGATCATTTACTCGTCCAACTGGTCAACATGAGGACAAAATGGCTAAGGAAAAACACAGCCACACAAAAAAATTTAATGAAATATTTTATGGGCGAGTTGTCAATGTCATCATCTTCTGACAAAAAGTCACTTCTCTGAAGAATTTCCACAAGAAAACTCTTCTGGACAACTGTTTAGGTCCACACAACTCTTCCTCAGAATGTATAATGGATACCATTTCGATGTCACTTTGTTATTTCGATCGATATTTTTTGAGCGATGAGTGAAAACAAAACGGGTTGCAATGCATACACAACGTTAACCCCAAGCGTGCAATCGTAACAGGATTTTTCTAGAAAATGACATCACGTGCTTTGAGGAGCCAAACTATTACGACAATAGCCGAACACTGCCATATTTGGGTATCCTTGGAAAGCGCAGATTCTCAGCTTTCTCCTGATGTATAACATAAAATAATCTGTCATAAAGAAGAAATACGATTGCAGAAAGTCTGACTGAGATTTGGCATTGCCTTCGGTAAAGAGTTAAGCTTGCTTCATTTTCGATCACTGGAGTGCAAGTCACAGGTATAATATATGGAGTAAACAAATTATTTATCAAGTGTCAAGGATGCGATTTTATTCTTTAGCGCCATTTTTCTGGGATATTTTAGTATCCATCATGGAGGAAAAATAAAGAACCAGCATAGGACACATTTTCCTCTACTCACCAAAACATAAAAATGATTATATTTATACAGCAAGTTTTAGTGATGTAGGAAATTTTAAACACAAGTACAGAAAAATACATCCAGAGGTCTGAGTGACAATGAAAAATGCTTGGTTTGAGTATTCTTAGCACTTCTGTATTTAGCAATTGCACCAGTAAAAAGTTCTATGACAATTGTCAGTGATCTGTGAAATTTTAAAAAGTCAAAAAAGTCAATTACATGATAAAAAATGACAGTAATAAAGGTACAGTTATTAGTATCTTATCAGCACAGGTAATAGATTCTTCATATCTCCTCAGCAAGTATCCTCTCACTGAATCAGTTACATAAATGTCAATGCATTCCCTTCTGTTATTTGTGCTGCACGGTTCAGTAGTTAGGTTGATAAAGTGTTAGATAAATATGATGTGCATTACTAAAATCAGAATGGAAAAGGAAGCCAAAAACACAGTACAATGAAGATTTGTTGATAATTTTGTCCAAATTGCAAAACTATCACCCTACTGGCATTTCAACAGGCCCCAAAAGGTTTTAGGATTACCGGAACATCACAACAAACAACAAATTGCAATGCTTGAAAGTTCTTACTATGTTAAAATATTAAGTTCAATTTCAAATATATGAAGAAAGCTGATATGAACACACTACTGAAGGTGTTTGAAGATCAACAGAGAATGTCCCTTGGAAAATAAATCCACTTGAATGTACAACTTATAGTTATAGGTTAATAACCTCACACAAAGAACACAGCTAACATGTACATCAGAGAAAATATGTACATCTTTGATTAAATTTCCCCAGCTACTAAAATAATCTGAATTGTAAAAATCTGATATATACAAAATTGGACACATCCTGGCTGAACACTGCAAATGCATGCAGTCAGAGCATTTAAAAAAAAATAATTTCTGTCAAAAGTCAAGATTTGATTTGGACCATGGTTCTACGGTTCAGCCAGATATTTGGTCTTCATGCTATATGGGCTCAACGGCAAGTTAAAAGAGGTGAATTAATGTTTTGAAGGAAAGCAGAGAAACCCAGTATCCTGGAAGGAGCTCATTTGTTGCGGCGATTGATCGGATTCCCGAAGAGCTCTGGGCAGGGAAGCTCTCCCTTGGCGATGCGGTCGCACCTCATCAGCAGGTCGTAGTTGATCTTGTCGGAGATCACGCTGTCCTGCTTGTACTCAGGGTGCAGGGCCGCGTACTCCCTCATCCAGCGAGCCATGGTCATCAGCTCTCCTGTGAAGATGGAAACAGCCCAGTGGCAGGGTACTTTACAAAGGTTCCCTGAGGTGGTGACATCATTAAACAGCCAGCAAATCACGACTAAGTGCAAAAAATTTTTTTTTTTTTTAAATTTTAAAAATCATGTTTCACATTGGGACAACAGGGTGGAATGCCCTTGTAAAGCAAACTATTACTGTTAGGTTTAAACTGGAAAATTGGGAAAAAAGCTGCTTAACAAAATAACACCCATATATTAGGGTTAAACACACAGGTAAAGGACATTCCTTCATTTAAACAAAGTTTTCAAGTTTTATCCAATTTATCATTAAAACCATAGCAGCAAAAATGACTGGCTTCCCCAAAAATTATTGAACACAAACAAAAACTTGCAGAATCAATCACATTAGCCAGGAAGAAAATTAAATAATGCAAGTGCATGTTGTCACAACAGACAGGGGCTCAGATGAGCACTAATTCAAGATGATCCAAAATTCCTCAGGATGAAAAATGTTTTGAAAATACTTGTTCGTCAGACAACTGCGTCTATCCAAAGCTCCTCTCACAGTACACTGCTATTTCGCATCATTTTATTCCAGTGATTCCTGCTACCCTCACATATATGAAGTATAAAGTTTTCTCATCCATCATCATCAAGAAAAAGGCAAAATATTATAAAAGAAATGTCAATTCCGAAAGAGAAAAATGGCGATTTCACCACCAGTGCGGAGGTAACCTCTTCCGAAGAATACATAAGTAGAGCTGTATAAAAATACCACTAAGCGCTTTAAGAGGGAAATAATGTAAAACTTGCAGAATCAATCAAACTGGCCAAGAAGAAAGATTAAATGATGCAAGTGCATGTCACCATAGGTAGGGGCCCAGACGAGCAGTCTAATTCCTCAGGATGAAAAATGTTTTCCACATATTGGTCCATCAGACAACTGTCTAGAGCTCCTCTCAAAGTAGACTGCAATTTTGCCAGGTTGTTTCATTTATTGATTTGTTCTTATAGATTTTCATAGCAACCCTGGCTAACATGAAGCATGCAAAATTTCAAGTTGATCAGACAAATTTCGGATTTTCAGAAAGCATTTGATACAGTACCACAAAAGAGACTCATTTTTAAAATGAGCTCCAATAGAGTTACAGGAGGTATTCCGGAGTGGATTCAAAACTGGCTACAGGACAGAACACAAAGAATGGTTGTCAGTGGTATCTCATCTGAGCTAGGTATGGTGGGGAGTGGAGTCCCTCAGGGATCGGTGTTGGGACCCCTGGTGTTCCTCATCTACATTAAAGACCTTGATAGGAATATTGAGAGCAAATTAGTTAAATATGCAGATGATACTAAATTGGGAGGTTTGGCAAATAGTTTAGAGTCCACTTAAGTGATTCAGGATGATTTGGATAGAATCTAGAATTGGGCAGAAATGTGGCAAATGAAATTTATTGTAGCGAAAGTTGTACATGTGGGGAATAAAAACATTAGACAGGATTACTTCATGGGAGGTTTAAAAATGGAATGTGCTCCACATGAAAAAGATCTGGGAGTGATTGTTGACCAAACCCTCTCAGGTTCTAGCCATTGTGCTGTAGCAGTTAAAAAAGCCAATCGGACGCTGAGATACATAGCCAGAAGTATTGAGTACAAATCCGAGGAGGTCATACATCTCTTGTACAACACATTTGCCAGACCACATCTGGAGTATTGTGTACAGTTCTGGGGACCATACTTTAAGAAAGATATAGAGGCTCAAGAAAAAGTTCAGAGAAGAGCCACTAAGCTAATTCCAGGTATAAAAGATGAAAGCTATAAGAAGAGGCTGAAGATCCTTAATCTCTTTCGTCTTAGATAAAGGAGACTTAGGGGTGATCTGATTGAGGTCTTTAAATATGTTAAAGGGATCAACAAAGTGAATTATGTAGGATTCCTTCAGCCAGGTTTTGTTAGTAGAACTCGGGGTCACAAATGGAAGTTGACCAAGGGTAAATTTAGCACTGATATTAGGTAATATTTTTTCACCCAAAGAGTAATTTCAATGTAGAATAGCTTGCCTGACCATATTGTTGAGGCAGAATCCTTGGAAATTTTCAAGAGTAGGCTTGACTTAAAGCTAGATACCATTGAGTCATTGAGTATCTGAAGTGATATATTCAAAATAGTATAAAGAAACTGGCGAGCTAGTTGGGCTGAACGGCCTGTTCTCGCCACTCATGGTATGTTATGTTACATTTAAAATGGTTTTGGAGTTATGACTATTTGTTTACTATAGCGCCACTTATGGACAGATTTACACCAAATTCAGTGTGTTTGAGTGACCTGGCCTTTGGATGACAGACGTCAAGTTTGGTGAGATTGGTCATTGCATGCAGAATTTACAGCTAATTATATCCATAGAGGCCAGGCCCTAACAACTCATTGGCTTGCATGGCTACATACTTTCACTTAGCAAAATTCTTTATGCTGGGATTTTAGATCTTGGTCAAAATTTTATGCAAATTGATTGCACTGTCCAGGAGAAATTTAAGTTTTTACAAGCAATTCAAAATGGTGGAAAATTTTCAGAATCTAACAAAAAAAAAAGAATTTGTTTCTACGACTTACGGTTCAGAAGATATAGCCTGAAACGCGTTATAAATCTCTATAGCGCCATCTATGGACGCATTTGCACCAATTGAACAATTTTTAATCTGTACATCCAAATGTACCTACGCACCAAATTTCACATTGATCCCTTCAGTGGTTTGCCAGAAGATGATCAAAGTTAACGTAGCCGCCACGTGATCGCATAAGCTCCCTTTGGTCTGTCAGACCAAGTGAACTATAAACAAAGAATACTGCTGAAGGATACCATGATGGATACCCACAAGGAAGCATTTCCTAACTAACGTCAGCTAACTTAGCTGGTTTGTAGTGAAAGACACGTCAATGCTTGTCTGGAGATCGGCAACCAAGTGTATCATGGGACATGCAGTATTTAGACTAAAAATGGGTAAGCATATCGGCGAAAAATAGAAACTATGCAAATTATAGCAGACAGCGGTCAAGAACAATAACACGTAGTTATTTGGAAACATGATCCAAAATCTCAAAATCAATGACAGTCAAAATATGCTGGGAAGTTCTTCAAATGTAAATTTTTTGAGAGGTCCATATGCAGAATGAGAGGTCATTTTAACTTCTGACACCAGCGTGACATAGTCACCTCAGTACTGTATGTTGCCAGCGAATGTCCAGTACACAACCTGTGCAACGGCCTGCACAATCTTGGGCAGAAAAAGTCTACATACCAGACGCCCTTTTCTTAATCAGTTTCAGGTAGTTCAGGATGGTACATCGCGTGTCAACATCCACTTCCATGTTTTCGAGGTAAGAGTTGAGGATTGGAATGAGTCCTTGAAACACACCCTCCTGAAAGAAGATAAATAAAGCCCATAAAAAATAGTCCATAGACACTAAGCAGAAATAACACAAATGCGTACACAATTAGGTGTGAATACTGGCTAATGAATTTCAACATTTTTGCAGCAGTAAAAATACATGGAAGTGTTAGTATTTAATTCATAAATTACTAAAAAACATAGTTTTGGATACCAAACTGCATTTTTGCAATCAAAATTAATTCAATGCGTTTCGATTTTGTGAATTTCTCCTGCAGATTCTGCTTTAAGGATGACGGTGGTACAGTGGGTATCCACAGCACGAAGCAAGGAGTCTACAATACAAAAGTACACCACACACAGTACTCAGGGCACAGTACAAAGACAGGCATACTAGGCTGACTGGAGACTTAAGTACGTAGGCATGAGTATGAATGTATGTGACTTGCAAGTAACTGTTAAATTGTGCGTCTATGGACTACTGGATGCTGGGCTAAGCTGTACCCTGTGACCCTCATCACCCTCCTCAGGGATAACAAGGTTGGGATATTCCCTGTCAAGTCACCTGAAGAAACAAGATTTGGACGCCCACAATCCCAAATGTTGTTCAAACTCTATCAGATAGTGTCCACTGACCTTCAAAATGACCTTGACGTTATCCATCATGAACCATGCCAAGTAGTGCATCAAATTAAAGGCCTTAACAAGTACTTCTCAGATATGATGTCAATTTGTCAAAATGACGTCATATGACATCATAAATATTTTTCAAAAGATTTTATATCTCTGTCAAAATGACAGGAAAGAAGATGTTTTGCACGATAATTAAACCACATTTAGATGTACTAGTGTAAAACACCAAATAATTGACCTCTATGTCAAAGGTCAAAGCCATGGCAGACATATGGTCGCTTTTACGCAAACAGCTTTCCTGGTTGCCATTTGTGAATATGACGATTGTTTCTACGACAACTACTGGAAAGCTATCTTTACTCAATGCCTTGCTATGCAAGATTCCTAAGAAAGGTAGTCAGAAGGTCCGAGACCCTGCAGTGGCATAAAGCAATTATCTGAGCTGATAGGATGATACCTTTCCATTGATAATGGTGTCAATGCTCATCAGGGCGTACTCTGCCGTGTCATTGTCCAGTCCGTTTGGAGTGGCGGGCGATCCATCCAATACCGGACTACAGCCTGTAAACAGCAAGAAAAGGCTCAGAAACCGTACAAGTATTCATGCCAAAATTGCTTCTTCATTTTATTATACCAAGCAAAAAAGTTATTTTTGTAACACTACAACAGATCAATGAATCACAATGGAAAGCTTACATAAACTGCCTTGCCAAAATAAAGCCGCACACTTGTATTGGTAAGACAGTCAAACCAATCTGTAAAGCCTTTCCAGCACATCCCAAAAACGTGCAATTGGTTAAGGTCAGAACTCTTTGTCAGCCAATTCACGCGTAGAAATGATTCCTCAAGCTCGCTGAACCACTCTTGCAGTATTTGAGCATGTAGATTCTTCCTGTTTTCATTCTGGAATATGCCTGTACTGTAAGGGAGTAAAGAAAATCAATTGATGATGTAACCTGGTCACATAGTATATGAAGTAGCAGTATGCCAACTTCATTTCCTTGCTACTCAACACTGCTGAGCCTAGATCTGACCAATTGAAGCAACCTAAGATCATAACACTGCCTCCAGAGGCTTGTACTGAGGGCACTATGCATGACGGGTGCATCGCTTCATGGTCTTCCTTATTGCCCTGATGTGCCCATCACTGTGGAATAGGGTAAATCTGGAGTCACCACACCACATGACCTTTTTCCATTGCAGTCCGATCTTTAATCTCCACAGCAAACTAAAATAATTTCTACTCCTGATTAGCCTCACTAACCAAGTGGCTTGTGGCTAGACAGTGGTTTAGTTCCAATCTTGCAAGTTCTTGTCACATTGTGTGTGAGGGAATGCTTTTTCTTTCGTAGTTAAACATGGCCATGAATTCTGCTGTCAATTTTTTTATGATGAGATTTCACCGAGGATTTTAATGATCATATTGCAACCCGTTTCTTCCACAAAGTTGATGGTTCACCACTATCCTTCCCAGTTTTTGGACAGTTCTTAATCCGATTCCAATGATTTCAGCTATTTTTCAAGTTGTTTTCTTAGTTTGATGCAGGCCAACAATTAGCCCCAACTGAAACATAGTGACATTTTTTTTTCCACGACGATGGGATACATCTTCCAACATTGATTGTTTAAGAAATGAGAATCAACACACTGCATCAGCCAGGGTTATGAGAATTTTTGCAACTGAATCAATTTCTGCAATCCTAGGCTCGTAACCTTTAGCGTGCTCCCGGCAACCGTACTCGCCCATATATTCCTTATTCTGTGCAACTGCCGGCGACTGTTCTCGCCCATATATTCCTTATTCTGTGCAACTGCCGGCGACCGCAGTCGCCACGAGTGCCATACGGGGCTGAAATGGTCGGAACTACTTTCAAGTTGGGCGGTAGAAACAAGTGTTATTTTCAAAATAATACGGATGATTAGTTTTCTTATTTAGAGTTCTTTCCAGATCGGTTGCTTTTTTGAAGGAGCTATAATGGATTATCAGTCAACATTTCTATCAGATATGGCCTCCGTTGTGTTTGAGATGACTCTGATTCTGTTCAACTAGGACCACTGACTTCTCGACAATTTCGGAAGATCCAAATATCATTTCAGCGGCAAGTGCTTATAGAACTTCATTTTAAAGTGAGTACATGACGAGTATGAGTCTTGTCGCGCTGATAGCGAGCAATGGAGAGTCAGTGGCTATGCATACGACCATTGCCAAATGTGACAGATTATTAAATGCTGATATTATGGATTTTGTGTCCCACATCTGTTTTGCATGGTTCTTGCTAGCTATGTAGACAATTCTTGTTGGACAGGTACTGCAAATCTAGCCATTATTCATCATACATGCGAATGTAAAATGACTGTTGTGATCGCTGTAATCCTCAGTATTATATGCGCGTCTCGCTGACAGTACCAGTACAGTCATACTACATCAAATAGTTCCCGTTTTGTTAACAAACCAAATAAATCTAAATGAAATGTTGAATTAGAACTTATTTTGTCTCACAAATGAATACAAAAAATGGCGCATATAATACATAGTTTACCGTGCTCGTGTTTGTAGCAGTGGCGTAGCCAGCGGGTGTGCCAAGACACGTCCCTTTATGACAGCAATTAGTCCTGGCTAGTTCTCAATCATTTTCCTTTATTGATGCGTTTTCCAATTATCGTAATTGGCAACTGAAGGCACGGTTTCTCTCCATATGCGATCTAACAACTTTGAAATCATGGGCTAAATTCAGTACAGCAAAATAATTTACTTATTAATAGGCCAATGCTTCATGTTGATTGAACTGGTCCATGTTCCAATGAAACGTGGACTTTCACTCTCGGTATTGTGTGGGTTGATTAAATAAAAAAAGAAGTGGCACTCGGCAGCTCAATAGGCTATAAAAAACCTGCGGCTCCAGCTGTTTGCATGAGAGTCGACAGGTATGCAATTTGAATAACATTGATTTAAATACAGCAAATACGCGTCCAGATGAATGATTGTCGTCTTACCTAATCGGGGAGAACAAGCAGCACCTGTTAAGTGTGGAGTGCTCTCGGAGTGAACCTTCTGTTATGAAAATGATTGAGAACTAGCCAGGACTAATTATTGTCATAAAGTGACGTGTCTTGGCACACCCTCTGGCTACGCCACTGGTTTGTAACGTCTGGGGAATTTCGGAACTCATTGGGCCGCGGAGGGATATCTGGATCATGAAAATAAGCCAGTTGCAGGCTATATTACACTGATCTAGGACTCAGCTGCCAGCAAGCAACAGGCTTAAATTAACTTAGCATGCTAAAGGTTAAAAATTAGCTCATTTAAATGATGTTTTTTTGGCCACCAGCGCATAAAAACAGCAGAAAAATATTGACTCAATGTCACCCTCTGGCTGCAAAAATAATTCCAGAGTGTATTTACCCTTGAAAATGTCCTTCCGGAAGTAAAACATGCCCTCAAGAACTGCGTTCCGCTTTTGTGCCATTTTCATGTTGTCATCGACCTAACGTAGAAAACAAAAGGTAAATATCAAACCCTGCGAATCTGCTTACTTCAAACATCAAATCTTCTGCAGGAAACAAAACCATCAAATGCCTCTTGAGATTAGGCTACAGGTTAAAAATAGTAAGCATCTGTCATTTCAGTTAAAATCACCAAAATATACCCGGAGCCACGAAGAACACATGGGAGAGGTATGTACTGCATTTACTGTGAATTGAAGAATCAATTGATTTTTATTGCTTTTCAAAACACTGAGTTGTTTTTGGTGTACAGCAGCCCTCAAAAATTGGTGCGAACGATCGTTCAGTTCGCGCAGAGGTTACGCAAATTCAAAAACGGGCGAACATTTTCCCGTTCGCGCAAAACGACGTAGCAAAAAAAAATAAAAAATCTTCAATTTCTCTCGACCGGCAATCAAAACAAAACATGTTCAGCTCGATTTTTTCCCTCCTCTTCCATAAAACCCAGGAGAGCTCAGAAAGGGAGGCAATACACCCCATTCATATGGACCCGCTCGTCACATCGGCGAACGTGTATTTGGCTATAACATTACAGCCAACGGGGAATTAGGGGGGTGCAGCACAGGAATAAGGTTTTTTGCCACACCGTCAATTCTGAGGTAACTTTTGACTCTGGCTGTCAACTTGTTGAAGAGGATCCTCAACATTCCCACAAAGAAACCAATGCAAGTAAACTAATAATAATAATAATAATAATATTACTACACTAGAACTCGTCTAAACGGTCCTTGTATAAAATGGAAACTCCCTCATATTGGACAACAGCTCTAGTCCCGATTTTTCTGCAACGTTTTCCCATTAAATAAACATCGAATATACCGGATTTTATTTCACAGATTTTCGCTTACATCGGACAAAATGTCCAGTCCCATCACAATGCATTTCCATTGAAAAGCACTCGCGTATTCTGGACAAGCTGTTTTGCACCACGCACATACGCAGTTGCAACAGAGCAACGTAATGAAGTTCGGCTTTCTTACACAGTTATTAACTGACTGAATTTAACAATTAAATTAAAGAATTGTCTCCTTATAATTTTAACTGTACCCTAAGTGGAGTCCTGCACGCAATTTACCGTGGTTTACACTTAATATGGACAGAACTCTGTTGTAAATTTATTGTAAAATTACAGCTAAAATAACTGGCAAAAATGTGCAAGTTTATAACGGTGTGTTTGCGGAAACTGAAACTGTCGCGGTTTCATTTACATACTAGTTTTTTGTTTTTTTGCCTTCGTCAGTGATCTCAGTTGGAGCAACACGCGGTAGCCTATCATCCTGTTATCCGTTGTGTCAGGGCAAAGACAGACTAAATGAAGACAAGTAGGTATGTGCACTCAGAATGAAGTTGTTCCGATCTTTATACACAAAGCAAACGCATAAATTCAATTCATACATGTATACAATGGATATGATCTGTTATGCACATATAGCGGATATAATCTGTTTTATGCGTGCAACGGATTTTGTCCGTTTTATGCATACAGCGGATTTCGCTTATAACGGACAAAATCAGCTGGTCCAATTGAATCCGTGATACGCGAGTTTTACTGTAGACTATGTGTATATAATTATGTTTTATAAAGACGTAGGTCATCGTTTGTTGTGTTGGAGAGGTTAGCGGTATATTGATAAGGGAACGATTTATTTATTTATTTATTTTTATGGGACGACATTCCCTATAGGCCTCGCTAAATCTCTTCAGTTCGTAACAAAGTGACTGACAGGCTAGTTTGGAAATTAATGAAGGTAACAGCCTTCTTATCTATTGTAACGTTAAGCCTGATCATAAACAAAGTGTAATTCTGTGTTTATTGACGCGGTTCGCTAGCTAGCAGACACTCGGGAATCTGTCTAGTTAGCTCGCTGTGGCGCACTCTGACCACTTCAGTCGTGAATGTCAGTGAATGAGTTGACGTTAGAATTAATACTGTCGATCTAGCTGTGACTAGGCCTACTCTTTTATTAATAGGGTAAACTGTTCTTGAATGTAAGGTTAAAATGTAGGCCTATATTAGGCCTACAACATTAACGATGTTGGTATTCCACCAGCTACCTTGTTGATGAACGTTTTCCAAATAAAAAGATCTCAAGTCATATCCTGATAGTACTAATAACCACTAATGCGATTTTCAGATGAGTCTCATAAACTGGTTAAAGAGACAGGCGGACCGTGACCACGGAGGTGCTAAGGTTAGTGAAGGAAATTAGGGCAGGCAACGTCAAATTGGCTTCAATAAATTTCTTTGTTAAGCCACCCCATTTTGCGAGTATCTTTTGTTACAAAGAAAAGCTTAAAATCAATAAAAAAATGGTACTTTGTGACTAGTTCAAGTTCAACTATGGTCATGCTTTATAATCAGTATCTAGTGTCAGCAGATAACTTGAATCTGTTGATTGTTTGGTAAATCGTAATTTGCCCAGAAAACTCACCAGAAGTCCCCATTTAAAGTGCAATTTTAAAAAATTTTCTTTCGGGGAGAGTTCCCCCGGACCCCCCCACTGTTGCTAGGTTACCGACACATAGCACCGCTGCTACAAAAAATTCAAGGGGAAACACTGGTGAATGTCAAAACTTTTCAAAAATGGTGGTTTAAAGATGACTTTTCTATCAATTTGAACGACGAAGGAGACATTTCGTGCCTGCGAAACCCGTTTTGCGAAACCTGTTCTGGCGTATCCCGTTTGCATAGCCTATGGGTTACGCAAAAGAAAGCGCTTAACCGAACTATGGGTCACGCAAGGTACATTCCACGTAACCCGTTTTCTGGTTGAGCAGATTTTTCAAATTTTGAGGGCTGGTACAGTGATGCTTAACTTGTTCTTTTGGGTGTGTTCAATATCCTGTATCAAGCCAAAAAAAAGACAGAAATGCTACGGCATCAAGAAATTGGCACAGCTTATGACACAGGAGAGGAAAAAGAGCCAATGGCATGTTACGGGCAGTCTCAGTCGCCGAGAGGTGCTGCATCATTTACACTGCCACTGGTCAATCATCAGTCGGCTGTCCGACCGAGAATGGAAAACAGGGCCTGTCGCTGACCGTTTATGGCACCCACGAATGACAATTGCAGCTCAAGAGCGCCACATATGGTCACAGCATGCACGTGACAAATTCCGGACAGCCACCCAAACTGGTTGTGAGATGAGGGGTCTTATTTTTTTGTTGGCTTTATGTAAGCTACTGAGCTCACCCAAAAGAACAAAGCAAGCAGCACTGTACACATCGAAATCAACTCAGGGTTCATTATTACTGAAGTGCTCAGCACATATATGTGGCTCGCGTCAGGATTACAATACCACACGCTTTTTTTATCACCACTCGTATCTCACTGGGAAAGCAATAAAAATCAATTGATTCTTCAATTTACAGTAAATACAGTGCGTACCTCACCCGTGCGTTTTTAATGGCCCCGAGTATACATGTGTCAACAGTCTTGCATTCCCACATTGCCTAATTGCAGTGGTCCCTGGATGTCGTCCAGTTCTCCTACCTTTGACAGGGGGATGAGAAAATCCAACTTGTATGAAAGGATTACTCTGGTCAGCAGAACCACGAAGACCACATACGCAGAGTTCTCAAAGTCTGTCAGCTGGACCTGGGGCGGGGAAAATGTGAATAAATGAGAAAATTCAGAGGACTTCAAAATGAGTGAGGAAAACTTGGCAGGAAAAGGCACCATGAATGCAAATCCCAAGAAAGCCGACAAACAGCAGAACATCAATAGTCTGGATAAATGAAAACCTCTCTCACACATCTCTGTCCACCAGCTTCATTGCTAATCATTCTGTAAATAGGCTTCATCGATCTGTAATTGCTCCATGGCAAAAGTATCGAGGCACCAGTTCATACGGCATCTCATTCCAAACTCATGGACATTAATAAGGAATTGGTCACCATTTTGCTGATCATAATGCCTTGATAATTCCCCTCTTCAGGGAGAGCTTTTCCACAAGGTGTTAGAACATTGCCATGAGGCTCCACTTCAGGCCTGGCTCAAAGTTGGCTTTCCAGTTGATCCCAAATGGTGCTTAATAATGGTGAGGTCAGAGCTTGGTGCAGGCCAGTCAAGCTCTCCTACAAGCTATGTTCTGAGCTTAAACTGCATGGACATTCAGGCCAAAACAGGAAACGGCCTTCCCCAAAGTGTTGGTCGAATCATCTGGGACATCGCAGTGTCACCTTTTTTTCCCCGTAAGGGAAGCCTGTAGCCCAAATCATGAAAAACAGCCCAAGACCAATAACGGTCAGGATCTTTTACCCCTGTGATGTACTGAACCTGCAGGACTCCACAGTTAACAAATGCCTTCTATAAAAGAAGAAGAAGAAAGAAGTAAGTCTGTTCTGAGTCTGGTGACCCATCAGGTAAGCGCTCAACCCGGATTTCCTGTGGAATGACGCAACTAGGAGTATTGCTATTTCCCCTGGGTGGGACACCAGTCCATCACAGGTTACTCCCCCAGCTCTTAGTCAGGTTTCCTTGGCAATTTGCTGCTATCCATTTATACAGCTGAGTGGAGTGAGGCACAGTGAGAGTGCAGTGTTGTGCCAAAGAACACACCGCTAAAGCCATGGCAAGGAATTTTTATTTATTTATTTAACCAGGGAAGTCCCGTTGAGATTGAAATCTCTTTTTCATGGGAGCGCTGGGGGCGTTGAGGTGGAGAGGGAGAGGACAAATTGCACAGCCAATTAGATCAGGGGATGATTCGGTGGCAGATTGAAAGAGCCAGGTTGGGAATTTAGCCATGACACCGGGGAACTCCCTACTCTTGTCGATGAGTGTCATAGGATCTTTAATGATCACAGTGAGTCAGGACCTCGGTTTAACGTGTCATCCAAAAGACGGCGTCTCCTTCAGTACAGTTTCCCCATCACTCTCCTGAGGCATTGGGGATTATTCCAACAGAGGGAAGATCGCAACCTACTGGCCACCAACACCTCTTCCAGCAGCAACTTGGTTTTCCCAGGTGGTCTCCCATCCAAGCACTAACCAAGCCCACGCCTGCTTAGCTTCAGCCACACAGCTGGAGCAGATTAAATAGTGGTATGGCTGCTGGCTTTCAGTCCCAAGTCAATTGCATTTAAACACTGCACCACTGCCTCTCCCCCTTCTATAATGCTCCACTCAAGAAATTAGAAGCTACATTATACCCAGTTCTCAGATGACAGAAATGCCTCTCACAACGCAAATGCTACATTACGAAACAGGCCTACAGCAGAATTCAAATTCCAGTCGGTTTTTTTCTTTGCATGTGTACTTCAGTACATTAAAGCGAGCGCCTATGTGGTGCAGTGAAATCTGCCTGCAGTCAAGTTACAAACCCCAATTCCACAGGGTTGTGTTTTACACAACGTCGCAACTTCATTGGAATTGGGGTTTGTACATTGCCCGGGGCATTTTGGGACCAAGAGTCAGAAATAAGGCTCATTGTGTGTTGAGACCAGTCACACACAACTTCTGGGTGGATCCCAGCCAAGGGCCAAATGCTCATTAATATCCTCACGTGAACGGACTATTAATAACTTGCGCTGACAGAAGAGAAAACATTTTGGCACAACATAAAAACGATGCTCCTTTCCCACAATGTCAAAAACATAGAGTCAGCCAGCAGGCAGCAGTAAAACCCAATACTCATTCATTCTCATGAGTAATAATAGGCAGAAATATCCATTTATATCCATCCATACACTTTTGCTGCAGGAATACATAATGTATGTTTAAATAGACACATAGTGCTCATGTTCGCTTGTGTGATTGTGAGCTTAACAGCTAGATTCCTTTAGCCAAAGGCAGAGGCCAGCAGTTATGGATTAATCTTGTTCCAAAATGCACAATACCAGTCAAAAGTTTGGACACACCCACATATTCTTACAAGACATGTTAAATAAAGAAATGGGTACCATTTATTTTGGAAAAAAAAAAAAAGATCTAATTCTTAAATCCATCGAACTAACCAGCATTTTCTGTCATATTTACAGAGCATACTCACATTTTTTTTTATTTTTGAACAAGAGCAGTTGTATGGCTATAATGAGTTTGCTGCTGAGCGGCCGTCTAAGTTCCCAAAGATGTGCTGCACTTGTGGTTTGCTTTTCATCCACTTTTTTGCCCAATAAGTTCCAAAACAGCTTATCTTTAATTTGGCTGTTGGAAAATGGAAAGAGCTTGTTTGTCTGCTTACTTTACAAAATATGGCTTCTTTGAGAATTCTAAAATTTTGGACACTATTCAAACAAGTAAATTATTCTCTTAACTTCTGACTGTTTACCTCTTACCAGATCCCATTTGAGATTGTATAGAGAAGTTAAGCCATCTAAATTTCTCTAAAAACAGAGCGCTGTGACAATAGCAAAATGTGTCCAAACTTTTGACTGGTACTGTATCTATAAGGTCCAAGTGAAATCGGTGTGGCCACTTCAGGCACATGGACTGGCACTTCCCCTCTGGGTTTTCAACACTTCTGTCCCTTTCAGATGTATTTTGTTGCGCATGTTGCTGCACATTAGAGCATCTGAAAAATGTCAAAAATGCAACTTGATATGACGGCGTGACAGATTCCGGCATGCCGTGAATTGCTTTCGAGTCAGGACATAAGTTCATGGGCACAAAATGCAATTAGTCAACACAGCAGAGAACTGGGAGGTATAGTTCGAGGAGCCATTGCATGGCTTTGAACTGATGCTAATTTGGTGCGCCTTGCGGTCAGAAATCCAACGCAGTACTACAGGACTCCATTACCGCATCCCGTTTCGCATTTGCGCAAGACGCCCCTGTCCTCACCTCCATGGGCCGAAACTCCACCCTCCAGCCAATGTCCGAGTTTGGGGGCGGTGGCTTGAATCGCATTGTCTGCCAGTTGGTGGACTGCAGGTTCTGCAAGGGAAAATACCATCTGCTAAACATTTGAAGGGGAAAAAAATAATTTCAAATGTTGAAACTGAGACATTTTACATTTTTATCCACAAAATTAGCTTATTTCAAATTTTCTGGCTGCAACAGGTCTTAAAAAAGTTGGGACACAGGCAAAAAAAGGGATGAAATAGCAATGAATATATAACAGAATCAGCTGAAAGAACATTTAGCAAGTAATTAAGTTAACTGGCATCAGGTGTGTAACATGATTGGCTATGAAAGGAATGTCTTAGAGAGGCTGAGTCTCTCAGAAGTAAAGATGGCCAGAGGCTCTCAAACCTGTGAAGGCTTGCGTAAAAAAAATTGTGGAATACTTAAAAAACATTGTTCCTCAACGTCAAATTGCAAAGGCTTTGAAGGTCTCATCATCGACGGTGCATAACATCATCAAAAGATTCAGAGAAACTGGAAAAATCTCTGTGCGTAAGGGATAAGGCCAAAGACCTTTACTGGATGCCTGTGATCTTCGGGCCCTCAAGACGCCACTGCATCACTCCCGGCATGATTCTGTCATTGACATTACTAAATGGGCCCAGGAATACTTCAAGAAACCACTGTCTGTAAATACATTTCCCTGTGTCATCCACAGATGCCACCTAAAACTCTATCATGCAAAAAGGAAGCCATTGTTGAGCATGATCCAGAGGCGCCGCCGTGTTCTGTGGGCCAAGGCTCATTTAAAATGGCCTGTAGCAAAGTGGCAAAGTGTCCTGTGGTCAGACGAATCCAAATTTGATATTCTTGTTGGAAATCATGGGCGTCGTGTCCTCCGGGCTAAAGAGGAGAAAGACCACCCCTCCTGTTATCAGCATTCAGTTCAAAAGCCAGCATCTCTGATGGTATGGGGATGCGTAGAGGAGTAGACCAGACGCGCTCAAAGCCCGCTATGGAAAAGGACTATAGAGGTGCTCAACAGCATGGACAGTCAATGCAGAAAAAAGTGCACCTTACCGAAAAAAACCACATAGGACTATTAATAATGGCGCATTATTAAACGAAAAGTCCGTCAAAGGAGACCCAAAACTCTCCAGCAGCTGGAAGCCCGTATTAAGCAAGAGTGGGATCAAATTCCAATGGCTAAACTCAAGAAACTTGTCTCCTCAATGCCCAGACGCCTCCACTAAGTTAAAAAGAAGAGGGGATAGTTAACCATGGTAAACAGGTCCCTGTCCCAACTTTTTTGAGACCTGTACCAGCCATCAAATTTGAGATGAGCTCATTTTGTGGATAAAATTGTAAAATTTCTCAGTTTCAACATTTGCTATGTTATGTGTTCTATTGTGAATAAAATACTGGCTGCTGTGATTTGAAAGTCATTGCATATTGATTTTATTCACAATTTACAGTTTGTCCCAACTATTTCGGAATTGGGGTTGTATTAATTCCTGCACTAATACTATTCTACAACTCTGACTTAAGGATTTTAGAGGAAAACCCTACCGCACTGAGGTTCTGAAAACGCAACACAATGCACAGCTCATTTACCTGGGTTAAACTATTCCATTGGTGAAATTCCTATCTTAGAGCAGCTGGATAACACAGTAAGTACAGTTCTGAGTGCAAATTTGGCCTGAGGATCATCACTAGTCGTTGAATACTTTGACTTAATAAAAGTCTATCTCCCTACAAAGGTCTGGTGAATTGACAACCAATTAATTAGCCAATATTTACCTACCAGACTACGCTTTTGAAAACAATCAAATCAATTTTATTTGGGCAAATCTATGAATAAATGGACAAGGGAAAAAAATAGAATACATTTTACCGGACAAAATATTTAAAAGGCACAATTACTTTACCGGATATGAAATGAGGACTAAATTTCTCAATATCTGAATGGCATTGCTAGGTGCACAGCCAGTCTTTTCCCATAGCCCTCCAATTGGTAACATCAGTCACAGAACCCATCTACTCATTGATGGGAAAATGTCTGTCTAATTTCATGCAACTCATTTGGTTACACATGCGATCACGCCATAAAAAAAAATTATCTTCGGGGCAGGAGAAGTATCAGAGTTTCAAAGAAACCAGACAACATTCAAATGTATAATGTAAATGGGAGATGAAAATGTGAGAACATTAGGGGGGTGCTTCTATTACAGAGCTTCATCGGTCTGAGTGCCTCTCGTTAGCACAAGGCTATGAGGGGGGCAGGGAGCTCCCTCACCTCGAAGTGATCCGACTCGTTTGCATCGTCCTGGTTGAGTTTCTCTTTAAAGATGGTCAGCGGGTCTCGAATGAAGAGGTGGGCTATGTGCTGGGCCAGAAGTTTGTCGATGCCTACAAAATCAACCAAGTTCAGATTTCAAATTTCAGATACTCCTACAGATAAAAATCCCTTTGCTTCAAATGTTGTGGTTGTTCAATGAGAAACTACAGCTTCCAGAAGCCTCAGCGCAGGCCACGCCTCTTTTCTGAAGAAATTTTTCCTAAATAGCTCAACCTATGCAATTAGGCCAGACACCCTGTATTTCCGGATTAGAAGACGCAATGTAGCATTTTACCCCTATGAAGGGTGGAAATAATTCAACACCTGAATTGTATTTCTTTTATTTTTCAAAGTCAGAGGGGAAAAAATGGCTTTGTAGGGACTGAAACCAACACGTAGGTTCCAACATATTTCCAATACGCTGCTGAAAATAACATCAGGAGCCTTCTTTTGAAGGTCTGAATTAATATAAAGGAAAATTGTTTGTACGCATATTATTTCACTAATTCCGTTTTTACTTGTATTGGTGTCAAGAGATTGTCAAGAAAACACTAAAAGCATGAATCTGCCAAGACTGATTATTGGGTGCATCAAATATCGATCTATATCAATATTTTCACTCTACCTTCAAATAAGCATTTTTGAGATTAAACTATATAATACTATCACACAATTGTTGTTTATACAGGCCAATAGACTGACTGAGCTATAATGGACTTTTTGAAGGATCTTCAACCCGTGAGGGACCTGATCAGTCCGCAAAATCAGACCCAAACGATATTTAATAATTGCACATCTACACGCTTGGGTCTGAACATTTACATACATTATTTTTAAAATAATACAAATAACTGTTGTATGGCTTTTGGATGACTTTTTAGCAGACCCTTGTCCTGTTCATTTTTGGTACCTGTGCAAGTTAAACAACAGTGAAAAAATTAATTCAAATTGCTCTTACTTTCCCTTTGTTATCCTAATATATTTTTATATTTCGACATATCAGACATAGATTATATAAAACAAAAATTTAAAAAGCTTAAGCCGAAAACCCGTTCGGGCCAGGCAGAAATGTGACTGGAAAAAAAAGCAGGGCCCCCTGTCCAATAGAAAGTATTATGACTGGCCCAAACTGAGGGAACTTTTCTAGTGTTTCTACGCATGCTACGTGTATAGAGCTTGGCATCAGTCACTTTGTTTAGAGTGTATGCCCGTTTTTGTTGATATAAATGCGTGTACCGAGAGATAATTGTTTTTTAGAATTGTTCCTGGATTGGCTGGTAAAATTGCGAAATTGCAAAAAAAAAAAAAAAAAAATTGTGAAAAAATGCAACTTTTTCTTCTAAACAGCATGAGCGTGAGCCAAGTCATTCCGAAAAAGGGGCTGTGGCTCGTTGCAAAATGTTTCTAAGCCTCATTTAAACATAGCCAGTGCTCAGAGGGGAGTGAAGGCTGACTTCCCAGAATTGGGTTTTTATTTGTTCTTATACATGTACCAACAAAATGTACAGTACGTAATAAAAACAGCAAAATATGCGACAAAGATGCTCCACTTCCCGGTTGATTAGAAATGGAATGACCCATCCACAAGCGATAAAATCCACAAAATCACCTTCTCCAACAGCCCAAAATAAATACTTTGCCTTGATTACCAGTCCACAATTTTAAGAGCAAAAATATTTTGAAGTCCACCATAAAGGCATTCGCGGGGAAGATGTGTCCAGTTTTAATAAGTCAAATAAACTGCAGTGTTAAAATGAAACGTGCGCCAATACCCATATTTTAATATTTATTATTATTATTCACAACTTTTCTGAACAGGGACACGCATCTGAAAATGAAAACGCTTTACAAAGCACTACCTACAAGAAGTATTTGACTCCTGTCATTTTACAAGCTACAATGATGATTGAATTGCTTTCAACAATTAACAATGCCAACATTTTGGGAGTATCATCTGATAAAATAAATGGCAAAATCTAAGTGTTTGGCAATGAGTCTATAAAGTAAATCTTGAATACACATTTTTTCTATCCTGAAAGTGTAAGAAGCCAATAACTGTTGGTTAGCTTTCATAAAATTAAAAGCTGCCTGGCCCTGTCACAGAGAAGTGACCTAAGCGTCACGTGTAATCGCAGAAGCTAAAAGGTTACCTGCATCCAGAAGCTGTTTGTTGATTTCCTCATCTATAGTCAGTTCTATATCGTTATATTTTTCACTGCACGGGGAGAGGTAGCTGTCGATTGAGTCGTATCTGGATTTGAAGATTCTGAATTTGTTGTTTTTCAGGGGCTGAAATTAAGAAAAGATTACTTTTTCCATATGATAGATACGGGTAACATTTTTCAAATTATTTCAAAACACATCTTTTGCATTTGCCCCTTTTAGTCAAACATTGCATTGTATAAAAAGATGTTGGGGAAATACTCTCTAACCACTACACTCACGTGGTATGAATGCATGCTTTAAATAAAATAAAAAAAGCATATTCATTTATACAAACAGCTGTGAAGTGAAGTGAAGCACCCCTACCAGTATTTGAATACTAAACCTTGTGTAGTTCATTCATAAATCACAAGATCGTACCGTACCACACCTCCACACAGCAGAGCGGATTCTCTCACCTCCAAACCCCTCTCTTCTTTTGTTCTGTCGTCCACTGAGGCAGAAATGACGCCCCAGCGGCAGTCAATGTCTGAGATGTAGCCCCTATAGAATGGGGAGGCCGCGCTCAGGGCCATCTGCGATTATGTAAGCACACCATTAGCACACGCTACCCAACATCATGCCCAGACCAGTACACACAATGCTATCAACTACACAGTTCTATGTATACTCAATCAGGCTATGTCCAAATCAGCCTCCCACCCGTTGCGTCCTCGAAGTATGCGCTGCCTCAATATGCATTCTATGCATTTTGTAGCACTCGGAGGGGAATAAGTGAGAAATATCCTCTACATGTTTTCCTGCTGTATTCTTGAGGAGTCCTAAGCTAAAAGAAAGCATCAGCAAAGTCGCATACGAGTGATTCAAAAGGTCAGAGTTTTTTTTTTTTTTTTTGAAACCCGCACCCACCCTGCTTTAAAAGACAAAAAAGTACTTGGGGGTTCAGATTAGCAGGAAATATTGATCAGTCATGCATACCCAACCCTGTAACATACTTGAAAAAATACAAAATTGACATTATTGACCCAAAGCACTCATGTAAGTTTATGTTATCCAGTAAACGCTATAAAAATCATTAAAAGCTTCACTTCCTCCATAACAAAAGACCAAGAGGAGAATGAAATATCCACAAACTTACACTAAACATGCTGTGTTTTAATGACACAATATTCATAGATAGCATATTCCTGGGATATCGAGCCCTTTGAATAAGTCTTTGATAACTGCCAAAGTACGATATGGGCAGAGGTTAAAGAGCTTTTTGTTTCAGAAAAAAGAATGGCATGTTTGTGCAACCCACCTTAAAGTTTGGTTACTTGGACCATAAATTTAGTAATGGTCAGTGCCCAATAAATAGATAAATATATAAATATGAATAGAATAAATATGTCTTAAATAGAAATAACAAGAAGCTGAGTTTACATGATTATATTTATTTTCTTTTCATCATCTTCTTGATCTGGTTGAAAGTGAATGTACTCTCAAAGACTTCTATTTTGATGTATAGTCATCTCCTAGGTGACGGGGTTGTTTTTTTTAGACTTCACTTGAACGACTTGAAATCACTTGAATGAACGCTATTCATGTCTGTCCTGTACAAATACTCGTAAAACTTCAAACACTTTTCTCTTCAAAGCCCTTTTTATCCAATCATCTTCTTTTTCCATTCTACATCTTTTTTCACCCTTTTCTGAAGCTAGAAGACCCTTGTGTTTGTGTATAATTTGAACTCCGATTGGTTTTTTATGTACTCTGGATTTTGGATTCCATTGGATGGCGAGTCAGTCCCCTTGGATCCCGATCGAACTGTTCTGCCCACCCTGAACTGGATTCCCAACCCCCTTGAACTCAACCCCCTTGGACCAACCCTTGTACTGTTCCCTAGACATAGATGAGCCTTCACACATACACTGATATTACACCTTACATACCCGGGTAATGGATTATTACTTTTCTGTGAAACATTTTATTTGAAACTTTGCTTTTATTTGATACTTTGGGGTATTTTATTATTATTATTTTATTTATGTATTTATTTATTGGTATTTATTATTCTTGATATTTATAAATATTGATTGAATATTCTCTGTATCCCGAGAAAGGAAATATTTCCAGAATATTAATATTAATACATTTCTATTGTCTTCTTCTACGCTTAAACAGTGTCTTTGTCAACTTACTCCCCCCCTTAATGCCGAACCTAGAACCCGCCTAAACCTTAACCATAATCGTCGAAACACCTCCTTCTACTTACAGGTTAATTTTGTCAGGTAGAGCAGAGGGGTGCTACATTTGCAAAAGAAATGGCGGGACTTAAGAGATTTTATAGGCTTTGATGTGCACAGGGAAAATCACTGCGACTCCGGCTGAAGCTAATATTTTGTTGTTTTTAATAGCTACAGGATCTAAATTATGGACGTACCAAATAACGTAAGAGCATTTATTCCCGCTCAGGTCTGAAAGCCCATTGTACATGATTTTGATAAAACAGCGTCAGGAGGAGGTAAGTTGGCAAAAAATAAAAAATAAAATAATACTGCGTAATCCAGGGGCAGAGGAGTGACCTCAATCAAAGAGTCAATTAAACTTAGTTATTTGATTTAAAAGCCTTATTTGGTTTATAAATAGAAAGTGAGAGAAACTGCATCAAAAATTGCATGCAAGTCCATTTCCTTCGAATTCCATTGAGAGGCATTAGCAGAAAAAAACACCAACACAAAATGCACCTTTAAAGTATCTCCGAGTTAAATATTACGATTAGGCATATTAATCTTCTACTGAATATAAATGACATGAAGGGAGGGGGGCAAAAGTAAGGATGAAACAGGAGATACACGCTAAACAGGACTGGAGCCATCTGTTTTCTCAGTGTCAGCCATTTTACATTTATCGGTGAAAACTTTTAAAAACACTGTGCTAATCGCACTTAAGACCCCTCGGCTGCGTATGTAAGCCCCTAGTGGGCAAAGTAAGAGTCAAAATTGGCTGGAATTCGATAGGTAAGTGAAGGATCCATAGACGTACCACCCACCCAAAAATGAGAAACCTAGAAGCAAACCTGAAGGCGCTAGAGCCGTAACGTCGTTGAATTTAAAGATAGGCAGCACTGACGGTATTTGACCTAGAAAACGGTAAAAAATAGGTCAAATCAAAAACGCGCCTGATATGTGATGAAGGGTGATCCCATGTACCTTCAGTAAAAATTTGAGCGTCGTAGCTGAAATAATAAGGAAGTTATGGCAATTTTTCATTTTTCACAATAAGCCCCCTGGTGGCCAAACTAAAAGTCGAAAATGGCCGGAATTCGATAGGTTCTTGAAGCATGCGTAGATGTACCAGCCACCCAAAAATGAGAAACCTAGAAGCAAACCTGAAGGCGCTACAGCAGTAACGTTGTTAAAGTTTAAGATTGGCAGCATTTATGCTATTTGACCTAGAAAACGGTAAAGAATAGGTGAAATGAAAATTGCGTCTGACATGTGATGAAGGGTGATCCCATGTACCTTCAGTAAAAATTTGAGCATCCTAGCTGAAATAATAAGGAAGTTATGGCAATTTTTCATTTTGCACAATAAGCCCCCTGGTGGCCAAAGTAAGAGCCGAAAATGGGCGGAATTCATTAGGTAAGTGAAGGATCCATAGACGTACCACCCACGCAAAAATGAGAAACCAAGAAGCAAAGCTGAAGGCGCTAGAGCGCTAACGTCGTTGAATTTAAAGATTGGCAGCATTAATGCAGAAAACGGAGGAAAATGGGTGAAATGAAAAACGCGTCTGATATGTGATAAAGGGTGATCCCATGTACCTTCAGTGAAAATTTGAGCGTCCTAGCTGAAATAATAAGGAAGTTATGGCAATTTTTAATTTTTCACAATAAGCCCCCTGGTGGCCAAAGTAAGAGTCGAAAATGGCCGGAATTCAATAGGTAAGTGAAGGATTCATAGACGTACCAGCTACCCAGAAATGAGAAAGCTAGAAGCAAACCTGAAGGCGCTAGAGCGGTAACGTCGTCGATGGACAGACGGACGGCCGGACAGATGAACGCCGCAGGGGACGACAATATCCCTCGGCCGGCCAACATGCCACCGGCCGAGGGGTAAAAAAACAGGTTTGTGACAGTAAACCTGTTTACGGCTTTCCAGCTTTTATCCTTATGAGCCCCAGTTCAGGCAAGTGGGTCAAAAGGGAGAGATGGAGAAACTCACATCTGCACTGCAACGTAATCTGAGCTAAAAAAAAAAAAAAAAAAAAAAAAAAAAAAGAGCAGTTTCTATCCCCCTTATCCAGAGCTGTTAAAATAAAAACAAATCTGAAATAACAGGACGTTAAGGGATCACTGTAATGTTTTTTTAGCTCACTTCTCATGAAATTGTGGTCGACAACGCTAATGCAGCGGTATAACTTGAGCTGAGGCAACGCCAATGTTTTGTGTTGCAAATTAACAAAGTGAATAGAAAAATTAAAAATCACACGGGCGTTGTTGATTGTGAGAGATGGGGCCTCTACCACTAGTGTGCACGCCTGGTAAACAAATACATTTCAGATTCTTCCTTTGTCACGTTTTACTAGACATAATAGTTACAAAGGCCAGTCAGTGGAGAAATAAAAACAAAGGCCACTACTAAACAATCGCTGTCTTCACTGGGTTCCTCCACCTTGCTTTGCTAAAACATGAATTCATGCAATGGGGTTCAGCGCTTTGAAATCGCAGATACATTCAATCAACTCAAAATATTCGCGTTGCTGGGCTTCATTTGGATACCAAATTGGTTGTGGCTACTTTTTAAACTTTTTTAGACTAAGACAATGGAAATTCAAATTGACTTTTGCATTAAAATTCAGGATTTGAATGGAAACGCAGCCCACGTGGAAAGTATGGAGGGCTGTCAATTTGCAGTTTATTATCATGGTAAAGGTGCAAGGCTACTCGCAGAGGAATGCAGCTCGATTTTATGAACCCTTTAGTCTTGGAAAGTAATAAGCCATTTGAAACCAGTAACACAAGCGGTTCAAGAAGCAAAAACATTGGTAATGCAACCTTTTTTGCTGTCATACTCCTGAAATCAATCCATTTTGGAAAGAGAATAAAAAAAGTTTTTTTTTTGGGCAAATTAGAATTCACAAATTAATTGTTAAAGTTGGGGAAAAAATTGGAATAAGGTTCTGGATTTTTGTCGAGATCTCCCTTGGCCATTTCCTTCCTCAGTGAGATGGACCTCTGTTTACCGTGAAAAAATATAAAAGCAAACCAGCAGCACACTGCCTCAATGACTACAATGCAATTACGCATTGAGGCAAATAATGAGTTTCACTGGGCACATGAAAACTAATTTACTTAATTCAAAATTAAAAAATAAAGTAATTATCACCATTCACCCACTTCCATTAAATCTGAACACCCAGTACACCACAGATATTTTCAAATAAGTGACTGCCTCTTCGAGACCGATCCTGTAAGGCGCATTAACAAGGAACCATAAAGTTCTAAGCGCTTACTTTACATTTGCATTTCATGCATAAGGCATCAGAACATGCGAAGTTGAAGAAAATTTCAAAATTGGTCACTAAAGTGAGATAAAGTGAGTCTTTCACACGTGCACTTTGGCTGTAGTAAAAAAGGTATCTGCTCCTCCAATCAGGAGGCATAATTCTTTGGTGACACACTGTTATGCCACATTACGTCATAAAGTGTAACTTTTCCCTCTGCAACATGGTGAGTGGCTCTGACAGACTTCATGAACTTACCACAATCGGGCATATTGTAGCCAGCTGGTCGTACAGGTATCTCGCCTCATTTATGCTACATGCCTGGAATGTTACCTGCAAAAAGAAAAATGATTAACAACAAAAACAACAACAATAATAATAATGATAATAAAAATATGTTTGCATGTTCTCCCCGTGTTCGCGTGGGTTTCCTCCAGGTACTCCAGTTTTCCCCACCCATAAAAACATGCATCATAGGAACACTCCCACCAGTACCCCTGACCAAGGAACTGGCTTTCGAACTGGAGTTGGTCCCCGGGCGCTGCTCTGTGGCTGCCCGCTGCTCCTAACTACAGGATGGGCTAAATGCAGAGGACAAATTACCACACGGGGTTCAATAAAGTATCTTAAATAAATAAATAAATAAATAAATAAAATAGTAGGGAAAGTTGTTTTTCGCTGAGTGAAAACAAGAGTTCACGCGAAGTGGGAGCATTTATCCTGGGACCTTTGACTGAGGTGACCCAAACACGATGGAGGCACAACTAGACAAAAACAATCCTTAAAGTCTGAAATTTGTGCCAAGCGGTAGCTGAGATTTCGTCTACACAAAATAATACACATTTTCATGTCCAGTGACATTGACCTCTGACCCAGGTAAACCTTATATGGTGGATGCAGAAAACCCCTAAAGTCCGAAGCCATAGTGCCAGGCGATTGTTTAAGAGCTGATCCGCACATGACAGCGTGACGTTAATGCCGACACAGACACTAACGCCGAAGCAGAGGGGAAACCAGGGTACCCCATACAAGTACGCCCCTCGGTCGACCAAACGCTCCCACGTGGTACCTTCTCAAATCCTTTATGAAAAAAATCCAAATAAATATGAAGTACCCAAAGTAACCTCGCAGACAAGCAGAATGCTAGAAGGAAGTAAAACAAACTTTTTTTTCCAGTGGACTGGCTTTACGCCAGCAGGACGCTGACAGAGTAACATTAGCCAGGCAGGAAGTCCAGATAACAACTGAACAGGGTGTGTGTGCAGTTCGCAGGCGATAATATCAGCAAGAACCCCAGTGGAAATGCGGATCCTGCGACATTCATTGCCGCACACGTGAGGCGAATGCAAATGTTTGCTTGTCGCTTTGGAAACGCAAGGTGTTTGAATGAATGCTTTGGCTCTCGCAGGATGAGTGACCTGTGAAGCACGCGCGGTATGTGCAGTGATGCAGGCGCCCGTACCTGCAGGCAGCAGTTGCCCATCCCAAACCCCATGGCATCCATGTAGATGTGGTCAGGTAGTGCTGCCGCCTCTGCTTCGCCGTCGTCTTCCGGAAAATGCTCCACAAATGGAGAAGGGGTGTTCCTGTCCTTAAAAACTACACAAAGAATAGAGCAGAAATTAAATGGAAAATAAAACGAACCATATCTGGCTTAGAAATGCTAGTTCAAATTTAAACAGAAACAAATTTAAACAGGCAAAAAATTGCCAACTGCTCCCCCATCTGAGGGAGGTACTCACTGGGCACGTTGATGACCACCTTTCCCCCCCTCCTGTGACGAATATTACGTGTCAGAGTGCTGGAGAGTAAAAGAGACCAATACAGTGAGCACCAGTCAACTCCTGGAAAGATGAAGAATTTTCCTTATTTGGCTTTGCACTCCACAGTTTCAGAATTGCAATGAAACAATCTGTATTCGATTAACCCATTAAAGACCACTGTCCCATTTTTGGGACGCGGCACATTTTAACCTTTGTAACCCAAGTGAATGCGTTACTGTGACTAAGCTGCCGTAGATTCATCAAGGGAAGTAACTTGCATCCAGGAGAAGAGCTTATGAGAGTAGTCTCCCTTTACAGCAGTGGTGAGGGCTGCCATTTGCATGAATTTCTTGAATCTGTAACAGCACTATGCAATGCTCTAAAGGGTGTGCGCGCCATTTTTTTTCCAAGACACATTGTTATACAACACTAAGAACAAAACTGGGAGACTACAGCATTATTGAAATATGTTTTTCTCAGAATGATGATTTTTTTTATGCTTTCAACAATCTATGTACATTTCTGATGGGACACGCATATTTGGGGTCCTCAATGGGATGACAAAAGAATTATTTTTCACCAGAATTTGAGCGTTACCGATAGTAAAATGTGACTTTAACTTTGAAGAGAAATTTTTGCATTAATGCGTGTTGATCAAGACAAGAGGACAAGAGGAGTATACAGCCAAAAGAAGGTGATAGCACTTCATAACTGCAGTACCAGAACAGAAAATTTGACGACTTCCAAATTGACAAGTTCCAAATCCTCCCCTAATTGGTAATCCTTCACGATAAATAAGGTCTCACCACTGTAAAAAAAAAAAAACCCAGAATTCGCTCTGGACTCTGTGCCATGTCACAATAATTTGCATACAGAACAAACTGTTCATTTCCTGCACGCAACTTTGCCATACTTCAGCAGAATCGACTTTCAGCTAAGCAAAGGCAAATACAATATAATAATATTTACAATTGCACATAATATTTACAGGCCATAACGTTGCATTTCTCATAAAGATGATAAATTATACTGAGAATCCAAATGGTGAGCACTGAGCAGAAACATATTGAGGCGCACCATCAACGTTCTGATCGACCTGATTAGGCCACATGCACAGCGACACTAACAAGACTATGCACAATGAAATTTATTAGGAAAATAAATACACTTGCTCATTCGTACAATGGACCTTCCCGACCTGTCAATCACATGTAGCAAAACAACTAATCAGATTGCCTTATCTTACTCTGGTCCAGCCTACCCCAATAGCACCGCCATATTGTCCCGCACTCAATACAATCTTTTGCTGTTTGTAATAGGCCAGGCGTCAGACTTTTTCCGAAAATGGTTCTCAGATGCGCTTGGGGAACGTGTAATACTGAAAAAAGGTATGCTGCCCGGCTACAGGGAACTCAATTAATCCGTTTTCCATAGCCAAAACCGCAGTTGAAGAAGTGTTTGCGATGGCTTAACCCTGGATTAACACTTGTTTATGCTACAAACCAGTAGTTACTCTGCTGAGAGCACGATTCCTTCGTGCCACCAAGCACAGGCATTCACAGCACTGGATAATAGAAAACGTTTAACCAGATGGTGAAGGATTTTGTAAAAGCATGAAGTAATCTGCTTAGAAACTTAAACGTGGGAGAAGTTGGCAAAGTAGCTCGCCAGCAGACTAGCTACAACCGGACTCAGAATATCAGTCCCTAGGCTGAAATGAGTTTAGTTAGCTTGTCATTGAAATTGGTTGGAGGAAAACGCCGATATAACGAAGGTTAGATTAATCACTTGATTATGTCTAATGTAGCTAGTTTAAGGGTTAGCTGCATTGAGTAATATGATTACAAAGCCTAGCTCGCTTATTGCCTGGCTCATGGCCAACTGACAATAGACAGCATACTGGATCCAGTGTTATTTTTAGCTCAGTGATGGCAACAAACATATGAAAACTACTTACCCTGCTTTATATGTGCAGCACAATTCCTCTATTTTGCCTGGTTTGATCAAAGTGTGCAGTTTCTTGGGTGCTCAGCTTTTCTGCATTGATCGCCCGCACTTCGCGGTTACTCTTGTATCTCTACGCGTTCCGTCAAAAAAATTTTATGTCATGGGTATATCCTTGCGTGAAATAGTAAAGGCCTCTCTAGAAGACTTTGTCAGACAAGTTGGACCCATTCGGTACAAAATAAAGCGCAATATTTTGAGGAATACGCACGCTCAAACCTCTGCCGTGCAGTGGGAACTGAGCTGTATAGATGTGAGCCTTAGCAACAGTAACTAAGGGGGGGCGGAGCTGGTCGGAGCTAGTCGGAAAGGTCCATTACTCAATCAGCAGTGTGCAATGCATAAGACTACGCAGATACACATCAGAAGCTTCAGCTAATGTTAGCAATAGATAAATATTTTGCATGGAAGTTGATGAGCCATCTACACCAGGTCTGGCCAACTGCCAGTAAGCCCCAGCCGGTCAGAGTCTGGGTACTGTCCTGTCTGTTCACGGGACAGCAGGCGCCTTGTTGTTTTAGCTGACTCTGCAGGCCTGCTAGCGGGGGAGAGATTGGGGGGGCTTGTTGGTCAGCCTTAATCCCACATTCATCAGCCCGTCTCTTGAACTCCACCAACATCCCTCCCTTGCACCGCCCGCATTACATAACAGTCAACATAGGCCAATGCTTAATGGCTTAGCAAGCAGCTGCACTCCAAAATACTTCCATTGTTTTGATGTGTTGGGTTGAGCCACTGAATCACTCAGTGCTGCAATTATATCACCACCTTTTTCACACACACACAAAAAAAAAAAAAAAAAAAAAAAACACCAAGCCAAAGGCTACCATACCTGACCACCAAAACCCATCTACACAAATCTCTAGACTCAAATATGCAGTGAGCACCGCAATTCATTGGACAGTGACGGTTTTTGTCTCGGCTCTGTACTCAAACAATTTGAGTTTGAAAGGATACAGTGACAATGTGATCAAAGCGCAGACTATCCGATTTAATTTGACAATTTTTTCTTCGTTTTGATGAACCATTTGGAAATGACACCACCTTTTGTGCACAGCCCCTCCAATTTTCAAGCGAATCAAAAAACATTGGAGAGAAAAAGATGTCGAATAAACTTATTTTCAATATTTCAGTGATCAGATTAGGCGGGTTCGCATCGCAAAATGCGAATCAAATTTCATCACTTTTAAGGAAATGCAAATCATCATAACAAATTCCTTCACAAAAAATGCGATTAAAAAAAAAAAAAAACCTTATTGATATTCACGTCATTGATAACATTTATTAAGAGACAGGATTTATTAAAGGAAAGAATTCTGTACCCAACCTCCACTTTTTATATGCCAGAACGATTTTAAAAGGGGGCGCCAATATTTTTCAGGGTTAGAGAGAAGGGAGGTTTAGAATATTCTACCTGGAATAACTGAAGTTTTCAGATGTAGGGATCATTATCAGAGGCATGGAAATGGGTGCCGTTGTAGTTGAAAAAAAAATCATATTTTTCACTTTTATATCAAATTGTTTTTTATTATATTTCTTTCAACCTAGGTTGGAGCTAGCCATCAAAGATGCATTCAAGCAGACTCCTACATTTGAAGAAATTATTGAGTTCCTCACAACTATTCATCTGATGTAGAAAAACAGTCCCAAAAAATGAAGGGAGATTCAAGAACTGGCAAATATCATGGATGACTTTGTTCACAAACCAAGCAAGGTGCATGGAAGCCGCTGGATTGCTCACATACTTTGCGCTTGCAAAGCATTTGTCGGTTCATTCAGTGTATTTGCTAATCATTTTCAGAATCAGGCTGCTAATGAGTCCTGTAGAAGAGATGATAGAGTAAAGTACAAAGGTCTCTTTAAAAAAATGTCAAGTTTGTTGTCCACCTGCTATTTTTCATAGAGCTGTTGGAGTCATTGAGCAAATTGTCCTTACTTCTGCAGGGTGACGCTGTAGATTTGTTGCATGCTATTTCTTATCTTGAAAATATCTAAGACAAATACAATGAAATGCTGCTTCATGGTGTTTGGCATCATTCAGCTGAATTGCAGTCTGTACTGGATGGTGCACTTGCTGATCCTGATCCGCCTGACGATGAGCATGAATTAAGCTTCGGAGATGTCAGTCTCACTCACATAGCCAGTGCAGCAACTTTCAACAGCAACAAAAAGGGGTATGTCCAGGCACTAAATAATTGTCTGACAACCAGATTTGGTGAACTTCATGAAAATGATCCGATTGTGTCTCTCAAATTGCTTGATGTTTCATTATGGCCAAATGAGAAACTTGACCTTGTCCAGTTTGGTAATGAGGAAGTTGAAAGGTTTATTTGCCATTTTCATGACCTGTTGGCTGGAAATGGCGTTGTTGTGGAGAAAATTGTTGGAGAGTGGTCAGAGTCAAAATATCTGTGGCGCAGGGTATTAAGCCACTGTAAGACAAGGGCCCAGCTATGGCCGAAGATCTTCACCAACTACAGAGAAAGATTTCCCAATCTGATCCATGTACTCAGCATCATGATGATTTTTCCCACATCAAATGCTAAACTTGAGAGATTCTTCTCTACTATGAATCGTGTCAAAACCGACTGGCGTAATCGCCTGGGTGACAAAACAGCTGAGCATCTGCTTAGAATCAAGGTGGAAGGCCCAGATGAATTCAGCATCAACAAGCAAAAATGCATTGACCATTTTTCTTCAGTTCCGAGACGCAAAGGTAAAAGGCTTAAAAGGTCTCATGCTGAAGCACTGGAGACAGATGACCCAGAGTCTGAAGTGGAACCAGGTGGGTCAGATTGTGAGTTTGTTAATGGGAGGAGAAACCTTTTGGAAAAAAATTGTCATTTTTGAACAGAAATCATTCATACTTGGTGTATTGACAGTATATGACCTGAAATACACAAAATATGAATTTGACCGATTTTGCATAATTAGGTCATGTGATTCAAGATGGCCGCCACCCCGATTTCACAATTATTTCTTTGCCTTATATCTCAGGACTGAAGCAAGATATTTGAATCAGGTTTTTTTATTAGATTTAGTTATGTTTACACCTTCTTCTGAACTAGAATAAAGGATTTACATATAATACTAGAGATTTAGTGGGGTAAAAGAGGATTTTGCCATTTTTCGCCCCCTCGATATGAAATAAATCACCATAACTCAGAGACCCAAAGTGCTAAACCAAGACTTTTCGTTCAGTTGACTTCCTGATATGTACACAGACTTCTGTCAAAATTTCATGAGAAAAGCTCCACAAATAAGTGAGATATAGTGCCTTAAATGATAGCAATTGGGGCAAAAATCAGGTTTTGAGAAAATCCAGGTTAAAGCCAAAGTACACCTACAAATCATTATAACAGTCAACTTAGAACATTTAAATGCCCCTGAAGCATAAATTTCTCCCTCCTGCTCCCTCTGATTGACTGCCCTGTTCTTGAGCAGATTGCAGTGATTTTTGGGTTTCTCCTCCCCTTAATGACAGTGTCATCATCATTGCCTCCTCTGAGGAGGAGATGGACTCTGGGTCAGATCACGACTAGTAACTGATCATTCAAATACCTAGTTATGTCAAAATGCAAGTGAGTGGGAGGGTTCCTTGTGTCAGTAAGATTATTCAGGGTAAAACTGATTAACTTCTGTAAATAATTTGTTTTGCCTTATGAAATGTTTTACTTCAGAGTGAGATGTATGTCTCTTGTAATTCTAATTTGTAATTTGTCATAAGGAAACAAAAGCCTTATTATCATTTAAAATCTGATTTTCTGTTTTCTAATTTTTGCTAATCATTTTTCAGATGTGCGAAACAATTGCTAATTAATTGATATAATGATTAGCAAAAAATGCTAGTCAGTTTTTTTTTTCCCTTAATCTGATCACTGTATTTGGTTGCATACACGTTGAATCCAATGATTGCTTGAAGTTAGTGTAGTATATACATCAAACGCTGGGTATCTTCCCTGGTGATGTTCTGCCAGGCCTGTAATGCAGCCATCTTCAGTTCCAGCTTGTCGCACCCTGGTATTACACCAGATGCGCGTTCAGTCCGTCTCCGCTCCGCTGCGTGTTTGCTTCGTGTTTTGTCATCCATCAACACCCACCGGCTGCATTTTCACAGTGCAGCAGGGCCGGACAACTAGAGAAGCGAGACTGGCGAGATCACACGGTAATCACAGAATCACACGTGAAGGCGCAAGATATCGGGATATATGTGGTATTAAACACAACTACAAACAGGCAAAAGGCTTTGTTCCCAACTGAAGCAGTCGTAGAATGGTTGACTTGCATGGGTTGGTCTCCTTTACAAGACTTTTGTGCTTCTACCACAGGTAAGTAGCCCATTTATACATAAAAGCTCTTAATTTGCTGTTTGTTTTGGGTTTGTTATTTGTTTGGAAAGTGCTCAGTCGACAGTATATATTTTCTTAGTTTTGTTGCTGTCCTAGCCTACAATGCGATTTGGCGTCAAAACACGGAGTGTTTTATTCTGAAAATTAACCGTGCGTTTTAATGTTGTGCTGGAGTCCCGATCGATCTGCTCTGTGCCGAATTGTTGCTTGTGCTCCGGCATCCGGAAAAAATAGAAGCTTTGCGTATCTGCAGCGGAGGGCTCCGGTTTGCCGCAGCTGTGATGAAGGAGAAAAGCAACGCTGCGGAGCCAGTGTATGCACACACATTGACTAAAGTGAAACCCGTCAGTTCCGCTGCCGTGGCAGAGCAGAGACGGACCAAACACGCATCTGGTGTAATTTAGGGGTAAGGGACCTTTTGCCTAGTCTTCTCTTCAGCATTTAAAATCCATGTTCAGTCGGATTCAGATCCAGACTCAGACAACAAAACCAAAATGACAAAAAAAGGTGTCACTTTCCAATCGCTCCATGAACTCACCTTCAACCTGTTCAACTAGCTTCACTGAGGTAATGAGTGAAGCCTGCAAAACACAAGCAAATAAACCCACATACCTGAATCTTGGGTGCTTGCTAATAGCCTCATCTGGAAAAAAGAGAGACTTGGATACTCCTCTTTCAACTGGAGTGGGTTTGAATTCCGGCATGGTAAAACCAGGGCAACCTAGCCTGAAAGCACAAGAGCATCAGGATAAAGCTGAATTTACCTCGCCAGGATATTCAACTGATGCCATCAGGCAATAGGCTGCAGATCTGAAACGCAGACATGCAAGCTCATCACTGCCAGCTCAATCATAAATTGCCTGAGTCCAATTTATTCCCTCTGCAGAGGAAAGCTTTAAAGAGAATGCACTCTGGTGCGGGAAGATGCAGGTAAACTCAACCATTTGCGCAATGAGGAAGGTGCGGATTAACTTCTACAACAGACAGATGAGTCACTGACAACACATCATAGCACTCATCACTTGTTCAATAAAAGTTAGACAAGAAATTAAACTTGCTTTTGGTTTGTAACCAAGCCCATTTTTTGACCTGAGGCAATACTCTTGTTCTGGCAAAGGCTTGTTTAACCCTTTCGCAGGCACAGCGACATTTTTGTCGTTTTAACCAACGTGTTTTATAAAGTCTTCTTTAAATTCCCCGATTGCGGGAATTCCCTTGTTAGTTACACTCATTACCATTGGCTGTCTCTCAGGTCACCCAGCACTGTATTTTTAGCCGTGAACGAGGCATGGGATTTCCTAAAACGCTAAATACGAGACTACTTCCGGTCAAATTGTGGGACATGTGAACATGGCATCGACGAGTACAAATAGCCGGCATTCTAGCCGTGTTTCTAAACGTAAATACAACGTGGATGAAGTTTTTGCTTTATTGAATGACTCTGACGATGAGTTTGAATATCCAGAGAGCGGGAGTGACTTGGATCCAAACGATTTTAGCGATTCTGGAGAGGATTAAAACATAAAAACATCAGTTATGGGAAACTTATTATGAGATTTGGTGTTATTTTATTGTTATTTTGAATAACAATCATATTTTGGTAAAAACCCAAAATTAATCCGTCCGTGGGGGTATGCATCTGGGCCAAAATTTGCCTGCGAAAGGGTTAAACTTCTAATAAAGATGTACACTGATGATGTGGCTTGCAAATATAAGTGGAAAATCAAACAAGACTATTATTATTGGCATAACAAATACTTAATCAAATCAAGAATGACAGACAGCAGGAGTTTATTTCACTCAGGTCAGGGAGAAAAAATGAGGGACTTCAAGCATCAGTAGTACCAGGCAATTTAATACCCACAACTTCCAGCATTGCTCCTTGTGTACAAAGCACTTGCATAGGTCGTTTATTTTTTTCACAGAAGACAAACTGACAGCCACAAACAAGCTGGCCTCAGTAGTGTATTTGTGTGCACGGATCGCTGGTCACATCTGTAGGACTGCCACCGCTATGTGCTGCGCGAGAGGATGCGCTAGGTCAAGAGATGTGCCCATATGAAAGTGAATAGGAAAGCAACTCCACAGCTTTGACGGCCATTCAAAAGAATACAGACACTGCATCATCGTGACACAGCAAACGAGGTGATGGCTGGGGGGAGGGGCATGCCGACCTCACATACCTGGGGAATGATGTAATGGTGCACAACGTCTGATGTTCTTTGAGAATGGAACAAGCCTCCTTCCTCCTCTTCTCCATGTTGTCCTCCACAGTGTTGAACTCGGACATGGTGCCCCCGTAGGGTTGCCCAGGGGTGCCCTCAATCATGTAGCTGCTATACTCCGGCCTCCAGAGCGTGGGATGACTGCATGGGGGGGTACATGCACACTTATTTCAAATCCCTGGAAAATCACACAAGCCACGGATGCTGGGGGTTTACAATACCGGATGCAAAGCAACCGTACCTACGGGGGCTTTTGAGGGGGGCAATTCCAGCGTTACTCACGTTACATTTACTGCATTAGGCTATAGTTTAAAATTGTTTCACTACTTATTCAAATGGACAGAACTTCAAAACTTCTACACTGTGGCAACCTCCGACCATGATCAACTTTACTAGAGAAAACCCGGAATGAACCCCTCAATGGTTATGCTGGCAGACTGGATTTTTCTAGCGTTACTCACGTTACTCAAAAGTAACATGGCTTTTTTCACCCAAGTTTGGTCCAATCTTCTTGATCAATGATGCATTACAGAATAAATTGGATTATATATGTTTGAACCTTTATCACTGAAAATTCTACTACAACCAGGATTTCAACTCGATGCAAGAGTAATTCTCTGCAACAGGCCCTTAAAACAAAAAAGTCCTGTTTCTCTCATTACGGTACTCACATTACAAGTAGGTTTCAAGTATCTGGAGGCTCCCCATACTGCATTTTACTGATCACTCACAATGTTTCAGCCATGTCAGCCATTTCTGTTCAAGAGGCCTTCATGATTCCCAATTGCTAAGGCCCCAATAATTTTTTTCATAATTCAACCAACCAAGTAGTCTCTTCACAACTTCAGTTTGTGAATAAAGTCAAACATTTATATAATATGAGCGCCAAAAAAAATTTGGTTTGCCTCAGACCTTCAATTTCTTCCGAACCATACACCTAGGTATACTAACAATACAGCCATAGATAAATTGTATTGCGATTTCATATTTTAATTTTCCGTGGTCATGTTACACTCAGCTGAAATCACCCAGGGGAGGGTTCATGGGGCACAGTGTCCAACACTGGATCTATGATGGGCTAAACTAAACTCACAGATGAGTTATTTCAGCTGAGTTCAGCAGTGAAGGAAAAGTTCTGCTGAGAGGATTTCAGAACACGCAGCATAAGGGTTTGGCCAGGCACCCATCTTCAATGCCACTTTTGCACAGTACGGTACAGCTCCACTCAACTCCACTCAACTCAGTTTTTAATGCATTTCCATAGTGGATAGTAGTAGTACCTGGTACCAGGTACCTTCTATAGTGCCTCCTCAGCTTAGCTTCCAAGTGAGCCTCGGCAATACTAAAACAGGAGATCAATGTGCTGAAGACCAATAATTGGTCAGAGGGAATCGTCATTCGGGTGAGACAAGCTGACACAATACAAAAAATTATCAACATTAGGGCAGAATAGGATAATTTTCACAACAACGCAATCTGAATTGTAAACACGATGTGAATCAAGTAGGTAAATACATATTCAACCCAACAAGCTAGTCATCTTTCTTGCGAGGTAATTTAACACAAAATAATTGTTTCGGGGTCACATAACAAGATAGCAACGTTCAGGCAAGACAGTTATTTCATCATAACCAAGCGGATAAAGGGAGCAGCGAAGGCTTAGCTGTCAAACTCTCAGCAGCTCTCCAACAATTGATAGCCAAATGCAAACGAGTACGGCACTGGCCAGAAACGCAGAACATGACTGCTTTTGGCGCCTAAACAATTGGACAAAAGTAAGCAGCCAGATAAATAGCCAACATGTATCATTACTGGGAACACAAAAAAACCGTCTGCAGCACATGATATGATGTTGTGTTACGCGTCTTGTGGAAGACGATATTTGGCACTCTCCCTGGTTGATCCTACCTACAATAGAGGGGATATGCAGTGCGGAAAACAACTACCTGGCACTGAAAGTGAGTTAAGTTGAGTAGAGCTGGTACAATGCAGAGGAAAAGCACCATTGAACTGGCATCTCAAAAATTAAACAGGTTTCGAGGGTAAAAATCAAACTAGACTCGTGAATTAAAAACTCATTCCCCTCTACAAGTAATAGCTTCTGGTCATCTCCATGGATTGCTGGATCACAAACTGCAGGCATTGCTCGTTGTAAAATGTTTGAGTCAGTGCATAAACAAGTAGCTGAGCTGAAAAACTGGACAGTCCGGTTGGCTGCAACCGCATATGTGTAGCCCCCGAAAGCTCGCTTCTCCCCTTTTTTGCGCATTATTCGGCCAATACTGTCGCCATGGCAACCGAAATCGACAGGTTTCATAAGTGACGTATAACACATGTCCATACCAAATATGAAAGTAATCAGTCAAAAATTGCAGCCTGTACTGCGTCCACAAGGAAATCTGTATGTTTTGCCACTAATTTGCATATAATGCAGCCAATACTGTCGCCACGGCAACCAAAATCGATAGGTGTCATAAGTGAAGTGTAACACATCTCCTTACCAAATATGAAAGTAATCGGTCAAAAACGGACGCGGCGGAGACAACACGTGTGAATCCATAGTAGCCGCCCGACTTCGTCCGAGGGCTACAATTGTTTATATACAAGCTGTGCGTTTCAGCAATGCTAAATAAACTTCGAGCGAAAAACCACCCTCTGCCTTTTGCATGACATCATGATTATACAAAAAAAAAAACAGTAAAATGGTGAACACCCTGTAAAATGTAGTGATAGCTGTAGTTAGTCACTATACCGATGGCTATGGCAAAGGTTGCCTAATTCATTGACAAAGCAGAGGATTATGACATCACCTTGTGTTTACCATGTTTACAATGACATTAGGTCTGGACATTACGAGTACTGTCAAACCTAGTCCACAAAGGTAAAATGAAATTACATTAGTGGGACATCCAAATCTTACCCAATCATCATCATAGTGATTATTTCGCAGCTAAAACTAGTAACCTTCCCCCCTAAAAATAAAAAAAAGAACTAAGGCCGATGAGCCGTTACTGGAAAAAAAAAAAAAACCAAACCAGGAGATCCAAGTCCCTTCAAACAGCTGCAATTCCCATGACTAATAGCAACAGAAGTTTAGGCCGTTTTGGAGCCACACAAGTTAACAGCAGCTTAAGGAATAAACAAGAAAAACAAGACAGCAGTGTCATCACTATGCCCCGCCATGATCAAGGGCCATAACTCTTGAAAAATATGCCTCGAAATCCATTTTCAAACTCAACATAGATAATGAGTAGCTTATTCACCATACAAAATATTACGCATCCAGGTAAAATTGTTTCCGAGAAATTTTGTCCCCATTGTGGCCCAGACACACGGATGCCTGGACGTACGGACCCCAATCTAATATCCCCCGTCGCACGACATGGCGGGAGATAATTATACTTTAACAGAGCACAGGTGGGAGTTGTAAGTGTCAATTCCAAACCCTATAAACAAGGCAATCAGAGATGGCTGACTTCACCCCATTCACGCAAATATTGGCAAATGCGGAAACACAAACAAACAAACAAACAAACAAACAAACAAACACACACAGAGCCGCTAAAAACAGTACTTCACACCCACTCCGTGGGGTGAAGTAAAAATGACTGCACATCTAAATAAGCACAAATGCTGCGTTTGCATTTTTCAATAAAACCATTCATATCTTTGGTGGCCATAGTCCACGTCTTAAACTTTGTAGATCTTTGTTTTTCAAAAGAGTGATGTAGATTGGACAGTAGCCCAACTTGTTTGTGAATTTTGGCGCAAATTTTAACTAGGTTAAAGCAAAACGACATCGGCAAACAACATAAATGTCAATACAAAGCATTGATTGCGATGCCTCCACCAGCCATAGCTTCATATGCCCTAAAAGTTGATCTTCGGTCCCCACAAACAGCAGACCACGTGTGACCTTGACCTTTGACCTGATGTCCCTCAAAACAAATATCATCACTTCATCTAACCACTGTGGGGCATTACCATACCAGATATGCTCGAAATCCTTCCACTTCTTTAGTACATTTCGTACTCACCAGATGTGCATCACGAACACTCGGACGGACAGACTACAGGAAACGGAGGCATAAGGCAAAATAGGCAAAATAATAAATAACTGGTTTTCATTGACAGATTGTTTGTCATAAATCGTGTTGCTCGGTTAAATGTCAGCTGGTCTTTTTGTTACTGGTACTGATGTTCTTGTTACAGAAAGCACTCAAGGAACAAAGTGTGTATCACTTTATGTTTGTCATCTGACCGCCAATGCAACTGGGCAAATACTCAAATTTCACTCGCAATTCTTCCTGGTACCTAATGTTCAAATAAACATTACAATGAATACAAAAATTGATTGCCCTGACTTCGGTGTCGTCTGCAACGAACCTATATGAAAACAATGGGGGAGAAATATGATCTATATAGCTCTAAAACACACCAGATCGCAGCCTTCTGACTCAAATATTCAAAATTTTCCATGGGGGAGCAATTCTTTGGATCCCCAAGCCTTATGCAGCAGCACCGCTTGTGATGAGTTAATGCACACTGTAGACAATCATGTTTCAGATCCTGACTAAACCCTTGGTTCAGCAGAGTGGCATAAACAAGGAATGCCACAGCGATGCCCAGCGATCTCATGCCACCGTACACCCTGAGCTACGGAACATCTCCAGAACTTAAACCACAGCAGCAAGCTCACCAGTGCAGCGATAAAACCATCGCGCACAAACGCACTCATCCACCAAACTGCCTCAAAATGTATACTTCAATAAAAGAGCAAAACCGTACAATACAGTGCCTATAAATAGTATTCACCCCCTAGGATGGTTTACCCTTTTATTGCTTTTATCAATCAATCATGGTCAATATAAGTTGGCTTTTTTGACAGAAATCTTGATAAAAAAAAACCTCTTTAATGTCAAAGTGGAAACAGATTTCCACAAAATAATGTCAATTAAATAAAAATATGTAATGTAAAATAAGTGACTGCATAAATATTCACCCCCCTTTAAAGTGATTGACCCAATTCAACAGAGGTCCAGCCAATTGGTGCTGGTAGTCTCACAATTAGTGAAATGGGGATCACCTGAGTGCATTGAATGTGTTTCAAGTGATCGTAGTACAAAGACACCTGTGTCTGGAAGGTCCATTCACTGGTTAATCAGTATTCCTGGCTACCATTACACCATGTAGACAAAAGAACAGTCCAAGCAACTCAGAGAAATGGTTATTGAAAAGTGTAAGTCAGGGGATGGATACAAAAAAAATTTCCAAGGCACTAAACATCCCCTGGAGTTCTGTTAAAGTGGTAATCCGTAAGATTTCCGTCTCGTTACTATCTGTTAAGTCAGTGTCTATCAGAGAGGGGGGATAAAACAACGGTGATTGGGCCTATGACCCACTGATGAAAGCAATTGTATTTCATTCTTTGCCAGGTAAAGCGATCAGTGTGTGTGGCGACATTCCCGCGCTATATTCAAATACAGGCGCACATCTAGTGACGCTTTTTACGTTAGTAAGCAGTGTTTGGTCTGTCCAGAAGGTAGGAGAAGCCGCAAGCTAGCTTGAAGGAAGTAAGGAACCCCGGGAGAAGCAATGGCAAGGTAGACGTCAGAAGGGTTCCAGTAGCGGTACTTTCCCTAACCTGAACCTTGGCTCTATCCCCTAACCCTAAATCTAACTTGTCCCTTACACTATATGTCAATTTTACGGATGAAATTAAGGGAGGACCGTTAAAAATGCAGCCAAGAAGCGGAAAGTACCGCTACTGGATCCCTTCTGGCATCTACCCAATGGCAAATACCATACTGTGTAGTTATACTGTGCACAGTAGAAACTAACGTTAGCTGAGTCTCTGTTGAGGCTACTACTGAAACTAAGTAGGAAGCTTTCAGGAAGCAAACGGGAAAAAAAGCTACGTTAACTGCCTCGACAAATTATTTTTATTAAAAAAAAAAAAAAAAAAAGTTATAACGTTACCTGTTAACCAACTACCGTTTTCATTATTTACACAGGGCTCTCAACTTTCACATATTCGGCCCGAGTTTAAATGACATATTCACGTTCCCGTGCTGCAGTCAGAAACTATTCTATCAGACCGTTTATAGAGATTCTCAGGTGGAATTGGAGTCCTAGTGCATTTAAGTTTATCAGTTTCACATGTGTTACGGTGGATTTCGCCACTAGTAATATGAGAACAATTATGATTCCGGAATTCTCACGCTTTTCTTCACTCAGGGGTTGGAAGCAGTGGAATTGCATAAAAATGTTTCAAATGGTCTTACTTCATTTAAACAATTTGAACGATCGTGAAACACACGCATTTCGTTGATTGAATAATTACTGACTATAGCACGGGAACATGAATGAAGCACAAATTCTCATGGCGAATGTGTTAGAGTTGGCAGCCCTTCAAGTTAATCGATTTATCATAATAGCCTAACATGTTACTGGAATGAGATGACGCTAATGGATGACTAACGTCATATAATTTTTACTTTTATTGAGTTCAATTGCCGTGTCAAATAGCATCTTTCCCGCCTGCATGAGAGTTGAGGAGGCGTGGAACTGCTAAGAGCCACCAATTTACCGACGTCATATAGGCCACACTGTTGGGTCTCGACAAGAGTTATGGGAAATGAGGTCCAGAAGTGCACCTGCAATTACAGCTTACTGCCAAAGATGTCAATATAAACAAACCAATTCAAATCTTACAGATTACCAATTTAAATCCATCATCAAGAAATGGAAGGAATATGGCACGTGTGAACAGTGTTCTCACCAGCGTTTTTCAGCGTAGCGGGCCGCTATGCTGTTACCTGAAAAAATACACTGTCTTGGCCCGCTACGCTGTCTTTCAAGCTGTGTGCTTGCAAAGTTGGCACATTTTCCAGTAAAATATGCGCAAATTTTCCTCAAAAACTCGTTTCTCTACCATTGTCTTCGCTGCAAACGAATAGCGTAAGGTTTGTTTTGACAGAAACAACCATGTGCACATTGTGATATGACATTGTTTTGGAAAGAATAGGGGGGGCTTGATACTTCCGTTTTCCACCGTGGGTGAATGATTAATGCAGCTTTCAGAGCGTTGTTGTAGCAGGATCACGTAAATAATTCTAGAATAAATGTGTTTTTTTTTCCATTGGTTGTTGCCCTAAATCTCACCCAGATACGATAGTGCTATTATCTGATTGGCTATTGTGTAGCCCTTTCCTTTTTTTTGATTGGCTGGCAGGTGGCAAGCTGCCACTGAGAACTCCAGGGGGAGACGTGTTTGATTCCTGCCGGTTTCTACACAATTATAGCGGTGCTGCTGCGCATCTAGGCAGGAATTTTTTTTCGTTTTAACCATTTTTTTGCGTGAGAAATACTGTTTGTGGCGTAAGTGCGTGACATCCGACTGAAATGAGTGACAATCACGCTCATTACGTGAGATTTGAGAGCCCTGCATTAGCATAACCCCTGAGTTCACATCTGAACCAAAGCCTTTGCAAGTTTACCTTTAGTTACAGTGGTCCCAGGTATTATTTCAAGAGATTTTACATGCAAGATTTGTATTCTAGGTGAGTATATATATCCTTCATTTGGGCCATCTAGACAGTCAAATAGGCCTCAAAAAACCATAAATTGCCAGAGCCTGGCCCCCCCAGGCCCCCCACCAGGGCTCTGCCCCACCCCGTTGGGGGCCTCCGCGGCCCCCAAACCCCCGGCCGGTTTGGGTCATGTCCCACCCCACTACGCTGTCAAAAATTTCTGGTGAGAACCCTGGTATATCTGCCAAGAGCTGGCCGTCCTCACAAACTGAGTGACCTTGCAAGAAGGAGACTGGTGAGAGAGGCCACCAAGACACCCATGATTACTCTGAAGGAGTTACAAGCTTTGGCACCTGAGCTGGGAGAGACTCTGCATACAACAACTGTTGCCCAGGTTCTTCACCAGTCAAAGCTTCATGGGAGAGTGGCAAAGAGAAAGCCACTGCTGAAGAAAACTCTTATTAAATCTCGACAAGAGTTCACCAAAAGGCATGTGAGAGACTCCATGGTCAAGTGGAAGAAAGTTCTGTGGTCCGATGAGACCAAAATGGAGCTTTCTGGCCATCAGACAAGATGCTATGTTTGGCGGACACCAAACACTGCACATCACCACAAACACACCATCCCCGCTGTGAAGCATGGTGGTGGCAGCATCATGCTGTGGGGCTGCTTCTCGGCAGCCGGCCCTGGAAGGCTTGTAAAGATAGGGGGTAAAATGAATGTAGCAAAATATAGGGAAATCCTATACAATCTGATTCTGTCTGCAAAAGAACTACGGCCTGGGAGAAGATTTATTTTCCAGCAAGACAATGACCCGAAGCATACAGCCAAGGCTACACAGGTATGGTTTAAAGACAACAAGGTGAATGTTCTGGAGTGGCCGAGTCAAAGGCCAGACCTAAATCCAACAGGGAATTTTGGCTGAACTTGAAGAAGGCGGTTCACGCCTGATCCCCGCACAACCTGACACAGCTTGAGCAGTTTCGTAAAGAAGAATGGAGTAAAATTGCAGTGTCCAGATGTGCAGGCCCGATTGAGACCTGTCCACTCAGACTCAGTGCTGTGATTGCAGCCAAAGGCGCATCTACTAAATACTGACTTGAAGGGGGTGAATATTTATGCAATCACTTACTTTACATTACATATTTTTATTTAATTGACATTACTTTGTAGAAATCTGCTTTTCACTTTAACATTAAAGTGGGTTTTTTTGTTTTTTTTTTGGTCAAAAAAGCCAACTTATATTGACCATGATTGATTTTTAAAGCAATAAAAGGGTAAACATCCAAGGGGGAGGCGAATACTTTTTATAGGCCCTGTATATCGCAATGTAAGCCGTTACACACTGAGCTGTTAAATCACTGGGGTGTCAGAGTCTGTAATCTGTACCCGACCTTCAACTGTGAACCAACTGTTTTAAAGCAGGGCATTAATAGCTTGACTTTTTGTTGCTGAATTATCGCTTAATATTTTTCATTTTCAGCTTCAAAACATTTTTATGCAACAACATTCAGACAAGGGCACATAAAATAATGGAATGACTAAAGTAGTGCAAGAGTTAGCCCACTAAACACAGAAGAATAGGTTTTAAACTCCACAGTGAAATGGGAAACTCTCTGCAGTGGTATGAAATGAAAAATGGGTCTACGTGGAGATCCGCTCAGCAAAACCTCCAGTTAGTTTTTCAGGCTCATTATCAAGCGAATTCTATGTCAAAGTTGTGACCTTCAGCTTGTTGCAAATTCCCAGGCAAGTGTGCACAGGAAAAGCAGCTTATACACATTGTGGCCGAATCTGCCCTCAGGAGGTGCATTGCATAAAAGCGCTGTGTCTTAAAAAAATAAAATAGATAAATAAATAAATAAAAGACCACAGGCACTGTAGCGCACCTGGATTGTTTATGCTCGTACAGGCTGTTAAATAACACCTAAACAAACTGGTGTCCTCATAGGCAGGATCATATGTGCCAAGTTTCAGCTTTGTGGTTTCAGATAAGATGATGGTTAAAGTGAACACCTTTGAAAGTGGGCGAGGCCAAAGTGCTGAGGTCAAATCAAGGTCAAATTTCGCAAAACCCGTCAAATATGCTTTAAGGCCTGCTTCTTGTACCCATATGCCAAATATCAGCTTCATCACTTCAAAAAAAGCTTTGCAATGGCTCCATATGGCATTTTCAATATGGCCTCCATGGCGGGCATATATGAAATCGAAACGCGATGAACAAACCTTGGTGTCCCCATGGGAAGGAACAGATGTGCCAAGTTTCAGCTTTATCTGTCTAGTGTGGTGGCCAACAGGGGCAAACGCACTGCAACGGCCCAAAGCACCTCCAATTGGAGAAACGCGCAACAAAAACAGAAACGATGCAAATTCAAAAACACGCAAACCACAAAAGCAAATCTCCTGTGATCTGGAAAAATCTAGTACATATGCCACTTTTGGTGGAAACTGAGTTTGAACCTCATTTGCAGTAATTAAGAGTGGTGATTATCGTAAAACACTAGCTATTAGAGTTATTTGAACTGTCAAAATTAAGTTTTCATTATTTTTTTCGGTTGGGAAAAGTCCAGAATCTAAAGGTTTTTGTTCAGTTGCAAGAATACTTGCCACTGTTAAATTCACTAGGTTTTTCCAGATCAAAGGAGAAATGCAAGAGAAAAGCGCTGCATTTTCACGTCAACACAATGCACAGCAACGGCCCAAAACATCTCCAATCGGAGAAACGCACTGCAAAAACAGAAACGATGCAAACTTAAAAACACGCAAACCACAAAAGCAAATGCAAGAGCAAAACGCTGCATATCCACATCAACACAATGGAAGTGCTCCCAGCCGCTATGGGGAGTGCCAACTAGAACACTTTAAACTTCTGACCAGAGCAAGACTACCAAGCTAAGTCAGCAAAAGGCTTTCTAGCTAGCTAGCTAACGTCAGTTCGCTTGCTCAGCAAGCTAGTTTCTAGCTAGCCTAGCTAGCGAACAGTTATATTTGGTGCACGAACATCAATAGCAAATAAGTGAATAAAAAATTTTCCATTATTTCGCTATCTGACTTAGCTAGAGTCCACCAGCAAGCATGTGGAGTATTCTAAACATCGTATGAGACTAGATCGTAACACAGTTTGGTCATTCTGATCGTCAGGACTGGCCATTACCATAGACACCAAGCCAAGCTAGGTTGGAGGTTTGAGTTTTAACCGGTAACAACAACTGCGGTAAACAGGTTTCATTTTATCATTTCATTGCTTGGGTAAACGTTTCAAGTTTCCAGATAACACCAGCAAAAAGGGGGTGGGGTAGGTAGAGTAACTGCAGCATAAACTGAAACGTTTCATTTTTGCATAACCGATGACGTGAACGATCAGCTACGCAGACTTTATTTTGCGTCACCTAACGGTGGGTTACAAGATTCTTTATCCATGCAAGCGGCAAATCGTGCACGCAAAGATTTGAAAAATTAACAATTGCATTTGTAGCCAAGTGATCGAGCGCCAGTTTAGAATGTGCAGCAATAAGATGGAACAATTCCATAAAGCAAATATGCCTTCAATAAATTAAAATAAAAATGTCAAAAAATTTACTGTAAAGCCGTACACTCTTAGAAACTATGTCTCATCAGTTTATACAGTGACCATCCTAAGCCAAAATATTTTGATTGGCTTTCATGTAGTTAATTACAGTCTAAATAAAACTGGAATAAAATTGTTTGGTGGGTTGCGCTCAGCATTTCAGAGAAATTGCCACACTTTTTCATAGGCCTAACGATTGTCACACTTGCCTGTCGCTTCAGGTAATTCCGAACAGTTTTGATGATGTCAACATCAGGGCTCTGTGTAACCTAAGCAACTGCTACTAGCTTTCGCAAAATATTTTAAAAAATCAGAGAGATTATTTTTTTGTTCTCAATGTGTGAAAATCTGAAATGGCTTCCTTTGTACCAAAAAACTCAAGCAGAAAACAAAAACAAAACACACAGAATTCCAAACTGCCGAAATCTTTCGCACGTTGTATCATAAATATGCATGGTATTATGAAACGCTTGCATCCTGACCCCTGTATCGCAGTACGCGTTGTATAGCGAGTTACCCGCTAATATCCAGCCCTAATTATTATCAAATGGAACAAACTAAAAGTAAGATAAATTAAAATACACAAAATAGAAATGAAAAAAAAAATCACTCCATCCAAGCCCAACCTACATATTGGAAACTTTTCTTTCTTTCTTTCTAACGATAAATCCCTTCGGGCGGCCGATGATCAATGGAGGTGTTCGTGATCACTTACTTTGGATTGACTTTTTCGCCTTTTTCTTGTAGCATCTGCAGTACCTCGGCTCCATTCAGCATCAGACGAACCTTTTCATCCTTTTCATCCAATGCTACCAGCATATACTCCACCTAGGAGGGCGGGAAAACAAATCAGTAATATTCTACAGATTTATTTTTTTAATAAAACGGCAATCACCTTCAAAAATGGTTAAAGTAAAAATTCAACACTGATACAAATAGGATAATCATTAAAAAAAAAGGTTGCAGCAGCTTTAATGCATCAAGTAAGTCCGTATGACCTCAAATCAACGTGTGCATAGTTTACATACTTAACTGAACCTATTCCAGCAGGATAAATAACTCATCTCAGGAACTACTTTTTAAACCAACTATGGAGTTTAACTCAAAACCTCAAACCCTAACTGGAAGGAGCAGCGGCCATCAGCAAGCACTTTTCCCTCCACCATCAATCTCAAGGCAAATAAAGAGGCAATGGCAACGTCCCATCTATTTCATCAGAGGATTGTCTTGACTTTCACTGTGCCATCGAGTAATCCTCAGTCTGCACGTGGGATTAATCTAAGACAACAACATTCCAGAATGTCTGAAATTAATGCACTGTGACATGGTGGCACTCAGAAGTTGGCCTGCCATCACCACATTCAACTGCCTCCAGTCATTATAATTTTATCCAATTTCAAACATCATACTTCTGTCTAATACAATGCAGTACTTTCATGTTGTAGCAAGCCCATAACCTCAACAGCTAAAACTCAAAGCAGCTTTTAGATTTACGAGCTGGCTGATGAGATAAATATGACTAACCTAAACAAATGAACACAGCCTGCATGTATGTTTTTTACTTTTAACTAAAAATTATTTACCAGCTGCAATAGCAATGCTGTACTTGTTTCTACTTGATCCATATTTGAGTATCCAGCAGCTACAGCAAAACTACTCAAAAAGTGCTACTATGGGTAGCAGTTTTCTGTATTTTTGCAGATGTTAGATGTCTGCGGGTGTGTCTGTCAGTAATTCTTGAGGAGAAGACAGCAGTGCATTCTTTCAAGCTGCAGTCACAAAACATTATTGGTGTGGAGATGGAGGGAATAATGCTGAATTGGACGATGAGTGAGGTTTGACTACACACTTACTGAACGTGTCATACTGAGGATAGAAATACTTAAAACAATACCAGCATTGCTGACTTGGGTAGTGGAATTCAAGGTGGTCTCTAACTGTTTGAGAAATTGTTCTCAGAAAAAATGAACTTGGGAGTGAAGCTTAGTGCACAGAGCAGCCAGAAAAGCCAGCCCATAGGTGCGCCACAGCAGATTTTCTCAGCTGAAAATGCATCATTAGCCCTGATATGAAATGGAAATACAACCATTCTAATCACTGTAGTAATTAAAGCATTGAATACATAGCAACCAGGGAATTCTATAATCAGGGTGATGTCATTAACCTACAACAGAGATTTTGCTTGGGGGGGGGGACCCAAATTTTACGTAAGCTGGACAGAGCATAAATTGTGAATAAAAATATTAAGAAATGACTTGCAAATCCTTTTAAGCCTGAATTCAACTGAAAATGGTACTAAGAAGAGAGATTTTGTTTCAACTAGATCAAATTTGTTGATTTTTTTTTTTTACAAAATATACACTCATTGAATCCCTACGCCACATTCCAAACGTCGGAAAAGGGCTATATTTATCAGTCTTTCAGCCCCTTTCTGCTTGAAAAACAGTCAGAAGTCATTTGACAAGAGGAAACCAATTCTAGCGGTTTTCAAAGCAGAACCCCTCCAAATTCTTGCTAGAAAAGACTTCAACTGTTAAACTCTTACGGCCCAAGTGAAAAATGAGTGAAATTCTGCCTGATTTGACAACTGTAGCAAAAAACTCACTCTCAAAACTATAAGCGCCAGACATATGTATGGTTCAAAACTTTATTTTAAACTGGAGAACTGCATCTTCATGACCAAACAGTCTTTTTCCACTCAAGTCGAGTTTCTAAAGCTCATTTTCATCCACTCACATAAAGGTCTAAAAGTCAATTCAAAAACCAAATTCCGGACATTTTTTTTGATAAGCAATAGTGCGTATGGAGGAAATGACATCAATTTGGAGTACTTCCATGTCCTCAAAATAAAATTTTAGGGTAGTTTATCAAATACATACAAAAGAACCCATTTTCACCAGTTCTCCCCCCCAATCTAGTACCATAGAATGCCCAATATCTCAATCAAAAACCCCAGGAATAATGATTAAATGCTCTTTTGGGGGAAGAACACCCATACTGGACCTAGCTAAATAAAGGAATATTTTCCAGATCCTTCTCATTTTTACAGTCGGAGCCTCTCGACACCATGTTCTCGTTATATTAAGCACGGCGCTAGATTCCAAGTGGCTCCCTTATGATGCAAAATCAGACAAGCATTAACGTATTACCTTCATAAAACATATTTAACGCAGCCAACTTGCGTTTCAAACGGGAAATCAATCACCTTAACTGGCATCTGTCCAACCGAGACAGAACAACCAGGCATATATTCCCTTTTTTTAAAACCTACTTAATGATTTTTTGAATCCAAATTTTGTGAATTATTATGATCATATACCATTTACCAGGGCATCCATTAGGAAGAAGCAGTGAACCGCAATTAGTATAGGTGAATGAATATCACTGTTGAAATGTGATTAAAGGTATGACCTGATATTTTGACTGAAACTACAACTTTATTATCAATAATGGATGTCTCTAAAGGATTCTGAATGATAATATTGATGCATTTTGACAATTATGCATTAGTAAATAAATAAATTGACTGACTTCTGTAAATCTCATAGTGCCAGCACTATAGCGAGGGGAAGTTTGGGTTTAAGAGAACAGTCTGGGCCCCTTTGTAATGTGCCACACTGTTTCAGTGGCAAACAGGCAGGCCCATGTACTCACTCACTACCAAGCAATGGTTTTTGCAATGAACGCAGAATGCAGCAAAGGTCACTAAAAATTAAATATTTGTTAATGATTTCCGTTCATTTACACTCCTTCGGGCTGGAATTGAGAGTAGACATGAAGCGACTGTCAATTAAAAGTTTCCTTCCACCTTCCCATAACGATGACATGGCATGTGATTGAATTACATGCACGAAAGTCAATCCCACGTGCACATCAGGACCAGAGTTCTGCCCCGTTTCATTATGGCCATATCAGGTATGTCCATAGAAGTTGACGGCATCTCACCACCTGAATCCGCCAAATATACTGGCTGCATCGCCAATTGAGCAGGATGAGACATGACTCAAGGTGTCCGGTCGAAGGTAGGAAGTGTCACATTCACAGCACAGCAGCCTGATGACAGACTGAGCAGCAGTTTGTCTGGCTCAGGGAAGCTCACAATGCACCTGATTCCAACCAAAGGTTGGATGTTGATGCCATCTCCCCATGTGAATGAAGCCACAACAGATCCCTGCACCTTTACATCACACTCCACTCATACCCTTGCAACAGGAACAACTCGATTAGATCTGCACAGCTACAGTGGTGAAAAGTATTTCCACCCTTTGCAATTTCTTCCATTTCTTTTTGCTTGTCATTTAAATGTCTCAGATCATTGAACCAATTTTAAAATGAAAACAATGCCATTAAACACAAAATTCTGCTTTGATCATTTCATTTATTGAAGGAAAAGAGTTATTCAAAACCTACATCACCCACGTGCAAATATAATTGTCCCCCTAAACTTTATCTGGTTGCACCACCATTGACATCAACACGTGCGATCAAACACTGGCGATAACTGGCAATGAGTTGTTTACATTACTGCGTAGGAACTTTGACCCACCGTTCTTTACAATCGATTTACTTCAGCCACATTAAAGCGATGTCCAGTATGAATTCCTTGTTGAAGGTCATGCCACAGCATCTCAATCGAATTCATGACAGGTTTCAATTGAGCAACTCCAAAAACATCATTTAGGTTTTTTTTTTTTTTTTTTTTTTTGAGCCATTCAGAGGTCGACTTGCCGTGTACTTTGGATCATTTTCCTGCTGCACAACCCAACAGCACCAGAGCATCTGGTCAGGAACTGATGGCCATACATGCCGCTTCAGGATTTTTGGGTAGAGAGCGAAATTCATGGTTCCATCAATTATGGCAAGTCTGCCAGGTTCTGAAGCAGCAAAGCAGCCCCAGACCATCACACTACCACTACCGAGTTTGTTGGTATGAGGTTCTTATTTTGGAATGATGTGTTAGCTTTCTGCGGTGCTCGTCCTTTCAGCAAATGTGAAACGAGCCTTTTTTTTTTTTTTTTTTTTTGGTCAGCAGTGGTTTTTGCCTTGTAGGTGTCCCATGGAAGCCATTTTTGCCCGGTCTTTTTCTTATTGTGAACAATCACACCTTTACTGAGGCAGGTGAGGCCTGCAGTTACTTAGATGTTAGTCTGGGTTCTTTTGTGATCTCCTGAATGAATCAGCTACAACTGCAACTAAACTTCCCTGCAGATTTTCAAATGACTTTTACTAACGGTAGATAAATTCTCAAAATCGCCATCATGATGTTATACTGGAAAATATTTACACCTGAGGAGTGCTGAAAATATTAGCTGTAGACCACAGGCCTGACATACAGTCCCTAAAACCTAACACCTCGCAAAGCCCAAGTGAAAATGGCAAACCTCTCGTTTATTGAACCACGTGCATGACCAATCATTTGTACATCGTAAACAAACCAAACACTTCTCCCAGCCTGTAGCCATGTGAAGGTCATTCCTGTGGCGATTTGGCTTGCTAGTCATGATCGCTGGATGAGTGCAGCCTGTCACGTTGACGCCAATCAGAATGCGTTTTACATCTGACGTTATTCGTTTGGCGAAATGTGGCATTGTCATGTCTGAAGGGGGATAGTGAACAGCAACAGATTCCAAACGCAAAAGCCACAGATAGAATCATTTCATCTGAGCCGGTTATATGCTTAGTTGTAAATTAAATGAGAGACTAACTCATAGCTGACCATGACATCAGCGTATTCTTTTATTACCTTCGTACTTTTGATTAGATAGGAACACATTAAGTGCTATAATTCCCACACCACACCATTCGCCTGAAAGTCCATACACAAAATCATTATTCAATTCTGACTGCAATATGCCATGGTGGACAGTCAACATAACAATAAATGAACCAAACTAAAAATATATGTGGATCTGACCATACATTACAGTGCCCTTAGAAAAACTTGTATACACACCTCATTTATGTTCCATTCAGCCTTTCTGCCAAAACTAGTATAATTCAAGTAATGATGATCCACAAGAGACGCGCACAATTCTATGATAGAACTTGGGGGATTATCCATGGCAGAGAAAACTGAACACCCCTTCAGAAAAACAGCCAAGCTTTTTGAAATGCAAAACTTCATGAACCTGACGTAACAGACAAAGATAGTACACCGTAGTGAAATAATAAGTGTCAGTAGGGCAATTCCACAGGAGAGTTGCTAAAAACAGCAATTTTTAAAAGGTGTTTTACATTAGAAATATATAGATTTTCATGTAGATGACTCATTACCAAATCAGACACTGAAAACCGTTTTGAAATATCTTTGATGGTCTTCTCAAAATTTAGATTTGAATTTTGCAATTTTTTTTTTCGCTCCAGGACAAAGATCAAAGGTTATTTTTCCAAAGCTGACAACTCCTAAAAGATATTTAGCTATTTCCTGGTATTTACTGTATTTCCATAAATTGGTAGCCTAAGTATTTGAGACTGTAGGTCATTGCAGGAAATTGAAACACACAATTCCATTGGCTCACTGTGAAATTTGTCTTTTTTTCAACGTAATTCTGTTACCGAAATTGCAGTATAGTTCTCTTCATCAGCTTATTTCTGCATTTATTCAATTGTTATTAAGAATTCTCTTCCTTCTTATGTCTATACTGAATTTCAGACATTAACCTCTCTAATACTTTGCTGTAATCCTGGAAAATTTGTGGTAACGAAATTACATGGTAACGGAATTACACCAGTAATGGAATAACAGAATTATTCTGAAAGCCAGTGAAAAACAGATGATAGCACAAGGTGACATGAGGACTTTATGGAGCATAGTGGTTCATTGTTTTGGACATCTACAGTTGAGCGTTTCTTCCTGTGAGTTAAGTTTACATAACCAGCGCATGAATTATACCACGGCCTAACGGCAATTGCCATGGTTGCCCCCCTGTGTGGCCGTCATGGCCGACTACCCAAACGGCCAGTTTGGCTTGCCCTTTTTTCAAGTGGCCGTGGTGCCCAAAAATTACCCAAAGTGGCGATTTTCGACACAGCGACTGAGCTGTGCGGCTCCCGTCGTCACGCTGCGCTGGACTTCTGAGCGCAAAGAGCCACAGATGGATAGAAGGGACAGGATTACATTTGTATAAACAGTGTTTGTCTTCTGCCAATAATGGATAATACTTATGGTTCATTTACTAGTGTTTAATGTTAACATCTTCATTTTGAGCTTTGCAAGTTTCAGGAGTTGATATTTTATACATTTTCTTTTGTGTGAAGAGACTGCCACTCATGACAGAAAAGTTAGAAAGAAAATAGATATTGCAAGCAATGACACATTTGAGATCTGCGCAGTGCTTTTGACATTGGCTGTGTTGCTGTAATTCCGTTACCGACTTCATTACTCACAATATTTACCCATTGAATGATGCTGGAACACTGTTACAAAGTAAAAACAAATGTCTCAGGATCCAGTCAGTGAAAGAAGAACAATTTTCATGCATGTGACCTCTGATATTCATTATAAGCTCACATTTTGGTTCAGAAATGAATTATTTTCATCAATATCATGTATTGCCTTCTTTTTGCCCAGACTTGTTGATCTAAATTTTGGTTCAACAGGAGGTCAGCAACACAAACATCATTTATGATACCAATTTTCAATTCCTTTGTTGTTTTGAGTATAATAAATTTAGTAGATTATCAGAAAATGTAATTCCGTTACCATTTTGTAATTCCGTTACCACTGTCTCTTCCTCATAAATGGTATCCTACAAAATATCTGTGAACATAGCAGTCAATATAAACTTACCATGACCTGGTCAACATCCTAGGCCACGTATAATTACGAGACAGAGTTATTTTCAAGGCAAATGCATGATCGGAACTACATTCCAGACATACCGGCTGGGCGGAGCGATTTCAAAAGCGTATGTTTACTACAACTACTCGCAACATCCGAGGTGCGCACTGCGCACTGTGTTAATCCGCCCAGCGGGTTACTCAAGAAAGTAGTTCCAAGTATTTGCTTCATGTGTCTTAATGCTTCATAATTATACATTATTATTTCATAGCGTGGTGAATGTGCAGGTCACAACTTGTCCACGAGAGCATTTTGGAGCCGAATCTCAAAACAACGGGCATGGATAACTAAAGGTAATGTACCTACTCATAACCACAGGGATTATGGACAAAAGGCCAATTTGTCAAACTGTTGAAATATCCCTTTAGGCTTAAACCTAATTTGCCAAACTGTTGAAATATCCCTTTAAGCTTAAACCTACTGCCTATCACTGCCAGATTTCATTCAGATTTCAGCCTGTCAAAGTAAAGGCAAAAATAATGGCAATTTTTCTGCCGTAATTCCGTTACCGACACTTTCACCTTCGTATAACCTTCTACAAAACAAATTACCCCAAACTTTGTGTCATACAGTTCAGTAGGCATGCCAGTGGAACTGATAAAAGCAAACGCAAGTAGCTACTGCATTAGAGTAATAGATGGCAGCCAGGTAAAAATGACATGAAAATTACTCTTGATCATAATTCCATTAACGTGGAATTGCCCAGTAGGTAAAAACAATAAAGTTAAAACGCTTCATCATGCTTTTCCAGGAGCTACCCACATATCTGAAAAACTAATTCACAATATCAGGCTTGTCGTGCCTCAACAAGGAATCCACCTCACTTCATTAAGGTCTTCAGAGGTGAATTCAGGACTGGGTTTCGAATAATGTTTTCACCTTCCGTTTATTTGGCAGACTGGACTGTGTCATCGCCTAGCAGATATGCACACAGCACCAACAGCGAAGAGTTTCTGTGCTGTTATTTATAATATCACAATATACTCGTGTCACCTCAGGGAAACATCACTCCGCTGCGAGTCACACACTCGCCGTGGCAAAAATATATTTAACACTAGAACGGCCGACAATGCAGTACCTCCCAGAACGGCCGTGAGGTCATTTTGACCTCCCACCACTGCGGGCTTTCTGATTGCAAATAAGAAGTTTGTTACTGGAACAGTTGTTAATCATTTTAAAAAAGCATGTAAAAATAAATGAAAAAACATCTTATTTATTTAATTTTGCCACATTAGGCTTTATTTTAATAATATAACAATGTAAATCCATTTCTGTAGTGTTTAATGAGTGTATCATTCAACAATGGAAAAAAATGCAATTTGATGAAGCAGTCAAACAGATATAGACCATTGCACATAAACATAGAACATTAAAATAACAATACACCTCTGCTCTCATAAAAATGAACGTGAACAGAGAGCACATGAGAGAGAGCCTTGGTCATAATGTTTGGGAACCACAACCTCTTCCTCTACCCTGTTTTAATGCACAGTCTACTCGCAACCAGCACAAACACCGAACACCTGGATGGTGCACTGAGCACACACAGGTCGCGGGTATTTGATGCAGGATTTAACTGTTTTGTTTTTATTGCAGTGAATTTTCACTGTACACCGCCTTCTCTGGTCTTGAGGCTGCGCTTTCTCTGTAAGAGGCAGCAGCACAGACTCGGCTGCCCGTTTCATCTGCATGTGATCGCTGTGGAGGCCCTCGCACAACTGTAGAAGGAAGTTGCATCGAGTTGTTTCCTCCATCGTGCATCATTTTCATACGTACCTGCACACTATTCAAAAAGTATTCAAAAAATGGTATTCTAAAACAAAATGCATTGCTAGGCAACCAAGATGCAGTTGACTGCTTTGCATAGCTGTCAGTGTATGAATGTGTTGTATAAATGGACATATGTGAGGTATTAGGCTACTGTCAAGCGCTTTGAGCTGTCTGACTAGCTATACAGTCGGACTATATGGTCCATTTACAGTTTTTTGCATAGGATTAATGGAGGTCAAAATGACCTCTTTGCCATTCTAGGAATAATCAGTGATTTTTTTTCTTTCACTTTTATTCCAGAATCCCAATAACTCATAAGTTGATGAATAACACCATTTCAGGAAAAGTCACTGACTGGGAAACATAGGGCTGTTATTCAAATGGAGTTATGTGCAGTTTAATAGGCACGAGAGGTCAAAATGACCTCACAGCCGTTCTAGTGTTAAGGTAGAATACTGCTATTAAGCATGAAAATCTTTATTTCATCACTTACATCAAATTGCTTTATTGATATGAGAAGCAAACATTCAAATTAACAGGGACGGGGGTGATCTGCATAAATAATGCAAATTAGGTGTCCAAGATGGCCGACGCAAAGGGGCATATCATGACAATTTCAAAACACCATACCTCAGTAACTAATAGACATATCAACTTCTAATTTCGCACACAGGTTGCCTGATCCAGCATCTATGGGCTAAACCTCTTAAAGTTGGATACTTTAACAAAATGCAAAGGTTTTTTGAAATTTTGCTCTTGACTTGAAAATTCACGACCTCATTCTATATTCAGCACCCCCTGAAATTAAAAGAGTACCAAAAGGGCCATATTTTTTAGGTTAAGGACAACCAACATGCTGGAAACTATTCATGTTCCAAACTTCATTAAAGTCGGACTAGCGGTTTTTGAGAAATGGCGCGTGAAAAATGTGGAAATGGTATGAAAAGTCAATTTTCAGGAAACCCTAAAAACGTCTATCACTCTTCAAAAACATGAAAAAAACAAAAAATGATATTTTTCGCAAAAAATAGTATTTTTATAGCAGTAATCTACCTTAAAGCCAACGTATCAAGAATCGTTGTCGCCCAATCTGCAGCGATCGGAAGTTTAACCGCCAAGTAAATAATTACCACTGTAGGCAAATTTGATGCTGATGAAAACAATAATTCAGTTTCAGAATAACTTCCCGAGACGTCCTCTACTTCCACTTCTTCACTGAATTAGCTAGCTGTATGAGTAGCGAGCAAACTGTAACCGTTATTTAATTTCTTGTGTCACCTAACATTATAAACTGATATTTCCTTAGGAAGACGAGGAAGTTTAAAGGAAATGTGCGGAATCCAAAGACATTTCCACAGTTAGCTAGCTGAAGCATGGCGCATATCTTTCCGAGTTGACATGACAGGTATGAGATACTGCAAACGAAGCTAAAGATCTCGCTAACCTTACATGCACCTGCAGCGTCTTCGCACGCACAGATCGTCTAACTTAAGATGCTTTCACACCGGATGCGAAACGAATTTTTCGCAAGACAGATTACATTCAAAGTCAATGCAAAGACGCGAATACACGTGTTTCGCGTCTTTGCATTGACTTTGAATGTAATCTGTCGTGCGAAAAATTCTTTTCGCGTCCAGTGTGAAAGCAGCTTTAATGGGCTTATAAACTATGTTAATGACTGGCAGTTAATGAACAATAAACAAAGCTCCAAGTATTTCAGCTAAATGAAATTAACATTCGCTAAACAAAGTTGGCAAATGATTTTCTGCCAATAGTTGCTGACGTTTATGTGCGTCCTGTGCCTGGCGATGAACAGCATCATGAGAGGAAAACAGAGTCTGTTCATCTTACCTCGTCACCCCATTTTAACACATCCTTCTGTCGGTCTTTCACCTTGTTGTAGATGTTGAGAAACTGAATGATGCCGTGTTTTCTAACGTGATCCGCATACTTTTTGGCTTCTTCCCAGTTCAGTGGAGATCCTTGTGACAGCAAGCCCATGCTAGCGAGCTAACACTAATCTACAGCAAGAGCAGACTCGCCGGTGAAACTTGAAGTCCTCGACTCACCTAGCAAGCAAGCTAGTGATTCGTGTAATGCAACTCTAAGGCTAACCCCGTTAGCCAGTGGAACTGAGTCTATTTATTTTGTAACGTTTTCGCCTCCCCCAAATAATATACCCGTCACTTGACTATGAATCCGCCAGAAATCATGAACGAGGCCTTAGCTACTTATTAAAAATATGTCCACCGGCGAAAACTACGTCCAGCTGAAAGGTTGATTTTCTGTACCAAGAAAAGCGTATCAATCGAAACCATGAAAGGATGATAAAAAACAATAATTTGCCGTGCTCGGGGGGTCAGAGTCTCACTGTGTTAGTGCTGTGAGTGCAGGCTCCTCAGACACGGCACTAACACACACCTCTGATATCGGACACCGCTGCCTCCGAACTAGCTGGCACTCCGCGACTAAAACACACGTGACCTTGTCAGGCGGACGTACGTAATACAATGACTCAGCATTGCTTACCCCTCCCTCACCATGTCGAAGGCCTTGGCCCAACCTCTTCTCAGTGAATTATTTACTGTATCAAAAACAGTTAGAGCGGCCTGGACACCTGACGGCATTGCTTATCAAACATGAAAATGAATGAATTCGGTGGTTTAACCCTATTCAGGACCTTCGAAAAAACCAACACTAACGGTCTTCTGGGGTCCAATGGACCCAAAGGTAACTTTCATTATTTTAGCTTAAACACTTCATACAGTTTAAAGTACCTGTTTTCAGAGGACGGTTTATTACTGCATAAAATACAGAATTTAACTGTACATTAGCTATCAGATTTCTAATGCCATAATAGTGGCCAACTAAAAATTCAACAAAATGGCATTATAGCCAGACATTACAATTTCTTTGAAAATTTGCAGCTCAACTACTAAGAACTACTGCATAGCATGCTAATAAATGTCAGTCTAGTACTACCTTCCATAATGTCTTCATTTCTCAGCAGCAAATATGATATAATATCTCTGGGGTCCATTGGACCTCGCAAGTTCTACATTGCAACAGCTTCTGCCAAAGTGTCCCGGCACTAAAACTTAATCTCAGAAATTACTTTAGAGTTTACTCTCACTCTCTCGACAGTTCCGAGGCACTGACCACACAAAACATTATCTGTGCAATGCTCCTCACGCACATGGTTTCTGCAATCAATGCAACAGGTTCTTGTCTTCCGGTCTTGTTCATGTGGGCACAGAAAGCATCTTATCGTTGCAGCTGGCTGCATGTTTTGTGCTCTTTCTCTTAGATCAAAGTATCCAAGAGTGATCAAAGCAGCACTGGTATACTTGCAAAGGGACAGTGCTGCCCTACAAAGGCAAAAGACCTTAATTCACCAGAGTGTGAAACTGAGAAAAATGACTTTAAAGTTTCTGCTTTGTCCAGACAAAAGTATTGTAGGTAGGATACTCAAAATCTGGCAAGTAGTTGTTATAATGAAGAAAAGTGTGTATACAAAAAAATCTTGTGCTCAAGTCTGACCTTTGACCCTTATTTGGCAGTTACTGTACTCCGCCTTTGTATCATGTTCTAAAATTAAGGAGTCGTGCAAAGGCAAAAGGCAGTAACTTGCATAAATTCAATATTTGGTTGCTGTTTTCTGAACACAAGACCATAATAAGAGCACTTACCTCAGGTCTAACCATCATGACATTTTTTTTTTTTGCATGACGAAGAATTAATTAGACACATTTAATTGTTGCTATACAGAGCTGTGGTGACATTACATGATATCTTCATGATAGAGAATAGCTCCAGTTTGGTGTGTGGCACCAGAAACAGAATGCTAGCAGATAAGTTACTTTGCATTATACAGTATGAATAAATACAGGAAATTATTTTTAATTATTAGAATCATAATTTAATTGTTAAATACAAAGCTTAATAATTAAATACAAAGCTTTAATATGCATGAAAATTCATGGATGTATTTAACACTCCTCAAAAAGAATTAGCAGAGGTGAATAAAGTACTCAAAAAAAAAAAATAACTAAGTAAAAGTAGAAGTACCATAACTGAAAGTTACTTTGGTAAAAGTTGAAGTCACCCATAAGAAAATTTTGAGTAAAATTTTGAGTAAAAGTCTTATAGTAGCTCACATTTAATGTACTTCAGTACCAAAAGTATTTTGTGAAAAAATATACTTAAGTATCAAAAGTGCAAGTACAAGTACAGAGTATTTTTCATAGTACGCTTAGAAAGAAGCAAAACAACCACACATTGTCCTCTCCTTGTTTTGTTTAATCAACTTTCAGGTGAATGAAAGTATTCAAAAAACAAACAAGCAGTCTCTCCTTTATACTTCTTCTTTTTCTTTGAGTTTACTGGCGGTTTAAAAAACCATTATAATTGACTAGAATTAAAAGTAGAATGACATAGGATCAAAACCATGTTGAATTTTTGCTTCAGAAAACTGATTTCTCTGAACTACTAATTGAGATACCATTGGCTCACTGTAGCTGAAGTGGTTGCTACAGAGGACAACAATTGTTTCTGTAGCAAGAGATAATTTTTTTGAACTGCTGGATGGATACAAAGGGCAAGTATAGTACCAGCCAAAAGTTTGGAAACACTTTGCTAATGTCACAGCACTCTGATTTTAGAGAAATGTACATGGCTTAACTTCTCTATATAATCACAAATGGAATGTGGTAAGAGGTGAACAGTCAGAAATTAAAAGAGAACAATATTCTTGTTTGAATAGTGTCCAAAATTTTAGAATTCTAAAAGAAGCCATATTTTGCAAAGTAAGCAGACAAACAAGCTCCTTACATTTTCCAACAGCCAAATTAAAGACAAGCTGTTTTGGAACTAATTGGGCAAAAAAAAAAAGGTCAACGAAGAGCAAACTACAAGTGCAGCACATCTTTGGCAACTTAGACGGCCGCTCAGCAGCAAACATATTATAGCCATATAACTGCTTTAGTAAAAAAACAAAAAGTGAGTATGCTCCGCAAATATGACGACAAAATGCTGGTTAGTTGGACGGATTTAAGAATTAGATCTTTTTTTTTCCTGCAAAATAAAGAGTGCCTATTTAACATATATTGTAAGAGAAATGTGGGTATGTCCAAACTTTTGACAGGTACTGTATACTGAGCAGTTTGCACATCAGGCTTAGCTGAGCAGTTAAATTCAGGCAACACCTGAAAAACAGGGATTGGAGTGAACTCGTTCGTATTTTAAACCGTGTTCAAGCTTGGCTTGCTTGTGAATATTCAATAACTGATCCGGATGTGCCATCTAGTGAACGAATATTGTAACTGCTTGCATAAATTTTTAGAGCTATGTCCGCTGGCGGACACATCTGCACAAAGATGCCGAGAACCGTTGTTCTTCTCGAATATGCCAAATCCAGATAATCCTTAAATGATAAATTACATTCATATTTTAATTTGTAACAAGTAACGAAGTGGCCATTGTCAAAGTAACGAAGTAAAAGTATACTTTTAATGTTTTAAATGTAGTCGAGTAAAAGTAAAAGTCCCGATTTAAAAAAAAAAAAAAAACTCAAGTAAAAATCCTCAAAAAAACTAAGCCTTCGTTTGAAAGCCATCTCCACCATCAGTTTTCCTCGAGAGCGGTATGCCATTCTTAAACATAATATATAAAACCACTCGACAAAGTCTTGTTCAGTGGCAGTATACTTTCATTCAGGTGTAATGTGTGTATGTGTGTGGATTTGGTGACAATACATCGACTGTAACTCAAGCGCGGCATACTTTGGTGGGCGTTAAAACAAAGGCAGAGTACCGTAACTTCAGGGCCGTACAGTAACATCGCTTTGATGTGCGGCTAAACAAAGGCAGAGTAACTTAACTCAACGTCAGCGTCCCGAAACAAAGGCTAAGCACCGTAACTACAGTTACGGCATTCTGTCATGGTTTTTCATGGGATTTTCGGAGTTACTGTTGACACAGACCTTGATTTTTTCATAAAAACAATCAAATCGACTCAAAATATTCATCCACTTGATAAAGGAGGTTTTCAATACCCTCAAATGACAGTAACTCAATTTCGACCAAAAGTGATGTTACAGTGTTTTGCCTTTGCACGGCAGAGTGGTCCCTGCGCTATACCGTTCTAATTCAGCACCGCTCTGACCATATAACTTTGTATGTAACTGTAATGGCCGGTAGTATGCGGAGGCCAAGCGCAACGACAGAGAGAAAAAGAGTAGCACAAACACAGTACAAACACTGAGAATAATATAGACCAAACGCAAGTACTCGCGCTTCCAAAGGACGTTCCGAACCACGGAAGCAAAGCGAGATAGAAAAAGGGAGAAGAAACTCCGACAATAAGAAGATAGAAAGTCATACAAAACCTGACTATAGTGATGTTAGCGCTGATACCGAGGCTCCGAAGCCCGCTTCAAGCTCGACAGGGTATTTTTCTGAAGCACTGTGCCGGACCTTGCTTCACATCGGGAAAACCCACGTGACTTACGACGTTCGACCCACTTTACTGCTTCATTCAGACTGAATCAGCTTACCGGTTTGGTTCGACAGGCGGAGCTTTGAAACATTGCCGCTATTCAAATGTATTTAAGATGGATGAAACAGCGCTCTGTTATACATTTTTATTCAAAAATAATAATTATGCCAAAGTCGCTCAAGCACACCCAGTATACACCTAGCACAATCAAAAAACATAATACAATGTTTTTTGGACAGAGTAAATATTTACCGGATTCAATGAGGCTGTGGATGTAATTAATGTTATTATAATATAATATGAATTATTAAGGTAAGGAAGAAAAACAACAGACACGTGCAAGACAAAGTTAGATTTCAGCTTTATTTAAGTATTTTTCACAATACAACATCCTCGAAGTGCACACGCAAGGTGCGTCAGCGTCACGTTTGCAAGGCTGTACAACAGTCTCTGTGCCAGCAGATGTCACCCACGTGCTCAATGAATGAAGCTTCGAGTAGTGAACCTATTTTCAATACAAAGGTCCAAAAGGGTCCGAAGCTTCATAAAGCCTCGTTTGACCATCACTACCTGACTACAGATATCCTCGGCTATAGTGCAAAGCTAAACACAGACACTCTAGCGAAGGAGGCGTGCCGGACATCCTGCTTATATAGATTCTGGGGAAGCGCCGCCCCAGCTCAATCAACCAGCTGGGTAAAGAATTCGATGGCCCAGGAATTTGTTATCGTCCCGGGAGGAGAGCCGCAAAGAAAGGTCCAAACAACACACACACCTCACAAACCATGACAGTAACACGTGTAATTAGAAGTTGTAAGCTATCAAAAGGGGGCTATAACTGTTAAAACATGGGCTACATGGTTAAACATGGCTGTGGACAAGAAATAAATAATTTTTATGTCTGTGATAATTAGGCAACTTACTTGGGATAAAGAACTCCCAATCTCAAGAAATGATCCTGCGGCTGCAACAATATTCTAGCCAGGAAGTATCCAGACCTGATATCTTTTGTATCACTCTGGGGTCGAGTATTATTGTCAATTTACTCAAAAAGTGCATGCCCCAGCAATGCCATTCTTTTCTGTATTTTGTGTGATTAAACCATGGAGGATTACATGAAATCTTGGACACGTGTCATTTAAAATGAAAAAGATAATAATAAATGAAAGTACTTGGGGTCCATTGGACCCCAAAAGTCCTGAATAGGGTTAAAAATCATATGAATTCAAGATTTGATAAGTTACGCGTGCAGTCCACGCAAATCCACAGCAATGTAAAGTATCCCTGTGTAATTCATAAAGAAGCTCTCGGTCTCATAGTCCTTTATGGAAGGAAATACTCCAAGATTGGCTTTCAGGAGTTAACTTTTTTAACCATAAATTGAGCGATTTAATCCTGTTTAGAAGAGGAATCAAAGCTAGGGGTAGTTGGTTCAATAGAGGACAGAGGAGTGAGGACATACAAATAAGAATTGCAAATAAATTGAGATGTACCCCAATAAGCGAGGAACAGCTGTGAGGATGGAGGAGCCAAAGCTGCCAAATTAGGAATCCATGGGTCCATCAGGCATAGTCACATGTGGAGGTGTGGAATTTAAACTTAATAGGATAAACCAGTGTTTCCTTGTTTTTAGCTCCTCCAGAGGCCTTCCTGCTTCACGTCACTGCAAGGTGCGTTTAAGGGAATGGAGGATCTTCCATGATGGTGGAAGGGGAACAATTTCTGGGTCAAGTAAGGAGAGAATACGCAAGGAAGCATAAGTTAGCTCAATAAAATGCTCCTGAAGATGCCCAATTCCTAAAATGCTCTCAGAGGGGTAAAAGACAGAGGAGAGAGGAGGCTCCTAGAGGGGAGGAAACCAAGGATACTTGAGTGCAGCCCATTCAAATATGTTGTTGCGACTTGTGAGAACATCTTCGGCCCCCATCTTCACAACTGGCAGAATTTATACAAAGCCATAGTAGTACAAGCACCACTTCCCAAATGAAAGTCCTTTTGGCTCTGTGGAATTTATTATTGGTGATAATAAAATAATTTTTATTTTTGGCAGGAAATAATACTATTCCCCTTTTCTAATTCTCAGTTTATATGTCCTCAGATCCCTTCCTGCTTCCTCTCTTTGCGTCTCCGTCCCAAACACCTGAGATGCAGCGATCAGATGAATGACATTGAGATTTTAAGATGTAGTACAGTGTATGACGTTACCATTACATTCATTTCTCTCCTTTCCAAATTGCTTGGGCTGGCATAGGGAATCTGACCACAATGGACTGGGATATTGACACTACTGCATTTATAGACACACTCACACTGCAATGAGAAACAACTGTTTAATTTTGTTATAAAATATGCACCATGGATATTTGTGTGTAATAAAATTTCCAAAATTCTGATATTATGGAATTGTTTTGTTTTGTTTTGTACTGGAAATGTTTTTGAAACAAGTGGCACACTTAGCCTACAGAAAATGTGCATTGTATTTGGATACAATTTATTCAAAATAAAAACAAGTAAAATTAAGAATGAAAATGATGTCTAATTTAGCATAATTACATTTTGTTCTTTCCTATCATTTATTTCCTATATTTCTGAGCAGATTTTCTATGGTGTATTCTGATAAAAATGACCCCCCCCGTGCCCCACCAGACTGATTATTAATTCCCCCTGTGCCACCCCACTTTAAAAATCCTGGAACCGCCCCTGCTTGTAGTGAGGTTGTCCACTTGAAATTGCTTACATTAGTGATCTGAACATTATGCCTCATTATAATGAACCAAGGAAGTGAATTAAAACACTGCGAAGGTCATGAAGTGACAAAGAAGCGTATTAGCCTGTGTCTGATCACACAGTGTCAACTCATCGGCCAATGTAAAAATAACTTTTCAACTAAAAGTCATGGCTTAGCTGCCTCAACATTTTCAGTGAAGTGCAGGCTGAGAAGAGCACTCATTCACTCTAATCCCATAGGCCGATATAAAGTTCACTTATCTTACGGCAGCATGGGCTTTATTGTTTACATTGCAAAGTTCATGGTTTTGAGTCTTGGAAAATTGAGCCCACCCCTGAATTGCCATTATTTATCATTCACTTGTGTTCACTGTTCAACATCAAGCCGTTTATAAGCCAAATTACAAGCAGTGATTGAGTTAATGCACGGCGCTTTCCTGAAGAGTTCACGTCTGATGCAAAAGTACAGAACGGCCTAGTCAGGATGGAAGCTAGTCTAGCTAAGCTAGTGATGTATAGGAGGGCTCTCTATCCTTGTCCAGCTACATTAAAATTGCATCTTTAACGGCGAGATTTTCAAAATTTTCCCTCGGCTGCACCGCGGTGAATATCACTTGTCCAAGATGAATAAATCATTGGATTCACCTCAACTGAAGTCAATACTTGTATAATGTCTGAATGATATGTGATGTGCTGCCTGAAAATTAGCAGTTTAGAGTGGGATTCTTTCAATGTTGGTTCACAATTTTTAATTAGTAGTAAGAAGCGAAGCAACATCCCCAGTGGTGTGTATGGTTTTTACCCTGTGACTGTGTGTGTGTGTATGTGTGTGTTTGGATGGGTGGGTGGGTGGGTGTGTGTTTGTGTCTTCATGGCAAAATGTGGTTGTGGGGACACCTTCTGTCATAGGAACTACCACTGGTGGATTTTGAGTACTTTGCCAGATCTGTCTGTGGACAGATTTTGTCACTGCAATGGAATCTCAATTGTAGAAGATGCAGTTACAGAAAATTGTATGTGTGAGATTAAACGAAGGCAGAGTTCAACATTGGTCCGAGTAAGTGCACTGGAAGTAGTAGGCTGGGTAGGTTAGGTTAGTCGGTGTGATGTCCTGGTATAATATATTGGAAGCATGGTAGGGGGCATTAGAGGGCAACGAGGGATTGAAGCGGCAGAGGAACAGAGTAGAGTGAGTGTATATGGAAGGAAAAAAATAAACACGCATGAAAACGTTTTGCTAAAGATAGAAATATCCTCGTCGTTCTTATTCAAATCATTACCTATTGGCGACGATGGCTGTGAATCTGAACCCAATGCCACCTTTCTTCCCGTGTACAGGTGAGCCGGCAATGCCTTTTTCGAGTTGGCTGCATGTTGTTGAAAATTACCTGCAAGCTTCCGCGGACACAATGTCAGAGGCTAGAATGTGCGCACTTCTCATTCATAGCCTCGGTACCGAGGGACAGAGACTTTTATACTTTGAAATGCGCGGATGAGTCCTATGATGATGCGGTAGCTGCACTGAATACGTTTTTCGTGCCTATTGTTAACGTGGTGGCAGAAAGGTACAAGTTTAGACAGCGGAGTCAGCATCACGGAGAATCAGTGGCACAATACGTGGCCGCGCTAAGAGAACTTGCTACCACGTGCGACTTTAAAACCTTTGAGGATGACATGATACGCAGTGGCGGAGCTAGACTTTTATCCTTGGGGTGGCCAGAGGGTGGCAAAGGCTATTTCAGGGGGCCTCCAGACTATGACAATGAATGTGTTTCTCAAATAATCAATTGCAATAGGAGTCTGTAAATGTTTAAACATTATTTAACTACATCTTAAGCAGACAGGAGATATGATAGCCAGCAGGGGTGCGAAGACACGTCCCTTTTTGACTGTAATTAGTAGTTCTCATTTTACTTTATTGACGCGTTTTCCAATTATCGTAATTGGCAACCGAAGACACGGTTTCTCTCCATATGCGATCTGACAGCGATTAAATCATGGGCTAAATTCAGTACAGTTGCGGAACAAGAACAGAGAGTTGGGTTGCGCAAAAGTTCCGTTTAAAACAATTCAGTCCTGACCTGTTCTCAATCATTTTCATAATTAACAGAAGGTTCACTTCGAGAGCACTCCATAGTTAACAGGTGCTGCTTGTTCTCCTTGATTAGGTAAGACGGCAATCATTCATCTGGACGAGATGAATGATTGTCGTCTTACCTAATCGGGGAGAACAAGCAGCACCTGTTAACTGTGGAGTGCTCTCGGAAGAGCTGGACAGAGCAAGTATGCGTATAGCTCGGTGGTCCACTAGGTTGCTGTCATTTAACTATGACCTACGGTACAAACCTGGCACAGAAAACGTCACAGCTGACTGTTTGTCCAGGCTCCCATTGATGGTCGAAGACCAGAGGCAAGAAGAGTTGGAGCTAGTTGCACTCACAGGCAGCTCCTCAGCTGTGTCTGCAGAGGAATTCAAGGAAGCCTGTCAAGCATGCCCCGTCCAGTCACCGTTCTTGTGAGTTCATTGCCACAAGATGGCCTCACTCAGGTTTGAATCCAACACTGACACCCTACCACAGACTGAAATCTAAACTGTCTGCGGTGGATCTTTGTGTCATGCGGGGAGACCACCGTCTGCTGGTACCACACCAGCTGCAACCACAACTGATACAGCTGGCCCATGAGACACATCAGGGCATTGTCAGAACGAAACAACGTCTCAGGGAACTCTACTGGTGGCCAGGGATGGACGCGCAAGGTGAAGCCACCATCAAATTTTGTCTCACATGTCAACAGCATGACAAGACAGCTGTTACACATACCATGCCTATGCAACCCGTTCCATTCCCTAATACAGCATGGGAAAAGGTAGCAATAGATATTGTAGGCCCTTATGAGTCCGCAGCTCCAGGTTGTCGTTTTGCTATTACCCTCATCGATTATTTTAATAAGTGGCCTGAGGTTGCATTCACGTCCCAAGTTACCTCCGCAGCTGTGATTCACTTCCTGTCCGCAGTGTTTAGCAGGGAATCCTAAAGAATTGATCTCAGACAATGGTAGTCAGCTAATCTCACAGGAAATGGAATCCTTTCTCAAGGACGGGAATTTCACACAAACGTTCCTCACTCTACTACCCTCAAGCCAATGGGGAAATCGAGAGGTTTAATCACTGTTTGAAGGATAGCTTACTGACTGCGAGTATGGAGTGGAAGGAGTTCACCAGAGACTTTCTCCATGTCTACCAGGCAACCAGGCACGCCACCACTCGACGCTCTCCAGCAGAGCTGTTGCATGGACGTCAGATGCACACTAAACTCCATGTGACAGGCCTCCACAAGTCCCAGCCTGTCACGCCTCCGCAAGAACAGCACACAGCACAAACCATGAGAGAGAAGCAGGGGAAGATGAAGGAGTATGCAGACAGGAAGAGAGGCGTAAAAGCAGTTCACTTTCCTCAGGGATCTTGGGTCCGAGTCAGGAGACCAGGTATCACATGCAATGGACAGTCAAAGTACTCTCACCCCCTTCAGGTACATGAGCGCAAAGGGGCCAGTACACATACAGACTGTCTGTTGGGCGCACTTGGAATGCGTCTTATCTGGCGCCAGCCTTACCTACACAGGGTAACGAGGATCCTGGGCAGGTCCTCCCTCCAGAGGGGCCCAACATAGACATACACCCTGACCCCACCCATGTTCAGCCTCCTCTGCGAGAGGTTAGGGTCAGGAAGGCACCCGTTTGGGCACAGGACTATGTTATGTAAGAAGAGCAAAGTAAAGTGTGTTTCTTGTGGTTAAAGTGCGTTCATACTTATAGAGGGTTCAGCAGAAGCACCATTGTGACTGTAATGTTTTAGATAATGTTGCTTTAAGTAAATGCAATCTTTAGCAGAGGGGATATGTGATGTCCTGGTATAATATATTGGAGGTATGGTAGGGGGCATTAGAGGGCAGGGCCGGATCAAATGAGTTGTAAGGGGGGGGTTTCCTGGCGGGGGTCCACATAGGCCCCCTGGTGGGATCAAGGGGCAGTGCTCCAGTGGGTACTCAGGGGGCAAAGCCCCTGAAAAATCCAGCATTTTAGCCATTTCTGAGGCAAAAATCGAGCCATTTCCAGGCATTCTACATCCAATTTCAACCAAAATGGATCATGTTAAAATGTCTCTAATAACCAACAGGAATGCCTTTTAAACCAAGTACCCATTCAGCTTAACAGTAAATCTACTCCAAGATCATATGTCTTCACCCATGCCACTGAGAAAATATCCTAAGGGCTCTCTTACGCCAGAGTCCCTAAACCCGTTATTTGGGGATTTAGCATTGCGTAAGAGGCGTTCCCCCGCAAAAGTTGCTATCTTGCACACCTGCCTATATCCCTAAAACACCTGCACTGCCCATTATATTATGCAGAGGCGTGTTTTGGGCATTACGCCAGTTAAACCAGTGTGCCAGGTGCCATTGCCTTTATGAGCAGGCTGCTGTTGGGTAACGATCTGGAACCAGACGCGAGAACCAGGAATGCAGTAAAATAGGATCTTTATTGGAAAGGGGGCGAACCCCCGCAGAGCAGGAGGCAACGGTACAAAGTCCACAATCCAAAAATCAAAAATCCACAGGACGTAATCCGAGTCGTAAACAGGGCACCAATCACAGAATTTGTAGTCAGGCAAAAATGGTTCGATACACAGAAGAACAAGCAATCCAATACAGAGCCAAAATCAAAAATCAGGGACGGTGCAGTCAGAAGAGAATCACTAGAGAATACGAGGCAAAAACAAGCATAGCATAGGCAAACCAAGAGAAACGTTCTGACAGGGATCTGCTGTGAAAAGACTGCTTAAATACACACAAGGGAAGTCACGAGCTATGATTAGGGACAGGTGGCATGGATCAGACTAATTAGCAAGGGAGCAGACACGAGGGAGAACCTAACCACATGAAGTTGGCAAAAGCCAAAACGCGGACAGGGATCACGAGACAACCTACAACAACACATACAGCTCCGGTTAGGGAGTTTTAACATGCACAGATAATGAGAGGCAGGACAGAGTTGAGCAGGTGCGGAGGACCCGCTGAATTGAAGCAAAGACTAAGTGGAGGCAAGAGGCGGAGACTAGAACAGGGCGAGTGCTGAGAGCTTGTTAATCAATTAGTAAGTGCAGCTATACAACCCCTGGTGCTTGTTAGTAAGTTAGTATTATATACAATGTTAGTCTTGGTTAGTAACTTAAACAAAACAATAAACTGTTAGTACTGGTTAGTAAAAATAGAAAAGCAAGGCGAAGGAAGCAAACGAGATTAGAAGGAATGTTTGGAAACCCAGAAACCATGAAATCACCTAAACATGTGACACGCAGGACTTGGGGAGAAGCTGTAGCTTAACAAAAGACCAGACAGGGGGAGACAAAGTGCAATGCAGGGCATGAACAAAGACATGGACCGGAATATAACAGAAATATGGATAATGGCAGGAAATACAAAACATGGCAAAAACAAAAACATGGCAATGAACTAAAACTAAACAGAACATGGGAAAAACAGAACAGACATGGCAGAATCATACCAAGACATGGCAAAAACAGAACAGACATGGCAGAATCATAACAGCTGCGCTATCCCAAATCCTCAAACCGAAACCCGTGATGGAGAGAGGAAGGTCGCCACGTTTCTCCAAAGACGAAGTTAAATTGCTCGTGCATGAGGTCAAATCCAGACAGGAGAGGATCTGTTTTTGTTAAGTTAATCATGAATTGTATTATTTTATTATTATTATTATTATTATTTGACATTGACATATTGTTTATTGTTTGGTATGTAATAAAAAAAACCAAAAAACATCCAGCCTACCCCTTTTGTGATGGAAACTTCAAAAAAAAAAGAAAAAGAAAATAATGCATTTCACCATGCACTTCCAACTCCCTCTCCCGTCTGAAATGAAGCATAGAACAAAATCCCATTTTAGAAAAATAAAATTAGGTCTATGCGGCATTTCAGAACTCTTCAGCGAATGAAGGTAATTCTGGTGACAAGTGCTTGGTTTCGTTCATTTACATTTTCCAATCGGACAGCTGTCTATTTTTTACAGCAAGTTGCGTGACCGTGCTGCAAAAACAGGTGTGCGTACTTGTCGCCGAAATTACCTTCATTCGCAAAAGAGTTCTGAAATGCCACTCTCACTGGAAAAAAAATTACCGTTGCTGAGTGCCAGTCAGCGGTGGAGCTACAGGGGGGGCGAAGACACGTCCCTTTCAGTCCTGGCTAGATCTCAATCATTTTCCTTTATTGACGTCTTTTCCAATTATTGTAATTGGCAACTGAAAACACGCCCAGAGAAAAATTTTACTGGTCAAAGCTCGCTTTTCCACAGCTCCGGAGACAAAATTATGATTCTCAGTTCTTCCTCATCTTAATTTCATTTAAGATTCTACTTCGTCTTATATGTTTCTCCCAAAATTCACTAGGAGAAATAGGTGAGACAGGACACTGAGCAACAGGAGTCATGTTTGAGACTTAAAGGAGATACCTCGCTAAAGCTCAATTTAGTTTCATTTTTGATTTTATTTTGTCTCATATGTTTTTCCTAAAATTCACTAGGAGAAATAGGTGAGACAGGACACTGAGCAACAGGAGTCATGTTTGAGACTTAAAGGAGATACCTTGCTAAAGCTCAATTTAGTTTCATTTTTGATTTTATTTTGTCTCAGATGTTTCTCCTAAAATTCACAAGAAGAAATAGGTTGAGCCAGAACAAAATGGTAAATGGACTGCATTTATATAGCGCTTTCTAGTCACATGACATGATCCCAAAGCGCTTTACAACTATGCCTTATATTCACCCTGATGGCAGGGGCTGCCACGCAAGGCGCCAGTGTACACATCAGGAGCAGTGAGGGGTTCAGTGTCTTGCTCAAGGACACTTTGACATGTTCTCTGGAGGAGCCGGGGATCGAACCGAGAGCCTTCTAATTTCTAGGCCACCCGCTCTACCTCCTGAGCCCCTATAATAATATATTATATATATAATATATATTATTATATATTATATTATTACACAAGTAATATGTACACTATATTATTATAGGGTATATATATATATATATATATATATATATACACACACACATATGTATATTTTATAGAAAAAAATCTTTTATGTATACATTATATATACACAAAAAATATATAAACACACACACACACAGTAATAACTAACAGTAATAACCAAAACAATAATCAATCAATCAATCAATCAAAGTTTATTTATATAGCACATTTAAAACAACCTCAGTTGACCAAAGTGCTGTATATGAATTAAGATACAAGATAATCACCATAGACATATAAAATAAATAAAATAAATAAATAAAAACAGTAAAAAGGAACAATAAGATTATGTTAAAAGAATAAAATGAAGTAAAAAGTAAAAGAACAAAACAAGGAAAATAAAAAGGAAAATAAAAAAGCCAAGGTTACTTATCTAGCTGGGACTGAACGCCAATGAGAAGAGATGAGTTTTCAGCAGTGTTTTAAAGTGCTCAAGAGACTGTGCAGCTCTAACCTGATAGGGTAGGCTGTTCCACAGCTTAGGGGCCACCACTGAAAAGGCTCTATCTCCTCGAGTACAGAGCCTAGACCGAGGTACTGACAGAAGCAGCTGGTTTGATGACCTAAGAGCCCTGCCAGTAGTGTGAGGCTTTAAAAGCTCTGATAAATAAGATGGCGCCAAGCCATTTAAACATTTAAAAACAAATAATAAAACTTTAAACTAGATCTTACAATTAACAGGAAGCCAGTGCAGAGATGCAAGGACAGGAGTAATATGATCACGCTGTTTCTTTCCCGTCAACAGGCGGGCAGCTGCATTTTGAATTACTTGCAAACGGCGCAGAGATGACTGATCAAGACCAACAAACAAAGAGTTACAGTAGTCTAAACGTGATGTAACAAAGGCATGTATAACTGTCTCGAAATCATTTCTTGGGAGATAAGCCTTAACCTTTGCAAGGAGTCTTAACTGAAAGAAACTTGTTTTGACTACAGAGCTGATCTGCTTATCGAACCTAAAGTCCCTATCAAAAAATTACACAAAGGTTCCTTGCAAAAGGATGACAGTAGGACTCAAGGGTGCCAATGGCACTGTCATAGCCATCTAAAAGGTTATGTTGGCCAAATAAGATGATCTCTGTTTTATTTTTGTTCATAGAGAGAAAGTTCACTTCCATCCAAGACCGAATATCTGTAAAACAGTCTAGTAAAACTTGAACTGAGGCTCGGTCATTTGTTTTCATGGGCAAATAAATTTGTACATCATCTGCAAAACAATGAAATAAGACATTGTGCTTTCTAAAAATGGACCCCAGAGGCAACATATACAGTGAAAAGAGGAGGGGGCCCAAAATGGAACCCTGAGGCACCCCACAGCTCAGGGGGGATGTAGCTGACGAATACTGGCCAAGCTGGACAGAGAAGCTCCTCTCTGAGAGGTAAGACTCAAACCACTTGAGGACAGAGCCCCTAATGCCCACACACTTATTTAAGCGTGACAGGAGAATATTATGATCCACTGTCTCAAAGGTGGCTGTCAGGTCCAGGAGGACCAGGACAGCAGAGTTACCAGAATCAGCAGTTAAAAGTAGCAGCAGTAATCAAGCACACTTTTACCAATGTTGTCAGAAAAACCCTTTATTAGATTTTTCCGAATGCTTGGGCAGTATATTTGAAACAATAGGCTCCTTTCTAGATGTTTACCTGCCAACCACATATAGGGCTGAACACGAAAATGAATCATTTGAATGCAAAGTTATGATTTACAATTTTTTTTAGAAGGAATAATATCGCAATTGCAACATCTCATTACTTATGAGAAAATTTCCATGTGGATATATTATTGAAGTCACCCCCAAAATGTTGATGAGATATCCAGTCAAAAATACTGTGATATTTGCTTGTCAGTGTTATGTAACCCTTCTGTTTCAGATGTCCTCGTTGTTTGTTTTTTGTTGTAGACAAGCATGTAATATCAATTAAAATGAGAAGTCTCTGCATATGTGTTCACATTTTCTTAGCAATGGTTTGAGGGAATATCTTAGTCATGCTGCTCCCTCTATAGATTTATTTACCACCAGATATTCATGAGTGCAGTTTAAAAAAAAAAAAACATTAATGTCTGGATGAGAATTCATTGAGTGCTTGCAGAGAGCTCTTTATTTGCTCTGTCTGAGATCACCATGAGATGCATGAACTGAGTAATTAACAAAGACTTATAAAGGCTAGGATGAGAATACAGTGAGGTCAGTGGCAGAGCTCTCTGATCTTTCTGCCTGAGATCAAAATGAGGTGCTAAAGTGGAGAAAATCTGAGATGGATTTTAGAGCTTGATGAGATCTCTTTTGAAACGTAAAAGGAGGCTAATTTGAGCTCTAAAATCTGAGGCTGATTTTAGAGCTTGATGAGATCTCTTTTGAAATGTCAACGGAGGCTAATTTGAGCTCTAAAATCTGAGACTGATTTTAGAGCTTGATGAGATCTCTTTTGAAACGTCAAAGGAGGCTAATTTGAGCTCTAAAATCTGAGACTGATTTTAGAGCTTGATAAGATCTCTTTTGAAACGTCAAAGGAGGCTAATTTGAGCTCTAGAATCTGAGACTGATTTTAGAGCTTGATGAGATCTCTTTTGAAACGTCAAAGGAGGCTAATTTGAGCTTTTGTCTGTCTTTTTGCTCTGGAGAAAAAAATGAGAAACAGGAGAAATAAGTTATAGTCTCACTCGGGTTTCACACAGATCTCATAGTTGTCTAAGAGAAATAAATGAAACATTTCTGAGAGCTCTTTTCTGATTTTCGTCTCCTCTGGGCGGTTTCTCTCCACATGTGATCTAACAGTGATTAAATCGTGGGTTAAATTCAGTACAGTGGCGGAACAGAGAATTGGGCTGCACAAAACAGCCGTTTAAAACAATTATAAATCCTGACCTGTTCTCAGTCATCTTCATGATTAACAAAAGGTTCACTCCGAGAGCGCTCCGCACTTAACAGGTGCTGCTTGTTCTCCCCGATTAGGTAAGGCGACAATCATTCATCTGGACGCCAGATTTGCTGTATTTAAATCTCGTTATTCAAAATGGCATAGCCTACCTGTAAACTCTCATATGTAAATGGCTTGAGCCGCACGCGCTTTTTATAACCTAGGCTATTTAACTGCCGAGCGCCACTGTTTTTTTTTTTTTGAATCAACCCATGAAATACCGAGAGTGAAAGTTCGCGTTTCATCAGAACACGGACCAGTTCAATCACGCGAAGCATTGGCCAATTAATAAGTAAATTATTTTTCTGCACTGAATTTAGCCCATGATTTCATGGCTGTTAGATCGCATACGGTGAGAAACCGTGTCTTCAGTTGCCAATTACGATAATTGGAAAAGACGTCAATAAAGGAAAATGATTGAGATCTAGCCAGGACTAAAAGGGATGTTTCTTGGCCCCCCCCCGTAGCTCCGCTACTGGTGCCAGTGCATAGACCTATTTATAATTAAATTATTTTTCTGTACTGAATGTAGCCAATTATTTTGTCACTGTTAGATCGCATGAGGGAGAGAAGCCGTGTCTTCAATTGCCACTTGATTATTCTTGAATTGGAAAACTTGTTAATAAAGGAAAACCATCTAGAATTAGCCAGGACTAATTTTAGTCAATAAAAGGATGGATATTTTCCCCCAAAATTATAAAATAAATAAAAGCGGAAAAATGATTGATACAAAATACAAACAATATAGACTTACCTGAAAGGCCCAGGTAGCTGGTGCGCTGGCGGTACACGCGTTCTGGGCGTCTTCTATTATTTAACTGGCGATCAAGGCGATTTAGTAGCCTACTATCTCTGCCATTTTCTCAGGGGTTCAACTCAGGCTAAAGCAAGGTGGCTTTTTATAGGCGAGTTAATTCGGGAAGTGGAGCCGCATGTGCATGTCCACATGTGTCCAAGTGGGCCCAGCACTGAAGCGGCCTGGGCGCTTCTTGTAAAAGCGCAAATGGGTAGCGGGTGGTTTGAGGGACCGCTATACGCTTTCCCTAACGTGTGTGGTCAAGATAGCAATTGTAGGGAAAGCGCATAAACATACAGGCACACCTCCAGGTGCAAATAAGGAGTCGGCATAATGCATAGCGGGTAGTGTGGCCGCAAGATACCGTTTAGGGATAGTTGAAGCTGCTAAATGCGTAATTTACGGGTAGCGGGTAGTGGCAATGGGTAGGGCAGTGTGAAAGATAGAGCCCTAAATGTAAAAGCCTCATCAAAAATCAACCACAAAACTTCAAACCTTGAGTTCAAAGAGAGTATGATTTTAATTAGATCATGCAGGAAAATGTGCACTGATCTCCTGTCTTTCAGCACAGAAATATAGCAAAGGTTCATTGTGTCTTCGTTGTGGTTTTTTCCTTTGCATGGTTCTTTGCGGACTCGCAACTTGAATTTGAAAAGCGACTTGTAGGCTATGTTGTTTTTTCGGTGAAAAAAAGCGTGTGGTCGGAAGTGGTGAAAGCGAAGGAAGTAACTTTTAAGGCTGGCGTAGCACCAGTGATTTGAGACTGCATCCCTATCACGTGGGCGCCCCCGTTGACTCAGCTGTGAGATTTTTTTTTTTTCCACTATCTTATTATGGATAACCCAGGGGGGAAACCCCCAAGATCCGGCCCTCGAGGGCAACGAGGGATTGAAGCGGGAGAGGAACAGAGTAGAGTGAGTGCATATGGAAGGAAAAAAATAAACACGCACGAAAACATTTTGCTAAAGGTAGAAATATCGTTGTTCTTATTCAAATCATTACAGTAGGTAAGTAGTATTTTGTTAACTTATTGTATTTTGTCACTCCTGTTGTGTACACACTTTGTATTTTAAGTGAAATGGTGAGCTGTCTTGGCTAGGTCTCCCTCGAAAAAGAGATTTTGAATCTCAAGGTATTTTCCTGGTTAATTAACGGTTAAATAAAGAAAAAATAAAGTAGTAGGTTTGGTGTAATCCAATCGCAAGCAAATCTCTGATTTAGATTCATTTATTTTCATTTAATTTCAAATAATTCCATTAATGCTATTTCATAAATTTGGTTTATTTATTGTTTCTTAAATAATTTTAAAATGAGGAAAATAGTGAAAGTTGCAAAAAATGTGGTGAGTCAAAATGTGGTGTATGTTAAAACAGATATATGCAGATGTTAACTGTAATTCAGTGTCACTGAAATAATTACTGTGCCATGCAATATTTCAATTAATTAGATCATTGCTTTACTAATTTTCTAATTATTGCAGGTGGTTTTCCAAGGTTTCAGGCATTCTTGCAAAAAAAAAAAAAAAAAAACTTCAGCATGTAAAAACCTTCTGGTGCACTTTCTGCATGTGGACATGGTGACTTTGGTCTGGGAACTCCTCACCAAAGTCATGAAGCTGGGGGTCATTCCAAGGACGAACATTATGTGAACGCATCAAGTGAAAATTGATACTTCATGACACTTGGTGGTTTTGAGATAAGGCTGTTAAAGGTGGGCACTTTTTACTTAATCTGCAATAGCGGTTCACTTTTTACGTGATTCCATTGAAACTAAACGGTATATCTCTGACATTAAAAACTTTATAGGTGCAAACAACAAACTATAGCAAAAAGTCAAAAAAGTTCAAGCGTGATGAAATGTCAATTTTATTTATTTATTTTATTTTATTTTTTTTAATTTAACCCTTATTTAACCAGGGAAGTCCCGTTGAGATTGAAATCTCTTTTTCAAGGGAGCCCTGGGGGTTGAGGTGGGGCGGGAGAGGGCAATTTGCACAGCCAATTGGATCAGGGGATGATTAGGTGGCAGGTCGAAAGAGCCAGGTTGGGACTTTAGCCATGACACCGGGGAACCCCCTTCTCTTATCGAAGAGTGTCATGGGATCTTTCATGACCACAGTGAGTCAGGACCTCGGTTTAACGTCTCATCCGAAAGACGGCATCTCCTTCAGTACAGTGTCCCCGTCACTGACCTGGGGATTATTCTGCCAGAGGGAAGATCGCCACCTACTGGCCCACCAACACCTCTTCCAGCAGCAACTTGGTTTTCCTCGGTGGTCTCCCATCTAAGTACTGGCCAAGCCCACACCTGCTTAGCTTCAGCCACGTGGCTGGAGCAGATCGAATAGTGGTATGGCTGCTGGCATTTTAACTTGATGCATTCACATATTGTTGCTTGATATTTGGATTGCACGCTTGCAACTCTGTGAGTGGCCATCTGAACGAATGCTACTCTGAACAAGGCCTGTGCAGAGAGGAAGACATGGGTTGGACATCTCTTTTAGAGAAGGTTATATGAAGGCAGCAGAATTTCTTCTGAGAAACTTTCCCCTGAATTACTGCATCATGAAATCCCTTTTGGTTTTGACTTCATCCATGATTCCACACGAATCTGTCTGCTGGACTTTCACCACATTAGCCAATTCCTTGCCTAATGTAGTCACACCAGAAGACATTGGCTGACTGGATGAAGAGGGATGGGAGCACCAGAAAAATTAGGACCTGTTAGCTCATACCCAGAGCTATAAAGAGGAAGGAGTATAAGTCAATGTAGACAGGTGGAGTGGAATTGTATCCATGAAGAATGAAGAGGGAGATGTGAGCGTTCCAATTTTGGGAAAGCTGATCAAAGAATTTCTCGGCATCTTCACTGGCCCCTTGGTTGAGGGATGACATCCTAGAAGCAGACAATTGCCATGAGAGTATGGAGACTGACAGTAGGCAGGCCTTGCAATTGTCTATTCTGCAATAAAACTAAGGATTTGGACAGCCCCACAATGAAACTTGATCAGCCATTGAGAAGGTCCTGCCTGTCTTCCTGTCCTCCCATTCTCACTACCTTCACTGGAACACCCAGAAGCCCTAATGCCTTCACTGGAACCCTCAGAAGCCCCACGACCTACACTGGAACTTCCATTGAAAGAAAACAGAGGTCCCACACCTTCACTGGAGCACCCATAGTGTTCAGCATAGAGACAATGCCTTAAAACATAGTGGCTTGGATCAGATGCAGAGCTTTGTGTACAATCAAAAAAAAAATAAGCAAATGGTGCTGGCAGGTTCATCTGGTGAGCTCGCCAAGGGTGTTTTCTCCTGATGAACCTGTTGAAGCCTTTTGAGCGAAATACGTCATTCATTGGCAAATAATACATTCCTAAATGAGCAGGTCTTGAAGTAATTTTACCTCTGCTACTGCTACCTGGAGCTTATGTTTTTGCCGGCGTTCGTTTGTAATTAATCTACAATTTCGGCAAGTATGTTAGTCGGTTGCGTTAGTGATCTGTTTGTATGTTTGTTTGTTTGTCTGTTTGTTAGTAACACACTTTTTTACCCTTTGCATATAGTTTATGTTCATGAAACTTCACCATATGATAGAGGAGGTTCGTCGCCAGAAGCCTATATGTTTTTAGTCCCTAGGTCAAAAGTCAAGGTCAAGGTCACCAAAAACATTAAAACCACATTTTGGTTCATAACATTGCTACTATTAAAGCTAGAGACTTGAAACCAACTCCATCCTGTTCATTCTGTTTCAGAGATCTGTGCACGATTTTGGCAAGTTGTCATTCTATGAATGATCTTTCTGAACATGAATGGGTTCTTCAGAACATGAACGGTTCTTCATAACATAGGCTTCTCTTGCCTACTCCTTGCTGCCGGTCTCTCGCAGCACTTCCTCTCACACAGCTGAGCCACATTTGGCTTGAGGGAGGAAGCAGTTGAGACCCTCAGTATGGCTTGAAGATACTCATCAGTAAGTTTGGACCTGTACTTTGACTTATTGAAGTTCATGGTGGAGAAGTGCTTTTCACACAGATGTGTGCTCCCAAAAAGGCACGTGGTCCGCTTGAACATCCTTGAAAGCTCAGGGAAGGTGGGGCGCAATTCTCTCAAAAATTGTCCAAGCTTGTCTGCTTTTCCACTCACCTCCCTGAACTTGGCTTTGAGTTCAGAATTGCACTGCAGGTCAATGAGCTCCATTTGAAGCACAGGAGGGGCATCTTGCTCATCGAAGGAGAAGGGTTCAGCAAAAATTTGTAAAGTGGCTCTGTGTGTCTTGAAGTCTGCAAACCTATGATCAAATTCCTTCTGTAGCTTCACAATGGCATCAGCATACTTCTCACTACTGAATGGTGTGCCCGCATCCATGAGTGCCTTGCATGCTGGGAAATGGCAGAGGTTTGTCTGAGAGAGCTGGGCTCTCCATAACACAAGTTTTGTGGAGAATGCTCTCACGTTGTCATAGGTAGCACTGACAAGCTGGCCCTGGCCTTGTAACTTCTTGTTAAGTACATTCAGCTCCTGTGTGATGTCAACAAGAAAAGCTAAGTCCATGAGCCATTTGGGATCACTTAGCACAGGAACAGCCATCCCATCCTTCTCCATGAAGGCTTTCACTTCTGCTCTCAACTCAAAAAACCTTTTCAAGACATTTCCCCTGCTGAGCCAACGTACCTCGGTGAAGTAGAGCACATCCTCATATGCTGACTCTAGTTCCTCCAAAAATGCGCGGAACTCCCGGTGCTTTAAGCCCCTGGATCTGATATTGTCAAAATTGTCAAACTTCAGGCATTTGCTGCAAAGCGCCTGCTGATGTATAATGCAGTGCAGAGCAATGGCCTCCTCCACACCCTCCTCTTCCAGTTTTCTTTGAACAAGTGCCACCAGTCCATTTCTCCTCCCTGTCATTGATGGCGCTCCGTTGGTTGTTATTCCAGCAAACCTCTTCCATGGCAAACCGGCATCCACAATGGCATCACACACCTGGCGGAATATCTCCTGAACGGTAGTCTGGCCATGCCTTGGAATCACTGTGAGCAACTCCTCCATCACTTCAAAATTGTCGTCAACACCACAGACGTACATTGCAAGCTGTGCAGTGTCAGTGATGTCTGTGCTCACATCAAGAGCGAATGAGTATGTACAGAAACATTTGACTTTCTCGCGCAGTTGATCATATGTTACCTGACAGGTCAGAAATGCTCTCTGCCACTGTATTGGCTGAAAGGCTGATGTTGCTAAACTGACCCTTCTTTTCCAGACAGACTATACTTACAGCCTGTAACATGCACTTTTTGACGAACTCGCCTTCTTTGAATGGCTTTCCCGCCTTAGCAGTCATCTCACTCACCACGTAGCTAGCTTCCACTGCTGCATCATTCTCTTTGCTTGCTTTCTTGAAGAAATCTTGTCGCCTCAGTGGATATGTTTTAAGATTGGCAACCCGGTTCTCTCTCTCATCTCCCTGGTATTTTACGTACTCCTCAGCATGTCTAGTTGAGTAATGACGTCTGATGTTGTATTCCTTGTGCACCGCAACTTTCTCTGTGCATAAAAGACACGTCGAGGTGCCCCTGTGCTCAACAAAAAAAATTCCATCTCCCACTTTTCCTGAAATTGTCTGTGCTCGTCGCCAACCTTTCTCTTCACGGCAGGTTTTGAGAAAGACATGACTCGCGCTGGGTGACAGGATATATTTTCCTTCCACTTGGTGTCACTCTGGCATCAAGTTTCAATCAAGTGACTAACGTTGCTAATTCACGTTTGCTAACTTCACAACAAATGCCACCAGAAGCTGTCACGAGCCTGAGCTATGGTAGCCCATAAGTGATAAAAAAAAAAAGCCCAAGGAAAAAAGAGAAAGATTGGGAGACCAGTACAGTCATGGAGGAGGTCACACATGGAGGAACTGAAGAATATAATCATCTGGGTATGGGTCATTTGGACCCTGTACCCATTGGACCCATACAAGTTTGACCCTGTCCAGTTGGACCCCTGACCCCAAGCGTTTGGACCCCATACCCTTTCGATCCCAGGCAAGTTGGACCCTAGACCAGTTAGACCTCAGACCAGCTGGACCACTGACCAGTTGGGTTAGGGTTACGGTTTTGGGTCCAAACAGCATGGGGTCCAACTGGGTAGGGTCTGGGGTCCAACTGCTCAGGGGTCCAAATGATCTGGGGTCCAACCAGTACTGGGTCCATTCAGTTAGGGTCCAACTGGTATGGGGTCCAAACGACCTATACCCTAAACATCTCATGGGGGGAGACAAAGAAAGTTGCTGGGAACAGGGCAAGGTGGAAGACGACGATGAAGGGCCAGTGTTCCCTTAGCAACGATGAGTAAGTCCGATTTGCACAGAATTAAGATCACAGATGACCCCCACAATTATTACTAATTGCCGCAGGTCCCCAGGTAATACTTGTCTAGTGCGAATAGGGCTTAACACTGAGTTTAATCTTACATTATGTCTCAGCCAAGTTCAAAGATGGTGTTATGTTTGCAGTAAACAAACGCACTGACACTAAGGGTCTCTGGAATGCCAACTTTGAATTTGAGTCACTCACATCATGTTCACATTAACACCTAGTCTAAGCAGAGTTCAAAGTCAAGAGCTAGGTATTTCTTTACACCAACAGAAACACAAAGTGTTATTCTAAACAGCGCTTGGTATATATAATTGGTAATTTAAAATTTTATAAATTTTGTTATAAAATATGCACCATGGATATTTGTGTGTAATAAAATTTCCAAAATTCTGATATCATGGAATTGTTTTGTTTTGTTTTGTACTGGAAATGTTTTTGAAACAAGTGGCACACTTAGCCTACAGAAAATGTGCATTGTATTTGGATACAATTTATTGAAAATTAAAACAAGTGAAATTAAGAATGAAAATGATGTGTCTAATTTAGCATAATTACATTGTGTTCTTTCCTATCATTTATCTCCTATATTTCTAAGCAGATTTTCTATGGTGTATTCTGATAAAAATTACCCCCCCGTGTCCCACCAGACTGATTATTAATCCCCCCTGTGCCACCCCACTTTAAAAATCCTGGAACCGCCCCCGCTCGTAGTGAGGTTGTCCACTTGAAATTGCTTACATTAGTGATCTGAACATTATGCCTCATTATAATGAACCAAGAAAGTGAATTAAAACACTGCGAAGGTCATGAAGTGACAAAGAAGGGTATTAGCCTGTGTCTGATCACACAGTGTCAACTCATCGTCCAATGTAAAAATAACTTTTCAACTAAAAGTCATGGCTTAGCTGCCTCAACATTTTCAGAGAAGTGCAGGCTGAGAAGAGCACTCATTTACTCTAATCCCATAGGCCGATATAAAGTTCACTTATCTTACGGCAGCATGGGCACTATTGTTTACATTGCAAAGTTCATGGTTCTGAGTCTTGGGAAATTGAGCCCACCCCTGAATTGCCATTATTATCCCCCGCCACGAAGTGGGAGGGGGATGTAGGTTTGAGCTCCGTCCGTCCGTCCGTGTGTCCGTGCGTCCATCCGAGATAAAGGAGACAGCTTTTCTCAGAAACTATTAGAGAGGGGATAACCAAATTTGGTGTGTAGCTTGAGACCATAAAGACCTTGATTGAGTTCGAAAATGAGATGCACTTGATTATTTTTTCCGGAGTTATTGCCCTTGATCCGTATTTTTGGACTCTGTCCACGGTATCTCTAAAAGGGACAGCTTTTCTCAGAAGCTATTCGAGATAGGATAACCAAATTTGGTGCGTAGCTTCAGACCATAAAGACCTTGATTGAGTTTGAAAATGAGATGCGCGTGATTATTTTTTCCGGAGTTATTGCCTTAATCCATATTTTTGGACTCTGTCCACGGTATCTCTAAAGGGGACAGCTTTTCTCAGAAACTATTTGAGATAGGATAACCAAATTTGGTGTGTAGCTTAAGACCATAAAGACCCTGATGGAGTTCAAAAATAAGAAGCTCACGATTATTTTTTACACAGTTATTGCCCTTGTGGCATTTTTTGGGAGCCTCTGTTCATAGTATCTTTAAAGAAGACATTTTGGCGGGGGATGTTGTTGACCATGTCTACTTGTTTATCATTCACTTGTGTTCACTGTTCAACATCAAGCCGTTTATAAGCCAAATTACAAGCAGTGATTGCGTTGATGCACGGCGCTTTCCTGAAGAGTTCACGTCTGATGCAAAAGTGCAGAACGGCCTAGTCAGGATGGAAGCTAGTCTAGCTAAGCTAGTGATGTATAGGAGGGCTCTCTATCCTTGTCCAGCTATGTCAAAATTGCATCTTTAACAGCGAGATTTTCAAAATTTTCCCTCGGCTGCACCGCGGTGAATATCACTTGTCCAAGATGGATAAATCATTGGATTCACCTCAACTGAAGTCAATACTTGAATAATATTGGAATGATATGTGATGTGCTGCCTGAAAATCAGCAGTTTAGAATGGGATTTACGGTGGCCCTGAGGGCCAAAACACAACGACATTTCACAAAACACAACCACATTTCAGAAAACACAACCACATTTCACAAAACACAACCACATTTCACAAAACACAACAACGTTTCAGAAAACACAACAAAGTTTCAGAAAACACAACAACATTTCACAAAACACAACGACATTTCACAAAACACAACAACATTTCACAAAACACAACCACATTTCACAAAACACAACCACATTTCACAAAACACAACGACATTTCAGATTACGGAAAGGGTAGGGACAACACTTCTTGTTTGTGATTTGACGAGCCCAAGTCTGGCGACATGTCATTTCCTGTTTCTACTCTCAACAGCGTCCTTGCGGGAATTTTAAAGCAGTTTGACAGGATGGAAGAGGAGCTTGAATTAATACGAAAATATTTTAACAAAGGACATACATATGACGTGATTAGTGATATGCTCGCCACCTATTGTGACACCAAAATTAGAACTTTTATGACTTTCGGACACAGAGTATTTTAGATCTCTGTCCGACAGTGTCTAAATTCGTCATAAATTCACAAAGTCCTGCGCCAATGTCGACTCACTTTATTGAGCAGAGCTTAAACGGAAACATTGATTGAAATTCTCAGTACTCATCTTGAAGCATTGAGCCCCCTAATCAAAACATTCACGTATAATATCTAAAAGATTCAGGAGATTTGAAGAAATTAAAAACAATAATCGACTGTTGGACACGGAGTCATATTGAAAACATCCGACTGTCGGACATGGAGATATATTAAAACCCTGTCCGACATTCGGACACGTAGACACTGTGAATAAATGAAGAGTATCTTGCTGGCCCCCCCCCCGGTCTACAAAATGAATGAAGACGATCCCCCCCCGGTCAACAAAATGAAGACGATTCCCCCCCGGTCAACAAAATGAAGACGATTCCCCCCCCGGTCAACAAAATGAAGACGATTCCCCCCCGGTCAACAAAATGAAGACGACCCCCCGGTGAACAAAATAAACGCTAAATAAATTTTTTGTGCATGCCCCTCATCAAACTGTTGTGCCCCTTGTGCACCCCAGAATAAAAGTCTGGTGACGCCACTGCTAATAAACCCACGACGTGTCCGTGACAAGGTTCCGCGTGGATGCAGTTCGCGAAGCATCCGCATTACCGTCTCCTTTTCACAGAAAGGCCATGTTTCTGTTTTAAAGTCAGCCACATTGTTCTGTATCCAAACAGCTGCCCAGGTCCGCGCAGCTCTGATAGAATGGCCCTTCTGATATCTCTTGGCGAAGAGTAGCCGTCCCGTCTCCTCAGTCCTCTTTTAATCTTGCCTTCAGAGTCCCACGGGACATTTTGGTGTCATGATAGGTGGCGAGCATATCGCGAATCACGCCATCCTTTATTAAAATATTCTCGTATTAATTCAAGCTCCTCTTCCATCCTGTCAAACTGCTTCAAAATTCCAGCAAGGACGCTGTTGAGAGTAGAAACAGGAAATGACGTGTCGCCAGACTTGGGCTCGTCCAATCACAAACAAGAAGTGTGGTCCCTACCCTTTCCGTAGTCTGAAATGTCGTTGTGTTTTCTGAAATGTGGTTGTGTTTTCTGAAATGTCTTTGTGTTTTGTGAAATGTTGTTGTTTTCTGCAATGTCGTGTTTTCTGAAATGCCGTTGTGTTTTCTGAAATGTTGTCGTGTTTTCTGAAATGTCGTTGTGTTTTGTGAAATGGCGTTGTTTTGTGAAATGTTGTTGTGTTTTGTGAAATGTCGTTGTGTTTTGTGAAATGTTGTGTTTTCAGAAATGTCATTGTGTTTTCTGAAATGCCATTGTGTTTTCTGAAATGTCGTTGTGTTTTGTGAAATGGCATTGTGTTTTGTGAAATGTTGCTGTGTTTTCTGAAATGCCTTTGTGTTTTCTGAAATGTTTTTGTGTTTTTTGAAATGTTGTGTTTTGTGAAATGTTGTTGTTTTGTGAAATGTCGTTGTGTTTTCTGAAATGTCGTGTTTTCTGAAATGCCGTTGTGTTTTCTGAAATGTTGTTGTGTTTTCTGAAATGTCGTTGTGTTTTCTGAAATGTTGCTGTGTTTTCTGAAATTTCGTTGTGTTTTCTGAAATGTCGTTGTGTTTTCTGACATGTTGTTGTGTTTTCTGAAATGTTGTGTTTTCTGAAATGTCGTTGTTTTCTGAAATGTCGTTATGTTTTCTGAAATGTTGTTGTGCTTTGTGAAATGTGTTTTGCGAAATGTCGTTGTGTTTTCTGAAATGTCGTGTTTTCTGAAATGTTGCTGTGTTTTCTGAAATGTTGTTGTGTTTTCTGAAATGTTGTTGTTTTGTGAAATGTCGTTGTGTTTTGTGAAATAGTGTTGTGTTTTGTGAAATGTTGTTTTGTTTTGCGAAATAGTGTTGTGTTTTGTGAAATGTCGTTGTGTTTTGTGAAATGCCGTTGTGTTTTCTGAAATGTCGTTGTGTTTTCTGAAATGTTGTGTTTTCTGAAATGTTGTGCTTTGTGAAATGTTGTTGTGTTTTCTGAAAGGTTGCTGTGTTTTCTGAAATGGTGTTGTTTTCTGAAATGTTGTTGTGCTTTGTGAAATGTTGTTGTGTTTTGTGAAATGTTGTGTTTTCTGAAATGTTTTTGTGTTTTCTGAAATGTTGCTGTGTTTTCTGAAATGTCGTTGTGTTTTCTGAAATGTCGTTGTGTTTTGTGAAATGTCGTTGTGTTTTGTGAAATGGTGTTGTGTTTTGTGAAATGTCGTTGTGTTTTGTGAAATGGTGTTGTGTTTTGTGAAATGTCGTTGTGTTTTGGCTCTCAGGGCCACCGTAGGGATTCTTTCAATGTTGGTTAACAAGTTTTCATTAGTAGTAAGAAGCGAAGCAACATCCCCAGTGGTGTGTATGGTTTTTACCCTGTGACTTTGTGTGTGTGTGTGTGTTTGTGTCTTCATGGCAAAATGTGGTCGTGGGGACACCTTCTGTCATAGGAACTACCACTGGTGGATTTGGAGTACTTTGCCAGATCTGTCTGTGGACAGATTTTGTCACTGCAATGGAATCTCAATTGTAGAAGATGCAGTCACAGAAAATTGTATGTGTGAGATTAAACGAAGGCAGAGTTCAACATTGGTCCGAGTAAGTGCACTGGAAGTAGTAGGCTAGGTAGGTTAGGTTAGTCGGTGTGATGTTCTGGTATAATATATTGGAAGTACGGTAGGGGGCATTAGAGGGCAACGAGGGATTGAAGCGGGAGAGGAACAGAGTAGAGCGAGTGTATATGGAAGGAAAAATAAACACGCATGAAAACGTTGTGCTAAAGATAGAAATATCCTCGTCGTTCTTATTCAAATCATTACCTATTGGCGACGATGGCTGTGAATCTGAACCCAATGCCACCTTTCTTCCCGTGTACAGGTGAGCCGGCAATGCCTTTTTCGAGTTGGCTGCATGTTGTTGAAAATTACCTGCAAGCTTCCGCGGACACAATGTCAGAGGCTAGAATGTGCGCACTTCTCATTCATAGCCTCGGTGCCGAGGGACAGAGACTATTTTATACTTTGAAATGCGCGGATGAGTCCTATGATGCTGCGGTAGCTGCACTGAATACGTTTTTCGTGCCTATTGTTAACGTGGTGGCAGAAAGGTACAAGTTTAGACAGCGGAGTCAGCATCACGGAGAATCAGTGTCACAATACGTGGCCGTGCTAAGAGAACTTGCTACCACGTGCGACTTTAAAATCTTTGAGGATGACATGATACGCAGTGGCGGAGCTAGACTTTTATCCTTGGGGTGGCCAGAGGGTGGCCAAGGCTATTTCAGGGGTCCTCCAGACTATGACAATGAATGTGTTTCTCAAATAATCAATTGCAATAGGAGTCTGTAAATGTTTAAATATTATATAACTACATCTTAAGCAGACAGGAGATACGACTTTTGTATGTAATTTGTACGGTTTATTAACAATGTACAAAATGTAAAACACACACAATTTGGCATCAGTTTTTCAACAAACAATGACACCATGTTGACATGAACTACCTTATGCAGTTTTATAACATAATTCTTCGGCTGTGGTGAGAAGTCACTAAAAAAGTCAGTGCAAATACACCACTGTAGATGTAAGTTTAATATTCAAACTTTTCAGCTAGTTGACAGGCTAGCATTTTCACATTACATTTCATTTAAGCCAACAGAGCATGAAGCAGCTAGCTAGCTGAAAGTCTGCAAGTTTCATTCATCTAAAATCATTGGTGAAACGCGGAAAAAATAAGTGACAACGGGGTCGGAGCTCAAGAAAGTTTGCCCAGTTCAACGCGACGCCCAGAGTTAAATGCAGACATTAACGTGGAGCGTGCTGGAAGCTGATGCTGATCATCTGTTGACACCATGAGATATAACGTTAAAGAGGAACTATGCAGGTTATTTGCCTTATGATTCACATTATATATATGGCCATTTAAATTTCAAAATGCAGCAATCAATCATGTTGTCTTATTAAACAGCTCTACTCTTTCAACTTAAAGAGTAAACGAATCCACCATTTGATTGCTAATCAAGCAAAGTAAACGGGAACAGGTATACTTTTCTTAGAGTTGCCTAATTGATTAATAGGAGACGATTCTGTTGTCATTTGCTTGGCTCCTTTCAGCACGTAGCCGAAAAATACTGATGTCGGTCAAGTTTTTTCCGGAAGCATTTCCCATGCCCTTTGATGTTTGGCACTTTCGTTCAGGACAGCACGAGGGTTAATAACGGCAAAGGGAAAGCTCGGATGTTCGCCCCATGGTGGTGGTGTTACTACGCTTTAAAAAAACCTCGATTCAGAATCGTTACACCCCTAATATATACAGTGGTTAAAGTGGGATTTGACAGGTGGGGGAAGCGTAAAATTCGATGTCACTGCGCATTGGGGGAAAATGACACAAATGATTGAAAATAACTATTCGCTTTATTTTTGGCCCATTGGGACTGACATTGAATTTTCGTATTCGCATAATCAGGAAGTGGGCATAACAAGAGAAAAGCAGTGATGGATTTGGCTGAAAACTTGCAGAATAATGGGAAGTATGACAGTGAAGATATTCTACTGTTACAGTATTTTTCATTTCCTAAAACAGTAAATCAAAACTATTACATAATTATCAAAATGAACAAGTAACAGAAATCTAAGAATCTTTTTGTGAATTCTAGACACTGTCCTTACACTGCACACATAAACCATATTCTACTTCCAAAATGTTCTGATTGATGCAAAATTATGGCTAGATGTATCAAGATGGATCTCTAATAATTTTATGCTCTAATGCAGTTAGCAACTATGCTTTTGGGAAACGCATCCCTGGATAGTACAGGACGCTGCGATGCTGCCAGCATAATATAGCTTTCTTGCCAGCTACATAAAAAACGTGCTGCTCAGCGCAATGATTTTCAAGTAGCTCTGCCGCTAACTAGCTGGCGACTGTAGATGTCAAAGAAAGATATGCACAAGTAACGTTACTGCTGAGCCAGAAACACAAACCAACATTGCTCGCATAACTATCGGTGCAATTGAGCCTTTGTCAGACTGACTGAATCGCTAATAATTTTATTAATGCACTAGCTAGCTGGTAAGCAGCCTGGTTAGCATTTTGCACATAGCTTAAAGCAACTACCAGTAACCCTTTTTATATTTAAATTCTTTAACTTGGCCGGTTTGTATCATTGAATATTACAAAACAGTGGCGTAGCCAGCGGGGGTGCGAAGACACGTCCCTTTTTGACTGCAATTAGTAGTTCTCAATCATTTTACTTTATTGACGCGTTTTCCAATTATCGTAATTGGCAACCGAAGGCACGGTTTCTCTCCATATGCGATCTAACAGCGAATAAATCATGGGCTAAATTCAGTACAGTTGCAGAACAAGAACAGAGAGTTGGGTTGCACAAAACTTCCGTTTAAAACAATTATCAGTCCTGACCTGTTCTCAATCATTTTCATAATTAACAGAAGGTTCACTCCGAGAGCACTCCACAGTTAACAGGTGCTGCTTGTTCTCCCCAATTGGGTAAGACGAGAATCATTCATCTGGACGAGATGAATGATTGTCGTCTTACCTAATCGGGGAGAACAAGCAGCACCTGTTAACTGTGGAGTGCTCTCGGAGGGGCCGGACAAAGCATTTATGTTTATAGCTCGGTGGTCCACTAGGTTGCTGTCATTTAACTATGACCTACGGTACAAACCTGGCACAGAAAACGTCACAGCTGACTGTTTGTCCAGGCTCCCATTGATGGTCGAAGACCAGAGGCAAGAAGAAGAGTTGGAGGTAGTTGCACTCATAGGCAGCTCCTCAGCTGTGTCTGCAGAGGAATTCAAGGAAGCCTGTCAAGCATGCCCCGTCCAGTCACCGTTGCGCGAGTTCATTGCCACAAGATGGCCTCACTCAGGTTTGAATCCAACACTGACACCCTACCACAAACTGAAATCTGAACTGTCTGCGGTGGATGGTTGTGTCATGCGGGGAGACCACCGTCTGCTGGTACCACACCAGTTGCAACCACAACTGATACAGCTGGCCCATGAGACACATCAGGGCATCGTCAGAACGAAACAACGTCTCAGGGAACTCTACTGGTGGCCAGGGATGGACGCACAAGTTGTAGCCGCCATCAAATTTTGTCTCACATGTCAACAGCACGACAAGACAGCTGTTACACATACCATGCCTATGCAACCCATTCCATTCCCTAATACAGCATGGGAAAAGGCAGCAATAGATATTGTAGGCCGTTTTGAGTCCGCAGCTCCAGGTTGTCGTTTTGCTTTTACCCTCATGGATTATTTTAGTAAGTGGCCTGAGGTTGCATTCACGTCCCAAGTTACCTCCGCAGCTGTGATTCACTTCCTGTCCGCAGTGTTTAGCAGGGAATCCTAAAGAACTGATCTCAGACAATGGTAGTCAGCTAATCTCACAGGAAATGGAATCCTTTCTCAAGGACAGGGGAATTTCACACAAACGTTCCTCACTCTACTACCCTCAAGCCAATGGGAAATCGAGAGGTTTAATCGCTGTTTGAAGGATAACTTACTGACTGTGAGTATAGAAGGAAAGGAGTGGAAGGAGTTCACCAGAGACTTTCTCCATGTCTACCAGGCAACCAGGCACGCCACCACTCGACGCTCTCCAGCAGAGCTGTTGCATGGACGTCAGATGCACACTAAACTCCATGTGACAGGCCTCCACAAGTCCCAGCCTGTCACGCCTCTGCAAGAACAGCACACAGCACAAACCGTGAGAGAGAAGCAGAGGAAGATGAAGGAGTATGCAGACAGGAAGAAAGGCGCAAAAGCAGTTCACTTTCCTCAGGGATCTTGGGTCCGAGTCAGGAGACCAGGTATCACATGCGAGGGAAAGTCAAAGTACTCTCATCCCCTTCAGGTACATGAGCAAAGGGGCCTGTACACATACAGACTGTCTGATGGGCGCACTTGGAATGCGTCTTATCTGCCGCCAGCCTTACCTACACAGGGTAACGAGGATCCTGGGCAGGTCCTCCCTCCGGAGGGGCCCAACATAGACATACACCCTGACCCCACCCACGTTCAGCCTCCTCTGAGAGAGGTTAGGGTCAGGAAGGCACCCGTTTGGGCAGAGGACTATGTTATGTAAGAAGAGCAAAGTAAAGTTTGTTTCTTGTGGTTAAAGTGCGTTCATACTTATAATAGAGGGTTCAGCAGAAGCACCATTGTGATTGTAAGGTTTTAGATAATGTTGTTGCTTTAAGTAAATGCAATCTTTAGCGGAGGGGATATGTGATGTCCTGGTATAATATATTGGAAGTATGGTAGGGGGCATTGGAGGGCAGGGCCGGATCAAATGAGCTGTAAGGGGGGGTTTCCTGGCGGGGGTCCAGGGGACTACATAGGCCCCCTGGTGGGATCAAGGGGCAGCGCTCCAGTGGGGGCTCAGGGGGCGAAGCCCCTGAAAAATCCAGCATTTTAGCTATTTCTGAGGCAAAAATCGAGCCATTTCCAGGCATTCTACATCCAATTTCAACCAAAACGGATCATGTTAAAATGTCTCTAATAACCAACAGGAATGCCTTTTAAACCAAGTACCCATTCAGCTTAACAGTAAATCTACACCAAGATCATATGTCTTCACCCATGCAACTGAGAAAATATCCTAAGGGCTCTATCTTACGCCAGAGTCCCTAAACCCGTTATTTGGGGATTAAGCATTGCGTAAGAGGCGTTCCCCCGCAAAAGTTGCTATCTTGCACACCTGCCTATATCCCTAAAACACCTGCACTACCCGTTATATTATGCAGAGGCGTGGTTTGGGCGTTACGCCAGTTAAACCAATCAGTGTGCCAGGTGCCATTGCCTTTATGAGCAGGCTGCGCTATCCCAAATCCTCAAACCGAAACCCGTGATGGAGAGAGGAAGGTCGCCACGTTTCTCCCAAGACGGTTAAATTGCTCGCGGCATGAGGTCAAATCCAGACAGGGAGGATCTGTTTTTGTTAAGTTAATCATGAATTGTATTATTTTATTATTATTATTTTCATTTGTCTTTGACATATTGTTTAATGTTTGGTATGTAATAAAAAACCAAAAACATCAAGCCTACCCCTTTTGTGATGGAAACTTCAAAAAAAAAAAAAAAAAATAATCGTTTCACCATGCACTTCCAACTCCCTCTCCCGTCTGAAATGAAGCATAGAACAAAAATCCCATTTTAGAAAAATAAAATTAGGTCTATGCACTGGCACTCAGCGACGTAACTTTTTTTTCCAGCGAGAGCGGCATTTCAGAACTCTTCAGCGAATGAAGGTAATTTTGGTGACAAGTGCGTGGTTTCGTCCGTTTACATTTTCCAATCAGACAGCTGTCTATTTTTTTTTTTTTTTACAGCAAGTTGCGTGACCGTGCTGCAAAAACAGGTGTGCGTATTTTGTCGCCGAAATTACCTTCATTAAAAAAAGAGTACTGAAATGCCGCTCTCGCTGGAAAAAAAAATTACCGTTGCTGAGTGCCAGTCAGTGGTGGAGCTACGGGGGGGTGAAGACACGCCCCTTTCAGTCCTGGCTAGATCTCAATCATTTTCCTTTATTGACGTTTTTTTCCAATTATTGTAATTGGCAACTGAAGACACGGTTTCTCTCCACATGCGATCTAACAGCGATTAAATCGTGGGTTAAATTCAGTACAGTGGCGGAACAGAGAATTGGGCTGCACAAAACAGCCGTTTAAAACAATTATAAATCCTGACCTGTTCTCAGTCATCTTCATGATTAACAAAAGGTTCACTCGAGGCGCTCCGCACTTAACAGGTGCTGCTTTTTCCCCGATTAGGTAAGGCGACAATCATTCATCTGGACGTGTATTTGCTGTATTTAAATCTACGTTATTCAAAATGGCATAGCCTGCCTGTCGACTCTCACGCAAATGGCTTGAGCCGCACGCTTTTTTTATAACCTACGCTATTTAACTGCCGAGTGCCACTGTTTTTTTTTTTTTTTAAATCAAGCCAATAAATACCGAGAGTGAAAGTCCGCGTTTCATTGGAACACGGACCAATTCAATCACGCGAAGCATTGGCCAATTAATAAGTAAATTATTTTTCTGCACTGAATTTAGCCCATGATTTCATCGCTGTTAGATCGCATACGGCGAGAAACGGTGTCTTCAGTTGCGAATTACGATAACTGGAAAAGACGTCAATAAAGGAAAATGATTGAGATCTAGCCAGGACTAAAAGGGATGTTTCTTGCCCCCCCCCGTAGCTCCGCTACTGGTGCCAGTGCATAGACCTATTTATGATTAAATTATTTTTCTGTACTGAATGTAGCCAATTATTTTGTCTCTGTTAGATCGCATGAGGGAGAGAAGCCGTGTCTTCAATTGCCACTTGATTATTTTTGAATTGGAAAACGTGTTAAAAAAGGAAAACCATCTAGAATTAGCCAGGACTAATTGTAGTGAATAAAAGGATGGATATTTTCCCCCAAAATAACAAAATAAATAAAAGCGGAAAAATGATTGATACAAAATACAAACAATATAGACTTACCTGAAAGGCCCAGGTAGCTGGTGCGCTGGCGGTACACGCGTTCTGGGCGTCTTCTATTATTTAACTGGCGATCAAGGCGATTTAGTAGCCTACTATCTCTGCCATTTTCTCAGGGGTTCAACTCAGGCTAAAGCAAGGTGGCTTTTTATAGGCGAGTTAATTCGGGAAGTGGAGCCGCATGTGCATGTCCACATGTGTTTTCGGCCTGGGCGCGCTCTTGTAAAAGCCCAAATGGGTAGCGGGTGGTTTGAGGACCCGCTATACGCTTTCCCTAACGTGTGTGGTCAAGATAGCAATTGTAGGAAAGACATTCACGGGCACACCTCCAGGCGCAAATAAGGGAGTCGGCATAATGCATAGCGGGTAGTGTGGCCGCAAGATACCGTTTAGGGATAGTGGAAGCTGCTAAATGCGTAATTCACGGGTAGCGGGTAGTGGCAACGGGTAGGGCAGTGTGAAAGATAGAGCCCTAAATGTAAAAGCCTCATCAAAAATCAACCACAAAATTTCAAACCTTGAGTTCAAAGACAGTATGATTTTTATTAGATCATGCAAGAAAATGTGCACTGATCTCCTGTCTTTCAGCACAGAAATATAGCAAAGGTTCATTGTGTCTTCGTTGTGGTTTTTTCCTTGGCATGGTTCTTGCGGACTCGCAACTTGAATTTGAAAACGACTCGGAGGCTATGTTGTTTTTCTGGTGAAAAAGCGCGTGGTCGGAAGTGGTGAAACGAAGGGAAGTAACTTTTAAGGCTGGCGTAGCACCAGTGATTTCCCCTGCGTAGGTGCCCCCCGTTGACTCAGCTGTGAGACTGCATCCACTATCGCGTATGAATAACTTTTTTTTTTTTTTTTTTTTTTTCCCGTGCGGCTGGGTAGTCCTGTGAGGATTTTTTTTTTTTTTAAATTTGCTTATTTTGAAGGTACATGCTCAGGGCAGGGGGGGTTTCCGGAACCCAGGAAACCCTCCCCCCAGATCCGGCCCTGGAGGGCAACGAGGGATTGAAGCGGGAGAGGAACAGAGTAGAGTGAGTGTATATGGAAGGAAAAAATAAACACGCACGAAAACGTTTTGCTAAAGATAGAAATATCGTCGTTCTTATTCAAATCATTACAGTAGGTAAGTAGTATTTTGTTAACTTATTGTATTTTGTCACTCCTGTTGTGTACACACTTTGTATTTTAAGTGAAATGGCGAGCTGTCTTGGCCAGGTCTCCCTCGAAAAAAGAGATTTTGAATCTCAAGGGATTTTCCTGGTTAATTAACGGTTAAATAAAAAAAAAATATAAAGTAGTAGGTTTGGTGTAATCCAATCGCAAGCAAATCTCTGATTTAGATTCATTTTGTTTTCATTTAATTTCAAATAATTCCATTAATGCTATTTCATAAATTTGGTTTATTTATTGTTTCTTAAATTATTTTAAAATGAGGAAAATAGTGAAAGTTACAGAAAATGTGGTGAGTCAAAATGTGGTGTATGTTAAAACAGATATATGCAGATGTTATGAAACTGTAATTCAGTAACACTGAAATAATTACTGTGCCATGCAGTATTTCATTTAATTAGATCATTGCTTTACTAATTTTCTAATTATATGTTTGCACATGGTTTTCCAAGGTTTCAGGCATTCTTGCAAAAAAAAAAAAAAAAAACTTCAGCATGTAAAAACCTTCTGGTGCACTTTCTGCATGTGGACATGGTGACTTGGTCTGGGAACTCCTCACCAAAGTCATGAAGCTGGAGGTCATTCCAAGGAGTGCCAAGGACGTACATTATGTGATACTTCATGACACTTTGTGGTTTTGAGATAAGGCTGTTAAAGGTGGGCACTTTTTACTTAATCTGCGATAGCGGTTCACTTTTTACGTGATTCCATTGAAACTAAACGGTAAATCTCTGACATCAAATGCTTTATGGGTACAAACAACAAACTATATCAAAAAGTCAAAAAAGTTCAAGTGTGATGAAATGTCAATTTTTACTTGATGCATTCACATATTGTTGCTTGATATTTGGACTGCACGCTTGCAACTCTGTGTGGCCATCTGAACGAATGCTACTCTGAACAAGGCCTGTGCAGAGAGGAAGACATGGGCTGGACATCTCTTTTAGAGAAGGTTATATGAAGGCAGCAGAATTTCTTCTGAAAAACTTTCCCCTGAATTACTGCATCATGAAATCCCTTTTGGTTTTGACTTCATCCTTGATTCAACACGAATCTGTCTGCTGGACTTTCACCACATTAGCTAATTCCTTGCCTAATGTAGTCACACCAGAAGACATTGGCTGACTGGATGAAGAGGGATGGGCGCACCAGAAAAATTAGGCCCTGTTAGCTCATACCCAGAGCTATAAAGAGGAAGGAGTATAAGTCAATGTAGACAGGTGGAGTGGAATTGTATCCATGAAGAATGAAGAGGGAGATTGAGCGTTCCAATTTTGGGAAAGCTGATCAAAGAATTTCCCGGCATCTTCACTGGCCCCTTGGTTGAGGGATGACATCCTAGAAGCAGACAAATGCCATGAGAGCATGGATACTGACAGTAGGCAGGCCTTGCAATTGTCTAATGAACAAAAGAACTAAAGGCGCTACTCCACCAGACAGTTTTTACTGTTAGAAGTTGCTGTCGGAGAGAAAATCTCTAGTGGATAACGAAACGACAGTTACTTCCGAGAGTGCAGAAAAACTTTCGGAAGTTTGTCGCAGAATTTATTGGTGTCAAGTGGAAGGACTATTGAAAGAATGTCATAATGACTCGCGACAGCGCTCTCAGAGAATAGAACCGGTTCTATTTTGGGGAAGCTACTTTCTGGAAGCGCAATAGTCCATGAATGGTGTGGTGTATAAAAGGGCGTGATGTGTGGATTTCTTCCTATTTGACAAAATGGCAAGCACTAGTGGCCAAGAATGGACAAAATCGGAAAAATTTCAGCTGATAAACAGCCACCAAAACCAACCCAGTTTATGCGATGTTAGCTCATCAGAATATAAAGACAGAATGAAAAAAATTGCTGCTTGGGCTGATGTTGTAAAAGCATGTTCCAGGGACGTCGCTGAGGTACAGCGGAAGATGCATAATTTACGGAACCAGTTCAATGGCGCGCCATGTAAAATTAAAACTAAATCAGGACAGGGTAGGGGAGACCGGGTCTAGTTGTTACACGTCCATGTTGTTACATTCTAAATAGTTCCGATAATAAAACACAGACGGCGCTGTAATTTTCCTGCTGCTCCGCGAAGGTCACCCGCGTATTACGTGACAGAAGGACGACGTCGAAAAGTCGTGAGGTTAGTGTTCCAGAAAAAATGCTCGAAAAAGTTACTTTCTTGGTGTTTGGGAGATTTCATTAACATGTAGTGTAATTGATACACACCCGAGATTTTCTGGATTATGCGAGAGGAAGACATTAGCCACTGTGTCATGACACACCCATGTAAACATTGCTCTGGAACATTTCAAAATGTCGGGACAATGGCGAAGGGTTGCTGATGGACTAGTTGATACACCCAAGTTGTTACAGTAACAACTTGCCCCAAAACCTATAACAACTTGGACAAGATCAAATGACCTCACTGAATGACTTTCTACCTTTTTTTATTTCAGAAAGATGCCTCGAAATTACAAACAAATAACGGAACGTGGCAAATGCCATTAGAGAATGACTCAAGAGGTTCCTTACTGTAGCTTAGTGGGGTAATAGTAGTAAGGCATCCCCTTAACTTGCCTACTTAAGTGGGAAACACGTCTCACTTAAGCAAATTCTTATTGTAACAAAATGCCCCACATCCTGTAACAAACAACCCCATATATGGGGTAGTTTGTTACAGGTGATGGGGGTCTATTTTTTCCTCACCAGCATTATGCATGTGCAGAATATAGGGGTTGCTGCAGATTAGTCATGTAGTCTAATAAACTTTCTATCTTTATAGTGCATATTGATAACAAAAACCTGATAATGTCAATTCTACAGCCGTTAAAAGAAAAAGTGTAACAACTAGACCCTGTCTCCCCTACAGAGGTTTCCTTCTTTTTATTATAATGAAGGTGGCAACAACTGCCGCGACCTGTTGTCTCCTCGCCGGCAACATGGTAAATGAGGTCGAGTAGAGCGAGTAGAGACCCTCGTGTCACATGATATGGTGATCGATCGATACTGTCAAACTGTCATGATCTCTCAAGTGGAACGTCATGGGAAATTTTATGACAACAGTTGCTTCCAGAAACATAGTCTGACAGAGCTTCTGTCAGAGACTTTTTAATCTGAGGTGGGTAGGCGTTTGATATTTCTGTCGAGAGTTGGCTGACAGAAAGTGTTGACATAATCTGTCAAGTGGAGTCGCGCCTTAAGGATTTGGACAGCCCCAACAATGAAACTTTATCAGCCATTGAGAAGGTCCTGCCTGTCTTCCTGTCCTCCCATTCTCACTACCTTCACTGGAACACCCAGAAGCCCCAATGCCTTCACTGGAGCCCTCAGAAGCCCCACGACCTCCAGTGGAACTTCCATTGGAAGAAAACAGAGGTCCCACACCTTCACTGGAGCACCCATAGTGTTCAGCATAGAGACAATGCCTTAAAACATAGTGGCTTGGATCAGATGCAGGGCTTTGTGTACAATCAAAAAAAAAAAAAAGCAAATGGTGCTGACAGGTTCATCTGGTGAGCTCGCCAAGGATGTTTTCACCTGATGAACCTGTTGAAGCCTGTTGAGCGAAATACGTCATTCATTGGCAAATAATATATTCCTAAATGGGCAGGTCTTGAAGTACTTTTACCTCTGCTACTGCTACCTGGAGCTTATGTTTTTGCCGGCGTTCGTTTGTTATTAATTGCCGAAATCTACAATTTCGGCAAGTATGTTAGTCGGTTGCGTTAGTGGTCTGTTTGTATGTTTGTTTGTTTGTCTGTTTGTTAGTAACACACTTTTTTACCCTTTGCATATCGTTTATGTTCATGAAACTTCACCATATGATAGAGGAGGTTCGTCGCCAGAAGCCTATATGTTTTTAGTCCCTAGGTCAAAGGTCAAGGTCAAGGTCACCAAAAACATTAAAACCACATTTTGGTTCATAACATTGCTACTACTAAAGCTAGAGACTTGAAACCAACTCCATCCTGTTCGTTCTGTTTCAGAGATCTGTGCATGATTTTGACAAGTTGTCATTCTATGAATGATCTTTCTGAACATGAATGGGTTCTTCAGAACATGAACGGTTCTTCATAACATAGGCTTCTCTTGCCTACTCCTTGCTGCCAGTCTCTCGCAGCACTTCCTCTCACACAGCTGAGCCACATTTGGCTTGAGGGAGGAAGCAGTTGAGACCCTCAGTATGGCTTGAAGATACTCATCAGTAAGTTTGGACCTGTACTTTGACTTTTTGAAGTTCATGGTGGAGAAGTGCTTTTCACACAGATATGTGCTCCCAAAAAGGCACGTGGTCCGCTTGAACATCCTGGAAAGCTCAGGGAAGGTGGGGCGCAATTCTCTCAAAAATTGTCCAAGGTTGTCTGCTTTTCCACTCACCTCCCTGAACTTGGCTTTGAGTTCAGAATTGCACTGCAGGTCAATGAGCTCCATTTGAAGCACAGGAGGGGCATCTTGCTCATCGAAGGAGAAGGGTTCAGCAGAAATTTGTAAAGTGGCTCTGTGTGTCTTGAAGTCTGCAAACCTATGATCAAATTCCTTCTGTAGCTTCACAATGGCATCAGCATACTTCTCACTACTGAATGGTGTGCCCGCATCCATGAGTGCCTTGCATGCTGGGAAATGACAGAGGTTTGTCTGAGAGAGCTGGGCTTTCCATAACACAAGTTTTGTGGAAAATGCTCTCACGTTGTCATAGGTAGCACTGACAAGCTGGCCCTGGCCTTGTAACTTCTTGTTAAGTACATTCAGCTCCTGTGTGATGTCAACAAGAAAAGCTAAGTCCATGAGCCATTTGGGATCACTTAGCACAGGAACAGCCATCCCATCCTTCTCCATGAAGGCTTTCACTTCTGCTCTCAACTCAAAAAACCTTTTCAAGACACTTCCCCTGCTGAGCCAACGTACCTCGGTGAAGTAGAGCACATCCTCATATGCTGACTCTAGTTCCTCCAAAAATGCGCGGAACTCCCGGGGCTTTAAGCCCCTGGATCTGATTTGGTTGATGCATTTCACAACGACAGACATCACATTGTCAAACTTCAGGCATTTGCTGCAAAGGGCCCGCTGATGGATAATGCAGTGCAGAACAATGGCCTCCTCCACACCCTCCTCTTCCAGTTTTCTTTGAACAAGTGCCACCAGTCCATTTCTCCTCCCTGTCATTGATGGCGCTCCGTCGGTTGTTATTCCAACAAACCTCTTCCATGGCAAACCGGCATCCACAATGGCATCACACAGCTGGCAGAATATCTCCTGAACGGTAGTGTGGCCATGCATTGGAATCACTGTGAGCAACTCCTCCATCACTTCAAAATTGTCCTCAACACCACAGACGTTCATTGCGAGCTGCGCAGTGTCAGTGATGTCTGTGCTCACATCAAGAGCGACTGAGTATGCACGGAAACGTTTGGCTTTCTCACGCAGTCGATCATATATGTTACCTGACAGGTCAGAAATGCGCTCAGCCACTGTGTTGGCTGAAAGGCTGACGTTGCTAAACTGACCCTTCTTTTCCAGACAGACTATACTTGCAGCCTTTAACGTGCACTTTTTGACGAACTCGCCTTCTTTGAATGGCTTTCCCGCCTTAGCAATCATCTCACTCTCCATGTAGCTAGCTTCCACTGCTGCATCATTCTCTTTGCTTGCTTTCTTGAAGAAATCTTGTCGCCTCAGTCGACATGTTTTAAGATTGGCAACCTGGTTCTCTCTCTCATCTCCCTGGTATTTTGCATATTCCTCAGCATGTCTAGTTGAGTAATGACGTCTGATGTTGTATTCCTTGTGCATCGCAACTTTCTCTGTGCATAAAAGACATGTTGAGGTGCCCCTGTGCCCAACAAAAAAAATTCCGTCTCCCACTTTTCCTGAAATTGTCTGTGCTCGTCGCTAACCTTTCTCTTCACGGCAGGTTTTGAGAAAGACATGACTCGGGCTGGGTGACAGGATATATTTTCCTTCCACTTGGTGTCACTCTGGAATCAAGTTTCAACTAAGTGAATAACGTTGCTAATTCACGTTTGCTAACTTTACAAACAAATGCCACCAGAAGCTGTCACGAGCCTGAGCTATGGTAGCCCATAAGTGATTAAAAAAAAAAAAAGCCCAAGGAAAAAAGAGAAAGATTGGGAGACCAGTACAGTCATGGAGGAGGTCACACATGAAGGAACTGAAGAATATAATCATCTGGGTATGGGTCATTTGGACCCTGTACCCATTGGACCCATACAAGTTGGACCCTGTCCAGTTGGACCCCTGACCCCAAGCGTTTGGTCCCCATACCATTTGGATCCCAGGCAAGTTGAACCCTAGACCAGTTAGACCTCAGACCAGCTGGACCACTGACCAGTTGGGTTAGGGTTACGGTTTTGGGTCCAAACAGCTTGGGGTCTAACTGGGTAGGGTCTGGGGTCCAACTGGTCAGGGGTCCAACTGTTTTGGGTCCAAATGATCTGGGGTCCAACCAGTACTGGGTCCATTCAGTTAGGGTCCAACTGGTATGGGTCCAGCTGGTACGGGGTCCAAACGACCTATACCCTAAACATCTCATGGGGGGAGACAAAGAAAGTTACTGGGAACAGGGCAAGGTGGAAGACGACGATGAAGGGCCAGTGTTCCCTTAGCAACGATGAGTAAGTCCGATTTGCACAGAATTAAGATCACAGATGACCCCCACAATTATTACAAATTGCTGCAGGTCCCCAGGTAATACTTGTCCTGTGCGAATAGGGCTTAACACTGAGTTTAATCTTACATTATGTCTCAGCCAAGTTCAAAGATGGTGTTATGTTTGCAGTAAACAAACGCACTGACACTAAGAGTCTCTGGAATACCAACTTTGAATTTGAGTCACTCACACTATGTTACATTAACACCTGGTCTAAGAGGAGTTCAAAGTTAAGAGTTAGGTATTTCTTTACACCAACAGAAACACAAAGCGTTATTCTAAACAGCACTTGGTATATATAATTGGTAATTTAAAAGTCGCTTTTCATTGGCATCAACACTAAACCCTTGGGGATTAACTCTGGTGGGTGTCCAAAGCTGGAGTTTTCTGCAACCAAAAGCCATGTTGTTCTTTCCATTTCAACACGCAATTGGTGGAGGCAGCAAATACAGTTGAAAGAAGGTACCAACTGAAGTTGATCCCAATTAAGCCTCATATGAAGATCTACTGGTTCTGTTCTCTCATTTGGAATACACCTATTATTTGGGTACCTTCTTTTAGATCAATGGATAAGATCTGTTTAGTAGTGCCCTGCACCGCCTTGCTTCCAACCCATTACAAAGGGTGATCATGCCCTTGTTGTTTGTGCACCCATCCTTGGGAATAACCTCCCATTACATATCAGATCTGCTGAGATTTTCTCACACTTCAAAAAACTTTTAAAACATACTTTTTTCCAACTTGCATTTCTTTCACAGAATAGTTTTTCCCTTGTTTTATTTGTTCTTATTTAGAGGCAGAGCTGCTGTGTTGCTGGTACTTCTTCTTCCCATGAATGAAAATGAACAAAATTTGGCACTGCTATACAGTCAAGTCTAAAACAATTTTATCTGAAGTTTGGCCCCAAATTTCCCAATGGTAGTGCCGCTAAAGCAAAAATAAAATTGCATATAAGTTTTTTTTCTCATTCTACTGTTGATTAAAATCAGTGGCATTCTTTTGCCTTAATACATAGTAATTGCACAAAATAATACTACTCCAATTCCAAAAAAGCTGGGATGGTGTGTAAAATGTAAATAAAAACAGAATGCAATTATTTGCAAATCTCATAAACCCATATTTTATTCACAATAGAGCACAGACAACACATCAGATGTCAAAAGTGAGACATTTTACCATTTCATGAAAAATATTGGCTGATTTTGAATTTGATCACAGCAACATGTCTCAAAAAAGTTGGGATGGGGCAACAAAAGGCTGGAAAAGTAAATGGTACTAATAAAAAACAGCTGGAGGAGGATTTTGCTACTAATTAGGTTATTTGGCAACAGGTCAGTACGACATGACTGTGCATAAAAAGAGCATTTTAGAGAGGCAGAGTCTCACAGAAGTAAAGACGGGCAGACGTTCACCAATCTGTAAAAAAACTGCATCGAAAAATCGTGGAACAATTTCAGAAAAATGTTACTCGATGTAAAATTGTGAAGACTTTGAATATCCTACCATCTACAGTACAAAATATCATCAAAAGATTCTGAAAATCTGGAGAAATCTCTGTGTACAAGGGACAAAGCCGAAGGTCAATATTGGATGCTCATCATCTTCAGGCCCTCAGGCGGCACTGCGTCAAAAATAGGCATTATTCTGCACTGGGATTCACTGCATGGGCTCAGGAACACTTCCAGAAATCATTGTCTGTGTTCACCATGCAATCCACAAATGCAAGTTAAAGCTGGATCATGCAAAGAAGAAGCCATATGTGAACACGATCCAGAAATGGCATTGTCTTCTCTGGGCCAAAGCTCATTTAAAATGGACTGAGGTAGAATGGAAAACTGTTCTGTGGTCAGATGAATCAAAATTAGAAATTCTTCTTGGAAACCACGGACACCGTGTTGCAGACTGAAGAGGAGAGAGACCATCCAGCTTGTTATCAGCACTCAGTTCAAAAGCCTGCATCTCTGATTGCATTAGTGCCTATGGCATGGGAAGCTTACAGATCTTGAAAGGCACTTTCAATACTGAAAAGTATTTAGAGGTTTTATAACAACATGGTGTCCCATCCAGACATCGTCTCTTTCAGGGAAGGACTTGCATATTTCGGCAAGTCAATGCTAAACCACATATTGCATCCATCACAACAGCATGGCTTTGCAATAGAAGAGTCCAATTTTCACCAATAGAAAACATTTTGTGTATCATAAAATGGAAAATCTTGCAAAGAAGACCTAAGACTGTTGAGCAGCTAGAATCCTACATCTGACAAGAGTGGGACAACCTTCCTCTCCCAAAACTCCAGCAACTGGTCTCCTCACTTCCCAGACATTTACAGACTGTTGTTAAAGAAGAGGGGATGCTACACAATGGTAAACACGGCCCTGTCCCAACTTTTTTGAGATGTGTTGGGCCGCCATCAAATTCAAAATGAGCTAATTTTTTCAATGAAATGGTAAAATGTCTCACTTTCAACATCTGATATGTTGTCTATGTTCTATTATGAATAAAATATGGGTTTATGAGATTTGCACATCATTGCATTCTGTTTTTATTTACATTTTACTCAGCATCCCAACTTTTTTGTAATTGGGGTTGTACACTAAAGTGGTTTGGTTGGGAAAACATAGGTTTCTAAATATTTCTCCTTGTTGCATTTAGTGTTGCATACAATATGACCAATGCGTTCTTACTTTCGCCGGCTGCTGAAGTTATACTCTGAAAAGAAGTGCAGTCCCCGAATTCCCGCTAACTTTTTTGACAACGTAGATTACATGTTTTCCTATAACTTGTCAGCAACAATAATAGAATAGCTGAAAGAAAACTGTTGGCCAATAGCCTAAGGAAAAATGTGCTGTTGTGTGACTTGTTGAAATAAACGACTAATCAAAAAGACAAGAAAAAAAAAGCTTATCTTTTTAATAATCTCTAAATCTCTGCCCAAATATCATCCATTTATTTGTTTCACTAATTTTCCCCACAGTTTTTGAATTTTATTGAATCCATTCTTCCTTCTACCAGTGACATGTTCCCCGTGCCACTGGCTGCAACACAAGCCCAAAGCAGGATCGATCCAACCACATGCTTGACAGTTAGAGAGGTGTTCTTTTCATGAAATTCTGCATCCTTTTTTCTCCAAACATACCTCTGCTCATTGCAGCCAGGGAATTCTATTTTAACTCCATCAGTCTACAGGACTTGTTACCTAAATGCATCAGCCTTGTTCAGATGTTCCTTAGCAACCTTCTGATGCTGAACTTCATATGCAGATGCGGGAAAGGTTTCCTTCTCATGACTCTTCCATGAAGGTCATATTTGATCAAGTGTCACTGAACAGTAGGGCAGTGCACCAGGACTCCACGGTGTGCTAAATCTTGCTGAAGGTCTTTTGTTGTCAAACTGGTGTTTTGATTTACCTTTCAAGCAATCCGATGAGCAGTTTTCTCAGGAAGTTTCCTTGGTCTTCCGGACCTCAACTTGACTGCCACCATTTCTGTTGACTGCCGTTTCTTAATTATATTATGAACTGAGGAAATCGCAACCTAAAAACGTTTTGCTATCTTCTTATAGCCTTCTCCTGCTTTGTGGGCATTAAATATTTTCATTTTCAGAGAGCTAGACAGGTGCTTTGAGGACCCTATGGCTTCTGATGGTTGGTCAAGATGGGTATTTATAAACTTTGAAATTTGCATCACCTGGCCTTTCCTAACGATGATTGTGAATAACCCTAGGCCCTAACCAGCTAATTATGGTCTAAGCCCATAGTCGAAAATACCCGAGAGCTCAAATCTTTCGTGGTGCCCAAACTTTTGCACAGTGCTCATTTCCTTTTTTTCACTGTAGAATTGTACAAAACAAAACTGATAAATTAATACTGCTTAAAATATCAAACAAAGTGTTTTATCTTTAAATTTATGCCATTCCGAGATCAGTTCATCTTCAACTTGCATAACTATTCGCAGTGACAGAAATTTTGATCAGTGGTACCCAAATGTTTGCGTACAACTTTAGTACTGCAAGCACAGACACTGAGGGAAAATCTGTTTTAGTTTAAACTAACTGACAAGCACTGAAATTGTTCATGAATACCCTGTTAGTCACAGTTGCTCATTGCTGTATACCATGCGGTCAGATCAAATTGCTTTGAAGGACCAAACTGTACAGTATCTGCAATGACTGTCACTTCACTGTCGTGAGAGCGTAGGAGAACTTCCAAGAAACCTTCCACCCTTTACTACCATCTAGTGGATTTTTAGATATATCGCACATATTCCAATCTGGTTATCCTGTAATGGTGAAGAATCCTTTAAAAAATTCCAGGATCCGGATGGTGATCCAGATCATCTCCAAAATTGAACTGATTGCTCCTTGAGCCATGGGCCCCACTTTCACAAAATATAATTGAAATGGACGGGGAAATTTGAGATATATTGTCTGGACAAACAAACAAACAATCAAGCAGACACAGGTGGATAACTAACCTCAACTTTGTTGATTGGTGGAGGTAACATCTCCTCAATAAAAGTAATGCTTTTCCGTGTCCCTTTTCTGTTGGCTGTGTGATGTGTTGAAACTTCTTAAACTTTCGAGGCAATTATCTGTTCTCTCCCTGATGATGAAGGACACTGAATTTGCTCAAATTTGGCTTCACCCTGTGTCCATACCATGATGGAGATCATGGTTCATGAAGAGTGCATTAATTTCATTTGAAAAGATTAGTTTTGCTCTTCCTCTTGTTCTTCTTTGTCTACCATCTTTCATGTACACTCTTTTTCTGCCCACTTGATAGTTACCAGCCATATATTGCGAGCAGAACTACCTAGGACATTTAGTTTAGTTTATTTCGGTCTTTGATTGGACACAACACCTCATTGCGCAATAGAATCCACAACTCAACACAAAAAATCAGCCAGACAAGGTCCAAGAAAAAACAAACAACAACAAAAAGCAAAGCAGAATGAACAAATAAACAGATAACTAAAGACAGCACTCAACAAACATCCAAGACCGAAAAGGTGTAGGCTGAAGCATAGCTTATTACGCCTACCCTTTTAGAAACAGGTTAAATTACGCTCTGCAATCTACTATTTCATTTATATGAACAAAGGAAAACGACAAAACAAAATAATAAAACTCGACAGCATAAAAGGCACCAAAGCTCATAATTCTAGTTTATATAAATTGATCATCCTGCTTTTAAGTATATTTTTAAATATATTTATTGTACTACATGTTTTTAGATCATTTTCAAGATTATTCCAAAAGTTGACTGCTGTTACAGTTGTACATCTTTGTTTTATGTTGGTTCTAATTTTTGTCTTTGTAAACATACATACCCCTCTAAAGTTAGAGTAACTTTGTCTTTTTTTTGAACATTTTCTGAATACAGTCAGGCAGCATGTTGTTTTTGATTTTGAACATAAGCTGTGCAGTTTTAAAATCCACCAGTTCTTTAAATTTAAGTTCATATGTATTTATAAATAATTGGTTGGTTGCTTGCTTATAGTCTGCTTTGTTTATGATTCCTATTGCTTTTTTTTGGAGTAAGAGGATTTGTTTTGTAATTGTTTTATATGTGTCCCCACACTTCAATACAATAATTATATATGGTTTTATTAGAGATTGGTACAGGATTTTTAGTGAATTTGTTGTTAGGATGTTTTTACATTTGTACAGAATTGCAATGGTTTTTGATATTTTGTTCTTTAGAAAGTTTATATGTGGCTTCCAGCACAGCTTGTGATCAATAACAACTCCGAGAAACTTGTTTTCAAAAACTCTTTCCACTTCTACATTGTCTATGGTGATTTGCACTCTTTGATTTATTGTACGATTTCCAAAAATAATAAATTTGGTTTTGCTTACATTCAAAGATAACTTATTCACATCAAACCATTGTTTTATTTTTTTAAGATGTTTCCACTGTATTCAGAAGGTGCTCGAGATCTTTGCCGGAGCAGAATAGGTTTGTATCATCCGCAAATAGTACACAATTAAATTTACAGGAAACATAGCAAATATCGTTTATGTACAGTATGAAGAGCTTCGGGCCCAGTACTGATCCTTGTGAAACCCCACATGTAACCCTCCTCAATTCAGACCGTTCATTATTTATTTGGACGTATTGATATCTGTCATCCAAATAGTTTTTAATCCATGAGTTAGCCACCCCTCTGATACCATACCTATCAAGCTTCTTTAATAATAAAGTGTGATCAATAGTATCAAAAGCCTTCTTTAAGTCAATAAATAGGCCAACTGTATATTCTTTATTTTCTGTATTAGTGGATATGTTATCAATGAGTTCCATAACTGCCATTGTAGTTGAACGATTTGATCTGAAGCCATATTGTTGGTCACTCGAAAGGTGTTGCTTTTCTATAAAGTCCTCCAATCTGTGTGCACAGAGTGTTTCCAGTATTTTTGATAACTGAGGGAGCAGAGAAATTGGTCAGTAGTTACAGAAGTTGTGCTTATTTCCATTTTTGAAGATGGGAATGACCTTTGCTGTTTTCATTTTATTAGGAAATATTCCAGTTTGAAATGATTGATTGCAAATATGAGTTAGTGGTTTGGCTATAGATAATATAAGGTTTTTAATAAGGCATATATCAATATCGTTTTAGTCGGTTGACTTTTTATTCTTAAATTTATTAACTATGTCAATTAGTTCTCTCTCTTCCACCTTTGTTAAAAATATAGTATTTTGGTTAATATCAATAATTTTTTCACTAACATCATCTTTATTTATTGGGTTAGCAATTTGTTTTTTTTTTTTGCCAAATTGCGGCCAACATTTATGAAATAATCATAGAATCCATTTACAATCTCCTTAAGTGTGCTTACATTTTGTTGATTGTTAACAAGAAAATAATTTGGACAATCAGACTTTTTAGTACTTTTATTAATTAAATTATTTAACACTTTCCATGTCCCTTGTGTATTACTTTTATGTAGTTCTAATAGTTTATTATAATAGTTCTTTTTATTATATCTCATAATACTAGTTAATTTATTTTTATATTTTTTATATTTATTTTCTGCTTCCTTGGTTCTGCATTTTAAGAACTGCTTATACAATACATTTTTCTTTTTACAAGCATTTTCAAGGCCTTTAGTAATCCATGGCTTCTCATCATATTTATGCTTTCTCTGTCGTTGCCAAGGACAATGTCTGTCATATAATGGCATGAAAATGGACATAAATTCATCATATGCCTTGTTTGGGTCTTGATGTGAATAAACCAGATTCCAATTTTGTGTGTATAAGTCCCTTTTTAGAGCCCCCAAAGCTTCGGATGTCCTTTTGCGAATCCATTTAGTACTTTCAGTTTGAGTTTTTGTCCAAGTTACGTTCTGTACAACTGTGAAGATAGGAAGATGGTCAGTGATGTCATTCAAAAGCATCCCACTTACAACTTTACTCCTGCTGTCATTGATAAAAATATTGTCTATCAATGTAGCACTGTTAGTGGTTATTCTTGTTGGTTTGAGGATAGTGGGAAATAGGCTTAAACAGTACATTGTATCCAAAAAGTCTCTAGTCTTTCTGTGTTCATTTGTATTCAATAGATCTATGTTAAAGTCCCCACAGACAAAGACACTCTTTTTCTCGACATTTTTGTCGTATATATCGCTCATCTTATCATTAAATATGTCTAGAGAGGACCCCGGAGTTCTATATGCACAGCTTATTATTATACTCTTGTGCTTTCCAGTGATCATTTCTACTGTAACTATTTCCATTATGTTATCTACAGCTATTGACATTGATTCTATTTTTTGCATTTAAAAGTATTATTCACATACAACGCAACCCCACCACCATTTCTGTTTGTTCTGTTAATAGTGAAAAATTCATAGTCCTTGAGCTCCACATCAGCCTCCTTCTCGTAAGTCAGCCATGATTCAGATACAGCAATGACACTGAACTTGCTAAATTGTTTTAAATAGTCCTTAATTTTTATAAAGTTCCTGTGCAGACTTCTACCGTTGAAGTGTATTATTGAGAGACTGCAATCCCTTGATACATTACACTTGAACTGTTCATCAGTATAGTACTCACAGTAGCTGCTGGCGCTGTTGAAGAAGTTATTCTCTGGATCAGTATTGCTCTCAGGTTCGTAGAATTTATGCTCAGAAAAGGCGAATGTTTTCAGGTTCAGTTCCTCATAGTTCTTTGCGACCTGCTTGTAATCCAGGCTGTTTCGTGATTCCGTGTTTCCAGTCTCACCGTCATCTAATTCGAATTCTTCATCATCCAGTTCATCGAATGGAAAGAGGAAATCCATATCCGAAGAAAGAACAACACATAATATCAAAAGGAGAACAACAAAGCATGACAACAAGCCGAAGCACGAGACACAAGTACCAGTACACAAGCGCGCGCACACACACACCCACACACACACACACAAACAACGGAACGAAAACATGACAACAACAAAAACAGCAAAAAACATGACGCAGCAAGACAAGGCACCGGACTCGCACACGCACCCACATAGGTCTGCACGAAGACCACGTAGGTCCTCTTCATTGTCTATCCTGTGATGGCGCAAAAAGTCTTTATCTGTACTTTTCGAGATCTTTTAATTCTTTCACCATCACCACTTTTGCGCTCTCAGGAGCTCCATTCAGCCGTATCATGACCCTGCAGTTCCTCGTCCATGTTGCTTGGATTTTATTCTGCTTTCTTAGAATGCGTGCCTCTCTTGCAATTTCAGCATTTGTTTTTGTGAGATGTTCATTCAAATATACTCCCGTCCCGGTCAGTTTCTTGCCCTGTTTCAATAACTCAATCTTGCTTTTTCGGTTGGCAAAGCGGATTATAATGACAGGTTTTGATCTACTGTCCTTTCGGGGTAATGTGTGACATGCTGAGATGTTATTCCTTGCAATGGACATGTTTCTGCTTTCGAAGAACTGTATGACTTGTTGCTCCAGTGTTTGTAGCTCGTGGTCGGGCGCATCCTCACCTTTGTCTGTGGCAGCCGCCGCCCTAGCGTAAGTTTGGTGCTTCGTTACCAGTCCGGACACGACCAGGTCTTCCATTCGTGTATATTGCTCTAGATTTTCAATCCTTTTCTCCAGGTCGTTTATTTTCGTATCTTTTTCCTTGATGATTGTTTTGAGGTGCTTCACCTCGTCCATCAGTTCGATGAGTTTGGTCTGTTGCTTGGAGACTTTGCTTTACTCCTCACTCAGAAACAACAGTGATTTCCTAATTTCCTCCATTTCCTCATCCACCACATTTTGTTTGTTCGATTTGGGTGGCATTTTGTTGATTGTTTAGCGTCTTTTAATGATTTTTAAGTAAATATCCGCCAGCATGAAACGCCGAGATTGCAGCAGAGATTGCAGCGTGCGTGACGCTGTCAACAAGAAGTCGGCCATCCGAACTCTGACTTAGACTCTGTGTTTCTATCCATTATTTGGAATTAGTAGAAACAGAGGGTGTATGGAGAGGGTTTGTGTAGTCATAGCATCTTAAGACAGACAGCTATCAACCCCTCTTGGTGGTGGAGGCAGCATTTATTCTTAGATAAGCACAAAACTCACAGTAATGGCTTGAGGTGTATGGGCATAGCAATGACCACCTCCTGGGAAAAGTGGCAATCCACTGGCTAAACAATGCGCGGATAACCACATTAGTGCTCAAAGTTTGTTGGCAGCAGGACATTGGTCATCATCCTTTGGCAGAGGTCTAGTACAACTAGACAAGCAGCTTAAAATGCAGAAGACACTATGCAGATCCCAGGTGCAACCAGACAAACAGAAAGGGTAACTCTCACTGCAAATGCAGAAAGCAATGGCAGACTGCTGTGCCTCTCCTATTGCCAACATCCCCCATCTTGGAGAAGCAGACAGAAATTGAGCATGAAAGTCACTTAAATTCCAGGACTACAACTGGCAAAAGGGAGAAACACCGGTCATGAGATAAGATAAGATAAACTCTACTGAACCCCGTGGTGGAATTTGTCCGCTGCATTTGGCACATCCTATAGTTAGGAGCAGTGGGCAGCGCTCCGGGACCAACTCCAGTTCTAAAGCCAGTTCCTTGGTCAGGGGTACTGGTAGGAGTAATGCACGTTTTTTCAGGTGGCGGAAACTGGAGTACCTGGAGGAATCCCATGCGAACACGGAGTGAACATGCAAACTCCACACAGAAAGGCCCCAGGCCGGATTCGAACCCACTACCTTCTTGCTGCGAGGCGGCAGTGCTAACCACTGGAATGTCCAAACCATGAAACGCAGAGAAAAGTTACTATGGGAACTATTGAACCTAAACATGGACATTGTAGGCCTCAGTGTGGTCAGATGGACTCGGGAAGGTCACTTCAACTCTGCTGAAAACACCAGAGAGACAGTCAAGGAGAAGTGGCACTTATGCTGCTAGCAGAAGCACAGATATCTCTCATCAGGTACAATGTAATGTGGTGAACCACCAGAGAAGCAGGAACAGACAGGGCAACAGGTTGGCAGGAGTTCAGCCCACCAGGCAGTAATTTTATTTATGGGAATAAACCACAGGACCATAAAATTCTTGAGAACAAAGACCCTGAGGGGAATTAGTTGCCATCACATAGTATAGTTGCGGCCGAGGGAGGGTTTCTGGAGGGAGCGCAAAGTCGGGGTCCCCCGTCTCTTCACCCTCAAACTCTGACAGGGAAAGCAGAAAAAGAACATCAATTCGTAACGCATTTGCGAAGCACACTCTCGGCCAACCTGTCCTCGTCTGCTGCATTGCTTGCTTTATATAGCCCTTTTGCCTGATGTTGACGGGGATCAGGTTCGTGGCCTCGTGCAGAATATGATTGGAGAGCCCTTCTCATTGGCCTGGCAGCAACTGGAGGGAGATGTCCAGTGTAAAGCGGCGGCCAGGGGTGCTGAACGGAGGCTCGTCCAGCAGGCGCTGTCCATGGTGCTGCCGGAAGGGGACGATACGGAGAGAGGAATAGGTATTTCTGGGTGGTGTAATGTGAATGAGGGGCGTGTCTGTTGCCCCATTCGCCACAGGAGTATCTAAAAGGATTTTGGTCAGCAAAATCAACACCAAACAATAACCAACCATCATTATTCAGGTATTGGCTCCGACATCAATTCATTCAGATGAGCAATGTAGAATAGGCTGGCATTACCTTAGAGACTGAAATGAGAGGAGAAAGACTAGCTTAGTTTAGTAGTGAACACTACATGTACTTTTCAACTTCCCAAACTTAAAAGATATGCATGGATAACACCAAACATTAAAATAAATGGCCTAAATCATGATCTCCAGAGCTTGGAAGACTACAGTCTTAGGCTAGGTCCACACTGATACGTTTTCATTTTGAAACTGTGCATTAAAATGAAAACAATCTCTGTCCACACTTAAACGCAATCCTGGAGATTTCAGACCAAAACGGGGTTTGCCACGTTCTCAGATGTCTCTGTTTAGGGGTTCAAAAACACCAGAGTAGTGTGGCCGCTGGGTGAAAATGTAGCCAAAGTTACGAGCTCTAACGCATTACTTTGGACATAGCCTTAGACTGTAAATCAAGGCCAGGAGCACACTGTGAAACAGATCATCAATTGGTCATGGCAAAACTTCAATTCAAGCGTTTCAGAGCCAGAAAGGATAAACTAACCTTAGGATTCAACACTTAACAGCTAGAAGTTCCATAAATTTGTCACTAATTCGAAGTAGAGAAACACAGTAATTTGTCAGCTCTTATGCAGTCCATATCAGATGAAACACCACCTGATGAATTAGAACAACATGGCATGAATTGCCACTCAAGACAGTGGGGAAGAAAGGGAAAAAAACCAAGGAAACCTTGAGTCCTCAGTCCTCAGTGCAGTCACAGCCCTGACAGAGAGGAAACATGCAGCCAGATAAAAACATGACACAGTTATATGCAAGACATTAGCAGCTGATTTCCAGGAGAAAATATGAAGAGACAAGGGATGCATCTCTATCACGCCTCAGTTTTTACACAGAATGGATCATGAGAGAAGCAGACATTTGCAAAGAGGAAATCTGTATAAGCGGAAAGAAAATATCAACCTTCAATACGCTGATGATCTACTCTACTCACAGGAAATGAAGAAAATCTAGAGCACATCTTGAATGGAGTGAATGAAGCAGGCATAAAGAGGCTGTTGAAAATAAAAGTCAAAAAGACAAAATAAATGACAACTCATCTGATATAAACATAAAAATGAGAGGAAAAGTGGAGAAAGTTTTATACTTCAAATATCTGGGATCAATCGCAACATCTGATGGAAGGTTCAAGACGAAGATCATCACTCCAATAGCCATGGCCAAGAAACCTATGCTTGCATTGACACCAATATAGAAGGACAGGGGAGTTCGAACACTGAAGCTTGTGAGAGCACTTCTTCGGAAAATTGTCATCTTTGGATCTGAAGCATGGACACAAAAGAAAGTTGAAAAACAAAACAGAATTGAAGCAGCTGTGATGTGGTTCTACTGATGATTATTAGGAATTAGTTAGACTCAAACGAGAATGAGTGCATACTCGAAGAACTAAAAGTGAGACTTCGCATAAATAGAGAAGAAGAAACCTGCATACTTTAGACACTGCTGCTGTCTGCATGGATGTGACCTTGTAAGAGCAACATTACGTGGTACAATACAAGCCACCAGAGAGAGCAGGAGGACCTGTATCCAACATGCTGACGCGTCATAGGGAAGCATAACTGAAAACACAGAGAGTGAAGTATTTTTTGAATGGTAGTGTGTAGAATTCTGCAATGAAATCTGAATACTGTGTCTAACTTGGTGAACTCTTTGCCAAAAGCATGACTGATTCAAGAGCTGAGTTTTGGCCTTTGACAATTTTGCTTCTTGAATCAGGTCTAGTGTCTTATTAATGCCGAGAAACTATAAGAGACTTCCAATTATGAGAACCCTACATATGGATAAGTTTGTGCAGTGATTAGTAGGAACTAGCCAAGCTCTCTCTAAATAGGAATCAAAGGGACGTAAATAATATTAACGTTCATGTTACACAAAAAATACACTGCTCAATCAAACTTATTGTCTTAAAATAAAACCACATGGATTTGCCTCGTGTCTGAACCCAAAATAGGAGTCATTGCATCTGTTGTCTCTTTCATGCAACATTTTAGTTCATTTTCATGAAGTGTGCCATTGAATCAGGAGTTGACTGAACTCTGCTCCTTTTACCCTGACAATCAGGCCTTTTTGTCACAGTTTGAAATTAATGTTAGATAGAGTGCTATGAAACAGTATTTACCCCCTTCCTAATTACCTCCATTTTTGCCAATTTGTCGCACTTAGTGGTTTTGTATTTTCAGACAAACATTACCCAAGTAAACAAAAAAATGCAGTTTTTAAATGATTTCATATACTGTATTGAAGGAAAAAAAGCTACCAGTATCCTACTCTACCTGACCCAAGTAATTGCCCCCCAAGTTACATAATCAACCAATAACACAATTTAATTGTTAAGTGAGTTTTTATTTTCACTAGACACACCCAGGCACAATTTCTGCCCGCCCTGTTTCATCTAAACATCTCTTAAATATTTCCGTTTTGGCAATGTGAATTAGGCAAAAAGCATCAGATAATGCCATGATCAAAAGAAATTCAAGGGTAATGCTACAATCTCAAAAAAATTCAATGATAAGATGCAAAATCTTTGACATCCATCTGTCTCTTAAAGGCTGCAAATCCATTTCCAAGGCTCTGAGACTGCAGTGAACTACAATGAAAGCCTTCTTCTACAACTGGAGAAAGTGGTGAACTGTTTTTTTTTTTTTTTTTTTGGTGGCTGACCAACCAAAGATTCCTCCAAAAGTGCATCAACAACTCATGCAGGAGGTCACATAAGAGCCCAAACTAACATCTAAAAGACTGTAGGCCTCACTTGCCTCAGTTAAGATCAGTTTTTACAATCCTACAATAAGAAATAGACAAAAATGACATCCACGGGACAGCTGCAAGGCGAAAACCACTGCTGACCAAAAAGAACACGAAGACTCATCTCTCCTTTGCCAGAACATCTTAATGACCCCCAAAGAATTTTGGGATAATATTCCGTGGACTGATAAGTCAAAAGTGAAACTGTTTGGAAGACATGGGTCCCATTACATCTGGCATAAAGCTAAAAAAAAACATTCCACAATAAGAACATCATATCAACAGTCAAACACTGTGGTAGTGTGACATCTGGGGCTTCTTTGCTGCTTCAGGACCTGAGAACCTTTTCATAATCGACGGAACCACAAATTCTGCTGTCAGCCAGAAAATCGTGAAATGCCTGGCTCTCAGTTTGTGACATAAAGCTGAAATACAGTTGAGTTATGCAGCAGTGGGACAATGATTCAAAGCACACAAGCAAATCCATTTCTGAATGGCTTGAAAGAAACAAAAAAGAAAAAGGTTTTGGAGGGCCAAAAAAAAGACAAGAGGGCCCAAAAAGACATGTTGTCAGTTGTTGAAAATATTTGATTGCAGTTAATACCAACAAGGGTGGCACAACCAGTTTTTTTTTTTAAAAAAATAGGTGATATAGGTTTTGAATAACTCTTTACCTTTAATAATTATCATTCAAAAGATACATTTTGTGTTTACTACACTGCCTTCAACTTAAATTTAAAATTAGTTGGACCACCTGAAACATTTAAACATTACAAATGATCAAAAGTAGAAGAAATCTGGAAAATTGTTTTTCACAGTGCTGTAAATGCAGTCACTTCGGTGTAAACGTGATTACATGTATTCCGCAAACACAAACCTTGATTCAGGACGGGAAGGAAAGCCCTGTGAGGTGACAATGAAGCACAAACTATGACTGTCACAGTGTCAGTGTGCAGTTTTTCATTGAACTATGCAGGAAATTAACATGACTAACATTTAGTTTTAGGTCCCTTTCCTGACAGATTTTTAAAATTTTCCTGCTGCGGAGCACTGATTGACAAAGCAAATCGAAAGTTGAAGTTGAAGGGTTTGATTTTTACTCACTTCACTTAGTATAGAGCACACAACAAAAGCATTATGAGGCCAATTCACATTTGATGTCCATGGCTTGGAATGCTAGTCGGCTAGTCACTGATTCAGCAACCTAATGCCCCTATAACTTTGATGATTTAAGTGACAATTTAGCTAGATAAAACAAACAAATCCAGTGATTGTGCAAGACACAATAAAAAAGTGACACCTCCATTTTCTTACTCCTGCTCTGATTTATTTATTTTTAATCACACATTACCCAACTGGTTTAATATTAGACAGCACTGATAGTAGTCAGTGTTCCCATAGCTCTGATTGGTCGATCCATTTACTGCCTTTGCATTCCTGCATTAGGCAATGAAATACCACTGCTTTAATCATACATCGCACTGACAAGACTTTGTACATACAGCAGAACACAAAGAGGGCACTTCTCAAAGTCACACTCACACCATGATTGCAACCATCAGGTTTATTTCAAATTTCCGTAATTAAAAAAAAGAAAAAGATTTTAGCACTCAATTTACCAAGAGCGTATATTGTATCAAACTTCCACTCATTCATCAGTTCTCTAACCCATATCTCCTGCATCGTTGGGAGAGGGTGGGTGGTAATGCTGACTCCTCACAGAAAGGCCCCAAGCAAGACTCGAACGAACAATTCGATGTGAGGTGAAAGTACAAGCCGCTGCACCACTGTGCTGCCAAGAGCTGAAATTAAAATGTATCAACTAAAATTTGAGCATTAGATACAGTATTTAGACTATCTATGCAATTTCCTGAGACTCCAAGCACCCTGGAAAGATTCCGCATTCTGCTTTGTCATCTTTATTTCTCTTTAAATTCACTATAGGATAGAGATGGTACACGCGTATTTATGCTTTGCAAAAATGTTTAATAATCATCGATGCTACTTATTGGTATGGTATTGTCATAAAATGTGTATTATTTGTACAATTTTACCCGAGTAAATTTCACTTATGCATATTGGATTCTCTTCCATTGTTTACTAGGGGCACAGAAAATGACAAAAACTTACAATAGCTTTACTGTAACGTGCAAAGAAAACATGAGGTTTTCATTTTAATATGAAACTTTAATAAACAGGTGAAGCTTTGAAACAAACTAGATACTTGTCTGAAATATTGCATTTGTGTCGCAAATATTCACAATGGTTGAAGACAGCAGTGACAGGGAACAACAACAAACACCATTCAGGCAGGTGTCTTAGTAACCATTCACAAGCCCCATACCAACATTACAGCATAACAATGGTTTCAGATCATTGATTGTTCAATCAAAGAACATTTGAAACATGAACTCTCAAGAAATTCTTGAAGCGCTATGCGCAATATAGCACTCATCCTTGGACAGCTCAGGCATGAAACTTTTTATTTCTAACAAAAGGTTTTCAAACTCCTCTCGTTCCTTTATTGTCTACTGCAGTGGCGGCTGGTGAACTGGCATTAGGGGAAGCTCAAACCCATCCCTTAAAAATAATGATTGGTCATGATAGGTTTTCAATCATTCATTTAAATTACCATTACAGAAACTCCGAAAACTCTAAACAATATCAGATGTGGCCACTGGCCAGTTTTCCTTAATAACACATACCTGTCAACTCTCTAACATTCTTCGGTGTGAGTTTTAGTGGCATATTTATGTTCCCCTGCTGTAGTCAGTAATTATTCAATCTCGCGCGGAATTGCAGTCCTTGTGAATGGAGGTTTATCAGTTTTATGTGCATTTCGGTGGATTTCAACACTAGCAGGCCAATATGGAAACCAATTATGACTCCAGACTTCTCACGCTTTTCTTTACTCAGGGGTTGGAAGCAATGCAATTGCATAAAGACATTTCAAATGATCTTATTTAATTTAAACAATTTAAACAATCATGAAACACATGCATTGCTTCCAACCCCAAAACGCAGGTGAAACTGATAAACCTCCATGCACAAGGACTTCAATTCCGCGTGAGAATCTCTTACATACATATTGATTGAATAATTGCTGACTACAGTAGGGGACCGTAAATATGCAACTAAAACTCACGCCAAATGCGTGAGAGTTGACAGGTATGCGTTACTAATGAAAACTGACCACACCTGATAATGTTCAGTTTTCGGAATTTCTGTAATGGTAATTTAAATGAATGATTGAAAATAGGTCATGACCAATCATTAATTTTAAGGGATAGTTTGAGCTTCACCTATCGCCATTTCACCAGCCACTACTGGTCCACAGTCAGTCTTCTCAGCACACTCTATGCAGATCTTTCAATAAGTAAATGAGGACAAAGATGCACCCATTATCCCATCTCCCCACAACCGGAGCTAATGCATTTATGCTTAAAATAAATAAAATCTGGACCACCACCCCATCTTACCTACTCCTGGCAGGTAACTCCCACTAAGATTAAAGTTCCAGTACCATTGAGATTCTAAAGTATGGATAAATCAGATATGATTATTCATAATGACTTGATTATCAGCGGTATTGTTTAAACTTCACAGTGTGACTATGATACAATATTATCGTAAACACATTTGCAACAGTGAAATTAAAATTGGAACAATTGCAGACCTTGTTGCCAAGGCTGATTGATTTTTTTTGGGCCTTTGGATTTGTCCTTGACTACGCCAGTAAAAAGTAATCATAAGGTTTTCAAACTCTTGTGAATACAACCTTATATTTATCAATTTCATCATTAATGTTTTACTCTGGAAAAAAAGGAGCAGGACAAGCACGGGAATTGGCCCCAGAGGTAACCTTTGTGGATCAAACATGAACCATAGCCAAATGTGTCCTTGAACCACAGCTTTAAATATGGTGTTGTTTTTCTGGTGTCTTTTACAATGCATGCTCACTACACTATGCTACCAAAACAAAAAACTCATTCTGTACAAATGTCTTTGGCTCTCACTGTTCCCTTTAAATAAAGCACATCCAGAATTTTCTGAATTTATGATCACAGATTTACCCAGCATGGCTTGCTTTTAATACAGCATTCAGAATATTCAGAAAAAAACATTACAATCTGGCCAAAGCTATAAAATGAACACTTTGCAATGATTTCTTTCTTATCTCTGTAGTACAATAAATACCGTGATAAATAAATAGCCGCTGTTTACAATTTGCAGATGTCATTTTTCTCTTAAAACTTTGAATAAATGTCAAGGTTCTTGGGAGGAAACTATTCTTTCCCTGAATTATTTATTATTATACAAACATAATTATTATAATCATTATGTCAAATAAGATTACATTATTTATCACATTTACAGTTTCTATTGATCGTAATTAGATGGGGATTTCTTTCCTGTCTTGTGCTCCATTAGCTAGCAGTAAACTGCATTGTCCTGATCACATGATGTTTATATACTGACTGGTGCAGACGATACCGAGCTGGCCCTGGACTCTCGAGATTTGCGGGTTGGTATGGTTACTACACAACACGAGATGCCGACTGTCGCCTCCGGCAGCTCCTCCTCCTCGGTCCATTCGTTCAGATCAGGATTGTAAATCTGCACGCATTTCTTGTACTTCTTCTCAATCTCATTCCAGCCGCCCAGGAGGTAGATCTTGTTGTCGAGGGTCGCGATACCGGCAGTGCTCACCCCTGTGTGCAGGGGGGCAGTATAGCTCCACTGCCCATTGTGAGGGTTGTAGCACTCAACTGCCAATACATCCACCCTCTCCCCGCGGCCTCCAAGCTGACTGCCACCCAGGACGTAGGTGCGGTCAGCTATGCTGACGGCGCAATGCCAGCCTCTCGGGGTGCTGAGACTGTTCTTGTCCTGCCAGCTGTCGGTGGAGGGATCATACGCGCATACAGAGCGCGAGTAGGCGTTGTTGATGTAGCCTCCGGTGACAAGGATTTTACCGTCAATTACCGTGCTGGCATGGCAGCACCTGGCCACTTCCATGGATGCTTTCATCTGCCACTGGTTGGAGGACGGTACATAGCACTCAACTGAGGCTTGGGGTCCCTCGGAGTTCCGGCCCCCGACAGCAAACAGCAGGCCGTTGTAAGCGTTGAGGCTGAAGTGGGTGCGCTTCTGAATCATGCTGGTCAAATGGATCCAGGTGTTGAATCTAGGATCATATCTGAGAAACGAGACAAGGAATTGTTTGGTTTCTTTAATGCAGTAGTTCTCATGTTAAGTGCAGTGTATTCCATCTTTGCTGGTTTTAATTTAATTGAGAACACAACTGCACTCCCAATTTAGAAAAATAAAATAAAAATAAAAAAATTGCTATGCTTTCATGCCTTCTGGGATTCAACAGGTTATTTATCCTCTTCAGCTACAGTACTCACAGCTATGCAGTATGCACTCCATGATATTGTGCCGTATGGCATATAACTACAAAGAGGTCAAATCTGCAACCTAACATCACAAAGGTAAAAACAGAATCAACAGGATATCCACTGAAAAAGTGCATACATTACCACTAAAATTAACCATTTTGTCAATCATAGAAAAGCAAATGATTATGAACCAGACATATGCCATTATAAAGTTTTTATAATTACAGTAATTATTATTCACTTTAAAAATACAAATAAATATTGAAGAAATGTACTTATGTTCAACATATTCGAGTAGATGAGAGATTAGACAGAATGAAAATTAACATATTCACATAATGGTTCCTTAAACATCAGTAGGAATCACAAATTTTACCTCTTCCACCTGGGATTTGTCATCAGAGGGATTATAGCTTTGCGCTCACCTTGCCTTAAAGCGCATATACTTCTCCCAACCCGTTCCCATTTACGCTTCTTAATTAGCAACTAAGTGTTAATTCGTTCAGTTGCAAAGATTAATTGGTACAATTATTGACCATTTCCCCCGGCTTACAATAGTTAATTGCAATAATTATCAAGCATTTCCTGCCCACATTAATGGGGACATAAAACGTCAATGTCTTTCCAAGCTTCTGAATTCCTGTAGCTCACAAAATGATGTATTTTTTCTGTGTCAGTGTCTGATCAGCTTGATACGCCTAACAAAACGTTTAAAAAGATGTGGTTTTGCCAACTCAGGTCCGCGAGTTAAGTTTGCTTATGTAAAAATAAAACTCTGTTTACAACCAGTGACATTACCGTAATGCACTTAAACTGTTTCTGATTGATGATTAAGATGTATAGCTTTGCGTCAAAGAGGAAGGCTGCATTATGAGATTGCATGAAAAGCAATTAAGACATTTTCTCAAAATGCTGTCTTGAAGTAGAATGTTATGTGGTAAATGCTACTGAAGATGGTGATTGGGTATGGTTTAGAATTCATTTCTAATTAATTTATGAGATGATTACCATTCATGCAATCTCATATTGTAGTGTGCCTACAACTCTCCTAGAAGCTGGGCTACTAAGACCTCATTAATGATTATGCAACCATGATAGTTTGAATGATTTTAAACGTATGCCATGAGTCGAACTTTCATGATGCACCAAAAACCAATTTGCTAAATTATTCAATTACTAACGTTTTGACGTAAGAAATGTTGGTAATTTAATAAATTAATAATTATCACATTGCAGCAACCAGTGTGCAACAGCACTTCCCACGAATGTAGCCAATTCTTTTAAACGCTGAAAGCATTTTGATTAAGTGCAATCTTAAAATAAATTAGGCTGCACTGCTGAAAAAAATGCTAAAACGGGAGATGGAATTTAGAGAGAGTACTGGATTAATGAATAATTAGTTTTTTTCCATCCCTACAATATCACAATTAAGTACGTTGTCAATGTAGCCCATCAGTGATCTCGGTCATTTCTTCATAAATACAGGCTATATATTTGCCTTGATTATTGAGTAAATGAATTGTGTGATAATAATCAAGTGATCTTAAACAGGAACAGCTTTAAAGCAATTATGCGTTTAAGGGCTAGAGGCTGATGGCAGGGCATTGAAAATCCAAAAATGCTGGCGTATGCAGTACTAACATGCTACCCAAAATAAAAGTAAAAAAATTGCCAGTTTCAAAACTGGGCCGTGCAAGCAAAAGCTAAGAAAAGAAAAAGCCTCAATACAGTACTAAATAAACTAAAAAAAAACACACAATTAAATCAAGAAAACCATGCGAAAACTCACCTGCAGAAATTACTGACTGCGTGCTTAGCTTGATTTCTGGCATCATTCTGGTCTTCACCGCCAGCAACATAGAGGAAGCCATCCAGGACAGCCACGCACTGGTTAAAGCTTTTAGCAGGCATCTCCGTCAGTTTGTTCCAGATACCATCAAGGTCTCTGTAGAGGACATCTCTGCTGAGTGACTTCTCTGTCAGGGCGGGACGCCCTCCCACCGTCAGTAAGACACGAAGGCCACCACGGAGCTTAGTCCGCCTGGACTGGAGGATGTTCTGCTGGTACGGCAGCAGGTGGTAATTCATGGCATCCACCAAGAGCCGGTGGCACTCACCGTCATTCATCATTCGAGGAACGCTCTGCACATGGTTCACAAGGTCCTGGGCAGAGATGGTGCCGAATCGAATGTTGTTCAGCAGGTCAGCGGCATACTTCAGCCTCTTCTCGTCAAAGTCGAGCCACTTGATCGCGATCTGGAAGGCGGTGATTTCAGAGGGCAGCTGCAGGGAGTCGTCCATGAGGAAACTGCTGATCTGCTCATAGGTGAGCTTCAGGAACTGCTCCATCTCTGAGAACTCGATGAAGTTCTCCCTCATAAACCTCTGCGCTGCTTCCTTAGTGCTCTTAAGGCCATAAGTATCTGCAATGTTAACCACGTACATGCAGTTCTCCACATTGATCTCCTGCGTCAGGAAGTCACTGCACATCCTTACCAGACTCTGAATCTGAAGGAAAATGGCCACCGCGATGGTGCTCCCAATGGTGTACAGGGACAGAGTCAGCTTGCCGGAGTATGCATATGTGATTGCGGTGGCGAGACCCACAGGAGATAAATCATTGAGGTCCACTTGCTGTATGGAGGAATCTTTCTTCAGTATATTTTGAATGTATTCACTGCAGGAGGCCATCACAACCTTATGCACACTGAAGGATTTTGTCTTGGTGGCCACAGTTAAGTCACACAAGAAGCTGTCTTGCCTCATGGTGTTCAGACCCTCCAGGAGGTTTGGGCAGTACACAGGATCATTTACCTCAGTTGAGATACAGCTGAAGCCATTCCCTCCCTCTAAAAGAGTGTTGAGACCATTCATTTTATTAATGGGTCCATCCTCCACTATCAGTGACATCTCGGTGATGTCTCCTTTGTTCTTTTTGGAGGTCTTGTTCTTCTTCGGTGCCATGACTGCTTCAGTAGGTCACAGCCAAGACCTAAAAAGGTTTAAGGTTATGTTCATATCTGTTTCATATATTTATACGATTAAGTAAGTCAAGACAATAGCATGCCAGTGATATTACTTAATATTCTAGCAATGGAAAAAAAGTGACTTCATACCATCTCCCTGAGTCCTTTAAAACTATTTATGTTTAGTAGGCCCCATATACTCTTAACTTGACAGTGGCTGATGCATTTGTCAAGCACATAGGGGACTACACATTTAATTGGGAACATGTTTGCAATTTGTGAAGAAAATAAGCTACCTTCCTTGCACAGCTTTGTTAAGAAGGGTGCGGTGTTTAATCCGAAGAATTCCTATTTGTCTACGCTGAGAGGGAGCCGGTGCTATTTAAGGTGCACAGCGCATGTGAAGCAAGCCTTTCCCAACTTCCCAGGACACGCCAACAGCAGCTCAAACGCTGGCAATGAAACCAGAATAAGAAGTAAAATTTCAAATTCAACAACATAAATAAGTCTAGTAGTTTACAAGTTCTGACAAACTGGTTGAATTCCCAGAGATAATACCAGCCTTTATACTTTGAATAGTTAAATTCACCAAGCCGTAATCCAACATTCCATCCTTTGCATCTGTCACAATTTATCAACACCAGCTCCAAGAATAGACGCACCGCCAGACTCAACCACCGTGTTACTCTGAAAGATTTTGTACTAAGAGGGCCTGTCTTCATTCCTTCTAAAGTTTACTCTAGCTATTCAAAAACGATGAAACATTTGATTGCAATATGCCAACTACAAATTCATTAATCCAGTCATAATCTCAATAGGCCAATAGGATAATCATATTTTTTTAATTTTTAAAGAATAATTGATTGACTTACATGTAGCCTAAGTCACGACCATCGTGTAATATTTGTGTAGGAAGGTAACCATAATTAACAACAAAACTCATTTGAAGGAACTTAAGCGATCAGGCAACATTCCTTAAACTAGAAAATTAATGGCATATAAGGACGTAATACTGACTTATGCCGTTGCATAAAAGAAGCATAATATTTTAACAAGTAGATAAATGATAGCGACCATGCAGAGAAGACACTTGCCTGATAGGTAGCGGTGAATGAGGAGTAAGTTGGTGGTGAACTGACCTAGACCTCCAAGCCTTGCGAGGAGCAGAGAGAAAGAATCCGAGTTTGCCTGTAGCGAACTGGCCTGGCAATTAACCCCTCCTCTTACTGACAGCCGGGTACGGAGAAGATTGTGCAATAAGGTAGTGGGACCCATCTTCTATTTCGGTTCGACCCCCGTAGAGTCAACATCCATGGTAAACCGAGCAATCGGGCCTATTACATCAAATGAAGCCTACGCCAAAATGTGAACATGCGAATAGCAAATTCCATATTAAAATAGCAGTATGTGGACTACCATGCCGCTCAAACTTATAGGCCACCTTTTTTTGTTTCCTTAAGCGAGATTTTTATTTGAGTGTATCGTTTGAACATCCGAAACAACAACTTTTAATTAAATTTTTTTTTTTTGAGTCTGATATGCATTTCACTCAGCTAGTCCCAGCTGAGTTTAGTGGCGAAAGTTTTCAGCAAATAACCAAAGTTCATAATGTACACGTTCATGGTGCTATTTGTGATTAAGGTTGTGTTCCTCTACATTAATACGTCTATACGTAGTGTTAAACCAAATTAACTCATCACATTTCATGTTTCAGGGTTTGTCTCCTTCCCTGTTTCTCTGCTGAGTGCTCAAGCCACCGCCCCTATAAAACGTGATGACTGAAAGTTTGATGTTTCCAATTAGCAGGTGCGCTGTTCATGTGGTCGATTGTGATGGCTGCTGCAGATGTAAAGAAAGTCTTGCGATTAAAAGGTTACCTCAAAGAATCATCAAATTCCGAAACGGTATGTTAAAAAATGATTATCCGTCATTTAGGATTCTTCGAAGTGTATAGTTCCCACTTCAAAACCTTTTAGACTATAAAAAACTACTCGCGCTAGAATCTCTGCTTGGGGCGCGTAAATTGACCATGCTCTATTGTCAATGTTACCTCTTTTGCCTGGGGGTAGGCTATTGATTGAAACTCGTGCAGTTTCCTGAAAATAGACTACTTTGGGCCGCACCGATTTGTAAAGCCCACTGCATTTTAGCCAAAATGGGATTTGTAATTTGTTTTGACCTTATTTTAAATTTGCTTTTAAATTCTGAAAGGATATACACGTGTTTGATCAGGCCCCCTGCTTGTGCATGGTACTGACAGTTTTATTGTTGACGTGGAGACAATCGTATGCTGGAGTGTGATCGGCAGTTGACCTTGAGGGATCGAATTTATTTATTCATTTTTCTATTTATCTGTTTTTCAATTTCCGCTGTGTTTCTCATTCTGTTAAGTTTACAGGTTGAGGGCTGTTGATTCAGAAAGCAGGCATGTGGTGGGTGAGGATTTCTAAAAATAAGACGCCCTCCTCTGCACCCCAGTATCCATTTCGGACCTCAGTCCACTAGGGTCGCTTCTGAAATCCGGATCAAATCCCAAAAACTTAGAAAGGAAAACTAATGAAAGGAGGGAGAATATTCATAGAAACGCTGAACTAAAATTTGGGTTTCAGCTTTCGGGCCTTTGGGGAGAAATATAGGACTGACGGTACATTGTAATTCGAGTGTCTCGGCATGGTGCCATCTGCCAGTATGTTGCCGGCCTATTGGTGCGGCTGACAGCCTCGTGCACCCGCCCTGGCTTGTGAGGTCAGCTAATTCTTTTCTCTGCAAAGGCACTTGCCGACATTAGCATTGCCCATTTATAGTACATAGTAAGGGATGGCTGGTTCTGTAGTCGCCCATTCCCATACATAGCCCCTGATCTCAGTGCACACTCAGCTATTCTGGCTTTTAAGATATCGTATGGTTAGCTGCCTCACCATATTCGGTAGCTCCGGCTGCAGTTTTTTCAATGGAGTCCCTCATTTTTAATTTTGAGCATACTCTTAATGTCTGGTTGTAGTGTTTCAGCAGAATGGGGTTTGTCATGTTACTGAGATGAATGGGACTGGTTGTTTTACGCTGCCAACTCTGCAGCACTCGCTTAGATCAGAGATCAAGTCTATGCTGCAGGAGATCATCTTAGGGCATGAGATGTAAACGATCAGCATTTTGTTCTGTAACTTGCCATGAAATATGTCAGGTGTCCACATGGTTATGAGAGAGGGTAAATTGTGTTTAGCTTGCATTATGAAGTTTTTGTCTGTCTCGTAATATGCAGTCCAGTATTTTTTTTTTTTTTTTTTTTTTTGAGGACCGTGTAAATGTAACTCTGGTTCATCTCTTCAGATACTGAAAACCTTGAAGAGACTACAGGACCTGGATATAACCCTGAACGTCTTGGCAGTAAGAGACTACTGTGATCGTGGCCAGTTTGGCTGTTTGGCATGCCCTGACCACTTTCCTTAAGTCCTCATTTTGAAGTTCACTATCAATTAAAAAAAGCCTTTTTTCTTGTTTGTCAGGACACAGGGATAGGGAAAGCTGTCAATGCTTTTCGAAAACATGTGGATGCTGGAGAAATTGCAAAGTCATTAGTTAATCAATGGAAAAAGTTAGTTCCCAAGGACTCCTCCAGGTATCATGCATAGTCTCTTCCTATGCATTGTGAATAAATGTCAGAATCTATCCACTTCAATTATTAGTGTGGTTATATCTGTGTTATCGGTATTTATCATATACTTCCTTATAAATACAGGGAATCTGCACCTGTGATGCAAGCGTGAGGCACGAGGCTGTATCAGCCCGCAGGCAAAAATCCCGTATCTGCCCGCCGGGCAAAATCCGTATTGGAGTATATGATAAATGGAACATGATATTGGCATGTTCATATCACACCGTGTATCAAACCTCAACCAGTATCAGCCCTCGAGCTAAAGCTCTTGGGCTGATACTGGGGTCTCGGGTTGATACAGGGTGTGATATGAAAATGCCCATATGATATTCTCTATGTACTTTCGCATTATCAGTTTAGTCATATGTAATTAACATGAGTGATTCTTGGACTTTGATCCTCAGTGCTGTCCAGGAACAATCAAGGAGTTTGAGGGAAAACCATAAAGACCAGCCGAAGATCCATGAGAATAAGTCCACAAATGGTAAAAATTTGGAAACCACAAGTTTAGCTGTAGAATACAAACCAGAAAATGGTCACAAAAGGAGCAAAGTTTCTATCAGGCATGAGAGCAGAGGTGGAGACTCCTCGCCATATCAAAAAAATGACCACAAAAAGGATAGAAGCAAAGTCTCATCCCCCAAATGCTCACAACCATCTGTGCTGATTCCAAATGTTGACTCCAAATTCAAGGAAAGCGGGAAAAAGGCTGTGTGCAATATCACAAATGGCCAAGAAAACAAAAGTTCTCTGAAGGACAAGAAGCTCCTCAGGGCTCGAGAGGCACCTACGGAGTGCAAGGAAAGGGAGACACCATTAGACTGGAACAGGGGGCTGGATGCGGAAGTGAAAAACTTGAGACTAGAGGAGAGGAATGTGGCCAAGATGAAAAAAGACTGCACTAATGAGAGCCAACCTAGTGAAGAGTCTGAAAAGCCCGCGATGTCCTTTGAGTCTTATCTATCCTATGACCTTAACATTCCCAAAAGGAAAAAGAACCCTTGTAAAATCCAAAAAGCCGCAAAAAAGCTCAAAGTTTCGACTGCTGGAGTGGAGCCCCTAAGGAAGTCCTCCAGTTGGAAAAGCAAAACTGAGCAGCCGGAAGATGCTTTTCAGGACCCCTCCAAGAAGGTGACGTTTATGTATAATGAGCTTTGGGGGATGCTCCTTGGTTCATATGTTTCTGTTGGGTGCATGTCTGTGTTCTTGTTTGTTTTCCAGACGACATCTGGATCTGTGATGGACTTGCTTAACATTCCATTACCAACCTTCTTACCAGACAGTGAAGACTTTACTAGTTTCCCATATTTTGAGAAGAAATGTAAGTATGAGATGCAGCTGTGGTGTTTGTACATGAAGGAAGCATCTATCTGCCCCCTTTACAATACCAGTGCTTGTCTTTTTCTTTAAGTAAATTTGGCAACTTTGGCATGAAAATGAATAAAAGTGATAGGCTTTTTTTTTTTTTTAAGAATTGGGTGATGGGGTACGGCTAGAATTTGGTCTTAACGATTTTATTCCTCCTTGCATGTAAATCTGCTTCTTTGAACTCAATTTGTCCTGAATTACTTTTTTAACCCTCTGCAAAGGTTTGTTTGAGTTGCGATCACCCTAATGCAATTGATTATTTATTTTCTGTCCTGGAGCTCAAATGCCCTGTTGTGACTGCTGCCCCACTGAGCCAAACTCACATTTCCTAAACAACATAATCTCTCAGCTGAAGATGAGTCCTGTACTGTTAGCGAAGAAGCCCCCATCTTCACCGGTCAGAGACTGAACAAGAAGATGCTGGTGTATTCTGGCGCGAAGACCACCTTCTTGCCCACAATGATGAGCCTATACCAGCAATGTATACGCACACTCCAGAATAACATTGACTGTGAGTACTGGCTTGGTTGAGAGGGTCCAAGTATGGCTACATGGAGTGTGTCCTCCATAACATCTGGGACACAAATGTTTTTAAATTTGCTGCTGTGCACTACTTTAAATTTATTGCAACCACACGTTGGTCAAGTGCCGATTTCTTGCTTTTTTTCCTTCATTAATAATTTGATTTCACCAGCGCTTTTTCTACACAGCCCCTCTCTCAATTTCAAAGCAATATCATTGTCCCAAATGGCACTGTTTTTTTTTTTTTTTTTTTTTCCACACAAATAGCTGTGGACAGTCCCCTCATGAATTGTGGGTAGTTGAATCCTGTGTGGTGTCTTCCAGCACTTTACGAGATTGGTGGGGTGCCATTTGAAATTCTAGAGCCGGTGCTGGAGCGCTGTACCCCGGAACAACTGGTCCGTATTGAAGAATGCAATCCGGTAATCTATCTCTCCGCTCCCGGCTCTGCGTCACAATTTGCCTTTCGTTATAGGCCTCCCCCTTGTGGTTACTCCAGAAGTGAAATACCCTGTGACATTGCTCACTTGATCTGATCGGTTTAGAGTCCACAAGAGCCTCTCTGGCGTACTGCATGCGCTTTCATTCTAGGTGACTGATTGCCTCTTGTCAGTCTTATTTTTCCCAAATGCACTACTCCTGGATTATCTTCTGTGAAAATTAATTAAATTTAAAATTAAGCTCTTGATCTGCTCTTCTTATACCCGAACCTGAAAGAGCGGGTGTATATAGTAATAACAAGGATTTTGTCTGTCCGTTCCCCCTCCCAAAGACATTTGTCTGACCGATATCTTAAATTTAGCCTTGGATTGTTTTCAGTCTTTGCGCACACATTCTGGATTAATGGGAGAGGTGCTGTGCCAAGTTCCATCAAGATCAAATAATTTGTTTTGAAAATGAATACATTTGACATTAAGATGTTGCACATTTCTTTCCCGATATTCATATCTGTGCTTTGTAACCTTGTATCATTTGTGAACAAGCGAAAGTGGTCATTGTGTTCCGATATGTTAAAAATGGCATCAGAAACAAACATGAAACATCAACTCGAAAAATATTTTGCCGTTTCCAAGGCATAGATGCCCTCATGTAAATTTCATTGCTTGAGATTCAAAGTAAGGGGTTTGATCAGGCAGTTTACAGCATAAAATGTTTTTGATTTTAAAAACTAAAATGACAGGTAGCCTGAATGGATCTGCGACGATGCTGATCAGTGTGAAGGAGAAGGAAAACTTATTGTTTCAATGCATTATTAAAAAGTCAGGAGTCTTTGAACTTATAGAATTTAAAATTAACCAATGTAAATAAGCTTCAAGGAAAATATAGCCATCTTGAAAAATAAACACTTGGAAAGCCAATTGATAGGCCATGAATTGGCATTTTTGTACGTTTTATAAATCGTTTAGCAAACTAAATTTGCTCGAAATAAAATTTTGCATACTGTGTTTTCTGATGATATAGTATGAGCCTACTGGTAAATTCCAAGAGGAACGATTTAAAACATGATGCCTGGATCTAGTTTTTCTCCCACCTTTGAACGGTCTCATAGGTCTTATCAGTTTTACATCCCCAGAGTAGACATGGGAAAGGATGATGAGTTGGGGTTATTGGTGAGCTCTGCTCACTTTTTCACGGTAGCAAACTGCTTTATTTTTAATGAAATGCTGTTGTTCTGTGCACCTGACCACCAGAGTAATAATGTTGCCGAAACCACAAATTGAAAATTACAAATTGATAATTTAAAGTTCTCATTTGCTGTGATTGGATTGATCTTTTCCTTTGTTGCTAAACTGAGTTGCTTGGGGGTGGGGGGGGGGGGTCGGTCGGTCGTAGTGTTTACAGGAAAAAATGAATGGTCTCTCTTGCCGCAGGTGTACATCGGAGATACCAACCACCTGTGGGAAAGGCATTGTCAGAGAGACTTCAGAAATGGCTGTCTGGAGGAGTACGAGTCCTGGAGAGAAATGTACCTCCGGCTGTCCCAGGAGAGGGAACGAAAGCTGAAGAAACTGACAAAGAGCATCGTCTCTGCTTACTCCGGCAAACCGAAAGGTGGGTGTGTGCGCGCGCATGTGTGTACGACAATTCCAGTGCTGGAGGGCCAGTGAGTGTGCAGGTGTTTGTTTCCACCAATTGGCCTGGCTACATGATGTGACTGCTCAGGTTTTATTAACACTAGCACCAGCTTTTGCCGATAAGTTTGGAATAAATGTTTGTGTAGGGATGCAGAAAATTTTATACAGCTGTGTTTCATGCATTTCTCATGAAAATGTGGCTGCCTTAAATATCCGATGGCATACATGAAACGATTATATGATTACAGCCTGAAGGTGGCATGAAAACCTGAAACGGATAAAGCAATTCGATTAGAGAGGGATGCCGGTTAAAATTTTAGACTCCCTAAAAGGTTAATGCACTGCGCCCTTTGAGTCAAACATGTCATTACATTGAAACCTATTAATATTAAGACCCAGTCATAATTACCATTCCATAATTCCAATTTTTTTTTTTTTTATTATGCAGCCAAATGTAGCATGCAGCAGGCTATGAATGTAAGAAACTTTGTTGTATATCCCTGTGTACAATATTGTGCAACACTGTCAGATCTTATAATATGAACTCTTAAATCAAAAAGTGACTCTCAAATTTCAGGAAAACAAAATTATTTAGTATGACTTGATACATAAAATGTAGCTGAAGTGGTCGGTCACTAAAAACTTTGTAAACTAATGGCCTACATTGTAATGGTAGTCCATTGATTGAGCAACCAGGCAGAGCATATCATCAGAGCGTGATCTGCAGTCTCAGCAAAGTGTAGTATTGACATCTGTGTATACTATTTGGTTTGGTCCACGCTACCATATACAGTAAAACGGCAATTTTTCAACCACAATATCTTGGGCAGTTCTTAACCAATCTGTCTCGTAGGTGGGTGAGCTACAATTGCTGTTGGCTATCTCCGTACTGATTTAGCTACAGCTAGGTTGAGCCATTAATATGCTGTAGGTACCTGTTAAAATTTAGGATAGAAAATTATGACGTTTGTGTAAAAATATCTCAGTCTATGTTAAACAGCTCCCGACATAAGACCCCTCCTCTGTTGGTTGTTCTATGATTCGTGTGCTTTTTATCCTTTTAAGGCTGTGCTATTAAATTTTAAATGTGGCGTAAAACATGAAGTTCCTATAGAAAGGCTGATACTGCAACAGCTAATTGTCAGCAGCGCATTGAGTTGCATCAGTGTCCTGCGGCTGGTTATGCTTGCTAGCGAGCCTGTTCTGTGGACTGCTGGCCATAGAAACATCGTCCACCGTCAGTATTGGCTGGATCAAAGTAGGTTGACATATTCCAATTTTGTGATTAATGTTTATATTGCGTTAAACTAGACTGGAGTTGTTCAGCAACGAGGTTAGTAATGTCTGCTTATGCCTTTGTTTTCATTTAATTTTTATTTTGTAAGGTTGTTGTCCATTTTTGCTTGCCAAATGCATGGTATTTAGATACTCATTAGCTGTGGTAAACAAGCAGCAGTTTTAACTAGCTGTCGTTGGATAAATGTGTGTAACTTCACATTACACGGTAACTTTAGCTGGACTAGGCCAATATGCAGCCTAAAGAAACAGAATTGCCTTTAATGTTTTTCATGATTAATGACTTTGTTAAGCTGGTACTCGTGGGGTCTCTAAACTGGTTAACTGCAGGATTTGTTGATGGATTAATGCGGTTTTTCATGTCCTCTGTACTACAATTTCCATTTATTCTGCATATTTTGATCATGACATTCTCTTAAATTTTGAACTCAAACACCTAACACCTGAGTGTTATTCATGGGTAAAGCTATTGAGCTGGTTCATATTATGAAAGAGGTTCCCTGTATTGACGCTCTGCATGTTTAATGCATACTTGACTATGTCTCAGGCTAAGGCCACCATTTTGATGAAGGCATCCTTCCCTCACTGCAAGGTGTTCTTTGGGAAATCCTGTATCTCTGGGGTGTTCTTGATGTTTTCAGTGAACTGTTGCACTGCTGTGAACTCATCCCCAGTGAAATTGATCTGAATACTTTACACTGAGGTCTTAAAGGAAGTACATCCATGCTTTTCCCTGCTAATGCTTCCCTGCAGCAGGTTAGCATTGGTCTGGCCATCTGTTGCCAATGCCTATAAATAGCAGTAAACTGCATCCAGTCAAAGGGGTTAACCGAGAGGCCCTGTCGCCGATTACTGCAGCCTGGTAAGGCTGGAATTTGCACTTACATCATCCAGCTTTTAAGAGATTTATTTTTAATGCTCATGCTTGCAAGTACACGTACAACACTTTTATCATTGAGTTTATGATAAGGTAATGTCAGGAAGGTCATTTTTATTGTTTAGGTAGTCACCTCTGCCAAGGAGGTTATGTTTTCAGTCGTGTTTGTCTGTGTTCACTGGATGACTCAAAAAGTTATGAACGGATTGGCAAAAAACTTAGGTAGGACGATAGGTGGCAGTCCAAGCATGACTTGATTCAATTTTGTATGTGATCTGAAACACATTCTGGATTCTAGATCCGAAAGGACCAATGATACAGACAAATCGTGCGGTGGAGATGTGCGCTTTACCGAGTGCCCCTCTAGTTCTGACCTGACTTCACTGAGACTGACTGAATTGTTTTGTCTCTGTTCCTGTTCTCATCTCTGCTGTCATCAAAGCCAGACCTCCTTTTGCAGATTTCAGCCACCCTGGGGTCCTTCCAAAGGATGCAACACAACCTTGGACTAATATTGCCCCAAGGACAAAAGCTATGTTCCTTTCACAGCCTCTCTAATCAGCATAGCTTATTCTAGTCATAAGAGGGGGAGTAACTCTGATTTAGCATTAGGATTGTATGAGCCTCATTCATTATGGACTAAAAGAACTGGTCCTGCATCTCAGGTTCATTTCACGCTCTCATGAGCTGCTTAAAGAATGTGGGTCCTACTTGTCTAGCCTTTATTTTGGTAGAATGGGAACAGTTAATGGTCTCTGGCCCACAGTTTATGGTACATCTCCCCCATTCAACAACATGGAGGTACAAACTGTTCATCAAACAATTGACTCTGCTGCTCTGTCCTCAGGTCGCCAGGTGAAGTTGGCATTCATTAACTCGGCTGCAAAGCCTCCCAGGAACGTACGGATCAAGCAAGAACTGCACGGCACAGCTGGGCCTGTGATGCCATCCAGCCTGCCGGATCGGCCTAGATCAGCACAGGTCTTGGACCGAGCCAGGTTAGTCAACCGACTATGTGTCTAAATCCAAGAAGGTCATACTACTTCTGTACAACACATTCGTCAGACCACGTCTAGAGTATTGTGTACAGTTCTGGGGACCATACTTTAAGAAAACTATAGAGGCTCAAGAAAAGGTTCAGAGAAGAGCCACAAAGTTAATTCCAGGTATAAAAGATGAAAGCTATGAGAAGAGGCTGAAGATCCTTAATCTCTTAAGTCTTAAGGAAAGGAGACTTAGGGGTGATCTGATTGAGGTCTTTAAATATGTTATAGGGATTAACAGAGTGAATTATGTGGGATTACATATTGAACTCACGGTCACAAATGGAAGTTGGTCAAGAGTAAATTTAGCACTGATATTAAGAAATATTTTTTCACACAGAGAGTAATCTCAGTGTGGAGTAGCTTGCCTGACCATATTGTTGAGGCAGAAACCTTGGGGAATTTTCAAGAGCAGGCTTGATTTAGCGCTAGATACCATTGAGTATCGGAAGTGATGGATTCACCATAGTAATAAGAAGCCAGTGAGCCTAGCTGGGCTGAACGGCCTGTTCTCGCCACTTATGTTATGTTATGTTATGTTACTTATTCAGCCAAAGTTCACTCCGCAGTTTTAGCCATTGTAGTGTTCTGAACTGCGGCTGTTCTGAGGCCTTGGCGCTGTGTGTTTTCAAAACAGGACTGCTCAACTCAACCGTCTTTTCACACCAAGAATGGAACAGAAGGAAAAAACAGAACTAGTTCAGAGTACTCTAACAGCGAAATGGAAGGGATTTGGATTCAGTGTGGACTGGCTCTTGGACATGAATGGGTTCAAATTTTTTAATAGACGCATTTTTGTTCTGTTTTTCCGTTTAGCCTTTGGTGTGAACAGGTCTCGAGACAGCACTGATGTGACCTTCTGTCTTGGGCAGAGAGAACATTGTGATTGAACAGCAGTTCTCACTGTGGTGACTGCAGTTTGAGAGGTAGACTGCTATGATCCTGAGGTTGCTGATGGAAGCTAATGGTACCAGTACCAAATTTTGTATTTGCTCTGAGTCTTCTTTTATTGATTCATTTATGCATTTTTTTTTTTATTGCCAAGTAAGGCTGTGTTCACTCAACTTTGACATCTAGGCGTGACATGGAAATGCTATCCTTGTCTTTAGGACGCTGGCTATTAATGTGGCTCTGTAACTTTAGTCCGAGGACTGTTGATATGAATGAGCATACCCGTAGCCACAGCTTTTCAGGAAGGAAGTGGCTATTTTTACGCCAGTCGGCATGCGCAGTTAGTGTCAGGGTTAGGGTCATGGTCCCCCGAAGCCAGGCATTTTCCATTTGAGGAGTCCAAGATTGTTCATTGCGCTTGCGCATGTAGAGGTTCATAAGAATAACTAATTGGAGTACATTAACAACTGGCGTAAAAATAGCCACCACCTTCCATGAAACGTGGCCGAGAAATAAATTGTGACGCACTGGAAACCCTTTGTAAGCCCATAATGGACTTGGGCCTTCCTCATGCCTTTCAAAGTCGTGTTACTTTGATGAAAATAACAATGAAGACCCAGATGATGATATTACCGCGGCTCGCTGGTCAGCAGTTAAGTGGGTGAGACACATGTTTGAGGAGGCGGAGGAGGATTTTAAAGGTCCCCTATTATGCCACCAGCTGCACCGCTAATTAGCCATTATGAGCCAGTTCAAAATCTCCCCTTCCAGACATCACATGGGGGAGTGACCACCCGGAATAATGAAATCTGATTGACTGCTTGGCTGAGGGTGATCAGTTCTTCTTGCCTCTGGTTGGTTACCTCCCCGTGTGATGTCGAGGGAAAAGATTTTGAAATGGCTTGAAATAACTAATTAGCTGGGCACCTGGTGCCGTAATAGGGGACTTGAAAGAGTATTGCGGCAAACCAGGGGTAATGATTGACCTGTCTGGCAGTGTAACGCTGTTACCAGTGTTTGTGGGTATGACGTGTGACAGAGACAAATTCATATGTGGAACAAAGTTGGAGCTAAACTCTGTCCAGCAGTAAATGTGCGGTTAAAGAAATGAAAACCCAAAGTCACGTCTCGGGAGGAGGAGACGATGATGATGAAGATGAAGAAAATAATAGTTTTTTTGTTTAATTTTCTCTGATCTTTTCTCTTTGAATCAATAATGCCAAAACTATAATGAAGCACTAGCATACCTAAGCTGTTGCTTGCTTCAGTATTTAAAAAATAATATTGGTAAAAATTGACATTATGTCTCTCATACTTTTGTCACTAGCAACAGACTTACCTGTATGAATGGCAATGTGTATTTTTCTATTTTTTTGTAAATTCATTTTATAAAAATGTAAATGAACAGCATGGCAAAGGCAATGGCTTCCAATGAATGCCGAAGTATTTTTTTTTTTTTTTTTTTTTTTTTCATGTTTCTATATGCAACAGAGGCTAAGGTTCTGGTCAACTTTGACAATTCTCAAGTTTTTCAGAAAACCCTCAGGTTTTGCGAGGTAGTTTTGAAGCAATGCCTTAGGTTTTAGAATGCTTTTCCAGAGAGTGCTTTCAGCATCCGTTTTTCAAAACTACATCCATGGTTCTTCTTTTCCCATGTTTATAAGGTGCTGGTGGTTGGAGGGGGAAAAAAGCAAGTTCAGTGTGAACACACAGACCATTTGCCTAATGACAAAATTTCTTAAATGGGATGGAGCAGTTTGACTCCTTTTTAAGGTTCTACAGCTGGGCTGGAAATGTACTTGTTGACTGAATGGTAACTTGGAATGAGCTAATTTTCTGCTACATTTTTGTCATTGAATGAGGTTGGTGAGTTGATCCACGAAGAACATGCTATGGCTTGAATTGGTTAAGTCAGTAGAGCTTACAGCCAGTTGAAAATAAGTACTGCTTGCCAAGTCACTGTGATGGATGGTGACCCTCTTTGAGCTAGGTTGAGTGTCATTTTATCATATGCAAGTGCTGTTCTCAGACGCTGCAATGGTGTACAGTTTGGAACCAGAGTCTGTGCAATAAAGCCATCATAATTCATCCACTTACCACATTAACCTGTTTCTAATTTGTCTAAAGAATATTTCTGTATTGTCCAAAAACCTGACAGTTATGGTATCTGGTACTCAGGAACTTGGTGAAATGTCTGATATTTGCAACAGCTGCTAGCTTTTAACAAACCTTTTGATTGACTGGAGTGCCTGCTCTCCAATTTGGTGTCCCTTATTCAATTTTTCCATTCATTATGCAGTAGAAGACATCTTTTGTAGTGAGCCAGTGTTAGTTTGGACAGACATTTTGTATTTGCTGAGTAATGAGCTCCTCCTGATGGATTCCCATTCAATATTCCGATTGACTTCACAAGATGGAAATTGGAGCCAAATTGCTCGAAATTTACTCAATGTAATCCACTCATTGAGGGCCATTAGTTTCCAAGTAGTATTGTGTGTACTGTTTGGTTTGGACAAACTAGTTTGTCGGGGGTATTGTAGTTTCTCCTGTATCTCGCATTAAATTTTCCCCATCCGCCCAGCACAAAGTACTAACTTATATAAAAATTCCACCATAAGTTCAGCTTAAACTTTGGGTTGTTGTATGAAGATATTTAGTGTCGCATGCTAGTGCATGTTAGGACAAACTTTTTGATTTGCAGGAATTCTTGGCTCTCCAATGTGGTTCTGTTTAGTCAGTTATCGTACTTCACCAAATTTGATGCTGATTTACACTTTTGAAAATTCCGACGTAAACGCATCATTTTGGAACGAGTTTTTGAATTTCCCGAGCCACAGGTAACTAGTCCGCACCCAGGGCTTCAAGTGCCACAACTCCACACAGACTTGCCAAAAATGCTCCCCAGCTCCTCAGATTTGGTCGTAACAAGCTTAAATTTGGAAGAATGGAGAAATAATTTTCATCAGTCCCTGCCAATGCTCAACACCCATGAGCAGTTTGAATGGTTGGCAGACTGATGGAGGAGAGAAATGAATTCTGACAGGACAGACGGACACTATTTCCCTCGTTTTTTTGGTAGGATTTAGTTTCCTATTCAATTTTAATCAATCATTCAATTTATTCGGGAAATTCACACATACACATCACAATAGCAATTTGGCACAATACAATTGGTTCAGTTACATATATGCAAGAAACATGACTTTATAGCTGACTTTATTGCGCCCCCTTTAACCCATTTATTTAATCTTACTCTCACAAACAAAGCTATTCCTAAAATTTGGAAATCTGCCTTTGTTCTCCCTGTACTAAAAGGAGGAGACCCCTCCCAAGTAAATAACTATAGACCAATATCTAAGCTTTGTGCCTTAGCTAAAGTTCTGGAAAAACTTGTAAGCACTCAGCTTAAAGATTTTCTTGAACACAATGAAATTTTATTGCAATACCAGTCAGGTTTTAGGAAAAATCACAGTACAACAACTGCGGCAATTAAAGTAGTAAGTGACATAATTGAGGCACTAGACAATAAAAAATATTGTGCTGCTCTCTTTATAGACTTGTCCAAAGCATTTGATACAGTTAATCCTGCACTGCTAATAAATAGATTATTTGAAATTGGCCTATCTGAACATGCCGTTAGCTGGTTCTCAAATTACTTGTCTGAAAGAACTCAATGTGTTCAATTTGCAGGGTCCTCCTCCTCTTTTCTCTCTATTTCCACAGGGGTACCCCAAGGGTCTGTTTTAGGGCCTATACTGTTTTCCATTTACATAAATGGTCTTTGTGATAATTTACCAAATGCTGAATCTCATTTTTATGCTGATGACACTGTTATTTACTGCTCTGTGCCATCAGCAATACACTCACTTGAATGGCTACAATCTGCTTTTGATGTGGTCCAGTCCCGTTTAACTCAGTTGAAGTTGGTTTTAAATGCAGACAAATCCAAATTCATGATATTCACAAATGGTAAAAAGCCACCCACTGACCCAAAGCTTTCAACCTCTCAGGGGGCTGAAATTGAAATGGTAACTGCTTTTAAGTATCTGGGAATCATTATTGACCAAAAGTTGTCTTTCCAGCCACACATTGAAAATCTGGTATCAAAGTTGAGACTTAAATTAGGTTTTTTCTTTCGAAATAAATCTTGTTTCTCCCTTCTAGCACGGAAACATTTGATCTCGGCAACGTTTTTACCCCTTTTGGATTATGGCGACTTGCTTTTTATTAATGCTCCAGTTCAGTGCCTTAAGAAGCTTGATATTGTATATCACTGTGCATTACGCTTTGTCACAGGCTGTGGAAGCCTTACACATCATTGTACACTGTATGATGCAGCTAAACTGCCGCCTTTATATATCCGCAGAGCTTCCCATTGGTTGATTTTTATTTACAAATCTGTGATTGGGTTACTGCCATCTTACTTATGTTCATATATGTGTAGGAACCATAATCAGTATAGCCTGTGGTCACAAAATATTGTGCAAATGCTGGTACCCAAGGTTCGAACTGAACTTGGAAAAAAAGCTTTTCAATATGCTGCCCCCTGGACCTGGAATGACATACAGAAGGAACTTAAATTGTCAGAGCTGGTTACCTTAGCAAGATTTAAGTCAATCATAAAGGAACGGGAATCTGAGAGTCTCGGGAAATGTGATTGTGTCTAATCCTTTTCTGTTAAAGCCAATAGTTTTCTATTGAATTTAAGCCTATTATAATAATTTATTCGCGATTCATGTTTTATACTGCATACTTTTGTTGCTCATATATACTGTGTGATTGTACTTGTCTGGCTGTAATGTTGGTTTTATTGTTGAAGTTGCTTCATGCTGCCGTCTTGGCCAGGTCACTCTTGGAAAAGAGATTTTTAATCTCAACAAGTCTTTACCTGGTTAAATAAAGGATAAATAAATAAATGAAACATATTTACAAGTTACTTTTAATCCCGGGACAACCCCGAAAACAAAAATGACTGTACCCTCCCACAGATTACCCTGAAACAACAATAATATACACTCTTCACAGGAGGTGGTATTGCCCTAACATACACACGCATACACGCACACACACGCACACACTCACCCTCTTTCACTCACACACTTACTCGGAGTTGATGTGTGTGTCACGGCTGGCAAGTGATCAAGCTGATTATCATCTCCAAAATTTTATTACATTCATCAATTGGAACAATCTAGAGAATGATTACTTGCACGTCTGACGAAAGAAGCCAAAGAAGGCGCAATCTTAATATCTAGTGGTATCTAATGATTCTCTGCATTTTGTTTCCATGTTTAGTGCCAAGTCTTCAGACAGTCGAGCGCGACCTGAGGCCGGAGCCTGCACCAACCAGCCACAGGAGTCCAAGAAGATGAAGAGTGAGTTTATCCATTCCCTACATTTTGGGGACACTTTAGAAATTTCGAGCTCATGTTTGGTAGTACACAACTTCTTGGGACACTGTCCTGTCACAACCGGCAGTCTGACGACATTGTTCACTGAAAACCAAGGCTGCGTCCGAATAGTCAAAAAATTACATCCTATCCACTAAAACCTAACCACTTCTCTTTAACCTTTGTGCAAAACGTCATAAGATACAGAAAAGGTGTAAAGGAGAATTTCCAACGACTTAGGAAGACAACCGCGCTAGTTAGAGAATCCGAATGCACTTACACTAGGCAACGTAATCGTCAGTCCCCTGCCCATCATATATGTTTCTTCACGCGATTGGCCGGATGAATGGTCACCGCTTTAAATATTGCTGCTGCGCAGAATTGTGGGTTAGCGTTACCTCCTTTCTTTTCGAAAAGGATGGTTCTGTGTACCCTATGCTAAAGGAGGTAAAGTAGGAAGCACTGAGACACCTTTCCTTAACATTTGAAGAATTCGAATCCACTTATCATGACTGCCACGTAATTATTTCCAGATCATTTTTTAGGAGTTAGGAACTTTTCTTGGCAAAAAAGACTATTCGGACGCAGCCCAGGCTTCTGTGAATGCCTCCTTCAACAACATCATCAAAACATTCCTGCCTGGGCCCCTGGCACTACAGCTTTGACCCAGTATCCTCCCTACTTCTGTTACTTATCCCACTGCAGTTTGGCTTTGCATGGTCGCTGGCCAGAGGAAGTTGTATTGCTTACAACTTAAAGCGAGACACTTACTGTCCAGGTTTCTTGATGTCATGTTCAATATAATTTATTTTGCCAATTGGCCGTTGCATTTCATGTGTGTACTGGAGGATATTTTATGTACTTCTGCTTTAGGGGTTGGAGACTGTTCTTAAAAAGATTAACTCGGGTAGTAGTTTGATGGATGATGGCTGCACTCTCAGGTTGCTTTGGACGTAGGAAAGGCTGCTCCCTCTGGCACATTTTGCTTCCTGCCTTGTCTGCCAGACTTGCATCTCGGAAGCTGGTGGCTTAATTTTGGCCCTGGCCCTACAGTGTCACTCCAGCGTATCAGTTCTCTCCTGACTCCACAAGTATACCCCTCACCGTAGATTCTTATCATCCAAAGGGGTGAAATAACATTCATTCCATTTTACTTGCGGAAGTCTCTCACTCGCCCCCTCTTGCAGTTTCTTTCTCATTTGCTATATTTACATTGTATTATATCTAACACTTGTGCAAACCTTGCTGTATGACAGTTCTGAGCAAGCAAGGCACAGAGCCATTGTAACCAAGCAAGAATATGAGCAGTTGCCTTCACTGAAACCTGAAACGCACAGCTGATGTTTTTCTCTGCCTCTTGTTTCTTTGGCCGTCTCACTCATTCTGCTTTGTGATTTTTGCTACGGTACTGTACATTGTGGTATGTTTACAGGTAAGGCTATTAAGGGAACTCCTTTCTTTGCCTTGGAAATCTATTGTCCCTTATCATAGATAACCACATTTTCGTCGAGGTGAGTATGTACCTGCAGGGAAACAAGAACTGCAGTTGCGACATTGTACCAGTAGAGGGCAAATGTGCTTCAGAATAGTTGCAGCTTGCGAAGAGGGAGAGAGGCTTCATTACCTCCCATAATAAGTGAAGATGTGCTGCTTTTCACTTTTTCATTGCATTTATAGCTGTGTTTTTCCATCAATACTGCGGGCTCACTGTGTATGCTAGTTTATGTTTCAACCACAATTGCAATTTGAAAAAGCTGTTACTTTGTCATTTTAATTAATTAAGTGTAATTCATGCTCAGGAGTTATTTAAGCCACATTTAAACCAAAATATCCGGACATGCTGTGAAGAGTAGAAGACCCTGAATAAGTTGTTTATTTTGTGCATTGCAAGTAATTTGAGGCAGTGCCACCTCTAACTGATCAAATAAGACGCTGAGAAAGCCATTAAGCTCTTAGCTGGATTCCTCGGCGCAAATGTTTTAACACCATAAAATCTTTGGACCCATACGTGGGTCCATGAAATGCCGCTGCTGTATTCAAACCGAGAAACATCAGGGCTGTTTTAAATTGTAGTAGAGATCCAAAGGTTTCCAACAGTCCCAAATACATCCTTCTGAATTACAGGGAAATGTGTTAACAATGATTTACACTATCTGGTTATTTTCCATTGAATATGATGCTGTGGTTATAAAAAACATGGTGTCCTGGGTTTTAATATTTCTCTTTAGTGTAAGTGTGATGACACCTCAGTGAAGTTCTGCAACCAGCAGATACAGAATGTGACATTGTCCTAAAAAATGGGGGGGGACTTTTTTTCTTTTTTTTTTCCACTTGAACCTATGTAAGGGAAAACTTCAGTGAAAAGTTACTTTTAAGGGGTTAGGTTTCGTCAATGTTCTTGTTTGAGCTTAAACGTGACACTAAATAGGTTTGACAGTCTATAATTTGCAAGCTGAATAAGTGGTTAATTTTCCAAGGCCATGTGTCCACAGTTTCATTGGGAACCCATCAATACTCAATTTGATTGATTACATTATTTTCCCGTTTTTATATGTGGTCGTTTTCTATATATTGCAATATAGATATAAAATTATTTTGCCGTGCTTAGATAATTCTGGCTTAAGAGGATAAATTACTGCTCTTAGCATGAAATGCAGATGAGTAAGATGGATTGACAGCTTTTTAATTGCACTTGTGGTTGCTATAACTGCAAGCATACACAGTGGCCCCCCAGGACTGATGTTAAAACCACTGATTTACAGTATTAAGTGCAACTGATTTCTCCAAAGCCAATAAAGATATTCAGTCCTTGGCAATGTTTGGAATCGCGTACTATTCAACGATATACTGCACCATTATATAAGTACAGTATAGTGGCCAGTATATGAACCATTTTATTTACTGCAGTCACACGACCCCAGCCTATTTATATCACTGGGGACTCGGGAGGACATCATTATTTATTGTTTTATTGTGGGTTATAGTACACCACAGACTGCTCTGGCCACATATGCGGAAACTTGGCCAGTGTCGTACGTTAAATGCGTATCTTCGCCATACTGGTAAATTTTGTGCTTATTACATACTGTATATGTACGAATTGTTACTTTGTGTTGCAATCGGTATCCAGGTGGCATATAGTATGTGATTTCAAAAACAGCCCACGCCTTCACTGTGGGTCCTGTGGAGGAGCGTATGGCGCATTACAAGTAGGAACAGATTAATTTCTTAACCCTTTGAGCGCCGAACAAATTTTGAAGGAATTAAGAATGTGATTATCCTGAGCTGTTGAATAACCTGTCATGTGGCAACTTGTTTAAAAGAGCTCCTGCAGGGAGCTCTTTTAAACAAGTTGCCACATGACAGGTTTTCAACAGCATGTGGTTTTGATATCGTACACCACTGGGCAACTATAGTTGCCTATGGCACTGAAAGGGTTAAGGGTGTGTGTTGGTGAGAGCAAGGTAAGTCTCTCTCACCGGGATAACACCTATCTCAGCTATGAATGCTGAGGTAGGAAGGGGACACCCATTTTAAAAAAAAAAAAAAAAAAAAAAAAGGGTGTGTGTTGGTTTGAACTGAAAGATTGAACTGTGGTGCTGATCTGCTTGGTTCTGAAGTCCTGCGTTTTTCTCCTCTCGAGGAGTGGCCCCGATGATGGCGAAGTCTTTGCGGGCGTTTAAGAAGCAGCTGGTCCGCAGATGAGGCTGCAGTGGGGGCGGAGAGCCGTGGACACTACATCGGGTCTTCTTCCTCTTTTAATTTTGTGGCGTATTCCGACTTATCTTTGGAACAACCCTGAGCTTGTAGAGCTGAAAAGCTTTTGGTCCTGCAACAAATGGATTTCCTGAATGAATCTATGAAAATGAATCATGGCACTTTTCAATGATTGCTAAATAAAATCATGCAAAGCATTCTAGTGAATCTGTAGTGGATTTACACTTAAGTGTTTTTTTTTTTTTTTTTTTTTTTTTTTTTTTTGTTTTTATGTTTGTAATGTGCTCTCAGAGTTCTGCATATATAAAGGCTACTTATGAGATTTCAATAGTTTCCATGAAATTATCAATATTACAATGTACTGACATTTGCCTGGAATTGTATATGTGAATGGGAACATTTACACTTTTCACTATCGTGAGTTGTTGGTGCCCTCTAGTGGACATGGGCATAAATAAAGTACATTGGATGATTTCGAGAGTTCTCCTTTTTGGGCCGGGCCGAGCTGCGGCCTGGCCCTTATAAACGCGAATGTCGCTGTCTGAGTTACTGCGTGAGTGACTGACTGCCTGCCTGAGTGATCAATTCAATGATTGGCTGGCCCACAAGGAAGAAGTTCAGTGATTGGTCGGCCGGCGGGGAAGAGGCGGCCCAGCCATATACTAGGTGCACCTAGTCTTGTTATAAAATGCATTGTCCCCATGGATTTCTGAAAATGTCAGATTGGTATTACCAATGGCTATATTTATAGAATGCCTGTACAAGACATGTTACATTGTGCACTGAAGTTTAAATTCAGGGGTTCATTTTTATTTGCCATCTATGGATATCGTGGCAAGTGAGAACTTATTTTAAAATTGAGGAATCATCATCTGAACAAAATCCTTTAGAATGAAAAGATCTTGAGTGTATGTATATTGCATTTTCTTAGATTAATTAAACATTATTTTGACCCATTTTTGTTCAACATGTCAGTTAGTCGATCAGACTAGCATTTAAATCTTTAAAAATCATGGCCAGTTAAATGTTTTTCACTGCAAAATAAATGAGTACCTTACCAACTACATTTCTGGTTATCCTTTGGACATTATGTTTCATTGTTGGTCTTTGTTTAGGTTATACTGTGAGTTCAGGATTCACTATCAGACGCTGGTGTATATATAATCACCGTGAGAATGATCACTGTGAGCTTGCACTGAAGACGGAGGGCATAGGATGAGCTGGAACAAAAATGTATCCAGTGAACGTTATTTAATCGGTACTGGGTCCATTCAGTTAGGGTCCAACTGCTATGGGGCCCAAAAACCTACATCCGGTTTCTGTTACATCAAGAATGGACCCTATTGATTTTGACGGCGATTGGTCAAACAATATGGCCACCACAGCAACCATCTCAAAAACCTATGTTGCAGATACCTTAAGTTTCTTATGAGCCATGTTCACTCAGCAAGATTTCGACTGTGCTGCCATGGCGTTTGCACTCTTGGAGTGCCTCTTGTTTAAAATGTGCTGGTACCTGATGGAATCCATGATGGATCCTCACAAGTTGTCCAGGACTCTTGGAAGAAAAACAGCATTGCAACATCAAGGATTCACCTCCTTACTATATAGTGGGGATGAGGTTATGTACTAAGTGGCTGTCTTTTATGCAGAAGCCACCCAAGGAACACCATTTTGGTCTCATCTGTCCATCGAACCTGATCCCATTGTGAGTTCCAGTACTGTTTAGCAAACTGGAAGTGCAAGGTTTTGTTTTGTTTTTTTTTTTTTTTTTTGATGACAAAAGCTTTTTTTCCTGGGAACTCTCTCAAACTTCATGTACTTGTCTAGATTGGCAGTTCCCAAACTCAGCTCTGGGACACCCCTGTGGATGCTGGTTTTCGTTCCAACTGCAAGTGCAATTGTGGGATTTTAACAAGCTGATAATTTATCTGAATTAGGTGCATTTACTGTATGTTTAGAGCAGTTATCCTCTTAAGCCACATTTTGGCAGATATTTATACTTGCCATGATGAATAATTATTCAATATGCACGTTTTAATAGAGATAACTGCAAAAAAAAGGAAAAAAATTGATCAATCCAAAACAATCAATAGGTTCCTAACCGGTGATGCTGTGGACGCATGGTCGCAAAAAGGAACAGTTTATTAGGCAAGTAAATGATAATCACGCCTGTATTGTAAGAACTCTAATCACTAGTGTTCAGCATAGGAATTTGGAGCTTATCGACTTTATAAGTATCTAACTTTGACTGTTTAAAATTGTTGATACCTGAGATTGCTCGCAATGTAGAAAAATGAGCAGAGTACACTACTGGCCAAAAGTTTGGGGCCACCCTCAGATGTTTAAAAAAAATCACACATCAACTGTTCTTTTCCTTCTTCCCTCAGTCAGGCCATTTAAGTAGTTCATATAGTGATCTACCCATCTATCCATCTGCTTACTGCTTTACTGGGTCGCAGTGGGGCAGGAGCCAATCCCAGCATCCTATGGGTGAGAGATAAGAAAACACCCTGGCCAGTACACCTGTCCATTGTTTTCAAATACGCAGTTCACCTAACCATCACGGGGCACATGTTCACTTAATTCACTCACACCAATGGGTCAAACACCAGGTCAAATTTCTAATGTACATTTTTGGACTATGGGAGTACACAAAGGGACAAGCCGACAGAATAGCACAGGCAAGATTCAAACTCATAGCCTTCTTGCTGTGAGGCGACGGTGCTTCCCATTGTGCCACTGTACTGCCCTGTGATGAGTGTGTGATTTATTTTCAACAGAAGCATTTACCATGAACATGTAAAAATATACTGTACGTTTTGGCAGGGTACAACAAGAAGTCTGCCCACTAGAGGTCAACAGGAGCTGTTTCTGATGGTGACAGAGGGTGCATCTCAAAGCCTGGAGTGGACTTCACTCTAGTGTACAGGGATGCAAACTAGATTTTCTTTTCAAAGTTTATCTGCTTCACTCGTCCAGTTTTTGGACCTGTGGCGTAGTTATCACCAGACCCCTTGGCTTTTAGCTTTTATATTCTAATAATGTAAAAAAGTTAAATGTTATTTGCTACTTTTGAGCAGCTAATTATTAGGCTCGATAGCTAATGCTAACATGTTAGTTTGCTGTCTTGCTTAGCTGATAAACAGCTTAATTTCTATTACCAGGCACAATTACAATGACTGTCAGATGATACGGCATGTCTGTGAGTAACATGTAAATGCTTAATGTTTACTTTTTGTTATTACTGGTGTTTCTTGCCGTAGTGCCATCAGCAGGTCAAAGTTTTCATTTTAACCAATTGCAATAAATTGAAAAGCTTGAAACTGAATCATGTCAAATCTGCTTTCAGCATTGCAGGTGCATGGGGGGGGGGGAGTAATTTACATGGGTTGCTCTGTAATGTTTCCTGTAGCACCACCACTTGTCAAATTTAGAATTTTTAAATGCAGTAACTCAGACAGTTTTGGTGAGAATCATGTTAAACTTCCTTTGATTTTATTTTTCCTGGTGTCTAGAGGTGATGTTAGTTATCCTTGGACCTTTCATGTGGCACCTCCACTAGATCAAGCTTTTCAATTTTAAAAATGCAATAACTTGAACAGTTTTCATGGGAATCCCGCCAAATCTGCTGTCAACATTCCTGATACATAGATGAGGAACTTTATTGATTTTGATGGCTTAATTAATTTTAGCGTTGTGCCACCATGAGGAAAGACTACATTTCCAAATGCATATAAGTCAGACTGTTGGCAATCATCTCAGCTTTGCAGTGAATGTCTGGTGTATAAATGAGCAATCCTATTGTTCTTGTGATCCTGACTGTTCCTGTACCACCACCTTCACTTTAATAAAAAATTCAAATAAACAGCTATCCTGGGAATTGTGTAAAATTTGCTGAGAGTACTCCTGGAGCCCAGAGTAGTTTCCCTAATCATTTTATGGACCCTCTACCGTTTCGTTTACCGCCACCACCATCACCAGCCAAACTATAAATTATGCCAATGGGGAGAAAGGCAATGCTTCTTAGATGTACCCTGCTGTCATCCATTGACAGCATTTGTCGAGTTTTAGCCACTATTCCCTTTCCCGCCTTACAGAAATGTGCCATTTTTGTGATTAACGCACCTGCCGTTTGGGCACCAAGTATTTGGCCCCAGGTGAATTTGATTAGCCTCACCAAGCTGTTGATACTTGCATATTAAAGAGCTGCTGGTTAGACTCTTCTAAGCAAACACATGCGGCTAACTGGGATTTAAATTTTAGGAATGACCAGTGTAAAGCTTTTATAATTGTGGTTTAGATACTTCAAAGTTGAAGCCAATTTTTGGAATTGAATGAGGCATTTTGTGCTCTGTCTTTTCTCATTCCAAAAAAGACTGTGAGTTCTGGCTGATTTTGGATTTAAGATATCTAATTAATTTTCTCAAATTCTAGCCATTAAGAATATTATGCTCTGCAGTTGTGTTGAAAGCTATTGAGCCAGGGGGCTGGTTTGTCACTATAGATTTCAAAGACACTCGTTTTCTTATTGCTCCAAAACACAGAAAGTTCCTCAGCTTTTAAATTATGGAACAAATATTTCTGCTCTAGATTCTCGCCTTTGGCCTGTCACTGCCCCTCTTAAAAGCATATCACCTTTGAACCACCACAAGGAAGCACCATGGGAATTATGCTGTACCTGGACTATGAACTTTAATTACCTTGTAACCCACATTAAGCATTACAGCTGTCTAAGCAGCTGCTCACTCTGGGTTTCACAGTAAACTGGAACCAATACAAGTTTGCAAATTGATTCTGTTCCAGGGCATCAACAAAACCAGAGGTGGATAATTCAGGTTTAGGAAATGGAAGCTCTCCCCAGTCTTTTGTTCCTGCCTCCCTGATTTGCTAATTAACCCCCTTGAGCACCACGGGCAACTATAGTTGCCCAATGATGTAAGATATCAAAACCAGATGCTGTTGAAAACCTATCATGTAGCAACTTGTTTAAAAGAGCTCACGCACGGGAGCTCTTTTGAACAAGTTGCCACATGATAGGTTTTCAACAGCTCAGGATAATAACATTTTTAATTCCTTGAAAATTTATTCAGCGCTCAAAGGGTTAAAACAACCCATCAGCTAGGTGGTTGATGTTATCTTTGAAATTTTCAGGCTGGAAGTAAACCATGGCAGGACTTTCACTTTTGGACCCCTGGAATGAATATTTGAAACTGAAGAAGTGCAATGTAAAAAAAAAAAAAAAAAAAAAAAAAAAAAAGGCAAAGATTCTTCACTGAATACAGTATTATTTTGTCAGATGGAATTCCAAAGTAAAGTTATTTTACCTGCCATTTAATCGGGCCCACTGGGCTCAAATTGTGGATCAGAGGTTCACAGACTTGGTCCTGTAGTGCTTCTGTGTATTGCTCTTTCCAACCACCATGGTAATTCCAGGATTTTAACAAGCTGTTGATTATAATTAATGAGGTACTTATGTTGCTCAGTGTAAGGTCACATCTCCAGCCTTCAGACTCACCGGTCTATTAAGACCCGGACCGCATTCTTCAGCTCTGCAGTCATCACATGCACCTGTCATTCATTTCCACTGTGTGGTAGTATTGAGCTATTTAAGACCGAGCTTCACCCTTAGTCTTTGCGAAGTCTCGTAAGCCACATGCCTGCGTTGTATTCCTCGTCTTGTATAGACTTGTATAGACGGTTTGGGGGCATGCAAAGGTTGGCCTTTAAATGAGATTGAGCACAGCAATTCATTGTGTGGTTTATATGTTTTCCATGATTAATGCATTTATTGTTATTATCAAAGCACATTTCAACTGTAATCTGATTCCACACCCCTCTGCCACACCTGCTATTACTGTAGAAAATGTGTGATCAAAACATTTGCCCAATCATATGCGTAGAACAAAGGTGCCACGAATGTGAAACAAACTGCATTCTGTTCAGCTAAAAAAGTATGAGTCACAGTACTGAGAGAAAGAAGAAAGTGAAAGGAGCTGGGAGACAATGGCCGCATTTCTGACTAAAGAGGTGCAAAGAAGCACTTGGTCTGACAGTCAAAGTTGAGTCATTCAACTGTGAGGTACTTGAGGACTAGCAACGGGCCCACATGTACAAAAAAATTAAATACAAATAATACAAATAATGATAATAATAATAATAATAATAAGATTTTTGCTATGACACTGCCTTGAAGGCAATTACACTGCCTGTCCTATTAAAAAGTCACCATTTGGATTTAAATAATCAAAGACTCAAGAGCCTATCATTGAGTCATCATTGCAGTGATGAATATGTTTCAGCTGGCAATAATTCTTTTAATCCTGACTGATTCAGTATGTAACTTCTCATCTCTTAAAAATTAATGCCAGAAGACTTATCTCATGGTCTTTGAGAAGATGTTACTGTGTTTCAAGAGGGGCATATTATTGGCTAGCATCAAGCAGAGAAAACAGCTGAGGAGATTGCTGAAATCACTGCAGTTGGGTCAGGATCTGTCCAGCAATTAATTAAAACCTGGAAGGATAGTAGTGGGTTGTCAACTTCATGGAAGAAATGGGTTGGAAAAAAATCATGACCGATCCTGATCAGAGATTACTTAAATGGTCGAGGAATTCAATGAAAAATCAACCGTAGAAGTTATGGCTATGTTTAATTATAAAGGTAAGGGTATTGCCATAAGCAAGATGCATCAGGAACCTGGAGGACTGGGACTAAACAGCTGCATGGCCATAATAAAGCAACTTGTTAGTGACAGAAAAAAACGGAGCGCAACGGTGTTGCTTGACTCTCCCATCGTCAATACAATATCTTGGCCAAAAATGAATGCAAATCTGGTTAGAAATAAATGTTGTAACATTGTATAAGATTGTTGAAACAATATCACAAAGAATGTGCACTGTGATGAAAGGTAATGGTGGCCCCAAAAAAAGAACAATAGAGTTCGACTTTTTTTTTGGATGGGCAGTGCATATCGCATCCTGCAGGTTTTTGTGATGTTTGCAGTTAGTAAATGAATGTTTAGACCGTAAGTCTGCAAGAAAAAATCTAACTGGTCTCATGATATCCCTCCTAATGTGATGTGTATGTCTGGTGTGATCAATTGGGCAAATTTTGTACTCTATTATATGACAGGCACTATGTTTTATTTATTAAAACCAGTCAAAAATGAAAGACTGGGGTTACTTTATTTTTCTTAAAAAAAAACTTGAACTCCTTTAGAATTTTTTTAGAGAGGGACCTGGAGAAGAACTGGGAGACCTTAGGATGGAGTTTGAGAACCACTGTCCAGGGCGACTCATTTTAATGCAGTGTTCTAGATTTCATTCACATTATTTTTTCTTCTCGGTTTTTAGGCATGTTATATTTGGTTTCAATTGGTTGTTTTCATTTGCCTTCATTTTCCTGAGGCTGCGAAACTTATGACTATGGGCTGTACATTGTCGGTGCTGACTTGCAGGTGTCGCAAAGCTCGCCTTTCACACTCGCGACCTGTCCCTCCCCAGTTCCCACGATACACAGTAGGAGGGAGGGATAGGAGGAGTGAAACAAAGGGAGGAGCAGCAGGGAATGATGACGTCGATTGGAATGAGGGAGTGAATGTTCCGGGTCAGAAACTGGAATGAGAGGAAATTAACTCTTGAGCGAGAAAACACGAAATCAGAGCCGATCGGAGCAGAAGAGTAAGCCTTGGACACCGAAAAATAAACGGAAAACTGGCCTGTTCAACGGTCTCCTCAATGGGAATATTTGGAAAAAGGGGGTAGAAGCCAGCGTCTGGGCCAAAGTATCTGAAGTGTGAGAGCGCAACCAGCGGTTTTATTCCATGTTACTCTGTGCGGTTTATTTATGCCCTGAGTGGTGGATTGCACGTTTGCTCGCCTTTGAAAGTCCTAACTTACGAAGAGGTGCTAATATAGCTGGCACTGCGGCCGGAAAAGGAGTTGGGAGTTGTTTTCTTTTAGATTTCCCATTTCTTCTGCACAGTTGAGGAGCGATTTCAAGTGAACAGAGTTTATAGCAACCCGTGATGTTTCACTGTATTCCCTTGTGGCGGTGTAACCGTCACATTGAAACGATCGATAAGCGCCACTGTTCCCTGTCATACGTTCCAGAGGAAATATATCGGTACAGTCGCAGTTTGGAAGAGCTTCTACTTGACGCTAACCAACTACGGGACCTGCCTAAGGTAAGACCTGAAATCGGGACAGGTTTGCTTGGGACGCCAAGTGGCGTGAAATGATAATCTAGTCAGGTCTCCGACTAACTATTTGGCCGGGGAGTGAATGAATATACACCACTGCGGGCGATGGCACGGGAAAATACCAGAACACAGCAAGATTCAACAGTTTCTAGCAGGTTAAGAGGACGTGGGTGGATGCGCTGCCCGTTTCGTGTGAAAGGTATTGTTCACGTTGCGCAATGATGGGGCTGGATCTCAGGCTATTTATTCATTCATATTTTCGTTTATTTATCAACTAGTTGCTATACACCAACAGCACATTGTTACGCAATTTGCAGTCATTAGTCAGACAATTGCAATTGCTTTCTGTGCAGAGTTGGTCTATCTTAGGATAGGCCTTCTAATTCAACATGTTGCAAATGGTCTTCAGGTGTCCATCAAACGGTATATTTATATCTGTTGCATTTTCCCTATAATTATAAGTTTTTTTACTCAGTTTAGATGAGCAATTCTAGTTTGATGGAGATTGTTTTGTAAAGTAGCCTGACCCTGCTCTGCTGAGCCAGGTTTCGGTGAGGAATATGCAGAATGCAGGGTCCAGCAGGTACCACCAGCTTTCCTTATCTTTTATTACTTTCTTATCTTGCTCCGGAACTCTGAGTAATGTTTCAGGCTGCTTGGTCTGTTGATTTGGTGACAAAAGTAGCTGAAATGCCGCTATAAAAGGAACTTACTTGGTTTTTTGTTTTTTTTGTTTTTTTTTGTATCAATAGACAACATAGGTTGTACCCTGGTGGACACTTTATCTTTTCATGGTGTCTGAAGTAGTTATTTTCTTGTTGCTTGATGCCAGCATTGTCTGGAGTAATGGAGCGGAGCACTGGACCTCGGCTGGAAAATTCTAGCTATTTGGTGTCTTAAATTCTAAGTTGTTTTCCAGATGCCAACTAGAGCAGCCGTCAGACATGTCTTGAGCTTGGTCATAAAGTTTATTTCAGAAGCGTGGGGGTGCTTGAATATTTGAAGTCAACCATGTATCCACCTTAAAATGTCAGCTTCGAAAACCACATTCTTCGCATTATTGCACATGCAGGTTATCATCTTTTAAATTCATGGCATGACTCTGCTGAAGTGTTGAGGGTTCTTTGCAATAAGGAAGCCACGTGTTTGTTATTTATGGTGCCTTGGCATGCCGCTAATCTCATCTGTGCTCGTTGGGTGGACTCAAGCCACATCCAGCAGAAGAAATCTTCCATCTCACGTGTGTTTTTTTTTTCTCAGCTTTCCGACGGTTTGGCACATTCATATGCGTGTCTACAATTATTTTTGTGTGAATTTTTTTTTTTCCTTCTCCTAAGGTTATATTGTCAACAATAATGAACTCAGGGTGGGCTGTACATGTTGAGTTACAAAGTGTCCGCATTCCCACACTTCGTCACTTGCCCACCTTGAGTACCCACATAAACACACACGCATACACACGTGCAGATAAACTGAGAAGTAATTTGAACTTGTTTGGTCTAGACCTAGGATAAGTTTAACACTGAACCGTGCACAGCCTGCTTGGTTTTAGAAAAAGGGTAAGTTTTGATCCCCTGTGATTGATTGAAATGGTCTCCCTCAGATGTTTTACTGAGAATAATGCCTGTCTTGTGCTCCTGATAAGGTCGTACGCACTCTGGTACAAACTAGCATTTCATTCTGGCCCTTATTTGCCTGGTAATATGATGTTGGTATTACCCTGAAGATAAGCTGTTGTGACATTTCTCAAGTTTTTCCAAAAAGCCTAGCCTAACTTTTTTTTTGCCCATGACCCTCCTTCACTATAACTGCAATTTTGAAACTTTGTACAAAATTAAAAAAGTAAATTTGCTCCTGAGCCCAGTTTGAGGATCCACATTTGCATACAGAAAAAGATTTTTTCATTATTGATGAAATGGTGTATCTGGCAAGCAAACAGACACAAACAGTTGACCTGCATTTATTACCTCCGCCAACGAAGTTGGGGCAGAGGTTATGTTTTTGCCCATTTGTTTGTCTGTCTGTCTGTCTGTTTGTGAACAACATAACTCAAAAAGTCATGCATGGATTTGTCTGAAATTTTGTGGGTGCATTGCTATTACATCAAGGATGGACCCTATTGATTTTCACCGCGATCAGTGAAACAATATGGCCGCCACAGCTTGAAATTGTATGACGCGATAACTCAACTTTGCTCCCACTCATGAAGATTTGGATTGTGCTGCCTTGGCGGAGGTTTGCACTCTACGAGTGCCTCTAGTTTGTTTGTTACTTGCCGGAATCTCGGATTCCGCAAGTATATTACTCTGTTTGTTTGTTTGTTTGCACTATGGCGTCCACAGTTTCAGCTCAATGTAGCTCATATTTCATGATCAACATAGGACAGGCACTGGGCAGGCACTGCACTATTTTGGTGAATCTAGGTCAAAGGTCAAGGTCACGCAAAAGGTCAAAAACACATAAGAAGCCATATCTTCGGTTCTAATCGTCGTAGAAACTTCAAACCAAGTGCATATTGTTGATAAACGAAAGGTCTATCTTACTTGACCTAGGTACTGCACTATTTTGGTGAATTTATATCAAAGGTCAAGGTCACACAAAAGGTCAAAAACACATAAGAAGCCATATCTTTGGTTCTAATCGTTGTAGACACTTCAAACCAAGTGCATATTGTTGATAAACGAAAGGTCTATCTTACTTGACCTAGGTACTGCACTATTTTGGTGAATTTATATCAAAGGTCAAGGTCACACCAAAGGCCAAAAACACATAAGAAGCCATATCTTCGGTTCTAATCGTCGTAGAGACTTCAAACCAAGTGCATATTGTTGATAAACGAAAGGTCTATCTTACTTGACCTAGGTACTGCACTGTTTTGGTGAATCTACATCAAAGGTCAAGGTCAAGCTCACCAGAAAGGTCAAAAACACATTTTGGTTCATAACTTCGCTGCTATTACAGCTAGAGACTTGAACCAACTCCATTCCATTCATTCTATTTCAGAGATCTGTGCATGATTCCGGCAAGTCTTCATTCTATGAATGACCTTTCATTGGTTTGTTTGTCTGTCTGTTTGTGAACAACATAACTCAAAAAGTAATGCACGGATTTGTCTGATATTTTGTGGGCGGATTGCTATTACATCAAGGATGGACCCTATTGATTTTCACTGCGATCAGTGAAACAATATGGCCGCCACGGCAGCCATCTTGAAATCCTATGACACGCGATAACTCAACTTTGCTCCCACTCATGAAGATTTGGATTGTGCTGCCTTGGCGGAGGTTTGCACTCTATGAGTGCCTCTAGTTTAGATTTTTTTCAATGCCATTATCATGAGTGAATTAAATGGCTTTTTATTTGCTCCACCTGAATTTGCACAGATATATGTTTGTATTGGGAGGAACCAGATAGCCTTGGTTTAAACTTGCAGCTGCTTTTCCCCATCTTGAGCTTAACAATATCTTAATTTGCACGGCTCCCTTAAAACCACATGTATGCTTTAGTTAAAATCTTAGGTTTAAAATTTTCACCAAAAAATATTCACGACTAATCCGCGCTAAAGTATTTGCTTATCAGCCATGAACAGAAGCCTCTCTGTTTCTCAGTATGGAGGAAGGAGAAGAAAGCAAACCTATTTAAACTCTGCCCTCATTATCTTTTGGTATTTTGGAGAGAATTTTTGATTGATAGTCTTTTCACTTGGATGAATATGTGTAACTGCTCTGGAACTTACTGGTCAAAAAATGTTCCCCATTGACTATAAATGGAGACTTTGAAAATGTGATTTTCAGATGGATCCTGTGAGATGATGTTGAAGTGCACAAAAATGTCTTGGGTATTTCATGACAAGTACATTTTTAGTCCAACGTGGGTCATCGTAAAACTTGTGTAACATGAAAATTAAGTATGTATTGTTTCCCCAGTTATAACTCCTGTGAATGACTGTAATTTTAGCTATGCCTCAAAGCTTTTTTTCCTGTTGTGCGCTTGTTCTTAAAAAACACTGGAGCACATTCTTTGGAAGTTGTGCGGCCAGACACAACTGTTTTTCATAAGCAGACCTGCTACCGTGTCTGAGTGACAGCTCGGTGGGAACAGAAAGGTCATCGGAGCTGAAGGAGCTGGTACTGAGCGATGAGGCTCGGAGCCACTTTCCCCATTGGGCCACTTTGTCTCTTTTGTTAGCTCTGACATGGCGAAGGCTGTCTGGATTACATCAACAGTCAGTGCATTAACAATATACATCTTAACCAGACTCAGGTGTGATCTTTGTCATTCTAGGTATTCTGATTAACTTTGACCATCCTCCAGTGTAAACAAATGCACTGGGGAAATTAAAAACAAAAAAAATTCAGTCGTATTTGACTTTGAAGTGTTTGACTGTTTGTTCGAAGGTATATCTATTGCCGATGCAAATAGTGGGTGCTTTACTTTCTGTACTTCCTTTGCTAGCCAGATGAAGACAGTGGGTTTGGTTGCAAAGGCGTTGTCCTTTTTTTTTTTTCCCCAAAAAAGTTTTTTTTTTCTCCTAATGTGTCTTTGTTCGAAAATGGGTAGTTGTTATCTGGGGGGAGGCTCCCAGGTTAAGTGTCATTTACAAATTAGAAACTATGATGCACATAGTTGTTCCCTTTTGCATCTTGGGCCTCAACTCCTCCACTCCCTTCTATTCTGGATCAGGATTGTAACTTTTCCGCGGAGACGCGTTTTTGAGGCCAAAAGGTTGACCCACGTGAATGTATAGATCTGGTTTGAAAATTGGGGTGGGATAGACCTTCGTTGTAAAATTTTACGTCTAATCTCGGTCACTTGGAGTGCATCTCAGTTCTCTTAAATTTCACCCTTGTTCCCCCCCGCTTGTGTCTTTTTCTCGCGTCTACGACCCCTCCGCCGAGGACACGTGGAGAGTTGCATGCAAACAGGACAGAGGACAGATGAAACGAGGAAAAACGTTTTTAGAGAAATTAGATGTTGTTTCCTCTGAAGCATCGCATGGAGCGATGTTCGTTTGTGATGTCACTGCTCAGCTATATCTGTTGTAATGTGATCAGCAAGGATTGGCACGCATGTAAATCATGGCGTAACTGCAAAATTTAATCATCATAGCTTGAAATACAGTTTAACTGCCACATGCTTTTTGATACCAGAAATGCCGTTGGATTGCCTAAATTTTAACTGTGGCAGTTTTTAAAATTGTTGATGAGTTTTCGTAAATTTTGTACTTCAGTTAAAATTGTGTTGGATTGCGCGCGGCCCTATTGTTAAATATAACAAAGATAAATTCATATTTAAAACGAGCACATTTAGGCTAATGGCTATCTGTACCATTACCTCTCCCTGTATAAAAATGCATTTATTTTCAAGCAAATCCACAAATCTCAATTTCTTATCCATTGTAAGCTGTTAGGAATAACTTGACAATTTCAGATGGCAATGGAATTCAAATAAAACCGCTTCTGAGTGCCTAAAGGGCAGGAAGGCAGTTTGTGGAAAATGCACAGTCAATGTGCTGATTGTTTGTTTAGGGGCACGTATCATCACATATTCAAATTTTCAAGTTTAGCTCTCTCCCAAATGTATGTGTGTAAAAGTAAATAAATAATCCATGAACTAACAATGCAGACATCTTTATCATTTTGACAAATTTTTCGATGTCATAAGATTGGAAGTGGCTACAGACTATTATTCGCTCTACTATTTTTAAAGGATGGTGATGTCATGCCGTATATTGTGCTTTATTTTAACAATTGAATTTTGAGTATTTTATTTAGGTTAGATTTTATGGAAACATTGAATGTCTTTAATATTGTTGACCTTGTGCAAAGATTCCTTACTTTATGTATTTGACAGATTAAATGGAAAGCAAAGTTATAATTGCCTAGCCTTTTTCAATTTATTAAGTTGATCCAAACAATGATCTGATCCTTGACTTAAAAGTGATACGATCCGAACTGTGAGTTTTCTGATGGCTTTCAGCTGAACATGTTCAGGGAAGACTGCCGTCCTGTAACCTCACTCAAAGCACCTCAGAGCTGCTTCCTCCGTCCTGGCTCCTCTCTCCTCTCAGCAGAAATAAGTGCGCTGAGATCCCCGGCAAGATGGCGGATCCGGAACAACTTCTGGTTCATTTTTGGATAAAGGAGCGAGGTCATACAAATATGAGAATTGAAATGCTCCCTCAGTGGTTTTGTATGGCCACTGCCATTTTGAAACTTCTCGGGAGCGTTTGTGTACTTCCACCTGTCTTTGGGGCCCACATGGCCTGTCTCGACCAATCAGACGGTGGCATGCTTGAAATCCATCATGGAGGGCAAGCTGAACTGAAGATGAATTCAGTTTAAAAATCCATTTTTTCTGCCTTTTAAAATGGCATAATGATGGATATCAGCATCCCCAGTGCATTATAATATGTCTTTCTTTCGTCTCGCATCAATATTTGGAGTCATCAAAAAGCGATGATTAAAATAAATTCTGTCTAACAGGGGGCTCCTGTTTCACACTGTTGGATGGCATTGTTGGAGCATTAATTCGCTCATCGTTGTGAGAAATATGTTTTGAATGTGCTTGTAATATGCAATATGTCTTAGTTTTATCTTTTATTGAACATTTTGTGTCTAAGAAGGTAGTTGTATAAATATGCATGTGTGATAAAGCAAGAAACTTGTGATGAATTCAACAATACGCGGCCCTTTTTGTTTCATTGATAAGGATACCAAATTATGTCCCTTTGGGGTCTCAAATGCACTAAAATGCGAGGGAAAATAACAGTCAAGTTAGGTGAGTCAGTATTACTAAAAATGCACCCGAAGCTATCTCCGTACCATAAATTTTAAAAATTTTACTGTGGGAGGGTCTCTCTGACCCCCCAACGAGAGGGAGATTCCCAACCCTATGGTGCCCAGGTGCTCACAAAACACTCTGTCCACTTGAAGTTTATTTTTTTATTTTTTATCACTGATTTACACCCCTGCTGGATAATCCCAGTTTTCTGTCTTCCAAAATGCATCTTGTCCGTTTTTCATTCTTAAGCAAATTTTAAAAAATCTTCTAGTGCACTTAGTATGACAGGATCAGTTTCTCCACTACCTTTAGCATGATATCTCAGGGACAAGGTGACATTATCATTGTTACACTGGAGTAATGGATGCTGGAAATGTGACTTTGCTTTTAGTTCAGCCTTTACTCAAATGCAATCACGTCAAACAGTAGTAGTAGGCTTATAATTCAAGTGTAAGTTGGCATTTATGAAATAAAGCATTTCGTTGAGTTTGAGCTTTCTATCATTAACTATCTGCATTTTATAAAATGATGTTTGAATATGCCTTTGATGCCGTTAAATGCTGTGCGTCTGCAAAAATACCATATTTTCAAAAATTTATTTTGAGAAAATAAAGCAGAACACCATCACAAATTTTGGATATGTTAATAACGGGCATCTAATCTTTTGAAAACAGTCAATTTGATGTTGGTGGATGGTGTCATTTTTTTTGGTATAAAATGTTAAAAATGGCACAAAATGGTTTTTTTTTTTTCATTTTCAAGCCTTAATATTTTCTATATTATTCATAAGAGAGGGGCAGAATTAGAATACAAAATACACAACATATATGGGAAGCTGTATGTGCAATACCAAATCCCTGTCTTTGAAATTAGGCTTTTTACAGTCCTTCAAATATGCTACTGCAGAGCGCAGAGTAAACTTTTCGAGCAACTTCAAGCATCCAAATACATATGATAAACTTAAGGCACACCTTCATAAGTCCATATTCCTCAAGTTATAGTTGTAGATTTTCACCCCTGAAAATTTGAAGGATTTAGCTGGAATACTTTTCTTGATATAGCCATGTGAAAGTGGCTCCTCAGAAATCGCTGTTCAAAAAGGGCCCGAACTTGCAAAAAATATTAATAAAATGTTGCAAAAATATTTTTTTACAATAAAACTATTGGGAGCAGAGAGCTAGAAATTTGGATTTCTCCTATTAGGGGGTGAATGCACCTGCTGGAATTTTTTCAGCCAAATCTGAGATGGTCATGTGGGGGCCATTTGGACAGTTGACTTGGAATGACCCATATTGCTTTCCATGGTAAAATATTGCCAGACTTTTCCTTTTTTTGATGACATACTGATTGAGTGGAAGACTTGCCTTTTTTTTTCCCTGACAACCTGTCATGCAACATGGTGTAATCCATGAATTGTAATTTCAGTTTTCAAGTACTTTCATCTGGTTCAGTTATCCGTGTTTGACGCCCCATGCACACCTCTAGTTTGTTAAATTTTTACTTGGCAGTTAACTTCATGGTGTTCCAGACAATCAGACTACGGCGCTTTAGCAGTAGTGGACAATGTCCAGTGGAGTCCAGTGTGCCAGTCTTTGTGTAGAAATTGAAGGGGAGGATTCTCTGCTCGCTTTACTGAAGCAGACAAATAGCTGGTCAGGCTTGTGCCAGTCCGCTGTACTGTTAATGTAACACCTCAGTGATTGCACTGAGCACAGCTCTTTATTTGAGCTCATTTTGCCATGCAGCCACTGCAATTGGCTCATTCATAAAATAGGTGAGTAAACTTTTTACAGCAAAGGCCATAATGAAATTTGGGTGAATTCCAGGACCCATCCTGCGTGTGGCGGTCTTCCTGCAGGACCATGCAGTCCTCTCAAATGCTGCAGTGTAGTCCTGGAAAAGATTAATGCCATCAATTTCCAGCTGCTCAGAGCAGGCTTCAAAGTGTGTGAACGGAACAAGTCGAGCACTGTATTCAAGTCCCACACTGGGCTTTCCAAGCCCTACACCAATGTTGAGAAGGAGGAGAGCTGAGCGGGGCTCGCTTATTTTGGCGTGTTTGTCAAGTTGATTCTGAAACTTGAAATTTCAGCATAGACAGACTATGCAAGTTCTAACAGAGATTGCAAGAAGTCCAACGCTTTCTCTGCAGAGCAATGCATTGGGCTAATGGCAAATTTAGCTCTCCCGGCTAAAATGGTTTTTCACTTGTCAGCATACAACATGCACGGATGCTTTGGCATTTACAATGGCGTCCCGGGTCCATTGCAGAAATTCCAGCTGTACCCTCAATTTCCAGTCTCAGGTCACTTCAAATAAGCAAAAATAACTATAAGGCTAAGATGACACTCAGAATGGCTTGTGTAGTTTTTAATACTCATCCTTTGGACCCAAATTTAACTAAAACGCAATGGGGAAACACAATTGCTCACGGTATCACAGATCAAAAGTGGGTTTTTCTTACTACATTCCAGTAATTTTGTGACAACAGACGATGGTGCCACTGTGACGCTGCTGTCAAAATGGTTGGACTAATGAATTACCTGTGGGTGTGGTAGGAGTTCGGTTCCACTAAGGTCAATCGGGCCAACATGCTGTCATTCCATTTAAAGCCAGAGTGTTAACGCCATAGGAACCTGGCAAGTGCATCATGTGAAGAAAGCCCCTAACTGGTGTTACCGCCACCTCTATCGGTCCTCTGGGAACTGTGTTTTAATGTCGTGAGCGGTTCAGTTGTATAGGGTAGAGAAGAAAGTGAAAACTAGCGTCAAGCATGCGGGGGAGTCCAAATTTGTTTTGGGGGGGGGGCCTTCCAACAGTGAACCCCTCACATATTATATCCCTCCACTATTTTGTAAGCATAATGAAAGTGAAAATTAACAAGGGAAGGAAAACGATGAACAATATGCTTTTATTTGCGTGCAGCTCTGCTGGCTGGGATGCGGTCCCATGAAACGATGATGGAGCAACTGCGTCTGCATTTAAAGGTGGCCTGGGGAGTCAAAATGCGAAGGAGTTCTAAACTTGCACAGCGCCAGCTAACAAACTAACAAAGCCCTAACAAACTATTCAATCAATTGTAACGCAAACGCCTTTATTTCCAAGCACAGAACTACCAAACTGGGCAAAGGAGATAAATACGTAATTTGCAAGGGACAGAATAATGAATCGTTTTCATTATGGCCACATGTGTTCCTGTTTGAGAAGGCACAAAAATGGAGTCCTCTGTCTCAGAATAACTATGCTGGTATTAAGTTCTTAATTTCACAAACTAGCCCACAAACTAGCTCAGCACTAAAGCACTACTGCCTGCTGGTCTTCCCTACTTTGTGGTAGATGTGCAGGCATGTGAGTAACTTGTGTTTAATTGTATTGTATGTGTTCCAGATTTGATTATCATTTATGTGAACTGATATGGAAATACACAGCCTTATGTATTTTTCCAGTTCTCATAAAAGGCATTTTTTTTCTTTTTTTGCATTCTCTTTTGAAGTATTTTCGGAATAAGTAAATGCTCACTGTCAAGACTTGAATTTTAAATACTGCTAATTATTTTATGTGTGCAGTACAGTAGACTGTATAGTCTTTGTAATGGGAAAATATACAAAAAAAATTTTAAACTGACCCTAAAAAGTGAAATGTGGAAAAATAAACTTAGACAGGGTTTGCAATGGCCCACTGTTATTCCTGATCTGTAAAACCACTAAAATCTATGTTGGCGGATAGTGCATCAACAAGTGTTGGTGTTGATTAAATTAGGTTAAGGTTGTGTTGGTATTGTGTTGGTATTCATGCCACTCTTTGGTATCGAGGAATAAATTGCTTTGGTAAAATACTTTGCTCATATTTCTCATTCCTTCTGAGCCTAAACATTGATCTTGGCTGATGTTCTTGAATTCTCTAATTATAATGTGTTCGTCCTTCCTTTGAGTTCATTATATGTTTTACTATGTGGTATAGTTTTGAAATCTCCATAAATCATTTGAGAATGAAATGTTGTGCTACTTGTCGCGACTTTTATTACTCGGTGCTTGTCCAAACCTGAAACTGGGCCAGCCAGACGACTCTCCTTCCCTGAAAAGGAAATAAGAATGATTTCTTTGAAATAAGTTGGTCTTGGCACCGTCAATAAGCTGTTATTTTGGATGTAGATTTGTTGGGAATCCCCAGTGCACAAAATGAACTGGACTTGATTGGACTGGTGTACATGAGTGCATGATTGCACGAGCGTATGTCTTTTTGTATGGATGTCCATGTGCGTGTAATTGCGGATGATTCTGGTGTAATGTGTGTGTGTGGGAGGGTGGGTGGTAGGGAACGTGTGTGTATCAACGCTCACATGATTTTGTGGCCTTCAGACCTTTATCCCTCTGATTAGCTAGTTACCACAGCATTCCCTCTTGGGAGCTTTGAGAACACCATAACTGAGTATCCCAAAATAAAGAGTGAAAGGTTTTGGAAGAAATACATGGCACAGTATCAGTTCAAACGATGTGAGATCAGTGGGCAGGTGGGGTTAGGGCAGGGGGTGTATGGGTAGTTAATAACAGGAAAGTCGGACATTTCATGGCAGCTGGATACAGTGTGGTACCACAGTCATTTATTAAAGGCAGCACAAACTTTGATATGCCATCTCATCTTGGTCTGCTTTGGCCACAGTGGGGCCGTTGTCCTCACAACATGATATGAAGGAACTGCCTGAATGCCTGTAATGAGTTTTCTTGTTGAATATATGGGTGAAAGTGGCATGGCTGACAGGCTGGAGAATAACCTGGTCACTGCAAATCAGATATTATCCTGTCTGTTCCTGTCGCCCACTCGAGAGTGTTGGGTTTTTCGGTTTTTCATCGTAGTTTGGCCAGACCGCCAAAAAGAAACTCGGACTGTGTTCTCTGTGCTTAGATTGAGGTTTGATAAGAGTCCTTGCCTGTCCATGGTGCCCTTTTGTCCCCACCTTTTTTTTTTATTTCTTTAACTGCGGTAGGATAGCATTGTACAAACCTCTCTACTACTTGGCTCATCTCAAATGATGTCTTGGGTTTGAATTTGGTGTCAGCAATGTGTCTTGCCATTAGGGGTTAACTAGTTTGCAGGAAATGCAGAGGTAACGCAAGCAGCACCATTTGCTTGTGACTGTGTCTAGATTTGATGATTTGTTGTTTTTTTTTAATATTTGGGTACATTAGCGGACAGACTCTTTAAAACAGGCTCTTGAACAACTTTTACATTTATTCATCTCGCTGCCCATGTTCTGTTGTGGACAATTTTTTATTTTGAGAGATTGGTTGATACGGCCTCCTGCCTCACAATCGCGAGTAGCCATACCACTTGTATTTTGTTGTCCTCTATTGCGTGTTTTTGGAGTCGTAAATGGGTGCCGTTTACACTCAGTCACTCATTCTGTACTACGTTATTCTGTGATTCACACTTTTTTTTTTTTTTTGTTGTTGATTTGTTTAAATTTGCATCTCCAATCCCACCCGAATCTGGAATGCCCAATTAGTGAACAGTGCACGCAAGCTTGCTCGTATGCGATCCCGTGTTGCCATCTCGGGAGAGCGAAGACAGTTCGCGGCTCTCCTCCAAAGCACGCGCCTGTCAGCCGCTGCCTCTTTCACGCCCATAGCTCGAAACTTCTAGCTCAGAACGAGGGTGGAGGATACCCGAACATGAGCAAGCTTAGAATTTTACTGAAGAGCGCCCGGCTGGCCGACAGGAGGCGCCTGAACAACAAACAACTGCGTAATCTAACAATCCCTGAACCGGAAGTCCCTCCCAATCTACCTACCTGCAGCACGAAGCCAACAGTGCGCTGCTTTGAAAAGGCCACCGACCACTGCCAGCACTGGTACGACCGGGGAGTGGACCCAGGTCGTGGGTCACTACTGCTCTGCAATGTGGTACATAAACCGAGTCAGCTGACCTGGTCGCATGATTCACACATTTTTCCAATAAATTACAAACATTTTTATCCTGTCAGTCTTCTGAGATTCACTGATATCAACCCACTGCAGTTTTAGTATGTCTAGACCCCCTAAGCACTTGCTTATACGTTTAAGTTCCTTCAGAAATGCCCAGAATTATATTTTTTGTGGCCATACCAGCAAGACACAGATCTTTGCGATGCATAATTTATAGTGCCGAGGAAATGTTATTGATTGTTTTTTGGAGTCAACCAATTTTGGTGAAGTAACGTTTAAATTAGTCTTGCATGCTAAGGTGACGTGTGTCCCCTTGCCTCTTGGATACTTCCGCACTTTGGGGTAATCTGAGGGGTTGACCACGAGAGAAACTGAGCACCGACCAAACGTCAGAGGCAATTCTGAAGTTTAGCTCAGAGCTGTTGAACTTGGTGTGGCTGGAGGTAACGGGAGTTTTGTGGCAGAGGTTTTTGCAAAGGCATCCAACAAAGAAACATTTTCACATCCTTTACTGTAATTTTTAGAGCTGGAAGCCTTTTGTTTTGAGCCAGCCAAATGATACATTGCTGTAGAACTGAGCCTTCCCGCAAACGACCACAGCTATGAGACTGCACCCTTTTGGGCCCACAGTGTCTGCCTTTGCTTGCTTGTGTTGCACTAGCCTGTCACTGTTAGCCTATGAATATGTGCTAATCAACTGAAGTGCTACAGGTTTCATGCTTAATTTAAAACTACAATGAACTGTACGCTTACTGATGTAGCTTTATTCTGTTAAAGACTCTGGCACGTATGTATTAGACCTACAGGTGGCATGATACCAGAATTTTGGTTGTGGATGAAACCATCTTTTTACACTGTTCCATTCGTAATTTTCATACCACAGTTAAATCAAGAAATCGTATGCGAAGGCTGGCAAAACTATTTTGGGATAGTCTTAGGGCTCAAGCACTGAAAACCCAGTTCCAATGCCATCCATGGTATTGGGGTGTTTTGGCACCTCTTGGCTCGTATGTGCGCACAAACCTGCTTTAGTGACAAAATTCAAACTCATTTGAGTTCCAGCTGTACTAGTTGAGGCAGCTATCAGAAGCTTGTTCATCTCCAGAGAGGGAGTGGCTGAACACACATACAAATAGTGCTTTTGCACCTGCTTGTGTTATTGTGCAGACTGTAGAGATTTTGGGAGCTGAGTGGGACTTGAGGGTCAGAGTGCAATGGGTAGGGCAGAGGCCTGTGTGATGATGTCATCAACTGCTTCTTGTGTTGCCTACTGTCCCCTGGATAAGGTATGGCCGCTTAGATTGGTAATGAAATCACTTTTCTCTCCTCCTGGGATTTCAGATGGAGGACCCGCGCACTGTGTAAACAGGTCCCTGAATGAAACATACAGCACTGGCACACCTGAGTGTGGTCAAAGTTTGACAATGAGTTAATATTAAAAATAATAATAACCTGGAGTTTAAAATTCAGTATAATGTGTCTATGATGCTGCATTGCAATGTATAGTGCCCAAGCCTGACATCTTTGAAGGAGCATTCGTGCTTTTGGGTGTCAATGCCTTGTTTCTAGTTGTTTGTCTGTGTGTGAAACTGAAAGTGGGGCAGACGAAGAGTCTACAATTGGGTTTGAATGCAAACCCAATACGCTGTAGTGATCTGGCCCAGCCTGTTCATTGAGTCAATTTGCATTTATTTTGCTCAAGTTTAGAAAAGTAGTTTCCTTTACCAGGCTTTTCCAGACTTTTAAAGAATTTGTCAGGCTTTACCTGGCTGTCTTGAAGGCAAAGATGTGCATGACTTGAGCTTCATTGCTTTTCGGATATAGAGGTTAAGGCATTATTCCACAGAGCAGGGGCGTGTAGGATTGTGTGTTTTGTTCAGTTTTTTTCCCCTTTCTTCTGTTGCTGAGGGCGTGGCACTAAAAGAAATAAACAAGAATAACAGGTGTTGTCTCCGGTCATTTGTATTCTCACTATAAACCCTGCACCAGTTTGGCCTTTTCGTTTGGCGAAAAGTAAATTATAGTGGCCTCAAAAATTACTGGCACCCCTGACTAGCAATGCACAAACAATACAAAAAAATATTATAAAATATACTAATTATAGAGAAACGGAATATACCAACATGCGTGAAATACTTTATTAATGTTTCAAAGGAAACAGCGAAAATCATCACAATCATTTAATACTAAATAAATTTTTAAATAAATCAAGGTTTCATAATAATTGGCACCCTTCATTTAGAACTGCAAGCTTAGAAGTGCAACCACCTCTGGCAATGATAACAGCATAGAGCCTTTTCCTGTAATTTTTGACACGGTTAAGGCACACATTTGGGGGGAGTTTGGACCATTTCCCTAAGCAGATCCTTTCAATGTCCTTCACTTTCTTGCGTTTGCGTTTATCAGCTGCTCTCTTCAACTCAACCAATTCAATTGGATTGAGGTCTGGTGACTGAGATGGCCATTGAAGAACATTGATTTTGTCGTCGCTGAACCATTCCTGTGTGGATCTTGAGGTAAGCTTTCGGTCTTTGTCTGTTGGGAAGTCCACCTACGGCCAAGTCCCAGCCTTTTGACGGTGGCAACCAGATTGTCAGCCAAAATATCCTGATACTTGGCAGAATTCATTATGCCATTAATCTTAACCAGAGTCCCTGGACCTCTTGAATTAAAACAGCCCCAAAACATGGCTTACCCACCATCATATTTCTCCGTGGGTATGAGGTGCTTCTCCTCGCATGTAACTCTGTTTCAAGGCAAACGTACAATTTTGGTCTCATCTGACCAAAGCACCTTGTTCCAGTCATAATGTAAATGACGGTTGGTAAACTCCAAGCCCAAGCTTCTGTGTCTTCTGGTCAGAAAAACCTTTCCTCTGGCAACTCTTCTGAAGAGCCTGTGTTTTTGGAGGTGGTGCCTGATGGTGCTTTTTGAAACCTGGTGACCCCAAGATGCCGCCAAGACCTGCTATTCCTTCACAGTGATTCTTGGGGATTTTGTTGCTTCTCTCACCATCCTCTTTAGTGTCCTGGGGGGCAAAATGCAGTTGAATTCTATAGCCCCCAAGGTTTTCAACAGTTCCATATCCTTGGAATTTTTTAATTGCCTTGACAGTGCTCAGTGGCATATTCAGTCATTTCTGAATCTTCTTGTAGCTGCTACCAGAATTATGAAGGTCTATGACAATGCCTCTTTTGAACTGACTGTTGTTTTGTTTGCTTCATAGTGTTGGATGAGACAGGGATATTGCATGTGTGTTACCTCATTTTTAGACCCTAGTGAAACAGGAGGTGATGTAATGGCTCAATATAGTTCCTTAACTCTTAGAGAAAACCTAAATAAGTGGAATTTAATACCTGGTTTAATTTTTGTAGAACTTATTCACAATAATCTCTAAGGGTGCCATTAAATGTGAAACCGTGATTTGGAGGAAATTGATTTTTTAATTAAATCGGTAAATGATTTTGGTTGGTTCCATTGGAACATTAATGTCATACACCATTTCTCACGTTATCTGGAGTTTCTCTCTCTCTCTCTCTCTCTCTCTCTCTCTCTCTATATATATATATATATATATATATATATATATATTAGAATTTTTAAAGTATTGTTTGTGCATTGCCAGTCAGGGGTGTCAGTAATTTTTGAGCCCACTGTATGTATTTACTTATTTATCATCATTAAAGCATCTGTTTTTTATTGCTTTGTTATAAGAGCCTAAGTAATTCTGAAATAAAGATTTTATGCGTGTTTTCTTGGATTTTTTTATTCACTTGAAAGAAATACAATCTGCTCCATATTGCTCGCTATGTAAAATAGTAGTAACACAGGTGCATGCTGCCTAAGTGCAGTGTTGGCTTGTTGTCATAGTTTACAGGAAGAATGTAATGCAAAAACAAAATGCTTAGACTGCAAGCATGGCCTTCTGTAATACTCTTAATGTTACTAATCTGAACTCTTGGGTACTCTTAAGGAGGACGAACTGGAAATAATTAAAAAATAAGCACTTTATCAGGATGCCTGTACACTTGCTGTATCCAATCATACGCTAGTAATGCAGTGCATAAGATCATGACAAAGTTGGTCAGGATATTCAGTTAATGTTCACATACCAGAATGGAGCAAAAATGTGATCTTTGTGAGTATGATTTTGGAATGGTTATTGGTGTCACATTGTTGGTTTGAGTATATCTGAAAGTGCTGGTCTCCAGTGATTCTCACGCAGAACAGTGAGTAGAGTTGAAAAACATCCATAGAGAGGTTGTGCTGTGCAGACTGAAACTATTAGTTCATGAGAAATGTCAGAGGAGAATTTCCAGACTAGTTTTGACGTACCAAAAGGCAACTGGAACTTTGATAACCACTGTACAACTGTAGTGAGGAGTAAAGCACCGAAAAGTGCATGATATGTCCAACTTCAAGGTGGTTGAGTTACAACACCTGAAGCCCACTTTGGGTTTTACTCCTGGTCACCAAGCAACCCTCCAGACTAACTTTTGAACCTAGGAGTGCATGCGCTCCTAACCTGAAAAAGTTGGGCGCGCAGGCCAAAATTTAGGCGCGCAGGCCAAAACTGTGGTCACATGAAGTACCATGATACTTTTCTGAATATTTAGAAGTCCAAATAAAGATACCTGACCAGACTATCAGTTGTTGCTGCATTTATTTAAGAAACATTATCAGAAAGCACTTTGTGAACTGAAAAGTAGATATTGATGTTCACAAGAATGTTTGAAAAATGTATAAATGCCGTTATCATTTTGGAGAGTTATCATACAAGTCTAAATGTATGTACAAGTCTCCATTTCCCCAAGGGACAACTTTTCATCAAACCCTCCCCTGTGCATAAACTGAATCATTCATCGAAAAATCATGGCCAAATTTAGATGAGTACCCCCTAAAACCAACATATGGGGATAAATCAATGAATAACTCCCAATTATCACAGTGCTAGTTCTAAAATTTATAACTGTTATTGTTGCTGCTATCCCAAGGAACAATTTGACACCAAACATGGCTTAATTGCTTTGAAAATATGAGACCCAGGAGGAATTGAAGCCGTGAAAAGCATAATTTGGCTACATTTTTTCATCACAAATTGAAAGTTCCCAAAGTGATCCACCCTAAAATATTTGGTAAAAAGAAGGTGCAGTATGCCAAGTTCGTTTGCACTAAGTTTCAAGAAATTCTTTCACCGGTAACAATGTAGTAGGACGGCTTATAATAATAATAATAATAATAATAATAATTATTATTATTATTATTATTATTATTTACCTGGTTTTTTTTCCCGCTATTTAGTTTTTGCTCATTTCGAAGGGTAACGGAAACGCACACAGAGTGAGGACGATGTCCGACGTTATTAGCCCCAAAAAACAGTCTGCTTCATGACCATACACTGTACTCATATATGAGGCATTGCGCTGATAAGCCTATGGTCGTCGCTGGAGTACATTGGACAGGCGTCACCAGTTAGTTTTTGAATCAGTTTTGAACATTTGCTGTAATCGACAAAATGCTATTCCTCTGACAGCTGGCCAATAATCGGAACCCCAAAGAAAACGGACTATAAATCTATGAGAACCGCGGCTTTTCTCATCTTTATCGTACTCTAATGAAAATAAATAATCTTGCACTCGGACCAACCAGTCACCGATTTCATACATACTGCATGAATAATCATATACATGCGGAACTTCAAATCAGAGTGGAAGTGCGCATCCAACCTAATCCATCAGGATAGAAGGTTAGCGATTGATATTGAAACGCTAAATAAAACCATTCGCCACTGGACGCAAGCACACATAGCTGGTATCAACAAGAAACGAACAGTCTACGGTCACGAAGCAGACTGTGTTTTGGGGCTAATAACGTCGGGCATCGTTCTCACTCTCACCAAAGCCAAGGCCAAATACGTAGACTATTGGACTTCGCAGCAGAAAGCTAGTGTACTTGTAACCAGTGGAGCATTTGCATCATTATTGTCAGACAGGTTTTACAAATTTTCGCGCGCACAACTCAGCTGACAGTGACAAGGGAATGCTTTGCCATTCTTGCATGAATACGAAGCTGTGATTGGCTGATTGCACCAGCCGAACTGTGATTGGCTGAGCATCGTAATGGTACCAACCGACCTGCAGGCCTGCGGCTAATAATTAGGGATTGAATCGCTGCCTAGAATAGGCGACAGTGCATGAAGTGTTGTCTTCACCGATGTGTGAAGTAAATTTTGATGCAAAATCGACCATTCTGGTCGCAGTCTGGAGCGCTGTCAAGAACAGAAATTTTTGGCTGTTTTGGGTACAGTCTCACCAAAACTGGGCAGTTGAAGGTTGGAAAAAGATGCATCGTGGGGTCAGAATTTGACAAAGCAAGTTGGACCCATTTTTAAGAATAACTTTACTTTAAATAATGATGTTGGGGATGTTTTCTTGGCACATGTTGGGCCTTATAATCCCAATCAATCATTGTTTGAATGCCAAAGTCTTCCTGAGTATTGCTGTTTGCTGGCCATGTGCTGACCATATGGCCGCAGTTCACCCATCCCCTAATGGCTACCTTCGGCATGAAAATGCACCGAGTCTCAAAGCAAAAGTCGTCAAACTAGTTTCATGAGGATGAGGTCAGTGTCCTTCAGTGACCTCCCCAGACACCAGATCAGAATTCAATAGTGCCCCTTTGGGATGTCTTAGAATAAGAGTTTGGCAGCGTGAATGTTTACCTGACAAATCTGCAGAAGTTGGGCTTCAATCATGTTACAACTGCATTTCTCAAGACATTGGGAATCGGGCTAAAATGTATTACAACAAAACAAAACAAAAAAAAAAAAAAAAAAAGATTTGCAAATCATTTTCACCCTAAATTTTATTGAACGTAGTACAAAAACAATATATCAAATGTTGAAACGGAGATATTTTATTATTCATCTCACCCGAATCTGGAATCCAGGTGATGTCTTTTTTTGGCCAACTCAGGAGGCGAAGACAGTTCACGGCTCTCCTATTGTCAGCCACTGCAAGAATCTTAAAATCAGAACGAGGGCGGAGGAACCCCGGACATGAACAGACTTACATGCATTGAGCAACGAACAAACTATTTATTTAGCAGTCCCTTCCCAATTTGAAACCCTCTGTAGCTACTCTGAAAAAAAGCTGACCAGTCCAGGTGCTAAACTGGCCAGCCTGCAGTCGAGACCTGTCACCCACTGAGAATGTGGTGCATTATATGACAGCACCTACGAGGCTGTGAAGTTTTGAGCTGCTGAAATTCTACATCATGCAAGAATAGGGAAACATTTTGCTTTCAAAACTACATCAGGTTGTCTAGTCTGTTCCCAAACACTTATAGAGCGTGTTTAAAAGAAGAGGTGAGGCACCACAGTGCTAACCATGTCCCAACTTTTTTTTTTTTTTTTAAGAATATCACATTCATGCAAAATGAGTATTGTTCGGGTTTTCATGACACTGTCACCCTCAGTTTGAACAGCACCTAACATGTTGTCTTTGAAATACTTTTGATTTAATATAGTTTTAATATAGAATTTAAATTATTGGAAGTCATTGCATTGTGTTTTTAGTTGCATTTTACTAAAAATTCTCAGTTTGAACATCCCAATGTTTTTTGAAATGATTTAATTTTTAACATGGACAATTTGCAATTGCATTTTTTAGAAAGACAATTTGCAATTGCATTTAGAGCTGACAAATGCACACTGTTCCTTCAAACTGTCAATTATGTGCCCGAGTACTACTGAACCAAACCGAAGAAAAAGTTCTACATGGCATTTTTAACAGCAATGCTGGTAGAGAAATCAGTGAACTCAAGCCTCGTCAATTGATGCGTCAATCACAACCTTATGCTTTCTCATGTACTAGAATTAAACAAATGTTGTGTTTTTTTCTGTGGCTCAGAATGGAAATCGGTCATGATTAGAAGCACTGTCCAAAATGATATAATTTGGCCTGGGTAAATGCATAGTTCTCCTTAGACTTCAAGTGGGTTATTTATTTACTTTTTGATACCAGAATCATTATGAGCTGCAGTACCTAAGTGATCAATGGCACTCCTGAGCTTCACAGAGAAAGTTAATCCCTGGTCCTCTGTGCTGTTATCCTCACTGTCAGTAATGTCATCAAAGCATTATTTCAATGGCTTCCTCATTCATTTTTATTAGCCCGCTTGGCCCAAAAGGCCCAAGGGGCTTATGCTATGCTTGGGGTCTTTAGTGGTGGTCTGTCGTGCGTGCCTGCGTGCGTGCGTGCGTGCGTGCGTAAACTTTTGGCTTGCCTGCGCTCTAGCGTCTTCAGTTTTTGCCCGATCCTTTCCATATTTCATATGTGTATATATTGTCATAAGGTGTAGACCAAGTTTGATTTTCAGCTGAATCGAGCTATATTTCGCCCAATAGGGGACATTCCATTTTGGCCATGTTTGGCCAAGCGGGCAATGTGGCTTTGCCTTTTTTTTCTTTGCTTGCCCTCCTTATTTTTGTTTTTCGGCACAAATTTGAGCAACGTGGTCTGAGCGGCAATCCTACTATAAAATGAGGGAAAATTGTCCGTCTTTGAACTGTTCTTCCCTTCAATCAGCTGAAAAATCAATCTGAAATGCACGTGGGCATTGAGCATCGGCATAGGCAGGGACTGGAGATGCAAATTTTTCCATCCTCCAAAATTTAAGATGTTTACCAGCAGGTGTTGACGCGCTTTTTTGGCATGCCTGCTCAAATTTGCAGCGTGCAAATTCCCAGAAGTTTGCATGTCGATTTAGTATGTGTATCCCCAGCAGTTGTGGACTAGTTCATTTTTTAACCCTTCAAATGTGCAGTTTATGAATTCAAATTTTCACCCTTTCCCGGAAAAAATATTTTATTTTGCCTCAGCTGTTTGTTTAAAAAGTCCTAAAATGTGCGGTTGAGTCTGTGCAGCTTCAGGGCCATGACTGGCACTAGGATACCTTCCGTCTCTCGGGGTTCAGCCTGATGCTTAAGCGGCTGTTTGTGTAGATGTGTATCATGCCGTGTTCTGTAGCAGCTCTGTAACGCCCCAGCACTGACATGTCTCATCTGCACTGCTCCACGTCTCTGCTCTCTCTGTCAATGATTACTCGCTGCTAACTGTGATCATTGTGTTGTGCTAAAGATGGGTTGTCTGACCTGTCGTCGGGGAACCAGAATAGTCACATTTTTCACTTGTCGTCCCCCCCCTTTACTGTTTGGCTCAGTTATTTTAGTTCTTGCCTAAAACTCGGCACAAATGGTTCCCCTCCTGCAGTCTTTATATTTCAGTTCTGTGGAAGTCCATTGGGCACTCTTCATCTTTTTGCTAAGTGACAAAGTAATCTTATTTTGTGAACCTGCTGATTTCTTGACTCAAAAGCGCACAAACCACTCCTATAAGGGCGCAAATTGCTCCTTCGAAAGACTAAACACAAGGAAAGAGCAGCTGAGTTGGCCAAACTTGTGTGGGGAAAAAAGTATTTTCACAGAATGGAAGTGCTGGAAATGAGCTGAATGTGTGTTGCATGAGATTACATTATTTATTGCTGCAGTATGTATCAGCCCAGTTAGTACCTTGAACCTGGTATGACATCCTACTGATGTCATGACATCCATTAACCTTTGCGTACCACGTCTTATCAGGGTTTTTGGTTGAGAAAGCAGTTTCTGGTTGATAATCCCCCAAGTGCATCTTGGTGACCTGATAAGAATAATGATTGATACTTTTTACTTTATTCAGAATTTAGCATAAATTTACCCAGTAGTAGGAGTCTCAAATTTTTGTCTTGGTTAATACTGAAGTGCAGAAGTGAACGTATTTTTTTTTTTTTTTTTAACCAATTTTTTGACATTTGTATTGCCTGTATGTGCTCATTAACTGAGGCAACCCACTTGCTAAATGTTGCATTTAATCTGCTTTATAAATTGCCTGCTCATTTTTTATTGTACCACATAAGAACATGCACATTTGCAGAATCTGGACCTGTTAGTGCAATCGCCAAATGCTGGGCAAGCGTTATTCAGTTATCCGGTAGCGGTACCCTGTGGATCGCTGTTGTGGAATGCTTTGCTTTCAGTACAAGACAACTAATTTGGCTTCCTGAAACTTTAAAGTACTTACTTCCCTTACCACACCCGCTGACTTCCCAGGGGAGAATCTCCGAGAGATTATGACTCACTATGAGAATTGACCAATCATTGTCCCCACAGCACCTCAAAAGCAGGGAAGATGGAAGTCTTTGAAGCGAAATGCAAACATTTATGCTCTTTTATAAAGGTGTTTATTAGTTAATTTTGGTAGATTGATGTGACCTTCCTCAAGCCCAGCCTTCCAAGGCTCAGTTTTGTAAATGGAGAGAGCCTTTGGGGGAAACTTGGAAGTCCTTGCATTTTATTTTAATTTTAAAATATACCCATACCTTTGCAATGCATTCATGTTGTGAGCTATGTGCTTTTTTTCTAAGCAGAACACAGTTATTCAGTGTGGTTACAGTCTTAGTGTTGAGTAGAGCGATCCTGGTTTCCTCTGCTGAGGTTATGTTTTCACCCATGTTTGTTTGTTTTTTGTTTGTCCATCTCTCTGTCTGTCTGTATGTTAGCAGGATAACTCCAAAAAGTTATGCACGGTTTGGCTCAGCATTTGGTGGGATGATTGGTGGTAGTCCAAGGATGAATTGATTCAATTTTGGAAGTGATCCTGAACATATTCTTGACTCTGGATCCAGAAGAATTAAAATATGTCAGTTTAACGCGGGTCTGTGTGATATTTCTGACAGGATAACTCAAAAAGTTAATGAACGGTATCCCAAGAAATTAGGCAGGATGATAGGTGGTAGTCCAAGGAAGAGTTGATTTAATTTTGGAAGTGATCCTGAACATATTGTGTAACCAAAAGAACAGATATATGGCGTGGTGGAGGTGCACTGCAGTTACAGTCCCAGTGTGGAGTGGAATGGTCATGGTCTGGTTCACTGCGGTTACAGCCTCAGTGTGGAGTGGAATGGTCATGGTCTGGTTCATGACAGTTACGGTCCCAGTGTGGAGTGGAATGGTCATGGTCTGGTTCACTGCGGTTACAGCCTCAGTGTGGAGTGGAATGGTCATGGTCTGGTTCATGACAGTTACGGTCCCAGTGTGGAGTGGAATGGTCATGGTCTGGTTCACTGCAGTTACAGCCCCAGTGTGGAGTGGAATGGTCATGGTCTGGTTCACTGCAGTTACAGTCCCAGTGTGGAGCGGAATGGTCATGGTCTGGTTCACTGCAGTTACAGTTCCAGTGTGGAGCGGAATGGTCATGGTCTGGTTCATGACAGTTACGGTCCCAGTGTGGACTGGAATGGTCATGGTCTGATTCACTGCAGTTACAGTCCCAGTGTGGAGTGGAATGGTCATGGTCTGCAGTTCATGGAGCGGAAGTGACAGTTACGGTCCCAGTGTGGAATGGTCATGGTCCCAGTTACAGTCCCAGTGTGGAGTGGAATGGTCATGGTCTGGTTCACTGCAGTTACAGTCCCAGTGTGGAGTGGAATGGTCATGGTCTGATTCACTGCAGTTACTGTCCCAGCGTGGAGTGGAATGGTCATGGTCTGGTTCACTGCAGTTACGGTCCCAGTGTGGAGTGCAATGGTCATGATCTGGTTCACTGCAGTTACAGTCCCAGTGTTGAGTGGAATGGTAATGGTCTGGTTCACTGCAGTTACAGTTCCAGTGTTGAGTGGAATGGTCATGGTCTGGTTCACTGCGGTTACGGTCCCAGTGTGGAGTGGAATGGTCATGGTCTGGTTCACTGCGGTTACAGTCCCTGTGTGGAGTGGAATGGTCGTGATCAGGTTTACTGTAGTTACAGTCCCAGTGTGGAGTGCAGTGGTCATGATCTGGTTAACTGCAGTTACAGTCCCACTGTGGAGTGGAATGGTCATGATCTGGTTCACTGCAGTACAGTCCCAGTGTTGAGTGGAACGGTCATGGTCTGGTTCACTGCAGTTATAGTCCCAGTGTGGAGTGGAATGGTCATGATTTGGTTCACTGCAGTTACAGTCCCAGTGTTGAGTGGAACGGTCATGGTCTGGTTCACTGCAGTTATAGTCCCAGTGTGGAGTGGAATGGTCATGATCTGGTTCACTGCAGTTACAGTCCTAGTGTGGAGTGGAATGGTCGTGGTCTGGTTCAATGCGGTTACAGTCTCTGCATGGAGGGGGACAGTCACGGTCAGCGTGTTCACACCTGGTGCGGGAAACTGGGCAATAGCAGGCTGGTTTATTATGGTTATGTTCTGGGCTTGTGCTCATGTTTAGTTTCACTCGATCTGTGTAGTAAAGTAGTGGCTGCTGGTGGGGGAGAAATTGACTCACCTACTAAACCAAAAATGCACAGCAGTGTGTGATTATGTTTTTTTTATGGTTATCTGAGGCTTTTTGGTACAACCATGGTGTGTAATTTGCCATTATTGGCTGCGTTTTCATATAGACTAAAATATATAGCCAGTCAATGTGGGAACAAGCAGGAAGCTCTCTGAGCAGTGTTGCGTCAAACCGTGAAGGGTTGAAGTACCATGAGGAAGCACGATGGCTTGGAAAATAACTAGTTGCATTTAATGAATCATTACGCTCTGAACATACTGTTTGCTACTCTTTATAATGGGGGATAGCCTTTTTTTTGGGTGGGGGGGCATTAATAATGAAGTATCTAATTGAAAGACTGTCAAATCACTTGGTCTTCTTATTTTTTTTTTTTTTTTTAATGAGCGCACATGCCATTGATATAGAATGGAAGCATATTGTCAATTAATGACGGATTTGCTGGGATTATTTTGTTTTTTGCCCCCGATGGCAGAATTTGAAAACCAACCGGTTTGTCCTGCTTTTAAGCTGTGCTCCTGAATTCTTTTTGATTGCAAGAGTAGGAACGAGGGCACAAAAGTGTCACAATTGGGCAAGATTTGTCTTATTTTATCATCTGTCCTTCAGCAATGATTTTACTCCCATACATACACACACCTCTGAAAGAGGTATTGGCTTGCAGAGTAGAGGCTATATCAGTGTCCCTGTTGCAAGGTGAGAGTGTCTGATTGGGGGCTATAGTGTCCATATTATTCGCAGTCCAAGCAGCAGTGCTCTATTCTGCTGTAGACTGTCTTGTCACATGGCTTAGGAATTCGATTTCAGCTGCATTTCTGCAAGGGAAAATATCCTCCATTATTTTGATGTCTTGCCATGTGTTTAACATTCCATGGAGTACTCCACCGAAGGGCCAAGTTTATGTAAAAAGTTTTGGTTCAGATTCAGAGGAATTGCCCAGAAAACGTATTCCCTCAGAGTGAACGTAAGCTGAAATTTTATCTGTTTGTTTGAAGTCTGGCAGTCTTTTCATCTGTGGGGCCATTTTTTTTTCCCCTATTTTTAGAACAGTCAGAGCTGAAAAAGTATGGGTGTACGGACAGCTCTTGTCCACGTGCCTGCATTCCAGGACCCTGATGGAGCTTTTACTGGCATCCAGCACAGAGACCGGTGTATTTGTTAAAAGAATAAAGGTTTGGTTTAAATGCAAGCCTTGTTTGGTTCTCAGAGAATTGAATGGGCTCTTTGATTTGACTTTCTGGGAGAATTTGATATGAAAGAAAATCTTAAAATCCTGTAATGTAATACCTTCATGGTGTTTTGGCACACTTTCCCTCCTCACTTGCTTTGGCTTAAAAAAAAAAAAAAGTTTCCCCTGATTGCCAGCTGTTTCAAGATATTTTCATTGATTAAAGAGGGGAAGGACTTTTATCACTTACTTCAGTTACGTATGGTCTAAGTGTGACCGAGAGTGTGGGTAACAAAACTTTGGGGTCTTTAAAATCTCTTGGCCTTTTTGATATAATGGTCCATTTTTCCCACTTAAGCCCTCAAAGACCATTTGCTATCAGGTGTTTCTGTGTGAGGTAGAAGGCCTTTCAGTTATGGTTACATCATCATTATGCTCTTGGCATTCAATTATTAAAACCCAATTCCAAAATAGGTGGGACAAAGTGTAAATTGTGAATAAAATCAAAACGCAATGACTTTCAAATCACACCAGCCAGTGTTTTATTCACAATAGAACTGAGATAGCATAGCAAATGTTGAAACTGAGAAATTTTACAATTTTATCCAGAAAATGAGCTCTTTTCAAATTTGATGGCTGCTACAGGTCTCAAAAAAGTTGGGACAGGGGCTTGTTTACCATGGTGTAGCATCTCATCTTCTTTTGAACACAGAGTGGAGGCGTCTGGGCATTGAGGAGACAAGTTTCTTGAGTTTAGCCATTGGAATTTGATCCCACTCTTGTTTAATACAAGCTGCCAGCTGCTGGAGAGTTTTGGGTCTCCTTTGACGGACTTTTCGTTTAATTATGTACTAAATGTTCTCAATCGGTGAAAGATCAGGACTGCAGGCAGGCCAGTTCAGCACACGGACTCTTCTACTACAAAGCCATGCTGTTGTAATAGCTGCAGTTTATGGTTTTGCATCGTCCTGCTAAAATACACAAGGCCTTCCCTGGAATAGATGTTGTCTGGAGGGGAGCATATGTTGCTCTAAAACCTTTATATACCTTTCAGCATTCATGGTGCTTTTTAAAACATGCAAGTGTCCCACACCATATCGAGGGCTGACTGCAATAAACAGTCATGTCCAATGTAAAACATCTGGACATAACTGTTTATTGCAGTCAGCCCTCGATATGCACTAATGCATCCCCATACCATCAGAGATGCTGGCTTTTGAACTGAACACTGATAACAGGAGGGATGGTCTTTCTCCTCTTTAGCTCGGAGGACACAACGCTCATGATTTCCAAGAAGAATGTCAAATTTGGACTCATCTGACCGCAGGACACTTTGCCACTTTGCTACAGTCCATTTTAAATGAGCCTTGTCCCACAGAACACGGCGTTCCTTCTGGATCATGCTCAACAATGGCTTCCTTTTTGCATGATAGAGTTTTAGGTGGCATCTGTGGATGGCACGGCAGACTGTGTTTACAGACAGTGGTTTCTTGAAGTATTCCGGGGCCCATTTAGTAATGTCAATGACAGAATCATGCCGGTGAGTGATGCAGTGGCGTCTGAGGGCCCGAAGATCACGGGCATCCAGTAAAGGTCTTCGGCCTTGTCCCTTACGCACAGAGATTCTCTGAATCTTTTGATGATGTTATGCACTGTCGATGATTAGACCTTCAAAGCCTTTGCAATTTGAAGTTGAGGAACATTGTTTTTAAAGTATTCCACAATTTTTTTACGCAAGCCTTCACGGTTTGGAGACCCTCTGGCCATCTTTACTTCTGAGAGACTCAGCCTCTCTAGGACATCCCTTTTATAGCCAATCATGTTACACACCTGATGCCAGTTAACTTAATTACTTGCTAAATGTTCTTTCAGCTGATTCTCTTATATATTCATTGCTTTTTCTTCCCTTTTTTTTTTTTGCCTGTGTCCCAACTTTTTTTAGACCTGTTGCAACCAGAAAATTTGAAATAAGCTCATTTTGTGGATAAAAATGTAAAATGTCTCAGTTTCAACATTTGAAATGTTATCTATGTTCTATTGTAAGCAACATATTGGTTCATGTGATCTGAAAGTCCTTGCATTTTGATTTTATTCACAATTTACACTTCGTCCCAACTATTTCAGAATTGGGGTTGTAGAACTGATCAAAATATTTAGCCTATCATAACGTAGTGAAACATAATTTTAGGTCGGGACATGTGTGTGATCTGACATGATTTTTCAGGGTGGCTTTGCTACCATTCGCTATTCCTTTGAACATCGTCAGTTTTTGTAGATGAACACTGCGGAGACTGGGAACTGTTTTGGAGTAGAAAACCACTGCTAACAGTTGAGTTGGGGTTCCCAGCCAATCATATTCCACCGAGCCGGATGAGATAAGTGTTTTGAGCAGGGTTGTTCCATGTCCCTGGGACTGCGCTGCCTAATCTCACAAATCATCTTATTTCCCCTTATTCGCCTCTCATGGGTGATTTGGGTGGCGTGATGCAAATACTTGCAGATTGTTACTGGTTTTGATAGCTTAACTGGCCATTTTGCTTAGTTAGTGGTTAACCGTCACACGGGCACTGCGGCAGGATTATCCTAAACTCTGTGTGGTACGGAGACCTCCTGACCCGTGTGCGAATAAAAATCCATCTCTCTGACCGCTGGCTTGCCATCTTAAAAGGCAGTTAAGCTGCATTTTATTGAATGCTGCTCGCTGTGGTTGGAAGTGACAAGTAGGTCATGCGGATAGAAAAGAGTGGATGATTATGTCAGCTCGGGCCTGAGGTAGTCCCTGCTGGCCGGCCACTCGGTGTTTGCGGTTGCTCAGGGTTTTGGCGCTCTGGAGGCCAAGCTCACTGGAAGTAGTGGGGGATTTGGTAATGCCTTTTTTCTATAGCTGTCCGTAATGTAAAACACTTTTGTGGTGCAGTTTAGTATTCGCTCTATGGACTGCAGGCATGGAGCCACGCGGACTTGGTGACGTTTTCTTTTGTCTTTCTGACCCCCGGCTTTTGCCGCTGCATTTTCAATTCGTCGGAATGCACTCCGAATTGTCATTTATGTTGACTTAATGATGTGGAGGCATTAGTCACTTCACTTTTTTGGTGTTTGAACAGCCTTATGCTTGGCACTGTGGTGCTGCTTCCCCAAAAGCGATTGCCATACTTCCCTCTCCAGGTGAACGGCCTGTAATGGATCTGTAGATCATGTGTTTGAAGCCAACAAGCAGCAGTTTGTCTCTGACAGAATCCAGATGTATACTCTCGGAGTACCTCTGCTCATTTTAAAAACGTTCTATTCTACCACTCTCCTGTCCATTTTAAAGGATTGTTTTTTTCAGTCCTTTCCTGAAGTTTAGAATTCACATTTTCTATTTTATGCCCATCTGGTCATAGCAGTGTCAACAGACCAATGGCACATATTACGTGCCACTGTCTTCTTGGGTATAATTATCTCAGTGTGGTGAAAATAATATACTTTGGAAAACTTTTTTTTGTTCATATCGGCAAAACATACAATAAGTTCAGTGTGGAATAATCAGCCAGTCCATTCTGAAATGTTCAGTTTTAAACCAATCTCTGTTGTGGTTTGTTGCTGTAGCAGGACTGTTTCGAGATGAACTAGGGTTTAAATGGGAATGTTGGTGCTCTCAGAACTCTGAACTGCGTTATCAGGTGGCATTGCCTGTTGCTAGATTTCCAACAGCAGCTGATGCCTCTAGGTCCTTACTTGGAATTACAATTCTGCTTGTATCAACTGGGGATAAAATACCAGCCCACTTCAAGCAGTGGACCAAAGGTAGATGATGTGCTTGTGGCAGAGACCATCACAGAAGCACTTCGGTAGTAGATTTGTGACGTCACATGTGCAGGAGGTTCACTGCTCATGATAATTCCAACTGAAATCTAAAAATAAAAAAAAATAAAACATAAAAAAACAAATCATAACACTTTTAATTTGTTGTATGGCATTTGCCAAGTGATATCGTGGCGGTTGGTCATCAAGTTTGAGGGATTGCTCAAACTTTTTGAAGCGTGTTGGGTAAACAGGGTTGTATTTTTTTTGCATGTTTCTCAAACTCTATCTTCAGTGTTTTCTGAAATGGTGCTGTTAACGAAGCTAGCCAGCTGCATTCAAGGCTCTAACTTGATATGCTGCTTTAGCTGTTTAAGGGATGGATACGCAGATTGTCCCTATGCGAAATAAAACTACTACCGGAGAACATTCTAGGTCTCCTTCTGTTCATGCCAGATTATATGTGGACTTCTTTCACTGTGTAATTGCGTTTTTCAAGCATTAAAATCTCTGGCAAGGTCATTAGTTTGCGTATTTTACCGAGACGTAGGCAGTGACATGCGGTGAGGTCAGTAACTGGGTAGACGCTACCCGTTATGAAAGCCAGATTTTCTCACAATATACTTTACACATGCTGACGCTGGCACGCAAGTACACTCCAGCAGACATCTCTGAGGCGCTCATCAGAGATGACACAGTCGCAGAAAAAAACTGACTACTTCTGAAATGTGACTACTAACCAACTACTATCATCAGCATCAGTAATGGATTAGAATTCCGGTATCTTTATCCTTTATTTCGCCACAGAAAAAAATCACAAGAATCCACTATAATAATGCAAATACGAGTTTATCATGTAAAATATTAATGTGTCAGTAAATGTAAAATTCGAGGTGCACAGGGTTGGCACTGCCTACCTTGCCCACCCGGGCCGCACGGCTCTGGATATAGGCTATTGTAAAACCAGCAAATGTCCTGTCCCTAACCTCCAAAATAAATATAGCAACCCAGCTGCATTTTCCACTCTGTGGACCACCAGCTAGGCTGCTGTCCCATTGGTAAAGCTGGCCCAGGTGGGTTAAATGCACTAAATTGCCCAAAGCTGCTTGCCCGATGCAATGCTAATAGCTGCTTAAATTATTTTACTTAAAGCTGCTCTGGAGTGGATTAAACATTTCACTAAATGACTGCAGTTATATATAGAGCCTGAAGCCCATGAGTTGTAGCCAATAGTCTATGTAGAAGACATGGGCATAGTCAGTATAATTGGGCCAGGGCCATGCGGTAACGGAGTTACAAAATTGGTGTATTTCGTGTCATAGCTCCAGAACTAAGTAAGATGGAGTTACAAATTTTTTCTTTATTATTAAACAACAAAATATTAAGTTTGTTCATTTGATTTATTTTGCAAAAAATCTGGTCAGTAACGGAGGGACAAATTTGTAACCTGCTAAAGTTTTTGCCGTTTTAATTAAAAATAAATCAAACGAACAAAATTAACTATTTTGTTGTTTGAAGTACTTGAGAAGACCTACACAAAGCCATTTAAATTGTAACTCTATCTTACTTAGCTTTGGAGCTATGATACAAAATACACCAATTTTGTAACTTCGTTACCCCGTGACCTGGCCCAATTGTATCCGAGACACTTCCTTTTGGACGCTGTACAAGGTGTAAATTTTGACCGATTACTTTCACATTTGGTATGGGCATGTGTTATACTTCAGTTATAACACCTACACCTATCGATTTTGGTTGCCATGGCGACAGCATTGGCTGAATAATGCGCAATTTTGTGCTGGAACATAGATTTCTTTGTGGACACGGTACAGCCTGGAGAAGCGGGCTTTCGGGGGCTACACCCATGCGGTCGTGGGCGACTGGACTATCTAGTTCCATCTGAAATCACTGGAGGCCTCTCATCTGACAACCTCAGATTTTCTAAAAATTTACAGAACATAATATCCTTGTGTCTAGTATATTATGTGCAAAATTTTAGAACCATGCCTTCATTAATTTTTGACATATTGAGAATTCAATAAGGGAGCGCAACCCCCAATTTCGCGTAGAAACAGGTGTTACTATGCAATAAGCCCACTTCAACAATTCATGACATTTGAATAATAGATGAATATATGAATTTTGCAGAATGGGTTCTTTGGTGTATTATGTCTCATACAACCAAAATTCAGTACCACAACTTGTATACTTGCCTATTAGTAGGTTTCCTAAAATGCCTTGCTGGGCGATTCCATATGAGAACATGGAAAAATGGTAAAATTAAAAACTTCTTCAAATTGGCAGCCATTGTTGGCACATCATAGTTTATTGTCCAAAGCATCTAGAACAAATGAGTTATATCAACTCAATAACCTCAAAATTAGATTTTTAGGAAAAAGTCCCAAAATTTGAATTTTTGCAAATTTAGCCATTCTTGTCAAAGTAATATTGATTTGCATGGAGTAACTGTAAAATAGAAACCCTCATATCTTTTAATACTGTACATCAAAGGAATGGATCATCACTAATGCCTCTATACATCTCTAATAAAATTTTTCATTTCCACAGGGACTTGAGCGCTGATATTTGGAAGGCCCTTTCTTCCAATGTCCCGTACGACACATGGAGATGGAAAAGTTACGGCCCCAGTCTAGTTTGAGGTTCTAAAATCGTTTTTATACAGGATTCTCTAAATTCTTTATGAATGCAATTATGTAATCCAAAATAGAAATGAATTAATTAGCGTCTCCATTATTAATAACAAATATGAACTTAGTACACGGCCTGTACAACACACTTTGACTTTTCATTATTTTGAATTTTCTGCAGACCAAAATCTTTTTCTTCAATCCAGTTATTATGCCCCATATATGGCAGGGGCATATAGAGTTACTCTTGTCCATCTGTCCGTCCATACGTACGTCAAGCCGTCGGTATGTACAGCATTCTATAGGGGATGTTGTCAATCTGCTTATCCTCAAAAACTACTGAACCGAATTCAATAAGCTTTGGTAAATGCTTTCTAGGTAGATTGAAGGTGTGCATCTCATATTTTGTTTTACAAAATTGGATAATTTCACAATTTTAGGGGCTTCATAAACTCTCTGTGGCAGGGGAATCCATATCCAGGTTTCTTGTAGTAATGGGTCTTGGTGCATCTAATATACTGATCAGGCACAAGTGTAAAACCTCCTGCCTAATATAGTGACATTCCCACTTGTGCTGCCATAAAGGCTCCATCAAACTGATGTCACTTGAATCATTTGCATTCACAGCAACATGTGCCACAGTAGCCCTTTTACTGGTTTGGACCAGAAGGACTACTGTCATAGACATGGTACATCAATGAGCCTTGGGTACCAAAAACCCTGTCATCGTAGGGAATGGAAGGGATCGTGAAGAAACAGGGAGTAACTGTAGGATTACTGAAAGGGGAAGTGTTGTGTGGAAATGTTTTGTACCTACATTTGTTATGAGCTATATGAAACTTTACTTACACATACATGCATACATGTTGTCCTGTATGACACGCACTGTGTCTCGTATGACACATTTTCACCTATTCCTTTTTCCCATCATATTTTGCAACTTTTATAATCTTCATGTGTTTCAAAATGGTTTTATTTTATTGTTTCTCATGGAGTGATCCCCAGATCAATGGAGAAGTGCACAGATTTTATTGATGCATCTTTAGGTATTTTCAACTAGTTTAAGACATGTCCCGTATGACACTTTTGCTCGTCTCATATGACACATTGTTCCCAAAAAAGTTCATGTTGCACATATTTTCAGTGGCGATCTTTTCGGAATTACAACTGCATTAAAGTGTTCTCATGTGTCCACAATGTTCATTAAGCAGCATGTCTATAACATTCATCTGCACGACTCAAGAGTTTTTGGTCTAAACTCGATTTTCCAAATAGTCCATTTTTTTTGTGTGTCTCGTATGACATGTAACAATTCTCTCTGATTTACCAGTAAGCAATAAATCTTTATTGGTTGTTACATTTTCATTTTCCATCCCACTAGTTCTCCATCATTACCATAAAACAAATCTTCATTGTGATTGTTTTTAATCACAAAGATGGGAAATATTCTCTGAATGTCCGTACGACACATGCAGAATCACTCCACAAAAGTTTGACTTTGCTCATGGGGCCAGGTTTGGTCCTTTATATCTCTCGAATGAAACACACCAGATTTTTTTCAAATTTCAGAAATTATTGTATGCCCAAATGACGAATAGGGGATACAATGGATCCACAATCGTCACAGTGCGTCCGCCGCTGCATCATCCATTGAGATTTTCTTGCGAGCGCTGTATAGTTCACAAATTTCAACCGATTTGTCTCATATTTGGCATGGGATTTGTGTGTGGTAAGGACAAAAAGCCTATCCATTATGGAGTGATTGCTTCAGGGGGTCCGGGGATACACTTTGACCAGTGTGCGACTAACTGTGTCGTGAGTCATCTTACAGTATTATCATAACAACTTGGTATTTGTGCCAAGGAATTTGGACTTTCTGGTTTATAGACCCTTACAAATAAAAAAAAAAAAAGAAAACATGACTGAACCATATTTCATTTGTATATTGCCAACATATGACAGGGTGTATCATTACAGCATTGGAAAGAGAATGTTTTAATGAAAAACAGCAAAAATCAAGTTGGAATCATGAAGAAATCTGAATTGTTCATTGTATCAATTACACTAGATCTCACAACAGGCTGAATTGTTAAATACAGAGCCCCGCCTCATGCTATATGTAATTAGAGAAATATATCTATAGAATTTAAGTGGGTACATAATATGACTATGTTACCACATGGTTACCGTTTCCTTGTATGTTGTTTGTTGTGAGAGGCACTCCTGCCCCTCTGCGGGTGCATTCGGATTCAAGAGGTTAATCCATAATAATCTTGCCTTATGAGTTTCTTTCCATAATCCAATACAAAATGAGTGAATATTTCCAAAAAAAAAAAAAAAAAGTTTATTAGTGTGAACATATCTTGTCTTTGTAGTGCACTCAATTGAATATACGTCGAAAAGGATTTGCAAATCATTGCATTCTTTTTTTACACAAAGTCCCAACTTCATCAGAATTGGGGTTTGTGAATTTGAAGCAAATCTGAGGTAGTGAGTTGGGAACTTTTTTTGAAATCTGGTGAGTAGAGATGGAATTACCCAAAAAAAAAAAAACCCGATTGAAAATGCCCCTTCATTAAAGCTCTTCACCGGTTTCATTTGGGGATTTCCTCTCCCATTCATTTGGTGATCCTTGCATTTTGCTGCGACTTCAGATCACAATAACTAAGCTGCAATGTTAATATTGCATTCATGATTTTTTTTCCAGCCATTGTTCCAGCTTGTAAAGATAAGAAAACTGGGCCTGAGCGACAATGAGATCCAGAGGCTCCCTCCAGAGATCGCCAACTTCATGCAGCTTGTGGAGCTGGACATCTCACGGAATGGTGAGACGGCAAACACATTTGACACCCATGTTTATTTGCCTAAAACCACTTTGTCATGTTTTCCCACAGTCTCAAACCTTTGCACACACTGTGCTTTCTATGGGGAGTAAATCCCTGGAAATGTGACCGCATCAAGTAACTAGAGTGCCAAGGGCCCTGAAGGTTGCCGGCAGTTACAGCCCCAACAGGAGAAAAGTGACTAGCATCAGTCCGCGGATTCAACAGCAAGCCAACATGAATTCTTGCGAAAGCAACATGTTGCCTACACAATACTGGCGTTAAAAAGCTCCAGCTCGGACATCCGCGAAAAAATTAAACCTGTTTAATTTTTTGCAAATTTTGGCGGTGATGGCGAATGGTCCCGTACCACTGCAAATCAATTCACAGTTCTTCGAATCAATTCTTCTCTCTGCAAAAGAAGAGAAGTGTTTCATCCGCACAATTCCACGGGCCAACGCAGCTCAGTGAGAAAGGGGTTTTACTTACCATGATCGGGCAATTCGACTGAGCGGTCACACTTTTTCATGAGTGATAGACAGCAACATTTTTATGTCACTTTTCTGCCATTTAGCAAAAATGTGATCTATAAGAAGTCTACATCATGAAATCCGATTAGATTTTTTTTCTAACCTGGACTTTCAATGTCGTCTGCTGTCAATTTGTGAAGTGCGCCATCTTCTCTATTCACTTCTGGTTCTTGCTTTGCTGTCAGACAATGATTTTTTTTTTTACACAACACTGCCACCGAGTGGGTCTAATTAGTATTATTCTTTCTATTCCATGATGCTAATATGAATAAACATCCAAAAATAGATTTTGACCAGTTTTTATTGCCGCAATTGATCGCGAAAAAAGATCGACCATACGGTTACAATGCCCGTTAAAATTTTAATTATGTATGGGTTAGTGTCTAATACATACTAATGTCGTAAAGACATTATTAAATGAGGAAATAATAGATTGATTTTGTCACATGACCTTGACCATGAAGACCAAAGTCAAATCCAATATGGTGTGTTTGATCAGCATACATGATTTTCATTAGTATCCAATACATACCGAAGATCTAAAGCCAATATTAAAGGACTTTTAAGCCGTTTTTGTCATTACCTGGACCTTGTTGCCCAAGGTTAAATTCAATATGTCGAAAACAACTAGCATACATGATTTGCTGTTAGTGCCCAATACATACCTAAGCTCTTAAAACAATATTAAACAAATATGGGCCATTTTTGTCATATAACATTGACCTTGAGGCCAAACATCAAATTTGACTGACTGCCTAAGAATGTTCAGCATACATGGTTTTCTATAGGTGCCCCAAACATACCTGAGCTCTAATTTTATATTCAGCAAGTTATAGCACATTTTTGCCATTTGATCTTGACGCCCAATGTCATATCCAACTTGCCGAGAATGTTTGGCTTACATGATTCCTTATAGGTGCCTCACACATACCTAAGCTCTAAATGCCACATTAAGCTGTTATAACACATTTTTGCCATTTTACCTTCACCTTGAGGCTCAAGGTCAAATTAGAACAAGCCGAAAATGTTTGGTTTACATGATTCCCTATCAGTGCCTCATACAAATCTAAGCTCTAAATGTCATATTAAGCAGGTTATAGCACATTTTTGCCATTTGGCCTTGACCTTGAGGCCCAAGGTCAAATGTGACTGACTCACAATGTTCGGCATACCTGATTCCCTATAGGTGCCTCATACATACCTAAGCTCTAAATGCTATATTAAGAGAGTTATAGCACATTTTTGCCATTGGACCTTGACCTTTCGGCTCAAGGTCAAATTCGACCAACTGACGACGCTCGGCAAGTATGATATGCTGTACATGCTCAATTCATACCTACACTATAAATACAATGATAAGCAAGTTATGGCACATTTTGTGGCAAAACTTCCCCGAAAAATTATGAAGTCTGGACAAGTTGCCTAGGTGGCGTTATGAAGGAGCGATTCAATCGAAAACACCGTTTACACCGTTAAACCAGGTCATGATACTGATTCTGTTGCTGCTATAAAAAAAATCATCAGACAAGTGCAATTTTCTCAAAAACTAAGTGCCAAAAATGGCCATTTTCGACATATAAATGGCCGCCAAGTCTAAACGAACGATTCAATCATAAAAATTTTTGCTCGGGCATTAACTTGATGACCCATTTGATCACATCCCCAAAATTAAAAAAAAAAATTAATCAGACCTTTTTTGAGATACGGCTTTAAACGGACGCCACCGCCACCGGACGCAAAGTGACGACAATAGGTTACTGGCCTACGGCTGGCAACCTAAAAATTGACATTTCATGACACTTTGTGATTTTGAGATGAGGGCTGTTAAAGCAGGGCACTTTTTACTTGATATGTGGTAGAGGTTTATTTCTGACAGGATTCCATTGAAACTAATAAGCCTTTTCCACTAGCACCTAGCACCTACTCGGGTTTTTAGGGTTTTCCATTAGGTGAAAGTACTCAGCCAGGGTTCCAAGCGAGCTGAGTTGAGCTGAAAATGTGACGTCAACAGTCTGCAGGCCACTGATCGGCCAGGGAGTGATGCTTGCTATGATGACCCCACCCTTGTTGAGGTGGTACTCAATTGTAATGGAAAACGACCGAAACCAAGTAAAGTCGAGATGAGTAGAGGCAAGTAGTGCTGAAATTGTAATGGAAAAGCGGCATAATAGGTGAATCACTCAAATTTTTTGAAATCAAATACTTTATAGGTGCATACAAAAAGTCAAAAAAGTCCAAGTGTCATGAAATGTCAGTTTTAACTTGATGCGTTCACAGATACTTGTCACTCAATAGAAACCCCTTTGTGAAAAGCTTTGAATTTGAATTTGAATTTGGTTTGTGAAAACCCTGTTGGTGAATGTTTTCATCAATAATTTATTAAGACTGTCGACAAACTATTGGTCAATTGGAAACCGTTTCTCTTGCATCCTGATTTGATTCCCTCCCCTCATGATCTTGCATCTTGCTCCTTACAGTGCTGATAATTTTGTCCTCCTGTTCGTGGTGACTGAGTTGGGGGGGGGGGGGATATATACTGCGTTCAGGGTAATCTACTTCCTGGATCCCCATCCTGCCGTATGCTTTTACTGATGAGTGCACTAAATCTGACATGACCCGATGTGCTTTTTTTTATGTGCAAAGCGTTATGGCCCTGGTTCACAGGCCCTGGGGGGCCAAACCAGAGCTGTGTGGTAATTGTAGAAGGTCTAATTCAGCATATTTAGTGTAGGCGGCTCTAATTTGTGGCTTTTCAAAGGAACCAGAATAGACTCTGCTGCCTTTTGGAAAACATGTTTACCTGATTTACTCTGGCCTAATTCAGCTCACTCGTTTGCCTAAACATGCTTAAATCTAGACAGTACACTTCTAAGATCAACTAAATGTTAGCTAAATTTTATTTTAAAATGCTTCGGCATTTGAACACTCTTGGCACAGCAAGTGCCATCTGATCAACGGTCTGATGTGTGGAGTTCTTTTTTTTCTGTTTGACTTTTATCTCTTTCTTTCAGACATTATGGAGATTCCTGAAAGTATTTCCTACTGTAAAGCTCTCCAAGTAGCAGATTTTAGTGGAAACCCACTGACAAGGTAATTTACTTATTCATGATCTATGCATAAATGCAGACAGTAGGCGAATCACTTCCAGTTTGAGTGTGCGCTTTACTTTTTCACAGTGATGCGTGGGGAATCGGGTGACTTGTATTGTTCCATGTGCTTCTGCCTGGTGGCTTGTTCTGCATAGTCACCATGCTGTGTTGGCAAGATGGGTGATGAGCCCCTCTGACTCGGATCATACCCAGACCTTGCCATCGCCAGCTGGTCAGTAGCTTCATGAGGAAGTTGGGTTTCTGTACACCGGGGTATGGGAAAATTTTAGGTTCTCCTTTTCAGTGTTCTACAGTGAGCTCTTGGGGTCAAATGAACTGTACTTCAAAGCCACCGATGAAAGGTCTGTCTTATGTTTAAAGGCTAAGCAGTAGTCTGCTGCGAAAGAAGCAGATCACAACACAGACTTTCGGGGAGCATGAGGGGTAACGGGCTAAGCCTTGTTGAGTTCTTCCTTTAAGGGCTATAATGGTGGATGACAACACTGCTGTTCAGGAAGCACGAGGTGTTGCGGGCTTAGCCTTTTCTAGTTCTTCCCTTAAAGGCTATAATGGGCAAGTGTGGTCCCAGCTCTGTTGTGGGAATGGTAAATGAGTCAGACTGGTTCCAGCTCTAGACTGGGAAAGGTCTATAATGAGTCAGTCAGGTTCCAGTTCTACTGGCCGAAAGTGTTTCAGCGCTCAGAAAAAGCATTTTCCCCCCTCCCCTATTTCTTCTATATTTTCTGATTTGTCCTATTTAAATATTTCAGATCATCCAGCTAATTTTAATATTAGACAAAGGTAATGTGAGTAAACACAAAGTGCAGCTTTTAAATGAGCATTTCATTTGTTGAAGGTAAAGAGTTATTCATAATTTATATCACGTGAAAGATAATTGCCCCCCCCAAACCCTAATTACCGGTTATGCCATTCTTAGTGGCAACAACTGCAATCAAACGTTTTGCAACAACTGGTAATGACTGTTGCATCTCTGTGGAGTGACTTGGCCCACTCTGCTTTGCAGAATTGTTTTAATTCCTCCACATTGGAAAGTTTTTGAGCAGGAACTGCCTGTTTCATGTCATGCCACAGCATCTCAATAGGATTCAAGTCAGGACTTTGACTGGACCACTCCAACACCTTCATGCGTTTCTTTTAAGCCATTCAGGTGTGGACTTGCTTGTGTGCTTCAGATCATTGTCCTGCTGCATAATCTGACTACGCTTGCAATTTTCGTCACAGACTCATGGCAGGACATTAACCTTCAGGATTTTCTGCTCAGAGAGCAGAATTCATGGTTCTATCAATTATGGCAAGTTGCTCAGGTCCTGAAGCAGAAATTGACCTAGACCATCTTACTACCACCTTTGCATTTGTCTGTTGGTATGATTTTCTTATTGTGGAATACCGGGTTAGCTTTATGCCAGAAGTAAGGGTACCTAAAGTGCTTAACAAATTTATTGGACCACCTGTCATAAAAAACTAGAAAACACAAATATTTAAGAAATTTGTCAAAAACTTGTTTAAAACTAAAAATTATTTTGTTATTTCTTTGGCAAATAACCACTAAATTATTGAAATAACCACTAAATGATTTCTTTTGTCAACCACTAAAACTAATTTTTATGTTCAGGAATGCAAGAAAATAACTGTTATTTGGCATCTTAATCAAAAAATAATAACGTGCTTAACTATTTTTTTCTGCTTCTCTGTAAAACAGTAAATTCGAAAATTCATGGATAACAACAATAATTATGTTTTTTGCATTCAAAATGTCATTTCAGTTAAAGAACTTGCACATACTGGTGGATTAACCATTACAGAAACATAAAAATTATTTTGGTCATTACCAACACTGTTAATTTAGAGCAGCTGTGGCATAAACCTTACATTGGGTGATGGTCTAATAAATTTGTTAAGGACTGTATGTCTTCTAAATAGTTCAGTGTTTGACATCCTCAGTCCACAGAGCACTTTCCCAAAAGTCTTGGAGTTCATCAAGATGTTTTTTTTTTTTTTTTTTTTTGTAAATGCAAGACGAGCCTTTTTTGGTCAGGAGTGGTTTTTGCCTAGTAGCTCTATCATGGATGCCGATTTGCCCAGTCTCTTTCCCATTATGAAATCGTGAACACTGACCTTAATGGAAGCAACTGAGGCCTGCAGTTTTTTAGATGACAATCTAGGTTTTTTGTTATCTCCTGGACGAACCGTTGATATTCTCTTGGAGGAATTTTGACTGGCTAGTCACTCCTTGGAAGGGTTACCACTTCTCACATTTTTCCATTATTTGTAGATAATGCCTCTCATCGTGGTTTGCTGAAGTTTAAGAACTTTATAAATGACTTTGTCACCCTTTCCAGACTGATGCATGACTTTGTTAACGACTTTGTCTCCCATCTTAAATTTATTTAGTTTGCAGTATCATGTGCTGCTTTTTACCTACTTTAAATTGTCAGAGAGGTGATATTTAGGTTCAGCGGGGCTGGCAGTGATCATGCCCGGATGTGTCCAGTGAAATTGAACCCAATAGTCAATTAAATTTGTTTAATTGGTTGATTTAGTGACCAATGGGCGCCATTACTTTTTTCCCATAGGGCTAGGAAGGGCCGGATGGCTTTTTTCCTTCAATAAATGAAATCATTTAAAAAGTGCATGTTGTGTTTACTCGTGTTATCTCTGCAAATTGTAGACCGTGGACGAAGTCGGGCGGCTACTATGGATTCACGCTTGTTGTCTCCCCCTCAGCTGCCGCGTCCGCCTCCTTAGACCCTTCCTTTTGGACGCTGTACAGGCTGTAATTTTTGACCGATTACTTTAATATTTGGTACGGACATGTTATACTTCACTTATGACACCTATTGATTTTGGTTGCCATGGCGTCAGTACTGGACGAATAAGGCGCTACAAAGGGGAAAAGCGGGCTTTCGGGGGCTACACCCACGTGGTCGCGGCCAACCAGACTGTCAAGTTTTAAAATTAGTTTGATGATTTAAAACATTTAAATGTGGCAAATATGCAAAAAGTTGAAGAAACTGGGAAGGGGCCAAATACTTTTCCTTAGCGCTGTATACTGATTCAGTGTAAGCTAAAAGGGACTCTTAAACCACTAAATATGAAAGATAAGCATTACCAAAAAAGGAAATTGCTGCCCCTTTTCATTTAGCAATGCACCATTATTCCACCCCCCACATTGAATATTGCTTTTTGAGGGGGTACTTGCATTTGTTGTAGCTATGGTTGCTCACAGCGGACACGATTTCCAAATTTCAAGTTTGTCCTCATACAATGCAGTATAGTGTGGGGTGTGATTTGTTGCTGTGATGATGCAGTATTTTTTTTTTTTTTTTTTTTTGGCCTTCAAACTGGCCCGTGCTCCCTGGTAGGGGTAAACCCAGTCACGGCCATATGCCTTAGTAAGGGATTTGTCCTCCTCTGGGGCCAGATTACAGAGAGCTTTTCTTTGAAGAGTGTGGGCTGGTTTTGGACGACGTCTGTAATGAAAACACACACACACATACTCACACACAGTACTCTTAACATTGTAATCATCCACACATACACTGACCTGAACTGAGAATAGCAGTCGGGGATTGTTTCAAATTGGGTGGCTTATGGCCAGAATCTCCCAGACAGACACGATCATCTCAGTAAGAGGCCAGAGAAACAAATGAACTGCTGGTGACTTTATATCCTCACAGCCGTGAGAGACCTCGGCAGGGGACTCTCTCCTGCAAAAACACCGTTTTTAGTCATATTTCTAACGGTGCCTTTTGCCATAACCCATAGCGCGGCCACTTTTTTTTCCAGTGTATTTAAATTCACCGGTCTGCAAGTCCCGCTGCGAAGCGGTAGCGGTTGTCAGCATTTTTCATTGCCTATAGTTAAACTCCATGGGCGGCAGTTGTCTGTAATTGGCCACTATATTTCTTTTGGTGCCTGTGCAGTCTGGATCCTTCCCAGTTACGCACTCTCCCTTTTTTTCAGGTTGCCGGAGTCTTTTCCTGAGCTGCAAAACCTAACATGCCTTTCTATCAACGATATATCGTTGCAGGCCCTTCCGGAGAACATTGGAAAGTAAGTGTCTGGTTTTTTTTTTTTCCCTCTATTTTTCCCCCTCCCATACTTAGATTTTTACTTTGCTGTTTTGGCTTCACAACGCTACTGCTGTGAACAAGATGAATTGCACTTGCTTCCAGCTGTGCCAACGATTGAAACCCTTTGGGCCTTCTTCAGATTTTTCCATTTTTGTCTAAGTGTACCTTCTCATATTTTTGGCAGCTCTGAAAGTTGGTTTTCAATTTCAGAAAGGACTTGGGACTGATAGCTACCCAGAAAATAATAGGGCCAAAATATGTATGCATATTTGCTTCATCCTTTCCTCAGAGTTTCTGTGAGGATTTTTTTTCTGGTCACTGCATCCAGAAGGGATTAATTTTGCTGGTCAAATTCTGGGGAAAAAAAAAAATCCAGTCACATGTAATGTGGTGGTGGTACATATGCATGTTGCAAAAAAATATTCTTCAGGTTGACTCATGAATTATTATGTCAATTAATCAATTTAATTGTTTATTGAATCTATTTTTGCCTATAGTTACTATGGAGTTATTTAAAATACAGTCATGCAAAAAAGGCTTGCATTATCCACACCTTTCAGCGTTTGATTGCTGTCACCAGGCTCCAAATTTTGTTCGCCCGATTAAAAATCTAACTTTATTTTACATAATAATTAAGGCCAATATATAGGCTATTATGATCAAGGAATTATGGCGACGAAGTGATTGCTTATAGGCTATATTTTTGCATGATAGGTCTGATACTGCAAGGATGGAATTATCCGAGTAACTGCAGAAAATAAAATGCAAAACATTCTCTGAGTTGTATCTCTCGTTTTACTGTTTCTTAGCGTATTGTAACTGAAGCTTGTTTTTTCAAAATGTTTCATGCATTAAATGAATACAGTTGATGGAGAAGACCTCATGGGTGTATTGAACCATAGCGAGCACTGGGGCAAAACAATTGCACTTTCAATAGGACTTGAAGACAAATTCTGGCAAGTCTATGTCGTGTGAGCCACATGACCTGAGAATCCACAAAGCACTGACCGTATCCATCATCATTTATATGAATAGGGAAATGCCTCAAATCTTCATGTTGCGATTAACAGTAAGGCTTTCAAAAACGGTTAAATCTGCCAGTCATTCAAGCGATTAGGCTTAGCAATATGCAAATTGTCATTAGGTTGCACATCAGAGAAAGCAAACCAATACAGGTTAAAATTAATTAAGTGATATATGGCGAGGTTCCTACCAGCCTTTCATACCTCTTCGGTGGTATAGCCCACTATTTCAAGTAATAATGTTTGGACAGCAGGACTAAATGCATATTGACTTTTTAAACAATTGCACTAATAACCTGCAAATTGAAAACTCATTAGGCAAACTAATAGAATAGGCTGCTCAGACCACAGTCAGCATTTTGATTGATCATTTTTTATTTGCCAATCAGTACATTCTGCGGCCGATTAAAAATCAAATTTACCTTATGCACTGGCCATTATTCATTCTCTCTGAAGAGCCAAGGACTTTATCATGCTGTAATACTGAAGAGAGAATCTCCTTCACGCTGGCGCACTCAAGACTGGGAGTACATGGACAATTTTTGCATGTGTGACCCACTCTAGGTGCTACTCGCTGACGTACCAAATAAGGACTTTGTAAGCTTTAGCAAAACTAAAATTTCCGTATAACTGTGGAGGGCCATGTCCTTTGGGATGGTGTCTCGCACTTCTCACTCTGGTCAAAGTACATTCCTGAAACGCTGGGTGATGAGCTATGAGAGATGGCTCAAAGCATCCCAGAGTGCCAGAAACGATAACATTTTTTTTCATCAGCAAATTGAAATGAATCTACTAATAACTGCCAACACTGCCTTCCTCACAACTTTCAATTTGTACAATCCGTTCTCCATTTTTGGAAATTATGTAGGCCTCATCCAGAACATTAGATAAGTTAAACTCACCATCCTATGGGAATATCTATGGGTATCTGAAGCGGTGCAAATGACTGTTGAATGAGTTGAGGAGGTTTGAGTGTAATCAGGGAAGCAGTCTTGTAAAGTATTCATTATATTTTTAATGTGCTGTGCTCTGACATTTTTGAGCCACAGTAATTTAGCCTACAGCAACTGAACCAGTATTCTGAAAAGAGCTTTTTAGCACCCAGTTAAAGGGCACCAAACTGGGGGGGAAAAAAGCTTTTCCTTCAGGTTTCAAAAGTCAGGAAAGTAAATGACTTGCATTTCTTATAGGCCCACGGTCTTTGCCATTTTCATTGTTATTTGCCCACAGTTTGTTACATCACTTTACCAGGCAAGCTGCCTACTGCTGTAATTGTATTTTCAAACATTTTGACTGGCAAGTGCAAAATTTTTTGGTAATGACCAGACACCCACTGGCCAAATCTGGCGATCGCTGGATAACAGAAATTCAGCCTTTCCAGTTTAATCTATATTTTGGATCAGGGCATCATGTTTAAAATGTGTTTGAGTGATTTTTAGACATTTGCTCTAAGTGTGGAAGGATTGCTAATTGCAGTTGATGTGCTTTGCTGGGGCTCTTTGTTGGCATAACAGCTTTTAAGTACATTATGTAATGATTTGGTCTGGCGATCCACTGTTTCCCACAGAATAGATTTTAGATGGTGGTTTAGAATTAGGTGGTGGTTTTATGCCTAGGTTTGTGCCTGCATCCATGCTTTCTTCGATAATTATTTCATAAAATGCTGATGTATTATTTATTAAATAATACCATGTATAAGGTGCTCCACTGGAGCTATTTTAATTGCCAATTTAGTTATTTTTGACAAATAAATAGCTGAACAATCTATTCAGTGTTTTATGCTCCTGCCATATATGGCGAGGGCATATAGAGTTACCTTTGTTTGTCCATACGTCTGTCCGTACGTACAAATGGTATGTTGTCTATCTGCTTCTCCTCAAAAACTACTGGAACAGAACTCAACAAGCTCTGGAAAAAGCTTTCTACATAGATCGAAGGTGTGCATCTCATATTTTGTTTGAGAAAATTAGATCATTTCGCAATTTTAGGGGCTTCACAAACTCTCTCATCCATGTCCGAGGACACAAATTTTCTAGTTTCATGTTTTGTTGGACAATAACGAAATGTATGCGGAGCTCTATTGCCTCACTTTTAAGCCAAATACCTGAAAAACATTTACAGTGAGTGTTTGATTGCTGCACTTGTCAAATAACTGGAAAATAGTCATTGTCCCTTTACCGACACACATTATTTTACAATACAGGGCTCTCTGTAAAAATGTTCCAATGATAATGCGATTGCGGTTGTGATTGGAGCAAAAACCAGTTTGGGAACTGGTGGTATTTGTAATATTTAAACTAGGCTGTACATGTAGCCATCAGGTCCTGTTTTAATAATTTATGTTTTTTGGTATAATTGTTCTGCAGTGGTGAAAGGAACTTCGCTTGCAGGTCAGGCATTCTTCACATTAAGAACAAATTTGAGGATTGCGCCCCTGGGTAATTCCATGTCAAACCATCATATTTCAAAAAAAAAAATCCTGACTGACTATCCAGGATTGGCTTCAGATGTTGTGAAAATAATGTCATACGCAACAATTCATGTGCAAAATTAATGGCTGATATCTTCTGTAGTTTCTGAGATATGGAGGCTTTAAATAAGGTTGCGGCATAAACCAGTGTTGCTAAAAAAAATGCACAGATTCCTTAAAGGTGCACTATGCAAGTTTGTTTACTTTCGCTTCTGTTGACATTCAAATTCAAACAAAACAGGGTAGCCCGCCCCTCCCTCCCATAGTTCCCTCCTTCCCATGCTTCCATAACTGTCAACTCTTGTCGGTGATTGGCCGGGACGGTTTGTTATGTTATGGGGCACAGCCTGTGCCCCTTGTGTTTTATTGTACCCCGCCACGAAGTAAGCGGGGTATAATGCCCGCCCGTCCGTCTGCTCCTTCCGTCCGTCCTTCCGTCCGGGTCATATCTCAAAAACTGTTGGAAATATTTCGACCAAACTTTGTACAATCGTGAACCATGTCACAAACTACGATCCAGTCATTTTCAGCTTTCTGGGATGTCAATTTTTCTGACGTTTCCATGGAAACGTCACATTTTCTACTTTATTCTATAGTGGACAATGGGGACAAGTTTTCTCGGAAACTACTACACCTAGATGAATGAAATTTTGTTTGTAGGTACTCCTGACGATACTTTGAACGAGTTCGAAACCCAGTTCGAAACTTTATTTTTACGGAGTTATTGCCCTTGAATCTTTGATTCGACTTAGTGCGAAAATCCGCCGGGATGCATCAATGGGGACAAATTTTCGGAAACTATTACACCTAGATGAATGAAATTTTGTTTGTAGGTACTCCTGACGATACTTTGAACGAGTTCGAAACCCAGTTCGAAACTTTATTTTTACGGAGTTATTGCCCTTGAATCTTTGATTGACTTAGTGCAAAAATCCGCCGGGATGCATCAATGGGGACAAATTTTCTCGGAAACTATTACACCTAGATGAATGAAATTTTGTTTGTAGGTACTCCTGACGATACTTTGAACGAGTTCGAAACCCAGTTCGAAACTTTATTTTTACGGAGTTATTGCCCTTGAATCTTTGATTCGACTTAGTGCTAAAATTGGCTGGGACGTTCAATGGGAACAAGTTTGCTCGGAAATTACTACACCTAGATCAATGACATTTTGCTTGTGGGTACTCCTGACGATATTTCGAGTGAGTTTCAAACCGAAAGTTACTTAAACTGTATTTTTTACGGAGTTATTGCCCTTGAATCTTAATTCAACTTAGTACGAAAATCGACAGGGAGGCATCAATGGAGACAAGTTTGTACACTAAATGGACCTTTTTGGTACTTGATTTGAATATGACTGCATATTACATTTCCATAGAAGCGTTATTTGCTATTGACATTCATTGAGCGACAAATGGGGGAGCGGGGGTACGGAGCTTTGGCTTTTTTTCTTGTTTGCAGTTTCCAGACGCCTGTGCGGTCCCCAGAGCCTGGGTTTTTTTTTTTTTTTTTTTTTACAGTGAATTCAGGGGCAGGCAGCTAGCGGATCGTGGAGAGATGTCAGCGAATTGAGACAAAAATATAATTGCACAGAAAGGAAACAAACTTGCATAATGCACCTTTAAGTCATTACTTTTTAAACTACCATATTCATGCTAATTCCTTGAAATTTTCCTCTACACTAGATGCCTAGCTTTTAAAATGTTCGGCCTACAGCTGCATATTTGCCAAGTTATGGTTTGCTGAAAATTGTATTAAAACAATTATTTTGTGCTTTGGAGCCCGCTATATATTTACACCCACGCCAGTTCTTTTACATATAATGCTCATGTTATAGTACTTTCTATGCAGCTCGGTGCATGTCTAATAGAAATCAAAATTTCTGATTTATGAGACATTAAAAGTGGGGAAAAAAAAAATCCCACCTCTACTGAAAGTGCATATTGCCCATGTATGACTACCCTAAAAACAAATATACTACTGGATAGAGCATGTTTTAAATGGTAAATACATACAATATGATCTTGGTACCTTGAACCAAACTATATTAATTAAGGTATCAAACTAGAGACAAATAATCACTTGTTCTCATCATGCCAAACAATCCGCAGGTCAGCAGGGTGCCAGATGGCCCTGTTTTCATTGTGGATTTTAGTGGCAATTGACCTCAAATTACGGAACAAACTGCTGTTACATCAAGAGAGTATTGCAGATACAGTTCCTGGGAAATATGCTGTATGCCTGAATGAGCAAAAATAGCGGATGGGCAACATTTGTGCAACATTGGAGGAGGAACAAGATGCACAGATAACAGTTATGTGTCCTCATAGTTCCTCTGAGCCTACAGGGGGCCCAGAAGAGAGGATATCTTTAGGGTCTCTCTTGTGAATACCCTGATGATCACTGATGCCCCACCAACTGGCAGGCAGTATGCATTTTGTCACAGAAATTAATCTAAAACTATCCATTTATACTGTACACTATTGTACTGTACATTAATACCTGATAATGAAGACTTGAAAGACAAAACTTGTTTAATAAACTGATTGATGCGATAAACAGCATGTTGAAATTCTGAATTGTAATTGCAGTAGTTGTTAAAACCAGTACGCACTGTGGTACTAGACCCCACCAAGTGAGATCCACAGCTGTAGATGTCACTGTTTGCAAAAATGGAGATTGTCCACGAAATGTATTTTGGTATAAAGAAGGTTTGGTGAGGTCCTGAGTTCTATCAAAGGTCATCCTCCATCAGACAAAGTTTTGGTTCAGTTTTGAATGAGTTGCTTCTAAGAGGAAGCAAAAGTGAAATTTCTCTTTCATATTACAGAGACAAAATGATATTTGTGAATGAATCTTACCCCAGTGCCATGTTTCAGTTTATTTCTGTCATCCTACGAGCAAAACCTTTACTTTTTGGTTTTGAATGTTGATCCATCAACAATCATTGTATGATCCGCACATAAATTATTGGCCAAATACTTTAGCATAATCCAGTCTTCCAAGTTCATGTTTGTGTGCATAGCAGGCAATAGTCTGTTAAACAGTATAATCAATCTTACAGTCTTCTTGCTTAGTGCTGTCTGCACAGAGATCTGCTGCTTTCTGCTGTCTTTTTAAAATCGCTTACACATTGAGAAACCGGGTTCGGGGAACTGTGTAATCAATGACTAATCAATCAGTAACCTGGTAGCTAGGAGACCTGCCCTCCTTGTGGTTGCCTCGGGCCTGGGAATGGGGAGTCCTTAACAGGGCTTTCCTGGCTCAGAGCAGGGCTTAGCTTCTGGTAATGATCCTGCGGTTAGGTTTCACCGCTTATGTCAACACGATGATCTGTTGTCTCTGTATTTAGATGGCTATATTTAGGATGTGAATAGTTTGAATATTGATTGAAGGGTTACACAATTTTAATACTGGAGCGGGATGGGGGGGGGGGTAGCCTTTTATGAAGGATTAACACTGCGAGTGTTCAGTCTGTGGTATTGGTGGCATTAGGAATTGCAGTCTCTCATTTTCACTTTCTTAACCTCTTTGACTGAGCTTAGGCTTCAGAAAGGTTACATTTTGGGGCGGTGGGATGGAAGAAAGGAAAATAGAATATACAGCACTGCGCCAAATCTCCCCAACTTGAGAACAAATAACCTGGATTCTTCCAAAGGGGGGAATAAATATATTAGGGATTTAAAAGTGAGCTGAAAGATTAGTGACGGAAAAGGAAGTGTGAACTGTCGCAGCGTGTGCGTGTAATGAAGCAGCAGGGGAAGGTTTTCGCTGCTGCGCATGTCCATCCAGGCGGTATCGTGGAGATTCTCACGCTCCTCTTAATCTGGCGACGTCACTCGGGGGGGAAATGGCCTGCGGGGCAAGATCCTCGCTTCGCGGACTGGCAGTCCCGCCATCGAAGAGGTATTATTTATAGATATAAATCTCGCTGCTTGTTGTCCGTTAATCTGCTGGTTTGCCTCTGTGTAGCTTAGATGGAATGTATTTATCCTCACCCCTGATTTGACTGTGATGCAGCCCAGAAAAAAAACCACCTGACTCACTTTGATAAGCAGGGATAGGAATGTAGGGAAACGCAGCTGACGTTAAACCCCAGTCGCATTACGGAATCCCGTTTCCCTGCCATTTGCGCAACAGCTTTCTGCCTAAGCCCATATCAACGGTTGTGCTCTTTTGAGCAAACGTGTGCTTGGAAGGCCTGCCCAGTCTAGCATCCAGCACTGTGTTAATACAAAGCTACCTTCAGAGATTGAAATACGTGTGACATCGTCTCCCACTCGCTCAATTCAGTGCCATTCCACTGAAAGACTTATGATGTAAACTCCTGTTCTAGTCTGGTACAGACCTCCCTATGTCACTGGCAGCAGAGCCCCTAATACTGTAACCCTAACCCAGCATCCCTGCCCTTGAGCTGTGAGGAGGAGATGGCCTCTGCTCTTAGCTTTGCAAACTTAGTGCTCACTGAATTCCTTCTCGACTCCTGGTTGCAAATTGGGGATATTTGGGCATGCTACTTGCTAAAAGTGTCCCTGGATGCAGCTGGTCTAAGGGGGTTTTTTTGTAATGTAATACAGGTTTACAACTGCTGTTTGCTGGTTGTCTGTTGCATTCATTTTATATATAAATATATGTTTTTAAGCTGTTTAAAATACATTAGTTCATCATCTCTTGCGACCACATCTGCCAGGCCCATGTGGCCGTACGAGCGAAATTGTACGCTGACTACATGATCCACCGACGGCATAAACTGTGTGCAATTGGTGGTGCGACTGCATAGTGTGTAGAAGCAGGGGCTAGTGGTCATTGAGTTGGAGGAATCGCACGCCATGGCATCTTCCTTCTGAGCTGATAGGAGCAGGTCATTTTTGGAGGGCTAAATAGTTTAGCTGTGTTTAGAGTGGAGGGAAAAAAGGGGGAAATCCAAAAATATATACACTACAGGCCAGAAGTTTGGAAGCAAGGCCAATACAGGTCAAAAATTTGGAAGCAACTTCAAGTTTCTGCTCACAATGCCTTTCTTAGAAACCAGTATGAAATCTATGGATTTTGGGACGTATTTACTGCATGATTTGACTTTTCTTTCATTGACTACGGTTACATGCACACCATATTCCGATTAAAACAGGCATATGCCAGGGGTCTTATTGGCAATATTTCGAATCGGAAAATGACCTTAATCGGGTTATTGCTCGCGTTTACATGACAGGTACGCAATCGGAATATTCTCATATTCCGATTAATACAGGAATATGGTGTGCATGTAAACGCAGTCGCTTTGATATGCACCATTTTCCTCTATTTACCTTTAGGTACTGTATACATTGATGTTACCAGACCATTGCTGAATAAATGTTAACAAAAGAGAGGAGGGGCTTAGTTTTTGGGTTGAGAAGATTTGCAAGAGTCACAACTTCAGTGAAAAAGAAAAAAACAAATCACAGTTTGCATTATTATTATATCCCCGAAATACGAGTTTCGGGGATATCATGGTTTCGCCCCACCTGCCACCGCCGCGTCCGCAGATTTTAGCCGTTAGCGCGATAACTCACAAAATACTTTACATTGGCTTCTCATTTTTAGCATATGGGTAGATATGGTAGAGAGGATGAACTGATTAGATTTTGGGCAAGTATGCACTCCTAGGTTTGCCACCAGGTGGCGCTATACATTGAAAAAAAAAAACAGTTTTTTAACCATATCTCTGGAACAATTACTTACACAGACCTCAAATTTGCCTCATATTGTAGGTCTAGTAAAGGGGAATCTAATAAAGGGGGCTTCCGGGATTGGGGAATTTCAGGGATATACCCCTTGCCGTCGGCCGCCGACAGCGTAGGCCTAGTTCACTTTATGTCATGGTTTACAGCCTAATGGTTTATGTTGGCCCAAACGGCTCCATCTGCTCTCAAGGGATGCTAGCGCCAATCTGATGTTGCATACAGGCCCGGCTCTGTTAACTTGGACCTGCTGAAGTTATATCGAATATCTGCCTGTGAGAATGTGGCTTCTCCCTCATGGCATTTTGTGTCTGCGTATTGTGCAGTTTCTGAGGCACTTCAAGGCTCCAGCATCATCATCTCATGTCTGCTGAATCACTTTACCCAGACTGGGTGATAAATTACCCAGAAACCTTTTGCTTCTCCATGTTCTTTACTTCTTTTAGGCTTCTGTCCTTCGCGGATTGATGTCGGTTGATGCTGTAATTTGTCAACATAATGATCTTACTGTGTTTGTGCTTAGCATTGATGTCCAAAGGGATGTGTCACTAAGCAGGATTTGTGATGCATACTTCTGGTTTCTAAAGGCAAAAACATGCTTGTATTTCACCACTGTAACATTAACATGTGTCATTTTGGCATCTTGTAAGAATTGTGTTATGAAAATTTTCAACTGCTAATGCCCATGATAAACATTCATTTTTAAGTAATTTAGACATAATACAATTTATTATGCGATGAAATAATTTGTCATGCGGTGAACGTGCTTGTACTCTAGCCAACTTTTTTTTCAGCCAGTTTTTAGATTTTCGACCGTGTTGTGTGAATAGTAGCATTTTTACTCAGCTTCAAATGTCAGAAAGTACCCTAAATTATTCAAGAAAGACAATACCAATACCAAATTATGTTTTATTAGTCACTCAGTCTCAGTGATTTGCAGGATAATAAATGATTTATTGACATGTGCTGTTACTATGGATATTATTGTGTCATTGAAATGGTATTAAGTTTGCTTGAAATGTTGTACTTTGACTAAATGAAAAGTGTTTTTGTGAGCTGTAGGGCATTTTGTTTTTCATGCAGTTGTATTCCCTACCCTACAGGATGCTTTCCTCCCCTCACAGTATGTTCTCTTTCTGCTATTGTTTTCCTCAGCCTATATAACCTGGTATCACTGGAACTGAGAGAGAACCTACTCACGTATTTACCAGAGTAAGTATCTTCAAAGCAGAATTGTCTTTACCAGTGAGACCACACTGAATGTGTGTGGCCCTGCGGCTCTGTGCATTGTATAGACCATGACCTGCCCTGTGGCCTCCTCTGCGGCTTAAAACCAACATCAACAAGACAAAATCTGGCAAACCCACAAATGTTTTCCTGCATGCTGTTATATTGCCACCCAAACTGCGGTTGATGGAGACGTTCTTCTGACTTTCAGGCTGCTTGATCTAACTAGCTGTTGGTAGAGAGCTGTTGTCTTTGAGACAGCGGGCAGCTAATTGGACTTTGAGCTTTATGTGAAAACTAGAACTGCGCTGGCTCATAAACATGTGTGTCCCATATGTTAGAGGAATGTTTCACCGTTGTGTTTAGATCAGTGTTTGTTTGCACGTAGACTTTGTTCAAGAGAAGCAGTGGACCACAATGAACAGCGGTTACCCTACTTTTAGTGAAACAGCTCGTGCTTCTGTGAGGTCCTGGTCTTCGCTGAGTCAGCACAATAGGTCTTTCACCAATGAACGTGATGTCACCTAGATTCAGTGTTTTTTTTGATTGGCAGTGCGCTGCGATGTCACTCAGACACAATCACCTATAGTGTGCATACAGTCCACGGGCAGGCCTCGCCCCCAGGGTGGGGGCTAACAGACTGCTGCACTTAAGAGGTCATCTGTCATTGGATGGCAAAGAATTAAAAATGGCAAGTGCTTTTTGTGGGTCGGTCTTTACAAATGATAAAAGCAAGAAGACTAGGTTGGACTTGGATCAAACTTGATTTAAATCTACATTTTGGGTTTTGCAATAATTTTGTTGACATTGATGTAAATGACTCTTTTGGAGATTTGGAGCAACTTATTGGAGGCACAGTAAGACATTGTATGTTTATTTTTCAAGAACAGATAAAAGGAAGCATTTCTGGATTAATATAGTTGTTAAATATTGGAGTGGCTTGTGTGGTGATAATATTGTGAATGCTACAGGTGTGTGTGCTTTGAAGAGATTGCTGAAGAATGTGTAAATTGATAGGGGGAGTATGAATTGTGCCTAACTTTTGCTCCCTTTGTACATATTTACACTTTTATATTATTATTTTTTAAAAACGTAAACCAATTAATAAATAAATAAACAAACAAACCAACTGGGGGGCATTTGGTAGAGCGCATACCTCCACCACGCCATATATCTGTTCTTTTGGTTGCACAATATGTTCAGGATCACTTCCAAAATTAAATCAGCTCTTCCATGGACTACCATCTATCATCCGTCCAAATTCCGTGCCAAACCCTTCATTACTTTTTGAGTTTTCTGGTCAGAAATATCACACAGACCCACGTTAGACAGATATATTGTAATTCTTTCGGATCCAGAATCCAGAATATGTTCCAGATCACTTCCAAAATTGAATCCACTCACCCTTGGACTACCACCTATCATCCTAATAAATTTCTGGCCAAACCGTTTATAACTTTTTGAGTTATCCTGTTGACAGACAGACAAACAAACAAACAAACAAACAAACGGGTGAAAATATAACCTCCTTGGTGGAGGTGATAAATAAACGACTGGGTTAATGAAGGGAAAAGTAGTGAAGGATATTAGACATGCATGGTCTCAGTAATGACATTAATTCGCATTCTTGACTGCAACCAAATGATGACACTATTTAAAAAAACAGTGCAGAGTGACTCCTATTGTTTAAAAAATACAAAAAAAATCTAATCAAAAAGTAATCAGCTTGACCATTTGATACATCTTCATCTTAATCTTACACCCTCCTGATTTGGGTATTATTGTTGTTGTTTTACTACTGCGTTGTATTTTGTAATATGCGGACAGATCAACTGGTGGGACACACGCGTTCATTACCTGTCGCTAAAAATGTCTCTCTCTGCAGGTCTCTCTCTCAGCTACGCAGACTGGAGGAGCTGGATGTTGGGAACAATGAGCTCTATAGTCTGGTTGGTGGAATTCATTGGTTTATGGGTGCAGCAAATGAATAGGTCACACTGATTATACTGTTTTAGGTCAAGATTGAAACATAAATTGTTTTTCTACTGAATACATTCTTCATTCATCCACTGCGTTAGTCGTTCACTTGCGCATGAAAGCATATGCTGACATTTGTGTCTTATTCATCAGATTTTACGGTGATTGGACTGTAATATTCTTGCTTCATTAGACATGCATGACTAAAATGAAGTAACTGTCTTCAATGTAACTTTTATAATATTGTTTTGTTGAGCATTATATTTTGTAGAATTATATGGTTGTAAACAATCCCTTCAAGAGAGTGAGAAGTGTAGAGGGACTGTGAAGGAGGCAGAATACAATAAATATGATTGGAAGACAATTATTGTGTGTTAGCAGATATTTCTCATTCTGGTGTTTTTTCCCAGTGTTATTCCTGTGTGCAGTAGTGCTTTCGCTTTTGCATGTGGCTCCTACTGACTGTCTTCTCCTTCTGTTCTCTGAGTTTTTCATTTTTTTCTCCTCTTCAGCCAGAAACAATAGGCCGTCTCGTCAGCTTAAAGGACTTGTGGCTGGATGGAAACCAACTGGCAGATATACCCGCTGTGAGCCCCTCCCAGTTCTTATGCCTGTCATTTCTTTTCTCATGTTCTTATTGTGTCCCAAGGGACTGAAATTAAAAAATAGTTTAGTTTTAATTATACCCCTGTTTACCTCTGGGCAACCCACATTAATTTACCAAGCTGCTATGCTGTATTTAACTTGCCAAGCGCCCATTGTATACTGATTATTTAATCCCTGAACACCAAATGTTGACAAATTTAATCACCGCGGAACAATGCATGTTTTTTTTTTTTTCTGATATGTAACAAGTGAACTCAATGGTGGACAAAGTGACAGCCATTGTGTTTTTAGACATTTCCTCTTCGTGCATGAAAACAGGGCTTCTTTTGAAAAATGTGCAGAGCATTTCATGATTTAGGCTATTCTGACGAAATGTCTTACGAATGGAATGGTCAGCATGGCGGTTGACTTTTGGCAACTGTTGAACAATGTTGTAAAATTCGCCATGTCAAGTGTCGCTATGCTGCGTGGTGCTTTTGAAGATTGTGCCTCTAAAGATGAGGGAAATGGACTGTTTAAAACATTTGATTCTCAGTGAAAATGTCAACAGAAATACTTGTAGTAAGCATGTATGAACATACTGTAGCATAGACTATAATTACTATGTGGTACTTACGTATTTACAGTCCTTTCATTGGCCTTGGAGATGCTGACCAGTTTGGTTCATGTGGACTTTCATGCCAACCTCAAACCTAAAGAGCTATGCTGCAAATTATTATGATTAGTTTTATTTTCTTCTAGGTTAATTTTTCTTGGAGTCTCGAATTCCATCAGCTCCTATTCACATTTTTCTCCGACCAATAATGGTGAAAATGCACGGTGCTAAATTGCCTTCAGATGTGATCAATATGATCATTCGTGGCATTTCGACAGTCACTATTGCTGTGCAGCCTCCTGTCAGAGCCGTGAGGCGCATTGCCTGATGATGGTAAAGAGTGGTCCGTTTGTGCATCTCCTGCAGGAGATGGGCAGTATGAAGAGTCTTCTTTGCCTGGACGTCTCGGAGAACAAGCTAGAGCGCCTCCCGGAGGAGATCGGAGGTCTCACCTCGCTCACAGACCTGCTGGTGTCACAAAATCTCGTCGACTCCCTTCCAGATGGCATAGGTTCGAGGTTCCAAATAATTTTGTGTGGATTTGTACAGTATTACCAGTCAGAAGGTTTTGCACACCCTAAGATCTTGTCAAGTCTTTATCTTACATGTATGGTTACAACAAAGAAATCACAACCCAATACTTGTTTATTACAAATAATAAATTGACAAGAAAAATCCACAAGGAATCCAGCACAGGTGATTGAAATGATCAGCTTGCTATCAACCCCCTGAAGCTGCTTGATAATGAGTAGATCATTTGAATCACCTGTGCTGGAGCAGGGAGAGATCTAACACATGCAGGACAGGTGGTCCTCCAGGAGAGGTTTGGGAAGCACTGGACGAGACCATCGCTACTAATCTGCTTAAATATTGACAAAATGACTGATCATGGTTTTTCTTAATTTTTTTGTTTTATATACTGTACATTGTTCACGCATTGAGCTTCAGTTTTCCTACCTTTCTGTTATGCAACCAGTATGATACTATTGCCCACAAACGAAATATTTAAAAAAAATTGTAACAATGACAGAAAATATTGGTGTGTGCAAAAACTTTAGTCTGGTAGTCTACGTACGCATGTGTGTTGTATGGTTGTGTCATCACAGTCGGTCCTCGATAAAATAACTTGAGTGAATGCTGCAATTTGAGAGCGAGGGTTTCCTCTAAGGATGCAGGGAGCAGGGCCAAGATTTTCTATTGCACACAGCCTTTGTGTCATTGAGCAGTGGACCCACCAGATCTTTCCTGCCCTCGAGCAGAAGCTTAATGACCTATGGCCCTGGTCCTCAAATGACACCCTACGAGGTCCGAGGACTGCTGGTTTTCCACCCTCCCTTTACCTTGGAGTCAGATGTTAACACAGTCTGGCCAATCAGAGGCACTAAGTGTTCATTTACTTGCCTGGGATAGCAGAAAACCTGGGCTGGTTTTGGATTTGAGGTCCAGATTTGAGGAACCCTGACCTGTGGTATGATTTATTGTTAACCATGGGGGTTACCTGTGTTGCATGCTTCAGGTTGAATTCGGTATGAGATTGTGGGACTCAAAGACAGTTTTGGCACCAGGACCCTGTACTGTGAATCATCTGTTTAATTTTTGAGCAAGAAAGCTACTCAAGTGCAGGTCTTATGTTATTTGTCTTCATTGGTACTTGATTTCCATTTCTCTCTTTTGAAATTTCTTTTTTTTCAGGTAAACTGAGACGGCTATCGATCCTCAAAGCGGATCAGAACCGCCTGGTGGAGCTGCCAGAGAGCATTGGAAACTGTGAGAGCCTTACAGAACTGGTACTGACAGAGAACCAGCTGCTGGTGAGTGTCGCAGCGGAGTGCTTCTTTCGATAGCCCTACCATAGAATCCTGGATATGCACTCTATGGGTGGAGTTGCTTTCAGAGGCTGTACCATAGAGTTCTGGATTTGTACCCCTCCTGAGATGGTTATAAGACCGACGTCAGTCGCTACATTGGCAATGATGCTAATAGAAATGAATGGCAGCAACCGTAGGCAAATATTCCATCATTGTGGATGGCTGTGCTGTGGATTATGGTTACAACGGAGTGCTTCGCCCAAAACTGACCGTAAGGAAATAATTGAAGTCAAGTGGAAACTTCATTGAGGGTGCAACTTAAACCCTTCTAACAGAGTTCAGAAATCGTTTTTACAGTATTTCCTTCGTCCAAAAACAACCTTGTCTTTTTTAATTTGTTGTATATCAGGCATGGCAACAAATGTTTATCCAGCTTAAAAAAGCCATTTTCTCAAGCCATACTGTAGAACAGTAAAACACTGCGCTCATCAGGGGTATGCAGCCTCACTCAGAAAAGGCCAATGTGCAGTTACCCCCCCGTTTCTAGTAATCAGCCCATAGAGTATTTGCTAAACACCTTGATTATTAGAATCAGATATGTAACTAATTGATGAGATTGAAAACCCTTTCTGGATTGAGCAGATATAGAATCGCAGATATAGATGCCGGCGTCCATAAATTCCGAAATTTAGTTCCTAAATAATTCTGTAATTGAATTTCCAAATGTCTTGCTTCACTGGAATAATTTTCCAGAGTCTCAGTGACACAAATACTGAGTTATGAAGACTAAACAGGCTCATGCATAACAGGAAAAAAAAGGGCATTATTTGTTTTCTGCACAATACTGCTAGCATTGTTTGTGTTCCATAGATGCTATGCTAGCGTTTCTGAATGCTGTTTCACCCTCGCCCATTCTATGTGCTTGCTTTGATGCGTGTCTTTTAACCGACTCTGACCTTTCACCCAGGGAATATTTGCTCTCTGAGAACCCACAATAGTGAGCTGTACACGCTTGAATTGGATCTTTTACGGTGGAGCAAATGCAGCAACTGCGTAAACTGTAACGGCTCATTATACAGAGCCCTCTGGCTGGAGGTTACTTTGAATGCAGGAATTTTATCTGTGGTATTAAAGCTAGTAATTGGTTTTCCACTATATTTCCTTCAAAATATCTAGCTTTGTCAAAAGGCCTCTTGAACATCGGGCTTTTTCTTTGCCCACGGTTAAGCTGTGTTTGTACCAGTGGGACGATCTCCTCTATTCCTTTCCTGCGATTCAGATCTTTAATTACTTCACAGGGGAGAACTATTGACTGTAATTATTTCAAAATGACTTCAAAGGACCTTGAACCACGGTTGAGATTAGTCGCACTAGTGAGGCAGGCATTCCTGTCAGCGCTGTACTATATTACAGTCAGTAAATCCAGTGGGATTCACCCTCAAATGGGAACAATGTTTATATCCTCCTGACAGCGTGTGCTAGGGGGCCAGGTCACGCAGTAACGGAGTTACAAAATTGGTGTATTTTGTCTCATATCTCCAAAACTAAGTAAGATGGCGTTACAATTTAAATGGCTTCGTGTAGGTCTTCCCTGGTACTTCAAAAAACAAAATAGCCAATTTTTTTCATTTGATTTATTTTGGGAGAAAACGGCAAAAAACTAGTTGGTAATGGAGTTACAAATTTGTAACTATACGGCAAAAAACTGGTCGGTAACGGAATTACACATTTGTAACTCCGTTACCGACCAGTTTTTGGCCGTTTTCACCCAAATTAAATCAAATGAACAAAATTAGCTATTTTGTTGTTTGAAGTACTAGGGAAGACCTACACAAAGCCATTTAAATTGTAACTCTATCTTACTTAGTTTTGGAGCTCTGATACAAAATACACCAATTTTGTAACTCCGTTACCGTGTGACCTGGCCCTAGGGTGTTAGCCAAAGCATTTCCTGAAAAGCACTTCTGTCGATCAGTTAGATTCTAAAATGCCTTACTTATACTTTATTTCTCTGTTATCTTAATTTGGAATGGCTAATGAAAAAGCTCAGAATATAAGTGTACCGACTCACACGTGCGTCCTCTGGAGATCTTGTGGCCGGCCGCCTCTCTCTCCTCCCTGTGCCAAGGTCCAGCTCGAACAATGCCGTTAACTCTGGCAGGAGGCTGGTGCCTAATGGACCTGGGGCCCAGGACATAAGGCAGGTTTAGAGTAAGCTGTTTAACTGCACTGAGGAGAACCTGAACCCTCCCATGTACGGATCATGGACTGCAGTACAAAGAGCTCCTCTTGGCTTTGATTATTGCCAGTTTTCAAATTTACTGGCAAAGTTATGCTACTGGAAAGCATCCCTGTCAGGGCAGTCCTGGCCTAGCTTCCATTAACCATCAGGATCACAGAACTAAAAATGTTTTTTGTTTTTATGCCCCTGTCGTAAATGGCAGGGGCATATAGAGTTGCCCTTGTCCGTCCGTATGTCCATTCGTACGCACGGGATGTTGTCTGTCCGCTTCTACCCTGAACAAGCTTTGGTAAATGCTTCCTAGATAGATTGAAGGTGTGCATCTCATATATTGTTTGGCAAAATTGGATAATTTTACAATTTTATGGGCTTCACAAACTTGCAGTGGCGGGCCATCCGTGTCTGAGGACACAAATTGTCAAGTTTTTTTTTTTTTTTTTTAACTGGGGAGTGACCTATCCCTATTGTCTTCATTTTTTTTCATCTGTTTAATAACACTGTCTGGTTTAAACATTTCTTTCTGGGAATTTTCCGTGCGTAAAATGTGAACATTGCCTGTTTTTTTTTTTTTTTTTTTTCCTTTAATCAGAGCTTGCCGAGGAGTGTTGGAAAACTTAAGAAGCTGTCAAACTTGAACTGTGATTGGAACCGACTAACATCTTTACCTAAGGAGGTATGCGTATTTTTGAACTTCAAAGAACATTTGGATTGAATGCAACCAAATGTGGCCATACTGTATGAGCATCTGTCTCTTCTGTTGTTGATTTTGAAATTGTCTGTGGAAACTACAATAATATTTGCTGAGCTGATCTGGGGATCTTTTTGAGCGGTTTGGCTGTCCAGACAAAACGTAGGCTTGTGACTAATATACTATGTCTTTTCATCTGCAGATTTTCTGCTCTCTACAATTGCTGTAAATTTATGTTTAATGTTATGTTTTTGAATACTTGGATTTGCAGTATGCTTTAGAAAACTAAATACAGTCAATATGGGGAATACTGTAATGCCGCTAGGTGGTCTAAAATGCTACTTTTATGAATTCAATTCAAGTTGTAGTACAGTTTTTTGCGAAATGGAAACTCATGAAAGCTTTGAACTGATTGAGTCACAATACTATCTGCCATCTGGCAAATACAGAGCCATCAGGCACAAATCAGACCTGAGAGGAGAAGTTTGTCTGTAGAACCCAATACCACCCTTTGGGCATATATTTGTCATGTGCTTAGGCTACTCCCTCGTAAAACTGTCTTTGTGCTCTGCAGCTCCATGCTGTTGTTTACAAATGGACTGGCACTACTCATGATGATTAATTTTGAATCATTATGCGCGTGAATAGAAAATAATCAATCGCACATGGTTGGGAATGAACTGTCTGCAAATGCCACTTCTGTTGAATGCCAGAAAAATAAATGAAACTGGATTTTTTTTTTTTTTTTTTTTTTTTTATATATTATTATGATTCTTGTTCTATGTGCAGGTTTCGCCCGGGGTCTGATGCATTTTAATGAAGCACAAAAAGGGTTTTTTATGTGCAGGCATATTTGAGAAAACATATTTATACAGAGGATTTGTTCCAGCCATGCATCGTTATCGGGAAACAGGCATTCCTTGTCTGCTGAAAATACAGAACAAAATTGATCCTACTTTCCCTGGATGGTATCAATTGGCATTGTTGGCGTCTTTCATCCATCGTCTCTCGTCTGTAACGTTTTTTTTTTTTTTTTTTTTTTTTGGCCGAAATGAATTTTTGATTGAATAATTTTTGTCTGTTTTATGGGCCCTTGAAATTTTTGCCCTAATGTTAAATTTTTTTATTTTTAGATCACTTCTTCATTTTGCTTATTTTCTTGTTATTTATTTAATTGGACATGCTTGAAATGCATTACATACATTTAGTGCAGACATGATGTGCATGTATGTCAGGGTCTTAAAGAAAGGAAGGGCAGAGAAGTTCTGCATAGGGGCACATCAGTGAAGTCATTAACCAAATGGGTCCCTCGAACATCAGGGGTCCCCAGTCTTTCCCAGAAAGGGCCACTGTGGGTGCAGGCTTTCATTGCAGCCAAGCAGCTACACACCTGATGCTACTAATCAAGCTTATTAGCAGAGTCCAGGGGTTGATCAGTAGTATCAGGTGTGTAATTGCTTGGTTGCAATGAAAGCCTGCACCCACACTGGCCCTTTCTGGGAAAGACTGGGGACCCCTGATGTTCGAGGGACCCATTTGGTTAATGACTTCACTGATGTGCCCCTATGCAGAACTTTTCTGCCCTTCCTTTTTTTTGTTTTTAATTCTCCTTTAAAAACTAAAAAATTTTTGTCTGGGCCATATTTCCAAACGTATTAACCTTCAAATTTTATTTGCAGGTTCCTTGTGAGGGTTAGGTGTACAACATAAGGGTCGTTAGTAGATTTGACCTTTCACCTTGGCACAATGACCTTAAACTTGAAAATTTTGTCCAGGCCATATTTCCAAAAGTACTGAGAACAACAGGTTAAAATTCCTTGTGAGGGGTAGGTGTGTGAGGTAAGGGCCATTAATGGATTTGACTTTTGACCTTGGCACAGTGACCTGTATCTTGCCAAAGGTGTATGCCGCTATTTATTATTAATTAGTTAAGGGGCTGTGAGGTTCTCTCGGCGCTCAATGTCTGCGTGTTTCTTATGCAATGAATGATGCAACCTTACTGCAGAGTCGGCCAACTTGCCTGCTAAATGGTCAGTCTTTGCACTTGTTTATAGCCTTCCCTGTCTACGGTCACAGTTGAAGCTCCCAGTTGAATTCAGGCAGAAGTGTTCATGTAAACAGAGCCAAATGATGATATGTACGTTTTTTTAATGCATTTTCATTACTCGGTAACTCTCCTTTCTTGTAGAGCTACTCTATATAAGCAGTATTGTTTTCAAAGTCATGCATTTGCACTGCAATATTGTTGGGGCTGTTGGTGTTGGCACTGATTGTGGACTCATGCCTATGACTAAATCACAGCTGCGATGATGATGCATTACCACTATACTCTCTCCCGGGGCATTGCATAAATATACCAGGTGCAGTGGATACTGAATGTTCTGAAGCTGTTTCTAATATTATTGTCAGTCTGACATCGGTGAGCTGTCGCCTACCTCTTCAGTGATCTTTTCTGGCTGTTTTGGCAGTTTGGCAGTGTCCTGATAAGGCTTGTTGACCTACTTGGCACGGGATGCCCTGTTAGTTCAGTTCAGCAGGTTCTACTTTGACAGGATGCCGTTTGGTTCAAAGCGCGCTCCCAAATCAAGAGAAGTGCCACTCTTTATTTCTTACCAAAAAGTTAGTGACAGAAAAACAAATGTGCCATTCTTTGCATTCTTCACTGCATCAAAAATAATTTAGGAGTACGGTGAGTATGTGGGCCAGGTCACGCGGTAACGGAGTTATAAAATTGGTGTATTTTGTATCATAGCTCCAAAACGAAGTAAGAGTTACAATTTAAATAGCTGTACAACTCCTTTTGTAACTCCGTTACCGATCAGTTTTTTGCCATTTTCACCCAAAATAAATCAAATGAACAAAATTAGCTATTTTGTTGTTTGAAGTACGAGGGAAGACCTACACAAAGCCATTTAAATTGTAACTCTATCTTACTTAGTTTTGGAGCTATGATACAAAATACACCAATTTGTAACTCCGTTACCGCGTGATCTGGCTCATGTGTACTGAAGGAGGTAGCAAGGTGGATAGTTTGCATTTCTTCTGTTGTGTAGATGAGCTGATTTCTAGCTGCGTCTTGCGAATGGTTGCTCATGGGGAAATTTGAGACAAAATTTGAAAAGCAGCTCATGTATTCCCCGGTGCCTCCATTGTGCTATGCAATTTTCTTGTGCATATTGCCACATTTATGAATTTTTTCTTCTTCTTTTCTTTTGGTGGTGGGAAAAGGGTCAGATTCAAAAATAACTGTGTGCTGTGGTTTCTGGTTCTTTCCTGTTGGCCTGAATGCTCGTAGGGACCAGCATTGAGTTCACAATGAGCAGAAAGATTGCTCTCCAAGTACTGAGCTGTGTGGGTTGCAATTGTAATTAAACCATTCTTGCCTGACACAGTGTGGAGCATCATTCTCACTTGCTAATGCCAGCATTTCAGCTCTGTATATGAAATCAGACGGTCCTGGCATTAAATTTCTCTTACAGCAACACAAAGGCAGAATAGGCTCGTGTCGGCGCCCAGGATGAGGAGAGGGGGCTAATGCTGGCTGGATTTTCAGTACTTCCCAGGTTTTCATTATCTGTTCAGCAGTGAGCTGGAGAAGATGCATATTGTATTGTACAATGTGAGATTAGTGTAACTTCTGCGTTTTGATGGATGTGCATCTGTGTAGGTGGGAGGAGTAAGGCCCAGGAGAAGAATAGAAAGTGTTTATTTCCTGTGCATGCATTCAGGTGTCCATCAGTCTAAAAACAAGTTACATGACAGTCTCCTGATTTCAATGTTTTCCCAGCACAGGCATTATATTCAGTGTGGATTTAGGGGACGCGTTCCTTCAAACTGTGAGGAAAATTTTAACTCTAAGGCCTATCTTTTGTAATTAAGAATGTTTCTACTTCAGAATGATATGGTTTTGATATTTACCGGACTTCAAAACCTCCCGGTTGCCACGGCCTTCAGCATTCTGTTTGATATTGATGTGTTTTAACTCCTCTTTCCTTGTTGTTTCTCCATGTGTGCGATGTGTGTCAGCCTGGCGAGTGGTTTGTTTGTGTATGAGTCACGAAGATGTGGCCACGCCAAAAGTTATACTTCAGGAGAGAGACATGCAAATGGAAAACTTTATTTAAAAAATAATATTTAATAATGATAATAATAAAAAAAATGTACTGTGGTAAAAAATTTTTGGTCATCCCCTGTGAAAACTGCTTTTCTGCTTACTTTTAAGCCCCTCCAGAATGAAGCTTGGCTGTGCATCAAGTCTAACTCTTTTGTGCCTGTGCCACTCTTCAATCACAGTTTTGGAAAATGAAATGCATGCATTTCATACGGCTGAATTTTGTTCTCATCTTAAAGTTGGCATTCTGGACTTTCAGGTTGCCCTCTTAATTTAATAAAATACATCAAGGGGGCATGCTACAGCATCTTTTGTTTATTCCCTGCCATTTTTTTTTTTTTTGGGTGGGGCATAGAGTGATTGTTGATTTATCTCACTAGGTGTTCCTGGTTTCGTGAGCCTGTTCCGCTTGGGAATGTTCCATTAGGTCCGGTGGAGTTGGCACACTAAGCGCCGTCGCCTCTTTCACTAGTAAAATACATATTTTGGTTGAATGCAATTGAATGGTACTCTTGTAAATTGAAAGGACACCTGTATTTTTTTCTTTGACAAAGTGCAATTGCTATTGTCTTTCCCTGGAGGAACGGCAATCAATCTTTATATTGAAAAACCGTGTTGTATTTATCAATTGAATAGTCCTAAGTGAAATATCCATTTCTTAGAGCAGCCCTTAGTGTATTCCTTTGGGTTAATGAAAGCAGAAATAATGCATTTATTGTACCTTGAAAATACATTTTTCAGTGCTGTCTGAGAAAGTGGGGGGGGAATCTTGCTTGCACCGACCTCTATTGAAGTAAAAGTAAGCATATGAGCATATGTGTGTTAGCTATGTAAGGCCAGGTGGCTGGAGCTCTAGCAGCATGATATACTCTACCTAAGCACAGTATGAAACTCATTCAATAACATGCATATTGAGGGATTATGCAGAACTTTCACAGATACTGCCTAAATATTTGACTGGCTGAATGTTCAATGTTTGCTTTAATTGTTCATGGAGACTTTAAGGGCCACCTAGTGGCCAATTGTATGAAATTTTTTACAGAGGCCTCTGGCATCATATCTGCACATGCCCATCAAATCCGGTTGCAAAAACACAAAGTGATCAGATATGACACTTTTTAGGAAAATAAATCCGCCCTCAGCATTTGAGTGAACTTTGACAGCCAGTCACAGCAAAACGCAATGAAACATCCAAGCATCCCAGCTTGATGCCAAGATCTTCTGTATCAAATGTCACAATGATTACTCAAAAATTGGAGGTGGAATGGGGGAAAAATGTTCGAAGAAAAATTCTAAATGGTGGGAAATTTGCATATACGTGAATTAGAATGGCCTAATTGGATAGATTTGTGGAGACCAGGGGTGGGGAACCCTATATAGAAAGAGCTGGTGTGGTTGCTGGCTTTCATTCCACCCAATCAGTTACACACCTCATTCTCATAATCAACCCCTGGAATCTTTGATAAGGCCCTTTATTTGTGGAAACAGGTGTGTTACTGCTTGGAATGAAAGTCAGCACTCACACCGGCCCTTTCTGGATAAACAAAAAAGAATAATAATCAGAAGAAATACAAGGGGGTTCCAGCACTACATGCTTGCATTCTCATAGTAATAATAACCAGAAGAAAAACAATCATGGTTCAAGCACTTTGTGCCTGGGCCCCATGTGTTAAAGCCTTAAGGCAAGATATTAGGTCTATTGTGACTAATGTTTGATAATAAATGTCTGATGAATGACATCAGGCAAACTAAGAGGTGTTGGAAAAGGTCTCTAAAATGACGGCAGCATCTGTGTTGGAAAAGGTCTCTAAAATGACGACAGCATCTGTGTTGGTTGTTGTGAAGAAGCTGCTGCACAAATGTAGAGCTTAGGTCAACAAAGGGCTTCAATCTGACTCTGACACTTGTGGGAGATAATGGTGATTGAATCATTTCAACTTTTTGCCATGAAATGAGTGCAGTGAGCCCACCAGGGCTCGACTGAGCAACAATCAGGAGCACTCATGCCCTTTTTAAAAGGTGTCGGTATTTAGATCAAGAGCGGGTTGTTTCATAACACGAAGAAGAGATTTGTGGAAAATAACTTGGTGGACCTTTGACTCAGGCTGTCTGATGAAGCCATTTTCCCATGTGCTTTATCTTTGTTAAGTCCTTCTGAGGATTCGCTCCTGAATGCTGGCTCTCTAGTAGGAAAGTATGTAGGCTGCACATTTGGTTACTTTCTGCACTTACTGAACATGTAAAATACGTAAGAAAGGAGACATCAATATTAGCTGATGTAATCTCCACACTGTAGAATTGAGACTAAATTTTTTTTTTTTTTTTTAATGTATTTTAAAAATCTCTCTGACTTTATTATGTGTAATCAGAGATGTTTTGATAACGGAGCATTTTTGGCTTCATATATCCAGAAACGTGCCTGTTATCACAAGTTTGCAACATCAATTTGAACGAGACTGGTTTCCTCAAAGCGAAATGTCGTTATCTTCTTTTTCATTGATGCTGTGGAGTGGTGGAAAATTTAAGTTTTTCTGGGGCTTTAATGTTTTACTGGAAGTGATGTACTGTACCCAGTTGATAAGACTGATTTTTATATGACGTAAGGATTCGCTCTCTCCTGACTGGTCGAGGCGAGCCCCGCCGGTCACTGTAAACAGATATTCACCGCACGAAAGTGCTTGAGAGGTGAATATAACAATCCAACTACCTTGAGCTAAAAATAGATTAGGCTTTTCCACAGTAGTTCCTGACAGAGCCCGTATTTCGTGTCGCTTCATCCCTGTGAGGAGCTTTACATTAGAGTGGTTGCCCTTCACTAATTTTATATTTTCAAGTAGGGTCATATAATAAAACAGTTACTGACTTCAGTTATTGATGAATTCAATGATTTATCCACCTTGGCTGCGCCTCAGTGAATATCACTTGTCCAAGGTGGATAAATCACTGGATTCACCTCAATTGAAGTCAATAATTGTATATTATATTACCAGTTTGGTCTTGTTGGCCATCAAAAATAGACCCACGGACCTTAAATGTTTTTTTTTTTTTTTTGTGCTTTGTTTGTGTATCTGGATTCTTTATCAGTCAATTCTTGACCTCTCACTTTTCCCTCGGTAAAAGTGTTCCAGGTCAGGCCTGTCCTTTTAACTTAATGAAACTCCATTACACTGTTCCACCCTTGGGCAGTCCTGGACACTGACACATCAATAAGTTACTTTCTGCACATTATCCTTGTCATTGGCATTGTGTTTAGCCCCAGCTAAATGTTGCCACTTTAACCCCTTTGCATACCCCTCGCTTTAACTGACGGTTTGTCCAGCACTAAACTGCTGCAGTTCTGCAGAGGTGAAACTTTGCATTTAGCTGTGATTTTAAAGAAGAAGGTTTTTTTTTTCTGGTTCCTGTCTGACAGCTCTGTCAAGAGCAACATCCTTTCCCCTCTTTTTACAAATACACAACTGAAATCTTATGAATTGCTGAAAAATTCTTTGAAAAATTGCCCTACTTAATAAATTTTTTAAAAATGTATTTGCGGTACCTATTGTAATATATTGGGCTAATCATATTGAATGCATGTGAAATTGTTTCAGTGCACCTTAAAAGTAGTTAGACCAGCAAGAAAAGAATGATTTATTCCGGAGAAAAGCATGAAAAGCCTGTCCGGTCTTCAAACATAAATCTTCTTCAGCCCTAGGCGGATGGACTTATTGGGCTGAATGGTTGGGCTTGATTTGATTCTGTGGGCATTGTGTGTGCATCCCATCGATTTTCAAACTTTTTTGTTCCGTCTAATCTTCCCCTCAGATCGGGGGCTGCTCTGGGCTTAATGTCTTCTGTGTTCGAGATAACCGCTTGACGCGAATTCCTGCCGAGATTTCTCAAGCCACGGAGCTGCACGTCTTTGACGTATCTGGAAACAGGTAAATTCTTTGCAAGCATAAGCCTCGAAAATCTGGTTACATCCAGTATCCCCCTCATGTTCAGAATCCTCTTCAGTGGGAAGCCCCGTTTGGGCTTGTTACAACTGATAATGTGACAACGGACCAATTCTGTAATAACTGCCCGATTATGTAATAACTTCAATCGATAATGTAATAACTGCATGCCCGATAATGTAATAACATTTCGACCGATAATATAATAAATTGTGCTTCGCGGGAGAGCAGGCAGTACCCCTCAGCCCTGACATATTGAATGAATGGCCTGGACAAAGTTTCGAAGGTCAAGGTCACTGAGCAAAGGTCAAAAGTCATTCGGGTACGAAACCTCGACGAGGCACGGCTACCCACCAAGGTGAGTCCACATACGCAAAATGAAGTTCCTAACCCTAGGGTTACAGAGAAATGGCCTGGACAATGGCTAGACGCCCGGGCACTCGTCTGCGCAGGGGACGGCGATACCCTCAGCCCCTTAGTCGGGGCTGAGCGGTAAAAAAGTGTCTGCCCGATAATGTAATAACACTCAACCGATAATGTAATAACTTAGTTCATTCAATTCACTTTGGGCGTGAGTGGGTGACAGTGTCGCCAGATCATCGAGCCAAATTCTTTCGTGTTTGAGGGTGCGGCAGTGTTGCCAGATGTGGCGGGCCAAATTTATCCAGTGGGTGGAGCTTTGCCAGATGCGTCTTTTGAAAATCCATCTATCCATAGTCATCTGGCAAGAGAATACGGCCAGCGATAAGTGTAATGGCGCAATAAGGCGTGTGAGGGCAGCGACCAGGGTCGCTGTTGAGGGTACCACGCTATTATTCTATGTTTGTGTACGTGACCTAACTCCTAGTGACTGTGACATCAATAGTTCGCCCGTCATTGCTCAGGCAACGGCTGATGAACTGTTGACGTCACAATTACTTAGGACTTAGGTCACGTGATACCCTCACAGGCCATATTAAGAATGTGGGCGGATTTGATGGGTGCTTCGGGGTCAGACGTCGGACTGGATGGGCTTGACAGAGTTTGTATCAGAAAACGCGGGTGACGATATGGATTCGAACGAATGGTTTCAGTTGGAACAGCTGGTTTGGGTTCGGGCCAGTCTGTAACGGCCATTTTGTTCTCGGGAAAGGCGAGCCGACCGGTTTTAAATTTTGGGCGTGCCTCTCAGCAGGTAATTGGGTAATCTAATGTGGGAGGCATTGGGCAGATTCATGTAAACTTCCTTTCCAAGTGTGATTCCTCGCAGCCTGTAGTTCATGGCCAAGCTCTTTATCGAAATATCAACGTCGTGTCCGAATCGGGGGATCAGCATGCCTATTTGAAGTTTGAAGCCAGTGGGAAAGAAAATGTTCAGCCCTGTGAATAATCGGGTAAGTGTAATCAAAAAATGATGCAATCTGCAACATGATTTCAAATGTATTTTACAGTTACAAAATTTGTGAGTTTTAAATTCAACGAGTGCATAGCGCAGGCAAAAAATTAGACAAATTTGTCAGCACCTCTTACATCAGTCTCTAATGATGATTACAATAGCACTAAAGGATAGAGTTTGTTTTTTTGTAAAACATTGGTCCACAAAGTGGTTAATATAATGATTGCACTGACTATAAAAACTACACAGTGTAAAATTACTGAAACTGAACAATAATGACTATGAAACTGAACAATTACTAAGAAACTGAACAATGTGTAATGCCTATGTAAGTGAACAATGTGGAATTACCTGCTTTGAAGCTGTACAGTGTCGAATTAGTAATTCCGCACTGTACAACTTCATAGTAGGCAATTCCGACTCCTGATTCGACCCACCGCATACACAGTTTTATCTGCTTCTTGCTCCCTGGCCCCTCTGATCCGAATCAGATGTTGTGGAATGGGATTTTGATGGGATGGGATGTTGTGGAATTATGAAGCGTGCGATTCAATATCCATCCCCAAGCCGATCGACTGACAATACATGATTTCATTAAGGCCAGCTCCGAAATCTCTCGACACCGATGGAGCCTCTGCTTCTCAGACCTGCATCCGCCTCCGGACAGGCTCCCGGCCCCCTCGCCCAAGCCCGACTTGCTCCGACTGAGCCATAAGCGCAAAATTAGAATTTGACCAATCACGATGTGGGTGCGACCAACACGGTGTTTTCCTATTAAGGGCATGGTTGTTGGCGAGTGAGACAGTTCTGGGAAAATTTCAGAGGAATCAGGACCATACGTGAAAAGAATTTCCACGTTGGAGAATTTTCGAGAAGTTTCAATAGGTTACGAAATAGTTTGCAAAACACGCACGAAAATTGTGTGGAGACATTTTTATCCATCTAGTCCAATTCAAACCCGTCAAACTGCCGTTTTGGCAGCTTCCGACACCCCTGACGCGTCTTCCTGCTGCCCCTGCATCCAATCCTACAGTGCGTCTTACTTCGCCTGCTACCGACTCGTCTGACCCAAATTTCATGCCACCCACTCACGCCCACATGAATTTGGCTCGATGCATCTGGCAACACTCCTCCCTTCATGGCCGCCCATTTTCTCCCCTTCAGGTCCTGCTCATTGGATCAGTCGTTGTCACCTCACCCCATCCTTCGGCGCCCATCCCACACTTCTAGTCTCTGGTCCCGCCCCTGCGTGACATCCCAGCCCCCGCGTCGTGCCCCTATAGTCCTTCACTCTAAGTCCCCTTCCTTTGGCACTAAGTTACTGCATTATCGGTTGAGTGTTATTACATTATCGGGCAGACAGCTATTACATTATCGGTGCAAGTTATTGCATTATCGGGCAGTTTTTACATTATCGGTTAATTTTATTAAATTATCGTGCAGTTATTACATTAGTGGTCCGTTATTACATTCTCAGTTGTAACAGGGCTGAAATGCTAGCTCAAAATGTACAAGCTGATTCATAATATTTGGAGAAAAGCCCAGTCATTCTATATGCATATCAAAATGTATAAAATAATAACATGTATGTAAATTCTATTCCTCATGTGTAACAAGGCGTCATTATGTGAGGTTGAATGTGGTTTGGGGCTTTGTGTGGCACCAGTGTCGTAGTGCTTTTTTATATATGACGAAAGGCTGGGGATGGTTGATTAGCCTGAATGAATATTCTGGTGATGCATGAATCAATCTTGTCCACAGGCTGACGTACCTTCCCATGTCTTTAACCACTCTGCGGCTCAAGGCCCTCTGGCTGTCTGACAACCAGTCCCAGCCACTACTGACTTTCCAGACCGATGTAGACCCTGAATCGGGAGAGAAGGTGCTGACCTGCGTCCTGCTCCCTCAGCAGCTCTTTGAGCCTGAGGACAAAGGTGAGAGTCTCTGCTGAACCCTAAACCCTAGCTCTGTCCCCCTTCAGTGTAAGAGTCCCTGCTGAACTCTAAACCCCAGCTCTTTCACCCTTCAGCATAAGAGTCCCTGCTGAACCCTAAACCCTAGCTCTGTCCCCCTTCAGTGTAAGAGTCCCTGCTGAACTCTAAACCCCAGCTATGTCCCCCTTCAGTGTAAGAGTCCCAGCTGAACTCTAAATCCCAGCTCTGTCCCCCTCCAGTGTAAGAGTCTCTGCTGAACTCTAAACCTCAGCTCTGTCCCTCTTCAGTGTAAGAGTCCCTGCTGAACTCTAAACCCCAGCTCTGTCCCCCTCCAGTGTAAGAGTCTCTGCTGAACTCTAAACCTCAGCTCTGTCCCCTTTCAGTGTAAGAGTCTCTGCTGAACTCTAAACCTCAGCTCTGTCCCCTTTCAGTGTAAGAGTCTCTGCTGACCTCTAAACCCCAGCTCTGTCCCCCTCCAGTGTAAGAGTTTCTGCTGAACTCTAAACCTCAGCTCTGTCCCCCTTCAGTGTAAGAGTCCCTGCTGAACACCAAACCTCAGCTCTGTCACCATTTAGTGTAAGAGTCCCTGCTGAACTCTAAACCCCAGTTTGCGACCCTTCAGCATAAGAGTCCCTGCTGAACTCTATACCCCAGCTCTGTCCCCTTCAGTGTGAACTCTAAACCCCAGAGTCCCCTGCTGAACTCTAAAAGCTCTGTCCCCCCCAGCTCTGTCCCCCCCTTCAGTGTAAGAGTCCCTGCTGAACTCTAAAACCCAGTGTAAGAGTTTGCTGACCCTTCAGCTCTGTCCCCTTCGGTGTAAGTCCCTGCTGTAAACCCCCTCTGCTGAAGTCCTCTAAACCCCAGCTCTGTCCCCCTTCAGTGTAAGAGTCCCTGCTGAACTCTAAACCCCAGCTCTGTCCCCTCTGTAAGAGTCCCCTGAACTCATCATAAGAGTTCCTGCTGAACTCTAAACCCCAGCTCTGTCCCCTTCAGTGTAAGAGTCCCTGCTGAACTCTAAACCCCAGCTCTGCCCCCTCCAGTGTAAGAGAGTCCTGCTGAACTCTCTGTGCAAGAGAACTGCTGAACTCTAAACCCCAGCTCTGTCCCCTTCAGTGTAAGAGTCTAAACCCCTGCTGAACTCTAAACCCTAACCCCAGCTCTGTCCCCTCTTCAGTGTAAGAGTCTGAACACCTAAACCCCAGCTCTGTTCAGTGTAAGAGTCCCTGCTGAACTCTAAAAACCCCAGTGTAAGAGTCCCTGCTGAACTCTAAACCCCAGCTCTGTCCCCCTTCAGTGTAAGAGTCCCTGCTGAACTCTAAACCCCAGCTCTGTCCCCCTTCAGTGTAAGAGTCCCTGCTGAACTCTAAACCCCAGCTCTGCTGAACTCTAAACCCCAGCTCTGTCCCTTAAACCCCATCAGCATAAGAGTCCTGCTGAACTCTAAACCCCAGTGTAAGAGTCCCTGCTGAACTCTAAAACCCCAGCTCTGTCCCCTTCTGTGAACTCTAAACCCCAGAGTCCTGCTGAACTCTAAACCCCAGCTCTGTCCCCCTTCAGTGTAAGAGTCCCTGCTGAACTCTAAACCCCAGCTCTGTCCCCCTTCAGTGTAAGAGTCCCTGCTGAACTCTAAACCCCAGCTCTGTCCCCCTTCAGTGTAAGAGTCCCTGCTGAACTCTAAACCCCAGCTCTGTCCCCCTTCAGTGTAAGAGAGTCCCTAAACCCCAGCTGAAGTGTAAGAGTCCCTCTGAAAAACCCCAGCTCTGTCCCTTCCAGTGTAAACCCCAAGAGTCCCTGCTGAACTCTAAACCCCAGCTCTGTCCCCTGAACTCTAAACCCCAGCTCTGTGTAAGAGAACTCTAAACCCCAGCTCTGCTGAAGAGTCCCTCTAAACCCCAGCTCTGTCCCCTTTCAGTGTAAGAGTCCCTGCTGAACTCTAAACCCCAGCTCTGTCCCCTCCAGTGTAAGAGTCCCTGCTGAACTCTAAAACCCAGTGTAAGAGTCCCTGCTGAACTCTAAACCCCAGCTCTGTCCCTGCTGAACTTAAACCCCAGTGTAAGAGTCTCTGCTGAACTCTAAACCCTCAGCTCTGTCCCCTTCAGTGTAAGAGTCCCTGCTGAACTCTAAAAACCCTCAGTCCCCTCTGTCAGCCTGTTTCAGTGTAAGAGAGAACTCTAAACCCCCCTGCTGAACTGCTGAACCTAAAACCCCAGTAAGAGTCCCTGCTGAACTCTAAACCCCCCTGTCCCTTCAGTGTAAGAGTCCCTGCTGAACTCTATACCCCAGCTCTGTCCCCCTTCAGTGTAAGAGTCCCTGCTGAACTCTAAACCCCAGCTCTGTCCCCCTTCAGTGTAAGAGTCCCTGCTGAACTCTAAACCCCAGTTTGCGACCCTTCAGCATAAGAGTCCCTGCTGAACTCTATACCCCAGCTCTGTCCCCCTTCAGTGTAAGAGTCCCTGCTGAACTCTAAACCCCAGCTCTGTCCCCCTTCGGTGTAAGAGTCCCTGCTGAACTCTAAACCCCAGCTCTGTCCCCCTTCAGTGTAAGAGTCCCTGCTGAACTCTAAACCCCAGCTCTGTCCCCCTTCAGTGTAAGAGTCCCTGCTGAACTCTAAACCCCAGTTTGCGACCCTTCAGCATAAGAGTCCCTGCTGAACTCTATGAACCCCAGCTCTGTCCCCTTCAGTGTAAGAGAACTCTAAACCCCAGTCCCTGCTGAACTCTAAAACCCCAGCTCTGTCCCCCTTCAGTGTAAGAGTCCCTGCTGAACTCTAAACCCCAGCTCTGTCCCCCTTCGGTGTAAGAGTCCCTGCTGAACTCTAAACCCCAGCTCTGTCCCCCTTCAGTGTAAGAGTCCCTGCTGAACTCTAAACCCCAGCTCTGTCCCCCTTCAGTGTAAGAGTCCCTGCTGAACTCTAAACCCCAGCTCTGTCACCCTTCATCATAAGAGTTCCTGCTGAACTCTAAACCCCAGCTCTGTCCCCCTTCAGTGTAAGAGTCCCTGCTGAACTCTAAACCCCAGCTCTGTCCCCCTTCGGTGTAAGAGTCCCTGCTGAACTCTAAAAGAGTCCCTGCTGAACTCTAAACCCCAGCTCTGTCCCCCTTCAGTGTAAGAGTTCCTGCTGAACTCTAAACCCCAGCTCTGTCCCCCTTTGGTGTAAGAGTCCCTGCTGAACTCTAAACCCCAGCTCTGTCCCCCTTCAGTGTAAGAGTCCTTGCTGAACTCTAAACCCCAGCTCTGTCCCCCTTCAGTGTAAGAGTCCCTGCTGAACTCTAAACCCCAGCTCTGTCACCCTTCATCATAAGAGTTCCTGCTGAACTCTAAACCCCAGCTCTGCCACCCCTCAGCATAATTAAATTCAATTCAATCTTTATTGCCATTTGTTTTTACACCAGTAAAAACATAGGAATATTTCCTTTGTTTGTTAGAACGTCCACAGGTAGTTAAAATTGGCCACAAAATTTCTTCTCCCATCTTGGTGTCCACAGTTATGCCTCAAGGGTGTGTAATATCTCCTGCACTCTATTCTTTGTTCACCTATGACTGTAAAGCCATGTATGATGGCACAAAGTTTATTAAGTTTGCAGATGATACCACTATTATGGGTCTGATTACGGCTGCGGAACAAGCCCAGTACAGTGATCAGGTCAACGGGCTAGTGAGCTGGTGTGCTGAAAACAATTTGGCTTTGAATGTCAGTAGGAACTGATTATAGATTTTAGATGGAACAAAACCCCTCTGCCTCCCCTTGTGATCAACAACCAAACGGTGGAAATTGTGCATGATATTAAATTTTTAGGAACAGTTATTTCGAAGAACCTGACATGGGAGAAAAACTCAGATATAATTGTAAGGAAAACGCAGCAAAGACTTTACTTTCTGAGGCACCTTGAAAAATTTGGTGTTTGTACAAGAATTTTAGAAAATTTTATAGGACAGTGATCGAGAGTTTGTTAACATTCTCTATCACAGTCTGGTATGGCAGTGCCACTGTACGCGGCAAAGTGAAGCTCAATTGAGTTACAAAAACGGCATCTAAAATTATTGGTAAGGACAAGACCGCTTTGGATTGCATTTACCAACAAAGACTGACCCGAAGAGCTATGCTTATTGCACAAGATCACACACACCCTGCTAATTGTCTGTTTATCTTGTTGCCTTCTGGTCGTCGTTATTGTGTTTGTAAAACATGTACTGCACGTTTTAAGAAAAGCTTTTATCCTCAGGCTGTTAAGGCTTTAAATGAAATGATTGACCACAATTTTTAAGATTTTTAGTACTCTTCAATGTTACTTTTTTATTTATTTACTTATTTATCTAAGGGTGGAAAGACTGTTGGAATCAGGATATGGTGTGTGTTCGTGGGATGTCTTTGAAAGCCAATCGCTCGGTACTGTATTTTAAGTCAGTTAAGTGTCTTAATTTACTTTTAGTTTGTATTGTGGAGTGTTTATGTATGTGACTTTTCCCCCTCACAGGAAATATTTCTATGTTTTCACTTGTGTAAAGAATTCAAAAAACGCAGTCCCACCGAACCTAATAGCATGCACAACTCAAAGACACTTATAATTTCGGGTGAACGCTAAAAAACAGCGATTCTCAAAAATATAACCCTTGCTGTCACCCTTCAGCGTAAGAGTCCCTGCTGAACTCTAAACCCCAGCTCTGTCACCCTTCAGCGTAAGAGTCCCTGCTGAACTCTAAAGCCCAGCACTGTCACCCTTCAGCATAAGAGTCCCTGTTCAACCCTAAACCCCAGCTCTGTCACCCTTCAGCATAAGAGTCCCTGTTCAACCCTAAACCCCAGCTCTGTCACCCTTCAGCATAAGAGTCCCTGCTGAACTCTAAAGCCCAGCACTGTCACCCTTCAGCGTAAGAGGTCCTTGCTGTACCCTAAAACCCAGCTTTGTCCCTTTTCAGCAGAAGGATCCTTGCTGAACTCTAAACACCACCTCTTCAGTGTCTACCATCCACAGATCTGACCATGCTTAAATGGCCTCAAATGAGCTGTGGGCCTTGAGGTCCCCTTGATATCAGTTACTCCTATTTCACCTCAAACCCATTAATTACTGTATAATATTGCACTTTTTTTAAAGGCAAAAAATAACCCACATCCTAAACTATTCATTAAAAAATTAATTTGACCGCGTTTACCGCCATAGACGATTTATTGGTTTTGGATGCAAATGGGTTTGTGACTTTTTTGAGGCTGAATGATGGAGGAGCCAACAGAAATTGCATAATACAACCCTAATTCCAAAAAAACAGCGGGGATGCTGTTTAAAATGTAAATAAAAACGGAATGCAATGATTTACAAATCTCATAAACTGTCATTTTATTCACAGTTGAACAAAAACAACATATCAGATGTTGAAAGTAAGACAATTTACCATGAAAAATATTAGCTCATTTTGAATTTGATGGCTGCAACACATCTAAAAAAAGTTGGGACAGGGCCATGTTTACCATTGTTAAGTATCCCCTCTTCTTTTAACAACAGTCTGTAAACGTCTGGGAAGTAAGGAGACCAATTGCTGGAGTTTTGGGAGAGGAATATTGTCCCACTGTTGTCAGATGTAGGATTCTAGCTGCTCAACAGTTCTGGGTCTTCTTTGCCAGATTTTGCGTTTTGTGATGCGCCAAATGTTTTCTATCAGTGAATGGTCTGGACTGCAGGTAGGCCAGTTCAGCACTCAGACTCTTCTACTGCAAAGCCATGATGTTGTGATGGATGCAGTACGTGGTTTGGCATTGTTTTGCTGAAATGTGCAAGGCCTTCCCTAAAAGAGACGTTGTCTGGATGGGAGCATATGTTGTTGTAAAACCTCGATATACTTTCCAGCATTGATAATGCCTTGTGTTTCTGGATCATGTTCACATATGGCTTCGTTGCATGATGCAGGTTTAGCTTGTATTTGTGGATTGCGAGGCAAACTGTGTTCACAGACAGTGATTTCTGGAAGTGTTCCTGAGCCCATGCAGTGTATTCCAGTGCAGAATCGCGCCTGTTTTTAATGCAGTGCTGCCTGAGGGCCTGAAGATCAGGAGCATCCAATATTGACCTTCGGACTTGTCCGTTGCACACAGAGATTACTGTAGATTCACTGAATCTTTTGATGATATTATGTGCTGTAGATTCAAAGTCTTCGCAATTTAACATTGAGGAACATTTTTCTGAAATTGTTCCGCAATTTTTTAGATGCAGTTTTTTGCAGATTGGTGAATCTCTGTCCATCTTTACTTCTGAGACACTCTGCTTCTCCAAACTGCTCTTTTTATACCAATCATGTTACTTACCTGTTGCCAATTAACCTAATTAGTCGCAAAATGCTCCTCCAGCTGTTTCTTATTGGTACCACTTACTTTTCCAGCCTTTTGTTGCCCCACTCCCAACTTCTTTGAGATGTGTTCTTCCATCAAGTTCAAAATGAGCTTATATTTTTCAAGAAACGGTAAACTGTCTCACTTTCAACATCTGATATGTTGTTTATGTTCTATTGTGAATAACGTGGATTTATGAGATTTGTAAATTATTGCATTCTGTTTTTATTTACATTTTACACAGCATCCCAACTTTTTTGGAATTGGGTTTGTAAATCCAAATTAATTTCGCACAGTAATCTGATAATTTATTTCTCAGTTCATTTACTGAAGGGGTGGCGAAGAAGGTAAAGACAGATGGGATGATGTACTCAATGAAAGATTAATATAAGATGGTAGAGTAATACAAAACTAGTTTTTATTCAAAATTCAGTTTCAGTTTCCCTTTGCTCACTTTCAAATGGCATCCCTTCTTCATTGTACTCATAGTGTTCCTTTCTATTTCTTGTTTTTACCCCGTACTCTAGAGTTGTTGCTTTGTTTCTTTTGACAATTTAAGCTGTATGTGAGAGATGCAGTCCTTCGTCAGTTGTGGTTCAAATGAAGTGATAATGGAGACTTTACCATGGACCTGCAATGTGAGCTGTTTGAAATTTACTGGAAGGCTGTTGCCTTGAAAGAATATTTTAGGAATTAAAATATTGTTTTTCTGAATAATATCAAATAATGTTTATCATGAGCGTTATGAGGGGCGAAAATCGACTCTGTAGTACTTGTATGGAGGTGACATATTCTGCTTGCAATTTTAGCCATCAGGCATGATGTTGGAATAATTTGACTCTGTTTGAGTGTTACCAACATTTAGTTCTGTAATGAAATTTCTGAATTTGTGAAACATACATTAAATCTCCACATTCATTTTATTCTTAGTTTACACCCCCAGACCCATTTCCCTGCCCCCAGTCACTCAGATCACTCCACAGCAGTTGCTGATTGGTCAGCATTTTACACCCACGGCGGTTCCTAGTGGGAAATTGTTACAACCACCTGCCAAACTCTAAAGGATGATTTCTCCAAACTACAACTCCTCTCCTGGGATTTACCCAATTTAGGGAACCATATCTCAGAAACAAATGCGTCAATCAAAATAAGAGATCCCCATTTTTTTTTTTTTTTTTTTTTTTTGCTGTGATCTTGCAGTTTCAAATCAAATGAAAAAATAAGAAAAAGCAAAACTTATAGTGATACTGCTTTACTGGGCTCGGTCATAGTTAGGCATTTGTCTTCATTTTTTTTTTTAAGGCATTTTACCGTTGTTGTTTTTTTTTTTTTTTTTAATTCCGTGGAATCACCACAGATTTTCGCATAAATTAAATGGAAGAAACTTACGTCACTGCAAGGCAATGCACTATTAAAGCATCACACACTATGCCGCATAGCCGTTGGCAATTTGGAGACTCCGGTTAGCCTGGCATGCATTTGTTTGCACTGTGGGTGGAAACCAGAGTTCCGTGGAGGGAATGCACTGGGACATGCTATGGGAGCACATGCAAACACCGCACAGAAAGGTCCCAGACTGGAATCAAACCCACATTCTACTTCACAACCAACTACGGAGATTCCTGAAATCAGTGAAATTCAACTGTCCAACCCATTATTAAAACCTGGGAGGATAGTGGCGAACCGTCATCATAACAGAAGAAATGGGTTGAGAAAAAACTGTGAATGATTGTGATCGGAGATCACAAAAATTCTTGGTTAAGTCTCGTTAAAAAAAAAAAAAACGACAGTAAAATTTATTGCTATGACTGATTGCGAGAGTCATATCCGCACGCACAATGTGGTGAGAACTTGGAGGACTGGGACTAAACATCTGCGTGGCCACAAGAAATCCACTTCTGAGTAAGGCTAATTGGGAGAAAAAATTACCTCTTTGCTAGGGAGCATAAAGATTGGACTGTAGAGCAATTGATAAAGGCCCTGTGGTCTGATGAGTCCAGATTTACCGTATTCCAGAGCGACTGGGATGCCAAAGTGTGTAAGGAAGCCCCTTGAAGCAATGCACTTGTGATGCATAGTGCCCACTGTACGCGGCATCTGGAGGCAGTGTTATGATCTTTAGATGTGTAAGTTGGACAGGTCTAGGCTCAGCAACATTATGCAGTGATAAAATAAAGTCAGCTGACTACCTGAATGTACTGAATGACCAAGTTATCCCATCAATGGACTTTATAATCTCTGACGGCACAGGAATATTCCAGAATGACAATGCTAGTATTCACTGGGCTCAAATTGTGAAAGAGTGGTTCAGAAAGCATGAGGAATCATTTTCACACGTGTATTAGCCACCGTAGAGTTATGAGCTTAACCAATTGAAAGTCTTTAGTATATGCTAGAGAAGGCTTTGTGGAGAGGTTTGACTCTCCCGTCATCAACACAAGATCTCAGCAAAAATGAATGCAACTTCAGTCAGAATTAAGTGGTGTAACATTTGGTTGAAAGAATGCCATGATAAATGTGTGCTGTTGTCAAAGCTAAAGGCAATACCAGAAAACATAAGTGTGTGATTTTTTTTTTTCTTAGGCCCAACAGCATACATAATGATTTCAAATTTTTGATACCTGTTAAGGCAGGTTTATTAGGAGATAAAATGTTGTTGATGAAAGTTTTGCTAAAACAGTTGAGGCTTTCAGACCGGGGTCTTTCATTTGTGAAGTGTGCATCCCCAGATACTGTAAATGGCTCGAGGAAAAAACTATTTAAATGGTAATGAAGCTTTACATGGAAAGGGCAAAGCCCTGAGCTGGCTTAAGTGAGGAACTAATTGAGTTATGTAGTGGACGCATTGGGATTTTGAAAATTAAGGGTGGGTAGGTTAGCTGTTAGCCAGTAGGTATGATTTCCTTCTCACCTTTTCATGCATATCTCACTCTGTCTGTCTGTCTGTCTGTCTGTCTCTCTCTATCTCTGCTTCTCCATTATTACGGTAGCTAATTTATTAAGTGATTGAGCTACTTGTTGCTGCTTGTTGGCTCCCTTCAGCCAGACTGCTTCGGGCCAAATGGGTGAATTACATGACTGATCTGCTGTAATTACACTCTTAAGGAACTTGCACAAACAAGTATCCAGACATCATTTCTCACTATTCAGAAATTGCTTGTAATGTTTTGAACACCCTTGTGCCTGAAAGTAGCCAGGCTGAACCATCAATATTGTATCCTGTCGCTTCCACTGAATTCCTGCATGCTATTTGTAATCTTTGTCACTGACCTGGTCTGGTCTTTGAAGGGTGAGCTCTTAATTTTTCATGGGGAGTGCAATGAAGCCTGTTGATCTGGTCCTCACTAGTTGCCCAGTAAATCGATACTTCTGTGCATCTCGTTATAACATTTCCTCGATAAGAAAGTAGTAAAACTTGGAGATCAATGCTAATGGATGGCCAAACATGCATGCAAATTACACCAGTCGTGTCACAATGGTGCGACTGTTGTCCATTAATAATGTGCGGCTGTGGTATTATTTGTTCAAAATTTTCTTGGAAAAATTGTGCTCTCTGTTTCAAATCTTGAGCTTTCTTTCAAGAGCAATAAGGAATCTTGAATAGTTTAAGATGATAATTGTTTGCTTTTCATCGTGCTTCGTGTCAAGTACGACTGCTATGTAAAATAAGAGTCATCAATAGATGTCATATCTCCCCGCCCCTGCAATCTAATCTCAGAAATCCCAAAATATTAAAAGGCACCAGGCTAGGATCTGATTAGTATGCACAGCAAATTTTGTTTAAAAATATTAAACGATATTCGAGTTCTGTCTTGGAAACAAAATGTCCACAAATGGACGGACGGACAGACAGACAGACAGACAGACAGGCAGTCAGACAACTGCAGTGATGACTATATCATCCCCGCATTATACAGTGCCTGACAAAAGTCTTGTCACTTATCCAAGTTGTAGGAACAACAAATAATAACCTGACTTGTAGTTGATCAATTGGAATCAAAAATGGCTTATATGAAAGGCAAAGCTCTCTAGATTATGCGAAATATACCAAAATAGAGTTTTATGTCATTGATTGAGTTTTATAATTTAATTTGTACAGAAAGGTCAGATTTTGCTTGGACAAAAGTCTTGTCGCATTGAAAAAAAAATGTGGAAATTATACATACACTTTATTTTGAATACACAAATATGCCACTATAATATCAGAACATAAAGCCATGGTGCCTTGGAAAAAAAAAATTAATATTGCGTGTGACTCCCATGAGCTTGGAGGACTGCATCCATACGTCTTGGCAATGACTGAGATAACTTGATGATGAAATCATCTGGAATGGCATAGAAAGCAGTCTTGCAGGACTCCCAGAGTTCATCAAGATTCTATGGTTTCATCTTCCAAGCCTCCTCCTTCATCTTACCCCTGAAATGCTCAATAATGTTCATGTCAGGTGACTGGATTGGCCAATCCTGGAGTACCTTCACCTTCTTGGCTTTCGGGAGCTGTGACATGGAGGCAGAAGAATGAGAAGGAGCAGCAGTATAAGTAGGGCAGCAAGAACTTCTTGATATTTCAGGCTGTTGATGTTGCCATCCACTCTGCAGATCTTTTTCACACCCCCCATGCTGGATGTAACAACGAACCATGATTTTTCCTCCACCAAACATGATTGTTTTCTGGGAGAATCTTGGGTCCATGAGGGTTCCAACAGGTCTTGTACGGCGACTGGCATGCAGTTCAATGGATGATTCACCAGAAAAATAAACTTTCAGCCACTTTTCCAGTATCAATCCTTTTCTGCAAGCTGTGGGCCTTGGCAAATGCAATGCAGGTTTTTGTTTTCTGTTTAATGCAGACTTCTGTGTACTAATTTGGCTATGAAAACCACTTTGAGAGAGAAATTTGACAAACTCTTCTTGTAGATACCGGGATTTTTTGGTGACATTTTCTCATGTAACCGCTGTAGTTGAAGAAGGGCTAGCTTTGTACAGTTGAAGCAACAAACGGTCCTTTCAAACAGTTGTCATACCAGGGTCTGTCTGACCTGCGCTTGCCATGAACATCATCAGTTTCTTCAAATCTTTTTCTCATCCCTCCACTTGACATTTGGATACATTAAAGATGTCTGCCACCTCAGCAGCAGACTCAGTCTTCAGGCTCTTGATGATCAGCACTTTGGTCTGTGATTGAATCTTTGGTATGTTGTCAGAGGTCTAGTCGCACCTCATATGAAAGTCTGGTGTGCTGGGGTTATTTCTATACACATCTGGGAATGTGTTAATTACAGTATTTGTCATAGGTTAAACTCTAATCTGCGATTTGTTGCATCATCTGAAGAGACGACAAGACTTTTGTCCGAGCAAAAACAGATGTTATGGGCTTAGCCAAGCTGTGAACATCAGAACACTTTTTGACAGTTTCACTTTGCACCAAATAATTAATGTGAAAGCCCTTGACATTAAAATGGACCATTTATTGTAACAATTGATTGGTTAGAAATAAAGTTATATGCTATTTTTAGTTACTATGTCCTTATGTGACAAGACTTTTGTCAGGCACTGTATGCCGGGGGCTAAAAAGAAAAATGGTAATACATTTATCCATACATAATACAATAGATAGCCATTTTTTGCCATCCGGTCCTACTTCAGAGCCACTAAGTAGACTGGATGGCTAAATACGCTTAGCATCTACCTCTGGCCACTCTGGCCTTTGTGAGAGTAACTTGTATGAGCAGAGTACTGCAAATCAGTACCCTGTCCTACTCTGCCCGACTCTGGCCATATTATGATCATTAGTATGGACTACGATCCCCATGAGCCCCAGTTCATCATCTCTGATGTTGGAGATGAGTCATAGTGTTGAGTTCGTGCCCTCCTTGCCATGTGTTTTGACAGATGAAGATGTAAGGTTTATGGGGGGCAGGAGGATTTGAGGTAGATTGCCTTGCAGTAAGCCAGGCAATAAACTGGGGATTTGAGACTGCGATCTGCAGCATGGGTCCCGTACCTATCTGCTCCAAGGCTGAAATTCTTTTTTTTTTTTTTTTTTTTTTTTTTTCACTTTGCAATGAGGGAGGTGAGAGATGTTTTTGCTGCAGTTCAGAACACTGCAATATTAAATACTAGGTGAGACCCAATATTGAGCTAAGACTACATTGCTTCTCAAAGATGGCAAGCCAGTTGTTGTGTTTAAAAATGGCTGGGCCCCTGCAATCCTCAAAAACACTCAAGTTTATTTTGAGGCAACAATACAAGCACTTGTTAGTGTTTGAAAATTAACATTGTCCTTGAAAGTACTCGAATCCACACTACTGCCGAGCAATTAGCCAAAACTTTCTTGTTTTTACCAAAGTCGGTTTATTGACGTAATTTGGTGGATAAGTGGTGTTTTTCTCTGAGCTTTGTGCTTCAGTTTATTTGCATTTTTTTTTTTAAAGGTGGCTGTTAGCAGTGTTTGCTCAGAAATAGAAATCGTAATAATGACAATGACGATAACCCATTGCGCAGACATCAAACAGTGAATTCCTTGAAAGCTCAGAAATGGAGATGTACTAACCAGTGTCAAGGGGAAATCATGACCTTCTGCCCCTTTACCTCCATGTCACCGCACGTCATCCTGCTTTCAGGTGGCTTTTGGTTCTGCTTGTGCTAAGTGCTAAACCTTGAACAACCGCCTTGAACAACCTTGAACAACCGGGGAGTCTAGATACTTTATTCATGTTTTGCTGCATGCTATGCAGTATTTTTATTGCAACATTGCGACTGTGATTCCAAAACTTTTACAGGTATTTTACAATTAACAGGTATTAATTAATTTATTGTATTGCTAATGTTTTGGGTCAACTGTCTTATAACTTGATGAAAATATACAGTCGAACTGTGGGATTTTAAGATTGGATCACCCGAAAAAAATTCTTCCTTGTTGTAGTCTCTTAATTTTTTTTACTTGAATTGCACTAGATTGATGGACCTGTTAGTTTACATAATGTTCTGCTGAGGGAGCATGTCCTGACCGCCTCAGAATGATCCAGGATCCCATCAATGCAGTTTTGCAGAGATCTAATGGTAAATATTAAAGTCCAAACACAAAACCAAAAATGTCATTAAAATACATTATCTCTGAATTCAGATGCCAGAATAACGTTAGTGATGTCATATCAGCTTCGTAACTAGCACTTCGGCTGTGTTGCGGAGACTGATGTGCTATGCATTTGTGTACATTTGCAAAGTACCAAAGGAAAGATTCTGGTCTGATTATTCTGCTGCAGTGGAAGCAATTTGTTGTGTGAGTCAAAAAAAAAAAAAAAAAAAAGAATTTAGGCAGTATGTCAGAAATTGCAAAACTTGACTTGACCACACAAAGTCACCAATTGTTAAAGTAATGAGTGGTTTTTCTTTTCTCCAAAAGGATGTTGATTGTTGCTCAGTTTTTGTATTTGAGGGATTTTGCCCCTTGAGAAGTCTTGGAATTTGATGTTAGGAAGTGTGTGGGGACCCAGTGTTTAAATTGCCTTCAAGGAGGTTGCATAGTAGGAAAGTAATTTGCTGTGACTCTCTAAAAGAGCAGTGCTGTGCTTTCTTTATGTCTTGAGCCATAATCATGTCCTGTTTGTTCATTGTGCGCTGCAGGAACGAGCATGTTGCGTGGCACGGGATGTGAGCGTTGGGTCGTGGTTCGACTGGAAGAATTGTGCTCAGACCAGTTTGACCAAATTAAAACGTGTGCAAAACCTGTACAAGGATAGGGATTGATTCTGAAAGCAATCGGAGTTGATCAGAGCTTGTGCTTAACCGAGTTGGAATGAGTTCAACTAGATTGCGCTAGGTGCTGTGTACCCCCTTGGCGTGCCTTAGAGGTGGGTGTGTCCGACCTCTGACCAAGGAAAAATTAAGTTGAAATTGGAGCTATTACTTTGACATTAAATAGGCTTTTGGAGACACCCAATATGCATAACCTGTCGAAATTTGAGGCCGTCCCTACAACGGTTCACCAGCTAGAGGGGTTACAATCGATGGGAAGACTGACGGACAGACTGACTGACTGCCGAGGAGACAACTATACTATATAAAATATGGACCTTAATTTTATCCCCGGACGACAAGTTGAGGATACTATGGGTCAGCAATCGTCACGCCAGGTCTGTTGAGATTTTTTTGTGACCGCTATGTTGGCCACAAATTTCAACCGATTCATTTCAAATTTGGCGTGAGCCTTGTGTGCGATAAGGTCACAAAGCCTATCCATTTTGGGAGCGATTGCCTTCGGGGGTCCGGGGACACACATCAATCAGTGAGCGACCAACTGTCTATTTTAATTGGGATTGTCAGTAGAAAAAATAATTAATTGTCCTCGGGCTACTTGTAGACTGAACCTCGGTTTACACCTGCTTTCAGGCCTGGATAACCTCGCACGCTGCGGTGCACTGGAGAGCCTGGTCAATGACATGGCCGACGACACGTGGGATGAACGAGCAGCCAATCGGATCAGTGCCATTCGCTTCCTGGAGGAAGACGACGACGAGGACGATGAAAAGGTCAGTCTGAAGTCGTGAGGCATTTGACAGTTTAAAATACAAGGACAGATCAGCATTCATCTGCATTCAGATTGTGGAAATGGCTTTAATCTATTTAAAAGAATGATGTTTTGGTTGGTATTTTTTCCCCACTTTGTATTGGTAAGGGATGTTGAAAACCTAAATAAATTTTACTGCCTGTGAGTTGACGGTATGTGGCTGGTGTGCTTGCGTGAGTTAAACTGGAAGCCCGCTGCACTTGCGTATACTCAGTGATCACTTTAATAGGTACACCTGTATACCCACTCATTAATGCAATTTTCATGTTGCTGCCTTTGAATGCATAAAAGCAGACCACCTAAATCAAGAGGTTCAGCTGTTGTTCTGAGGAACACCAGAATGGGTACAAATGTGATCTAAGTGACCTTGAAATGGAAGTATTGTCTCAGCCAGCCTGTGTGGTTGTAATCTCAGAAAATGCTGATAGCTGGGGATTTTAACTCAGTAGTTTCTACTTCTAGCTTTGAATGGTACAAATAACAAAACGTTATTCGGTTACTGGAGGTCCTGTCTGTGAAAATGTTTTGTCAGTAGAGTAATGGCCTTGACTGGTCGGAGCTGACAGGAAGGTGATGGTAATTGAAATAACCGCACCTAACGGCAGTTATCCGCTGATGAGCATATGTGAACACACAGCAGGTGGGAGTAGATCCCTGTGCAGGTAGGGCTACTTCTGCAGAAGTCCGCACTGGGTTACAGTCGTGTCAGCTCCAGCTGGAGCTGGAAACTGATGCATCACTGGGCACAGATTCATCAGAATTGGACTGTTGGTCTGGTATGGTGAGTCTGCTGCAACGTGTGGATGGTAGATTCAGAATTTAGAGTGAAAAATATGAATCCGTGCATCCTGCCTTACCCCAGCGGCTCGGGTCATGTGACCACCTGCATCCATTTATGGCCACAGTCCATCTTCTGATAACTACTTCTGGCTAGATAATGTGCTGTGCCACAATGGGCATACTGACTCAAGCTGGTTCCACGAATATTACCTTGCAATCTGTGAGTTCTGATAGCTTTGAGTTAGTTGGTCTCAATCCATGATCCATCCTTTGGGATGTGGTTTGAGAAGAAAATTCACAACACAAAAGGCATAGCCTACAAATATGATGATGATGATAATGATAATACTTCATTATCCCAAAGGAAGTTAGTTATGCTCATACAATATCACAGACATAGCTGATAATTAAGACAACAATATGACATTAAAACATGAAAAACACTAAGACAATATATACAACATAAGTTAAAATGGGACAACATCAATTAGATAACTGGGTCTGCAGCAAGTAGTAATACTATCATGAGAATGCACAACAGAATCTCTCAGAAATGTTTCCTGCACCTAGAATCAATGGAAGGACAGATACAGGTTTCTTGCAGGCAGAGGTATGTCCAAACTTGTGTGTCAGTGCTGTACCTAATAAAGTGGTCACTAACCATACATCAGAAACAGTTGGAGGTTTTCATGTTAGTTTCTCCTGATCCACTCACTAGAAGCAGTCAGAAAAACTGCGGAAATATATTCATAAGAACAGGAGTCTGGTGACTGTCACTGTAGATAATGGGGATTTCAAATGGCTGTTTTGCATCACATTGCTCGCATCTTCCATGCTGTTGTATGATGAATGGAGATGTAGATTTGCCTTGCATGATTCTCGAGACGTCATGCTTATCCCTCTCGTTCCCCCCCCCCACACACCTCGCAGGGGACGCTGCTGCGGCGAGCGACGCCACACCCCGGCGAGCTCAAGACCATGAAGAAAGCGGCGGAGAACCTTCGCAACGACATGAACGCGGCCAAAGCCCTGGACTCCAACAAGAACGAGGTCAATAGCGCTCCCGACAGTGAGACCACGCGTGTGTGACTCTTTACCTCAGAAACATCTTACCTCCTGTGTCTCCCGCTGCGACCGCCTTCTTCAACGCCTCCCCCGAACCCCCCCAGCCTTTCCTCACGTCCTGGCCCACTCCACTCTGATCCAAGCCCAGCCAGGCCCCTCCTGTCCTTCACCGAACTTCATCTCCCGACCCCCCAGCCGGGTCCTGCAGGTCATAAAGCAGGGACCCTTCGTGCCTTCTCCTCATTTCCACGGCAATAAATCTGCACAAGTTTTCTGCGTTTTTAAATCGATATAAATTACATTGCTTTTTATAAAAAGAATTTTAAAGACAAAAATAGGTAGTTGCACTATTGTGAGTCTAGAGTATCACGGCTTTTGAAAATCTCTATAGTTCTATTTTCATTTTTGTTTTAATCTTTTTTTAACACTGGGTGAAATTCTTTTTACATATTTGGGATACAATATAATATACCCAGGATTTTTTTTGGACCTACTGATAGAATTATTGTATAGTTATGTGAATATTGATGCTTTTATACTTTGTTCGGCAGCTCGAATGGTGTACATTTTTTAAAAATTGTATAGCAAGTTTCTTGATCAAGGGCAGATTTTTTTTTTTATCTCTTATACATCTCATATGCTTTTTAAGAAAAAAGTAATGATGGGCAAATATGGATGTCTCCATGTCAGACATTGTTATTGTCTCAAGGCTGGCATCCTAAAATCTTTTGCAGTTCATAGCTAGTCTTTTCAAGGAATATCTCACCTGTTCAAAGCATAAAGATCCTTTGTTCTTTCACCATTGCGGGCTAACATAGGTTAAGGGTGATCTATTTTTACCCATCTCCTGCAAAGGAATTCAGTGGTTGTGTTAGACCGCATAAGCCTGTTCCATTACACACGTCTATTCTGCATTTTTACATGGCCTCCCAACATGAGGAATTAAGAGGCTTTTGTAAGCTGCAGTGAAAAAAACCTGCCAAAATCTCCCGCAAAATCAACTTTTAACAATTAGAACAAGTGTTATGTTCTTTCATTCCAATCAAAATATCGAGCTTTGATTTTTAAAATGTGGTTGCTTGACATGATACAGTGGACATTTTAAATGAAACCACCAGTTTTTCTTATGGTACTCTACAAAATTTGTTTAATTTTATTTGTTCTTAAATAAATTATGAGGAAAAACCATGGACATCTTTTTTTAAACTGTTGATTTATCTTAATTATTTTATTCAGTGATGAAGCTGCACAATATAGTCTAAATACTGTCTCAAGTAGGCATGAGCATTTGTGCCTTTTGGACCTGATTTTTAACCACTGATATAATAAAACAGATTTAAGTAAAAAACAAAGAACATTCTGGTCTTCTTGTTAATTTTTTTTGTTCAGTCCCTCAGTTATTGATTTTGGGCTAAGTTTACTGAGAGCTTTACCAATGCATATTCAGCATACATTACTCTTGCTCCAGTGACCGCTATACTCCACTTCTGTGTAACACTACCCCTGCCTCCAATACATTGCATAAATGTCCCTTTTATTTTGCTCATCCTCAGTAATATTTTGGTGAATGGGTCAAATCTGCCCTTTGAAGCAGTTTTTGAGGCATTTTCTTCAGCGATTTGATTACATTTCAATTAATAATTTCTCCTTCAGTAGAAATTCAGTAGAATTTCTCCTTTTTCTCCTTCGCTTGTCATTAAATGTAATTGAATCACTCTTATGGCTCTGAAATTCCCAATTCAAAATATGCCACAACGAATGCATTTGTTGTTGGCTATCAAAAACCACCTCCCACAGAGTACGTAAGCAGCCACATAACCTGTTTCCATTAATTGCATCCATTACAGTCATGCAGTTTGTTTTGGCTCTATGCCCCGTTTGTCTTTTCTGACCTTGCATGACCTTTGGTGCTCATGTGACCTCATTCACCTTGTTTTTGTCTTTCAATCTGTATGTGTGTGGGTGGAGAATGTGTATGTCTCTATGTTTGTGCTGCTGGGGAATGCATAGCTTGTTTATTAATGGTTTTAGAGTGTGTGTGCTTGGAAAATTTGCACGTGTGAGTAGGTTGAGGGGGGTTGGAGTTCGTGCGCGTGTGTGTGTGTGCACGCATTGGCACAAATGCGATCATAAAGCCAGAGTTAATATACAGTTCATGAAATGCTCTCATCATGACAAGGAGGATGTGCTGTTTGCCACAAGTTTCATACATATAGGCCAGTATAATCTTAATGCAAGGCCATGATTCTATTCTTTTGGTTTTATTTCTATCATACATTGAATTTTTCCATTACATTTCATTGACCTGTTTGACATTGAATTTGAAATCAGTACTCAGCCAGCCACATCCACAGAGCTCAGATAAAATGTTTTTTTTATTTGGACAGCACTCCTGCTGTCATGTGTCAGACATTATCTGAGTCTGTGTACTTGTATGCAGCTAAACTGACCAAATGGCTGCACAATTTGAGGTGAGTAACATTGCCAAGAGAACCCTGGTGGCGCTTTTCCTCTTCATAGTAGTGCTGGAATATTGTTGCATGAAAATAACAAAAAAATCCTCAGGGTGGGTATAGTGTCGTAGATGTGCTCCTGAATCTGGCTGTGAGCTCTTTCACTTACACTTGTTCATGCTTGGAATTCTGACTATTCTCCACAGGGGGGAGCTATTGAAACTCAAGTAGCTGAAATCTAGGGTTTCTAAGCGAGAGCGCTGCTCTGAATCAATGACCGAGTATGTGCTTGTTCTTTTATGTTTACACATTTCCTGACGTACTGTGCATGAATAATAACACTGACATTCACTTCTGCATTAAAATACTTTGGATTTGAAAGGCTTTGAAGGTTACATGCTGTACTACTGGGATGCAGTGACTTGGCAAGGAATCAGGGGGTGGGTTGTGGTTTGGATATTTCCAGTTTAACCCTTTCAGTACTAACTGGACATGTCCCACAATATTCCCAAATATCCTGCTGCAACATGTGAGTCCCAGAACCCCTTGCATTTTGGGCCAATTTTGCATTATAGGCACGAAAACGACATACAGTATACTGTATATCCAATGGCTAACTGTGATTCTTGTTGCTGTATTCAGTATTGAAAGGGTTAACTGCCTGCATTTTGAGGTGAACACAGCCAGAATTTCTAGGCCTCCCATTAGAGAAGACAAAGCTCAGTAGCTGGTCAGAACGGACAAATAAAGTTCTGCTACTGAAAATAAACACTTCAGCAATTAGTCGCAAACTTTTGCATTTTAATGTTTTAAAAATACAGCCAGGTTCATGGGTATTTGGACAATGATAGAAGTTTAATTTTGGTGCCGTGGGCCACCACAGTGGATTTGAAAAGAAACTGTCAAAATGTGCCTGAATTGATTATTTTCAGCTTTAAGGATTTTCTAAAAATAATGTGTCAGCATTGTGGGAATTACAACTGTTTCTTTACATGGCCCGCCAATTTCATAAGCTCAAAATAAGTAATTTGACAAACTGATTTTATAATAATTAGTCATTTTTAATTCTCAGTTACAAAGCCTTTGAAGTCTGGAATATGTTGACATTACTGGATGATGGCTTTACTCCCTGGTGATGCACTGCCAGACCTTCAATGCTGCTGTCATCGGTTCCGAGTCATTCTTGGGGCGTTTGCCTTCAATTTTGACTTTGGAAAGTGAAGTGGATGCTTAGTTGCATAAGGTCAGGTGATTAACTTGTCCATTGCAGAACACTGCACTTCTTTGCCTTGAACCTGAATAGTCTTTGTTTGCTTTTGTACTGTGTTTCAGTTCATTGTCCATCTGCGCTCTGAAGCACTGTCTAATGGGTTTTGAAGCTTTTAGCTGCATCTGAATAGATGATACACTGCCTAGCAAAAGTCAGCACCTGGATTTAATTAAGCAAATGGGTAAGAGCCTTCCATTGAATAATTACTGCAGTGATTGACATATTTCAGCTGGCAACGAGTTTTTTAACCCTAACTGATGCAGTGTGCAGCTTCTCATTCAATAACCATATTACCATATGGAAAACCTATCCTATGGTCGCGGAAAAGATGTAACTCTTTTTTCAGAAGGGTCAAATTATTGGCCTGCGCAAGCAAAGTAAATGGCTAAGGAGATTGCTGAAGCAATTAAAATTGGATAAAGAACTGTCTAATGCATTATTAAAACCTAGAAGGATAGGGGTGAACCATCATCTTCAAGGAATAAATGTGGGCAGAACATGTCTTTGAACGATCATGATTGGAGATCACTATAACCTTTGGTGAAATCAAATCACTAAATATCGACAGCAGAACTCAAGGCTATGTTTAATCGTGAAGGTAAGAGCATTTCCACGTGCAGAATATGAAAAGAACTTTAGGGATTTGGACCAAACACTGTGCAAGCTTCAGAAAACCACTTATCAGCGAGGTTAAGAGGGGGGAAAAGGCTTCAATTTGCTAGGAAGTATAAAGATTGGACTATAGAGCAATGGAAAAAAGCAATTTACTCTGATTAGTCCAGATTGACCAAGTTCCAGAGTGATGGGCGCATCAGGGTTCAAAGAGGGGTGGAGGAAGAGATGCAGCCATCGTGCCTATTGCCTGCTGTACAAGCCTGTGGGGGCAGTGTTATGATCTAGGGTTGCTTCAATTGGTCAGGTCTAGGTTCAGCAACAACGTGTGCCCAAAAAAGTGGTCAGCTGACTACCTGAATGTACTGAATGACATGCAGCGCAGTGACTCGTGCATGCAATGGGAGGACAGTAATGAGTGTGATATATACATGCATGGGTGTACGAGCGTAGTGACTCGTGCATGCAATGGGAGGACAGTAATGAGTGTGATATATACATGCATGTGTGTACTAGCGCAGTGACTCGTGCATGCAATGGGAGGACAATAATGTGTGTAATATATACATGCATGTGTGTACGAGCACAGTGACTCGTGCATGCAATGGGAGAACAATAATGTGTGTAATATATACATGCATGTGTGTACGAGCACAGTGACTCGTGCATGCAATGGCAGTACTGAATGACAATGACTAGGGACTTCCATCAGCAGATTTTTTTTCCTCCCTGATAATGCGGCTATATTCCAAGATGACAATGCCAGAATTCATTGAGCTCAAATTGTGATAGTGTGGTTCAGAGAACATGAATCATCATTTTCACACATGCTTTGGCCACCAGAGTCCAGACCTTAACCCCATTGAGAAGCTTTGGGATGTGCTAGAGAAGACTTTACACAGAGGTCCAACTCTCCCACCATCAATACCAGATCCTGGTGAAAAATTAATGCAGTTGTGGACAGAAATAAATGTTGTGACATCGCATAAGCTTATCCAAAGGATTTCCACGTTGAATTCATGCCATAATCTAAGCTAAAGGTGGTCCAACAAAATTATAAAGTGTGTGATTTTTTTTTTTTTTTTTTTTTTTTTTTTTTGGTGGGGCAGTGTATAACCCTATGCAATTCATTATTTACTTTGCTGATTTTTTGAACTGTCACATCATCAAGAAATACAAGGGAACCAGTTCCATTGGCAGCTATGCATGCCCATTTCCTGACACTACCTCCTCCATTCTTTACAGATGAGGTATTATTCTTTGAATCATGAGCACTTCCCACCCATCTCATTATTCTTCCCATCATTCCAGTTCAAGTTCATTTTTGTCTCATCTGTCCGTTGGATGTTGTTCCAGAACTTTACAGGTTTTAATGGTTTTGTGGTAAATGTCTTGTTTTTGAAACTTACCAATGTATTCCACCCTGCTGTATTTACTCTGGTGAAGTCTTTTCTTCATTGTTGACCTTGGCACATATATGTCTACCTCCAGGAAGGTGTCCTTGATCAGGCCATCTGTTGTGAAGGAGTTTTTCCTCACCTGGGGAATAATTATTCTGTTGTTTTCCACAGCTGATATCCCTGGTTTTCTGGGGCTTTAGGTGTTCCTGAGCTCATCAGTGCATTCTTTCATTTTAAAAATGCACAAAATAGTTTGTTTGACCACACCTAATATTTTTGCTATTTTGCAGACAGGTTTTTTTTTTTTTTTCAGTCAAATGATGACCAGCTATTTGGAACTTTTTATGTGCTCCTTTGTTGGCAAGGATGATATTTATGGGGCGTTTTATCACAAACATACCAGTAACCCAACTGCCCTTCAACACACAGCTCCCACCCCCCTGGAGCCAATTGTTCAATTACTTTTGGCCTCTGTAAAAGTTGGTTCACTTGACGTAGATGTAAATACCCTCACAAAAAAGCTGAAAGTCTGCACTTTGAGCTGTGGTAGACAGCTAAAATACCTTTATCTCTGTCATTAACAAAATATTTGTGGACCTGAATGTAATTGTTTCACAGAAAAATAAATGAAATGACATGAAATACTGCAGAAGTACTGAGGTTGCTTGGCAATGTTTTTTGGCAGTCTAGTGACCCCAGTTCCATCTTGTGTTTGTGCTCAGCTCATATTTCTGGTGGCTTTTTGCACTCATCTGATCATTGTTAAGGCCAGACACCATGCAATATCACAGTCAATAAAGGTATCGGAGACTTTCCCAGACATTTTTTCAAAATCAAACTGAAAACGGCTCATTTTTGCTCAGATAGTGTGTAATCAGTGTGTCAACCTACCAATGCACTCTGGGAAGGCTGGATCATTTTCTGGCAATTTGGAAAATTTTGCCATTGCTCTGGTAGTGACAGGGTGTGGTGAGCCAATTTGGCACTGCACTGGCCAATTTGGATATCTGAACTCCAGCTCTTTTGTGAAGTTCATAGTACTTCGTGGCCTCGTTCACCCAACCAAGCATGTGCCCATACCTTTGTCCTCTCCATCTTTGCTTGAGCAGAAGGTTGTGCATTTGCTTTACTGCAAGAAGGTTGATTGTTTGAATCTGGCCTGCGGCCTCTCTGTGTGGAGTTAACATGTTTTCCATAAGTTCACTTGGGTGTCCTCGGGGCATTCCAGTTTCCTACCACAGTACAAAGGCATGCATGTTAAGCTAATTGGAAACTCTAAATTGCCCGTGTGTGTGAGTGTAGGGTGATCTCATGCCTCATCCTAAAGGGGCGTTTGGGCAGATACCTTGGGTATCCGTATAGAAACAGAAAAGGAGACCTTTTCCATTTTTAATGCGGTAGGTAACACTTCAATACAAAACCGACAGCATCAGTATTTAACAACAACAGTAAAATTAGAAAAGTATGGTGGGGCACAAATGCAGGACTTCTTACTTATGAGACAGGCTCACTTACCAGCGCACTACCAAACTCATTGATGACCTCACGGTCCAAGTCCTTACTGTCCTTAGCCCTAACTGTAACCCAAACTTTAGCGGTACCCCTAACACTAACCTCAACCCTGACCCTAAATATAACCTAACAGGCTTGGTGCCTTAACCTAACCAAGTAGTTTTGATGCCTAAACCTTACCTTTAATCTTATCATAACCCTGAGCCTGCAAACCAAAATAATTCTGGTGCTTAAACCGAACCTTACTCCAAAACCTAGCCTCAACCCTAAACAAAACCAAGTAGTTTCAGAGCCTTAACCTAACCAAGTTATTTGGGTGCCTAAACATAATCGTCATATTAGCACGCCATCAAATAAGTATGTTAAAGGGCCCTAGTTGTGTCGCATATCGACGTTTGGGCAAGAGCATAACTATATGATGAATCGGGATGATGCCATATTAGTGAATGTGTGATAATCGCCAAGAGTACAAAAACTGCCATAATATAACCTTAAAGAGGTTGTAAGTGCAGTTAAAACCTAATCAAACAATTCTTTTCACTTTCTATTCACATACGAAAGAAAGCAATTGCTGTCCATTCATTATTCGTGGTTATTGTTGCTAATCAGCACCACGGAAAGATATTTTGAACTATTTGGCTTACAATGTTGGCAGAATATAGTCCTGCAAGGCCCAACCCACAAGATTTCAATATGTCCGCAACTTATATTTGATGTTGGGCGCATTTAAGACTCATTCTCTTGTCAATAAGTCTTGTAATGTGCAAACTCCTGTCGTTGCCTCTTGTGTCATGATTAAGGTGGAATTTGGCTGGGCAGATAATGTGAGATGTCCTGCAACATTTGGTTGTACAATCTGCACGTGGCCTAACAATTATTTTTTCTCAAATTTATCAGTTTTACAGTTCAACTCCACACTTTACTTGTCTCGCTTGTAATGTATAATTGATGACTCACATAATTTTGCAAATAATAGTAACCTGGAAGATTGTTGGCCATTATACATTATAAGTTTAACCTTAATCATTCTAGTTGAAAGCATTGTTTTGTGATTTCCAGAACCAAAGCTGTGTTTTCTTTTGTAAATTTCACATTGACACCAGTCTTTTGTAAAATTCATCTCTAGTTGAAACCATAAAAATTACTGGATTGCCATAAACAATCTAATAAATAAATAAATAAATAGGCAATGGTCTCAGAGGATTATTTGATCCTTGTACTTCAGAGATTTGCTATAGATTGTTCTGATTCAGTTTAGGCATAATTATTTGCATGCAAGTAATTGCGTTATAAATGTATATTACTGAATACAGCCAGAACAAATGGTAGAATACTGAACTCTTTATCACCTGAAGTATATTGATGATGCAATATGACATCATATTGAGATTGTCATATTGCATCTTTTGCCGCTTCAAAACACAAGCCTAATAACTGTCGTGCATGGACTCTGATTCAGAGATATGCAGGCTAGAACACAGACCCATGGGAATAACCGTATGGTTTTTATAAGAAAATAATAGAAGACTGATACTTGGCGGTATACACTGCTATAGTATTGATAAAGACCCTGGGGCTTGAATTTGTTACATAAGGACTCGGATATTGAACACTCGCCCCCCCGACTCAGAGTTGGAGATCTGGAAGTGCAAGGGATTCGGACTTGAACACAAAGTTCCCTCAGCTGAACTGGGAACATGCTGTCTCTTAATTTTCAGCATCTTTTCAATGAGTTTTAGAGGAGAGTAAGCCAGGACCTGTCTGATCAGTTGCCAGGCAACAAGAATTGAGTTTTGCATTGCCTCATTTTGTCTTCAGCTGTCACGCACATTCTGATTATAAAGAGGTGATGCAATATTTCTGTGAATGATGAAGACTAACATTCACAATTACCAGCTTACTTGTGAATTGGTCGTGCCTTTTCATTTATTTATTTCTTTCTTTATAATTATTTTTTCAAATCAAGTTCCTATGTCATTGTGACATGTTGTCTGTGTTTTTAAATTTTGATTGTCCTTGAAGAGCAGGCCTTGCCGTCTCGACAGCAATTCAATGCAGTGTAATAATAGCGAGTATGAGAGAAAAAAACCTACTTTCACGCCCTGCTTCCCTTGACTGCCAAAACACAATGTCAACGCTGTCTTTGATTCAGCCGAATTTGCTGTGAATGGTCTGCTCTGTTAAGAGCGTAGAGCAACAAAACTCTTCATTATGGGTTGAATGCCTGCGTACTATTGCATAGTTCAAGCTAAATTGAGGTGTCTATGGAATTGCAGGTAGCAGTTTGATATTGGTAAGCAAGAAGTATTAATGAAAGAAATTCACCTTGCACCCCAAGTAAAACTCGCATGAATCATCTCGCTTGATTTGCACTTATTTCCATTGACAACTACACAACAGCCCAAGTTGTGGGGGAGAAAGAAACAGATTTTGGTATCTGAATTTATCTGTAGGTTCCATTGTAACATTTTTTTTTTCCATCTGGTTAATCAGAAGTCTATTACTCATAGAAGTGAACAATGGTAACTTAGATTGGGTAGACAGCAATGGCGACCCGCAGCCAAGCATAACACATGATGTGACGTCTGATCACATGATCTGCGCGGTAAATTCACAAAATCTTTCACTTTGTGAAGAGTGGCCCACAGTCGCAGAAACTCATTAATTGTCAGTAATTCCTGACGTCTTATATTAGCATGAAATACGCTGAATTGTGGGAGAAAAATTTATGCTGGTTTGCTTCAGGAAAAAATCCCATGATTCCATGCGCCTTATAGCTGAACTGGTTTGCGGACAGCCTGCACTGCATTTGTGGAGAGCTGTGGCGATTTGGTTTGAACATGATCGCCTCCCCTGACGGTTTCCTTCGATACTCAATGAGTCCTTGCACACTTCTAGGAGTAACAAACTTCTGGTTTAATTTATTTTAATACGGCACTTATTTTACTCAATATTCTGACCATTTAGAATCACAGATTTATAGTGAAAACCCCATTGTTTAATGCATCAAATCAGCATTGGAAGTAGCATTTACAAACTTTTCATATTGTTTCCCAACTACAACATACTTTGAGTGTAGCAAGCCTAGTAAAAATCTTGGCAATTTCATGAGCATTTGAAGTTGAGAATTTTTGGAAGGAATCTGCCCATTATGTAATTCACATGGATGGAAAAATGGCCTCAAACTATGTCATGTAATGAACGATAATGTGCAAACCCCAATTCTCCTGAAGTTGGGACGCTGTGTTAAACGTGAATAAAAACAGAGAACAATGACTTGCAAATCCTTTTTGACCTATATTCAATTGAGTACACTACAAAGACAAGATATTTAATATTCAAACTGATTAACTTCATGGTTTTTTTGGAAATATTCACTCATTTTGTATTTGATGCCTGCAACACATTCCAAAAAAGCTGGGACAGGGGCAGCAAAAGACTGGGAAAGTTAAGGAATGCTCAAAAAACACCTATTTGGAACATTTCACAGGTGAACAGGTTAATTGGAAACAGGTGAGTGTCATGATAAGGTATAAAAGGACCATCCCTGAAAGGCTCAGTCGTTTACAATCTAGGATGGGGCGAGGCTCACCATTTTGTGAACAACTGTGTAAGCATATAGCCCAACAGTTTAAAAACATTTCTGAACATGCAATTGCAAGGAATTTAGAGATTTCATCATCTACAGTCCATAATATCATCAAAAGATTCAGAGAATCCGGAGAAATCTCAACACGTAAGCGGCAAGGCCGAAAACCAACATTGAATGCCCGTGACTGTTGGTCCCTCAGGTGGCACTGCATTAAAAACCAACCTCATTCTGTAAAGGATATTACCATGTGGGCTCAGGAACACTAAGGCAAACCATTGTCAGTTTACAGAGTTCGTTGCTACATCTGCAAGTGCAAGTCAAAACTCTACCATGCAAAGCGAAAGCCAAAAATCAACAACACCCAGAAACGCCGCCGGCTTCTCTGGGCTCGAGCTCATCTGAGATGGACTGACGCAAAGTGGAAAAGTGTGCTGTGTTCTGACGAGTCCACATTTCAAATTGTTTTTGGAAATCATGGACGTCGTGTCCTCCGGGCTAAAGAGGAAAAGGACCATCCAGATTGTTATCTGCGCAAAGTTCAAAAGCCAGCATCTGTGATTGTATGGGGATGTGTTAGTGCCCATGGTATGGGTAACTTGCACATCTGTGAAGGCACCATTAATGCTGAAAGGTGCATACAGGTTTTGGAGCAACATATGCTGCCATCCAAGCGACGTCTTTTTCAGGGACGTCCCTGCTTATTTCAGCAAGACCATGCCAAGCCACATTCTGTACGCGTTACAAGAGTGTGGCTTCATAGTAAAAGACTGCGGGTAATAGACTGGCCTGCCTTCAGTCCAGACCTTTCTCCCATTGAAAATGTGTGTTGCATTATGAAGCGCAAAATACAACAACAGAGACCCCAGACTGTTGAGCAACTGAAGTCGTACATCAAGCAAGAATGGGAAAGAATTCCACCTACAAAGTCTCTCCAATTAGTGTCCTCAGTTCCCAAACGCTTATTGAGTGTTGTTAAAAGGAAAGGTGATGTAACAAAATGGTAAACATGCCCCTGTCCCAGCTTTTTTAGAACATGTTGCAGGCATCAAATTCAAAATGAGTGAATATTTCCAAAAAAACCATGAAGTTCATCAGTTAGAACATTAAATATCCTGCCTTTGTAGTGTACTCAATTGAATATAGGTCAAAAAGGATTTGCAAATCATTGTATTCTGTTTTTATTCATGTTTTACACAACACCTCAACTTCATTGGAATTGGGATTTGTAATTTAAGGACAAAGTATTGTTTGCTACCCAGTGAATCAATTGTTTGAGTGCTTATTAGGCAAGGAGCAGTAGATTTAATTTTGCATTCGACAATGCATTAGTGAAGAGTCTTCCCAGGAGGTGGCCCATCTATTAAGTGGCCAGCACATTTAGGCCCTGTCCCTACGAAGACAGTCATTTTTGAAAATTTAGATTTTTCTATGCATTTTGGCATCCGGTCCACACTTAAACGGTGGTTTTGGTCATTAAAACAGAGATTTTTTTTTAAAAGCATTATAAAGTGAAGATTTTCTGAAATGCCTGTTTCTGTGCATCTGTATGGACATGTAAAATGGAGCTTTTGGAAAACAACACTGTCACAGCTCATCTCATGCAAGCCCACAGTTGCGTTGTGCGGCGTTCTTCTCTGGTATTAGACTTTTTCAATGTAGACATCATAGCTTAGCCTGGTAATACCAAACTCTGCTACTTCGCTTTGCTTCGTACACAGAGTCTGGCCAGTCGTGAGTGACAAGTGTTTTTTTCCTGGTGGGTGGGCGCTTGTCAGAAGTTTAAAATCATTGGTGTATCCGTAAACTAATCACTAACGTTTGGCGATGACGTATGTTATGCGCCGGCTCAGCAGCCTAGTACTTCCGCTGTAAACACAGTCCTTCATACCAGGAATGCAGCGAAAACAAACTGATCAGTACATTAAAGTTCATGCTGTACTCATACATATGCCCATCTACCTCATTTTAGCCTTCACTCATTCACTTAAAAGAACCAAAGGTGCCCTTTCTGTTCTCCTTACAAGAAACAAACTGTTGAGCTATCGTTTTTCCTGCCGATACTGCTGCTATAAAAAAAAAAAAAAACGTTAGAGACCCGAAACCAATGGCAGAATCGGCGAGAATAATGCATTATTTACATTAGGGCGAAATCTGCGTTGACACGAAAACTGAACCTTTAACCATACTTGCGCTGACATCATACCGAGCTCGCTATCTAACTTCATAGTAACGTAGTTTGGCTCTAAGTGTTTGGCTGTCTCAGACAGCCATTTCATTCATGGTTAATGACAACATAACACCAAGACAGCAAATAGGTCTTGTGACATGAACAAAAACACGGCTTTTAAAAAGTTCGCTGCTAACTTAAATAGTGTGAAATTTGCGGGCAATGTAACAGTAGAAGCTATAAGCTAGCTAAGGTGGTTCGGCAGTCTCTCACAGAGATGAACAGGGTGCTTATTTCATATGTTTCATGATGGATATTAAGTAGATATGACAACTTTTCTCGAAACATGTAGGGAGTAGCGCTACAACATCATTTCCATTCAAAAAACTAACCAAACATTCATCTTGTTGTGGCTATAAGTCGCTGATACCGGGGATTTTCTCCACGACAGAGCGAATGGCCTCCCGTGTATCTATGTCTGTAGCCATTGTTGATTTCAGAGACTACAATTTCAAACTTGGCGCAGCGGCTACATCATGGCTCTCGGCCACGCCTTCTGTTCGTTGGTTGGTCCGGCGTCTTTTCTGCTGAGGCAAACGAAGCAGAGCTCTGAGTGATCAGACGGAGGGGTGAAGCAAAATGAAATTGAGCAGAAGTACGTAGGCTGGCGGAGTCAGGCTAATTATTGCTATCTACTGGCTGGGAATACTTAATTTGAGCGTTTGTTGCCAGTTTTCATTCTTTTGAGAACAGGGATATTGTCCAAAATGGGGTCGTGTGGACAGAATTTTTTACTTCTTTACACTGAGAGGAAAATATCCATTTAAAAAATATCTGCTTACATGTGGACAGGGCGTTTAACTTCAGAAAAAAAAAATATAAAGATCTTCATTCCAAGTTGATTTTTCTCCATTCAAGGATTCATGAGACTTGTGCCCAAAAGAATTATCGAATAGTTGAAAAAGTTAAAGCATGTTTGTTGTGCCGTAGAAAGCAGCGATGTGACATTAAAGTCTTAAACATGAACTTAAGTCCAAACTGCTGCATCATGCATGTTTTTCAAAATGGTGTGGGATAATGTGAGTGGAATTTTATCTCATTGTAATTACATGAAACATTCTAGAATTTTATCAGACTAACAATGACCAATATGTGGGCTGGTTTTGATTCCACAACGATATATCCATTTTGCTATTCTCTTCCCAAGAGTGAGCTATTTAACAGATGTGCTATGAGGGTGAAATGTCAGTTACACCCTATGAAAGGAGTCTTACTTGCACAGTCATTGCAGGTACGACTCCTTTCATGGGCTGTAACTGTCATTTGCTTTGAAAGGTTTGTGAATAATTCATTGAAACTGATTGAGCACGTCTTCATCTTTACAAGTTTTTTTTTTTTTTTTTGCCCAATTCAAAAACACGAATCCCAATGTACGGTATGTAGACTAAAGTTTACAGAAAGAAGTCCCTCTTACATTTCTTAACACCTCTACCATCTTCAAAAAGTGTGAAATAACTCACAAAACTTTTCAAATTGATCTTTCAAAAAATAATAGCCTCCACCTCTTCACAGTTTAGCAGTGCACTGATTTGATCATCTTCATGTGGAATACTGCATTGTGGGAGGAAACATGAAGGTCTTCGCCTACTCTCTGCAGGTGGGAGGGGAAAAGGAATATAATTCCTCCATTCGCTTTCATAATTTTGAACTGAACCCTACATGTTTTTGAGGTTGGCTTCCACATTCCATAATATTTCACTTTATTCAATTTATTTTAGGGGTCGTCAAGAACAAAGCATAAAACTCGTATCCCATTTCAGTCATGTATTGGTCATAACTAGAGGGAGTACAGAATATTGGGTCAGGTCATGCCAGTCCTGTTTTCAAGCAAAGCACTAAGAGTGCTTGCTGTCCAATATTAAGAACCTGGCTACAATAGATGGTGATATAAAAGCAATCATGCGTGACCACACTGCTCTTCTTTTCCCTCATCTAGGGCAAGTTTTTTTTTTTTTTTTCCCCCCAAATTTAGGTCAAGCATTATTTCAGGTATTTTGATTTTCAATAGTGAGTTGTAATCTCATCTTGTGCTCCTCTAATTGTTCCATTTCAAGTCTAGTATTTTGGAGGACAACGGTGATGGCTGCAGAGCTGAAAAGACAGGAGGCACAAAAATTCCCGACCACACAATAATCAGTGTTGACCTGTTTTCTATCATTTACCTTGATTTGGGCTTTACACTGAAGACAGTCAACACTAACAGATGTAGCCAGTACTAATACTTATGGAAAGACGAAAAAGGGAAGTCATTTGCTGGTGGCAATGTGGCGCAATGGGTAGAGCTTTACAGCAAGAAGATCATGGGTTTGAATGCAGCCTGGGGCATTTCTGTGTAGAGTTGGCATATTATTCCCATGTTCATGTGTGTTACTCTGAGTACTCGAGTTTTCTCCCACAGTCCAAAGACATGCTGGCCAGGCTAATTGGAGACTGCCATAAATAAGAGTGTCTGAGTCAATAGTATGATTCAATTCCTACACGCGTTTGGTAGAGAATGGCAGATGACACAATAAAGTCATAAAATAATGTGCAGAATCTGTTGTCAAATAAATAAAAAATAATTCTATTGCATGCAAGTTTGGGCACAGTTTACTCAATGTTGTTCAATACTGAGGATTACGTGCAGCTAATAATTGCTTAAGTTTAAGCCAGGTGGTTTATATTGCACAATATGCCACAAGCTATCAGAAAAAATATACAGGTTATTTTCACAAAGCATACTATATGAAAATTGCAACATGTCTGAATTGCATTCATTTTTTCATTGCCCTCACATTGCTTTCACAGAAAGAAGTTGCGTGTTTGTCTGCCAAGGGATTGTAATTATTGGAAAATGTGAATGAAGGAAAATGCTTGAAAACAAGTCAGCAATTATCAGTTTGAACTAATTTTTATGCCTCATCCTTTTAGCTCAGCAGCTGCTCCTATAAGGACAATTAAATGATGAAAAGAGTAAATGCTAAAATTCCACCATGCACCTGCCCACAAGTAGTTGCGCAAAATACAGATTGCATGCTGCAGTAATTTTATTTAAATGTTACAGTGGTTTTACAGCCACACCCTTTTGTAAAATCTCTGTTATTTAGTTTTTTTTTTTTTACCCAATTCTCTATTGCTGCAATAAAGAATGCTTGTGAGAGTATCTCTGTTATTAAAAAGCAATGCAACTAAAATACAATACAGTGCTCAGTAAAAGTATTTGCCCCCTCTCGATTTCTTTTATTTTTGCGTATTTGTCAAACTTAAATATTTCAGATCATCTCATAATTATAATATTAGATCAAGATTATAAACACATCATGCATTTTTAAATACTAATTTCTTTTATTGAAAGAAAAAAGCTATCTGACTCTACCTGTGAAAAAGTAATTGCCCCCTTCGTTACTAAATCAAGCAATGAAACAAATTTAATTGATAACTGGGTTTGATTTTCTTAGACACACGAAGGCATGATTACTACCAGCCCTGTCGAGTCTAAATATCTCTTAAATAGAACCTGTCTGGCAATGTGAAGGGGGCAAAAAGGAGCGAATGATGCCACAATCAAAAGAAATTCAATAACAGATGAAAAACGGAGTAATTGACATCCATCAGTCTGGATAGGGTTAGACAGCCATTTCTAAAGCCCTGGGCTCCAGCAAACCACAGTGAAAGCCATTATCTAAAAATTGAGAAAACGTGGGTTAACCTTCCCTGGAGTGCCTGTTCAGCCGAAATTCCTCCAAGAGCTCATTAATGACTCATTAAGGACGTCAGAAAAGAACCCAGAATAACATCCTAAAAATGTCATGCCTCACTTGCCTCAGGTAAGGTCAGTGTGCAGGATTCCACAATAAGAAAGAGACTAATCAAAAATGGCATCTACAGGAGAGCTACGAGGCGAAAAACACCCATTAGAAAACGAACAGGTAACGAGATTTAGCCGAGAGGGGAGACGCATAAGATGCACATCAATCACAACACTCATACACCTTATTGACACACATGCTGCTGAATTGCAAGGAGACACACCAGGGATTCACATGAGGATTGTGATAGTTTCAGATGAAACCCAATATTCTTATCTTCTACATCATTTCAGGCCATTTTAAATATTTTTAATAGCTTTTGGGCTTTCCTCTCCAGAATTGGTATGATATTGAATATATTTAAAATGTCACATTGTTTTTATTGCCAAACAAGGCCTTTTTTCAATTTGGCATTTCAAATCACACTCAAAACTGAGAATGTCCTTTCAGCGAACTACGTACTAGCATTCTCGTACACAACCCATGCTGCCGCCTTGGGAAGGCACCAACGGTTCATGGTTCTCCTCTGAAATGAGTGTCTGTCAGGCTCTGCTACAATGCATGCAAGGTTTGCTCACAACCTTACCCGGGGTGTGTTTCCCGAAATTACTGATGCTAACTTACATAGTTGGACCCATTGACTGTGAATGGACAAACTATGTAAGTTGCTAACTTAGTTAGCAACTACGCTTTTGGGAAACGCACCCCAGCTCAGACAGAGGGCAAAGAAAACCCAAACATGCGCTTGCTTACAATTTTACTGAGGAGCGCCTGGATGGTGCTTGAGCAATAAACGCTACCCAAAATGACTAAATCTCTCCCTAATCCCTGAACAGCACAAAGCCACTCGTGTGCCTGCTCTCAAGAGACTGCTGGCCACAGTCAGCGCTGGAGCGGCTTGGATTCGATCCAAAGCTGTTGTGATAGTCATTCCAGTACCGCAGTGTGTGCCTTTACCAAGTGAGCTTACACTGCAGCCAAAAATATGTCTTAAATGATGCTGCATATGCTGTGTCACAATTTAATTAATGGCACCTGCTTTAAATAGCTTACTTTTCCTCAACATCGTGTGACTGCAACTCATTATACAAAGCAAAAGGAGCGAGTAAACTCAATTGCTGTTTGAACTAGTATTATTAAGGGACTTTGGGTCCTAATCCAAAAGAGCAGCACTGGGAAAAGGTTGAATTGGAGGCTGAAAAATATGCTGTAACTGCAGCATACTGTAATACCAGCATGAATTCCTGAAGGAATCCTATCAGACTGTTGAATTCATTCAGTACAGTATTTAAACCTAGCCATTTTTTTCCCAACCTGACTCTTTATTGGTGAACATAATAAAGTGGCCAGCGAGTATATGCACTCACTCACCGTGATGTTACTATATCGAGTGCTGCTCATTCATTAAAAAGGAGCTCACGTGCTCATCATTACAAGAAACTGAATAATTGAGTCTGCTGAATAAATATCATTTTTTGTGCCTCATAGAAAATGCAAGACTTGAGTACCACCTTGGTGCTTGTTTTTAATTCCATGATCTCTTTGTTGCTTTGATTTACTCTCATGTCGTTACAACATACTTCGAGCGAGTACAGGACTGAATTTCTCAAGAGGCCTACCAGCAGGTTATGAGCCTGGCATAACAATTGATCTTTTATGATCGTATACATTTGCAGCAAGTGATAATAATGTTGTTTCCAAATTGCCAGAAATCACCCCTAACATATAACTCCAGTGGGGTTTTTCTTCATGTGTTTGAAGCCATTTCCAGGAACTACACAAAGGGCAGGAATGATTAGTTTCCTTGATAAAAATGGAGGCAAAGGGCTGCATACAATAAACAGCACTGTCAATAATATATGTATTCTGTTCAAACAAATTGAAAAACTGCTTGCTATTATTTCAATACATCTATCCTTGTGTTTAAGTATGCTACAAAACTTTTATTAATTTCATTTTAGTACAGATACAGTCATAAAGATTATTGATGCCCCTGATTTACAACCGTGTGCAAGCACTCCTCACAAAGAAGACATCGGTGAGCTTTTTCCTCATATTTTATGAGGTCAGAGAATATGTCTGAGGCATTTTATTACTATTATTATTTATTTATATTTTTTTTTACCATTGATCCATTCAGTGATTTTTCAGGTTATTGATATCCTTGGGATTACACTTATTGACTGCCCTCTCCAAATGTACTGTAAGTCCAAAGACTGAGAAAGCCATTGCTCAACAGGGATGTTGTCTTCAGTGAACCATATCTTTATGGATTTTTATGTACTCTGTGGAAATAGTCCCGCTGGGAAATCTGTTATTAGAAAAATTTCTGCCTCCTTGCTGAGGTATTTCTGCCAGAGTTTCCCACTACTTTGTGTTCATTGTACAATTGTTCTTACCAACTGCCCATGGAATGCTGACAGCAAAAGCGGCCCAAACCATCAAACACGCACCTCCATATTTGTGACAAAACATCATTCACCCACCTCCATTTTGGGGGCAAAACATCAATCACCCATTTCCATGTTTGACTGTAGGTATGAAGTATTCTTCTTTTGCTGCTAATAATGCTGATGGTGAGAATGACCAAAAATTCCAATTTTGTTTTCATTGGATAAAAGCAGACCCTTATTCATGTGACCCTTCCAAACACTTTGTTGCAATGGGGGTGGTATGTTGTGATTGTTTTTCAGACTTGGTGACCCTAGATACATTTTCAAAATGATGCACCATTTCACAGTGGGCCATATTCAGAGGTGTAAAATCCAGGGGTCAGAAAGTAAAAGTCCTGCCAAGTTTTTCTCCTTCCCACAGAATGAGCTGATCACTCATATTGGCTCTATCTCCTGTCTGAAGTAAATCCAGGCGGTCGGAATAAAGTTCTGGGGAGGATTTTTACTTTCTGAACCCTAGCTTTACGCCCCTGGCCATATTATATCTCATAGGAATGCAATTTCTTTTTGTATAGTGACCTGCATGTCATTGTTCATTGCCTCCATATTCATGTGCGGCATCAGCCTGTAGTTTACATTATAGTTTTTTTAGCTCAGTTTTTAGCAAGACTGTAAGAAAGCAACCACAGCAAAATAACACATCAACGCCATATGGAGTGTTTTCGGTACAGTCTGTGTTATTAGTTGCGCTAAAAATCCCTCTCATTACATGGCTAACTTTAGAAGTTTAGTTGAGAAGATATATTGCGAGATGACTAGCCCGCAGGGCAGCCTCTAATGTTGGTCTGAGGCCAGACTATTTGTTACAGTGATGATATGCAACACTATCCCGGTTGAGGTACAAAGTTATGGGACAGGAAAGGTCAGACAGGTTTGGGGTTAGCTGTTTAGCATGTTAGCTTCCGTGGATATCTCAGCAACAAAAATACATGGACGTCTTTGATGTAACGTCAAAACTGTTATTTATCCGCATTCTGCTGATAATTTTACTTAATTTTTGAATAATTTAAAGTTTGAATCTTGCCTGGGGCCTTTCTGTGCAGAGTTTGCATGTTCTCCCCGAGTTTGCGTGGGTTTCCTCCGGGTACTCCGGTTTCCTCCCACAGTCCAAAGCCATGCACATCAGGCTAACTGGAGAGGCTAAATTGCCCACAGCTATGAGTGTGAGAGTGAATGGTGTGTGGATGGTGATTGCACCCTGCGATGGATTGGCGAGCTGTCCAAGGTGGGTTCCTGCCTTTTGCCCGTAGTCAGCTGGGATAGGCTCCAGCTCGCCCGCACCCAAGTGAGGAAAAAGCGATATAAAGAACGGATAGATGGATGGATGGATGGATATTTTAAAGTCAAATTCTGGCCAAATTATTCATATTGCAGCTTTAAAAGGATAGGGGAGACTGGGGTCCGATGAGCCATGGGGACCAATGAGCCATATCACTATTTTGCGATCAATCGATGCCAAAGGTGTTTAAAATAGGCAAAATAGTGATATGGCTCATTTATCCCCATGACTCATCAGTCAACGGTCAAATATTTTGCCTATTTTACGCAGCTCTGTCATCGATTGATCGCAAAATAGTGATATGGCTCATCGGTCCCCATGGCTCATCGGACCCCAGTCTCCCCTAATCACATTTGGATGACTGACAGAACAAATGTTAAAATATGACTAATCACATCAGAAAGGTAAGTCTATTTCTGATTTTTTTCTCCTGGAGGTATTTCTTATTGCCCTCAAAGTCAGGTTCAGCAGTTGGAACAAAATTCAGGGCCTGGAATTCAAGTCTGCAGACCCCACCAAAATGTACCTTTAATCTCTGTGCTGTTCTCTGTTACCTACAGGGGTTAAAAAATGTGCGTTCCAGAGGTGCCTTTGGGGCCCAGGCTGGGGGCACATCAGGTCTGCGCTGGGCCACAGGAAAAGAACGTCTCCTCGGTGACCTCAGACTCTTCCCCGTAAACGACAGCGTTTTTGGCCGCTCTGCTAGCCCTGAGAAAGAGGCAGAGGAGATTGAGAGCGATGAAGAAAGACCCTTCGGCCCGATTAGTGAAGTAAGAGCCCCTCAGCTCACCAGATTAACACCCAAATGCTTCCCTCTCCCGCCACTGTTGAGAGGGAGACAATGGATAGACAAAAATAGTGCTTATTTCCTGATAAAAAAAATCATGACCATTTAATAAAATACAGCCCCTGTTCCGAAACAGCTGGCATATCATGGAAAGTGAAAAAAAATCAAAAAGGACTGATTTAAATTGGCCATTTCTCCTCCACTTTATTGTAAACAGCATAATAACAAATTATTTGATGTTATAACGTGCACTTAATTTCTTATTAAATATATAGTAAAAATGTGATGACTGCAACAGTGTCCAAAAAAGTGGCACAGTCAACTGGTTACTACTTTGTAACATCCTGTCAGTTTTTCAAGTTTAGCAAGTAGAATTCTCCCCATTCCTGCATGTCTGAAGCCACGTAAATCAATCACAATATTACCTCTCACAGATGAAGTAAATAACTTTGATCATCTTGAAAGAACAGCGTATGTCAAGGTCTGCTGACAGAATTTGGATGATAAGTGAACGGTCAGTTCTCATAGCTGACGTGTAAGACACGGGAAAAATGAAACTTGAGTGACTTTGACAGGGGTCTAATTGTAAGGTGGCTGACAAGTGCGAACGCATCACAACAGCCCAAAACATCACCAGTCGAAGAAATACAGCTTCAGAAACAATACAAATTCCACAACGCATGTGAAAATATAAGACTAATGCAACACTGGAAACATGCTGCAGAAATCCAAAACATATGCGTGAACTGGAAACATGCTGCAAATATACAACCCCAATTCAGAAATAGTTGGGACGAAGTGTAAATAGTGAATAAAATCAAAATGCAATGACTTTCAGATCACATGAGCCAATATGTTACTTACAATAGAACATAGATAACATTTCAAATGTTGAAACTGAGACATTTTACATTTTTACCCACAAAAATGAGCTTATTTCAAATTTTCTGGCTGCAACAGGTCTCAAAAAAGTTGGGACACAGGCAAAAAAGGGCTAAAAAAGCAATTAATATATAAGAGAATCAGCTGAAATAACATTTAGAAAGTAATTAAGTTAACTGGCATCAGGTGTGTAACATGATTGGCTATAAAAGGGATGTCTTAGAGAGACTGAGCCTCTCAGAAGTAAAGATGGCCAGAGGCTTTACAACCTGTGAAGGCTTGCGAAAAAAAAATTGTGGAATACTTTAAAAACAATGTTCCTCAATGTCAAATTGCAAAAGCTTTGAAGGTCTCATCATCGACAGTGCATAACATCATCAAAAGATTCAGAGAAACTGGAAAAATCTCTGTGCGTAAGGGACAAGGCCGAAGACCTTTACTGAATGCTCGTGATCTTTGGGCCCTCAGACGCCACTGCATCACTCACTGGCATGATTCTGTCATTGACATTACTAAATGGGCCCAGGAATACTTCAAGAAACCACTGTCTGTAAACACAGTCCGCCATGCCTGTTATGATTCTGTTCTGTTCTGCTCTGTTCTGTTCATGTTTTGCCATGCTTTGTTCCATGCCATGTTTTGTTTCTGTTTATTCTGTAATTCCTGCCATAGTCCATTTCCCCAGTCATATTCCGGTCATTGTTTTGCTTTTTGCCATCCTTTGCACTTTGTCTCCCCTGTCTGGTCTGGTGTTATGTGACAGCTTATTTTCCCCTGGTATTGTGTGCCACGCTTTCAGGTGATTTCATGGTTTCTGGGTTTTCAATAGTTCCTTCTAATCTCGTTTGCTTCCTTCACCTTGCTTTTCTATATTACTAACAAGTACTAACAGTTTGTTATTTTAGTTAAAGTTACTAACCAAAACTAACATTGTATATAATACTAACTTACTAACGAGCACTAGGGATTGTATAGCTGCGCTTTACTAATTGATTAACAAGCTCTCAGCACTCGCCCTGTTCTAGTATCCGCCTCTTGTCTTCACTCAATCTACTTTGCTGCGTTTCAGCGGATCCTCCGCACCTGTTTAACTCTGTTTTGCCTCTCATTATCTGTGCACGTTAGAACTCCCTAACCGGAGCTGTGTGTTTGTCAATAGGCTGTCTCGTGATCCCTGTCCGCGTTTTGGTTTTTGCCAATTTCATGTGATTAGGCTTCCCCTTGTGTTCGCTCCTTCATAATTAGTCTGATCCAATTCACCTGTCTCTAATCATAGCATATGACTTCCCTTGTGTGCATTGAAGCAGTCTTCTCACAGCAGTTCCCTGTCAGAACGTTTCCCTTTGCTATGCTTGTTTTTGCCTTGTTTTCTTTGTGATTCACTTCTGACTGGACCGTCCCTGATTATCGACTTTGGCTCTGTTTTGGATTTCTTGTTGCATCTGTGTATCGAACCCTTTTTTGCCCGACTACGAGTACTGTGATTGCTGCCCTTTTAACGACTCGGATTTCGCGCTTTGGATTTTGATTTTTGGATTGTGGACTCTGTACCGTTGCCTCCTGCTCTGCGGGGGTTCGCCCCCTTTCTCAATAAAATCCTATTTTACTGCACTGCCTGGTTCTCGCGTCTGGTTCCAGATCGCTACCTCACAATGCCATCCACAAATGCCATCTAAAACTCTATCATGCAAAAAGGAAACCATTGTTGAGCATGATCCAGAAGCGCCACCGTGTTCTGTGGGCCAAGGCTCGTATAAAATGGACTGTAGCAAAGTGTCCTGTGGTCAGAGGAGTCCTAATTTGACATTCTTATTGGAAATCACGGGCATCATGTCTTCCAGGCTAAAGAAGAGAAAGACCACCCCTCCTGTTATCAGCGTTCAGTTCAAAAGCCAGCGTCTCTGATGGTATGGGGATGCATTAGTGCATATGATGTGGGACACTTGCATGTTTTAAAAAGCACCATGAATGCTGAAAGGTACATAAAGGTTTTAGAGCAACATATGCTCCCCTCCAGATGACATCTATTCCAGGGAAGGCCTTGTGTATTTCAGCAGGACAATGCAAAACCACATACTGCAGCTATTACAACAACATGGCTTCGTAGTAGAAGAATCCGTGTGCTGAACTGGCCTGCCTGCAGTCCTGATCTTTCACCGATTGAGAACATTTGGGACATAATTAAACGAAAAGTCCGTCAAAGGAGACCCAACTCTCCAGCAGCTGGAAGCTTGTATTAAACAAGCGTGGGATCAAATTCCAATTTCTAATCTCAAGCAACTTGTCTCCTCAATGCCCAGACACTTCCACTCTGTGTTAAAAAGAAGAGGGGATGCTACACCATGGTAAACAGGCCCCTACAAACTTTTTTGAGACCTGTAGCAGCCATCAAATTTGAAATGAGCTCATTTTGTGGATAAAATTGTAAAATTTCTCAGTTTCAACATTTGCTATGTTATCTCTGTTCATTGTGAATCAAATACTGGCTGGTGTGATTTGAAAGTCATTGTGTTTTGATTTTATTCACAATTTAGTTTGTCCCAACTATTTCGGAATTGGGGTTGTATTTTGACTTTTGAAATTTGTCTTTGACTTTGAAATCGCTTGAAAAGTCGTTTGGTGTAAGCCCAGCATTCGCTGTGACTCACACAGAGGCCCCACCCCTCCTTCTTAATGGTTTTCATCATATTGTTCTAACTCTCATTAGATTTCATTACATTTTATACAGATTTCCAGAAAAGTCAGGATACTGTGTAAAATATAAATAAAAGTAGTATGCAATGATTTACACATCATTTAAACCCTATATTTAATGAAAATGGTTCAAAGACAATACAGTATATCAAATGCTGAAATTTATTGTTTTTCAAAAAATATTTGCTCATTTTGAATTTGATGCTGGCAACATCTTAGAAAAAAAGTTTGGACAGGGGAAACAAAAGATTGGAAATGTTCTATAATGCTCAAAAAAATTCACCTGGTGGAACATCTCACAGCTAATTAGTTTAATTGGCAATGGGTTAGTGACATCAATGGGTATCAAAAGAGTACCTCAGAGATGCTGAGTCTTTCAGAAGATGGTGAGGGCTTCGCCTCTGTGTGAAAGACTGGGTGGGAAAATTGTTCAACAATTTAAGAATGAAATTGCAGTGAAACTGCAATTTAATCATCTGCGTTATGTAATATCATTAAATTATTCAGAGAATTTGTAAAAATCTCTGTATGCAAGGAACAAGGCCAAAAACCAATATTGAATGGCCGTGATCTTCAGGCCCTTAGGTGGCACTGCATAAAAAAAAAAAAAAAAAAAAAAAAAAAGGATTCTGCAGTGGAAATCATTGCATGGCCTCAGGAACACTTCTGAAAACCATTCTCAGTGAGCACAATTTGTTCATTTCTACATGGTACAGTCTTAAGTGGGACCTCTGTACCAAAACATCACACTATACTTTAAACTAATGACAGGAAGTATCTATTACAGTCATTTGGATCCCTATGGTGTTGAATGATAAAATGCTGGCATGATTCTTAAGTGCTTTGCTGTTTGAGGTAATTGTTGGGAAAATCTGCCTCTATGACATATGATCGACTGCAAATGGCTGAATTAAACGTGTACATCCTGATTATCCCCATATTTGCCACCAATCATAGGTGTATTAGGTAGCTGCAATTTGGAATTAGTTGCATAAAATTACTATATTCAAAACATCCAACCATCAATATGGCATTCACAGTATTTAATATTATAATTTTTAATTATTATAATTTGCTTTTCAAATACAGATAATAAAGGGCTATTGTATGGAAAGAGACTCCTCTCAATGTTATTGAAAAATGTGTGTCATAATCCAGAAATAAGAGATGCCTCACACATACGTTCTACAATTCACAAATATCTCTCTCTTGGCTTGTGTCCATAAATTTCCAAGTAAATGAATGTCCATCGATTTGTAGGAATACATGTGTTTATAAATACACTAAACCCTTTTTTCAAACTTAAAATTGTTTTGTGAATTGCTGAGTCAGCATTTGTGTATCAAGTGGCACATGAATTCTGTGACATGAGTATCATAAGGCCAGATCTCCATCCTCTTAGGTGGTCGGGAGACAATCATTGAAGTTGTGTGGGTAAATCGTGAAATAAAGATTGAAAAGATTTTTGATTTCAGAAAGTGCAACCTCATTATGAAAGAATCCATGTACAGTCAATACAGAATTCAACTCAAAATCAAGTACATTTTGAAGATGACTATCTTCAGAGGGTCTGTGCCACACATCTGGATGCAATTGGTGAAAAAACACAAACGAATGAAAACAATTCAAACTTTAAGAAAGATTCACCATAATAAAATCTGTGCCTCTTTTATAACTTCCGTAATGTAATTTTTAGAGTTTTTTTTTTTGGAGTTATCAATGTGTTCGTTTCACCAGTTCTCTGAACCAGACTCCGTCTCCAGAAAGCTGCGGTCATTTAGCAATGTTCGGGACCTTCGGGAAGCGAGAAGACTCCAGAAACTGAGAGCCCCTCCCGGACAGGCTCTGCATAGCCCAGAATGCCCTGGGATCTCGGAGAGGCGGGGTCAGCATGAGGCTATGCAGCGGACGGCCATGCACAATTCACTGACATCACAACTTCCACTGAAGGTGAGGAAACTCCAAATCAAATCACAGAAAAAACCAATCCTAAGTTGTATGTTGCATTTGGGGATGTCATGGACCTGTTTGCACTGATAAGACAATGCCCTTCTCAGAGTAAATACTGAGTGTCAGCCCATTTGTGACTCCAGAAGAGTAGCGAGGTCATCTCAGATCTGCCGTGTAATGTACTAGCAGAACTACATTTTTATTTCGTGCTGATTGAAGACTGAAGAGAAGTAATGTTGTGGCAATGTCCGTCCGTCTGTCCATCTGTGCCGAAAAGGGTGGCTTCATTCTGAAATGAGCTAATCCTACAGTTTTGGTCAAATTTAAAAAAAAAAAAAAACTTGGTAGTACTGTTGGTGACATGGATATTGTAATATGATTTAACTTAGATGATTTTTGCAATCGTTACAGCCCCTGATTTGAGATGCTTGGTTTTGCTTTCATCATAATCTAGTATGTGTCTTCTGAAATCAACTACTCCTATAGTTCTTGTCAGAATTTTTGGGAAAATGGTTTGATTATTTAATATACATTGATGATACACATATCGTAACAGAGGAGGACATTGTGCTCCCAGAGCACTCGTTTCACATGCAGTTATGTCGTCCAACAATGACAGAGAGAGGTGATTTTCTCAGGATGCCCAATAATAATATCAGTTCAATTTTCATTTCTCTTCACTGGCTCTACCACAAAACATTGGGCTGCTCAGGGTACAATATGCAATCATGAGGACTGATTTAGCTCTCTGCTGCTGGCTTTTTGAACAATATGAAATTTTCCTAAATATCGATAATGAGTGGGCTATTAATTTATTTGTTGAAAGACCAATGCAGCGATGAGTGAAAGAACATTAGTCTTGTTATTTCTGAACATGATCTCCCATTAATAAAACATGAATATCTTATCTTTAGTAACTGAATTTAATTAGTTCCAGTTTGGGGAGGCAGAGTGTTGCAGCCTGTATCCTCTCAGTGAGAGAGAAGAAATTTGTGCGTCTGAATCTGGCCTGGGTCCATTCTATGTAGAGTTAACATGTTTTCTCAAGACTGCTCTCCCGAGGGAAATGACTGGATATGGTCGAAGTACAAGCAGCCAAAATGACCTATTTTTATGTTTAAGTGACAGATGCACTCTAGCAGCTATGGTTATTGTGACTGCATCAAAGCAGGAAATCAGATGACATCCTTATAAAGTGAGGAAATCTGCATAAGGGGGCAGTAAGCGTGGAATGTTGAGATAAGAAAACTGCAAACTTTCCCACAGAAGTCCAGTGTTCGATTCCCATTTCCATCCGCGAGTTGAACACCAGCAACTGCAAGTCACAACTGCTTTTTAAAAATCGGAAAATGATCACCTTACCCTAACGCTGAAGCCTAACCTTAACCTTTGGGGAGTGGTAACGTTAACCAAAGCTATGATGTTTTTCCAGCTGTTTGCTTTTCAGGACATAATGCCATTGTTACTCACAGTAATTGAGGAAATGATCCTCTTATGGTATCTGAAATTCTCTTATGGGTCATATCAGTAAAGGAAATAAATGACTTATATGGTTGTTTGGGTGCGAGGACTCGTTGACTATCTCCATGTTCGCATGGGTTTTCTCTGAGTACTGTGGTTTCCTCCCAACATCTAAAAACATTCTTATCAGTCGAAATGGAGACCGCAAATTTCCCACGTGTGAGTGTGTGAGTGAGCGGTGCGATCCATTAAATGGATAAACTGTCCCAGCAGTGAGCAGTCAGATAATGGATTGATGGATTGGAGGATGTTGTTGCAGGCTACTTGTTCCTGAAAGTGGTTGGAGCATAAGTGTTCAGTCTTTCAGAAAAGCTCTCCGAAGCTTTTCTGAAAGACTGTATTCAATTTATTTTTAATAGTATTACTGAACAAAACAGTGTAACCAATAGCCCAAAATTCAGTATGCCTGAAATATCACATTTATAGGACATTTAAAGTGCCTGGCACAAATTTAACATCTTTGAGATTAGTGTTATAATTAATTTTCACAAAGGTGAAAAAAGGCTACATTCTTCATCAACACACCAACAGGGAGAATTAACTAAGGGGGCAGTTCAAAATGTTTTTTCACTCCTGATTGAAATTTGAAGTGCACAAGCACTGTAATATGACATTTCGCCCATGACCGGTCATCTGATTGATTGGATTATGAGGGAGGTTCAACTCGTGCCAGAATGATTGCTCTATTACCATTGAACAGAGGATGAGCATTTAATGCGCTAATTACATTCTCTGTCTGTATGTGTAACTTAATTCAAACATAATCTTCATATTCTCTCACCGAGAAGAACTCAGGACAGCATCTCTCTTTTCCTATTTTTACCCTCAGCCCGGAAAGAGGCTTTAGGGTATTGTCATCACGCACGGCGTCTGCCTGTCCATCCGCCTGTCTGTCCATCCACATTAGATTCCGTGCGATAACTGAAAAACGCCATCATCGATCATCACGATTTTCGGTGAGGACATCGGGGTACAGTTACTACGCAAGTCTATCGATTTCGGTCGCGATCCAAAATCAAATATGGCTGCCAGAGCCTCCATCTTGAATTTCCATTTCGTGCGATAAATGAAAAACGCCGTCACCGATCATCACGATTTTTGGTGAGGACATCAGGTTAGAGTTACTACACAAGCCTATCGATTTTGGTCGCGATCCAAAATAAAGTATGGCTGCCAGAGCCTCCATCTTGAATTTCCATTCCATGCGTGCGATAACTGTTAAATCTCTCTTTCAGCAAACGAATCTTCACTGTTGCTGGTGTGGAGATTTTAACATGATAGGTAAACACGCTTCAAGTATGCATGGGGCTGAGGGGTTCCGCCCGCGTCAGCGCAGATTTTGTTTTTAATATCCTAATTGATATTTTTTTGGGGAGGGGGTGGACGAAAAAGGGGCTTTCTCTGTTAGATACGATAGATTGGAACTTGGAAAGTGCAGACCTCTGCCAAAACCAACAATCCACTCTTCTAAGGCTGTGGTTCCCAGTATCGGTCCTGGGGCACCCCTGTGTGCGCTGGTTGCAATCACTGGATTTTAACAAGCAGTCAGTTTGTCTTCACCAGGTGCATTTATGTTTAGCACAGTTATTAACCCTATGAAGCCACATTTTAATCAATATCCATACATCCCAGGAAGAGGAAAGAAATCCATATCCATATTGTGATGTATTAGAAACAACTGCATAAAAAGAAGGGAAAAGATTGAGCCCATAAAAGTGATCAGTGGGTTCCTAATTAGTGAGGCTGTGGCCACATGCTCGTGAAAACTAACAACTTATTAGGCAAGCAAATGATAGAGTCTAACCTGCTGCGTGTCATGTTAATGTCATTAAGTTCAAGAAATTATTTAGAAAGAATGAAAAACACCTGTCTTTAGCAAACTAATTTGGAACTAATTGATTTTCTCAGAGTCTAATTTGATCTGCTTAAAAATGTTGTCCCCTGAAATTGCTTGCAATATGGTAAAATAGACACAATATGGTCAAGGATCTTTTATTCTTTATGGCAATCATGGGTTTTTCTGGCAAAATGTGGCTGTAGATGGCAAATAACTGCTTTAAACATGAAATGCACCTAATTAGGACAAATTAAGAGCTTGTTAAAATTCTACTATGCAATTGTGGTTGGAACAAAAAGCAGCGTACGCTGGTGCCCCAGGACCGAGATTGGGAACTGCTGTTCTTAGGTGCAAAAATCTGCAAGGGCAACCACCATATTTCTATAATTGGTTATGTTTTGACGCATTGAACTTTACTATCATCTTTTAAGGTATATGGCATTTAATCCACTAAATTCCCTATAATCCCGCAATGGTGACGAATCCCCTCAGAAATTCTGGATCCGAATGTTGACCTGGATTACTATCTAAATCCCATGGGTTGTTCCTTGGGCCACACCTAATCTCTCCAAAAAATTTTCATCAAATCCATTCAAAAGTTTTTGAGTGCAGTTGCTTGCAGACAGGCAAACACAACCAATCAAATTACCTCCTTAGTGGAGGTAGATATTATTTAATTACATTAAGCGTAAATTTTATGTTCCGGGGTTCATACCTGCATGTGGTCTTCTTCTCTGTAATGAAAAATAAAGATGGCTGCCGGGTTTTGATGAAATGATGATGTTTCTTCCCCTTTGCCTTTGGGTTTAGCTGCAGGTGAAAATTTATGGTCAAAGGGGCGGCCTTGGAATCAGCATTGCCGGGGGGAGGGGCTCCCTGCCTTATAAGGAACATGATGAGGTACGTAACTGGCCTGAGGAGTAAGCATAGACTATATAAAAAGATGGACGCAACACCCGAGTGAAGCTAATATGGATATCTCTGAAAATTGCATTCTTTTTAATCACCAGCAGATGGCGATGTCGGTGGTTGCAGAAAGAAGTTCAATGTTATAGAAGTCTGAGAAAATGACCCTACTTTCTCACCTGATTTAGTATGTTGTATTTCAATAATGATTTTCCACATTATTTTATGGTATCTATCGCAAGTTTCAAGTCTCCTTCGATTTTTCATGATGATAATTTTTGTAAATTATGGTCCCAAATAGACTAGAATAAAGGATAAAGCCAGAATATGATTTAGGGGCGTGGCTATCCTCTGGTCCTCGTCAGATACTGTCAGATGCACATGTAGATCCACCCCTCGCTCCTCCCTGGATCTTCAATTCATGCTCTCATCCAATAGGAATCACATCCGGTTTCAAAATGACAAAATGGCGCTGTTCAAATTGCCAAAATCGAGGCTTCCTAAATGGTATGCTGAAACCAATGGGTGACGTCACGGTTGCTTTGTCCATCTTTTTATACAGTCTATGGGAGATCTAAGGTCCTGACCTGACAACCCTCTGGCATGCCAGAAGTAGGCTAAACCTAATCCCTAACTCTAACCCTAAAAATAAAGTCACTTCCATCATGTCAGGCGCTGCAGCTGGATACTATTGGGAATGAGATGTGTGAGGGGCGGGGAACAGCCTGAGAGGCAGCTCCGCATTGGCTAATAGGCCGAAGCCCCTCTAAACTGAAGCTGTTCATGCTAATAGTATTAGGCTACTGTTGTGTTAAATCAGTGGTTCTCAAACTCAGTCCTGGCGCCCCACTGTGTATGCTGGTTTTTGTTCCAGCCACAATTGCAATCTTAGGATTTTAACAAGCTGTTGATTTGTTTTAATAAGGTGCATTTATGCTAATATCCACATTGAGATATATTGTAAATATCTGCAGAGGGAAACAATTTAACCAAGCATTTAATCAACATAAACAATCAATAGGTTCCTCATTGGTGAAACTCTTGACAAATGGTGGCAAAACCCAACAATTTTACTTGGCAAACAATGCGGTCACACCTGTTGTGTTTTGTGTTGATTTTATTTGGTTCACGCAGGTTATTTTGGGAAATACTCAGAACACCTGTGTGCAGAAACCAAATTTGGAGCTTACTGATTTTCTCAGAGTCTAATTTGATCTGTTAAAAAATGTTTTCCCCAGAAAATCCTAACAATATTGAAAATTAAGCACAATATGTTCAAGGGTTTTTATTCTTCATGGCAGAATGGATATGTCCATCAAAATGTGACTTAAGATGGTAAATAACTACTCTAAACATGGAATGCTGCTAATTAAGACAAAGCAACAGCTTTTTGAAATTCTAGAATTGCAATTGTGGCTGGAGCAAAAATCAGCATACACAGTGGGGCGCCAGGACCGAGTTTGAGAACCACTGTGTTAAACTGAATTCTTGGGAATATGTGATCATAGTCGTAGCTCTCAGTAATTTCAACATTTCTTTACTGATGGCATTGCCAATGATTCTTTATTCACATTTGCATCATTTCATCATTATAAAATGAAAAATTTAGTTTTTCTGACCTTAATTTATGGTAAGTGCATCATCGATTCACAGTGAGATCACATCCCTTCGTATTCATTAGCCCTCCTGGGGCTATTTCTTCCCCAATAGGGTACTGCTAAACTTCAATCCCTGGTTTTAGCAGGTGTGTCTGCTATGTAAATCATTTTGGGTAATAGAGCCTCGAATTCCACCTCTGTGATATAATGGCATCTCTCTGGGGATGTCAGACACGTGGAAAAAAAAGCTCCACACTTTCATACTCAACATCTCGCTGTTCTGTGCTCATCTCTGATGTCCGCGGGGCACAGTCTGTACTACTGAATACATCATGAATAGCGCACTGATCCTCCAAACTCAGGAAATTCGATGCACATATTTATATGCGCTCTGTGATACAATGTGAGAAAGACGCTCTTTGTAAATGCAACCTTTGATCCCTTTCAGCCCTGCTTCATTTTGATTCTGTTCATTTTATGTCCCAGTCTGTGTGACTGAGTTCAGATGTGATCACATTCATTTTTTTGGTTTTTAATTGAAGTTGTTCCCTCTAATGTCAGACAGAAAATCTTATCACAGAAATAAAGAAAACACAAAAAAGAACTCCGACATGAGACATAAAATGTTATACAATGGTGGGGGGAGAGGAAAAAAATTTAGGGCATTGAGAGTTTCGAAGAGTCCTCCCCTTTTTCATAGACACACATAAACAACCCTTCCCTCCATATTGGATTACTGTCTTTGGGTCTCTTTTGACAAGTATGCTGCATAGAGTCCTTAACATCACATGCTCTTTACCATCACCTCTCCGCTGTCCTCAGGGAGTGTTCATCTCACGCGTGGCCAAAGGAGGCCCTGCAGAAAAGGCCGGAATCCACATTGGCGACAGAGTACTGGAGGTACGTCTCTGTCATCTGTGTTTGTGTCACGAGTCAGATCATGTCTTAACTGGAATGGATGCGAGACTAGGCATTACACTTCAACGTTACGGTGAATTCTGCCTGAAACTATTTTACATAGACTGCTAACTCTTAGCAATCTAAGAGTTAAGTCTTAATTGCTAAGCAACTGTAGGACTTATATTAACAGTGCAAGATTATTTACATGACATTCACTGAATGATATTGCTGCCATATATTACTGTGTCATTCAAGGTCTGTCAGTATTTCTGAGAACATTTCAGCTTTGAGGCTCTTAATAACTTTCAGGATAAACAATAAACTTAATAAACTCCGGCAGTCCCGCATTTATGAAATCATTTACATTATGACTGAGGAAATAAATTGGTTCTGCTGAGAATATTTTTTCACATATTCATCAGCAAAATTTCCAATTGAGTAGTTATTGTCTCGTGGCATGCAGTGCTGCAGTCCTTATAATAGCCACAGGAGGGCGTCATTAGGCTGAAATAGATTGAAATAGATTGAACCAATTAACAGTATAACAGTTAAGCATTATCCTATTAGGCACCGTCAATAACAAAAAACTAAACTCAGAAATGCATGATAACGTTTCTCTTGAGTCACTGTATCAATTTTACTCAGCAATAAAAGTCCATATATTCTGCTCAGGGTTGGGAAAAAAATCAATTATTTCAACGGAAGCTGGTAAATCCCAATAGTTCAGAACTTTCTCTAGATGTCAATAGCGCAAATCATGTCAGGGCTAAAGTGAGGATGTTCTATTGGAGTATTTTGGATCCCAGACCATGACTTTGTGAAATGAAATGGAGCGATGTGGAGTGCTCATGCATTATGGAGAACTCCCAAGCACGATAAGGCAGTAAATCTGCTGGCGGGGTTAGGAGTTTGAATCCTTTTGAGGCGAGCTTTCACAGTTGAGGAGCTACTGCAGTCACTCATCTGCTTGACATAATAATATAGGCTGAGAGTGGTTATGGAGCAGAGCATCTCCTCAGAGGATGGATGATATAATAGCAATGGAAGCTTTGACCCTCTCCTGTCCAGGTTAACGGCTTGAACATGCAGGAGATGACCCACCACGAGGCCGTCAGTGCTCTACGAAACGCTGGGAGCAGTGTGAGGATGAAGGTCCTGAGGGAGAGGAGCGTGCACGTACCGCCGCCCATTGACCCGCCCACACAACTTGAGGGGCCAATGAGAGACGTTCCTGTGGATCGAAAACTCCCTAGCCCCACAAACACGGGAATTTCTGAGCCCCAGCACATGAACGTAGGACATGACCCCGAGCCTGAACGCAGGTTACCGGGGGCGATAGAGGCCATCGTCTTCTGCAATGAAAATGGAACGGTCAGTGAAATAGCACAGAGTGGAATGGGGCTGACAATGTGTCTGTAACTGAGCAGGTGGGAGATTGTGTGCTCTAATGTAGGTAACAGACTGCAGCGTGTGAATCTGTATGTCTGTGTGCAAGAGGGGGGTGCATGTTTCTGTTTGTGAGTGCTAGTGTTTTTGTGTTTGCGCGCAAGTGCGGGAGAGTGCATACTGCTATAGGCATTTGTAGGTGAATATGTGCACGTGAATGTGAGTGGGAGAGTGTGTTTGTGTGCCTGCATGTGTATGACAGTATGTATTTTTGCAATGGTGTTGGAATGAGGGGCCAAGGGAAGAATGGGGGGCTAGAGTGGTGGGTGATATGTTTAGCCCCTGCACTTCTGAAATTCTGCCATCCTGTGTGAGTGAGTGTGCACATGCAAGAGGGAGAGTGTAGGCTCTTGTATGTGTGTGAGAGAGCGTTGTGTTTGTTTGGCAGTGTATTAGCGTCAAGAGTCATAGGAAATTTAATACCATCGCTTACAATGCAAACTTGGCTGCTATCACTATGACCATTGTTACCTTTTATAAGATGTGTAGAGACTCTTTCACAGTTACTTTGAAGTGTCTAGTCAATGTGACCCCCCCCAAAAAAAAAAAAAAAGAACAATCATTTGTGTGCACAGAACTGTTTATTGCACCCTCAATCTGCTGTCAGATCTCACTCCTGATAGGCCACATTCAGGTTATAAGGCCACGCCTCCAGTGCCCTTGGCCTGTTAAAACAAGGCCTGCATTCTAAGCTCCACCACATGAGTTGTGTCTCATTGCCAATAAGCCATTACTTGTTCAGTATAAGCGGGAGTGATTGTGATTGTGTAATGTTATGACCACATTATTATAATTATACAACCCCATCTCTGAAATAGTTGGGACGAAGTGTAAATTGCGAATAAAATCAAAATTCAATGACTTTCAGATCACATGAGCCAATATGTTATTTACAATAGAACATAGATAACATTTCAAACGTTGAAACTGAGACATTTTACATTTTTATCCACAAAATGAGCTTATTTCAAATTTTCTGGCTGCAACAGGTCTCAAAAAAGTTGGAACACAGGCAAAAAAAGGGCTGAAAAAGCAATTAATATATAAGAGAATCAGCTGAAAGAACATTTAGCAAGTAATTAAGTTAACTGGCATCAGGTGTGTAACATGATTGGCTATAAAAGGGATGTCTTAGAGAGGCTGAGTCTCTCAGAAGTAAAGATGGCCAGAGGCTCTCCAACCTATGAAGGCTTGTGTAAAGAAATTGTGGAATACTTTAAAAACAATGTTCCTCAACGTCAAATTGCAAAGGCTTTGAAGGTCTCATCATCGACAGTGCATAACATCATCAAAAGATTCAAAGAAACTGCAAAAATCTCTGTGTGTAAGGGACACGGCCGAAGACCTTTACTCGCCCCTGCGAACCATGACCGTGGTTGACCTTGGTTGACCCTGGTTCAAGTAACCGTGGTCAACCCTGGTCAAACCATGGTTTTGACATTTTTGTTAAATGGAACACCATGGTTGACTTTGGTTGACCTCGGTTCACCATGGTCAACCATGGTTAAAGCATGGTTAAAAATGGTCAACCATGGTTAACCATGGTGCAAAAACTCCCCAAGCCAGTGCAACCATGCTTCAACCATGGTCGGCCATTTTTAACCATGGTTTAACCATGGTTGACCATGGTGAACCGAGGTCAACCAAGGTCAACCATGGTCACAGTTCGCAGGGGGGATGCCTGTGATCTTCGGGCCCTCAGACGCCACTGCATCACTCACCGGCATGATTCTGTCATTGACATTACTAAATGGGCCCAGGAATACTTCAAGAAACCACTGTCTATAAACACAGTCCGCCGTGCCATCCACAGATGCCACCTAAAACTCTATCATGCAAAAAGGAAGCCATTGTTGAGCATGTTCCAGAAGCGCCGCCGTGTTCTGTGGGCCAAGGTTCATTTAAAATGGACTGTAGCAAAGTGGCAAAGTGTCCTGTGGTCAGACGAGTCCAAATTTGACATTCTTGTTGGGAATCATGGGCGTTGTGTCCCCCGGGCTAAAGAGGAGAGAGACTACCCCTCCTGTTATCAGCGTTCAGTTCAAAAGCCAGCGTCTCTGATGGTATGGGGATGCATTAGTGCATATGGTGTGGGACACTTACATGTTTTAAAAAGCATCATGAATACTAAAAGGTATACAAAGGTTTTAGAGCAACATATGCTTCCCTCCAGACAAAATCTATTCCAGGGAAGGCCTTGTGTATTTGAGTAGGACAATGCAAAACCACATACTACAGCTATTACAACAGCATGGCTTCGTAGTAGAAGAGTCCGTGTGCTGAACTGGCCTGCCTGCAGCCCTGATCTTTCACCGATTGAGAACATTTGGGGCATAATTAAACGAAAAGTCCGTCAAAGGAGACCCAAAACTCTCCAGCTGCTGGAAGCCTGTATTAAACAAGAGTGGGATCAAATTCCAATGGCTAGACTCAAGAAACTTGTCTCCTTAATGCCCTGACGCCTCCACTCTGTTAAAAAGAAGAGGAGATGCTACACCATGGTAAACAGGCCCCTGTCCCAACTTTTTTGAGACCTGTAGTAGCCATTAAATTTGAAATGCGCTCATTTTGTGGACAAAATTGTAATATTTCTCAGTTTCAACATTTGTTATGTTATCTCTGTTCTATTGTGAATAAAATACTGGCTCATGTGATCTGAAAGTCATTGCGTTTTGATTTTATTCACAATTTACACTTTGTCCCAACTATTTTGGAATTGGGGTTGTATTTGAAACATTGTTTCGTCGTTGTTTTTGCATTTTGCCTTTTTGCCTTCGCCTTGCTGCCGGAAAGGCATAATAAAATCCTAGTTCATCTTTGCATCTGACTCCGGTTCGATGTTTGCCATTTTTCAGTGCTCTCTGCTCGGTGCACAGAAAAGACCATTACACAGGTCCCATTCTAGAACAGACACCAGTAACCCTCAGGGTCAGGGGAATGTCATCGGTAACATGCAGGATGGTCCTGTTTTTTTACAGTATTTACATGCATTCTTGAGATCAATTTGCCAATGTTGCCTGTGTGAAATGTTAAACTTCTGCGCTTGCTTTTTAAAATGCCCTGCATTTTAGTGGGTAAATTGCCCTTTTTTTCACAGGCACGGGTACTGTATGTCCTCTGCTCTCTATGCTTGAAGGACAGAGACTTCCAAAAAATAATTAATGTAAAATAAGAACAAGTCAAGGTGGAATCTAAAATTTCTTGCAGTACGCAGTTTTTTTTTTTTTTTTGGACAAATTATTGTATTATTGAGTAAGTAAAAGGGAGGTTTAGAAACTACATAGCATTAATATTTATAATTTCATTGCAATTCACTGCCTGCAATTCTCTAACTTCAGGAGAACAGGCTGTTTTGAGCAAACATACTCTGATAATGTGCTGTGTTCTGATTGGCTGGTGAAGAGGGCTACTGGCCCCTCACACTGAGCATCAACGGATGGTGGCCGTTTACATGAAAATATCCAGGTTAAACAAGCCTGCATAGGTAAATTGATGTGGTAGTAAACTAAGCACTGAGTATAGAAGGGCATGTTTTGTATTCTATGCAGCTTTGAGGATGACACAGTATGTGAGAAACCGTGTGTGGTATGCAGTCACCATACAAGTTTAATCGACACTTGGATCTCAGTATCAATTGTAATGGAAAGCTGAAAAAAAAAGCATGTAGCTAAAGATTCATGCTTTTCAGCTTCTTCATGGACACATAAAATGGAGTTGAGGGTCAGCGGTTAAAAACTTTCTTAGGGGTCTGGTGTTACCCTGGTTTGAAAAGCAGACCGTTGTAAATCGACAGATAGAGCTCTGGTAGAAATGAACTACGCAGAGCATGTCTGTTTGTAACCCTGAAAACAGCAAGAATTTCAAACAGCATGTTTCTAAAGGAGAAGTCTAACCGCTAAACTGGGGGTCTTCAAAGCCAGATTTTTCTGTGCTATTAGAGCCGGACACAGCATAGACCAGTTGAACTGAATGTTAATTACATGGGTCCTGTAGACCTACGAATCCACTTCCTGCACTAAATGACATGATCCAGATATTTTTATGCTCATATTTTCAAAGCATGACTTCTGCAGTGGTGAATGCAAGCATTTTTACTTTTTCAGAGCACCGCTGACCCAGAGAATCCCATGAGCAGGACAGCGAGGGACACAGAAGCCTCCTTCAAAGCCAACGCATTTCAGGTTGTCAAAAACACCATGACGGTGAGTGAGGTCAAGTTTTGCATTTGGATTTGCATTTATATGAGGTTCAGTTCAAGGATATGGATCTAAGGGATTGCGGAAGTCTCTTAGCGCAATTTTAAATGATTCATTTACATTTTTCTTCCTTCAAATATAGTCCTGCATGATTCCGCAGTCCTTGGTGTTGAATCATAATAATATTCTTTGAATAGTCTTTCTGCTGATGTAATTACATCCAATCATTACGACGTAAATCACTTTCCTAAAAATATATTGAACAAAGAAGTGTTTTTTTTTAAATGATTGACATTAATTACAGTCTTTCCTTGTGGCTGAAACCACATGAAAGAAAAGGCTATTTCAATGCAAGCAATTTGAACAAGTGAACCTACACCAACAAATCACTATTCATTACCTTGTGGTTGCTTTCACTGAAAGCGAAATGACGCATTACAATTGAGCCCCTTAGAACAAGATTGATCCTACTAATTTCTTTAATTTCTAATTTTGGACCATATTGCAATGAGCACTTTATGCATTCTTGATGTGCGGAACACGACCAATATTTTTGCGAATATTTTTATTCTGAAGTAGGCACAGTGTTCATAATGTAAAATGTTTGTGATGTTAGCAACATTAGCATCGCCAGCTTGTTGATGATTTTTGGAGATTGCAGGAAGTACCACCTGCCCGTTGAGTGTAAACAAGGCCGAGCTGGCATTGCTATCGGTCGGCGGTGTGAATTTGCATGTCAATCCTCTGCCAGGTTGTTCTCCCATAAAAATGAATGGGATCTTTGTGTCAATAGGGTGGATCTTCAAACCGAAAAAATAAAAATGATCCCGTGGTCAAACTCCCGCGAATAAATCCAGGAGAAATTTTGTTTTGCGCTTGGTGGAAACGCAGCTTTACAGCCCTGCTGTTCAACCATTCTATGTTTTTTTCTAATGATAAGGCCAGTGGGCGTGTCTTCTTAGATTCAGGCTTGATAATTGGTCCAGATGGTTTTAATACATCTTTCTTGGCCATTCTTGGGTGGAGCTGTGAAGCCATTTTAAGACCATGAGACCCACCTGTGTAGAGTGCTGCTTAATAAACTGCCTTCACACACAAGAAGGAGAATGCTTGTTATTACCTGGCTTTGCAGTAGTCTTCCAGTTTTGGCTTTATGCTTCAACTTTAGTCATTTAATTTTTAGTATAATATATTACATTTTTCCTATATCTCCTTCTATGATCTCCATCTTTGAATATGACCCTTGAGCTGGGTCGATACGCAAGCTGGAGGTAAGAGCATTGCTTTGAACTTCAACTTTAATGTCAGAAGAAAATTTGTACACTAACCCCAACTTAACTGATATAATTTTGCCATGTCTCAATCCTCCAGTCGGTCCATCATCACTGATGAAACAGCACTTGCTGCGTAACTGTTGCAAATTAAAACACGGTTGAGATCAATACTCAGATGTTACTGTAGAAAATCCAAATACAATAGAAGTATAGATGCCAATCTAATAATCGCCCACATCAAAGCTGTCAGGCTGACCTCCTTCAAGAGTGTTCACCAGCATCACCAGGTTGGGCCTCACAACATTGCCTGATAACCTCCCTTGGGGCAATGTATGGTTGTTCTCGCACAATATTCAAATGAGAACCACATTTTTTAGCGCAGCAAAACACCACAACTGTAGCCTACATCCAAGAGGAAGCAAACCATCTGATTTCAGACATGATGCTTCAATTATAACCTTGTTTTTAGTAGTTTTTAAAATGATCTCTGAGCTCAGGCAGCCCATGAGCTCAGGCAGCTGATTACCCTAATTAGTTCAACCTCTGGGCTGAAGGATTGCTGCAATTATTAGGTCCAGGTGGTTGCAACAAAATACTGGGAAGGACTTATACTTTCTGGAGCTAGATTGTCCACCTCTGTCTGAAAGCCACAATCACAAAAATTGTACAGGAGCACTTGCATTCCATGGCAAGTTGGCAAAATCATGCAAACTGACCAGAAGTAAGACTAAGCGCTAAAAGTACCACAGGTCAGCAAGATCTTCATTTGATCTTTTGCCTTGAGTTCCTGCGTTTGGTGGGTTAATGAAAAAGGTGCACTATACTGTGGTGTGCTGTCTGGTACACTAGTGGTAGGCCATAACCTACCTGCCTCTGTGTTTTGTTCTATCCACATGGAGGCTTCACTGTCTTTTACTGCTAGAAATAATGACTTGATTTTGGCATTTAATTTGTTGAGATAACAATTTCCATTTTTTTTTTGCGTTTTTGGGTAAAAATGAAATATTTTCTTACTCGATATCTTGAGGGATAAGCCAAACCATATTTTTTCTTGGTGTTGTTTCTCTGTTCTTGCAGAAGCACGTGATGTTGTTTATAGTCATTGGAAGCAGCAACTTTAGCAAAGATATGCTTAAACAGGCAACTAACGAAACACATTAACCCCTTTGCGCAGAATACTAATATCGCCAATTTTTCCTGTTTTGCATGAGCAAATCTAAGGCTTTTTAAGTTAGTATATGTGTCACAAAGACTGTGGAAAATCATTACAGTGAAGCAAGACATTTGGAAATTTAATTACAGAATTATTTAGCAATTAAATTTTGGAAATTACGGACGCCGACAGTAAAATCTGCGCAGAGGGGTTAATAAATTATTTGTTAGGTTTACATGTGCCCATTATTCCGGTTACTGAACTTACCCTGGTTACGATTAGATTTCGAAATCCGGGGTTTACATGACAACGACCAACACCTACCCATATTCCTGCATACATGATACATTTGTGTATTTCAACAGCACCCTCTAGCCAGATGAAATATATGCACACATGCTTTCCCACGCTTACCCTAAACATGTGGCTACTGCTGAAGATGTTCCTCATTTTATACCTTGTGTGTAAAGTTACCTTAGCAATTGCAATTTTACAACACCAAAACTTTTGCTTTCCCATTACACCCTTGAAATTGCACAAGCTCAGAGCTTGTATAGACACGTAATAACCGCGGTAAGGTGTATACATGTCAAAATATTCTGTTATTTGTGGGGTGACTCAGCTTATTATCTTATTTGGGTTCCTTGCCTGTTGTATGTCCAATGTCACACGGTGACATTCAGTTTCCCCATTGGGGATTAATAAAGTATTTCTTCATCATCATCATCATCATCATCATCATCATCATCATCATCATCATCATCATCATCAACTGAATAAGGGCTTAATCTGGTAATGCTTACAGGGCTAAGGTGTATACATGGGTCTCCGCGTTACCAGAATACTTCAATACCCCGGTCAGTGACCGGAATATTGTTAGCACATAAACCCTACTGTATGAGTACCAACGTCACCCGAGATAGTGTAATTTCACACGTTCCCACCACTGAGCCCTGCGAAACCAAATGACTAATAACTTCCTTGATGCTGCGTACAATAGACTTTTACCCCTCTTGAGAAATCCGCTGGTCGAGACATGCCAGTCTCTTCTGTGGTTTGGGACAACATTGCTTTCTCACCACTCTAATCCTGTAAATCCCACAGAAGAGTTTTTCTCAGATGGGAGGCCGAAGATAAAGTTTCTGATCCCCCCCCTCCATGAACAAAATGTATCTCATCGAGGCAGTGATTCCAGACAGGGAAGCAATCACAGCAAAACTGTCCTGGACGGCTCAGGCACACAAAATGATTTCCTCCTCGCTGCACCACCAGTCACAGTGGCCACCAGCCATTCAAGACCTTAGAATTGCAGGGTTCTAACAACATTTACAGAGTTTTGAGGAATTTGCGCGCAAAGTTTGGCCGATCACTGTACACTTAGGGAACTGGAGCTTTGTAATTCTGATCTGACCCCAATTTAACAAATGAATTGAATACCCATACTTAATCATTAGATAGAACTATTTATTACCAATTATGTGCAATAGTTAACTCAGTTTTGACCAAAATGTCAGTTAGAACCCTGTAATTCTAAGGTCGCGCATTGGCACCAACTCGGGGTTAACATTGGGAGAGCAAAGGATGATGTCATTATGCTCTCTGTACATTTGTTTCAGTCTAATGGTGTCCCCTATCTTTCTATAAAGTCACTTTTATGAAGTGTATTTGAGGAATTATTTATATTTGTGTAAATTTTTTCAGATTCAAGTGCTTGCTGATTGAATGAATACATGGTAAAATCACTCCTTTTATAGTTTATTTGCATTTTCCATAATGTTCCAACTTTTTTGGAGTTGAGGTAGTATGCTGACCAACTACAATGTGTGGTCCAAACTAATCTTTATATATTCATAATAAAAGCTCCATGATGTCGGTTTGGGTGGGAGTTTTTATTTTATTATGAGTATACAACTTTGCTCAGATTGGGCTTTTTGGCTTCATATTAGTCCAACTTAATGTATTTTCGTATGATGCTTGCTATTCTAATGAATGTGTAATACCATCAAGTTTAGCGTAAGCTTGACAATCCTTAAATTGAAGTTTACACAGCATTAATTTAAATCTTTATGAGACAGCTTTTATTTGAGGTATGTCAAAGAGAGAACATCCAAATTGACCGATAGCTCATAGAAATAACTGAAACTGCCGTCTATTTTCGGAAGCAGAGGATGCTTAGGCAAAGTAGGCTATGCATTCAACAAAAATGTAGAATTTATCAAATAGTTAACCACTGCAACTGCATGAATTATCTTCTCAGTAATTTCCTTTTATAAGTTACGCAGCACAGTTGCGCAGGACAGTTACATAGTGTATAACATTATAGTAAATCCGGCATTTAATTTGGGAGCACAATAAATGCTGTATCCATAATTGTTATGAGCACTCTAGATATTCCCTAATAAGTTTACCACATAGTGAGTGAGTGAGTTCTTACGTGATGCAATGACCTTAAAATAGCCCCTGTTTGGGAGGGGGCATGGATGTAGTGAACAGGAATCGTGGATGAATACAGGTCAAGTTTGGCTCCGAAAGCTGAGAATGTAAAGGGAATTGCAAGTTTCATGACTTGGTATTCAGTCTTAATGGGGAAAATTATTGCTTCCAGTACAGAGTCAGAATTGGACTGGCAATGACACCCCAAGCATAGTGTTGCACAGGCAATCGCTCCAATGCACCCCCCTTCTCCCACCACCACCATCCCCATAGTCAGTGCGAGTGAAGCCAGCAACTACAGCTGAGAGGCTCTGTAACAATGCACTTGTCTGGATACTGTGGAGTTGCTAGATTTGAGCCCCTCAGTGAGGCAATGGATTCTGACTTGCATCTCGAGAGATGGAGTTGGGAAAACCACTGCTGTTGGGCCCTTTTAGCAAGTCCCTTTGCCCCAAAACTGCTTCAGGGGCTTTATCCCTGTTTCTCTCTATCCCTCTCTCAGTATTCTCTCCATCTTCTATCCCTGGGCATCCTTGAAAAAGAGAGACATGTTCTCAATGGAACTTTGCTGGTGAAATAAGGGCAAAAAAAAAATTAAATAAATAATAATCAAATTTCAATGAAAACCAGTGGCCTGAACTGATTTGTGTACCAAATTTACTTCATACAATCAGCTGTTGCAGTGAGTTTATATATTTTTTTATATTGGTTTTATTTATGATGTAAATTAATTGATTTTTACATTTACTGCAGAACACTAACTTTCAGTCATGTTTCAATAGTTTATTTCTGTATGAACAATTTAATACAATGGTTTTGACCCTGAAAGTCCTGCAACCCGCTGAGCTTGAGCAGAGGAGAGTACAGAGTGTCACGATAACATTCCTCCCCCTCCCTGAACTTTTAAAGCCCACAAATGGATGGGGGGGGGGGCATAAAGGAGCTTCATAAAACGAGTGCTTCCCAACCTTAAATGTGATTGGCTGAGCCGCGTTCCATGCCAGTATAAAATCAGTGTAACCCACTGCATTCTGAGGCAGACTGCAGCACAAAATATCCCTGCCCGCGTAACCTAGCAACCAACTACTCTGCGCTCAACTGACTCGTTAGGTTGCGTTTGTTTCAAGACTTTACCAGTTGGCTATCTACCTAGCTAGCTAAAGCATTATAGAAACACTGAAATAGCAAGCTAGTTAGCAACCTAGCTATCAAGCTAAAGTGATATTGAACTCTATAGCTAGGTTGCTAACTAGCTCGCTATTTCAGTGTTAGCAAAGTTTAGCCTTTTAGCCTGCTAACCAGTTGGCTATCTACCTAGCTAGCTATAGCATTATAGAGTTCGATATCACTTTAGCTTGCTGGTTACGTTGCTAACTAGCTCACTATTTCAGTATTAGCGATAAATTGTTGATTTTTTTTTCTTGTGTGTTTATTTTATGGGCTATATGTAGGGTAACCGTTTTATAAAAGCAATAAGCCCCTTGAAGCAGTGGGTTACAGTGATTCTACAATGGCAGAGGGGCACTAACACACTCCGCTGCACGTCTTGCCTTAGAACGCCCCTCCGCCGTTGTAGGATCACTGTAACCCACTGCTTCTTGGGGCTTATTCCTTTAGAGTCCCCATTACTCAGAACTTTGAGAACTGTTTAGCCAAGAAATCAAAGAAGAAGAATATCTGTTCTTCTATGATGTTTATTGGTGTTGGCAAACCAGCTTACATTCTTCATATCCTTTGGCTAAAGCGCTAAAATAGCCCTTTGAATCCTCATATTTCTGTGGAAAGCTTCTTAATATTAAAAGCATACTGCCTGAGTAACTAAAATATATACCACAAATACGATGCAAAATGAAGACAGATTAGTAACTGTGGAATCAGATTTTGACTTGCAGTGGTGCGGATTCACTTCGTTTGACTTCTTGTTAGTTTTTAAAGTTCTGAGCATGCGCAGTAATCGTGACATAGTTCCATTAAAGCAATTCTTACCTTTCTGGCATGTCGCACAGCACTTAGTAAAAATTTGAACATGAACAACTCCGCCTCCCTCCAAAGCCCTCTTCCCCCTGCCTGACCTCTGATGCTCCCCTCACCAACAGTAATTACATAATATTCAATTCTATACGTGGTATAAAATAAAATGCCCTCGTAACGTTTAGTTACCTTTTGTAGTCTGATGAACTACCATTAACGTCATTATCATAATTATAGCATTTCAGCGCCCGTTTGTTTACAATCAAATGTGTCATTTTTCGGCAGAATTCATACATATTTTCTCATAAAACTGCTGTCATAATATCTGTCTGCCAGAGAGGCGCGCGGCTCGCAAACGGTGACAGCGGTAGGCAACTGGAAGGGACGCGGCGATGGATGACAGCCAGGAAGCTCGGCAAATCATTTTATTCGGACCAAATAAAATTATTGGTCAGACTTTTATGAGAAATATATGAGAATTGAATATTGATGAGCTTCAACACCTGGTGGATTTCTTTTACATTTTAGTGTGCCATACGCTTATTAGGAGCATTTTAAGAGTACGAAAGAAAAGTGTAAAAACGCCAGAAAGGTAAGAATTACTTGCAGCATGCAATAGGGATGCAACAGCAGGCGATGTTACTTGTTACCAAGAGCAGAGAATGATGCAGTGAAGGAGCAGGGAAGCAAATTTTGCCCCAGATGTTGTGACGAGCGCCAGCTGAAGCTCGTCAGTTCTGCCTGCCAGCCTAGTTTCCCGCCGCGCACACCAATCATTCTATTATTAGTTCAGCCCTTTCATTGGTTCAGTTTTCACCTCTCCTCACTATTTAGTTCCTGCTTTGTTTAGTTTTCCTTTGTCGGTCAGACCTCTCACTTCCCTTTCTCTATGCTGGTTTGGTTCTCTCCCTTTCAGAGACTAAATTCCCTCCTTTGTGAGATCATGCGTTAATTTGCATTTCTAAATTTAACTTTCTAAATGTATCTCTATTTCGGAGTTTGCGTATCTGCGTCTCCTTACTTTGATACTATTTTTGGTATTGGCTATCTCTCCCTTTCTGGAGTGTTTTTAACTTACCCATTTTGCAATCCTCATTGCCATTGTTCCTAGTGCTTGTGTGCTTATTGTGTACTTGCGCAATGTCCAATAAACCAGTCATTTTGCCGCCTACTCTGCGCTTGGGGTCTCCCTCTATTCCTGCACATAACAGATGTGTAGAACAGCTTAAATTGTCAAACTTCCGTAGGGGTGGAGAAGAGGCAAATATGCATGAGCGTCTATGAGAATGAGGACAAGTCTGCCTGAACTAGCTCAGAAACTTACACCTATTTAATTGGCTAATTAGTTGTAACTTGTGAATGCTTGTTTAAATTACAGTATTAGTTGGGTCAAGTATAGCAAAAGAGTACATTATGAGCTACCCTCTAATTTTTCCTCACTGCTGCTTTCCTCATAGAGAACACGGTGTTTGTGCATTGGCAAGGAATTATTGGCTTAATTTATCATATGGTCAAACATGTTAGGTTTGCATGAGCAAGGAGCACCTGTTCACTGACATGTTCATGCCCTAACATTAATCATTTCATAGCGATTATTTCCTACAACACATCATGTAATAACATTGCATTACGTCATAACACAAGAAAGTGAAAAAATTTTAACGTCATTATGTAATGTCACCCCTATTCGCAATAATCTGTCCCGTTTTGTCATAAACAGCCTGAATGCAATGTGTACTAAATTTCCCAGCATTTTGTAATAAAGATTTACATATTGCAGTGGTTACTACAAAATAAGAGAGTCACACTTTTTTTGATGAAAATGAAATAATATGGAGCATTATGTAAAAACCAACCAAAATGGATGTCCTCATTCATAAAAATCATTATAACAATATAGCAACATTTATTTAATGCATTCTAGAATGAATCATACTGACTCAAAATTCATTTCTAAAAACTAAAAAAAAGCTAGAGGCACTTGTAGAGTGCAAACCTCCACTAAGTCAGCACAATCCAAATCTTCATGAGTGGGAGCAAAGTTGAGTTATCGCGTGTCATACGATTTCAAGATGGCTGCCGTGGCGGCCATATTGTTTCACTGATCGCGGTGAAAATCAATAGGGTCCATTCTTGATGTAATAGCAATCCACCCACAAAATTTCAGACAAATTCGTGCATTACTTTTTGAGCTTTGTTGTTCACAAACAGACAGACAAACAAACAAACAAACAGGGGCGAAAACATAACCTCTGCCCCAACTTCGTTGGCAGAGGTAACTATACTAGCCTTTTAGTTCAATTGATTATTAGTATCATTCATTGGTCAAACATCAAGTGTCATCGTTTCCTTGATAGAAACAGTACTTGAGGCTTCATAGGGACATGAACTGCAGTGCACTGAGGACCAAATTTTTCCAATGATATGCAATACACATCAGGACTATTGCAACCTCTTCCATGATCTGTCAATGGGAGTGCTTTCTCTGTAATGATTTAAATCTACACATGGGCTAAGCGATAGCCGCAAGTACGAATGATTTAAAGATTGGCGATCTGTCTGGTGTGCAAACAAGAGAATCATGCATGCGGAATTTACTTTTTCCATCAAGATGCTTGTCTTCATACTCTGGACATTAGCCTGATAATGCTTTTTTTTTGTTTATTACATTAAAGAAAGTCATGGGGTGCATGTTAAGAAAGAGAATGAAATCCCACTATATGCAGTCTGCCAAGTTAAATAACTTTGTTCTCAGCAGTATGCAGAATACATCTAAAGCCGCTTTCACACTGCACGTGAAACAAATTTTTCGCACGACAGATTACATTCAAATTCAAAGCAAAGACGCGAATACACGCGTTTCGTGTGTATTCGCGTCTTTGTATTGACTTTGAATGTAATCTGTCGTGCGAAAAATATGTTCCACGTCCGGTGTGAAAGCAGCTTAAGAGAGCTAGCTGTGTAGGCTACTGCACGATGTGGCCATTGTAGTATCTTTGTCGTAGCAGCAAATTTGATGTTGATTGCATTTTATATAGCCTGCTAGTTGTTAGTGTGGCCATTATCGCTCAATCGCTGGCAAAATGCAACTTTGGAGGTAAAATATAGGCCTATTACTTTGTATAAATTGAATTTTCAACCTCCTAAACCTGAACACCCCTGGTACCAGGGGCAAGCTGAGTATAGCATGCCATGAGCCTCTGACCTTTAAACGCATAATTGCTTTAATGGATGAGACTGGGATCAAGTGAAAGGCTGCTTTGCCAAGTTTAGCCCTTGCACTGGGCCTAGTAGCCTACTCCTTAAACATGTCTGTGATCTACCTAGTCCCTCTCCATGTATTAATTGATAATTAAGCAGCATTGCCATATATTCAATTCAGCAGCTGACAGGAAGCCAGTGTAGTGATGTTAGAATCGTGGTGCTGTGGCCTGAATTTTTGGTTTCAGTAAGAACTCTAGCAGCTGCATTTTGAATAAGCTGAAGCTGTTTTATGGTCTTTTTGAGGGGCTCAATCAAAAGACCAGTACAGTAGACAACCCCGCTGGAAATGAAAGGCATGAATGATTTTTTCCAGGTCGGTTTTTGACATGAAGTCCTCTAGTTTTGGCTGAATTTGTAAAATGATGAAAAGCTGATCGCGTTACTGCTTCTACATGGCTAGACTAAGATCAACTAGAGTCAACTATAGCACTGGTCTAATTTAATATTTGAGAAGTTTATTTTAGCTCAATTGAGAAAAATATCACATGTACTTATGAATTTTGGTTATTTATTACACAATGCACCATATTATTACACTTCCATAAATAAAAAAAATTTCAACTCCCATATTTTGTAATAACCACTACAATATCTAATGATTTGTTTTTTTTAAAAATGTGGGAAAATTTATTCAATGTTGCGTCCAGGCTGTTCATTAAAAGTGCAGCAAATTATTAAAAAATGCGGGTTTATTACAGAATTAAAGTTTTTAAAAAATTCTGTCCAATTATATAATGTGGTTTTATTACATAATGCCCTTCAACTGGGCATTATTATGTCAAGTTAACTTGCAACCATCATATACTGTTAATTGAAAATTGTACAGAGGAACTGTTGTGGAAAAACCAAAAATTGACTGAAAAAATTATCAGAGCGAAGCAGAACCTTTAAAAATATTAGACTTCACAAAGAGATTAAGCTAAGCTTTCCTTTGTGCAAAACAAAGCTGATCATCTTTTTCTCTGACCAATTTTCATAATCAGAGATACGTCACAGGAAAGAACACATAACATTAGAATGGTTTTATGTAATGTCATGGTTTTGGGGGGGTCGCTGCCTGCTGCGCATTTTCTTCACCACCTGAGGGCTATCCTACTCTCTGATCAGGCGGCTGATTGCTTATTGGTTGCAGCGGTGGAGAGACGACTAAAGAAGCTCCTCCACTGCCATTTGGGGCTTTTGTGTCACTCCCCTGCTGAAAAAAGTCAGAGAAACCAGTAGGCATATTCTATTGGTTTCTAATGGCTACTTATGTTTTCCTAATGGTTTGGTTTGTTTTTCTAATGGGATTCTATTATCTCCTACACAAATCTACAGGATTTTAACTGGTCCCTACTAATGGTTCCTACAGGAGTCTTAATGGTTCCTACAGGAGTCTAATGGTTCCTACAGGAGTCTTAAAGGTTCCTACAGGAGTTTAATGGTTCCTACAGGAGTTTAATGGTTCCTACAGAAGTCTTAATAGTTCCTACAGGCGTTTCTATACCAGTCTGATGGTCACTATACAGTGGTCTAGTGGTCACTACAGGGTGTAGTGATCTCTATTGGTTCCTAATGTGATGGAGGAACACAAATGTTATAGCCTTCTTTGGCGATCACATCTGTGTGATTTCTAGTGGGTCCTTGTGTAGGCTATACAGTATGTTTGTAGATTGCAGTATTCACTGTTTTCATTTAATACACTCCAAGATCACCTTTGGCCTTTTGCAATTAAATTTGTGATTAAATCATATTTGGCCTTTTGTGATTAAATCATTGTTCATGACTCATCCATGCAAGAGGAGGGAAAAGAACACAACCTGATGGTTTGATGGTTCATGTTCTGAAAAAATTTAATTAAAATCACAAACTGCAATGAGTTGTCACGCCCCGTATGTCCTGTTCCCCGTTCGGAGGGGAAAATATCTGAATACATACACAATTACACATATGTATAGACATGTCTCTGGTGCCCAGTGTTAGGACTCTGCTATAATTTCTGTTGCAGCAGTAGGTTTCTCAGCATGTTTTTCTAATAGTTTTTGACCCTAATGGGACCAGTTTTCTAATGGTTTTAGCTGCTGATGGAACCAGTAGCTTTCTAATGGTATTACATTCTAATGGAACCAGTAGCTTTCTAATGGTATTACATTCTAATGGGACCAGTAGGTCTCTAATGGTATTACATTCTAATGGGACCAGTAGGTTCCTATTGGTTTCTTTTAATGGTTCCTAATGGGGTTCCAATTCCCATTAGACCATTAGAAACCTAATGGTTCCTAATGGTTTTTTTCTAATGGTATTCTACTGGATTTTTCAGCAGGGTCTTGCAAGGACTACTAAGCCCTTAGCGTTTAGTCGGAGGAAACTCTTTGAAAGAGTTTAGGATTTGGTGTTTGTCCGTCCTATTTACTGTTGTCCGTCCTATTTATCGTTCTGTTTGTCAGAGTTTGTATTTCTTTATTCACAACACAAAAAGTTGTACAATAAAAATTAACAATTAAAATGAAAACCAAAATAAAACAAAATTTAAAAAACATTATAAAAATGACACCAGGCCTTACTCCGTACACAGTAGTGTAATTATAGCAGCAATTTCATGATCACTAAATAAATTTACCTCACAACTGTCTCTCATTGCACACAATTCTTTAATTTGTTGAGCAAGTCTACATATGTTTTCATCAAAATTATGCTGCCAAAAGGCACAAACATTGCTAACGTCACATTGAAATTTGTACAAAAGATATCTACTATTAGCACCAATAACAGAATGTGTTCCTAACATACCCATGTTGGTAATTGTACTGACAACATTATTGTCACTATTACACATCTTATCAATAAATTTAATACAATGCTGCGCGAAAAAAGATCAATATTCATACAATTAGCAAGATATGGTAAAATATTACAATGAGTAGTATAAGGTACACGCCAGACTTTACGTACAGCCTTTCTCCATGCACAATAAATGGTTTCAATTTCATTTGAATATAAAGGAAGAATTTGGCTACCATAGAAAGACGTACAATATTTCTGAAATAACTCATTCCTTATGTAGGAGTTAGCATTTTTGAAATCAGAAAAAAACATATTACACTGACGATTAAAATCTGCTACACATTTGTCAGCGTTTAAATCAAATATATCTTCATCGAGGTCATGACCTAATTATGTAACTTTAGCATTTCTAGGAACTCTGACATTATTCACAAAAATAACAGGGTCAGATGGTCTAGCCCTAGTACATTTGTAAATAATAAGCTCACTCTTTTTGCCATTAAACATGATATCAAATTCCTTGGCATAATTTCCACAAGCAGTAATCATAAGTTGCAATGCCCTTACACTAGATGCATTGCTAAAAGCACCAGCATAAACACTGCCCATATGACAGCCAACACCTAGATTTTGCAATTTGTTCATCAAATCATCAATATATATACAAAACAAAATAAAGAATATAACCCCACCTTGTTTAACACCATTTGAAATTGAAAAATATTGTGAAGTATATGTACTTTTTCTGGGCTGTTTTTTGTTGGCGGAATCGCCAGGGAGTTATGCTCCTTATTTCTGTTATTGTTTCTCCCATTAGTGGTCACTCGCGTTTCGTGTGTCGCTTCTGGGCCTCCGTCCCATCCCCCCCTTACACATAATTCATCTCTAAGGCATTTGTTCAAGAACATGGTGGAAATCGTGGAGACAGTCAAGCAAAATTTAGCTCAGTTCCTACAGATGCATCCTCACTTTGGGTCAGGCTGACCCTGACTTGGTTCCCTCCTAGTTTCAGACAGATTTATTCCTCTCAAATTAGCTTAGCAATCTTCACACCAGATGGTGTGCCAGACAACAAGAGTGTCTCCATGGAATAAACATCCAATATGTGACGTGATCAGGGTTATTTGCAATCAATACTGTAAGAATATGTACTTTTATTATCAGTATTGCAAGAATAAGCATTTTAAATGAATGCACTCCCTAACCAATTCTACAAGAGTAAGCAGTTTTAGTGTATACACAATCTGTTGTGTAAAATCTCAAAAACTGATGAGAAATGACAAAAGCAGAGGCGGGCTTCTACGATAATTATAGACCTTATTTCAAACAGTGATAAAACCAAGCTTTCCTTTGCGCAAAACAGAGCTAACCATGTCTTTCTCCATCCATCTTTTATAACCCAACAATTACTTCACCAGGAAGTACAAACAATATCACAATGGTTTTGCGCAAATCATCTCTAAGGCATGTGTCCAAGAACATGGTGGAAATCACAGAGACAGACAAAATTTAGCTTAGTTTCTACAGATGTATCCTTACTTTGGGTCAAGTTGACCCTGACCAGGGTCCCATCTTCTAGATTCAGACTGATTTATTAATCTCAAATTGGCTTAGCCATCTGCGCAACAGGTGGGGTACTTGACGACAATAGTTTCCCCATGGAATGAACATCCCGTATACGTGGCATGTGATCGGGGTATTGGCAATCAGTACTACAAGAATATGCACTTTTATAATAAGTGTCGCAAGAATAAATATTTTAAATGAATACAGTCTTATCCACGGTGGAAAAGTAAGCACCTCCAATGAGTACACAACTGTGTTCTCACCACTTTCAACTTGCCATAAATTTGCTGAATGTTTAATTTGATTTCCCTGTCCATAATCTTCTATCCACAACTCTTTTTGTTTTTTTGTTTTTTTTTAAAATCAGATCTGGAATTTTGATTTTTGCTTATGATGGGCAGTTTGCATCTTGCCATATACCCTCCATCAGTCTGTGCTTAATTTCTCCTGTATATTGTGATTTGTGATATTTTCACCCCAGTTCTTTGGGGACTGACACTCAAGCCGTATTCTTTATTTTTTGTTGTTGTATTCTGGTCATGATGGTTAATGGCTTCTGACTCCAAATAAAATCTCAACAGAGGGGTAAGACCAACGAAGGCTTAAACCAAGGACCTGAGCTGGATTTGATGCTAAATTTGATGCTCTCCCCCTTACTTATGATTATGTCTAAATGGTAACCCTATAGTATTTGCAAAACTCTCACAAGACCTGTCACTTTTAAACATTGCTATGGAGCCATGTGAAGCATTGCATCTACCCACTACTTGTTACGTTACTGCCCCAGCACACCATTTTATGACCGTGCCAATGAAAACGCATGTTTGTTTTAGACAGGCTCGCCTACATGTAAGTGCAAATCTGGGTTTACCATCTAGCATGTAGGGGAGAATCCCCAAAAGGCCTGGATGAAATATTGCACCCACACCACACAAGGATTGGTTATTGTAAAAGTTTTTCCACTCTCCTGTCGAAGGTATGTAGGTTGAAAGGACTGTTTCGTTCCATTTATGTTCGTTCATCTGTCTTACATTGCAGATTGCCTAAGTTTGCTTCTCCCAAATTTTGTGACAAAGAACCTCCCATGAGGAATGACTTCTGAGAAAGAAATATTAAATGTGAAATCAAAGCCAGCTTCGATCAAAGCCAACCTACTTTTCTCACGATTAATCTTTCATAAGAGCGCTTTAATAATAAGCCATGGAAAAACAGCACCTCTGTAACATTTCAAACCTGAAGGTCACCTTAAATTTTACGCAGCTGAAAATTCAACACTGCATGTAATGATCATAAAGTAAAAGTTGATTGTCTGCCTTTGTGCCAAATTCATCTTCTGCCTAGACTGTGTATAATATTCACTTTCCTGTTCCCAAATTTTTTGGAGGGCACTGTATAAACTGAAAACTTTGCACATCATTGAGATTTTAAACTTTTCAGAAAAAAAAAATTGAGCTTTTGGGTGCAGTGTTAATAGAGCATCTTTTATCCAACTTCAAATACCAGACTAGAATTGCGCACCATGGACCTTGGGGACCTTAATTTTTAATGGTTTCATATCTGATTTTTTTAATGTCTCATTAGGCTAACTTTGACGCTGTTTCAAAGTTCAGTATTCCCCATTTTTTTTAGCGGCTAAAGAATGTCATTGCTAATCATTGTAATATATCCTGTGTACATCCTAGCACAAAATACCTAGCATGATCATATTTTACACACGTTTGAAACCATATTCATGATTTCTCATCCCTAGATACCACGGATTATCCTCACACACCCATCTACCTCTGATGAAGATATCGAACCTCTAACACAGGATCCAGCCGATGAAGAACTGGATGAGTTTGATGATCTGGAAAGCCAAGCCTATGCAGATTGCTTGAACAATGCTTTCTATTCGCCCTGAACTCTTCTGGCTTGGAAATGCATAATCAACAGATATGCTAGCACTGAGTCATGTTAATGTCCAAAATACTGATGCACTTCAAAATAGACCCCTGGCCAACCGCGTACTCAGAACAGCATGGGTTGTATCAACAAATTGCAGATTGGATTCACTGCGATGAATGTTCCTGGCCTATATTATTTTTGCAAGATCAGTGGTCATTCACAGTTGTGTTTTTCTGTTTTTATACAGCAAAGGAATCAACTGTATTGTTTCTGCAGCAGATGACAGAATAAAGAATGTGCTAGTTCGCCTGATTTCCTCTCATGACTCAAAACATACAGAAGGTTTTCTGAAAGATGACTATGCTACAATATGACCATTACATGCAATCAATCTCTCTCTAACGAGTTATGCACGCACACCCACAAACATGCTCACTGCCTCTCATGTACACTCACCCTTGCTTACACTGTAAACCCAGACAGTGTGGTGCACTCAATTGTTTTGTGGAAACTGATGACCTCAAAAAAATTGTCAGTCAAATTAGTGATCTTGTGTTCACAGCTCGTAAAAATGTGATAAGAATTACTTTCACCTTATGTTCTTAAAATACTGCCCATAGAATGCAATTAAGTTGGCTTACATAACATTTTTGAGGTAATAGGGTTCCATAAAACATTTGAGTTCACCTCACGATCAGGGTTCACAGTGTGAGCTGGGAGGTGTTTTGTGTGCTGGTTCTGCGTATGGTGCCCCCTCACTCAGGAAGGAGAAAACAGAGTTTTTCCCGCAACACTGCAAAAAAAAAAAAAAAAAAAAAAAGTATTTTCAAGCATTGTAATCTAATATATACTACTGGTGTATATATATGTATGCAAAAGTTTGGGCACCCCAGATCAAAATTTCTGTTACTGTGAATAGCTAAGGGAGAAAAAGATGACTGCTCTCCAAAAGGCATAAAGTTAAAGAGGACACATTTCCTTTATATTTTCAGCAAGATTACTTTTTAATTTCCATCCTTGTACAGTTTCAAAATAACACAAAAGGCAAACGATGGCAAGTGGAAGAAAAATTTTTGGATGACGCGCAAGTCATTCCATAAATCATGCGAATTAAGGGTAGAAGTTAAGAGACTCAAAGGCGTTACTGTTCAAGCACCAATACCCTTGCAGATGAAGATTGCTACTGTTCAGTACAAATCTGCTAGCTAGTCAGAGCTCAGAGTTCTAGCTAAGCAATTTGGTGTTTACATGTCCAGAAGACTTCCGGGTCAAAGCCCTTCACGAAGAATGTGGAGCATGTTCAGAGCGCATAGTCCAGTTCGGTTTGATTCAAGCGTATACATGCAGGCATAATGCGACTATTAACTGCATTATCTAGGTGTGTTAGTTGGACTATGAGAAATTTGATTCAGCGCGATTCCAGTCGGACTAACATGTTTAGATGCATTTTAAAAGTCCGGTCGGACTTATTATTAATTATTATTAATTATTGTCAGACTAACACAATAATTCAATTTTCTCTAAGGTCATGTAAATGCACTGATTGGCTGCGTCGGAGCGCTGCCATTAAGACCAAGTTCGCAGGCTGTATCACCAGTCGCATTAATCGCCGTACCCGTAGAGGAAGAAGAGCTAACGCTAGCGCGTTCTGCCTGCCCTTGAGTAGGTCTTGCACTAGACGTGTCTTAGCTAGGAGATGCTTTGGTGATTATAAATCAATGCATATTTTTTCCTTTAAACAAACTCCTACACGAGGAAGAAAAAAAGTTTTTGTGGGTAACCAAGCTAACAGAATACCTACTATTTTACCTATTGATGGTAACTGAAAGGCTGAAGCAATGATGAAATATGAAAAGACTACAAATAAAGGTTTAAACTGAAATTAAGGTATGGTTAATCAGTGTTTATTAATAGAAACTAATTGTACACTCAAAAGTTGAGATCGCTGTCCAACATGGGTTGCAGTCACTCAATACGAGATGAGAATGGAAAGAAACCTTGGGATGATATCAAATATTTCAGTGACTGTGGAGGTGGAGCTATCGACTACGTTGCGAATGCTCAACCAGCCAATCGGAAACATTAAAGGAATCCATTTAAAAAATGCTATTAAATGATTGACCGATCTTTAGATTTTGGCTGAAGCATACAGTCAATGGGCTGAGGTATACGTCAGCAAGTCAGGTTGAGCTGGGGGGCTGCAGCAAAAATCTGGGGGGCGTAGCCCAACTCTGTGCCCCCCTGGAACCACCCATTGCATCTGGATGGATTTAACCCTTTCACGCCGGTATACGTCAAATGACGTGTTGCGTGACATGTCCCGTTTTGCCGGAACACGTCAAATGACGTATTCCTTAGGGAGCTTCAGAAAAACACTTTTGAGCACTTTGCGCTATAGAAAATCGACTTCGAAAACTCTCCTTTATTAGCTAACCGTGTAGTTCACCGTTCATTCTATTCTCTTCAATATGAGCTGGGTAAATGGTCTCTTTTCCGACTCTGATGATGAGGAATTCGTTGGCTTTGAAGACGACGAAATAGTTCGTCCTGGGTCCCTTCAATAAATGAAAATTCAGCAATGACCCAAATTTGTGTTGTTCTAGTCTAATTAATTCAGGTTTAGGAGCTCATATTACAGGGAGAAGTATTTAGGCGTGAAAGGGTTAATTATAACATGCACTTAGTTCTGTACATTGTCAACTCTCCGGTTCTACAGCCAGTTAACCATTACCAAAAAATCCTCTACACCATTGACTCATGAATGCAATATGAGTTTCATGGCTTTTTGGAGTTGTCGATGTTTCTGCAAGTCATTGGTGATGTCACTTGTTTCAGTCATTGGCACAGTAAATGTCTTCACAGTGAGCAAGATCTCACAGCGACATTGATGGTGAGATTTTGACAATGTTCCTCATACAGCGTCCAGCTACACAGGATCGAGGCATTCTATATTTGTCGAATAAAATGTATTAAAAACAAACCCAAAGGTGAAGCTTTAGCTCGGATCTTTTATACGGAATATATCGAGGACTGACTGCAATAAACAGTTATGCCCAATATATAACATCTGGACATAACTGTTTATTGCACTCAGCCCTCGATATGCACTTGTATATCCACATTGAATAGAGAGCTGAAACGACGTCACATGCGTAAATTAATATGTAATTAGCTTTGCGGAAATGGGGAAATTGCATTGCAGCTGGGCTTGTTTTTGATCTTCTTTTTCAACAAAAATAGGTTGATTGAGCTCGGTTACTAATGTATTCAGGGAAAGAGTAATATAAAGTACTTAAACTGCAAAAAAAATGTCAGGTATGTTTGAATTGCTCTTTAAATTATTTGTTAAGACTGAGACTGTTTGCAGTGTTAGAGGGGTTCACCTCACACCTCTTCAATAGGTGCGTTTCCATTACCCTTAGAAATGTGCAAAATCTAAATAGCGAAATAAAAAGTGGTAATGGAGACACATTAATTTCAAGTAAACTCTCAAATATCGCTAAATAGTTTTTGTGCTCTCATGAGGTGGTTTTTCAGCCATGTCGAAAGAGCAACATTTCGAAAAAGTTGAATGGAAACAGTTTTTGCGCATTTACAAGCCACAGGGCGTGACGCAACATGCAGCGGGTTCTGACCCACAGCATCCATTTTGACTCGGAAAGAGTATCGCGAGACGAGAATTTACGAGAATAACACAGTTTATTCGCAAAAGCATCTCCAATTGAAACACATGCAGTTCGCAATTGTGCTTTGCCAAATCATTTGAAATATCACTTTTAATTTGCGCAAAACTGCAATGGAAACGCACCTCATGTAGTCTTCATTTCATCCCTAAAGCACTTCTGGCCAGCAGCAGTGCACTGGCAAAGGCATAGCTGGTCCTAGAGGACTTTGCAAGGCAACCTGCTGGTGGCTGGTCATGCAAAAGTAAACTCTACAGTGGAACAGCTAACACTTTTTAACATCTTTGGATGTGGCACTCTCTCCTTCCAAGGATGAATATCTTCTGGAGGTATCTTACATGGAAGGCTTTCAGGCTTCGGAGATTATTGCTGGAGGTATTTCATGCCTCTTTTCTATTGGATAGAGTTGGGTGGAAGTGCAAACTGCTGGTACTTTGGATTGAAAGTTGAGGTTACTGCTCTGAAAATTTTCCCCCTTAAAAAGCCAGAAGAGGCGCTTCCCAGATCATTGAAGGGAGGAATCTTTCTTCAGAGATTTCCACAGTAAGTCTGTTTATTTTATCATTTACCTCTGATATACTGTAGTATACAGTACTTTATGTGCTCCAGTCAGAACTTTTGAAGGAACTGTCATGCAGCAGGGAACATGTCAATTGTTCTCCGGCTCTTTCGGCAACCATGCTGTCCGTTTGGAATGAAGTCTTCCCCATTAACTAATGTTAGATACTAATTCTGCCGCAGTTGATGTATTCCTCCTCTTTGATTTTTATATTTTTCAACAGTAGTGGCATCTTTCCACTGTTGAGGGATGCAGGTTTGTCTTCTAGGATATAAAGATATACAGAAATTGTCTTCCTCCTCGGGGATTTCAGCTGGGATCTTTGCAGGTCCAGGGGTTTTATTAGTTTTCAGGGATTACAGTGCATATGATGTGTTCTCTTGTTTGTCAGCTCCTCATATTGCTTCAGTAAGTAGCACGTCTTTTAGATTAGCTTGTTTCACGTCAGCATAATCAATCTGGTGTCAGTGTTGGGATCTAGGATAGACTTGATTTCACCAAACGTTTAAGTGATCTCTGATCATGAAGTGTTTTTCCAACCACATTTCCTCCTCAAAGATGTTGGTTTGCCACTGCGCTTCCAAGTTTTACTGATTCGTTGGACAGTTCTGAGCCCAGTTTCACTAGTTTCAGCTGCCTCCTTAGTTATTTTCTTTGCTTGCTGTAGACTAATAATTTGACCATTCCGAAACAGAGTATCATCTTGTCCAAGACCATGTGATATGCCCTCCGACACGGTTGTTTAAGAAATGAGAAGTATCTCACTGCATCAGTTAGTGTTAAATAACTTTTTGCCAGCTGAAACATATTAATCACCACAGTAATTATTCAATGGATAGCTCTTACTTATTTGCTCAGTGAAATCCAGGTGGCGACTTCTTTTTTGGCCAGGCGGTGTATTCCCTAACATGTACATGAAAGTTACAAAGCAACTTAACCTTGTCGCCCCCGACAGTTTTGTTGAGTGTTTCTTCAAGTGCCTGTCAGAAACAATCATTTTCTTTACAGTAAAAGGTCAGTGTGTGGACACCTGACAAGGTGATCTGCCAAAGTTTTGCAAGAGGAATGCAGAGTGTCATAAGCTGTTTGTTAGCCCAGTCTCATCCTGACTCCTCATATAGTGACACTACCTGACCGAGCATCGATATACGACAAAAAAGGAGGCTTTTGGCGTCCTTATTTGACGCCAGTTTAAAACGAACCCTGCCCCCTAAACCCTAACCCTTAACCCGAACCCTGACTAGAAACGTCATTTCCGAACGTCAGAGTCCTTGAACACCTTCAAGCGCAGCCTGAAAACCCACCTCTTCAGGCTCCCCCTTAAGCGCTCTTTGTCACTTGAACTATTGGCCTCTTTGGAGCTCTGCACTTTTATACTGAACTTTTGCATTTTTGTACGTTGCTCTGGATAAGGGCGTCAGCTAAGTCCCTGTAATGTAATATAATGTAATGTAACGTCAAATAAAGATGTCAAAAGCCTCCTTTTTCGTCGTATATTGACGCTTGGTTAGGTAGCGTCACTATATAATGAGTCGGCATGAGAATGCATTGCATTTGCTAATACTCACTAGGGTTTCTGTGACTTAAGGTGAAAAATGTTTTTTAATGGCAAAGGTAACCTCATGAAGGTGTATCTTCCCTGTGGGTATCTTTTCCAAAATAGTGCGTAGCCGTCTGCTGATTTGTCAAGTGAACCCTCCTTAAGGACCTTGGCCTTGCTGATTGCTGCCGCATCCACACTGTAGCGCTATCACCTTTCACCAGCTGTTAGTTACCGTTACCATCTGCCAATAGAGTACAGAGTTCCAGCTCAAAGGCTTTAGCTCATTCAGACCTGCTCAACATTGCTGGATGCTTCATCACCGCCACAGTTTGTGAGATTGGAGATGAGGGTGACAGGAGAGGATATCTCCACTGAGTTTCTGAAGTGGTATACGGGGGTGCACTTCTCCCAGGAGATGTTTCCGATGGCAAGGGTGACCCAAGACAACCTGCATATCCTCACTACTACAACAGCCAAATCCAGAGATCCAGTTTTTTCGGAAGACTGCCTCAAAGTGTGCAACACATCACATCTTGATTTTCTCTTGGGATACGATCTCTTAGCCTTTCATCCTCTTAGACTCACGCACAAGGTAACAGGGCAGTAAGTAATGAGTGCCAGGGCACGGCTGGGTCTGTAACCCATGTCTGAGTCACCGTCTGCTCCAAGATCTTCTGCCAAGTTAGTCTGGGGCTTCAAATTACCTAGATGCCATTTGTTTACAGAGGTCTTGGAGAGGCGAGGCTGGGTATTAACTAATGTAAGCTGTATAAGTGACTTACACCGCAGGTTGCTTCCCAGTCCGCCATAAGAGTTTCCCAGAAGAGACCTGAACACAGGGTGGTTGCACGCAGATGGGAAGTACGCATGTGCCGTCCATCTAGCTGCATTGCTGCAGCACAACGCCCTCTGGGCAGCTTAGACTAGTGGTTCTCAATCTTGGTCCTGGGGCACCCCTGGAACAACTGGCTTAGACACACACGTGCGAACAAACACACAAAGGCATACATAAAGTGCAGAGGAAAACATAATGTTACTCACACATACCCGCTTCTTTCTCTCGGTCTCACCCATGGACAGTTAAAATGCTTTATTACTGTCCCCATTTAATGTCCGTGGTGACTGGCTAATGGACCAAATCTCCTTTCACATTCCAGACACAGTTCAAAAGATGAAAAAAAGGTTCTCCGCACATCTTACCGCAAAAGTCAGCTGAATCAGGTGCCGTACAGCTCAAGGACAACAAATCTAGAGAGGGACAAAGGAGACTGGAGCACACTGATAAATTAACTGCCTTTATGGTGCAAACAGACTGAACTGTCTGTCTGCACCATAAAGGCTGTTAATTTATCAGTGTGCTCCAGTCTCCTTTGTCCCTCTCTTCAGTTCAAAAGATGTGAGAACACAGCTAGAATGTTTTGTGCCAGCCACAATGCCTTTTAACATACTAAAGAGAGGCCTATGACCTCAGATATTGTCAGATGCACAATACCTTACGGTATGGTTCTGCTGAAATTATTGAGAAAGGGCTCTGTGATGTATTCCTTAATAGATTGTATAATGTCTGCAATGACAGTTACTGATTTCACCACCGCAAATAAATGTAGTATTTGTAAGTCTCAATGGATTTAACTTGCAGTATTACGATTATATTTACTAGAAATTCATCAAGAATAATGTTTACTGTATCAGATTCATGTGCTACACCCATCATAGGAATTGCCACCCAATGGCTTTGTTAATATCTGCCTATTTTGATTCTATAAAATGATTGGGAAAGCAGCATTGACTGACACATCTAAATGTATCTACTGAACCTCCAATTAAGTTGCCAAAACACAATCCAGAAGTATATGGTGGCAATTCACTGACTACTCATTCACAAACAAATGGCAAATATTGATAAGCTACGTTTTAGCTGGCTTTTAGACAACACTGCACACAAAGCCTGCAATTTCAACAACAGATTTGTACCCTCTTTTTTTGTTATGAAACTTTTGTTTGCTTTCCTCCAGTTCGCTTGACTGGGATGTATGAGAAATTGTTCAGATATGCACAATAGTTCTGCTCGAAACGTCGTAGCATATGCTAACAAGAAGGAAAAATTATTTAGTTCAAAAGAATGGGAAATGATGATACAGGCCTCCATTGTATCTGTATTACTTTGAATTCAGTGGGACATCAGGGGACACTTGTGCATAACCTAACATAGAGCCTGCTTAAAAATGAAACTTAGCGAAAGTTCAGTCAGGAAGACTCTCTCTCGCGCACGTCAACTCCGTTTATTTTATCACGCATGTTCACTCGTAAATCTCCGCAGTCAATGTCGGGGGCTGTCAATTGAGCTGTCAGCTGGCGTAGCAGCTGATCTCTTCTATCCAACCGGGGCACACCTCAGTCGTGTCGCTAGCCAATCGTTCTGCTGCTGTCTTTTTAAAAAATGTCATTCTCTCCACCCTAGTTCACCCATGCTGCCGTTCGCTGACCCTCCTCCTCCCCAATGCCACCCTACTCATCGGACCTCCTGTACTGCCGCTCCAGCTCCACCAGCCTTCAGCCACCACCGCCACCAGTGTCTGGACTCTTCGGGGGATTTTCCTGCTGCTGCCCCGAGCAGTGCTCCTGCTCTACGAGTCTTCCAGAAGAGTCCCAGTGCCAAATACTTGTTTGATTCGAAGCATGTTACTCTTTTATGCTCAAAGCATAATAAATATTTTCCTGATTTCACTCGAGTCTCTCCTGATTGAAATGGGATTTTAGCATGTTCACAGTGAGCAAGATTGACTTGCTTATTTTGTATTATGGCAATGAGCCTCTGAAAATTGGCCTGCATGAAAACTTAATCAAAAGTAATTGACAGAGGTGTTTTCAGTATTAACTATTGTAGCACTTTCTTAGAGCATTCCTCTGACTATTTTAAACCCATCTGCCTCAGTAATCACGTGGTTTTGTGTGTTGCATGTATAGTGTGTATGTATTCTGTCCAAAAAGGCTAATATATGAGAACGGAGGACATTCATTCTTATCAATGTTGTATGTCCTCCATTTCAGGGCATCTTAATGGTGTCAAATATGGGCACTTCTAGTTCTACATGATAAATATCAAAGCTGAAAAATATATGAGATAAAAGTTCCACTTCCAGAAAAGATTTTAATAGTCAATTTCTACACGTTTTGGACACAAGGTGAACTGTGTGCCGGGGTCTACTGGCCACAGGTAAGACCAAGAACTGCACCAATGGTCTTGTATAATGATCCCAATTGCATGTATCTTTTCAGAGGATGAAAAAGATTTACTCAAGTATGTGTGTTTTTTATTGAAGTGAATGGCTGAGTGGTTGTTCCCTGGTTTCCCCATCAGTGCCCTCCACTAATATTGGCGGCTTTGGTAAATATCAAAAATGTGGCTGGTATTAATCTTCCTAATCTCAGTGAAAATATAAAAATCTGTTTTTTGAGAAAAAATATTTGTTTCAGGGCTGTTCATGTGAACTTCTTTTGACTTAGCACTGGCGCTTCAAAGGTTGATTGTTTCGTAGCACAAGCCAAAACAGATATAGTATTAGTATAAAATGTATGTTAGCCATCTCTAAGAACAACCACAAATTGTGCAGTTCATCTCTTTGACAGGTACGTGACTGGCAAAGGACATTATTGTTGCATATAGGCCACACAGAATCAAATCCTTTAAAAGAAATGTTTTCAGACAATTTTTTTTTAAATTTTCCTTTCATGCAGGGACATAACAACAGTAGAAAACATCAATTTACTACGCTTTACATGAGTAGTGCAAATGTATATCATCTTACATGCCATATTATTATACACCCCGGTGACTGAACCGGGGGGTATATTGTTGTATGCAGAGTTTAATGTCCGTCTCCGCCGCAACATTTTCAATCTGACCTCAAGAAAAAAGTATTTGGATCAGAGACTTGCCGTTCGCACCACATAATATTTAGGCTTGGGGAATTTTTTCCACACAAATTTAGAAGCTCTAGCATTTTTCCTGTTGTCATAGTAACACTTTACTTAATTTCAGTTGTCATGCGATAACTCCTGCAAAATGCTACAAATTACTTGACACTCACACAATTACATCTTCAAACTATGGTGCAAACCTGATTGGATTTGCAGCTTATTCTGATAAGAACTTTTGTCATGGCAACACTTTCCAATTTTATTCAGTGAACAATAGAGTACTAAAGTGGTGACGTCACGCTGGTATCGGAAGTAAAATTTCCCATTCATTTTACCCATAGACTGTTTTTTCAGTTCACTTTTTAATCACTTCCCCTTGTTTTCAAGCCTCCATCTTTTTTGAGATTTTGCCTTATATTTCCGACTAAAAACAAATATAGTTTTTCGTGTCCACTATCAGCTATATTTCAAATCATTTTAATTTTTTCGCCAACATGCTAATCCTCTTTGTAGTCTAAAAACTACACGTCCCATGATCCTCCTGATTCCCGGGCTGACGGAGTTCAGAACGCATTAGAAATCTCCCTTCTCGAATTTTCCAGCACCTTGCCACAGCCGTTTGTTTGGTTAATTAGATGGCCACTCTATGTTCTACTTGGTTATGTTTTCCTTGCTAGATATGAAGTTTTACAATTAGCGCCATTTTACTTTAATTGCCAGGCATCTTAGGCCAACATTTGTTTGCTTAAAAACTCGGTAGTCAGCAAAAGAGCTAACAGCCTTGTCAACGCATAGTGCTGCATTCGGTAACACGTCCCACGAGCCGTGTTTTCGAGACACGACTGGTGAATTCCGTTCTTTTGACCTCATGACCTCACTGTCAGAATGATCCTTCCTCGTACCTTCGACTTAATTCATGACATGACTCGTGTTTATGAGTGTTACCGAATGCAGCATAACTGACAGCAAACTAGCTGTCAGCAGGCTAACTTAGCCGCGAGCTAGTTCACCGACTTCGGTAGCTGGCTAACTTCATATTTGGCGCATTTAGTTAAATGCCAGCTTGTGAAATGCTCGCAGCTCACGCTAGCTAAGTAGCCAAATAATGGCTCTTAACTGATTTTTATTCACTTCGCTAGCTAGGCTAGCGAACTACCTAGCTAGCTATTTCGCTTGCATAGCTAGTGATATCTATTGAATAATCATGCTAGCTAGCTTGCTAAATAACAGTAAGTGACGGTAGTGGTTCGCTAGCGTAGCTTAATGGAGAAATAACTATTCATTGTGATCCATTCATTTCTACGTATGTAGCTAGCTAATAGTGGCCCCCTACGTGGGAATGGGTGCGCGAACATACGGCAATGTAGGGCACTGATCGGCTACTGTAGTGGTACGTTATGAAGGTTTGCTGAAACCGAGGTACCTCATTGGCTTGAAACAAATCACGGGGTACTCGCCCACTTGTGTAGTGGATATGTAGTTCGGAGAAGTGGACTACAAGTGCAAAAGCATATCATTTTTGGCAATAAACTACGAATTTGATGTGATCATATGTATCTGTATACCCTGTAGCCTAATCTCGGAGCGAGGCGGCTCTTGAAATTAATAAGAGTTCGAGCAATGCTGGAAAGTGTCCAAACCCCATTATAAATTCCCATAGGGATTTTACTTCCGACACCAAAAGCTAAGTAGCGGTGATGTCATCACTTTAGTACTCTGTGGATGCCTGGACCCTGGTTGTCATGTATGACATTCCTAGCAACTGGACAACAATGGACATGCAACCAGGGTGTATATCATTCGATCTAACTCGAATTCTTGCTCGTTTATTATTAATGTGGGGGGAAAAAATTGCTTTGTGTTACGTCTTGCTGTTTATACTTAGCCAGACTGAATACCGATTGTAAAGTTTGTTAAATTAGTGTGGCTCAGCACTGTAGCAGGCTAGTTAAGCACCACTCACATACACATTATTTAGCTAGGTAGCGCGCAGGTAATATTTTTTCAAAACCATTATGTAACATTAGTTTGTTAGCTGGCGAGCAAATATTGGCGAGCGACTCAGTTGACTGAATTTACAAACTTTTGCTTGTTCAGCTGCGAATGTCTGTGACTCAGAGACTGACTAAGCAGGGGTGCATTTCCTAGTTGCTAACTAGGTTAGCAACTTAGATAGTTTGTTCATTCACAGTCATTGGGTCCAACCATGTAAGTTACCATCTGTGATTTCGGGAAAGGCAACCCTGAGTGATGTAGTTAACGCAGTGCTAACATACAATTGGTGCTAACAGAAATTACATTTGCTTTCCATTAAATTACGCAATTGAGTTATGTGATAAACAGAATCTTATATTCTTGGTCATGTCATGAGAAAGTCATGAAACTCGTTGAATAAATTTTAATAAAGCTCGCAACAAATGCAAAATTTACTCAACCAGTTTCATAATTTTGATATGACATGCCCACTCGTAAGATCCTCTATTTTTACTATATGTTGTGTATTTCTTTAGTTGGTGGTTGATTATGTTTTAAAATGTTGGCTGCTTGAGCACATGTATGTGGACTATCAATATGTGAAAGGATAGCTCTGTAGGTGCCAACATGACAAACTGTATAAGGTAAAGGAGAACCTTTCTTCTTTTAGATGTAGTAGATTATGAATATTAGTGTTAACATGGTCCTGTATGCTTTGCTTGAATAACCATCAAACTCTTTTGCCTATTCACTGAATAATGAAGACAAAAACATGATGATTTAGAAATGACAATGACAAGGAGATAATGACTAGGCTACAATATAAGATTGTAAGGAAAGCAGTAATTAGTCTAATTCTTTTTTTCTTAATTTCATCTGCTGTTATTGCATTTCTTTCATCAGCAATTTTGAAAAATTTGTCATAAATTATGAGAGAGATGCAATATGGCACTTGATTTAGTTTTAAATGTTAAAAGGTATAAACAGCCTATCCTCTTAGCGGTGAATACATTATCATTTTCAAATTGGTGCAAAATGGATATACCTAGTCTACAGTAAGTTTTACAGTTTTAAACAAATCTGTGTTATCTGACGTGCTTTCAAGTTCAGGCTCTTTAACAGCCATGTTCATGTTTTATATCATAATGATTCTCAACACTTGTGACTCACTGAAGTGTAAATGCAGTCTAAATGGACGAGTTACAATGCCGATTAGTCTTAATTATTGTGCAAATCAATTGTTTAATTGCTAATCAAGTAATGGGGAACAGATTGACGGTAATCACCCAAGGTGAGGATTTTAGCATACCCTTCGAAGGCACTTGCAGTGATTTATGTAAAGTTTATGTTGCAACTGCTGGTGAAAATACAGAGGACACGTCCTGCCAATCTCCCTTGCGAATTGCGCTCATTATGATGACAATGATTGTGATCATTATTATTAGTCTAAATACTGAAAGGTCAATGGAAAATTTTTTTTTTTTTTTCAGTCACTCCCTCCATCTTCTATACTAATCCTCCATTTTGGCATCCAAGAGGAACAGGATTAATAAGAAAGTGTTTCTCCACGTTTGCTGAAATTCCTGACCCTCCTTATCATTCACACTAGATTTCATTGTGGCGGATGCATCAGCATACCTGTAATCTATCTGTGACATTCGTGCATTTCCAGACTTATTATCCCACTTGGGGAGTCGACCCCCGGTGACTGAAAAGCAACGGATTCAGACGGAATCGTCTCAATTATGCAAAACGGCACCATGAAACGAGGGATCGTAAGGGGAGGTGTGGACAGGTGCCAGTGCGCCCAGCAGCTGGCATTTCGAGACGACTCTCCCGCGCTGCGCTCTATATTTACCCCCACCCCCCCTCCTGCCCCTGAACTGTCTGACAGGAGTGGGGTAAGCTGATGAGCACTGGCAGCTGTGTTGGGACAGGGGAATGCAGTGGAGACGGGAGATGGAGAGACGGAAGGAAGGGGGTGGGCGTAAACATAAAATCGTCCTGGATGACTCACGCATCTTGACTGTGCTATAAATACACTGAATTAACTAGCCTGGGGAAAGGGGTGGCCACATTTTTTCTTACAAGACATGTTAAACAAGATAACTCGGTCGCCACAGGGACCGAGTCATGTATCTCCCCGATCCCCAAATTTCAGACAAAATGGCTGCTGACAGCCATATTGGACGTCCGAAATTTGCGAAAATTGGTCTTGAGCATTGTCCAATCAATATCTTCGCCTGTGTGAAATTTGGAGAAATTCCTGTAATAATTGTGGCTTCCAGAGCCCGGAACAGAAAATCTCTGCGGCGGTGGCCCCGGAACTAAACCATACTATCTCCGAATCCCAAACACGCAAGTCTGTTCACTCACTCAGTGTTAGTTCTGGCCAGATGCACATGCACAATGACAGTACCTCACACACACATACAATGTGCTCGCCCCTTACACACAAGCACCACCCACACACATTTTATACGTTTATTCATGTCCAAGTAACAATTAAGATACACAGAACAGAATAATGATGTGGGAACTTGCAGGTCCATAAAGGATAAAAGTAGCAATGCTGCCTCCAAATATGACAGCTGCATATTATTGCTGACATGGAGCGGTATCTTGCAAACTACCTTGCCCACAGTTTTGACATTACAGCCCGATGTGTACTCCTTACCGGTAATGTTTTGAATAAAGCAAAGAAAGGGTAACTGGAGCACACCGAGGGATCTAAGCCTTATGTAAGGTGCATATTGAGACTGACATTTCAATGTTAGTGCATCTCCTTCAGAGTCAATGAAGATGCACTGACCTCGAGACGTTAATCTCAGTATGCACCTTCAATAAGACTGTAATCTGTGTGCTCTAATTAGGCTTTTTTGCTTTATTGTGTTTGCGCTCTGGTCCTAAGAGGTACCAGAATGCTAAACTCAGCTATAATGCAGTGGAATTCTTTTACTGTGCAGTAATGTTTAGACTTTGCAAAGGCAAACAAACATAATTGCTAAAAATCTACATTTGTGGCCGAGCTGTTCCTAGGCTGATACCAGAAGTGCAGCCCACTTCCTAGGTAGTTATTACTCTGCTTTCCTCATCAACCGATTACAATATGTGCAGAATTAGCAAACACATTGTAGAATACTTAAGTATCACCATTGCAAAGGAGTGACAGGGGAATGCTTGCACATTCTAGCTGTAGGTGGATGTAGTAGCTAGGGGTCCTTCACCGAATCAACAATTATACCTTGTCATTCCCTTGTATGCATTGTAGCTTACTTAGAGTGTGAAAAAAAGGGGTCTACAATTTGCTCTTGACCATGATGCATGCAGCTGAAGTGACTGTGAGTTGGGAAACCAGAGGGAGAGATCAGTTCTCAGTGGAAGGACCTGTGATCTTGCGTTGACTGTGAAAATGACAATACATTTATCAGCTGTAATATTGTTAATCACAGTGTGACACAGAATGATCTTCAGACGGAAGACACGGTGAGTTTCCCTCGTAAATGTGAACTAGTCCAGTGCTGTTGTTGTCTGAGTTGTTATAAGTCCAGAAGGAGCCTTTGAGCACCAGCACATGATAACTGGTGTTTAGAGTCCTCGTACACAACAGTTGCTCTCACTCTTGAAAGCTGGTCAGTTATTATGTCCTCTGAAGCTTTGTCTCAGTGTTAGCTTGTCCTCTCTGTCCCAAAGCAGAGGTCATTTTGGTCAGAACTCAGAACCCAAAGCCAGTACAGTGCATGTCCACTTTCCCATCCAGTTTCCTCCTGATTCCAAAAGAACCCAGGTCAAACTTGTCAGCAATAAGACCTTTTATTTTTTCCTCATTTCCAAAAAGAAAGATGCTCTAGCAAGTACTTCGACTGTTGTGCATAGATATTGAACTTATTTTAAAGAGGGGGTAGACTTATAGCGGTATTAATCTATGCTCTTTTTGGCACCTCCAGACCTTTCTTCAATTTGGTGAATGAAATAATGGCTCAAACTGCGTAAGAATTCAGGCCAAACATATCCAAACTATGCACACTATTTTACTAATGAGATCTCTCATCTTTTATACATGGTCTTTTTATGTTTGACATAGTATGAACATGAGTGAAACGGTGCTGTAATTTTAGACTGATTTGCCTGACTAACTGCTTCTAATTTCATAACCAATAGAAGTGGGGCAATGCCAATCAAGTGAAGGCCAGCATGCTGAAATTATGTCATTAAGCTATTGCCAACCCCAAAGCACCATGAGAACTGTCCAAGGCACACATAACCATCCGAACACAGTCAGTATGTGCTCGCTCAAAACCATGCACAGCACGCAAGTCCATAAACAGAATAACACTACATGCCACACACACTCGGACACAAAGCACACATGCCTGTAGCGTTCCCCTAAGCACCCCATCTAATTCATATACATACTGGCATGTTCATGAACGGACAGCTTCTTTTTCAAGGAGAGTCTCTTGGCACCTTCTTGTGGAAATACTCATTTGTATCACTCTTTCTGTTTTCTTTTTCATTTCACTGGTAGAGTTTAAAATTCCTTGCGCTCTCAAACTTCATTCATTTCTCAAGTGGCAAAATCTTTTCCCCGCATATTTTTCCCTTGTCAGAAGCCCATTCAAAAGCATCACAATCCTCCCTGTCTTGCCTTCTCCCCTTGACCCTGGACATCTTTAATTCATTTTCAAAAATTTTTCATGTCTTGAATATACCTTTTGATAACTACTAGCAGGTAACCCAGCAGAATGCACTGCTGAATTACTCTTGAACTGCAGTGAACTTGTGAATCACACAAAGTGGATGCATGCACGGGTACGCAAACTGTCACGTTTCATGGTTCTGACAGAAATGGCGAAAAACTTTCGTACATGTTTATCTGATAGAATGAACTCATGCTCTGCGATTGATCTCGTTAAGAATGTGCTGTCCTTTGACAGCAATGCTTTGACATTGCTTTGAATATGCTTTGCGTAGAGCAGCCTAACAAATATTTGGAGAGATATTTACGAATTGCACTTTGACCCTTTCATATTCAAATCTGCTTGTGTTCACAGATCCATTGCATTTGAATTTTCAAGCAAACTAAGGGCTAAATATCTTTGAATAACGACTGAATTTTCCTCCATTTTGCTGCTTCTCTGGCACTATATTTGTTAGTGCCAACAACACTGTCCAGCAGTGTACTCATTGTAGGGGTGACAGCAGCTTAACCCCTTTGCGCAGAGTGCAAATAATGCCAAATTTTGCCAGTTATGTATGAGTCTATTTAGGCTTTATTTGTGTCACAGATACTGTGGAAAATTATTCCAGTGAAGCAAGACATTTGGAAATTCAATTACAGAATTATTTAGGAATTCAATTTCGCAATTTACTGACGCCGGCGTCTGTATCGGTACAAAGGGGTTATTTAAGACATGGTCATTGAATGGTCCTCTCTGTGACACAATTTGGCCGTACTTCCACAAGGCCGTGAGCACATTAACAGCACCATGTCCAGTGGGGGAAGAACAGACTTCAGAAGTCATGTGTGGAGGCTGGCATGCTTTATCATGTCATCTGGAACTGAATTGCGCTGGGTTCTCGGAAGCGACTGCTTACATAAAGGAAACGCTATCTGCAATACCCCAGTCCTAGTCCAGTCTTTGCGGCTAGTGCACACACCAAGCCAAAAAGAGAGGGGTCAGAGGTCACAGGAAGTCATTTCACTATTTGTGCGGGGTACACGGAAGGGTGGACAGCCCTGATTTCTGCTTGGAGCGGCACAAAGCCAGGTCCTCGTATGAGCAACATGGGCTCTTTAAAGCTGTGGTTATTACCGTTATCTGTACCCAGCGAACAGGCTCCTGTCTACAAGCTATTTGTGGCCTTTGTGCATCTATAAATGGAAACCTCCACTGCTCTGAAGTTATCGCTGCGACTCTGGGGTGGACCCCAGCGAGAGGAACACTGAGAGCTGCTGCGAATTTGAGCATGTAGACAAGAGGACCCTCCTTCTGGCTGGGGAACTTTTCACTGCAGGGCAGGACGTAGACACATGGAGAAACCCAAAGCGACAGAGGGCATGTTGAAGGTGAGAGAAAGTGCGAAAAGCAAAAATTAGTATGTGCTCCTAAACTGGGTAGGGGGAGTGATATGTGTAAGTTAATCTATGTTTGTGTTTGTGTCTGTGCATGTAAGCAATAGCTAGCCTGCAGTTGAGTAAATTTAGGCCGCGTGAACACGTGATCTTTAAAGAATTCGTCGTGCCATTGACCTTCCTTGCCGTAAAAATTCTCTCCATTTCTACAGTCTAATAAACCGTGTGCTGTGCACTAGAAACGCATTGCTTCATCGGGGATATGTGAGAAAACAAAGTCCTTATTTTAGCGTCTCCTCCAACTTGTTTACCACCTTCTGGTGAGAGGCTAGAACAGCGACAATCTGGCCTGGGATTTGTTTGGGAAAAGAACCAGACGCCGGCGTAGATATGCCGATCAGTGCCTGTGTGCCATGATGCCGATCCATTTCAAAGATAGAGAAGTGAAAATTCAGTTTGGGAACCAGACAAAAGGTATTTACCACTTTGGTGGGGGAATTTGCTCAAACATCTAAGGTGTTTAACTAAAACACCCTGCATTCATACAGTATCATAGGTAATTTCTTACATGAGATTTGTGAGGATGGAATGCTGCTGTTCACAGTCTGATGCTAATCTGTTCAACTACTTTAATCTACCAGCTTTGTGATCTGCGCTTGGTTGTGTCCTTCTCAAACATATATGGTAAATTCCATTGCATTTTAGGGAAAGGCATGTTTTTGGTATGGCTTTACATACATACAGTTTCTTAATTTTTATCTAATATTACACAAGTTTAAGTGCAGAATCTTGTGTAGTAACGGGTACTTTTATACACTTACGTTTCGTTAAATGGAAATGACAGCTCTCTTTATTCATATTTTCCATTGCTTCAGGCTCCATAATGTTCAGGACAGATGTCTTTTCGGGTTTTATTTTTTGCTGATTTGATAATGCTGGTATATTCAGTTGCTTCCTTAGTGCATGTATATGAGTACTTATAGCATCTAGTTTTGGTTATGCATTTTTCTTGCATATGGAGTTTGTAGTTTGTTCTTAGTCTGCTGCTGTCAATCTGAGAACCAAAATTCTTGTGATAATCATAGTCAAAGGAGCATTTTAATGCAGGAAAATGAGAAAATATACATCGGCCAAACCATTGACTTACTGATATAGACTGTTTGGAGCATGATTGAGAGTGATGGTGAACATTTTAATCTCAAAATATCCCGATATCGTAAGGAAAGACCACTACAGTTGATGACCGAATAGTCGGCCAAACGCTCATCGTCCAGATATTAGACACCATTTAGTCCGCAGGTATAGATAAGACAATGACTACATTAACAAGTATGTATTCTAATACTCCACTATTATTCGAATTATGACCATATTCAAAATTTGATATGGGCCATATAAACAGCGTATTCCGCTTTGGTATTTGGAGTTTGGCCTTTATCCACATATAACTGCTTCGATTAAGGGGTGGGATATGCACATATTATTCAAGTTTTAGGAGTATTCTTCAGACGTGTATACTGTGCCTGTGGAACACATGTCCCAGCTGGAGGTGTGTACAACAGTCAGCAACACACAGCTACCTGTTTGCAGTCAGCAAAGCCCACATTTCTGTTGGAAGTGAAAACACACCTACTTTTAAACATTATTAAAAATTTGGATACCAACAGGATTTTGGATATGTGCAAGTATCACAACACTGATCTTTTCAAGATAGTGGTTGAACGAATTAAAGCGGGAGGTTTGTGGAACAATCCCGTCGCTGTAGAAAAACTTTGAAAAAAATTGTATTCTAATTGAAGAATGCCACAGCTCCATGTAACTTGGAATACAAGAGGCTTATTCATTTTCATTAGCCATGTAAACAGTGAAGTTGGAATATATCCTTTTTCTAAATAACGCAAAAAAAAAAAAAAAAAAAAGAATATGTTGTGCATGTAAACGTAGTTAATGACATCTCAACTGCAGAGTACTTTGCAAACACATCTACAGAAGTAGCCCAGCCAGCTGCAAATTACTAATAATTGGTAAAAACAGGTTGGGTTGGCTGCTGTTTGCTCAGAAGTAACTTCTTGGGCGTGCAAAGGCCTGGGAAAAAGGCAATCAGACTTTGATCTGTCCACTGGGCCTTCTTCCAGACCTATTCTCGATGCAGGCTCTTAAATAGTTCTCTGCAAGCTGTAACCAGGTCATCCTCTTTTTGCAAATTACCAGAGGTATGATCTTGCCGTGCCCCACCCATTGAAATCTGAGGCAGGTTCGCAACATGGGTCCAGTACAACATGGCTACAATTTTCTTGCTTGTAACATGTGACACCCAAGAGCAAGTGAGGTTAACCCGTTCAATCCCAAATTTTTCCTTGCAATGTAAGTGCATGCATCTTACTCCTTAGCCCTCGCTAACACATACAATAAACTATGGATTTCATGATTTCATGATGGTTAAGTTCAAGGTTGCATTTTTTGCCCAAAGCCAACAACAACACTTTTAGTTCTTCTAGAAGTAAAAAAAGAAAAAGGTCACAAATGTAACCAATGGGATAAAAAGGGCTAATATTTATTTATTTTTAATTTTTAACCCTTTTTTATTTATTATACAAAAAAAAGCTTCTCATGAAAGGTATATCCTTAAGTTAAAGTAACAGTGGCTGTTGGCAGAACACAGCCGGTGTGCATGGACGAAGTTTGGCATATTTGAAATTTAGGAGTATGTTAATTTGATTTTGGCTCCAAGAGACCGTCTGTTTTCTACCAAAATTTGTTGAAATTTCAATTTTGTTCAAGTTGATTGCTCCAATTCTGCTTGTGGTTAATAACGCCGCAGCTATTCTCCACTCCCATCTATGTTTTTGTGGGTTTTGAAATCACTGCTGTGATTTAACTGGCGGTTATCCATAATTTCAGGCAACTTGCAATCACTCTATATGAGGATTAAAGAGGAAAAAACAGCTGTAAGGGCAAAAACGCAGACAGACTAGTGCTGAAGCTTGCACTGCAGCTCCATAGGCTAATTTGCTCTTACTGCCCATAGTCCATGAATTAATCATCTGCTGTTACCAACTGTAATACTTTGATGATTTTTAATCGGGTTTGTGTGTTTACTCTGATGGTTGGACATAAGTGCTTAGTGTCATCTAACCGTTGTGTGCCACAATTAAGCTTAACTATGTTTAGCCAGTTGTTCCGAAAGATCGTGCTGGCAGTCTGACAGCTTTTCTTTGAGTCAAATTTCATTTTCAGTTCATTTCCATGTATAATGCTGAGTATAGTTGGAACTAACAGCACAATATTTTAACATATTATTGTTGAGCTATGAGGAAACAAAATGCCAGTTTAATTGAAGATCCTAGTGCTAAATGTGCTTAAGAAAATGTCTATTTTGAGAAAATTGAGAAAATTTTCAAGTCTAGCAAGCAACGATAATGTGCCTCCTCCATAGCAATGCACTTTTTGGAAAGGTTGCACAAAGAGAGCAAAAAAAAAAAAAAAAAACCCCAAACAAACAAAACCAAGGTTCTGGTGTTTGCCACCATCTCTGCAACTATGACTGGAAGGGAAAGATATGAAGAGATGCATGAAGTTAAGAAGAGATGCAACTAAAATTGACATTTTTAGCCATACATGCCATTGTCATGTTTGGAAGCAAAAGCAATTTCCATACAAGGAGAGGTACCTCTGACTTTCGGTGAAATACTGAGCTGGGTTTTTGATGTTTGGGTTTTTTGCAGCTATTAATCCAGGGGCACTAGTTATGATCAATGAAATAATTAATTTCAAAATCTGGTTGTCTACAGTAGGAGACTAAGACTTAGTCACAGTTGGATTTTCTGGATGGAAAATGACATTATGAATGCATAGAACTGGCCCAAACAAATGATCATCAAAATCATGTGGTCTGAAATCCAGAGGGCACCATCTCATTATCTGGGCATAGATCCTCTCAAAATCCTGTCTGAAATGAAGAGGGTAGTCCATATGTGCAACACCAAGGACTTCAATTATCTTCAGTGTCTTGGCGTGAAAGAGTAGTCTAAAATCCCTCTCAACATGTATTCTAAATTTATTTCAGATTTTTGGAGAAGCCTCAATGCTGTTATCTTTGTCAAGGATGGTTGCTGAAAGTTTTAAAGCAGGGGATGGTAATCATTTTGACACCAATGTTCATCATAAAATGGCATTACATAATCAAAAGCATTGAAAGATGGGAATAAATGCATTGAAATAACAGAATATCAGTTCCCCTGTGTATGAACTGAATAAGATCATTAACAATGTCATCTACTGCAGTCAATCTTTCTCTTTTTAATCAAGGTTGCTAATATTTATTGACCTCAAGTTACTCCTGCAATAACTCTTGCGATGTGTTCTCATTTGTTGTCCCTGAGGAGTTCAAAAAATAGATTTACAAATATTATGAGGTTTTTGTTAAAGCTGTGAAAGCCTGGATGAATAACATTACGTCTCAATAGATGAGGCCACTGGTAAGTTAATTTAAGTCTGTCTGAAAGGGATGGCAAAAGTGGACAAGGGAGATAGTCTGCTATTAGAACTATTTCAAAAAGAATTGACCGCTGGGGCGCTGGTGGGATCCCAATGGCCTCTATTGAGGACAGGCATAAGAGCGAGTTAAGCTCTTGGGTTTTGAGGCTTGAGATCAGAGGTGGTGGTGAGATGACGAGGTCGGACCTGGGGGCAGTGGGCTGGGGTGGCACGTCAGTGATTTGGCGGGTTAGGCCAGCTGGCTGAAACGTGATCCGGGGGGAGAAGAGGTTCAAAGTACCGGGGTGAATTCCAAGGGTTGCTGTACCTCCAAGTACCTCCAAGAGAGCTGCACTTACAGGTAGACGGGACATGAGGCACGATGACGTGTTTGTTTATCTGCTGCTATGAGCATTACTATAGCTACAAAGAAATTAGAGTGGGGTCAGGGTGTGGTGGGGACAGTGAAGATTGAGAGGGCCATGTGGTCTCCACTAAACACTCAGCATAGGTGGTTATTTTTATTCATTTTATTTACTTTTTTTGCCTGCACTCTTACTTTCATGTGTTGTCAGACCATCGACTAATTGATTACATGCATCATTCATTTAATGACCACTATCATTATCATTAGTGAGGCAAAATGGTGAGCAAATAAGTGGGTTTAAGAGAAAAATCAGAAAGATTTGGAGACATGAGCTGTTTAGGATTGATATTGTTGTGTTTAATTCCAGGCAGTTGAGAAGGCATTGGCTCATTATTATGAAATGTTTTATTCAGTTTTGCATTTTGGTAATTTGTAGATACCCACACCAAGAGCAACTTATTTAAGTACAAATATACAGGCATAAGCAGCAAACAACGCTGATGCCAAGTGATCAGGATCATAACCAATGCATGACCTTACACAGAGATGGTTCTCACAACGGATGTCCCTTTTGGAAAGGCGTGGCACCAAATATGGCTGGAAAAGAGTAGATACAACTTAATTTAAAAGATATATCATTATAATTTGCCAAACCTTTTCTTAGCATATATCAGAAAACAAAACAAAACTGCTTTAATGTGTAAAGAAACATAGGGAGATTGATACAGTTGTGTCCTTTCATTTGATGATCTTAGGGAAATCAAATGGCTGGGGGTGCAGAAATCCATTCAATAATGCTTAAATATGCTGAGGCTGCTGGGTTTCTCTTTTATTGTTCAACCCGTGCATTCATTGTAATATACAACCCAAACTCAGGAAAAGTTGAGACAGTACATAAAATGCATGAAAACGTCAATAATAATAATAATAAGTGGTGCCAGGCACAACAAACCCCGCCCCTCGCACATACTTTGACCTACTTGTACGAAATTCAATAGGGATCCATTCTGGGTCAGTGGCAATCCTTATACTAAATTTGGGGTGAATCTGCCCATTAGTATTGCCGCTAGAGTGTTAACAAACAAACACACAAACAAACAGAAACAAACCGAACCGAAAACAATATCCCTTCCCTCACCCTTCGGGTGGGGCGGAGTAATAAGTGTCTTCTAAATAATGGACTTCTGGTTGATGAGCTGTATTTTGTGAAATCTGGCACGCGTTGCCCATACAGTCGTATCTTGTTACATTGCCTGGAATTATGAAATATTATTCCACTCGTCCAACAGGGAATATCAGAATGAGCATGCTAAATTAACTTGCAATTATGCCTGTTCTTGAATCGGAATATGTCCTTATATTCCCGATAATAAAACAGCATAATGTTGATATTTAATTTGCCATGCATTTTGGTATTCTTTCAAAACATTTCTTAATTCATATTTACACATCTTCATAATTACTAATACGTACAGCATTCCAACCTTAGAGTAGCTCTCTGTTTCTGTCACACAAGCTATATCTTGGCAGGAAATTAGTTGCCACTTTGTCCCCTACTGTAAGATATGTAGGAAATATGTAAGATTTGTGCTGTAAGATATGAAAGAAAAAATGAGGGATAAAATATTTTAACTGATCACATCAGGCACTGAGAAAATCTGTAAGCTCAAAATTAGGTTGCTGAACACAAATGTTTGAGTTCTTTCAAAACACTTTGCTTAAACCTTATAACATTAAAAGTTTGCTTGCCTAATAAATGTTTTGTTTTTGTGGCCATGTGTCCACAGTTCCACCGATTAGGGACCTGCTATTTTTTCATTTTGATTGGTTACATTTTTCCCTCTTCTAATGCAATTGTTTGCAATATATCTATCTCAATGTTGATATGGATTTTTTATTCTTCATTGCATGCATAGATATTTATGTCAAAATTTGGCTTGCAAGGGTAAACGCAGTAACTGCTCTAAACATGAAATGCTTCTAATGAAGAAAGATTTACAGCTTGTTAAATCCCATGATTGCAATTGTGGTTGGAACAAAAAGCGCACACAGGAGGTCCCAGGCGATGTTTGAGAACGCTGTAAACGCTGATAGTGCGGTGAACTCAAATGTTTTGTGGAAACCGATTACCTCAAAAAAATTGTGCCGGCCAACTTAATTGTATTGTATGGAAGCAACTTAAAGAAAATAAGGTAAAGTTATTTTTTAAATGTTTTTAAGTGCTGTGAACACAAGATCATTAAGTTGGCATACTCAATTTTTTTGAGGTTTTTTTTGATAATGCACCAAATATTTTCAGTGGGAGGCAGGCCAGTGTAGCACCCAGACTCTTTTATTACAGAGCCATGTTGTTGTAAGGCAGCAGCATTTCTAGATCTTTTTCATATATGGTTTTGTTTTTGCATGGTCGAATTTTTACTTTTTATCTGTGGTTGCAGCAACAAACTGTGTTCACTGACAGTAGTTCTTAAAGAAGTGTTCCTGAGCTCCTGAGCAGTGATTTCCACTCCTGAATCCTGTCTGTTTTTAATTAAGTGCCACCTGACGGCCTGAAGATCACGGCCATACAATATTGGTTTTTGGCCTTGTCCTTCATGTACTGAGATTTCTTCAGAATCTCAGAATCATTTAATGATATTATGTACTGTAAATGACGAAATCCTCAAAGTCTTTGCAATTTTACATTGAGAAATGTTATTCATAAATCAGTCCCTGTCCTTGGCTTTCACACCAACTTCTGGCATTTAATGAGTTTTTCATCTTAATTAGCCAAACCATTGATGAAATCTGATGTTTCTGCTGCGTTTCCCTATACTGTCATGAATGACCACCAAAAACTGTTATTGTTTCCCTGTATGAAAATTTTTTCTTTGATCTTATGTATGATAAAATGGAAATAAAAACCCTACATACATAACCGCCATCCGGGATCAGAGTTGCACTGCAAAAAATGATTAGATAAAAATACTAGGTTAGATGAATTTACTTATTTTCGGACTTAAAACACTTATTTCTATCACTATTTTTCTTAGCAAGACAAAAAAAATGTTCTTGTTTTGAGGTAATCTTTATTAGCTTGCCAATGGGGTAAGTAAATTTCACTTGTCAAGTCAAATAGTAACTTGTTTTAAGAAAAAAAAAAAAACTTCAAACAAGTTACTATTTGACTTGACAAGTGAAATTTACTTACCCCATTGGCAAGCTAGTAAAAATTACCTCAAAACAAGAACATTTTTTTTTTTGTCTTACTAAGAAAAATGGTGATAGAAATAAATGTTTTAAGTCTTAAGATAAAAATACTAGGTAAGATGAATTTACTTATTTTATCATTTTTTGCAGTGTGCCCACCCGTCATGAGTTTCATTTACAGTCTTTCATTCAGAGTGGTGAGGACTTTGAGATCTTTACTTCTGAAAAAGCTCTATTTATGCCCAATATGCAGCTAATTAGTTGGGAGATGTTCCGCTGGGTGCCTTTTTTAAGGATCATATAACTTTTACAGTCTCTTGTTGTCTCCATTTGAACGTTTCTGAAACATGTTGATGGCATCAAATTCAAAATGAGCAGATATTTTTCAAAAACCAGTAAAATTTCTCAGTTTCAACATCTGATACGTTGTCCTTGTGCTATTTTCAATTAGATTTTTCAATTCGAATGATTTGCAAATCATTACATTCTGTTTTCATTGACACCTTGCACAACATCCTAACTTTTTTTGGAAACAGGGTTGGATTAAAGAACATATACAATGACACTTTTCACTATATCTTTATTAGTTCCTTTTTTTTGGGAAAGTTTTAGTTAATCTAAGGCATATGTGACAGCAGAATCAAACAGCAAAAACTTTCGCACATTCTATCTCACGTGCACTGGGACCATTTCATATAACGTACTTTTATTGGCCTGATTACTGATGTTTAATACTCACATACCCTATAAGCTATTAAACACTGGTAAAATATATTTTAAAAAAATACTGAAAATTAAGCCACACGATTGTGTTACAGTGACAGAATGGGACTGTTATTGTTTGTTCTTGATTGTGTTTTTTTTTTTCCCTGTAACAAACGGGTGGGTTTTTTGGCTTGTATTTGCAGTGTTGCTGAGATGACCACTTAGCTGTTAAGAGCAATCAGCCAGAGGGAAAAGCAGCAATCAAGCCATTGCTGAGGGCACATTTAAAATGTTCACCCCACTTATTAATTGCAAATGAGATCTCGATTTAATGGCGTGTTTGATTTTCTACACTTTTTTCAGGGACGCACAGATAAAGAGGCCTTTTTTTTTGTCATGCTTACATGTGTTCAGTGGGGCGAGGGATGGAGGTGGTCAGGGGTGGGGGGGAATGGTGGTAGTGGGGTCGGGCGGTATGGTGATGATGGCTGTTTCCTCGGTCCAAGGATCAGTAGGAAGGTTGCGGTTGGCAGCATGATTTCTGGTGGCTATGTCGACCAATACTGGACCTACACACTCTGGCACAAAATGGGCACGGAAATCCCTGTGAAGAGGGGCTCTGGGCGACAGCAGCTTTCCTCCGTCTGCAGTTCTCTTCAATGCCAGCTTTCCTTACCCCTTCAAAGAGGTTACAACCTCGTTTTAAGGTTGCTCTCCACCTCGACTTATTCGTGGAGATATTCTGCCAGTAATTTTCTGGAATACCTGGAGCATTCAGCTGGCGTTTGAGCTGGTCCTTAAAATGCTTACGGGGGCTCCTCTTTTACACTTGCCCTGACACAACTCACCGTAGAACACAGCCTTGGGCAATCGGGTATCATCCATACACGTCACGTGTCCTGCCAGCCGTAGCTGTCTGGTCAATAGGATGGCTTCGATACTGGGGACGTTGGCTCGTTCAAGGACTTCAATGTTCGTCTTGTAGTCTTGCCATTTGATGCCCATTATGGAACGAAGGCATCTCTGGTGAAATTGTTCCAAAAGCTTCGCATGCTTCCGGTAAGGTAGGAAAATGAAATATCAAAGAGATTGAATGAGTGGCTTCTGCCGACTGCAGACAGAAAGGAATATTCTGATTCGCTCTTGAATATAAATGCTGAGTGAAGAGCAAACTGATGTATATGTCCCTGAGCCTGAGTTAAAGCAGTTTTGATTTGACCTTTGCTGGGCCCAGAGCTGTACTTATGTGGATCTTTGAGCACTGTTGCGATAATCACACACATGGTGAGATGTGCCTATTTTCACATCACGCTGCGGAAGCAAAGCAATCAGAGCCATCGAGGCGCCGTATGTGCCAGCAGATTAAATCCAGAGAGCCAATCACACTTCAAACCCCGACTCTGATGATGGGTTCTCTGAGTGCACAGGGCTGGCATCTGCTCCAATACCTGTATGGGGTGCGGGGTGTGTTTGTGTCTGCGTTGCGCGGCGGTGCGAATGTGCGGGTCTGTGTGCATCTGTGTTTAAGCATGTTTGCATGTCTGACCGCTGCATATGTGTGTGTGTGTGTGTGAGTGCGTGCACGCTCATGTGTCCTTTTGTGTGTGCATGCACTTGTGTATGTATATGTATGTTTATGTGTGGATGAATTTGCACTGTAGAGGTGCGCAACCACATACTGAAGGTGAATATATAATGCCCATATACCCTTGGCTGGCACAGCGGCTTGTACAAACTTGCACATAAACAACAAAATTGAGTGTTATTAGAAGATTGAGCCAGTTTTATTAATGAAAATACAACGTCATAGTGGATACATAATGGGTGCAATAGATGGCCATAATATTGAGTAGATTCGGACAATTGCAGAAATGATTAGTACAACTTTCAAATGGAAAACAGAAATTGAAGGCCTGGTGACACCTAAATAGTGTGTGAATTGTGATTTAATTGTAATTTAAGATTGCAAAAACTGTTGCCTGTACTGAAAAAAAAAGAAATTGATTTCATAGCAGGCTACTGGAAAAGTGTATTTGCGTAAGGTTGTTCATTTCAAAACTCAGCCCAAAGTTGTGGAAGTCTTGGACAGAAATGACAAAATATTACAAGAATTTATGGGGCATGAGGGTGAGCTATGTTCCAATCAATGAATCAATGGTCAGCAGCCATGCCACTATTCGATCTGCTCCAGCTGCGTGGCTGAAGCTAAGCAGGTGTGGGATTGGTTAGTACTTGGATGGGAGACCACCTGGGAAAACTAAGTTGCCACTGGAAGAGGTGTTGGTGGCCAGTAGGTTGCGATCTTCCCTCTGGTGGAATAATCCCCAATGCCCCAGTGCAGTGAAGGGGACACTGTACTGAAAGAGATGCCGTCTTTCGGATGAGACGTTAAATCGAGGTCCTGACTCTCTGTGGTCATTAAAAACCTATGACACTGTTCGATAAGAGTAGGGGGTTCCCTGGAGTCATGGCTAAAGTCCCAACCTGGCTCTTTCGACCTGCCACCGAATCATTCCCTGATCTAATTGGCTGTGCAAATAGCCCTCTCCCTCCCCACCTCAATCCCCAGGGCTCCCTTGAAAAACAGATTTCAATCTCAATGGGACTTCCGTGGTTAAATAAGGGTTAAATAAATTAAAAAAAATAATGTCAAAAGTTTTTACAGATAATATTCAGTCTATTGATATTTCTTTTATTTGGACATCTAAATAGCCAGAATTAATTTCCTGGATTCACAGAGCTGGATGTTTCATTTTTATATAATACAGGAATATAAAACCGGGGGATATAACCATCATCCATCTGTCTGTCCGTACCTCTGTCTGTGAACATAATACTACCTGGAGCATAACAGGAAAGCCATTGATATTTTCTTATAAAACTTGGCACACACATTAGCCACGTGTTGGAGTAGAGCCTTTTGCTATTTTGGAATGTTTACATTGATTGATCACAAGGTGGCGCTATAACAATAAAATTTACATTTTGACCAATAACTAATAAGTTGTGGGGCTCAGAAAAAAATAATAAAAAATTGCTGGATTTGGTGGGTCCTCACCAATCTCTTTATATAAGCCACACCACCTGAGTGGATTTTCCACTGTTTAAAATTTTTTTGTAAAACCTTTGAACTCTATCCCCTCCCATATGGTGCAACCAATTTGCATGAAATTGTGTTCACAACCCAAAATGTTTTCATTTTATCCACTCAGAAATGCTGCATTGAATGATGTGGCTGCAATATGATAATGAATTCTGTGGGTGTGGACTCAATAGCTAGAATCAGCTCAAACTCCTGAATGTAATGTCCAATTATCACCAAACTTGACATCCCTCATTTACGGGCCATAAGACTCACGCCTATCAAATTCGGTCACCACATGTGAGTAGGAGGGACTGTGTCATCCAAATAGTCGTAGCTTCAATACGGTGGCCAAATCAGCTGAAAATTTTGCAAGCTTCATGTTGGTAAAGGGTCCTATGGATATCTATGTACAAGGTCATTGCTGAAACAAGATGGCCTCCATCAGCCAATCAAATTCAACCATCCTTCGACTCTCTGGAATATAATGAATCATCATAAAACTTAACAAAATTATTTGGAGTGCGGGAGTGCTGTTTTTTGCTATTTTTGAATTTTTCACATCTAAAATTTTGTGAAAGCTGGGGGGAAATGCACCACCTGATGGCTCTTGTTAATTTGCTTGTGATTCAAGAGTCACCTTCTCAACACCTGTTTTGAAAAAAAAAACAAACTATATTGCACATGCCCGAGACGGTTGACTTTTAAACCCCCCGTTCAGTGGTAGGACCCTCTTCCCCCCGCCCCCCTTTTCCACATGCTGTTTGAAATTCCTGCTGTTTGCCATCGATCACAAACCAACCTGCTCTGCATAGTTCATACCGACCGGCTCTGCCCGTGTGCCCTGCTCCCTCCCACAACCTTGATCGCCCTGCCCACCCCTCTCTCCCTCGTAGCACTAAAATTCCTTTTTTTTAACGTTCAGCTCAGTTGGCTAACCAATCAGAAAGGTACTCACTCTCAAAACAGCTTGTTCCTCAGAGGGGAGACAATGACAGGCAGTGAATAGCCTTAAAATTCTGCATTTTTATGTATTCATACTGGCTAAAAATGTATTAACCTCCCTTTTGGACATCCAAGTATGCAAAATCAAAATCAAAATCAAAATCAAAAATACAGCCAAAAACCTGACATTGCACATCTATGGATCACAGCGAGTTACCATGCCAAATTTGACAAAGCTAGGACCAATAGTTACTTTGTACGTGGCCGGATAAGATTTCCACAATGAAGGTCACAGCGCTAAGGTCAAAGGTCAAATCCAGCAAAAAACCTGACGTTGCACATCTATGGGTCATAGTGAGTTACCATACCAAATTTGGTGAAGCTGCGATCATTAGTTGCTGAGTACTGACCTGGACAAAGTCATGGACAGACGACAGATGACAGACAGACAGACAGACAGACACGCAGGTGACGACAATACCCCTCTGGCCAAAATTTGGCTGAGGGGTAACAAAGGGAAATCACAATAACAAATATACAAGGGGTTTAACTAGACTGAATAACAGTCTAAAACTTACAACAAGGCAGGTAGAATGCTATGTCTACACTGGAAGAAACAAGACTAAGACTTTGCAGTGAGTACAGGGAGCAGAGGGGCATATGTGGGCTTAATAGGATAATTGACCAGTTAGGGAACAGGTGAAGGTGCTGGAGCTGAGGGAGGCCAGTAATTAGTACTCTGGTGAGGCAGAACATTGTGGGCAAGGCCCGACAGGTTCATGCATGTCAATACTGCACAGGCACCGTTCTCTGTGAGGAAGCTCACAACCTTTATAATCGTTCAGAATTTAATATATGCGCATTTACTGGCAGCAGAACGAGAACTGATATTTTCCTATGTACTCAAAGGTACACTTTGAAAACTCGAAAATTGTAAGGATCTCAGTACGCCTTGTCATTTCAATGAAATGTAGCAGTTTATTGATTTACCTCAAGTGCATATTAACCTGTGCTCTACAATTTGTCCTGACTGTGGGTTTCTGTCAGCCTCTTGGCTTTCTGTCTCATTTTGAAACACTAGAACAATTGACAGAACTGAGGCCAGCATAGTTTTTGAAAGGAATATTATTAATGTGAGAAATCCCTATGAACTCAGCAAGTCTTAAGTAAACAATGCGGGAACATTCAGTTCTTTCAGAGTTCAAAAATTATTGAAGATCTCCGTAACCGCAGCCAGTATATTTCTTTTTGAAGGGAATGTTAACCATCAGACTACCCCTGTCTTTTGGGTGGAGGCGTTGTTGGGGGGTGGCTGGGGGCTATGTTTTTGCTGAGTAAATTGATAACTGTTCTCTTTAAAAAAAATTATTTGTTTGCCCAGCCTATGTGAAATGTGAGAAATATACATTTTTATGCTTTGCATTGTATGTTACTTGAGTGTCGTAATATCTTGTTCCTTAAAAAGCCGTTATATTTTTCAAATAAGCATGGACCTTTAGTGATTATAGCACTCAAAAAGCCTGACCAAAAGCTCTGAGTGCTTAAGATCTGACTGTGTGTGTGTGTGGGCTCTGGTACTCCACTATAGATAGTGATGTCACCCTCAGAGCCATCCACTCGCTCCCCTCCCTCTGGAATCTACACTATAAATGTTCAGGTTTTAATTTCAATTTCATATATAACTCCTTCAGGGAAATAAAGCTGAAAATGGCTCTCTGGTCTGAGTGTGGATTTTACAGCCTCCTGTTCTGTGAGCTCAAATTATTTTAGAGATTGAAACATGTGCATACCATCAGTTAACCCTTTGAACCCTGCATTTTATAAAAGGGATCGTGACCCCCCCACCTTGAATTTCCTTGATGGAGAAACCACCTGATCGTAACTTAGGTCACATGACAACCAAAAGTCATGTGACCAAAGTCACATGTTCGGAGGCCGGTTTTCCGTTCTCTCTGCAGCCGCTAAACTGGCCTATGTAGTTTAAACGGTTTTAATACACTGCATTTATTCATCAGGCTTGTTCTCATATTGGCTTTGAGTTTCCTGTCATGAGTTACCTGACTGAGAAACTGATTTGCTGAGCCAAGGAAATTACACTGTGGATCTGGTTACGTAGGGCAGTGGTTCTCAACGTCGGTCCTGGGGACCCCATGTGTGTGCTGGCTTTTGTTCCTACCACAATTGCAATTGTAGAACTTTAACAAGCTGTGACTGTCTTAATTAGGTGCTTTTCATGTTCAGAGTTGTTAATATATCTCTTTAGTCAAATGTTACATAGGAACATCCATACATGCAATGAAGAATAAAACACCCTTGAAGATAGTGTGTTTATTGCAATACTGCAAGTAATGTCAAGTAACATAACATGTCAAACAGATCAAATTATACACTAAGGAAATCAATAAACCCCAGATTAGGCTGCTGGACACAACTGTTTCAAGTTCTTTCAAAAAGCTTCAGGTGAACATAATCAGATCAACATAACACAAAACTGGTTTGTTTGTGGACTACATTTGTCATGATGAGCCAAGTAGTTTTCACTAATTAGGAGCCAAGTACATCTGATTGATTACATTGTTTTCTCTCATTTTATGCTGTTATTTCCGATATACTGCAATGTGCGAATGGTATTTTTGAAATTCTTGATGGCAAATAGATATTTCTGTTAAGTTGTGGGTTAAGAGGGCAAATAACTGCTCTGAACATTAAATGCACATAATTAAGACAAATTAGCAGCTTGTTAAAATCCTAGGATTGTGGTTGGAACAAAAGCCAGCACACACATGGGGTCCCCAGGACTGACGTTGAGAACCACTGACGTAGGGTACCTGATTCTCATTGACCATTGTGGGTGCAGAACACCTCTGAAATATGTGTCCATAGCTGGTGGGTACGCATAGAAAGAATTGTATATATCAGAGAAAGCACTTCAGTCACACGCAATTGTCACATTGACTATTTTCATTATTTAGTCTCCGCCTTAGTGAAAAAAACTTTGAAAATGTGTTGGAGGCATTATCATCACAAGTTATAAACCTTTCACTTCTACTACATTACCATCTGCAATTATTCATATTCATGAAGTGTTTTAATGACATGATAGTAATTAAAACATTTCGTGGCATTGTAAGAGCAAAATTCTTTTCAACAGCCCTTGATTAAGCTATTTGCAGTGAAGCATCTGTTATTTAGTGGCTGGTACACACTGTGGAATTTAAAAAATGCTGTTATTAAGACCTAGAAGTTACATTATATTGACTACCCCATGACTGAACAACATGGATCAAAAATGACCTGTAGTCATGTTCTAAGGAATTGGCTGCTTTGGTCAGGATCTTTTGAATGAGTTCATTAAATCCATTCATAGTCTATATATTCATGGAGTTTCTTGTTTGCAATTATGATAAATTATATTTTTTCATTTTCTTTTGCTAAAGTTTGAAGGAAAAGACTGCCTCCTATTGACAACATAGGTCAAAATTGATCTGGATTAATTTACAATAATATTCAATAAATTAGTACTTTTTAACTGAAGCAAATCAGTCCGACATTTAATCTTTAATCACAGATTGATTACATTTCCTTTTTCAACCATAAAAACTTCCGTTTATGCTCTCTATCATGTGTGTCTGAGCATGTGCAGACAGGGAAAGTCAGAGACTACATCAGTTTTCTTGAGAAAATTATTAATTATCTTTCATGTACAAACACTTGGTCGGACAGTTGCAAACAATCATTAAACTGCTGCTCAAAAAACTACCACTGAGCCGCATGAATACATACCCCAGCTAATCTGAACAGAAAAAAATGTTATGAGCTGCGCAAGGCTTGTATTTATTGCAGGATTGCTGTATGAAAGCCATTTCTGTCCAAGCATAATGCACAAAAATGCATAACATAGCATAAAGAACACAAAACCTGGACCCTTGAGCTATTGGAGAAAATTAATACGGCCTGAAGAGTCATGTTTACTCCGTAAACATTTATTGCTCTCGGTAGATCGCATACCTCGGACATGCCATACGTCAGTATTATTGATTAAATAAGGGACAATCGTTCTATTCAGGTATATTTTAACTTCTTACTGATCTAGAATCCAGAATATGTTCTGGATCTCTTCCAAAATTGAATCAACTCATCCTTGGACAACCACCTACCATCCTACCAAATTTTGTGCCAATCCATTCATAACTTTTTGAGTTATCCTGTTAGCTGACAGACAAACAGACAAGCATGGGTGAAAACATAACCTCCTTGACTTTAGTCATAATACAATGTTTGTACGATGACATTATTTGTACAGGTGAGTGATTTCGGGGTGCATTCTGTATATGCTATGACCTGCGCGAGGGTCAGAACTGATAATCCCTAATTGTGCATAGGATAGTTATCAGTCAAAGAGGAATGCTGAGTTAAAATGAATGTAATTTCTTGTACAAAAGGCTCACAAAAAGCAGAATGTGGTGAGAAAAATGACTACAGCTAATGCGCCTGTCACGTAGGAGCTTGTGTCGAAGAGTCTTCCAGAACCACTCCACTTTTATTCCTAGATAACCAAACATCATTTGGGAAACACCGAATCATCAAAATAGAGGCCTAATCAGGAATAAACGGTAACAGCAATTATCATACATGCATCATGCTTGCATATTTAGCACGCGGTTGCCTCTTTCCAGACATTATAATTTTCATCGTGACCTCTGATACTGTTTGTGAATGAAGGTTTAATTCATGGAACTTTAATAATGCTCTTTCAATTATACAGCAACCTAACGAAACAAACAACAATTACAGACAAAGAGAAAATGGAAATGATCATAAATAGGCTTTGCCTAAATCAACAAATAACGTAAAGTAATACATGAAGAAACAACAGATTACAGAATGTTATGAATAAATAAATATATAAATGGACTGTAGCCTATATACATATTTTAACTAATTAAAATATTACACGAGAAGAACCACGATGGATTTAAAGCTAGGTCTTATTTTGTGCTTGAGGGAAATGTCTGCCTTGAACGACTGCCAAATCAAAGCACACTAACATATTGCTTCTATTGCATAATATGTTTAATCTATGCTTGGTGTTTTAGGTATTTTCATGATAAAACACGACTTACATAAGCCGGTGGCTACAGCCTGAAATCACTTCATCAAACTTCTCAGCACCAATCAAGCGGGCAGTGCCTCAGCGAAGTTAAAACATACTTAACGGCTGTGCCGGCACTCCCGCGTAAGAGCTGCTTCGGGAAACGCACATAAAGAACAAAGAACTTTCACAAGATCGCTCGTAGCAAACCCTCTTAAAGCGCTGGGAAATGAGGCCCTGGATTGTGTTTTTCTTCTTTGATCCTAGGCACACAGCATTCATGTCTCTAAAAAAAGACCAGAAATATTGATTTGTCTGACTACAGTACATGTTTCCTCAGTGAGATGGTCCAGCACAGATGCCTCCACGCCCGGAGAAGTTGTTGGCGCTTCTGGTCTCTGCTAACATGTGGCTTCTGTCGGGGAAGTAATGTTTAATTGAATTATGTGCAATTGTCCGAATCCAACAGTTTTAACAGTTAGATGCCCGGGCTTAACGTCCGGCACTCTGAATACCGAACACAAGTGCATCAACTGTTAAAACCCCTCACTCATCCAACATGTAATACAAATTTATTTAATTTATTAATTAACACCCCAAAGATATTAATTTACAACTAAATTGCCGAATTCATTGATAGAGCAATCTGTTGGATCAACCTTTATCAAAAGCACAACTTTGAGTTAGATTAGTTGGAAAAGTAGAAAAATTTTATAAAAGCTGCAGCGCAATATGCAATGTCTATGTCTACAGACAAGGGTCTACTACCTGAAAGAAGAATTAAGAAGACATGAACAATAAAGAAGAAAAAGAAAGAAAACACCAAACCAAAGCTTGTACTTCCTGAAATTGTCCCAAAGTAGGCCAAGATCTAGTTCTCAGAAACAAAAACAGCAAAATCTTCCAATGAAAACAGCAGGTAACAAATCCCAAATCCATTGCACAGATGTTAAAACTCCTAGCTGGTCTTAGTTTGGAAAAAGCTCTTGCTGGTTTTCTGAGTGCCAAAAAGTCCCCAAGCTTCTCTGTGCCAAAGGCCCTGTTGGTTGTTGGGTACCAAAAAAAACCCCCATTACAGAGCAAGACCCACATTTTTATGAGGTTAGAAAGGGGAGGGGGATGAAAGCAGGATGTGCTGATTGGTGGATGTCCGAAGGTGTGAGCAATGGTAAACTGTCTCTTGTGAAACAAGTCCTTCATGTATCAAAATGCCCTTATGTTTTTCGGAGCAGAGCTGAGCACTATGGAAATCAAAGAGACACACTATTGTTCTTATTTCGTGTTTTCCCCCGCACGATAAAATCACAATCTCGATCAGACTGCGATGTGCACGGCCACTTTTTTGGCAGTTTGAGAGGGAAAAGTCGAGTGTGCTCTCATGCAAAGTGTGATGTCACTACACTTTCTTCTTGCTTCATGCTGAACAACTGGGCCCATACTGACATGAGAGAGCATGCTTAGATTTCCTCCGATTAAGTTTGGATATCAACATTGCATTCTCATACCTAAAACTGACGATCAGTTTGTTTTCCTCAGCCAATAAATGTGACAAAAACAACTGTGGAAAATACAGTTGTTCACTATCAATGTGAACATCCATCGTCCAACAATTCTTAATAGTGTATGCTCTGAATATGACTTGAGAAGGATTTTTGTCCTCCTACATGGTGTAAGTGCTTCAATGGAGGATCTGTTCTGAAAAATTCCGCTGTGTGGAACCGCCTGAGGGGGTCAAGGGAGACAGCAGCATTTTTTTTTCCATCACGGGGTTATCTGCTGCAGTTCTTGCTGATTATCCAAGATCAAGCCAAAGGTAAACAACAAAATTAATAACTTTGAATTCTCAACAATATCTTTTGGAAATTTGGCCTGCAGGTTTTGATCGTAATGCAAATGACTGAAACCTTGTTTGAGCTGCATCGTAATGGAGCAAACCACTTTCACAGAAACTATGGAGAGTCATTGACAATGAAACAACTCCTAAATTCAAAATAGTGGATTAATGTAATTTGTTTTAATATGCATGTGTGAAGGTATGATTTATGTGTGTTTTGCGCCTTAAGGAATTTTAATGTCATTAACTCACAGGGACACATTTTAATTGCATTATCTCTCATGCTGTGATAAATCATGAGTCTGCTTGATTGATAACTGTAAGAAAAAGTATTTGTTATTGTGACTGCAAAGTGTTGAGCATTTATTAATATTCATGAGTAACTACACAGGCTCAGAAAACATAAACTGAAGCACTAGGAGTTCTGTTATTTGATGTGGTCAGGGAAAAAGATGTGACTCCTCACATGGAGATCACTGCCTTCGTTTTGTAATGGCCAAAACACCATGCATAAACAGTAAAAAAAAAAAAAAAAAAAAAAGTTCAGAGCGAATTCTAGTTTTCATCATGTGATTTACAAAGACATGTTGCTTGCTACTGTTTAAGATACAGCAATAAAGCTGGGAAGCTAGTATTTTTTTTAACAGTGATTTTATTTAACTTTTATTTATGGTTTTTTTTTTCAATGGGTTCTTAACTGATGCAGGGGAGATGCATTTTACAATGTAAAATGTGCCACTGGCTACTGCATAGGCTAATGTACTTACTACGTTTGAGATTTCTATGGACTGCTCCTCAGCTGTGAAACCTTTCCTGTGTGTCTTGTCCAGATCCCATCTGAGGTGACTTGTGTTCGGCTTGTTTCATTCTCCTTTGTGCCAGTCCTGAGAAAATTGCCAGCTGAAACCAAAGTCATCACAGCAGAGAAGGAGAGACAGTTGATGAGGAAATCAAATGAGGTGAGAGTATGGAATATGATTTCTGTTCCCTCTATGAACTGCACTATTGGTTTTTCCGCAGCATTTATTTAAATCGTCCCCTGAGCCCACTTATAATCAGCTCAGTTAGGTAATCTGCTCAATTAGATGCAGAAGATTTAGCAGCTAATGTAGCAGTCTGATTTCACACAAGGAGCACCAGCTGTTAGTATCGTTCTAGGGACAGAAAATGTACAATTCTGGGCAAAAGTTTTTGGCACATTAAATTTATTTTATTTAAAATTGGTCACAGAGGTAAATGTTTTGTTTTCTGTAAATAAAAAACAGTATAAAAACATTATAGTGATATACACACAGATTGCTACGGCCAAATAAAATAATAGGTGTGTTTCCTATTACACTGATTTGAAAAACAGGGAGGGTAGGTAGGCATTTTTTTTTTTTTTTTTGCTGAAAGTTTTTTTTTTGGTTGAATTTTTAGGGTAGGTTGGTGATAGCAATTTTCATCCCATTCCTATGATTAGTTCCAAAGATATTGGCGTTCAAAATCCCTATAAATTAACGTTCGAGATTCGCGGGGGAAAAAAGGGGGCATGGCCCCCAATTTTTGGGGGGCCATATCTCAGAAACCCCTTGGAGTAGGACCGAAAAATTTTGCACGTGTTCATTATGAATACAGAAGTACTCCCAAAATAAATTTGAGCCAAATCTGAGGTGGTGACCTGGAGACCTCTGGTTGACTTCATATGGAATGACCCAAACAATCTTATAAAAAATGTTTTCCTTTTGTTAAAGACAGGTGGCGCAAATAATAAATAACCTTTTCAGAGCCCTGATCTCGAGATCATTAATATCTGGGTTTACCTAGAGAGGCAGACACAAATGAGGCTGTGAGCCAGCAGAAGAGTTGAACCAAATTTTCAATTTGAGCAAACACTGTCAATGATCTTATATGTTCCTAATTTGTGTTCCTAATTTTTAGACAAATGAAAGTCATTTCAAATACTGAGTTTTTGTAGTTCACCGCTCTTATTAGTACATTTTTCAATACTTCAAAACCTTTCATTTCATGATTTTTGGAAGCATGTTCACATCACGAACCTAATTTAAATTTGCCTGAAATTTTTGCGCAGTTCTGTATTTACTATAAAAGAAGAACTTTAAAGGTCCCCTATTATGTCAACAGGTGCACTGCCAATTAGTTATTACAAACCATTTCAAAATTTTTCCCCTCTTGACATCACATGGGGAAGTTACCAACCAGAGGCAAGAAGAGCTGATCAACTTCAGCCAAGCAGTCAATCAGATTTCATTATTCTGGGTGGTCACTCCCCCTCATGATGTCAGGAAGGGGAGATTTTGAACTGGCTCATAATGACAAATTAGCTGTGCACCTGGGTGGCATAATAGGGGACCTTAATTGAGGGGCAAAATGAGACATATCCCATCTCCCACTTTTTCTGACGTGGATCAATTGTTATACGGCAAATTGGTTATTCATGGACTAAAACATTATTAGAAAAATAAAATAAATTTGAGACAGGGATAAAGTAAAATGTTTATTTTTACATGTCCTCCTAATTGGATGTACTGCAAATACTCTCACAGAATTCTGTCAACACTAAACAAATTTAACTTAAAAAATCTGTTTAAGAAAAATTGCCTTACAAATTCAAGTCAATACTGCTAGAGGTCAAAGCAGCTTTCACCACAAGATTTGCTCCTAAATATCTGGTGAAAACCATATGACCCATTGTTTTTCCATGGACTGTGTGTTTTATAATTACATTTTCTAAAGAAATGAAATCCCCATCTCAGAAAGCAATACCCAGTTGATGCAATCTAGATCTAAACCTGAAAATAATTTGGAGTCACATGCAATGTGAAAACAAAATTTTAATTCACAGAAATTGGAGTTCGACACATCTCAAAACCAAATTTGCATTTATTGTGTTGAAGTTGTACACACACAAGTTTTTGTTGGATGCACCAACCTAAAAATACAAGACCAGTCCAGAGTATACTTTGAGTCCGTTAAAGCACATCGTTTTTCATGAAATATAAGAAGTTTGTCCGCTGGAAATAACATCTGACAGGATAGGAGCTCAATTGTTAGTGGTTCAAAAAAAAAAAAAAACAAAAAAGAAAACAGAAGAGTGTCCTAAATTTTGGGATTCATAGAAAAGCAGCGTTGGGCAAAATAAACTGGTGAACTAATTCTTTCCATCTTTACGCTAGTTTGTGACAAACTGGACAGAGAAGTCAATGGGGAGCAACCTTCTGTTTTTCTGCGCATATGTGGAAAATCAATAGCTGTGTTGGCCTGAACTTTCAAAAATTATACGACTGCCGGTCGGAAAAAGTTAACATGAGCCTGTCCAGCAATTATTACTTGGCTATTTTAAAGATATTCAGGAATAAGTCTTCTTTTGTAAAATTAAAGATGTTTATTTGTTTGAAATTGCTTAAGATGTGCGGGTGTTCTCAAACTTTTGACAAGAGCTGTGTAGCTGGACAATATGCTATCCACACATAAGAATCCATTATGTAAACAACAAGCCAGCTGTAGATTAAGAGATGACAGGGATGCATATCTGCTTGCTTATAAACCAATTGTATCCCAGAATTCTCGACAAAGGGTACTGGAATGTGTAAGTGGAACCAACACACCAACTGCATACAGTATATCCATGCCGTAGTGACCATTAACATTCTCTGCCTTCAAGACAGTGTGACTAAACTGTATGTAAACAAAATGTTTTATGCATATTTAGCAAAATATTTTTCAAATAATATTATGAAATATAGTACCCTGTGAGGTTCTCAGTGAATGTTTTGTTTTCCATCTCAGAGTTTATCGTATATGGCTCAGTGAAAATGAATGGCTTGTAATCGAGATGAAAAAAAGACAAACAATAAAAGAAAAATCAAGAAGAATCACTCTGTTTTTCAGATAATGGGATTTTCTTCCCATGACGGAACCTTTGTAAGCACTGGAAAGCTATAATTACAGTATGCTTCCATTGAAGAATTGGAATGACATGCTTACAAAGGGTTATTAAGTCAAATTGTTGAGCCCATGAATGTAATTAAATGCCTAGAAATGCCACAGCTGCCACTGCAGTTACTATTAATATTTGTTTACTAGACATTCGCTCATGCAATTTAAATTCCATCACTTGCATGTTATGTATACCTTTCTCAAGAGTACAACGGCAATGACCCACTTGGGAAGTTTACATTCAAACCTTCAGCTAGGGTCCAAGGCCGGTATTGAGGAGCCCATATGCACATAACGCAAACCAGGGAAAGATTTACATGCCCATCCAACCACCCCAACTCCATCCTGGCAAACTTTTTCTCTATATATTGACATTATGTCACTTCCTCCTCTGCTGCATGGTCATCGTATCTGAAAACACTACTTCTGTCAAACTGATCAGCAATACTAATCAATGATAACGATCCACTCAACCTACTAGTTGGTACAGTCGGGCTCTACTGGCTCATACCCATTACGCTGATAACTGATGCCATTCAACCCATTCAATTGACTGATAACATTTGAAGCCAGTGCATTCAAGCAATAATGAGTGCACCTGTAATATTGCCTGGGTAGAGGTAAATTTCCATCACTGGGAAATTTTTGTGAGATTTTGTGAATTTTTATCTTGTGCTCAAAGCGGAGGTTGACCCAAAGTTGAAATTATGGTATTCTTCCACTTATGTGGAGTTCTGTGCGGGTGAATTTACTGAGATTTAATAAGTCTTCCAGTTGGGGAAAGGTCCTGATTATTCTGATGGAAAGGAAATGTCTACATTAATGAAAGTAAAAAAAAAAACCTAGATATCCCATTTTGTGTGCATTTTTAAACTACTCTTATGAGACAAAGAAACAGTGGACACAAAGGCTGTTATGCCAACCTAATAACAGCATGAACAGAAGCAAAAACCCACACAAACATACTCTATATTGAAACAGATGACTGTCATTTGCAAAGCAGCGGTTCTGCCGTAATCTGGTCTAGGAGGGGGGCTATAATTTTTTTATTATTGGCAGGCATAGCGGAGTATACCAGCTGGTGTTTCAGCTCCTCGAGTCAGATATTGGGAGCAGAACTGATCAGAGGAATAGGAGTTTAAATTACAGGGGAAAATTCAGATTCCTGTTATCATCAGCGCAATTATTGAATTACACCAAAGCCCTGGAGCAAAACATTCATGCCTCATGTAAATGCTCAGTATGACTGGGTAATTAGCAGCTGTCACAAATTAGCAGACCACAGGTATGCCACAGGTGACACATCATGTGCCATACAAATAAGAGACAGAAAAATTAAACACTGATTTTTCATTTCATATTTAGCTGGGGCACAAGTGTGAACTGAGATTGATGATGTCATCTTGGCAATGTCAAAGATTTGTACACATCAGGAAAGAAGGGCTCACAGGTGTTTGGTACACCAGAAGTGATGATGGACCACAAATTTTTCATAGTGAATTTCAATTTAAATAAAGGAAAAAAATCAAGAGTGCACAGAAGTCAAAACAAATATAATGAAGGTGCTCTTTGGTGGGGGACTCAAAAGTTCAAAGAAGAGAGGTCCAAGGCACACTCTTGGTGAAAACTTAGAAAGTCTTCATTCAGATGGTTATTTCACGGTAAAATTCTCAAAAACATGGACAGTGTCAGAATAAAGCTGGGTAACAACCCACGCATAGCATCACAAATAGCCTTCTGCAGGGAATAACTCTCAGCGCTTAGTTTCCCCTTTAGTAAATAAAGGATTATTGTTAACACCTGATGATTGCAAACACCTGAGCAAGAAACCATTAAACCCACAAGTGACTATCGCAAAGTTTGACCACTAGATGGCTATACAGAAAGTATAGAGGAGAAAAGAAAAGGAGAACAAAATTAGAAAACATGAATATATGGATGACAAGACAGTGGTGTAGCAGCACAATAGATTGAATGTCCGACAGTAACTTGATGGAAATGTGGAGAACAATGGAAAACATTCCTACATTCCTACGCCACTACACACACTGAAGAAACATCAGCTAAAATTTGTAATTTTGTTGGTGCATGACATTTTTGTCTCCATTTTAGTCATTAACAAAAATATGAACACTTTTCATTGGTTTTTCAATCATTTTCAATGAATGTTATTTAGCTATTGCCTCCTTAAACAAATACTTTATATGAGACCTGCTAGGCCAGGGCCCAAGAAATGGAAGGGAAATTCGTACCCTACCTGGCCTTGGCAAGCGAATCAAACCTCTAATCACGATAACTGGGCAGTTTGGAGCACTAATAAACACAATATTAACTATTCACATTCACACAAATAACGGCTGCACAAGTCAGACTTGTGAGAGCCAAGCTAGGTTTCTGTGTAGCCCAAACATTCCACATCACTGCATGAGTTAGATAAGTTTTAACACTAGAATGTTTTTTTGACAAAGAAGAACCAATATTTGGTGTCTTCAGACAATAAGAATTTAATTGCTTTAAGCAAAAAAAAAAAATCTAAATTTTATCATTAAATGCATTCTTGTATTCTAAATCTTAAATCTCCAATTCAGTGTCCATTTAAACTTCAGACAAAAATGTGTGCTTGCTAGGTACTCACATCCTGTTGCCAACTGTCTTGCAGAAGTAAAATGGTCTAGCCGCAAACAAAAGCAGCTGCATGTAAAACAAAGTCCCATGCCAAAGGACTGGAGCAATGTTAGGTTAATTAGCTAGCTAGCCAGATAGCATTATAGCTTGCTAAGGTAACGCCTTCTGATTTTCCCTCTTCTGCTGCACATCGCACAAGGAGACAAAATTAGGAATTTACTTCAGGCAGTATTGCCCTCGCCTCATCTTCCCGTCTAGTTTCTTCTTTTCTCCCATTTTGTGTTGATTCTTTGATGACGGCATTTTCAGGGAAGTCAATTTGATTGATCGTCTTATTTCCCATAAATCTACACAAAAAGTAAGCAGGTGGAAGGATATTTTCCATAATATAAACAGAAAAATGCAGCATATCTTCTACAATTTCAATAACAAATTGAATTATCTAACGTAGATCCCTAAATATTTACATGATTATTTAACATTGATGAATTGAAATCTTAAAATTGTTACTTCCCATGACTGAGATCTATTTGTGTTTGCTGTCGTTTGTAATGTTAAATAATTGCAATTGTATTATTATTGTATAGAACAATAAGTACCACTTTAGAGTAGCTACCCTTCACAGGTTGGCCCATTTGCAATTTTAATTTTAGTGTTTCAGCGAATGATCATGAAGAACGAAACTATCAAATGTTTGAATTTCATTCACTTGCTACAATTCATACTAATTGCTACTCATCATCTCAGTGCACTTCCTGAAACCCACCCAGTTCTAGTGGAATGGACATTGATACGAAGTGAGGTATACAGTAGATAGCTATGTTAGCAAGCCAGTTCGCAATCCTGTCCATTAAGCATCGTTATGTGCAGAGTTGTTTACTTGAAACAAGGTTAGAAACGTGACTGTAGCCGAGATGTTCACTCCAAACTGGACCATTGACTACCTATGAACTGGACAAAGCCGCAAACCCAGCATTACACTGGACAGGATTGTGCTACATACGATTCTGCATTTCTTTAATTTTCCCCACTGATCCAAAGTTGGTTGGGATATTTTTGCTATGTCTAAAAGTTGGGCGAGATATGTCCCTACCCAAATCTACGCCTATGGAAAAATGTGAGGTACCCCTTTCATTCCACAAAAAGGAAATGGAGACTATTTAAAATTCTGAGCAGCTTGTACTGCACTGAAATACTCATGCCCAAAATGGGACTGTGAGAGAATGGTAAATGTGTAAAAAAAGAGGCGCTAGTGAAGGATCACAGAATACTTGTCATGGGAATGTGAAAAAATGAAATAGTTACGGCTCAGCCTAACTAAATATGTCCTCAATTCAAAAAAAAAAAAAAAAATTACATCCCACTAAATCCTCAATCATGTATTCTTGGGGATCTGAACAGCCACAATAAACTTTCATGTAAAACTAAAAATATGCTGCTGGTCTGAGAGGAAAAAAAAACTGCTTGGATACAAGTAAACAAATACTATGACAGAATCATCATTGCAGCAATTTATATGTTTCAGCTCACAGTAATTATTCTAACTCTAACTGGTACAGCGTGCAGGTTCTCATTTCCGAAAAAATTGTGCTGGAGGACGCATCCCTTGGCGGCGGAAAAGATGTTACTGCGTTTTGAAAGGGGCAAATTACAGGCCTGTATCATGCAAAGAAAACAAAAAATAAAAAAACAAGAATGATGAATCATTTTCACACAGGAATTGGCCACCACATAGTCCTGCTCTTAACTGTATCCAAAGTTATTGGGTCGTGCTCAAGAAGACGACAGAGTGGTTCAACTATCCTGTCCCCAAGACAAGATCTTGTGCCAAAAATGAATGCAACTCTGATTGAAAATAAAAGTTTTGACGTTGCATACAGTTGTTGAAGCAATGACACAACACATTTGCTGTATAGTCAAAGCTAAAGGGGTTCCAACTAAATATTTGAGTATGCCTCTTTTTTTGGACAAACAGTTATTTTTCTTTCAATATGTATGGTCACAAAAAAAGACAATAATGAATACATGGATTGACTCAAACATAGCAGTTTATAAAGAACTGAGATGATTAATATGGAAACAACTGCTTCAGTCCTGCAAGGTGAACAACAAAAATGTACTGAAATTTATGGTTCCAATAGAAGAATCCATCATCTCTTTTCAATATTTACTTTAAAATTACAACAGGGCACACTTTTAATTGATGAAATGTTAACAAGGTAAAATTGCCATGTTGTCTTAAGAAATAAGTTGCAGGGAAGCGGAGGGGAGTGGATTCCCACATGGAAAGAATCTATATGAACATATATGCGCATATATGCAACCTATATGCCGCATATATGCTGCATATATATGATATATATGCATATAGTACATATATGCCAGATATAGGCCAAATTCAGGTACATATATGCGCTTATAGAGGGCATATAGGTCTCCTATATAGCTCATATACCCAGTGGCAGGTTCTGTTTGTCATACCTATTGTATAGTTCATATCTCACTTTTGCAACTGTCATACATGATGCTTAGCTCATATTTTTATTCTCAAGGTAATATCTGCATATTAGTCCAAAGTCCCTTACAGAAATAATAAGAATTTCACGCAATAACTTAGTAATTGCATGTGAACATGAGAAATTGGCATCACATTTGATCCTAAATTCATGTTGACATGTGACAACGGCATGTTATGTGTAAACCAGTCATTATTAACTATGGCAAGTGAGAGGAGACAAAAAGCTATGATATCAACACAAATATCAAATACTATTTGTTACATTTTTTTCAAACATTAACAATAACAAGGTCATCAATTCTTTCTTGACCACACTTATTTCCATTCTATGAAGATTGAGTTGTGTATTGTGGAAGAGAAGGAAATGTATAAAAACAAAATGGTTTGATTGTTTAATTTCATCAATTAAGCATTTTTTCAAGTTTAAGTCACTGCCAGATTCACCACATTGGATAAAATTGGATTCACATCATTACAGCTCATACACATCCACTGAAAGGTTATACACTACACTGTTACATCCACCAAATGCAATGTTTTCTATCTTGTCTGTAATGCAGTTTCTAGATGAATATGGCTCAGAGGTCCTTAGTCTAAATGTAGCAAAATAAAACAAAAATAACAAAATAAAAGTACACAGAAGAGCATACATTCAAGTAAACATGCCTTTCAAAAGTCATTTTCATCCCCACATCTATTTGAGCATTTCACTGTGGTTAATGAATTTGAAGACAAAGTCTACATTTCTGTTCACAGTTTTAATAGACAGACACTTGTCTTTTATTTGAGAGGCTGTATAGCAACTAAAGGTCCCAGACTTTTTCCTACAGGGATGAAATAACAAGGATTCTTAAATTCCCACACGGAAAGAGCCTATATAAACATATAGGTTTTAATCTCCGCCTTGTATCCACCAGCAGTGGTTGGAAGCTCTTTTCAGAAGTAGCGCGCAATTGGCCAATGCGCTACAGGGATGCAAATTACGAAGGGCCTGCTGGGAAGGGTTTTGTAGATTAGAGTTCCCCTAGGCGCATCCTGTTGGCTAGACGGGCGCTAATATATGAGATTCTGACCATCATGGTTAGCCTGTCCTCACGTTCTTTGCTTGCAGAATTTCACCCATCAAATGTACAGAAAGCAATTGCTAACAGTCACGGGTTGTATGCAGTCCCCCGCATGATTCCCCATATTGTCAACAAGTGGCCGCATGTGCGAATAAGCTTTAGAACTTGTTCATAGCTCCCAAATTGAATATCCCAGATTCGGGTGGGATTGGTAATGCCGAATAAAAAATAAAAGAACATGGAACTTTTGATTAGCCGTTTTGATATATTATAGGTACATATATGTGCATATAGGTGCATGTAGGTCCATATATGTACCTATAATATATGAAAACAGCCAATTTTATGTATGTCGCATATATGCGAAACCTATATCTGGCCCTATATTAAAACCTATATGTTTATATAGGTTCTTTCCGCGTGGGTTGATTTCAACAAACACCAGACCACTCAAGCATAGATTTTCCCTGAACTACCTGTTATTGAATGCATGCAACTGGAAACTGTATTATATACTTGCAATTTATGTCTTGGGACTATGGGCCCTATTTCAAAGAACTGAACACAATCAGCAAATGCAAGACACAATGGTGTCGCAGATCAGAAATGGGCATTATGGCAACCCTGGGGGAAGGTGGAGGTCTGACAATAGAAGACAGAACTGCAGACCTGGAGCAATGTTCAAACTTAAATTGGGTTTTTGGATAATAGCTATGAGGTGGGGAGAGGGTGAAACAATTCAGGTTTTTCTCCAGTCAGAGTCATAGGGTTGTTGGCTCCTCTACTGTCTGGAGAGATAAAAGGGAATAGAGGTGAGACAGGTGAGGGGGAGCAGGGGTCTAGCCGGAGGAGGTCTCGTTTACTGCCAAAAGTGTCTGTCTTAACAAGTCATTTTGTCTTAATATAAGACCTAACTTCCGTGTTTTTCTCTCTCAAGTAGAAAATATGACCTTATATTAAGTTACCATGTGCTTGACAAGTGAAATTTTCTTATCCTATCGGCTAATCTTGAAATAAGTCAAAATGATCTCACCCCATTGGCAAATTTTTGTCTTACTGAGAAAAAAGGTGATAGAAATAAGTTTTTTAAGTCTTAATACAAAACTGAAGCACTAGGGAAGGTGGACTTATTTTTCAGTTTTCGAAGTGTTCCAGGTTACCTAGGCTGATGGGAAGAACAGTCATGGGCTTTCCCAAACATTCTCTGTAGTTCAGGTATTCCTTGGCCGTTTCTCAAAGCGTAGGCTGCATCCTTCAAAGGCTGCATTTTTAGACCGCTACGTCATTGCGGGCTGTTCCTTTGAGAAGGCGCTTTCGCGTACAGCCGAGAAATGCTGCCTTCATCTCGGCTGATATCACACGGAATTGTTAACATTGAAACTGGGTGTAACCATTCCGTCTGATATCGGGCAAGATGTTGGCAGCATTTCGCTTCAGTATTTGACAGCACCATCACAATGGAACAGCCCTACGATGATGTCGCGGCCTAAAAATGCACCCTTCTAAGGATGCAGCCTACGCTTTGAGAAATGGCCTGAGTAACATTCCTTGTAACTCCTCCTCTGTTCTTCAGGTAGACTGACTCCACCAAACTGAAAAGAATTGGCCCTGAGCCACTTACAGAACCACAGTGAAGAGATAGGTCTGCTCTCCATGATTCTCCGGGCTCCTCTCTCGCTTCCTGTGTCTGCAGGGCTCAAATATATGTTGCTGCTTATGATTAGCGAATTGGTTTCCGGTGTGTCCATGTCCAGGCGCCGTCTGGCTTCAGAGTATGAGTGGGGAAGTAACAGTGATTAATTACCACCCCTAAATAGAAGGAGCGTGTCTGCCCAGGCTTAACCCCCTGTGTGTGAGCCCAGGGGTTGCCACAGCGTGTTTGACTCCACTCCGTTAATTTTGTGACAAGAAGCAATTGCTCAGCTATAGCATTGTTGTCAAAAAGGTTGGACTATGATGAAATAATTAACAGTGAGTGTGGTGGAGGTTTGGTTCCACTAATGCCAATCAGATTAGCTGCTGTCATTCCATATAAAACCAGCGTATTACTGCCTTAGCAAACTGGGAATTTTGTCAGGTGAAGAACAAGCGTTAACTTGCGTTATCGCCGGCTACTTCAGTCCTCCCAGAACGGCATTCCAATGTAGTAATGCATGGAGGCATTTGGGGGATAGAGGTTATTCACTAGGTAAAGTGTTTTGCATGAAAAGATGTGGGCAATTTAAACCGTATATAAAATGGCACTGGAGGTATTAAAACTGTAACAATCAACATTATGTGTGAGGGCTAATGTTACAAAATAAAGAAATTGATTAAGGTTTCCCATCATTGATAAATTTGACTCTCTCTCACTTCAATAAAAGGCAAACATGGAAAAATAAACCACAGAAGACTGTTTTCAACCCCCATGTATCGGATACAGAAAAACCACAATCCTACACAAAGCCCGCTATACGTTTTAATTCCAAACCACGCGTCAAAACAGAGAAAAGATTGCTAAGCATGTTCAATCATTAGTCTTCAATCATTTGTTGCATACATCAAAGCCACTTCTTTCCACAGTCCAACAGAAAAGATTTTCAATTCTGGAATGAAAAACAGAGGCACTAAAACAATCTGATGGAAGAAACAAGAAAAAATCCACATGTAATCAAAAACAAGAGAAAGTTCTTCAATCAGACAAAAAAATACAAATTACCCTTGAGGCCTGGTTGACAAGAAAAAAAACAACAATAAGGGGAAAAAAATAGATCTCACAGGGCGTAGAGGAGGAAAACTTACGTTCTCTTAAATAATGAGTATTATAGGATGCATCCATGTCTCTCTCTCACCTGCTACTTCCCCTCTTTTACTTCGCGAGCAGGAGCTGTTTGCCAGACCGCTGTACGTCGGTTCAGCTCATTGTTTTGACTCTGAGCTATTCTTCTCTGCCATACCTGCAGAAAAAAAGATAACAAAAAGACATTGCACAAATTCAGCGCTTCAAACAAAGAATGGAGATGCATAATTATGAGTCTCATCCCTATTTGACGTAATGAAATTCAATGCCAAGGTTATTAATATGATAGTGCATCCTAACAAATATCACGTTTTGCCTTAGTCATGTGATGAGACAGAATTATTAGCATTCCTCCCCACACACACACACACACACGCACACGCGCACGCACTCACACTCACACACACACACACACACACATACACAATATTCACATGATCTTCACATATATAAACATACCACTTCACCCACCCCCATGCCCCTTCCCATTACATCTCTCCACCATTTTGTGGGCAGTATGTATAGAGTACATAACAAAAATAATCATGAGAAGGAGAAGATAAGCTTTTATTTCCCCGGCGAACAGCTCCTCAGGCTGTGATTTGGTCCCATTAAATTAGCATAGAGCAACAGCTTGTGTTAGAAGGTGGTCTGGGTCAGTCAAAACGCAAGCGATGTCTTTGACACAAAAATTGCAATGCGCCAGCTTTGTTCAGCAACACACCCCCCAATGTGGTGTACAACCCACAGTGCCAAAAATGTGTTTATGAAAGAGTAAGAAAAACTAACTTGGATTAAGGCAGTAAATATGCCATTTGCGACGAATGAAAATGTGAATAACGCTACCACCCCGCGTATTTCCATTTGCGAAGGCGCAAAAATAGACCCCTATTTCCCCATAATTCTATTAATTTGATGAGGAGGTCATCTATTGAGGAGGTCGTCTACTGTCTATGCCTGTATGTTTTGTCTGAATATGCCTGTCTACGTCATCATGTTTTGTCCTCCGTCTTCTATGTTTGTGCATTTTGATCCTGTCCATGTTTATGTCTGCCCATGTCTGAATCTCTGGTCCTGTCCATACCTTATCATCCTTTAATCTATGTCTTGTTTATATCTGTAAGTCTTACTTGGTTTATGTTTGTCTAAATCTGCGCAATCTGGCTCTCCAGTCTGAGCCCTGTCAATGTTAGGCCCCTTTGGTTGCAATAGTAGCCTGTTCTGCTGTGTCTTGTTTTGTTTTTTCCCTCAGAGAAGAGGCTTCACCATGTTTTTTTTCCCTTCATAATTGTTCCTTCAAAAAAATTAATTAAATAAACCTGACCTCGGAAGAGGTAAGACAAAAAGTAAAATGAGTCATTTTGATGCAACATTGCACTTCAATCAATTTTATTCAATTGTGGACACGGTACTTGTTGCTAATTTTAGTTTTCTTTGTTTGAATTATCTGATTCACCTGATTACTTCAATGGTGCACGGATCACTACACTAGATAGAGTGAATACTTGTTTTCAGTGGTTCCAACCATCAAACTTGTCCTAAAACAACTCATGTTTAAAAAAAAAAATCATAGGCGTGAATTTCTGGTACACATGGTACATTGTGTGAGAAAGACAGCTTTTTAGTCGCTGTAACATTTATTCTTTCACTTTAATGGAGCTAGTGACTCCACTTCAAGTCTTAATGCTAAGTTACCACAAAATGCAACCCATAGGAACCAAACCTTTGGACGAATAGAGGTGAAAATGAAAATGTCAAACATATATTGTCTCCATCTGAGGGAGTGGGAAGAAAAGGTATTTTTTCCCAAAGCTTTGGAGTATTCCCTCAAACAAAAATATCTTCAATAAATGTAGTTTCTGCCACATAATTACATGCTTTTGGCTAATATTAGACAGCATTTAGAGATCTTGCTTTGATTAGTCATTGATTAAAATAGGCAGTACTTTCTAAAATGATCCTGCAGGCTAGACAGAATTCAGGCACCACGCAAAATTAAGGTACTACTTGTCTGAGACCTCTTCTTGCAGATTACAAAATGCTTGAATGAATATTCATTAGCTGTGACACAATTATCTTCCTCAAACACACTCTAAAATTGTTATTCAGAACAATTACTGCAACACCTTTTTACACTTTGTTGCAATTATGGTTGGGGTGGAAATTAGAAACAAAACAAGGAAAAAATAAAATAAAACGACCACTGAGACCATCAAGCGACTGTTATGAATGAACTGATGTGGATGCAATGAAGTTTCCGTAGCCAGTCATGCGGCTGGCAAGACGCTGCTGTGAAACTCACAGATGGCCAATTGTTCATCATGATGAGAAGATTATGCTTTTATTTGATTATATGCTAATTTAAATTCTGTCACTGCTCCAGTCTTCCAAGAAAAGGCTGTCCACTGGGACCGAATTCAACTCAACAGTGAATACTTCTATGGCCAAGCATGTAGACAAATGTACAGCAATATGGAGCTATGTCCATATGAACTGTCTATTGCATATAAAACAACTGTAACCATTAATAAGAAACGTTCTATTTGATTTTGCTGACAACTTTAATATGTTTGTTAACTGAAACAGCAAATTGATGGGAGCATTCTGTAAATATCACCTGAAGTAGGAAAGGATAACTTAGCTGACAATAAGTTTTTAACAGAGTGGTGAACTGCAATGAGGCGGAGAATTCTGTGTTACGGTACTTTCAGTTCTTCGTCTTATTCTCTGGATTGCATTTTGTGTATTCACTAGGGTATAGGAAGGCAGCAAGAAGCTGAAAAAGGGCAGACTATGTCGGGAGACGGTGTGTTCAAGGCGGAATTCGTACGTGTCGGAGGGGATGCAGATGAGGGGGATCCCCGCCTAGCCAGGGACACCACATTCAGAAAAGAGGCGCACTCTCAGGTTAGAGGTCTTTTACTTTTTTAAAAAAACATACATCAGCATATTGTGGAAGGAATCACCCACCCCCATTAGACAGCAGTGGTTAGTTATTTGCAATCGCAGTCACGTGCTTGCACAACCTCCTTTGCCAGTTTGGGACAGTATAGACATTCAGTGTCTATACTGGGTCATTCCACGCCAAACTGAACGGGGCTCCCGGCCTTACCCCCTCCGATTTCCGTGAAACCTATTTTAAGAATAGCCTTTAGGACCAATAATAAGTTGCCCAAATTTCAGCGCTAACGGTGAAACAGTTTTTGAGATACACGCCTTTGAAATTTGCCGACCACGCCCATAGTGCCATTTGGTACCATTTGGTGTATGGTAATGTCGACAGTTAAAATTTCCTGAAAAAGTTTCATACAAGTAATCTCTTATCCTTTATGTCCATGTATACCAAGTTCCATCGAATAGCCGAAACTCCTTCAGGTAAAAATTGATAGGACAATTATCCTTGATCACAATAAAAATGCTAATTAATCCAATGAGTGTTTTTTATCTTAAAAAAAAAAAAAACCATAGAAGTTAAACAGATATTGGTATCAGGTTACACTAGACAACAATTAAAGCCACGTTTCATAGTATTTAAAATAAATTGGTGCATTAATATTTCTAATTAAAAAAAAATATCAAGACTTCAAGATGAGCAATTTTAAGATGCTTTATTGATGTCGCTGGACAATTTGTAATATAGAGAGATCATAAATTTCCCAGTAAAGGAGATAGGACAATTCGGTTTCACTTCGTAAATATGTTTTTCAGGAGTACAACCAGATTGTTTGAAGTAAACTTCAGTAGCATTTGATGTTTAATTTACATTTTGGGTTTTTGGTCATGTGGTGTATTTCAGACTTTTGTTTTAGTCAAGCCAAACCGAAGTCAAGGGGCTAAATGCGTTTTGGTACTTACAAAGTCGATATACAATGTATCTGTTTACGATCCGTGATATTTTAGGGCTTTCAGTAGAAAACTATCAAAAGCCACCCCTTTGGATTAATTAGCATTTTCATTGTGATCAAGGATAGTTGTCCTATCAATTTTTACCTGAAGGAGTTTCAGCTAGTCGATGGAACTTGCTATACATGTACATAAAGGGTAAGAGATTACTTGTATGAAACTTTTTCAGCAAATTTTAACTGTCGACATTACCATACACCAAATGGTACCAAATGGCACGATGGGCATGGTTGGCAAATTTCAAAGGCGTGTATCTCAAACTATTGCACCATTGACGCTGAAATTTGGGCAACTCATTATTGGTCCTAAGGGCTCTTCTTAAAATAGGTTTCACGGAAATCGGAGGGGGTAAGGCCGGGAGCCCTGTTCATTTTGACGTGGAATGACCCATAGAACTAATGCAGTGAGTAAAGCAGCTGCTACCTAATCAGAAGATTCAGGTTTCAAATCCAGCCTATAGCATTCCCATGGGGAATTATCAATTAATGCGAGTATCTAAAATAGGAATACAGTAATCATAAATAGTGTATTATTTAATTCTACTATGTATCTGGGGGAAAATATTGGACAAGTGATCCTTGTACAATACTGGGCTAAAAGTGTCATTCATTATAATCTTTTTATGATCTATATCTCTGAGTTTATTTGCAGTATATTTCAAATTATACCTTCATGAACTAAAAATTTTGAATAAAATAAACTTGTGGTCTGCTCGGTTTACCACACTTACACTTAAAGTATACTTAAACTATACTTATAAACTTAAAGTGGGCCAAATTAGTCCTAAGAAGGACTGAAGTAGTATACTTACAAGTTTACTACCAGTATACTTGAAATATACTTGAAATTTACTTTTAAAATGAACTTGAAAGATACTTCTTTTTTTGAAAGGGTTGGTTTGAATTCATCGCATGTTTAGCAATGATTCACGTTTCAGAAGATCCAAGATGAGAATAATTGGCTCTGGTCGTGAATAAACTCCAGAACCCAGCACGTATGATTGAAGAGGATAGGTCTGGGACGGTGAGGAACACGCAGGGCTATTTAGTGAAATTATTCTTAATTGTTTTTTTTCTTTCTTTCCTTGTTTTGTTTAGAGGTGCATGCTGTTCTAGGTAAGCTATGCACTCTTTTCCAGTCATGTGTGCCATTCTTGTAAAACCAGCTCCCTGCCTTTACCAACGTTGTTTATGTGGCCCCTCAGCAAGTGCAAGGAGCTTCGGTGTGCAACTGTACATAGGTTGATAGCTTATATTAACAGCTAGGTAGGCCATCCAAATATTTAATTTTGGTCCAATGAAATGATTGAAGGGATCATTACAGCCCTGTGACAGCTGCAGGTACTGAATTTTCTTTTTCTTTTCTTTTTTATAAAAAACCATTTCATTTTTTGATTGCTATTGGGCTGTTAAGAGAATTTCACAAAAATGCTTCTGGGAAGTCTTATGCCACCCTGACACTTGCATGATTTTTGTTCCCGCAATGCCACGCAATGCGTCGTGGCAATGATTGAAGTCTTCGGGAACGAGCGTGAGGAGTGTGTGAAGGGTGTGGGGGTGCGTGCCATGTCGTAGAGCGAATTTTGAAATGTTCCAAAGGCACGCAATGTTCGTGCCATGTGCGTGCCACTTGCGTGAACCATGCGTGAACACTACGTGAACTTGGCGCGAACACTGCCGGCGGTGCGTGTCAATGCGTGCCGTGTTAGGGTGTTAGGTGTTAGGGGTGTTAGGTGTTAGGGTGTTAGGGTGTTAGGGTTAGGTGTTAGGGTGTTAGGGTGTTAGGTGTTAGGGTGTTAGGGTGTTGGGGTGTTAGGGTGTTAGGGTGTTAGGTGTTAGGGTGTTAGGGTGTTAGGGTTAGGTGTTAGGTGTTAGGGTGTTAGGGTGTTTGGTGTTAGCGTGTTAGGGTGTTGGGTGTTAGGGGTGTTGGGTGTTAGGGTGTTAGGGTGTTAGGTGTTAGGTGTTAGGGTGTTAGGGTGTTAGGGTGTTAGGGTTAGGGTGTTGGGGTGTTAGGGTGTTAGGGTGTTGGGGTGTTAGGGTGTTAGGTGTTAGGGTGTTAGGGTGTTGGGGTGTTAGGGTGTTAGAGTGTTAGGGATGTTAGGGTGTTAGGGTGTTAGGGTGTTGGGGGGTGTTGGGGTGTTAGGGTGTTAGGGTGTTAGGGTGTTAGGGTGTTAGGTGTTAGGGTGTTAGGGTGTTGGGGTGTTGGGGTGTTAGGGTGTTGTTAGAGTGTTAGGGTGTTAGGGTGTTAGGTGTTAGGGTGTTGGGGTGTTAGGTGTTAGGGTGTTAGGGTGTTAGGGTGTTAGGGTGTTAGGGTGTTAGGGTGTTGGGTGTTAGGGTGTTAGGTGTTAGGGTTAGGATGTTAGGGTGTTAGGTGTTAGGGTGTTAGGGTGTTAGGGTGTTAGGGTGTTAGGTGTTGTTAGGGTGTTAGGGGTGTTGGGGTGTTAGGGTGTTAGGGTGGGTGTTAGGGTGTTTGGGGTGTTAGGGTGTTAGGGTGTTAGGGTGTTAGGGTGTTGGGGTGTTAGGGTGTTAGGGTGTTAGGGTGTTAGGGTGTTAGGGTGTTAGGGTGTTAGGGTGTTAGGTGTTGTTAGGTGTTAGGGTGTTAGGGTGTTAGGTGTTAGGGTGTTAGGGTGTTAGGGTGTTAGGGTGTTAGGGTGTTAGGGTGTTAGGTGTTAGGGTGTTAGGGTGTTAGGTGTTAGGGTGTTAGGGTGTTAGGTGTTAGGGTTGGGGTGTTAGGGTGTTAGGGTGTTGGGGTGTTAGGTGTTAGGTGTTAGGGGTGTTGGGTGTTGGGGTGTTGGGGTGTTAGGTGTTAGGTGTTAGGTGTTAGGGTGTTAGGTGTTAGGGGTGTTAGGGTGTTAGGGGTGTTAGGTGTTAGGTGTTAGGATGTTAGGGTGTTAGGGTGTTAGGGTGTTAGGTGTTAGGGTGTAGGGTGTTAGGTGTTAGGGTGTTAGGGTGTTAGTAGGTGTTAGGGTGTTGGGGTGTTAGGTGTTAGGGTGTTAGGGTGTTAGGTGTTAGGTGTTAGGGTGTTAGGGTGTTAGGTGTTAGGGGTTAGGTGTTAGGGTGTTAGGGTGTTAGGGTGTTAGGTGTTAGGGTGTTAGGGTGTTAGGTGTTGGGTGTTAGGGTGTGAGGGTGTTAGTATGTTAGGGTGTTGGGGTGTTAGGTGTTAGGTCAGGAGTTGTGTCACGTGATCATGGCACGTTGTTAGCTTAAGGTGTTAGTTAGTTGTTAGGGTGTTAGGTGTGAGGGTGTAACCATTCGCGTTAAGATGGCAGGAACTTCTCACAAAGTGTTCAAGCACTGTTCGCGCATAGTTCAAATTTTTGGCCGCGCATTGTGTAGACAGTGCGTAACTTATGCATGTACAGTGCGCAAACAAGGCTCCGCTGCGTACCACCGAAATGACACGCCTTGCCACGACGCACTGTGCGGCATTGCGGGGACAAAAATCGTGCAAGTGTCAGGGTGGCACTATTCTGCCTTTAAAAGTTCATCTGGATTGTTTTAGGCCACTTTTATTCACAGTCTATCTGATGTTTTTTTCTTGTGAGGACGGGCTCATGCATCCACATCTTCAATCAAAGACATCCTTTTTTTCCCGGACAAAATGTTGCATTAAAAACAAACGTTTCAGATGCAAGTATCTGTTCATTGACAAGAAACAGGCAATATCTATGATAAATTTATCCAAGTATCTCTAATGTTGTGAGGAAATTAAAGGACTGAACTTCAGAGGGCAAGAAGATTGCAGAGCAGAGGCATCTTTCATCATTTCAAGAACACTGGCACTTACAGGAATGGCATCTTTGAGACGGCAATTCTGAAATGTGTCATATGCCAAATCACAAAGATGAAAAGTATTATTCAGGAATGTAGTTACAGTGCTGTGAAAAGCACTTTGCCCAGTTCCTGATTTTTCTCTGTTACTGCTCAGTACACAGGAAGGTTTCTGATCTGTGCACAAAATGTAATACTTGACAGATGCAAACAGCATTTTCACATACACCAATAAGCCAGAACAGTGAAAAAAAAAAAACAGCCAAATTGCTGACGGTCCTCTGAGTCCCGCAAATTAGCTCTGTCAAATTGTCATCCTCATGAATGTCCAGAGACTGGGTTTCCCAGCAGAATATTGCCAATAGCATCATGCTCCCTCCCTCCACCAGCTTATCGTCTTCCCACTATGTATTCGACTGCCATGTCTTACCCAGATAAATTCTGCGCAACATACCCAGCTGATGCACATGATGTAAAGGAAAATGGGACTCATTATTAGGCACTTTTGACAGTAGAAAGGGGTTATAATGGGCACTCTGCTACAAAGCGCCACAGGCAAGAGAGTCCTACTCATTGGTTCGGACCAGCCAGGATAACCCTTCTTGCCCTTCCGCATTAATGGGCCTTGGACGCCCCACACCCTGTTTCCATTTTGTGGTTTGTCCCCCCTCAGACCACTGTCAATAGGTACTCGCCATTAAAAGACTGGTACTCACCATTAAAAGACATCCTGCAAGCCTTACTGCTTTGGAGCTATTTGACCCTTATCAAAGACGTACAGGACCCATTTTCCCCGCATCCAGCACGTCAACTATGAGAACCGACTGTTTGTTTACTGTTGAAGGTCTGTTCTCAGACCCTGACATTTACCATTAAGAGAAAACCAGTGTAATTTGCTTCATCTGTGAGTGGCCTCACAGGTGCAGATGTTTGATCATTTTTTAAATAATAACTTCAAAATGTTTTTACGGTTTCCCCCTCCCTATGATTTTATTTTGAGATAAATAACAATTTAGTGCATCATAGATATAAGTCATGTTGAGCAATCAGTTATTACCTCGAGCTCCGTCTTAGTTCTGTAACAAACAATTTCACAAAAGTTATCAAGTTTTTTGATAATTTTATTTCTCCCTCTTCTTTGAAGTAAAAGCAAGTTCTTGTCGCTTGTCAGTTGTTTTTTACGGAAAGAGACAGCCCTCTGGACTTAGTGGTTGAATTTGTTTGCCACTTCCATTAACGTTGTTCAAAATGTTCGCAAGATGAGTCACAGGAGTGTTATTTAGCGACCGCAGGAAAGACGTATTGTACACTTCTTACAATTTGTTGGTTTCAAAAAAATCAGGACAGGCCCACCTCGCATTTTCACACCATTAAAGAGGATCTGGTGTGATTGGCTCCTTACTCTACCATTGCCGTTAGCTAAGTTTTAATTGCATACCATTTGCTAAGTCTGTCTGATTAGAGGATAGTTTCACTTATTTTGTGTGCTAGCCAGAAAACGCTTCCCAACATGAGCTAAACCATGAACACTGACTTGTTGCGCACTCAGAGCACGGGCTGAGATGACCAGACATGCTCTGCAACATCCTGCAAAACCATGCCCACCTGGGCGAAATACTGAGTTTTTAATGATTTTCGTGGAATAGAGGGGGAAGGGGTGAAGTGAGGGACAAAGGAGGAGCTTATCGTCAAGCCACACAGAAATTTAAAGAACAAAAACCGGGCAAAAACAGCAGGTTGGTTATAAAATGTAAGGTGGAAGACCTGCAAATGATGACTACCATTTCAAGGGGTCATTTTACTGAAAAAATATCCACATAATGTTGCTTAATGTACAACCTCAATTCCGAAATAGTTGGGACAAAGTGTAAATTGTGAATAAAATCAAAACGCAATGACTTTCAAATCACACCAGCCAGTATTTTATTCACAATAGAACAGAGATAACATAGCAAATGTTGAAACAGATATTTTACAGTTTTATCCAAAAAATGAGCTCATTTCAAATTTGGTGGCTGCTACAGGTCTCAAAAAAGTTGGGACAGGGGCCTGTTTACCATGGTGTAGCTTCCCCTCTTCTTTTTATCACAGAGTGGAGGCGTCTGGGCATTGAGGAGACAAGTTTCTTGAGTTTAGCCTTTGGAATTTGATCCCACTCTTGTTTAATACAGGCTTCCAGCTGCTGGAGAGTTTTGGGTCTCCTTTGACAGACTTCTCGTTTAATTATGCGCCAAATGCTCTCAATCGGTGAAAGATCAGGACTGCAGGCAGGCCAGTTCAGCACACGGACTCGTCTACTACAAAGCCATGCTGTTGTAATAGCTGCAGTATGTGGTTTTAGATTGTCCTGCTGAAATACACAAGGCCTTCCCTGGAATAGATGTCGTCTGAAGGGGAGCATATGTTGGTCTGAAACCTTTATATACCTTTCATTATTCATGGTACTTTTTAAAACATGCAAGTGTCCCACTCTTTATGCACTAATGCAACCCCATACCATCAGAGAGGCTGGCTTTTGAACTGAACGCTGATAACAGGAGGGGTGGTCTATCTCCTCTTTAGCCCGGAGGACACGACGCCCATGATTTCCAACAAGAATGTCAAATTTGGACTTGTTCGACCACAGGACACTTTGCCACTTTGCTACAGTCCATTTTAAATTAGCCTTGGCCCACAGAACACGGCGGCGCTTCTGGATCATGCTCAACAATGGCTTCCTTTTCGCATGATAGAGTTTTAGGTGGCATCTGTGGATGGCACAGCAGACTGTGTTTACAGACAGTGGTTTCTTGAAGAGTTCCTGGGCCCATTTAGTAATGTCAATGACAAAATCATGCCGGTGAGTGATGCAGTGGCGTCTGAGGGCCCGAAGATCACGGGCATCCAGTAAAGGTCTTCGGCCTTGTCCCATACGCACAGAGATTTTTCCAGTTTCTCTGAATCTTTTGATGATGTTATGCACTGTCGATGATGAGACCTTCAAAGCCTTTGCAATTTCACGTTGAGGAACATTGTTTTTAAAGTATTCCACAATTTTTTTACGCAAGCCCTCACAGGTTGGAGAGCCTCTGGCCATCTTTACTTCTGAGAGACTCAGCTTCTCTAAGACATCCCTTTTATAGCCAATCATGTTACACACCTGATGCCAGTTAACTTAATTACTTGCTAAATGTTCTTTCAGCTGATTCTCTTATACATTAATTGCTTTTTCAGCCCTTTTTCACTTGTGTCCCAACTTTTTTGAGAACTGTTGCAGCCAGAAAAATTGAAATAAGCTCATTTTGTGGATAAAAATGTAAAATATCTCATTTTCAACATTTGAAATATTATCTATGTTCTACTGTAAATAAAATATTGGCTCGTGATCTGAAAGTCATTGCATTTTGATTTCATTCACAATTTACACTTTGTCCCAACTATTTTGGAATTGGGGTTGTAGCTTTTTGAAAGCTTGTTAGATGAAAAGGTGGAGAAAAAAGTGTTAAATTTTTTTATTTCCTCTTTTGATCTCTCATATATCTTCCTTTCCTTCTCAGTTAAAACTGCTTTCTGAGCACATGACGCAAGGCCAACTCACTCCTCCACAAATCACTGGCCCCTCAGAAAGCACAGCTTATCACATTGTTCACACAAGTCCAGCAACGAAACAAGTTGTCTTGGAAACTGCAAATGACAAACAGTGCCCCAAGGACATACGTGGCTGTGACGCCTCGTTTGGCAGCAAGGCCTCTCCGGATATCCTTTTGAGCCATTTGTCTGATAAGAGGAAGATTCCAATTTCAGATCATGTGGCGACTCACTCTACTGAACTCATGGAAACACCGACCACCTCCAGAGAGTCAGTACTTTCAGAGGACTGGTTCAGCCCTCAAGTTTTATCCACTGAGGGATCCCTGGCATCGCTCAGTCGCACCATCTCTCCCTGTTCCTCCGTCAGATCTGGGGCGTTCACCCCTTCTGTTATAAGAGTCAAACGCCACTCCCTTGCCCCGGGCTCCAGCTTGGCTATAAACCTACCACCCTGCCTCTCTCCGGGCTCCAGCAGTTCTGCCCCGTCACCCTGCCCTTTGTCCCCCAGAGCAGGCAGGGCATGGCAAAGGCCCCCACCCACCCAACTCGCCCTGCTCACCGCCATTCTGAGGAAGGGCCGCCTACCTGTTCTGTCCTCCATCCAGCAGATGGCATACTCCCCCTGCTGGCCCATCGGTGCAGTTAGCCTGCGTTCTTGCAGAGCCTGTAAAGCCGCTGCTAAGCTGGACCTCATCTGTCCAGGCATTGCCAGGAGTAAACCCCATTCTCTGGCACAGGCGCCCCAGAAAACAGCCCGGCACACGCCCACGGCGGGGCTCGATTCTCAGCCTCCTCAATCAAATAATTTGGCGGAGTCCACCACCTTTGGTCCTGCGGCCCGATTGTTGCGCCGGTCACATGAATTTGCCTCACTGCGAGATTCTGCCGATCCTGGCGGGCAGAGAGTCACCTCCCTGACTAGGGACCCTAGAGTCACCTCAGAAACCCAGAAGGTTAGAGCCACCTGCTTGACCCAGCAGCTTAGAGTCACTTCCCCAACTGAGGAGCTTGGAGTCACCTCCCTGACCCAGCAGCTTCGAGTCACTTCCCCGACTGAGGAGCTTGGAGTCACCTCCCCAACCCAGCATTCAAAAGACATCTGCCCAACCCAGCATTCAAAAGCCATCTGCCTGACCCAGCACTGAGGAGCTTGGTGTCACCTCCCTGACCCAGCATCCCAAAGATTACTGCATGACCCAGCAGCTTAGAGACTCTTTCCCGACTATGGAGCTTGGTGTTACTGCACCAACTCAGCCGCTCAGAGACACCTCTGGGACTCAGCGAGGCATCGTCATTTCCCCAAGCCCACTCCCTAAATTCACCTCCTTGACCCAACAGTCTATAGTCACTTCCCCAACTCAGCACCCCACAGTCACCTGCCTGACACAGGACAGCCATGCTGCCTCACTGGTAACTCCCTCCACTACTGTCAGAACCACAAGGCCAGCCATCCCAAATTTGCCATTGTCCTTCAATCCAGAGAAGACCCCGTCCCCACTGTCAAACCTGGTGTCGTCCTCATCTTTTCTAAAACTCCGCTCCCTTCACCCTAAAAGCAGTTCTCCTTCCCCTTGTGTCTCAGGGGAATGCTCTTCACCATCCCCAAAGTCCGAACTCACCTGTACCCCAGAGCCCAAACTCGCCTGCATCCCAGAATCCAAACTCTGCTGCCCCCCAGAATCTAAACTTGCCTCTACCCCAATGCCGAAACTCACCTGCACTCCAGAGCCCAAACTAACCTACACCCCACAATCCGAATTAACCGGCACCCCAAAACCTAAATTCAGCTGCACTCCAGAACCCAAACTCAGCTGCACCCCAGAGCCAAAACTAACCTGCAGCCCAGAGCCCAAATTCATATGCACTGTAGAGGCCAGAGATGATGATATACTGTCTTCATCCATACCCTCTCCAGTCCCCAAACTCACTGTTGCTCCTGGGCCCAGCTGCAGTGAATCGGAGTGTTCATCTCCCGTGCAGAATAGCATCAAAGCGTCTGCTCTTTCACGCCCCCAAGCCCCCACCTACCGCGTGTCTCCGGGCCCCTGGACTCCGGCAGACTCGCCTTCCCCCTGCGCGTCCCCACACTTCCTTTGCACGCTTTCACCCCTCTCTTATACACACTCCTCCACGCCCGACCGCCTGAGCCCCTGTTCGTCTTCGGCGACCTCAAGCCGCGACCTTCTCACTCCGTCTCCCTCACTGTCCCCTTCTTCTTCTCGGGGTCCCAAGAGTGGCAGCGACAGGGCGGCTAGGAAAAGAAAGGTACTGTGCATGCTGCCAGGGGCCCTGACTGCATGCCCTGCAGAGACCCAGTGCCGACTTCAGGAAATACCCCTCTGTGCACGAACTGCAGACCTAACTGCTGCTTCATGGGCAAGCCTTTCTACTGTAATGCAAATCCTGGCCAATTCAGCAGGGTACATTTCCTGTCAACTTTGTTATCATGAGATTTTAAGCTTTCGTGTGGGCTGTGAGCACTTAGAAGAGGAAATTTTACACTTTTTTAAGTGATTGTGCCTGCGTGCTAATCTTTGAAATGCTGCATCGTGTACGTGTGATTAACCCTTCGAAGAGTGCACACATCCGCTGTTGATTGATACCGATGCTGATGCCCCTTTGACTGTTCAGATATCAATAAAACAGCAAATTGCACACGAGCGCGCGCATACTTGTGCGTACATTTATTTAGTTGCTTCTATTTTTCACACGTTCTCTTCTATTGTTTGTTTAACCTCTACAGTACAAGATCAAGTCAAGCTACAAGGCCTTAGCAGCGATTCCCACGAACACTTTACTGTTGGAACAGCAGGTGATTACGTCCCCTTCTCCTGTGTGTGGCCTCTCTCATAATTATGCCTCATATTTTTGCTCATTAGCAATTGCGGTGAGCAGGAATGTTTTACAGCCGTCCACTAAATGCTTTTCTGTCATTTTTTTTCTCTTTTGTCACTTCTCCTTCAAGCAGTATCCGACGTAGTATCAATATGTGTTAACGACATTTCTCTAATGATTAATTTTGAGTTGACTTACTGCTGCTAAGGTTACCATGAAGGATTTTTGTCCTTTGGGAGAGCAATCGATTGAAGGCCGTGAAGCATAAAAGCCAGTTTATGAGGCAGGCCATGTTTTTTTTAACGACACTATGACCATCAAACACAAAGGGATTTTTTTTTAAATGACGGGGAGAGATAAAAGAGCACTCTGATGTTAGCTGGTGTTTTCACAGTAGTGTTCCCTGCAGGCCTACCATAAATCCAGCTCAGACAGATCAGGTCAATAGGTGTGTGCCCTATATAAATAAATCACTATAGTTTAAAAATAACTGTGAAGAGGATGAACTGACAGATTGACTAGATCTTTGGTGTCTCTTCTATTGAATGTTTACGGTCCTCATTTATGCTTGTTGTACCATGAAATTCAGGATACATCATTCAATATCAGTGAATTATTCCTTTGTTTTACCAACCAGAAAGACAAATAAGGAGAAAGTTAATGGCGGACAAAAATGCTGTTGCTTTATTTTCTTACATTCACTTGTATGTTGGCCACAAATTAAGCCCTCTGTTATTAACTGTTACAGGCGATAGATGATGAAGTGGAGAAAGAAGGCCCCCACCGAGGCGATGTGGACAGTGTGACAGAGACGCGCTCAGAGGTACTGCTGCTTTCCGTTCTCCGTTCGGGATTAGTTGGGTTTGGCTGTAGTGTGACGTCCAACAATGAGTAGTGGTTGATTTAGGGAATTTATCGGCAGTTAATGGCCTCTCATTCAGTGTTTTCATTAGTGCTGTTTCATTGACATTAGTGTGACACGAGTCACATTTAGTACTGCAATAGACAATTTGAGTGATTTAACACTACTGCACACTGTGATAAATCTTAAGCTGGTTAAACTTAGAAGGGGAAGTTCACTGGCTGCCTCAAATTTAAGTGAAGTCAACCTTAAGATAAGCTTTGCTTCAACTCTGAAAATACTTATAATTAGTTAAGACAATGGATGACTTTAAGTACAGATATTAGGTCTAACTCCTTGTCCCTCAGGCTATGACAAGTCAAAACACACTGAGCTGTAACTGAGGCTGTTGGGCCTCTAAGGACTTGCTGCTTTTTTTCATTAGCGAGGTTTGAAAATTTGTTTAGGATTTTGGATTTTTCTATAAAAATATGTTTGTGTGATTTTTGTATAGTTTTCACAATTGAGAGGAAAGTGCATGTCTGTCTCAACCTCTCCTATCTTACATTGATCACATTCATTGTTTGATGGGTAGCCATGTTTTTTGTGTCTTCCTGTTTCAATTGCCAATGTGTGATCACTGAGCGTGAACTTGATAAGCAGTCGTCTCTGCTTTGTATCAGTGACACAGAAGAGATATTCTGCCAAATTTTAATTCTGAAAGGCCAAATAACAGCCAAGTGTGTTTTGTGTTCTGGTTTGATTATTCCAATGTTCCAGATAGTTGTCCTTTGTTAGTTCGATAATTTGGTTTATTCTAATTTATGATTGGAAAGCAGTGCTGGTCTGACTTTGATGGGTTATATATGAAGAGTTTCGTAGCAAAAGGAGACATATCCATTTTTGCTGTTTTGAGAAAAAGGCCTTTTTTCTTCCAGACAAAAAGTTTACGGGAAAACCAGTTATTTTTTATTTCTCAGTCTTGCTCTTGACTTACCAAACATATTTAGCCGGAAAATGGAAATCTAGCATCATTTTGATTATTTGGTACTGGTAATGCATTAAAATAGTTTTAACTTTTTTTTAAAAAATGAGATATATCCATGGATATGTCTCGTTTTGCCAAAAAAGTGAAATGGATATGTCTTGCTTTGCGGAAAAAAAAACCCGCTAATTTCGGCATAGTGAAATAAGGGATTAAATCGCCGTTTGACCCAAAACGGATTGTTGGACATGTGCGGCTATCCCTTGGCTATGTTTCTAATATCACTACTAGAAAATTTTAAATTTGGCGCATGTCTCTTTTTGCGATGAAACTCTTCATATGTCATTTCATTGGTGAGTCTCAGGAACATTTGACTGAGGGGTCTCTTTTTGGGCTTGTTTTTAATGCTTGACATTGAAATCTCTCTCTCCATAGATGTGCTCACCAGCCCAGTTGAGACAGCAGTCAGAGGAGCTGTATGCTGCCATCGATCAGGTTTTACAGGATCCCTTGCCCATGGTGAGTCACCCTTTTCCTGTCATTATGCCCTCACGAGGCTCCGTCTACTCACCAATGCCAGCATCCTCCTTTCCCCTGCTCCTTATCATCTCCTCCTCCACCTCTCTCTGTGTCCTACAGCCCCGATCGCAATCTGCTCCCCTGTCCCTGCCGACGCAGGCAGACGCGGAGGAGCCAAAGGTAGTAGAGCAGCGCTCTATCCCTTTTTATAGGGTTTCATGCAGAGAATAACTGTAGAATTCTCCAGAAATACAGCTGAGCATTGTCCCATTCACATTCATTACATTTACATTAGTTATTTATTAAGCAGATTATTTTATCCACGGCAAAGTACAATGAGTGCATAGAATGAAGTCATTGAAACTGCTTCACAAGATTCAAATAGAGTATCAATCAGGTCAATCATGAACAATTAACATGATGGGTAACACACATATTCAGAGCACACATTGCCCACATTTTCAACTATTTAAATTCAGGGTTCAACTTTAAAGGATAAGAAAATCTATGGTGAACTTGCATTGTCAAATAAATTACATAATGTCTGCTGTCCAAAATGATGAGCCACTATTTTATTTACATTTTTTACACTGTGTTATCTGCCTTTAAACATTGCAGAATCCTACAAACTTCAGAATCTTTTATCACCTCCATAAAAAATAATCAACCAATCAAACAATGGGAAATATTCTGTCTAGACCGGTGCGTGACTTCATGAGGGCTGAGCATGTCTTTCGAGTGTGCGTAGTCATTGAAAGTCGCATTGATAATCAAGAGTGTTTTGAGAGATACCATTTGTTTGAATTACAACCGATTGTTTGTGGGAAATCTATATTTAATCCTCGACAATGGAGCGATGCACGGTTGTTGGGTATTCTAATGAAGCAAGCAATCCAAACCTGACTGATGTGATCTTTCACCATTTTAACTTTAAAACAAAAGAGCTACCAGCCCGGGTGACGTAAGCATCTTCTTCCAGCCAAAGTAACATGGTGGCTTTCTGGTGCTGTCTTATACATTTAACATTTAAATGCAGTTGGCATGATACAAAAAAAATGTAAAAATTGCGTATCGTTTTGGATAGCAGAGATTATGTACTTTATTTGGCGATGCAAGTTCACCATAGGTTTTCTTATCCTTTAAAAATGCACACTTTATTTATTATTGCGTATAGCTAAATTGAAATATACAGGACAAAGAAAATTAGGGATCACCCCAATTTTCAAATTTGAAATATTTGATAGTTCAAATTATGTTCCATATCATATTTCAATATTAAAAATCAGAGTGATCCCTAACTTTCTTTGTCCAGTATAGTTATGCCTGTTGTCATTGAATGATTAAAGCTATACCTTTTATCTCTTCAGAGACTTACACCCGTTCCGAAATCGCCCGGACGGGAAACTAAATATGTAAGTATGAATGTTTTCTTGAAACTTTTGTTACGCTACCTGGAAACAAACACACCAAGATTCACAGGAGAAAGCATACAATTCAGGTTATTATGTACCAAAGTGGTTGTAGCAGGTGCGGCATCATCCCTCACATTAGCAAAGCAGAGCTTTGAACTGAAGCCAGTTGTCAGACATTGCCGTTTTGCCCCACTGTGAGGGACTGTATACTAGTTTTCTTCATGAGGACAAAAAAGGCATTGCTCGCAAGTGTGTAATGTATGGGCAACGGAATAATTTAATAATAAATGCCTGTATAGGTTTGCTCGGCACAAGTTCCCCTACGGCCTGTGAGATGTATCTTGCGTAAATATGCCTGCAGGTTTCTAAATATTGCTGGAAAAACACTGAGACTAATATATATATACTCTAACTTGGGCAATGCTGGGTCTATTGAAGGTCATACTGATCTTTAAATGCACCTTACAGTATCATAAAATCAATTCTAAATATATCTTGTAATTGTTCAAGTTAACTAAAATAGCCTGTTAATAATACTTAATACTTTTAAGGAGCAAAAGTTCCACATGTTTCTGCTGGACAATAAAAAAATAGAATATTGACATTTTCTCAGAGTCTTTAAAACACATATTTGCATAATGCTATTTATTTTTTATAGACATGCATGTATCGCTTTTTATCAAACATGCATACAATAAGATTTAATTTTATTTCATATTTAATCAATTTTTACTTTTCTTTAACATCTGCATCCAAGAGAGTTAGACAGTTTTTTCAGAAATGGTGTTTGTGGCTCCGTTGCCAGTTACAGCACTTCAGTTATTTCGAGGTTAAGTGACAGCAACGTTTTGTGAGTTACTTGGGAGGAGATTTCTAGCATGGCATGGTTGTCAATTAGGATCATCGTTCTGCTAATACAGGGAATTTTATTTTGGCTTTGTTGGGGTTTAACTGAAATGTGTACATAAAAGGCAATAGACCTCAGGACTAAGGGTAGGAGAGAAATGACTCGAAAATGACATTCTGAGACCAAAAAATGCCTCGGTGTTCAAAGAGGGGAAGACAAATGTCAACAGAATATTGTCAGTTTTATTGTCTCTAAATAAAAACAGAATTATACACATAATCTAAAGCCGAACTCAAAACCATGCTGTATTTTACCTCAGCTGACTTTTTCAGGACAAATGCTGAACTTCTCCTCATGTAAGTCTTTTTCTCAGAAAAAGGTTTCTTCAGGTAACTAGGCCTATTATGCTTGTTCTTTTGAGAATATGGGCAGTCACAACTCAAACTGACAAGCTGGTTGACACTGCAGGGTGGCTGGTGCTGGCACTCTGCAATCCGCAGCCATGAAACCTTTAGCATAAAATAAGCTCTATTTTGCCCAGGGTTTGTTTGTCAATATCGTATGCTGTTTCCTCCAGCTCGTCCTTTTCTGCAGGCAACAAGTGCCACCGGCTTTTCTGATGAAGGCACTGCAGCACTGCTGATAAATTAGGCTGTGCTTGCACTTTGAAGAAGAGACATGCCAATTTGATTAAACGCGAAAGACATTTTTTCAGCATTTATATCCAATTGCTATTAAGCAGCAGATGGACTCCCCCTGCTACGCTTTTTTCCTTTGAAAAAATGTCTAGAATCGCGTAAAAACGTGAAAAAATGGTGTGTCAGTGATTCAAACTTCGCAGTATTTAGATTCTGGGATGACTGACCGGCCCTCTGGTAAGCGTTTATTGAACCACGCCGCGCGTGCACAAATATCTAAACATTCTTCAGTTAAAACATGTGTCCACCAGTTTCAGTCTTTTAGAAAAAAAAAAACCTCCCCCCGCCTCACTTTTTTTTGCTCAAAAGGATGATCACCAACTTTTTTTTTATATGGCCTTAATAATAATAATATTTTCCTCCAGTGTTATTTTGGGGGTTTATATCACATTGTCTCCTGGCCACCGGAGAATAATGCCACCGGAGAACAGCACTGGAGCCTCTTCTTTTCTATTCTTATCCTTTCCTCATCCACCATACCTGTGGTCAGTCCTGACTGCTGATTACATAGTGGATTAATTATTCCCTCTCCAGAGCTCCATACTCAGTCATGAGTAGCCTTTCAACCTTTTCCTTGGGTAACTGCGTGGAGATTTGCCTAACAAAATTGAATGTTATTGCTGTTATTGTTCAATGTCTTTTTTGTTACTGTTCACAAGGCTTTTCCCTTGTTTACCTGAAGTTCCGTTTCTCCACGTATGGAGTTTTGTTTCCTTATTGTCATTAAAATCTTATGAATTCCAAAACCCTGTTCAATAGCATGTTCCTCTTGGCTGATCGTGTTTGACATCTTTTAATGGCAGGAGGTTGACTAAAAACCATGAGCCTTCTTTAATAAGGAGACCCGTCTGCTCCTCTGCAGCTCTGCTTCTCATGACATAAAATCACAGTCCCTCCAGCAAATACACTAAACAAATTAAATTTAAATGAAATAATTCAAGAATGGGAATAAGCAATGAGAGGACCAATCTTCATTTCTGCTAGCTCAAAATGAATAAAATCTTCTGAAATGATGATAAAAGTAGTTACGCTTTGAACTATTTCGAGATTAGTAAGTCACTTAGTAAGTTCACTTCATTCGCCTAAGATGCACTGATCACTGACGCACCCCTCAAACTGAATATCATATTATAAACCCAAATCTTGCTCAGACGCAATAATAGAAATCAACTATAAAATATTCAGTTCTGCTTGGATTACATCCTTGGGAAATAGGTTAGCAATGTTTTCTCTTTCAATTAATTAGACTGAAGATATGTTAAATTTAAAACTTAAGTCCAACTTGCATGAGGCATATCTGGCATTTTTAACTCTTTCAACCCCAGATATTCTAGCATCACTATACCCTTCAACCCCACAGCCCTCTGTAGAGGGCTGGTCATTATCTGGACATTGTATCTTACTGTTATCTCTGGAATCCCATTAAATGTAACCTGATATGTTCCAATCAATTAGTCAGATTGTTTGAATTTTCCCTACAGGAATTTGGGGTTGAAGGGAATATGTTGGTCAGCCCTCTGTAGAGGGCTGTGGGGTTGAAGGAGTTAAGCACTACAACAGTGAATTTCAAATAATGTGTTTTGTAACAATCAAGGCAGATAAGCTTAAGCCCAAACCAGGCACTGGAGAAATTACTACATATTTCAAATCACACACAGAAAGTTGTGTTTAATGTGCATTCTCTATCCACGAATCACAGCGTCATTCTTTTTCATGTCCATTAACTGGGATATTACCATTGACACATAGAAGGAATGCCTTCATGTATTCAAAAAAAAAAAAAAAATCCTCAGCAGAAGCAAAGAAAAGAATTCAGATATGGAATATGTATCTACCAAAACTGCCCGTGAAAAAAATGTAGTTGTTATTAATACTTGCAATCTTTCATTACAAAAATGAACAAAAGTTGAACCTTGAATTTAAAGAAAAAATTTTATATTAAATACATATTGTTCCAAAAACACAATGTGCAACACAATGATAAAAAAATTGTTAGCAAAATGTGATTGGAGTATATTCCCATTCATATTTTACTTAATGAAGTTCACCATGATGATTAAGGAACCTTAAATGGTCACCCAAGACTTCCTGTTTTCCTGAACTATAAATATGGAGCCTGTCCACCAGCAAAATACGTCTTCAAAGGTTGTTTGTACGAGCAGCTTATTACGACCTAAATTTACGTTAAGGAGTTCAGCGATCTCTCACAGTTGTTTAAATAACGACAATCTAGTTTCCATCGTCAATGTCGCCCTCACTAAATCCCTAACCTAACCCTAATCCTAACCCTAACACTAACACTAACTCAAACCCTAACCCTAATCCTTACTCTAACTCTAACCCTAACTCTAACTCTAAATCAAACTCTAAATGTGACTCTAACTCTAACTTCCTGCTGCCAGTAGGAGCACTAATCTAGGAAACGCTCCTTAAGGTCGTAAGTCAGGGTAAACAATCTATTTTGGCATATGGTTGGAGGACAGGTTGTAAGTTGTCATTTTTCAGTAGTCATCTATCACCATGGTTAAGACAAAGGGTTAAAGCAATAATGTGTGACAGACAGCTGTGGAACTGTGAAAATGGCTACAATAAAATAGTTAAATACTAAAAGAGACTCTATTGGGAGAACTAGCTGATTGCTCTGAAGATGTGGGGCACTTGGGCAATGTCATCACAGAGAACTGGCTTTTGTGTGACCTACCATGGTAGGATGGAGGAGCATACTTTCCATCTCCAAAAATGATTCCATCAAACTTTTGTATTGCAGCATATTGTATATAAATATTGCTTACATGATACTTTTGTTAAAAATGATTTACACAAGCATGGTAAACGTGGTAGATGGATTGAACAGGATAAACTCTCAGAAAAATCCCCAATCTCTGAACGAACCCTTCCATTTGGCTTTGACATGACTTATCAAATGTCTGGCAATTTGGGTTATCCAGAGCAGTAGTTTCAAACTCAAGTCCTGGAGGGTCACATTCCATGTTGGTTTCTGGGATTTCCATTCCATCAGTGGCTGATTAAGGTTTGAGAAAGAAGATTTGCATGTCAGTTTGTTAAAATATGCAGTTACAAGCAGTATCACGTTAAAATCTGCTGACACGCCAGCCGTGCAGGATCTGAGTTTCAGACCCCGATCGAGACACAGTGAATCATATTTGTGATAATATATATTCTGGTTAGCTCAAGTTAAGCAGCCTAGAGACATGTTAGTTTTAAAGAATTAATCCCTTCACGAGTAACTGTCACAGACTTTCTCTGATCATCAGTCGAGGTACCCTATTTTGAATGGGTAAATCAGGATTTTCCGTATGTAATCTTCATAAATCCAGATAATTTACTTGTGCAATTTTCTTGAAAGGACCTCTTACCAACAAATTTTATCATCTCAACAGGCAACCTTCCAAGTACAATCATATGGTTTGGCAGAAAAACACCTGGTGGGTAATCTCTTTATATCAATGTTTTGCTTTTTTCTAGTTTAGTCATTCAAAGACAACACAAGAAGACAATTCAAAGATTCTACACAGTGACAAATTTTCCTAATTAATCTTCGCTTGTTTACATGTTACAATGTTTGTTTATTGATATATTATTAATTTTAAAACAGACAAAGCCAGGCGTCATTCGCCCAGTGACAGCAATACCAAGACTGACTGAGGAGGAAGTTGAGGAGGATTTTCCAAATCCGTTCCGACAGCAATACCTGGAGGAGATCGCTAAGGGGCAGGCCCAAATGGTAGGACTTTTTTTGCATTACCTACTGCAATCACCTGGTCTTCATGTACTGTATAACCACAGAAGAAATGGTACAATGTGAAAAGGGTAATTTGCAAATCCTCTTCAACTTTAATTCAACTGAAAAAGTATGAAGTTAAAATAAGAAATATTTTAACTCAATGTGTTTGTTTTTGAAAATTACAGTCATTTCAAAATGCAAGCTCTTCAGCACACTCAAGTGAAGTTTACTGCTGTGTGACATCATTTCTTCTTTCAACAACACTCCACAGTCATTTTCGAACTGAGGACACTAATTGTTTTTTTCCCCAGTCTTGCTGATATAGGTCTCCTGTGATCTGGAAAAAAAACCTAGTATGTGTGTCACTTTTGGTAGAAACTGAGTTTAACCTTCATTTGCAGAAATTAAAAGTGGTAAAAATCTTTAAAAACTAGCTATACGTGTCATTTGAACTTTCAAAATCAAGTTTCTATCATTTTTTTTCTGTTAGGAAAAGTCCAGAACCTAAAAGTTTTTGTTCAATTGCGAGATCTTAGCCACTGATAAACTTGCTAGGTTTTTCCATATCACAGGAGAGGTACTTCAGTTGAGGTCACCTTCGCTATATTTTACTCTGCAGTGGGCTCCAAATTTACTGGCACCCCTGACTGGCAAGTATATTTATTGAGAAACTCTAAATAACAACATGTGAGAAATACTGTATGATATTATGTTCCAAAAATCTTTTTTTTTTAACCCATATATTCTAACCCATATATTTCTTCTAGATTTCCTTTCAAGAAGGCGTCATTCGGATAGTTTTGGCTGAAATTACATGACAGTTACCTTCTTTGTTATAAGATATGCAAACCTCTCAGTCATTGGAGTTGGGCCCTCTGGAAACTCTAAACTCAATGCATTCAATTCAAAAGATCCGAGGCACTGGTTGAGATTAATGGGATAATAAATTCCACCAAATGTCAGGATATTTTGGCAGCCAATTTGGTTGCCTCCGCCAGAAGGCTGGGACTTGGCCTTAAGTGGACTTTCCAACAAGACAATGACCCAAAACATACCTCAACATCCACACAGAAATGGTTCTATGACTACAAAATAAGCACTCTACAATGGCCACCTCAGTCTCCAGACTTCCATCCAGTTGAAAACCTGTGGGCTGAGTTGAGGAGGGCAGTAGATCAACGCAAAACCCAAGCATGCAAAGGATCTTAAAAGGTTCTACTTGGAGAAATGGTCCAAAATCCCCCCCAAAATGTGTGCCATAACCAAAAATTACAGGAAAAGACTCCATGCTGTTATCCTTGCCAGAGGTGGTTATAAGTTTGGTTGTTTCCATCGAAACATTAATAAAGGAAAGTACAAAACCCAAAACCAGTGAAGTTGGCACGTTATGTAAATCGTAGATAAAAACAGAATACAATGATTTGCAAATCCTTTTCAACTTATATTCAATTGAATACACTGCAAAGACAAGATGTTTAATGTTCAAACTGAGAAACTTTATTTTTTTTTTGCAAATAATCATTAACTTAGAATTTAAAGGCAGCAACACATTGCAAAAAAAAAGTTGGCACAGGGCCTTTTTACCACTGTGTTACATCACCTTTCCTTTTAACGACACTCAGTAAACGTTTGGGAACTGAGGAGACCAATTTTGAAGCTTTTCAGGTGGAACTCTTTCCCATTCTTGCTTGATGTACAGCTTAAGTTGTTCAACAGTCCGGGGTCTCCGTTGTCATATTTTACGCTTCATAATGCGCCACACATTTTCAATGGGAGACAGGTCTGGACTACAGGCAGGCCAGTCTAGTACCCGCTCTCTTTTTACTACGGAGCCATGCTGTTGTAACACGTGCAGAATGTGGCTTGGCATTGTCTTGCTGAAATAAGCAGGGCGTCCATGAAAAAGACGTTGCTTGGATGGCAACATATGTTGCTCCAAAACCTGTATGTACCTTTCAGCATTAATGGTGCCTTCACATATGTGTAAGTTGCCCATGCCTTGGGCACTAATACACCCCATACCATCACAGATGCTGGCTTTTGAACTTTGCGCCTATAACAGTCCAGATGGTTCTTTTCCTCTTTGGTCCGGAGGACACGACGTCCACAGTTTCCAAAAACAATTTGAAATGTGGACTCGTCAGACCACAGAACACTTTTCCACTTTGCATCAGTCCATCTTAGATGAGCTTGGGCCCAGCCGAAGCCGGGCGGCGTTTCTGGGTGCTGTTGATAAATGGCTTTTCGCTTTGCATTGTAGAGTTTTAACTTGCACTTGCAGATGTAGCGACGAACTGTAGTTACTGACAGTGGTTTTCTGAAGTGTTCCTGAGCCCATGTGGTGATGTCCTTTACACACTGATGTCGGTTTTTGATGCAGTACCGCCTGAGGGATCGAAGGTCACGGGCATTCAATGTTGGTTTTCGCCTTGTCGCTACGTGCAGTGATTTCTCCAGATTCTCTGAACCTTTTGACGATATTACGGACCGTAGATGATGAAATCCCTAAATTTCTTGCAATAGCTCGTTGAGGAATGTTGTTTTTAAACTGTTCGACAATCAGCTCACGCATTTATTCACTAAGTGGTGACCCTCGCCCCATCCTTGTTTGTGAATGACTGAGCATTTCAGGAAGCTGCTTTTTATACCCAATCATGGCACCCACCTGTTCCCAATTAGCCCGTTCACCTGTGGGATGTTCCAAATAAGTGTTTGATGAGCATTCCTCAACTCTCTCAGTCTTTTTTGCCACTTGTGCCAGCTTTTTTGAAACATGTTGCAGGCATCAAATTCCAAATGAGCTAATATTTGCAAAAAATTACAAAGTTTACCTGTTCGAACATTAAGTAACTTGTCTTTGCAGTGTATTCAATTAAATATAGGTTGAAAAGGATTTGCAAATCATTGTATTCTGTTTTTATTTACGATTTACACAACGTGCCAACTTCACTGGTTTTGGGTTTTGTATTTAAAACATTGTGGTATATTCTGTTTCTCTATTTTTAGATTTTTTTGTTTGTTTTTATTTTTTCTTTTTTTTTTGTATTGTTTGTGCTTTGCCAGTCAGGGGTGCCAGTAATTTTGGAGCCCACTTCATATAATCTACAGCACATTTTCAATGGGGGACAGGTCCATGCAACAGGAAGTCCAGTCTTATTCTCGTAATTTGTGCCGAAGAACCCACGCTGTTGTAATACATGAGAGAGAGTGGCCAAGTGACACCCTGCATCCCCAAAAAAGACGATGTCTCAAAGGCAGCTTATGATGTTTCAAAATGCACCTGTACTCTTCTGGTTCAATTTTACCTTTACCAAATATGCTGGGTGCCCATGCTTGGGGCACTAACACAGACCCAAATCATAACAGAGCTTGGCTTTCAAACATGGTGCCGATAACAGTCGGAAAGGTCCTACTCATCTTTGGCCCTGAGCGCACATCGTCCACTATTTTCAAAAACAATTCCTAAACTTTAGGCCAGAGAACTCCTTTCAAAATTGTGTCAGTCAATTTCAGATGCGCTTGAGACCAGAGAAGTTGGCGGTACTTCTGTATGGTGTTGATATATGGCTGCTTCCTTTTTGCACAGTAGAGTCATAGCTTGTTTTTGATGATGCCACAACAATCCTTGTTCAATGACACCGGTTTCATTACGTATTTATGAGCCTTTGTAATTATGTCCATTACAGAAGCTTGTCAAGTTTTAGTGTAATGGCATCTGAGGGCTTGAAGGACGCGGGCATCTAATACAGTATTAGTATTTGGCCATGTCTTTTACGCACAGAGATTGCTCCAGTCACTCCAGATTCTTGGAATCTTTTCATTTTTTGGACTGTCAATGGTGGGATTCCTAAATGACATGCAATTGCACATCTAGAAAAGTTCTTTAACTGACTATTTGCTCATGCAGCTTTTGGAAAAGTGACAAACCATCTTGCTGATAAACAACTATGCCTTGCACCACTGCTTAATTTATATTTAATTATAATTGAATCACCTGTTACCTATTGACCTGCTTCCCCGTGAAATGTTCCGAATGGATGTTTTTCTGAAGATTCCACAACTTTTTCAATCTTTTCATTCCCAAAACGTGTCATATGGCAGTGCAGAATTTGTGAATACAGCACTTACAAAAATCAATACAGTTAAGGTGAAACTTCAAATATTTTTCTTTATGCTGTTTTTAACTAAAAAGATTGATAAAGCAGAATTTACAAATCACTTAATTATCCTTCTATTTGCATTTTACTTACTGTCCCAAACCTTGAGGAATAGAGGTTGTAATTATTGCTTTTTGCATTGTGAGCAGTATACTTAGTGATATTTTTTGGGGGGGAAAAAATGAATACTGTCAATGTCATCAGTACTAAGAATAAATCTAAATTCAGTCTCAATGGCCCTCATTTATCAAACTTTCGTAGGATCTGGTGTAGATTCTGGTGTAAATATCAGTGTTCTCCAGGTGTCACATCTGATTTACTAAAAGTGTGTACATCGCTGATTTCGGTGTAAAACTGGCGTGGCGTTGATAAATCTGGCGGCAGAAACCATCGTAATTTACATGACACGCCCCTATAAATTCATGCTCCGGGAGGCATAGTCCTGCCCACTTTACGACATGAAATCTCGAAAGACGGCAAAGAAGAAAGGACTTCACTGAGAAGAAAATATAAATTATCACGTCCGAGGTGGAGAAAAACAAAATAATTTTATTTGGAAGCTTTAAGAGTGGCATAAAGGGAGCTCAGAAGGCTGCAGTTTGAAAAACTATTGCTGCTGCGGTAAACACCGTTGGGGTGGAAAACCGGAGTGCAGCAAAGGTTTGATTTAATTTATTAATAAATCGAAGTGACTATTCGCATTTATTTAAGTGCGTCAAAGCACAAAAATTGATCGAAATTCGCTTTAGACGCTCTTATAAGTGTGGCCAAGATGCACATTTCTCCATTGCCCACACTTATTTTAAGTGTGTCCAAAGCTAAAATTTTCTCTTGGCCAAACTTATTTTAAGCGGTACTTTCTAAGCGGCACTGGAATGGTCATCAACTGGCGCACTTATAAGTGTGGCCAAGAAAAAAAATCAGCATTGGCCACACGTACAAGTGCGAATAACATCGGCCTTAATAAATTCAATTTACAGATCCATGATATTTCATGTTATATAGCCTACATAATTGACAATCCAAATGCTTTACATGTAGGTAAAAAAAAAAAAAAAAAGTGGTCCGATTTTAAGATCGCGCTCAGGCGCAGCAGCGTACGGACCGGTGGAGGCCAACCAGACTCGAACCTCCAGCTGTCACCATTCGAGGAGCACGTGGCAGCACTTCTGGGCTCCTACGCCATCGTGGGATACGGGGCAGTCCCCACCGCCTCGATTGGAGCTGCATGAGGGTAATTGTTAAAATACAGTCTGCAGGGATCACTCTTCATTATACTTTTATTAGTATTACTCCATGACTTTTTATTGGGTGCCACACAAAACGAGCAGCCACTCGTCTTTTTCCCGGAGGAGATCTTCTCTGTGCCGAAAGTTCCTCTCACGTCAGACAGAAGCTTATTCCTCTAACAATAGAAGATCTGCCATTGTCAAAATGTGATCACGGTCAAAGTGTCCGTAGGCTGAGCAACAAAAAACACGCAAGTTAGCAAGTTAGTTAATGTACTCTTATGGTTACTCAGTCAAAGTGACCACAAAATAAAGAAAAGTTTGATGAAACAAGTGTAAATGTGCACGCAGTAGTAATAAATTAGATTTTCTAAAATAATTATGCGCAAACTTATTTTCCAGTCTGCCTTTAATTAGGCTAACTTGCGTTTCTTTTGTTGTTTAGTATATATCTGACTGGACGAGCATCTGACATACCACACTGCATATCTGCCAAGCCGTGCATTGCGCTTAATCAAATTGATTGTAATTTTCAGCCGTCTGGCCTGACAAGCAGGTTGTCTCAAAATATAAGCTTAATTAATTTCTCAACACAGGTTTCTTATTTATTTATTTATTCATTCATTTATTCATTTGTCTATTTAGCCTATTTATTCATTTTACTAATAAGAGCAACAACAGCATGACGCCCGCATCGCTGCATATGGTTTATTACTCAGTTTGACAGCTGCACTCGTTCCTGCATGTTGTTCGCTGGTTTCAAATCTGCGTATACCTGGTCAGACCTGGCGTGAGATTTTTGCGGACCGTTCGCTCACGTTCAGATTGATAAATGCCGATCCTTGCGGGAGATTTGGCGTACACCCATTTTTTTGGTGTACGCACGTTTGATCAATGAGGGCCAATGAGTGGAGTATTTTTGTCAGGTCTCACCTCTCCAGGTCCAGCACGCAGGGCCAATGAAGACCTGGAGCGCTGCCGCACTCAGCCACATTAGGAACAGCTGAGTGTGAATTCTGCTGAGCTGTGGCAACATGTTTAAATACCGTTGCTTCCCTCTGCTCAGTCCAATTCTCGTAAGCCATACACCTGTATAGCTTAGAGCTCCATTTTGCGTACTTCTATTTGCTATACCAATGCTTTCATATAAGTGCTGTGCAGTACCGGCACTTTATAGTTATACCGAACCCCTTTTCCATTTTTCTTTTACTATTCTTGTAATACAAGTACTTTTGTGTTAGTATGTATTATTTGTATTACTAATAGTTTACCTTTGGAACCGCGATTACTCTTTTGTTCGTGTATTTTTGTGTATGACTCTTGCGCTTGCGGATTCAGCATAATAAAAACGCCACTAAATCCAGTGACGTGCCGTCAGAGGTCAGTGAGGGGAGGCAGAATCCTCACCGTTAAACAAACGATAACTCTATTACTTTGCTTGATTAGCAATCTGAGGATTGATTAACTCATTTACAAGACTAAACGGCAGAATGGCGTGCCAGTTCCATCCACGACATTATTGCTCAGTGCATCGAACTTAAAATGCTCACGAGAGAGCAAGTTTGTATATATTTGTTTAGAGGAAGCTAACGCAATGCCATTAACAAATATTAAAACCTTTCTTATGCGGCGTTCATTGTGTGGTCAATATGTTTACGATAATATTTCCTCCCATAAACACGTACTTTTTCATGCCATTTTTAAAAAATAGGGAGTTTATTTTCTGTCTTCTTTCATAATCCGATAAACAAAAGATCAAAACAATATACGGAATTACCGAGAGAGTTGAGATTTTTTCCTAATTAATTATTAAGATTTACTTCCTTGCAGTTTCAAATCAAAGCATTACGGTAAATTAACCTTTTTGTCACTATCACCTCCTAATCATTACAGGCTTAATTGACCAGATTAAAATGGTCAAATTGATTGATTGACAATCAGGCATAGTACGTGGAAACAGGGTGACAAAATCTAGCGATAAAAAAGGAGAAGTTACTGCCTACCCTTGATGCACGTCCCCGACTAAATCCATCCTTGCACTTGAGTCCAGTCCACGTTTTCCTGGCCTCCTTGCCAGCCCTTACAATTTTAAACCATCTCACCAGACTCTGGCATTGGTGTTGTGTGCTGGCTTTTTTTTCTCAACACAGTTTTGTGGTAATTGACTTGGTGTAGCATAGTCATATTAATGTTTCCCATTTTTTGAAGTTTTTTTTTTTGGTCATCAAACCATTGGTAATAAAATATTTATTTCCTTACATCAGTGTAAATTCTAGGATTTTCCTAGGGCATGGTGCTTGGGTATGAAAAAGGGCGCAGCAGTCGCGTCGAGGGAGCGGTTGTCCTGAAAGAGGGCGTAGAGGTTGTAGGGAGCAAGCAGCAGCCTGCCAAGAAAGGGCAGTTCATTTGTAGCAGTAAGTTGTATGCCTTCATTTGTTACACCAGTCACTTTGCTTGCTTTTTGACTTTAAAGATGTACCCCTACCTGCCTTCAGCAGATTTTAAATGCTAAAAGGGCTTTTTAAAAATTCATTCCTGATGACAAATTACAAGAGAAATACGACTCCACTCAGAAAGCAAAACAAATTATTTTCAAAAGGCATCAATTTTACCCAATTTTACAATCTTAATTTAATACAGAACACTTCTGTTTCCCGATGAAATTTCGGTCTACTACTTGTAACCTGCCGCACAGCTGTTTTATCAATACCTTACTGTAGCATACAATGTTGTTTAACACCTGATCAGAGCTGTGAAAGAATCCATTCCCATTAAAATCCAGTCACACAAGGCACTCTCCAACACGGTCACATTTTGACATCACCACATCATGTATTTGAATGTTCAGAGATCATTGTGCATGTTTTGGGAGAGGCCGGTGGTGAACTTGCGATTCTCTAAACCACATAACACCGGGAGAACTTCGCATTTTGCAAATCCGCCTAATCTGATCTCTGCAGACAATCCCATCACGTGCAGGTTATCGCTGGCCCTAACAAGAAAATAACCCTAAAATTTACACTGCAAAGATCTCCGCCTGACTAGCCTAACTGGCAGACAGGCGTATGATGCATGATACAAGGGCAGAGTAACCACGAAATGGGACTAAATCTCTGTATTTCAATTGCATTCCACAGTTAGTTTCGGAAACATGACGCAAACGAATATATTGGCCGTGCCTAGCTCATTCATGTGTCATAATTACGCTACAGACTTCTCGCCAGACGATCGCTATCTGCGCAATAAAAATCTTATCATTCAAGTTGATCAACACTTTTGGTCATTTATTGTTCCTATCGGAAAAATTCACCGATCGAACGATGTTCCTTTTTTGCCAATTCTTCCACCTGCTCAAGTCTTCTTTTACAAGTAGGCATGATGATCTGATGGTTGTTATGCTAATAGCATGAATAACACGGCCGAATTCCGGGAAACGACAGAAGCGCCACCCCTCTGTGCGGCGGCAAATCGAACTGAAATCAATCTGAATACCTGGGAAAACACAACACATCCGCAGCACTGGGTTTTCTGAACATTATCATTTTCTGTGAGCAGGGTTGAATAGAGAGATCAGCTACGGCCATCTTCAAGCGCGGCAAGTGATGAATACAGGCATGGCGCAGTGGAGTTCGGAAGGAGGCGTGGCGGACCTTCCTTGGGAAGAAAAGGGCAGCTATGGGGGGATTTAATGAGAAAAGGGGCAGCTATGGCGGGAGAGAATCGGGCATGGCGCAGCACCATGGCCAAACGCTCTAGATATAACACTGAACGTGGCTGGCTTTTTGTGCATGAGCAAGATATTTGATGTCTTATTTTCAAAATTATGATAAAAGCTTTAACACATCTGGTGCAATAATAAAGCAATGACATTTATGCTGATATCTGTGCTTCTGCCTGGTTGCTGGCAACCACTGATAGTACTTTGATATCTGTCCAAGTATTCACAGGATACAGCATTCATGTGGCTTATTCCCTCTATGTCACAGGGGGATTCAAGCTGATTTTCAGCTGAGTTAATTGATGCTTTTCTGTAAACTTCTGATTCAGGCCTGGGGAGATCTGAAGGGGGTTGATTCTTTGTCTGTTGACAGCACTCAGTTACCCAGATAGGTAGCAGATAGCCAAGCATTGCAAATATGTTTTCGGAGACTTACTTTCAAATCAAGAAATATTGCCACTCTACATGAAGATAAGCAAAAATAACTGCATAAAATAAGCAATGCACATAATGAGCTCAAAAGTGATGACATAAACACAGATGGGGAACGGAAGTGCTACTGGTATTGCAGATCAAAACAAAGCGCATCTAACTCCGTTCCAGTAATACGGTGACTCAAGGCATTAGTGAAAAAGTCGTGCTGTTGTCAAAAGGGTTGGTCCAAGATGAATTTATTACCTGTGGGTGTGGTGGGGGTTTGGTTCCATTCGGGCCAGGGAGATCTGCTGCTGTCTTTCCCTTTAAAACCAGTGCACTAGAGCTGTAGTGAACTGACAATTTTATCATGTCAGGTGAAGAAAAAGCACCTAACTTTAACTAGTTCTACCATGAATGCTTCTCTCGTGAGGAATCAGATCTACTCGTTTGGGAAAATTGAGGTGGGCATACTGAGCAATGCATTTTGGATGAAAATATGTGGTCCATTTTGACTGTATTCAAAATTGTATTTTTGGAATTAAAACAAGGGCAAGACTGAAGTTAAATATTTGTATTTCTCCCACACAAAGAGAATATTCACATGTAAAAATACCACTTTACCCACACCTTCCCATAAGACCCCACACCATTTTGTCAAAATTATTTATCGGGTAAATATTAAGACGGGAAAGAAAATGAATGATATGTGTTTGTTTGTGAACAGCTCCGCTATCTGGGATTCATTCCCATGAAACTAACATACAGCGACAACCTTTGCATTTAAAGTTGGTCAGCATGAGTCAGAATGCAAATGAGCCCATTAACACAAGGCATGCACAGCACCAGCTGCCAGTAGTCATTGACACATCCCCTTATATGCCGTTCAACCCATCGTGGTCCATCTGCCTTCATTACAGACCACAAAACTACCAAATTAGATTAAGCCAATAAATGTCCCATTTGTGATTGACAAAATTTGAAATAAGGTTACTGCAACAGGTGTTTCCAACTAAAGCCCAATGACCAATCACTCAAATATTCCTCTTCAATAAACTTAGTTGCTATATGAGGAGTCCACTTGCAAAGCCTTCTAAGTCAAGTTGGTCCATTTTTTTGGAAAAATCAGATTTTTTGGAAGGCATAGAGATTATCTTCCATAGATACCAATTTTCACTATACTGAAACTATTAGCCTTGCAGACATAACCCATGAGGCAATTCATTTTTTTTTTTAAGAAAAGACTTTGATTTTGCAACAAAAAGTTTTGACTTAGCAGGTTTTGAAAGTGGAGTAGAAATTTAGCAGGTTTTGACAGTGATTAAACCAGCCCCATTGCTCAATAGGTGAAGGTATTTGACTCAGGACCCACTCTACATGCAACTCAATGCTACAGACAGCACAGTGGTTGAATAGCTGCTATGACAATGACAACATAAACATGAGTCCATGGGTTCAAATCCCCCTTTTATGGTTTCACTATCATCACACTTTTCTGAACTGCCCAAACCAGTTATAGTTAGAGAAAGCAAAAGCTGAACAGGCTATAAAAGTTCATCTGTGATTGGTTCCTTCTAGCGAACGAAAACGGAATCACGTTTCCACATTGGCTGATGACTTGACAGTCATCAGCCAATGAATGAATTTGACAGAGTTTTCCTCCTTGACTTAGTGGGTTTTGACAGAGTTTCGCTTTTTCCGTTACAATTTATAACATGATTTAGTAGGTTTTGAAAGTGGAGCTATCAGTGGGACATGCGCAGGTGCCTGAAAGAGAGGCTAAGGGAGATGACTCATTTATTTTCAAAACTTGACTTAGCAGGTTTTGCAAGTTGACTCCTCATATCTAAACACATTTTTGATGATCATTTTTTTTTTTTTCCTCAAAACCCCTGGGATTAAAAGTATTGGCACTCTACTTATTTCCAAAGAAATGAAACAAAAAGGTGCCTGAGATGGAGTTACTTTTTTTGTTTCTAATTTAGCCTAAGACTCTGTATTGCTGCCTTTCAACATTTCCTGTGTCACTCGAGTATAAATAAGAAGTTTCACTCGCATAAAAAGCCTTTGTTCATATATCATCATGGGGAAAAACCAAAGATTTGTCACCTGAAAAGAGACCAATAATTCTTAGCCTTCACAAATCAAGCGAAGGATATTAGAGAAGAGAAGAGAGAGTTAAGAATGCCACTGAGCACAGTCAGGGCAAAAATCATTACGCTTCCTATGTTTAGAACATATCAATATGTTTTGAGTTATAAGGAGTTGATTGAAATGGCTGCATGAAAGAAGCCTTATGCAGGGCATCTAAAAAATTGTGGCCTAAACTCTACCAATTTTAAGAGGAACTATGTTGGAATCATGTATTGTAGTCTGACACTTTTTTTTAGCGAAATAATGTCCCCAAACATGTATTTCTATCGACAAATAAATTATGGCACAAAATCAGTATTTTGCAGGAGTTCAGTCTCAGTACATGGGCCATATTGAAAACCAATAAAAAAGGACAGTCCACAAGCACAAACTTTGTAACGACAAGGACTTTGAAAAGTTCTGCAAGGAGGACTGGTTCAGGATTCCTCTTAAAGTGTTCAACAGTCTAGTCAGACATTACAGGAAGAGACTAAAGTGCAGTAATTTTGTCCAGGGGAGGTTCCACCAAATGTTAACCACAGGAGATGTAATCACTTTTGATGTACTTTTTATGAGCTTGAATTAGAGGTAAAATGAAACATTCAACCGAGCATTGTATCTTTTTTATTATTCCATTAAATGAAAGTATATGGCTTCCCCATATATTTGAATCTAAAATATAATGTATATATTACATATAAATGTCTTTTTATTCAAGTATTTTTGCTTGTTTTCAATGGACTGTTGATAAAGAAATTAAAAAGGATACAGTCCTGCCTATGACAGGACCTATTTTGTATGCCATTCAAGTGTGCACTGTAATTCGGGATTGTGAAAAACCAACATAAATAGCATAGCTTTGTCCCTAACTGTCAAACTGATGTGTAAAAAATCCCCTGTCTCCTGATAATGATTATAACTGATTATTATATAGTTAGGTGGTGGATTATTTAAATGAATTGAAATTATAGGTTATAGTTTTCCAATATGTTAGAAATTAACATATGATTGTTAATTTTTTTTAGCTTTTTTCTTCATTTTTATCCAGAGTGCCAGTAATTCTGCACTTGATGGTATTTGATTTGTATATTACTGTGCATCCTAGTATTCCATGTCAAAATGTCAATGGTTCACGGTTTATATTCCCACTGTGATTGTTATGCTTGTATTTATCCACTAAGGACCTAAAGCAACCAGGTCTATCCAAGTCACTGAGTTGGTCAGTCATATTTTAGCATGCGCTTAAAGCAATAATGGAAAATTCCCAGTGCAAGGTACAAGAATGCTGCAACTCCTACACCACTGCAGTTTGCCGATAACCAGGAGTGAAGTGTAAACACGGAGATGGGTTACAAAGGAAAGAAAATGGTGAATAAGTACAGGAGAGGATAAAAATAATATTATGTAGGGGGCAGTATTATGACATTATTTTCCTGGCATGGTTTGCATTCACGTATCCCTTCAGAGCGGGGGTAGGGAACCCCGATGAGCCATTGGCCCACAGATTTTCTCTAACACGCTGATTCAAAGCCTTGCCTCATCTTCAAATGTCTCATTATCAAGCCCTCGCTAATGTATAGTCATTTGAATCAGGTGTGCTTAAGAAGAGATAAATCTAAAACTTACTGGCCTGGTTCCCAAACTCAGTCCTGTGGGCCCACTGTGTATGCTGGTTTTGATCCAAACACAACTTCATTAAACAAATTTGACAAGCTGCTAATTTTCTTTTTTTAGTATGTCCTTTGGATTTTTAGATGGATGACTTATCAAATTGATCAAAATTATGCCAGAAAAATGCCATACCACAAGGAATATATGCAATCTCCAAGTTTGTTCTCTTGTTTTGCTTCTTGCAAGATGGCAAACAATTGCATGAAAAGAAGCAACATTTACCACCGATGTAATAGGCTCTTTACTTGGTTGGCATTCATTATTTTTCTTTCTTAAACATCAATACAATGGAGGTGTGCCTCAAGATCATTTACTTTGTCTTTGAATTGGTCATTGTGACAGTTCATGGGTCGTGGTTCAAGAAATGCCTCCGAATAGAGTACTCAAGTGATGACATCACCGCTACTTAGCTTCTGGTGTCGGAAGTAATATCCCTATGGGAATTTATTATGGGGTTTTGACACTTTCCAGCATTGCTCGAACTCATATTAATTTTAAGAGCCGCCTCGCTCAGAGATTAGCCTACAGGGTATACAGATATAAATAATCACATCAAATTCGTAGTTTATTGCCAAAAATTATATGCTTTTGCACTTGTAGTCCAGTTTGTAGTCCACTTGTCCGGACTACATATCCACTACACAAATGGGCGAGTACCCCGTGATTTGTTCCAAGCCAATGAGGTACCTCAGTTTCAGGTTCATTATGTACCACAACGGTAGCCGATCAGTGCCCTAAAGTGCCGCATGTCCATGCGCCCGTTCTTACATTGCGGGCCACTATTAACTAGCTACATACCTAGAAATGAATGGATCGCAATGAATAGTTATTTCGCCATTTAGCTAGCTAGCATTAAGCCACGCTAGCGAACCACCTAGCTAGCAAGCTAGTGAGCTTATTGCATCTTGTGCACATACCTAAACCAATAGAAACAGTAAATGGTTAGTTGACCATCACTTACTGTTATTTAGCAAGCTAGCTAGCATGATTATTCAATAAAATAGCTAGCTAAGTGAATAAAATATATTTGAAATATAGCTGATTCCGGTCAAGAAAAACTATAGTTGTTTTTAGTCGGAAATATAATGCAAAATCTCGAAAAAGATGGAGGTTTGAAAACAATGGGAAGTGATTCAAAAGTGAACTGAAAAAACAGTCTATGGGTAAAATGAATGGGAAATTTTACTTCCGACACCAGCGTGACGTCATCACTTTAGTACTCTATAAGCACGCCCCCTGGCTACCTTGCCAACGAGTCTGGCTCTTTTGCGATGTGGTCAGTGCGTGCGACTCTTACCTGGGAGTTTGGGGTTCAAACCCCCGCCAAGGCCCTCCTTCGGCCTGCCAAATTCTGGCGTAATCGGCAGGATTCAGGGAATCCCAATGGATGGCAGTATGTGTAAAGCATGCAGCATGAGGACATGTTCCCGAAAGAGGGTGGAGAGATGTGACAGTTGATGGGTGCTGTCACTAGAACTGCCTCCTAATAAGTACGCGCCCTGGCTACCTTGCCAACAAACCTTGGCTCTTTGGCGATATGGTCAGTGTGTGTGACTCTAACCTGGGAGTTTGGGGTTCAAACTCCAGCCCGGGCCCTCCTTCGGCCTGCCACATCATTATCTATCAGATGGCTATGATTGGTCACCTGGTGTCTGGAATTCCACTAATTGGCTTCCCATTCATTCAGATCAGTCTAAATTTGATCAGAGAATATTTTCCTCCTTTTATGTAAGTCTGTGTTCATAAAATAGCCCAATAAGTGCTACATCTCAATAGAAATATAATTGAACATATCATATTAGGCATTTCTGATATAATATGATTAAGATTTTTAGTAATCTTGCATGAAAGCACCTGGTTTGAAAAATTTATAATTGTTAAAACAATTTAATTGCAATTGAAGTTGAAACAAAAACCAGCATACACAGAGGACCTCCAGGCCCGAGTTTGGGAACAACAGCCTTAGAGAGAAGGATCAATACAGAGTTACTCTATCTCAAGAGATCACCTTTAACCTTTGATGAAACATTTCTTTTCAGATGGTAGTGGTCTCTGCCATCCAAAACAACATAAGGGGACAGCAAGTGATTTTATGGGTATTTAAATAATGCAGATCATATGCTGTGGCCTGAGACAGTGTTTTTAACCATCATAAGGGAATTTATTATCGAACAATGATTCCATCCCTCCAGCAGCGTTCCAGAAATTTGGAGAATCTATGCTAAAGCACACTGAAGCTGTTCCAATGGCTGTCAGTGGCTTAACACCTCACTATGTCACTTTGTTACTCATAACATATGAAGAAAAATTAGCATTGGTAGATAGGTGCTGCTGTGACACTGTGGGCCTGATTTTTCCCAATCACATTTGATACAAGCAAGGGCTATTACAAACCCCAAACACTTTGTCAATGGGATTGGCTATTCTTTCTCACCTGCACACATTCTGTGGTTGCTGCACATGGGTGCAGTAATTAGAATGCCCTGCCTCCAGGGAGGTTGGGTGAAATTCAATACCAATACTGCTACCTTCCACCAGACCTCTACTCTTGAATGGTTTGTTTTCATTTACGCTTGCCTTTTTGTTGATGTTAATAAAGTTATATAATAAAGTTGTTATAATAAAGTAAGTTTTTTTTTACATTAATGTTTATTTTATAAAAAAAAGAACAAATGCACTTAGGGTGTTCTCCAAATGAGCAACAGCCATGCTTGCATACTTTTTCACCACATAATGCATGCTGTGCCAGTATGTCCTGAATACTTTATGCTACAATTCATGGTAGTATGGATTGTTTTTGCCAGCAAGAGACAATAACCGTGTTGTGTAGGACACCATTATATGATCACCCAAATCCCCTGGTTCTCATTGGAATGTTATCATTGGTCACATTGCTTTGTGTAATGCAGCACTACTCTCCCTTGTACAATACGTTGTTGTATCAAGCATGTGACAATATCCATGCCGTGTACCACTATGCTCCGTAATAAATTTTTCTTCAGACACTAGTGCACACCTCACACACCGTTCATTCCCACACTGACACCTATGGGCAATTTAGAGCCTACACTTTAGAGCCTCTCATGCATGTCTTTGTCCTGTAGGAGAAAACTGTAGTACCCGCAGAAAACTCACATAACACGGAAGGAAATGAAAAATCTACCGGAGGCTTCAAGGCCAAATCAAACCTTCATCCTTCTTGCTGTGAGGCAACAGCGCTACCCAGTGAAGCACCTTGCCACCCTAAATCAATCAATGCAATTATATTTTTTATTGATAATTTAATATTTCAGTTCCATACATAATTTGAAATGAGCCTCTGCACTTAAACCTACGCCTTCTCATTTTTTGCCATAGTAGTTTTCTGCAGTCTATGGTAGTGACAGGAAAGTAGGGCCATCTCGTCACAACTCTGGTCAGCAGATTGGATTAGTCTTGAAGTAGCCAATCAAATGTATGGCTTCTCTCCTGAGTAATCTTCCCTGTGAGGCTATTGGTACTTTTGCAGTGCCTCTTTTGGGAGGATTTTGGGAATTGAGAACACAAGCTACTGTTGAAACTGACTCTTTAGAAGATAATTGCACTATTGATTTTTATGTTGGCAGCATCACTAGCTGTTCTCTGATCTCAGTTTTATTTTTAGTTTTCTGAAAAGGAAATCGAGTAATGTGTTTACTGCTGAACCTAAGTTTTCCATTTCCAGACCATATTTTAGATTTATTTTCTGAACATTCTAGCCTGAAAGGTAATTATTTCAGAATAATGATGGCAATTAATGCTGGCATATCGGTTTTTTTTTTTTTTTACCAGCATGGGAGGCAAGATTTGCAGTGTTTGTGATTTGACATTTAAAATAAACTTTTATTTTTTGATATTAATTACTGGTATCAAGAGAAAAGTCAGTCTTGGAGTCTTTGTTCAGCTCAAATTCAAGTATTTGAAGCCTGTCATGATTTGCATGCACCATGCATGAATTCATATATCACAAAAATTTACATTTTTAGTGAAATGTTTGCATTTGCCAATAGCCCCAAAGGACTGGAATTTTATTAATCAACCCCAATAAGAAAAGAACATGCTTGCAATTTTGAGTATTTTATAATGATGAAACTATATGACCAGGAGTAATGAATTTTAAAATTAGATTCATGTCCTAAAGGCATTATAGGTATATGCTCTCTGCGATCAGCATACAATGTAATGCAGGATCAATTAATAAGTCATTTCAATTTAATAACTTTATGCTGAATGGGGCTACTGGCTTCATCTCCAGACTTCACCAACTTCACCTGAGTTCATTGACCTTATCAGACATTACAGGAGGGAAGAGACTTACGGCGCTTTTCCACTTCATGGTATCTGCTCTACTCGGCTCTGATACTCTCGGTTTTGACCATGGAAAGTGCCGTAGCATCGTCTTCAACATGGCACAAAACACAACATAACGTCACGCGACATAAACACAGGAACAATGGGAGATGTTGAAGAGCTGGTGTTCTTGGTATGTTAGGTGGCTATTCAGCTGGCCATATCCAATCAGGCCTAATTGTTTTAGCACTGTATGCGGTCATACTCTGCGTTTCTGGCTGGTCCTCAACTCGCTTGAATTTGGCTGCTAATTGTTGGCAAATTGCCGTGCGTTTGACAACTAAGCATTCGCAACTCCCTTTATTAATTTGCTTAAGAAGGTATGTCACCTGTCCTTTGAAGTTGCTATCTTGTCATGTGACCCCAAAACATTTATTTTGCGTTAAAATAGCTTTCAAGAAAGATAGATAGCTTATTGGTTTGGATATGTATTTTCCTTGCTAATTGAGTCTGTGAGGGGGGAACGGGATGGAGGCCCACACGCAACACAAGATAGGGTTTCTAAAAGCCACCCACGGAACACGGGTGACCACTAATGGGAGAAACGGTAACAGAAATAAGGAGTGCAACTCGCCGGCGGTTCCACCAACAAAAAACAATCCAGAAAAAGTGGGTGAAAATCCCTCCAGAAAGTAAGAGTTTTCTCGCAAGAGACAGACAGAGTAACCACTCCCTCCTGCTGAAACAGGAGCGAACCAACAGAGGTCTGCGAGCAAAGACAATGCACAGAACCATACCTCCCAAGTCTGAAGGACCGAAATGCTGGTCCATAACGACACCGTTTCACTTCATTGAGCGGGGGGAGAATTTTGCTTCATTTTTTTTAGCGGGGGGGGGGATAGAAAACTTTTGATTTCCTTATCATTTTATTGACCGGGTGGTGGAATTTGCATTAAATTTCTTTGATTCATTACACATTATTGCATGTGGGTGGAGAAATAACGCGTAAATCCCGCAATGCGCAAATTGCGAGTTCTTTCATTTGCTTGCGGGTCCGCAGGTTTTGCTATTCAAATGCGGGTCGGACCCGCCAGATGCAGGTTAGTTGGGAGCTATGAGAACATATACTCTGACGAACAGGGGTGCGTTTTCCAAAATCACAGATGCTAACTTGCATAGTTTGACCCATTGACTGTGAATGGGGGAACTATGTAAGTTGCTAACTTACTTAGCAACTACGCTTTTGGGAAACACACCCCAGAAAGATAAATCGGATGGACAACAATGAATAGGGCTTAGTAGTCCTCGCAAGAGAGAAACAAAAGCCCCAAACAGCCGTGGAAGAGCTTCTTAAAGCTATAGTCTACGGTTTTTCCCATATTATCTTCAGTTTGATGATGATTATGGCTCTAAAGTATCTCCTACACATCACTCACAGCAAAAGGAACCAAAAAAATCCCCTCTCTCTGGAGGCCGCTGGCACGCAAAGAAATCAACCAATAGGAATCGTTCGGGCCGAATAGGCGTTTCCCTGGCTCGGTTCCGCAGCTCCTTTTCTGCTGCCGTGTACCTCCCTCCCTCGTTCAAATTTGGCACTCCGTTTCTCCTGCCCTCCCTCTTCCGCTGTGCCCTGAGGTCACCCTGCTGAGACGTCATGGTTGATTAGGTCAGTGCTGGCTTACTGCAGTGAAAGCTAACCTTAGTAACGTTGTTTCTGTCAGCCTACTTACTATTGAAATTATGTTAGCGTTAGCCTCTAAATGCCGGTGTGTTGTGAGCATTGGTTGTGAGAACAGGAAACAAATCTCGATGGGGGAATGGTTTTGGACATAACACTAGACTTATATGCTAGTATGCTTTACATATTGGTTGTGCAAAGTCTGTGTGAGTGTTTATTTGCTTGATAGAGATCCATATTGCCGTGTCAACGCTAGTTACAGTTAGCCTCCATGTGGACCGTATATGCTAATATAGCTAACATGTTTACACATTGTGTGTGAAAAATCTCCGTGTTTGTTTGGTTGAGGCAGCTCAGCGCTGTTGTCATTATGAAGATAAGACGCTAACGTCAGAAATTCTTTGCCTCCACGTCAACCCAATAGGCTAAAATGACTGCTATGTTGACATATGTTGTGTGTAAAATCTATAAATGGCTGTCTCTGTTGTGATTATAAGCTAACATCTGCATCTGTGAGCCTCTCTGATGTCTACACGTTATGACTGTCCAATATTTCTGTTAATTTTCTTGCCGGGGAAGTACACAGTGAGGTCATATTCATCCAGAAATGTTTATAACTTTTTATAACTCTGACATAGTTTGACGTTGACAGTGAAAAATTTTGCTCTCCACTGAAAACCGGCGCTCTGTGTGCAGCGAACCTGCTCTCCTCTCAGCGGGAGGGGGTGTGTCGGTTTCCGAGAGGATGAGACGGTGCTTTCAGGGGAGGGCACATGGTGTCAAAAGAAGCACAGAGTGATGGAGGAGGTGTGTGTGGCAGAGAAATCGTAGACTATAGCTTTAAATAGTCTCTCCACGGCTGCAACCAAAAAGCAATCAACCACCTGATCAGAGGGCAGGATAGCCCTCAGGTGGTGAAAAAAAAGCACAGCAGGCAGCGACCCCCCCAAAACCATGACAGAGTCACATCAAAATGTATAAACTTTATATTGATTTGTCGTGAAAATCATCCTATTTCACTGTAAATGTTGATTGTGTTATGTATTGTGTTGGCTTGCCTTGTGTCACGCAAATGATGATTCCCTCTGACCAATCAGTGGTCTGCAATGCATTGACCTCACATTTTTTTATCAGCTTGGTTTGCTTGGAACCTCGGCCGAAGTGGTACAAAAAATTTTCCTGGTACCAGGTTCTATCCACAATGGAAGTGCATGAAAAACCAAGTATAGTCAAGTTGAGTAGAGCTGTACCATGCAGTGGAAAAGCAACATTAGTGCTGTTATCTTTTCGAGAAGAGTTGACTCAAAATATTAATCAAACGGGAGTCAATAATTTTGAATCATCTATTTTGGTGGTAAAATACATGACTGAGTTTAACTCTGTTTACTGGTTTTTTTAATTTATTTTTCATTGTCGCCTTTTATTATAGTCTTTCCACCACGTTTGATGTCAAAATATGATTTATTGTGTATGTTACTTATTTTTGCAAATTGACCTAAAAGGTGCCAATATTTCCGGGGTTCATCATGCAAGCATGTAAACACCAGATCTGCATGCATTCATAGCGAAGTCTTTAAATTTTCACGCAATTTTTTTTAGGTGGTTTCCACAACAAATACCTGCCAAAACCAAATTCAAAATTTCGCAAGCCAGTGGCAGTTGTAACCCTCCAACAAATTAATGATGTACTGTCAATAAAAATAGCGTGGTGATTGCTTCAAAAATGGTAGAGATCATAAGATGCACATAAGATGCATAACTAGGGATTGGTTCATCATGAGAGATGTTACTGTATCACATGTGTAATTGGCTGCGGAAGGCAGGCAGAATCGCTCCTAATTTGAATTAAGTTCAGAATTCCAAACTTTTTCCAGCTGAGTTTCCCCACTTTGCAATCCTGTTAATCTGAGGGCAGGTCTGCTGCCTGTCTCATCAGTACCATTTGAAAGTTAATGGAGAAAAGAAGCCATGCTCGACCCCGCCAACATTTGCAACACTCCAGTGAACATGTACTTTTATACCATTAGCATTCAGTAGCCCTTTTTTCCAAATTTTTCCCAATAATTAACAATTTATTCATTGCTTTCAATTTTTAGTGGTTGGGAGGTCACATAATAGATGCAAAAACATAGCATTTATGCTGTTGTCAGGACCTGTATCGACTTGTGTATATATGTTCAATGCTGATGAATATTTATGCTGGAAAGCTGCCCCCAGGGTAATGTTACAGGGAAGGCATCCATGGCTGTTCTGTAAAAGACTGCATGGACAGTAGAGGAGGTGAGAGAAGGAAATCCCACTGTACACAACCTGCTCTTCCTCCCTCATTGATTGGGATTTTGCATGCATGCAGTCGTCATGGTGACCTTCTGACCAACTGAGGCTGGATTAAAGTGCAAGGTTTGGCATAATGGGAGGACTGTTTGAAGGCAAATTTACAAAAAAAAAAAAAATCATTTTCCCAAGAGCAGCTAGTGCTGAAGGCAAAAGAATATACCAACAAACACAGTTTCTGTCATTCTGCAGTTCAAGTGCCTGGTATACGTAAATACCATACATTCAGAATAAAGGGCAATTTTACGCTAACCTAGGCCATCAACAATACTTCAGAAATGAGCAGTAAATCCTACTTTATACTGGGTATGGCTGATGATGTTGATATGTATTTGGAAAAGCAGCTCATGAGCAATCATCATGCCAAGTTTCAACAAAATCGGCCAAGTACTTTTCCTATAATGTCCAAATGTGTCCAAATATTGGACGGAATATTGTGTCTCATAAAAATTAATCATTTACATGAACTGTTGTAGCTTTTGTTTGTGTGTCCACATAAATTTTCTATCGCAATACTAACAGATCGATGTGTCACAAAAAATGAAAGCTATTTGCCTTGAGTGCGGAGCAACTATTTATTCACCTTTCATATTGTTTACTTTACGCTATTTTTTCCGTCCAACATGTCCACTCCGACACATTGGTCTGTACCTATTACCACAGAATGGGGAAGCCCATTATTTTGGATGTATATAACAGACATTATGAGGACATATTCAGTAAAAGTTCAATATTTTACATTGTTGGTACTTCCACCTGTTGTCAAGGTACCAAACATCTTCCGTCCAAACGTGTCCACTCCGACACATTTGTTGTGCTGCTTGTTGTGTGTCTTTAGTGTTGCTAAATGTAAGACATTTTCTGTAGGCAAATATGCGATAATAATTTTAGTAACTATAAGTTTCTGAAAGGTCACATGCTTCATTGTTACATGTAGGCCAAGCATAATGTCCAGTGATTGTCCACTCCGACACAAGACATGAAAAAATATTTGGCTTCCAGCAGAAGTGGAAGACATTCAAGATGAATCAGCTACCATCAACTTTATGAAGCCCCCGGCTGGACAGAATCGTTTTGTATGGCCCGCAAAGCCTGAAAGGGACACACTCCCTGTTCAAGAGATCCTAGCTATGTAGCCTGGATGATCCACCTGCTCCAACTCCTAGAAGACATTTTAGTCTCCCAGATAAAACATACATGGTTGCTGAAGCCACTATGGCCAGTTTAATGAAATTATTGTATCCCCGGAAATGGTCGGAGATACCATGGATGATGTCCAAATGTTTGTCCACTCCGACACATATGGAGCATGTTCAAATATTCAGTGTTAATGACATTTATTTATTTGTTTGTTTTTTCATTTCGGCATGATTGTACAGTCGTTCCATGACAATTTCAACACAACATGTATCATGACCGAAAGGGTCGCGGGAGAAGCGAAATCGCTTGTCAAAGTCCCGCCCCCAACTCCCAGAAAAAACAGTTTGATTATGGTTAAGATATCATAAAGATTTATAAATCACAACAGAGCTGAGTGTCTATTTACACTACGATTTAAACGTCACAACATAAAATCATAGAGATTTATGAACATCATGAAGAATTTTAATCACAATATAGCTGAGTGTCTATAAACAACCCCTATTGTTTATGCCCAAGGCTTAGTTCAGGGTTCTGATGTTAGAGATAATACTAGTAACTTTAAGGAGATACAAGAGAACTGTCTTTGCAGTATTATTTTGCCTGTTTTGGAAGAATAACTTTAGTTCCTGTACATATTTTTTTACATTTGGCAAGTAAGCAAAATTATTTCTCTAAATTTCAATTAGCAGTACTCGGCATTTGCATAAAATATGATTTGGTGAACCTACTCTGCAATATAGATGACCCAACACATGGTTAAAAGGTTTATTATATAATTCTTATATAATTCTTTATGTCCTAAAAATGTCCACTCTGGCACAAATGAACTAAAATTGTTGTTGAGGCAATTGATGCCAAACAATTTTGCCTATATGACCAAAGTAGGAGCACCTGCAGATGGGTCAGGTGTTTGACTTTGGACATAACTATGCAATTTATCGTGTAATTTGCATACTCTAACAAACAGTTTACATAAGCATTTTCAAAATTTGCAGATAGAACTTGCTGAAAACTTAATTTTCTCTATTATTTATGATACATATAGACATGGCAGTATTTTTGTATCAAATTTTGATGTTCAGGTGTTATTACAGATCAGCAAACCACAACGTTTTGGTACGTAGCACATACTCAGATGCTCAGTTTTTTAGTCGTTGAATAAATAATTTTTCGCAAGTAACTCAACTTTTTGTTGTTATTGCAAAACTGTCATAACATCTGTAGCTTACTAACATTAATTTTCCATAAATATAAGATCTGTTGTTTTAATATCCACTGGAAGTAACATAACAAAATGCATTTCAAATTTTGACCCCATGAGACATGGATGGCCTAAGTTAGTGTGAAATTGCCCATATGTATAATTGCTGCATTTTATGTTCTTTACTTCCATATTGATGTTTGTATCTTCACTTCATATTAGAACAGTGTCAAAACTTGAAATTATTATCATATACATTTAATAATGAGATGGGCTAGTTGAATTAGGTAAGTCCATGATGTTAACTGGACTTTCCAGTAATTTCCAAGCCTGATTTTCCATCTGTTTGCTGCTAGTGAATCCAGGAGACATAATGGAAGTTTACATACTTGATTCTGTCATAGATGCATATAATAAATATATGGGAATATAACCTAATTTCTTAAAAAGCTTGAGCCCTCACAAGCAATCATCTTTGACCTGAATGAAACTGAAATCAGCAAAAGACAAGATTTTTCATGTATTTGAGAGAGCAGATTCTAGACTGACCTCACTGCTGACCAGAGCTGTCTTACATTAAAGTTAAGTCCTTTTTTGAGCAAATTTCAACCCAAACTAAACTACTTACTGCTCTGGAACCACTTTTACCACATGCATAATCATGGTCTCTCCTGAACGGTGCTGCTCAGTAGTCTGCTATTAAATAATCAGAATTACTAAGAATGTTACCTTAATTGAGTAACAACACTGGAAATTTAAGGTCTTGACCACTAGATAAAAAATATTCCATGTTTTCTTATGGCCCTGTGGCGCTGTGAGCAGTGGCGTCACATGGGGCAAATATTTGAGGGAGCCGAGTGAGACAAGTCCTCTAATCCTTGTCCTTTTTATGGGGGGTATACATAGACTTGCCATTTGAACCTCTTAAACCTGAGTCGTTACGCATAATAAATACTGCATGTTTCCTAATCACAACATTGTCATGCAGCTTAACCACTTTAGGCGGAGAAACTTGGCAACACAATTAAACGCCAAGCAAGTAAATAACCATGAAGCAAAACATAGGATGAAATTATATCAGTGCTGAGTCGCTAGAATTTCTACTGAATTTGTGCTATGCATACAAACCATACCTTTAATGAAAGAGGAAAGTCCACAGAATCCAACAATATACGCACTGTCATTTTCAACCGACACCACACTCAAAGAACAGCAGGCATACACTTTACAGTCTACAGAGATGAGCAAAAAAAATTTTCTTACCTTTGATATTTTGTAATAAAAAAACTGTTCAAGGGTAAATCTGTGCTTGCTATTGATATCCCAATGTGTCCGTGTTATAACGAAACTAGATCTTCCAGTCTTCAAGCACATTTTTTTTTTTTTTTCAGCTTGCTTGCAATGTATTTTCCTCTCTGTGATTGGCTTGTGATGCTGTTAGTAAGACTTTGCCGGTAGCCATTTGATTCTATGGGTTCTGATGTTTCCAGTGAGCTCTAAACCATCTTAATCGCTGAAACCTAGCCTGAGCTAGAGCCTTGTGTTCCCAGTGCGTCAAACTGAGTTCATTGGCCATTCGCATGTACTTGAATAGCACGACAATATAAACGCTTAACTGGTTTGCTTGTAGTATTTTCCTATAATTATCCGCTAAATATTCAATAGTCATTTTCAAAGTCGTTTCCTGACAGAATCTTTGTGCCATTACGCGTGAATACTAAGGGCTGCATCCCAGACTACTAGGGTTCAATACCCAGTCTTGACATGTACAAAATTACTAAGGCAATAATAGCATTTTTCTTGTATAAATAATTGCTTGGATTTTTGCTCTTTTAACTTTTGTTCTTTTAACTTCTTTTACCCTTTTTGTACCTTACCTTTGAATTTATGATTTTATTATTTGCTTTTTCTTTTAAAATAAATCTGCTCCAGGGGAGACAAACTTCATTTTCTTTGTATGCATTATCTTTGAATGGGAAATTGTATAGGCTACAGGACCTGGCAGAAATAATAATTCAAAAAAAAATTAAAAATTCTAAAAATTAAAAAGTGGTTGTATTTGGATAGAATGTATGCCTGTAGTGACATATAAGTAAAATTAAATGAGTTTTGCAGTTTGGTATCTGAGAAATATGAAACGGCACACAGTGTCAGCTTGGAGAGGCCACCTAGACATTCCCGAACTAAAACCTCTCTAATTTTGCCCTGATTTACTTGGTTAGAATAAACTTTGGCACAGATACTGGTGAGATTCTGTGCTGTAATATTTTCAGGGTTTCAGACTGCAACTGAATAATTTTACGACAGATAAAAGTAAAACTTTGTTTGGTGCAAAAATGATATTTCATTTATGCAGTGTTCCATCTTCATTTACTCTGACTCAGTGACATATACACTAATTTTTGCACCATGACAAAAATCCCCAAGGTGTTACCTTTATTATGATACCAAGATTATTCAAATCACCAATTTGTTGCAGAGATATAGTTTTGTAAAACTAAAAATCTTTTAGGTCTTTTTTTAATAGCCATTCGCTGACTTCTGAAGGTCAACTTACATTTCCTTACTTGATGTACCATATGTTCTCTTATCTTTCCCATGTTGATCTATAAGTATGCTACTTTGGTCTCTGTCTCACCTCATATTTATATCGCAGTGAACAGAAATTCATAGATCACTACTCTGATCAACTTCATAACGTAAAATTTTGATGGGAAAAATGCTGCGGTTACATTTTGTTCAAAGGAATTTCTTAGGGTGCCAATAATTGTGGTTTTGTCAAAAAAAGATTATTTCTTCATGAGATTTTTTTTCTGAGAATAAATTTACTTCAAGAAAAGGTTGGATTTTCTCATGTGAATTTCTTGTACCCATTTTACTCATCTTTACATGGGGTGCAAATAATTTTGGAGTGGACTGTAGGTATCAAAATTCACCACATTTGAACTCGGCGCGAGTAAAACTCGCTTTTTCATTCTTCCCACATCTAGGGGCAATGATGACTTTTGGATGCACACTTGACTGAATGCTACAATTTTTTTTTTTTCCAAAAGTCATCAGCTTCACTGTGCTGCCATGCATTCACTATTGAACAGCCAGTTTGGAATAATGGATATCTTTTCACTTAATGGACTCAAATGGCCCAGTTTGACCCAGTTCTATTAAGTGAAATGCACTAGCTACAGGGCTCTGTCTTCATTCATGCTACTGCCTTTTCTCCTCAGTTGTGTGAACCATTTAACCAAATTCTGACTTCCCCTTTTCCCTGACGTGTGTATTTTTTAATGGGTATTTTAATATTTAATATTATTATATTAATATATATTTAAAAAAAAAAATATTTAAATATTTTTAATATTTCTTATTGGCTGTCCACGGCAGTGGAGCTGTCCAAAACTCATGTCACAGCAACCACTGCTGTGGTGACTTTGCATATACCGTAAAGTTCCGTGTATATGGCGCACAAATTTTTTTAAGACTTTGGGACTTGTCAAAAAGAAGAAAAAAAAAATCATGCAAATTTCCACCCAAATCTTGCGTGTGTCATACATATTATCTCTCCTCAAAATTTTCCTTGAATGCCGCATGTATTTGTCCTATTTTTTTCCTTTCCTTTTCAACTTCCTCCATGAGAAGTGATTATTCATCGGACATCGGCGAAAAATGGAAGGCGCAAGACATAACCAATATGCCGACAGCGCGTATGCCCACGCATATGCCACTATCTATCCCGGTTTCCCTCCGATTCGGCGACTTGGATAACCTTGAGCTGGAACGCAGCTGAGAACGACTGGCGAAGCATCTTGAGTAGAAGTGAGATGTGTTCACTATGACAACTCGGTAAAGAGTGACTTCTCATCACTTCCCCCTAGGCTTTCATATAAAAACTTGTGGCGGCAATATCTTTGAAGGAATACGTTGTTGATAGCAGAGGGATCTTACGTTAAGACGTCTTAATCACTCTCTATTGTTTCGCCCGGAGGGATTAACGCGCGATTTACTGAAATTATTCAATGGAACATGTCGGTTCATACATTCTCATTCATCGTCAAGAAATGTCAATTTTCAAAGAAGCAGAATACAACAAATGACAGTGTTAATGCAGAGGATATAGCCATAAACGAAAGGTAAGTTCATTGATGGTAGTTACTGTAACTCGGTCATAATCATTTACCGTGAGTGAAAGGTAAGACGGTAGCTTGGAAAGCCTCGCGCCGTAGATGCGTGCACGCTACATAATGGACTGTAGGACAGCGTGTATGTTTTTGCATGCATCAGAGTGATACGTATACATTGCATTGGGAAGTTATTTGCGGAGTTGCAGGGAACACTTTGAAAGGACAACTGCCGTGCTGGTGCTGAGCCTTAACCAAATACCACACTGCACAATAAAGCTGCACTAGGGCACTTAGTAAGCTCGAGCAGCTTATTTCTCGAGACAAGTAAATGGCGCGTCAGACAGGACTTCTATCCCGCAATTAAGCCTCTATCCCTCTCTGTCTGCATTCGACCGTTGTAGCTCCATGCTTCTACTGGTTATTTGCATTAACGTTATCATGGAAAGTGAACTGTGAAAAAGTTCATTCATAGATAAAAATTAAAATCCTGCATTTAAAAAATGTTGAATCGGTAATTTTTTTTTTCCCATTTATTAAGCTGTGCAAACTCACGGGCGCATATAGCCCCAGTTTGACCTTATAAAATCGGGTGTACGTTTGCATGTATGTCGGAACTCTTGCCGCGATTCTGTTGTTCCCGTATATAAGGCGCATCCCCAACTTTTCATATTTCCCGACGTAAAAAAAGTGCGCCGTATACACGGAACTTTACGGTAATCGCCACACTCTGTGAGCTGCGGTTATTTTTGCTCTTTTTATGGTTCTTCGGGTCTATCTTGCTGACAATCGGGGAAAAACTTGTAAAGGGTGGAATAATCACAGTGTGACCCCCTCATATCTATCAAAAACAGCCTTATTGAGAGTTTCAGTGAAAGATCTTGTGAGACGTCATACGATGACACACTAAAGACCATGTTCCCTAAAAAAATCTCTCCCACGATGGGGCTATTTCTTTGGTCAGTGGGTCAAATGTTTTTACTCGTAAGTGACTGAAAAGACAGGGCAGAAGCAACAGTTTTAAAGGGGAAATATTACTAAAAAACACTCTTTTTTCAGTTCTTGTGCGCATACATCTCAATATCTGGAGTGCTTACCAACCCGCTAAATGTGAAGTAAAACAATCCAGTCATTTGTTGTAGGCTGCCTTTTTCATAAAACATGGCATTCGCGGCATGAGATACAGATTTGGCTCCCTTTCTGACATCATTTGCAAGCTCGTGAAAACTGTTCCACCCCTCATCTGAATATCTCCACCCACATCTTATTTTTTTGGCAACATCCCAGCTTCAATCGGCCAAAAGCCCATAACTAGCTATATGTATGCTATCCGCCTTTTATCTGACTTCTTTATACTACTAACCTGGAGCAGTACAGCGCGGGAATGGTGAACAAATTTATATTAAATGAGGTCCATTATGCTTTTCAGAAGATGCAAAGAAGCGTTGTTTTTGATTTATTTTCAATATTTACTAGCCAGCTGGTAAGTTTTTCCAGTTTCAGTTAACCCTTCAAGCGCTAGTCGCAGCTATTGCTGTGATAACAATAATCATAACAGCTGTTGATAGCAGATTTTGCCACGGGACAGTCTCCAGCTACAGCTGCCGCAGCAAAAGACGTTTTGGGGGGTGGGTGTGTTTTTCCGTACCAATCAAATTTTAGTATTTACGCAGCCATGTTGGGTATTGGTTGCTAGGGGCCCCGAAATGTTCATTGTAACAATTTCTTTGAACTGCATTGTCACCCTATGAATGAATAATTACTATATCCTTGTTTTGTGGATGTTGACCACGTGTTGTTTCAAAATGCCGGCGTTCGAGAATTTGTCAAGTGATGGCAGTGAGCTTAACAATGAAAATGCTGAGTATCTAGATACGCTGTTTGCTGAAAGTCATAGCGAAAATGAAACTGATTTTCTCGGCTTTGAGGATCTGATCGATTCAGTGCTGAAGTATGCCATGTGGGAAATATTTTGAGCGGTATCTTGGTGTTTTATAAGAGATAATTTAGCACTTAAAGGGTTAATACTCAAACTAAAATTCCAAGTGGAACCTTAAAATGTGTACGGCTTAGTTGCTAATGTGTTTTGCAAGCTAAATGCTACTATCAAAACTAACTTACTTTAGTTAGCATGCACGCATTTACTTTCTATAGTCATTGTGTAGTTTATTAGCTAGCAAGCTACTAAATTGACTGTATATTTAGAAACCAATGCTTGTTCAGCTTGAAGCAATGTATGAGACATGCTGATAGGAATTGATAGAATGCGTGACTGTTTTTTATAGAATTCAGAATTTTAATGGAGTAGCTAGGCAGTAAACGGAAAGTTGGGTCATGGTTGCTACTATGCAGATGGTAGCCACAGTACATTCTTGACATTAGTGTGAGGTATCGTTCAGGAACCAGTCGCAAGAACCAGGAAATGCAAAGTATGTGATTTTATTAAGCGAGGGGGTAAACCCCCGCAGGACCGAAGGCAACAGTACAAAGTCCACAATCCAAAAATCACAATCCCAGCGGCAGAATCCAAAGTCGAAAAACCAGGGCAGCAATACAGTAATCGTAGTCAGACAAAAAGGGTTCGATACACAGGAGCAGATAACAAAACCAAATCAGAGCCAAAAATCGGAAGTCGGACAGTCCAGTCAGAAAAGCAACACTATGAATACAAGGCGAAAACAAGAGCAGCACAGGTAGACAAGGGAAACGTTCTGACAAGGAACTGCTGTGAAAAGACTGCTTAAGTACACTCAAGGGAAGTCACATGCTATGATCAGGGACAGGTGAATGGGATCAGACTAATTACGTGGGAGCAAACACAAGGGAGAACCTAACCACATGAAATTGGCAAAAAGCCAAAAAACGCGGACAGGGATCACGAGACAACCTATAGACAAAACATACAGCTCCGGTTAGGGAGTACTAATGTGCACAGATAATGAGAGGCAGGACAGAGTAGAGCAGGTGCGGAGGATCCGCTGAATTGCAGCAAAGACTAAGAGAAGGCAAGAGGCGGAGACTAGAACAGGGCGAGTGCTGAAGCTTGTTAATCAATTAGTAAGTGCAGCTATACAAACCCTAGTGCTCGTTAGTAAGTTAGTATTATATACAATGTTAGTCTTGGTTAGTATCTAAACAACAATAACAAACTGTTAGTAAGGTTAGTAAAATAGAAAAGCAAGGCGAAGGAAGCAAATGAGATTAGAAGGAATGTTTGAAACCCAGAAACCATGAAATCACCTAAACATGTGACACGAGGACTGGGGAGAAGCTGTAGCTTAACAAAAGACCAGACAGGGGAGACAAAGTGCAATGAAGGGCATGAACAAAGACATGGGCCGGAATCTAACAGAATAATGGATCTGGCATGGCAAAAACAAAAACATGGCAAAGAACTAAAACATGGGAAAAACAGAACAGGCATGGGATAAACATAACAGGGCATGACAGAAACATAACAATTAGAGACTGAATTGCAAGTGTAGTAAAACTATTATAGTGACTGCTTGTCACACTTCTGGGAATATAACATCCATGCTTGCTATGAGGACATTACCTTTGCATACACACTGTATGGCTTAATGGCTAGCCAGTTAGCTAGCTACGTATTCAGATGTCTGTATTTAGGGACTTGCCAGCAGCTGGGGGATTATGACATCATCGCTCTCCGCTGATATGTTGGCTGTGTTTGCTGGCCACTTAGAACAAAACTTATTACACAGAGGGGATGCCCACTCAGAGCCTCCGTTCTTCAGAGAGTGAGGTATGACAGGAATCAAATTGCTGAGAAATCACAGAATTTTTCTTATGTTTATATGCGAAAAAGTTTAAAACTTCCCTATGAGACATCCAAGAATATTGTAACCTGAAAAAAAATTTGCACAATAGGTCCCCTTAAAAGCATTGTTAAGGTTTTAAATGCAATTCTTTCTAAATTTTGCAAATCATGTGGTTAGACATTTGGCCCACCAGAAGGCTGCCCTATGTTTCATCCATTACCCTTTGTATCAGGTGTGGCTACTCTTCTCTTTTCAGTGACCGGATAAGTTTGAACATTCATAGCTGAATCCAAGAATCTCTCCAGTCTCTCATCTCTCCTACTTACCAAGCTGTCCTTGTCAGGGTAAATGTGGCTGTCAATCATTATTGGTAAAAATAAATGAACTGAAAATGGGGCTTGTAGCCAGTGTAACATGGGTTACCATCATTTGACTCCCATGGTTAATTACTGGTAGGAGCGAGATGAGTGGGGAGGGACTTTTAACAAGGGGAAGAAAATATCATACCATCACTGCAACCAGAATTCAGTTGTCAACCTATTATGCACATACATGCTCAGTGTCAATAAGTGGCACAACATTAAATTAAATGATTGACTTATGGTCCATTAATTAGCCTTCAGCAGCGAAGATCATTCTGAGGTCAAGGCTTGAAAAATATCTACCTGATTTATTAATTGTCTTGGCATGTCATTGTTCTTATAACTGCCCATCTCTCAGTGGTCTTACAGAGACCTGCATCCAATTATACCCGTCCACAAAAACCAGGTAATGGGCTTCAATGCTTCAGTGCTACACTTGGGCCAGAACGATGGTACATTGTATATGCTGTTTCAGTGGCGGTAATGACACAATCTTCAAGGGCATGACCTTCATTCTATTCAATATGAAAAAAATGTCACTTTTCATGTACAGCATGAATACAGCAAGTGGACAGTCACAAGAAAACATGAAAAAGCTGCACATTTCCAATGCCAACACAATGCTGCTTTGGTTGCCCCATTGTGCTTAGTGTGATAAATTAACGTGTAGAATAGTTTGGTAAAATCTTTTTTCCAGACCTGGAAGGCCAGCCTATAATGGCCAAATTTAAATAAATGTCAAATGTCAAATGTCAATGTCAGTTATTGACTTAATACTAAAGCTCGGCGACTGCTTCGGCACTGCTACCGCCAGCATTATTTTTCAACATTTGATTCGGGTTCAGTCTCTGCTGAATCAGAAGAGCTGTGCGTTTGTCTTGCCACTGTGTCTTGCTTCAAGATCAAGATGTTTTCCCCTTACAAGTGTATAAGTAGGCTCCTTGGTTATTTGTTGAATTGAAGCATATTCTCTAAAACATCTTGTTGATTATGAAGAAAATAAACTGCCTTGGAAAATGTGTTACTTTCTATCTATTTTCTTTATTATATGTAATGTTACTGTACTTCAACAAGTTTTTATTAGGCTCATTTCTTAAGGGATAGTTACATGGTTAATTTATCTTCACTATCTTTTTGCTGAGAACCCTGCAAGACTCCGTAGCTCCGGATGTCATGCCGCTGTAGTCGTGTTGTTCACCTGAGCTGTTTGGCAGCTCTTACCTTTAAACATGGGTGCCAAAATGAAATGTAGGAGGTTCTGCAACACATGCGCACACTGCTCAGGCAGGCATTGTAGCCAGGGGTAACTCAGATGAGTTGTGAATGTTCTAGAAGGCTTATCTATGCAGGAAATGTGATGTAGGTTCTGCCCTTATACATAGAGTCATGGCACGGAGAACTTTAATATCAGTGGTAATAGTTACTTAGTATATTCACTCTGAAAATCTTGAAAAGTCATTGTCCACAAAAATCTGTTAATTTGTGAACAAGAATAAGCACTTAATTTGAGTCTGGAACCTTCAGATGCTGGAATGAAGCGTCTGTTTAGTTGGAGTGTGCAGCGCGTGCACTGAGCACTCCCAGGATGTCACTCTTTGGATTTCCAAATTACCACAGAGCTCTTGGAGAGACTAATACACAAATGCACCCCATCATTGTGAGGGTTTGTGTAGTCAAGCAATTTCTTCTTTCAGTGTTTCAGCAGAAAACGCTAAGAAGCTCGCTACTGGGAAATCCAATCTAGCAGCAAGTAGCTCATTGCTATGCCTGTCCAAATTACCCTTGTAACCAACTTCAAGCCAAGTGGAAGATAAATTTATGTTTTTTAAGGAACACCTTGTTAGTTGCAACAATAACAATGATTATAATTTGCACAGCACCTTTCATATGGAGAGGCAAGTCATATTGCAGTGGACAGTCAACATCACAAGAGATGAAGCAATGATACAAGAACAAAGTAAGAAAATAAAAATAATAGTAGCAGCCATAGTAGTAGTGAAAAATAAATTCAATTTAAAATAAAGTATGTTCTTATACTGAAGGTACTTACAGATTCAACTGTATTCAAATACATACATGGTACAATTTATTTTTTAAAATATATAAAATATATAGCAGCACTCTCAGCTCGTGACATAATTGAAAGAAATACATTTTTAATCTCCTTTCAGAAATTCCCAGTGTCAGCCTCTCTCCATACCATGGGCAGTGCATTCCATTGTTTTGCACTGTTAAACTCATCCAACCACTGTTAGGTACAGGGGCTGATGACCACAGGTTGAATTTGACTGAAGAGGAGGAAAGGTATCACTGCTCCCAGATTTCTTGCTGTGTTTCACACTTTGATTGTTCTGGTCTTGGTGTTTATCTGACAAAGGCTAGAATGGCCAAATTGTTACAGCAGTAAATTTGGGAGGATTACACTCCTAAGAGAAAGACCTTTTTTCTTTGTATTTCAATGTTCTTGGAACAAAAATCTGAAGGTGGATTGTCAAATTGTTTTGAATCTCTCACGAGGTACAACCCCTATTCCAAAAAAGTTGGGATGCTGTGTAAAATGGTTACAGGACTCTTCATCCCCGGATTTTCGTCCCTGGAATTTTTTGTCCCCGAATTTTATGTCCCTGGACTCTTTGTCCCTGGACTTTTCATCCCCAGATTTTTCATCCCCTAATGATAATGAAACGTGCCACCATCGTTGACAGATAGATGGACGGACGGACGATGGACAAATCACCATGATGTAAGGGTGAGGGTTGTGTTTAGGGTTACAAAGCAGGAAGAGGGCAGAGCATTACTGGGGACAAACAATCTAGGGACGAAAAGTCCATGGGGACTAAAATTCCTAAGGGACGAGAAGTCCGGGGACAAAGAGTCCTAGAGTCATGTAAAATGTAAATAAAAACAGAATGCTATGATTTGTAAACCTCATACACTGATATTTTATTCACAATAGAACGTAGTCAACATATCAGATGTTGAAAGTGAGACATTTTACCATTTCATGAAAAATATTAGCTCATTTTGAATTTAATGGCAGCAACACATCTTAAAAAAGTTGGGACAGGGCCATGTTCACCATTGTTTTGTATCCCCTCTTCTTTTAATAACAGTCTGTAAACATCTAGGAAGTGAGGAGACCAATTGCTGAAGTTTTGGGAGAGGAATGTTGTCCCAACAGTCCTGGGTCTTCTTTGCCTGATTTTTAATTTTATGATGTGCCATATGTTTTCTATTAGTGAACAGTCTGGACTGCAGGTAGGCCAGTTCAGCACTCAGACTCTTCTACTTCGAAGCCATTCTGTTGTGATGGAAGCAGTATGTGGTTTGGCATTGTTTTGCTGAAATATGCAAGGCCTTCCCTGAAAGAGACGTTGTCTGGATGGTAACACATGTTGTTGTAAAGCCTCTATATGCTTCTCAGCATTGATAATGCCTTTCCAGATGTGTAAGCTCCCCACACCGTAGGCACTAATGCAAGCCCATGCCTTCAGAGATGCAGGCTTTTGAACTGTGTGCTGATAACAAGCTGGATGGTCCCTCTCCTCTTTAGTCTGCACAACATGGCGTCTGTGGTTTCCAAAAAGAATTTAAAATTTTGATTCATCTGACCACAGAACAGTTTTTCATTCTGCCTAAGTCCATTTTAAATTAACTTTGGCCCAGAGAAGACGGTGGCGTTTCTGGATTGTGTTCACGTATGGCTTTTTCTTTGCATGATACAGCTTTAGCTTGTATTTGTAGATTGCACGGCAAACTGTGTTCACAGACAATGTTTTCTCAAAGTGTTCCTAAGCCCATGCAGTGTATATCGATGCAGAATCATGCCTGTTTTTAATGCAGTGCTGCCTGAGGGCCTGAAGATCACGCACATCCAATATTGACCTTCGGACTTGTCCCTTGCGCCAAGAGATTTCTCCAGGTTCTCTGAATCTTTTGATGATATTATGTACTGTAGATTCAAAGTTTTTGCAATTTTATATTGAGGAACATTTTTCTGAAATTGTTCCACAATTTTTAGACACAGTTTTTTGCAGATTAGTGAATCTTTATCTATCTTTACTTCTGAGAGACTCTGCCTCTCTAAAATGCCATTTTTATACCTAGTCATGTCACTGACCTGTTGCCAATTAACCTAATTAGTTGCAAAATGCTCCTCCAGTTGGTTTTTATCAGTACCGCTTACTTTTCCAGGCTTTCGTTGCCCCTCTCCCAACTTTTCTGAGATGTGTTGCCGCCATCAAATTCAAAATGAGCTAATATTTTTCATGAAATGGTAAAATGTCTCACTCTTAACATCTGATTTGCTGTCTATGTTCTATTGTGAATAAAATGTGGGTTTATGAGATTTGCAAATCATTGTATTCTGTTTTTATTTACAATTTACACAATAGAATAGAATAGAATAGAATATACTTTTATTGTCATGTCCTGCATGAAAATTGTCTTTGGTCTCACTTATAAAACACATAGGATACATTAAAAGACACAATCATTCCATTAGACATTTATCCACGAGATTGATATAGCACATCACATGTACCTCCTCCCTCTAGCCCACACACACAAGCATACACATCAGATACAAGGCAACAAGCACCAGTTCCAGCCCATTCATAGCACTCTTGTCTACATCTCCCTTTCATCTAGCTTTTCCATAGTTTATTGACCATGGAAATTGCAATTGGGATAAAAGAGTCTTTGTATATCTTTTTCCTTGCCATGTGTGCTCTATATCGCCGCCCTGAGGGAAGCAGCTCAGATTCAGGATGGAGGGGGTGTGTGTCCTCATCTAATATGTTCATGGGTTTTCTGTTAACTGCAGTGCTGTGTAGATTATCTGGTGTTTTTTGAGGTCGCCCTGTAATTTTCCCTGCCATTTTAACAATTCTGGACAGCTTGTTCTTATTGTCTAGAGTCAGGTGACCATACCAGACAGAGATGTTGTAAGTAATGACGCTCTCTATCAGGCTGACATATACCCTCTCCAGAATATTACAGCTGACTCCAAAGCCCTTCAGTTTCCTAATTAAAAGCAGCCTTTGGCTGGCCTTTTTGCATACAGCATCAACATTTTCAGTGAAGTTCAGCTTGTCATCAATGATTGTACCCAAATACTTAAAACATTTAACAATTTCCGCAGATTGATTATTTAATATCAATGGTGTTGGAACACCTGTTTGGTGAAGAATTAGCTCCTTTGTTTTACCTGCATTAATAAAAAGTGAGCTGGTCTTACACCACTGTTCTAGCTTAAAAACATGATCAACATAGTCAGATATGCCGTCATTCTTGTGAAACAATCCCACTAGTGCCATATCATCTGCATATTTAAATAATTTAAAAGTACTATGATGAAGCGTCATTTCATTTGTATACACAGAATACAGGACAGGGGAAAGAACACATCCTTGAGGGGCCCCTGTATTAAGCACTATTTCATTAGAGGCCATATCCCTTGCACACACTCGCTGTGGGCGATCGGTTAGGAAGTGCTTGATCCAGTGCACCAACCCCCCATCCGCCCCCAAGTCAATGAGTCGTTGCAGGAGTATGTGAATTTGCATTGTGTTGAAGGCAGCAGTAAAATCAACAGATAAAATCCGTCCATAAGTATTGGTATTTTGCAAATGTTTGGAGACCATGTTAACCATGGGGAGAGTGGCATCCTCAGTCCCTCTATGAGGCTTATAAGCGAACTGTAGAGAGTCCAGATGTGGGTTCAGAGATGCAATGAGGTGTTTAGTTACAACCCTCTCCATACACTTGGCTAAAATAGAGGTCAAGGCAACCGGGCGGAAGTCATTCAATTCTTTGGATCCAGGTTTCTTTGTTAGTGGCTTGATAATTGATGACTTCCACATATCCGGCACGGTGCAGGTACTCAGTAGACGTTGAAATAAATAAGTAAAAACTGTTGCAAGTTCAGTGGCGCATGCCTTCAGTACCTTTCCACGGAGGCCATCAGGTCCAGGCGCTTTATGTGGGTTGATATTTGAGAGGCATTGTTTAACTTCCTCCTCTGAGAGCTGAATTGTGGTGGTTTGCAGTATGTCGGTGCAGACGGCAATGCATTTGTCTTTGCTATCAGAAGAGTCAAACCTTCCATAAAAGTTATTAAGTTCATTCAGGAAGTAGAGATCCATATTTGTATCCACTTGTTTTTTGGGGTCCCTGCCCATCATTTTATTAAGCCCTTCCCACGCTTGTTTAGGATTGCTTGTGCAAAATTGTTCCTCCACTTTATTTTTAAAATCCATTTTAGCTTTCTGCATCTTCGCCCTAAGCTCTTTCCTTATATCTCTGACCATCTCAGTGTCACCACTTAAGAAAGCCCTCTTTTTCTCATTAAGACACGTTTTTAGGTCTTTTGACAGCCAGGGCTTATTATTGGGAAATATTACGATTCTTTTAGCTTCAATTGCAGATATCTCACAGAACTGTATGTATTAGGTGATACAGTCTGTTAGCTCATGGAGGTCTCCGCATGAGTCGAAAAAATAAGTCCCAATTTGTGGTTTCAAAGCAGTATTTTAGCTTATCCAATGTCTTCCCATTCCAAACTTGTACTGTTTTTATGATGGGCCTTTCGCGCTTTACTAGCTGTCTGTACTTCGGCAACAAGTGTATGACGTTGTGATCTGATTTCCCGATAGGGGGGCGGCACCTAGCCTTATAAGCGTGCTCTATATTGCCATAACATTGATCCAGGATGTTAGATGCACGGGTTGGGCAATATATTGTCGTAGAGCTGGAATATAAGCTGACAGAGAGAGTGTGTTAAAGTCCCCTAAAATGAATACAGGTTGGTCAGCTGATCGAGAGAGCGCATTGTTAAAACAGTCTAAAATGCGCTCGGCTGCCTCTTTGTTATTCGGACCGGGCACAACGTGCCAACTTTTTTGGAACTGGGGTTGTATTTCATAATGCATGAATATTTTTTTACAAAAAGGGTTTGACAGCTCTCTATAGCCCCTGAAAGCAGCAATAGAATCCATACTATGTTCCCATTAAAAAAATGGTCTGCAACATGATTTGAAAACTTTGTCCTGCAAAATCAAAAGCATTATTTTGTGACTTAGGTCTTCAATTGCTTGTAATTATAAGGATCACTCTTACAATTCGGAAAAAGTGTTAATGAAGGAAAATGGCCGAAAACAGCCCAAACTAGAGGGTGTGTCCGGAAGGCCACATCACCCTGCCCGATCTTCACCAAAAACTAAGCATTTCTTCCCTTCCGCCAAAGGATTGTCCCTACCAAATCTCAAGATGATCCGTCCAGAATTGTGGCCTGTAGAGTGCAAACAGACACACAGATAAATAAACAAATAAATAAACGGGACAACCACATACACCCCTTCTGCAACATTCGTTGCAGGCAGGGTGAATAATTGTTGTTCAGGGATATTCTGTGCCTACATAAATTTCAGTTCAGTCAGGAAAACTCACGTTTCAATAAAATAGAACAATTTATTCATGGGTATAAGCTTTACATTGTATATTGGTGGTGGTTCTGCTCTGGAGGAATGTACTACCTAGGCACAGCGAACATACAAACATAGTCATGAACAGAAATCAAAATCCCCCCCGGATGTGAGCAGAACCAAACAGGTGGAAGCTGGGGTGGAGGAGGCAAGCAAAAAACCAAAGAGCGTGTTGCATAACATGAAAAGTCATTGCAAACAGCAGCAGAAGTGAGTGAGCTTGACGTCTTTCAAATAGACCGCTGTATGACCTCATGATGTGTATCCTCCAATTGTGTGCCTGCTGATGCTGATGTGGCTGGTTGCTTACCAGGCTGCTGTCAGCTGATGTCGCCCTTCTCGAGTTTCCTGCCTGAACTAGTTACACTCATTTCTGGCCATGCCACTTTCTAAACTAACCTTTTCCCGACCATTTGTCTAAAAATAAAGTTACGGTCGACGTTAATCCTTTGCCCAGAGCAGAGTTTCCTGCAGGTCACGGCTGCATGCTCAGCACGGAGTCTAGCTGCCTTCTGATCACATGTAGCTTACAAAATTCAACATCCCATGCACGGCTGATGAGTCATTCATAAAATCTGGGCTACTGTTTCTTTGCGCGAAGTTTACCTTGTTTTCAATGTAATGCGAGTGCAGTGAGAGAGGAATGATCTTGTAGCTTTTGCACGGGAAAGAGAATTGATTGTGTTAAACTTTCGTTAATGAAACATACTTTCCGTTAAATCGGGTGCACAGCGTAATTGGGAAAGAAATGCTCTGCCCGACCCCTACCCATTTATGCAGAGAATACTGCGCTCATTTTTCAAGTTCGGTTTATCTGAGTTAGCTTGGTCAAGATATCACAGCTATATTTAAGTGTGAATGTACTGCGGGTAAACAAACCCGATGTCGTGGTACTTTTTGTACTGTAAATAAACTATTCAATGTAAACTAATGTTTATTTTCATTTATTTATTTAATTGTTTATACACCTTGATCATCAGCTGATCTTAGTATGCCATAACTGTTTGGAAAGCTCAATGTATGAGCTACAACATATTAAAATTTCAGATCACTAGGTCTGTAGGGTTTTAGAGCCCCCAGAACCTGAGCTTTGTGCTTGTTTAATTTAAAACAAAGAAAATTACAAGTAACTACAATTGAATCATGATGATCAGAATGTAATTACGTTATTTTTTTTCCCATCTTACCTTAATGAAGAGATCTGGCCTGACCTGATCGTCCTGGGTGTTTTTGGTGTTCACGTTATGTTAATTTAAATTGATGATCAAAAACAAGTCAAGTCCAATCATTAGTTGAGAGGAATGTTCTGAGCATTCTCTAATTTCAGCTCACCAGCCGCCACTGATATTTTGTTGCAACTTAAGTGTGATGCCAGCAATGTACTCACTTTCTCTTAGCTTAATGTCCTCCATTACATTATTATGTAAAAAAATATTATTTATTAAATGCATTTCTCCTTTTTTTAACAGAATTTGAACGCTCCAGCTGGCCATATAGTGCAGATGGCTGAGGACAGCGGAGACCAAGGGAGATCCACATTTGGCGGAGAAGATACTCTTACAAAAGATGAAACGACCCTTCTGATCACTGAAAAACAAGAGACCAGCTCACCGCTAGTAGCAGAAGGAACCACAAACACGGGGCCCAGCTCCTTCAATGCAGCACAAAAGAAAACTCAGTCTCATGAGACTCACATTTAGGCAGTTCCAGGGTGAGGAGCGATACTGTACGTGCACATTAAGTGATGATGGCTATATGCCCACATTTACGAAGGAAACAAAATAGCCAAAGAGGATCTTGATGTCTTTATTTTATTAAAGCTGTACGGGGTTAAAATACCCCCCCAAAAATCCTGTATGTGCTTCACCATAAATGAAGCTAAGAATGAAACCTTTTGTTTATGCCTTAACTCATTCCCTATACTTTGATATAAAATTGTTGCGTTTGTACTGAATACTTTTCCCGAAAATTACACAATATAAAGTATTGAAGTACAGGTGGCCCATGACCGCGATCGTCAACTGATTTCGTGTTTTCATCGGACTGCGAATGGTCATCCACGTCGCTGGCACCGGCTTACCGTCGGGAATGGTAGAATTTGCCGCGCCGTTGGCAGCGGCTTGACGTAGGGAATGAGTTAAGATGAGATCAACTTAATTGACCAGAAGACCCTCATTGACACAAAGAGCATCAAAAATGCTCCCTTCAATCCCCCACATCCGATCGCAGAGGGACTTTCAATTGTTAGTTTTCAAATATGCTAAATTGACAGATAATAAAACAAATATTGCTTTTGAAAAGTACTTTAAGTTTCAACTCCAGGCTCACCAAAAGAGTTGCTTCTGAAAACACAGCCAAACAACTCAGAAAACTCAGCACATTTTTCCTAATACTTCAGAAACATATCTCTGAAGTAAAGATCATCAGTAGAACTGACAATAAAAGCCATACACCAGTCTAGTAAAGAATATGATGGACAGAGAAAGTGTGATTTCTGGGGATGAAGTGTTGATTTCTTTGTAATTGATGAAAAAAAATGCAGAACGAAAAGGACACTAACATGAATAATGCTGTTCCGATGGGTTACTTGTCGTGTTTACTGTTCTCTTAATCAAACACATATATGTGACTATTGCTTTATTATCATTCTTTTACTGGTAATGCAGAATGTAGTTATTCTCAAACTATGCAATACTCTTCTCTGTCTTTTAATCACTAATGCGTGACAAAAATAGTAACAGTCACTATATTTTTGAATGACTTTATTTTTTTAATGTATTTTTGTACAACATAGTTGCATATTATGGGTATTATTTTGAATTAGCCCCCACCACAAAGTGGAGCGGGGACATTGTGGGCTTGTTCGTCCATCCCACTGTCTGTCCAGATAAATAGGGACAAGGTTTTATTTAGAAACTACATTACCTAGATGAGTTAAATTTTGTGTGTGCATGATAGTCATGACCTTGACGGGGTTGAAGACAAGACTCCATGGCGGTGCGGGATATTGATGGCAACGTCCTCTTGTTACCGCTGCTCAGGTGGTGGCAGAGGTTATGTTTTTGCCATGTCTGTCAGTCTGATTGTCAGAAAATTATCTCAAAAATTTCTGAAAGGATTCACGTGAATCTTTGTTGAAAGGTTAGTCCCGAGCGAAGGAAGAGTTGCTTGCATTTTCACACCAGCTGGCTAAAAGATACAAAACAAGGACAAATAGAGACATGACTTAGAACTAGTGGCATTTTGCCTCATTTGCCTTGCCGACATCAAATTACACGCGGAAGTGCCATTGACTTCGGTGATAATGCTTTAGAGAACTCTGTGAACTCCTTAGTGAACTCTGGTTTGAAATACTGTTTCAAGAGTATGACTGAATGAAATGAAATATGAATCACAGTTTCTGAATCTCTTATCTCTGAGAGAAGTCATATTCATTTCAGGGTCCTGATTTTCATAATATAAATAAATGGAGGTGTATGGCAGGTCTGTTGATTATATTATGTACATTAATGTATATTTTAAAGCTATGGCATCTCCTATTGCATATCCAAAATGGCTACTCCACACAACGTATTCTTGTAATGTAAAGCGATATACCTGAGCGAACGCGTTTGATTTCTGCGACATACTCACGCAAACAATGCTTTCACTGAGCAAAAACAAAACAAAAAAAAGCAGCAAACAAACTAAACCCTAAACTATTCAGGCTTAATGCTGATATATCCTGACAGAGAATAGTTATGTGGAAAAATAAGAGTGTAAAATTTCTATATGAGGGAGGACAGTAGGAAAATATTGTCAAAATTTCCAGGGTTCTAAATTTTGCTTTTATGAGTTAATGGCATTCAAAAACATAAAACATGAAAAAGGATTGTCCTCCCATAATCCGGCAGACATGAATATCTGGCTAATTCTAAATTGCCCCTATGTATGAATGCGTGAGGGAATGGTGTGTGAATGGTATTGGCAAACTGTGCAGAGAGTGTTTCTCGCTCTCTCCCAATGAATGCTGGAAATGACCCCTGATCTCCCATTGCCTGAGCCTTTCGGTTTGCATTTTCTCTTCATGAAAGCTTGTGTTCTTTTTGCGCACTCCAGTTTTTTCTTGCAGTCCTACGATATGCATCTTCACTTAACTACTAACACTATGGGTGTACAAGAGTAAATGATGTGTGATTCCTGAATCTAACGGGCAAACTATCCAGAGGATGCCGTTTTCTAAGAACAAATCAGAATATATGGCACAAATCGATAAATTGAAACCATTTCAAATTCAGAGCAATGTCATACAGGGGACACGGTTTACAAACATGACCCAAATTCTAAAGCACAACAGACAGATTAAATACTTGAGTGTGGAATTCAAAAGACGGTGGGCCTGGGTTCTGATATTGGTAGAATCCCTGACCGGCCTCCAGTGAACTGTCCAAAACTTTAAAATTGTGGTAAAATCCAATCACTTATAATATTCCAAATGAATCTGCTTTTATGAAAAAAAAATTAAAAATTTCCATTTAATGCGATTGAGAAAGACAAGGAAAATCCAAGTCACCGAGCATTGAATTCTACTTGTGAAATGTTGCTGAATTATTGAAATCTTGAAGTTAACTTTCAGAATAACTGATGCACACACACTGACTGAATCTGCACAGAATGTGTCTCTGTTTTTTCATTTCTCAGCTGAAGAACAAGAAGTGTGGACGTGTAAATAATTTAAAATTTTCACCTTTCCAATGTCAAATTCCTATGCAGCTCTGAACTGTGAAATGAAACACAAATCATGCCCATATTATAGATTCAGATTACTAAGAGTCCATTGTATTATTGAATATTTTCAATGATGTTGAATATTATTGTCTGTCATGTTGGGTTAAATAATTAGCTGCGATTTTTAAATACTAATAACTAATGATGCTTGATTTACTCTTTAATGTATCATTTGATTCTCTGTTGTTTTTGAGGAAATATGTAATGTGTGACTGTAATCAGCACAAGCGCATATAAACTTGCTTTTGAATGAAAACTTTTTGCCCTCTTGTTGTTCTTAAAGGCTAAAATGATATGGTCTTAAAATTTTACCGCAAACATTTTCATAGGTTTATAATTGCCCAAAGTTTAAGCATGGTATACATTTAATAGCCAGACTGGAGAAGAAAATAATCCATATCATGGGTGAATTTACATTTCAAATCAGACAAAAAGATTTAATGACAATGTTTCATTGATTGCATTATTATCCTAGACCTATGACAGCCACTGTTTGAAGCCATTTCAGATCAAAATTTTGTAACTTCAAAAAAATAATAGGATGTCTAAAGAAAAATATGGCACGGAAAAAAACAAATGTGCTTTATAAAAATGTGTATAATTCAAATACAATGGCTAAATACACTCACCCCTTTATTAGCCACCCCCTCTCCAATACAGGGTAGCACCCCAATTGTCCCCAGAACAGCCTGTATTCTCTGTGCCATGGATTCAACAAGGTGCTGGAGGCATTCTTAATAGATCATAGACCAAGGTGAGATGATACTATCAAACAGTTGCTGCAGATTTGTCAGCTGTTCATTCATGTTGTGAATCTCTAGTTCCACCACATCCCAAATCTGCTGTATTGAATTGTGATCCAGTGACTGGGGAGACCATTGGAGTACACTGAACTCATTGTCATCTTTGTGGAACCAGCTTGAGTTGAAGTGTGCTCCATAAAATGACGTGTTATCCTGCTGGAAGTAACCATTTAGATGATGCTGGAAGTAACCATTAGATGATGAGTAGAGTGTGGCCATAAAAGGTTGGTCAGTGCATTGTTATCAATACTCAGGTAAGCTGTGGCAATTAAATGATGCTCAATTAGTATTAAGGGGCCTAATATGTGCTAAGAAAATATTCCTCTTAGCAAGAGTTCACTGCTAGCTTGAATCGTAAACACAAGGCAGGATGGATCCCTGGATTCATTTAGTATTTGCCAAATTCTGACCCCACCATTTGCGTGATGCTGCAGAAATCGAGACTCATCTGGACAGGAACATTGTTCCATGTCTAGTTTTGGTGACCCTTCGCCCGCTGTGGCCTCAGTTTCCTGTTCTTGGCTGACAGGAGTAGAAGCCTGTACAGTCCTCTGCTGCTTCAGCACATCCAATGTAAAGTATTTTTTAGAGGTACCTCGTATGTGTGTGTATTGTAACATTGTATATATAGAGTGAACAATTCCGCTGTAAATGACTGCGCTTTGTAATAATGTTCTCTGATTACAATAGCTCTACCTTGTGTGTTTGTTGATGTTCCCTAGAAGATGCTGTCATCATCTCTAATTATTATTTTTTTACTGAGTAGAACTTGATTGATAGGTAGTCAAAGGCATTAGCTAGCTACGCAGAAATTACGTAGAAGTTATCTCCTGCTAAATGCAGCAATATTAGATAACGTATTACTTCACCATAGCCATAATAATGCTATATATGGTTTATTGATTCTGTTAGATTGTTGGTTGTTTTTTTTATGTATGGATGTTGGGTCTGGGAAGTATAAATGAATTGCCCCTTAGGGTAAATAAAGTTGTCTGAATCGGAATCTGATAAAGGGTTGTGTATGAATTCAGCAGACACACTGAAAAAATGGGGTTACTTTTATATTACTCCCACATGTAAGGAATGGAAAAAGCTGAGAAACATATCCAGTAATGTGTAAGAAGAGTCCAGACTATATTAGGCATTTCTTTGTGCTTGCCCCATCCTTACAGCATGAAAACAAAGCCATCCATGTCTTTTCTTTAGCCTGTACAATTTCAAAATCAAATCAAATCAAAATGTCTTTATTTAAGTAGATAAAAGTACATATCCATCATTACAAAAAATGTAATACATAGTACCTAAGAACACATTAAGAAATGTGTAACAATTGATAACTGAAGTTAATAATCTACCGCAAGATTGTATTTAAAAATTATTCTGTTTACATAAGATTGTTTGAAACGCTCAAAGTTAATCTTAGGAAACTGACAGTTCGGATTACGAAGCTTTCTTGACATTGCTTTAACCTTAGGTAAATAGTTAAAAAAGGGATTTACCTGGTCCTTACTAACTTTAAAAAAAGTACTTAAATCTGCCTTTTTTAGTATACTATAGATATCCAATGGATAAGATATATAGCTACGTCTGAAACATCTATTTAAAAAGTTCTGCACAGTATTCATTCGGGCGCTGAGGCTCCATAAATGGAAATACCATAAGTAATCTTAGGTAAAACAATGCTATTGAAAAGATAGTCGATTTCAAGCAGCGCATAGCCCTCCTGGCGAAGTGATCTAATAATATACAGACATTTATTTGCGTCTAAAAGTTTTCCTCTGACATGCTCTGTAAAGCGGCAGTTACTCTGAAAGGTTACACCTAAAATTTTTAAAGAGTTAGCCTGAGATATATTACCAACTGGGGTAAATTGAGTGGCCAAAACACCCTTTTTACAGATTGTCAGTTCTTTATATTTCGCCAGATTACAAGGCATACAGTTTTGGTTTGCCCATTAGATATACTTATTTACTGCCCAACTTGATTGATCATATCCGGTTTCGTTAATTGCGGCTACAATAGTAGTATTGTCTGCGTACTTGGTAAGGCTGACTGATGGGGCACTGCAGATTTCTAAGTCATTTATAAAAATATTAAAAAGATAAGGTCCACTCACAGAGCCTTGGATTGTTCCCTTATTTACTGTCTTCCATTCACATTGTTTGCCATTCAAAATTACGCGTTGTTTTCGATCCTTTAAAAAATTTAAATACAAGTTAATTATATACGGATTCAGCGGCAAGGACTTCAGCTTTTCACTTAAGAGAATATGACTTACATTATCAAAAGCCTTACTGAAGTCCATAGCAAAAATTTCTCAACTTTGATCAGCCTACCCAAATTTACCAGCTAGCAGGCAACATATTACGTTAGGGCTGTATCAGTTTTGAGTATTCTGCATTGCGTTGGGAAATTTGCTACCTGAAAAAACAGTCCACAGCGTGATATCATATTAACCCCTTTGCGCAGAATACAAATAATGCCAAATTTTTCCTGTTATGAATGAGCCTATATTGGCTTTATATAATTTATAACAATGTGTCACAGAGACTGTGGAAAATTATTCCAGTAAAGCAAGACATTTGTAAATTTCAATTACGGAATTATTTAGGAATTAAATTTTTGAATTTACGAACACCGGCATCTATATCGGCGCAAAGGGTTAGTTAAGGAATGCCGGAAGTAAGAAATGAGAAAAATGGCACTGTCCATCCTCTCCACCACCAGCTACTGCAATGACTTTTTGTGGGCAAACAGCACATATATTGGAGTTTACTAAAGATGTCAAATAGAGGATCTCAAATGAGTGAGCTCGAGATATCAAATTTATGAAACGAGAGTAGTAATTTTCATTTTTTTCTGAGCCTTCGGCGAGATATCAAATTTTCATAAGTTTGATATCTTGGGATCATGAATTTTAGATCCTATTTATCCCATAAATGTCAGCCTTGTGTAATTTGGAAAATTAAAGAAAAGCCTTATCTTGTAGTTGGCGGCCTATTCAAGTCAATAGGATGAATAATTAGCTAGCTAGCATGCTAATGCTTTTCGCCATTAAATTAACAAATACAAGTTTTGTACTATAACAGTAACTCACATAAGAACTGAGAATGGAGAAGATTCCTAAACTGAAGGGGCACTTCACCAAGACACCATAGTTGGTTGTCAAAAACAAAAAAGAGCACCAAAGAGCTATGGTGCAAAAGTATCTATATTCACAGCAAAACAAGTCCCATATTGACATAACCTGAAAGAACGCTCCGATAAGAAGTCACTGCTCCAAAATCGCCACGAAAATGCCAGACTGTGGTTTTCAACTGCCCATTGGGACAAATATCTTACCTTTGTGGGAAATGTCCCATGGTCAGATAAACTGTTTGGCTGACATGACCATCATTACAGTCAGCAGCAAAAGGGGCAGGCTTGCAAGCTGAAGAACAGCATCATAACCATGAAGCACAGTGATGGCATCGTGTTGTAGGGATGCTTTGCTGCAGGAGGGACTGGTCCACTTCACAAATGAGGAAGGAAAATTATGTAGATACATTGCAGAAGGAAAATTATGTGACATGTTGAAGTGACATGTCAAGACATCAGCCAGGAAGCTAAAACTTGGTCAAAAATGGGACTTCCGAATGGACAATGACCCCAAGCATGCTTCCAAAGTCATTTCAAAATATCATAAGGACAAAATAGCCACGACATTGGAGTGGCCATCACCAAGCCCCAACCTCAATCCAATAGAAAATTTGTGGGCTGAACAGAAAAAGAAAAAAGGCCTACGAACCTCTTACACCTGTTCTGTCATGAGGAATGGGCCAAATTTCCAGCAACTAAATGCTTTTGGAGGGCAAGCTGAAACATTTTATCCAAGGTAAACAATTTAAAGGCAATAGTTCTAAATATGAACTAAGTTTTCATAAACCTCTGACCCAATGGGAATGTGATGAAAAAAATAAAAGCTGAAATTTATTATAATTATCTCCGCCAAGGAGATAATGCGATCGAGTCGGTTTATTTATTTATTTATTTGTCCGTCTGTCCTTCTGTCTGTCTGTGGACAGGATTTCTCGGAAACTACTGGACGGATCTTCATGAAATTTTCACCAGAGGCAGATCTTGGGCCAGGGACGACTCCATTAAAATTTTGTGATGATCCGGATCCGGATCTGGATTCTGGATCCGGATCTGTATTTACAATCTTAGTGGCATATCTTGGAAACTATTTGACGGATCTTCATGAAATTTTCACCAGAGATAGATCTTGGTCAAGGGACGACTCCATTAAAATTGTGTAATGATCTTGCATTTGTATCAACATCATCCCTTGGCGGAGATCAGAAATCTCGGATTGCTCTTGTTCTCTACTATTTTCCTGAAATTTCACATCATTAAAAGTCATCAAAAGAGACCAAAGACAGGGAATTTGACAAGGATTAAATTTCAGGAATTTTAAAAAACTTGAGGTGAATGTACTTGGCGAAGGTTTATTAAAGCATCCAACTTCAACTGTAGCTATCACAGCAAAGTTATTATCAGTCAGGACAACATATGGGGAGCAGGAATTGGCAAAGAAAAGTACGTACAACAGAATCTACAGGCTGCAGTACCAAGCGTGTTCATGGCGGGGTCAGTGACTTATTGACTTTACCAGCAAAAACAAAGGTGAGTAATGTTTTCAAGTCTGGTTCTGATGAAAACAGAACGTGATCTGAAATCCATTAGGACAGACTGACATCTGGCATTAATCATTTTTAGGTCATCTTAAACAAAGATAAATTGAATGGTTTCATCACCCAACTATTTTTATTGATCCAAATTCAGCCATTATGAGAAAAATCTGAGCAGTACTCATCTTACTGCGTATATTAAACCTAAGGTATAAAAAAGTTTCGAGAGAACCCAGCAACCAAGGAGAAAGGGAGTTTTTTTTCTCACGTAGAACCTGAGCATGACACTCATTAGAAAACTTCTTAAAAATTCATTAGATTTAAAGCCACCAACAAATTAAGACAGCTTTTGTTGATCTTTCTCATCCTATGGTTTACGAGAGCATTGCCAACAAATTTGAAACTGTGATGGTGACGGCATGATTGAGTGGTGATTGTATGGTTTCTGGAATTTTCAAACCCAACTCAGTAAAAGTTGGGACGATATTGAAAATGAACATAACAGAAAGCAATAATTTCTCAATTGACTTTGACTTGCATTTCAGAACAGAAAGCATGAAAACAAGATATTTTCAATAATTTATCTGTTCAACTTCATTATAATTGTAAATATACATCTATTCATGCCATTCAAGCGTGCATTGCATTCCAAAAAAAAAAGCTGAGACGGGGGAATTTAGGACTAGTAATGAATAACAATATAATTTGAAGCAGCTAATGTCAGCAGCTGATTGTAATCATGAGCAGCATGCAGGAAAGGCCAAAATCCATGCTCGGTCATGGTATGGGCTTGTGTCACTGCACTTGGCAAGGGTAACTTGTACCACCGCGAAGAAATACTGTCTCATTGGCTGACAGGTCTCTGTGGAGTCAGCTGCTTTGCCAAATGCTGATCTCACATGGTCAGTCAGTGTGTGAAAATGAATGTGTGCACATTTTTTTTCTTTACCTGGAAAATGGTCGAAGCTGGTGCGCAAAAATCCACTCATACTGAACCAGGAAAATGAGGTTTGTAAATGTCTATATGAGTCCTATGTTATGTGAAAGTGAGATAAGCAGAGCTGATGTACGGTGTGCCATCCCTTGCCTAGTGACACCAAACCAGCCATCTCGCGTTAGGTGTAGAATTTGGTAATGAAACCTCTTTCTATATTACACTGGTTCCTACATGATCCGTATCTACTAGACATAATCGTGACGCAGATTTTGGTGCCTCATTTCAATGCCCCTCAACGTAGTCAATTGAAATAGTTGCCCACTGGGGGCTCCGGAATGGATGTTGGGCCCAAAAGACAAAAGAAACAAGTAAGCAAGCAAAATGAAGGGGGCGTATTATTCCTGTGCTCTGTGGTCTCAAGAAAAAAATATGCATTGAGGTAAACTCATGTTCAGTGATTGGAATAAATTACTAATGTTACCTTTAGATCATCTGTCCTTTGCTTTTTGTTTCTGTGGGTGCGTGGCCAAATTTTAATGGCCGCATGGTCTCTTACTGACACACACATCGTTATTAAGTCCCTAGAATTCTTGGCTCGAGTTGTTTTGGAGATACATCATTCCGAATACGAAAAGTCAAAGTAAAAAATAAGTGAATGTGTCAACAAGAATTGAAAATAAATTTGTTCCTCGTAATGAAAGAATTTGGTTTTTCGTAGGCCTACGTTTTTATTCAGGCTATCGCCAAGCATCCTACATGGGCTACAGTAATACGTCAGTTTCCAGGGCTTAGTTCATTTGCCACCCATAGACAACTTGAACTACCCGTGTTGCAACCGAACTGTCGCGCTCGCTTCCCAAGTGACGTAATTTGACGTAATTTTGCCACCAGAGTTGAGGCACCGTGTGGAGCTGGGAAGAACTCAAGTGAACATACCTTAGTTGACATCACAGTAAGTCTGCGCATTTAAAACTTTTCTTCTCCATGATATTTAGAAAGCATGAAGCAAATCAAAACATATAAAATACACAGTATGACATGCAAAATATATAAAATAATGCATAACGTACCTCCATGGCATTTTTAAATGGGAATAACTGGCAAATTGTGGTAATTCTGCCCACAAATGGCTATTAATAGGCCTAAGATAAGGCATGTTAAATCCACAATCCACAAGATGTTAGAACGCGTTCGAGCGCAACTTGCTCTGAACATGCGCAATCAATCCATGTGACATGATATTCATGAACCCAGGTAGAAGTAGAGTTAACCAATCGAACTGAGCCCAGCTGTGTGGATTAGGCGTATCAGCAATATAGAATGCAGATGCAGTCACCGTCTAATCTCATAGTTGCAAACTAATTTTCTATTGAGACTGGTAGAACCTAGAAATAAAAGTTGTCAAGATGGGAGGTATAGCTGAAATTCCTGCCTGACTTAATTGTCTCGATGTCGCCTTCAAAGCATAGACAGTCTTTGTTGGCAATATTGTGAATTGGCAGCACAGTGTCCTGATCTCTCTCCTGATAAACGGTTAAAAGTCAGTCTAGCTCACCCAGCAGTCGATGTCGCTCTGACTGCAATAAACTTTCATAAATAATAATCCAGCCAGGTTATCAAAACAAGATGGCTGTTCTTTAAATAGGATTAAAATGCCAGTGCTCCAAATGAATTGATGTATTAGTTTAACCGCCACAAAAGAGAAACCTGATCGGTGGGATACGGTTTCATTTTTGCACGATTTGAGCAATGCCCGCTTGTTCTGCTTGTAATGAATACGACCTGTCGAGGGTAAATAATCTCTGCACTGAAAATGATTTAGTGAAAGACTTAAAAAGTGTCCTAGTCATCAACCTGACCTGACGTGCGAGTCACCTTCCATTGCATGTTAAGTAATTTTTGTTTTAGCAAAAACATTCATTGAAACCAACAGAGGAAGGCATCTAGCATTAATATCTGTAATTGAAAGGCCCAGCAAAATTTGGGCTGACCCATCCAAAACGGAAATCCTGGCGCCGTGCTGGTACAATACATGGTTACATCCACAAATGTTGGTCAACACCGCACCGTGCAAAAAGAAAGCCTTATCTTGACAATGGCCAGACAACTTCTCTCAGCAACTGGGGTCATTCTGACTTTTTCAGGGCAATCTGGTGAGTGTCACCTTTCAGAAGGGACCATGATTATGCCTGTTGTCAAAATGGTTCAAGAACAGTAAGCACGTTAGTTCGGGTGGAAAGTCACAAAAAAAAATGGCGGAATATTAAAGGGTAAATGGCCCACATCTTTTCATACAAAACGTATAAGCTGCCACCTCCTCACGAGTGACCTTCACATCACTTCTCCTGGGAAGCTTGTTTTAGGCGCCATAAAGCCACATGGTGAGTCTGTACCTCCAGGACTAGTAGATTGGTGTCACAACCCTCATGTAAATGCCTTTAGTGTCTTTTCCTATTCAGAAACTTGTGTGTCTACTAGAAGTATGTCTCCTTTGATTGGTTTACATCATGTGTGTCTGTAAACCTCCGGCTGCATCCCATTACATGCTTTATTCTCTAATGGCCCTGTGATGGGTATTTAAGCCCTCTGCTTAGTGTTGCAAGTTGTTTTTTGCCTTTTGTGGTTTGTCAAGTGCAACGTGTATATAAATGATAGCTGTTCCCGAAAGCTTTCCTCTTAAATTACTTGACTCAAACAAGCTTCCAAGCCTTATCAGGGTCCAGGATTGGGACCGAGTTCAGTTAACCCAGCTGAGGTCAGTTCGTCGGTCCAGTTTAATAGCAACAGGTTCTCAAGCCTAAACAGGGTCCAGGATTGGGGCCATATTTTTGTTAACCCTTCCAAGTCTTCTCCTTTTTCCAGTTTGTTAGTTACAAGATCCTAATCCTTCTTTGGTCATCGGGATTGGAACTGAGTTCCTCTGAAGTTACTCCATTCTCATGTGGTACAGTTCGGTGCTGGCAAAGTGTGCACTTCACCTGGCTGCTATCCCAGAAACCACTAGCCAGCGATTGACAACTAGGCTTCGTTCACAGCATCTGTACTGAACTGTTCTATCCTATTCCAGGGTCCTGTCCCCACCTCTGCCTCAGGGGTTTCATCTCCTAATTACTGTAAGCTGTCAATGAACTACCTGTGGGATTGTACTCTGCCTCTGCACTTGATTCCTGGTCGGGACCATAATAGGTTGGTTTCCTCTCGAGAGAAGCGTTTCTGACATAGCCTATCAAAATTAGGTGCTTGGTTTTCTCCTGACATAATGAAATTGCCAGTTCCCATGGCGCTAATGCACTGGTTTTAAAAGCATTCACAGCAGCTGATTTCATTGACCTTAATGGAACCAAACACCCACGGGCGATTAATTTGTCATAGACTACTCCTTTCAACAACAACACAATGGTTACTGAAATTACTGATATTGCGTCAGATTTGTCCTTATTTGCCATTGCCTTATATGTTTTGTCAATTGTACCTTGGCTACAAAAATGCGCTGCTGTGATCTGGAAAAACCTAGTACATATGTCACTTTTGGGAGAAACTGAGTTTGACCCTCTTTTGCAGTGATTAAAAGTGGTGAAGATCTTAAAATACTAGCTATTAGTGTCATTTGAACTGTCTAGATCTAGTTTCTGTTATTTTTTGTGGTTAGGAGAAGTCCAGAATCCAAAGGTTTTTGTTCAGTTGCAAGAATCCTTGCCACTGATAAATTCACTAGGTTTTTCCAGATCACAGGAGTGCAGGCCAATCTGTGTTTTGTAATGACAAAGCCAAGTGCTTTAAAGAAAAGCAGAAAATGCATTTTAACTTAATCTCTAAAGGTGACAAGCATCACAAGCATGAGGAAACACCTGCTTCTCGGACTTCAATCAAGATGATTATAGTCTCAATGAAGAAAAGAAAATGCATTATACATTCCAAATTGAGTTCCCAGCTGTTTATTTGCTTATTTACTGAATGGGACCTGACATGGTACGTAAAATGATTGACTGTGCTAAATCACAGCCCTGCTTCTTACAAAAAACAATTCATGGTGATTATCGGATAAAAGATACATTGCAACTGCTGCTTTGTTACTCTTACTCCCTGTCCAGCACTGATGGTCATTTAACAGGGCGGAAAACTGAGTCATGTGATGCCCTATGAAAAAAAGAAAAAAAAATTCTGCTTCATGCCCTCAAAGGGCAACAAAGGGCTTTCATGCTATTACCTTACCCGAAGTCAAACCAATGCGTCATTCTTAATGGATTAAGCCTTTAAAGGGGACCTATTATGCTACATTTCCAAATTTATATTTTGATCTTGGACTCCCCTAGAGTACTCCTGATCATTCAAAGTCCACAAAAGGGTCATTATGTAGCTCATACTGCCATCCTCAAAAACCCATTTGTAGTCCATTGTAGTCCCTGCCTGAAACGCCTCGTTGGGGCGGCTCTTCCACTATGGCCCCCACTCCCCATGTGCCCACTTTCTTCTTACTGGCCAGCTCTGTGGAGGGTGGATCTGGGCGGGACGAGGCAGCAGAACGCAGTTTTCCGGGTCCGCCTCCCCAGAGTGAAACTGAGACGCGTCTGCCATCTAAGAAGGAATCAACGGGCAAATTCTGCAATCAAACGCAGTACATGTGTATAGATCTAATGAAATGAACTTGTTCTAATAAACGCAACGGCGAAAGTGGAGGATGCAGTGCAAATGTCTGGCAGCTCAAGCTCGAATTTGCTGTCTACCTACAGCTACTATGGTGAGTACACCGGTGTTTCTACTCTATAGCTAGGATTGAGGGAAGGCTAGAATCCACCCCATACAGACACATTTGTAGAACGGGTCAACATACGCAAGTGTAGACCGGAGACCGTAGAAATACATTGACTTTGAATGTAATCTGTCGCGCGAAAAATTCGTTTCGCGTCAGGTGTGAAAGCGGCTTGAGGTGCCCATAACGCGTGTATTGGCATCTTTGCATTGACTTTGAATGTAATCTGTCGCGCGAAAAATTAGTTTCGCGTCCGGTGTGAAAGCTGCTTAACGTGTGTATTGGCATCTTTGCATTGACTTTGAATGTAATCTGTCGCGTGAAAAATTGGTTTCGCGTCCGGTGTGAAAGCTGCTTAACACGCCCATAACGCGTGTATTCGCGTCTTTGCATTGACTTTGAATGTAGCTAATCTGTCGCGCAAAAAATTTTTTTCGCGGCCGGTGTGAAAGCAGCTTTATGGATGGTATGCGACAGCTAGAGAGAGCTCGGTTATGCTGAGAACATAATACAGGTTTTGCAGACCGTAAGTTTCGTTGGCGTGGACAAGTTGCTTATGTGGAGCTAGCGAATCGATCACTTCTACAGGAAAGAATTTCCTATTTAATCTCTGCCTTTTTCGGCTCTTTATTAGCCTCAACAATTTCTAAAGGGGGATGAAATTATGTCACGGTAGTGCAGAGAAATCGTTTGTTATACCAGACATGTTAGATCTTCTTCGTTTCGCGATTGCTTTCATGGTAGCATCAGAGAGCTAGCCCAGATATTTGCGAAGTATTCGGCTGATCCCGGTCATGGATAAGTGAAGCGACCACAAGCAGCCGTAAACAAACCCAAACACCTATCCCAAGCTCTGCAAAACCTACGTCTGGTCTAAATGCAGCCTTTTCAGCCCAACTTTGCGGACACATACAGCACCTCTCCGGTTAGCTTCAACTAAAGTGGCTACAATCGGGCAACATTATGATGAAACTGCCACATTGATGCTTACCGAAGTAACACAAGCATACCGATCAGAATTACTGCATATAAGTTAACCAGGAGCATTTTTAATTAGCATGGCACACGAACTAACATGCAGTAGCTGGTAATTGAGCATTCATAACAACCACAGAGACAAACCCTTGCAATACAGGTTTTACAGACAGCAAGTTCCGTTACCGTGGGCAGTTGTACCAAGCATCCAAATTACAAACGAGTGTAAAAAGTTAGCTTCAAATGAGGTTTATGTTCACACACCTTCTGTAGAATTTCCCCTGTTATTGCTCTTGCATATTTAGGACAAAAAACATTAGCAACAGCAATTTGGCTACGTTCGCCGCAGTGCTACAGCCACAATCAACTGGCTATCAAGTCAGGTTGGCTTATGCTGTAAAAGCAACTTACTGCTTCTGCATCTGTGAGTCATGGACAGTCGCGGCCGATCCAGGATTTATCTTGAGATTTTTTACAAAGCCTGCGTTTGAGGCCAGTTGTTAGTGCTAACTATCGCTTGCGGTCCTGCTAGCCACCCGTAACACGTTAGCTTCACTTACATTATTTGCTGTTATATTGTTACTTACAGCCTGTGGCTCCGAGTGCTTGATCGATGCAACTGCTTCAGGTTTGAGAAGCAGCTGAAACGCTTATCCTGTGTCGAATTATCCTTTATTGACAAAGCTGTCTTTGGTGAAATGCTGAGCACAAACAGCTAACGTTCCCTTTGGCCATGGCTGTTTGCTGCCAGCAAACAAAAAAAGCTACCCACTGATTTCTGGTAGCATCGTCTTCTGGAAGAGAAATAGGTGCTTCTCTTTGCGTCCAAAAGTAAACAGACAAGGAGCTTTGGGAGAGATGCTGACAAAACTGCACCTCAAATGATCTGCGGTTCTTCTTTTGTATTTCCAAAAGTGTAGACGCTCCTAAGGCATAGTATGATCTGCCGTTGTTAGAGCCTGCTAGAATAGTTTCCGGTGTGGGCAGGTCCAGCGCCATGATTGGCTCTGGCTAGGTCTGTATTAATTGGACGGCACAACCTGACGTCAGGTTTTGCCCAGATCTCGTGAAGATCTCGGGAGGAGCTGTTCAGAGAGGAAATCACGTTCACGAAATCACGTTCTTGGATTACGGCAAAACCCCTGTATCTTATGTTTAGAAACTTTTCAGAGGTTGAGTATAGACATCCAACATTATAACATTACCTGTATGTATTAAAAGAAGGATCAGCATAATAGGTCCCCTTTAAATGTAGGTAACCATAATTGCTAAAATACCACTACGGCGTACCCACTATCCAGCAGGCAGTGCAAACATGTCTGAGGAGCTAGAAGAAGGTAGATATTGAGTTTAATACTCCTGGTAGAAGTAATCATCAGTAAAATACATAATTTCATGCCCAAAATATTCTGTGATAGCCAAACTGAATTTCAAAAGTGGACCAACTGCTTATGGACTGCTTAGGTGTGTACTATAAGGACCTCCTGGTTCGTGTGCATTACTGTGGTGGGTCGTTAGTGTGGAGTAACAAACAGCTTCTGCGCTGGTATATGACGGAGGGGCGAAGTTCTCCAGGCTAATCAGCCTTTTCGGAAATTGCCCGTGGTAATGGTTTACTTATTACGTCGGAATGACCAGCGTTTGCTCGTGAAAAATGGGCGCTTTATGGATAGTGTGCGAGAGCTAGATAGAGCTCTGGTTATGTCATGAACATAATACAGGTTTTACAGACCGTAAATTCCGTTTGCGTGAACAGTTGCTTATGTGGAGCTAGGGAATCGATCACTTTTACAGGAAAGAATTTAATATTCAATCGCCGAGTTAATATTCAGTCGACGGCAATGCAGAGAGATCGTTTGTTGTACCAGACACGCTATAGCCTGTGCGTTTCCCTATTGCTTTCACCGGTAGCATCAGAGAGCTAGCCCAGATATTGGAGAAGTATCAGGTTGACCCCGGTCATGGATAAGTAAAGCGTTCATTTCACAAGCACCCAAAAACGCACCCCAAGCTCTGCAAAACCTACGTCTGGTCTAACTGCAGCCTTTGCAGCCCAACTTTGCAGACACATACAGCACCTCTCCGGTTAGCTCCAACTGTAGTGGCTACAATCAGGCAAAGTTATGATGAAACTGCCAAATTGATGCTTACCGAAGTAACACAACCATACCGATCAGAGGTACTGCATATAAGTTACCAAGAGCATTTTTAATTAGCACAGCACACAAACTAACATGCAGTAGCTGATAACCGAGCGGTCATAACAACTACAGAGACAAGCGTTACCCTGCAATACAGGTCTTACAGACAGCAAGTTCCATTACCATGGACAGTTGTACCAAGCATCCAAATTACAAACAAGTATAAAAAGTTCGCTTCAAATGAGGTTTATGTTTACACACCTTCTGTTGAATGTCTCCTAATATTACTCTTGCATATTTAGGACACAAACATTAGCAACAGTAACTTGGCTACGTTAGCCGCAGTGCTACAGCCACAATCAACCATCAGTTGGGTAGGCTTATGCAGTGAAGCAACTGCTTCCGCATCTGTAGCCATGTTTCCATCCACACATTCTTATACAAATTAAGTAATATCAAATTATAAATGCCTTACAGAGACAGTGAAATTCGACTTGATTTCAAGATGATCTACTAAAAGTTTGTACGGTCCATCTCATCGGATTTTCTCTTGATCGGTAAAAGGCTTATGCGATAAATGCTGATGGAAGCGTTATTTGCTGAATAATATATAATAATATATATTTTTCGCAAGAAGCAATATAAATTTTTTAATATAAGATTTTCTCTTATTTTTGTTCGTATCCCCGATTTTTTCTTATTTTGTTCTTACCCATTGATTTCTGAGATGCACCAATGTTTTCTTATTTTTGCTCTTCTCTTCGGTAAGAGAAAGTTTTGAGTTGTCGAGAGCACTCTTACCGAGATAAGAGAAAACAGAAAACTGTTATCTCTGTCCACATATTGCTTGTCCAACGCACGGAAACAGATGTTTTAAAACCTAAACATTAAAAATGCATCATATATCAAATTTTTATTGTTTTTGAGAAATTATAATTATTTTATTATTTCATTCTTTGGCTAAAGAGTTTAGCCAGCTGATCCTAATTAGGAATAAGCTATAAAAACCCTTAGATACTTGTGTGCGTTCTGCTTCTGAATGGCTTACCTATTGCTGTTGGATGCTTTGGCCATCCAGGCTTTGCGCAGATAGCGTGTTTTTCGAGATCGTGCAGATCTGTTTGCTGAGACAGATAAATGGCTTCTCATACCGAATGTGAAAGCAACCGTACTTGAGCACGGAAGATTACTGTTATGTGTTACGGCTCTCTTGTTCTAACAAATGCTGCGGTGAAAAGATATCTCATTCAAACTAAGAAATTCAATACTTGCTCGAAATATAGGCGGAGGAAAACATACAATCACAACTGGATACTACACGCAAAAACTCCAAGATTTATGGAATAATTCGTGAGTAGTTACATTCGCGTGGTTATCACAGAATAATAGATCAGTACCATGATAAACTCAAGAAAATGCGGCTGCGAAAGTCTGGCAACTCAAATTATGAGATAGATAAATTTTTGTGGTATGAGGCGGTGGACAGCGTAATTGGCCAAAAACGCAAGAGCGAAAGAATTCCGTATTCAACATCCACCAATATCGAATGTAATCAGTACATTTTCAGCTTACCTTGATGTTTGGGTACCCAGAGAAAGATTCGGATGAGTAAAAACATCAAGCATTCAGTCAAGAAAATTTCGAGTTTAATTTTTCGTGCTGCTTTACGTGGTAATCCATGTTACAGATGACGCACCGGGTTGCTAGGGCATGCGCAGCAAATGTATTCGCGATATTAATGTTCTAAACCCCCTTCTCAATAATAAAATCCCCCGAAATATATTTGCGCCTCCTTTTAAAATCGTTCCCCATTTAAAACCACCTAGGTGCATAATGCAACGCGCTGTATCGGAATTTTGACATGTATGCAAGTGTACTTGGGTATACCTTACCATATGACCAGTGTGAAAGCTGACCAGCGGGGGGAGAGGGGAGGGGGAACAATCGTACTGTGGCATGGTACGGAACAATCGTACCTAGGGTGAAAGCGCCATAGATTGCCGCGAGCAGTCGGCTCTTTGCACAAGGCATGTCACCTGCCCTTATATGGTGTTTAGTGGGTGTCGTATGTGCTAATTTAAAACAACCGGCCGCGCGCTTCCAATTTCCGAACAAGTGGGATTCAACATTCAGCACACTTGGGTAAGAGCAGATTTGGAGGGTAAGAGCGTTTGGTGCATCCGGTGTTTATTTCTCTTATTTTTTCTCTAAGCAAAAAAATAAGAGAAAATATTAGATTAAGAGAATGTTGCTGAATGAGGCCCAATGTGTATTATGGAAATAAAAACAGCAAGCAGTGATATGCAAATTAATTTTGACATGTTTTCAACTGAAAAAAATTACAAAGACAAAATAAGTAATGTTATAGCCAGTCAAATTATTCTTTTTTTGAAAATGATACCTATTTCAGAATTTAAAGTCAGCAATACATTCTTATGCTATAAGAAATTGAAGTCCTTGTGCATGGACGGTTTATCAGTTTCACATGCGTTTCGGTGGATTTCAACACTAGTAGGCTAATTTGGAAACCGATTATGACTCCGGACTTCTCACCAGAGTTGGGTTCAAGTACTTTCAAGTACTTTCAAGAATTGGATGCAAGTATTTTTTTTTAAAATACCAAAGTGCTTGCACTTGTATCGGAGTACTTTCCTATTAATGCCTAAAGTAGTTGTACTTGTATTCAAGTGCTTTTCAAAGTTCTTGACCAATCTGTCTCCTAAGTGCTGACAGAGATTGGTCAAGTACTTTGAAAAGTACTTGGATACAAGTGAATGAATGAATGAATTGTTTATTGCGGTCTCAGTTACAATCCATTGGCATTTTCAAAGACAAATAAATTTGTTTTTCAGAGACCGAAATTTAGAGCAAATAATTTTCATCTGAGTCCCTTATTCCCCTCTCTCCGCAAAAATAAATGTTAAATTTTAAATCTGCTTTAGAGGTTTACTTTTTTTCCACATTAGAGTTGCTGAAGACAAGAAGTAAATTTGAAATTCCAAATGCTAATTTAGGGAAAGTTTTATAAGTAAATGCTTATATTTCATTAAAAAACAGCCAATACAGATAAAAAAGCCTTGATAGAGCCCTGATGTCAACATCATTATGGCTGTATGCATTTACTTAGAGGGATAGATGCAAGTGAGACAGTCAGTCTGCAGAGGAACAGTGGCAAGTTTTCCACTCTGCTTGAAACAAGCAGGAAGCCAATCATCTCATACACTATAGCACAACAGGACAGTATATATATATATATATATATATATAACAAAAGTAAATAATGGCGTGGCCATTAATAAAACTCAGCACTTATTTTGCTTACCTCTGCTATAGAATCGGATTTGTGAAAAAAAAAAAAAAAAGACCAAACAAAACAGAAAATCGAGCATTAAAGTAAAAGAAAGATAATTAGCACAAGCATTAAAAGAAATCATTTGTGATACTTTTTTCTTCAAACTCTTATTTTTACTCAGGACTTATTCTTTACACATAGTCAGAGATGTTTTTCTGGATACCCTTGGCATGCATATGAGGAAAAAGGATGACGCTTATGAATGAATGAATTGTTTATTGCGGTCTCAGTTACAATCCATTGGCATTTTCAAAGACAAATAAATTTGTTTTTCAGAGACCGAAAAGGTGTAGGCTGAAGCCAAGGCTTATTGTGCCTACCCTTTTTACATATGTGTTAAGTTACAAACATACATTTACAATATCAGGATGTCATGACATATCAGAAAACAATAAATCATTCAGACACACATAGAAAAGCGAAGTCAAAGGATCAGTAAGTACATATTATTTCGATTATAATTATAATAAAGATGTATATTTATCTATTACCATGGATTTATATATTTTTTTAAAGTGCATGTACTTATTATTAGGTATTATTAGGCATTAGGCCTAATGATATTATTAGGCCTAATGCCTAATATTAGGCATTATTAGGTAGTACTCAGATACAAATACAAGCACTATGGTATGTAAAAAAAAAAAAAAAACGTTTAAAGACGCATAAAGACGTTTCAAATGATCTTATTTTGTTTAAACAATTTAAATGATCATGAAACACATGCATTGCTTCCAACCCTGAAACGCAGGTGAAACTGATAAACCTCCATGCACAAGCACTTCAATTCTGCGTGAGAATCTCTTACATACGCGTTGATTGAATAATTGCTGACTACAGCAGTGGAACAAAAATGTGCCACTGAAAATCGCTCTGAATGCGTGAGAGTTGACAGGTGTGCGTTATTAATGAAAACTGGCCACACCTGATAATGTTGAGAGTTTTCGAAGTTTCTCTAACGGTAATTTAAATGAATGATTGAAAACAGGTCATGACCAATCATTATTTTTAAGGGATGGGTTTGAGCTTCCCCTATCGCCAGTTCACCAGCCGCCACTGGGTTATATGTCAACCAGATAAAATTGGTCTCAGTAGCATGTAAAGCTTATAAATGAAATTCAACTACAATTATCATAAAACAAGGCCCTGTGGGGCATTGCTGGAATTTTTGGTTCCTGTCAGGTCTCTCTTCCAGGCAATGAGATTATAACATTTGATTTCATTACCTCATCTATCCTTAAGACAGTACAGTCCATCCATATTTATGTCCCAAATTTCAAGGAAAACCTACACAATTGATTGCAAACTTATTTCTTCAGTTCCATGTTTAATCCAAAAATGAGTAAAATACCTTTTAATAAAAAATTGAGAGCTTGCGCTATAAAACAATTAAATAACCGAGTGATCCATTGTTTAAATAATCAAGTAATGTGTGGATCAATCAGTATTTAAAATTGGGGAATATATAGCCAAATCAAATAAAACATTTCTCTGTCCCAGACTCCCAGTCATCAAATAGCTTGCAGTAAATTCTGTTTATGTAAGACCTCTCCCCTCGCGCATTCCATTCCCCTGACCTGCCCTTCATCAATCATTCAATTATCTGTTGTTCACTTTCCTGATTATCTTCACCTGCCTCCTTTCAGTTAACCTCATTATCTATGAGTATTTATGCCTTAGTTTCCCTCACTTGGGGAGGCAGCCTTCTCGTCTGGTTTCCCCATTTGTGTTTAGTACACTTCCCTTTCTGTTCTCCTGATGTTTGTATTAGTTTAGTTTAGTTTTGGAACACGGACACGGTTTGGCCATTATCATTTTTTAAATATATATTTTCAAATTTTCAATTTAGAGCAAATAATTTTCATCTGAGTCCCTTATTCCCCTCTCTCCGCAAAAATAAATGTTAAATTTTAAATCTGCTTTAGAGGTTTACTTTTTTTCCACATTAGAGTTGCTGAAGACAAGAAGTAAATTTGAAATTCCAAATGCTAATTTAGGGAAAGTTTTATAAGTAAATGCTTATATTTCATTAAAAAACAGCCAATACAGATAAAAAAGCCTTGATAGAGCCCTGATGTCAACATCATTATGGCTGTATGCATTTACTTAGAGGGATAGTGGCAAGTGAGACAGTCAGTCTGCAGAGGAACAGTGGCAAGTTTTCCACTCTGCTTGAAACAAGCAGGAAGCCAATCATCTCATACACTATAGCACAACAGGACAGTGTCTCAGATTCGGTAGTTACACCAAATATTGGTTTGATTTAGTTTTTAACAGTTTACAGCTCTGTTTAGTACAATTTTCAGTCATTAGTAACTTCTAATTTCATAATTTTTGCAAGCATATTTGCCCTAAGAAATTGCTGTAAATTTGCCTAAGACTTTTGCACAGTACTTATATATATATATATATATATATATATATATATATATATAACAAAAGTAAATAATGGCGTGGCCATTAATAAAACTCAGCACTTATTTTGCTTACCTCTGCTATAGAATCGGATTTGTGAAGAAAAAAAAAGACCAAACAAAACAGAAAATTGAGCATTAAAGTAAAAGAAAGATAATTAGCACAAGCATTAAAAGAAATCATTTGTGATACTTTTTTCTTCAAACTCTTATTTTTACTCAGGACTTATTCTTTACACATAGTCAGAGATGTTTTTCTGGATACCCTTGGCATGCATATGAGGAAAAAGGATGACGCTTACTTTGATATCTCTGTCATAGGCGTTTGGGCATACAGTACCTTGCAGCTGTTTCCCTGGGACTGAAAGGAACTGACATCAATCTCATGCTGCCGTGTGATTCGGGAGTTTGCATTCAAAACATACTAACAAGTGGATAATGATATACCCTTTTGGTAAACGATTTTCAGAAGGGGAATTGCCTTTGTCGTGTCTGTCTGTCTGTCAGCCTGTCTGTGCATGTGTGTCCATAACAAAGAAAAAAGGGTGATGTGTGGTGCAATACCTTTGCACCACTAGGCGCAGCATTATAGTAACAAAAGTGCACCAAAGGGGAGACTTACGTGCTGAGGTATGTTATCTTTTTTGTTCTTATTTTTTTTTTCAAAAATTCTTCACTGCTCTATAGCCTGTGTAAAGGCCTTTGGAATGTTTTGCCAACATTCTTAGTCAGTGTTTGAGACCTCAGTTGCTCTGAGTCACCAATAGTGTTTGTTATATCAGCATGTGAATGTCCCCTTAAGGACTTACAATCACATATTTGTGATTATACTCCGGAAAAGGTTAAATAATAGGTTACAAAATGGAGCACAGATCCAAAATTTTATCTGAGATGATTCTAAATCATCACGCACACTGTGGCTTTCTGTGGGTGGAACAAGATTTGGCAGTCCTACCATGCGGTAAGCCCCTGGAAAATACTCAAAACAGAAGGCGGACAGGCACTGTTGAAATGCTTATGATGCAGAATATGACCTTTTTGCCAAGTCACAACTTACATTTTAAGCAAGACTGTATCACAGTCGGGAGATCCTCCTTGATAACATACCCTTACAGCCCTGCTTACTAAGCCTCAGAAGTCCAGCACTAATGGCCAGTTGTATTTCTAATGAGCCCTAAAATTCTTTGACTACGTGTCAATACGCAAGGTTGCACGTAGCTTCACTGGCATGGAAAGGCATCCTCAGTGTGATTGGATCCATCTGTATTCACTTGACAGAAAAAATAGTTTAAATATTTGTAATGGCAGTGGCTGAGGGTATTACTCGCCAGCAACTTGGGTTTTACTGAAATAATAAGATCAAACACAAAAATTCTCACAGGAGTTGCTTCAGAGACATTATATTAAAATGTTGAGAACTTAGAATTACAGGGTTCTAACTAACATTTACAAAGTTTTGAGTGATTTGCTTGAAAAGTTTGGCCACTCAGTGTACACTTAGGGAAATGGAACTTCGTAATTCTGATCTGAACCCAATTTAACAAATTAATTGAATACCCATACTTAATCATTAGATAGAACTATTTATTACCAATTATGTGCAATAGTTACCTCAATTTTGACCAAAATGTCAATTAGAACCCTGTAATTCTAAGTTTGCGATGTACAAACGTATTAACATATTTAAAATATTTGGAGAGGGAGTGCAACAAAAACATATTGGCATCCTTGGTACATATTGGTGAAAGACGCTATAAACATTGTGGTTGCTCTTAATCGTCCAATTTTTTATTCAAAATTTGGACTTTCAATTTATAGAAAATAATTGATGATAAAAAGAATCTTAAAGTACCATTTTTCCCCAAAAAAACTGTGGCGCAATCAGTGATGGAAAAGAATCTGACTGTAGTGTATTCCCATTCATGTTTTGCTTTTTTAAGTTCATTGTTATCATTTGGAAAACTTAAATGGTCAACCATAACCTCCTGTTTCCCTGGAGGTATTAATATGAGGTGACACATAGGCTAATTTCCCTTTGATATCTTTTAGCTAAGACAAAAGAATACTGCAGTGATGCGTGACAGAAAGTTCTTGAGTTTTAAGCCCTATTCGGACGGGATTAGTTTGACGTGGTGACATGGGGTAATGTGATTATTACCAGGGATTTTAGTCCCGTCCTAACGCGCCAAGTCAGTAATCATTACGGACATTCTCAGTAAAATTTACGGCTACTTTTACCTTCTGTAAAACACTCCTGAGACAGTATCCTAGGTAATATTAATCCCGTGCGAATGCGACCCTCAGTAAATGTAGAAACCATGTATGTAAATATTCTGTCATATCCTGTTTAAAAGTATTTTTCCTCCCTTTTATGAAGATGGATGCACTTGAAGGAGCACTCAGTTTAGCGGTTAGCAAAAGTCCGACGCATTCCTTTTTCGACAACAGAAGACGTCGAAGACATATTAAAAAAAGGTCGAAGGCACTCTTCAGAGGAGCGAGACTTCTGGTTGATTTAGGTAGGTCAAAATGTTAATACTTAATCGTTAAAAACAATCTTGCTTATGGGAAAATGTTCTAGGCTAACCATTATTATGATTATTATTATTATTATATTTCAGCTGATGTAGGACGCACATATCGACAGGGGAGTGATGGCATAGCGTATACCGAGTTACTCCTCTTACTTCTGACAGAACTATGGAGATTTCTTGTCCGTGCGGATAGGCCATTCATATCATCAGACATCCTGTGGTAAAGTTACTTTACCCCAAGTCCCCACGTTAAACCAATCCCGTCCGAATAGGGCTTTAGTTCAGGCAAGCATAAAAGTCAGTCCTCGACACAAGCCCCTTTCTTTTCCAGTCGTCATGTATCAGAACACACAAGCCCAATGCAGATTGCAGCTGAAAATCCCAAAGAGTGTCTTTAAGAGATGCAAAGCTGGGGTTATTAGCACAAGCGAAGAGGGTTGTCAGAAGACAGTCCAAGTTCTGGCAGTGGCTAACAGGAACACAGAGGGTCATGCTAGGCATAGTGGAAGGGACTGGTCTGAAGTCTGGAGCTGGAGGCAGATGCACATTCCCAAACTTGGACGAAGGTACTGGAAGAAGCACAACTTGCCTTAACTGCATGGAACTGGGAATGGAATCCCTGATAAAAAAAAAATTTTAGAGCAAAAGTTAAACAGTGAAGATGGGAGATGACAGTCTCGCTCAGGGAAGAGACTAAGCAGGAACTGAAATACTCAAAGACAACAATTAAGAAAGTGGAAATGGGTATGCGATGTACAGGGAGGAAACACAAGAGGAGGGGTAAAGAACAAGACAGTAATTGAATAATATGAAACCATGAACAAAAGGTTTCTTTGGGGCCGGTAAGCTAAAAATAAAGTGTGGTATAAATAAATAAATAAATAAAGTGGAAAAAAAATAAAGTGCGGAGAGCAGGGGCTCGAATTAACAAGCTGATTGAAGATCGCTGAGTGTTTCTTTGAAGTAAATCCATCGTAACACATCAGCTTTGCTTGTTGCTGCTCTAAATTGACATCCTGCATTGCCAAAGATAAATTTTGTTTTCCCCACTTGATAGGAGAATGATATAGTTTGAATGGTACTGGTTTCCACTACCTAGGGTACACCATTTTTCTCTAATTACGATACCTGTAATGACTATATCATGTTTTGAAATGAGCAGTAGGCCGACTGTAATCGGTGGGTAGCTTTGGGACCAATCTTTTGATATAAAACACCAAATACAGAAAACAAAATGATCAGGACATGTGATTTGAAATTTACTAGTACTGCCTACCATTTGATATAGACTGAAAGGATCTGAGCAACTGGGGAATGCGGAAGCTGGACAACATTTAGCTTTCTTTGCAGTGTTAATGCTGCCAAAAGCATTTATCATCTAACCATCTAACCATCCAAGGAAGGGCAAGTCTTCTTCTTGAACTTCTGAAACACAGGTCACAATCTACAACGGTAGGTATCTCATGCTTTTATACTACTCGGGCGGACGACCCCATCATCACCATGATTGATTGACATTATTCAATGTAGTTTCTTTGGTAGAAAATGAAATATGCATTTCTTGAAAACTGAAGCTGATGTGTTGGGATCGATTTCGATCAGATCTTTGTTTGATTATAGTAGCGAACGGACTTGGACATAGTAGCGAAAGTGCAGTAGCGAAACAACCGGTTAAGTAGCAAAGTACAGTAGCGAAAAGCCAAAGTAGCGAAACAACCGGTTACCACAAAATTAAACCAAAACTGATACAGACAGCTAGACAGTGGGGAAAACTAATAACTAATTAACAAAGCCTTCAGATTGAGACACCAGATGTTCTTAACTTTAGAATCTCCCTCCCAATTGGTTCGCTTTTATAACTGAGGCGGTGTTTATTCATCTCCTGCATGGCACACTCTACGTCTCACCTACTCATGCAAACTACAGATCTGCATCTCAGCACCCCTAATCTCTCAAGCCTGACATGTTGGAATCCACAATTTTCAAATACTTCTGCCTAACAGAGGCGCTGAAAATGAGTCAAAAAATAAGATGGATATCCAGCCATTTCCTTGCTTTCACATCCCTTATCCAAACGCATATAAAACTCCAGCTAGAAACCAACTTTGTCAAAGCTTAGCTAGTTAGGCTTTGAGAAATTTGACCTTTGGCACAACTTTCCTCATTCAATTGTTCAACCACCCTCTTAGAAAGGTAGGCGTTGCCATATTTGTGCATTTCCAAAAACCTGTTTATTTACAAGTCTTTCAAAATGCTTTAAAGTAGGTCGTTTTCCCCTGCAGACATGAAATGTGGGCTTTGCCAATTGTAAACACGCAGCCATGTGATGCAAACTGCAGTAATAAGGCCAATTGAGACGCATATTCTAAAAGCACTCCAGCTTTATTGGCTCCCTTTCATAAAAATTAGCAAAACAAGGGGAGAGAAAATGTCTTTGTTGTTTATCCTCATGATCTTTAATTCAAAATATTCAACGTAACATTTAAGATTTACTTCTTTTTCAAGTCAAGTAGTCATGAAAGTGGAGTCACAATAACATGAGCTTGCTTGGTCTTCTCTTTGGAAGCTAGCATTCAGTTTACCTGCTGACAAGAGCTTTCAGTGCTCCTCCTTTGTGTATCATAGGTGAAATCAGAATAGAATTAAAGTCTTATTCTTAAAAAGCGTGATTAAAAAAAAACACTTTTAACAGACACTAAAAAGTGCTCATTTATTGCTTAATGCTAAGGTATGTGAATGTAGGTGAATATACTATCTTGGGGGAGAAAGGAATGATGCCATAATGTACATTTTGAACCTAATACTATTTGCATAAGGAGGTGAAGAAAATGTAGGAATGTAGGTGTAGGAATGCAGCCATTCATTTTAATTTGGCCTGTTGTGGAGACTGAAGTGGGGGTTGCGGTGCTCACATCCCACCCCTAAAACACCCACACTTTTAAAATTGCTGCTCCACCCCAGGCTGATGGGGTAACTCTCGACCAGGGTGCCATAAAAATGTAGATCGAGAGTGACGCCATAAGCGAAACTTGGCGGGACGTTGGGCTTCATAGAAACTAAGCGAGGCAGTTCCAAGTGCGATTTGTTCGGCTGTTAATTGTTTGACTGGCATCAGACCATAAAATTCGTTAGATCACTACTTAACGAGCTATCAAGTTAGCTAAAAAATTACCGAATAATGATTGTAGCATTACCTAATAAGGCAACATAAGATCACGTAATTAAGTTACTTATAAATAGTTAAAAGTTTTATCAATTGTTCAGTATTGTTAAGTTTCATAAGAACTGTTTTAAACATAAATAACAGTAAGTTTTATTCAGAAACCTAATGAAAAGTATTTGGATACAAAATGAAAAAACAAGTTAGATGATAGAAAAATATGGCATTTATCTATGAAAATCACGAAGGCATCTCACTATGCACCATAGAAATCATCAAAGAAACAGACAGTAATCTCTGTTGACAAAGAAGGCAGTTTTGCAATCAAATTATTGCAAAAATTTTCCAGCTCACGTGCTGTGCGTGCTCACATGACATCTGTCCCTACCTCACTCTCAGGTGAAACCTATGCCCTTCATGTAGGGGATCCAATAATATGCCACCCCCCAGGCAAAAGCTGAAAAGGGAGATTATGGGATGGCACAGTCCGTCTCCCTGTTCATTCATCCATCAATGTAGGAAGGTATTTGGCTGCTGAAATCAAAATCAATTCCAGTAGTTTTCATAGCACATCCCTGAAACTAGGCACTTACAGTTTGCTGCAGATAGACTAATGATATGCATATCGCAGCTGCAACTCAGGTGGGGGATGTAATGCTCTCGGAGCAGTCTTTTTGAGAGGGATATTGGTTTTGTAATGGTAATTATTGTTTTCTTGCAATCATTTTATTATATTTAAAGGTCACACTTTGGTTAGTATTTTGACTGAAATATCAAGAAGATAAACAATAATGGTACAGATTTATCACTACTTTTGTCCATTTTTGCTTAGGGTGCCAATATTAGGGTAGTAAATGTTAAAATTACTGCAATTTGTTAGCATGGACAGTTCAAAGTTCTTGGAGATCTCTGTGCTCCGTTAATCCAGAAAAGTGTAAAATCCATAAGCTGTTTTTTCTTAAAGAGGAGACAATGCAGTACTTAATTTTACATTCTCAATCAGTATTAGATTTGTGGCAGCAAAACCAAAGGAGAAATGACTCAGCAGCCTTCACAAGCTCCATCATCAGTACTGTATTGTTGGAATGAATCAGAATAATCAGAACCTTATTGTTTGATCTTGTTTGAATTAAGCCCTTGATGCAAAAGACTGATACCCTGAGCAATTTCAATTAGTATTTCCTTGAATAATTTTTCTTTTGCCCCCATCTTCACCATCAGAGTTTAGTTAATATGTTTGTCACAAATAAGTCCTCATACATGGCATAAGTTGCTTGCCCGCAGCAGACCAAACACCACCAGCACTAGCATGAGCTGACGCAAGGCAGGTTGGGTCTGCTCTATGTATGAAAAATTCAAACCCAATCACCTGCGTGACATGCCATAAATTGAGATATTTTAGATAAGTCTATATCTTTGACTGTCCTGCTTTGTTGAGCCGGTGCCCACGGTGGCCTCAGATTTCTGTTCTTCGTTGACAGTTGTAATTTTAACCGAGGTCTTCTGAAGTTGCAGCCAATCCGTTTCAAAGTTGGACGTGTTTTTTTTTTTTTTTTCTGAGATGTCTTTCTACTGACCACTGTTGTAGCGAGGTTAGCCTTTCTGTCAGTTCAAACCAGTCTGGCCATTCCCCTCCGACATCTCCAATGAACAAGGATTTTTGGTTCATAGAGCTGCTGCTAATTGTATTTTTGTTTTCCCACCATTCTTTGTAAACACTGTTAGACTGTCGTGTAAGAAAATCCTAGGAGATCTTGGGGGTATTTCATCAAGCAGGCTAAAGGAAAATCCAGGCTTAAATGGCCATGTCTGGCTAATGTGAGCGAGAGTTCAGTTTCATCAAAGTGCCTGAGATTAGCCCCACATCAGTAACCATGGAAACCATGGTGCTGGCTAAGCCAGATACATCCAGCTGAACTTAGATTTCCGTTCCATCAGCCTGAGCTCCAAGGTGGATAATATAAATCCCAGCCTAGTGAGCATGGTGATTTGACCTGGAGGGAAATCCTTGCCCTGTAGCAGGTTTAAAGTGAGGATTAGCTCCATCTATGTTCAAAGATTGACCAATAGACAGGAACAGACACCCAAAAGACAATTCTGCCAGCGCACTTACACACTCTCAACTGTCATGTAATGATAAAATAATAATACGTGAAACATAAATATGATTCATTTAAAAAAAACATCAGCTATCAAAAAAATAAATAAAATCACTTTTACTAATAAAAACAAAATCAAACTAATAAAAACAAAAAATAATGAAATGAAACTGAGGCATTAAAAACAAAAAAATTGGAAATGTACACCAAACCACATGAAAATGTGATTGCTCTGTCATCCCCACCTCACTCTGCTTCCAATTCGCTTGCAAATTGTCTGAAATTTATACGGCAATCAGTTGATAAATTTGATAAATATCACTTTCTAAAATGAATACATTTGGTAAATTTCATTAGGCCTGTCTACATTCAATTGTTAGATTTAATAGGTGTTATTAACAACATTCATTTTTTCTCTGTGATGCAGGACATATACAGTACCAGTCAAAAGTTTGGACACGCTTTGCTAACGTCACAGCGGTCTGTTTTTAGAGAAATTTAAATGGCTTAACTTCTCTATATGAGCTCAAGTGGAATATGGTAGGAGGTAAACAGTCAGAAGTTAAAAGAAAAATATTTACTCGTTTGAATAGTGTCCAAAATTTTAGAATTCTCAAAGAAGCCATATTTTGTAAAGTAAGCAGACAAACAAGCTCTTTACACTTTACAACAGCCAAATTAAAGACAAGCTGTTTTGGAACTTATTGGGAAAAAAAGTCGATGAAAAGCAAACCACAAGTGCAGCACATCTTTCGGAACTTAGATGGCCGCTCAGCAGCAAACTCATTACAGCCATATAACTGCTCTTGTTAAAAAGAAAGTGAGTATGCTCAGCAAATGTGACAACAAATGCTGGTAAGTGTGATGGCCTTAAGAATTAGATCTATTTTTTTAATCAAAATAAAGAGTGCCTTTTTCTTTATTTAACATGTATTGTAAGAAAAATGTGGGTATGCCCAAACTTTTGGCTGGTACTGTATAATATGATATTATGCTGAAATACTGAATCAGTCATGCATGTACCCTGTCAGTGATATTCTGCCAGGTCACCTCTCTCACCTTGCTGATGGCAGAAGTGTTCCCTTTCCTTGTGATGATTTCCCAATAATCCTCATAAGCCTCCATAAGGAGGGTTTGCTCTGCTGAGGAGAACGCCTCCGCTCGCTCTTTTCCCTTGCTCTGAGCCATCTTGCGACATTTTCGGCACTTGACTAGTATGGGCTTTTTATTTCCCCTGGGCATGTGCACGGGGTGCTGCTTAACTGGTGAGGCTCAAATTAGCGTCAGTTGGAGCCAGATGATTTCACTTGATGGAATGGGTCGAGGCTAGATTAGGAGTTGGTGCTAATGCCAGCCTCAAGATTACGCCTTAGTTTGGATGCTACGTTGATGGAACACCCCCGTGTAATTGTTTCATTTTCACCCTGGCATATAATGCGGCGGGTTGCGGGTTGTCCGTCTGTCCGTCTGTCTTTGAACATTTTGTTTCCGGAGCATAACTTGAAAAGCATTCAATATTTTTGAACAAAACTTTGTGTGCACATTAATCACGACCTGAAGTGGTGCCTTTTGCTAATCCGAAGTTGATGATTTTTGTATTTTTTTCTGGTTTCCATGGAAACATTTTGAACTTAGAACTGTATGCTGGGTTTACACATAACGACGACAAGTCACAAATGCCACGAATCTAAATTCGTGACCGAGGATCACGAATTTGAATTGAATTTGATGATTCGGGGCAGAGGCGTCACGCGTCATTCAATTCAGTTCTTGACAGCTTTCGTGTCGATTCATAACGACGCGTGACAGTATGGGCTCAAAGAATGGCAAGAATACACTACGAATGCTGTCACGCTCTATCACAAATCACCACTAATCACCACGAATCGACATGCTCAGTTGCGAACTCCATGAATCGAGGGTGATTCGTGACATTCGTCGAAGATTTTTTGGCAGCCAAAAACATGCTCCACGAATATCGCGAATGTCACGAACCGACACGCGCTGTTAAGAACCCTATTCAGATGCGGTAAGTCACGTTACGAATGTCACGAATGTGCCATGAATGACGGGAAAATGATATTCGTAACGCATCGTGCCTATGTGTAAACCCTGCTGTAAATCCAGCCTTAGGGGTATGGTGTGTTTCCGGAGCAGGTGGCATTTTCATTCTTTCAGTATGTGGGGCCGGGGGGATATGCCCTCTCCTGATGGCTCCAGTTTATTCTATATCGTCACATTCGTTACCCTCCCCCTTTTCTGCTTGTGCCTTTCTACAGCCGCGCTTATTCTGCTTGTCAGTCCTGTTCAGCCATGTCCATGTATTCCCCTGTATTTCTGTGATTTGATGCTAGTTCCTCATTGCTTGTCTGTCCCCAGTGGCGTTATGAGCCTTTCCTTCCCAAGTTTTTGTATTTCTTGTGCTTCTACCCTGAGTGTTTCAGTTTTCATTATTGGATTCTGCTTTTTTATTCTCATCTCTCTGTGGGATTGATATTTGGATTGTATTTCTGTACCATTTCTGCCTGCAGTTTTCTACCCTCCCTGTCCTGCTCTGATTCTCATTAATAATAAAAGTTAGGTTTTTTTGGCCTATTACTACTGTCTTGCTGTGGTTGCTAGGTCCTTCCACACCATCCTGAAAATAAAATGCATTGCGCTGCTGTCACATGATTGGCTTATTGGATAATTGCATGGATAAGCAGGTGTACACGTGTCCTTAATAAAGGGTTCGATGAGCGTGGATTGTATCTGCAACCAGCATCTCTAGACATGGGACGATACCAGAGTATGTAGCGGACACACGTGGAACATGTAAATGCTCTACAGAAAAGCTGGGGATTCCGCTTAATGGCTGTGCGGTGGAAGGGGCTCCCAATTGCTTGGTTATGCACCACTAATTCTAAAATTGGCAAGAGAAATACAGGCAAAGTAAGTGAAGTCATGCATAGAAGGCAATGTTCCTGAAGACATTTTACCATTTCAGACTGGTGCCAAACATTTTCCCTTCTGACATTCTACTAAGTAATGCAGGTAGTTCTCATGTGTCGATTCAATCATACAGTATATGAACTTCAATTACAAAATTATCTAACAAGCAATGCGGAATTGACATCATAAAAATAATGCTGCATAAAGATTGAGTTCCAAAGCACTAAATATAAACACCTTTACAGAGAGGAATCATTCTGGCACAATGGCTCTTAAAGCATAGAATTAAAATAATAACACAGCATGTGTTCCAGTAGAGCACGCTTAAAGCCTGCTTCCAAAGCTTCCATCAAGTCATATTTAATTACAGCTCTCAAACTTAAGCACCATTCTGCAAGCAAACGTGCTGTGCTGTTTTCAGTTTTATAACCAACACTTTACAGCCGCATGGATGCTTCTGGGTATATTTAATTACAGAATATATGATGTAATGATTTGTCTGATTTAGAACCAGGAATAATTATTCCAGCAGTTCCCAATCAGTTATCCACTAAACTGATGATCTGAGCTAAGCATCCCAAACCATTCCAAAACCACCAAACAGAAATAGTTATCTCTAGACACTATGTGGGAGAAAGAATATGGACACCACCTCATCCAATATCTCATTCTAAAATCGATGACATTATAATGGTTCTCCCTTTGCTGCGGTAACAAAAAACAGTAACATAAATTCTGACAGTACTGTCTATAGAGTTGAGATCAGAGCTCTGCACTGTAAACCCCAAAAAAGTGGCAAACTCAAATGGTTTGTGGAAACCAATTACCTCAAAAAAAGTTGTGTCAGCCAACTTAATTGCATTGTGTGGACAGTGGTTAAAGAAAAAGTGAAAATTTTGAAGTTAGTTTATTACACGTTTTTAAGTGCTGTGAACACAAAATCATTAAGTTGGTGTACCCATCTTTTTTTTTAATTTAAGGTAATTGGTTTCCCCAAAACAATTGAGTGTGCCACACTTACCAGGTTTTACAGTGTGTGTGGGGCCAGCATGGTATTTTTATACCAACTTGACAAAACATATTGAAACAGGAAATGACCTTCCTCTGACAGCTTAATTAGGAATTTAATTGTACACCATACATCCTTCATTGGAACTAATGCTGCGTTCAATACGTACTGGTAAGTCGGGATTTCTGAGCTGCAGGTCGGAAATTTAAATTTGATGCCCCGTGAAGTCGGATTTCCAACTTGGAAAGTTGGAGATTATTCACCTACTCCGAGTTCTGAGTTCCGAGTTCAAGATGGCTGCATCGTGAATGAACAGTAAGCTAAAGCTGTGATAATAAACTGTATATTTGTGATTCTGTGTTATTTGTGTTTCATTAAACCAGTCGTACACACAGTACTGAATAGAGTTTATCGGTGGACTTGTAGCTACGGTGTTTGCACGCGAAAAATACTGAGTAATGTGTTGTTATCAACTAGTATTGCTAACAATAGCTTATAAAGGCTATCCTGGGTAGTGGACGCCCCACTGACCTCAAGTCAGTTTTCCGACTTACTTAATAGAACGCAGTCAGCTTGGGTATGACATTATTCCCAGCTTCGACTTCCAACTTCCGAACCAAATCGAACGTACCATAAGAATCCAAGCCCGAACCAGACTCAGGAGTCAACATTTTGCTACCAGTTTTCACACATTTTGCAGATCACTTGAACCAACTGCGCAAAGCTGTCGCAATACAAAATCAATTCATTAAGGATAAGTTGCACCATGTGCTCATTTACGGGAAAAAACATTCTATACATCAGACTCAATCACCACAACCTGAACTCACTTGACATGCGATTCTCCTGGCGTAAACACTGAGAAGAAAAATTAACACACTAATCAGAGTATAAAGGGCCACAGGTGATTTTGAACTAAGAAAAAGCCAGGGAGAAGGAAGTTAAAAATGAAGAATGGAAACAGGAGCATTTCTATCTGTAAAGATTCATGGTACCATAGTTGAATATATCCTGTCAAGGACAAAAAAAACAAAAAAACACCAGGTAAGTCACAACTATCTAGTGCAGAACTTCAGATGTTCTAGAGATTTTCCAACATCCATCGATGCAAAAAATATGAATCAAAGATGCCTGACATATCCCCTTGGAGAGGGAATTATTAAAAAATGTCTGGCCCTTCAAAACTTCCATAGGTCCTCTGACAATATTTCTTACAATATTTTGTATTTCATGAGTAATATATAGTACGGGCTATAGGGTCAATGAGCTCTCTAAACAGATTTCACTGAATTACAGCATTTTGACTGTATTATATGGAATCACATCTTTTCTGGTAATGTTTAAGCTTGATGACACTCAGTCCTCAGAACAGTTCATTTTCATTGATCTTCAAGAATAAAGAATTAAGATTAGTAACAGTATCTGGCTTGACACATAGAGGAACGGTAAATGTGGTTCCACTCCGTTTCCAAAAAAGTTGGGGTGCTGTGAAAAATGTAAATAATAAAGGAAAGCAATGATCGGCAAATCATTTAAACTGTATATTTGATCGATAATAGTACAAAGACAACATATCAGATGTTGAAACTGAACCATTTTGTTTTTTTGAAAAATATTTGCTCATTTTGAATTTGATCCAATTGACACATTTCAATAAAGATGGAATGGGCGCAACAAAGGACTACAAAAGTAGTTTAATGCTAAAAAGAATACGCCTGGTGGAACATCTAACACCAAATTAGATTAACTGGCAACTGGTCAGTTGCATGATTGAGAGGAAAACGAGCATCCCAGAGAGGCTGAATCTTTCAGAAGTAAAGGCGTCGAAAGCCTCACCACTCTGTGAAAGACTGTGAAAAACAAAATAAGAATAATGTTTCTCAATGTAAAATTGCAAAGAATTTTGGGATTTTATCCTATATGTTACATAATATCAGTAAGATTCAGAAAATCCAGAGAAATCTCTGTATGCAAGGAACAAGGCCAAAAACTATTATTGAACGGTCGTGATCTTCAGGCCCTCAGGGCCGACCTTAGGCAGTTGGGTTCCCCCTTTTTAGGAACTGATTACTGTCCAAGGTTTCTTCCTACTGCAGAGTTTCTCCTTGCCACTGTCACCTTCCGGCTTGTTCCGTGGGAGTTGGGGCCCTGTTGTGAGAAAAGCCTTTTATTTTGATTAACATTAAATTTCTGCTTGAGTCTCTTGTCCTCCTTTGTTTTACTTTTTTGGGTCGTCTGGTGGAAAACCCCAAGGGTGGGAGGGAGGGGGTATTGTTAGAACCCCTGTGTCTCCATAATTAGTCCCTCCCCTGCTCCAGCAGTCTGCGTAACTTTTGCTGTTTGTCCCAGCTGACTGATTGTCTTGTGGACTCCCTTAGTCCCGTCATGTGATCAGCTGTAGCCACTCCCTTCTGTCCACTTGTCCTGTGTATATAAGTTTCTGGTCTTTTCTCAGTTGGTGCTGGATTGTCTTACGCTTTGTGGTTATCTAACATTTTTCTGTAAACTCTCACCCTAAATTCTAATTTTCCTCCCTAGTGTCTCTTCCAGCTGAATTATTAGTGAGAAAATTATTAGGTAGAGTGGGCTCTTCATGCCTTATCCTCCTCTTTATAAATGCCCCCCAGCGGCTCATCCTTCAATCCTGCAATTGATTTCCCCTTTGCCCAGTCTGTAACACATAGTGCCTACGTGTTTACTTTTTTCAGGCTCTCCCGCCTCTCTCTTACCTGAGGTCACAGACCACTCTAACCCTCTTCCTCATTATGTCACAGACCACTCCAACTCTGTCCTCAGTATGAGGTCACAGACCATCCCAGCCCTGTTTCTCAGCATCACGTCACAGACCACTCCAGTTCGCTCTCTCAGCATGAGGCCACAGACCACCCCAGCTCTGATCTTGTTCCTCCCTTGACTCACACCCATGCCTAGCCATCCCCTGCAGGCAGGGGTGCCATATGGGAGGGGTAACCATGGACGATTCTAGGGGCCCAGCATTCCCTGGGGCCCCACAGAGGATACTGTTATTATTATAAACATTTGTAAAAAAAAGTATATGGACACTTTAATTTTATATTTACATTTTTGTAATAACTTGATCGATTTAAAATGAATTTGTTGTTTGTTTCTCAATTTTCAACTTTGTAAAAATAATCTCAGCACATGGGCCCCCCCTCTTACTATTCATCATTTTGTACGGCGAGTCTCCTGAACTGGCTGCAAAAAATATTTCTGCAAGTCAGTTGGGACCATTACGTGCCAATCACAGATCGGCTCTGGTACCATTCTACGTACCATCAGCCAATCACAGCTCGGCTGTACTCATGCATCGACGAGAATGGCAACGCATTCGACCTAGTCTCTGACAGCTGAGTTGTGCATGCAGCAAATTTGTAAATGCTCGTCTTACAATAACAATGTTATTGTTCCACAATACGCGAAATTACAAGTACACTAGCTGGTCTGCTGCAGAAGTTCAATAGTCTATTTATTAGCCTTGGCTTCGTTGTCAAGCTATCACCAGTTCGGAAAACGATGGAAACGCATTTTGAGAGTGAGGACGATGTCCAACATTATTAGCCCCAAAAACACAGTCTGCTTAGTGACAGTTTGTGACACAGACTCCTATTTTAGGCATTGCGCTGATAAGCATATGGTCATCGTTGGAGTATATTAGGGATGCTTTACCAGTTAGTTTCTGAATCAGTATTTGAACATTTACTGACAAAATTGACAAAATTCAATTCTACTGACCGCTGGCCAATTATCGGAACCCCAGAGAAAACAGACTATCTATGAGAAACCACAGCTTTTCTCATCTTTATCGTACTCTCATGAAAATAAATCATCTTGTGCTCGAACCAACCAGTCACCGATTTCATACATGCTTCGTGAATAATCATGTGCATGCGGGACTTCTGATCAGAGTGGAAGTGCGCATCCAATCTAATCAATCAGGATAGAAAATTTGCGATTGATGTTGAAACGCGCTAGCTAAATAAAACCATTTGCCACTGTACGCAGGCATACATAGCTCGTATCAACATCAATCTCTTACTTTCTGCCCTGATGGATAACGTTCTTCGATAGGATTATTTACTTTGATCCCTAGAACACGTTCATGTTTAAAAAAGACCGGAAATCGACAAAAACGTATTTTTCCTAAATGCACCTTTAATATTAAATGCCGTTATGCACAGATGCAGCAGCTCCGGGAAATCTTCCCTCAAACCCCCATACACAAGATACAGTCGAATGGGAGGAAGGCGAGCACTGTAGGATACAAGATGATACATACAGTGCTGTGAAGAAGTATTTGCCCCCTTCCTGATTTCTTACTTTTTTGCATATTTTTCACGTTTCATGTTTCAGATCATCAAACAAATTTTAATATAAGAAAAAGATAACCTGAGTAAATACAAAATGTAGTTTTTAAATGATGATTTCATTTATTAAGGGGGAAAAGCTATCCAAACCTACCTGGCCCTATGTGAAAAAGTAATTGCCCCCCCCCCTTTTTAAATCATGAATTAACTGTGATTAACCACATTTTTTAAGTTCAATTTTACTAGCCACACCCAGGCCTGATAACTGCCAGACCTGTTGAATCAAGAAATCACTTCATTTGAACCTTTTTGACAAAGTGAAGTAGGGTAAAAGATCTCAAAAAGCAACACGTCATGTCGCGAACTAAAGAAATTCAAGAACAGATGAGAAACAAAGAAATTGACATCTATCAGACTGGAAAAGGTTGCAAAGCCATTTCTAAGGCTTTGGGACTCCAGCGAACCATGGTGAGAGCCATTATCCACAAATGGAGAAAACTTGGAACAGCGGTGAACCTTCCCAGGAGTGGCCGGCCTACCAAAATGATTCCAAGAGCACATCGACGACTCAGCCAGGAGGTCACAAAAGAACCCAGAACAACATCTGAAGAACTGCAGGCCTTGCTTGCCTCAGTTAAAGTCAGTGTTCATAATTCAACAATAAGAAAGAGACTGGGCAAAAATGGCATCCATGGGAGAATTCCAAGGTGAAAACCACTGCTGGCCAAAAAGAACACAAAGGCTCATCTCACATTTGCCAAAAAACATCTTGATGATCCCCAAGACTTTTGGGAAAATATTCTGTGGACTGAAAAGACAAAAGTTGAACTTTTTGGAATGTGTGCGTCCTGTTACATAAGGCATAAAACTAACACAGCATTTCATAAGAACATCATACCAAAAGTGAAACATGATGGTGGTAGTGTGATGGTTTGGGGCTGCTTTGCTGCTTCTGGACCTGGATGACTTGTGGTAATTGATGGAACTATGAATTCTGCTCTCTACCAGAAAATCCTGAAGGAGAATGTCCAACCATCAGTTTGTGACCTCAAGCTCAAGCACACTTTGGTTATGCAGCAGGACAATGATACGAAACACACTAGCAAGTCCACCTCTGAATGGCTTAAAAAAAAAACAAAATGAAGATTTTGGAGTGGCCTAGTCGAAGTCCGGACTTAAATCCGGTTGAGATGCAGTGGCATGACCTTTAATAGGCTGTCCATGCCCAAAAACCCTCCAATGTGGCTGAATTAACACAGTTCTGCAAAGAAGAGTGGGCTAAAATTTTTCCATGGAGATGTGAAAGAATCATTGCCAGTTATCGCGAACGTTTGATTGCTGTTGTTGTCGCCGAGGGTGGAACAACCAGTTATTAGGATTTAGGGGGGATTACTTTTTCACATAGGGCCAGGTAGGTTTTGATAGCTTTTTCCCCTTAATAAATGAAGTCATCATTCAAAAACTGCATTTTGTATTTACTTGGGTTGTCTTTGTCTAATATTAAAATTTGTTTGATGATCTGAAACATTTAATTGTGACAGATATGTAAAAAAATAGGAAATCAGGAAGGGGGCAAATACTTTTTCACGGCACTGTAGCTCGCAATAGTCCCTGAATAAAAGGCTTTGAGGGTAAGATTTCTGTAAACTGAATATTTTTGCAAACTTGCTAGGCTACCTTAGTGTACAATTATTGAAATGAACTGAAAAACTGGCACACTAAGACAGGTTTGTGAGTTAGTTTTGTTTAAAATGCAAAGTTGATGTTTCCTTGCAGGTGATCCATGCCCAGCTCATTCCAATCAAATAGTTAGCCTGTATCACAAATATGTGCAGCCAATGTAGCCTATAGTCTACTGTTAAGGCCTATGTCAGATTCTGAATATACAATTCTTATGGGTGTTTTAGAGTCAGGGCCATCTTCAAGCCATGAGGCAACCACAGAGGAGACCAGTGAAAAAATGTTATACATATATATATATATATATATATAAAATGGGGGGACAAATCGATTTCCAGTCATAGGGCCCAAAATTGCCAGCGGCGCCCCTGCCTGCAGGTGCTATTTTATTTTTTCAAATGTCATTTTTGATGTTTTTTTTTTATTTTATTTTTGTTATTTCTCTCCTTGTCTGGACATCAAGTCAACTTAATAATTAAGGAGAAATTCTTGTCTCTTTTATACAATTATTATATCCAGACAGTAATCCTCAAGCCTAACTCAGTGCAGGTAGAGCTGGCCATAAGGTAAACGGACAAATATCGAATTACTGATAACATAAATAAACAAACAAACAAACAAACAAATAAATAATACACAGCAAAGGGGCAGATTATGCTTTATTGTCGTCGGTCATGGACAAAAAGTTGTAGTACTTAAAGTGAGGTAAATTTGCCAGCAAATTAAAACGATCATAGAAGCACAATACCAAGCAATTCCACTCAGCATCCACCTGTCCACAAATCTCACTCTCTATCTCACAAAGCATTGCAATTTATGAGGTTACTTCCCTTCGCGATAATTTTCTCTTAACCTCTTGACCGGACAACCGAGAAGGAAAATCCACCTTGGGTTGGTAACTGGTAACCAACTTGATCAGTTTGAGCCAGGTTTTAGACGGCTGGTCTGCCAGCTACCAGCTACTACTAATGACACCACCTATCAGATCCTATTCTTATCAGTTACCAGCTCACATCATATATTTACCAGCCACCAGCTCCTATTATTATCTGCAGCTAGCTTAGTCTTACCCACTACCAGGTGCACTCACTAACTACCAAAAGAAACATTTTAATAAGGCACAGAGTCCAGCCCTTTTTAAATTTTGCTCCTTACATTGCGCATCAACTATCAGACATGAAATAAGTGCTTCTGACTACGTCCTGCACGGACTTGCAAGCCACACTTTCGATTATGCGCTTCCCAAATGACAGGGCTGCCACATCCAGCCCTGGTTGTCTTTTCCTCTCGGGAATAAGTGAACAAATATTGCTGCTGATTTGCCAGACTGTCATCAAACCTGACGCCCAGGAGAATGGAGGGTGGAAAACCAGCAGTTTTTGGCCATCGAGGATCATGATTTGGTGAGCTCTGGACTATGAGGATAGAGCCCTCGCGGAGCATAAGGCAGCCAAATATGCTGCCACTCCTCCCATCAAAGCTAGCTTAAACCAAAACAAAAATATAAAGCGTGTATATAGGAACTGAGTAAAAATCCAAACTGCACTATATGAATGAAACACAAAATGATGTGCCTTACCTCAAGGCTTACCACAAGTCTTAAAATTAAAATTAAAATGACCAAGCCTGCATTCCAGCCCTCCTCCCTGACTATCTCAACCGTCCACAAACAGGCATAAGAGGAAGTGAGACAAAATTATGAAAAATTGAAGATTCTTCTTTAACGCCTCACAAGAACATTGCGTTTTCATCCATAAAATTGCAACCTAAGAGATTTTTTTATTTATCACACTATTCACTGTAAACCCTGGAGACAGGAGTTAGTGAAACTGCAATGCAGACGCTATACCTCCTCTGCACGGACCTCAGTGTCTGGCACCAACGATCGCAGAATGGCAAAAGCCGCTTCGATCATGCGTCTATCCCATTCTAGAAGTCAAAAGAGTTGTGCTATCTCCATGTCTCCATGATTTAAACACTGAGTTGCAGCAATGATTTGCCAATTGAAAGCACAGAAAATGTGTCTTAACCTGCATGTGAACCTCATAAAGTGGCCAGTATTTTCATATCAGCATATATCAGTAATGCCTGCAAAACAGGATGAACAAGATTCATAACAGGACACCCCCCTATTATTTTAAGAATTAAAGCTTAGTTTCTCCTAACATCTAGTCCTAAATATATTTGCAGATGTGCCTATTGTACATTGTCTGATGATGTGCAAATCAAGGACATGCTGTCCAGCGTATAATGTAAGCCCAGTGAATAATACATCTACAGACAACTCAGTCAATCCAAATGCAAGTCCACTTATCTGTGTCTCTGGGGAATCAATAATCTTTCTGTTTCATTACATTGGAAGCTGGAGAGGGTGCCGACAACGGTTGAATATACCGCAACTTTAAGCCACACATGTTGGTGTTTCTCCTTTTGTGAGAGCCAGTTTTTCCACAAAATGATTTCTCATGTTTACCTTTTGATGTGTGGTATCATGGTGTTCCTTTCAGTGACTTTTTTTAAAATGTGCATTTTCTATTAGATAGAAATTTCACTACATAGCAATATATATTTTGTTTTCACAGTACTATTATTCCTTGTGCCTTGTTGCTTTGACCTTATATGGGTGCAAAAACGTTGCTTCACAATAGAGTGGAGCCAAAGATTTAATCAGGAACTGTTCGTTAAAACCTTGTCTACTTGTCATCTCATCTGCACACAGAGGATTAAACCTTGTAATTAGATCATATCAACTATTCGAGGGAAACCTATTATAAAGGTGAAGACGGAAGTACCCTGACCCCTGAACTTTTGCTTTCCTGTAGCAATACAAACAAATTGAAACTCATTGTATCATTCTCTACAATGCCTCTCTACTTTCTGTGCAGAAATTGAGGGCTTTAATGAGTTTTTTTTTTTTTAAACAATCTTAGAGGAGCACATTTACTGAAAAGAATTTAACTAAATCTTTTAAAGACTCACTGGTTCTGGACATTTTTTTAAATAAACAGCAGACTTCTGCGCATGTATCAGCATGCCACCCTGCAAATCTCCACAAAACCTCACCATGAAGCCCAAAGCATCTGATACCAAAGTGCCTTCACAAACCACACAGTTTGATCAGAATAGGGACAATATGCAATATATTTCATGATGTAGTCGGGCTTTTTCATTGTACCTTTTATTAAGGACAAAGGTAAGAAGAATTTGAGTTTCATGAATGAAGCCTCTAGAAACTTCTAATGTTTCCTAGCCAATTTACATCTTGCCAGCGCAATGCGTTGCAGCATGTCCAAGAACGGAGCTTGGCAACTGCTGCACGGTGCAGAAAGACCATGAGCTCATACTACATCCCCTACCTTATCCAACCTGTACAAACATATCTTTCACAATTCCAATTTACAGTAATACATCGACTTTTTTTGCTCCATACATTATTGGCCCAGACTATGTTTGTAATGATGGTGAAAATTGGGAGCCAAAACGACTAAAAAGGGCAAAAAGTTGACGAAAGAAATAAACCTAGCCACTTATAATACCGGAGGGGAAAAAAACTCTTGCAGCTCAGAAAAGCAGCTCAGCCACTAAGACGCAGGTGCAGAGTGAGACAAGAGCCTGCAGACAGGGAAAAGGGAATTAAACCTGCACGAAGCAAGGTAGCTTCAAAAAATATAACCGTCCAAATGGAGTATAACGAGGAAGAAACCTCTGAAAGATCTTACAAAGAATACTCTAAAAATAACCGCGAAAAGTTCGCCAAATACAAAGAGTCGTTCTTTCCTGGCTCTCGTGAACATCAAAAGATAAGACACTAAAACAAAGAGGCGTGGCGAACCCCTAGTTTAAATAGAGTCAGAGACACGTGCCGTCCATAGCTACTCAACCAGCTGGTGAAAAGAATTAGATGTCGTCCCCGACGAGAGACACAGAGAAAGCCCTACACAAAAAACACAAAAACCATGTTTCAAAAACCATGACAGGACCCCCCCCAAGGAACGGCCACAGAAGTTCCCCTAGAACCCCGTGCGCGAAAATTGGAGATCAACGTAGGGTCCAGAATATCTCGGGAAGGGACCGGCACCGTTCCTCTGGCCCATACCCCTCCCAATCAACCAAAAATTGATGTCCGCGACTAACACGCCTCTCAGCAAGGATGCGACGCACGGTGTAAACCGGACCCCCCTCACCCATGCGCGGTGGTGGCGGCAGTTTATCTGTCGGTGCCAGGACACGTGCTAAGTCTGGACACATGAAAGGCAGGGTGAGTACGCGAAGATCTAGGAAGCTGCAGCCGGACAGTAACGGGGTTGATCTTCCAAATTATCTTGAACGGGTCAATAAAGCGGGGGGCCAATTTCCGTGACCCCACCTTCAAAGGAAGATCCCGAGTCGAAAGCCAAACCCTCTGGCCAACCCGACATGACGGCGCCTCCTATCGGCGGCGGCTTTCTGCCTCTGCACAGAGCGTAGAAAAAGGGAAGACCGGACCCTATTCCACACCGACTGGCACCGACGAAGGAAAAAATTAGCGGAGGGAACCTCCAAATCCTTCTCCACGTCCGGGAAAAGCGGCGGCTGATAGCCCAGCTGGGCCTCAAATGGTGAAAGGCTCGTGGAAGAGTTAGGTTGGGAATTGTGGGAGTACTCAGCCCAAGCCAGAAAATGACTCCACGACGTAGGATTATTGGAAGCCACTTACAGACGCCCCTTGCTGGTTGCAGAAAGCCCGCCAAAACCTTGCCATAATCTGCGGGCCCCGGTCAGAGACCACATCCTGGGGCAACCCATGCAACTGGAACACATGGTCAACGAGTAGTAGAGCAGTCTCCCGTGCAGAAGGTAGTTTAGGAAGGGTGATAAAATGGGCAGCCTTGGAGAACCGATCGACTACCATCAAAATAACTGTGTTGCCGTCAGAAGCCGGCAGACCTGAGATGAAGTCCAACGCAATATGGCTCCAAGGGTTGGGGACGGGCAATGACCGCAGCAGACCAGAGGGAGGGAGATGAGAACCCTTGTTCCGAGCACAAACGCAACATGCCGCCACAAACTCCCGGATGCCTTTATCCATACAGGGCCATCAAAAGCGCCGGGTCAGAAACTGCTTAGGCAGGTGAACCCCAGGATGACCCGCCAACTAGGAAGAGTGACCCCACTGGAGGACCTGAGATCGCGCCGCCAAGGGGACGAATAAACAGCCAGAAGGCTCCCCACCCGGACCAGGATTGGACCCCAAGGCTTTCCGCACCACGGACTCAACCTCCCACAGAACGGGAGCCACAATCTGAGCAGATGGAATCATGACTCAGGAACAGGGTCTTGGCCAGAGTGGTCGTAAACCCATGACAATGCGTCTGGTTTAGTATTCTTAGAGCCAGGGCGATAAGTCAACGTTAAGTTGAAGCGGTCAAAAAATAACGCCCAACGCGCCTGCCGCGAATTATGCCGTTTGGCCTGTTGGATGTACTGGTGGTTTTTGAGGTCAGTCCAAACCACAAAAGGGTGTTGAGCTCCCTCTAACCAGTGGCGCCACTCTTCCAACGCCAACTTGACTGCCAACAACTCCCGGTCACCAATACTGTAATTCCGCTCAGCCAAGACAATGACCGAGAGAAGTAGGGACAGGGGTGCAATTTATCGTCCCAAGGAGAGTGTTGGGACAGAATGGCCCCACACCAACCTCCGAAGCGTCAACCTGTACCACAAACGGGAGGGAGGGATCGAGCACAATGAGAATAGGCTGTGAGCTAAAACGTTTTTTCAACTCCCGAAAAGCAAAATCAGCTGCTGGAGTCCATGAAAAATGAGAGGCAGCATTCTTTTTCATCAGCGCAATAACTGGGCAGAGGAACAGATTGAGGTTTGTTTAATATGATCACGGTCTCAATCCTTGGGACCGAGAGTAAGGCTTGGCAGCTTGTTCCATTAATTAAACTAGGAAGAGAAATTCTGTACTTTACTATCATTAAGGATTAGAAATAATTTTCAAAGACAATAAACTTTACTAGGAAATTCGGGCATAATTAATAAATAAGGGCATATTGCTTGTGCAATCCAGCAACTTGCACACTCATAGTAAGGGGTATAAATATGCCAATACACAAGTCAGGGAAGGGGAAAATAAATGCAACACAGCTGGTGAGGAAAGCATGCGGGACATAAACTAATCAAAAGAGAACATGGTCGTTTCTCATAGTGTAGACCGCATCCTTTGAAGGCCGCATTTTTACACTGCTACGTCATCACAACCTACTCCGTGGTGAACGCACTTTCGAATTTAACCAAGAAATGTAGCCTTCATCTTGCCTGATATCAGACGGAATTGTCAAGATGGAAACGGAGCATGAACAAGCTGACTGGAGAGGAACACGGTCCCAATCCTGGAGACCGGAATAAAGGCTTAGATGCTTGTTCCTAATTATAAGGCATTGAAGAATGCTTCTGTATTTTACTATCATGAAAGGCTACGCTAATTTCAGAGGATGATGAATTCTGAAAGTACGAAGAAACAAATTAAATGGCTGCTTAAGGGGAAAAAGCAGACAATCCAGGAACTCTGCACGACTCAGTAATATAATCTACACCACAGGAACATGCAGGAGGGGGGCACACAAATGTATTACACCGGGAGGGGGAGGTCACAAACTAATTGAAGGACATGGTACTTCTAAAAGATATGCAGGTTCTTGAATGGGAGCAGCAAACAATTGAACTCTCGCGAGGGTTGTGACAGAGAGCAACTTGTGTAAAAATGCTTCAGTGCCTCAAAACAGTGCTGGACGAGTCTGTCAGCATACTGTAGTTAATTTGATGAAAATTAAAGCCATAAATACAAATCTTTTTGAAGCTTTGTGTGAGGAAATGGGGAGCAAACTCAAAAAAAACCCCATCTTTTTCACGCTGAAGTTGGCCTGCAGCTGTGTGGGAAAGTTTTCTCTCGCCTTTTTGCATGATGAGGTGAAGTTATTTCTGCATCATGGAGACGAGGGTCTCTGCTTCTTTCCTGGGAGGAATGAGCTCACATCTCCTTGCCAGTTGCCAATCTCAGCATGTCACTTCTTCAAAGTCGAATAAGTTACTAACCGCCTCTGTTCCGGGCAGAAGCAAGAGAAGAGGTGGTTCCTTCTGCTCAGCTCCTGGTTCATCGCGCCCGCTGGGCATGGAGAAGAGCCCATGCACATCTTCTCATGCAGGTCTCATCCATCCTGAAGCAGGGCAACTGCTGATGCCATCCAGTTCCTGCCTACCAAGAGGGATAGAAGGTGTGGCTGGCATAGCAGGGCATCCCTCTCTGGGAAACATCAAAAAAGCTGAACCCCAGTTCATTGGCCCATTCACCATTACACAAGTATTATCATCATCTGCGGTCAGGCTCCTCTCTTCCTACCCTCCCTTTGCAGAATTCACCCAATGTTTCACATGTCTATAATTGAACCTGTGTCTCTTTCTCATTACAGTCCTCTCTCCCGCTCCCCACCTCCCCCTCCCAGCTCATCTACGAAGGCCCTGTTTACACTGAGGGCCCTATCTTGCGCCAGAGTCCCTAAACCCGTTATTTGGGGATTTAGCATTGCGTAAGAGGCGTTCCCCCGCAAAAGTTGCTATCTTGCACACCTGCCTATATCCCTAAAACACCTGCGCTACCCGTTATATTATGCATAGGCGTGGTTTGGGCGTTACGCCAGTTAAACCAATCAGTGTGCTAGGTGCCATTGCCTTTAGGAGCAGGCTGCGCTATCCCAAATCCTCAAACCGAAACCCGTGATGGAGAGAGGAAGGTCGCCCACGTTTCTCCGAAGACGGTTAAATTGCTCGTGCATGAGGTCAAATCCACACAGGGAGGATCTGTTTTTGTTAAGTTAATCATGAATTGTACTTTTTTTATTATTATTATTATTATTATTATTATTATTATCTGACATTGACATATTGTTTAATGTTTGGTATGTAATAAAAAAACATCAAGCCTACCCTTTTGTGATTGAAACTTCAAAAAAAAAAAAAAAAAAAAAAAAAAATGCGTTTCACCATGATTGGGTCATGCCTCCAATTGAGCTGAGTGGGTGTTGGAATGACCCACTAGCATAGAAAAATAGTGCCACAGTAACCCTAACAGCAACGGGCAAGGCATACGGACAGCTGGCAGCGGTGTATACATCATCTGCAACCAGGTGACATAATTCCGTCACTGCCTGATGGGAGAGGCGCGGTTTTGTCACGTGTTCTCGTTCTGTGGGAAATAATACTCAGGGCGGCGCTAGACCTGAAAATTTGGGAGAAAATATCCTTCCTTTATTGACTACAATTAGTCCTGGCTAATTCTAGATAGTTTTCCCTTATTAACACGTTTTCCAATTCAAGAATATTCAAGTGGCAATTGAAGACACGGCTTCTCTCCCCCATGCGATCTAACAGCGACAAAATAATGGGCTACATTCAGTACAGAAAAATAATTTAATTATAAATAGGTCTATGCACTGGCACTCAGCAACGGTATTATTTTTCCTTCATTTTGCGAATGAAGGTAATTTCGGCGACAAGTACGCACACCTGTTTTTGCAGCACCGTCACGCAACTTGCTGTAAAAAAAATTGACAGCTGTCCGATTGGAAAATGTAAACGGACGAAACCACGTACTTGTCACCAGAATTACCTTCATTCGCTGAAGAATTCTGAAATGCCGCTCTCGCTGGAAAAAAAAGTTACGTCGCTGAGTGCCAGTGCATAGACCTAATTATAATTAATTATTTTTCTGAACTGAATGTAGCCCATTTGTCGCTGTTAGATCGCATAGGGGGAGAGAAGCCGTGTCTTCAATTGCCAAATGGGTAGCGGGTGGTTTGAGGACCCGCTATACGCTTTCCCTAACCTGCGTGGTCAAGATAGCAATTTTAGGGAAAGCGCATAAACACGCCCACGGGCACACCTCTAGTCGCAAATAAAGGATTCGGCATAATGTATAGCGGGTAGTGTGGCCGCAAGATACCGTTTAGGGATAGTGGAAGCTGCTAAATGCGTAATTCACGGGTAGCGGGTAGTGGCAACGGGTAGGGCAGTGTGAAAGATAGAGCCCTGAGTGCCTTATCCTATATGATTGACATAGGGGGCTCAGCCACCAATTCCCAGTTCTTGGTGGACCGGGAGGGGTACAGGTCAGAGGGGCACGCTTGGGTACCCGTGCCCCACATCCTCGACCCCTCCCTGGTCCGCAGCTTCAACTTCCTGCAGCCATGTCTAAGGTTGCAGTCAGGTATTTGAGGGCCTTTTGTAAAAGCACCCTTTAGCACTCGATTGCCCTCAAGCTGTTCTTGTTTTAGTTTGTCTGATTAACAATCAAACAATTTATCGACTGAACAACCAAGACCAATACATGACCTGTAATAAGAAATGATAATGAAAAAGTGAATGCCTATTGCCTATATTTATGCAATTGATATGGCATTGCAAGGATGGCAATATAAATGCAAAATATCCAAAACTTTTGTTGACTTTTCAGCATTTATTTTCGCCATCCTTACAATTGTCACTCAGCTCTGCATCATGCTCGACAATGATCTTTAGCCGTGACTACATTCAGAATATAGAACGGATTCTCATGGCTCTTTGTGTAATGAGCCTCACAAACTAATTTACATTAATCTGAGCCATTTTACAAGCTACATCAGTGCAGAATTTATAAAGCCATATTGATATTTTAAGTCACCATTTATGTGCGGAAGAAAACGCCTAATAATTTTGCGGTGTATTGTATAACAATGCTATCGAAATTAAATTTGACTGTCGTTCAAGCAATTAGTCCAAGCAACTGTTGCAAATCAGGAAAATTAAAATGCGAGAGGTTTAGGGTTTTGAATATTGAAAGGCGAGATTTCTGAAGGCCTTTGTAACTGCTGACGGACCGCCTCTGGTTTGCCATGACCCTCATGTGTCCATAATTGGTTCCCTCCAGTTCCAGCAGTCTGTGTGTTTTTGCAGTTTTGTCTTTTTTAATTGATTTATTGTCTCATCTCTTCCCTTGCTCCCAGGTGTTATCATTTGTATACCTCGCCCTTTTTGTGAATTTCCCATCCACATAAATTCATTGTTGCATCAGTGTGGTTCCTGGATTATCACTTTTTATACCCATCAAAACCTTCCAGTCAGTTTTTGTTTTCTAGTATTGAGCTCATCTGTGTGTTTTGGTAACTTAAAGATATAGAAAAATGCAATTACTCTTTGCAGTCTTACTAAGAGAAATAAGCTCCGTAACCTTATTTTCAGTTGCCAGGATTGGGACTGCCTTCCTGTTGAATTCTTCGGTTCTACTTTCAAGCAGTCCTGCTTTTGCGAAGGGGATTCACCACCAAGCTTCTGCCCTGGGACATCCACTGGCTTGGGCATGAACACTCCCCTACCCTCTATAGTCATCACCAACTGAGCTGGACTGCCCCTTCCTCTGTTCTGGACTGCAGCCTATTCCTCTACTAGGCCTGTGTTCCTTTTAATAAATACTCCCGTGTGGATTGTACCCTGAATCTGCATTGGGTTTTCTCTCCGGATCATAAAAATGGAATCCATGATACCAACAAAATGGCTAGGGCCTTTGGGGGGAAAATCATTCCACATCATCAAAGTGCAACACTGCACTGGCTGCTTGTACTTTTTAAAATTGATTTTAAAGTTTTTCTTCTGGTTTATAAAGCCTTAAATGACCTTGCACCTTGCTACATCAAATATTTTCATTTTATGTTCCAGCCAGACAGCTGAGTTCCTTCACTGCATGTCTTAAAAATGTTCCTTAGGTTTTCCATAAAAGCACCAGTGTAGCTGCCTTCTGTTTTTATGCCCCTAATTTGTAAAACACAGTGGCTCTGGATATTAGAATGACTGACTCTCTTGGATTTTAAAGAGCAAATTAGAGCCCCATCTTGTTAATACGGCTTTTAATTCGAGGTAATGTTTTAAAATTATTTGTAATTCTTTCATTTTTTTGTATATTTTAATTTTTTTTAAATTTATTATTCTTGCTCTTATTCTTTGTCTATGTGGTTTTAATTATGCTGTTAAGCACTTTGAGCTACATGCTTATACTAAAGGTGTTATACAAATGGACCCCCATTATGCTACCAGCCAATTAGCCATTACAAGCCATTTCAAAATCTGTCCCTTGTGACATCACTGGTGTTTACCCAGAACAATGAAGGAATTGATTATTGGCTGGCTGAAGTTGATCAGTACTTCTTGCTTCTGGGGATTCATTTTCCCATGTGATGTGAAGCAGGAAAAGACTTTGAAATGGCTTGTAATAGCTAATTGGCAGTGCAGCTGGTGGCACGACAGGGGACCTTTAAGTTTCAAAGATCCACCACCATACTCCACAAGGGGACGGGGTTTTAGGAAATAGCTCTCTTTATTTTTACCTCAAACCTGCCTCTGGAGTTTATTGTCAAAGACCTCTATTTTAATTCCATCTGTCCATAGAAGACAGTCCGTCTCCACGTTCAGGCAGATTTTTTACATTGCCATATGCCTTAATTCTTCATTATTGTGTTGTTAGTATAAATAGGTATTTATTACTTTTATTTCTGCATCCATTTGAGCATTTGTGAGTCTCAACAACTTTCTGTCGCAGATTATTGCTGTATTATTTTGTTGTCACAATGGTGAAATATGTCCCCAAATGATCCACAAAAAGCAGAGAGCAAAGAAACGTTGAATGCATTGCTCAACATTAACTCTGTCTGTGAAAATCTTAGCTTAAAAACTTTACGTTTGTGAAAAGTCACGATGTCGCGATTGACACTACAAAACAGGGATCAGGTGACTGGAATGCTGATGGCCGGAATGAGTGTAGCCAGAATTGCAGCACACTTTGGGGTGTATTGTGCAACTGTCTTACGTCTGCAAATGCGATTCAGGCAGACAGGAAGCACCCAAGATCGACTGTGGCGTGGGCAGCCACATGTGTTCATGTGTGTGTCCGTTGCATTCGCGTCATGCATCTCAGACTCCGCTTTCCTCCAGAAATGTTCACCGCTGCCTAGGTTCCCAAAAGACGCTGTGACCATATCAGCTCCTGTACGGTGCGAAGACGGCTCTAGGCTGAAGGTATCTCTTCATTTAGAGCACGTCGAGATGGTCCTGACAGATCGCAGACGTGCTACTTGTTCTCAATGGGGATAACTCATTCTAAGTGAGGAAAACAGCATAATAGGGGACCTTCAAAAAATAAAAGGTCATCGTATCTCATCATATACACTGCCCGGCCAAAAAAAAAGTCACCGTTTGGAAATTAATGAACAAATTCTATAATTGCATCATTATTGTGGTTATTAATATGTTTCAGCTGGCAATGATCATTTTAACTCTTACTGATGAAGCGCGTTGCTACTCATTTCTTTAAAAATCATGTCGGAGGACACATCCCTTGATGGTGGAAAAGATGTTACAGTATTTCAGAACGGGCAAGTTATTGGCCTGTATTTAGCAAAGAAAACCATGAATGACAAAAACAAGTATGAGGAATCATTTTCACAAACAAGTTCGCCACCACAAAGACCTGACCTTAAACACATTAAAAGTTATTGGGATGTGCTCAAGAAAGACCACCGAGTGGTTCAACCATTATGTTGAGAAGACAAGATCTCGGCCAAAAATTATGGCATTTCTGCTCGAAAATAAATGTTCTGGCATTGCATACGGTTGTCAAAACAATGACAAGACGAATATGCACTGTAATCAAAGCTACAGGGGTTCCAACTAAATATTTGAGTGTGCGACTTTTTTTTTGGCCGGGCAGTGTATTACCGTATGCAATCTGTCTGTGTTTCGTCCATTTTAAGATATTATACCATGGTTTGGGTGAATACTCAATTCTGATAATAAACACGTTTACTAGCCCTAAAAATGTCAGCTATCTCAGATAAAATGCTAACAAGCTCAACAAAGCTCACAGTATCAGAATCTCACAAAAAAGAAAAAAAAAAGTTATGACAACTGGTTGCAACTGTTTTAAGTAACTTCTAATGAAATTAAAAGATTTTGGCAAATTTTGAATTAATCAAATTGATTAGAAGTTGCTTAATGCAATTGTGTAAAATCAGTTTTTTGAAATCTAAAATACAGTAAAATTCATTGAAAAAACTGGTTTCAGACAACTGAATCAATTGGATTGATTTAATTTACCAAAAATCTTCTGCCAAAAAACTCTTAAGACACCTACCATGACTACGTCATTTTGGAACAATAATATCACAAAATTAATACTTGGCTCCATGACCTCCCTCCTTCTTCACCTTTTTTGTATATTATACAAACACCAGTTCCAATGAAGTTGGGACGTTGTGTAAAAGGTGAATAAAAACAGAATACAATGATTTGCAAATCCTTTTCGACCTTTATTCAATTCAGTACGCTACAAAGACAAGATATTTAATGTTCAAACTGATAAACTAAAACATAAAAATTTTTTTTTTGGAAATATTCACTCATTTTGAATTTGATGCCTGCAACATGTTCCAAAAAAGCTGGGACAAGAGCAACAAAAGACTGGAAAAGTTGAGGAATGCTCAAAAAAACACCTGTTTGGGACATTCCACAGGTGAACAGGTTTATTGGAAACAGGTGAGTGTCATGATTAGGTAAAAAAGGAGCATCCCCGAAAGGCTCAGTCCTTCATAAGCAAGGAGGGGCCGAGGTTCACCACTTCTACAGTCCATAACATCATCAAAAGATGCAGAGAATCCAGAGAAATTTCTACACATAAGCGGCAAGGCCGAAAACCAACATTGAATGCCCATGACATTCGGACCCTCAGGCGGCACTGCATTAAAAACCAACATCATTCTGTAAAGGATATTACCATGTGGGCTCAGGACCCTGGGCTGTTGAGCTACTGAAGTCGTACATCAAGCAAGAATGAGAATAAATTCTACCAACAAAGCTTCTACAATTAGTGTCCTCAGTTCCCAAACGTGTATTGAGTGTTGTTAAAAGGAAAGGTGAAGTAACTCAATGGTAAACTTGCTTTTTTTGGAACATGTTGCAGGCATCAAATTCAAAATGAGTGAATATTTAAAAAAAAAAAACAATAAAGTGCATCAGTTTGAACATTAAATATCTCGTTTTTATAGTGCACTCAATTGAATATAGTTCGAAAAGGATTTGCAAATCATTGTATTCTGTTTTTATTCACGTTTTACGCAACGTCCCAAGTTCATTGGAATTGGAGTTTGTATTATATTATATTATGTGTCATTTTTAGGCTATGTGTAACCTACATTTTGTGTTTAATAATCAGTCATAATTGCCTAGTTTAAAGGACCGGTGTGTAAGATTTAGAGCCGTCCAGCAGCGCGATTGCAAAGAACTGTTAACCCTTCCCCTCATCCTCCCCTTTCAAGGGTACAGGAGAACCTATGGTGGCCCAGTTATGGGTATAAAAACTTTAGACACCAAGTCAGAGATGTTGCATGGGCATTACTCAAATAATGCCTACACAAGGGCAGATGCACTATGTGTTTTATAATATTCAAGCTTTTTTGACATTTTGTAATTGAATGTACTTAAAGCAGACCTTCGTGTTCAGTATTCAGCAGTATTTCCTCTCTCATGCCCCACCCCAAGTGCAGAGACAGACTGGCAATATATTGGCAGCAGTACGGTGATGACAGGAATGGAACCCCGGAGAGGATAGGCAGGGACGGCACCCCGGAGAGAATGAGGAACAGTTCAGCACAGGTGTAATAGGCAATGCTTGACTGCTGTCGCTGGCCAGTGGCTTCTGGAGTGCTGCCAGATGTTGAAGTGTTTGCCATCACTGGACTGCTCGCGAAGAGAAGGCTTGTTGCTTGAGAGGAACTCAGTCCCAGTTCTGGACCCGGATCAGAATCGTTGACAAATTAACAAGACTGGGACATTATAAGATGGAAAATGGAAAACAACCCCCCAGAAAAGTACCCGGTACCAAGGCGGGTGGAGTAGAGTAGAGTAGAGCCGGTACCACGCAGTGGAAATGAGGCATTTGAGAGATTAACAATAATGCAGTCCCAGTCCTGGACCCTGATTAGGATTAGAAGCTTGTTCTTGATATCTGGAGTTGAACAACAAGACTGAATTAAACTAACTTCAACTCTGTCTCAATCCTGGAGTCAGAATTAACTAATGACAAAAAATATTGAAAAAAGACTTTGGCAGCCAATAAAGCACTGGTTGAATTAAGACGAAGACAAAGAGCTTTAAATGACATAGGTATGACTAAGATTTCAGTGCAAATGCAACTTTTCAATCCAGCAACAAGCACAAGCGCTTGAACGCTTAAATATCCATCACTAGGCCACTAGGAAATTAATGAGTAATGAGATTCAGCTGAGAGGGGAGACACGCACGAGACGCACACCAATGACAACACACGTACATCTTATAAAACACATAGGCCGCTGAATTGCAAAGAGACACACTAGGGATTCACATGAGGGTTGTGACAATAGCTTTCAAGATATAAAAGTCAATTAACTCCCTTGCCAGCCTCCCTTTACCTGACTTTTCCCCTGGCCTCTGCCAAAGTTCAGCACTAATTTCTGTATTAAATGTGGAGTAGCTGGAGAGTACACGCCTACTGTGCCACACCCACAAGGACAAATTAATGGGAAGTCTTCGCTGGGAACCAACACCCATGAACTGGAAAACTGGAAATCTCTGTCCATCTTATCTTCTTTAGCGCAGGGGTTCACTGACTCACATGGGAGTGGTGCGAATTCCACGCCATAGAGGATGAGATAATGAGAATCTGAAGCACAGACAAAGAAATTTTGCTCAAGGCAGACGACGGCTGACAGTGGCCTCTGAATAGCAGGAACAATGTGGGAATGTTTGTGCAGCATGTGACAATTTTGATACTATTTTTCCAAAGGCATCCAGTTCATGTTGACAGGTATGAAAACAAAGGAGGACTTCAGGCGTGAAAGTAGATAGGATGGGCTCGATGAATGGATGATATGGCAGACCAAACGGGGAAAAGTGTCACTCCCAGAGGATCACACTCTCATGCATACAAGACACACGGATCATTGCCTGGTCACAGCCACAGCTGCAGCATTTTCAGAGTAAAAATCTCCTCTAATACCAGATAACAATTGTGCAAAGAAACAGTTTAGGAAAGTCAGGAATAGGCATTCACATGCACACATGTACAAGGGTAAAAAAAATAAATTTTGTTGCCATTCCTCTTCAAAATAAAAATATATGTGAATGATGTTGAATGCCAGAACTCAGTTGAAAGCCAGGAAAAGGAAAGGGAATGATAATGCGTTCCTTTAATCCCTTACCACTCCGGTAACATTTGCCTAAAATGCCTATCCAAGGCGTACCCAAAGTAAATTGAAAGCTGATCTTTCTTTTAACTTTCCTGATGGCCCGTGGACGGGCCGTCGGATTGGCAAAACTCAGCACACCATGGTTTCCCTACACCGATAGATTTCAAATGTACACTCTGTATTATCGTCACTTTAATCCCATGCAAACCATAAGAACCCATGAATTGTACATTCAAATAAAAGGAAAGGACAATGTTTTTTTTCTGTAGGCATATTTTAGGCAGTAGAGCATCATTTACCAAAGAATGTACAGGAACTACTGAGAACTTTCTCAGTCTGAGACAATCAGAGGCAACACTGAATGAAGCAGGACCTTATTCAAATGCTTTTTCTACAATTCTTCATTAAAATGATAACAAGTCATGAGTATTTTAATGCAGTTTCCATGGCAAAATGAATTGGTCTGTGTACTTTTTCAGTCATAATGAAAACTGGGTTTTTCAAGGGGGAGGATTCTGATTTGAGTACGCTTTGAAGTAGGGCAACCAATAACGAATAAAGCATCAGCAACATGGGACAGAACTGATTTGGTCTTGGCATCAGACACCGAGTCCAGCTTTTTGAAAAATTATTTCAGAAATGATAACTGGCTTCTTCACAGCTGAGGCTTCTGACCTCTTACAGTTAAGAATATGCTACAGAAGAACATTTGGATGATGACAGAGAGATGTGTAATGATATTTTCATACCCTAATTCATTCATGTGCCTGCAGAGTTTTTGGCTACAATGCAAGGATCAAAGGATATTCAAATAAGAGGTCTTGGCGCAAGTGGTTCCGTATCTTAGGCAATTTTTTCTGTTTTTTTTTTTTTTATTTTCCTTTCCAATTTTGAGTGTTCAACATTTTGGGGAGAGGTCTAATCAGAGAAACATATTTCATCAGTTCTGAAGAGCACTTTCTGGCACTTAATTCTTTGGATTAATTGGCAGCAGAGCTGCACGGTGATTATCCTGTAGAATACACTTATAGCCGCAAGAACACAACACTTGCACTGACTGAACTCTCTCCTGCCCGCATATTAAGATGGGAACAGCATTACGAGGGAAATCCTCATCTTTTGTGAATCAACTGCAGCGGTTTGAAGCCGCGCCACTGTTCTGAAGGGAGTATGGTGAATTAATCATCATTGGTGGAGCGCTCAGGTATTTACATTTAGTTTTTGTCAGCAGGAGTGACCTTTCCGAGGGCTCACAAGTGCAGCTGTTACTTTCAGCTCCCAGACAAACTAATTTTCAGCTTGAAGTCACCAGCGTGGCTCAGACACATTATTTGCAGCATTGTCAGATGAATAGAGGCTCATTCTTACTGTTCGGCCAAGAAGGCAATAGATTGCACTCTCTGAGGAGCAGTCTTGCTGCACGTTATCTGAGCATGCTCTAGCCAATGTATGTATAACTGAACCCATATTCTCAAATATCTCCCCATGTCAGGATTTAAAGTTAATCGAGTCAGATAAACTTGTTTTCCCTCATGCGATCCAATCTATGTTTTACCGGAGGGGACTGCCAATAAAATGGTATTCCTGCTGAAATTTATGTTTTATTCATGTTGTTACATTAGCAGTGTTGCATTAGCAAGCTCAGTTCTCTTTTTTTCTGTGGTTAGCAAGCACACATGAAGCCGTGTACAGCTATTTTAAGCCATTAAAAGCTGCATGTCAATAATAAATTGCATAAAATAGCAGCCATAAACCAAACAAAAAAAAAAGTTTACTTTTTCTTCAATCTCTGTGCACGATGGCGTTAAATATGGCCACAAATTTACATTTATAAATGGTGTTTGTCAGCATGCGGACCAGAGAGGTACCATACCAATATAAGAAAACTATTACAAGGCGAACTGCGGAAATAAGACACAGACAGCAGTCAGAGACATAAGCCAGAAACTGAATTTGGAGATGGTCAGTCGCAAGCTCAACAATTACAAAGGGTCTCGTGGGCAAAGGTAGACTCTACTGGGTACTACAGCATAATTCTCAGTATAATGAAGAAAAAACTTAAAGACCTATCCTACAGATCTGAAACTCTTCAAGAGATGTGGATGTGTCAGTGTCTGTTGACAATTTTGCAAACAGAATTACAGAGGCTGCAATGCAAGATGCAAACTACGGGTTGTCTACATAAACATGATGACCATATTACTGTTTGTGGAGGAGGACCGACTGCAAGAAAAGCAAAAGTGGAGTCATTCACCTGCTGCAAGTCCAAATTAACAGGCAATGACAGTCTGAAGAGAAGAATGCTTGAAACGCAGATTTTATTATTGGTTTTTTACCTCCTGGAACCACCAAGCCTTACTCACAGTGACAAACTGCAACTGTATCAGTCACATTTAGAAGGAATTTTGAAACCAAATGTAGGGAAAAAAATATTAAGATTGTTTGAATACTGCCCCAACAGCAAATAAGTGTTTAAAGCCAAAAACGGAAAAACTGGAAAATTCTTGACCGGTCAGAATCCTATTGGCCAGACATTTATGCACTGAAGAGAAAGCATAGGACTGCTCACCTCTCCAACAAGCAGGAGCTGTAGTCATTGCAGAACAGGCCTGGCAGAGCAGCACCCGAGGAGATACTTAGCACTTGATCACTAATAATTTGTGGGTCATGACTTCACCAATCATTGGTGTGAACGAACATCATTATTTTCATTCTTATTACATTAGTATGTCCGACATGTTATGATACCCTGACATGGGGAACATATCATTCAGCATAGTGAGTAATCATTTGCATTTTGACACCGTCTTCCAGCTGATTGCGTGTAAAACAATGAATATGAGATTGAAGCAGAGACTGCCAGCTATAATTTGCAGGTTTCTTGCATGAAAATTTTTAACACAGATGCATGCAAAATTACTGACTATTCAGCTGACTATTATTTTAATCTATGCAAAAATAATCTACAATCTACGCTCTCATTTGTGTTGTTTGTTGAAACAGAAATCTCACACAATTAACATCAGTAAATTTACAGCATGTTTCATATGATCATGTTTGCAACACAAGTTCATATAATGGCATATTATGCTCACATAAGTGAAATATAATACAGTATTTGAGGAGTTTCATCACAAAATGCAATATATTCATTTGAAGCATTTTTAGAAAAATACACATTTTTGTCATAGGAAAAGTAAGTTGAGAAGAGCTTTCTTATTTGTTGGTACGTCTAGCTAAACAAGTTAAAACACAATACCATGATGCAATTAAATCTAAGAATAATGAATTTTGTGAAAAAGTGAATGAGGCCGGAAACTCGGTCATCCAGGAGAAAAATATATCCATGGATGGGAAACGCATACATGACGGATACATTTGGGAATCTCTTTTTTCCGCAGAGCTTGAAGCATAGAAATGACACTCATATTTTGGTTTTGCCCAAAACGAGTCACTAAACAAATGGAGCCTATTGGGACTGCGAGATTGCCCATTTCTTATTGGCTGTGTGGATATATAGCAGTTTGAGGGAAACCTGGCTTGGTGTTTGTAACACTTTGGAATGAAAAGTGATGTTCAAGCATGCTAAACACTGGGATATAAAGTGTGTTGCTAAAGGCAGAATTTGCCATTGGTACCGGTCCGCCAATGATGATCTACTTTGCAGTGGTGGTTCAATAATTTTGAAAATGGCTTTATTGCATTTTGCGATGAAACTCTTCATTTATGGTTATACATTTTTTTTTCCTGTACATTTCTTGTATTGCATTTTTGTAAAAATTGTATTTCATGAAGTTCCAGTGCGTCTGATAAAAACAATACATTTTTCAGACAAAAACACAATTCACCAACAGAAATACACTCAAGATGAAAAAAACAAAAACAGGAAAAAAATTATAAAAACCAAACCGTTACAATGGTAATATAATAATTTTTTGTCGCATGTGGTAAATGTAAATGTAAAGTAATTACAGAATGGTATATAGCTGCTTTGCAGCAGTGCTGTTGGATGGGGTGTTTTCAGTTTTTTTTTTCTATTTTTTTTTTTAAATTTGGCATCGCCTGTCCCACCCGAATCTGGAATGTCCAATTGAGGAACTATGCTCAAGGCTTTTGCATATGCGACCCCCTGTTGCCAACTCAGGAGAGTGAAGACAGTTCGCGGCTCTCCTATGAAGCACATGCCTGTCAGCCACCGCCTCTTATACACTCATTGGTTGAATCATCGCAAGTTCAGAATGAGGGCGGAGGATACCCGAACATGAACAAGCTTAGAATCTTCCTGACGAGCGCCTGTCTGGCCAACAGGAGGCGCCTAAGGAACGAACAAGGTAACTTATATTACCCTTCCCAGCAGACCCTTCCCAATTTGCATCCCTGTAGCGCAATGGCCAATTGCACGCTACTCTGAAAAAGCTGCCGACCACTGCCGGTTGGTACGACCGGGGCTCAAACCCGCGCCGTGATAGTCAGTTCTGCTTCGCAATGCGATGCTTTAACCGAGTGAGCTATCCGGAAGCTCATGTTTTCAGTTTTTGCAGGCGTGAATTCAAACATTGCTGAAGGATCAGCTTTGTATTTTTGCGACATGTTGCTAAATTTACTTTTGTCATCTTAGAAAAAGAACATGCTGAATGTATGCATTTTTGAGAGATGGTCGTTGTGCTTATGTTTGCCTTGCAAATTAACTGATTAGACCTGGGATCCATGATTGGCCATCACAGTCATAACAATGACCATCAGATGAGCCATGGATGCACTCTGTTCATAGAAAGACTCGTGTCTTACTTGAGAAGATATCACCAAGTGAAGTGCACTGTTTGAATTCAAGGAATCACCCTGGGGCGCGTTTCCCAAAAGCGTAGTTGCTAACTAAGTTAGCAACTGACATAGTTCATCCATTCACAGTCAGTGGGCCCAATTATGTAAGTTACTATCTGTGATTTCGGGAAACGTACCCTTGGAGACTAAGTCAACTTGCCACAGACATAATAGCTTAGCATGAATTTTAAGTTTCAGGAATGATACTTTATTTTGGTGTAAAGAAAAGTATGCACATGCTTACAGTAAAATCACTGACCGCTGAAAATATTAAAAAATAAAGTGCAGTTTTGTCAGTACTTACCGAACTAGAAGGGCACTTGGTAGAGCGCATACCTCAGCCACCCCATAGGTCAGTATTACTGGATCTTTCGGATCTAGAATCCAGAATGTGGTCTGAATCAGTTTCAAACTCGTATCAACTCATCCTTGGTCTACCATGTACCTTACTACAAAATTTTGCGTCAATCCATTCATAACTTGTTGAGTTATCCTGTTAATAGACAGACAAACAAACAAACAAACAAACAAAAAAAAACAAACAAACGGGTGAAAACGTTACCTCCTTGGCAGAGGTAATAACATCAGACAGCAAGACATTGTATAAAATTCATGTTTTTTTTATTTTACATGGCGGCTTCTATCATTCTGTTATCATTTTATCATTATTTGAAATATCGCATACATTTTAATATTTAGCTTATGACAACTACTGTTTTTTGCATAAATTTTCACAGCTTTTCCCATAATTCTATACATTTAATTTTCATTTGTTTACTGTCTCCCTGAGGGGGGGGGGGGGGGCAGGGGAATCCACAATACCGAAGTTTAGACCAGCTGCCAGAGTCCAAGGGACAGCTGTCATACACAGACTTTATCAGGGTTATATAGCCTGGGCTAGTGCATGAAATTGATTTCCTTGTTCTTAGCAACCCGAGGTGACGCTTTGCTGAAAACAGTGTGGGAGGTGATGACACTGGAAAGGTGCACTCGGTACTGCCAGATACACATGCACACACGCGCATGCGCACGGATGGCCACACACACACACACACACACACATGCACACACACGCACAAGAAAGGGGCTTGGCCAAAGACTCCAAACAGGTTTGCAGAAGGGCCTGGACTGTGAGCAGGTTTAGTCGGCCTCCATTTGCATGTGAAAACTAGTATCCACGCCCTGCACCGAATTCCCAGGTGTACTCATGTGGGGACACCTCAAAGTAAAATGCTTTGTTACTTTTACGGGAGGGTGAAAAATGCTGCAGCATTGAAAATCGTTTGTGAAAATGCTTGTTTTCAAAACATAGACACCGAATAAGCCGCACACAAGATGCACTGGGAATTTCCCTAAGGATTTGGCTTTTACAGACAAACCTAAAGTAAGTCGTTTTTGAAGATATTCTGCTAGATATAACTTAAGAGGAGGGATTTTTTGTTCTTTTTTTCTTCATTTTTTGCAGGGGAAGAAGTTGGAAAGTGTTTGGAAACTTTGGAGGGCTTTGTAGAAAGGTCTGTAAATATCCCAGTGGAATGACGATGAGTGGGGCTGTGAAAATCAGAATGAATCAATGCTGTGTTGAAAGTTTACTTAAACATGATAAACCTAAACTGAAGTTCAGTGTTTACTGTGTCTTCAGTATGCCTGCCAGAGTACATTATATCAACAGCGAGCAGAATCTACCAGAGAGACTGAGAAAATTACAGCATAAAGCAAGTCTTCCAAAGCAGTATTTGAAAACTTGAAACGTTCTGATTATACACAATTTAATGAACGTTATTCTCACGTTTTAAATTAAAGGTAAAGTTAACCTTATTTATGCATTATTGTTGTAGAAAATTGATTTCTCGCCGGCATCAAGCTTTGTTTTCAATGTTTTGACTTTTAATTGAAAAAGCTGTCATGAGGTCTTTCAAAAATGTGAAAATCTACCAATTAATTAGCTTCTGAATAGTGGCATTACAGGGGAGTAATAAAACATGACTATGTTGGGACATTAGTACAAATTTGTTTAAATTGCAATAAATATTAGCTTTTTTGGCCATTGATTTTTTTGAGTGCTAATTCCAGATTTACCCTGACGAAACCACCTGTCAAAACTCACGATGAGCTGATACTGAACTGATAATCATTATTTCTCTGGGTTTCCTATTTGTTAAGGTGGCTGGTAATCTGTGTTTTGATTTTCCATCCTGTGGCTAGGTCCTTGGCTCATTTGTGTGTTCTTGTACTGTTTCCCATGTGGAACTGGAGTTTTCTTTAAGAGGGCAATCTCACAGTTTTCTGCAGTGAAAATTATTTCGAAATTTAGTCATGTATCTTGCTGGCACAAGCTCCAGTGGTGCCCTTTTCTGGTGTCTAAGCCTGCAATCTCCACGTTCCTTACTCGGAATGATCCAGAGATAAGTGATTTGTGGTTGTCATAACATTTTCTTGAGAACAAAGTGTGGGTGTTGATATTATAAAATAACAATGACAATCGTAAACAATAAGCCCTTAGACTGCTCTGAACAGATTTAATCACTTTAAACCAGCATCTGTCACCATTCTTTAAATCTGGCAAGTCTTTCCCAAAGCCCTGTGACATCAAAATTACTGAACTTTCCGGAACTCCCCACCCTGACCAGAGGCATGGGGTGTGTTTATTAGTTAGGTACAACTGAAATGAGTCTGGCATTAAAAATCAGTCAGGACATGCCACCTGACACACAGGGTTCAGATTTGCGGTTTTTGTTTTGTGTTTAGGAACTCTTAACACAGTGCGTGTATTCAAATGATAGTAATGAAAAAGTATGACACATCCACACAGGGGTGTCAGCTGAGATTTATGGATAGAAGTCTAAGCCTTTATCAAGGGGTCAGGTCGGGCATGCGCACCCTAAAATATTGATAATTTAAACTATTGATTTATACATTTTTTTTTTCTTTTTGAGACAGAAAGGCTGCCAAAGACACAGTTCTAATCCTGCTACTGATGAGTCACCTAAACACGCACGGCTTGGTATTCATATCTGCGTTAGCTTTTTGTTCGCTTGCTCAAAATTATTCCAGAATAGACATTTAATCAAGTATTTGGTTGAAGGCAATCAAATGATGCTTTCTGTGGAATTACACCACCATACTTTCCGCCTCTCACAAAAGCATTCTTGTTGACTGACAGGGATATTCCACAATAATAACAGTTCTCTTCTGTGCAAGCTTCAGAACAACTTAATTAATTTAACTGCATTAATTTATTACACTAGGATGACAATCTGCTGATGACTGACTGTGAAGAGAATCATAGTGCTAGCTTAATTTACCCGGCATTCTTTTACTGATCTCATTTTTACATGTAAAAACACACCACATTCCCTTGTGCACAGTACAAACATATTCTCAGTGTAATGTTAAATATACTATGACAGCATTAATTAAACACTAGCATGGTTCATTTAAGATCACCAGGGACTAAATGTTCTTTATTGCAGATTAAACATAGACTACTAGGATGCTGTCTTGTCATACTTCATGTTGCATTCCAAGGCTATATACCCAGAAAATTCTGTTGAAACAGTGCTAATGATTGACCTAAACCAAATAAAAAATTCAGAAAAAGAAACAGTTTGCGAGGCCGCAGTTTCTGTGCAAGTAATTTAATGAAAGGAGGCACATTATAGGTTTCTGAAAAGTCCTCTTCATGAAACATTTGTGTTCTGGACTGTCAATTATATTGAAAAAGAGGCTGATAGTATCTACCTTAGAGACAAATGATGTCAATCTCTGTTAGAAAAATAAGCCCACCACATAACTGCAATTCCTGCTGGGACATTTCAGAGCCTTTGATGAAAGAGCAAATCACCAGTGGAAAACTGGCCCGTAAACAGTGTTCAGAAACCTCATATTTCAAGCTTCTGATTTTTGGCATTTCCCAAAACGCTAAGGCATCGCATTCATAGGTTTAAAATGGATGTTTTTTAGATTTCTTCCAGCAGAAGGAAGACATTTGCTTGATGGATTAGGCTAGCTTGATATGCAGACATATGCAAACACTCACAGACCAATTTATTTGGTTTTACAATACTAAGTAGGACCTCTTTTTTTTCCTCCAGCATAGCCTAAATTATCATTGGCATGGATTCAACAAGGTGCTGGAAACATTATTTGGGGATTTTTGGTTATACTAATACAACTAGAACAGAACCATATACTGTTTGCATACGTGCTCACATTGGTGCTACTATCTCCAATCCACATCATCCTAAAGGTGCTGTGTTGGACTAAGATCTGGATCTGTGTGCTCCATTTGTGTAAACTGAAGTTACTGTTATGTTTGGGGGACCAGATTGAGAGGGTGTGTGACCTGTGACAGGACATATTACCCAACTGGAAATATCCATTTGACAAAGCTTCATAACACTCAAAACTTTGTCCTGTAGCATATCTGACATGCAGAATTCAATTAAAGTAAAAATCTCAAAAGCCATGTTTTGGTTGGATAGTACCCTTTTTGCGTGACAGGTCACATATACAATAATTCCTTTGTAATTACATGTTCTCCTTTGAGAAGAAATTTTTTTTTTTTTAATTTCAGCAACCAGCAATTATCAAGGCAGCACACCAGTCTATATCCAGATATTTCCATAACTTCAAAGACATAATGTTTTCATGATTTGGCTTTGGCCTTTTTTTCATATAAAGTTAGGATTCTCCAATCCTACCTGAATCTGGAATGTCCAATAAGCAAACTATGAACGAGCAAGCTCACTTTTGACTTCAAAGAACTTAAAAACCAGAAATAAAAGACAGACAGCTTAAGGCTGAGGGAATTTACATCCATAGTTTGCGCCCAATGTCAGAGCTGTTCACTTTTCGTACAGTGTTGTTGAATAATATGTATGTATCGCATTGTAATCAAACACTTGCCAGATAGTCAAAGAGTCATATAGCCACACAGGATATCCAACGTAAGATGCAAAAAGTATCATGTTCAAATCCTACAAGTGGACATCTGGTTAATTAGGAAACGGAAAATGGCAAATGTCTTTGCATTGAATACTAATGGTAAATGGTAAATGAATTGTAATACTAATGACACGCTGGGAATGACACTGATTTTTCAAACCCTGTTTTCCAGAAGGTAGCAGCACATCCATTCCCAAATGGAGTCCCAACTCTCCCTCCTCTCCTCGCTAAATGACGATTCTAAGCATGAAGACTTCATCCAGCCCCACTACAAGGAGTCCTACCGGATAGCCATCGACAGCCTGGTCAAGGAAGGGCCGGAAAAGTACCGGGAGGTCCTCAAGGCAGAGCAAATCGGTGATTTCTTGTCTGAGCAGGAAATCACCTACATCCAGAAGAACATTAGGCTTCCAGTTGCCAATAGCAACTCCACCGAAGATGTGGATGGCTGCCTAGATAACACCATCTCTTCTGGGACTTACTGGCCCACGCACTCTGATCTGGCCGCACCTGATCTCGATCTGGGTTGGCCAGAGTGCCTGCCGAGCGGAGGCACCAACATTGAGCTGCTATACCACCCACCCCGCCTCAACAGCCCCACTATCAAAGAGGTGGTCCGAAAACAAATCCAAGAAGCACGCCAGGTAATACGCCCATGCTTGGTGGCTCACGACACAAATTCCAGATCGTTTCAGTGCATGGAGTGTTTTAATTCACTTATTCTGCACCTCACTGGTGTCAAGAATTTGTTCAAATAAATTTCAAAGAAATACACAGGGGTGAAAAAAAATCCGCTCTCCGTATATTAGAAAGGTACTCTTTCCAGATCATGTCAATTTGAAGGGGCACTCCTCATATATGTGACAGATGTCCTTTTCTCGTATACCAGAAGGTGGCACTATAAAAGTAGGGTTTTGCAAGACATTTCTCGCAGGTATGAATTTGGTGTTTGTAACTTCTCTGAGAAATGTTTATTTCTCAAATAAAGAGGGAATTTCTTGCACGCTACAATTGTTCATAAGAAACATTTCTCGAAGGTGTGAATTGGGCTTTTCTGGTACATGAAAAATGGACATTTCTGGAATATATGCGGAGTGCACCTTCACATTGACATGATCCCACCTTTTAACGTCAGAGTTCCACAGCAGTACTGTCTCATCCTCGCTTTCTTGCAGAGCTGTGTTTCTGACTTGTCAGACAGGAATCGGACGGGAGTGACTTGGAGGTCTTCTATAACCAACCAGGTCATTTGCTATTGCAGGGAATGGCAATGCTCTTAATTCAGGAAATTAATTTTAATACAACGAAAATTTGGCCTGGCAAATCCCCCCCCAATTCTCAGCTTAATCACTGCAATGTTGATATTTAGTTTTTTTTTTTTCATCTCAACCCTGGCTTTCATTTTAAAAAAGGCAAATAACGGATTGAATGGGCAAACTCTACATCAGTGGTGGTCAACCCTGGTCCTGGAGAGCCGCAGTGTGTGCTGCTTTTTGACGTTACTCAGCACTTAACTGATGAATTAAAGCAGTTGATTACATGCTTAACTCATCTCACCTGGTGTCTTAGGTTTAAATAGGGTGGAGAAAACCAAACTCAGCACACCTTGTGGCTCTACAGGACCACGGTTAGCTATACTCCTGCACTCAGGGAATATTAAGCCAATCAATCAATTACCAGGAACTACCCACAAGACTCATAGAGCCAATTGAACAGACACGCAGGTAGAGTCTACGTGGAAACCAAGATTTGTCAATGTGGTTGGACATTTAGCATAGATGTAATGCAGACAAAGTAGAAGTACAAAGTAAAGATGAAAGTTTATAGGGCAGGGGGTGAAAGCCCTGGTCCTGGAGAGCCACAGCGTGTGCTGAGTTTCTCCACCCTGTTTAAACCTAAGACACCAGGTGAGATGAGTTAAGCGTGTGATCAACTGCTTTAATTCGTCAATTAAGTGCTGAGTAACATCAAAAACCATCACACACTGCGGCTCTCCAGGACCAGGGTTGACTACCACTGCTCTAAAATCAAATTTATATTCTGAAAACACTTTTATGTCTTCAACAAGCAATTGAATTCACATTGTGGGTGCAGCAGCTGGCTGCCTCACTAGCTTCGGACCTCAAAGTTTTTGCACGCAACACACTGACATCGGAAAGCAAAAGTCTTGAAGCTATATTCTTCTTTTAGTATCTTTATTACAAAACTGAAATCATACAAAATAGAAAAATAATAGACTTTCGACTTTTCTTAGTAAACTAACCAAAATTAGTGCGCTGGTCAAAAGACCATGTTGCATCAAGGTCCAGTGGCTTCTGCCGTTTCGCGGGCTCACAATGTATTTATACTATACACACAGCAGCCAATGAGAAAACACCATTCTATCGCGTCATTAGTCACTGGCCAAACCTTCATTCCACATTACAACACGGAACAGAAAATACTTCAAACCCAAACATCTCAAACAGAATATTCATTCAAATTATCTTAAATTATATGTGTAGAAAATGGCTACAACATATCCCGGCCCCTAATTGACTAAGCCTTAGCATATCAATGACCAACTTTACTTAACTTGGAGCTATTTGCGTCATTACTAACATTTCTCAAATCTTTTTTCTTTAACTAGAGTCTACTTCTCTCTTCACAGGTAAGTATTTACTGTCTATTCAACAGGTAATTATAATTTATAAGTCTTTCTCTTCACTCTTCATTCTTCTCCCTGCAATAAACAGTTTTGTTATGGGTCTCTGGATGACGCTGGTCTTGTCTGGACCTCAGCGCTTCGGACGACCCCTTTAGAGCCTGGCATCACTTTGGTGATTCTGCCCAACGTCCAGACGTTTGGTGGGAGGGACGAGTCAGTGACGAGGACGACATCTCCAACCTTGAAACCTCTCTTCAGACTGAGCCATTTTTGACGCTCTTGCAACAGAGGCAGGTATTAAAGAGTCCACCTTCACCTGAACAGATCCGCCAGATATTGGATTTGCCTCCAGCGACGGCGGGCATAGACGTCATCTTTGGTAAACACGCCTAGCGGAAAGCAGGGCTGTGCTTTCAGTAGGACTAAGTGATTCGGCGTTAGTGGCTCGAGATCACTCGGGTGGTCTGTGTTCATGGTTAAGGGTCTTCCATTGATGATGCTGTCAACTTCGCAAAGGAGAGTCTGTAGCCCTTCATCATCCAATTGCTTTTGCCTCACAACAGAGCTCAGCACCTTTCTTACTGTGCGGATTTGACGGTCCCAAATTCCGCCATAGTGGGATGCGGCAGGGGGGTTGAAAATCCATTGCACCCCCTTTCTCATCATTGCTTCATTGATACAAGACTGGTCCAGCTCTGCTAATGCCTCTCGCAGCTCTCGTTCAGCGCCAACAAAATTTGTACCGTTGTCTGAACGAATGATTGACACTTGTCCTCTTCTTACTTGAAAACGCTGTAGGGCATTAATGCATGAATCCGTGTCAAGGGAATGGGCTACTTCAATATGCACTGCTCCGGCAGTTAAGCATGTGATTAGAACTCCATAACGCTTGACTCTGGCCCGTCCTCTTCTGACCTCAAATGGACCAAAGTAATCTACACCCATGTTAGTAAAGGGTGGTTTGTCGGGGAGTTGACGGTCTCGCGGCAAATCTGCCATTTTCTGCTCTCCTGCCTTTGCATGCAGTCTTCTACAGAGGTTGCACTCTGATATCACTCTTCTTACTGCTGCATTGGCTCTTGGTATCCAATACCGTTATCGTAGTCTGGCTAAGACATGATTCCGTCCTCCATGTCCAGTCTCTTGGTGGATGTCGTGGAGGATGAGGCGGGCTATTCTGTGATGTTTATGCAGAATAGCAGGATGCTTGGTCTCCTCAGGCATCGCCGATCTGTTCAAATGCCCCCCAACCCTTAACACACCCTCCTGCAAGAATGGATCCAGCTTAAAAACTGAACTGGTCCTTTTCACGCTAGTGTTTCCTGTCTGTGGAGCTTTCATCTCTTCAGTATAGGTCTGTCTCTGGCTGTATTTGATCAGTTCCATTTCTGCTCTGGATAGGTCTTCAACGGTAAGTATTCTCTTTTTCAGGTTATTCTTACACATCCCCATTTGCTGTTCAGTCATGGATCTGTGTTTTTCTGGATCTTTTTCAGATTGCTTTATGGTCCATTCAAACTCTTTTCTTTTCTTACTTAGGTGTCGCAGCATTTCTTTCAAGTGCAGAATCCAAGCTGTTGCCTTTTTCAGCTTATGCCAACTCGAGTAATACTCCATAAGCTGGTTAAATGGATCTGTGCACTCGTCTGGACTTGTGCATGACACCGCAGCGGACGTCTTCACCTCAACGTCATTTTCTGTCAGATAAGTACACTGTTCAGGTTGTTCTGGCCACTCAGCTTCATTTGGCAGGAAGCTAGGCCCCTGAAACCAGCTCTTACTTTTCATTAAGCTTTCAATCTTCAAACCTCTTGAGGCCTGATCTGCAAGGTTTTGTGAGGTGTTGACATACTTTGAGACAAAGTTGTCGCCTCTCTAATGTACGAAACTCGATTTGCCGCAAACGTTTTGAAACAAAGGGCATCACTTTCAATGTACTTTAGTACTGTTGTACTATCTGTCCAGAAGACCGTTTCCATCAGGGGAACTTCGAGTTCTTCTCTCAGCATCCGATCAATCTTGACTGCAACCATTGCTGCTGTCAACTCCATTCTAGGAATCGTGATCTGTTTGAGCGGAGCGACCCTAGACTTTCCCATCAGGAAGGATACGTGTTTCTCACCTTGGCCATTCGTCGACAAGAGATACGACACAACGCCATATCCATCTTGACTGGCGTCAGAAAAATTGTGGATCTGGGCAGTCTTGGTTGGCCCAAACATGGCAGACTTGAAACATCTGCTGACTTCCAGTTCTGAAAGCTTGTCGAGGTCTGTTAGCCACCTCAGCCATGTTTTGCATGGCTTGTTATGGATCTCTTCATCCCAACTACTTCTCCCTTTGCAGAGATCTCTCAGAATGAGCTTGATGGGTAAGAGGAGAGGCGCCAGAAAGCCCATAGGATCGTACACCGAGCTGACAACAGATAAGATGTCTCGTCTTGTGCACGGTTTGCCTGGAAGGTGTATCTTGAACCTAAAGTTGTCTGAACTAGTACACCACTGCATGCCTAGTGCTCGTTCCACAGGTAGTTCGTCGTTCTCCAAGTCAAGATTTTTAACTTCATCTGCTCGTTCGTAGCCAGGGATGGAGTACAGCAGGTCTCTACTGTTGCTGATCCACTTGGTCAAGTGGAACCCACCTCTAGCGCACAATGTCATCAGCTCCTTCACGAGAGCAACTGCTTGATCTTCTGTGTCTACCGACTTCAAGCAGTCGTCAACATAGAAGTTTTTGAGGACAGTCTGTGTGGCCTCTGGTGTGGTCTCAGTCACTGCATCTTTTGCCGTTCTTCTCAGTGCATACGACGCACAACTGGGGGATGATGTAGCACCAAATAGATGCACACACATTCTGTACTCAGCTGCTTCTCTATTCACATTGCCGCCTGGCCACCATAGAAAGCATAGCTGATCAGCGTCTGTGTCTGGAACCCGCACCTGAGAGAACATAGACTCGATATCTGCCATCACGGCGATGGGCTCCTGTCTAAATCTCTGCAACACTCCGATGAGGGTGTTTGTTTGGTCAGGCCCTTGCAACAATTGATCATTCAATGACATGCCTTGATACCTTGCTGCGCAGTCAGAGACGACTCGCAGCTTTCTCTTTTTCGGATGATACACCCCGTGGTGCGGGATGAACCACATTCTTCCATCATTGTGACTCAACTGCTCTTCTGGAACTCTTGTTGCATAGCCTTTCTCCAGTATTTTGTTCATGAAGGTCTTGTACTCCTGAAAGAAGTCTGGGTTCCTATGGAACTTTCTCTCCAAGGAGTTAAGTCTCTGTTCAGCAATACCACGGTTGCATGGCATCTTCACCTTGTCACCTTTCAGAGGCAGCTTGATGCAATAGTGACCATCAACGAGCTGTGCTGATGTAGTCACAGCATGCGTGAACTGCTTGTCATGTTGAGAGTCTTCTCGCTTGTCCTCACACTGTTTTTCAGGGAAATTGGCATTGTAGTGCTTCATCAACATGTCTCCAATGTTCATCACGGAGATGTGGTTGACAAGAAAACTCGGTCTCATCATCTGACTCTTTCTCTTGACATCTGCTAATTGGCCCATTGACAACCCAAACAAGCGCTGTTTTCACAGCGTACAGTCCGTCATTCTGGCTACTAATAATCTCCCATGGCTCCATAGCTTTATATGCATTGGCGCCGATGAGAAGGCCAATTTCTGCTTCAAGTTTTGGGAGATGGACTCGACTCAGGTAAAGCCACTTCACCAAATCTGTCCCTTGTGGTATGTTGGCTTTCTTCGCAGGTAAATCTGGCTGAGTATACACACTGGGCACCTGAATGTATTCTTGCTCCTCTAAGCCACACACCTCCAAATCAGTAAGCATATAGCTACTAACTTTCTGCTCTTGTACTATGGTGCGGAGAAGGAACTCTGTCTTTCTGCCTCCTATGTTCAACTGGTTCGCCAAGGCTTCAGTGCAGAAAGTCACTGTGCTTCCTGGATCCAGGAATGCATAGGTCTTGACTATCTTTGTGCCTTTCTTGTACTTTATCTGCAAAGGTACAATGGGCAGTATACTCTCACTGTTCCCGGTCCCAGTGTGGTCCGCTCTTCTACAGCCCGCAGACACAAGAACACCTGTGACTTCTCCTGTGCCTTGTGAACTGTCGTCTGCGCTGTTCTGGGCCGATGCGGCGTCTTCTTTTGCCACATGCAGGATAGCTGGGTGTTTGCCGGAGCACTCTGGGCATGAAACTTTCTTCTTACAGTCCTTAGCCAAGTGACCTGCTGTCAGGCAGGTGAAGCAAAGACCGTTCGTTTTCAAGAACTGTATTCTTTCTTTGAAAGGTTCGCCTGTGATCTTGTTGCACACGTTCAGTGCGTGGTTCTTCTGGCAGTAAAGACAGGGACTTTGGAAAACATTTGCAGACTTAACTGTGGCTGTTTTTCTCTGACTGACCTTTTACCGCATCCTTCTCTGTGGTAGATACATTCACAGCAAAGCTGCTTCTCTTGGACTCAGCTTTCACAGGGCTTGGTGTCTTTTTCATGCTTTTCTGATTTCCAAAGGTGGAGTCTAGGATATCTCCAAACAGTGGATCATTTGCAACTTTCGCTTGATGGTAAACAAACTCCACTAAGTCAGGAAATCTGGCTCTTTTTCCTCTTTTTTCTTGAATGTCATAAGCATAGCTCCTCCATCTTTTCTTCAGTTTGAATGGAAGCTTGGATATAATGCACTTCATGTTGGTGGGATTATTCATTTCGTCCATGTAGTCCATATCATTCACTGTGTTACAACATCCAATCAAGAACGATGCAAAGGTATTCAATCCTTTTCTGTCTTCAGGCTTTATCTGAGGCCATTCCATTGCCTTCTTGATATACACTGTGGCGATGGTCAGTTCGTCTTCATAGTGACGATCAAGCAATGCTCTAGCTTCTCTGTAAGCCTTGTCTGGTCTCATGTGCTCACAGCTACAAATGAGATCAAGCGGCTCTCCATTCGTGAACTGTTCAAGGTAGTACAACCGATCTTAATAGCTGTCTGTCTTGCTATCGATTGCATGTTCAAAGGCCCTAATGAGGGTCTCCTGTAAATGTTGATAGGTCTCTATGAGGGAGTTGGGACAAACTCTGCTGTTTAATGAGCATCTCAGTGACTTCATTTTGCCGCTGCAGCACTTCATGTAGGTTGTCTGTAGACGTATCCGTGCGGTCATGAGTCCTAGTTTTAAAAGCACGAGTGCCATTTAATACGTTTTAAATGGCCGTCATTCATACAAAATGCATTGACACAAGTTTTCACTTTCCTCTTCACCTCTTATTGAACCGCTTACTACATTAGAGGGTGGTTCTCAGAGGATTGAAGGAGGCGGCTGTAACGCAAGCTTGGTACTAGACAAAACTGTCAGTGTGCTATGGCTTTAACCCCTCAAACTCTATTTTTTCACTGAAGTTTTCCCGTAAATCGGTTCAAAGTCAGAAAAAGCTTTTTTTCCTTCATATTTTAGGACTATGTCACATACATATGCCGTATTTGCGGGTTGAAGTGCTCACTGAAGCTACATCACAGTTAGCTTAGGAAGAATATTTAAACTCAGGATGCCAAGTATTCATATTCATTGAAGATGAGGTTCACTTTTTGTTTTACTGTCCAGGGTATGAAGAAATTAGAGATACATTTTTCAGGAAAATGGTCTTAGTCTATGCTGATTTCTTTGAAAAAGACGACCATGAAAAATGGGAAATGTGTTCTAGAAAAGCAACCTTCTTCATCGTAAATTTTATCTGCAAGGCCTGGGATATAAGACAGGGTGTTTTGTTTGGATCTGCTTTACCTAGTTAAAGTCAAATGTTTGCCTTGCCAAAGTCAGATGTTTTGGCATTTGTGAAACAAAATTATTTCTGTTATGAAATTTCTATGCATGTATAATCATGATATTTGAATTTTGTATGTGATATATAATTTTAAAAAAATAAAAAGAAAGAAAATGTAAATGCGACGGCGACCACTGTAACCATTTAATTTAATGTGTGTCATATAAATCCGTGAGGGTTGGGCACCTCTGTGTGCATGACACGTTTAATAAAGATATCATCATCATCATCATCATCATCATCATCATCATCATAGCCACGGCTATAAAATCAAATGGGAAATATCTAGATCTTGTACATCGTTTTATAAACATTTTCCTGTAATTCAGCAGGACATGTTTGGGATTGTTTGAAGCCTTCAGATCTCTACTAGGATTTAAGACTGGCCTGAAGTTCCATAGGTTTAAATAAAACAGCTGCATAGGTTTTGTGTGGTTGCAACACTGGTTTTAAGGAGAATTACTGTGACTGTTCTGATTATGTTTAATGGCACCAAAGCCCCACCCATAGATAATTAATTTGTCTTAGACTAACCGGTTGTGCCTGCTATACATCAGTTCAATGTGGGCTAGTTCGAGCATTAAGTGCAACACACAAAATAATTTGAACATTGTGCTTAGTAAATGCTGAATACTTACACTTACCCAAGATTAAGTGTAATTTGTGATAAAACCTGATTGGTTTTTTCCTTCGCAGGTGAAAATAACTCAAATATGGCCCGTTTAGAGCATTTTGAGAGGTAAAATATTACTATTTTCCTTCAACGTGTTTGAAAAGAGGCCATATCCTCAGGACAATTATAAGGATGCTTATTTTATGTCATCTAAGTCAGCTGAAAGCTACTATTAATTTCAAGTGTTGTTGTGAGAAAATATGTGATTGGAGTAGGTTTAAAGTGATTTAAAAATTATTTAAACCTTCAAGAGATGGATCTCCAACTTTATTTGATTGAATACGTGATGTTACACATCAGAAGTCTTTAGTTAGGCCACGTATGTTTCCCTATTACTTACCACGTACATTTAACATTATCACCAGCTGTAGACACCTCCACACACTGCTGAACTCCGTATTGTACCAAGATAGGTAGTTAATCTAATTATCTAAGGACCTTAAATCATCATTTTTCAGCAATAACTTTCAGTATACACCTTGGGTAGTTCTTAAGACACTCTTTACGAGTTGGTGGTGCTCCCAAATTTATTTAAAGTGATAGTTTGAAACTAAGAAGTGTAGCCTTAACTGAAGACTCCACACAGGAATTTAGTTATGACCCAACCCAACCCAGATCTTGAAAAGTATGCAAAATGGGCTACTTGCCACACTTTAATAAATAATAGAAAGACCCTACCCTCTCACCACACCACGGGGTAAAGGGCATGAATCATGGTCTTGTACCTTGCCAGCTTTCTTATTTAAAGAGCCTCCTTCAGTCTCTGTCACTACTTGTCTTTTGATGAGTAATTCAGCAGTAGAACATGAGAGGCTGTGTGCTACAGTAAATAACACTGCTGGTGTGATTTTAGTTCCGGGCACAAGAATAAGGCAGCTGCTGTTGATCATTACAGCCGTGATGTTATTTACTATAATACACATGCCTCAGGTGTTACATTGCTTTTATGTTACAGGATTGATTTTATGGCAACAGTTTAATGGTTTTACCTCAATTAAAACACTGAGATAAAGTCGTGAATAGCAATTTTAAGTGCCCGGCAAAAAAGTAGTTCCACAAATGAAAATGTATTGCTTCGAAACGCAAACCGATCTGAGGGTTTATCATGGGCAAAGAACTGAATTTGTGACGTTAACTTCATGAAAGTTCGCACTGTTTTCGCTTTCTTCTTAAGACTCCCGATCCAAATCAAACATTTTATTGGTATGGATATTCATTTTCGCCACATTGAGAATTAATGAAATTAACCATTGTCTGAGCTTGCTTAACAGCAGCAGAACAGGCTCTTAATCAACTGCTTGTTTAACAGCAGCTGCCACGGAAAAATGCAGTAAAAGTGAAGCGGCCCCCTGATGTTATAGTAAATGACACATCGCTCTCGGCTGATCTGATGGCTTAAGCAGAAACATTTGTTGCATAATAACGCCAAACAAAATTCGTCAGAAACTGCTTCGTAATACATAAAAATCTTATGTCATGCAAATTCTCAACACTTTTACCCAGACACAAGCAAAGAAACTAGATTATCCAGGTCATAGTCAGTCATGCAAAAAAGAAAGAAAAAAAACTATCAGTGAAGTCAGTTTAGGCCAAGTATGCTACGGGATCAGCTGTAGCACTCTGTATATACTGCCAAAATTGAAGTAACACAGAAACATCGTACTGAAATTTAAATACTGATCTGCTGATCCCAGATAAATATTTCGCGTGTTGCATATTCTCATTGTAATGAAGGTAGGCCGACTGTATATTTTAATGTAAACATGGTGTTTAATGTTTTATGAACCATCTCATGGGTAAGTTAATTGTAAAAACACTTTCATTACAGATATCCTAATAGGACAGTTCAGTTTTGTTGATATTTATTCTTTCTCAGAGCAGTGACATCGCCTAGTGGCAAAAATGATCTGCTGTTCAGTTCCATAGGCATTAAGACCAGTGCACATGAAATGAGCTCAGAAACTTTGACCAAGCAACACTTGAAACTACTCTTCAAAGTCCAAAGCCGATAGCATATTTTTTAGGGCCAGTCAAAAGTACAGATACCCCAGGTGGATTCAGCAAAGACTGAATGTGTGCAGCCAATGATGATCGAAAGCAAGCTGCAAGAAGTAGCAGTGTGCTACTGGTTGTATGCCACTAATGGCAGAATAGACTTGTAGGAGTTCCAGTTGTATTTGTAATAAAGCTGCTTCATATTACATGTGCAATTGTGTAAAGAAAATTTTTAAAAAAGCTATTAAATTCCTAGTGAAGTGATTTTATAGGTAGAACAAAATGGTTTTCTGGAATATCACTGGGCATTTATTCTGGAGATTTTTTCTATAAGCGAGTACTGCATAATTTTATCCAAATGCAATTCAAACAACCTGTTACTATATCAGTTTGGTTGAGCTATCTGTGTCTATATCAGTGGTCACCAACCCCTGATCTGCCATCCCGTACGTTTTCATCGCAACCTTAATCTGGGACACCTGATCTCTACTAATTAGCAGGTGAACAAGTTCTGTTGCTTTTGTGAGACGTGTGCTTTTTTATGATTGGAGTGAAAACCTACAGGACGTTAGATCTCCTGGTACAGGGTAGGTGATCACCGGTCTATATCAATGCTGCGTTCTTTGCTGACTTTTGTAGTTTTCATAAATTGTATTGAGAGTACGGAAGGAATTTCTGGCAAAACACATTAATGCAAAAATGAAGTTGCAGTCACTCATTAGCATTACAATAGTTGGGCTTTCATACCAAGTTAACTGCTTCAAGTATGGAAAAATAAATAATTGGCATGGCAGACACTACATTTCAATGGACTTCTCAGATCTATCCAGTCTTTTTATTTTCTAAACATCATCCTAACTGCAAATGCAGACTAATTCTTCGTAGCTACTACAAAATTGCTGTAGCTGCTCCTAAAGTTCTACAGACTGCACTTGATTGATGTTGGATCATCAGCGTTTGTTTATCACAGCACAATACCAATAACCAAGGGCTTAACACACTTGGTGCACTACTAAGACATTTTTTCAAGTTACAACATCAAAGATTTTCATTTATATAAATAGCCGTTAAAGGAGCTATAAGCAACTTTTTATTCAATTGCTTTCTATAGCCGATATTTGAACGAACTGTAACGTAACTAATAAAATGACTTTCTTGGTTGGCCACAACGACCCATGGACTGATTTTTATATGAAAATATCAGGCCGGATTTTCTCAAAAATTTAAAGGAAGTAACGTTTATGCGCGGTCATGAGTGTCCATGCCCGCCTCTTTTCAGCCCTGCTAACGTTAGTAAATGACCCGTGACTGTAACAGTGAAATAAACTGTGATTAACTGTAATGATACAACTAGGTAAATGACATGTGAAATTATAAATACATAGACTATATCCCAGGATAGTGCCAAATATGCCTGTTCTACGTTACTTTATACATTTTATGTGCCTTATCTCCCGTCCAAAATTACTCATCCCACTCCTATCATCTGTTTATAACTGACGTTAGTTTAGGATTATGTGATCATTATCTCACCCTGCTGCCAGACCCATTCAGTATATTAATATTACTTGAAGATAAAAAAGTCCGCCTGATTATGCTTAAACATTAACATAGCGCATTAATTCAGCAAAATGGGAGTTGATGTTATCAGCGACCAATGAATATTTCTCATGCAATAATCACTGCCACTCTTAGCCTCATTTGAAAGAAGTAACATTGCCGAAAGTATTGGGCCACCTGTGTGTTTTTCAGGTTTAGAACAAATCAGTTAACCCTTTTTCTCCTCTAAATGAATGGCTAGTGCAGTGCTTCTGTGACTGGGTGTAACACTCCTGTAGATCTCAGTGTGGGTGCAAATGCGTTTGAGCCTTACTGAGAAAATTCTTCACTGCTGCCGTCAGTTTTCTCGGAAGAGAATCAGAAATTAATGTCCCCCAGAATCATCTTACATAACAGAATAAAAAATGTAACCTACAATGAAAGTATGACAGGCTGCTGGGTACATCCTCAGGTTTAAACTCCGTGGGCCATATTCTCCTGTGTTGAATATGAAATAATTTAAATGCCTAACTCTGTGCAGCAGCCCCACATGAGATATGAAACTGCCATAAGAACTGTCCTCAGAGGGAAGATTTCAGCTGGACAGGATAATGACTCACTGCTGGCCAGAAAACCCTGCTGGCCAGTCACGCATTTGCAGACTCTTTGAGTGACTTAGGCCCCGTTTATACGACAATGCTCGCGGATGAAAACCGACAAAATATTTTGTCAGATGCGCCTTTCGTTTAGACAGCGACGGCGTTTTTGGAGGTAAAAAAATGTAAAAAACTGAAAACACCTTCCAGAGTGGAAATCTTAAAAACGCTTCCCCCTCGCGTCTCCGTCTAAACGGTTAAAAACACAAAAAGTGTGACGACACGGCTCTCGTTGGCTCTCATCGCGTGTGCGCTTATGTCACAGGCATGCGCCAGTACTAGACAGAACTGGAAAAGACAACAAACATGTCGGATTATTTCCATGTGTCGGACTTGTGAGTTGCCCTAGCAGTTCTATTAAACAGCCAAGAGTCATTCCAGCGATCGATCCGAATCTTTTCAGACAGTATTACTGAGCAGAGAAGGCGCATTAATTACCTTCATCAAATCACTGATGCACCGATACGGTGGAGGCGAACCAGATGATGTGGTCTTTGTGGTGTTGTGTGGCAGTGCATCACACTGCCACCTAGCCACCTGGCATGCATACTACATCGATAAACCGGAAATTTCATACACTTTTGCGTCTCCGTCTGCATGCAGATTTTTTTCCCAAAACGCTCATCTAAACGCGGAATAAAAAGTGAGACGCAACGCCACTTTTGCGTTTTCTGTTCAGATCGTTCTCGTCTAAACGTTGCCTCAATGACCTCCATGTTGATGACAGTGCTTTCAATGTATATTTCTGGGAGAAAAGAAAAATTCTCAACACAACAAGAAACTTTATTAATCTGCTTGTCTTGAAAAAATGTTGAAAACTTGAACCTAATCCATTTTCTGCTACCTTTTGTTGAGTGATGCCGTGGGAGAAATACCTGATAGAAGGTTTCAACCTGGGGGAGCGGGAGGGAGAGAGAATTCTGGAAAGCCTGTGGAGTTGCTTGAGGTGTCACCAGTACAAATCTTGCTCACTACTAGTGCGAATTCCAAGCCCTTGCAGGAGAGGGTTGGCCCAGGAACTCCAAAGTCAGGCAACCTACCACCTGCAGGCATGCTAGGAAATTGAAAGCATGCTTGTTGGAGGAGAAACTTAAAAAGCATTAAAAAGTTAAAAGACATTTTGCCACTAAATATTCACAACATCCAGTTTGCACCGCACAGTGACCTTGAAGCACTATATCAAATTTTGTTTTGAAAATAATCCGGCGTATTTCACCCCACCCGAATCTGGAATGTCCAATCAGTGAACTACGTCCGTACAAACCTGCTCATACTTGACTCTTGCCACCATCAAGGTAGAGTGCAGACAGTTCACTGTTCTCCTCCAAAACACGCACCAGTCAGCCGTTGCTTCTTTTCACAAAGGTCACAGTCCTAGCACAGATCAATAGCAGAAGAAACACGAGCATGTGATCACTTAAAAAGCAATCGATGAGTGTTTTGATCTCCAGTAGCTGGCGCTCGAATGACTAACTATGCGAACCCAAACCAACAGTATCCCTCCCATATCCCTGAACAGTGTTAAGCCTCAAGGTTTCCGGCCACAGTCGGCACTCTCAGGCCTGGATTAAATCCAAACCTATCAAGGTCAGTTATTCACACTGTACTGTCAGGGGTATAATAGGGGTCCACTTCTGTCCCTCAAGGTACAATCTACCCTCTGTTTCTTCCGGGTAACTATATCTACCCTTTCAGAGGCTAAAAAGGTACATTTTTAAAGATGCAATTGGTGTACCTTAGAGGGTACTGCACCAGTGACAAGCTATTACACCCCTAAAGATACAGTGATGTGCTATATTTTCTGGGAGTACAAGCAGTGCCTTAACATAGTAAGCAAACCCAGCAGCCATATTACAACTCTTTCTCCATGCAGTGTACAACGCCATAGAACACTCTCACATTTACACCATCTAACACAGTGGTGGGCAGTTCTGGTCCTTGAGGGCCGGTGTGTGTGCAGGTTTTCATTTCTATCAGTCACCTTGACTAATTTAGCTAATTGGTTGAACTCATGAACACAGATTTGCGCATTTATTAGATCAAAGAAAATTTTACATTAAAGGAAACAAGAACAGTGTTTGGTGGTCATTCATGATAATTTGAAGAAATGCAGCAGAAATATCTGATATTTTGAATGGTTTGGCCAATCAAGATGATCAACTAATGAAAGGCCAAAAATTGGCGTGAAAACCAGGGACGGATACGGTCCTGTTTGCCCACCTCTGATCTAACATATTTGAACACGAGTGCAAAGCACCAGTCCCTCAGCTCCAGCATTCACTTTACAGAGACTCCTATTCAGGAGAGTATAATAGAAGATGAGTGGCAGTGTCTCATCTTAAACCGGAATTATACTTTTTGTGTGTGCGGCCTGCGCGCAGTTGTGCGCTAGAGCGCGTTGACGCAATTTTCGTCATCAAACAGTGTGCGCATGGCTCGCCGCGGTCGACCGCGTACCCTTAAAAATTTTCTGACCACGCGTACAGGAGCGCACAGGAGCGCATGATCAAAACACCGACTGCGCATGCTCTAGCAAACAAACATGGATGCTTTTCAGGAGCAGTTATGTGAGGAGGTGCGTCGGTACTTGCACCTATATAACCCCCTCCCTCACCAGCTATAAAGATGCTCAAATGAGCGCAAACTCCTGGGGGGAGATTGCCCGCACCCTCAACCGAGATGAGAAATCCTGTCGAGCGAAATCAATTGCTCGCATGTCCCGCGCCAGTGTGCCAAATTCTCCGCAGCGCGCTCTTTGTACATGGAGAGGGCGCAAGCAACACTTTCTCTTCTTTCCTTGTTTTTTTCTTTTATCAATCTGACACAAATATAACAAACAAAGAAGCTCTTCTTCCATTCACGCCGCCATTTTCTTACCGCGTACAGGAGCGCTCAATGCGTTTAACTATATTTGGAAGAGGACGCGTCCACGTCCAAGTGCGCACAAATGCGTTTGCGGATGCACAAAGAATAACGCCGCCTTTAGTCGTAGAAATTAATTTGTACCAATGATTGGCGAGAGGGTCAATACACCTTGTTCTGGTATAATTTGGATCTCAGGCGAAAAAAAGGTGCGCTCAACTCCAAGAATATAAGAGACACGTTTCTGGGTGCGTTAAAGAAAAAAAACTACGAATAAATAACGACACTCACAAGATAATCGTCTTCTGTGCCATTTTCAGCGCCTAGTGGCTGAAGATGGCTTCGACCGAAACGCGTATGTCTTGTGACTGCTTCCAATAAACCACAGAAGACAAATATCTTGTGAGTGTGTTTTTCATTACTGAAGAAGAAATCACAGAGACCTGAATATGTCGTAGCCAGGTCAAGAGCTTGATAACAGTGCCAATGAGCGTCTTCATCATTCAACTTTACTTCCCCTTTTCTGTCCACACAGGTGATTGCTGTTGCAATGGACATTTTTACGGATGTGAATATATTCAAAGAGCTTGTTGATGCTGCTGTTAGGGGAGTCCCTGTCTATGTCCTGCTGGATGACTTTGGCCTCCAAAGCTTTCTCACTATGGCTGAAAAGCAGGATGTTCAGATACAGAGACTGAGGGTAAGATTTTCATTTAATAATTCTAACTTTCATTCATTTCCTTTTTATACCCTTTTTCTTTATATATATATATATATATATACATATATACAGTACCAGTCAAAAGTTTGGACACACCCACATATTTCATACAAGACATGTTAAATAAGGAAATATTTACTGTATGGCATGGCGAATCATCAAAAATGGCAGCGCCATAGCGGCCACAGCCATCGATATAGAGAAAAGCTTTTGATAACTTTTGATCACAAAGGTCTTGAGATGATTTTCACCAAATCTGAAGTTGATTGTACAAAATCTGTATGAGGAGTTCGTTAAAATACACGGAGTGGAATGGCGGCCATAAACGAAAATGAAAATCAAAATGGCGGACTTCCTGTCGGGGTTGGACCATGACGTCAAGAGGCTTTTTTGTGCATCAGGACAACTTCTACATACCAATTTTCATCCAGCCACTCCAAAAAAGCCCTATGGGGAGGGGTTTTAGAAAATTTCAAGGGGGCGCTATAGAGTCATTTTGCCCCCCCATGGGCAACACCCCTATCATATGTAATTACTCGCCATTCTTGACGTGTGTATCAATTTTCATTACGTAATGACTTTGTTAAAGCCATGAAAAAGCCAAACGTAATTTGATGGCGAGAGGTCAATAGTCGCTATGCCGGCAGATGGATGCCGTTGCTCGTAGCTTCCCAGCGTTCATAAGGTAGCTTCAGCAACTTGTTCTGCACGTCTTAGAAGTGGAATTAAGTTGGTGGGGTCAACTATGTTGGACTTGGATCAGTACATGGTAGAGTAAAAAAAAGGTCACTTCCTGTTTCCATCAGGAGCACTATGTGTAAGGCAGGATATTAATAGATGTGAGTGTTCAGTGTGGAGCCATCATCATGTCCATGAAATTTGAAGCTGTTAGGATAAAGTATGTGGGCATGAGAGCTGTTGAAAAATGGATGGCGAAATCACGAAAAGTTGCCAAAGTTTGTAGCAACCGTTTCGGGTCGTTATTACATTTTGGGTCGTTATTACGTTTTGGGTCTTTATTACGTTTCGGGTTGATACACGCCCTAGCAGCCACGCTGTTTGACCTACAGACATTCTTTACACAACTTTTGATCAGCATGGTCTATAGATGATCTGTACCAAATTGGAAGTTGTTTGGGTGAAATCCCTAGGAGGATTTCATTAAAATACGAGGTGAGGAAATCGTCAGTAATCAAAAATTGAAATCAAAATGGCCGACTTCCTGTTGGGGTTGGACCATGACATCAAGAGACTTTTTTGTGCGTCTTGGTATGATACATGTGCGTACCAAAATTTGTTAGCCTACGACAAATGAACCCCAATCAGGAGGGCTTTTTGAAATTTTCTAGGGGGTACCATTTCGCCCTTTTGCCCCGCCTTTTTGCAATGGCTTTAAAATATGTCCATTTTCACCAGACCTGACAAGTGTGCAAAATTTGGTGAGTTTTTGAGCATGTTAAAGCCTCCAAACATTTGAAAATACTTGGTTAACAATAAGAAGAAAAAAAAGGAAAGAAAAAAAATATAACAATTATAATAGGGTCCTCGCGCCATTAGTGCTCTGGCCCAAATGATTACCTTCTACAGTACCCTGTAACGTAGTCCATCATTGCCGATTTCACATCTGATGTTAAAGATAAGGCACATTCTGCAAGCATTTTAACCCTCCTGTTGTGTTCGGTCAAATCTGACCGATTTACAAGTTTTCTCTCCAAACAAAATGCAGTTAATTTCATCTATTTGTCATAAGGCTCCATGACTTTGTTCACACATGGCATCTGAACATATAAAATAAATTTGGACAATTTTCATTAAATTTTGTGTGTTTATTGAACTTGTATACACCTGTGGCGTTCCCGGTCAAAAATGAACGGTCATTAGAAATGAATGGGTAAGACCACAATTAGTGTATAAAATAGAGTTCAAGCACATTCCCACTCTCCTTTCCCACACTCCAACATGCAGGTGTCTTTGAGCACACACACACACACACACACACACACACACAGCTTCCATGGCAACCCCCACGGGAACCTATCTCCCATAGAATTTTTATGGCCATGGAGGAACCCCTCATGCAAAGGTGGCAGCACCTTCCCCGAACACCATCCTCTGCTGCATTGGTGAGACACATGCAAGCATCAGCACCAACATCTACACCAACCAGAGGAGGAGGACACAAAAGGAAGAGGTGTCAACTGTGTGCACCACGAGATAGAAAAACAAGCTTGGTGTGCCACAAATGCAGTGTGTACATTTGCCAGGAACATGCAACAGCCACAATCCATTGCCCAACATGTTCATGAGAAGACAAAATGTAAGTGATGAAAGTGATTGACCAATGATGGACATATTGTGGAGATTTTGTTTTTGTTGTTATGATTGACAGATTGTGAAGATTTTGTTTTTGTTATCAATAGTGTTATTGTTGATCTTCAAAAAGAGTGAAAACAGTTGTAGAGCTAAGGAGGTGAAAAGCAAAGATGAATTATGATGCAACACTGAGGAACACAGGAATAACACTTTGGTGCTACCTGTTGTTTGTTTTAAGGGATGCATGGGAAAATAGTTGTTAATGTGTACATTCAGTCTACGGTTCAGACATTACTTTTATAACATGGTTATGTTTTCCTGTGTAGATTTGGGCTTTTGGTTTACTAAATAAATCATACTGGTCAGTTTTGACCAGGAACACAAAAGATGTTATTTTGTGCCACTATTTAGAAAATTGAAATGGTTTCAAAACAGTGTCCTTGGTAAACATTGAAATGAAGTACTCTGTGATAAATACTACAATATGTTTCATCTAAGTATTTGGTATAGTCAAAATAATATCTATATAATGTTTTTTTCCCTAAAAAACCAGGTGTATGACCTCGGGTAAATTAGGCCTACAGCACATACATAGCAAATAGAAGTTCAAAACCTGTAATGTTCACAAAAGCTGAAGTTCATAAAAAGATCTAACACAACATTAGGGGATAATATATGTATCATTGTGGATTTATAATCAAATACAGTGTTCCCAGTCATTATGAGTGTTAGCCTAAACAAACAGAACAGGAGGGTTAAAGTAGATTAGCTTTAGGTCCCCAGGCTGTTGAGGCTTTGACTACACTGTAAAAACTGTTACTTAGATAAAACTCAAAAAAAAATAAGGCAACATTTTCCAAGCACTTTTTCTTAGTTTTGTGAACTTCTTGTTTTTTTAAGTTGAGAAAACTCAATCATAAAATTTTTGCTTAAAGTAAAATTTTTGAGAACAGTCTACAAAACAAACCCCAGGAAATTGAGTACAACCATTGTCAAAATGGACAGCATTTTAAGTACATCTAACTTAATTAAATTAAGTTGTAGTTAAAAGAAAACATGAAATTTTACTTCCATTTTACTTTTTTTCTTATTTACCAATTCCAAACCTCTCCCAGGGGCCCACCTGTCCTGCATGTTTTAGATCTCTCCCTGCTCCAGCACAGGTGATTCAAATGATCAGCTCATTATCAATCAGCCTCAGGGGAATGATAAAGAGCTGATTATTTGAATCACCTGTGCTAGAGCAGGGAGAGATCTAAAATATAAATTTGATAGGGATCATAGGAATTTTTTTGTGAAATGACATGCAAATTTGGTAACTGCCACTGATGAACAATATATTGGATAAATGACATGCAGTCAGACACAAAAACATTTGCAAGTGCATTTAATGACATTAAATGAGCGTGCAGCCTCACACTTTATTTTCACGAACACTTCATGGTTTCACCTCTGACATGTAAAGTGAAAACAGACAGTGTTCGTTTGATGTTTCATTACCACAGTTAATGTCAATAACGGGTATGGCCTCCCCTAGCTTGAATGACGGCTTGACTACGTCGGGTCATACTGTCAATCAGAACCCGGATGCTTGCAATTGGAATGTTGTTCCATTCTTCAACAAGGGCATTTCCGAGCTCTTCTAGAGTTGTGGGTTGCGCCCCACGACTGGAAATGGCGACCTGCAGCATGTTCCACACATGCTCGATAGGGTTTAGGTCCGGCGAACACGCTGGCCAGTCCATGCGGACAATTGTCTCCTGCTCTAGGAATTGATTCACCACCCTAGCACGATGGGGACGGGCGTTATCATCCATCAAGATGAAATCAGGGCCAACAGCACCAGCGTATGGTCTTATGTACACATTGAGGATCTCATCCCTGTACCGCACCCTGTCATCGTTCCCTCTCCCCATGACATGCAGGTCCGTTCTGCCGTTCCTGCTTATTCCTCCCCAGACCATAATTGATCCGCCACCATAACGGTCGTGTTCGTTGATGTAGGCATCATTAAATCGCCACGTTGTCTTCGCCACACCCATTGCCTCCTGTCAGTAAAGTCCAAGCAATATCGGGACTCATCAGTAAAGAGAACTGGAGCCCAATCGTTGTGTGTCCATGTGACATGATCATGAGCCCAATCCAAACGGTCACGCCTATGACGCACGGTCAGTGGGATTCGAACACATGGCCTTCTTGAGTTGAGGCCGGCAGTATGAAGACGATTCCGTATCGTCTGAGTGGATACCCTGACCCCCGAGGCATTATGAAGGTCATTTCGTAGGGTGGTGGCTGTCCAGAAAGGATGACGTCGTGCCTGAAGTGTGAGAAAGTGGTCTTGTCGTTGTGTAGTTGATCTCTGACGACCACCCCCATGACGGTGTGCTGCTGCACCAAACGTTTGATGCCGGTTCCACGCTCTGTTGACAACGCTTTGGCTGACGTTAAGTGCATTAGCAACGTGACGCCAGGAGAAGCCAGAGTCAAGCATTCCAATGCATCTTCCCAATTGCTCTGCAGTCAATTGACGTCTAAGACGTTGAGGAGACATTGTTATTGCTAAATGTAATGCAAAAAATTTGGGAACTTCCAAATTTTCACCAACAAGCAACACACACGTCTGAGTTGAAATGGTGAAGTGTTAGTCAAAGCCAAAATGTGAGGCTGCACGCTCATTTAATGTCATGAAATGCACGTGCAAATGTGTTTTGTGTCTGACTGCATGTCATTTATTCAATATATTGTTCATCAGTGGCAGTTACCAAATTTGCATGTCATTTCACAAAAAAATTCCAATGATCCCTATCAAATTTTGAGTAGTATATATGTAGGACAGGTGGTCCTCCAGCAGAGGTTTGGGAAGTACTGTATTAAACTACAAACCCCAATTCCAATGAAGTGGGAACATCGTGTAAAATGTAAATAAAAATGGAATGCAATGATTTGCAAATCATAAAAACATTTTATTCACAACTGAACATAAACATAATGTTGAAATTCAGACACTTCATGAAAAATATTGGAAATATTAGCTCATTTTGAATTGGATGGCAGCAACACACTTAAGAAAAGTTGGGACAGGGGCAACAAAAGGCTGGATAAGTGGTGCTAGTAAAAAAAAAAAAAAAAAAGCAGAGCATTTTGCAACTGATTAGGTTAATTGGCATCAGGTCAGTAAGACGACTGGGTATAAAAAAAAGCATTCTAGAGAGGCAGTCTCTTAGATAGGCAGAGGTTCACCAATCTGCAGCTAAAAATTGAGAAAATTTTTAAGGCTTCTCAATCTTAAATTGCAAAGACTGAATATCCCACCATCCAGAGTACAAAAGATTCAGAGAATCTGGAAAAATGTTTGCTCAAGGGACAAGGCCGAAGGTGAATATTGGATGCTCATGCGATCTTTGGGCCCTCAGACGGTACTACATTAAAAATGGGTAGGATGCTGCATGGGAATTCACTGCATGGGTTCAGGAACACTTCCAGAAATCATTGTCTGTGAACACAGTTTGCCCTGCAATCTACAAGTGCTAGTTAAGACTGTATCATATAAAGAAGCCATATGTAAAAATCCAGAAATGCTGCCATCTTCTCTGGCCCAAAGCGCATTTAAAATGGTTTAAAATGGACTGAGGTAAAATGGAAAGCCATTTTAAAATGAGCTTTGGTCTTGAGCAGATGGCACCATTTCTGGATTGTGTTCACATATTGCTTCTATGCATGATACAGCTTTAACTTGCATTTATGGATTGCACAGCAAACTCTGTCCACGCAGTGATTTGTGGATGTGTTCCTGAGCTCATGCAGTGAATTCAAGTGCAGAATCATACTTGTTTTTAATGCGGCGCAGCCTCAGGGCCAGAAGATCGAGCATCCAATATTCACCTTCGGCCTTGTCCCTTGCGTACAGATTTCCCCAGATTCTGAATCGTCTATGTATTGTAGATGGTGGCATAATCAATGTCTTCGCAATTCACATTGAGAAATTTTTCCGAAATTGTAAAATTTTTTTGATGCAGATTGGTAAACCACAGCCCATCTTTACTTCTAAGAAAGGGTACCTTTCTAAAATGCTGTATTTATACCCAGTCATGTTACTGACCTGTTGCTAATTTAAACTAATTAATTGCAAAACGCTCCTCCAGCTGTTTTTACTGGGTGCCCTCGAGAAGTGACGACAAGCGGCAAAAGAGGAGCATATCTTTAAAATGGATAGGAAAATGTCTACCGGTGGAGGCGTAGCAAAACAAAAAAAAAAAAATTTTTCAGCGCGATCAATGTTCATAGTTTCATAAATCGCTGACGAATTAACATCGCCTCGGTGAAGATCTAGTAATCCAAACTTAGTTATGTGCTGCTTAAATTCATAGTTGCTGTGTTTGAAAACATATCCCAACAAGCATGCGCACAAGCTTGTAAGGCGAAAAAAAAAAAAAAAAAAAGACCAGACAGTTGGAGTTTATTTGGGGCATTTTAAGTCATAATTTATCCACATAAGAAAACGCGTCATAACTTTGTGAAGCAAAGCAGAGCAATCGAAAATAAAGTGGACTGTTATACAACCAATTAGTTTTAGCAATTGTTGCTGATCAGACAACGTAAACTGCTGCAGGATTAGGTAATTAAGCATTCAGATGTGCCATTACCTAAAGGTTTTTAATACCGCCAACGGACTGCTACTGATTTAAAACACTTGTCTGTCGTTCTGGGCACACAATCACCAGCTGAATCCACACCGTTTCTGCCTTACTAATTCCACATGTGCAGATAGATTAATCATGACGTCAAACAGCAACTACGAATGGCTGGTAACGCAACAGGGGACGAGCAAGACCATTGGTCAAACAAATTTCCCAGCAAACCTGCTTTCTGAAACTTTTAGGACGAAAACAACATTAAATAAATTGTACATAGATTAAGCCCATGCATCATTTTTTTATTTGCAAGAATACAGTTTTTCAGTCATTATTATATCATGAAGCAAATATAAAGATAGATACAAATGGCCAAGACGCAAGACAACCGCAATAGTGAAGTAGAACTATAAAAAGCGGTATATATAACATTGAGTCGAAAACATATAACACTATGGAGTTACGTTCTCTGCAGTAAGTCTTACTTATTTATATCCTTAGTCATTTTAATAAAGGAATAGAAAGTTTTCGCGTTAAGGCGGTAACGCTGAACAAGGCGACACCACTGCGCTATCGCTTACATAAATGAGGGCTACCGGCCACCAGTGGGCCGTCTACGCAACTGCGATTTAGGTCTTTTCGCCGGCCGGACCGGCGCAGTGACCTAGCGGCCCACCGGGAAAACTCCCGGTATACCCGATGGCCAGTCCACCCTGCACTGCCAAATATTAATAATCCCTTTTGTTCACTCTTCTACTCCATATTTTACATTAAACAAGGCCTGACTTGCAGATTCAACATGTCTACTGAAGATCAATTACAATGCTGAAATGTGTTCTCCAATTACTGCATGCGGGCGGGTCCTGACAATTTACTTATTGAATACGTTTTTAAACTAAGTTTCGTGAAATCAATTTATTGTGGAGTACCAGAAAATCAAATTTATGGTAGAAAATTTTAAGTTACTAATACATTATCCACTTTTTACTTTTCTGTAACTTAAACAGTCAGTAAAAAAAGACAAAGTCAATTTATTGTACTAAATATACATTTTAAAATTAAGTAATTTGGACATTGCCATTGAAGAACTTTTTACAGTGTAGTATGAGGTGCTTTTTAACCATTTCAAAACAAAAATGGATTTCTATGTGCTGGACAACCTGCAAAGACAAATATGCACAGCTACGTCATGTAATCATTTCCTTGTACTTCATGTAAAATTAATCTTTCAATAGTGTCTACTGTTCCTTTGTGTTAGGAAGAGACATTGACCTTTTCCATTTTACTTCTGCGGCACTTGCAGCCCAATGTAGATAATAAGGCAAGTCAGAGTGGCAGCTCTTCAACTGACTTGAGAAATAATTGATAGTTAAATGAAGATGAGTAATTCTACAGCACACCCAGGGAATGAGTGCAATATACAGGCAAGATTACTACCCATTTTGACAGGCAGGAAATGCAAGATTCATAATTACTTGTCTTGCCAGGAGTGATTTAGCTTACTGCACTCACTGAAATGTTGTTGAACATCTTTTGTAATCACTGTGAAAATATGAAGTTACCATTGATTTGTTGGAAAATGAATATATGTTACAGGTAAACTGTGTAATCAGGCATTTTCGTTTCACTTCGGTCATTTCATAAAATGTCTAAAGATTTCAGGCATTCCATGAAATGTCTGATTCAAAATTCCAGACATTTCACGAAATTCCTAATACCCGGTTTGCCTGTAACATATATACACTCATCCACACACTCACTTAATCAGCTGCATCAATTTAGTGGTAGTTAGGACCCAATTTTGTCACCGACTGGGTTTAGCCACACTCAAGATGCACTTTCCTCTTACAGACTATACAATGCATGTAGATTATGAAAACAAAATCATAAATGAGCTATGGACAGCAGGAAATTTTTACTGGAGTCATTAAGCCAAATCATCCTCATGTAACATGTCTCTTAAACCAACCTAGCCATTGACCATTCACTATGATTTCAAAGGTTACCGCATTGAATTTCCAGAAAACTCTTTTGATAAAAGAATTAGATGCAGAGCCATACATTGTGATTATTTAGGATTCTGCCATCAACTAATAACCTGGTCTGTCACTTACTGTCAGTGTTGTAATTCTGTTAGATGTGTTTAGTTATGTTTTGCTAATATCATAAATAGATTTGAGTATTTTTTTTGTTCTGTGTATTATCCCCCCTGCACATAATATAGGGGGATATAGTCATCAGTGCGGTCGTCTGTCTGTCCATTCGTCCTTTTGTACGTCCATCTGTCCGTCAGTGGTCATTTCCGGGACAGAACACAAATACCGTTCAATAGTTTTTAATGAAACTTGCTGTGCGGATTAATCAGGTCCTCGGACTGCTGCCTTTTGACACTTTGGGATTTCTGAGATTAGATTTTGGGTGCCGGGGGGAAATGTCATCTTCTGATGACTCTTGTTTTATTTAGTTTCCTTTGTGTTTCCATGTTCCCTCTTTCTTGCCCAACCTATTTTTCAGCTTTCTACAAGCCTTATTATTCAGAATGGTCTCCCGGTTTTTGAATCTCTTTGTCTGACATCCTTTGTGTATTTTTTTGTGCTGCATTTCTGCCTGGTTTTGGCTTTACCATTTTTGTACTGTCTGTACCTGGTTCCATTCTCGGCTCTGTCAGTTACAATGCTGAAACATTGTCCCCAGCAATGCTTCTTTATAGCAATCAATATACACGGACTTTGGGATCGCTAGGTTTGCGATAACGTAACTTATTTTGATGTATTTGCTTAGTCGCTAACTGACTTTCTTTTAGGACTTATTTTTAAAAAAATGGGCACCATAGAAAGACTTAATTATTCCACAACAGCAAATGTGAGTGACAAATTCATGGGTACTCATCAGCTCATCCTGAAATTATCCTGAAGCTTGGTGTGAAGTCTCAACAGCAGGGTGAATAAAACAGGTTTTGATTGCACTGCAAAGAAAATTTGCTGTTTAGTTGAAAATAAATTTGAAAATAATGGCGCACATAAGAAGTCGGTAGCTCTCTGCTTTGTGTCAGGCCGTATTATCCCACTAAGGTGAGAAATTTTTTAGTATTATGATCGGCATGTCGTTCATTGCTTGCGCGAATGCTTTTTCATTGGGAATGTTGCAGCAGTTTATTCTCCCTCAATACCACGCTGAAAACTCTAACCTGCAATCCACTTGTTTCTGAAATTGCTAGGTGGTGAAGACGTATAACAACACTTGAACCCTCTAGGCATGGTAAAAGGCACTTATTTCACGATTGAGCCGAATTCCTTGTATGTTAACATGCGCAAATAAAACTGGTGAGTTGAACACAGCTCACGGGCCAAGAAGAGTGAAATAAACCTAGACTTCATTCTAATTTTTAGCCTTAGAAAAAAAAACTCTAAAAAGCTTAAATTTATCACCTCAGCATTAAAACAGAATAGTTATGATTTTCAAAACAACCACAGCAGAAAGATTATAACGGAATAATAATAACAAAAAAACTTAATGATTTTGTCAACTTGCCAGATTTGTAAATTGATTGGCTGGGTCAGCAGTCAGTTTGTGAGTTCAGCCCAATCGAAGAGATGAAAATGAATCAGTTCATGATACTGGTCAGCTGGTCTCTTGATGTGATTGGCAAGTTCATTCATTGTGGGGTCATCAAAATTCTTGAATGCTTTTGAAAGTCTACTGTATCCTGTCATTGGCCTTTCTCCCTGAAAAATTCTTTTGGTTTATCACTCTAGTGGGATGCAGTCGAACAAATGTCTTCGCCGCAGCACGTTCAGATATCCCTGTGGACACCTGGTCGGCTGCTTTTTTGGGGTCATCTAAGGGGTCTGAGCCTCTGTCTGTTTTCCTTTTGTATGACCCCAATTCCAAAAGTTTAGGACTGTGTAGTATACACTACAGACCAAAATATTACGAACACCCTGCATTTTTCAGAATTTGGCTGGTTTTTCTTGACTTATATTTTCAGCAACAACATAAAACAGAATAACAAAGAAACACAAATCTTCACTAGAAATGCGCAAAATTATTAGCTAAGAGATATACAGTATATATTTAAATTTTAATTTGTACAAAGTACCCTCCCTTTGCCTTGATTACAGCCTGATGTATCCTAGGCAATCTTTTAAGGAGAGAACTTCCTGATAACTCATTCCGAGCTCTCAGGAGTTCCTTCATGAGTTCTTTGGAACTTGATGGGCTGACTGCTCAGTCAAGTTTATCCCACAGCAACTCAAGTTGAATTTCAAGATGTACAATTGTTAGTAAGCAACATTTTTAGTCAATACAAGTGTCCCTTTGGCATTTTTAGTGCCTTCATTGCTTTAAATGAACTTTAAGATGACATAAAACCAGCCAAATTCTGAAAAATTCAGGGTGTTCATAATATTTTGGCCTCTAATTAAATCGATACAAAAATAAATTAATTAATTAAAAAGAGTCATGAGAAAATTCCTCTACATATTTTCCAGTGTTCTTGGCTATATTTAATTGAAAACCATACAAATAAACAATTTTAAAAGTTTTTATCTAGTCTACTGATTTGATCAATCTCAATATACACTAACTCCAAGTTTGATGCCTGCAACACATTCCAGGAAAGCTGGGAAAACAGCAAAATAACACTGGGAAGGTTAAGGAATATTGAAAAAACACGTGGTTGGAACATTGCACAGGTAAAAAGGTATAAGTGCCCATGGCATGGATAACTTGTTGATATGTGAGGGCTCTCTCAATGCTGAAGCGTGTATATGAATGTTGCCACCTAGACAATGTTGTTTTCATGTGCATCCCTGCTTATTGTAGTTAGACAATGTCAAGCCACATTCAGCATGTGTAACAACAGCATCGCTTTGATGTCAAAGAGAGTGGATGCCTGACTGGCGTACCTTCAGTCATGACCTATTGCCTGTTAAAAATGTTGAAGCGTGAGCTGCAACAGCAGAGAGGCTAGACTGCTGAGCAGTTTCAGTATTATATCATGCAAGAATGGAGGAAGAAAATCCGGTTTCAAAACTGCAGCAATTATTGTCCTTTGTTCCTTAACGACTGTTGAGGAAAGAAAAGGTGCTAAACACGTGCTAAACAGTGACGGCTGGTGAACTGGAAATAGGAAAGCGGCGTGCCGTCAGGTTTTCTGAGGGCCCTCAGTATCCGCACCCTTTTCCCCTCGAACCCCCTCAAACTGTTCTCATTTTAGTTTGCCTGATTAACAATCAAACAATTTATCGACTGAACCACCAAGACCAGCACATGACCTATAATAAGAAATGATAATGAAAAAGTGAATGCCTATTGCCTATATTTATATAATTGATAGGGCGTTGTAAGGATGGCAATATAAATGCAAAAAATCCAAAACTTTTGCTGATTTCGCAGCATTTATTTTTGCCATCCTTACAATTGTCACCCAGCTCTGTATCGTGCCTAACAACGCTCTTTAGCCGTGATGTCATTCAGAATATAGAACGGATTCTCGTGGCTCATTGCTTAATGAGCCTCCCAAGCTAATTTATGCTAATCTGAGCCATTTCACGAGCTACATGAGCAAAGAATTTATAAAGCTATATTGATATTTCAAGTCACCATTTATGTGCGGAAGAAAACGCCTAATAATTTTGCGGGGTATTGTATAACAATGCTATCAAAATTAAATTTGACTGTCGTTCAAGCAATTAGTCCAAGCAACTGGTGCAAATGAGGAAAATTAAACTGCGAGAGGTTTAGGTTATTAAGTATTGAAAGGCGAGGTTTCTGAAGGCCTATGTAACTGCCGACGGATTGCCTCTGCAACAGGGGAAGCTCATACCCATCCCTTAAAAATAATGATTGGTCATGATCTGTTTTCAATCATTCATTTAAATTACCAATACAGAAACTCCAAAAACTCTCAACATTATCAGTTGTGGTCAGTTTTCATTAATAACGCATACCTGTCAACTCTCACGCATTCGGCGTGAGTTTATGTGGCATATTTACATTCCCCTGCTATAGCCAGCAATTATTCAATCAACGCATATGTAAGAGATTCTTGTGCGGAATTGAAGTCCTTGTGCACGTAGGTTTATCAGTTTCACGTACGTTACGGTGGATTTCACCACTAGTATTTGGAAACTGATTATGACTCCAGACTTCTCTTCTTTCTTTACTCAGGGGTTGGAAGCAATGCATGTGTTTCATTATTGTTTAAATTGTTTAAATGAAATAAGATCATTTGAAACGTCTTCATGCAATTCCATTGCTTCCAATGATCTTATTTCATTTAAACAATTTAAACGATCATGAAACCCATGCATTGCTGCCAACCCCTGAGTAAACAAAAGCGTGAGAAGTCCGGAGTCATAATCAATCTCCAATTACTAGTGGTGAAATTCACCATAACGCGCGTGAAACTGATAAACCTCCATGCACAAGGACTTCAATTCCACGCGAGAATCTCTTACATATGCATTGATTGAATAATTGCTGACTACAGCAAGGGAACGTAAATATGCCACTAAAACTAGCACCGAATGCGTGAGAGTTGACAGGTATGCATAATTTAATGAAAACTGACTACACCTGATACTGTTAAGAGTTTTCGGAGTTTCTGCCATGGTAATTTAAATGAATGATTAAAAACAGGTCAAGAAATAGGCTATTCGTGCTCACTTTAACTTAACAAGGAGAATTGGCGACATCTGATGGTCCTTAGGATTTTTGGAGTCAAGTAAAGTCAATTTTATTAAGACTGAAAACAGGTCATGACCAATCATTATTTTTAAGGGATGGTTTGAGCTTCCCCTATTGCCAGTTCACCAGCCACCACTGGTGCTAAACATACCCCTGTTCCAACATTTTTTGAGTTGGGGTTGTAGGATCTTGGCATGTTTTGATGATTTCTGCAATATCAGAATATCAGGTAACATGAACAGGTCAAAAGTATTTAACCTGTTTTGAGCAAGTTGGCCATTAAATCACCCTAGGGCTGACGGCACATTTTACCCAACTTCCACCATAAAAAAAAAAATAAATAAAAAATAAATAAATAACTGCTCAACCGCTTATACTGCCCTATATTACAATGCAACGTGTCACAATATGATCCTTAAAGGAGCCATGTCATGATTACTGCGCATGCTCAGAACATTGAAATCCGCCAGACAAGAAATCAAATGAAGTGAATCTACTCGACTACGAGTCAAAATCTGATTCCATTGTTGCTTATCCATTATTGTTTCGCATTGTGTTTATATATTTTAATTACTCGGGTATTAAACTTTTTATACTATAGAGTTTTCTCTGGAAATTTGAGGATTCAGATCTCTATTTTAACGCTTTAGCTGAAGGTTATGAAGAATGTTAGCTGGTTTGCCAAATGCCAATGAAAAGAAATCATAGAAGAAGAAACTTTCTCTCCTATGATGGTTATTGGTGGTTGGCAAACCAGCTTGTATTCTCCATATCCTTAGGCTTTGAATCTTGTATTTTCATAGAAAACTCCTCAATACTAAAAGCGTGAGGCTGCGTAACTCAAAGACATAAATACAATGCAATTATCTCGGCATTTTTGTTCATTTTTTATTTATCTTTCACTATTTTCAGGACCCTTTTTCTTCCTGATTTGACTGGTTCAAACAAACGTAGACCGTGCAGACCATAGGCATTTTCATGTGTTCTAAGTAGTTGCTCTCACTGATCTATACTATCTTACATTAGACTAGTGGCTGCCATTCATGTGGAAGACCTGCTTATCTATGATGTTATATGGAAGGAAGTTAAAATAAAGTAATCCTGGAAGCTTAGAAAGTAAACAAACTTTTATGACCTGTAGCCAACTACATGACTGGTTTCTGTAAAGACCCTCTTGCTCATGTTTTCATTTGCAGAACATGAGAGTCCGCACAGTGAAGGGACATGAATATCTCTGCAAATCAGGAGCCAGGTTTCTCGGAGCAATGGCGCAGAAGTTTCTGTTGGTGGATTGCCAGACAGTAATGTTTGGCTCATACAGGTATTTATATAACCTTCTTTAAGCCGCCGAAAAATCAAATGAATTTAAAATATACTGTCAAAATCTTACCTTTTCAAATGACTATTAAGTGATAAATGCTGTTTTTTCACTTGACAAATTACAACAAAAAGTTTGACATACTGTTCACAGTTTTGTTGTCAAACAATATGAATGCAAGATATGCCCCTAAAAAAATGCCTAGTGTCAGCGTATACATGATGCGTCCCAAAAGCTGCATGAAACACAGTTTTTCCCTTTTGTTGTTTGTTTGAGAGTGAGTGTTTGTGTGTGTGTGTGTGTGTTTGTGTGTTTGTGTTTGTGTGTGAGACGGAGAAGGAGAGGGAGTGAGTGAAGCCGGAATATGGCAAGATTCCCAAAAATGATGAGATTCAAGCTCATTGTGACATGAATGCATGCCTATGTTCTGCATGACTGTCATGCTATTCACCCCATCGCCCGTCTTTTTCATTTAGCTAAAAATTTCTTGTCATATCCTTGGACTTATTACCCTTTATAATGCAGAAATCACAGGACAATGCCCTCTCATCAATTTTTTTCTAAATGGCAGTAATTAATTATTTAGGCTTTGAAAAAAGGATTTCATTTCTTAAATTTAATAGATTGATTAAATTAATGTTCCATCATGGCTCCACTAGAGTGATTGCAGACATTTTGCACAGACATGTGTCATACAGATTAGTTACAGATGTTTGCCAGGTCAAGGGAAGGCAGAGATTTCTGCACTCCCTAGACATGAAGGGGAGTTGGGTTCAAGAACAGACACAATACAGCACCATATACAATCTTTCTCTTAGTTATGAGGTACTGACTGCATAAGCATAATCTCTCTCTCTCTCTCTCTCTTTCTCTCTCTCTCTCTCTCTCTCCCTCTTCCTCAGCTTCTCATGGTCATTTGAGAAAATCCACTTAAGTATGGTACAGGTGATCACGGGCCAGCTGGTGCAGCTGTACGATGAGGAGTTTCGGACTCTATACGCTCGGTCCACTGTTCCAACCGAGCTTTCTCCAACAGAGGGCCGGTCCAATGGGTCCGCCCCGGTGTCCGGGTTCAAGGCCCAGTGTGGCCAGGCCTTTGAGAGGAGTGACCATTTGCGACACACTCTCGACACTGTCTTCATGAGAGCCTGCGGAAAAGGGTTCAATGGAAAGATCTCCTCGGGAGACAAGGACGAGGACCCTCTGGCCAGAATGGCGCATGAGCCGAGGCCAATGTATGATCATGGAGTCAATGCTCGCGCTCACGCGCAACACCATCAACCCACTGATACACTCAGTTTCCTGAAGAGGCACAGTTATGCAGGGGAGAAGCAGGAAGCCTCTTTTACCCCCTACCATCCGAAGTATGTGGCCAGCAACTGGAATGTGGCCGGAGAGGGCGCTCTCTGGCACGGGACTTCTGGGAGAAATGAACACTTCTCCAGGGGTATAGGGGACCCCCTGAAGCCAGCCCAGCTGGGACAAGTTTACGAGAGAGGGAGTGCAAACTTGCGACAGTCCTTCCATGGCAATGACAAGCATGTTCTCTCCATGCAGCAGAACCTGCCGAGCCTGGACCGCACGACTAAGTCTTTCCTCCGCACCTGGCGGATCGAGTCGTACCTCAATAACAATGACTCTCCCCTGGGGGAGTCTACGGACTACCAGGATCAGTACGAGGCACTAGAGTCCAAGCCTAGCTCCTACATGTCCTCACGCCTGCGGTCCCCTATCATCTTGACGTCCACCATCCCTGAGCAACCTGAGACCAACACGAACTCACACAACTCCTCGACTGCAGGGGCCTTCAACACCCACACAAATACATCCTTCTACTCTTCTATGCAGTGGCAGCCAACATCGAAATTGGACAGCAGGACAAGGCAGGAAGAGTACATGCTGAAGAGGCGGAGCCTGCAGATTTTGGACGACCCCCAAAATAATCTGGGCTCCCCATTCAGAGATCCATTCCAAACCTCTTACGCCAGCCTGGGGCGGCCCAAGGGGACTCTCTCGCAGAAAACCCGGGATATCCTTCAAGAAGAGATGTTCAAACGCCACAGTGTGGCTGATCCCAGGATGAACATGCAGTACAGTAGTAAGGAAGAGCCTTTACCGAGGCATAGGTACGGTCTGGTAGGTCGGGGACAAGGTGACAGACGGATGTTGGATAATCATGGAGCTGGAATGCATCATCCTTCCAGCAACCTCAAAGAAGACCAGAGGTCCGCCTCGCACTCCAATGTAAAAGAGGCAGAGGGCAGGGGATTTCTGCCTCCCATGTGGCAAGAGCCACCCTCCAGGACTGTGTCAGTTTCAGCTCTCACTACCAGCGATAAGGATCCCCCTCAGAAATCTTCTCATCTGGACTCACCACGTTTCTTCAAAAAGAGCACCAAGAAAATAAAATCGCTGCTCAATATTCCAGAGAAAAAGGGTGGCTCGTCTCATAAATCTGAGTCAAACCCCAAAATGGATGGCAGCTCGGACACCCTGCTCTCTGAGGACCAAGGGCAAGTGGGGAGGAAGGAAAGGGGGGCTTACCCCTCGCTGAACGAAAATCACTTCACTCATGATGCAGGAAAGTCATCCACTCCGCGTTTTGGCACAGAGGATCTGGAACAAAACGGTGCCATGCCATGGCGTGAGGTACATTTGACCAGAGTAGGAAAACACCCCTCAAATCTAGGTACGGAGCCCAAGCCTAGAGGTCAGAGAGAGGACCAGCTGTACAGCCGGTATGAGCCTTTCAGTGCTTTGGAGAAGAAGCAGCCTCCTACAGATAACTTCAGAAAGATTTCCCTCAACGCACCAACTTCGGAAAGGTCCAGAAATCTTATCAATCAAACTAGAGGGAGCCCTCCTGGGGATCACTACGGCAGTGCAGGACCTCTCACACACACTTCCCATGACAATAAGCTAGGCCGGTTCATACAGCGTGTGGGGCATTTACTTCAGAAAAATAAGTAAGACACCAAATTACCCTGGACTACAGTGCTACCTTAAGGGCTACAATGGTGCTAATGGAGTTACACAGTTTCGTATCTATTTTAGGGAATGCATCGGGAGCTTTTCTTGATAAAAGCCATATAAATATATTTATTTTCTGCACTATTATTGTTTACATTGAGGAAAGAGCCATCCACCTCCCTGCTCCAAAATGTTTAAAAAGGAAAAATGTTCGCTCAAAAGTTGCACAGTCCATTGATTAGATCCTTTCTACAGTTGGCAGTGATTCTACTGCACGTACAATTTTGGGACACTGCCAAAAAGACTTGTACTCCCAGGTTTGACGGGATCATTTTAACATCTTATCTGTATATTTTAAGCTGCCATCAGTACTCTCTGCAGGATTTGAAGAGAATTATTTTCCTCTCTTGTGTTTGCTATGATGCCTGTGCAAGTTCTCTGTACAACTGGCCCCAGCTTAATTTCTGGAAAACTACCACAACACAAGATTTTAGGGTGGATGCGATATGGAATGAAATGATTCTCACAAAAATATCACTGAATGAAATTTGTTTTTTTTTTTTTTAATGAATTATAGATATAATTGCTGATTTGATTTAAGGACCCATTATTTAGTGTGGCTGGATAGCAGCCAAGATGTTACAATTCAGTCTGATACCATAACTCATATCCCTGATAACATCGACTTTTGGGCCACGCAGCATGTCATATTTAACTGGCAAAACACATGAGGGCCAAATCATGGCTGCATACATTTCTCTGTACCTTCAAAACTGGAGAGAATTTCTCCACTGCATCACCTCTGAAATTGAAACACTTGGCCCAGAAAACAGTTTTAACTTTTGGTGCACGTGTGGTATGTAACAGGCACATACGGCTTGGCAAAACACATGTGGGCCAAATCATGACCACATACATTCTGTTTCGCCATATTCATTAAATGGAGGGAATTTTTTTCTGGATCAGTTCTGAAATTGAGGCACCAGCCATACAGATATTCAGGATCAGGCCCAGCTATGAGCCGTATCAAATATTTGTATTTGCCTTACTCTTGGTAGAAGTCTGCCTTTGTTATGATTCATTATACTGTAGCTGTCATGCCCTTGTGATTTGGCCTGTCATCCACTTCCAAATGTGGGCCACACCATCACAGTTAATTTTGCCCTCATCCATGCCAAAAGAAATTTGCTATCAGGGATGATGTGACTCAATGCCGATTTGATATTGATACAATGAATTACCAGGGGATTACATACTGTACAAACAAATTACGTCACGGCAGTTGATTAACACATTTCAGCATACCATATGAGTGTTGTAATATGTCACTCTACATTATTGGCAAACTTCAGGTTACAAAATGAATCGAGTCAAATACAGAATTCACTTCAACATCCAAATCCAGTTTGGCAAAAATTTGGAAAGAAGACAGAGGAAAAGCAAATGGAAGCACTATGCACATATCCAGTGTGCTCTCATCACTTGCAAGTGTACTGTAGCATTTAATAAAGTGTTTTGCAAATGTGTTCAGAAAAATGTTATGTCATGAGACATATTACTTTTAACCCTTTGAGCGCCATAGGCAACTATGTTTGCACAATGGTGTAAGATATCAAAGTCAGATGCAGTTGAAAACCTGTCATGTGGCAACTTGTTTAAAAGAGCTCCCGCAGGGGAGCTCTTTTAAATAAGTTGACACATGATAGGTTTTCAACAGCTCAGGATAATTACATTCTTAATTCCTTGAAAATTTATTCAGCGCTCTAATGGTTAACTCTTTGCATTTAACCCTTAATGAAATCCATTCAAAACACAACATACAGTATGCAAATATGCATTTATAAGAATTGATGATGAATGCAAGATTTTGAGACAATGCATCTTTGAAATATTGTGAAGGATGCGTAAAAAATGTAATATGAACATAAAAAGTGGAAATAATTTTTGCTAAATGAGTAATGATCTCTGCACCTTCCCACAGGTAATAGCTCACATGAGCATAACACTATGTAACGCAAATTTTGTTCCTGGATAGTGTGTGTTATTTCTTTATTGCTTATGTTGTAAAGGAATAAAAAATGCTTATTGTTCCCTTCAAACCTTGCTATTGTGACCTGAGTAAGGAAATTTAAGAATTCACCCATTTTCTATGTAAAAACAGGCAAATTTGCACATTTTCATTTACATAAGGTTTGAATAAAACCAAATATGAATCAAATTTTATTTAATAAGTATAATATAAAATCTTCCTCCTCAAGGGAGCAAAACTTGTCTGTCTTACCTTCAAGAGGTTTTTTTTTTTTTTGCAGTGCTCGTAAGTAAAAAAGGTGTCCAGAGTTTGTGTTGATCCCTGACAGGCAGTCAAAATATACCTTGTAGGTTTCATGCATTTTAGCAGATACTGTCACAGAGTACTTTTTTGCTTGTGTTTCAATAAATTGGCCAAATATTTTGCAGAATGCATCTGGAGAGTGCTTGCCGCTTCTTGATGCCATCTCTGGAAAATTCAGATACAATATGTCCATGTGTTCACTTCGGCAGCTAAAACTAAACTGAGGTGGTGAGAGGTGAGCCGTTGTATATACAGAGTCAGTCAAAAAAAACTTTACACTTTTTAACAGGTCATTTTGTGATGGTGTAGCAATATACATGCATACAACATATTTTGTACTTTTGCCTTAGATCTTTCCACTGATATTGATACCAGTTACACCTCATTAGGTTTCAGACATGACTGCACAGAGGACAATTAAGGGACTCAAGTGAAATCTGACTTGTGCCAACTAACCAGGGCTGGATATGAAATTGACTGTGCATGTCAAAATGGGTTGCATAGTCATTTGAACTTAAAAACAGGCATATGAATCTTGCCCGTGCATTGGTCATAATGACCTGGCACTGCCAAGCATGGTGCGTCCACAGTTTACTCACAGGCAAAGGGCCTTCTTGGTCACTGAATATCATAGGACACGGAACGTTACAAATGTGCTGCGGAGTTTTCGGCGTCAGTTTCCTAATGTGCCATAAATGTTTTAAGTTGGCTTGAAACTTCACAGAGGGAATTCTGTTCTGTTTGCTTTGTATCAGATCCTGATCAGTTGCACAAGTGAAATTTCACTGAACTCCTTAAATTGTTCCACAGCAGTCATGGGTTTAATCTAACAAGGTGCAAACTGGTATCAAAAGAAGCAGAAAGAGCTGTTGAAAACGTACATGTAAAAAGATGTTGCATACATTGCTACAGAATATAATAATTGGACATTTAAAAAGTGTATAGTTTTTTTTTTACTCACTCTGTATATTACTATGGAAGGATCTAGAAAATTTTTTGAGGTTATTGAAATTCTTGTAAGTTCTACAACATCCTATGAAATGAAACTTGAAACTTCTTGGAAGTTGTACAACATTCTAGAAGGTTCTTGAAAATTCTTTTAAACTCTAGAAAATTCTCTATTAGCAAGTCAGCACTGAATCTACCTTTAATGTTTTGGAAAGTAGACAAATTTGAAAATTTCATTACCCAGGTCATAAAAGCAAAGTTTGAAAAGAAAATAGGTATTTTCCATTTACTTTAGATACAAGTAATTGTGAAATAACACTTTCTGCCCAGGAACAAGAAAAAGTCAAAATTTGTTACATAGTATAATAGAACAAGATAATTCATTTTATTGTGAAAAGTTGTGATCAGCCTGAACTTTTCCATTTTCAGTTTAAAAATAGTAATTTTCACGCAAAGAAAACGTGCTTTATATTTTGCCTGTATACCTTTATTTAAAATCTATGTAAAAATGTTGTAACCCTTTGTGATCAAGGAGGCAGTCATTTGCAAGTCCAATGATAAAAATGGCTGAGCAACAACAGAGGAGCTGAACACAGGTAAAAGTCTTTAAAGAATTGAACTTCAATTACTGTTTCTATAATATGTGCCAGTACTGTACATGGCTAAATGTAAGCTCCATTGGTTCACACACTGGAGACCCAGCACACATCCTGCAATATATCTTGCTTTTTGCTACCGCTCCGATAGGGAATTCCTATGGAGAATTGACTGTTTTCAATTTGTCAGGGTCAATGAGGGTAATATTTTTCAGCACCACACTTTAATTGCGCTGGTTTGAGGCAAATAATAATTGAATGGCAGTGGAATCAGACTTCAATACCTCTGTTACCTACCCGTGCAGTGCATCAAAAATAGTGGCATTGCAGACCAATGTCAGCATGCTGTCATTTTCATCTTGGGCTGATTGTCGCAATGTTGCTTGGAGTTGGCCTATTCATTGCTGAGACTTAGCACTTTATCATGGATGCGATGACTTAGGTGCCTAAAGTGGAGTCAGATTTATGTCAAAATTATTAAAGAAAGAATTGCACCTTTTAAATACAGTTTTGTGGCAAAATTTTTGAGCAATTAAAAAAATATTATAAAGAACATACTGATATCCAGAAGTAGTGGAGAAGCTGAAGAGCATTGAAACAAAAAGGGGATTATTTTTCACAATGCATGAGAAAACTGTTTCTTTCTACTTGATGAGATGTTTTATTTGACAACCTTGGAACAAATCTGACTCATATTTTACAGCAGACCAACAGCCAGCAGCAAAGCTTTTAAATCCTTGCCATACCTTAAATTGCAAGAAAAAATACGAAAATAAACACTGCATAAATTGACTGAGAAGAGATCATCATTTTGTTCTTAAAGCTGCAGTTGGTAACTTTGGAGAAGAGAGCAAGAGAGATTTTCATCATAAAAACCACTGCCCCTCCCTCACAGCTCCGTCTCTCCCTCCTGTAGCCCCACCCTCTGAGCTCATTCTTGAATTCAGTTCACCTGCGGTAGCTATACAGGAACACTCGAGGAGCTCCAGTATGTCTTATTGCAAAGTAAGAAATGCTGGTTATGACAAAAAGCAAATGTGACACATTTACAGGTTACTCGCAGACACTTACCACGCCATCTAAAAGTCATTGCAGTTGTGTTTAGTAATCAAAGGATGATAAAGAAACAAGACTGCATATCAGCCAAGCAAGTAAGTGAACTAATGTTATGTATATGAGACCGGCATTAGCTACTGAACCAAGTAACTAGCCGCACATATTACAAAAGCAACCTAGCAACGAATAACATAAAACTGTTTTTTTTTTTACATTATTAGAGTGTACAAGATGAGAGCCTTAGCTCCAGGAATAATGTGACTCCAGGTCCAACCACAGGACAAGGGAAGTGGGTTGACTACAAAAACACAAGCTTGTCTGCATCCCTGTACACTAAAGTCTGCTTCCCAGCTGCTGGACAGTGCTACTGATTGATCTGGCTTTTTGTGAACTGTTATTTTCACTGCCTCACTAGGCAAGGCTACGCAAAGCTACGATGCTACACCAGGCTATCAAACACATGTAGACACCGTTTATTAGAGTAGCTGTTTCTAAATATTGCCTGCCTTTGACCATTCTATCACTGATGGATTGCTTGTACATTATTACAACTGGAGCCCAATCACTGTAACTAAATAAATTTGCAGACCAATGCTAATGTAGAAGCATACTAACAAGGTACCTACTTACACAGTACCAGCAGATCTTCCAAACACCTGTGTCTGGTTGATGTGGGTCGTAATTATTACAACTAAACTCCTCTACCTTCTAGGTTGACTGCTTTTCTGCAAGTATCTTCTTCTTCTTTTCTGCTAATGTAGCAGTTATACAGTCTGTAATAATGGAGGAGCTGGAAGTGTAGATGAAGTGATTTTGATGTGTCTGGATTTTTATCCACCACACAGAGATCCAAATTTACTGTCGGATCACTTCAATAGCTGAAAGGGTATTATGACACATTTACCACAAATAAAAAAAAAATAAAAAAAAAACTCAAACATTGTTTCCAACTTCAACTTTAAATGTGCACTGTGCAAGTTTGTTTACTTTCACTCCTGTTGAACTCGAACTCAAACAAAACAGAGGTAGCCCGCCCCTCCCTCCCATAGTTCCCTCCTTCCCATGCTTCCATAACTGTCAACTCTTGTCGGTGATTGGCCGGAACGGTTTGTTATGTTATGGGGCACAGGTTTGTGTTTATTTGCAGTTTGAGACAGCCTGTGCCCCTTGTGTTCTTTTTACAGTGAATTTTTTATTATTATTATAATTGAGACAAAAATATAATCGTGCAGATAGTAAACAAACTTGCATAGTGCACCTTTAAGCTCCTCCAGGAACCAGGTAAAGGAGAGAGCATGTGCGAAAGAGGGGGGCTGGAACAGCGTGTGCACGAAAAGTGACAGACACTGCATTAGAAGCTCCTCTTGGCTCCAATCGGTTAATTTTGCTCAGGCGCTATCAGAGGCTCTGGGAGGAGAAACATTTACCTGATGTTTTTTTCAGATTATCGGTCTCATGTACTACTGTCAGGATAGAGTGAAAGTTTCAGCAAATGTGAAAAGAATTATTTTAATAAAAGTTACCGACTTAGGAAACAGTGGAACTCCTTCAGAAATCAATTGCAATTTTTTCAGTATTAAGATGCAGTTGAAGAAACATTTCAAATGCATAAAGAGAATAATCAGTTTGTCAAGCCTAATTAGACCAAATTTGATTACCCACTTAGTGGGCAATGGTGTGAAAGAGGACAGTTATTAGTACTGGTCATCACCTTGAAAAGTGTGAGGAATGATTTTGAAATTGTCTGATCATTCATTTAATGTCAGTTTAGCGTTGCAGCCATGTACCAGAAGAAATTGTAATCAAACTTGGGAGTGGCTGTTGTGCAGATTTGTTGGTTGAATCCATATTCCTGCACGCCACACTCAACCCTCAAAGGCCCTGGTCTCATGTACTGCTGATGCCATTATGTGAAGCCGGTCTGACCGAGGGGTTTGCGCATAATGCACGAGTGAGGGTCTTCAGACCGATTGCCATGCATAGTACCCTTTATGAGCCAAAAGTAATCTGCAAATGAATCAATGTCTGAAAATAACTACACACTCTGGCTATATAATTTATAAGATTATACAATGCAAGGCCATAAACCTAATCTTATTAATTATGATTTCTGCTGAATTAGTCACAATTAGTTCTAGAAAATCAAAATTTTCAGTTACTTTATGAAATGAGCCCTTAAGAACCATACTGGGCCAACCCATGTTGGGGAACTTTTGAGAAAATGGGACTTAAAGTTGCCAGCCTCCTGTGTCACCTAGAGTAACTGGGAACTAGAAACACTGCTTATGTTAAAAACTCATGATATGTTTATAAGAGGTTTTATGCCCTTCTGTTTCGTTTAAAATGTACCTCCTTCTGAAAGGAATCATCATCTTCTGATTAAACAAACTAATCATTATCTTACACTTCACCATCATCATCAATCATTTCATCAGTGAGATACCTAGCCGCCATGTCTGCAAATTAGGTTCTGGGATGGCCTATTATGGATAGTTCTAGGGGAAAATTTCAAAATTTTCATGTGGGTTACTCATTTGAAAAATTTTAGGACTACCTCAACTCTATTTTCGCCAAAAGTGCGGGATGGCCCGGTATGGTTCTTAGGGGCTCAAATTTAAGGCAGCAGATTTTCACAAATCAATGACCCGATAGACCCCAGGTATGAAATATGTGTATGCTCTTTTGTTCTCAAATGAGTTTATCAATAACCCAAGGCATAAGCAGGTTACTGTATAATATGTTTCTTATGTCCACAGCAGCAGACAGCTGGTGTTTTTATTGGCAAATATTTCCAGTCTGGGAAGGCTGCAGACACAATTACTCATAAATAATTCAACAGAATTTTTCAGAATATTTGATAAACATATCTAAACAATTAAAAATGATTCATGAAGAACAATAGATGCAAAGGCAAGCACAGCTTTCCCCTGATAGTTTCCAGCATGGGCGGATATTTCCTAGAGAAGAGCAGAGATGGGAGGAAAGAGGAAAGAATAAGTAATTCCTCAGTCCTCAGAATAACTATAAAGGAGATATGATAGATGGGACACTGCCATTGAGGAGATACATTTGTTCTCTTCCAACAGCGCCTAATTAAGAACTGTGTATACTGGCCAGTTGTCAGCCTACACCATTTTTTGAGGTAACTGGAACAAAATGATTACACTGACTGTTTAGGTTAACAGTGCATTCTGTAATTTTTGTTTCAAGTTTTTTTTTTTGTTTACTTAAAAGATAAAATTTTGTGTGATGGAACTTGAAGGTAAATGGCAAACTGAAAACACTGTCTTAAACTCTGTGATGTGTGTAGCCAAAGCTGCTTTTTTAAGAAAGGAAGCCCCTCTATTTTATCATGGTGTTTTTTTTTTTTTGTCTCATTTCAAGGCAGATAAATATAAACATTGCAGCTTAGGGAGCTGGGAGAGCTAGTTTTCATAAAACCAGATAATATTCTCCTGAAAATAGAGGAGAAGTTTGAAAGCAGTTATACAACCCATAAAGTCATTACTGAAGCATCATAACTAGAAATACCAGTATGAGGCATGAGTTGCCACTCTTCAGGTCACCACAATACAGATTTAATTGAATAAGCTAGACGCTACCTTTATCTGCAACAGATTTTTTTTTTTTTTTTTTTTTTTAACAATAGACGTTTTTCTTTGCTTGGGGAGATACTAAACGGGTCACTACGTTTATTGCTACAGTGTTTTCTCATAGATACTCAAAGCACCTTACAGTGATGCGGGGGATCTCACCTCAACTAATGTGTTGCTCCCCCCTGGGTGATGGATGGCTGCCATTTTGTGCCAGAACACTCACCACACATCAGCTGAGAGACAGAAGGACAATTTTCACAGCCAAATTACTGAAGGGGTAATTATGTGGCAGGCTGCGAGAGCCAAATTTGGAATTTAGCCAGAAGACAGGGAAAACTCCTACTCTTTTCTTTGACTCTCATGATTTTTAATGACCCCTGTAACTCAGGACCTTAGTTTATTGTCTGATCTTCTGATCTTCAGGAATGCTCAATTAAGAGCAAATAGTGATTTCCTTGTTTTCCACCTCCGTTATGAAATGGTTGCCAGTGAAACATCAGTGGCGGCTGGTGAACTGGCAATAGGGGAATCTCAAACCATCCTTAAAGAATAATGAATGGTCATGACCTGTTTTCAATCATTCATTTAAATTACCATTACAGAAAACTCTGAAAACTCTCAACATTATCAGGTGTGGTCAGTTTTCATTAAATAACGCACACCTGTCAACTCTCACACATTCGGCGTGAGTTTTAGTGGCATATTTACGTTCCCCTGCTGCAGTTAGCAATTATTCAATCAACGCGTATGTAAGAGAATTGAAGTCCTTATGCATGGAGGTTTTTCAGTTTCACGTGTGTTACAGTGGATTTCACTACTAGTATTTGGAAACCGATTATTACTCCGGACTTCTAACGCTTATCTGTACTCAGGGGTTGGAAGAAATGGAATTGCATAAAGACATTTCAAATGATCTTATTTCATTTAAACAATTTAAACGATCATGAAACACATGTATTGCTTCCAACCTCTGAGTAAAGAAAAGCGTGAGAAGTCCGGAGTCATAATCGGTTTCCATATTACTAAAGGTGTAATCCATCATAAAGCATGTGAAACTGATAAATCTCCAAGCACAAGGACTTCAATTCTGCGCGAGAATCTCTTACATACACGTCGATTGCTGACAACAGCAGGGGAATGTAAATATGCCACAAAACTCACGCCAAATGCATGACAGTTGAGAGGTATGCGTTATTAATGAAAACTGACCACACCTGATAATGTTCGGAACTTTCGGAGTTTCTGTAATGGTTATTTAAATGAATGATTGAAAACAGGTCATGTCCGATCATTATTTTTAAGGGATGGGTTTGAGCTTCCCCTATCGCCAGTTCACCAGCCGCCACTGGAAACATGTATCTCAAGCTCATGCCAGGTCACATTTATTTGTTTTTGCCAGCTTTGTCAGGGTATACCAGTTTTATGAAGCTAATTACAAGCTGTTTTTGATGTGACTGCTTCACGTGTGGATTGGTCATATTTTTATAGTGAATAGTATGGTTATTAGCGTCTGATCAAGCGTTCATCTATCCCTGGCGGTGAGCTTTGACTTGTCGGCACGGTTATTTATTTTTTGTGTAGTTTTGTTTGGCATTTGGTTGTATTGTTTGGTGTATGTTGTCATTATTTTTTGCCATTTTTTCCTCAATTTCGTCATTTTTGTGAGCAACACACCGACAATGTGTTGCTTAGCAAAGTGCTTCGGGTTACACCTTTCAAGCATGATAAAGACCCAGGGAACATAAATAATCAATTCTCTTATCTATCCATTTTGGACCTTGGAGGTATGCAGTTTACATCTAAAAAGTATTTTTGTGGATTTACAAATGATAAGTTTTCCTTTCCTACTGGCTGGATTTAAATTGGTTAGAACCTTTTCATCCCGTCACGTCATACTCGAGAAATTTTCCTAATTCCATTAGTTAGAAGCTCAACCAGTCACAGAATTAATATAAATCGCCCATCCTCCTGAATTAGTCACTGCAGCCATGCCCATATAGTCCGCAAGAAAGCTCTGAGGAGCCTATTTAGCTAGAGCTGTCGCAGTATTAATTTTTTCCTTACCACACTAATAGACCAGTTTGGCTTAAGCGAGATTTGGGTTGTACGCATGCTCTTTGCAGACTAGGTATGGCAGAAGATGCACAAACCGCATTGAAATAGTGGCGAATATTAAGTTCTTTCACTTTCCCCGTGGTAAAAGGCAGCGAAAAGCATGGATTTGGGCTATGAACAGGAAGAATTTTGCTCCAAAGAATCGTTCATGTGCAGCGTACATTTTGTGTCCAGATGGCCTGATTTTCTTGACCCTGCAGAATTCTGTATTCAACCTCCACCAGTATCGAATGAAATCAGTACTTTTTTCGGCTTATCTTAATGTTTGGGCACCTAGAGAAACATTTGGGTATGTAAAAACGTCAAGCGTACAGCCAGTCAAGAAAATTTATAGTTTAATTTTTAGAGTTTCTATACATGGTTGCAGCATATAACAGCGGCAGCCATGTCACTGATGACACACGGAATGCGCAGCATATGCATTCGCAATATTAAGTATGTTCTCACTAATAAAACCCCCCAAAATATATTGACACCCCATTTTAAAATCTTTCTGGCAAATAAAAACTGAAAAAAGTGGAGGTTGGATACAGAATTCTTTCCCCCTGACAATGTAGACTAAACGCGTTCAGTATTCTCCTACAAACTAAAACCATTGACTCCTTCTGTGCAAACCAGACTTGAAAAGCTACATTCGCAAGCTATTGTCAAGGTAAGTTCTCGACATTGTTATTTTCAGCACAAATGAGAATCTGAAATCAAATTTGTTGCGTTCACTCTAGCAGTAATGATGTTGTTTCGGTATGTCTTGGCTTTGTATCTTATATGTGAAGAGTTCATTTGCAAAAGCAGATAAAGGCTATTCTTAAAAGGAATAAACCAACAGCACTTTGATGAATATTCCTTTGACTACACAATCCAAAAACATCATTAAAGAAAAGTAAAAAATTTTGAGATATCTTTCTGAAATAACCCAACTCTAATTTGATTGCTATTCCATGACGGCACAATTAAAAAACATGATTTAGAAAAATAAATCAAAATGCACATAACTGTTTTTGCAAATGAACTCTTCATGTGTACCTGCGCTCTTATCTATATTGAGAAGAGGTTAGGATCATGAATGCTTGCCGGTTGTTTTGAACAGTGAGAATTTGTTGCAGAAATTAGAACCGAAATTAGAACCAACTATAAAGCCAATGGCTCGAACCATGTAGCCAAGTTGCTAATAAAGCTTGCCACCATGCAGTGGGAAATGTAGCTATCCAGATTAAAACAAATGTGAACCTAAGCAATTACAGAGTACCTAACTAGCTACAGTGGTTGGGCTCTACAGTTTGAGTAAACATCAATACTGACTAACTTGTCAGCAAACCAAGTGTCCCTAAATGGGGAACAGTAAGCAAACCTAAACTGCAGCAAGCTGATTGATAAGAAACTCGACTGTGGCAGCAGGAAAAGTTTCTCTGATTGCTGTCGATATTATAAGTCCCTCCCAATTTTCGACTATGACATTTCATTGAGGGAGAAGTGAAATTGATGAGCCCAGCGGTGTTCCAAAGGTTGAACTATTCCCAGCCGAGAGTGCCGTGGGAAAAAGCTGTGTGCTGAGGGCGTTCTGTATGCCAAGGACGTTGAGCGCTGTCAATGCTGAACTTCATAGTGCTTGCATTAATTGACGTGGACACATGCCCTATTCATCACGCAGCCAGATTGTGCATCCCTCAGTCCAGGCTCCAGTAGGCATTGAGAGGCTTTCCGGAGTAGGAGGAAGGAAAATTGATCAGGTAATTGTAGTTGTCTGGATACTGCATATCTGGAACATTATCTGATCCGGCTGACTTAGTACTTATGAAAAGCACACCTGATGCATTATAAGGGTCAATAATGTATAACCTATTAAGTTTTGAATTGAATTGGTGAATTTAATAAGGGTCCAACTCCACACTTTTCAACATGGAGTCGGGCCCTTATTGAATTCACCGACTCAATTATATGGCTCAATTTCTTTGGATGTAAAGCAAGCAGTGAACTCTGATAGCTTGAAATCGGCACTAGTGCCATTTATTTTCTCTCAGGCTTTTCCTGCCAAAATGGCTGCGTTAACAAAATGAGTCAGGTGAAGTCCTAAGCGCTATTCACGCACCTTGAGTCGAGAGATTGCTCTCCTCTCGCTTGTTAACGGTATCCTGTTTTTCCTCTGCCATACACAATGTACAGTGATCATGCGCTCTCCAAATCTCGTTTTTTCATGCTCTTGAACCCAAAAGGGTCTATTGGTGATGCCATTCAAATCGTTGCGGTAAGCGCTGCATTAAATAATTTAAATCTTTGATGTTTTAAAATAGTTGGTTCCTGTAGCCTATTCTCTATAGCTTCCGTAAACTAAATGTCTATCTTAATTCCAGTGTTGCCTATGAAGTCCATTTTTTCCGCAAGAATATTGGTCGGCATTGGCATGATTTGCATTTTGCGCATGAAGTGCAACAAGCTGGCGGCTAGAATTTTTCTAAATTTAACCCACTCTGTTGGCTTATTAGACAACCGCACGTTACCTTGAAATCCCATAGTTAAAAGAAATACTTTGAGCGATCATTGACTTTAACATTGCTTCGCAAATTCAGAAGTGGATATCCACTATTGCAGAATAAGGATATCCGTCTCCACTTAATAGAATGACTTTGAAAACGGCAAATCACTTACTGTAATGAATTTTGTTTCTTTAAACAACGAAGAACTGTCAAGTAGGCAGGCCTACGACTTCCACGAGGCTGTTCTTCTTAAAAGGAAGGGAAACATGCAACGAGCAGGCACTTAATACGGTAAGCATACACAGGAAACACGCTTACAAGAACAAAAAACAAATTGCTCATGGAACTAAATAACAGAAACAGTTGATAGGCCATTAAACATTTATCAAGACCTGGCACTGCAAAGTTAAGAAATTAAAATTCTCAAGAGCGTATTCAAGAATAAGGCCGCATTTGTAAATAATACTATGTCTAACCGGTTAAATTAAATTAAATGCTTTTCCGGTTTTATTTTATCACGGAGAAACTCTGAAGTAACGAAGCACCCAGCCGGTACCTCCCACAGCTGGGGTGCCTTTTGCTGCATCGTATAAGGGGCGATGAGTAGTCGTAAGTTGCGGTGATAGGTTTGACGTGTTCCCTTGGATGACGTTGATTTTCTTGCTGTAAATGGGGCACACTGCCTCATCCAAATTCTTTTGCCTTCCTTCTTCATTGGGCTCAAAGCTAAACTGTTCCCTAATAGGAGAAGTAAAGTTGGGTTTCGCCACAAGATCCATACTTTTAGCTCACCGATATTTTAATGACGCGAAAACTTTCCACTAAAAATTGCAAAGCACTCTCTAGTTGATGTGTTTCCACGGGAAAGCGGTGATCAGTCACAGTGCCACAGGGGAAAACATGAAACATAAAATCTTTTAGATTAGTTTAAATTTAAATTTAGTTTAAGTTCAAATTAGCGGGGGTGGGGGGCACACATGGTAAACCTGATGGATCCAGTACTGGTTCTAGCAGAATGATTTCATAAATAATTACACTGTGAACCATTCATAAAATGCAATTTTTTTTTTTGTTTGTTCCCCCCCAAAATGTTTCTAAAATGTGAGGCTTTAAAGCCCACCTGTTCCTTAAAATATTAGCTATGTAGGTATTGGCTGATGCGGCAGTAGCTATGGCAGCAACAGACTGTATGCAGAATGGCATACTACAACATTTGTGTAATAATAATAATAAACTGCAAATAAATAAATGCATATCTGTGCTTATTTTTATTATAACCTAATGCCATCATATGAAACTGTAATTTGAATGACTGAACATACAAAGAAAAGTCCACTAAGAGGTCCATTTGCGACCTAAACATGGTAATATATGGTGTTGATCTCTTGCTAGGAAACCTGGAAATGAAATGATCAATCCAATGTCTGGGTTATATAGGAATCACTTCTGGGTCATTCCATATCAATTCACACACCCTCCCCAGTGACATCTCTCAGATTTGACCAAAAAAAAAAAAAAAAATCTAAAATTAGTTTTTGACCCCAAATGAAGGAATCCTAAATTTCCCAGGGCCATAATGTTGAAATGACTAAAGGAATGAAGCTGAAATGTCAGATTCCTTCATTTGGGGTCAAAAACTAATTTTTGAATTTTTTCAGTCAAATCTGAGAGATGTCACCGGGGAAGTTTATGGAATCCGTGTGAATTGACATGGAATGCCCCTTTTACCTTTTCATCTTGAAGAAAAAGGCTTGAGTCTTTGATCCAATCCTGAAGGTCATGTCACTCAATAAGGCTCTGTGCCCTCTTCAAGAAGAGAGAATGGCCTGGGCAAAAGAGCCAAAATGTTTTTTCCTTGTGTCATTTGCGGCCACAAATTTCTTGCAAATTAACTTCTTGTCCAACAAGTCAAGTTTATCCTGATGGATATGGCAGTCAGCGATATGGTTAAGTCTGTTTTGAGTCACTGTAGAGTGGAGCCAAGTTTTGAGTCTGCAGGGTCTTGGAAACATAAACCTCCGTTGGATAGGACTTGAGACCTTATGAATTCGGGTGGGGCTGATATGGCTTTGTCCTCTTACAGTACTTGAATCTTCAGTGTCTCTCAACTCTCTGTCCCTGTTTCTGTCCTGCATGCTCTGAACTCCATGAAATGAAAAAGTTGCAATCTCACTGAAAGCTACAAGACTATACTCACTGCAAGCAAGCAATCCCATTTTTTTTTTTTTTTTTTTTTTTGGTGAAAGTTTGTGAAATATCTGCTCTGATTAATGTCAAGTTCACTCTCTCTCACCTGTTGGTCTGCTCCTCTCTATCCCTCTCTTTATCTGCCTGTTTCAACCATTTTATGTTCCTGCATGGCATTAATGTATTTACAACAAAGAACAACATTACATGACATAATGTGCAGTATCAGCACCGAACATGACCATTACAATGGCTACATGCAGTATTTAATAAGGTTTTGTCATACAGACTGAATCTTTTATTTTTAACATTTGTAAACAGCTGATTTGCAGATGCACAAATGGTCATACACTGTCACCTCTATGTTTACAGCATGACCTAACCCAACCCATTACAGCACAAGTTATCACTAAGCCAAGTCCTCTCCTTCTCCTGTCTCGAAGGTGCAGCCTTCCTGCTCCTAACTGTTTTGGCGAGAAACCGTTTCGTTGCTCTCGCTAATCTCAGCCAGTCGGAAACCATGAAAACCACCAATGGTGCTATTCAAAACTTATTGGTTGACTTAATCGTATTCATTGTTAAAGTTTGCTACGTTTCTGGCATGATAGACTCTAATTTACCTCATCCGGGCCATAGATGCACCAAAATGCTACAGACCTCAAATTCAACGGAGAGGTCTACCTATGAAATGCTCGGAGAAAGTGAGGGATGCTACCCACTATGTTGCGTTTTAAGCATAAACATCTGAAAATAAAATGTTTCAAAATAAAAGATTTTTCTCCGCCCGCTGTATATTTTTGGGTGGGACAAATACATATTTTATGCGTAAGTAATGCTGAACTAATGCATGAGTCATGGTGATTTAATGCATGAATTAACCCCTATCTAAAGATGTTGACGCCAGCAGGCATGGAGCTGGAAATTAATGCACACAGTTGCACTATTTTACCACTAGACGGCACTCCCAGATCAGTAATTGAATATTCACTGGGAAGCCGAGATTGAACACCGTTTAGAATATGGACGAGTTCACTCCCATCTCTGTTTTCCGGTAATTGCATGAATTAAACCCCTCAGCTAAGCCTGATGTGCAAACTGCTCAATACTCTAGCCCATATTATCTACCCAGCAGTTCAAAAAAAAATCTCTTGTGACAGTAAAAATCATTGTTCTCTGTAGCAACCACTTCAGCTACAGTGAGCCAATGGTATTCTAATTTGCAGTTAAGAAAAATCAGTTTTCTGAAGCAAAAATTTGACATGGTATTGATACTGTCATTCTACTATCAATTATAGTCATCTCATATCAAAAACACATAGTTCCCTACCGTGGATTTACATGTAGATTCCTCCATTGACAAATTCAGTGCTCCCTTATGTCCTCCTAGTTACTCATTTTGATAGCCTATTACTCAATGATTTACTTAGGCTCATCTGCGTATCTGCACACTTATAGTTCACGCCCATGTGAAACTTCCCCATAATTATGTATTGATTGACAAGTTTCTTATCCAATAACAGAGAAAATAAACTTTCCGCAGTAACTGAAAGACATTGATTGGACAATCAGAAATGTATACAAGCCGTTGCGTAACAGCAAGTTAGGTTTTGTTCTCTTGATGTTGCCCACAGTGGTGCATCTGAAAATGACGCAAAGTGTTCAGTAACATTTACAGGATTTAAATAAGGTACGGACATAGTCAATGGGAGTTATTCCGAATGACACAGGACTGGAGGGTTCCTTTTACTGGATACATCTGTGTCTGGAGGAGGGATTCAATGAAGAAATACTGCTACTGTGGTTGCATTTTGCCCAATGTGGCTTCTTGTTTTGGAATTTATACCATATTCAGCTAAATCAATTACCAAGGCTTTGGCTTGTTTAAAATGCCAGCAGCTGAAGCACTTTGGTAGACCCCCTGTTACGATCATTGCACCATTCTGTTCAATGTAGGGTAGAATATTGCCTGGTTTACCCTGATAGTGGAATGTCTGTTCTGTTAAAATAAGGTATATTTCAGATAGTACTGAGTTAGTGAGTTATATTTGTTTCTTATAAGGTGTGGAATGTGTTTATACAAGGTTGCAAGCTCGGAAGTGGGATCTGCTAGCTTTTCATTGCAGGGTGAATGTTTTGACCGTTAAATAAGCAGTTCCTTTAATGAGTATGTGTGCTGGCTTGTGGGGCTCTGAAGAAAAATGGACAAAATTCTAAATGTTATCATGGATAAAAGGCATGTTTTGTGTTTGGAGAGGTTACTGGTGACCACTGATGTCCAACTGCACCTATATTGATAAACTCATGCTAAATTTAACCAGAAAATCATTAGTTGATTTTAATTAATCATATTGAATTTCATGTGTCAAAAGGTGATTTGTGTTAAATATATGATTATTTTATTATTTGACAGTGCGCCATTTTGAGGGATCTTAGAGTTTGGGAATTTAATGCTCAGATGAATTATACTTGTGGTCAGGGAGTTTATGATCCCAGAAATGTATTGATTTAACCCCCAGCCATTTTTCAATTCTCAGTGTTATTCTTTTACAACTTCAATGCTGAATTTTCATGGAGATTTATTATATTTGCAGCCCTTTTTCTCTACCAAAATCATGAAAATAAACTGAAATACAATGAAATTCTAAATGCTTCAAGTGTCTTGACTCAGTTGAGCCATTCCTTTCCTCTCTGTAAAGCTGAAATCTTGAATTATAAAGCCTTAAATAAAGTAACAAATAAATAGCCAAATTTGGCCTCTGCCCAAAGGGGTTAATGCAGGATGTATCACGAATTCCTGTTGCTCACCATAACAAATGATGAAGGCATTATGACTTTTTGCGATTAATTCACTCTTAACAGATCATCAGTTAAGGGATGTTAATTCACAGCTACTTCATACATTGAGTATTACTTATTTTTGTGACTAAATTAGCTGGATTCTTTTTACACGAAAGTTTATTTCAGGATAATGCATCAGCTCAGCCTCTGAGCCTTTATTTCAAGACAGAAATGACTCTGTTCAAAACACCCGCCAACTTGCCAATCTGCGGCCATCTACTTTCATCTCATTTCACAGTACATTTTTACTGTGCTCAACAAGGGAAAACATATTTCAGCATCCCAAAACACCTCCAGTTGGAGAATATCAACATTTAATCAATATCAACCTATGGATTATTAGCCATGTCTGTGCGCAATTACATGGAGCCAATTAGTACCTACCCTTCAAAGGTACAACCCCATTTCCAAAATAGTTGGGACAAAATGTAAATTGTGAATAAAATCAAAATGCAATGACTTTCAGATCACATGAGCCAATATATTATTTACAGTAGAACATAAATAACATTTCAAATGTAGAAACTGAGACATTTTACACTTTTATCCACAAAATAAGCTTATTTCAGGTCTCAAAAAAGTTGGGACACAGGCAAAAAAGGGCTGAAAAAGCAATTGAATAAAATACTGGCTGGTGTGATTTGAAAGTCATTGCGGTTTGATTTTATTCACAATCTACACTTTGTCCCAACTATTTCGGTTGTATTAAATAGCAAACACAATCACCATCACTGAAATTGCTTTCAGGCTTAATAAGTCACTATGCATGTGCTAAAATTTTGTATTTGCATTTTCTCCTCCCATATTTTGCACACTAGGATAGGCACGCCCCTTATTACATATTCATTAGGGCCAAAAGTGCTAACTGCATAGAATGTGCAAATTTGCACACTTCAAAGGCGCAATTCTCAATGCACACCCTTAGTAGATGAGATTGCAGGTTACTTTGCGGGTGATATGGTATTTGCACGCGTCTCTATACACGCAAAAGCTTTAGTAGATCAGGCCCTAAATGTGCAAGTCACTTGTGACTCCGGAGGCGAGATGACAAATGTTGTGGCAAAATATCCTGGGTCGGTGCACGACTCTATTTTGAGGAACAGCAGTATCTTTTCAAAGTTGGGAGATGGCGAGTATGGCGATGGCTGGCTATTGGGTGAGTAATTCATATGTACTCTTTGCTGTATAAAATCATTTCCCTCATTGAAGAAAAAAACATATATTTCATATCATATTTTCTATGTGTTAAAGGTGATTTCCCCTACACCCCTTCCTCCTGACTCCGATACTTAACCCAACCACTCCAGGAGAGAATAGTTATAATATGGCCCATGTATGCACAAGGAGTATTGTGGAACGCACATTTGGCATGCTGAAAAGCCGGTTCCATTGTTTGGACCGGACAGGAGGAGCACTGCTATCCAGCCCAAGGAAAGTGGCCCAGATCTGCAGTATGTTCCCCAACATGGCATTACACTACGGGTTGGAGCAGAATGCCATTGAACTTGTGGCTGAAAATGACCATTACCACACTCATATCTACACACCCGCTCGCAATCCGGTGCTGCTGCGGATCGGCACTCCCGTTTAAACCCATTCATATCGACCTGAAAACATCGTATAAAAGTCATAAAATGTCCGCATCAAATCGGCGAGACCCATTCATATCGAAATCTCGCCACCCTATTAGTCGTCATGGTATCATTTTCCTAAACCGAAGCCTTGGCATGTGCTGGAAATTCCCTTTGCGTGATCACGCGCGATGCATTATGGGCATTGGAATAAAAAAAAATAAATAAATATATAAAACTGATACGTTCATTCATCAAACTGAGGGCGAATGACGCTGATCAGCAGTACACACACTTCCTGGACACCTGCGCCTTCGTTTGGCGCATGAGCGGAAAATTGTTCAACGAACGCTGACCATTTCCGCTCTGCTTGAGTAAATTTAATGGTGCTGAGCAGGAGTGCAATCATATCCCACTTAATCCGGCGCTGCTCCGGTGCTGCCCCGGAGCTCAACCACCTCCAGAGATGGTTTAAATTACTCCGGGGTAAACTACGCCGCAGTAAATTACTCTGCCGTAAATCAATGCACATCAAACTTTACCCCGGTGCTGCTCTGGAGCTGCTGCTGTGCTGATACGGAGTGAACTGTCAATCTGACAGGGGCTCATGAGACTCATGTGGAGCAACAAGGCAATGCTGCAGGATTACAGACGTGTGCCGCTGTGATTCAGAGTCATTCAGAGTATGCATTCATTTTATTTTCATTCAAAAATTTATTTCGCGCAGAAAACATGATCACACAGATATTTATAGCAAACGAAACATTCACAACCGCTGTTGCCAAAAGAACATTAAAGCTGATAATGTGTGTCCCGATTTTCCTCTTTTTGCAATACACACTACATTGTCAACTGTAACTTTCCTTATACACAGTGTAAGCATCACTCCTTCTGCGAGCTCCTGTCCTCCCTCTCCAATTCCTGGCAGCTCCAGTCCCCCAGCTCTGGGCCCGCTGAAAGACCTGACCACTGCCTGCACCCTGGCTCCGACTCCTCTCGCCAGCGTATTTATGGCCATTGTTAATCCAGACACGGCGCTGACCAGCTGCTTGGTGTGTGCACCAATGGCCCGAGTGTCCCGCCTGAGCGCTCGAGCCATATTGGACACAGCTCGCACCTCCCATGCGATGGATGATAGCCCATCATCGAGGGCTGCAGACTGTTTTTTTTTGTCCCTGCAGCAAACTGTGGTCAATATCGTCATATATGGGGTGCCTTTGAGGCTCCACACCAGATGATTTCAGCTGGTTTGAGGAGCAGGGAGGAGATAACCGAATTGGTGAAGAGTCTCCACATAAAAAAAGAGAATCATTTTTGTTAGTTTTAATTGTTAGGGCAGTATTCAGTTAAGCATTGTTACAAGAGGTACATTTACTTTTGATTTACTAAATAACAAATGACTAAATAAACTACATGTTTACGTGGGTAAAAGGTGTGTTTCTTAATGTGCGCCTACCTGGTTCAGCTATAGGCTCCACTGTGTCATATCCAGATATTCCCTTTACTTGTTCTTTGCAGAAAGACAGTTGTACCTGCTGCTCAGCATTCGTGAGAGGAATTTCTTCCGCCGGCCCCCCGCCTGTCTTATATGCAGAGCTTTTATTATATGACAGTTTTTCTTTTATTCTGTGCCTGAAGTCTTGCTACCTTCTTTTGACTTCCTCTGTTGTTCCTCTTGTTTTGCCCTCGGCGTTTACCTTCTCACAGATTCTGTTCCATATAGCATTTCTTTTTGTGATGTTAAGTTTCTTTGCTGGAGCTCATTCAGGTGTTTATTTGCTTCCTCCACAAGCACCTCCGACTCCATCAAGTAGAATTTTATTTTGCGTTTGTGTTCGTCCTTTTCCTCCAAACTGTCCATGGTAGAAATGGCTGCAGCACGCAAAGTCCTCGTTTAAATAATGCTGTTTGCTCCTGCAGTCAATTAGGCAATTACTCTTAATAGATCACCCGCAAAACGTATGCGAACCAAGGGCCTGCTGATCTACTAAGATCCCAGATAAAGAGCGCAAAATTGTGTGCTCGTGGTAACATTTTGCGCATTTGGTTTGCTTACGTTTTGCTGGTGATCTACTAAGAGTAATTGCCTGAATGACTGCTGGTGCAACAGCATTATTTAAACAGGGGTGTAGGAAGCAAATTCATATTGGTCCGGCGGACAGCACTGGGGGGATGGTATGAAAATTTTTTGAAACTGGGGATTGATTTGGTTAGCTGTGGTAACATCTAGACTCATCTTTAGCCTCAACAGTTTCATCTTTTGGGTGGCGTTTCTAGTCACGTGCACAACAGCAGATTAGTTCAGTCTGTGGTCTATAGTATGCACTTTCCAGTATTAGCAGTTTGAAGCATTTCATCCATGAACTTGATATAAACCTTTGAGACAGTGTTCAAGCAATGAATTGGAGGCTTATAGAATACCTTATAAATTGAGATATATAAAAGAAGGTGACGTCCATTGTAATGGTGTCAGGGTTATCCACCCATAGAAACTGACTGTCAGTTTCCTTATGTTCTTTTTGTCCTTTGCATTTTTACATTTACTGATTTATCTGATTTACCTTATTTATTTCATCCCATATAATGCAATTAGGCCACCTATCTAAGAAACAAATAATAAAACACTGACACAAGATTACCAAGAACGGGTAAATCCCGTCATAGGCTAATTCAGATATCATATTTGGACATGCAATACGCATGCAGGTAACGAACCCCTTACTCTAGAAATACGAAGTAAAAACAGAAGCTGCATTAATATTGTGCGGATTGAAATCTTACTGGGAACGTAGGGCAAAAACCAGGGCGTGCAGCTGATGATAACTGTATGAACTCGGAAGGGGGATACCCACAAACACAGTTCAGGATGAACTGTTTAAAATGTGTTAGCAGCAATTAGTTTTTAGCCTAGTAAATGAAAAGAGACAGGATTTCGTGAGCTTTCTTAGACGCACTTAGAATACACTGCTTCCGCACACAAGCCCCATCTCACTCGCGCCCTCCACCAAGCTTGGGGTCGCGTAAAAAATTATTTCTTTCGGACACGTGGCCCTTCTAAAAGCATTCGGTTTTCTGTGCGCACCCGTGATGGCCAGCAATTTGAAAAGGTCTGAGCGGCATACGCCAATCAGAGATGCCAGTCGGCGTTTGGTGGAGAATTTGTTATTAAAAAAAAAAAAAAAAAAATCAATTAAAAATTAAAATTAAAAAAATTGAAATTCATACAACGAAGTGCATTCAGATCAAGTAGTTAAATGCAAATACGGGGATAACGATAGTTTGCGCTGCTTAGGTCTGGTAAATAATCCATTACATTCGAATTAAAATAACATTGCACTCTGTGATTGTCTGTTGCAATGTGAGGATGGCAGTTTAACAATTTCAGGTGATCCTCGAGAGACTGACAGCCCTTCAAGCATAGTCTTTATCTCAGGGGCAAAACTGTCTAAATAAATGAGCAAAGCATCACGCTCGATGCAAATTGTATGCATTAAACAAGCGCGTGAGGTCACCAGCCAAAGTCCTGTAATTCTAAAATCGAGTGTAAATCAAGAACGTATAATAAATAAGAACGATTTTTTGCACTAGATCATCATTTATGAGAGTGTGCAGTGGCTTTAGAATCGCTGGCAAACACTAATGACGCTGGTCTCGCTGCAGTGCAATAATCTGATAGGTGATAAGCAGCTGGGATCGGCGAGACGGTCTACGGAGAGAGGGGAGGGGGAGGGGCGTATTCGGGAAAATATTGGTCCGGCGATCGCCGGGTCTGCCAGGCCGGTTCCTATGCCCATGTTAAATGAGGACTTGGCGTGCTGCAGCCATTTCCACCATGGACAGTTTGGAGGAGAAGGGGGAACGCAAAATAAAATTTGACTGGATTGAGTTGGAGATGCTTGTGGAGGAAGCAAATACATTGTTGTAAACGGACTGAATTTTACAGTTAAATTGTCTCCTTGTTATTTTAACTGTAAGTAGAGTCCTGCGCGCATTTAACTGTGGTTTACACTGAACACGCACTGAACTCTGTGGTAAACTTATTGTAAAATTACTGTTAACATAACTGGCAAAAAAGGTGCAAGTTTATTTATTTATTTATTTATTTATTTATTTATTGAACAATTTTATTGGTTTTTTTTTCAATATAAAGACAACACATGTCGAGGACATAAATATAAATAAAAGGAAAAAAATAATAATCATAAATATATATATATATATATATATATATATATATATATATACACACACACACATATATATATATATATATATATATATATATATATACATACATACATATATAAATACACATATGCACACACCCACATATACCTATACCTATACACATATACACACATATACAGACATACCCATACATACATACATACACATACATATATACACAAAAACATACACATAGACAAACATGCATATACATACATACATACACATTTACATATATAGACACATGCATATGCACAAAATTAGAATATAGGGAAGAAAAAAATTAATAATAATAAAAATAATAATTCAAAAAGATAAAATAAATCATACATGCACATTTGGAAAAAAAAAGGGGGTACTCCTCCAATTCAGCCCCATAATGCCTTATACAATTTACAGTACAACACCAGATGCATAATACAGTATTGCAAGTCTAAGACTTTGTTAGCCAAGTTACAAATGGGCCCCATGTGTGCTCATATTGGACCAGTCTGTCCATAAGTGAGTATGAGACCCTCTCACAGCTAGCCAGCTGAGCCATAGTAGTGGCCCACTCTTCAAAGGGAGGGGGACAAACTTTTTTCCAATGCCTTAAGAGTACTCGTTTGGCCGTTGTGATGGCTAGCATGACCCACCTCTTTTCAAAGGTGGAGAGGCCAGACTCCTTAAGTTCAGTTGTAGGACCCAACATAAACAACTTTACAGTGATAGGAAAATGCTTTTTAACAACTTCAAATAATACATGTTCAATATTATTCCACCAGAATTTTAGTGCTGGGTATGACCAAAGTATATGAGTAATAGAGGCTCCAAAACTTTTACATCTCCAACAACGATCATCAGGTATGAGATTCCACTTATACAATTTTTGTGGTGTCCAATGCCTCCTATGAATAATTTTCAGCTGAGTAAATTTATTTCCCATTTCCTTGTACATATTGTTTATGTTAGTTAAGCATGAATTCCACTCTTCTGGGGAAATATCCAGGCTCAGCTCGTTAGCCCATTGTTTTTGTAAAGGGTCAGATATCCATTCTTGTAGCATATTATAGATTTTTGGAGCCACTCCTTTTTGAGATAATGACCTAACCAGAGCTCCCCGACTGGATCGCCTGTCGGGCAAGTGAGGGGGGTTCCCAACCATTTAGATAAAGAACTTTGCAGTTGAATATATCTCCAAAATTGGTTTCGTTGGAGATTATACTTAGACGAAATTTGTTCAAAGCTTAAACATTTAGTACGTTCATCAAATAAATCTGATATGCAACTAATCCCCGCCTCATACCATTGCTTCCAGCAGACAGTCCTGCATCCAATTAAAATGTATTTATTATGCCACAGGGGGGCCCGGGGGGATTTGTAAAAGTCCCAGCGTCCTGCTCTATGCAATTTCACCCATAGACAGCTGGTATTGGAAATAACAGGGTGGTTGAATTTTGACTTATTGGTATTAAATAATTTGTTCCAGGGGGAAACTCCTCCACAGGCCTCAACCTCTAACTGAAGCCAGTCTGGGTGTACCTGCTTCTGCCTGCTAGTTATCCAGACACTCATATATTTTGTATTAAAGGCCCAGTGATAACACCTAAAATTTGGGAGGCCAAAGCCCCCCCTTGCTGTAGGGGCTTGCAATTTTTTTATACTTAAACGATGTTGAGCGTTACCCCAGAGAAATTCCAGTACTTGCCTGTCAATCTCTCTGAAGTAAGAATTGGAGATATTTAAAGGAATATGTGCCAAAATGTAATAGATAATAGGTGCAACCATCATTTTCAGTGAATTTATTTTACCCCATAAGGAAAGGTAGATCCTGGACCATTTAGCAAGGCTGGTTTTCATTTTCTGAAAGAGGGGTTTAAAGTTTTCCTGAACCATATCTTTATAACTAGGGGTTATTAGAATGCCAAGGTATTTAATACCCTTGGTAGACCATCTGAACCTCCACTGACTAAAAAGGGTAGCTGGACAATAGCCCGACAAGGGCAAGACCTCAGATTTGTCCCAATTAATACGATAACCTGATAATAAAGTAAAAGACTCGATACACTGTAACAAAGCAGGTATAGAAATATTAGGTTGAGTTAAAACCAACAACATGTCATCAGCATAAAGCAGTAGCTTATACGGATTGTTGCTGACAGTAACCCCATGTATAAGTGGGTCATTTCTTAATTTCTGAGCTAAGGGCTCTAGAGCCAAAATAAATAGCCCCGGGCTCAAGGGACAGCCCTGCCTTGTTGATCCATGTAGCCGAAACAAATCAGACAAAAGCCCATTTGTTAAGACACAAGCATAGGGAGTATCATAAAAGGTTCTTATCCAATTAATAACATTTTCCCAAAACCAAACCTCCTAAGTGTTTCAAAAAGATATTCCCATTCAACACAGTCAAAAGCTTAGGCTGCATCTAGTGACAGGGCAAAAGTTGGGGAACTTGAATTTTGGACAGCACATTGTAAGTTCACTAGCTTTCTAAGGATGTCAGAGCTGTGATGGTTGGGTATAAACCCTGTCTGATCCATACTGATGATGCTGTCAATAGCCCTCATCAATCTGTTAGAAATGACCTTTGCTAAAATTTTTTGGTCATTGTTAAGGAGTGAAATAGGACGGTTGCCACTGGGGTCTAAAGGGTCTTTTCCTTTTTTATGGATAAGGGAAATAATTGCAGTATGCATGGAGGACGGTAAAGAACCAACTTCATATGCCTCCTTAAATACTTGTAGTAATATGGGGCTAACAATATCTTCAAATTTCCTATAAAAATCGGCATCGCTATCTAGCCCGGGAGCTTTGCCCAGGGGTGTGTTTTTAATAACCTGGGAGATCTCTTCAATTTTTATTGGACCCTCTAAGTATTCTCTATTTTCATCAGAGAGTTGTGGAAGATTTAGGCCATTGAAAAAACTATCAAATTTCTGTTTGTCCAATGAACCTTGTGATGTATAAAGATCATTGTAGAAGGACTTAAACACCTCATGTATTTGCCTATTAGAAGTAGAAACAGCTCCATTAGACATCTGTATACCTGCTATATAATTCAAACTGTTTTTTTGCTTCAATCTATATGCTAGTAGACGGCCATTTTTTTCACCCATCTCCCACTAAGACTGTTTAATTCGAAAGAGAGCATATTCAGCCTTTCTGTGATATATTCTGTTTAAGTCATATTTGGTGGCAATTATCTCATTTAGAGTAGATCTGTTACTGTTCTTTGAATATGAAATTTCAAGTTTCTTGAGCTCACTCTCTAATTTGGCAGTATTCTCAGAGGCAGACTTTTTCTCAAAGGAAGCATAGGAGATTATCCTGCCTCTCAGATAGGCTTTAAGAGTATCCCACCAAATAGAGAGTGTGCAGTCTTCTTTTTATTAGTTTCTGTAAAAAAGGTTCTTTCATCTCTAATCATTTTAACAAAAGAGCTGTCTTTCAGCAAAGAAGTATTTAAGCGCCACCTACGGCTTTTAGTATCTTGAGACAATTTAGCAAGGCAAAGATAAACCGGTGCATGGTCTGAGATAACTATATTACCGATGTCAGAACTAAGAGTATTGGCCACTAATGATTGAAAAATTAAGAAAAAAATCAATCCTAGAATAGACATTATGAGGGGGTGAAAAAAAGAATAATCTCTCTCATTTGGGTGTATTAGTCTCCATATATCTTTCAATCCTAAATCAGTTGCCAATTGTCTTATTGCTGTAGCTGATCTTCCTTCAGTACTAAGTCTCGGCTGAGATCTATTAAAATCACCCCCCAATATTATTTGAATATTCCCCATTTCTAAAAGAATTTGTGCTAGACCATGAAAAAATTCAGGCCCGTCAGCATTGGGAGCATATATGTTACATAAAACCACAGGGGTGTCCATTAATTGCCCATGCACTAATATGTATCGGCCCTCAGAATCAGATATCACTTTGGTGTCATTAAAGTTAATTTTTTTACTTATTAGGATAGAAACCCCCCTACTTTTGCTAGAACCAGGGCTAGAAAACACTTTTCCTACCCAGGAGCGCTGGAGTTTTGCTGATTCCTTTTTGTTCAGGTGCGTCTCTTGGGCAAATGCAATATCTGCTTTTGATGACTTAAGGTATGCCAACACTTTCTTTTTCTTGATAACATGATTGAGCCCTTTAACATTCCAACTAACAAGCTTCAGATCTGCTATGTCAGACATTAAGACCAATATAAGCGAGGTGACAACATATCATAATGGTGTTAAGTCTCTGTAGATTATAAATGAGCGAATTGTAAGGAGAAACATGGAGGACATAAAAAATAACAATAAACCTAATAGGCAAACACCTCCCAGCCAAACCAAAGGAGCTGGGAAAAGATAAAATACACTTAACCATACCTAGTGACTTCAGGTCATTTGAACTCGACTTTCCGTCAAACTGACCATGTACATTATTAAGAACCCCTTTATCAAACATTCAAAATAATATGTACTCATTAGTACACCCTTTAGTAGTAAATAAAGAATAGAGCCTATCCATAACAATAGATAGCAGCTTTGAAATATATTAGCTAAATGGATAAAGAATCTTATTGACATTACTGTATGAAGATATTCAAAATTGTGTATTGATAGCTCTAATAGAATACAAAACAAAAATCTGATCCATAACACTCTCCAAAAGCCTTTAAAAGTTTAGGCTCATAATTAACAAAGCTTACAGCCAAAACTATGAACCAAATATTAATAATGATATCGTAATGTACCAGCAGGAAAAAAAAGGGGGGGAAAAAAAAGCAAAAACCGCTTTAGAAACTATTATATCACTCACATGCTGACATCACCGCTTTAGAAACTATTATATCGCTCATGTGCTGAAATCAGTCCTGGGCCAATCTTCTCTGGATAAATCCCGAAGCAGCCTCTGGTGTTTCAAACCTGTGCTTGGCTCCGTTCAGCTTGATCTCCAGTGTAGCAGAGAACCGGAGAGCGAACTCCACTCCCCTCTTCTTCAAATAGGCTTTTACTTGTTTAAAAGCCATCCTCTGCTCGTTGACGCGATGAGAATAATCTGAAAAAAACATAATCCTGGCTCCACGCCATGTGACCAGCCCCTTCTCCCGTGCGGCCCGTAGTATTTCTTCTTTCACCTGGAACCGGAGCATGTTGATTATAATTGGCCGTGGTCGGGCTCCCTCTCTCAGGTCACGTCTCGGCAGGGCTCCCGCTGGCACTCGGTGTGCTTGCTGTATCTCCAATGGTGTCTTGAACCGGTGCCCGAGCATTTCTGGAGTCTCTTTTTGTAAAAAGAGAATCATGTCCTTGTCTCTGTTCTCTGCCGACTCCGGCACACCAACTATTTTAATGTTACATCGGCGGCCTCTATTGTCCAAGTTGTCAACATGGTCTTGTAACTTTTGTATTTCCTCCTTCATAGCTTTCGTCTGGTTGTTAGACGTATCTACAGCGTCCTCCAGCACTCCAATCCGGTCTTCGGCCTCTCCAATGCGGGAGCTTAGGTTATCAAATTTCCCCTCCATTTCCTCAATTCTAGCTCTGATTTCTGTCGCCACCAGTTCAACGCTCTGCGTGGACTTACGAATCGCACGGATCTCTTTAGCCAGGAAACTCAGTGTTGGCTCATCTGCGTCCGGGGCTGAAGCCGACTCTGCCCCCGCCATTGTGTCATGAGGATTCGTGTTTTGGCTAGATTCCGAAAATTGGTTGTTAGGCTCTTTAGAACGCCCGATTCTCCGGCTCCTAGTCATGGAAAGGCTGTTGAACTTTGTTTAAAAAAAAAAAGGTCTCTAGAAGTAAAAGCGGGGTAATATCGTTCTTAATATCACTTTTAGGTCAAGTTTGGCGGAGCAACTCACTCAAGCTGCCATCTCCGTCAAGAGCACACGTGACTGTAAGTTTATAACAGTGCGTGCTCAGTGTTTGAGGGGGGAATAGTTTGCCAAGAGTACAGTCACTCGCTTCGATTACTCTTGGGAAGTGAGAAACTGCATAAAACTCGTGTTTGGTTTCATTCAGTGCTGTCCGTGTGGATGGAAACGGGACATTCTAAAACGCTTATGGTGAAAAAAGCTTAACGTAGCTTTATGCACCAAAACAGCGACTAATCAGCGCCAAATTCCTCTCGGGCCTTTTTGGTCAGGAGCACTTTTAAATTAAAATCAAAGACTGAGGAATTTGGTACTTACATCATGTTAAGCGGTATCCCCTCCATTGATGTGCATATGAGAAAAAAGCTGAACATAGTTTAATGTACTTAAACAGCGACAAATAATTGGGAAATTCCTTGCAAACATCTTCGGTTTTAATTTTTTGATTGAAGAAAGTGCTCCAGACGAGGAACGTCAGAGAGGCATTTGGTGATTTTTGGTCGCTGTTTCGGAACATGAAACCACGTTAAGCTTTTTCCTCATAATTCGCGTCAATGGAGGGAAAATGCTTAATGTGATAAAATGTCTGTTTTCTTCGGAATTTGGTTCTGATTTTTTCATAGGAGAAAGTGCTCTTGACAAGAAACGTCAGAGAAGAATTTGGTGATTATTGGTCACAGTTTCGGAACATTAAGCCACGTTAAGCTTTCTCCTTATAATGTGAGTCAATAGGAGGAAAAACGCTTAATGTGATCTAACGTCTGTTTTCTTCGGACTTCGTTTTTCATTTTTTATTGGAGAAAGCGCTCCTGACCAGAAATGCCCGAGAGGAATTTGGCGCTGATTGGTTGCTGTTTTGGTGCATTAAGCCACATTAAGCTTTTTTCACATTCAGCGTTTCAGAATGTCCCCCCGCTCTCGGCGTACTCGCTGCCTGTGTCCTCTCCTTGCGGCAATACTGGCAGCCACGTCTGTGCTCAATTACGTGGAGCCAATTAGTACCTACCCTTCAAAGGTATTAAATAGCAAACGCAATCACCCATATTCATTAGGGCCAAAAGTACTAACTGCATAGAATGTGCAAATTTGCACACTTCAAAGACGCAATCCTCAGTGCACACCCTTAGTAGATGAGATGTCAGGTTAATTTGCGGGTGATATGGCATTTGCACATGTTTCTATACACGCTAAGCTTTAGTAGATCAGGCCCCAAATGCGCAAAATGTTACCACAAGCATGCAATTTAGCGCTCTTTATCTGGGATCTTAGCCCTTAGTTGCTAATTAGGAAACGTTAATGGGAACAGGTTTGGAGAAGTAATACGCTTTAAGGCAAGGTGAGATCAGGGCTATAATCCCTCCAGTGGCAAGTCCCAGGAGGAAGAGGTTAAATTTATGGGGTATAAAATTAAATAAATTGTCTTGTTTTATTTTCATTTTAATATAGGTCAGAGATGATTTTAAAATGACTGCTTTATTTATCCGCATGTTCCATGCCATCCCAACCTTTTTTTTTATTTTTGGAAATCAGGATGAAGTTCAAGTAATTGAAAAGGGTTTCTTTGAGGAGAAAAGCTAAATGAGGCTTTTTGTCTGATACAGTTGTGCACAGTCTCAGTGTATCAGTGACTGATTAGAGGTAGGGAATTGGCCATGGAGACTGACAAAATGGCAGATGCGTTACTGAGGAAGAGAGTGCCCTTCAAAAGCACCATTCCATGTTCGCAGGAATCAAAGCACTTGTGAGTGCTTCAGTCATGCCCATTAAACCCACAACATGCAGAATAAGGCTGAGGAGACATTGTGAAACTGGCTAGAGTCTAGACAATTTTCGCGACTATTCATGTTGAAAGACGAACAGCCAATGAGGAAACGCCGAAACTCGACCGACTAATGGTGTAGCTTCATCACTTCATCACTGGTGCAACTTCATCACTCACGGCCAATTGATAGTATAACTTCATCACTCATTCATTTCATTAATTGAGCTGGCCGCTGCATTGGCTTTATGATTTTGCTCCACTTTCTCCATCACCATGTCCTGTTTGACCTAAAAGGATCATAGAGTCATAGACTGCTCACCAACATAAGGAATCAATACGCTGTGAGCTCCTGAATAATTGCCACCACTGACTGGAAATACACTTCAAATAGCATAAAAAATACACGATAACGTTATAGAAATAAACCAATAATGTCAACGTTTGAGAAATACAGAACTTTATTTATGTTTCAGTGGAACCAACTGAATTTTTTTTTTTTTTTTTTTTTTTTAATATAATGCAGCAGGCTCAATTAGATATCAACATTGCCCTCATGTAGTGCCACCATTTGCACTTATCTTTCAGAATGGAATAGAGCGACCTTCATTTCTCTCTTCAGCCCCTTACTCTCCCGCAGCTGTCACCAGCTCGGAAATGACTCTCAGATGTCGAGCCTCAGCTGATCACTATCTTTATTTAGACCCAAAAATGTAGGAATTCCAGACACTCAGAAAATTATTATTTCAAAAAGAAGGAATAAAAATAAAAAGCCTTCATTATGACATGGCTAAACAGTTTAAAAAGCTGACATGTTTCGACCTATACGGTCTTCATCAGGGCACCCGTGGTAGGCAAAGGACGTATTGAAAATTTAACATGAAACAAATGCGCATTTGTGACAGTGGTGCAAAGTTTCCTTTTTTTTTTTTTTTTTTGTTTTTGTCTTAACCCTTTGAGCGCTGAACACATTTTCAAGGAATTAAAAATGCCACATGATAGGTTTTCAACAGCATCTGGTTTTGATATCTTACATCATTGGGCAAATATAGTTGCCCAAGGCGCTGAAAGGGTTAATTCCAACATACCTTTAGTGAAATAGTATTTCCTTATAGAGCTTGACCTGTTTTAAATTTGTTGATTGAAAAATTATGTTTGAGTGAGTTATCTTTCCTCTAGAGTACCTTGCATGAGCCATCCCCTGTGGGGTTATTTTAATACTCAGCTGAAGGCCATGACACCTATGCTGTGTACAGGAAAGAAAAACACAATGTCAACACAGGTTAGCCATTTTACATTGAAAAAACTTTATGTATTTCTTTTTGTCAGACAGGTTAAGGAGTCAAATCCTCTTAAATGTGGTGGAAAGATTTCCTGAGGAATTAATCAAATTTGTGACGCTTTTTTGAAAACTTTTTTTAGCGCCTGTTTGCTGATTCTAATAACAACAAATATTAGGGTTACAGGTGAAACACTGAGGTAATGTTGCCTGTATTGATATGGAAGGCTTTCTAGCTGTTAATAGTTTTATTTCCCTTCCTAACTTTGCAGGATGGCTCTGCACCATCACTGTAAGAAAAAAAAATGTTTATTTATGAACCAGGAGCCTGCACTGTTATAAACTGACTGAATTTAACCGTTAAATGAACACATTGTTTTCTGGTTATTTTAACTATAAGTGGAGTCCTGTGCGCATTTAACTATGGTTTACGCTTGACATGCACAGAACTCTTTTGTAAACTTATTGTAAAATTACAGTTAAAATAACTAGCAAAAAAGGTGCAAGTTTATAACATTGTGCATATTGTCAAGGTATGAGCTCTGGCCTGCAACAGCTGATTAGCCCCAGACAGCTTTTTCCATCCCTTCTCTATATGAGGCCATTATGAGCCCAGTCTCATCCCGATGCGTCATATAGTGACACTACCTGACCAAGCATCGATATACGACGCAAAAAGAGACTTCTGGCGTGCTTACTTGACGCCAGTCTAAAACAAACCCTACCCCCTAAACCCCTAACCCAAACCTAAGCCCTAAGCATCAAATAAGGACACCAAAAGCCTCCTTTTGTGTCATACATTGATGCTCAGTCAGGTAGCGTCACTATATGACAAGTCGAAAATGAGAATGTGTTGCCATTATCGTGGCAAAACCATACGTAGCGCCATTAAAAATGCCATGGTGAAGGATGTACTGTATTTGCAGCAAATTTAAGAATCAATCGATTTTTATTGCTTTACCAGTGAGACACAGGTGGAAATAAAGAAAAGTGCGTGGTATTGTAATCCTGACGCGCGCCACGTGAACACGCCAAGCACTTCAATAACAACAAACACTGAGCTGTTTTTGATGTGTACAGTGACGCTTGACTTGTTCTCTTGGGTGTGGTCAGTAGCCTAGATAAAGCCAATAAAAAAATGAAAAATGCTACGGCATCAAGAAAATAGAACAGCTTATGACACTGGAGAGGAAAAAGAGCCATTGGCATGTTACGGGCAGATCTCAGCCAGCCGAGAGGCGGTGCGTCATCTGCACTGTCACCGGGCAACAATACATCAGCTGTCTATCCGAGAATGGAACACAGACACTGTCATTGACTGACCCCGCTTAGGGCAGCCAGGAGTGACTATGGTAGCTCAAGAGCGCCACATCTATTTACAGCCTGTATATGACAGACTCCGGACTGCAACCCAAACTGATCATGAGATGAGGGGTCAGAGACAATTGAGGGTGAGCGCAATTACCGTTTGATGCCGTCTACGTGAGCAAAACATGCGCGCACACGGGCCCTACAGAAAACCAATTTTTTGCCCATGTGTATTGACCACACCCAAAAGAACAAGTCAAGCTTAATGCTCAGACAATCTATAAATGCCAATGGAGGTATGTAGGTTGTATAAGAGTGTAGGCCTGAGCTCAGGGGGGAAAAAAAAAAGGTAGTTACAGACTAATTTCCTCAAGCACTAGCAGATAGTCACATGCATTTGCTGATTGCCATGGTGCATCAAAGTGCAGCAAATATCACCTGTACAAGGAATGCCACTTGAGAGGCCTGTCTTAGTTGTAACTGATGACTTGGAGGACAATACTTGGACTTTCAGCCATCAATACACATAGGCAATTACAGATCTGTGTACGCATTTACAGAACTGTGCATGCATTTACAGATTGTCTGGGCATTAAGAAATCTTAACACTTTCAAATTTGAATACATATTTGAAGATTTTATTACAGATTTACTGATCTAATTATGCTCACACAAATTCTGAACACACATTTGCAGATTCATGTACACATTCACAAATCTCAGAATGCATTTACAGATTCTTTCACACAAGTCTTATTGGGAACATATGGATTAAGATACAATTATACAACCATTAACATACATTTGCTAATTGTTCTGCTACATTAATGGCCACAAACCACTTGAGCTTTTTGTTAGTCTGTCACTGGAGTGTCAGGTTTCTGTTGAGGGTTTTTGCAACACCCTTTGCTAGAGAAACAACCTCAAAGTCGCAGAGGTCATTTTAAAGTCCTTTCTGTGAAATGAACACTTCAGTTACTTTCCGACAGACTAACTTGAGTACATATGGATGTGAAAATTAATGACTGCATATGATTCCACCCCTTTTTCCTTGATTGCAATACATCATTAATAATCAAAACTAAAAGAACCATCTAGGTTTATAGAGTTGTGTGCAAAATTTCTCTTGATTTGTTTTTTTTTTTTTTTAAAAAAAAAAAAACAACTTCTTTGTGAACTATGCTTAGTATCTCCTTAGCCTTTATGTGGGAGCATATGAAGCAGTCATGTTTTCAGTTACCACTGCTTACACTATAGGTTAACACACTCAGAGCCCGGGTGGGAGAACTCATATCCAAGTTTTGGCATCGCCATTTCCGACAATGAAGTTTGGGAGATGTTTGCTCACAGTTAGATGATGGGACCACATGCCCCATATGTCCAAAGGTTGGATTTAGTTTCAGCCTGGTTTGTGTTTGATGATTACCTGTAATTGTTGTTACCATGAACTAAAGAAATTGAATTGATATATGCAAAATCAGGTTATTATTGTATAATATATTATAATAAAATGACATTCCTTGAGTATCGAACTAGAGCTCTACATTATGAAGACTGTATGAGTATGAATGTGGAACCTTGTGCATTTTTCAGCATTTGTTTCAAGAATTTGTGAATACATTATTTATTTGTTGCTAATGTAAACTATTTTTCCTAGCTCCAGATAGAAAACCAGGATTACTCTAAATGTTGGTTTCCCGGGTGGATGGCATTATGACTGTGACACTGGATGCTTTGGTCTCGTGAGGAAGTAAAGCTCGAGGACATGTGTGATTGAGCTGTTGTTGCTGAAAACTATGACCAGAAATACCTGCTTTCACACCCTAAGGGCTCCAAGCCTCAAGAAGTTAGTGACGATTGCCCATAATTGTAGCCCCCGAACGAACTCAGATGGCTACTATGGATTCACGTGTGTCATCTCCGCCGCCACCGCGTCTGTAGACACTTTCTTGTGGACGCTCTACAGGCTGTAATTTTTCACCAATTTCTTTCATATTTGGTATGGACAGGTGTTGTACCTCACAAATGACACCTATCGATTTTGGTTGCCGTGGCGACAGTAGTGGCCAAATAATATGCAAATTATTTGAAAAACACAGCAATTTCCTTGTGGAAGCAGTACAGGCTGCAATTTTTGACCAATTACTTTCATATTTGGTATGGACATGTGTTACACTTCACTTATGACACCTATCGATTTTGGTTGCCATGGCGACAGTATCGGCCGAATAATATGCAAATTAGTGACAAAGATTAGACAAAGATGTAAAGATTATACAAAGCAGAGAAAATGTTGATTTCTGCTCGCGGAGACATCTCATGCGTCATCAGAGAGGCACCGGATAAACCATGCACATAAGAAGCATATACCAGTAGTTGTGAAGTACAAGCGCATTTTACACAAAGTAGAATATGTAGCCTTGATGGTTGTCGTGTTTCCTGTTATTTATATCGACCAGTATTGGTTTCTGAGGGAGACTTGGAGAGACAGAAGAAAAGGGAGATGGAGCTAGCCCAACAGAAACCAAAACAACTATGTTAGCAAATGAAGTACATTTTTAAATTAGTGACAAAACAGAGATTTCCTTGTGGACGCTGTACAGGCTGCAATTTTTGACTGAGTACTTTCATATTTGGTATGGACATGTGTTACTCTTCACTTATGACCATAGGCGCCATTTCTGGGGGGGCATTGGGTCTTTTGCACCTCCAAAGTTAAGGTTGGGGGTGCAAAAAACCCTGCAATATTAAAACCTCAAGTTTTTGCAGTTCGTCTGCCCCGTTCAGTTCAAGCTACTGATTAAGGTAATGCGGGAACTTTAAAAAAAAAAAAAAAAAGGCTAATAAACTAAGTTGCAAGCCCTCTACATTGCAGTTGCAGGTTTAGATGCTGAATCCATATTGGAATTAATATTCATGTCCAGAAAATGTGTGTCCTAGATTCGTTGCCGTGGCCTACTCTAAAAAAAAAAAAAAAAATCTGATAGGGAATAACACATCGTCTTTAGCTGCTGTTGCAGCCAAGCAAATCAGGAAGATTGTAACAGAATGTGGGCATCCGTCCTGCAATTTACTGAGCTGGGGTTGTTTCCCAAAAGCATTGCTATTAGCTAACTTTCAGCAACTTCCATAGTCCGGTTCAAACCAAGGTTTTAGGAAACGTACCCCTAAACGGTTACTTTCAATGTACCTTGGTTCATTTTAATGCTTTCGCGTACGTGAATACGTTAATAATATGCAATCGCCTTAATGAAAAGTGTTCCCCACTTCCATATGAGCGCAGGCACGAAAAACGGTATAATGACATTTCTCCCAGAAATGCAAAAATTGCGCTGGCCGCTCGCCACGTTCGCCAATGCAAACAAAATAATGTTGTGGCGAAGAAATTTTGCGGTGAATAAGCCACGCTGGCGAAGGCCAAAACAATAAAAAAAAAAGAGGCGATATAATCCTACGTTACGGTGATCTTCTAAATTTTGTCGGAAATGAAACGTATAAAAAACATCCCTGCTGTTATCACACATAGCTAATCATCCTGAAATCTTCGCACTGAACCGTAGACTACTCTAACATTCAGGTTTACAATGAGCAGCGCGCTTAGCCAATCAGACAGCTGGGAGCCAAAATTATTCTCTTTGGGGGAATGTAGCGAACTGAGACCAACAGCAACAGTATATACATTTGTCGTATTGTGAAGCCAGAAAAGCCGCTCAGCTAAATCAAGATCATGTACAGCGAGCACCTCATGATTTCTTTCGGGGAAATCCTCCCCCTTCAAATGAGCCTCAAGCTTCAGAGCAGCCGTACGACAGAAACGAGAAACGGCTATTCAGCCCAAATGGTTCCAGGATTTTCCATGGCTGGAGCAATCCAAGAATGTCGACGGGCCACGGAAGCTCTGCTGCGTTTGGTGTGAAGAAGTTGGCCAGAACAGTATATTCGCCAAGGCATTCAGAAAAGTGACAATATTGCGGAGCACGAGCGTGTTAACGACAACTAAGTTACTTGTTCTGTAACGAAACATGCTCATGTAATGTCATGACAATAATCCACGGGCCTGCAAGAGTTAATGAAGTAGGCTTAGTCAGTTCGCTGGAGTTTGACAGTGCATTACGTGACCTAGAACGGTGCGCACTTATTTGGGTAATTCAGTGATTATAGTAACCGATAATATTTTGCTAACCAATGTCCGCCTGCCATTGTTTGTAAAATAACAGCTGATGGGTGCTGTATGGAGTTTGGATGATGGAGCCTGACTAAACAAAAATTAAAAACAAAATAAATTTCAATTCAGACCCTTTTCCCTTTTCCGCTGCCGAATCGTTAACCCTCCTTTTTTGGCTTTTCTTTCATTTTTACACGGCCCATCTTTATTTCTGGCTGAAAAAATTAAATAATAAACAAGGAAACTGTCCTGACAAGAATATGCATCTCAGCGGTGCGGTAAAGTTAGAAAGATATTCATTGATTCGGACTTCCGGGATCAATACGTCTGAAGCCAAACGTTTTCAAAACACAAATGATGCCTCTGTCCCATCGTGATAGCATAGACTACGAGCTACAAGGACCAAAACCCCGCTTTGTACAAAATAAGCTGTCCTCCGAGCTGGACGGATAACATTGATCTATATGCGCAGCCGGAAGTCGGGCGACTGCGCAGGGACCATCTGCAAATTGCAATACAAGAGCAAGACGCTGCAAGCGAAAATCAATAACTCCACTGTTGCTTATGACATCTATCAATTTTTGTGGTCATGGCGACAGTATTGGCTGAGCAGTGCACAAAAAGGGGAGAAGCGGGCTTTCGGGGGCTACACCCAAGCAGTCGCAGCTGACGCAGCTGTCTAGTTATCCATATTTTTCTGAAATATTTAGGACTGAAGCAACTTCAGAGCTAGCCACATGCTGAGGTCACAAAAACAAGAAAAGAAATTTTATGTTGCCGGATAGTTGCCCTTGTCATCATGAAGTGCCCCTGATGTCCATCAACATGAGCCAGGGCGAGTGGCAAGTCCATGACACTGTAGTGACCTCTATGACTTTTGGTCCGCTGTTCCAGAATAATACTTTCTCTATTTGATAGTCCCTGTTTATAAAATGCTTTGAATTGCGTGACCCTAACATACACCATAATTCATTTTTTTTATCACCAAATATGAATCTCATGGAGGATGCAGGAAATTCCAAACTAAGTTTGTCACCATTCTCTAATACCAAGAAAAAACTGAAAAATGATTTTGATCATTTTGAGAGCCCTTATTGAGTATAGTTTGGAAAGAAAATTAAATTTGATTGTTTGGATGACAATTGTTCACTTTTTCTCAGTAAATAGTTTAATTATTCACATTTTTGCACTGAAGTAGATTAGCCTATCCCCTGTGTGTCATTGATGAGCTTCTCTGAAAATGTCAGGAAAATAACATATACAAGCAAGTTGCCTATGACATTGCCTGTGTTGTTGATTCACAAACTCCTGTGTAAAACAGAATTACTGTTTTGATAAAAGATTTTGACATATTAACTCAAAATTATGCCATCGTGTCTTCAATCATAAATCAGGGAGGGGATGCAACACAACATCTCCTTGGACATACTGACATTTCACATTTGTGGACACAAAGTTCCATGCCAGGTAATTTAATTGATTTATAGAGACATCAGGACCTGTATCACACATTGCTCTCTTCTTTCAGAGCTGCACTGTTTAGGATAATATGTCTGAATATTCTCAGTGTCAGTATATGCAATATTATGACTTTACTTTTAAGATAAGATAAGATAAACCTTTATTAGTCCCACAAGGGGAAATTCCAGGTTTACAGCAGCAGTAAATACACAGAAGAAATAAAAAGTAGAAATATAAAAAAAGAAAGCTACGAATTAAATAAAATAAATATGAATATATAAAAACGTAAAAACGGTATTTACAGCTGTTTTTTGTGCATGTATGATATATTGCAGTTGGTGATTAAGCTATTATACATATAGATATGGTTTATTGCACTCAAGAGAGGTTTTTGTTGTAGAGTCTAACGGCTGCAGGAAGGAAGGGCCTGCGATACCTCTCTGTCACACACTTCAGGTGGAGCATCCTGTCCCTTATGGAGCTCCTCAGTGCAGTGAGTGTGTGTTGGAGGGGGTGGGAGTCTTTGTCCAGCATGGAGGACAGCTTAGCTATAGTCCTCCTCTCCACCACCTCCTCCACAGGTTCAAGAGGGCATCCCAGGACAGAGCTGGACTTCTTTATAAGTTTGTCTAGACTCTTTCTGTCAGCTGCTGTGATGCTGCTCCCCCAGCAGACAACTCCGTAGAAAATTGCAGAGGCCACAACAGAGTCATAGAAGGTCTTCAGGAGTGCCCCCCACACCCCAAAAGACCTCAGCCTCCTCAGCAGATGCAGTCTGCACAGTCCTTTTTTATAAAGTGCGGTTTATCACAGATCAAGTAGGGCACTAGACGGCTTGGTGGGTTTGGGCTCATAGACAGGGAAAGAATGCAAATATCTCCAAATATTTGCAAGTCGCAAAGGTGATAACTCCATCTCACTGTCTTAACCCACCTATTATGTTCCGGGTCAATCCGACCCGACTCAATGTTCAATGTCTCTAAAAACATGGTTAACATACTTTTTTCAGCTAGATTTTTTTCCTAACTTTACGGGTAAAACATGAATTTAACTAAAAAAAAAATATATTATTTGATGTTCCGTTCACATGTTGTAAACATTGGTGTTATTTGGGTCATTTTGACCCCAGGATCAATTATTTCATAAAATCATCATTTTGATCTCATTTTTGTAATGCTGCCTAAGACTGGGGGCATGTTCAAATTAATTTCTCATTCAGTTCACATTTGGTCTCATTCATTTTGCAGTAATCATGTAAAATCGATGCTTGAGGATGGGGGAGTCGTATTTTATTTACTTGGTTATTAAAATGGCTAGTAGAAAGGCATAACTGAGCTGAGAGGAGACTGGGTAACACTTTCAGTTACAAACATCTTATGTAGTTTTTCACTGAGGCGATCAAACTGACCTCAAACCAAAAATGGATTATTAATTTGAAGATAATACAAGGGTTAATCTGCTGACTGATGGTCTTCTGCATTACGTACAGAGGAAATTGACTGACCTACTTTTCCACAGCAATACAACCTGTTCAAACTCAGAGCTGGTTATTCAATGTAACAATTGTGCTAATTGGTTGAATTTTTTTGAATTTTATATGTTCTGGAGTTCAGCTGGACACGAACAAATAGGTCAACATAAGTGTATTAATCTATATATTTACAGAGGTGCTGTTCCTGTAAAGATTAGACAAAGGAGAGAAAATATTAATTTCCGCTCACGGAGACATCGCATGCGTCATCAGCGAGGCACAGGATAAACCATGCACAGAAGAAGCATATACCAGTAGTTATGAAGAGTGGAATTTTAGGTTCCACTTACAAATAAATTTTGCACAAAGTAGAATATGTAGCTTTTGTTAGCAACTGAAGTAAATTTGTGAATTTCATGAATATTGTAAAAAGGTTAAAAACATTAGCCAAGAATATTGCAAATATGTTATACTTACCTCTCCGAATGTTATAAAGGAATACAATCCTGTAGGCTGGGTGAGTGACAAAGAAACATGAAATGAAGCACTTTATCAAAGCTGCTACAATGTCTTTATCTGTTCTCTAGACACATTCTCTTGAAAAAGTGACTACTCCGCCAAGCTGATGTAGTTCTACAAGCTAACAGACAAGTTCAATGTGTTTATATAAGAATATACGTATGGTAATTACACCTATCTGTGCAGTTTTTCTCCGTTGCTTTTGTACATTTCTCAAATCAGAACTTCATTTCTTAAAATTACTTGTTCAATCTCCACATCATATCATCACTAATGCACATCATAAAAGCAGATTCTTATTCTTTCGAGCTATTTGCAAATGCTTTGGGACATTCATGCAAATGACTGTGTACAATTATATGCTGCTTCCTACACTGTCAAACAATTGTCTCATTATGTCAAAACATTTTGTCCTGTTTCCTTTTGAATAGTCTTACCCTCCTCCCAAATTGATGAAATTGCTCTTACATGAATCTTGGCTTTCACCAGCACCAAGGGAAAGTCTGAAGTATTAGAAGAACCCATGATCAACCGATCTCTAAATTGCTCAGACCTGCATCAATTGAACCTTCATTAGACAAGCTCATGAAATACACTGAGCACAAAACAGTGCTACTATTTTTGAAAAAGGAAGAACAAGAATTTCAACAGTTTGAACAAGCAGGAAGAAGAAGGTGAAGAGGAGATGTAAGTATGTGTGGTGAAAAGATAGCGAGGCAAAACCAAGGAAGAGGTAGAAGGAACATTCCTGATGAAATTAGGACCACACTTGTGGACCACATTATAAATCATGGCCTTACAGTGGCTGAAGCTGGTTAAAGGGTGCAGCTGAAAGTTGAGAGACAACATTTTGTACAGAGAACAAGTACATAATCCCATGTGCAATTTACTACAAACCCCAATTCCAATGAAGTTGGGATGTTGTGTAAAATGTGAATAAAAACAGAATACAATGACTTGCAAATCCTTTTCGACCTATATTCAGTTACGTACACTACAAGGACAAGCTATTTCAAACTGATAAACTTTATTATTTTTTTGGAAATATTCACTCATTTTGAATTTGATGCCTGCAACACGTTCCAGAAAAGCTGGGACAGGGGCAACAAAAGACTGGGAAAGTTGAGGAATGCTCAAAAAACACCTGTTTGGAACATTCCACAGGTGAACAGGTTAACTGGAAACAGGTGAATTTCATGATTAGGTATAAAAGGAGCATCCGCGAAAGGCTCAGTTGTTCACAAGCAAGAATGGGGCGAGGTTCACCACTTTGTGAACAACTGCATGAGCAAATAGTCCAACAGTGTAAGAAGACAGTTTCTCAATGTGCAATTGCAAGGAATTTAGGGATTTCATCATCAACAGTACATAATATCATCAAAAGATTCAGAAAATCCGGAGGGATCTCCACACGTAAGCGGCAAGGCCGAAAATCAACATTGAACACCCGTGACCGTCGGTCCCTCAGGCGGCACTGCATTAAAAACAGACATCATTCTGTAAATGATATTATCATGTGGGCTCAGGAACACTTTGGAAAACCATTGTCAGTTACAGTTTTTCTCAGTCACTTTGGTACATTTCTCAGATCAGAATTGAAATTCTCAAAACTACTTGTTCAATCTTCACATCATTGTGTCACTTGTGCACATCAAAAAAGCAGTTTCTCATTTCTTTAAACAAGTTGCAAATGCTTTGGTGCATCCATGCAAGTGATTATGTACAATTCTCTGCTGTTTCCTACATTATCAATTGCTTATGTCATGTTGATCAAAATGTATTATAATGGGTCTTTGTAGAATAGTCTCACCCCCCACAACATTTTGGCATTAGTTCATCGCATAAGTCTTTCCATGCAAAATTGTTGAACAAGATGTCATAATATGTCAAGCATATTTCTATACGTTTCCATGAGACTTTCTTTTCTAAATCTATCCTGAATTGGTAAATTGCTCCCAGGTGAATCTTGACTTTCTCTAACGAAGGGAAATGTGCAAAGCATTAGATCAACCAATGATCAACCAGTTTTCTGAAATAGCTCAAAGTTGCATCTCATGAACCATCAACTGGCAAGTATATACAGTATATAGCCAGAGCACAACACAATGTTACAATGTCTGTCATTGGAAGGACAAGGAAATGGATGGGGTCAACAGCCAGAGAGAAGAAGAAGAGGAGGAGGAGTGAGGCTGCGTGGCGGAGGAGTTGGGAGGCAAAACAGAGGAAGAGGCAGAGGAGGCCGAGGACATGTGCGCGTTCCTGATGAGACAAGAGCCACACTTGAAGACCACGTTCTCAATCATGGGTTTAAAATGGCCGAGGCCGGTCAAAGGGTGCAGCCAAATGTTGGGAGAACAACTGTGTCCTCAATCATTCAGACTTTTCGTCGACAGAACAGGTATGTAATCTAACAATAGGCACTGTACTGTAATACTGCATACTTTCTGTAATGCTTCATACAATATTACAGTATTCCACTTGCATTTTACAATATACAGTAAGTATACTTTATACAGTGACATCTTATATTACTCAATTTTGTGTTTTGCATTACTATATTTTTTTCCACATAGGACTGCAAGACAACCTCACAGGGCTGACAGAGGGCCCCTTTTAACACCTGAACAGGCGGAGGCTATTTGCACCATGGTTGTAGAAAACAATGCCATAAGACTAAGGGAGAAAAATAGTGCCATTATAGAGGACAACAACATCTTTGAAAACATCCAAACAGTCAGCATCTCAACCATTGACAGGGTGCTGAAAAGACACCAAATGAATGTGAAGCAGCTGTACACTGTTCCATTTGAAAGAAATGGTGAAAGAGTGAAGGAGCTGCGCTACCAGTATATGTACAGGTAAAACATGTATGAGCATGCAGTAACTGTACCTCACAGTAAACAGTACAACATCGTATAGTGATATACAGTACACTAAGTGAAACCTTTACACATTTGCTATGGCTGTAGAAAAGAAGATGCAATATGCGCTGTATACATTTGATGTAACTGTATCTTGTCCAAAATGAAAATGCATGTAATTCATAAAACTCATTTTGTGTCTTCTGGATATAGCGTATAATGGAACTGGAAGCAAGTGAACAACCGCACAACTTCATCTGCATGGATGAGGCTGGCTTCAACCTAACGAAACGCACAAGGCGTGGTCGAAATATCATCGACCACAGAGCTACAGTTGATGTGCCAGGCCAACGGGGCAGGAACATAACCATGGGTGCTGCCATCTCTGAGAATGGTGTGCTAACGCATATTCCCATTATTGGGCCATACAGTACAGAGCGTCTTGTCACCTTTTTAGACACTCTCTACAAGGATCTCATCCCTGAACAAGAGAGGGGTCAGATTGGAGATGACTTGTCAAAGTACGTGATAGTTTGGGACAATGTCAGTTTCCATCCCTCCAACATCAGGCAATAGTTTGCGACCCACAACAGGATGCTGATGGAGTTCCTCTCACCCTACTCCCCATTCCTTAACCCCATTGAGGAATTTTTCTCAGCATGGAGATGGAAAGTATATGATCGCCAGCCACATACACAGATGACCCTTCTGGCTGCCATGGATGCAGCGTGTGATGACATCACAGCAGATGCCTGCAGAGGCTGGATAAGACACTCTAAAAGATTCTTTCCATGCTGCATCGCAAGAGAAGACATTCGTTGTGATGTGGATGAGAATTTGTGGCCCAACAGACAGGAACGTCAGGAGGTGTAGGAAGACTGCACTGTAATTCCTACAGCACTGCATGTACAGTTTTCCCTAAGGAGATTGTCCTATGCTCACCTTTTTACTTTTGTTTTTTTCTTTGTGCTGTGCAGTGCTGTCTTTTCCTTTCTGTATCTCGATGACATGGTCTGTCAACAAATTACAGTACAAACAGTAAAAGCGTAAATGTGAATCTTGTCCAGTCTCTTGCAATCAATTTCCCACATACACTGGGGTGTAACTTACAATTTACAATAATTGTCATCAAAACTTTAGCCATAGTTTACATCAGAACATCCCTCCAGAGTACACTGTTATATTGACAACATGACTAAGCAATTTGACTGTCTTATCCGTTCACAATGACACAAGGACTTGTCATTCTGATGGCACTGACATGTTCATTGACACAGATAATTACTTTTGAGAGATGAACTAAGGATTTTGAGCAAGAGATTGGCTTTTGCAGGTAATCCACGGTGTTTTGCTATTTGTACGAATTGTTCTGAGAAATGCACTTACTGTTTTGCAAATGTCGAGGATGATTCGAGAAATGTACCAAAGCGACTGAGAAAAACTGTAATCAGCTGAAACATTTTATTCACTGTGACACTGGCCGTCTAAAAATAAAAAGTCACTGTTTGGACATAAATTTACAAATGCTATGATTGGATCATTGATTGGAACTTGTATTTTGTTTAAGGATAGCGATCATGTGAAGTCATTTACAAAACCCAAAACCAGTGAAGTTGGCACGTTGTGTAAATCGTAAATAAAAACAGAATACAATGATTTGCAAATCCTTTTCAACCTATATTCAATTGAATACACTGCAAAGGCAAGTTACTTAATGAGAACAGGTAAACTTTTGTAATTTTTTGCAAATATTAGCTCATTTGGAATTTGATGCCTGCAACATGTTTCAAAAAAGCTGGCACAAGTGGCAAAAAAGACTGAGAGAGTTGAGGAATGCTCATCAAACACTTATTTGGAACATCCCACAGGTGAACGGGCTAATTGGGAACAGGTGGGTGCCATGATTGGGTATAAAAGCAGCTTCCCTGAAATGCTCAGTCATTCGCAAACAAGGATGGGGCGAGGGTCACCACTTAGTGAACAAATGCGTGAGCTGATTGTCGAACAGTTTAAAAAACAACATTCCTCAACGAGCTATTGCAAGAAATTTAGGATTTCATCATCTACGGTCCGTAATATCGCCAAAAGGTTCAGAGAATCTGGAGAAATCACTGCACGTAGTTTACAAGGCCGAAAACCAAAATTGAATGCCCGTGACCTTCGATCCCTCAGGCGGTACTGCATCAAAACCGACATCAGTGTGTAAAGGACATCACCACATGGGCTCAGGAACACTTCAGAAAACCACTGTCAGTAACTACAGTTCGTCGCTACATCTGCAAGTGCAAGTTAAAACTCTACAATGCAAATTAAAGCCATTTATCAACAGCACCCAGAACGCCGCCGGCTTTGGGCCCAAGCTCATCTAAGATGGACTGATGCAAAGTGGAAAAGTGTTCTGTGGTCTGACGAGTCCACATTTCAAATTGTTTTTGGAAACTGTGGACGCCGTGTCCTCCGGACCAAAGAGGAAAAGAACCATCCGGACTGTTATAGGCGCAAAGTTCAAAAGCCAGCATCTGTGATGGTATGGGGGTGTATTAGTGCCCAAGGCATGGGCAACTTACACATATGTGAAGGCACCATTAATGCTGAAAGGTACATACAGGTTTTGGAGCAACATATGTTGCCATCCAAGCAACGCTTTTTCTTGGACGCCCCTGCTTATTTCAGCAAGACAATGCCAAGCCACATTCTGCACGTGTTACAACAGCATGGCCCGTGTAAAAGAGTGCGGGTACTAGACTGGCCTGCCTGTAGTCCAGACATGGCGATTATGAAGCAAAAAATACGACAACGGAGACCCCGGACTGTTGAACAACTTAAGCTGTACATCAAGCAAGAATGGGAAAGAGTTCCACCTGAAAAGCTTCAAAATTGGTCTCCTCAGTTCCCAAACGTTTACTGAGTGTCGTTAAAAGGAAAGGTGATGTAACACAGTGGTAAAAAGGCCCCTGTGCCAACTTTTTTGCAATGTGTTGCTGCCTTTAAATTCTAAGTTAATGATTATTTGTAAAAAAAAAAAAATAAAGTTTCTCAGTTTGAACATTAAACACTTGTCTTTTGCAGTGTATTCAATTGAATATAAGTTGAAAAGGATTTGCAAATCATTGTATTCTGTTTTTATCTACGATTTACATAACGTGCCAACTTCACTGGTTTTGGGTTTTGTATCATCACATAGGTGTTTGGCTCCTTTTAAATCATAACTGAAATCAACCAAATGGCCCTGATGATAGGTTTACATACCCTTGAATGTTTGACCTTGTTACATAGACACAAGGTGACACACTCAGGTTTAAATGGCTATTAAGGGTTCCACACTTGTGGCTTTTTAAATTGTAACTACTGTCTTTGTGTAGTAATTGAGTTTGTTCGCTCCCGAGTGGAAGCACTAATCTGGCAAGACACTGAGCCATGGGGAGCGGAAAAGCACTGTCTAAGGACCATCGTAACAAGGTAGCTCAACGTTGTAAAGATGGAAAAGGATATGAAAAGATATCCAAAGACTTTAAAATGCCAGTCAGTACTGTTCAGTCCATGATTTAGAGGTGGGAAATTGGGGTTATGTTGATACCAAGCCAAGGTCAGGTAGGCCAAGAAAGATTTCAGCCCAAACTGCCAGGAGAATTGTTTGAGACACAAAGAAAAATCCACAAGCGACCTCAATAGAAATACAGGATGCTCTGGAAAGAGATGGTGTGGTCCTTTCAAGGAGCACAATGAGGTGGTACTTGAACAACAATGAGCTGCATGGTCGAGTTGCTAGAAGGAAGCCATTAATAGTGCCAATCCAACAAAAAAGCCTGACTAAAATATGCCAGACAGCACCTTGACCTACACTTTATTGTCCCTGAGGGGAAATTCTTTTCCACAGACTGTACACATAAACTCCACATGGTAAAACAACAACAACATTGTACAAAATGAAAACAGAACATGACATGACATACTCAGCGGGGCCTGCTGTTTAGGGCAGCTATGACTGCGGGAATCAGGCAATGCGTATGATAGCCTTGTTATTGAGTTCAGTGAGGTTGGGTGTGGGTAGACTGATGATTTTTGCAGCAGTGCTGGTTATGCGTGTGAGTTTAGTCCCGTATTTAACAGACAGCATATCAAGGGTTTAGAGCACAATGGTGATATGTCCAAATTTTGTGATTTTGAGATTTTTACATCCTGTCACACATTTCTATCAGCTAATTCTTGGAGCACAATAATTATATGTCCATGTGCCTCAGTTTTAAACAGAATTCACATTTTCATTTTGTGGTATGTCCAACAAAATCTGCTTATATGAATTAAACATTGATATTTTGATGAATAAACATGAATAGCATTACAGAATCATCTGTCTTCCATTGCAAACAAACTTAACACAATGGTGATAGATTGAAGTTATGTCACATCAAGTGCTAGAATTGTTGGAGCATGGAGGTGACATGTCCATTTTGGCAATTTTGGCCATGATGTCGTAGTACCACACTTATGAAAACTTACATGTTCAGTATACTTCTGAAACATGCAGTAAAAGAGTGACTGACATAAAAATGATGTAAATGATGTACCCAGGCATGGCAATCTTCCGTGGATCCACGGATTTCCGTCGTTTTTAATCTAATCTCGGTTGCACAATTCCGTGGTTCGCAGTACTCGGGCAGAAATGCGAGGTGCAGACAGACACGTGTTATTGTTAACATTTTGATGAAACACGGAAATTTTTTGCGATTAAAGATGGAACTACTTTTAACTTTGCATTCGTTTGACTCCCCCAGCATCAAAACTTCACCAGCGCACCCCCCCCGTGATCTGCAAGTCCAAGCATGGGACATGAACAGGAAAGGAAAGCATCGGTGATGTCGCCGTACCACATGTCCAAGATGTTTTCCCCTCTGGTGGGAATGTTCACATATTGTTGAAATAATGGTGATACAAAAGTCCAGACTGCAGGTGTTAAAATCCCCCAATATAAACAGCAAAGCACCGGGATACTTCCCCAGCATAGCATTAGCATTCTGGGCTATCAGCTCTGTAGCTACCTTGATGTCAGCACTCGGGCAACATAAACACAGCTGACCACAACAGTAGGGAATTCCCGGGGCAGGTAGTAGGGGCGGATGGACAGAGTCAGCATCTCCAGGTGAGGTGTGCACAGCTTATGGTGAACTTTGATGTTATTTAGCCCATTTGTGATTGATGTATAGACAGACCCCACCACCCCAAGTTTTAGCCGATTGCCCCGTTCTGTCTGACATGATGACGGTGAAGTTGTCCAGGCTCACCTTGGTGTTGGAGACTGACTCGTTCAGCCACGTCTCCAACAGGGCGATGACACACATGTCCCTGAAAGCCCTTTCCAGTTGGCACCTGGCATGTAGCAGATCCATTTTCTTGCAGAGTGAACAGACATTTGACAGAATGATGGAGGGGAGAGGGGGTTTGAATGGACCTTTTCTTAATCTACTGCGAAAGCCTCCGCGTCTTTCTCTTTTCCTCAGATGGAGCTCCGATGGCAGGACCCCAGCAGGCTTGATGTTAGTCAGTGGCGAGGATCGCTGTAACAGGAGCTCATCATGGCAATGGGTGAATACCTGGTGTCCGTCAGATGTGCGAGACTACTGCAGATCAGCCAGGTAATGACAAGCAGAATTATGATTGCTTTGTAACTGCAGATCATGCTTAAAGCAGAGTGAGTCCACATGAAACTCTTGACAATACACGCCTAACGCAAAAAAAAAAAAAAAAAAAAAAAACAAGGTAAAGTAAGGAGTCAAACTGATTACAGTCCGTGCTGTGGCAGCAGAGCAAGCGCCATCTTTGGTTCCGAGAGGATTTTCTGTGAGGACCTACCTCACAGCTTCTGGAATATTGTCATTTGAAGAGATGAGACCACAATAGAACTTTATGGTCACAGCCATAAGCACTATTGGAGAGCAGTCAACACCATATCCACTGTAAAGCATGGTGGTGGCTCTGATGTTTTGGGGGTGTGTGAGCTCTAAAGGCACAGAATCTTGTAAAAATTGATTGCAAGATGAATGCAGCATGCTATCAGAAAATACTGGCAGACAATTAGCATTCTTCAGCACAAAGCTGCACATGGGATGCACTTGGACTTTCCAGCATGACAATGATCTGAAGCACAAGGTCAAGTTGACCCTCCAGTGGTTACAGAAGAGGAAGGTAAAGGTTCTGGAGTGGCCATCAGTCTCCTGAACTCATTCATCAAGCTGCATTGGGGAGATCTCAAACATGCAGTTCATGCATGACAACCAAAGAATTTGCTGGAGCTGGAGGCATTTTGGAAGGAAGAATGGGCAGCTATACCACCTGAGAGAATTAGGGGCCTCATTGAAAACTATCACAAAAGACTGCACGCTGTTATTGATACTGAAGGGGGCGATACATAGTATTAAAACTAAGGGTATGCACACTTTTGAACAGGGTTCATTTCATTTTGTCCCCTTATTGGCATGTTTTATTTGATGGTTGTGCCATTCTATGACCTACAGTTGGATATGAATCCAATAGGAAATAAAAGAAATGTTTTGCCTGGCCAATCATCTTTTTTAAAAAAAAAAAAAAGTTACTGTGGCGAGGGCTATAAAAGAAGATTTTGGGGAAATGGAGTCAAACTCCACCTGAGGAATCTCATCCCAGGAATTAAGATCTAACCTTAAATATAAGATGTTACAATAAAGGAGGAACACAGACTCCTTAGTGAAAAAGACAGACGGGTTTCAAAATAACCAAAAGTTTTATTAAAAAAATTTGGGGAAAAAAAAAAAAATGCAGGGACTGGAAACTGCTGAGGAAAGAGAAAAAACAGAATTAACCAAGAAAACTACAAACCAATATGGCAAATAAAAAATTTTTCATCAATACACTAAAAGGCCTCAAGACCAGTAAAACAGCCACACACACACACACACACCCACAAAAAAAAAAACACACACACACACACACACACACACACACACACACAAAACCAGTCCAACCCAAAAGCAAAACTAAGCTGAGCTGAGGGCACAAGTGGAGAGGCAGAATGCACTGGGGAGTGCCCAGGCGTGTGACCACATACCCACCTCACATGTGACTCAGCAATCCTCACAGCAACAAACGGTGCAGAATATTGGTGTCCCGGTGCTCTTACACAAACACAAATGTGGGGACCTCACCACGGGGCCTAGCCTCCCAACAAGATGGCGCTCGACTCACTGAAATAAAAAGAAAGACTAACCCAAAACAAGTTAACCAATAACCAAACAAGGAAAAGGAGGAACAAATAAATTAAATAAACCACTCAAAGTAAACCCAGCTAGTTTAACCAAAAACTGACAAATAATAGACAAAAGCAAAACAAGCAAAAACAAAGTACAAACAATAATCAAGGCAAAACAGAAGAATGCTGGCAAAACAATGAGGCAAAACAGCAGCAGGTGAACCTACAAAAGAACAGCTGAAATTAATAAAGTTCACCATACCATTTTAACCTCTCAACTGTCACCTGAATTTTCTCACATTTGGCCTGGATTGGTAAACCACATTTCAAATGCTCAAATGAAGGATTCAAAATTTGTTTGAAAATTCTGTAGGGCCTTAATTAGGGCCCAGTGACAGTTAACAGGTTAAAAAGATTTAAGAAGAACTCACCACCTCTAAGGTAAGTAAACCAATGCAAAAAGCAGGAGCAGAAAGTGAGCTCAGGGCCAACAGGTGCCTTATAGAGGGCCTAACGAGGTAATTGTCTAAGGGGAGGAGTCAGGCTTGAGCTGCATTCACCAGCACCACACAGCTCACTTCTACTGTGGGATCCTTGTCCCCACCACATTACCTGTTTTACAAATTCAGCCATGATATGCAAACTTTTGAGCACATCTGTTTAAATATCAAAATATATTTGTCAATCTTTCTGTATGCATTCATTCATTATGATACTGATCTGACCCCATTCAAAATTCCTCCATATCTGTGCCTACACCTTGTCAAACAGAACAGAAAAGACACCATGCTGTTATCGCTGCCAAAGGTTGCATCCAGAACTAAACCAGGGGTACCAATAACTATAAAACCTTAATTCTGGTGAGTGTATTTATTAATGAAATAAATGTGTGATTTTGTTGAGTTCCACTGGAACATTTATAAAGAGCAATACTTTTTCGCATCTTGGCATTTTAAGTTTACTTCAATGATGTTATTTATTTTATCATTAGAACATTTTCAGTCAGGGCTGCAAATAATTCCGGAGCATACTGTGTAGGTCCATTAATATAGTAAAGATGATCAGCTGTTTTGTTAGTTCATGCACAAAATTGCAGAAGTCCTTTTCCTGAGTGCAAAGATAATTTAGCTGTGCTTTCCTCCGATGCGGACAAAATGAATCAAGAAAAGCCAGAAAAAAATTGGCAGTAAACCTTTAGTGTGCAATCATCAATGTGTAAATTTTAAAAGTACGCGGAGAGTAGGCCTAGGTATTTGGAGCAATTTTTATTCTGTGATCCTGCTTCATCTCCAAATAAATTTTAAAAATTTGCATAGTGCAGTTGCCTCGACCGAATCAAAAGTGCTTTGATGCGTATTTGTCTTATATCCGTTTTTAACCACTTAAAACGGATGGTGTCACCTATGACAGCGAAATTTCTGATTCGACGTTTCGACTTTTGACTCTTTATTTTCATCGATTATTCAAGCCAGTTAGTAGACCAACATATGCTATCAGCGCTATATTATTTTGTCTTTTTGTGTGTATTTACGTGAAAATTCCTCAGTCCATCAGTGAGGAAATGTAGTGTGTAACCGCATTGGGTTCACCCCATGTTCTCATTTCATCCTATAAAAGGTCGCACTGCTCCGTTCCTCCCTCCCTATATCCCTCCTTATGACTCCAGCCACATTTATCGCGTCTTGCGATGAGTCCTCTTCATGCGTACAAGATGTGCCGTGCGCCTTGTCAATACGCGCGGCAGCAGCACTGACTCCGCAAGTCACCAAATACCGGACAATGAATGAAGACCTCACAGCCTCTGAACCAATTTCGAAAACGTCTGACCTAATGTCCGGAACTACCGTGAATTATGTTTGTGGGGATTGCTCGTCTCTTCCTGAGCGGAACTCCACCGTGGAATCCCGCATATATCCACCGATAGACGAGGATGATGAACTTCTTAAGTACATCTGGAGGGAGTACCTCCACCCTAAGCAGTATGAATGGGCTTTGATAGCAGGCTACATCATTGTTTTCTTCGTTTCTCTTGTAGGAAATACACTTGGTAAGTTTCAAAGAGTGACAGTTTCTCTCACAATTAATTGATATTTGCGTATCCTTAACGATATCTTGGAGACGTGAAAACTGTGAACTTCCTCCGTTGTTTCTTGCCATTGTGAATAGTATAAGATTGTTTGCGCTTGAGTAAACTCCTCATACGCGCTACTTTTGGTGCTGCGGATTTCAATTAAAATAGCCATTCATCAATGTTTTTCTACCAAATGAAATCGCGGTGTTGAAGAAAATTAGTTGATTTTGGTTCATAAGTCCACTGAGATCAATCTGACTATTCTGTGAACAGAGGACAGCACTAGAATCGTGTGGTGTGTGACATCCAACGGTTAGCCAACAGCCTAAAATACATTCTCTGATCAGGCATATTTTATATGCATATTCTATTTTTTCCTTATATTTGTGGCACAGCTTCCAATTCCCATTACTGCGGCGACCATTGTGTCTGTGTAGTTATTTGGTTAGACATAACGGTTTGACAGAACTGACCCGCTGCAATGCCATTAATACCTTTCTGAATCCAAATTCCAGAATTCAGAGGCAGTTCTAACAGCGTTCATTCAGCTCGTATTAGTCTACACTTTCTCAGCAAAAACGGGAGAAGATGCATTTTAACTGAATTCTAAAGGTACCGATTTTAATTAATCATCCCAGAATTTCAGCATTTTATAAGCAGTATTTTATGAAGTTTTTAAGACTAAGTTTAAATCTTATTTGAAGATCAGTTTCAATCTTACTGTTGGAGGTCAAATACAAACCACATACATACATAAGCATTAAACTGCGTTACATATACTAATATTTAAAATATGTAACGCTACATCAATCACAGACTTCCTACTTCGAACAGGGTCGTCAAAGATTATAAAGCAATAGGCGATCGTATTATGCTTGAGTGGCACACATCGCAGTTTAAGAGGACAGAAATTCAACTCGGGGGTTTTCGTTCATAGTGTGCATCGTTTGACTCACTTGCATGACTTAAAACAGAGAACTTCTACGGGTGCAAACGAATAATACTGCAAATTGCAGGTAAAGAAGATATTTATGAATATGAATCAAAGGTCCATATTCCATGTATCATGTGTTACGGGAGTAAGTAATGTCATTGTGCGGTAGCATCACTGTTCATCGCTCCCCTCGTAGAATTTAAAGACATTGGTGCAGGTAGGATGCTTTTTCGGTATCAAAGTGGCCCGAACATCTTCATGAAGTTCAGTTTCATTGAGGACAAACCTTTGTATTGCGTTCGTTCCTTGTGTCCTTTTATGGTGATTGCGGCCAAAATTGGCCAGTTTGTTTTGACCGCCAATTTTGCCCAGAAAAACAATGTCATACCCTATAACCTCTGCTATCATTACGACTTATTGTCGGGTTTAACTTCGAAAATGAATCGCTTGAACCAGAAAAAGCCTCCTAAATTTGCATTCACATTTTTTAATGACTGCGACACCTGATGCATTTAAGGGTTAAAAACATATTTTTCTGAAGACTATATCCCGCACTCAGTTGCTGGAATTAGGATTAGGCACCTGCGCAAGCGATTTCATGGGTTGCCTTTCATTTAAATTTTGTAAATTTTAAAACGAGAGAGCGTTAGGTTTTATGGGAGCGCCATTCACATGCTAGTCCAGTTACTCTTGTTTTAACTTCTACCACTCAACCCGCATCGGATCTATGCATATTCTGTGGATGAATTCAATACAGTATTTTTACTTAATGGCGAAGAAATGACTCGCCCTGCTGTGCCTCTGATTGGCTTATCCTGATACTCTCCCCAACCTTACCCAATCTCACTCCTCATGCCTAAATCTAACCAAGCCAACGAATGAAGGCAATGAGTAGTAGCCAATCAGATCAGAGTAGGGCAGGTTATGACTTCTCCATCCTAAAAAAGAAAAAATTCCCAGGGAGGCTGCATGCGGAGACAATGTGCCTTTAAGTCTACTGAGCATCTGCTTCCACACATCAAATATTTTTCCTTTTAGTCATCAGAAAATGAGCAAAGCGTGATTTACTAATGTGTTATGACTTAGCCAACTGTAAAATTTGACTTCAGAAACTATGAATTTTGAATACACTTTTGTTGGGGGCCACAATATCTGTTCTAGTTTGTAAAAGAGCATTCTTCCATTTTAGTTCCCTTTTTTGCATTTTGGTGTTTTCCTCTTTCCTAAACGGTAAAGGATTCCTCTGATTCACTTGCATGATTAACAGATAATTTTATAAACATGTAGGTGACATGCAAATATTGATGCAAGTGTACAAAGATTAAATTCAAGTACCACAATCATAAAGCAGGTCTCTGGTGTGACTCAAATGGCAAAAGAGCACATGCTGAACCCGAAATAAAAAGAAACCCTTGAATCACAGAATTTTATGGTTGTTGAAGTTCTCTGGTTTGTGCATTCAACTGTTCGGGCAATAATGTATAGCAGCTCATGAGTGCATCTGTCCTGATGACATTAATTGAGAGCTTGACTGTCCGGCAGGGAGCACAGCCTTCAATCAGTTATGTTTCCTTTATCACTGCCATACTGTCACTGACCTTTTCAATTGATTGTTTTGTGGCTGAAATCTGAATGTGAATTACTTGCAACCATAGTGTTAGCCAGAATGGAGTCTCAGGGTGTCTCACCCCTTCGACCAGGCCAACCTGGCCAAGACAAAACCACTTACGGTAGTGGTTTTTCCAAAGAACCAGCTTGTTGCAAACAAAAGAAATAACTGGGTATTTTGTGCCATTGACACAGAGGAAAGAGTCAAAGAAACCACTTCAATTCAAAACACCACATTTAATTATACAAGACACTCACCTTAAATATACAGCTGTTCTTGCATCAAAACGTTGAGAGCGCTAGTATATTTGGTTTAATGAAGGGAACTGTATATAAAAGAAAATCATGGCATTAATGAAACCTAAAACCTAAATGAATTCAGTGTTGTTCTATGTCGCAGGGAAAACCGAAGTGATCTTAGACGATACACATGTGCCAAGTGCGGACAGCCTCGATTTGAACTATCCCGAAGAATACTGGGAACAGCGAAAGGACGTCTCAAATGCCGAATGCCTTCGACCTGTGCTTCTCAAACCTCTCCTGGAGGACAACTTGTCCTGCATGTTTTAGGTCTCTCCCTGCTCCAGCACAGGTAATTCAAATGATCAGCTCATTATCAAGCAGCTTTTGGGGTTGATAAAGACTTGATGGTTTGAATCACCTGTGCTGGAGCTGGGTGAGATATAAAACATGCAGAACAAGTGGTCCCCCAGGAGAGGTTTGAGAAGCACTGCCTTAAACTTGATGGATGCCTCAGGATGGTGCTTTTATGTATTACAACCAGTGTTCTGACAATTTGTGCTGCCTTGTCAAAAAATGATACCGTATTGTACAACGATCGTAAAGTCTTTTTTTTTTCACCTTAATATTGCAATATAAATCAGTCTACAGTAATTATTTGTTATAGCTTATTATAACATAAGCAGATGTTATGAGTTGGATCAGTTTGTTTATAGATACATGCCGCATGCCATTATCATCTAATTTCTACATTTTCAGGGAAACCCAGCATGTACATGCAAAATATATATATATATACACCAACAGGTCGAAAGGTGCTCTGAAAAAATTCTATTTTTATGATTTTTGATGATGCATATGACCGAAGAAACAGTCCAAGATTTTAGGTTTGCGCAAGCGCATATTTTGATAGGTAGCAAAGTTTGACAGAACACCGGCAATGCCACAGGTTTATATAATTTGTTTAGAACAGAGATTTTCCAAGAATAGGCTTTAGAGGAAAGACTGTTCATTTCCCCGACATCAGCATTCAGTAGGTGATTAAATTGTGTAGGGAGATCGAGCTCGGTGCTCCATCCGCCGATCTACCTTGTCGGGTTTTTTTTTTTGTGTGGTCTTTTCTCAGTGTTAGAGCTCCAAATATTTTTCTAAAGTGACTAAATGAGTATTAGAGTGCACATTAGTAACAAAATCTTTTTATTCTTCAATATTTATAAAGATCTCAGCTGGCAAACAACAGCGTTGGAAGTAGTGCTGTCCTTCGACATTACGTCACTTACCAAAGCGATGCATGGGATTTCTCTCAACTGGGGTTCCCAGCATGGCCAGTCCGTTCTTGAGTCGCCAGCTCAGCGCGAAGCACTATCCGGGGCGATCTTTCTATTGAGAATATAGCCTGGCCTGCAAAAAAAATTAACCCCCCTCTCCCCCCACTCTGGTTCTGAGCTCAAATAAAACTTACAACATATAACCAATCATTTCTCATGTCAGATGCATACTTATTAGCTTGGAATAACGAAACTTGCACTTAACATAACATAACATAACATAACATAACATAATATGAGTGGCGAGAACAGGCCGTTCAGCTCAACTAGCTCGCCAGTTTCTTTTTACTATTGTGAGTATATTGCTTCAGATACTCAAAGACTCAATGGTATCTAGCTTTAAGTCAAGCCTGCTCTTGAAAATTCCCAAGGATTCTGCCTGAACAATATGGCCAGGCAAGCTATTCCACATCGAAATTACTCATTGGGTGAAAAAATATTTCCTAATATCAGTGCTAAATTTACCCTTGGTCAGCTTCCATTTGTGACCCCGAGTTCTACTAACAAAACTTGGCCAAAGGAATCCTACATAATTCACTTTGTTGATCCCTTTAACATATTTAAAGACCTCAATCAGATCACCCCTAAGTCTCCTTTTCCTAAATGGTAAATTTATATAGCGCTTTCTAGTCACATGACATGACCCTGAAGTGCTTTACATTTATGCCTCACATTGACCTGATGGCGGAGGCTGCCATGCAAGGCACCACCCTGCACATCAGGAGCAGTGTGGGGTGCAGTGTCTTGCTCAAGGACACTTCGACATATTCTCTGGAGGAGCCGGGGATCGAACCAGGAACCTTCTGATCCCTAGCCTTCTCTGAACTTTTTCTAGAGCCTCTGTATCTTTCTTAAAGTATGGTCCTCAGAACTGTACACAATATTCCAAATGTGGTCTGACGAATGTGTTGTACAACAGAAGTATCACCTCCTTGGATTTGTACTCAATACTTTTGGCAATGTATCCCGGCATCTGATTGGCTTTTTTGATTGCTACAGCACAATGGCCTGTGAGGGTTTGGTCAACAATCACTCCCAGATCTTTTTCATGTGGAGCAAATTCCAGTTTTAAACCTCCCATGAAGTAATCCTGTCTAATGTATTATTCCCTACATGTGCAACTTTACATTTCGCGACATTAAATTTCACACATTTCTGCCCAATTCTGGATTCTTGGAAGCCTTTTGGATGTATGGGATGTATCGCGGAAATCTGTGTTTTGTAGCTCACCTCGCAATTTCAGAACGCCAATAACATGATTAAAACAAGAGCACTCAGAGAGCGCGGCACCTCCGCGACGCCAAGGCAACTCTCCATGAGTTATTTTCGCTGGCTAATGTAGGGTATTGTGGCATTCCACCGCCAGGTGGCAGCAAAACCCAAAAGCACGCCGATTGGAAATCCGGCCCATTGGAAAGACTTCAAATCTCTGCCAGCATAGCTGGATTTGAACTTTGGCCTATATCTCAGCTGTACTTTGGCCTAGATATGCCAAAATTTAATTACTTGTTCCTCTTGTGCTACTCTAACATCCTGCAAAGTTTGGTTAAAATATATGCGGCCGTTTTTTGAGATGTCCTGCTAACAGGACAAACAAACCAACCAAAGCCGGCAAAAACATACACCTCCCATGGCAGAGGTGAATTACTTGTTGGGAATCGCCATCTACGTGATCAAGTGACAACCAGTTTCGAAGTGGCAGAACTGTTAGCTGTTACATGTAGTTCATATCAGCAGCAGCGGATGGAATATCATCTCGGCTTAAGATTGTCATTTCAAATTAATTATTAATGGGAATATTCACCCAATTTTACCGCTTGCATGAAACGTGTCTCCATTAGAATTGTATTTTAAGTACCGTGAGCTCGGATTTCAAGAGATAGGCAAGAAGAAGAAATGATATGAGTCTTGCGCCACAAGTGGATCAGCTGGGGATGAAATCTGGCGACAGTTGAAAAAAAAAAAAATTGTGGAATACTTTAAAAACAATGTTTCTGAACGTCAAATTGCAAAGGCTTTGAAGGTCTCATCATCGACGGTGCATAACATCATCAAAAGATTCAGAGAAACTGGAAAAATCTCTGTGCGTTAGGGACAAGGCCAAAGACCTTTACTGGATGCCTGTGATCATCAGGCCCTCAGACGCCACTGCATCACTCACTGGCATGATTCTGTCATTGACATTACTAAATGGGCCCAGGAATACTTCAAGAAACCACTGTCTGTAAACACAGTCTGCCGTGCCATCCACAGATGCCACCTAAAACTCTATCATGCAAAAAGGAAGCCATTGTTGAACATGATCCAGAAGCGCCGCCGTGTTCTGTGGGCCAAGGCTCATTTAAAATGGACTGTAGCAAAGCATCCTCTGGTCAGACGAGTCCAAATTTGACATTCTTGTCGGAAATCATGGGCGTCGTGTCCTCGGGGCTTAAGAGGAGAAAGACCACCCCTCCTGTTATCAGCGTTCAGTTTAAAAGCCAGCATCTCTGATGGTATGGGGATGCATTAGTGCATGTGGTGTGGGACACTTGCATGTTTTAAAAAGTACCATGAATGCTGAAAGGTATGTAAAGGTTTTAGAGCAACATATGCTCCCCTCCAGATGACATCAATTCCAGAGAAGGCCTTGTGTATTTCAGCAGGACAATACTGCAGCTATTACAACAGCATGGCTTCGTAGTAGAAGAGTCCTTGTGCTGAAGTGGCCTGCCTGCAGTCCTGATCTTTCACCGATTGAGAACATTTGGCGCATAATTAAACAAAAAGTCCGTCAAAGGAGACCCAAAACTCTCCAGCAGCTGGAAGCCTGTATTAAACAGGAGTGGGATCAAATTCCAATGGCTAAACTCAAGAAACTTGTCTCCTCAATGCCCAGACGCCTCCACTCTGTGTTAAAAAGAAGAGGGGATGCTACACCATGGTAAACAGGCCTCTGACCCAACATTCTTGAGACCTGTAGCAGCCATCAAATTTGAAATGAGCTCATTTTGTGGATAAAATTATAAAATTTCTCAGTTTCAACATTTGCTATGTTATCTCTGTTCTACTGTGAGTAAAATACTGGCTGGTGTGATTTGAAAGTCATTGCGTTTTGATTTTATTCACAATTTACACTTTGTCCCAACTATTTCAGAATTGAGGTCGTATTTCTTTCAGGCTACATTTACTCAAATGCCTGATTTTTGCTACAAGTTTCTATTGCCTTGACACCCACGCATCGATACAAATAAAAACTACTTGAAGGGGCTTTGAAAGAGGTATTGAATCAAACAAATTAATGCATTGCAGAGCATTTTGAATCACATTACAGTGAATAAAATGCTCTCGGACACCCACGTTATCAATACAATTTCTGACCTACCTCTTAAACAATTTTATTCAACTCTTGCCCAAGTGGACAATGCCCAGTTGCCCACACACGCTACGACTCGACTTGGCCATGGCGCCATTGTATGCTGGGATAATAAGACAGAAGTGCGCGGATTGGCCATAAGTTAATGAGTTTATATTTTAGCCCAATTTCGCCGCCGGCCTACAGCACTTCTGTTCACTAAAGAATTAAAGTCAAATCGACTCCGCAGATTTTCGTGACAACCATCGTTATCTATACAAATGCTCGTCCGTCTCACATATAGGCACTTTCATGCTGGAAACGGCCGGACCCGTCTCAAATCAGACTCACCCGTCTCAGCGTCTCAGGTAAACATTGCCCATCTCAAAGACGGGGAGACGGGTGGCTGGCTGACACTATACTTGCGACCCAGTTTAGCTTCTGCTGGCAATAGCAGGGATTCCTATTGTGCTCCTACCAATTTTCCCATTTACACACGCAGAAAAAAAAAATCACCTTAGACTGTACTGTATTTGATTATTCATGTGCCTGCTCCAATTATCCGATTAAAGAATAGCAACACTCTTGCACACTTTCTGTACTATAAACTTGCATATAATACTGTTCACTTTTAGTGTTATGAAATTTGTCCCCTTCCTGATTAGGATGCACAAGCAAGCACCAAAGGTGCTTGTGCACCCTATTATTAGAGTTTATTATCATTTTTATTATTTGTCACAACCCTCGTGTGTCCTTAATTGGTGCCTCCCATGATCCAGCAGTCTGCACGTGGTTTTGGAGTTTGTGTCCAACTGATTAATTGTCTTGATCCTCTCTTGCTCCCAGGTGTTATCATTTGAAGACCACAATGGAAAAAATGATCAGTCACATTTTCACGTTGTGGAGAAATGATGAATTAAAATTCGAAACGATCTTAGAAACAAAGCACTGAAAAATATGGAAAAAATAAAAAATACATAAAATATTATAATGATATATTATTATACATATTATAATAATATATAATATATAAAATATACACAAATGCAAAATTTGGATTCTGATCGTTTTTCCTTTGTGGTCTTCATTTGTATGCCTTGCCCTTTGGGTTAATGCCCCTTTCCTTATTGGTTTATTGTCACAGCTGAGCGGTTACTGGATTGTCATGCATTATACCCAACTAAGCCTTTCAGTTAGGTTGTGTCTTCTAGTTTTGAGCTAAGCTCTACTGTGTGTGTTCCTTTAATTAATGGTAAAGACATAATTACTCTTCAGAGCCTTATTAATAGGAACAAGCTGCCAAGACTTTATATCAGTCTCCAGGATTGGGACAACATTCTCGTTAATCTAATGTTCCTGCCTGTTCCTCTGAATCAGTTTATTAGGAATACCTACCAGGCCTTCATCAGTCTCCAGGCTTGGGACAGCGCTCATGCTAAACCCTTTGGTTCAACTATCAAGCAGTATGGCTTCTGCAAGGGGGACTCATGACCTAGCTTCTGCCCCAGGACGGCCACTAGCCTGAGCACAGACACGCCCCTAACCGCTCCAGTCAATACCAACTAAGCTGGACTGCCCCTAAACAGTTGTGGGCTATGACCTTTCACTGTTCTATTACTGTATTCCCGTTAATATATACTCCCTTGTGGATTGAATCCTGAATCTGCAATTGGTTCCTTGGTTCCTGGATCATAACAATTATTACATTTTTTTTTCTTCAGCCATTTTTTTCCTGTACAGACCAAACCACGCCGTCGAATTTTTAGAAAATTTGCTTGCTCATTGGGGTTGATCCCAAATGGAGATGATATGGGCCCATAATCATATATTTGGTGTGATATGTTACATCTCCTCTTGGTCTGCGATGCTGTCTGAGGCCATTTTGTGTGCCAGACTACATTTTTGGCCATTTAAAATTTTCTGAAAAACCTACTTTTTTGAACTCTTTCAAGACCGTTTAGCCCATGAACCAAAATAGAACTTTGCTCTGTTCAGTGGCTGCCTACTATCCAAATTGATGGAAATGATTAGGAAACTCTGAAGATCGCGGTCGCCACATGCACAGACCTGTTTGGGGCGTTTGCACCAGCAAGGATGAATTCATATCTCCTAATTCTTAGGTCCTATTGTCACCAAACTTAGTGTGCAATTTCATTACTTAGCCCTGAGGCCACTCCCACTTAATTGGGCAGCTGCCCTCAAGGAGGCGCTATATTTGAAATTTACATTAAAATGATGTCTGTTCTTAGACCATATGTCTAATTTGAATGCAGCCAACATTGTAATACTAGTGACCCAATGTTCTGTTGGTTCAGTAAAGATGAAGTTGATTGTTCACACAAGATGGCTGCCACAGGTCAGAGACGGTCCAGTGAACTTTCAGGAGCATGCAGGTGGGGTTAAATTGGGACAACTGAAATGGAACTAGCTGAGTCTCAAGTCCATGAGGTCCCCAATGCCCATATCAAATTTAATTTCAATCAGCCGTCAAGGAGTGCTAAAGTAAACAAGTACAACCCCAATTCCAAAATAGTTGGGACGAAGTGTAAATTGTGAATAAAATCAAAATGCAATGACTTTCAGATCACATGAGCCAATATGTTCTTTACAAAAGAACATAGATAACATTTCAAATGTTGAAACTGAGGCATTTTACATTTTCATCCACAAAATGAGCTTATTTCAAATTTTCTGGCTGCAACAGGACTCAAAAAAGTTGGGACACAGGCAAAAAAGAGCTGAAAAAGCAATTAATATATAAGAGAATCAGCTGAAAGAACATTTAGCAAGTAATTAAGTTAACTGGCATCAGGTGTGTAACATGATTGGCTATAAAAGGGATGTCTTAGAGAGGCATGCTCACCGGCATGATTCTGTCATTGACATTACTAAATGGGCCCAGGAATACTTCAAGAAACCACTGTCAGTAAACACAGTCTGCCGTGCCATCCACAGATGCCACCTAAAACTCTATCACGCAAAAAGGAAGCCATTGTTGAGCATGATCCAAAAGCACAGCTGTGTTCTGTGGGCCAAGGCTCATTTAAAATGGACTGTAGGAAAGTGGCAAAGTGTCCTGTGGTCAGACGAGTCCAAATTTGACATTCTTGTTGGAAATCACGGGCGTCGTGTCCTTCGGGCTTAAGAGGAGAAAGACCACCTTTCCTGTTATCAGTGTTCAGTTCAAAAGCCAGCATCTCTGATGGTATAGGGATGCATTAGTGCATATGGTGTGGGACAATTGCATGTTTTAAAAAGCACCATGAATGCTAAAAGGTATATAAAGGTTTTAGAGCAACATATGCTCCCCTCCAGATGACATCAATTCCAGGGAAGGCCTGGTGTATTTCAGCAGGACAATGCAAAACCTCATACTGCAGCTATTACAACAGCATGGCTTCGTAGTAGAAGAGTCCTTGTGCTGAATTGGCCTGCCTGCAGTCCTGATCTTTCACCGATTGAGAACATTTGGCGCATAATTAAACAAAAAGTCCGTCAAAGGAGACCCAAAACTCTCCAGCAGCTGGAAGCCTGTATTAAACAAGAGTGGGATCAAATTCCAGTGGTTAAACTCAAGAAACTTGTCTCCTCAATGCCCAGACGCCTCCACTCTGTGTTAAAAAGAAGAGGGGATGCTACACCATGGTAAACAGGCCCCTGTCCCAACTTTTTTGAGACCTGTAGCAGCCATCAAATTTGAAATGAGCTCATTTTCTGGATAAAATTGTAATATTTCTCAGTTTCAACATTTGCTATGTTATCTCTGTTCTATTGTGGATAATATACTGGCTGGTGTGATTTGAAAGTCATTGCATTTTGATTTTATTCACAATTTACACTTTGTCGCAACTATTTCGGAATTGGGGTTGTAAATAACGCAACATGTAGTTATGTATCTCACCACCACTGGTTGACTGGAAGTAATCAAACCTACCCTCAAGGATATCTTTATCCATGGCCAAATGACTTTCCCATAACTACGTTGTAAATGATGTCTGCCATGTTGCATGTCCGCCATAAAGCATGAAGTGGAAGATCTATTTGTTTTTTCTCCACCAATGCCATTTGACCTATATGAACCAAATTTGCTTTGTAATATTACTTGGACCTTGTTTATTAAAATTCACAAAAAGAGTCCTGAAATTCCAAACTATATGTCTATCACACGCAGGGACACGAGTGTCCACCACCTGCTCAATAGGAAGTACGAAAATCTCCAAAACAGTTGGTCCAGTAGTCACAAAACTGGCTGTGCATATTCAGTGCAAGGCCTGGAGGCTACAGCTACTTAACTGAGCAGTCAAACCTCATGGGGACGTTATAATAATATGGCATGCAAAGATCAAACAGTGTAAGACAAGCAATGAAAAAAAAGCATATATTGCCTTTTTTGAACTATTCTGATGATGTTTATTCTAATTGAAAGAAAGATTGTGCTCCTATGTTCTTTGGCTCTGCTGATGGCATATTATCACTACAATTTTCTATTGTCAACAAATATAGGTCTCCATAGGTCAGTGACAGCCATAGTCCCTATTCAGGCCATCTTTTCAAGAGCAATTGAGAAAATGGCACTTTTTGAAGAGGCTGTGGAGTTGATCCCCTTGGAATCGAATGAAACTTGGCACATAAGTAGACGTGTGTCTCACTGAAAAAGCCAAATTTTTAGGTCCATATCTCACTTTGCCTGCCGGTGGCGCCACCTGGAAGCCACTAAAGTGGCTCAGTTTTGTCATCCAAAAGCTGTTGATACCTCATTTTACAACAACTATCATGACTTTAGGGTACACAGTACCAAATATGTTATACTTTTATCATGACCTGTGACACCTGAAGTTCTGTTAGACATCAACACCACATAATGGCCAAACTGGGTAACTGTGTTATTCAGCTGGAATTATTTGAGAAATAACAATGAAAATTGAAAATGGGAATGGGAATAAAATAATATAATGGACATATACCAGTCTAGAATGCTTTATTATGTGTTTAATCACAACCAGTGGCGGGCGGTGGACGGAAAACTGGGGGGGGCGGATAACATCCTTTGAAACAGATGAGATTAGTGACCCGATTTCAATCATTGTTCTGGGTCAACATGTTAGTTTCCCTTATAATGAAATGTTTAGGCGAGTGAATAATAAATTCTATAAAATGTTTAATTCACATGCCTTAATAGGCAACTCTTCACGAAAAAACCACTGTGGATTTTCTGCAGTAAATTTTGTCACATCCTAAGCAAGTCGACAAACCTGTGCGTAATGATTGTTTAATTGAAAAAGATTGAAATGTGCTCTTTTTTTGCGTTCAACTGGTGCGTTTGATTTCTCGTCTTAACGAAGACAATTAGCTACACCTGAGAGGAGAGAGTTCAAGTGTTTTTTACGAGGGAAATTGACTGAAAACAGATCAAGACTAATAAGCAGTTTAAAGACATGTTTATCGCCCTCCTTGTTCTCTGTCCACCGCCCGCCACTGATCAAAACAAGACTATCATTTTCAGTGAATAGTACCTTGGTATCTTGCTAGGTTGGTGCAATGAACAGCTGAAAGATGGGCGAAATAGATTTTTGGTGCATGTTTGCGGTACATTTTCTCAATAACCCAGATATGTACTGTGGTGGTTAAATGCTGTTTATTGTGCTTTTGAAACTCTATTTCCAGGGATATCAAGCATTTCTTTGTTAGTAGCTACACTTTTCAAGGTAGACAGAGCCAAAGGTGGAGGAAAACTCGAAACGGACGGATTTCATAGCAGACTGTGCCTATGTTTTGGTGGCATTATTTTGTTAACCCAGCAAGATAGATATCCGCAATTCTCTAGATACATAGTCCCTTTGGGATGCTTTACAGCATTAGTAAAATCTCAATGGTATTATTTTCAGTGTAGATGATATTCAACATCAAAAGTCAGAAAATTTCATCCCCAGGGGGCAAGTACTGGCTATCGCCAGCAATGTACCAAAGAACATTTTTTTAAATTGTGATACACACAGGTAGTTTTCTCTGAAAATGAAGACTTTGGTTTGGTACTATGCAGGGTAGATAGCTTTCTTATGAGCGATGGCGCTCCAAAGAGCTAATGACCTACCAACCTAAAATTCTATATTCCCAGACATATACCAAAGGTCTGTCTTGTGCGTACCGAGCTGGGGCTGTTGATGCATCTATTGTGCCGTATAGGCTGCAGCCCACTATTTAATTCAGACGGTGACAAGCTCACTACCAATGGCCCGTAAGCAGCCCTGTAGAGACCCAGGATCTAGTGTAGTAGGGCTTGCCCAGGGCTCATCTGGCTCCGTGGGTAACATTGACCCAGATTGAACGAAGAAGGCCATGGATGGCTGCTCAGGGCCAAGTCCAAGGAGCACCTCTGGCACGCTCCACTAGGCCTGATGTCTAAGCGGACTTGAAGTGTCCTAGGTTGTGATGAAAGCATAACATATTTGGTACTGTGTACCCTTAAGTCATGATAGTTGATGTAAAATGTGGCATCAACAGCTTTTGGACGACAAAACTGAGCCACTTTAGTGGCTTCCAGGTGGTGCCACCAGCAGGAAAAGTGAGATACAGACCCTAAAAATTTGGCTTTTTCTGTGAGACACCCATATCTACCTATGTGCAAAGTTTCATTCAATTCCAGGGGCGTCAGCTGCGCACTGAATGTCAATCTGTCATGGAATGGCTCTTAAATGTGATGTCTGATTTATTTGATGCTATTAGATGAGTGATGTGCCATCTTTACAGCTTGTTTACATCTTCCTGTCTAAACAGGAAATTAACAGATCTCCTTGATGCTTAATTCTCTACCATACACCTTCAGTTTTGTTGTAGGTAGCCTGATACGTATGTCTAGGAGAGCTCAACAAGTGTTCCAGTGCTATTGTGCTTGATGCTGCTTTGCTGCAAGCATCAACTCATCCTATATAGGCTTTACCATCAAGCTACAAGTACAAATTCATTACCCCGCCAGACCCGAAGGGTTAGGGCAAAGGGTATTGTTTTTGGTTTGGTTTGTTTCTGTGTTTGTGCGTTTGTTTGTTTCTGTGTCTGTTTGTTTGTTTGTTTGTTAACACTCTAGCGGCAAACCTAATGGCCAGATTCACCCCAAATTTGGTTAGGGATTGCCACTGTCCCAGAATAGATCCCTATTGAATTTCGTACAAGTTGGTGAAAGTATGTGCGAGGGGCGGGGTTTGTTGTGCCTGGCACCAGTTGTTAAAACTGTTTCCCTTTTAACCCCGCCCCACCCAAAGGGTGAGGGAAGGGGTATTGTTTTCGGTTCGGTTTGTTTGTGTGTTTGTGTGTCTGTTTGATTGTTTGTTAACACTCTAGCTGCGAAAGTAATGGCCAGGTTCACCCCGAATTCGGTTAGGGATTGCCACTGTCCCAGAATTGATCCCTATTGAATTTCGTTCAAGTTGGTGAAAGTATGTGCGAGGGGCGGGGTTTGTTGTGCCTGGCTCCAGTTGTTAAAAGTGTTTCCCTTTTTACCCCGCCCCACCTGAAGGGTGAGGGAAGGGGTATTGTTTTCGGTTTGGTTTGTTTCTGTGTTTGCGTGTCTGTTTGTTTGTTTGTTAACACTCTAGCGGCAAAAGTAATGGCCAGATTCACCCCAAATTCGATTAGGGATTGCCACTGTCCCAGAATAGATCCCTGTTGAATTTCCTACAAGTTGGTGAAAGTATGTGCGAGGGGCGGGGTTTGTTGTGCCTGGCACCACTTGTTTTAAATTATTTTGAAACACTTTGCCTTACTTGAAATGCATGTTAAAACAAAAGCAAACATACTTCTGACTGTTGGTGCACTTAGTGTGCATTGCCGTTCACTAAGGGCACTAAGATATCCTCTATGTCTTCAGTTGTGTTTGTGGTTGCCAAATTAGATGATGATCAAAAAGTCCACAACCACAGATACAGCAAGTGTTCTCTTTCCTTCTCATACTCTACTTAAATGTGATCCAAAACACATTGTATATGTGTCTGACTATTTTAAAGGTGTTGTTCCTCTGGGAGCACAAAGGTTTCCCCTATACCTTTCCATTTTATTTTGGTAAGACCAACCATATAATTGACAGAGGTCAAGGAGTGCACTAATTCAAATCCATAAAAAACTCCTCTTAAAGCTGCAGTCTGTCACTTTGGAGAAAAGAGCCAGAGAGAGAGATTTGATCATTAACACCACCGACCCGCCCTACCTGCTCCTTCTCTTGTAGTCCCTCTCTCTCTCTGAGCATATTCATGAGTTCAGTTCAAAAGCCATACAACTGACAGAAAGACATGAGCTCTACTATGCCTTATTATGAAGCAAGAAACGAGAAGTACACATTAAGCATATACATGTCACTCATAGACATATACCACACCATCTCACAGTCATTGTAATGGTGCTTGGTAAGTGAAAGATGAGAGAAACAAGGTTGTTCATCAGTTAAGCAAGCAAGCAAACGTTACCTCTACAATGTTAGCATTAGCTACTTAACTGAGGGTAGAGGTAGCATATATATTCCATCCACCAAAAGTACCTTAGTCGATAGAGTTAGGTTTAGGGTTAGGGGATCATAATCAAAATAATTTTCATAATCTGTTTTAGGCGAGGCGATCCGTCAAATTTCTGATAATGTCGTGTCACCATTTGTGATTTGTTCAGAAATCTATCTCAGGCTGCCGGGTTAGTTCACTCGGTTAAGGTGCTGCATTTGCAGAGCAGTAGTGACTACTATGACGCAGGTTCGATCCCCGGTCATACCAACCAGCAGTGGTCGGCAGCTTTTTCAGAATAGCGCACGATTTGCTAAAGCGCTGTGGGGATGCAAATTGGGAAGGGACTGCTGGGAGGGGAAATTAAAATAATTGCCTTGTGCCTTGCTCAAGCACCTCCTGTTGGCCAGCCGGGCGCTTGTCAGTGAGATTCTAAGCATGCTCATGTTTGGGTATCCTCCGCTCTCGTTCAGAACGTGCGATAGTTTCGACCAATGAGTGTAAAGATGCAGAGGCTGATAGGCGCGTGCTTCGGAGGAGAGCCGTGAACTGTTTCTCTTTCCTGAGCTGGCAACAGGGGGTTGCATATGAGCAAGCCTTGTACATAGTTCTCGGATTAGACATTCCAGATTCGGGTGGGACTGGAGATGCCAAATTAAAAAAAAAAAAAAAAAAAAGAAATCTATCTCAGGCTTGTCCTCTTGGTGGATGGAATCTAATGCCGACTGAAGGAAGCGAGGCTGTAGACCTACAAAATAAGTAAGCAAACTAACGTTTCTTACGTGACATTAACATTACCTTCCAAACTGAGAGACAAAACTGTATATCAGATAAGCAAGTGAGCCATTACCTACACGATGTTAGCATTTGCTACTGAACCAAGTAACTAGCCATAGATATGACAAAAACTAACGTAACCAAGCGACAAATAACATAAAAACTTTTTATATTATAAGACTATATTGGATGTGACTCTTGGCTCTGGTGATAACAAACTTACATACACTCCAGGTCAAACCACAGGACAAGGGAAATGGACAGATTTCAAAAGACAAGCTCAATAAAATCCCTGTACACTAGAGTGAATTCCGCTTCCAAGCTGCTTGCTAGCTACCTAGCAACTGATCTGACTTTATGTTGACTATCACTTTCACCACCACACTGGGCTAGGCTATGGAAAGCTTGGATGCTATGCTAGGCTATTAAACACATGTAGTTACTCACTTTCAGAGCTACAGATTCTAACTAAGCATTAACTAGCTAGCTACATGTTGTCAACTATTCTGTTATAGACGGACTGCCTTAGTATTATTACTGGAGCCCAGTCACTGCAAATAAATGTGCAGACCACTGTTTCAGTGCTAATGTAGAAGCATGCTGACAAGCTACTAACCAAAATAATGCCAGCTGATCTTCGAAACACTTGTGCATGGTTTATGTGGGTTGCAACTGTACTGCCCCACCAAGGCAAGAGGAAGTAAATCCAATTTTTGTCGAATTTGATCTGAGACCATAACATACACCTACTAGTTGTACTCGACTTAGTAGAAGCATGATCATGACGAAATTCACCCTAGTTACTAAAATTCGGCACATGCAAGTGGATATTCTTTGTGTAGAGCAGAAGCAAAAACAAACTTTTGCATTTTTCTCAAAATGGCTGCTGATGGATTTATTTCCTTTTGCCTTGGTGGGGCAGTGTAGCTGTGAGCACCTCCAGGAACCGGACATAGACGATGCCTAGTGAAGACTTCAGCCCAAAGAAGAGCGCATGCACAGAGGAGGGTGGCTTAAACAGCATGTGCACAAGTAGTGATTGACATTGCGTGAGAAACCCCTCCTGGCTCTCACTGGTTAATTTTGCTTGGACACTGTTTCACAGAGTTGTTTCTACTTGCCAATGCCATTAGAAGGGCTGGTAGGAGACAAATCTGCCTGATATATTTTTTTTTTTTTTTTTTTCACAGAATACCTGTCTCATGTACGACTGTCAGTATAGAGTGACAGTTTTAGCAAATATGAAAAAGGTATTCTTATAAAAGGTAACTACTTTTGTACTTCACCTTTAAACTCTTTGTCTTATTAGCCCAAACTTCATGACCATGACCCTTTAGAAACTGCAGTTGGCCCAATCTCATAGTTTTAGATTTTTAAAGATTGTATCCAGAAATGGATGCTAAAATATCATAAAAAATGCGTTATTAATCTGCAAACTGTCATTTTAGGAGATTTGGAGAATAGTAAATCAGACTAAAAAAGCTTTCATAACCAAGCAGAAATCATGCACACAGCTTGATATATCAAATTTCAAAAATTATTTTAAAATCCACTGGATGATGGAAAGACAAACATCAAAAAGTAGCCTACATACTTTGGCATTCCTAAAGGGATGGGAACGACTAAGTCATGGGGAAGGATGGGACCAAAATGAATATATAAATAAGTATGATTAAAAAAGTTTTATATAAGACCAATATTAAAAATAAATAAACTCGATATAGATAAATAAATAAAATGGCCTTTTGCTCTCCTCCCAGCCTTTTCCCTTGTGTATGGAGCAATCACGGTAGGCTAAGTAGGTATAGGTTGCTGGGAATGAACAACAGGTGAGTCTGTGCAGTGCCTGTTTTTGCCGCTCGTCCCTTGGTGTTTGCTTTATGCTCAGTATGCCAGTCTTGACCCAGTTTTGGGCATCATTAAAGCGATGACTTCTCCTTAGTCATATCACTATAACGCGGATTTAACCTCCATAATTCTTGAAAGGTCCCCCATTATGTCACCAGGTGCACAGCTAATTAGTTATTACAAGCCATTTCAAAATTTTTTCCCTCTTGACATCACGTGGGGAAGGAACCAACCAGAGGCAGGAAGAACTGACCACCTTCAGCCAAGCAGTCAATCAGATTTCATTATTCTGGGTGGTCACTCCCCCTTGTGATGTCAGGTAGGGGAGACTTTGAACTGGCTCATAATGGCTAATTAGCTGTGCACCTGGTGGCATAACAGGGGACCTTTAATTCTTGCTTTTTTGTATTTGATTTGCCTAACCATCCACCTCTGTTTATATTCTGAATTAGGACAACAATATTGGTGTATGAGCACATGTTGGTGTGTTTATGTATGTATGTATATATGTGTATATGTCCACTGTGTGTTATCACTGGTATGTTTGTGGTGTCTCAAGGTTGATATGTGTATTGGTATATAAAAAAAAAAAAAAAAAAACCAACAGAAATTCTGCAATCGAACAGGGAGTAACTGAGCCGCTGCATAATTGCGCACGGCCATATTCATAATCAGATCCAAGCTGGTGCTGAGCTTGGGAGTATTCTACGTGAATAAATGAACACCATGCCTGGAAGGGTAATCAGCATCTGCTCACACAAATAGCTACACAGCGGGAGGCTTTATCTGTTGTTGGTGTTGTAAAATGTGGCTGAGATGATTTAAAAACAGAGCATTTAGGTAAATCTAGGCTGGACAGCATGGTGAGCAAGAATGCAGAAAAAAGACAACATGCTAATTGGACAGGCTTGTCATGCATGCATGGTAAATGTTTTCATGGCAATTAAGCCACTCGACCTCACAGCGTTTCATGGAGTTGTTTTTACTTGCTAGCTACAGTGAGTTACTCTCAAGTTATGTTCTTGGAATTTACCTCAAGTTGACTTTAGGCTACCTGAGCTGCTAGCTATTGTAGCCCATATTCGTTTACTGAAATGCTCGCCTGTTTCTTATCAGCAGTTTGGGAAAAGAAAGGGGAAAGCAAAGCGTAAGAAATTTCATAAACACAATGTTACACTCTGCAATGAGCAAGCTCTCAGCTTCTAAACCAGTGGTTCTCAATCTCAGTCCTGGGGCACCCCTGTGTGAGCTGGTTTTTGTTCCAACCATCATTGCAATCACTGGATTTTAACAAGCTGTCAGTTTGTCCTAACCAACAAGCGATGAAAGAATAACAGGGTGGTGTTTAAATACTACTCAAAGATTAGATCAAAGGAAAATGTTTCATTTGGGGTGACAAGAACAGTCTTTGGGGGTCATTCATGATAATGTCACAAAATTTAGTAGAAGCATCATATTTCATAAATGGTTTTGCTAATTAAGATAATTAATGAATTAATGGTCAGAAGTTGGTGTGAAAACCAGGGACAGATATGGCCACAATACCCACCTCTAACTTGGCACACGAGTTTGAATTTAAAGTATTCATTTGATGCTTATCATTTCACAGTTTATTTTGGAGTAACTGCTGATTACTGTCATGGAATCAAACAACCTCTACAGCCTTAATATGACTCAAGAAAAACTTCATACTTGGTGCCAGTTTGATGCTGTGTGTTAGGAGTAAACTGGCAGAACAAGACTAATTCTGTTTTTAGATCCTTACTTGTGTTGACAGCAGCTGTGCAGTTACTGAGAGTATTTCACGGTTCTGTTTTTTTCAGTTTGCTTTGCTGTGTGGAAGAACCATCACATGAGGACAGTGACAAACTACTTTATCGTGAACCTGTCTCTCGCGGACATCCTGGTGACCATCACCTGCCTGCCAGCCAGCTTGGTTGTGGATATTACAGAAACCTGGTTCTTTGGACAAACCCTGTGCAAAGTGCTGCCTTATCTTCAGGTGAGCAGTACCGATTGCTTTACCAGTTTAAATGGATTTTGAATGTATGAGACATTAAAAGCAGGTCAGCAAGGACTACATTTTTTTATGGCTACATATTAGAGTCTTTCTCTATCATAGGAAGTTAGGCTACCTTTCTGCTGGTTTGGGGGCTTGTATCATAAAAACTTTGGTTATTTATTTTTAATGACTAAGCAACTCCACTAAAAACCCTTGAGTCGACCTATTCCATAATTTATTTATCAGTTACTTTTGGCATTAATTCTAGACATACTTTAAATGTAATTGATGATTATATTGTCTGCATTGAGGGTATAATGCGAACTTGTGCTCCTGTTTTGAGTAGTATTCTTTTTTTATCACTTGGACCCTCACTTTCAACAGTTTGGTTCAGAACATTTGCTAATTTTTCCAGGTCAATCAAAATCAGATACATTAGCATTTGTGGTGTTTATAAATTGTAACATTTAAACAAGTTTACGTTTCACCTTGTGTAATCTCACTTGTTGGCTCTCGTCCTATAAACACCCACACTGGTGATGAATGATTACATTGTGTAATTGCTTTTAACCATGGGCATTAGATCAGTAACATGGTCTGTTTGATCCTGGAAAACAAGTTGGTACTAATCTTCACTGAATTTGTCTGAACTGCAGCCTCACTGGAGCTGGACTGAGGCAGAGGTTACCTCTCTCCCTAAATTCTTGCAGAAATCTCCCACCATCTTATTTTGCTTGGCTTCCCGCCAAGAAAACAGATGTCTCTCACAAGTTCCACGGTCACATGCTGTAGCAGGGATTACCAAAAGCACAGTTGATGAATTAAAAATTCAAATACAATTCAGATTGAAAAAAAAAAGCTTTGTGTGTTCGATGCCAATGAAGCGCAAGTTGCGTTTATTTTATGCTGTGAAAGACTGGAAGTCAAATAGGAGCTGTGTTTACGTTTTAGACTTGGGATCATCAGTGTCAAGCCAAAAGATGACTTTTGCCAGCAATATTTCCCACTGAACCCAACCTGTGATCTCAGTTGGCGGCTGCCCTGGGAAAACTCGATGGCAGGGCTTTACTACTGCTTAGCTAGCCTGCAGCCATGTCAGTAATTATCTTGGGGCTGCATGATGCTGCTGCCTAGCATGTAATATAGCTTTAAAAATAGATGTAGTTAAAGCACAGCTCCTGGAAATAGCGTACACTTGATGGGGGAAGGAGAAATGCTGGATGCTCGAGTGCTCTGTGTACAAAGGCACCGATGTCACAGGCATCCCCATGTGCTCAAGTTACTCGCCCCCATGTGTTTAAAACTTGCCTTCCAAGGTTTTGCATATGTTTACAGGAGAAGGATTGCGCTCCGGTATGGACAGTTTCCTGGAAGATCATTTTGCCTTATTCATTTAGCATTTTTCATTAATTATTTAGTTCCCAAGTGCTCAGGATGACTGACCTATACATTTCATCGTATAGGGGTGTTCTAATTGTTCTGGCTGTTCTGTTCAGCAACTTAGTTCCACTTGGGTAAACTCATGACACCATGGCATAACCATGACATCATGGATAATTGCTCCAACATGCCTGCAAATATGGCTGGCCTGTATGGACCTATGACCTCAAACAGATCAAACGCTGTGGGGATCAACTGGAAAGCCAACTGTGAGCCTGGCTTAATTGGCCAACATCACTGACTCAACCTCATTAAAGGCTCTTCTTGCTGGAATGTACGCAAATCCTTTCTAGCAATAGTGGACATCATTTCAGAAGAGGCTGCCCTATCAGCAATGTTTATGCGGTGACCTCGGCCTGCAGTGTTGAAAAAAAGATATCCCAGTGATCAGGTTGCGTTGTGCTGCTCCATCCCAATATTATGTGTTAATAAACCCTGCCTGTCCCAAAAATAAAGTCGCACACTTAAATATTTAGCAGTAACCCTAGTAGCTTTGATTACAGTGCAAATTTGTTGCAACAACCTTGCGCAACATCAGAATGTTTATTTTCAACAGCAGTCGCATACATTTTTCGCCGAGGTCTTGTATTGATAATGAGGTAGCTGAACCACTCTTTAGTTTTCTCCTGCACATCAGTGCAGTTAAGGTCAGGACTTTGTAGAGGCCAATTCATGTGTGAAATTGATCCCTAAAACTCGTTTTTTTCATTCCTTGTTTTCATTGCTTGATGCAGGCCAGTAATTTGCTCCTTCTGAAACACTGGAACATTTTTCCGCCACCAACGGATTCATCTTCCGACATAATTTTTTAGGAAATGAGAAGCTACATGCTTCTTCAGTTAGGATTAAAGTAATTATTGCCAGCTGAAACATGTTAATCGCTTCAATAATGATCCAAATCATACAACTCCAATTCCGAAATAGTTGGGACGAAGTGTAAATTGTGAATAAAATCAAAACGCAATGACTTTCAGATCACATGAGCCAATATGTTATTTACAATAGAACATAGATAACGTTTCAAATGTTGAAACTGAGACATTTTACATTTTTATCAACAAAATGAGCTTATTTCAAATTTTCTGGCTGCAACAGGTCTCAAAAAGTTGGGACATAGGCAAAAAAAGGGCTGAAAAAGCAATTAATATATAAGAGAATCAGCTGAAAGAACATTTAGCAAGTAATTAAGTTAACTGGCATCAGGTGTGTAACATGATTGGCTATAAAAGGGATGTCTTAGAGAGGCTAAGTGTCTCAGGAGTAAAGATGGCCAGAGGCTCTCCAACCTGTGAAGGCTTGCGTAAAAAAATTGTGGAATGCTTTAAAAACAATGTTCCTTAGTGTCAAATTGCAAAGGCTTTGAAGGTCTCATCATCAACAGTACATAACATCATCAAAAGATTCAGAGAAACTGGAAAAATCTCTATACATAAGGGACAAGGCCGAAACCTTTACTGGATGCCCGTGATCTTCGGGCCCTCAGACGCCACTGCATCACTCACCGGCATGATTCTGTCATTGACATTACTAAATGGGCCCAGCAATACTTCAAGAAACCACTGTCTGTAAACAGAGTCTGCTGTGCCATCCACAGATGCCACCTAAAACTCTATCATGAAAAAAGGAAGCCATTGTTGCGCATGATTCAGAAGCACCGCCATGTTCTGTGGACCAAGGCTCATTTAAAATGGACTGTATCAAAGTGGCAAAGTGTCCTGTGGTCAGATGAGTCCAAATTTGACATTCTTGTTGGAAATCATGGGCGTCGTGTCCTGTGGGCTAAAGAGGAGAAAAACCACCCCTCCTGTTATCATCGTTCAGTTTAAAAGCCTGCATCTCTGATGGTGTGGGGATGCATTAGTGCACATGGTGTGGGACACGTGCATGTTTTAAAAAGCACCATGAATGCTGAAAGTATATAAATATACTAGTGTGTATATATATATATATATATATATATATATATATATATGGTATATAAAGGTTTTAGAGCAACATATGCTCCCCTCCAGATGACATCTATTCCAGGGAAGGCCTTGTGTATTTCAGCAGGACAATGCAAAACCACATACTGCAGCTATTACAACAGCATGGCTTCGTAGTAGTAGAGTCCGTGTGCTGAACTGGCCTGCCTGCAGTCCTGATCTTTCACCGATTGAGAACATTTGGCGCATAATTAAACGAAAAGTCCGTCAAAGGAGACCCAAAACTCTCCAGCAACTGGAAGCCTGTATTAAACAAGAGTGGGATCAAATTTCAATGGCTAAACTCAAGAAACTTGTCTCCTCAATGCCCAGACGCCTCCACTCTGTGTAAAAAAGATGAGGGGATGTTACACCATGGTAAACAGGCCCCTGTCCCAACTTTTTTGATACCTGTGGCAGCCATCAAATTTGAAATGAGCTCATTTTGTGGATAAAATTGTAAAATTTCTCAGTTTCAAGATTTGCAACGTTATCTCTGTTCTATTGTGAATAAAATACTGGCTGGTGTGATTTGAAAGTCATTGCGTTTTGATTTTATTCACAATTTACACTTTGTCCCAAGTATTTCAGAATTGGGGTTGCAGTATTTGTTGATTTAAATCCAAACAGCTTCTTTTTGGACAGGCAGTGTTGGTTAGTGGAATAATTTTACAGTGTAGCAACTCATAATGTAATGATTTACGCATAATGTTATTGCCAGCGACACAAAATGACAACTGACGCATGATTTAATAACCCTTGTGAATAAGTAGCTTATATATATATATATATATATATATATATATATATATGAGAGAAAGAGAGAGAGAGAAATTACTAAAGAATGCACTAGACCAAAAATCAGTTGAAGGGCAGGTTCGCCAACATATTGCCAGCCTTACCATCAAAATTTTATGTGATAAAATTGGCAACTTTAAAATCATTTGAACGGAACACATTGCACATTCTCTCTTAGTTTAATCCCAGCTGGTCAAGAACTATGCGATACAAGATCAGAACACTGTTACCTGATGGAAGATTTGGCTGTCCATTGTGATATGGGGATTGAGATGCTGTTAAATGCGGAGATGTATAATCCAGGCTCAGAAAGAACGTTCAGTCCACCCAAGAATTTTGTTCCAGCCAGAAAGGATTTGCCAGTTGGACAATTTTTCAGCTCGGAGGTAGAACTAACAAGTGAAATCAGCTGGCAGGGGTTTATGGGTAGACTGAATACATGGCAGTACTTACACTCTCTGACCTCTGGATTAAACATCTCTGGTTAAATGCAAGATGCATGAAACCTTCCCCAGATACCCCTTTTCCACCAAAAAGAACCTGGTGCTAGTGCCATGCTGGTGCTAGTGTTAGTGCTTAGTTGGTTCAACCCTAAGAACCTGTTTGCTTTTCCATCGCCAAGGTGCCAACTCAGAGGCAGTGGGTCTCCTCCTCAGACCACTGCTGCTGAACCTCTCCATGTTTATTTGTTTGAAAACGGAAGCAGGCTACACTCGCTTGGCTGTTTTAAAAATGGCAGTACACTGTTTGCGCTGGTCCTGTTGGTCACAATAACTCTGCCCCCAGCCCCTGAGGTAATCGGTGCTTGGCTCTAGCCCAGTAAGGAGTTGATGCTTGCTCTGGCACCAGTTTTGAGAGCCAGGAGCTGGTGCTTAGGCTGTGGAAAAGCAAAGAACCGGTGCCAAATCAGGCTCTGGCTCTAAACTAGCACTGGGTCCAGCTCAGTGGAAAAGGGGTGATGGACTGCACACCCTGACTCCTTAAATCCCTAATGGCACAGCTCCCTGTCATGTCTTCGCCTCTAGACAATCTCGGTCTCCGTGTCGGTGCTGACGCTGAGCTGCATTGCGCAGGACCGCTGGTACGCCATCTGCCACCCACTCAGGTTCAAGAGCACCGCAAAGCGGGCGCGGAAGAGCATCGTCCTCATCTGGGCGGTTTCATGTGTCATCATGGTCCCGCAAGCAGTGGTGATGGAGTGCACGAGCCTGATGCCGGAGCTGAGCAATAAGACCAGCCTGTTCACCGTGTGCGACGAGCACTGGGGAGGTGAGGCTACACAACTAAACATGCCGCTGTTAACTGCACAAGCTGCCACCATTGTCCCTTAACCTAAAATATGCTCCGCTGATAGTGCTTAACACTTTAGTGAAACAAATTACACTATCTTTGCCATCACAGAACCTTCTGATGAACTTTGCATTTTTTTTTTTTTAACTCCAAGGACTTCATTTTTTATGAAACAGATTTTTTGATAAAATACTGTTCTGATTTGAATAACCCCCATAATTATCACTTGTCATGAAGACAGAGAAGCCAGCCAAATTGCACTGTGAATCACTAGACTTGAAATTTAAGTTAAAATGATGAAAATAATAATAATTAACAGACATTGAGCAGCCGGAGATGGCTTCACATCTTGATTACTGCCATGAGATAATGATGAGTATGATGATGGTTTATATGATGATGATGATGATGATACTGATGATTGCATTCATGATTGTGGCTATGCATCTGATAAAGCATGTCTTCATCTATCAAAAACAGCCACTGGATCACACAGCTGCTCGTGTTTGCTTGATCAAAACAGAATATTGCTGATGCCCCATGAACAATGGATGGAAACTTCTTTTACCAGTTTAGGAGAGGCTCACTGATTTTCTATAGAGTAAATCTGAGACTTTACATAATATTTTGCTGTGTTGATGCCCTTTTTTATGCAATGAGCAGACTGCCCTGACAGCATGAAATGTATAACTGACAGTGAGGATCCAAACATTAAATAACTTGAGCCTCATATTAATTTTTTGTTTAACCTGAGTATTTTGCTTCAGCTTTGCTTTCATAGTTGCATAGTGGGTCTCCATGTGCAATGCAATAAGCTTGTTAATTAAATGTTCTTATTGGTTTGTGCATAATATAATTATCTTCATATTACTGTGAGAATCAACCGGGAAACAAAAAACCAAAACCAGTTTATCGTTGCCCATGTCTGATGTGACATGGATCTGAGAGTAATCCCACTAATTATTATTATTATTATTACTATAATTCATATTATATGCCCATCACTCGGTATGGCACCGTCCATCTGCCTGTCTGTCCGTCCATTAAGTTTTCTTGTAAATGCAACTAGTCCTCGAGATTTTGTGGATTCTTTCCAAACTAAAGTCACATAATCGTATATAGGTTTAGGTGCGCGTGTGTTTTTGAGATCTCAGATATCTACACCAAGAATTATTCTCCTTTCCAATATCAACCTTATAAATGATTCTAGTCATCGGCTTCTTTGTGTATTTTTCCGAACTAAGGTTACATCGCTCCCTATGGGTAAAGACGCACGTGCGCATTTTTCAAAGTTCTGCAATGCTTTTACCAAGAGTTATCCTTCCTTCTTGAACCAACTTAATTTATGCAGCTGTTTTTGGAGTTTTTTATGGATTCTTTCTGAACTGAGGTTACACCTCCCCCCATGGAAGAAGATTCACCTTGGAATCTTTGAGAGCTCTGCAATGTTTTACTAAGAGTTGCTGCCCTTGCAATATTATTATGTTCAATTAATTTCTTCCCCCTGTAGTTTCCATATTACGTACCTTACATGGGATATCCCCTGCCCCCATGTGTTTTAAGCTTGCCTTCCGGTGTGCAGCCTCACACTTCCAAAATATTCTGCCACAACTCAATTGTTTTTACTGACAATGTGCCTGATAATTGGCGTATTGTGAGTTTACTTAAGTTCTTGTTTCCTGCAGATGACATCTACCCCAAAGTCTACCACACCTGCTTCTTCATTGCTACATACTTTGCCCCCTTGTGTCTGATGCTGTTGGTCTACATCCAGATATTTCACAAGCTGTGGTGTCAGCAGGTACGCATACAGTTAGGTCTAGAAGTATTTAGCCAGTGGCAAAATTTTCAATATTTTGCCTTGACACCATCACAATGAGTTTCAAACAAATCAATCAGGATGTGACTGGAGTCAAAACTTTTAGTTTTCATTAAAGAGGTTTCACGACAAGCATACAGTATCCGTTAGGAATTGTGGCCATTTTTATGTATAGCTCTCCGTTTTCAGTGGCTCAAAAGTAATTGGACGGTTGACTGATGATCACTTAACAGAGCTTGACATAACCTTCAGAAAGGGCACAGAAAAAATGCCATTGGTTTGTTCTTATAATGAAGGGCATCACAGCAGATTGGAAGGGCATGACGGCAAAAATGAAAATGAGGGAAAGGCACAAGGGCATTTTAAATTTTCGAAGCGATACTTTGCGGACTAGATGAAGCGTTGACTAAGATTCATTTGAGTATGGAAACAGTAAAAATGCAGCTATCAAACAAGAAATTTGATGCAATATTTAAGCCCGGCCCTCCCCCCTCCCCGTGTAATATCCCTCTATGGGCATCATTTGATATTCAAGACCAATATCCCTAATATGCACTGTTCATCATATTTATGTTAATTGTCAAAATCATCATCCTCTATGTGTACTTGGCCTATGAGGATTATAGTGGATTAATACTAGGATTGGCCGACACGTCACAGTACAGAGAATGCCTACCTGTCATTCATATTTTCATGATCCAAGGCTCGCAAAATCACCAGCCCAACGTCTCGGGGCAACAGCAAATTTTGGTCGGGAAACTGACATTTTTTTCTCACGCCCCGGCGGGCAACCACGTTCTATCGCTGATCACGAAGGCCCCACGTGATGATAATAGGAGATCCGGGCTTGATCTGTATCATTGAGTGTATATGAGGACTGCAGAGGCTGTCGGAGCGAGAATAAAATTAATCTATATAGCCTGGATAGCCTGGGGTTGTTTCAGTCATCGTAAGCCAACGATTAACCCATTGGTAGGTCAATATATGCCTTACATCTGACTCTAAATAGTCGAACGCATAGTAATGGTGAAGAACCTACAAAGGAACATGGTCGTAAAGCAGTTTGATCACCCGTGGTTACTATACTTCTCATGTCAGAACCTAGCAAGCTAAATACTGTTGGTGACTGACAGGGAAACCCCTGGTACGACATTTCAGCCACCTTGAATGAGGATCACGACAGGAACGCATTTGATTGGTCATTTAATATAGCTAATGCGTAGCTAAGACGAAACTGAAGGCAGAAAGACCTACAAACAAGCAGAAATCGTGAAGACATCTATAGAGAGGAAGCTCAGCATTTGGTGAAGTCCATGGGCTCCAAAATTCAGGCAGTCATTGACTGCAAAGGATTTTCGTTCCAATATTAAAAATGATCCTTGTATTTATAAGTATGTCAGTCTGTCTAACACTTGAGCCTATGTAAATGAAGGTCAATGTATAAAAATGGCTGTGATTTTAAATGGTTAATGCAATTTTTGTGTGAAGCCACTCTAATTAAAGCTAAAAATCTACTTTTTAATCACATCATGATTGATTAGTTTCAAATCCATTGATGTGTTGTGAGGCAAAATAATCAAAATTGTGTAACTGTACGTCACAGACAACATCCTAACCCCAAATTACACAAACATGAACATTTTCCTGCATTCCAAACTATTAAAAAGCTGCAGTGGTGAAGTAGTCAAATAGCAAATTGCTCTGATGAATTAATTTTTGTTGGAACTCAACGGTTATTATGCTTTGGATACAGAAGGAGACTGATTTCAAATAATAAATTCACTCATTATTATAGCAGCACACACCCATTAGGAGCACACACCCATCATCTTAGCAACACACACCCTCCCCACTTATGCAGATGAACCATGCTATAAAAGTCATCAGAATGGTATCAGTACAGTTCTTTTTGGCGGGTCAGATGGTAGTGTCCCTTTAAAAATAAGATCCTCTCTTTCCCCCTCCCCCATGCATGCGAACATGCTCCTGTATTTTGTGAATAGCCATAAAATGGCACGCGAAAGATTTAAATATTTATTTCACTGATATTACCTGTAGGAAAGGAAAAGAAATAATTGTTACTGAATAGGAAACCTCTTAAAGTAAAGAAATATAGAGACTAGAAGGAGCATAGCAGCTTACTGTCTGGGTGCGTCCTTCGCTCAGCAATAAAAAAAATGTACCCAGTGAAGGTTTGCAATCAATGACTAATGGAGTGGTGCGGGGATATGAGAAAAGAGGAGGTAGCTCCCTAACACTCAGACAGCGGACAGAAATGCTTTATTATTACAGATTCCGGGAACGTCTACTGTGCTGCAGAAGAAATGGAAATCTATGCGGTGTTCATCCCAGGCCCCTGGGCAAGGGGAGCCTGTGAAAGCGCGGACGAGTGCCGTGTCGGCGGAGATAAAGCAGGTGCGGGCGAGGCGCAAGACCGCACGCATGCTGATGGTCGTCCTCTTGGTCTTCGCGCTCTGCTACCTGCCAATCAGCATTCTCAACGTAATGAAAAGGTACCAATGTGCAGTGTACTGCTATCATTAGGTACCGGTTGGGCGGTAATGAAAAAGCCTCAGGAATTTTGATTTTCTGCTTTGGATTTGAATACACTAACACTCTAGCATAAATAGATACAATTATTCTCAAAGTGTATCTATATTAGTTTGTGTAGGTCTGCGACCTGTTTTCAGCAAAACCATGCGCTATCTCTGGTTTTCTCTATCTCTGGTTCTGGTGACACATACATGTATGATCAATTCTTTTCATGGAGGTTTAGTGTTTGTCTCCTAATTTCGCAAGCATTGTTTTCATCTGAAAAATTGTTTTTTAATCTGAACATTTAATTTTTTATCAGAGTTTTACCAGAGGGTAATATTGGCACTGAAAATATGTTATCTGACTGTTATAAATTGACTAAATTTAACAGTTAAATTAATGCAGTGTTTCCTTGTTATTTTAACTGTAAGTAGAGTCCTGCGTGCATTTAACTGTGGTTCACAGTTAACATACACGACACTGTTATAAACTCATTGTAAAATTACGGTTAAAATAACTGGCAGAAAAGGTGTCAGTTAAAATAACTGGAGAAAAGGTGGCAGTTTATGACAGTGCTTGTGACAAAAGCTGTGTGGCTTTAAATAAAGATTGAGGTTGTTTTATCAGGGGGGAAGAGATATTTTTCTGAAGCAAGATTTATCTTTCTTTGTGTTTAAAACTGTATTTGTGTGGTGGTTGTCAATGAGTCTCCTGGCTTCAGCTCTTTTTAAATCTTTGCCAAGCACACTGCTGTACAGCTGGAGAAGAGGTCCTTAAGTTTGATTGATTCTGTCGAGTTAATACATATAAAAGTAATTAGTAATTTATTTTCCTTCAATGTGAAATGTGTCCCTATTTCAAAGTGAGCTAGTTAAGGCATCAATGACTCTGCCTTTGCATCTGAAGGACCTCGATGAAATAATGGTGATGCTGGAAGAGGCAATTATATGCTCCACATGTGAAATCAATGGCACAAGAATCAGTCATCCACTTACACCTCTTGTTATTTTTCATGGTCGCTTTGATGGTTTTTCAGCTTGTGGCTACTTTTCCGATGCCTTTTCTTTTCAGAGTCTTTGGAACGTTCAAGAACGCTCGCAACAGAGAGACCGTGTACGCCTGGTTTATGTTCTCTCACTGGTTAATATATGCCAACAGTGCAGCCAACCCCATTATTTACAACTTCCTCAGCGGTAGGTTTTAATTCAGTTGCATGTTTGTCTCTCTTATTACATGTGTCTCATGGTCACCATTAGGAAGTACTGGCATCCATCTAATGGGCATGGCAGCCTTGTACAAGACTGTGATTCTGTTTTTTATCATTCCGACAATGCATGTTATTTCTTTTGGCAGTTATCCTGATGAAGCTTTTCTCTTATCTTGGCTCAAAAAATGTCATATACACCATAAATTATGGGCTACTCTGCTGAATTAAGCACTTTGGCCTTCCACTTTGCTCACCCATCATAGCATTGAGATGAGAATGTCCAGCACGCCAGCTGAGTAAGACCTCTTACTTAGAGTAAGACCTAAGTGGTTAGCATTGCTGCCTCACAGCAAGAAGGTTGTGGGTTCGAATCCAGCCTGGGGCCTTTCTGTGTGGAGTTTGCATGTTCTCCCCATGTTCGCGTGGGTTTTCTCCGGGTACTCCGGTTTCCTCCCACAGTCCAAAAACATGCATATCAGGTTAATTGGAGACACTAAATTGCCCATAGGTATGAGTGTGAGAGTGAATGGTGTGTGGATGGTGTTTGTGCCCTGCGATGGATTGGCAAGCTGTCCAGGGTGGGTCCCTGCCTTTGCCCGTAGTCAGCTGGGATAGGCTCCAGCTCACCCCGTGACCCTAGTGAGGAATATGCGGGTATAGAGAACGAATGGATGAATGAATGAATGAATGAACAGCTGCTTCACTCATCAAGTCACCGTCTCCACCTGTGCCTCATTTTCTGCTGAGCTTCCACAGCGGCTATTTAAACCAGAGCCGCATTATGTATAGCTCTTTGCTAATTCTTGTAAAGCATGTTTGAGCTGCTGCGCTTCTCCGTATTCGCGATATCTATGTATAACTCTAATCTTTGCTAAATGTGCTGGTAAACTTTTAGCACAGTTATTTGTTAGAATGAACCTCGTTTCCTTTTCTTTTGCTTACTGTGTGTAATACCAGTGTTGCCATCTCATAGCCTATTTTGTATTACGACAGTTCACTTTCATTTTTGGAACCTCGTTTCCTTTTTGTTTGTATGTTTTGTGTGCATGCCTCCCGCTTGCGCGGTCGGCAGCAGTGAATATAACAACCAAATCCACCTTTGCACTTGAGTCCAGTCCACGTTTTTCTGGCCTCAGTGCCATCCTTTACAGCCTTGTCCTTGCTCTCCTTTCCTAGGCTTTATGTGTTTCAATACATACAGGACTGTGCAAAAGTCTTAGGCTCCCCATATTTTTAAAAACTTAAATCTGGCTTTAGATGTTTAATTTTTGTTTTCCAAATTTGCGTTGCTGAAGATAAAACTTATATTTGAAATTCCAAATGCGAAATCAAAAAATAGTTTTATAAGTAAATGTTGGTATTTCATTAAAAACTGTCAATACAGATAATATAGTCTTGACAGAGCCCTGATGTCAACATCATCATGGCTGTCTGCAATTACTTGGAGGGACAGACGCGAGTGACAGTCAGTGTGCAGAAGAATGGCGGCAAGTTTTCTACTCTGCGTGGAACAAACAAAAAGCCGATCATAAACTATAGCATAACAGGATAGTGTCCCAGATTTTTTGGCAAAAGGTAGTTACACCAAATACTGGTTTGATATAGTTTGTAACAGTTTACAGCTCTGTTTAGTACATTTCTCAGTTATTAGAACCTTTTTATTTCATCATTTTTGCAAGCATGTTTACCCCACAAAATTGCTTTAAATGTGCCTAAAACTTTAGCACAGCACTGTATTTAAAACCTCTTTCCATTCCCTCCATCATTAGGAAAGTTTCGAGAGGAGTTCAAGGCAGCTTTCTCCTGCCGGTATTTGGGAAAGAGTCCTAGCGAAGCGAAGCGGTACCGAGTAAAGAGCAGCACCGACAGCCGAAAGTCCCTCTCGACGCAAGTCAGTCACATGGACAGTGTCTCCCGCATTTCTGACCAGGTGATCGAATGAAATCGAGCAGAGGATTTCAGTGACGATTCCATCTTGCCTCTTGCTGACCTGGGAGAGAGGCGTAATCAGGAATGGAGAAATTAGCTGAATACGACAAGGAAGCGCAGCTGAGCAGTAGCACGGGACATCGTCATATGGCTGCTATCTCTTCTGTCATTCAAGAGGGATTTTTTTTTATACTCGGGTAGAACATCTTAGTTTGTTACTGTTTGACAGCATAATTCAAAGTTTAATCCCTCCTTTCCAGAAGTTTACAGTGTAAAGTCAAACGGACTGAACTTCAAATGTTTCCAGGGCATTGATAAGAATGTAACAAAACTGACCACACACTGTTTTGGCTATGGATATTCAGGTGACCCCCCCTGTAAAAGCGAATGTCTGCAGCATCGGTGAGTGAGCTGGTGAATGAATGAATGATTAATGGCTAATGGTGCTTGAGAGTGAATGTATTAGTGAGCAAGTGTGTGGATGACTGACTTCACAAGGCAGCTAGAGAGTGAATGTCCTGGAGAGAAAGTGACTAAGAGTGAGTCAGTCATAGAACGTGGATCGAAGGCTGAAGGACTGCTTCCATCAGCCAGCCGCAGGCGGATAAGTGAAAACAGAGATAAGGTGAAATTAGCTGCTCTAGGTATGTTACACTGCCATGTATTTGTGTTGTAACCGCGAAGAAGTCGCACTGTTTGGTGCATTGTTTGCTTTTGTAATTCCAGTGCCATGTCTGTGATATCCTGTTGGCATCCTCTCTTTCATTTTAAAATGAAAGAACTCGCCATCAGATTCGGCAATTTAAGGGAGCAGGTGAAAAGTAGTGGTGTCCAGCTGAAAATGGAATTTGGTTGCAAAACCTCTTAAAATGTGATAATCCTGTCCAAGAGGGACCAGCGAAGTTGCCAGCCGGTGAAGCAAAAAACACAGGTTTAATTTCCTAATTTTGTGGTGACCGAAGTTTCCAACCTCATGCCCAGTGGCAGACATAAGTTGTGATGGGCCTAGGTGAGAGATTAGGGTCGATCAACACATGCACACATCGCTTAGCGGAATCATCTGGAACTAGCTGACATTAAATAAGTAGACAGTCGGATAAATAGGTAGATCTAATGTCTCAATCTCTCAGGTCACCTGGTTATTTAATAACAAAAGATTGATGCCTTGTTAAGCTTAAAATGTCAGTTGCTGCACTGTAGGTTTGCAGGGAATACATATAAAATTCACACTGTCTCCCTGTTTGATTTTATCACCCAACACACATTATAAATCATCACACTATGATTTGGATTCAGGGAGTTGACTTCAAAAGCCGAATAACTCTCTAAGCCTTTAAACCAAAATTAGGCTGCACCAGGGGTGCAGCTAGGCCTACTTTGGAGGGGTCTTAACCCTCCTAAAATGTTCTTTAGCATCTCTAAATAATATTTTTTGTTTAAGTCACTTATAGTGTGGGGAAAACAGGCCAGACCACTCCCCCGCAAGTGAAGTAACCCCCCTCATCTATTAATCTGTTGTGGTGCCCCTGGGCTGCACTCAGCAACAGCTAGAGTCCCGTAACAGAGAGAGTTGCAAGAACTCAAGATTTGATGCTATTTCGTTGACAGTGCGCAAAACCAATAGACTAAAGCTGGCCGTGCACTGAATCATGGCCACATGTACAGGGTATATTGTGCTTCACTGCAAATTCTGGTAGGATAATCTTCATTCTTATGGCGAGGCAGATTGTGAGTTTTTTTTTTTTGTTGTTGTTTTCTTTTTTTTGTAATTTTTCTTTTTTTTTCTATAATGGGATAAGGGAGACTTTTCAGCTCAACGGGAAAACAAGATTCCAGCCAGCAACAGAATCAATAGACAGAAGTGGGGAAAACGTTCAGGAATAAGAAAAGGGTCACAATTTACGACTAGAATATTAAGTGGACTTGACAAAGCCAGAAGGGTACAAGCTAAACCAATTAGAAAAATGAGTGTGTCTTAATCATTTAACATGTGATCATTTCCTCAAGTCCATAACTCAATCCCCAACTCCATAACAAATGGTTCAAAAGTTGTAAATGATCAAAGATTGTGCATTTGTGTTATATCAGGGATGGAGTAATGAAAAAGGGGAAGAATATTCTGCACCTGCCTGTATTTGTGCCTTTCCTTAAACTCGAAAATAATTGAGAGCTAGCCCTCATTTACAATGATGTTGACCACGGAAGAAAAAAATTAAAACAGATAAAACAAGATACAAGAAGCAAAAGAATCGGATAAAACAACTATAGACAGAGATAGCATTCCATCTTATTTCAGATTATTTTCATAATTTTGGTTGAGAAAACGGGCTGCAAACATAAAAAAATCTTCATGAAAATTCAGCATTGAAATGGTAAAAAAAATATAATACTGAGAATTGAAAAATGGCTTGGGTTTAAAACTATACATTTCTGGGATCATAAACTCCTTGACCACAAGTATAATTCATCTGAGAATTGCATTCTAAATTATCTACTCTCTAGGAGCCAAATAAGACACCTCTCCAGGTGGCCTCCCAAACTCCAAGATCCCTCAAAATGGTGCACTATCAAATCATAAAATAATAATGTGTTTAACACACATGAACTTTTGACGCATGAAATTGAATATGAATTAATGATTTTCTGGTTGAATTTTGCATAAGTTTATCAATGTAGGTACAGTTGGACATCAGTGGTCACCAGTAACCTCTCCAAACACAAAACATGCCTTTTCTCCATGATAAAGTTAGCAAGAAAAAAACTTTTGCACACTGGTAAGCAGACAGGTGCGCAGGAGTTAGGCCAAGTGTGGAATTAAGTAAAGAAAAAAAATCCCGCACAAGGTCTTCTCACTTGCAATTAATTTATTAGTCTACGTTTCGGTCAACCGACCTTCCTCAAGACAGGAAGGTCAGTTGACCGAAACGTAGATTAATAAATTAATTGCAAGTGAGAAGACCGTGTGCGTGACTATTTTTATTCACTCCATGATGAAGTTTTGTCCATTTTTCTTCAGAGTCCCACAAGCCAGCACACATACTCATTAAAGAAACTTATTTAACGGTGAGAACATTCACCCTGCAGTGAAAAGCTAGCAGTTCCCACTTCCGAGCTTGCAAACTTATATAAACACTTTCCACACTTTATAAGGAACAAGTATAACTCACTAACTCAGTAATATCTGGAATATACCTTATTATAGCAGAACAGACATTCCACTATTAGGAAAAAACAAAAATGCCACCACATGCAGTAGCTATTCAATTCAATTTAATTCTATTTTATTTAGGATAGCCCCTTGAGATGCAGCATCTCATATTCAAGGGGTCCCAACACAAAACATAGATTACAGTACACAAAACAGAGATTGCAGTAAACAACATAGATTACAGTGATACAAGACAGATGCATCATACATACAGCTCTTCCTCAAATACAACCCCTACACCCCCCCCATCCCATCAAAAACTCTCAAACACAATCATAGTAAAAAAAAAAAAAGTAAATATATCAACAATAAAATAATAAGAATACAAGAACAATTCAAAAATGATAATACCAAGATAATAATAATAATAATAATAATAATAATAATACCATCAGAAGCATCAACATAATGCAGCATTAAGTAAAATCATCAGAAATCAAGAAATATCAAATAAAACAATATCATCAGAAACAAGAACCGCTAGTTTGTAAGTGGGAGAATAATTGTGATCTAAAGCTATTAAAAGAGGTAATGGATTTTAAGAAAGAGGGAAGATTATTCCAGTGAGTTTTGTACTTAAATGACCTGCGATCTATTTCCTTATGGATTTTTTGGATTGTGAAAAATGGATTATTCATATGACGGAGGGGATATGGGGACAAATATGGGATCAGGAACTGTTTGAAATATGGTGGAACATCTAAATGGAAACATTTAAAAAGAAATCATAACCAGCAAAACTGACGTCTGGATTTTGGCTGAAGCCAGTTGAGGGAGTCATACATGAGGCAATGATGGGTTCTGAAAGGACATCTAAGGGCAAATCTGCATATCGAGCTATATAAGGTGTTGAGGGGCTTGAGGATAGAGTCTGTGGTGTTCTGATAAACAGTATCGGCATAATCAAGTATGGGAAATATTAGTTGGTAGATGATTCTTTTTCTCACCTGAAAAGAAAAACAGTTGATTGACCGATATAGAAAACCTAAACAGCCATAAATTCTTTTGGAAATGTGATCAACATGTGGTTTGAAAGTGAGTTCTCGGTCCATCCAGAGTCCAAGGTATTTAAATACATAGACTCTATCAAGGGGAGTACCATCACTGCAATCAATAAATAAATCTGGTGAGTGTAATAAACTATGTCTTGTACCAAACGCCATTGAGCAGGATTTTTTCTTATTGAGAAAAAGTCTATTGTGCTTGAACCAGTTTTGTACAATATCAAAATCCAGTTGTAAGTTACTGTCAGGAAGTGGTCGGGGGGACACCAGATGCAGGAACAATGAGTTTATTACAAAACACCAAACACTAAAGGAGAAAAGCAGGCAATCAGGCCAGAAACAAAACACTGTGCCAATGCGCTGAACAAATGGGAGAAACTAAGGTACACTGCCCAAGGCAGGGGGATACAAAAGTACACACTCAAAGAGTGGCTAAACTAAAAAACAAAAACTTCGCCTAAACTAACTGACGGAAACACTGGGAGACTTAGACAAGGGAAGACAAGACGTGGGCGCAGCAAAAACACAGGACTCAGGAATGGCTCAAAGGAAACACTCGGGAAGGCACAGGAGCTGAGATTTCGCAATGCAGACAAAGTTTGGTCTGAGGATCACTTCACTCCTGCCGACAGATATACACACGGGAGGAGGCAGGGACTCGGAAGGCAATCTCAGAAGGAAACAGAAACACAAGGGATTAATAAACAAATTCAAGAGAACCAGGTTAACAATAATGACTCAAGACAAGACGCTGACACAATCAAACTAGACAGTTTAGATCAAGGTAATCTAAACGTGACGAATATAAAAACACCGCGAGAGAAGCGAAGGAAAGCCTAGCTTAAAACGTAGTTAAACAGGGAAAGCTTAGGAAGAAATTACAAAAGCTAGAAACGTTTGCACACGCTAATGAGTTAATTGGGGTTAAAACTACGCAATAAATATATACAATCACCCTCAAATAAGTGCTGGTTAGTAATGAACCTATCAGAGAACACATTCACTCAGAGTTTAGCGAGACCCCAAATTAAGCACAGGTGGAAGTAATGAATGAAATACCACAAGCCGATTCCGAATGAGGAAATGTGATTGGACAAGGAGACGCAGGCATGCTCAAGGCTGTCAAACGACATCACAGGAGTTTGGGCAAGAGTGAATCAATCCTCAGACGGCAGAATGAAAGCTAAAAAAATAAACCAAGAGTAAGGCACGGGAGAAAAGGCACAAGCACAAAAATAAAAGTAATAAGCACAATGACAAAACAGCACACATGAGGCAGAACCATAACAGTTACGCTGGATTTGTGATACATTAGACTTGGAATGGTAAATGACAGAGTCATCAGTATAAAGGTGGACGTGACAGGTTGAGCACAGTTGAGGTAGGTCATTAATAAAAAGAGAAATTTTTACACACTGTAACTGTTCCTCTTACTATCCAAAGAGACAAACAAGCTCTGTGATCATCATGGTAAAAAAAAAAAAAAAAAAAGTAAAAAAAAAAAAAAAACAGCTAGCCAGCTTGCCATAAGTAAAACATATATAAAATTTCACTTACTCATAAAATGAAAAACAACCATTCTTCATTGAATCCCTCCTCCAGAGACACAGATATATTGGGTAGAAGGAACCCTCCAGTCCTTTTTCATTTGGAACAATTCCCATTGACCAAGTCCTAATCTCATTTAAATCCAGTAAATGCAACTGAACACTTCAGGCCAGTTTTGGGAGTTTTTTTTCCAGCAGATCCATGTCTGCTGGCATCTACATCTGCACAGAGGGGTTAAAGTGCTTTGTTCAAGTGGTCAGGGCATATAAACTAAAAGCAGATCTACCAAGCTTAGTAAAAACCTGTAGTGAAAGCCAGTCATTGTATAGTCCAGTGAACTAAATTAACAGAGAGATATCAGATGACAACTTCCTAGGCATGGCCTCATTGATAAACACAAGCAAATGCCTATTACATCTCTCAACCAGAGAAGACTATTGAACATTTTTATATAGAATACAATGATGAGTGGTATAAGTATCACTGATAATAAAACAGACAAGCAGAGTGACAATCAGTATCCAGATGCACGGATGTAAATCACATCACTGCAGTCCAAAACAAACAGAAAAAAGCTTCAACAATGCTTTTCCTACAAAACATGGGAAAGTCAATTTTGCGTCAAAACAAGAAACCAATTATTCTTTTCAGAAGATACAAAGAGATGGTGGTTTTAATTTACTTTCAAGGAGAATCTGTACCAAGCTAGCTTGGTATTTGTTTTCAGTTTCTGGCAATGACAAGTGGTGAATTTTTGGCAAATTTAAAAAAGAAAACATGCTTTTCAAACTCTCTGGCAGCCTTTGGCATTCAGTGGAGTAATGATAATTTTTTGTCCATTACAAAATCATTTGGCAAGCTACTTTTACAAAGGTCCCCATTTTATCATATTACCTGACATTTTTATTTGGTTTGTAGAGGTGGGTGTTTTCCATGATTACCAAAACTAACTATTGCCTTTGGTTATATTTCTCCAATTCAGTGCTGCATCCACAGGCACAGCAGCCCATCATATTGACAAATTTTGCAAACGCATCTCAGAAACAGTGCAAGGGGAACGAGATCATTCACGCTGAAACAATAGCACCTGATAACAGGATGGAAACCACATGGTTTTGTGTGTCACATGACCAGAGTTTTGAGGAGCCCTCATATTGCAACCCTCTCTATTAAGGGACTCTAGTAACGGCCTATAAGCACCAGCTTGGTGCTGTTTCTTCGTCATCACTACTATTGCTCGGAGTCAGAGCATGAACCGATTTTAAACAACTATTAAGCTTGGCCTGCTCAGCTGTCTTTCTATCCCTTTCCTAATTTGGCTTCCTTTTTTGCAACCCACTGCTGCGTTTAAATTGAATGCTGTTATCTCTCCTGACGAAACTTTACTGCCGACAACTATAATAAGGTTCATTTAGGTTCAAAACAAGCTAAATCATTTTGTGATTGTGGACTATTTCAGTTCAACGAAATGGACCAGCATTTGTGATGATTGCACATCAGATTCAGGGAAGATGTGATCACTGAAGGCATTATCACAAATAATTTAGTTTGTGTTTGCCGTTTCTGTAAATATTGGTGATTTTTGCCATGATTATGGTTATAGTAAGCTAATGAAGTTTACAGACAAGAGCTGCTACTCATTTAGCAACTCTTGACTGTCCATGTACGTTGCATTTCACATTGCCAAATAGTCCTTTTTTAGGATGGTGAAGTCACGACACACCTTATTCTGCCTCTGATTGGCTAGTACTCATTGCCTTCATTGGTTGGGTTAGTTATGTTTAGGCATGAGGAGGGAGATTGGTTACGGTTAGGTTAAGAACATCAGGGCAAGACAATCGGGTAGAGTAAGGCGGGTCATGCCTTTGTCATCCTAGGAAAAAAAAAAAATCCAAATCACACTCAAAGCAAACATTTTGCACTAAACAGTAAAAGTGAATGGATGATTAGCGTGACTTGTGTTAACAGGTTTATTCTCTCCTTTTTATTTTCTTTTTTCTTTTATCTGTTGACTTGCGTTCACAGTCCCCTTGGCAGTGCGGCCTTGAATACATCACAATCCCTGTACCACCAACAATACTGCTACTGTTCCTGCTACAGCACCCATCGCTTTGCTCAGTTACTTGCTGCAACTGCTGCAACTAATTTTTTCAAGGGAAGCTTCATGGTTTGCTCTGCTAGTTTATTTTGACTATAGTTATTGCGAACACCACTCATTGAAAACATTTCTACTCTTTGTTTGTCTTGATTTGTCCTTCAGGAATCAAATTAATTGTCTTCTTTATCTTTTTATATTGTTTGTTGAGTTTGTAAGTTATCGCACTTATTTATTGTACTCAGTAAAGTCTGGTAGAAATTAAACAGTTATGTGAAATGAGAGCATTTTAAATCTAAATCAATAAACTGCTTTTTTTTTTAATGAGGAGAAAAATTCTGAGCCATTTTGTATTCACTATCACTACCATGACTGTCACTACAATGAAAGAGGAACTATTTTGAAACTAGCACCATACATATTCACAGTGAGCAACTTCATTGGACAGGAACACATTTTTTATTTTGGTTCTGTACTCTGAGACTTTGAAATGACAAGCACAGTGCCTGTTCAAAACTTGTCTGTTCCAGTATTGCTGCTTTCAGTTTCCTAGAGATCCCTTGAGAGCAGCGCTGTCAAACAACTTCACACTCAACACTGCATTTCCATGGGTCTTCAGCAATGCATCTGCCGAGAAGTCGATCGGATGCACAGTTTTTGAGAAAATCGAAGGAGAGACAGACAGACAGACTTCTCCATTTATACTACCAGAGCAGTGCCCATTAGAGCAGAGCCTTTGCAAATCATGTCCGGTAGGAGCGGGCTGATTGCCTAGCTTCTGGTATTGCTCCTTGCGTGGTATTGCTCTTTGCAGCTTTCTCGAGATTTCTCAAGAACCGCTCAACCAAACGATTCCTCTCGACACTGCACTTCCAATGTGCTGTCGTATTGTTTTCGATGTAGTACAGGTCAAAGATAATTTACAAATCACTGCTTTAAGTTTTATTTTAATTTAAGATACTGTCCCAACTTTTTCCTGATTTAGTATTATACTTTGTATGTACTTGCATAATTTTCATGTTTTAGAAATTGAAAATGGCACCATTTCTGAATCGTGCAGATACTTCTCTCCACTCCCCAGCTTTTCCATCACTTTGGCAGAGCTTTAACTGTTTGTTGCAAGACTCTTTTCCTCTTTACCTATTCAGGGTGGTGGGTGGGTTTGGTTTCTTTGGTGACCACTATGCAACATATGGTTAAGTTGTTTTTATCTGTCCAAAAAAAACTTTATTCTAGAACTTTGCTGACTCATCTTTGGACTTCTTTGCAAATTAATATTTGCTTTTAGAATACTTGGTGTTGCTGAGAGGTTTGCATGCGTTACATCTTGTAGTGTAGCTTCTATAATTTTGAAGTCGTCTGTGAATGGGAATACCATCAGTCCTTCCCTGTGGACATAGTCAATGATTTAACTGACGATTGCTTTTGGATTTTTCTTCACAGTTCTTACAGTTTTTCCGTTAGAAACTTTATAGTTTTTCTTGGCCGACTTGTCCGTTGTATGTTGCTACACCAGTGGATACTTTCTTTTTCAAGACTTTCCAAATTGCTGTGCTTGCCATGGTCAACTTTTGCGCAAAGGCAATGATTGAATTTTTCTCGTCTTAGCCTCTAAATTTATTATTTTTCTCCCAGTGATAGTTCTTTGGTCTTCATGTTAGTTTATCCTTTCAGTCTACTAATGCAGTCTCCACCAGGGAAACTGAAGGCTAAAACCAAGACTAGACATTCACAACTTTTTATTACTCTTTCTTTTTTGAACAATCAATGCTACAGTACAATAAACTCCTGAGCAGCAAAGAACTTATTTCACTGATGTGTTCCTATACCAGGGGTAGGGAACCACCTCCAGAAAGAGCCACTGTGGGTGCAGGCTTTCATACCAACCAAGCTGCTACACACCTGATTCTACTAATCAACCTCTGGAATGTTATTAAGGGCCTTGATTGGTGGAATCAGGTGTGCAGCAGCCTGGTTGGTCTGAAAGTCTGCACCCATAGTGGCTCTTTCTGGAGAAGGTTCCCTACCCCTGTCCTATATTTTCACTCAATTAAAAATTGGAGGGGCTAAAACATATGGTCCTATATCGTCACCCTATTAAAATAATGGCCTAAGTCATTTTTTTCAAGTTTTTGGGAAAACACAAAAAACTTGACCAAATGCAGAGCATTTGATATTTATTAATCATTTAAAACTTCTGTCAAAAAATGACTAGGCCATTATTTAAGTAGGGTGACAATATTCAAAAACTGTAAAACATACATGCATGTAAATACCAGTAAATAAAAGCTGAGATACTGAGATTCTGAGATGCTGTTTTTGGAGGGCACTGCAAATACACATCGATCAGCCGCAACATTAAATCCACTCGCCACTGAAGCAGGTCAGAATTGTTGAGGCATGGGCTCCACAAGAGCTCTGAAGGTGTGCTGTGGTGTCTGACACCAAGACCATAACAGCAGATCCTCTTAGTCCCGTTAGATGTGAGGTGGGTGCTCCATCGCACTTATTTTTCCAGCACATCTCACAGGCGCTCAATCAGATGGAGATCAAGGTCAACACCTTTTTCCTGTTCCTCAAACTATTCCTGAACAATTTTTTGCAGTGTGGCAGGGTGCTTTATCCTGCTGAAAGAGGCCACTGCCTCCTGGGAATACCCTTGTCATGAAGGCGTGTACTTGGTCTGCAACAACATTTAAGTAGGTGATTCGTGTTTTAGTAGCATTCAGATGAATGTCAGGACCCAAGGTTTCCCAGCAGAGCATTTCTTAGAGCATCTCAGCTTGCTTTCCTCCCAGAGTGCATCCTGGTGCCATCTGTTCCCCAGGTAAACAAGTGCAGACTTGAATCTGAAATCCTTTGGCATGACCAAACAGGCAGTTCAAACCCCCCAATGTGGCTGAATTAAAACAATTCTGCAAAGAAAAATGAGTCAAAATTAATTTACTGCGATGTAGATAACTCATCGCCCATCAGCGCAAATGTTTGATTGCAGTGTTGCGGCACAAAGAGTTATTAGGTTAAAGGGTGCAATTATTCTTTTTCGCGAGTGATTGGGTGATATTGTTTTTGAAAAACTCTGCTTTCAATATGTGAAATAATCATTTAAAGGGTGCATTTTGTGTTGACTTTGTCTTATTATTGCCCTTTGGCCATTATTATTGCTGATGGGGTATTATTATCATAATGGCACCTGTACGTCTGTCTATGTGTCTGTTTGTCTTTCCAACATTTTGTGTTGGCCAGCACTCAGTGGCGATTAATATTTAACACCTCATACTTACTACATGGACGGACCCTGGGCTGTACTTGCGTTACAATCTACTTTTTTTTTTAATCAGGATTTGCCTTTGACCTTGGCGCAGTGACCTTGACCTTGGAAATTTTGTGCAGGCTGTTTCTCAGCAATTAACAATAGAAGCAAAGTGAAACTTTTCACATATTAGATGGATTAGATGGACCTGCACATCGTCTGGTTGTACTCCACATTTGACCATTGACCTTTACACAATGACTCACAGTATTTTTTCACTTTTGCAAAAAAAAAAAAAAATTCAATTTCACAGCAATGAAAAGATTGTGTATAGGTGGTAATTATGCAAAAAAAAAATTGTTCAGCTCAGTTTTGGCCACTGTGACCAATTTATTATAATCATGCAAAAATATGTTTTATTTAAATTAGGCCACTGTGACCTGCAGGTTTTATATCAGGTATTCATGAACACCTTCATGATGATTCTAATCTGCTTGATATAATTGCAAGGCCAAGGAGTCTTAAGTGCCTTGTACGTTACGTTAAGAAAACTAGTTTGATGATCTGAAACATTGAAATAAGACAAATAACCAAAAATAGAGGAAATCAGGAAGGGGGTAAATGCTATTTTCCTGCACTGTACCTCTGTTCGCAATAACATTCCAGCCAATTTGTACCATGTTAACAGATTAAATTGCACATAAAAAAGATGAAAAGATCATTAAAAACATAGAGGCCAGTTTTAGAAATCATGGAAAATACACACTTTTATAAATCGAATATAAACATGTTAAATGGATGATATGAAGAAATGGAAAGCTTTTTAAGTTATTTGTCAAATAATTGTGTCATAAACAAGAAATTGCATAAAATAAATAATTGTGAACGAAAACAGGAAACAGAAAAAGGGGATCCTAGTTTGACACAAAACTGCCGAAAATACGACAGAATGCTTTCAGAGAAGAAAGAGTGAAATGTATGACAGCAGTCCTGCGCATCAATCATGTTTTAATCGTCTCTTTTCTCATCTTCGAATATTTTCACCCCGTGTTCCTCTATTCATACTTGGCAATCGGTTGAGCAGTTTAGCACAAAGGAAACAAAATGGCATAACATCTCCAGCTGTTGCAACTCCGTGAAAGGACTCAAATTCAAAACTGGACGATTGAAGACTGAAAAATAGCCTTGTCTGTTACGGTCAGAATTTGAGTCCATGGCCTCAATCTGGCCTGTGTCAACAGTTCAGGCTAGTAGTGTTAGTAGTGGTGTGGAGAGAATAGTGAATGTATCCTCAAGTGATTTAATCCAACAGGGATTTGTTTAAGTCTGTGGAACCCAACTTGGAGAAATAACAGACACAGCCACAGTTTTGAAGTTAATAGAAAATTGTTCAAAAAAATTTACCCTTTGAGCGCTATAGGCAACTATGCTTGCCCAATGGTGTAAGATATCAAAGTCAGATGCTGTTGAAAACCTATCATGTGGCAACTTGTTTAAAAGAGCTCCCCTGGGGAGCTCTTTTAAACAAGTTGCCGCATGATAGGTTTTCAACAGCTCAGGATAATTAAATTCTTAATTCCTTGAAAATTTATTCAGCACTCAAAGGGTTAACTTTGAAATAACATAGGATGTGGAGTAACGTGATAAATAGCAATACCTTACTGAGAGGGAAATTAATGAGGCTAGTAACACTACCATATGGGTAAGGTTGATGCATGTTATTTGTTAGTAAAATTCTAGGCTATAACAGTCGTTAGAATGACATTTATGAGTCATAATTCTTTAAAACAATGTAAGGAAAATTATACTAATGAGCCAAAACATTAAACCACTCACAGATGAAGAAAATAATGTTGATTATCTGGTAACAATGGCTCATTTTAAGGTCTGCAGACCGCCTTAGACAGTGAGCAAACTATTGGATCTCTTGGTTCAGGTGTTGGATGTGGGAGAAATGGGGCCTGAGCGACTTTGAGAAGGGCCAAATCATTATGGCCAGATGAGTGGGATCGAGCCTCTCTGATACTGCAGTCATTCTGAGGTGCTCCCAAACAGCACTGCTGAGAACCTACTGACAGTTATCCTAGGAGGGACAAGCCCTGAATCGGCGACAGGGTATTGGGCACCGAAAGCTCATCGATGCACAAGGGCAAAGAAGGCTTGCTCCTCTAGTCCGAATCAACAGAAAAGCTACCGTGGTACAAGTTGCGGATAATTTTAATGGTACTTACGTGAGAAATGTGTCACAACACACTCTGCTGTTTATAGTACTTTGTTGCTCTAGACCAGGGTGCAGTCCTCATACTAACCCTGGTCCACTGATGAATGCACCTGCAATAAGCATGTTAGCTTCAGAACTGTACGTTGGAGCAATTGAAGGTGGTCATCTGGTCCAGAGAATTACATTTTCTTCTATATTACATGCATTGGTTGGGTACGTGTGCACCATTCACCTGGGGAATAGATGGCACCGGGATGCTTTGTAGGAAAATCACAAGCTGTTTGAGGGAGTGTGATGCTCTGGGAAAAGTTCTGCTGGGAAACCTTGTGTCCAGGAATTCAAGTGGACATCAGTTTGACTGAGATGTTCTTGAATTCCCTTTCCCACAGAACTTTTCCCAGAGTTTCAAACCTTGTGATTTTCCTACAAAGCATCCCGGTGCCATCTCTTCCCAGGTGAATGGTCTCCAACCAATGCATGTAATATAGAAGAAAATGTAGTTCTCTGGACCAGAAGGGTTTCGCAGGAACAGTGTCCAAATCCTAGAGACCGATGATGGCATGGCAGGTGTTTCTAATATACTGACTCAAAGGAACAGACAAGAACAAAGTAATAACAGGAACAGGCTTGTTTTACAGTTAAAAATCTGACTGACCATTGAGATCGGCAAGGATCCCGCACTCCTGCGTATGAAGAGCCCAAAAGGAGTTCCATTGCGTTCGGCACCTTTTGGCAATAAAAGGGTCAATAAACTTTTCAATCATTGCTCTTAATGGGTAGGTGTTTGCTGGAACTGAAATAGACGTTCACAAAGAGGACTTTGTTGCATCCCAACTTGTTTCTCGCCTGTTCGCCGAGTTTGTATTGACCTGCCACAGTCTCACAGAATCAAACCACACAGGTTTGTTCTTGTTATAATGGTTGTAGAAAATAATTTTAAAGCATCTCTCCCCCTTACAGCCAATACCTAAGGGGGAATGTCTGTGTGCATAAGTTGGCCTGAAAGAATGCTGCCATGACAAAAGAACCTGTGTGTCAAAAACCTCGACCTTCGATCACCTTTTCTTACTAGATAAGTAGACTGGCCTTATTTCACTGCATTCATTCAACACCAGTATGAACAAATATTTCATTGTATTGCTTATTACAATTGTACTTTGTTATTTTTAGTATTACCCTGCAGGTAGAGCAATAATTCTGGGGATAGACACCCCAGTCTGCTGGCTAGCAGTTCAGCTTGTAAGAGAGGGATTCTCCACCGGGCTTCAGCTCCATGATGACCTCTGGCTTGGGTGCGGACACGCCCCTACCCTCTCCAGTCATTACCAACTTGGCTGGACTGTCCCTTTCCCACTGTAGGCTATGGCCTATCTTCTATTATAACTGTATTCCTGTTAATAAAAACTCCCTTATGGATTGTATCCTGGATATACATTGGTTTCCTTGTCAGGATCATGACAATAATGATGTTCTCCAGTTCAATGACCATGAAAAGAGATGGACTGTCTTTCATTAACCTCATTTTTACAAACCATGAAAGTGCATGGCTTGAGGCCAAACTTGTAAAATAGAGACGTCTGGATATACGACATCATTTAGCGATCAAATTTCTTCAGCACATTCTCTAAATTCTCGCTGGCTTCACATGGAGGCAAAGTACATTGCTCACTGCCTGTGGGTGTTCGCATTATAGCTCGTAGAGTTGCGCCTTGTGAGAATTCATACAATTTCCCAGTTCAATTCAGTTCATTGCTCTGTAATGCAGGCAGTATGCAGGAGGGTTCATGGCAGATAATGCAAGCTTAGCACAGAGAGGCTGTGGAATTACTCTTTGTATTAGATTTTATGGGGCATCAGCCCCATATTAAATCATCATGCAGAGCAATTTTATATGCTTTTAATGGATAAAAGTCATTCATATTCTGAAGGGTTACAGATGAGATTTATGCGGCCCAAGAGATTATGGGTGTATAGTGATGAAAAGCCAGGGCTGCCCGCATAGAACAATGCATAAGTGAGAGTCAGAAGTTACAACAATGGAGTAAACTGTATTATTGTTCCATGATAAGCTGTAAAACAGAATATCACCATCTTAATTTTGGTGAGAGAGCACACTGATCGTTTTGGCTTAGTAGATGTGTTTTAGTTCAGCAAACTCACCATCATGTTACACTCTTAGGCTCAATGTATAAATGATCCATTTAGTGTATTATAGAAGAGCCTAGTGCTTCAAGTACTTCGGTCACATTCTCACACACGGTGAGATAAGGACGGGAAAATAGCTTTCATAGTCAACAAAGTCGATTTTTCTTCTTTTTCTCGAAATGGACATACTGTGACTTAAGTACTTTTATCACTGGGGTCTTCAATTATAGCCCTGGCAACACAAATACACCATATTTTTGTGCTGAACTTGAATTGTCCAAAATGTGACTCAAGTACTTTTAGCACTAGGCTCTTCAATTTTACCTCCAAGTCACTCATATTTGTCAGCACTTCACCGCAAACAAAAGTATTTAATTTTTACTGTATTCACAGCACATTAATTTCAACCAAAATTATGACAGTAAACTAACCCAAATTATTGCTGGAAAAGTCCTACCTCAAGTAATTTTGCCAGTCTCCGCATCAAACAAAATCAAGACCTTTTGTCTTAACCCTTTGGGCGCCGAATAAATTTTCAAGGAATTAAGAATGTAATTATTCTGAGCTGTTGAAAACCTCCCTGCGGGAGCTCTTTTAAACAAGTTGCCACATGATAGGTTTTCAACAGCATCTGACTTCGATATCTTACACCATTGGGCGAACATAGTTGCCTGTGGCGCTCAAAGGGTTAAATCGCGGATATGCAAAAATAGGCAAGATTTGGACAGATTTTGTATCTATGGCACAGGGATTACATAACCAAGCATGAAATATCCAGGTACTCCGCCATAGCATGGCTGACATGCGGCCTGGAAACAATATGCTGCGCAGGGACAGACAGACTAACAGAAGGATGGACGAAAGTATGAAAAGGCACATCTACGATAACGTATCCAAACATGAAATTGTGGAGAATTACTTAGCGGTTTAGGAGTTTTTGCCCAAAAAAGAAGCCTGACGAATGGGCAGACGGATGACGGGACGCACGGAAGGACAACACACACGCCTACATCGCCATCCACTTCGTAGCAGGGGGTGATAATGGGGGAAAAAAAACAACAAAACAACAAAAAAAAAAAAAAACAGGCAAATTGGATGTTTTTAAGAAAACAATATTTCTCAAGTTGTAATCAGAGTTTGGAAGTCCCCACAATTGAATTTAAAAGCACAGAATAATGAAATTGAATTGGAGGACATTTCAGCCTCCTGTCTTCGACAAATTACTGTGCTGCTGAGTAAATAACTTTTTTTGTCATAAGGGAAATCAATCTTCACATCCCAACATTTCTTGAGTGTTATGGAAAAACCTAGCAAGTCTAATTTTGGTCAAAACTAAGTTAGGACCAAGTACTTTTGTACTTATTAGGCTTTGCCTCATCATACACAGTAAGATAGATGAAAAAAATCATTGATTTCCTATGTTTTCCTATGGCAAAACCAAGCAAGTCATCGGTATTTAATCAGTTGTCGAGTAAAAATCAAGCAAGTTGATCTTCGTTGGTTCTTCCACGTAAAATTTTCTATTTTTTAATGATAAAACCTGGTCAGTGAATTAGCCAGTTATGAGGCAGCAAACCTATATTATCTGATCTGTGAGGTAAGTCCCCATGCAGAGCATCGGATGTGCAGGACATTCATGGTCAGAATTCGTAATTCACGCAATTCACGTGCTAATAACGACTGAAAAATGGCTTGAAGAGGGAAGCAGATGGTGGAGTTAACACTGAAAAACTGTCAAATGCTACTGCAGCTGCATAATCGTTAGGTTTTTGTCCATCATTTTGAGATTTGACATTTTATATTTTCAGATGGAAAAATTTCTTAAGTCACATTGCCAGGGATACTAATAAAAAAGAAAAAAAATCCTGCATAAATATCTCTTATTATGAAATGAACAAATAACTACCACGTCAGTTTCATTGTCGGACAAGAGCTTAACCCCAGAGGATACAGTTTTCTGTCTTTTTCTTGGAATCAGCTTTTTGTTACTTAGGTTTTTCCGTAACACTCATGATTTGTTCTTCAGTACTGCCCCTAGTGGGAGCCAAGGCAAACTGCAGCAAATCTTGGCCCATGGCAGCCCTGTGGATTAGGAGGGCAAAAGGGCAGAGCAGAGGACACAGACTCTCCAACAGCTTATTCTATACAAGCTGCTCTAAAGAAGCCATTTTATGTCAAAATTTGCACCTGCAGATCAGCTGAAGCCAGTGAATGATCATTTTTAACAATTGCTGTAATTGTCGAAAAAAAAATTTTTATTTAGAACTACAGACTGCCTTTCATTGCCCTGATGACGCCATGATTAACCCTTAGAGTGTTGGATAAACTTTCAAGGAATGAAAAATGTAATTATCCTGAGCTGTTGAAAACCTATCATGTGGCAACTTGTTTAAAAGAGCTCCCGTGCGGGAGCTCTTTTAAACAAGTTGCCACATGACAGGTTTTCAACAGAATCTGACTTTTATATCTTGCATCATTGGGCAACTATAGTTGCCTATAGCGCTCTAAGGGTTAATGTGGTTGTCGGCGCTCAAACCATCTCCCACTGTACCGCTCTCAAGAATGAAATTTTATCGCGGCTGGGCTAATATATGCGGACGTGCAGATTTTGAAGCTGCAAATCCACCAACAGATAGCAAGTGAAAGACTGGATCATCTCTCGCTCCATTCAAAACACAATGAACCATTTCAGATTTAGACCACTTTTATTATAACGTCTCGCAGAGCTCATAAACAGCATTGAGCCTTTACGTCAAATAGCCGATTCACGTCACAAGTGTACCCAATTTACTACAAACAACCAGGGCCAACTATCCCATCAGAACACCCACTGAACATCCCGCGTATTGCACAATCGTGTAATCATATAAAACGCATTTTCAGATTTTTAAACATTATGCTTAAATTTTCAAACTTCGTTTTTTGTAAACAATAGGCGTGAAGGTAACACAAATATCTTGCATTGCAAGTCCTTAATCTTACGAACAAGTGTATTAATTCTTCAGAGCGCACTCAGGAACATTCAAAATATTTGATTAATAGCTCCACTCCAGCACACATTTTAAGGATAGATTTCTTGCTCGACTCACAGTTTATAAAAATATGCACCAGGAAGAACAATCATATAAGTTAAAAATACGAGGTGCAATACTAAGAGACTTGTCCTAAAATGGACAGCCTCAAATGGCAAGGCACACCGGGCAGGACAGAAGTTCATATTACTTACACCGAGCATGAAGCTGTGTGCATGTTAGCATGTCTATAATAAAGCTTTCTTCAACCAAGAGAGATTCTCATTTACCATCACCGTAGTGCTAAAAAAATAACACTCGAGCGGTCACCGGCCCCTTTTTTGCGTCATTTCTGGCAGCCATTTTGCGATAGTAAGCGTCTGCTTTTAGTATTGGCTCATTCTATTCGCAAACCCAGACAGTTTTTGACCCCCTTAAATAAATTTCAATTTCACGTTACTTGGGTCAAATACGCCATTTCAATTATTTAACTGAAGCAGCAGATCCTTCATTTTAATTTCAAGTGATGTACTATGTTTAACAAGAGAAAAATGCATTTTATAGGTTTTAATAAGGAATACATTAATGGAAATCTTATCTTTTTCTACACTGTTTACTAAAGTTGGACTGTGAACACAAGAATGAATCCACTAACTACATTAAATATATTAATTATTTGCATTCTGTAACACTAAATTCATCTGCAACTAAGTTCCATGATTGGTGCTGAGGGGGGTTGAAAACTGTCTTTTGCGATGTAAAAGTCAACAAATTTGAGAAGAAATGCAGATTTAGAATCGAGATGCAAGCCCAGTCAATGTTCGTTTACTGGAGTTGGGCACAAGATTACCATTGTAAGATGGCGGCATTGCTGGAGGTTTTCCCCCGTAGTCGACCAATGATGTCTCTGCTCTAGTGTTATTTTTAGCTCTATGACAGTCACAACCTGCTAAGCCAACATTCCCTCAAAACGTAGGGGGAACTTGGAGTACCAAGAGGAAACTCGTGCGAATATGGGGACAGCAAGCTGACCGCACGCAGGAAGGAGCTATATTTGAACACAGGATCTCCTTGTAGCAAAGCCACAGCGCTAACCACTGCGCCAGCGCATTACGCATGCCGTCAAGTCTGGACTGGAGGACCTGGAGGCAGGTATGGTCACGGTGAGGCTCGACTATCACAGCCATCTTCCTGGAGCTGATCGAGCAGCTCCACACACAGCGCCACCCGGTGGAGGAGGGGGGCGTTCTTGTCCGCACGCAGCAGCTTGGAGTACACCTGCTTATATAGTTTCACTGTCTCATCCTCCTTCGCACTGCAAACAGCACAAACACGGCGAATCAGTTTACACACATGCAGAAGAAACAGGATCATTTTACTCGCACTATAATAACACATATAGAATCATTTTGCTCGACTACAAGACACACAATCAGTTACTTTACACAAGCTCAACAATAACGGTGGATTGGGTACATTATATTAAATGTCACTCAGCAATGGGAAGGAACAAAAAAATCAATTTTAAGCAATATAATGCCTAGAAACTGTGCCAATTTCACATAATATTTTTCACTCTGATCAGTGCCAGATTTGAGGACAAAATTCCACATGGGGAACCAGAGCAAACGTTAAACATTTTTTCAATTATTTCATTTATTTGAATTTTTTAAAAAAGTGCAGTATTGATAAGAAAAACTAATCGTCCCCCAACACACTTCCGAGAAGAACATGGTTAAAATACAACCAACCCTTCTGTGGTTTGCTAAAACCCTGCTCTCGTCTGAAATGCAGCCCAAGGGAGTTTTGTTTTCCAAGAGTCAGAACTACCCAAAATATCACAGAAAAGCAACAGTAGCTCAAATTGCTTTTTTGCTTTGAAAAGATAATTCATTTTTGACCGGATACAGGCACTTAAGCCAGCAGCGAAGAAAAAAATAAAATGATACACACACTGCAGGAAAAACCGGCTTCAAACGCGGCAACAATATTAACAACCGAAAGCAATCATTCTCCATATCTTTTCCTGAGCTACCAAAAGCTCCGTAATGTCTGAGAGAAAGCCAGGTTTCTTGCAGACAACACAGACATATGCATAAAGATCATGTGGACAGTTGAGACCAAGATCTATATATACGACCTTTAATAAGATGTTTGCCGGCATTTTTAAGAATTATGCGCAAGCTGTACGCAGTCCATCCTTGTTTTTGCACAGCTAGTATTTCGAGGTACGTTTCTATTAGGACACTTGACAATTGTGGTGGAACACCAGGTAAATAAAGGATATTATGGGCCTTTTGAGGTGAGAAATATAATCACATTGTATATGCTGGTGGAAGAGGTTGCCAAATATATTCCCACCCTCCACCAATAAAGCCTTCCCACCTCTACCTCTCAACCTCCCCCACCTTATTCTCTCCACAGGTTTAAAGGACTGAAAAACTATTTTAAAGACCTTTAATTAGCTTACAAACCTGAGCTCACCAAGCAATTTATTAGGAACACCACACTAATGCCGAGTAGGGTCTCCCTTTGCACTCAGTGCCGTCTCTATTTTTCATGGAATTGATTCCACAGGATGTCTGAAACATTCTAGCCCTTATTGACATGACTGCAGCATATAATGTCAGAAGAGTTGTCAGCTACATATTAATATTGCTAATTCTACCACATCTCAAATGGATTCATATCTGACACCTGGAGATCACTTAAGCGCCCAGGACTCATGTCATGTTCGCACTCAAGAGGTTTAGAGATGACTTTTTCTAAGTGATATGGTGCATCATCACGTTAGAAAAAGCCATTAGAACATGAATAGACTCTGTAGGGATGCACATGACCATTGACAATATGCATATTAGCAGTGGCATTCAAATAATGGTTGATTGGCATTAAAAAAGGAAGTGTACCGCAAAAAATTATCCAGACCACTGCACCACCATCACAAGCCTGAATGATTGACAGAAAACAGGTGGAGTGCATGAATTCATGCGGCCGACTCAAAATTATGACCCTACCATCTCCGTCAAGACAGAAATCGAGATTCATAAGAGCAGGCTGTGTTTTTAAAATCCTCACCTGTCCAGTTCGCAGAGCTCGCACCCACTGCAGCCTCAGATTTCTGTTTCTGTCTGACAGGAATGGAACTTGACATGGTCTTCTGATGCAGTAGCCTAGTGGTCTCCGAGCCTGTTCATGGGAAGCTGCCATCCTGAACGTTTTCAATCCAACCAATGCAAATCGTGCTTTATTTCCTAGTTAGAGATCTTGATGACCTGCTAATTAACCAATGAGAGCTCTCCAGGAGCAGGACTTGAGACCACTCCTGTTGCCCATCTGCCTCAATAGTCGATGTTTTGTGCATTCTGATATACCTTTTTGTTCCCTACAGTCGTGAGGAGTGGTTCTCAAGTTACCATAGACTTCAAATCATCTACTGCATTCTCCTCTGACCTCTGTAAGCAATGAGGCATCTTCATCCATAGAACTGTGGCTCACTAGATTTTTTTTGTTTGTTTGTTTTTCGCACCATTCTGTGCAAACACCAATGGCTATGGCATGTAAAAATCGTTTCAGAAATACTCAAACCAGCCCACCTGACACAAACAACCACGCCACAGTCATATTCATACTGACTCTGGATTTAACAGCAGCTGCGGCTTCTGAACTGTGTCTGTACGATCATCAGCATCACACTCCTGCCATGATCGGCTGATTGGATGATGGCGTGAATACGCAGTTATTCAGGTGCGCCTAATGAAGTGCTCGGTTAAATGCATGTTCTTCCAACACTTTATTCTCTTTATCTGGGGTAACAACCTTGGGCAAAATTTCACCCAAGACTCATTTTTGACTTTAAAATTATGCAAAAGGGAGGCGCAGTGAGCTTCTTTCACTATGTTATATAAGTTTATTGGTCACACTTTAGATGAAGTCCTGCTCATAAAGGCTTTGTACAATATGTATAAGGCCTTCATAAATGAGACATCATGTCTTCATAAATAATACTTGAACAAATGTCATGCTTTGTAAAGGGTGAAATAACACATCCTTATTCAGCATGTAATGCCAGATGTGACAATGACAATGTCACTTAGCTGACAATGTCATCCTTTATTGCATTTAGCCACTAGCTAAGTGACATTGTCAGTTATATCACATCTGGCATCACATGCTAAATAAGGATGTGTTATTACACCCTCTACAAAGCATGAAATTTGGTTTTTTCTCATTAATGAAGGCATTATACATGCTGTATAAAGCCTTTATGAGCAAAACTTCATCTAAATTGTGACCAGTTCATTAAATCTCACTTTTAATTCCAGATTGCTTCTACAGATATTCCCATTCAATTCAATGGAACGGTATAATTTTCAGGATATATTTCAGACAGTTGGAAATTGAATGCCGCAATACACAATGCTACACTGTGATTTCATTCACACCTCTTTGACTTGATACACATATTACCCACATTTTTTTCAGCTTGACTTGGGCAATATACGTATTCAACAAATAGAAACACTCCCCAAAACAGTCTTTACACTACATGCGACTTCCTTATTGGCCGGAGCTCATGGGAAAGTACGCGAGAAGTACCCAATCAGAGAGAAGTATGCATAATTGAGTATATTAGAACAGGGATTTTGTCAATGTTTTGCGAACCGTCAGGTCAATTCCAGATTCCACACAGGCAAAGAAGCCCCAAACTTTCCTCTTGTTAAATTTCCTCTAGTTGGCAGCAAGTTGCAGAGCACTAAGAGATAGGTCTTAATCCTTTGCGTTTATTTTGAATTTAGAAGGGTCCTCCATCTCAAAAAATGCTTTTGTGAAGATTCGAAGCTGTATAAGAGAGTAAAGGTCATGCAGGCGAGCACAGTTTGGTAGAATGGAGGTCAGACACTCATAACTGCCGAGGACACGGGTAACACACCTGAGTTTGCGCTTGCCGGCAGACAGCAGTTTGACCAGGTGCAGCAGCAGGAAGGAGAAGCTGGGCTCAAACACTCCCACCAGCTTCAGCACTTCCTGCGTACTGAGGCCGGAGGAGGCGGAACTGTCCGGAACGCCCGAGGGCTCAGAGGCGCTGGCGGCATCGGCCTACAGACACGGGAGGAAACCAAAAACGCGGTGGATTTCCCTTTCATTTCATTTCCTGTTCATTCTAAAAATTCCAGAGTTAAAAAACGTGCGAGAAATAGAATTTCTGGCCTCATACAACAAAAACAGCCACCAACCGGCATAAAATAATAGTCCGGCAAAAGTTATTTATCAAATTTGCCAAGATGGAGCCGACTTATTACATGAAATTTTATTATTTTTTTTTTAATCCCAGAATTGAAAACCCAAACAAACCCTGGCCTTTTCCACAGTGCGATCACTAGTGGCACTGTCGCGTACCTCTCCCTGCTCCTCGAGCAGCTCTTTGTGGATAAGCTGGAAGGCGTGGCGCGTCTCCATCATGATCTCCAGGGCTCCAGATAGGGTCTTCAGCTTGGCCATGTTGCTGTTCTGTCCTGTATGGGTGAATTTTTGGGTCTTAAGCAGATATCCAATCCAAATCCAACAAAAAGCCTTCTTTACTTATACTCACGGAGAGCCTCTGTTAGAGAATCAAGAAACACGTTAGAATCCTACGCCGCAATCAAAACACACCTTGAACTAACAAACCCACAGCCCCAGAAATAACAACAGACTCCAGCCATAGCAGCAGCATCCCTTAGGGTATGTTGACGATGCCCATTTTAGAGCGAAAAGAGTAAACTTTTTTTTATGGTGAATATATTTGTGTGTTCTACACGTTATGTGTGTGGTACCAAACAAAATCAACAGACAGGGCCTCAAAATTGTCTGATGAGTATTTTTAGCTCTATATGCAAAATCAGGAAAACTGCTCATTAAAGTTCTATGAAGAGGAGGAGTCAGGAGGAAAATTATTTCAGCTAATCTTGCTTATGTTCTTCAGTATTAAATTTCTGAAGGCTACATCCAAGACAATGGATAGCAATGCAGCTACTTTCTCATAATTGGGGAGAAAACGTTTTTCGCATAACAAGCAGACTTGGATGTGACCAGAAAGGGTGCTGCGTTGTGTGAAGCCTGAGCAATAGCGGAGGGGCAGTGCGGCAGTGGACTGGCAGTGGACAGACACGCAGGCAGAGGGACACACATAAGATTTGAGGACAGATGGACAGACATAGACTGAAGGGACAGAGAGACAGAGGCAAAGACTTGGGGACAGAACAGATGGAGGGACAGACAAACAGACTTATGGACAGACAGGCTTACGAACAGACAGACAGACGGACATATAGGCTTGGGGACAGCGAAACAGACTGACAGACTCAGGGACAAAGACACAGACAGACGTAGGAACAAAGACAGACAGAATGACTCGGGGACAGAAAGCCAGACAGACAGATTTATGGGCAGACTAACAGATGGACACAAATACAGGCTCAGGGACAGAGACAGAGGAACAGACAGGGACAGAGAGACAGACTTTGGAACAGAGGAATAGATTGACAGACATATGGGCTTGGGGACAGACAGACACAGACAGACCTAGGCACGGAGAGAGGGATGGACAGACCTGAGGACACACACACTGAGAGACACAGACACAGGGACGCAGGAAAGGCCCGGACCTGACATCTGGAACTCGGCGAAGGCCACTCTCTCCAGCTGCACGTGCAGCAGCTCGCAGGGGGCGTCGCTCAGGCTGAGGAAGAGGCGCACAGCCTTGCAGTAATGCAGCTCGGCCAGGCTGCGGTGCTGCTTCCTCAGGTGCTCGTCTCCCACCTGCGAGACACACCGCAGAGAGAACAGGCCGATAAACTCTGCTTTATTTCATTCTGTAGAGTTAATCCCTACGCCCTACACCCTGCAAAGTCACTCCATTTCGTAGTGAAAACTCAGAAGGGCAGCAGGGAGTAGGGTTTTCAAATAACAGTCGTTTGGAATGCCCTTCGACGCATTTTTTCGGGGCTGCCGCATTCTGCTTAGCAAGGGTAAACAAACGCAGCCAGTTCACGGGACAACTGCTTTCACTGGCCAGTTTCACAGTAGCTTAAAGCCAACAGCATAGCTTTCAAAATGCGACAAATAGCCGTGGGTAAAAATAAAAAAATTACATAACTAGCGTTAGCCAGTCGACTGTAGTAAGCCAGCAAGCTAGGTTCATCAGCTTTCTGTGCACTAGCTAGCTCTTAGCCATCGTTGTTGTCATTTTCTTGAATGACGTTGAATCACACACGTCACTAGGCTCGGGTCGTCACACGGCACTGCGGGAGCAAAGTGACCATCGTCTGCTCACTTCGGAAACAGCCGTTTTGTAGGGCCCTTTGAAGGGATTAGTTTTGCACACTTTCGATTGGAATGTCCTTCAATATGGCTTCGGTGGGCGCGGCCCTCTTTACGTGCACTTTGAAGTGAACAACCCTAGCTTTTGGAATACAGCCCTCATCACACAGGCCAGGAGAGGAAACCAATGCCCTTTCACAACAGCTAACTGCACAATGCAGCTTAAGGCAACCAACGAAGAAGCTTGGCGAGTCTCAGCAAATTGTTGCCAATAGCGTACATAAGTGAATAAAACGGACGGTTGAATCAAAGAGAACCGAACGGACATTCTCAGACTAAAAGTAAACAGACATGCAAGTTTGGCAGGTCTAAATTCGTTTCACTTGTGTAGCCAACATAATGTATGCCGAGTGTGTTCTGAGTTCGTTACAGAAAATGCTGCTAGTTCATTGGGTCTCGCGGCACCTCCTGGGCTAATCAAGTCATTGTTTGCCTTCTCGGAGTCGTAAAATGATAACATCTGAAGTTGGGTCTGATCAAAAGGTTGTTTTTTGAGGCTTTTGCAAATTGCAAACATAACTACAAAAAAAGTAAAAAATAAATCAATAAAAATACATACATAAAAACAGTTTTCTTGATTAATAAAACTATATTGAAGTAATCAGGGATCAAAGCAAATTTCACATGGATTTGCAGAGGTAATCCAAACGACCAGCCAGCATATCAGGACCCACTTGATTGCGGAAGCAGCTGTGGTACATAGAGGCCAGGCGATGGTGGATGGTAGCAGCTCTGTACTGGTACAGGGGCTGTCGGGCCGATTCGGTCAGGAGGTCACAGAACTTGAGAGATTTCATCATGGCTTCAGTCACATCCCTTTCAATCTGCCGACAGACACAGAATTCCTTATAAGATCACCCACGGCAAGCAATATCAGCAGCTCCCATTTCACTATGTTATACATGCATTTGTATGTACACACATTCGTAATGCTTTTCTTGAGAAATGTTTTCATAATCCAATTTTATAAAAAATAAATTGGCGCACAACGAGTTTCCTGCTAGTTTCCGAACTCCCCGCTGGCAAGTAAAGAGACTTGCAGGAAACTCGGCGTGCGTCTATTTATTTTATTCATTTTGCGTTGATTTTGCGTATTGTTACAGCACCTGAGGAAAAGTGTAATGGATGTGCAGAGGCACACACTCTATAATCCAGTTTTATGGGGGGAGCTCAAGCAATGAGAATGAAATTTCTGGAGGCTACTAATTTCTGTACTTACAATAAGTTGTCAGTTTCAAAACTAAAAAAAGATTTTTTGCACACCACTAATAAAAACAATGATTGGTCAACAAAACAAGTGAGTCTCTATAGGTGCATAGCAGCTCTGCTCACTCCGGGTTTCATTAAAGTGCAAATGGGTCACACTTTAGATGAAGTGTTGTTCATGAAGGCATCATATAGCATGTATAATGCCTTCATAAATGAGACATAATGTCTTCATAAATCATACATAAGCAAATGTCATGCTTTGTAAAGGGTGAAATAACACATTCTTATGCATTATGTGATGCCAGATGTGATATGACTGACAATGTCACTTAGCTAGTGGCTAAATACTATAAAGCTTGACATTGTCAGCTAAGTGACACTGTCATTGTCACATCTGGCATCACATGCTGAATAAGGATGTGTTATTTCACCCTTCACAAAGCATGACATTTGCTTATGTAAGACTTATGAAGACATTATGTCTCATCTATGAAGGCATTATACATGCTGTATAAAGCCTTCATGAGCAACACTTCATCTAAAGTGTGACCTGCAAAGGGCACAAATTTTAATTTTTATTCTCCCCCGGTATTTGGTTCTTTTATATTAGTACCGAAGCATTCTGACATTACCACTTTTAAAATTTAATTGAGCCCTTTTTTTATGTTCAAATACACCATTATTTTGACTTGAAATTTGTCGCAAGGACGCGCCTCACTTGATTTACTCTTGTGAGGTCAGGTGATTTGACTCACAACACAACGTGGCGGAAATCAAGAGGAAGGCAGTGAAGACAGGAGGGCACTATTGTGTGGCTGGAGCACAGAACAGCAGGAGTTGTAGGAATACGTTTTACACACCGGGCTTATCGATGCATGCATTTCCCTCAAATCCCACTTTGAGGGCAAAATGGGTCAAATTTACGCAACGGCACCGCGCAGATTTTGACGAGCAAATGTCAGTGAAATGACTCAAAGCATAACCATGCGGAAACTGCAATCAGTTACATTGGCGTCACATCTTTCGTTATTTCTAATAAGGTTTTCATTTATTGCAAATTTCGAACAGCCAAAAACAGGGAGAAAATATTTGTTTCATAGAGCCTTTTAGCCTCCCGTGACTAACGACGAGGAACAGCAAAAGTCACCTGCTCCTGGGCCTTTCTGGACAGAGGGGCGTAATCCTGCAGGAGGGTGGCCTGGGTGAAGTAGGTGGTGGAGAGCTCCCAGTTCACCGAGTCCCACACCGCAGGGTGACTGTGTCTGCTGCCCAAGGACTTCATCGCTCTCTGGTAGTAATCTATTGCCTGGAGAAAAACAGATCATAAATGGGCACAAACGAAAACCAACTCCACTGAAATTCATGGGGAGAACTTGAAGTCAGTTTATGAATTGAAGTTTTTTTTTTTTCAGTAAGCACATTTCAATAATATCTTAACCTGACCAAACAAACTTTCAAAAATAGTGATTCAAAAGTTCACTTTTTATGTAACATTTACTAGCAGAAAAAGAGCACTTTCCGCTGAGCTTTTTGCTGTTGGCCAACCCTAATCAGGCCAATCAACCCTAAAAAAAAAAAAAATATTATGTCAAAATTTAGTTTTTATCCAATATTTGCAAACTGAGAAAAAAGCCCTTTTTTACAGGCTTTTTGCAGTGGCCTGCCCCAATTAGGCCAATAAAGCATGTACAAAAAATTCATTCAAAATTTAATTTTTATGTAGTATTTACAAACAGAAAAATACAGTACTTTCTGAAGGGCTTTTTGCGCCAGCTGACCCTAATTAGGCCAAACTGGCATGGAAAAAATACCCAATTCAAAAGTTAATCCTGTTTTTAATGGTGTAATTACAGTGCCCTCCAGGATTATTGGCACCCCTTAGTAAAAATGAGCAAAACGTGAAGCGAAAAAGATGTCTCTATCATTTATCCACATGATCTTTCATTCAAATATGTGCAAAAATCTCATATTTAATTGAAGAAACATCATTGAAAGAACAAGGCAATCATTTTTAATTTCCCTTCCCACAGTCCCTTCCCAATTTGCATTCCGACAGCGCTTTAGCCAATCGTGCGCAGTTCTGAAAAAGCTGCCAACCACTGCTGGTTGGTACGACCGGGGATCGAACCTGCGCCATAGTAGTCACTACTGCTCTGCAAATGCGGCGCCTTAACCGAGTGAGCTAACCCAGCAGCTGGCAGTCAAGTTTTTATGTAATATCTGGTGTAATTTCATGGAGTCCATGATTCCATGTTTCCTAACAAAATGTCCAGGGCCGTGGAAGAAAAAAAAAGCCCCCGACTAAGATCCATTGCTATACTTCACAGTGAGTGTGGAGTGCTTTTCTGAATGACTATCTACACTAAATCCAGCTTTCACATTTACTGCCAAAAAGGTGTATTGTGGTCTCATCTGACCACATATCTGGTTCCACTGATAGTCCCAATAACGTTTGGCAAACTGTAAGCATGTTAGCTTGTTGTTGATTGACAGCGAAGGCTCTTTCTCGCAACCTGCCCAAATTGAGGTGATGTACAGGGCATCTGATGGTTGTTTTGGACACTCTCTAATCCCGAAACTAAAGCGCTCTCCGCAATTTTCCGGTTGCGATCCTTGAAGATTCTTTAGGCAGCGGTGCTTCGGATCACTCTACACACACGTCCTCTAGCATGCTGATTATTAACAAATCCTGTTGCTTTAAACTTAACTCATTATTGTCCTGGTAGGGTAAATTGGTATTTTCAGCCATTTTATGTTTTTATTATATCGATTTCCTAATCTGCGCAGCACAACAACTCTTCGTCACACAACGTCACAGCGTTCTCAAGTCTTTCCCACTGTGAGAAAGGACTAAGCTAATTCAGCCCATGTCACCCCTATTCATACCCCAATGAAGCGAGAAGTCATGGTTGACCACTTGAGTGCTTAATCAAACAGATGAACTTACAAATGTAAAATATGACTATAAATATACAACCCCAATTCCGAAACAGTTGGGACAAAGTGTAAATTGTGAATAAAATCAAAATGCAATGACTTTCAAATCACATCAGCCAGTATTTTATTCACAATAGAACAGAGATAACAGCAAATGTTGAAACTGAGAAATTTTACAATTTTATCCACAAAATGCACTCATTTCAATTTGATGGCTGCTACAGGTCTCAAAAAAGTTGGGACAGGGGCCTGTTTACCATGGTGAAGCATCCCCTCTTCTTTTTAAGACAAAGTGGAGGCGTCTGTGCATTGAGGAGACAAGTTTCTTGAGTTTAGCCATTGGAATTTTATCCCACTCTTGTTTAATACAGGCTTCCAGCTGCTGGAGAGTTTTGGGTCTCCTTTGACGGATTTTTCGTTTAATTATGCACCAAACGTTCTCAATCGGTGAAAGATCAGGACTGCAGGCAGGCCAGTTCAGCACACGGACTCTTCTACTACAAAGCCATGCTGTTGTAATAGCTGCTGTATGTGGTTTTGCATTGTTCTGCTGAAATACACAAGGCCTTCCCTGGAATAGATGTCATCTGGAGGGGAGTATATGTTGCTCTGAAACCTTTTTATACCTTTCAGCATTCATGATGCTTTTTAAAACATGCAAGCGTCCCACACCATATGCACTAATGCATCCCCATTCCATCAGAGATGCTGGCTTTTGAACTGAACGCTGATAACAGGAGGGGTGGTCTTTCTCCTCTTTAGCCCGGAGGACACAACGCCCACGATTTCCAACAAGAATGTCAAATTTGGACTCGTCTGACCACAGGACACTTTGCCACTCTGCTAAAGTCCATTTTAAATGAGTCTTGGCCCATAGAACACGGCGGCGCTTCTGGATCATGCTCAACAATGGCTTCCTTTTTACATGATAGAGTTTTAGGTGGCATCTGTGGATGGCACAGCGGACTGTGTTTACAGACAGTGGTTTCTTGAAGTATTCCTGGGCCCATTTAGTAATGTCAATGACAGAATCATACCGGTGAGTGATGCAGTGGCGTCTGAGGGCCCGAAGATAACGGGCATCCAGTAAAGGTCTTCAGCCTTGTCCCATACGCACAGAGATTTTTCCAGTTTCTCTGAATCTTTTAATGATGTTATGCACTGTCGATGATGAGACCTTCAAAGCCTTTGCAATTTCACATTGAGGAACATTGTTTTTAAAGTATTCCACAATTTTTTTACGCAAGCCTTCACAGGTTGGAGAGCCTCTGGTCATCTTTACTTCTGAGAGACTCAGCCTCTCTAAGACACCCCTTTTATAGCCAATCATGTTACACACCTGATGCCAGTTAACTTAATTACTTGCTAAATGTTCTTTCAGCTGATTCTCTTATATATTAATTGCTTTTTCAGCCCCCTTTTTTTTGCCTGTGTCCCAACTTTTTTGAGACCTGTGGCAGCCAGAAAATTTGAAATAAGCTCATTTTGTGGATAAAAATGTAAAATGTCTCAGTTTCAACATTTGACACGTTATCTATGTTCTATTGTAAATAACATATTGGCTCGTGATCTGAAAGTCATTGCATTTTGATTTTATTCACAATTTACACTTTGTCCCAACAATTTCGGAATTGGGGTTGTATTTCAGTTAGATTTCAATCATAGCAATTCCAAGGGGTGTCAATAATTGTGGTGCATATTTCAGGGCAACATGTTCATTTCATGTCAACATCTGTTATCTTTCAATAGATTTACTTACTGAAAAGATAAGATTTTTATGAATATTCTGAGTGAAAGAACAAGAGTTATTACAACAAAGACATTTTATTTTTCCCACGGCCTGTTTTGCTGATCTTCACTATGGGTGCAGGTAACTTTGGAGGGCACGATATCAGCAGAAGAAGTGTTTTTTTTTGGGATGCAGGTACCTTGTTATAGTATAGCGCCTCCTCTGGTGAGAACTCGCCCCTGCTGCGGTCTGAGGAGACGGCACAGTGGCCCTGCGCACAGATGCGCATCAGCCTTCCAGTGTTGCACAGGAGCAGAGCCGTGTTGGCGACGTCTCCAATCCCCTCGAAGTCCTTCATGCCTTTCTCGAAACACGAGAAGCTCTTCTTCCACAGTTCCTGCTCTGCCACAGACACAGATCTCTTTTCTGCTGGGAAAGCAGGTCAGAATGTAATCAGATTTAACACCATGTCTCATCTGAGGCCATTTCACAATCTTGGTGGGGAAAAAAGAAAATGATAAATAAAACTAGAGAGTGTTTTTAAGGCAAAAAACAAACAAACGTCTCCCCCACTCCCCCTCACCCCAACCCAGCTGACCCTCATTGATGTTCACAGACATTTAGGAAGAAACTAGATAAGTTAATAACCTCAAAATAGCAAAAGGCACATCTGGACGACCTGATGCAAATGTGTGCATTTTCATGGAAATATTTCAAACGGAGTTCAAAGGGGCAAAAACAATATGCCCCCCCTCCCTTCGGGGGGAGACATGAAAATAAATTTAAAAAAAAAAATCAATGAATAGAATACAAAAAACAAACAATGAAGAGTAAGACATACAAATCTGGAAAAATGGGTAAAAACACTTTCAAATAGAGAGAATAAGAAAAGCATGTAAAAATCATTTTTAGTACTTTGAAGAATTCTAAAATCCTTCCAGGGGACACTTTTCCAAAAATATGCATCAAAGACCTTTCAGAATGCAACTGTTGCCCAGTGGCATTCAAGATAATGCAAGTCATATTAAGGGTAATTCCATCTGAAATCAGGGGAGGCCTCCCAACTGTATAACCCCAGTTCTGCTGAAAATTTACAGAACATTATGTTCCTGTATCCAGTAGATCATGAGCAAAATTTTAGAACCACATCTTCATTAGCCTTTGAGATATTGAGACTTCAAAAAGGGGGTGTGGCCCCCAATTTTTTGAGGACTGTACAATGTGCCAACTTAAGTTAATCATAACTTTTGAACTATCCGTGATACATGAATTTTGCAGAATTGGTTCTTTGGTGTAACATCTCTCAGATTACCAAAAATCAGTACCATAACTTATAATGTATATTTGCAAACTAGTAGCCTCCCCATACTGACTCACAAAAGTTTGGTTTTGTGCATGGGACCAGGTTTGGCCCTTAATATCTCAGGAAGGAAACACTGGATCTTTCTAGAATGAAAAATTGTGAGACCCCCCCCACTATTAATGCTTATGATAAATGTAAACAAGGCACAACTCAATGTAAAGTGATGACTGCTATGCCTCCACCTGACATAGCCTCATATGCCCTAAAAGCGGATCCTCAGCCCCCCACAAACTGACCTTACGTGAGCTCGACCTTTGACCCCATGACCTCCAAAACCAACTTCATTCAACTACCCTCTTTGAGGAGTTACCATGTCTGATTCAGTGAAAATCCCTTTGGTCCTTCGGTTGATCTGCTGCAGACAAGATATTCCTGACGAACAGTGTGATTGATGCACGCATATATGGACAACCGGAAAAATGTATGCCTTCCGCCCACTGTGTGGCAGAGTAATGATAAAATTGGGGTCACACTGGTGACCTGGAGTTTTATTGCAACAACCCTCTGTGGACGTGATGGCGGCAGCAGCGGAACGAATGTAAATCTCTAGTATCCCCGACTTTGTCTGGGGATAAAAATTAGAAGTCTGGCTGAGTGGTGGACCTACAGCTAAAGTCATAGGGTGTCTAACATCAATTACGAGCCGTCTCTCAACACCAAAAACAATCACCAAAAGTGTGATAGGTTTCCCATTGAAACAATTTGAGCGAATGCATTCGGAAATGTAAAGTTTCACTCGGCGTTGGTGCTACAGGAAAGGTTGCAGGGTCACACAAATCAGCAGGGTTTGTCTTCCATGCACCAAGAAAATACACAAAAAGTTTCTTGCGATTCCAATAAAAACTATTCTAGTCATTAAGCCATCATATAAGATCTGCGGCTTCAGGGATGACGGCCAAGGCGAATCAATTATATCCCAGAACATTCCGTTTCGGGGATAAAATTACAGATGGTAAAAATGGATTTAAATCGCATGAATCTAAACCTGTTTCCCTCCCTGCATTTCTGCCTTCCTTCAAAGATAATTGGCTCTCACGGTTACGTGATGGTGTGCTTTACCTAAATCCTTCCACAGGCACTGTGGCTTGCAGTATTCCATGACCAGGTTCGTGGTATTAATAACACCGAAATCCCCTCACCGTTCTTCTCCGTCTGCAGGGCAGCAGCCTGGTTCATGTAGAAGACGCCCATCTCGTTCCGGATGTTTCCCAGCCTTTTGAGGAGCTGTGTAAGCTGATCAGGGCCGCCTTCCTTCAGGTTGCCGGAGGTCAGGAGCTCATGTGCCGCCTCGTAGCACTTACAGCTCACAAACAGCTGGTACTCCGCATCCATGGACAGATCGGTGACCAGGTTAAAAGCTGCAAAATGTAGCATATAGTGAGCGCTCATTTCACCTGCATCCCGCTTATGCACAACTATCCCCTAGCTAAATTACACTCAAACTCTATGACAATACCTACCAAAAAACTTTGTGCTAAATGCTACATTAAACTTTTGAAACCCAGCTTGTCCAAAGCCAAACATGACTGCTGTGCCCAAGTTATTGAAGACCACTCACATCCACTTCAGATATGCTCAAAGTTCTAATTAAATTCTAATTTAACCATAGCATTTCATGGTATGAAAGAGTTACATTTTATGTTGCCTATACATTTCAGAACAAGTCAGATGCATTCATTTACAGCTAAATATAGCAGATTTCACATATCGAGAGCAAATATTCAGAGATATGTATGATCAGTTTGAATTTCGTGCCACTAGTCACCAAGCGCCTCTGTCGTTGTCTTTAAAACCTATAGAGAATGGCCCCAAATTGAAGCAATTTCAGTATAATTTCTTAGGATATTAATTTACATTTATTATCCATCATTGATGGAATAAAAATGTTCTAAAGTCTTTACTTAAGTCCTTAATTAGTAGAATCAGGTGCATAACTGCCTTGGAATGAAAGCCTGCACCCACACTGGCCCTCTCGGGACAAGACTAATGACCCTGCACCAAAGCAATCAAAAAACTATGGAAAAATCCTTATTCGGGCAAAGGAGTCAATTAGCATAATGTGAAAATTTCCGTATGCAGACAGGCAATGGTTAAAACTAGCGCACTGTCGCGAGCGGGACCCCTCAGCCTTGCGCTTGCCCTGCCGTGGCGGCCATATTGACTATCGCAGCGGGACAGAAATCGATAGGGAGCTTCCTCTTACCACCCCCAACATACCACCAGAAAATGAGAGCATTTGGCTAAGCTATCGTCCGGAAACGAGAAGTTAACGGACAGACAGACAGACGGACGGACGCCACTCGCCACGACAATACCCCTCCACAACTTTCATCGGCTGAGGGCTAAAAACCATCAAGGAAAATGATCTCAATTTACTCTAATAAAATAAAAAATTAAACTCTGAAACAGATGGTGACTTTACACTACAGGCCAAAAGTTTGGGGCCATCCTCAGATTTTTAACGGTGCACCAAGTGCAATGTGACCCCTTGGTTTTGGGGAAGGCATTTATACAGCATACCTTCTTGTTACATAAAATTGTTCACGTCCTGGTGACATAAAATCATGTAACACAAAGGCATTGGAACTCAATTATAAAACATTGTGGTCAGTGATCAATCAGTCAAGACAGCTTTAAAATGTGGTCTGAGGTCTGGAATTCACCCAAAACCTATTGGCTTCCTATATTTTATGCACTGAAGTCATTACATGTGCAAAAAATAAGGAAAGAACAGTTGATGTGCGAATTTTTTAAAAATCTGAGGGTGGCCCCAAACTCTTGGCCTGTAGTGGAAGTAACAGGGAACTACGAATCAGACACAAGACTTCGAGAAAGACCCCTAAACTGAAAGACAATTGTTCCAATTAGACAGAGCTCTGAGCTCCTCAGAAGGTTCTGGAGCTGTGACAGAAGGATGTGCAGCGGACTGAACAGCGCCTCACCCTGGCAGCTGCATTCGCGATGCAGGCTGTGCAGGATCTCCTGGTCGTCCTTGGTTTGGTAGTTGTACTCCTCCAGGTAGGCGGCGCGGTTGCTGGCGTTTTGGGCCAGCATGAGCTGGATGTCGCCGCAGAGGGACAGGCACTGGCTGTGAAACAGCAGCACGTCGGAGCACAGGCTGCTGACGACGGAGCAGTACGCATCTGCGGAAGGGCGGAGACGAAGGAAAAATCACATGACATTACGCATCGAGGTGAAGATCGTAAGCAGTAACAAGGCAGGCGGCGGCCACAAGAGCCGCACAAAGAAACACTACGATACACGATTATAGACCAGAGTCCAATGAAGGTCCACTGTGCTAACATCTTTTCGTTAGCCCGACCTAGAAGTTTCTTCCCTGCTACCAATGGGTTTTTTTTCGCATAGGGCATTTATTATACAAGGTCAGTTGTGAATGTGAGCTCACAAGCATTTCATGTCTTATTGTTTTATTGTTCAAGTTAAATTCCGTCATGTCAGAGCTGAGAATTTTCAAGCTGCTGTGTGCATTGAACAAGCAAACAGTTAACAAGATGCTATACTGGAAGTGCAATGATGGTAAAATTCTGCCAGTCACATTCATGCTTGCCTGTGTCTAGGTGACATTACCATAGAAGTCCTAATATAACAGCTCATTAGCAACTTGCTTTTAAAAACCTGCAACAGCGTCAAATTCAGGGTTGAGATATTAAGTGATGGAATCTAACTTCTAGGGAACATAGTGAAATGCTCGTCCTCTTACGTAGACTTAATATTCAACGCAAAAAAAAAAAAAAAATCCTGACAAACATCTCCCAATTCCAAACAAGTTGGAATAGGGCCATGATTTCCATTGTTTAGTATCCCCTCTTCTTTAAACAACAGTCTATAAACGTCTGGAAAGTGAGAAGACCAATTACTGAAGTTTTTGGAGAGGAACGTTGTCTCACTCGTCAGATGTAGGATTGTAGCTGCTCAACTGTCCTGGGTCTTCTTTGCCAGATTTTTCATTTTATGATGCGCCAAATGTTTTCTATTAGTGAATGGTCTGGACTGCAGGTAGGCCAGTTCAGTACTCAGACTCTTCTACTGCGAAGCCATGTTGTTGTGATGGATGCAGTATGCGGTTTGGCATCGTTTTGCTGAAATATGCAAGGCCTTCCCTGAAGAAGAAGTTGTCTGGATGGGAGCGTAGATTGTTGTAAAACCTCCATATACTTTTCAGCATTGATGATGCCTTTCCAGATGTGTAAGCTCCCCACGCCATAGGCACTAATGCCACATGATGCCATTAGAGATGTAGGCTTATGAACTGTGTGCTGATAACAAGCTGGATGGTCCCTCTCCTCTTTAGACCCCGGGACACTGCGTCTATGGTTTCCAAAAAGAATTTCAAATTTTGATTCATCTGACCACAGAACAGTTTTCCATTCTGCCTCAGTCCATTTTAAATGAGCTTTGACCCAGAGAAGACGGTGGCGTTTCTGGATCGTGTTCACATATGGCTTCTTCTTTGCATGATATAAGCTTAAGCTTGCATTCGTAGATTGCACGGCGAACTGTGTTCACAGACAATGATTTCTGGAAGTGTTCCAGAGCCCTTGCAGTGAATTCCAGTGCAGAATCAGGCCTGTTTTTAATGCAGTGCCGCCTGAGGGCCCAAAGATCACAGGCATCCAATATTGACCTTCAGCCTTGTCCCTTGCGCACAGACATTTCTCCAGATTCTCTGGATCTTTTGATAATATTATGTATTGTAGTTTCAAAGTCTTCGCAATTTTACATTGAGGAACATCTCTCTGAAATTGTTCCACAATTTTTAGACGCAATTATTTGCAGATCAGTGAATCTCTGTCCATCTTTACTTCTGGGAGACGCTGCCTCTCTAAAATGCTCTTTTTATACCCAGTCATGTTACTGACCTGTTGCTAATTAACCTACAGTAAGTAAACCTGGTGTTCCCCGGTGAGACTTACCATGGCACTGCAGGGCCAGTTTAACGTAGCGCAGGGCCCGGCCGTACTTCAGCAGGTTCGTGGCAGCGTTGGACAGCACATAGTATGCTTTGGAGGCCTTGAGGACCAGCTGCAGCTTCATCCTGTACTGCCAGGAGCCCGGGATCATGCCCGAGCGCGTGGGGTCTTTCAGCTCCTCCTGACAGGAGCCAACTGCACCACCGGGCGAGGAAGAAAACGGAGGAATAAAAATGAAACAATGTTCAGTGCACTTACCTATAGCGCCATCTTTAGTCCCTTACGGGCTGGGCTCCACTCCACTTCAACTCACTCAATTCATACCATTAACTGAAATACAATTTATGACTGGGAAAAATTCCAGCAGTGTTTAAACATGCATTCAGGAATTCTGAGCACCAAAAACAATATTTACCAATATAAAATACCAATATATTGTAAATATGAAAATTGTGTTTCAATATCCGTTTGCTGTCAAGGATGTCAAGGGACCAAGGGGATTAACTCATTCCCTACGGCAAGCCGCTGCCAACGGTGGGCGAATTCTACCATTCCCTACGGTAAGCCGGTGCCAGCGGCGTGGATGACCATTCGCAGTCCGATGAAAACACGAAATCAGTTGATCATCGCGGTCATGGGCCATCTGTAATTCAATACTTATATTGTGTAATTTTCGGGAAAAGTATTCCGTACAAACGCGACAATTTTATTTAAAGTATTCCGTAGGGAATGAGTTAATGTACAGAAACTTGTAGATGACATATTAAGATGTGAAACAAACACAAATTTAAGATTGAACCATTTTAGAATGCTGGATCTAATATAAAAGTATTCTACTTCATAAACCCCTGAGAGCACAACACTACTTGCAATTTTTACTTTAAATGGTATAAAAACCCTGATAATTTTGCAAATGTTTGCAAGCCTAATATGTTGGTTTTTTTTTTTTTTTTTTTTTGACACAAAGTTTGTCTTCATAAATTCCACAGGGAAATGGGCGTTAACTTCTCTTTCGTGCGTACACACGATGTATACATGAGGTTGCTGGTGTAGGGAAAGGACCTGTGGTAGAAGGAGGCACTCTTCTCCTCCCCCTTCCCCATCATTCTGTCTGTACCTGGCTATTCCACCAATCCACTTCCGTTGTTATCTTTTGAATGTCCCGCCAACCACCCTCTGTTGATCATTCATTGGTTTTCCCTTCCATTTGTGTTTCAGTATCCAATCAGTTCAATCTTTAATGTAAAGAACAGCCCACCTTGTCTCATGGCAGTTGGTTTTCATGCTTATTGTTCAACCACTTGTTCACAATTTCACCTGTGCAATAAACTCCACAAAAGACTACTGGCTTTAATGTCTCCATTCTACGACAGAGCCCTCCACGCGTGTTGAGAGCCAACCCGCTCGCCCGCGGGGAGACCAAGGTACGGCTCACCTCGTTCCAGGAGAGGCACGATCTCCCTCACCGCGCTGGGACCAGCGCTGGGGTTCCCGTTCTCGGGGTACTTCAGAGGGATGGGGGTGTTCGGGTCAGCCGCCGGCAAGTCGCTTTCCTTCTTAATACTGCTGTCCACAGCCTTGAGGCCCTGTGCGCACCACCCCACCACCAGAGACCACAGTCACGGTCAAAACACAACCGCTGAAAGGTCTGAACTTCACTTTGAACTTTTACACGCTTTGGGGGGGACAGGAACGCCATTTACAATCCTATTTCCACGGCCCACTTCGGAAAAGCCATTAAATGAATCCCTTGCTACTTCCCCTTTAAAAGAATACACATTACAGCAAGCACTCTACATCAGCAGTTCCCAATCTTTTTTGCCCCCAAAGCCCCTGTGCCAACGGCTACATTTTGGCACTTTCCAATCCATAAAAAAGGGAAAAAAGGACAAAAATTTATGTCCTTGGGACACAGATGCCCCTACATCTGGGAAACTCAACAAAATTCGTCGCAGTTCAAACGCCCGAAAAATCATCAAAATGTAAAAATTTTGGAAACGAGGCAGGAGATGCACACCTTCAGTGTTCATACGAAGCACATGCATAAGCTCAATACATTCTGTCGGGCAGTTTGTCAGAAGAAGTGCTCAGACTACACCCCAAATACAGCAAAGGGAGAGGGAAACAACTAAATTTACATCAGTCCAAACAGCTAAAAAAAAAAATCATTAAAAAAATTTTAAAAATTCAGAAACCTGGTTTGAGATGCACACCTTTAGTGTTCACATAAAGCACATATATAAAGCTCAATAAATTCAGTTGGGCAGCTTTTGAGAAGTGCATAGAATACCCCCCAATTACAGCAAAGGGAGAGGGAAAAACAAAATTTATGCAAGTTCAAACACCTGAAAACTCATCAAAATTTTAAAAAATTCGACACAAGGTATGAGATGCACACCTTTAATGCCCGTACAAAGCACATGTATAAGTTCAGTGAATTCTGTTGGGCAGTTTTTGAAAAGAAATGGATAAACTATGCGCTCAGTTGCGAGAAAGGAAGACAAAAAACAATCCGTATCAGGATATCCTGAAAGACAGACATGAAGGGCTTTAGTTTCTGTCACTCCACAGCCCGGCTTGGCAGAGAGCAGGGAGACCTCAGGCAGACCTTACGCCTTTTCTCCGGACACACTCAAACTCACCTTTAAGACGTAACTCAGGACGTGGCGACAGCGCTCCTCTTTGTCGTGGGAAACGGGGAAAGCGCAGTTCGGCTGAGGAGGGAAAGCAGTTTTTGAGCGATTTAAAAACTACACGTCCCGTAGAAAAAGTAATAACTTCAGAGATCGAACACAAAATTGAACATCATTCAAGCCTCATATAATGGAACGATATTCCCCAACTAGAGGCCTGCACTCCTCAAGGGACAAGACTCATAGAAATAAATTCACTACCCTTGAGCAGTCTATGTGCAACTGTCACTGGAGAAAAACTTTAAGCGATTTTGGTTCTCCAACTTACCATAGCCATTTAGTTTAAAACCCCACTCAATTTACGGGAGAAGAATTTTTTTTTGTATGACTTCTCCCTTCAGAATCCAGTTCAGGATCAGATGAGATATTCTCCCCCATTTCGTGCTTGACAGAACTCATTTTCTGAGACACTGAGGCCATTTTATATTGGCTTACTGACAATATGCAACACCTGTGATATAACTGGTCATATATTGCTTATGTGACCATCAATATAGAGAAAGGAGACTTCAGTTTGGCATAAAAATCCATTTTAACTATACAGTCCAGTTGTCAGTAACCGCACGGGTGTAGTGCCCGCTAGTGGTATCTTGAAAACTGTGACCTCTTGAGCGTTTACAGGCCGTACACCAAAACGGGCAGAATTTTGGCATAAAATTGCACTTTATTTGTCCAATTCTGTTTCCACGGCAACCAAAGTCTATAGGTGTCGTGACCTACTGATAGCCTACGCCCGCAGCAAATATCAAAGGAATCGGTTGAAACTTGTGGCCTCTGGAGCGTCCACAAGAAACTCTCCACGGACGTGGCGGCAGCGAAGACAACAACTATGAATCAATAGCAGTCACCTGACTTCGCCCAGGGGTGGAGCCCTCGTGAAGAGAGTTGGACTCCATGCGTATGGAAGACTGTGTAAAGGGGTGACGGACACTCACTCTGATCTGGTGAGTGGACTTGTACTTCTCCGGTTCTGACAGCTCTCCCACCGACCGTATGACAGCCACGGCTTTGCTGTCGTCGGGCAGAGCTGACGCGGCACCGTACGAGCCGTTCTCATCACTGTCCACCTGCGGCTCTTCATCCTCATCTTCCTCCTCGCTGTAGCTGTCCTCGGAGCCTCCGGCGTGGAGGGAGTCGCCGCAGTCTTCCTCGGGACTCTCGTCCAGCTGGAACAGCTCCGACAGCATGTAATTTGCCGAGGCAATAATCTGGAGAGGGACAGCAATCATGTTTGCTAAACAAGCCAATCCAGAGCCACAGAATTTGGAGAAAATTGGCTTGTGATTTACAGATTGTGTTTAAACGAGATTCCTTCATCCAACAGGATTTATTCAAATGCTGAATATTAATTCTGCTAATAAAAGGGAACTACAGAAAAGCAAGGATACAGGTGCAGTCAATAAAATGGCCTGAATGATGATTTCAACAGTGATACCAAGACAGTCAGCTTTGTGATTTGTGTTTGTGTACCACCACAGGGTCAGCCCTGACAGGAGCTGTGATATGGAGTACCTGAGGATGCCCTTCCTGTGATATGGAGTACCTGAGGATGCCCTTCCTGTGATATGGAGTACCTGAGGATGCCCTTCCTGTGATATGGAGTACCTGAGGATGCCCTTCCTGTGATATGGAGTACCTGAGGATGCCCTTCCTGTGATATGGAGTACCTGAGGATGCCCTTCCTGTGATATGGAGTACCTGAGGATGCCCTTCCTGTGATATGGAGTACCTGAGGATGCCCTTCCTGTGATATGGAGTACCTGAGGACCTGAGGATGTGAGGAAGCCTTTCCTGATCCAGGATGCCTTCCAGACAGTTGAGAAGGAGATGTCCTGATCCAGTGCAGACAGTTGAGAAAGAGTCCTTCCTGTTCTGTTCTGGCTCTTCTTCAGCATCATGTTGGTGGCCACTCTATAACGCAACGACCAGAATCATAACATTACACATCCCCAAAGAGCTTTCCTGATGCTCAACCTTTACATCAGTTTTCCTACATCAAGGCAAGCAGAGATGCCATTTATTGCAGTGAAACGATTGCGCTTATTTCAGAAATGTTTTGCATTTCTGTTGAAAATACTTAGCTATATTTTTCTCAGTTGGAAAAACTGCACAACAGAGAATTGAGCAGCTTCAGTCTTCTACCAAGCAAGGATGGGGGAAAACAAAAATCAGCTTTCAAACCAACGAATTCCAGAGTCCTCAGTTCCTAAATATTGTGAAATAACAAGAGTGTAACTAAGCCCCTGTCCCAACTTTTTTGAAACACTTTGCAGGCATTAAATTTAGTACGGGAAAAAAAGAATCAGTTAATTAGTAGAGACATTAAATCTCACCTCTGTGGGACTCCATAACCCCCTTTCCACCAACTCGAGCCAAGTGCTAGTTCTGAGCTGGTGATACCATTGGTTAGCAGCTGATTCAACGTGCTAACCTTCTAATAACTGGTTCGCTATCCCATGGTCGAGAGCCAAAACAGAGCCTCGCCATTACATCACTGTTAATGTCTGCATATGTCTCTGCTTTCCAAGCCATGCTAGACCCAACTTCAAGCGCAACAACCATAATGGACTAGATTGCCACTTTACAAGCGTTTCCCCTGGTTTGACTAGCCTATATTAGCATCCAAAAACGACCAGTCCAACTCACTTGTGCTCCTTGACATGATTGCTACAGCCGACGATAACATTTGAGAAGAAAGGTTATTACAGGGCTGGCGATAAGCGGTATCGCATGGCAAAATGCGATCAGTTTTTTTGAAATGCGCCAATCTGCAACGGGCTTTTGAAATTCCCATCGCATATTTTGCGATACAGTCTTCGGATAATGTGAGTAAAAGTTTTAGTCAAGTTTTGAACAAAAACGGGCTCCTACGGTCTCTTAAATATCGTTCCGATCGCCCTCCGCAACTACACTATGGATAACCTAACGGCATAACTCTGAAACCATGGTAGCCTAGCGAGTTGAATGACCCCATTTTCCTACCTCAGCGCCAGTCCCGACCACAGAGCTAAAGAAAACACTGGAGTAGGAAACGTCATTGGCTGAGCCAACCGCAAAACCTGAGACGCGTCCGCCACCCTTTGTAAAGAATCGGCGGGGGAATTGCGCAATCAAACGCTGTACATGTGTATATGCGACTAAATAAAATGAAATTAAAAACACTGGACTGGTGACACACATCAGGTGTCATATAACACAGGTATTAAACATAAAAATAACAACAACATCGACGGTTTCCAGATGTGCTAATTGCATTTTAAAAAACCGCGAATTATTGTGTGATGGTCGAGATCCGGACCGTCCCGCGTTGGAATTAGAGGATCGACCGACGTTAGACTGAATGACCAGAACATCGCTGACACTTTTAGAATCTAAAAAGAATGAGTGATTCAGAGTAAGTTAGAGAATGGTCTCATTTCTTAAGCGATGTATGGACTTTAACCCATCATTAGGAAAGGATTTTGGCACATCGTTGTATTTTTGTATCGCTGTATAGTGTACCGTTTTGCAAATTTTAGGCAGTGGTCAATCACGTGAGCACTGACAACATTGATTCTAACCCAACAAATCGACAAACCTGCACTTTAGATCATGTATGTACTTGGTTAGGGATTTCTCTTTGTGCAAGGTACTGAAGAGCTTTGGAATTAAAAGCTTTTATCGTTTGCGATTAATTATGCAGAAAAAGTTACTTTCTGTGTTACTGAAGGGCTTGTGTCATCTGTGTCTAACGTTTATTGGCATGACTGGTTCTTAATTAGTATTAGAACATAATAGGAGTTAAATTGACATAGGCATGAGTGGCAGTTGTAAAAACCAAATAAAAAATATTTGAGATACAGATATCTTATTGGTGCCATAAATTAAAAGGAAGAAAAGGGCTGTCTGGTAAAAGATGGGGAGGTCTAGTCATTACTGTCCGGATGTCTCGTGAAAAAAAAAAAAATATATATTTCTATCCCTGATATATCGAAAAAGAGTGGTATATTTATGTCAAAAGAATGCCGTTTTCATATTTTGGAGACATATATTTGTACCTTGAATTCCCACAGTGCTCTTTATTCTAGATTATGGCAATTTTTTATTTTAATATTTAAATGTTCATCATGGTTTATAATTACCAGTATTAATTTCTTTCACAGTTAAAATATTATGTATGATAAAACTCATCCTGAATAGTCACTCATTCACAGCCAGAGCCAGGTGAGTGGCTTAGGTAGAACCAACTAAAACTTAGTAATTCCTATTCAGTTGCTGAGTTATTACATATTAGCCGTAAGTGGGTCCCAATTGGTAAGTCCAAGAAGTTTTGACACTGCAATGCTACTGTAACTCAACTGCATTGGTCTTTATTAGGCGAGGTTAGTGTTAGTACTATTAGCTATGTGTTCTCAGAGATGAAAGTAAAAGGTTAAAGTGCACATACAGCTGTTTTTGTGAAGTTTTATTTTTGCTATACAGTTATGAAAAATGCTACATAATGCTACAGACTTCTAGAGACTGCGTAGTGTTTTCACTACGCAGTTATTTTTGCTTAATGCCAGCCCTGCATTAGTAGCAATGATAAAAATTAATCGATGATCGACCAATTGGTCGCCAAGACTCTGCCCGAGCACACGAGGTTTAATCGATCCATCAAAATGCGGATCTGAAATATAAATAGCAACAGACTCTTATTAAATTCCAGCAGCTGTCAGTGGACTGTTTCAATGAGCCGCCAACCGAGGGCTCGATGACAGCTGATGAAATACCAGTGGAAAATTCGTAATATGTTACTGTGAGAAAAAGCTTTGCTTGACTGGAAAAAAAACACATTTGGTATTATTTTTCACCAGTAGAGCTTTATTGTGTGTTTTTTTTTTAAATTACAATTAATCGACGGATTGGTCAGTAATTTTACCAATGATCAATTAAGGGAAGTGCTTGCAATTGGCATCACCTAATGCATTTTCATTCTTTTTAAAACTGAATGCAAAATATTATTGCCAGCCTTTGTGAGCCTTAGCCAACTACCTAGCATTGGCTTTGCTTGTATTATATATAGCTGAATAAATCTAATAAATAAATGATGCAGTCACAAAATTTTACTTGTTCTTGCTGGTCATGATAATCCTGCACCCAGCCAATTACTTAAGCGGTTCTTGGTTCTAGATGAGCATATTGTTGATATCTCTCTAGAACGAGTGTTTTTGGCGTGAGAGCCTGTTCTTTGCCTGTCAAAATGTGAAGAAATTGTTTGAGATTAGGCACCTTTTTTTGAACGGACCCTGAAACTGCCTTGACGAAAAAGGTGTCTTCAGACCCATTAAAGTGGATTATTGCATCAAATACTCTGAAAAGCACATTGACTCTCATTTAAAAAAAAAAAAAAAAAAACCAACAACAACTTGTGTCTTTTTCTGTTTAGACCCCAAAATTCAAACTAACATGCAATTATGTACCATTAAAAATCTGGGGATTTTTCTCCACTCTCTAGCACTGCCATTTCTGAAGTGGACTGACTCATAGTTTGAAAGCAGTGACCTTTCGTTTGCAGGGAGTTTGCAAAGAGTTAGTCAGGGGTTATTCTGGTCCTATCCAATCATTTGCAGTGGTATAAGCCATTTTTCAATTCTCACTGCTTTCTCATATTTTCAGCCGGACACCCAATTCCACATAAAGTAAGAACGTAAAATGTTCAACTTACTAAGCATTTTATGAGTACATTTCAACTTTTTGATATCTTTTATACCTTTACAGACTTTAAATATTCAACTGAACCACCGTTTTATCAACTATTAACATTATCACACATACTTTTTCCTACTCCTTAAGCAACTTTTGGACTTTCTGAGCAGAGGCAAGCACACACATGTTCTTCAAAAATGTAGCCTCTTCCAGTTTACATTGTAGATTCCATATTTCTGCGACTGACCACCAATTAAATTGTTACATATGCTGTTCTGAAATAATAGAAAAGCCAACGCTTGCACCATTTCACTAGCCCAACCAGCACATTCAAAACTAAACTAGTTGTCTTAAATGGCAACGAGCCGTAAAGGGAACGCAAAGAAGCTGCCTGTTGTTCTATGATTGGATATAATTTCGGCCAGCCAAAATTGAGGCAGCAGTTTTGGACAGCATAATCAAGTTTCCGCTTTTGCATTAAATCAAAGAAAATGCAGTCACAACACTCAGCATAATCTTTTTTTTTTGTGGTCTTTAACTCATAATAGCCTAGTCAACAGCCTTATCTCCACTCGTGCAGTAGATTTTGCTCGGAAAGGCCTTATACATACTTGTAGAGAAGCACGGCCACAGGAAGGGTGAAAGGGTTCTGGCATTTGTCTTCAGTGGCCTCTTCACACAGTGTAGTGAGATCGTACAACTTCACAATGTCACTGCCGCTGGCTGGGGAACAGTACAGGAATCACAGCCTTAGTCAGAGCAGTGCAAAAATAAAACCAGTGAATGAACAGAGAGAAAGAATTTCGAAAAAACGGCTTTCCTTTCCGATCACTCGCATGTGCGAATGCTTCGTTTCAAACATCAAATTCTTGTAATGTCATCACGGACAACCTCGGTCTGAATTTTCACCTTTCCTGATCAACATCCTCACCTGAAGTACACATTTGTACCCTTCAACCCTTGTGTATTCCTGTGACTCAGCTGGTAACGAGTTAAACTCACAATGCAGAGGTTCTGTGTTCAATCCTGATGAACTACACATACTGAGATGCTAGGGCTGGGCGATATTGACTAAAAGTCAAATCTCGCTATTTTTTAGCTGGCGATACTCGATATATATCAATATTTTTTTGGTCGTGAACTGGGTTTACAGTTCTTTTTTTTTTGTTTTCATTAATTTTTTTTTTTTTTTTAATTTCATTGTGAAACAAAACAGAATACATAAAAGGACATGTACAGTGAGGTTACATACGTACGTGGAAGCATGACTTAAGGGTTCATAGAACATGATGAAAGAACAGTCAGTGATTGTGGGTACGTGAATGCGTGGGTGCGTGCGTGCATTGCAAGTAATGAGCAACAGAATATAAATGGTGGCGACAGACATAGCAATAATAATAATAATAATAATAATAGTAATAATAATAATAGTGATAGTAATAAATAATAATAATAGAGATAGAAATAGTAATAATAATAATATTAATAATAATAATAATAACCATAAAAGTGGTAATGATCAATAACATCATTATCATCATAGGCATTGGAGGAAGGGGACAAAGGAGAAAACAGACAAACAAATAAATAAGATAAGCAAATAAAAGAAAAAATAAATTAACAGGTAATAATAATAATACTAATAATAATAATAATAATAATAATAATAATAATAAAAATAAATAACTTGATGAAGAGAAACAAGGATCTGCCTCAGATCCCCATGTAGCCATAGAGCAGGCCGATCCCCGCCCATGTCTGCTATGGGACGCAAGAGCAGGCTACACCATGCAGCTCTGGCCCGCAGAACTGTAAACCTCTGGGTTTACAGTTCTAAGGCTATTTGACCATGACTTCCAGTAAGCATGCGCAGTTGAATCATTTTCGGACTTGGTTATATGTGTGCAGGACTAGGAAAAGGGGTCACTTGGGATTTTTTTCCATTCTGAGATTAACAGGGTATCTCAGTGGTATCCCAGTGATAGTGATATCCCAGCACTACTGTGCTGTCAATTTACAACACTTTGCTGTGCACAAATTCACCCAATTTTTTTCTCAAAATGAAAAACTTGGATCACTCTTTGATTTTGTTGGAAAATCTCAATTTTCACAAAGCGACCCAAGTGACCCCTTTTCCTTGTCCCGCACACATATCCGTAGAGATGCACACACTGATTGCCAGCATGCTGCTCTCGATAAAAGCATCTAACGAGAAGCATGTCTGCCCAAATGCCTCTTGTTTTGAACCTCCTTGATGAGCTTCCTGTTTGGAAAAGCTACAATTCTTTTCCTTCAGCCCCTAATTTAAGCACAGACACAGACAGAAACCTGTAAAACCTGGCACAGTGGCACAGGAGTCTTCCCCATGGCCTCAGAGTGATTTTATATCTGAATGTCCACTTCTTAAATGGCGTAATATTGGCTGTGAGTGTTAGGGGCCCCGTGACTCACAGCCCTCAGCAATATTTTATAATCAACATAGTCGAAAACATGGCCTTCATACTGGGCCCTTTAATTCAAATCTGTCAAACAACACTTGCATTGTATGGGCCATCAGGTTGTGCAGGTCTTCAGAAGCAAACCCATTGACACCTAGCATGTAAAATAAGACGATAATGGATAAAAAAATATATATATATATATTTTATGGAACTCGAAATTGAGAGGAAGATTCGTCATTACACAGTCACAGAAAATCAAACTGATTTCATTCTTTCCCAGCATTCCAACCCCCGCAAGAGGATTTTCTCGTCGGGAGCTCTCCATAAGACGGCCATTGAGCTCTATCCGGCATCCAGTACCTTTGAAGAGCCAGTATGTGTGTCCTTCACGAGTGCAGTTGGACTTGAGGAAGGACAGAATGTTCTGGGCGATGTCCTTAACTACCCTGGTGGAGAAGGTGGAGTTTTCTAGGTCAGGGATGTCTTCAGTCTTGATCATCTCATATTTCTGTGCGGCAACGCCAGGAGGGAGAGACGATCAACTTTACACATGGAATGTCATAAGAGACATAATCGCAATGACGGCATGCAATAAATACAAAGAAATCAATTACCTGTACAATGCCATTGACGTGAAAACACATGACCAGTTCAGGCACGTTGCACATTAGATTGTCCAGCCAGTAATCGATACCCGTCAGAATGTTAATAGGCTTATTGTTGTCCCTGAGAGAGAAGCACGACAGGTCAAAGTAACAGGAATCAGCACGGTGCAAAAAGCATGCATTTGGGATAATAGCTCATTTTTCAATACAATCACAACAGCTACTGGTTTACAGTATACCAGCATATATACTGTGCTATGAGAGTGATGTCACCTTCCTGATTTCCTCTATTTGTTGCATCTGTCACACTGAATGGTTCCAGATCTGAACGCCAAATAAGATGTTATCAAAAGGGAAAAGGAGGATGCGCTAAAAGGATTAGGCTGAGCACTGCCCTTTTTGCTCTGTAAAGCGTCTTTGTGACAGACTGTCAATGAAAAACGCTACACAAATAAAACTGAATGAATGACTGAATAATCACAATATTTATCTTCGTATTTAATGAAACTTCAAATGTCGCTGTTGCATCCCATAATGATACATCGGTCCAGGCATACAGTATATTGGTTTTGTTGCAGGAAGGTCACCAAGTATTGACGTAGGTTGAGGAAGATGAGGATTAACCCCCCCCCAAATCTTAAAACCCGTGAGTTAAAGGACAGAAGATGAAAGGGCTCATTATCAAAGTTGTGTAAATGCAAACAATGTGATCTTCAGGCAAACTAACAATTTCCCTGCGGTCATTTAAATATACTTTGGAATAAGTAATATAGCATGAAAACTTTTTTTGAAACTGGATTTTACAATCTGACAAATGTCTTAAACAAAGTACAGACTTTTAGGCTGTAGACCAAAAATCTGAAACTATGCACAAGACATTTCATCAAAGGTGAGAATGAATATGCGTATTTAGCACTGTAGAATCGGCGGGGGTCAGAGTTAGATATGTTGCTTCATAGCAAATGCCAATAATGTGGTTCTTTGAAAAAGTATTCGCCCCCTTCCCAGTTTCTTCAATTTTTGCATATTTGTCACACTTCTATGATTCAGATCAAACTAAAATTAGACAAAGAAAACCTGAGTCAACACAAAATGCAGTTTTTAAATGATGATTTCATTTATTGAAGAAAAAAAGCAATCAATCCCCACCTAGCCCAATGTCAAAAAAGTAACTGCCCCTTTACTTTCTATATCAAGCAATTAAACAAATTTAATTCATGACTGGGTTCAATTTCACCAGACACACCCAGGAATGATTAGTGCCAGTCTTACTGAATCTAATAATTGCTGAAATGGAACCTGTCTAGCAATGCAAAGAGGGGAAAAAAGCAGCACGATGTCGCAATCTAAAGAAATTCAAGAACAGATGAGAAAGTCGCTGACCTGTATATCAGGCTGGAAAGAGTTATAAAAATCCATTTCTAAGGCTCTAAGACTCAAGAGAATCAAAATGAAAGTTAAAGTGAGAAAACTTGATTCAATGATGAACCTTCCCAGGAGTGGCCAGTCAACCAAAATTCCTCCAATAGCGCATCAACAACTCATCCAGGAAGTCCCAAAAGAATCCTGACTAACACCTAAAGACCTGAAGGCCTCATTTGCCTCAGTTAAGGTCAGTAGGTTCTCCATTCCACAATAAGACGACTGGGCAAAGATGGCATCCATGGAAGAACCACGAGGTGAAAATCAAAAGAACACAAAGGCTCATCTCACATTTGCCAAAAAACATACTGATGACCCCCGAGACTTTTTTGGATAATATTCTGAGAACTGATGAGTCAAAAACTGGAACTTTTTGGAGAAAATGGGGCCTGTGACATCTGGCGTGAAGCTGAAACAACAGTGAGGATGAAGGAGAATGTCCCGCCATCATTCCCTGACCTAAAGCTCAAGCGCAGTTGTTTCAAGCAGCAGGACGATGACCTGAAGCACGCAAGCACGTCCATGTCTGAATGGCTCGAAAGAAACAAAATGAAGGTTTTGGAGTCGCCTAGTCAATATCCTGACTCGAATCCAGCTGAGATGCTATGGGGTGATTTTATACAGGCAGTTTATGCTGAAAAATGCTCCAAAGTGGCTGAATTAAAACAACTCTGCTCCACAGCAATGTAAAAGACCCATTGCCAGTCATTGAAAATGTTTAATTGCAGTTGTTGCCGCCAAGGATGGTATGAGCAGCTATTAGGTTTGAGGGGGTGGGGGAGTGGGGGGGGTTTAATTATTTTTTCACATCGGTGATATAGGTTTTGAATAACGTGTTACCTTCAATAAATGGAATGAGTATTTAAAAACTGCATTTTGTGTCTGCTCACGTTGTCCCCGTCTTATACGAAAATTTGTTTGATGATCTGAAACATTTAAATATGAAAAATAAGCAAAAATAGAAGAAACCTGATATGGGGGCAAATACTTTTTCACAGCTCTGTATGGTGGTTAAGGAGCAGACATTTGATCCACAGATTGGAGCATCCACCAGGGACACTGAATTTATCACAAACATACAGTACCAGCGTGGAAAAAGGTTCCACTTTCGCCAACGCGCTGTTGGCCGTGTGTCAGCCGAAAGTCAGGTGGACGTGCCCTGCTCACTGAACCGAGAAGCAGAGTGAGTGAGAAGGCATGTTGGCCGGCCGTTTCACACATATCTTAGTATAAATCCCCGTCGCAAAAAAGTCCAAATAAGTTAAGCGTTGAAATTTTTTCGTCGGACAACATGACGTCCATTATATCTGTAGTATAGTGTAAACGTCTGAAGTAATATTTGCTACAGATATTCTTTCGCACAGTTGGCAAAATATTTATTTCCAGGAAAGTTAATGTCTGCAAATTCATGTATTTTTGCCATAATATTTTTGCCATAATATTTGCCGATAAGAATTAAGAAACTAAACCTTTAAATAACTTTATCAACACGCAGATAATATCAAAAGCGCTTTATATATTTCACATCCGTGGAATCTTTTAACAACTTCCACAGTTGATGAAGTTGTTAATTTTTATCGCGTACAAAAACAATTCTAAGACCGGGTCGTCGTGTAACGCTCTATACATTGCTGCTGTTACAAACAGTCAACAGGAATGTTTTCAACAATAAAACCACGCAAACCGCCCACATATCCGTATTTCATACAAAATGGTTATTTAATACAGAGGTAAACAGTATTGTGTAGTTTTGCGTCGTCAGTTTTTCAGTCGCAGTATTTAGAGCTTGCGTAGTCCGAAACAGTTGCGGTAGTTTATTCTTGCCAAAATTCAAGGCCTGCAATGACATCTGGTACACACCAGTCATACCCAAAAACCACTCCCCCCTATCGACAGCCCCCCCCCCCAAGTTCTGCCTGCCGGGACTACATCGACAGCTGTTGTAATCCTACGCCACCAGCCAGGCCGATCAGAGAAAGGTGGACGAAAACGCGAAGCCAACTTCTCGTTAACTTCAGAGGTACCTTTATCCACACTGGTACCATATGTTTATTTGACAAATGCTTTCACGGAATAAATAACATAAAGATTTAAACATTTCTTTGAGTCCAGAAAGGTTTCCTTTTTTGCAAATTTTCTTAACCATTGAGCGTAATGCATTCTTGGACAAACTGGACATGAGCAAGGGCAGCAGCGTATTACTGAGATTTCATAAGACATGACATTTATCAAAGACTAAAAACCTTAATGGGATTCTAGACATTAAATCTCAAATGTAATACGTCAGACAACCATGTTTTTGTTGTGGAAGCAGTTTCTTCCTCAACCATTAACCCCTTGCGTACGATAAATGCACATACACAGGCTTGCTTGCTGACCCGCATGCTGGGAACCGCAAATGCGGGGAGTGCTCCGTTGACCACCGTGGCCTGATTTGAGTATGCAGCCACGCTGCTGTGGTTGGGATTGTTGGCTGGCTCGTGACGATCGCCAAGGAAGTATTTCATTCTTCGCCTGTTTGCTGTGATGATTACCAGGAGAAGTATTCTATCCACAATTTTTGGATGACGGCACAACACGACAATAGAAACTGAATTTTTATGCTTCATTTTTCACTCTGTATAAATGAATAAAGAAAAATGTACAGAATCACTCAGTCATTCTAGTACACTCGTTTCGTGTGTCACAGTTTATTACACAGTTCGACGCGCAAACTAACTTCGCCACGATCACATCTGAACCGGGACTCACGGCGAACTTAGTTCTTGGAACAGACGATGCACCGTTTCTGCGGTTTTTGGGTCTTTGCCGTGGGTGGATGGCTCTCCAAGAAGAATCCTCCGAGGAGTTTTTTCGGAGCTGGCGACTTCGGTACACGGTCGGCCTCAGTGGAAGCGAACAGATCGGCTAGATCAATTTGTTGTGACATGGCTCGAAAATTACCGAAGTTGAAGATGTGAGAGTTCAGTTCAGTTGGTTGTTGATTGTCGGATTGCAAGATGCGAAGGACAAATGTGCTGAAAAACCTCGACTTATAGACCAAATGAAGCAGTTGTCTGTGTGTTTTGACTTGTGCCTGGACGATCGAAATTTAGATCTTGAGATCAGGATGCACAACCAATGAGTGATCAGATAGTTCATTAGTCTGACCCAATATTGGTGCATAATCATTCACGGCAATCGCCTAGCAGCAGTTGAGTATTGATACCACACACCATACAGCATACCCCTCCGCGAATACGTGGTTCCCAGCCACGGGATCAGATCACCTGCTCGCACATATGCAGGTTCCGCCTGACTGCCTCGCATGTATTGCATATATGCCGGTCACTTGGACATTCAGTCAAATGCAAACCCGTACACAAGGGGTTAATAGATCATTTATCATGTCAATTTACATTGACAAAATAAACAAAAATTTAGCATGTAACACAGCAGTCATCAAACAAGTGGTGCCAGGCACAACAAACCCCGCCCCTCGCACATACTTTCACCTACTTGTACGAAATTCGATAGGGATCTATTCTGGGTCAGTGGCAATCCCTATATCGAATTTGGGGTGAATCTGGCGGTTAGTTTTGGCGCTAGAGTGTTAACAAACAAACGCACAAACGCACACACACAGAAACAAACCGAACCGAAAACAATACCCCTTCCCTCACCCTTAGGGTGGGGCAGGATAATAGAGGCTGCAGGCATTGATTTCCTACGTGCTGGAATGGATGTAGACTTTTCACACAGGAAGGGCTGACCTGAGGCGAAGACTGACGGCAGGGTAGCGGCCGCCTCCGAAGATGGGCATGTTAGACCCCACTAGCATATGAATGTCCTCGAACGTCCACATTATGTTTCGCACAAAGTCGTTCCTCAAGCCCTGCAGGTTCAAAAATATGACAAATTTACACAATCTTCAACCCCTGCCTCCAGAGTGTCTTAATCAAATATTGCATACACCACCGTCATAACCAAATGATTGGTGCATCTACCTACCACCCGTAATTATAAACTGCACTCAAAATAGTCAAATAGTCAATATGCCAAGTATTCCCCGCATTTAACTCATTTCCCCATAATAACTACATGGTGCCTAAACTCTTTTCCCCATAATGACGGCATATGACGCCTATGCAGAACTGTGCAAGAGTCTTAGGCACATTTAAAGCAATTTCTTAGGGAAAATATGCTAGCAAAACTGATGAAATTAGAAGCTTCTAATAACAGAAAATGTACTAAACGGAGCTGTAAACTGTTAAAAACTAAGTCAAACCAATATCTGGCGTGACTACCTTTTGCCAAAAAATCTGGGACACTGTCCTGTTGTGCCATAGTTTATAAGATGATTGGCTTCCTGCTTGTTTCAAGCAGAGTGGAAAACTTGCCACCATTTTTCTGCAGACTGACTGTCTCACTCGCGTCTGTCCCTCCAAGTAATTGCAGACAGCCATGATGATGTTGACATCAGGGCGCTATCAAGGCTGTATGATCTGTATTGGCTGTTTTTTAATGAAATACAAGCATTTATATATAAAACTTTTCTTTAAATTAGCATTTGGAATTTCAAGTTTACTTCTTGTCTTTAGCAACTCTAATGCTGAAAAAAAAGTAAACATCTAAAGCAGATTTAAATTTTTAAAAGTGCAGGGTGCCAAAGACTTTTGCACAGTACCGTATGTATATCAATGGACCTTTCCCTAGCCTCCCCATTGTTTGAAAATGGGTGTATTTCCGAGGTGTCAAATCTCCTCTTCATCGATATGACCAGGGTCGTCATTTCTAATCATTATGGGAAAAGGGAGGGGGCAGTCAATGGGGAAAAGAGTTAACAGGCCTAGAGGACATCAAACGTAACACTTGTTCAAACGGACGATAATTTTATTAAATACTCTTTGGAATTAAAAAAAAAACTTGCATCACAACATTCCTGAAAACATTTCCAACATCCTCCATGACAATGTGGTTCATTTAGGGATCAAAACTGCTTAGCGAGGTGACAGAGAATGCTGGAAAAAAACAGTACCTGGCCATTTTCCCCTTCGTTAAAAAGCGTAGGGAGGTTCTGTTCCTTGGGAACCGACGCCACGTGGCCAAGGGCATACTGGTTTTCCACGGCGACGCCATCCTGAAATGAAAGACCACGGTAAATAGTGACGATGCCAAGCCAAAAAAAATAAATAAATGCCAATACATTTTCAGATTTGGTTCTGTTCTATAGGCGGCAGAGTACAGAGGGGGCTAGCGTGGAATAAAAAAAAAAAAAAAAACTTTCAGAAAAGCGAGTCTCGCCAAAGCTCTGTCATACTTCCTGTGGGGTGGCCGACTCGGACGGTGAGCTGGTGAAGGTGGCGGGCCATGAGGGGCCGAACTCTTCGTGTCTGCCCTCCTCCTCTCCCTCAGAGGGGCCGCCCGAGTCCGAGGGGACCGGCTCCACTGAGTCATTGCCATTAATGCTGAAATGACATAGCAGTGCAGCCCATCTCTCTTTACTAATGATTTCAAGATGGACATCAGAAGACAAATCCTGTCATACTTTTTGACTTTTGGTCAAATATAGTCAATGGTATGCAGAGAAATAAAATTTGTAAAAAAACGTACCGAAGGCGTTTAGTTCTGTATATATTATTTAGGGTTGTGGTTTCTGACCCAACAAATGTTTGAGAACAAAATAAACTGATTTAACAAAAAATTGGTTTTACTGCACATTCAACTAGACAATCCGGTCGCCCGCAAGCGCAAGGGTGTAGCCCCCGAAAGCCCGCTTCTCCCCTTTTTTGCACATTATTCAGCTAAAACTGTCACCATGGCAACCAAAATCGATAGGTGTCATAACTGAAGCATAACATGTCCATACCGAATATGAAAGTAATCGGTCAAAAATTACATCTTGTACAGCATCCAAGAGGAAGTGTCTATGGATGCGCGGCTGCGGCAGCAGAGACCACGAGCATGAATCCATAGTAGCCGCTCGACAATAAGTTTTAGCTAAACAAGATAAATTACTCCATCATTATCAAAGAGCTGAAGTGCAGAATCATTGTGTCAGAAATCACACCGTAAATAATATCTGCAGAACTTAAGTCCTTCAGTATACACTTATTAATACAAATGTTCATATTTTCCCACTTGACACACCCATGCCTGTATCCATATCTGGTCATATTTAGACTGTATTCTATTTTCAAAGTTTCCAGTGCAGAGACGGCATATAATAGCAAACCATACAAATATATGTATGTGTAAATACATGTCATGATTAATTGGACATAATGGCATTTTTACCTGGTCAAATACTGTGCTACATTGAAGGTCTATGTATCATTTTAAAGTGTTGAGGACTCGGCTATATTGTATTTGATAATTAATTATTATTACCCTTCCGAATTCATAACTAACTTGAATTTTTGGCCCCGTTAAGGTTGTAATATTTCAATATCCAAACACTGTTTATGGGTTATAATTCAAGTGTAAGTTAACATTTATGAAATAAAGCACTTTGTTGAGTTTAAGCTTTCTATAAGTAACTATCTGCATTTTATAAAATAATGTTTGAATAGGGCTTTGATGCCATTAAATGCTGTGTGTCCACAAAATACCATATTTTCAAAAATTTTTTTTGAGAAAATTAAGCAGAACCCCATCACAAATTTTGGATATGTTAATAACAGACATCTAATCTTTCTAAAACAGTCAATTTGATGTTGGTGGATGGCGTCATTTTTTTGGTATAAAATGTTTAAAATAGCACAAATTTTATTTTTTTCATTTTAAAGCCTTAATATTTTCTAGATTATTCATGAGAGAGGGGCAGAATTAGAATACAAAATACAATACATATATGGGAAGCTGTATGTGCAATACCAAATCCCTGTCCTTGACATTAGGCTTTTTACAGTCCTTCAAATATGCTACCGCAGAGTAAAATTTTCAAGCAACTTTAAGCACCCAGAAATATATGATGAACTAAAGCAGGGCCGCCCAACCCTGTTCCTGGAGAGCCAACATCCTGTAGGTTACTGCTCCAACCCTAATTCAACACACCTGATTCAGCTCATTAGCAGCTCGTCAAGATCTGTAACTGGGAAAACAGGTGTGGTTTGCTTTGGTTGGAGTGATAACCCTCAGGATGGTAGCTCTCCAGGAACAGGGCTGCGCAGCCCTGAACTGAAGGGACACATTCATAAGTCCATATTCCGCAAGTTAGAGCAGTAGATTTTCACCCCTGAAAATTTGAAGGACTTAGCTGAAATACTTCTCTAGATATAGCCATGTGAAAGTGGCTCCTCAGAAATCGTTGTCCAAAAGGGCCGGGACTTAGTTGCAGAACTATTTTTTATGACAAAACTATTAGGAGTTGAGAGGTAAAATTTTGGCTTTCCCCTATTAGGAGGTGAATGCGCAGGCTGGATTTTTTTCAGCCAAATCCGAGATGGTCAAGTGGGAGCCATTCGGACATTTGACATGGAATGACCCTTAGACGTGCCAGAGATTTAACTAGTTATGCAACAATAACGCCAACAGTTATGCATATATGATCTGTAAAAACAGATGTCAGACACCAAAGGCAAATGGATCAAAGAAACAAGACTAATGATTATGTTTCTTACAACTTTGGTTCACTGCCTGCAGATATCTTGATCTGTGCTTATGGTGTGCAGCATTTTAATTACCCAATATTTTGGCTCACTTTTTTTCCCAAATAGACAATTCAGCGAAAATGCCACTCAGGGACATTAGCCCTGAAAGAGATGAGAGGAGTGCTCAGGGATCGGGCATACCACCTGCATTATGTGCAAACGACCAGCTCACCTGTAGTACAAAAACTTGGACAGAATTGCCTTCTGGTACCAGTGCTCCTTGCTTTTTTTCTTTCGCTGCCATTTCTGATCAACAAGCCTTTGATAAAACTCCTTTAGCCATGTCCAGTCCCCCGTCTGCAAATCACACAAAAAGGGAGGAAATAGGCTTTGACCTGTACAAATAATAATAATTAGTGAAATGGGCTTGTAGCTCAGAGGCTTACCCCCAGTTTTCACCAGATGCGTGTTTGGTCCGTCTGCGCTCCGCCACGGCAGCGCAGCCAATAGGATTCACTTTAGTCAATGAGTGCATTTACACCAGATCCGCTGCGTTGCATTTCACGTCTGTCTCATCTCCGGCAAAACGCAGCCACGCGCGCAAGACTTCTATTTTTGCTGGATGCCGCAGCAGAAATGCAACACTTCAGCACAGCAGATCGATCGGTACACAGACATAACATTCAAAACATACGGTTAACTTTCAAAATCCGAATTGGCGCCAGTTCGTGTTGTGGGCTAGGACCGCAACCGAAGTAAGAAAATATATGTAGGCTAAACTTTATCGACAGAACACTTTCCAAACAAATGACAAACCCAACACAAACAGGGAATTAGGAACATTTATTAATAAATAAGCTACTTATCCATGGTAGAAGCACAAAATCTCGAAAAATTAAAAAAATCGAAGCAGTCAACCGTACCTCAACACTTTTGGTAAAGAACAAAGGCTGTAGCCTGTTTGTAGTTGCACTCAGTACAACGTGTATCATTTATCTCAGGCAATCACGCGTGATTTTGTAATTACCACGTAATCCCGTCAGGCTCGCTCATTGGTCTCGCTACTGTAGCCATCCAGCACTGTTACGCATCAAGACGCAGTCAGTGTAAATTGCCAGACGGCAATGCACGAACCAAGCCTGCAGCACGGCGGAGGCGGACCGAACACGCATCTGGTGTAAATCCCGGGTAAGAATCTCAAGTGAAGCTCTGCTTTGGTACTCTTGACCAACATCCACCTCAACAGCTAAGGTTAGTACCAAGGTTTATCTGTTTATTCTGTGTAAAGAACACAAGCAGTCCCACCTACCAAATGTGAAAAGCGCTATACCGATAAAATTGAACCGAACTTAAGAATTAGCTCTTGCTCCAGGAAATCTGGATGCAGTAACTCAATCCACATTTAGGTAAGGTGATCACTTTCCATACTGATAGAAAATGAAGTACCATACAAGAACTTTCCAAAGAATGTATGCACATTCATGCTTCCATACCTGAGATGACCTCATGAAGAGTTCCTGGATATCCAGTTCATCCAACAGCAGGGTGCGTCCCACACGATGCACAGCCATGCTTACGTGTGACTTGCTATAAGGAATCTTCAGAAGTTTCTTGATGTTCTGAAAGAGGTCCATTTCTTTTAATTTCTCTATGCTCTTGTCCACAATCAATTAAAACATGGTTTAGAAATGACAGAGCAAAGTGTTCACACCAACCTCAGAGTCAGACACAACATCAACATCATTGCCTATGGAGTCAATGAAGTCATAGGCCATTCCAAAACTGAAAGAGAACACGAGCAGATTAAATACATCCAAAATTAACAGACATATAAAGACACATTAATAACATCAGACACAAAAGGCTAAATTTGCAAAGACCCTCAGCATATGCTCTACATTATAACCATGTCACTCGCAATGAATGCGCTAATGCTAATGATTCATTTGAAAAACATAGCACATTAACATCAAGTTCATATTAACATACGCAATTGATCGAGCGTTTTTGTTTGTTTAAAGGTCTCACATTTCCCTTGGTCGTATACTCATTTTTCCCTGATGGTCGACTGAGGCTACAGCCCGGATGGCTACCCATGTCGCTAACATTAGCATTAGGGCTGATAGATTCAAGATGAAGATGGCCAGTAACCATTCAGCATTACATAAAGTACCAGTCAAAAGTTTGGACACACTTTCCTAATGTCACAGCACTCTGTTTTTAGAGAAATTTAAATAACTTAGCTTCTCTACATAATCTCAAATGGAATCTTGTGAGAGGTTAACAGTCAGAAGTTAGAAAAGAATCATTTATTTGTTTGAATAGTCTCCAAAATTTTGGAATTCTCAAGGAAGCCATATTTTGTGAAGTAAATGGACAAATATGCTCCTTCCATTTTCTAACAGCCAAATTAAAGTCAAGCTGTTTTGGGACTTATTGGGCGAAAAGGTCAATGAAAAGCAAACCACAAGTGCAGCACATCTTTGGGAACTTAGACAGCCATGCAGCTGCAAACTCATTATAGTCATATGACTGTCCTTGTAGGGGGAAAAAAAATTGCACGTATACTCAGCAAATTATGACAACAAACGCTGGTTAGTTTGATGGATTTAAGAATTAGGTCTTTTTTTTGCAAAATAAAGGGTGCTTCTTTCTTTATTTAACACGTATTGTAAGAAAAATGTGGGTGTGTCCAAACTTTTGACTGGTACTGTAGGTAATCTGAAAAACAAATACAGCAACATGACCTCACATTTACTAACCAAAAGGCTGTGCAAATTACAAGAAGCTAAATGGAGTAGGACACACAAAAGTGGGTTTATTGGACTGCGCAGTCAATCATAAATCAACAAAAATCCAATTCTGAACTGATGAGGTGGATATTAATGCATTCTGGAAATTCCACATATTTACAGTGCAGCGGACTTACCTGGAAAAGGGTTTGTTCTTGCTACTAGAGCCCAGAACGGTCGTACCAGCTGCCCCCAGCTGGGCGCTCTCTCGCAGCCAGTTGGCAGGTGGCAGTTTCAGGTCGGTTTTTTCCTGAAGAAGGGCATAGGTGGCTGGCGGTGGGGCAGCAGAGTACTTAACCACCGCCCGACTCTTGACCTCGTTGCCCAAACATGTTGCGGTGTCCTCCTACAATGACACATCGGGGTACATTTATTTCATATAAATTCCCAATTGCAGAACATGAATCATGGAGTTTCAAAGTCAATACAATGTGTTTGGTCCATGATAGTTAACAGTGTAAACAACGTTGAACATTGCCATTTAAAGCATGTAGCATCTGCCGCTGTTTTGCATGACAACATTAACACTGCATTTTCACAAAGCAACCAAACAGCAGCAGCCATTAAAGGGGCGTGTATTGTCAGCTGGTCCAAAGGAATTGTGTCCCTCGCAGGTTTGAGACATCTGGGGAATGTAACATAACTTTGTAACACGTGCATTTAACGGTTAACTCAGAGGTGGGCAACGAGGGCCGTACCTGTCCCTGGTTTTCACACCAACCTCTGGCCTTTAATTAGTTGATTGTTTAAATTAGCCAAACCATTTATGAAATCTGACGGTTCAGGCGCATTTATTTAAATTTTCATAAATGACCACCAAAGACTGTTCTGGTCTCCCTTCATAAAACTTTTCTTTGATCTAATCATGGGACAAATCTGTATGCAACCAATTAAGTCAATTAGTCAGGATAATTGATAAAAATAAAAACCTGCATACACACCGGCCCTCCAGGACCGGAATTGTCCACCCCTGGGTTAACTTAACTCTTATGCACAGCCACGAGCAAAACCCGACCAATGAACTTGTCATATCATGAAATGCGACACAGTCGTCGATATCTTTCGAAGGTAAAAACTCCACAACTTAGCTTCCATGTATGATTTACTTAGTTGGCTGTAGAAATTATGAACCAATTCATGGAGATGTTAAACCCTAAATTGCTTCTCCCCGCTAGGATCGAGACCGACTAGACATGATAGAATGGCTCAAATACATCTGCCGATACTTAGATGGTCACCTTACATGAATTAACTCAGCCAAGCGGCATGTAAGCTTGCAGGCCCTAAAAGGCAAAAGTTACCTCCTGTGACCTCTGTAGCTAATTCAAAACGTTCGAAAAGAGGTCTTTATTTCTGTTAACGTTCAACATATCCATTCAGACCGAGACAAAATACTTTTCCTCTCAGTACACATCCTGTAATGTTCCGGGTCAATTTGACCCGACTCAGTGTTCAATGTCTCTAAAAACATGGTTAACATACTTTTTTCAGCTAAATTTTTTACCTAACTTTACAGGTAAAACATGAATTTAATTTTTAAAAAATTATTTTATGTTCCGTACGCATTGTAAGCATTGGTGTCATTTCAGTCATTTTGACCCCAGGATCAATTATCACACAAAACCATCATTTTGAACTTGTTTTTGTAGTGTTGCCTCAGACTAGGGGGCAAGTTCAAATTAATTTCTCATTCATTTCACATTTAGTCTCATTCATTTTGCCATAATTAAATCGATGCTTGACGTATAAGGGGAGGATGGGGGAGTCATGTTTTATTTACTTGGCTATTGAAATGGTCAATTGAAAGGCATAAATGAGCTGAGGAAAGATTGGATAACACTTCCAGTTACATACATCTTATGTGGTTTTACATTGTGCGGATCAAACTGACCTCAAACCAAAAATGGTTTATTAATTTGAACATAACAGGAGGGTTAAACCTTATGAGCGCAATGAGGTTGGGAGTCGGAAACTCCCCCTTGGAATTCACATGTGGCCTGGACGCAACACGTCTCCCCAAAGTCACAGTAAATAGCTAGCTAGCTGGCTATGTAGCAAACGTGACCAGTCAAGGGCAGCTGTTACTGACCTAGTCCAGCCAATAAAACGATACCTAACGGAAATGACGTAATAGGTTTCCACCAAGCCATCGATTTAACATCAGTTTCCTGGAACAAAAAATAGCCAAGACGTCACGTGGATCACAGTAGCTCTATACTATGCAAGCACCGAATGTATCGTAAACTTACCTGTCTGTTGTCATCCACGCATTTAACAACCCCATCATTTTCATGAATAGCAGGGACCGGACATGGAGTTCCATCCTCATCTGTGTTCATTTTCCCCAAACGTAGAGGCACAGTACATGTGCTAGCTAGCTAGCTCACTAAAATCCCAAGGCAAACCAGTGGTGTAGCGGTACTCAGCACAGCTGTAAGCCAATGTCCTGAAACTGTACGGCAGCCGGTGAGCTAAGAGGTAGCAATAAGTAATATCATGTTTCCCATCGCGTCAATTTGTAAACCCTTGGTTGCCAACCTCGCCTAAACTTACTGTTGAGTTAGATAAAAAGTAAACAGCAAGCTTCTCGCACCCACTCTATTTTAAGTTTCAGATGACACAAGTAAGCTTGTACATTTGCCAATCATTTCCTAAATATAATTTGATCGCCAACTTGCGAACATTTAACTAGCGACTCAGCTAATTACATCCAAGAAACCATAGACATTTAGTTACATGCGATAAACAACCACTGAGCATTATTATCATCATCTCCTTCTTCTTCTTATGCTCCTCTTCTTCTTCTGCAGTTTTTCCATTTTTGTAACTCAAAAAATGAGTCATTACTACCATCTGCTGGACTGAAGGGTACACCATGAAAAATAATTTACACTTGCTGAGGATACTATGTTGCGGAAAGACAACAACATTCAACAACATTCCCTTGAAAATAGAACAGGAAAAAGTTAATGAATGTTGAGAAAGGCTTACATATGCAAAGTATCTGCTTTCCCCTCAATCTTCTGACACCAAACTGCCGAACAGAAATGTTATAATCTGTGAAGAATCCTATCCACCAACACAACAAATTCTCTGCTACATAACCATACAAATACGACTGGAGTTAAATAACCCATTGCACATGCTTAGTAGTCTAACTATGATACTAGCGAGGATAACCACAGAAGTTCTAACATTATTTAGCTCACTAAACATGCTAGAAGTGTGTAATTATCAAATCTGTGGCAAACTTCTGAGATCCTAGAAATTTAAAAGTGACATACAGGTAGTTACTGTAATAGCCGTGCTGTTGAAAATATCCGCTCAATATGATGAATCCAAAACATGAAACTCATATTTCACTCACACATACTTTGTGGAAACTAGACTAACAATGATAGTCGAGTCAAGTTTATTTGTATAGCACATTTAAAAACAATATAAAGTTGACCAAAGTGCTTCACAAGATAAAAAACACAGAAAAAACACGAGGAATAAAATAAATAAAAAACATGATCAATAAAATAAATAAAATTAAATAAAATAAAAGCAAACACAATATCAAAAAATCAATAATAACAACAATAAAATTTGTATAGATTACAAAATTACAACAAAGAAAAAGCCAAGGAAACAAGGTGGGTTTTCAATAGAGATGTAATACAGGATGTACAGAGATGTAATAAGTGTAATACAGGCGTAATATGGTCCTGCTTTTTCTTTCCTGTCAAAAGACTAGCATTGGCATTCTGCACCAGCTGCAGGCGCTGAATGGATGACTGATCCAAGCCCACATAAAGAGAATTACAGCGGTCAAGCCGCGAAGTTATAAAGGCATGGATGACTTTCTTAAGATCTTTGGGAGGAAGATAGGCCTTAACCCTTGAGATGAGAGAAAAAAATAAATCGCAAATGAATCTTCCATTACAAGACGACCAACGCAGAGAAGGAGGGGGAGCATTAGCTACTGCATCAATCAGTTTAAGCTGACAAAACATCTCAAAATGGATGGGAATTTAGTTCAAAATGAGTTCAGCCAATACAGACTTTGGTTAAGCCAGAGACACTTAAAATATAAGGTCACAGTGCTCTCCGACACCATCTTTGAAATGATGTCGGGCAGCAGGATTGTGGCCAACAAGATCAGAGTCCCATCTCTTTGAGTGGGGAGATACCTAGATCTCCCATTTTGTTGAATGCATTTCCAATTTATTTCCATGTTTGTTGACACTGTCAAACTTCAGATCATAAAATTTGTCCTGAAGGACAATTTTTCTCTCACCAGAGCTTGCATGCATGTACTATTCACAGATCAGATAACTACATTGCAAACTGTCATTTTGGACTGAGGAGCCTTTAATATTATCTATCATCATCTGTTGAGTAGGCTCTGAATAAACACAATACTTCTTAGTAGTGGCGTAGCCATAACTTTAAAATGCGCATAAACGGAACATCCCTTCATAACAATTATTAACCCTGACTTGTTTGAAATCATTTTCCTTTACTGACATGTTTTCCAATCATAAGAGTAATCCATTTGCAATTAAAAACGCAGGTCTTTCTAGATGCCATCTAAGGGAGACTCAATAATAAGCTAAATTTGGTTCAGAGAAATAATTTACTCATAAATTAGTATTGGCTTTACAGAAGGTAAACTGCTCTGGGACTTCCACGCTGCCTTTTTGACACATCAGGAGATCTAACCTGTGTTTTATGATTGTTTACTTCGTTCAAATTAAGCCAAACACAGATTAAAACACCTTACACAATTTTGAGCAAGAGTGGAAAAGCTCCAAATGAATGGCTGTCATTCCTGGCTGTTTATATAGGTTCTTTCCGTGTGGGAATTTAAGAATCCTTGTTATTTCATCCCTGTAGGAAAAAGTCTGGGACCTTTAGTTGCTATACAAGCATCTCAGATAAAAGACAAGTGTCTGTTCATTAAAACTGTGAACAGAAATGTAGACTTTGTCTTCAAATTCATTAACCACAGTGAAATGCTCAAATAGATGTGGGGATGAAAATGACTTTTGAAAGGCATGTTTACTTGAATGTATGTTCTTCTGTGTACTTTTATTTTGTTATTTTTCTTTTATTTTGCTACATTTAGACTAAGGACCTCTGAGCCATATTCATCTAGAAACTGCATTAAAGTCAAGATAGAAAACATTGCATTTGATGGATGTAACAGTGTAGTGTATAACCTTTCAGTGGATGTGTATGAGCTGTAATGATGTGAATCCAATTTTATCTAATGTGATGAATCTGGCAGTGACTTAGACTTGAAAAAATGCTTAATTGATGAAATAAACATAATCAAACCATTTTGTTTTTATTCATTTCCTTCTCTTCCACCATACACAACTCAATCTTCATAGAATGGAAATAAATATGGTAAAGAAAGAATTGATGACCTTGTTATTGTTAATGTTGCAGGAAAAAAAATGTAACAAATAGTATTAGATATTTGTGTTGATATCATAGCTTTTTGTCTCCTCTCACTTGCCATAGTTAATAATGACTGGTTTACACATAACATGCCGTTGTCACATGTCAACATATATTTAGGATCAAATGTGATGCCAATTTCACGTGTTCACATGCGATTAATAAGTTATTGCGTGAAATTCTTGTTATTTCTCTAGGGACTTTGGACTAATATGCAGATATTACCTTGAGAATAAAAATATGAACTAGGCATCATGCATGACAGTTGCAAAAGTGAGACATGAGCTATACAATAGGTATGACAAACAGAACCTGCCACTGGGTATATGAGCTATATAGGAGACATATACCTTGTATGTACATATAGGGCCTAAATGTGGATATAAAGAAGCGATATAGGAGACCTATATGCCCTCTATAAGCACATATATGTACCTGAATTTGGCCTATATGCGGCATATATGCACATATATGCTGCATATAGGTTGCATATATGCGCATATATGTTTATATAGATTCTTTCCATGTGGGGAAAGTGCTTCACCATGCAAGTTTTAGGGTGATGCGCATCATGCAAAGTGAGGATTTTTCTGGTTCTGCGATCCAAGTTCTTCAGGTAGTCCTATGTCAAGTTGATAATGCTCGCTGAACAGTGACGTGCCGTCGGAGGTCAGTTAGGGGAGGCAGAATCCTCACCATTAAACAAACGATAACTCTATTACTTTGCTTGATTAGCAATCTGAGGATTGATTAACTAATTTACAAGACTAAACGGCAGAATGGCGTGCCAGTTCCATCTACGATATCATTGCTCAGTGCATCAAACTTAAAATGCTCACGAGACAGCAAGTTTGTTCATATTTGCTTAGAGGAAACTAACGCAATGCCATTTACAAATATTAAAACCTTTCTTATGCGGCGTTCAATGTGTGGTCAATATGTTTACGAAAATATTTCCCCCCTTAAACACATACTTTTTAATGCCTTTTTTAAAAAAAAAGTTTATTTTCAGTCTTCTTTCATAATCCGATCAACAAAAGATCAAAACAATATACAGAATTACTGAGAGAGTTGAGATTTTTTCCTAATTAATTATCAAGATTTATTTCCTTGCAGTCTCGAATCAAAGCATAAAGGTAAATTAATCTCTTTGTCACTATCACCTCTTAATCATTACGGGCTTAATTGACCAGAAAAAAGGTCAAATTGATTGATTGACAATCAGGCATAGTACGTGGAAACAGGTTGACAACATCTAGCAATAAAAAAGGAGAAGTCACTGCCTACCCTGACCACACGTCCCTGTCGCTGAAATACCTTACTACTGCTACTGCATACATGTTGATGATGCTAAGGTTGCTGTGTGCATACAAGTGCGACTTGAGCACTTGGTTGCAGCGTGCACACTATTCCTTCTTGATTATGGCCTTCATCTCCTTATGCTTGATGTTGTCAGCTTTCAATACCCAAAGACATTTATAAGTGTTATGTTCTTGAAGTGACCTGATAGTCTCTCATAAAGGCAGGTCAATACCCATGGTCTCTGCTCCCCCTCCTCTCTTAACAGACAGGGTGGCGCACTTCTCAATACCAAAATCCATCCTGATGTCAGCTGGGAACACTCTTACAATAGGGGTCAGACTCTCAATTTCTGATTAATTCTTTCTAATGAGCTTGATATCATCCACACATAGCAGGTGATTGATCTTAGAGTCATCTGGAAGCACATAACCTAGCTTCATGCCAAATAAGATGAAACTAAGAGGTGCTAATGCTATAATGAACAACAGTGGTGAGAATGAGTCGCCTCTGAAAATTTCCCTTTTGATATTAACTTTATGTTATGATCAAGATGGGGGGGGGGGGCAGGCAGAGATCAATCCAATAGTAGGGTTTATTGATAGTAATATGGTAGACAGTTGGATGGAGCCTGAGGAGTATAGCACAGTTCAGATGTTCCAGGCAAAGCAGTGTGGGAGTTGCCAATGCACGGCCTGTGGCTTGCCGGGATGACGGCCAGATGGCTTGCATACTTTGCCAGAGCAAAACTGTTCTAAGGCAGGATGGAGAAGCTTAGGAGGAATGCGGTCCCAATTCTGATGACCATAGAAGGCTTAGGAGCTTATTCCTAATAAACTGGACAGAGGAATAGACTGAGAATGGATTAACAGAAATGTGATCCCAATCCTGGAGACCTTGAGAAAGACTTGGGAGCTTGTTCTCATCAACGAAACAAGGAAGAGTACTTCTGTATATTGCACTCATTAGAAATTACGTTTCACTTTCAAAATACAAAGAATTTTACTGATAAATACGGCAGTGGAATGCAGAGAGAACTACATGTGAGATGCGTGTGCATTGGGGAGAAGAATGGGGAAGACCCAAGCCGGAGTCGAACCTGGGTCGCCGCGGGAAGGACACAGTCTTTTTATGGTGCGCGCGCTTGTGCCACAGGGGTGTCCCCCCTAATCATTTTGTCAAATTAATTCTTTTTTGGGGGTCAAATTATGCTCGTAAACTCACAAATTTTTGCAGACGTATTAAGATTTGCATAAAGATTAGGGTAGTATAGCTCTGGCACACAAATGTTGCAAAATAGCTCCATAATGCCCCTAGAAAATTTCAACAGGGCAGCCCTTGAGGCCCCTTTCACCCAGGTGAGTGAAAGTTGGTGAGCACATGGAACATGCAACGACATAAAAAAAATTTTCTCTGCGCCATGACCTCAGTCCAACAGGAAGTCCGCCATGTCAAATACAACCCCAATTCCGAAATAGTTGGGACGAAGTGTAAATTGTGAATAAAATCTAAATGCAACGACTTTCAGATCACATGAGCCAATATGTTATTTACAATAGAACATAGATAACAGTTCAAATGTTGAAACTGAGACATTTTACATTTTTACCTGCAAAATTAGCTTATTTCAAATTTTCTGGCTGCAACAGGTCTCAAAAAAGTTGGGACATATACAAAAAAGGGCTGAAAAAGCTATTCATATGTAAGAGAATCAGCTGAAAGAACATTTAGCAAGTAATTAAGTTAACTGGCATCAGCTGTGTAACATGATTGGCTATAAAAGGGATGTCTTAGAGAGGCTGAGTCTCTCAGAAGTAAAGATGGCCAGAGGCTCTCCAACCTGTGAAGGCTTGCGTAAAAAAAAATTGTGGAATACTTTAGAAACAATGTTCCTCAACGTCAAATTGCAAAGGCTTTGAAGGTCTCATCATTGACAGTGCATAACATCATCAAAAGTTTTAGAGAAACTGGAAAAATCTCTGTGCGTAAGGGACAAGGCCGAAGACCTTTACTGGATGCCCGTGATCTTCGGGCCCTCAGATGCCACTGCATCACTCACCAGCATGATTCTATCATTGACATTACTAAATGGGCCCAGGAATACTTCAAGAAACCACTGTCTGTAAACACAGTCTGCCGTGCCATCCACAGATGCCACCTAAAACTCCATCATGCAAAAAGGAAGCCATTGTTCAGCATGATCCAGAAGCGCCGTCGTGTTCTGTGGGCCAAGGCTCATTTAAAATGGGCTGTAGCAAAGTGGCAAAGTGTCCTGTGGTCAGACGAGTCCAAATTTGACATTATTGTTGGAAATCATGGGCGTTGTGTCCTCTGGGCTAAAGAGGAGAGAGACCACCCCTCCTGTTATCAGCTTTCAGTTCAAAAGCCAGCATCTCTGATGGTATGGGGATGCATTAGTGCATATGGTGTGGGACAATTGCATGTTTTAAAAAGCACCATGAATGCTGAAGGTTATATAAAGGTTTTAGAGCAACATATGCTCCCCTCCAGATGACATCTATTCCAGGGAAGGCCTTGTGTATTTCAGCAGGACAATGCAAAACCACATACTGCAGCAATTACAACAGCATTGCTTCGTAGTAAAATAGTCCTTGTGCTGAACTGGCCTGCCTGCAGTCATGATCTTTCTTCGATTGAGAACATTTGGCGCATAATTCAACGGAAAGTCCGTCAAAGGAGACCCAATACTCTCCAGCAGCTGGAAGCCTGTATTAAACAAGAGTGGGATCAAATTCCAATGGCTAAACTCAAGAAACTTGTCGCTTCAATGCCCAGACGCCTCCACTCTGTGTTAAAAAGAAGAGGGGATGCTACACCATGATAAACAGGCCCCTGTCCCAACTTTTTTGAGACCTGTAGCAGCCATCAAATTTGAAATGAGCTCATTTTGTGGATAAAATTGTAAAATTTCTCAGTTTCAACATTTGCTATGTTATCTCTGTTCTATTGTGAATAAAATACTGGCTGGTGTGATTTGAAAGTCATTGCGTTTTGATTTTATTCACAACTTACACTTTGTCCCAACTATTTCGGAATTAGGGTTGTAGAATTTGCAACTTTTTTGCCATTTCCAGGCATTGTACTAAAATATACTCCCCCAAGAAAATTGAGACTGACTTCACATGTAGTGGATGACATCATAAGCCCTTGATAATGTATAATGTTAAATTGCTGAGCTTTTTACCTCTGCCAAGGAGGTTATGTTTTTGTTTCCGTTTATTTATTTATTTGTTTGTCTGTCTGTTAGCAGGATCTCAAAAACAGTTGCATAAATTTTTTAAACGAACTTTGCAAAATGTTAAAGTAGCGCAAGAGGAACCAGTGATTAAATTTTGGCATATCTAGGCCAAAGTACAGCTGAGATATAGGCCAAAGTTCAAGCGGAGGTAGACGAGTCCAGGGGCCCTATTGCACAAAAAGTCGGATCCTGAGATCCTGGACGCCAAAGCGAGGATTGCCATATCCCAAACAGCGCGTCGCTGGCTTAATTGATTGCACAAAGCCAACAGCGGGTGGAGGAGGATAGGCTAAGTGAAGCCCGGTGCCGCTGATAAACTCGGCTACCCCACATAGACCCCGAGATCGATCACCGCTGATCATTAGCTGCAGCAAACGCTGCGCCAGCAACACTCAAAGACTACATTCGATGGGATCGCTGAAATGCCTCTGCTTGCTATTCCTTTAGTTTCTGTCTGAATAAAACGTTTGAGAGGAGTATTAAATTGAGCTAAACTCAAGTGAGAATAAACTCGGAGGTGTTTCATTAAAAACTGATTTGCGTGAACAGATAAGCCATCGCTGTCAGACGGATTTATAGTCTCAAAATTGAATAATGGATAAACTTGTGTGTGACAATGTTGACAACTAGTACAACTTAATGTATTGGACAGCTTTTGGAAGCACTTGAATATTTCATGTAAGCCTTGCAATTTTGCTGTGAACCCTTTTTGTCCTGTACAAGCTGAATTGATAGTCCGATCTAGAAGACGTTTGCAGATTAGTTGAGTTTACTTTCTGCTTTTAACCACCTGTGATGGAGACATACTCAAATTAAAAAGTAGAATGGTAGCATCAGAGAATTACGTGAAGGAGCCTCCTGAAAATGTTTGATTCCAGAATTTGTCAGCACTAAGGCAACGAGTCTACCTTACCCGTCGCAGTCTGAACAAGCTGCTGACGTTGTCAAGCAATATCCCCCGCAACTCACAAATTATTTTTTCCTGAAGATTGTCACATCTGTTAGCTTCTCTTAGATAGTATACTTTGTTAATAATACTTTTGGCAATTCAATCAATGTTATGAAAAACAAAATCAAACACTTTCGGAGTATATAATGAAAACCATGAAATATTTTCAAAATTGTTTATCGTCACAAACCTTGAACATGTCTTTTTACACTTCAAAGACAACATATCTCCAAGATACCTCGGATAGCCTGGACGGAACACATAAGAGATTGCTTACAAATTTCCTACATAAATGTGAGTTTTTTAAAAAAAATTCTCAAAATTGTTTCTCCTGACATATCTGTATGTGTTTCTACACCTACATGACAAAAATGATGATAAATGGATGATTTAGCCCCGACAGGACACATTACAGATTTCTTACAAATTTGACACTTTTTGCCCCCAAAACGCGAAAAATTGTAAAAATATCTTCAAAATTGTTCTTCATAACACACCTTTATGTGTTTCTACATCTCTATGCCAAATATGATGAGTATCGGGTGATTAGGAAGAAAGTTACACAACCCGGACAGGACACATTACAGATTTCTCACAAATTTGTCACTTTTTGCATAAAAGCATAAACAATTTTAAAAATATTTTCAAACCTTCAGGTGTTTCTACACCTCCATGCCAAATATGATGAGTATCGGGTGATTAGGAAGAAAGTTACAGCCCGGACAGGACACTTTACAGATAACTCACGAATTTGTCACTTTTGTGCAAAAAAAATTATGAAAATATTTTCAAAATTGTTTTCATGACACACCTTTTATGTGTTTCTACACCTCCATGCCAAATATGATGAGTATCGGGTGATTAGGAAGAAAGTTACAGCCCGGACAGGACACTTTACAGATATCTCCGAATTTGTCACTTTTTGCCCCAAAACGCAAAAAAATTATGAAAATATTTTCAAAATTGTTTTCATGACACACCTTTATGTGCTTCTACACCTCCATGCCAAATATGATGAGTATCGGGTGATTAGGAAGAAAGTTACAGCCCGGACCACGAAATGTTACGGACGGACGGACGGACCCCATTTTAATTACGTTGTTGCGGGGGATAACAACCACGTTGTTGCAAGGGGATAATAAAGATGGAGAAAAAGCAGCAGCAGGGCTGTAGGTAGGGGGTTACAAGCGATTTGAGACCGCGCTGAAACACGGTAACCTACTTCATACAGCACTGCTCATTTTGTACTCTGATGGAAGTCTCAACTTGGGGAATAAGGACAAATCTGATAATGACGGATTCTAAATATGGTTAAAATGTGACATGGAAAGGGACTGATTGAACTGTGATGGTCACTGGATCCTTGAATATAATGATCGAATATTGGCTATTTTACTGACATCAATGGTCACCAGTTTCTAAAATAATTATGATTATAATTGAGATAGCAATGTGTTGGACAATTCAGAATGACTGTTAAGGACATTGATTTTCAATTTGACTGCTGAGTGAGGTGAGGTGAAATTGGCTGCTTAGCTAGTTTGTAGCTTGCTCTGGAGCTGGCTAGCTCCACAGACTTTGTTTCCATAGTAACTAGTGCCATGGCTTAGCTCACACGCTCTGTGCAACCGAAATGGGGCTTGAGATCAGGCTAATCCCGTGCCGATCCTGGGCTAATCCCTTATCCTGCCTTTGTGCAATAGGCCCCAGCTCTAGTTGGGTTTTGTTGTGCGGTGTGTCCATGGCGCATGGCAAAATTCCATGTTCTGCCATGAAACAGGGAGTTGTTTTTACTGAAACAAACATTGTCCAAACTGGTATAAACTTCACATGAATGATAAGAGTCCCATTTGGAAGATGTCGCCATGCCGGTCTGATCTTACGCAAGTTGGCTCCTCAGCACCTCCAAACACAGTATCATGTTTGAGTAACGGTGTTTGCACTCCACTCAAGAAATAACATTTGACATAGTCTTGCACTGTCTGATGGTTGCGAATGCACACCTGCACCTGACGAGACCTTTCCACCACGCCCAACGTGCACAAAAATGCGAGGGCCTATTCAACGCTGCTTACAGGTTTATTATTATTATTATTATTACTATGGGAATAGGAACATGCGTAATCATGAAAAGCCTGTTTTTTTTGGTTGGCTCTAATTATTTCTATGACTAACTTTAATACTGCAGGAGCAATACACTTGAAATGTGAATACCAGTTTCAGCCAGGGAATTTTTGAGTGGCCGGCTGATCACTATAATCAAAAATATGCGTGTTTCCTCAATCAAACAATGAGGAGAGAGTGAGTGAGTCTGTCCTCAGCCTAGTGGCTCATCAGACCCAGTGCTCAACCCCAGTTTCAGTAGCATGAAGCGACTAGGAGTATTGCTACTCCCCCTCATTGGGATGCTAGTCCAATGCAGGTTACTCCTCGAGCTTTTAGTCAGGCTTCCCTGACAGATCGCCAGTACCCAATTATACACCTGGGTGGAGTGAGGCACTGTGGAAGTGGAGTGTTTTGCCCGAGAACACATCACAATAGCCGTGGTAAGGACTCGAACTCAGAACCTTTTGGTCCTAAGTCATGCACGCTTAACCACCCCTGGAGCATGATAAAGTACACAAAGCAAATCTCTGAAATTCTCAGTGTGCCATTTCCCTTACAGTTAAGTGAATTGTACTCCGGCTGCTCTCCCGCCCAACCACCACCTGTTGTTGTGATCTGCCTCAAGGTACTGGTTTCAGGTAGCCCTCGTGCTTACTAATGAAACGTATTCTACTCACAGTGTGCACTGGTGCATGCATTGTGCCAAACAACAAAAAAGAATCTTCAAAGTCTATGAAATATTGCATCAATATATGAGTCATCTTGACTGACATTCAACAATCAAAATCTAATTTTGGTCACCTGTATGTTGCTAAATTAAAAACCTTTTCCATGACTGAATGCCTAGGCTGAATGCTCATTTGTTCAGCAGGAGCAGAATTGTATTGTGTCTCTATGGTTACAGTTTGCGGGTTGGCAAGGGTGCTTGAGACATGTGCTGGCAAAAGTTTAGTGGATTGAAACAAAGGAACTTCATCTAAGAAGATTCTGGCTGGATTAGTTGTGCAGCATTATGAAAGTAGATTTCATCGGCTTTCAAGTGGACCTCAACAAGTCTCGTCAATGGAAATAGGTGGATGGGTGAGGTTTCTCAACTTTGAAGTCTAAAATTTATGGCAGTAATTTTGGTAGCCACATTGACGTTAGATTCAATGAGACAGAACATACTTCTCAAATTATTATTATTATTGGGAAAGTACTCTGCTGTGGAATATTCATTACTTCATTCAAATTGCAATCAGCTATGTAATAATGTAATATAATGGATTATTCAATCCAAGCAACGTTATCTGACTACATAAGATAACCCTGTTGCTTTGCCAATGTTGCATTGTCGCATTTAGAGATCTGATAAAGCAATCTGGGTGTCTCTGTCTAGACAATAGGGGTGTACTACAAAGCAGATTCAACATTAGCCAAGCTTTATTGCGCGAGCTGGCTCGACATGCGCTAAACTGTCAATCAGAGATGCCATAAATTACTGAGCCAGATTAAAAGAAGCCACCTTTATGACAGTGAAAACCCTTGCTTTATGCTCAACATACCTTGCTAACCCACTAATCTCACTTTGTGGTACACTTTTATTATTATTTTATTTTTTATTATTATTATTATTATTATTATTATTATTATTATTATTATTATTATTTATTTACTGATTTTTTTTTAATTGAGACTTTTCATGTTTTGAGGAATTATTTATTCTGTTGTCATATTATGCCAGAAATAGCCATGAAGAATGCATGCCATGAAGAATAATCTCATTGTCCAACATATATATATAGCACCTGTGGACAAGTAATTTTCTCTGTTAAACTTAATGACTGGTGTTGCAACTGGTATTGTTTGAGCATAGCCTGTTTCTTAAGGGTCTTGCCACAGTATCACAAAAGTAAGGACTAGGCCAATCAAATCAAATATTTTTTTTAAATTCAGCCATTCAGAGTTGAACTGGTGCCTTTGCTTCAGATTATTAGTTCATGATTCTTTTGATTATTTTATGGTTCAGCAAATTATGGCGTGTAACCCTTGCTCATACACAGCAAAGCATCCCCACAATATCGCACTTCCACGGTGTTTGTTGGTGTGGTGTACTTATTGTTCCATTTGAAAGGGTTCTTTCCATAATTGCTCAAGTCCATATTCATTAAAAATTAGATAACACTACAAATTAATTCTTTAATTGATGAGGAATAAGCCACATAGGCTAATTTTGGCCAAGAAACACTCAAGTACAATATAAAATGAGCAGTGAATTGGAAATTCTCCAAGAAGCTACTTCTAGCAGTGACCAGTCCAGTATAAAACTTCTACAAGCACACAAGTCCAGTCAGCCAATCAAAGCATCACCTGGAAAATTGGTTGGCCAATGGCTGCCACTGTAGCTTTCTTACCTAACCAAATTGGCTGACTCTACAGGCCAGGATGTGTGTGTGTGTGTGTGTGTGTGTGTGTGTGTGCGCCTGCGTGCATGCGTGCGTGTGTGTGTGCGTGTTTTTGTGTGTGTGTGAGTGTGTGTGTGTGGACTCAACCCAAAAGAGCTAAAAAAAAAAAAAAAAAAAAAAGACCCAGGCAGCCAGAAACATGGGCTAAAAACAGGCAAAAAAGAAGTCTGGCAAAAGGTCATCTTTTTAGCGGTTTATTCTTCAGCTGAACTTTCTAATTACCACGCCACATCCCTATCGACGATGAATGAAGTCTTTAAACCTGTTTTGATGGTGGTACTTAACTTCCCATTCATAATTCATGGAGATTGGTTTTTATTGTGACCTTTGTTCTGCTGCATTTACCTTCCATTTCACTGAATATATCTTCCATTCATTTTGTTCAAGAAGCTTTTTGACATCCATGACTATAGTATACTGGTATGACTATATTTGCTGTTCATTTTCATTAGAAAGTGGTGTGTTTTGTTTTAAAAAAGATGCCCTGTTTTAGTACTCTTAAATAATAACATTTAATGCTGTTAATTTTTTAAACTGAGTTCAGTTTTAGTTATTTTGAGGCATTTGCTTCTAAAAGTACTCAAGTCCACAGACTGGTGTTTGAAATATCTGGGCCAAGAATCAAGATAGAGGCTAGAAGGTCTCCTAATATGTTTTAAGACATCTTTTCCGATATTTCATTACATTCACGTCAGCTTAGCACATGTAACATGATCTATACAAGTTGTCAAATTCTTAAAATCTTGTTTCTCTAAACAGACTCGTGCACTTCACTTTATTTTTGTCTTCTTTTGTATTAGTTTTACACCTGATGTAAAGTTCTATGTTTCACTCATCAACCGACAAAACATTATCCCACATTGCTCTGAGGTTATAAGGGTCTTTTCGGCAAATGTGAGACAATTGGATAGTGAGAAAATGAGCAAGTGTGATGGAAGCCGTAAAATAGTAGTTGTGTAAATAAATGCAGTCCAGTCCATTGGCCATGCAGTCATCTACCAATGTTCTTAATGATGACTGGTAAAACTGAAAATAGCAATAAATCCTGGACTGGAATGATAAATTGAATGCAATGATTGCAATGCCGTTTCTGAAGCATGTATATACAATGTGTTCCCAATGTCAAATATTAGTAAGATCACAGCTTCATGTAACTCTTGTCAAGCTATGTGGGAACACAAACTATTTCTAGTGAACTAATTTGAACTTAGGCATCCTTAAGATACGTTCAATTTGGAGCTAAAAAGATAAAATTAGCTCTAATATAGGTCTTAGGCGTTTATAAGATGCAACTATTTGCCCAGCTGCATATGATTTTGAAGCAATAAGGGACACTCTCCGGAACTTCCAGAATATAGCATATATTTTGCTTTTTGGTCACAGCTTTAAAGGGCATATTGTTAGGTATCATTCAGGAACCAGACGCGAGAGAAGAGCAGTGCAGAAAAATGGGATTTTATTTGGAAAGGGGGCGAACCCCCGCAGAGCAGGAGGCAACGGTACAAAGTCTACAATCCAAAAATCAAAAATCCACAGGGCGAAATCCGAGTCGTTAACAGGGCACCAATCACAGAATTAAAAAAAAAACGTAGTCGGGCAAAAAAGGATATGATACATAGAAGCAACAATCAATCCAAAACAGAGCCAAAAACGGTAATCAGGCACGGTCCAATCAGAAGAGAATCACAAGAGAATACGAGGCGAAAACAAGCGTAGCACAAGGGAAACATTCTGACGGGGAACTGCTGTGAGAAGACTGCTTCAATACACACAAGGGAAGTCACATGCTATGATTAGGGACAGGTGAATTGGATCAGACAAATTACGAAGGAGCAAACACGAGGGAGAACCTAACCACATGAAATTGGCAAAAGCCAAAACGCAGACAGGGATCATGAGACAGCCTATTGACAAACACACAGCTCTGGTTAGGGAGTTCTAACGTGCACAGATAATGAGAGGCAGAACAGAGTTAAGCAGGTGCGGAGGATCCGCTGAAACGCAGCAAAGTAGATTGAGTGAAGACAAGAGGCGGAGACTAGAACAGGGCGAGTGCTGAGGGCTTGTTAATCAATTAGTAAGGTGCAGCTATACAATCCCTAGTGCTCGTTAGTAAGTTAGTATTATATACAATGTTAGTCTAGGTTAGTAACATTAACAAAAACAACAAACTGTTAGTATTGGTTAGTAATATAGAAAAGCAAGGTGAAGGAAGCAAACGAGATTAGAAGGAACTATTGAAAACCCAGAAACCATGAAATCACCTGAAAGTGTGGCACACAATACTAGGGGAAATAAGCTGTCACATAACACAAGACCAGACAGGGGAGACAAAGTGCAATGCATGGTGAAATACAAAACAATAACCGAAATCTAACTGGGGAATTGGACTATGGCAGGAAAAACAGAATAAACAGAAACAAAACATGGCATGGAACAAGGCAAATGCAAAACATGAACAGAACATGGGCAGAGCAGAACAGAATCATAACACATATGTTCTGCTACAGAGCCGCAATGGCTGTCTGGAAAGGGCTTCAACTCTGGATGGACCAGAGAAATTAATAATTGTGGCATCAGCGTACAAGCCCTCATCAGCATCCACTGCAGATACGTATAAACAATAGGGGCCCAAGCAAGGAACCCTGAAGCACTCTTGCTTTCACAACCCTCTCATCACAGTCAGACAATGCACATTAAGATCTGTTGCGAAGAAGTTATCAAATCAACCCAAAACATCATCACCCAACTGAGTAATAAATTATTCAGTAAAATATGGTGATCAACAGTGTCAAAATGTTTGGACAGATTTATGAATAAAGAAGCACATTACCTCTTACAAGCAACAGCTTTGATGATACAATCAAGCACTTTTATAGTAGCAGTTATAGAGTTGTGTAATTTGCTGAAACCTCACAAAACAGTGCTTAAGACATTTTGATAATAAGGAGTTCTTTACACAGACAGTCATTGAATTGCACAATAGTGCTCTAATTCTGCTGGGTCTGACTGGTAGCACAAAAGCAGATTTCTGGTACAGTTTAGTTGTGGATTGATGGGTTGAATGCATAACCAAAGCATAACAGTATTTGTGAAAAACACATCCACAGTAATTTGCTTTATCGCATTAAAATGGTTGAATGTTTGTCCTTTTTCAGAAAACTGAGGGCAAGGACTTTCCTTATTCAGCCCATGATAACAAGGCTACATTACAAAGCAGCATTGAATCATATGCAAATGTGAGTATGCATGTGTTTTTGTTACATTACACTCATTGAGCAGGAACTCTTATTCAGAGCAATGAGCAACAAAAAGTTTATATCAGACTCTATTCATTTTGCCATTACTGGCTAGGAACAGTACTCTTTTAAGTACCAGTATGAATTCTTTGCCAGAGTCAGTTTTCCATGCAAGAACACGTTACAAGGTCATTCCATATGAAATCAATCAGTGGTCCCATGATGACCGATTCAGATCTGGCTCAACAAAAATTGTTGGAGCGCCTCTACATATATAATGAACTCCTGTAAAATTTTAGGTTTTGACTCCCAAGGGTTTCTGAGATAAGCCCCTCCATAAATGGGATGGGCCAAGCCAAGTCTTTCGCAAACGTTAATTTAGAGAAAAATTTGGAGGCCAATATCTTGAAAATAAATCAGAGCTTTGGGCGAACATTGCTATCTAGGGTAACTGGGATCCAGGCCAACCAAAAATAGGCAAAAAAAGAGTAATTTTTTTCAGCCAGGACCCTTTTTTTAACTACCTTATTAATTAAACCTAGAACATAGTCAATGTTCTTATTACAGACAGACCCCTCCCTAAACAAAAGAAATCCAGCATCATTAACCCGCAATAACAAATCCGGGGCTGATAGGGGGTCCTTGAAAATTTAATTTTTGTCTCCGCCATTGAAAAGATTTGCATTTAAGAGGCCTATAACACTGAAATGAGAAGAGAAACCAATTTTGGACCAATTTTGTTGGCAAATTCTGAAACCCTGGGCCCCATTTATCCTAGGTATCAATTTCAAGCCTTAGGCTCTGATTTGAACTCCCAACAAATTAACGTTTGCAAAAAAGTCTGCATGGCCCCTCCCATTTTTTAAGGGGCATATCTCAGAAACCCTTGGGAGTTGAAGCCTAAAATTTAGCCTCTGTTCATCATGTACTTAGAGATACTCTAAAAATATTTTCAGCCAAATCTGAGACAGTGTAGGTGGAAGATTTCTTAACTTTGCTTGAGTTCATGTAGGGAACATTTCTCCAAAAATATTAATATGAGATGCAAACTGAAATAGGTGCTTTAGATGTGCAGAGTACATTTTTGATGATTATAAAGATGGTTCTGGTCGTCTGACAAAGGAAGAACTTCACTGAGGGTCTTTAACAGTGACTGGTCTATATTATCTCTTTGAAGGGACTGGGCCGAAAGAAGTTCATGGGAGAGAAGAGACAGCATAATTCCAACTTCTGCTTAACCCATGATGGCACTGCAATGAACGATCAGAGTGAGGGCTTCTCCGCATATCAGATGGAATACCGAGGTTGCCAGGAGACCGAGGGCACCCACAGCAGGAGATTTCCTAGACACCACTCGGAGAAGTGCTCTAGAGCGGCGACTCAGGCTGATGCCAGCTTCATGTGGTTCGGGAGAGATGACTCAAAGGACTCCACACCACTTAGAGTCTTGGCTGCCACAAACTTACCACATCCACAAAATTCCTAAGGAAATGTTTGCAGGGTTCACACTGCAGTAAACAAGCAGCAGCTGAAGTATTTAGTAAATAGTTTTTGTATTTCAATTCATCAAATGGAGCGAAGCAGTAAAGTTTTATTGTGACTTTATTCAATTCAAGACTGAGATGGCACCCTTTGTGAAAATGAGTAAAATTCCATCAGAAGATAAATATTATTACTCAAAGTTTCTCCTTAATATTTGGTGAAACTACTTACAGTACATTTGATCCTTGTTTGTTTCAGAATTAGATTTTTTTTTTTTTTTTCAAAAGCATTGGGGTCAAAATAATTGACATTCCTTGTGAGTCATTCCAATGTAACCAAATAAAAAGATCCCTGAGAAAATACACACTGAGCACAGTCAAAGCTATAATCAAACTGTTTCTTAAGTTTGGAACAGTTGCAAATTTGCAAGATAAAGGACACATGTGCATACTGCCCCATGGTTAAGGATCCAAGAAAAACAACTTGTGGATCCCAGCTTCAGTGATGCAAAGATTGGAGCATTCTAGGGGTTATCAAGCTTCTCATTCAACTGTTTGATGCCATCCTCACATCAACAAGTTATTTGGAACGGTTGCACAGAAGATCCTCCTATCAATCCACAAGTAATCCACAAGCTGAAGTGCCTCAACTTTGTAAACTGTAATTACCTTCGCCAAACGAAGTTGGCAGGAGGTTATGTGATCGGTGCCGTTTGTTTGTCTGTTTGTTTGTGAACAAGATGTTTGTGAACTCAAAAAGTAATGAACGGATATCTCTGAAATTTTGTGGGTGGGTCGCTATTACTTTTGTACATCAGGGATGGACTCTATTGATTTTGACCACGATCAGTCAAACAGTATGGCCGCCACGGCAGCCATCTTGAAATCCTATGACGAGCGATAACTGAACTTTGCTCCCACTCACCAAGATTTGGACTGTGCTGCCTTGGTGGAGGTTTGCACTCTAGGAGTGACTCTATTTAGATCATGTGCTGTGGTTAGTGGGTAATATCCTCTCAGCATAATACTGAAGTCCTATCCATGTATGCCAGTCTCCATCCCACAGGGGGCACTGTAGTGCTTGTATTGATAGGGTCTGATGTTGAATAAATCTGAGTTTGTGCAGCACTAGTGACCCAATAAGATGTGTGGTTTTCTCTCTGTAACACAACATGGTGTCAGAAGTTGTCATATTTCCAAAAAAAAATAAAGTTTATCGGTTTGATCATTAAATATCTTGTCTTTGTTGTGTACTCAATTGAATATATCTCGAAAAGGATTTGCAAATCATTGTATTCTGTTTTTATTCGCGTTTTGCACAGCGTCCCAACTTCATTGGAATTGGGGTTTGTACAAGAGTCTGACAAACAATTCATAACTAATGAAAGAGGGCATGGCTAAAGTAGAGGAGCAGGGTGAAACCATCAGCAGAGAAATATGAACTCCTCTTTGTCTAATTATTACTTTGCCCGAAGTGCCTACAACAAACAGGTAATGAGTTATGAAGAGGGGCTTGGCTAAATTATAGGGGGCAGGACTAACTCAGACCACCGAAGCAGGAATTCTCTGCTAACACCAATGATGCCTCCCTCAAGTGTCTAGGAAAAACGGCTAGCGAGTTAGAAAGAGGCTGTTACTATGCTGTCGGGGACAGATCAAGCTAACCTCAATGAAAAAGGAACTATTCTGAGTGAATGATGGCTCACACAAGGGTCCAGGACAGATGGTTCATGAATTGTTAAAAAGGATGTGGCTAAAGTTTAGGGGCAGGGCAAACCATCAACAATGAAAAGGAAACTCTGCTTAGCCCAATGAGGCCTCCCCACCCTCAACTGCCCCCTTTGCCAATTGGCATGAACAGAAAAGGCTGTTTCTCAGCATATGACTAACCTTTCCTCAAAGTCTTGTGCAGGTTTATTGACATGAACACAAAACACACACTTTTACACACATGCAGTTGTCCTCGCCAAATTTCAGCCTCCTTGGGCAAAAACTGTGGCAGCTACAGGGTGAAGAAATTTTTGTGTATGGATCAATTGACCGGTCAACCGACAGAGTGAGCTATAGTGTAGCTGGTCACAGTCAAAAATCTAACAGGTGTGAACGGATCAGCGAGGATTTAGAAGAAGAGGTCTAGCGACAGCTGGTGGATTTGATATGCCGGAAACAAAGAGATTTATGATAAATCCTAATTTCTTCATTTGAATTTCACTGAAAGGAAATCATGCATCAGGGATGTCTATATATCATAGCTGCAAAAGCTACAGGTAAAGCCAGGAACTAAATCGTGGTGAGCACTAGTTGGCAGAATATATGATAAACAGGCATACTGCTCATAGCTTCAGATAGGTTATTATCTCACTAATCCTCACCTTATTATTTCACAAGTCTGTGAATTTTGTTTAAGTTTTGGCATCATTATTTTTTGATGATTAGACATGGAGAAAGGGGAGAATGTGCACAGGGCGACTATGGCCATCTGCAGTCGAGTTTTGTGGCTCGAGTGGTCTGAGCCGAGTCAGAGATTAGAGTTTAATCAGACTGGATCTTATTTCCTGGCACCACATAACTCTCACAGTTTGCACTCCTTTTCTGTCCTATCTCAGCTCTTTGGTCTCAAAAGACTTTCTTATGGAGCCATTGGCTTGGATTGTTCTAACTGATGGATGATGCCAGTAGGAAGCTGCGTTAGTTTTTACCAGAGTGTGTTCCAGATTCCAGGGGCATGTAACTCAAGATGGCTGGTGGCCATTAAGTGATTGTGTGTGGCTGTAATAAATCGCTGGGAAGGCCAAGCAGAATTAAGCAGGTTTTATTTAGATGGTAATCCTTCATTGCAATCACGGAGGCTAGTAAAATGCCCTGGCTTAGGGAAGGATAAACCCTCCTGGATTATTGTAGACCCCTCCTCCATCTTTTGCTTTTATTTTTCCTCATCTTCCTCCTGACTGCATACACTGACAGCCCTGATGCAAAACACTCAACTCTGTTCTCGCTGGCTATTCTACTATGTAGCAGAGAGGCTTTGCTTTGCCAGGTGCATTTGTACGACAGCAGGAGATGGTGTTTCCTTTCCACTCTTCATTGTCAGCTGCTAATATCTCGGGATATTAATTATTTAGGGATCCTCTGTGAGTTGGGAGCCATTTGATAGTGTGAAACCTTCCTTCTTTCCAATGCTTTTGATGTAAGTGTAACTTAAGACTTGAAAGAGGACACCTGCCAGTTTTATCCTTGTTTTTCTCCAATGTTGGGTACCAGTAAGCAGTGGAACTGTAGCCGATCACAAAGCTGGGACAATCTTGAGGGTTTTGAAGCACAATGGGACAGAGAAGGCAACTACAACCCCCAAGCTAGGATATCAGGCCGGAGGAATTCATTGACCTACCGGGGTGACAGCGGCAGCTGGTGCGAGCCACCACCCATAGGGGTGCATCCCTCCGATTTGGAGCTGAAACAATCCTACCAGGACTCCCTCTACAACCACGGCAACCAGGAACGGCGTGACCATCGAGCCATGAGGAAGAGCTCAGTGCCAGAACTAAACAGTAATTACGACAGGCCAGCAATGACAACTCGAGCTCCCGGTCTCCCTCAGGATTACTACCACCATGACACTGTGCTTGCAGGACGACCAGCTGAAGACCATCCGGGATTTTACAGGGGTGAACAGCAGCACCCGCAGAGCAGATCGGTCCAGCATTATGGCATGTCCACAGGGGGTCGACCACCATGGGATCAGGGGTATGGGAGGCTTGGACCTGCCCCTCAAATGCCTGCACCAGTTACCCCCTCGCCTGGTCTCCCTCCTCCGGCCCCAGCCCTCGAGATGAGCCGTATTTGCAGGGATCCAGCTAAAATGATGCCAGATGGCCAGCGCATGTCTCTCAGAGATCCATCTCTGGGTCCCTATGCTGGGGAGTGCCCTATTCCAAGGTACAAAGTGGAGCTTCCTCCTCCGCCTGCCTCACCAGGTCGACCCACTTACAGCAATGTTAACGGCCGTCCACTGGACCCACGACAGCCTACAGCTGCCTGCCTGGTGGTGGATGCTAATGCTCCAGGTATGGATGAAACTCTGACCCGGGGAATGGGAATGAGGCAAGAGAGCTCCCCTACATACAACCACGTCCCTGTGCAAAAGCTGCCTGACTTTGGATATGACCCCAGGGTATCCATGGAAGCACCCACTATGTCGCCTGCATCTCGAGTGCCCCCTCCACACCTCCCTCCGTCACCGTCACTCCCAGCAGCCGCGCCCGCACCAACACCAGCACCAGCGCCAGTACCCACTCCGGTGCCTGCTCCTTTGCCCCCTGCGACACCTACTCCATTGCCCCCAGCGACTCCTGCTCCATTGCCCCCAGTGACACCTGCTCCTGCAGTTGACCCGAAAAGGAACACAGACCCTGAATTCCTTGCGTACCTACGTGGGGAGGGACTGTCGGAAAGCGCCATTACCACCCTGCTCCAACAGGGCTTCGACTCTGCCAACATGCTAGCCATCATGGAGGAGAATGATGTGCGCTCCGTGGCTCCCAACCTTGCCCAGGCTCGGGTGCTCTCCCGCATCGCCCTTAGCTTCCGACGGCCTGCCGAGACTCCCATGGCGGCTCCCCAGACTCTTGCCCGGCCCCGATCCAACAGCTTCAGCCACCGAAATGACCTATACCTGCAGCACCAGGGCCAAGAACTGCAACTCTTGCCCCAGCCCCCCAATGCCACGCAAACCATATCGGTCTCACCCCGAGTAGGTGAGGTCATGGGCAGGAGACCCAACAGTGCCCCCTCTCAGCACCTCTTGGAAGCTACTGGCTACCCCAGTGTCCGTTCCCCTGTAGGTTTCCCTGGAAACCCTGGCAGCTATGGTAACCCCACTCCACAGAGTCGCTCCATATCAGCCTACAGCAATCACCCTAGCAACCCAGGCTTTGCCATGCCGCCGCAGCAACTCCTGCCAATTAACGCCAGCCCCAAGGCTTACACTACCAACTACACTGTGCCCATGGAGCTAATGAAGAGGGTGCCCAGCCAGCTGCCCATGTCACCCATGCAGAGCCCCCACCCCAGCCCTCAGCCTATACGCAAGGTCGGGGGGCAATCTGAAAACCTCATGATGCCCAGTGGCTCCTCCCTCCAAATGCAGAATGCTCAAACCAGAAGCTGACTCGAAGGACTGGCCCGCCAGTCATCGTCTCTACTATGGCTTCGCCTGACTCAAGTAACTTCCTTTAACTTCCTGCTCTTCCTTTTGTCTTAGTCTGGGTGTCCTGATCAAGTACTTCACTGTACTCACTTAGTATATTTTAGGGGTTTTATGTAACAGTTTGGCAAGGGCATCATGTTCCATTTTCTAATGACATTTGATTTGGTTCATCTTCACAAAAATGCCACCTTTGTGCTGAAATAAAATGTTTCAGATGTTTGAAAAGGCTTGTATTTAAAATAGGCATGCTGCAGAGAGCCTTACTGCATCGTCAGGCCCCAGAAATACACTCTTTTGGGGAAAAAAAAAAACTCCCAAATGCTTTTTAATGCTTTACTTGAAAAAACTGATCCGATATTGGACTTAAAATTGTCTTTTGATAATGTTGCGTTTCAAGTATAAACTGTTTTTCTGACATGCATGTTCATTTTTTGGGAGCTTGTACCTACCAGACCCTGTTTGTGGGAGTGTGTGTGTGTGTGTGTGAGAGCATGCTTCATCAATTAACAATGCTTACCATAAACGTCCTTATTCCTTGGCAGCACGAAGCCAACTATGCCCTGCTCTCAAAAGGCTGCTGGCTACAGTTGGCACTGGCATGGGTCAGATAAAAACCTGAGCAATGGTGGTTGTTATTGTACCATAATGTGGTTCCTTTACGGATTGAACCAACCTAGGAGCTAAATGCTACCTTTATTATAATAGAAAAGGAGTAGAATTTATTTATTCATCTGCCAATATTATTTAAAACAAAGTCTTCCCACGGGCTTGTGTTTCATATTTTTTGACATACCAACACTATTAAGAACTTATTTTGCGAGGCAGGAGTAGCTGTTCTTTTTCTGCATACATGACTATGCATTTGAAAGCAAACTGGGACACTGGCACAAGTTCTGTTGTTTTGGCTTTGTACAGCAAAAGACCGAAAAGAGCAGACTGTCAACTTTAATTTCAGGGTATTCACATCCATTTTTTAATACTCACAAAAACATCTAATTAATATATTAGAATGCTATTTATCCAAATGTAGGTTGGTACAGTATGGCACTATGATAGCTGGGTAATACAGGATTGAGAATAATGCTAATAAAGCCCAATATTAAAGATGTGCCCATATTATGTTTAAAATTAACACCTCAAACTGCATTGACAGTGCATTTCCCAGTTTAGAATGCCCTCTTTTATGTGTCATCATTTATATGAATTTGGTTTTTCCAGTCAGAAGTTAAATAAAAAAAGAGTGGGTCGTAATAGCCTAATATAACACAGTGATGGGAACAAGCCATTCTGACTCAAAAATCTCAGCATTTTTCCATCACTATTGAGTACTGAGGACAAAGCATACTAAAGAACTTAATGGTATCTGGCACTGAAAATCAGCCTCTGCCTGCTAAAATAATTTTGCCTCAGCATGACCAAGCAATGGGCTCTTAGTGTGAAATATACTTCCCAATATCTTCCCAATATGACAGGAAAAATGGCCAAAGTGGTGTCCATTATCTGGAAATAATGAATAATGTGGAGGTCAGAGAACCATCCGATATGCAGTGTACAGTAGCCACAGTGGAGTCCATTATTTAATGATAATGGATATCCCGAACGGCATTATCCCGCTTGTTCCATAGTCACCTTCCAAAGTAAAAAAAAATTGAGACCATTAATTTATATTTTTATTCATTTTGCAATCAAATTCAACAGTTTTTCTGAAACCACAACTCCCTTTTTGAAACATAAACTAGTCTGTCCAGCTCATAAAACCCTGGCTGAGCTATGAGCTATGAGGAAGCAAATGTTAAGCAAGCAAGATTAAAAGTCAACAACGCTGCGTACGGTCCACTAACAGTGAGTGTAATTTTCACAAACAATTGATTTATTGTGAAGAAACATGAAGCCTGGAAATATCCCCTCAAATAATCTTCATAAATATCCCTTTTTTAATATATAGAGCTCACTCAGGCCCACGGATATCAGTGGCATTTCTGGATGTTGTTGATGGCTTCAGTTTTGCACAGCGCAGTCTCAGCTGTATGTGTAGATTCAGCTATGAACTCTTCACTGACAGCAAGTATCCATAAGCATAAGCCAAAGGGGTTAGCTAAATTCATTAAAGGCACATCGTGGTTTTTAAAGCAGTGCTGTCTGAGGACTCACTGATCTGCACATTCTGTGTTCATTTTTTTTTTCTACCATGCCCTTCACACACAGAGATTTCTCCAGACTGTCCAAATCTTTTTATTAACAATATTATTTGATGGTGAAATTCTGTATTGAGAAATATTGGTCCGAAACTGAGAGAATATTGTATTCTCTCCTGCGGCATTGTGCACATTGGTAAACCTCAGAACATCCTTGCTCGTGAAGGACTAAGACTTTCATGGATGGTTACTTTATTGCTCGGCTGCCCCGCAACAGATTTGCACTTCCTGTGTTGATTCTCTTATACCAGTGATGGGGGAGGGGAGGATTTAAGACAGGGGAAAGGCAAGACATCCCTTTCTGGGATCTGGCATGGAGGCTATGGGAGGAGCTGAAGGGTTAAGCTGCTTTCACACCGGACGCGGAACAAATTTTTCGCACGACAGATTACATTCAAAGTCAATGCAAAGACGCGAATATATTCGCGTCTTTGCATTGACTATGAATGTAATCTGTCGTGCGAAAAATTTGTTCCGCGTTCGGTGTGAAAGCAGCTTTAATCACCCTAAACCACCCTCCAAAGGAAACTATTGTTGTGCCTGACAAAAGCTTAACCTCTCTGGGTATCATCCCTTCTCTTGGTGAGAGGCTGGAGGAGGGTGTCCATTAACAGTGGTGTCGTGGTCCCTGAAGAAGTGGATAAATTCTGTTTGACAGATGGGTTGATCAGTGAGGAGAAAGTGGGTACACTCGGTGATGTATTTTATTGGCCTTTTGGTTGATCGGTGGGTATACTGTAAAGTGACAGAAAAAGAGGTGGTCATACTCCATATACCTGCGTATACCCTTAATACGTCACTGTCTATTAATTGTTCTCCCGTCTAACGTAAATGATTTTAGCGTGTATTCATTTTTCCAGCAGAAATATTTCAGCATCAGAAAATAATCCAGCAAATATATTTTAAACATAAGCTTACATAAATACCTCTACCTCTATGCAAATAGAAAATATTTCAGCACTTGTCTTTTTGCTTTTATTATTACAGCTTAATTTTTTATTACCCCTCGGCCAAATTTTGGCCAGAGGGGTATTGTCGTCACCTGTGTGTCTGTCTGTCTGTCGTCTGTCCATGACTTTGTCCGGGTCAGTACTCAGCAACTAATGAATGCAGCTTCGCCAAATTTGGTATGGTAACTCACTATGACCCATAGATGTGCAACATCAGGTTTTTTGTTGGACTTGACCTTTGACCTTAGCGCTGTGACCTTCATCGTGAAAATCTTGTCCGGCCAAGTACAAAATAACTATTGGTTGTAGCTTCGTCAAATATGGTATGGTAACTCGCTGTGACCCATAGATGTGCAACATCAGGTTTTTGGCTTGATTTGACCTTTGACCTTAGTGCTGTGACCTTGATGCAGGAAATCTTGTCCAGACCGGCACTCAGTAACTATTGGTCCTAGCTTCGTCAAATTTGGCATGGTAACTCACTGTGACCCATAGATGTGCAATGCCAGGGTTTTGACTGGATTTGACCTTTGACCTTAGCGCTGTGACCTTCACCGCGGAAATCTTGTCCGGCCCAGTACTCAGCAACTATTGATGGCAGCTTCGTCAATTTTGGTATGGTAACTCTCTGTGACCCATAGATGTGCACAGGCTGAGGGGTATTCAGCAGCGTGTAATGTTTTTCTTTGTCTTGAGTGTGCCTTTCAGTTTTTCACCAGGATATTTTTCCAGTCATAAGTTCTTTCTTAGCTCTGGTCGCATTTGTGACTGAATTCTATGTAATCGGACGCACATTCAGTGATGTTCCGATCAGGACTGTAGGATGGGCCATCCATCGGAAGTTTGATCTTCTTGACAGTGCACATGGGGGTCATTATCTTGCGATAAAATGAATTTGACCCCCAATCAAACATTGTTCAGATGATGCTCTTAAAATGTCTTTTTTTTGGGGCAGCCCGGTGGCTCATCGGTCTAAGCACGCGTACCATAAAGGCTGTGCCCTTCCCGCAGTGACCTGGGTTCAATTCCAGCTCAGGTCATTTGCTGCATGTCTTCCCCCATTCTTCTCTGCACTGTACAACTGTCAAATAAAGAAAAAAGTTCCAAAAAAAAAAAAGTCATTTTTCATTTTCTTGAAATGGACCCAAATCTCATTGCCGACTTCAGATATTGTCAAAAACTTGCTCTAGATCCTCTAACATGCTTGATTGTTGGCTGTAGACCTTGTGTTACAATAGAGGGAAACCCCAAGCGCAGAGTAGCTGGCAAAACGACTGGTTTATTAGTCACTGCACAATGTTTACAAAAGGCACACAAGCACACAGAAAACAATGGCAATGGAAAAACAAAACAGGCAAAGCTTACAAACTCCAGAGGGAGAATTTAGCAATGCCCAGATTGGTAGTAAAAGCATAGAGACGCAGACACGAACTCTGAAATAGAGTTAAATTTAGAAGGGGAAATTTACACGCACAAATAAGTGCAAGCTCTCAATAAAAGAGACTTTAGTCTCCCGAAAGGGAGAGAACCAAACCAGCATAGAGAAAGGGAAGTGAATGGTCTTATAGACAAAGGCAAACTTCTTCTTTTGTGGGTTATATTGGCAAACAATCTAGTGCATTACCGCCATCAACTGATGTGGAGTGTGGATCTTGACACTGATAGCAATACCTATAGCCTTCACCCTACTCCGCAATCCTCGATAACAATTTTACCACTAAACAATTTAAATTTTGATGACTAACTTCCACTAAACCCCTTCTCCAAAATTCCTTGAATTTCCTCCCCTTTAACATCAGTTATCTCTAAAATCTACCGAGCTGCGTGTATAACCATCCTAATTCTGTTTTTGTGTCACTCACTTGCACAATTTATCACCATCGCAATGAAAGCTAAAAACTTTCGCTTGTCGACACGCTCTAACTGTTTATCAGGACTATGTTGTTCTTTCCCTTCCATTTCAGTTGTACCCATTTTTCCTCACTGATCTCTTCTCTAGCCTCACCATCTTTGTAGCCTCCGCATACGACATTTTACTCTGTGTCCTAGTCCGCTCAACTTCAATTTCTAATTCTCTGCGTTCACATTGTTTTGCCCCCGCTTCATGGTTTCCTCCGCAGTGATAGCAAACAGCCTTCTCTTTTGTCAACTCAGAACTCTCTTCCGAGCATCCCTCCTTACCACTCTTCTACACCGATACTTCTCATTTTTGCACACTGCCGCAACATGACCATAACCTTGGCACCAAATGACAAAGGCAAACTAAACAAGGCAGGAACTAAATAGTGAAGTGAGGTGAAACTGAACCAATGAAAGGGCTGAACTAATAATTGAATGATTGGTGTGTGCGGCGGGAAACTAGACTGGCAGGCAGAACTGACAAGCTTCAGCTGGCGCTCGTCACACATAGTTAGTGTTTCATTGCTTTGGTGGTGTGTATGCTGCCTTTATTATTCAAAAATCTTTAAGTACTCACCAGTGCTTAGACCTCAATCTTCATCTCAAGTGTACAGTTTCAGTGCACTAGCGTTAATTTCCACCCCTTTCTTTGTTTAGTTTTCTCAGTACCAGGGCTCCCAACTCTCCCGCATTCCGCGTGAGATTTAGTGGCATATTCATGTTCCCGTGCCGTAGTCAGCAATTATTCAATCAACGCAATGCATGTGTTTCACGATCGTTCAAATTGTTTAAATGAAATAAGACCATTTGAAACGTTTTTATGCAATTCCGTTGCTTTCAACCCCGAGTAAAGAAAAGCATGAGAAGTCCAGAGTCATAATTGATTTCCATGTTACCAGTGGTGAAATCCACCGTGACGCATGTGAAACTGATAAACCTCAATGCACAAGGACTTCAATTCTGCCTGAGAAATCTCTTACAAACGCGCTGATTGAATAATTGCTGACATACAGCACGGGAACGTGAATATGCCACTAAATTTCACGCCGAATGCGGGAGAGTTGGGGGTCCTGCAGTACTGCTTTTTGTAAGAGACACTTCTTCCTTCATATACTGGATCTAGGTGAAAACCAATTGTATTCTGAGGCCCTCAGAATGAAAGAAGAGGGGGGGTGTGTGATTGTCACATCAGCCTGTAGAGCAGGATTAGCCTGGAAATATCCCAGTCGCCATCTGCACTATACAGGAGGAGTGGGAGGAGGGTACCAGGGGCTAGATACTCGTGCTGAATCGTGTCACCTTGTAATCGTCATAGGATGAATGAGCACAGATAATCCTCATTCAAAAGTATATGTGCAATTAAATGTCTCACAGAGGGTTATGTCTCTGAGCATTCATATAATCTCACTTACTGTATGCCCTCTATTTTTTGGCTGGATAATTCAATGGTGTGATCGTTGTATAATCACGTTATGGCGAACCTTAATCATGAATAATGTCAGGACCAGTTTTTGCTGCGCGGAGAGCATTGACTGGTCCTGTAGCCCTGCAGTTTCCAAACATGTATTTGATTTTATTTAATTGTTAATCTCCGTAAGTAATTCCTCTCCTGTGCAGAATGATTAACAGCTTTTCTAAATGAGGCAGTTTATGAAGAGAGGGATGACATTAGATTAGGCCTTTTGTGAAGAGGTTTGAGACCTGAATTTGCTAAGTGATCGAACTGTCCGCCTCTTACATGGATTCTGACCCATGCTGGCAATTTGACCCTCAATCTTTCCCCTCCAAGTACTTTTGTTCTCCTTCATTTCAAGCTGCGAGTTGTCGCTGTGATCTGTGATTGAGCTGCTCGGGGGAAAAATGGCTCTGCCCCCACACAAACCTACCCCCCACCACAGCTATTGGACCCCTCAGCTTTCCCCCCCAATTATTTTTATTCCTGTGGCCTCATTTAGCACCTCCACCCCCTCATCTTGTCTCAGTGAGCTAGGCCATGGTCACAATGAATTAATAATTTGCTGAAAAATAAATTATGACTTCATAATAATGATACTGAACACTCATCCGCTATGGATTTGCGCGGCTGACATTTTTGGAGAATGAAGGGGATTACTGCAGTGTCTGCAGTGTTCTGTACTTTATTCTCAACAGGCCATAAATATCATTGTACACTGGCTTTAAATTGCAAATGACAATTTCTGACAGTATGATTATTTTCTACCGGAGAGAGGCTGAATCAAAAATCCGTTTTAATGGACATAACGCCTCTGCATAGCATTATATCTGCTGTATAATTAACCATGCATTTCACAATGATATTTGATTTGAATTATTCACTTGGCCGACCACCCCGCAGCCAATAAACTGGACATGCTTGTTTGCGTGCAGTTTAATCTGCAATAGCCGCTTAATTTTCTCTTCTGCCTGGTGAATGAAATGAAAAATAATGTTTCAACCACCCCCAAGACTTTAAGGATAACAACAAATTCCCTGGAAGTAGTATTAAGAAACCATTTGTAAGCAGTTTTTTGTTAATCACCATGCCAATTTTAAATTTTCTGCAGGAGGCCATATCATTACAAAACTCAACAATCCAGCATTGATTCCTTATGGGAAAAATTAAATGTTACCTGGAGAATGTGTTAACTATTTCAAGAATAATTTGGAATCTCAAAAAGTTGTGAAACAGCACAGTCAATGGCATTGGGAGATTTTTTTTTGTTGTTGGTTTGGCATTGATATCTCAAGAACTGTGTAGTACCATGGAGACATGTAAACAAAGAATAATATGAAGGAAAATAATGAGAGGAAAAGTGGGATATTTTCCTTTGCAATGACTTCAACAATCGTGTATATACTTTTACTTGGAGCCCTGATTACCTTATTCTCAGTTATTTTAAAGCCTGTAATATAATTTGATAAAAAAAGTATTTTCCCTCTTCTTCTATTTTGGTGTATTTGTCACACTTAAATGTTTCAGAGATCATCAAACTAATTTTAATATTAGACAAAGACAACCCGAGTAAACACAAAATACAGTTTTAAATTATTTCTTTTATTGAAGGAAAAAGCTAACCAACCCTACTTGGGCCTATGTGAAAAAAGTAATTGTCCCTTTCGTCAATAAATTCAATTTCACGGACAATTCCAGGCATGATCACTGCCAGCCCTGTTGAATCTAAATATCCCTTAGATAGAATCTGCCTGGCTGTGTGAATTAGGCCAAAAGTAGCAAATAATGCCATTATCTAAGGAAATTCAAGAACAGATGAGGAACAAAGTTGTTGACATCCATCAGTCTGCATTTCTAAGGCTCTGGGTCTCCAGTGAACCTAAATGAGACCCATTATCTCCAAATGGTGAAAACTTGGAACAATGGTGAACCTTCCCAGCAGAACAAAAATTCCTCCAAGAGGGTATCCACGACCACGATTCATTCAGGAGGTCACCAAGGAATCCAGAGTAACATCTAAAGAACTGCAGTCATCACTTGCCATAGTTAAGGTCAGTGTTCACAATACCACAATGAGAAGGAGACTGGGCAAAAATGGCCTTGATAGAGGAGCTGCACATCAAAAACCACTGCTGACCAAAATGATCACAAAGGCTCATCTAACATGAGCTGAAAGATATCTTGATGACCCGGTAGACTTTTGGCATGCTATTCTGCAGAGTGATGAATTACTGATAGAACTTTTTGGAAGATATGGATCCTGTTACCTATGGCATAAAGCTAACTCAACTTTCCACAGTAAGAAAATCATACTGCCAGTCAAACATGGTGGTGCTAGTGTGATGGTCTGGGACTGCTTTGCTGCTTTAGGACCTGGGTGACTTGCCATAACTGATAGAACCATGAACTCTGCTCTCAACCAGAAAATCCTGAAGGAGCATGTCTATCCATCAGTTTGTGACCAAAGCTCAAGCACAGTTGGGTTATGCCGCAGGAGAAAGATCTGAAACACACCAGCAATGTGTGTGAATAGCTCAAAAGAAACAAAGTGAAACAAAGTGAAAGTTTCGGAGCGGCTAGTCAAAATCCTGACTTGAATCTGATAGAGATGCCGTGGCATGACCCTAAACAGGCAGTTCATGGTCGAAATCCCTCAAATATAGCTGAATTAAACAAATTCCGCAAAGAGAGTTGGCTACAATTCCTCTACTGCAATTTAGAAGACTAATTGCCTGTTATCGCAAGTGTCTGATAGCAGTTGTTGCCGCCATGGGTGGCACAACCAGTTATTAGATTAAGGGGTTAAATATAGGTTTTAAACTATAGGCACTCCGTTCGAGAGAGCAAACCACCGCCAAGGCAGCACAGTCGAAATCTTGCTGAGTGAACATGGTTCATAAGAAATTTAAGGATAGGTTCTATCCCTGATGTGACACCAATCAACCCACAAAATTCGAGTGTTATCACTAGGAGTGAAGTTCAGATATCACATGTCATAGAATTTCAAGATGGCTACCATGGCAGCCATGTTGTTTGACCAATCGCGGTCAAAATCTATAGGGTCCATCCCTGATGTAATAGCGACCCACCCACAAAATTTCAGAGATATCATTACTTTTTGAGTTATCTTGTACACAAACAGACAGACAGACAGACAAACCAATGCCGGAAAAAAACAACCCCTCGGCGGAAGTAATAACTCTTCAAGCTTCAATAAACAAAATGATCATTTGAAAGCTGCATTTTATATTTACTCATGTTGTCTTTGTCTTATATTAAAATAAGTTGAATGATCTGAAACATTTATGATAAAAAAGTAAAAATAGAGGTAATTGAAAAGGAGGTAGATGCTTTTCCACAGCACTGTATTTGTTTTCTGCCAACAAAATTCATTGAAATACTTTGATGAGCAATAAGACCATTTTGTTATTAAATATTACTCTCAGACACTCGAAGAAAATGGTAGAGAGCGGAGGTTATGCAGATCAGGGACAGTTGAAACACATTAATGGTTTCCATGCTAAAGGTTAAAGGGCCCTGTTAGACCTTACTAATGCGTCTTCCTCTTGTAGAATTAAACTAATGACTGTACTTACTTATGTTTCTACTCACATGTGGTTGCGTGTGTGTGCCCAGATGCATGTGTGCGCCTGCCCATGTCAGTGTATGTGAGAGCTTATGCACATACAATGATGAGCCAAAACATTAAAACCACTTACAGCCAGAGCGACTTTGACAAGGGCCAGATAGTTATGGCCAGACAAGTGGGTTAGAGCATCTCTGAAGAGGCAAGACTTCTTGGGCTTTCCCAGGCAGCAGTGGGTTGTGCCGACTTGCAGTGGTCCGAAGAGGGACAGACTATAAACCGGACACAGGGTGTTGTGTGCCCAAAGCTCATTGATGCACAGGGGCAATGGGGGCTATCCCTTCTGGTGTAAACTGACACAATGGGTACTGTGGCACAAGTCATAGAGAATATCAATAACACTTACATGAGGAATGTGTAAAAACACACAATGCATCTCACTTTGTAGCCCCATACCTGTCGGTCAGCCCATTCTAACCCGGTCCACCACCAAAAGCAGTTAGAATGGGCCTATGAGCATCAGAACTGGATCTTGGGGCAGTGGAAGAGGGTTGCCCAGACCAGTGAGCACCGTTTTCTTTTACATCATGTGCGTCCGCTGGGTCTGTGAGCACCATTTACTTGGGGAAGACATGGCACCAGGATGCATTGTGGGAAGAAAACAAGTTGGTGGAGGGACTGTGATGCTCACGGAAATATCCTGCTGGGAAACCCAAGGTCCAAGAATTCAACTCGACATCAGGTTGACGGGGCTGTTTTGGCTGTGCAAGGGGAACCGACATAATATTAGACGGGTGGTTTTAATGTTGTGGCTGATCAGTGTATCTATGTGCGTGTCCAATTTCCTGTTTGTATGCACCAGCCAGAATGCTCCCCTACATCCCCGTTCGCGTTTCTGCCACGTGCCGTTAAATGTATTTATTTTCCCTGCTCAGTAATTTAGCCTCTGCACAGCAGCAGAAGATGAAAAAGCAAATCCCGTTCTCACAGGGGAAAAGCAACTCTTCAGCTGTTGGTCATGTGACACATTCATTGAAGGGAATATTAGCAGGATGCAAGGGAAGCATACAGGGCACATCTGCTGGATGGGCAAACAAGTAATATCACCTGTAGAGAGTATTTGCTTGCATTGAGATAATGGCTGGGGATTACAGCTGTGTTAGTGTTTTGATGCTGTGACTCTAGCCCTGGTGTAGCACTGTTAGCTTTCTAGGGCAGGGCTATATGGATGGTGATGGATGCCAGGTGCATGCTGGGAAGATGGCCTAATACAAGGTGGCAGGATGTGGCGGTGTTGAGTTGAAGTGAATTGTATGTTTTGGCTTGTTTGAATTCCACTGCAATGGTAGATGGCTCTTGTCACGATTGAGAAGTGATAGGACTCATGTCCACAACTGCTGATGTGCTTGTTACTTAAATTAATTGCACTGGGTGACAAAATTAACTGCCTGTGTACTTAATTCAGCACAGCTGATGATTTGAGTGTTTGCTTGTTTTAAACAGCCTGAAAAGCCAGTTAAAGCTCTTAACCTGTCCCAGCAATCAAAGCCTGCAGGAATGTTCAGACTCTCTGTTGCTGTTACCTGTTACTGTGCAAGGAATGATGGTTTTTGGGTCCGATCACACGCTATGATGTGTGATGTCCATTGTTAGCGGAAAATGACAGGATTTTGTGGAAACTGAGAATCCAGGCTGAGAAGAGAGCCTGTCTTATGTTGAGTTATTTCAGCATTTGCTCTGAGAAAACAAAAATTTGAGAGAGTTATTGTTTTAGGAAAGAATAAAAATTGCTGTGTCAGCGAGCGAGAGAGGATACTGAATATGTGTGGGAGAGAATTAAGGGGCCACAGTTTTTAAATGCTCTGGAGGTCATACCAGAGATAAAAAGGGAGTGAGGGGAGGGAGAGAAAGGGAGGGGGGAAGAGAGTGAAAAAGAGTGGAGTCAGAGAGAGGTGAAAGGCAGAGTGTCCCATAAAAAGCTAAGCACACAGTGGCTCATGTGAAGGCAGAATATTTCCCCTCGTTCTCCTTCGCACTGTCATTATTATTTCTCCCCCCGGAGGGAGAGGGGAGACATACTGTTTTTGGCTTGGTTTCCGTTTGCGTTCGCGTCGGCATTCCCACTTCGTTTCCGGAGCATAACTCCAAAATGTTTGCATGATCTTATGGAAACTTTGCATATTTACTACTCAGGTCCTGCAGTGGTGGATTTTGGTATGTGCCTGTCTGTCTGTCTGTCCATCCGTCCGTCCGGTTGGTTAGGCAGGGAAGGGGACCGGGGGGGAGACGTCTGTTTTTACAAGTAAAAACACATTCTAGTTTATTTTTCTCATTCATGTCTTCTCCTTTTTCTATTTCATGGAAAAGCCTGAGTGAGAAAAGACAGATCAAGGCAGTAATCAAGTTTATTTTATTATTTTCTCTTTTCTTGAGACTGATCTGAAGTGCAGAGTTGGAGGGGTCCAGGGGCCTCCATGAGACTGGGCGATTGAGGACGCAATTAGGGGGCAAAAAAATCCCCCCAGAAAGTGCATTTCCTGACTCTTAGCCATGGTGAGGATGGATGGAGGAACAAGGGCCCTTCCCTGGCCAAGGGAACTGAGAAGGAGGACAAGAGAGGAGAAACAGGGGAGGTGGGGGGGGGCAAGAAGGAGGTGGAGAGAGAGAGGAGAAACCCTTCCGACTTTTTTTTTAATTTTATCTTTTTGGTTGTTGCACTGTTATAAATTGACTGAACTTAACAGTTAAATCATTGCATTGTCTCTTTGTTATTTTTACTGTAAGTAGAGTCCTGCGCGCATTTAACTGTGGTTTACAGTTAACATACACGGAACCTCTGGTATAAACTGATTGTAAAACTACAGTTAAAATAACTGGCAAATAAGGTGCCAGTTAAAATAACTGGCCAAAAAGGTGCCAGTTTATTACAGTGTGGTGTGTTGTCTTTATCTGGTACCATGTGCAGCACTTAATCAGAGGAATGTGGAGGCAACATTTGCCAGGCAAGAAGCACGTTTTCTTCCGCTTTCTGCCATATGTATAAAGTGTAGCATGTGCTGGGAGGGGAAGTTGGCGGGGAGGCCAGGGGCATGATTGGTTGCGGGTGTTCAAACAGCTTAGGTTTTTTTCGATCCTTTTATCACATGACAAATTTGAAAGGGAAATCTTTGGGGAGGGAGGTGACATGAGGTAAACTATTCGCTATGAGTGAGTAGCCATGTGATCCAGCATATCCTGTGTTTATATCAACCTGCCAAGGGACCACGGTTGGAAATTAGCCTATGGCTACAAACCGGCATATTTATATGTCTAGTGTTTATTAAAATGCACTGTCCCTTTTAAATAAATAAAATAATAAAATAACACGGCTCTGCACGATGGCAGCAGACTTGCAGAGCACAGTATACTCTTATAAACTGGAACCTTTTTGCCAGTTATTTTAATTGGCACCTTTTTTGCCGGTTATTTCAACTGTAATTTTACAATCAGTTTACAACAGAGGTTCCGTTTATGTTAACTGTAAACCGCAATTAAATGCGTGCAGGACTCTACTTACAGGTAAAATAACAAGGAGACAATGCGTTCATTTAAATGTTCAATTCACTCACTCTATAACAGTGTAGCATGGCTACCCTAATTTAACGAGCAGCGGTCCTGGCTTGAGGAACAAATAGTTTTTGTGTGATAGAGAAGTTGGAAGGTAGGGTGCAGGGTACACTGTTAGACACTAGGAGGCGCAGCCTGAACTTCACAACCGGGGTGTCAAACTCTTGTCCTGGAGGCCTGCAGCGTGTCTGCGGGCATTTGTGGTCTCCTGCCAATTACCATTAATTACTATTGCAAAAATCGACAAGCACTGCGGCCTTCCAGAAATGGAGTTTGACAGCCCTGTTCACCATTTTATCTCAAATTGTGACCCATCGGTCAAACCGGTCATCTGTTTATGAATGTGGTTGCACTAAGGAGAGGGGCGTACAGGATTTTCAGTATGCTAGCGAGCTGGACTGGTCTGTCAATGTGCATACATATTTCTATCTGTCTGTGCTAACATCTCGGTGAAGCAGTGCTGTGTGAAATCTGCATGCCTTTGATTTTTCCTGATCCGGACAGTTTGAAACAATTGTTTTAGTTCAGTCTTTACATATGTTTGACAGGTGATCTTTCCTGCAGCCATTCCTATAATGCATTAATGACGTACTTTATCGCCAACCCTTGGGTAATATTGGTGGGGTACAATAAAAAATACTCAAGTAATACCACGCTAAAGAAAACCTAAACAATACATTTCTTTCAGTTTCTACCCTACCAAGTGCACACTGACATTTATAAGGACCAGTATTGCCCTAGAAATGGCCTAATTACTGGCCTCTCCTTCTGCGAGTGTCAGTTCTGGTACAGGAGAAGGGGTGGGCTGCCCCCCCTAAATACCCCCACCTCCATCACCACATACTCCGGTTACAGACTGTATAAAAAGGTGGACAAAGCAACCGTGACGTCACCCATTGGTTTTTGCATACCATTTAGGAAGCTTCAATTTTGGCAATTTGAATAGCGCCATTTTGTCATTTTGAAACAGGAGGTGATTCCCATTGGACGAGAACGTGAATTGAAGGTCCAGGGAGGAGCGAGGGGTGGATCTACGGGTGGATTTGACCGTATCAGTCGAGGACCAGAGGATAGCCACGCCCCTAAAGCATATTCTGGCTTTATCCTTTATTCCAGTCAATTTGGGACCATAATTTATGAAAATTAACATAATGATATATCGAAGGAGACTTGAAACTTGCGATAGATACCATAAAGTAATGTGGAAAATCATTGTTGAAATAATAAATCAGGTGGGAAAGCAGGGTCATTCTCTTATAGACTTCTATAGGACTGAAATTCTCTCTGCGACCACCGACGTCGCCATCTGCTGGCCATTAAGTAGAATGCAAATTTTTAGAGATTTCCGCATCGGCCTCAGTTTTCAGACCTGGGTGCTGCATCCATCTTTTTATACAGTCTATGACTCCGGTCAACAGCATGAGTCAACAGCACCAACCCTGGTCAGCAGAGCTTAGAGTTTCTAGGTAACCAGGACCAGTTGTTCGTGGAGATCAGGTTCTCGGCTAATCACCAGCAGCTTGGGAGGAAAGAGAGGAGCTGCTATAATTGCTGGGACCTAACACCATCAGCATTATGGAAAATACTCAAAATGTTCTTTTTTTCTTTTGAATTTTTTTGTCATCAGGGCCTTGGAGTCCAATTACATTCAGTGTGCTGTCACTGAGCCAAAATTTAACTGACAGCATCACCCTCTCCAAAAAACTGGGGCAGCAAATGATCAGTAAAGGCTACAAGACTAGGACACAAATGCCTCTCACTGATATTGCTAATTTTCCCTTTCCCAGGCTCATCCCCTGTCCGTGTATTTTAAGCTCCCATAGCATCAGACACTGCATGTATTTCTGGTGAAAAAGGCACCTGAGCTGAAAGAGGCAGAGATTTAGTTGTTGACCTTTGGCCTTCATAATGATTTTGCTTGTGTTTTGAAATCACTGTCATTACTCACACTGTGTGAGGCTCTGTCATATTCTGTACTTCTTACTTACCTGAGCTAGAATTGATTCTATTAAGGTTCTTTTCTCTGTTGGTTGGTCAGTCTGCTGGTTGGTCCGTCTTTCTGCTGCTCTTCTCTATTGGCCTACATTCCTGTACTTTGGCAATTCCATTTTCCAGGTCCACGATAACTCACAATAAGTTGGGATCAAGCACAAAATCAGAAGGCATAGCTTCATAGACAGATGCGTGTATCAGAAACAGTTTCAGAGTGTGTCATACCTCCCTTCACATGCAACAATATTTCCCAATTAACCCTTTAAGGCCTAATGCAAAAATCCCAGCAGAGAATCATGCTGCCATGTTTACCATTGTAACCTGTATTTGGGCTGAAGCACAGCTTCTCAGCTTTCCGGAACAGTTGGAATTTTTTTTCTATTGCGCAAAACTTACAGTAATTACGGTACTTTCAAAATTACGCGCATATCTGTGTCGGCAACGACACGTTCTTAAAATGCTCACATGCTGTCCCGGTTTAAATGGGTTAAACAAATGGCTGAAAGTATTATGCTGTTCCCTGGCCTTCTCTATACTAAAGGGAGAGCAAAAAACTGGAAGGGCACTTGGTAGAATGTATAACTCTGTCTGCATCATTGTTTTCGACATTTTTTGCAATCTTGACTTTAATATTTCACCTTGACTTGATAAAATCTGATCACCTCTGACTACTGTTATACTAACTTTGTCCCTCAAACTTTCATCAAAATGGAACCAGAACCTTTTCCCTAATCCTGCTTACTAATGGACATACAGACTGACAAACGGTGGTGAAAACATTAAATCCATTCATCTTTGTTGCTGCAGGTAATCAGAAGATCAAAAGTTAATATCACCCAGCAGGACTTCTGAAACATTTTATTGTCTGGTTTCAGAAACTCAGAGCTTTAAATGTTCTAAGCGCCAAGGCTATTCCATTTCTTAACTACTGAAAGAGACCATGGTATAGAGAATGAGGCTGTATGCCAATGATGTGGAGATTCTGAAAGACCAGGCATAAATAGATGCTAGTCGGGGAATGGCATGTACTTGTGCCGTCATTGGCATAGCCAGAACTGAACCAGGGTAGGCACCGAACATCCTTTGAAAATAATTCTTAGTCCTAACTTGCTCTCAGTCATCCCTCTGAATTAACAATACATTTGACATTTCTCAAAGCGTGGGCTGCATCCTTCGAAGGCTGCATTTTTTGGGGTCGGCACTTACTTCCATCTGCCATACTATGATTTAAGATTAGGGATAAGGTTAAATTTAGGGTTACAGTTAGGTTTTGGTCTAAGTTTAGGGTTAGGGGTTAGAGTTAAGGTTAGGGAAACCCGTGACAACTCGCAAAAACTGAAGCTGTTTAACGAAGATGAAATGACATTATGTCAGTTTGGCAGATGGAATTCAGTGATGACCTCGAAAAATACACCCTTCGAAGGATGCAGCCTTCGGAGTGAGAAACGGCCATTTACTCTGAAAACACTCAACACTATCAAGTGTTATTGGTTCCCCTGTTTAAAGTAAGATGACGGTCATTCATTTGGACATGCAATTTGCTGCATTTGAATCTGCCTTATTCAAAATTGTGTAAAGGTGTTTCAAATCTTTGCCTTTGATTCAATTTAAACAATCATGAAAAGCAGGTTAGATCGCCTGACGTTCCAGAAGGTAGTGCAGAAGTTCCTGAGCATTTTATCTTTCCTAAAGCATAGGCCTGCTTTTGAGCACATTCTGAACTGAATTTAGCCAATTAATTAGTCGCCATTAAATCACATTATGAAAAAAGCTGCGTCTTTAATTGGAAATGGATTATTTTTATAATTGGAGAATGTGTCAATAAAGGAAAACGATTTAGAACAGGCAGGATTCATAGTTGTTACAAAGGAATGTTGAGTGCCTACCCAATTTTTAGTCTTGGCTACACCAGTTAGTGCCATTTGCCATTTATTTAGGCCAGGTGGCATCTAAATACTGCTTATTAAAGGCAGCAGATGTATTCTGAGAATTAAGATGCAGTCGAACACCTGGCAATTTGAGACACTTTTTGCCCTCCTTAGATCATAGTCATACAATACCTTTGTCAGCCTACTCGTGGAGTAGATCATTGTGTGCAATGCTTGATATGATTTAGTTCTTCAGTGGCCTCAGTGTTTGATACACTTAACCCTTTGAGCACCGAATACATTTTCAAGGATATAAAATGTAGTTATCCTGAGCTGTTGAAAACCTATCATGTGGCAACTTGTTTAAAAGAGCTCCCCTGCGGGAGCTCTTTTAAACAAGTTGCCACATGATAGGTTTTCAACAGCGTCTGACTTTGATATCTTACATCATTGGGCAACTATAGTTCCCACGGCGCTGAAAGGGTTAAGTGGTTGGCCCGAATGGCCTGTTCTTATCACTCTTTTACATTAACTTCCAATCTGTAATGGCGCAAAAACACACTCTGTGCATGATTTGTGCCTCACTTTGTTCCTGACTTAGTCTCTCTCTCTGCCTATCTCCCCCTCCCTCTCCCTCTCTCAGGCTTGCGGCCCCAAATCACAAATGGCCCTATGCAGCCACGTCCCCTGGTGGCTCTGCTGGATGGGCGGGACTGCACTGTGGAGATGCCAATCCTCAAAGACCTGGCGACTGTGGCATTCTGTGACGCCCAGTCCACACAGGAGATCCACGAGAAGGTGAGGGTCCATCTTTTGCACACACATATAGAGACACTCACACACATTTGTGTACACGCACTCAGATGTGCACACTTGCTTAATACCCATGCATTTTCAAGAACACACACGTCACCTTGACAGCACAACCTCATGAATAAACCGTCCCTGAGACCAGCCAGCCCTGAAACAGTGTTGGTGGTGGTGCTGATGCCGGTGGGGATGACAGTGTTGGTGGTGGTGCTGATGCATGTGGTGACGATGGATCAGCCAGCCTGGATCCTCATCATCCTGAGCTGAGCAGAGGCTTGAATAATAAGCAGAACCTGGTTTCAGACACAAGGCCTCATCAGTTATCTCATGGATCACACTCGACATATTTGGCAATCCTTTTTTTTTTTTTTTTTAAATTTTGCATCTCCAATCCCACCCGAATCTGGAATGTCCAATTGGGGAACTATGTAAAAGGCTTTCGCATATGCGGCCCCCTATTGCCAACTCAGGAGAGTGAAGACAGCTCGCGGCTCTCCTCCGAAGCACGCGCCTGTCAGCCACCGCTTCTTATACACTCATTTGTCGAATCTTCGCAAGTTCAGAATGAGGGCAGAGGATACCCAACCATGAAATATTTGGCAATCCTGAACATAATTAGCTATCCTTTTTCAACAGCTTACTAGCAATTTGCACATTGCAGTGTAGCCTTAGTATTCTGTTTGCGAGGTCTTCCGCTGATCTCTGACAACTCCATGCCTGGGCACTGAGTGCAATCTTAAGTCTCATCGAATGGGCCCTATCAAGAAAATAGATGTTTGGTTTAAGAACTAAGTGCTTTAAGCTCTTAGTATTCTACTACACTGACATGTTGGAGGCAAGAAAACATTTATATTTATTTCACTTGACTAACAAACATTGCATGGGTAGGTGAAGGAGAAAAGCATGCCACCAGACCAGGGGAAATAATTGTTCTTATGGATACTCGAGTTTGTTCTCATAGTCCACAACTAGCAGGTATACAGGCTGATTAGAGACTCTAATAGGGCTTTTCCATTAGCACCTACTCGGCTCTACTGGACTCGACTCTACTCGGTTTTTAGGGTTTTCCATTAAGTGAAAGTATAGCAAGCTGAGTCGAGTCAAAAATGTGACGTCAACAGACTGCAGGCCACTGATTGGCCAGGGCGTGATGCTTGCTATGATGACCCCACCCATGTTGAGGTGCTACTCAATTGTAATGGAAAGCGATCGAAACCAAGTAGAGTCGAGTCGAGTAGAGGCGAGTAGTGCTAAAACTGTGTAATGGAAAAGCGGAATAAATTGCCCAAAGTTATGTGTGTGGGTGAATGCTCCTCACCATCTGTAAGCTGAGATAGGCTCCAAGCCACTTGTGACCCTGAGCACCTATAAGCAGATCAGATGATGAATGGAAATATTTTCTTGCAAAATACTTGTATTTAATTGTGCTAGTCAGTACGCGCTCTGGGACTAATTAACTCCAGTAAGTCTTGCCTTTGGAAATTTACTGAAAAAATTAAATGGATCTATTTGAAGAAATGTAAACTTTGCAAATGGCTGGGATTTAAAGGAGACTTTAGAGCAAATCTGAATTTATTTACTGGAGTGCTCAGTAGTCTTTGCATAATATTGTTGTTCTTGACTTCAACCCATCTGATTTTGCCCTATGGTTACTAACTTAAGTGTTTTTTTTTTTTTTTTTTTGCCAGATAATAAAAATGCTCTTGGTGCATGTGTGCGTGTGACTGGCCTCTTGTGTCAGCTCTGGGCTGGAACAGCAGATAGGGAATTGTGCTAATGATGGTAGTGATGTTTGGCTGGTGGCAGCAATGCTGTGGGAGATAATGATGACGCCTTTGTTAATTATAAAGATAATAGTGATAATGACAATTTTGGTGGTGGTGGCAATGCAGATGGTCAAGATATAAGTAGCAATATAGTTGGTGATGATGACAGTGTTGGTGGCTAGTGGTGGTGGTGATAATGACAGTGTTGGTGGTGGTTGCAGTGTAGATGGTGATAATGATGAGTGTTGCTGGTGGTTCTGGTGTAGATGGTGATGATGATGACAGTGTTGGTGGTGTTTGCGGTGTAGATGGTGATGATGACAGTGTCGGTGGTGGTTGCAGTCTAGATGGTGATGATGATGACAATGTTGGTGGTGGTTGCAGTGTAGATGGTGATGGTGATGACAGTCTTGCTGGTGGTTGCAGTGTAGATATGATAATGACAGTGTTGGTGGTGGTTGCGGTCTAAATGGTGATGATGACAGTGTTGGTGGTGGTTGCTGTGTTGATGGTGATGATGATCACAGTGTTGGTGGTGGTTGCGGTGTAGATGGTGATGATGACAGTGTTGGTGGTGGTGGCGATGCAGATGGTGATGACTGTAGTTTTGGTAGTGGTGGTTATGCAGTTGGTGTTGCTAAGTGTTGGTGGTGGTGATGCAGATAATGTTCATGATAGTGTTGGTAGTGATGATGCAGGTGTTGTTTATTAAAGGAATAAGCCCCGAGAAGCAGTGGGTTACAGTGATTTTACAACGGCGGAGGGGCGTTCTAAGGCACAACGCGCAGCGGAGTGCCTTAGTGCCCCTCCGCCATTATAAAATCACTGTAACCCACTGCTTCAAGGGGCTTATTGCTTTTATAAAACAGTTACCCTACATATGGCCCATTAAATAAACACACAAGAAAAAAAATCAACAATTTATTGGTAATAATGCAACAAATTGAGAACTATTCGTTCTTCCACCAAGCAAGATGGAGTGGACAGAATGGTTGGCAAGCAACACAGACGCTAAGATTGCTTTTTCATCTAACGCCATTATCATGTCACATCAGGCTATTTGGGCTTGTTAATGTAAATATACTATGAAAGCAGGCTATTTAGAATATCTCCTTCGGTCTCCCGAAGTCCTCTTTAAATAATTTTACGTTCGTTTCGGTTTTCGAGTTTCCTTGTTCTCAACTCGTGCCGATCTTGGCCATATCATTACAACCAGCAGCGAGAGTAGGGAACAAGATTGACTTTTGTCCTCCACAATTGCCAGTGTCCAGGAAAATATGTTGAATTGTGCATTAGTTTGCTAGCCAGCTTATCAACTAGCTAGCGTTCACTACAATGGATTTGGTTACCCTACACATAGCCCATAAAATAAACACACAAGAAAAAAAAATCAACAATTTATCGCTAATACTGAAATAGCGAGCTAGTTAGCAACGCAGCTAGCAAGCTACTGTGATATCGAACTCTATAATGCTATAGCTAGCTAGGTAGATAGCCAACTGGTTAGCGGGTTAAAAGGCTAAACTTTGCTAACACTAAAATAGCGAGCTAAAAGTCTTGAAACAAACGTAACCTAACGAGTCAGTTGAGCGCAGAGTAGTTGGTTGCTAGGCCAGGCGCGCAGGGATATTTTGTGCTGTGGTCTGCCTCAAAATACAGTGGGTTACAATGATTTTATACCGGCATGGAACGCGGCTCAGCCAATCACATTTAAGGATGGGAAGCACCCGTTTTATAAGTCAGTGTTGGTGGTGGTGATGGTGATGCAGATGGTGATGATGACAGTGTTGGTTGTGATGCAGCTGTCAATGTTGTTTAAGCTGTTTCAATTATTTTTTTCTGTTCCGTCTATTTTTAGTCATGTTTTTTCTGTTTCTGTATCTTTGCATTTTTTCGGCGAGTTCTCTCCTTCCCATATCCTTATTGTGTTTAATTGCCTTGTTTTTAGTCATTCCCATCTCTGCTATCTCTGTCGTCCCTTTTCACCTGTCTTGGGTTTCCATAATCACTTCCCCTGTTATTTAAGCTTTCTGTTTTCTCCCTAAGTTTGTCTCAGTCCTAGTCCTGTTGCTTACAAGCCTTTTTTGTGTTATGGTTCAGATCACGAATCAAGCGCAAAGTCAGATGAATAATTCAACTGGTAGTTTGTTGACCACAATATGGTACAGATTGGGGACAGAACCCCTGATGATGAACTGGAAATGAAACCCCATCTAATGATATTCAGTTCAGCACAGATCGATGGCCTCATGCAAGAGGGCTGTAAGTGGCACTTATCAAATTTTACAGGAGAGCCAAAAACTGCCACACCACCACCTGTTAGCTATATGCTGAACTATCCATGATAGAAGTATAGTACTTGGTAACCTATTTGAATGCCTACTAGACATTTTCATAATTCTTCATAATCTGGGAGATAATTAGCAATAGCCTGGGCAAAGATGACCATTTCGATCTCAGCTGCACCAATATTAAAAAGGCATTTTAACCCCTTTAGGATAGGAATTGAGACTCCAGACTTGGACAGCAGATGGGCTAGTCTCAGTTATTCCAAAACAACCAAAAAAGTCATTTTTGACCGAAGTGTCACTTACGTCCTTCTTGCATGAGGCCATCGAGATGTAACAGGTAAAGCTGGGCTTCCGGGATGCAGCCAGATGTTGTACAGACTTCGCCAGCTGAACTGCTTCAGAGGAGGTTGCTTAAGAGGAACACAGTCCTAGTCCTGGACCTGGATCAGGGTTTGAAGCTTATCCCTGACAAACTGGATTAGGTGAAAAAACTGTGATGGGTTAATAAGAACACGGTTCCAGTACTGGACCCTGATTAGGATTGGAAGCATGTTCTTCATAACAGAATGGGGGAACTGGCTTTAGCTGGGTTAACTTGAAATCGGCCCCAATCCTGGACCCTAATTAGGATTAGAAGCTGGTTCAAATTAACTAAATGACAATAAAGACTTCTTAGAGAAAAGGCAGTCACTAAAGTACTTGTTGCATTAGACGAAGACAACAAACTTTTACTATCACACATTGACTAGAATCTTAGTACAAATGCGACTTTTCAATCCAGCAACTTAATAAAGCAGAGGGCTTAAATACCTGTCACACACTCATAAGGAGACAACTGTGTGATGAGATTCAACCGGGCGGGTGAAGACGCACAAGATGCAAACCAATCACAAAAAAACATACACCTAACAGACACTCAAACTGCTGAAGAGATATAATTCCCATGAGGGGTGTACCGCTTCTGAGTCTTAATTTCCTGGGCATCAATGTTCTTTGTTATGGTTTACAACTTTGGATTGCCCTCTGCGTCTGTTTACTTTTGGCTACAACTTTGGTTGATCACTGGTGTTTAATTCTGCCTCCATTCTTGTACTGCATCCAGCCCAACAGGTTTCTGGATTCCTGTCTGTTATACAACAACAATTATTCCCCGGTGATTCTGTACTGCAGTCTTACCTCTGGTTTTTGACCTGGACTGTCTGACCTTGTAATATGCTTCAATGAACTGTGTGAAATGTTTGCTGCTGTCTATGCCAGAGTTCCCAGCCCCATCCTCTCAGCAGGTGGTGATGAGTACAGTTTTAGTGGTGTTGGCAATGCATGTGGTGACGGTAATGATGTCACTGACAACCACACTGTTATAAATTGAATGAATTCAATAGTTAAATTAACGCATTGTCTCCTTGTTGTTTCAACTGTAAGTAGATTCCTGCACGCATTTAACTGCGGTTTGCACTTAACATGCACGGAACCTCTGTTATAAATTGATTGTAAAATTACAGTTAAAATAACTGGCAAAAAAAGGTGCCAGTTAAAATAACTTGCAAAAAAGGTGCCAGTTTATAACAGTGCACAGTGTTAATGACATTGGTGCTCTGTTTGTTCCAGGTACTGAACGAGGCCGTGGGGGCGATGATGTACCACACTATAACTCTGACCCGAGAGGATCTGGAAAAATTCAAGGCCTTGAGAATCATCATTCGCATTGGCTGTGGCTATGACAACATTGACATCAAGGCTGCTGGTGATCTGGGTACTGGACGACAATCTCTCTCTCTCTCTCTCTCTCTCTCTCTCTGCTGTCATTCCCTTGCCGTGCATAGAATAGCAGGGGCACTGTGCGTCAGCACGTGTATTGGCATGGGTGGGTACAGGACATTTGTTTTTTTTTTTTTTGATGTTGATGCTTTGTAGTGTGTAACTTTTTATTGGTATTATGTGACTGCTGATGCCAGCACGATATTTTTATTTCTTCCATCTTTCCGGGCAAACAAGCAATTGTTGCTGAGTGTACCAATTTGGCAAAATAAATAAATAACAAATCTGCAAACAACCTGCTCAGGTAATGCTGAAAGGCAACCTTCATCCTGATCAGTACATATTGGCTTGCAGAAAAGTCATTAAAGTGTCATTAAAGATGATTGGCCAGATTCTTGTTCTTTACTTTGGCAGGATGTGTGAGGTTAACCAATTTTTGTTGGTGAGGGAAATTAACTGACATTGAATTAATGAAAAAAAAAAACCATCCATGTCATAGCAAGTCCCTGGATCATAGATTAAATTGCATTTAATTTACTTGATCGGATATTCCCAGCTTATGCACTCCCTGGTTCCTGAGCATTTACCACAGGCATGTCCTCTATCGCATACACACTTACGTGAAGCCTAGTATACACACTCATTTCCTGTGCAGGATTTATGTTTGTGGAACAGAAGGCACATTTAGCCAGTGGTGAAAAAAAGCTTTGGTCTCCAGCCTGCAAATTATCTGTTGGGAGCTGCCACACTAACAAATGGGGATTTTTCATTTTTCTTTTGTGTGGATCCCGATTCATCTTGGATCATTGTTAATTATATGACTCACTGAGCACCAAAGTGAGAGGACAGCCACTGCTGTCAGGGTGCTGGCTTTCAGTCTGCTATCATTCGTGTAGTTTTAGTACTCAGGAATCATCAATAACAAGCCCATCAATTTTCCTTGAATTTATATTGATAAAATAGCCTTCCAACTTTTTTTTTTGCAATTTAGCACCATCAGCATCATGTGACCAGAAGAATATTACTATATTTCTTGGCATAAAAACCTACCTTTGGTATAATGTTGCTCAACTCCAGCATCAAATTTGCAAACCCCTGTTCTAAACCCATCACTTTCACATGCACACACATACACACACTAACACACACACACACACACACACACATACATACCAGATTTGTCTGCAGCAAAGTAATGGCCTTGGTTATCAGAGGTTTTAAAATTTTGGCCAATGATAAAGGTTTGCCAAATTTATAGTCTGTTGTGTTGCTGCTAGTTATGTCGGGTGTGCAATCTTACTTTCAAATGTTCCCTCAGAGTGGGCAGGACAGCCCCTCAAAGCAGATAGTTCTTTTACAACATATAAGCAACACGTAACACAACACTGTGGCAAATTTTCCTCTATCGCTTTTGAACACAAAGTGCCGCTGCAATTGCCCAGCAGTGAATGCGGTTTGAAGTTGTTTTTCATATTCCAATCCTGTTCGGCCACACTTCCTAGAATAGGCTACAGTGATTTTGTGGAGGGCTGCATGCCAGGAGCGTGTCTCCTGCTCAGAGGCATCCTAGGCTCTGGCTCGGGAGACTCCTGGGCATCTGTCGGGGGCCACGGGCGAGTCTCCACCCCTGGACAGAGCTGCAGAGCGGCAGGGATTTGGTGGCTTCTGGCAGGGCTTTGTAGGGGAACAGTGGGCAGGTGGCTTTCAGCAGGTGCTCTGGCTTGCATATCAGGCATGCTTACATAGGAGCCACCGGCTCCGCCGAGCACTGATTTGAGCACTGCTGGCCAGCTGTAGCTTCTAACAAGCGGAGGGGAAAGAATTTTTCATTTATTTACTTTTTAAAAATCCATCTGTCCACCAGGGGGCACACTTGCCCACATTCTCCACCATTGTGGTGCCGTACTTGGGCTGGTTACAAAACAAGACAAACAAACATAAAAAATGCAAAAGGGCTGCCGACAAAATAATTGCCCAATGGTCGTCTATTGAATCAAAAACACATCTGGAAAACAAACCGCTGAGAGTTTGTGAAGCTCCTAAAATTTTGAAATTATCCAATTTTGTCGAACAAAATATGAGTTGCACACCTTCGATCTATGTAGAAAGCATTTACCAAAGCTTGTTGAGTTCTGTCCAGTAGTTTTTGAGGAGAAGCAGATGAAAAAGATCCCGTATGAATGGTTAGACATGCGGACTGACAAGGGTAACTCTATATGCCCCTGCTATATACGGTGGGGCGTAAAAATGCAAAAAGGGGTTTGCAAACAATAACGCATGCGGATTCCAAAACTGACTCTAAGTGAGCAATATCCAGCCCAGGTTGAAAGTATTATTAACAAAGATATTAAGCGTGTTTATCTTACCAGTCTTAGCTGATCGCGTGTACTTGAAGCAGTTAAATTGTGCTTATAATGGTATTACTCTCCATAGGGATCGCTGTGTGCAACATTCCCTCGGCTGCAGTAGAGGAAACCGCTGACTCCACCCTTTGCCACATCCTTAATCTGTACCGCCGGAACAGCTGGCTGTACCAGGCCCTCCGGGACGGCTCTCGCGTGCAGAGTGTGGAGCAGATCCGGGAGGTGGCGTCTGGCGCCGCTCGGATCCGGGGAGAGACGCTGGGGCTCATTGGCTTCGGTGAGGAAAAACAGTTCAAACTCACAGGCATGCATCTGTGCGTGCGCATGCCCAAATGCACATGTATTCATACACTATCAGTCAAAAGTTTGGGTTCACTAAAACTCTGTTTTTTAAGAATATTTCATTTATTTGTTTGTGTATTTGACAGGGACAGTGTACAGCTTCTTAGTTGCACCAGAGTAAGCTATAAGATTGTTCTCATCTGTAGTCCCTGGGCAGGAAATAGAAACCAACATCCACTTTTAAGAAAATTAACACTGTAGTTTAAATAACACAATTGCAAGACTGTACATTATCAATATACAAGCGTATAACCACAACATCAGAAGCAACAACAAAAAAAAAAAAAAAAAGACTTCACAAAATGAAGACACCAAAATATTAAGTGTTTGCTTTTAATAAATCATGGGTGCATGATCAGGATTTCAGCAATGATTTTATCTTGAATTTCAAATCAGAAGGGCTATGGCATGTTCTTATACAACTCGGTTCTGGCACCAAAAGTGTGTTGCGCTACAGAGATGGCTGATGTATTCATGCTCTACCATTCAAAAGTTTGGAGTCACTGAAACTTTTTGCTTTTGAAGGACACTGATGCTTTCATTCACTGAGGCAATGAGAAATCGGTCAAGAATATTTAGATAACATTTGTGTTCATGTTTAAGTGCGATTCTGTTTGCTTGGTGGTTCTCGGTGTGTATGTGCAGGTGTGAGTCTGCTTGCTGAGTCATTCTCTATTGTACAGTATGTGCAGGTGTGATTCAGCTTGCTGAGTTGTTCTCTGTGTGTTGGTGCTGGTGTGATTCGGCTCACTGAGTCATTCTCTTTATATATTTATCGACTCCAAACAGGCACAAAGTGCCCACACTAGCGGGTCGACAACAACAATAACATACACATACACTTAACGCAAAATCAATACAAAGAGAAATCACCCAGAAGATCTGCTAAAAATCGCCTTACGGACTAAAAATGTAAATGTTTTCATGTTATGAGTAAAAATATCAAGCTCTGGAGCATATTACTTAGACTATTAAAGTAGCTCTGAATTCAGATAAAAGGACTAAATTTTCTTACATTCATTTTGGATACAGGGGGATTAAAAGTAGGCATGGACCTCAGCACCCGTTTTGGAGCACTAAAACATATTTGAGAAGTAATATTAGAACAGTTGTGCAGACTATGAACAGATTTATACAAAAACATGATATCCAGGTACTTTCTTCAAGCTATAAGAGCTCTTTTTGTATGTGTACGGGTGATTTAGCTTGCTGAGTCGTTCCCTCTGTGTATGTGCAGGTGTGATTCAGCTTGCTGAGTCATTCTTTGTGTGCACTGCATTTATTTGTGTGATTCAGCTCGCTGAGTTGTTCTGTGTGTGTGTGTGTGTGTGTGCTGGTGTGAATCAGCTCGCTGAGTCGTTCTCTGTGTGTATATGCAGGTGTGATTCTGCTTGTTGAGTCTTTCTCTGTGTGTATGAGCAGGTGTAAATCCGTGCTATGAGCTGCTCTCCGTTCACGCAGGTCGTTCAGGACAAGCGGTGGCTGTGCGGGCCAAGGCGTTCGGCTTCAACGTGATCTTCTACGACCCGTACTTGCAGGACGGGATGGAGCGGTCGCTGGGGGTGCAGCGGATCTACACGCTGCAGGATCTCCTCTACCAAGCGACTGCGTGTCCTTACACTGCAACCTGAACGAGCACAACCACCACCTGATCAATGACTTCACCATCAAACAGGTCCGGCGCGCCTCTGCTTTCATTGCCACCATAACACTGCCACTGCTAGACTTCAGTTCCAACGGATAAAAACCTGTTCGCTGGCACTCACAGGACCCTAGATCTCCCTCAGTCTGAATAAGCATGCTCTCTTACTGATTTCCCCAGGGGAGCTCAGCTGCAGGGTCACAACTTTTTCATTTTCAATTCAAGGTAACTTCAATCTCTCCTTTGAATATATGAGGTGCAGCCATTTCCCTGAGGAACACGGTCCACTTTTATTTATCCTCATGGTAAATATTAGCAGTCCACTTTCTCTTCCAAAATTGAAGGTTCTCTATGGTTTTGACTCTTCTCTACCAAAGGGCCTGTCACCCATAGTGCAGAATGAAAAATTTTAAAAAGTCCAGGCAGTGCAAGGGTTGACCATGAACAGGATTTAATCTATTGTCAAGATTAAGGGATTACTTTCATCCGAGCACTTCTATTTCATTTCTCATCTATCTGATTCATTTTGGCGCTCAATCCACCTCCTATTCCCCTTTATATTTTTGGCAGCTTTGAATATTTTAGCAATTTTAAACTGAAGCCTCCTGTCAGCAGAACATAAAGGTTTGATCACATTGCAGTTAAAACTGCCTCCTCTTCGTTACATATCACAGGTGTCAAGTATCCCTACGAGATGACCTCTGTTGACCTATGGTCAGTCTACGATCACCACTCTGGGCCATTTTTGATGTGCTTTGCCTGTCTTGTTTACTGTAACATAAGCTGGTTTTCGTGAGATTAATAATTATATTGCTCGAACTGGCACATTAAGCTTTGCCAGTGTGATTAAACAAAATGGCTATAATATTATAAAATTGAGTTGCCATGGAGATGCTTATTTTCCAGTTTCGCCAGATTTAGCTCTTCCTTTACCTGTCCCACCCTCTCCTTGCTGTTCCTCCACTCAGATGCGACAGGGGGCGTTCCTGGTGAACTGCGCGCGGGGCGGGCTGGTGGATGAGAAGGCGCTGGCCCAGGCTCTGAAGGAGGGGCGGATACGTGGGGCAGCTCTGGACGTCCACGAATCAGAGCCTTTCAGGTGGGGAGTGGGGGAGTGAGCAACCACAGTATGTCAGTGGTGTCATGTCAGTAAAACACCGATTAATTTATTAGCATGGTTAGTTTTATCCGTTTATGTATATGTAGGATGCTTCAAGGTTGACCTTCACTGTCTTTCATTAAATACTAGATTCTTTTTTTGCTCTTGTTGGTCAATTAATAAAAAACCAAGAATGTCGTCCCGATGAAGAAGCAGACTCTGATTTTTTGTAGCAAAAAGTTTATTACACAGCCGGCCGTGGGAACAAAAGCATGATGCAGAGTTCAGAATTCATTAATTTCATAAGAAACTTTATACAGGTAAAAGTAGACATTTGCATATGATTTTCCTTCATGTTATCAGAAGTTGTTGCTGATTGGTCCTGGGGTTTTATACATAGATAAAAGGGATGCTCTACAATTGGGCCTCACCGAAATCTCTCAACTTAATTGGTTCAATAAACTCCCAGTCCTTGGAAGTGAGGTGATATGTGATATGTCCTGTCGGACCCGACCGCCTCTCTTTATCTCCTAATACACATTCAACTCCGTTTGATCAAACAGTCTGGTTCAGCTCATCTTGCCAATACCCAAAAATCCTGTCTCCTGACACTGAACAATTTTTACTTCTAGTACATTTGTTGTACATTTTTTGAGCATTTCTGCCTTCCTGTTAATGCAGTCTGCATGATCTGGCTTTATAAAAGCCCCAGTGCACATGCTTTCGTGCCATAAGAAAAGATTTCCTACCTCAAACATAGTCACCAATATGAAATGGCATCTCGTACCGTTAATTGAAGAACCTGGTGCTAAAAGTACTTAAGTCACAAAATGTTCATTTTGAGGAAATTTTAAAAATCGACTTGGGTAACTAAAAGAGATGGTTTCCCATCCTTTCCCCACAGTGTGTGAAAATGTGACTTCAGTACTTTTAGCACAAGGCTCTTCAATTAATTCTTATGTAAATCTGTGGAGCCAGTAAGTGGGTGATTCCGCTAGTTCTGTACTGTGAGGGCGTCAAAGGAAATACACTGAGCCTTGCATAATATCACCTCAAGAATAGTGTTGGCACCCTTCATGAAAGCAAAATGACAAACATGCGATGCGTCTGTTGTACAACCCCAATTCCGAAATAGTTGGGACAAAAATTGTGAATAAAATCAAAACGCAATGACTTTCAAATCACACCAGCCAGTATTTTATTCACAACAGAACAGAGATAACATAGCAAATATTGAAACTGAGAAATTTTACAATTTTATTCACAAAATGAGCTCATTTCAAATTTGATGGCTGCTACAGGTCTCAAAAAAGTTGGGACAGGGGCCTGTTTACCATGGTGGAGCATCCCTTCTTCTTTTTAACACAGAGTGGAGGCGTCTGGGCATTGAGGAGACAAGTTTCTTGGGTTTAGCCATTGGAATTTGATCCCACACTTGTTTAATATAGGCTTCTGGCTGCTGGAGAGTTTTGGGTCTCCTTTGATGGACTTTTCATTTAATTATGTGCCAAATGTTCTCAATCGGTGAAAGATCAGGACTGCAGACAGGCCAGTTCAGGACACGGACTCTTCTACTATGAAGCCATGCTGTTGTAATAGCTGCAGTATGTGGTTTTGCATTGTCCTGCTGAAATACACAAGGCCTTCCCTGGAATAGATGTTGTCTGGAGGAGAGTATATGTTGCTCTAAAACCTTTATATACCTTTCAGCATTCATGGTGTTTTTTAAAACATGCAAGTGTCCCACACCATATGCACTAATGCATCCCCATACCATCAGAGATGCTGGCTTTTGAACTGAACGCTGATAACAGGAGGGGTGGTCTTTCTCCTCGTTAGCCCGGAGGGCACGACGCCCATGATTTCCAACAAGAATGTCAAATTTGGACTCGTCTGACCACAGGACACTTTCCCACTTTGCTACAGTCCATTTTAAATGAGCCTTGGCCCACAGAACACGGCGGTGCTTCTGGATCATGCTCAGCAATGGCCTCCTTTTTGCATGATAGAGTTTTAGGTGGCATCTGTGGATGGCACGGCGGACTGTGTTTACAGACAGTGGTTTCTTGAAGTATTCCTGGGCCCATTTAGTAATGTCAATGACAGAATCATGCGGTGAGTGATGCAGTGGCGTCTGAGGGCCGAAGATCACGGGCATCCAGTAAAGGTCTTGCCTTGTCCCTTAGGCACAGAGATTTTTCCAGTTTCTCTGAATCTTTTGATGATGTTATGCACTGTCGATGATGAGACCTTCAAAGCCTTTGCAATTTGATGTTGAGGAACATTGTTTTTAAAGTATTCCACAATTTTTTTACGCAAGCCTTCACAGGTTGGAGAGCCTCTGGCCATCTTTACTTCTGAGAACTCAGCCTCTCTTAGACATCCCTTTTATAACCAATCATGTTACACACCTGATGCCAGTTAACTTAATTACTTGCTAAATGTTCTTTCAGCTGATTCTCTTATATATTGTTTTTCCAGCCCTTTTTTGCCTGTGTCCCAACTTTTTTGAGACCTGTTGCAACCAGAAAATTTGAAATAAGCTCATTTTGTGGATTTACAATTTACACTTTGTCCCAACTATTTTGGAATTGGGGTTGTATGACGCTTTCCACCGATGCAGATGAGTGCAAAACTTCACTTTCTGTCGCTTGCTGGCTTTTTATACCCACCATATCACTGAGACACCACAAAACAAATAGCTGGGGGGAGAAACAGCCCCACATACAATCAGGCAGTCTCTAGTAGGTGTCGGTTTAATTCAACCGTCGGATTCAAGAAAATGCCAAATATCTGTCTGACCTTTCACCCCTCATCTGCCTTCATCTGTTGCTCACTGTATCTCTCCTCCCTTTTATTACCCCTCTATGCCGACGCCTCTCTTTCGGGACTCCTGCACTGGCCCAGCTTTTCCCAGGGGCCCCTGAAAGAGGCTCCGAATCTGATCTGCACGCCCCACACAGCCTGGTACAGCGAGCAGGCCTCTTTAGAGATGAGGGAGGCTGCTGCCACAGAGATTCGCAGGGCCATTACAGGTGGGTTCCCTCAAGCTCCACCCCTCAAAAATCAAAATTTTCAAGTATTTCTGTGTTTCTGTGGAGTGAACTTTCATCAGAATTAATTGGTGATATAAGGAAGACTAATCACTTCCATTTCCCCCAAAGAAGAAGACTTAAATTGTCAGATGACCTGTAGGTTCTATTATTGAACATTGGCATAGATGAAAAAGACACGGCAGATTCATACTTCTTAATTAATTAAAAGATGACTACCAGTCATATAAAATGGGTAGGGTTTCTCATTTAAGGGTCCTTTAGATTGTAAAATAGAAAACAAGCAAATTCATTCTTCAAAATTTTTTGATGAAGAGTGCCGTTAACCTCTACCAACCTTTCCCCAGTCTGCTATGAATATTCAGTTATAAATAAATAAATAAATAAATAGACTTTATTTCATGCCATTACACACATATGGAAAAAAAAAAACATACAAGTAGAAAACATTACAAGAAAAAATAACGAAAAAAGAGAGAGATTACATATCGGGCAGCAAGAGAATTTCCTGCCACTGCCTGAGGGCAATCCGGGTCTGCTCTGAGTACAGCATATTTAACACGTTGCCTCGCGTAGCTAAACTCATATCAAAGTTACCAAAGCCTTTCCTACATAAGGCAGAGGCAAGATCGGATAAACATTTTAAAGAGCTAAAACCAAACAAATTACCGAGCAAAAAGTTGCTGGTCAAGCACAGTCTCAAATAGAAATTGATTTTTCTCCAAAGCAAAAAGGTAATCAAAAGTGAGAAAATTAAAATCATGACACACTAAATTGTTATGCAGAAACCGTGGAACGTCAACACATCTTTTAACAATATCATGATGCAAAACAGCTAATGTATGAATACTGCCAGTGCCTGATGACAAATACCATAATTCGCAACCATACAAATTCAGACAGAAAGACCTAAACAGGGTCGTCTTTACGGCACCAGAGGTGTTACGGAATTTGTGAAGAATGATGTTGCCTTGTTTGAAAACATTCTTGCGGACTCGGTCAACATCAATCTTATCAGCCAAATCAGGCACAAAAACATGACCTAGATACTTGAAACTATCAACAAACCGAAGCACGTTTTCACCCAACATAATACGGGGTAGAGTGTCATTGTCTAAACAAGTAGCATGACAATGTCGAGACTGAAAAAGCATGCAGACCGTTTTCTTTATATTAAACAGGACGTAATGCAAAACTGCTTCAACGACACAAGCCTCAATTAAAGCATGCAGTCCTCCGCAAGTCAGGGAAAAAACAACTATATCGTCAGCATATGCAATAATATTGTACAGAATACTCCGAATCAGACAGCCGTCTCGAACTGTTCCGGCAGCACATAATACATGACTAATGTAAACGATAAAAAAGTGTGGAGATAGCATACCGCCCTGTCTAACACTATTGGAAACGACAAAGAAAGGCGATTGACATTTATTCCACCTGACAGACATGCATTGCTTTGGATACCAGTTGATCAATAATGTAAGTTAGTTACATTACATTTAACATTGGTTCCCTATGAGGTAAAAAAAACTGTTCAGAAATTGACTCCTGGCTGACAGAATAGGAAAAAACAGGCATATTATATCTTACAGAGTTCATGAGTCGTAAATGCACATGTCACTGTCCATGTAATCAGACCCTTTTGCTCCTGGTAACTTTGAGCTTCACCTGATCATTTTGTCATGATTTTGATTCATATTGTGCACTTTTTCATGACGCAGGTCGCATCCCTGACAGCCTGAGAAACTGTGTCAACAAGGACTTCTTTGTTGCTGCAGCATCCTGGGCTGTAATTGACCAGCAAGTACATTCTGAGGTTAATGGCACCCCCTACAGGTCAGTAATGGATAGATAGAAGGGAACTTGGTTTTTTGCAATCTTAGTTTAGTGCTGGTCAGTTTCTCAATTACTCATGAGGGCAGCGACAGAGTTCATTCAAGATTGCAACTCAAATTTCATAGAAACATTAAATGGACTCTTTGATTGGAATAATTTTGAAAAAAAAAATCAATTAGCATAAAACATGAGTTTGTATTGTTTGGCCACTATATCTGCATTTTATTTTCTCTTTTCTCAGCCTGTTAATGGCTTTCTTGACTTTCATTGGCACAGCTGTGGTCTGCTTATTAGAAAACTCCAATAATAGACTTGGAATGCGCTCAAAAGTGGCCAGCCTCACTACAAAATATTTGTTCCCCGCAGTGATAAATCTATCAGCTTTCTTAGCTCACTGATGCTGTGGTGTGCCAAACATGTTTTAGTAGCTGTTGCACTAAGTGCTCATTAGACCGGAAACCTGGAGTGTGATCACTGAGCAGTGTGAGCATTTGATCCCCCAGCTCTAAGGCTTATCGAGAAGAAGAGGGAGATGGTGAGACCTCTCAAACTCTTAATCCTTCGAACCCTGTATTATATGAAGTGGTTGTGACCCCCCTCCTATACCAAAACACAACTTACTGTGATAGGTAAACCACCTAATTGTGAACAAGGTCACATGACAACCAAAAGACATGTGATCAAAGTCACATATTTAGAGGCCGGTTCCCCAGCATTTCAGGTTATTGCATGTTCTCTATGCGGCTGCTTAACTGGCCCAAAGAGTTCAAAGGGGTTAAAGCTCATTCTCACTGTAGTGATGCCCCTGCAATGTCACTGAGTCCGAATGATGCTATTTGGTATCATCGACATACCTGACAGAGTGGTTTGTTACTGCTTGTTCAAATCAAATGGTCATATTTTGCCCCCAAAATCTGGGTAATTTGAGGGAATATGAATTGGAAGCCAACTGGATCACGAGCCTGCATCAATTCCAGAATTACGGCAGGTAAATCCATGAAATAAAATGAAAATCCCAGTTCTGGCATACCCCATTGTGATCTGGGATACTCAACTTTGAGTGCTTTATCTGAAAATTGCACTTTGCAAGCTTTTAGTCTGCCATAAGAAAAAAACTGCTTTGTCCCCTTGAGCTGTCGAGAAACCAGGTAAGAAAAAACATGAGGAGTGACTAGAGCGAACTTGGTGTAATCGAGTATGCAAAAACAGGGACTCTACCCTTATTTTGCAGATGAATGTAATCTAATTCCTGGTGTGACACAAGCCTCAGTAACCACAGACTGCAGCTTGGGCTTTTAAATGATCAGACTCACATTTTTTTTCAAATTAAGAGCAAAAAAGTGCTTTTCTCTTTATTTTATGTACAACGTTGTATTTATATTTGTTTATTTTGATAGCCAAAAAGCATAGCCTCACTGCCTCATTGCTTCAGCACTTAATAATTATGAAAGTGTGTGACCAACAGGTGTCTGGGGCCCTTTGAGATTAGAAAATGTTATGGAATGGTATTGCTAATGTGCATCAATTGGAAATTACATATTTTTTACAGATTACCTTCACCTTATGTTCATGGCAGTAAATGACTTATTAATAACTTATAAAAAAGTTTTTACATCATTTGGAATGTTGTAACATTCAACTTTGCTTCTTATGTTCATGCCTTGGCATCTGAAGACATCTTAATGAAAAACAAAAATATTTTCACCTCATTTATAATAATAATAATAATAATAATAATAATAATACTAATGTAAGAATTCAACTGAAAGCTTTGTCTTGAGTTTCTCTGCCATTGCTCCTGCTGATGATGACAAAAACATGTTTTAACCTCATTTAACATTGTCTAAGTAATGTCATAACATTTTCACCAAAACATAACCACAACATAAAATGAGTCACTTCCCTTACTGGTCACATCACATTCCCAAAAAAATGGGTAAGAGGACAAAAGTTAGCAAGATCAGCACAACGTGCCTTTTTAGAAGAACCTATTTGGCTTTGCTCTAAAAGAGTCATTGCATATGTACATTTCAGTAAATAATTCGCAGCTATAAAGGTGAGTTTCCAAACAAATGCACATTGCTGCATTAATTCTCAAGTAGAATAGCAAGAATTTAAACATTTGACAATTGTTATGATGACTTGGTTGTATACATCCCTGTCAATTAACCAATGCAGGTTGTTAAGTCAGTTGTGTCATATCACTGACAGTGGATAGTATAATTACAAAAGAATGCCCTTGACATGAATGGGCATAACACGTTATGACAGGAATTTTGTCATGTGAAGAAAATATTGTGACATAATGATCACTTTTTAACAAAGTGCTACCAAGGTTTCTTATATTTTCAAATAAACTCTGACTAAAGGGACCTGAACTTAATGATATATCACCAAATACTATTTCTATGAATGATAATGCTGAATGACAGAAGTCAAATATGTTTTTAGTCCCGTGAATGATGGGGATGAGATTACATTTGCACAAGCTGTGCTTTGGAACCACACATTACTAGGCAGGGAAGTCAGCCAGTGGACTCTGGCTCAGTCAACATTATGTATCACGACTCGGAGCCCATTCATGCTCAACATTAGAACCTTAACCCCATAAAACCTCTGGACCCATAAATTACATGGGTCCATCAATTGCAGCTGTTTTCAAACTTGTGAAGCTTCCATAATATGATCTGCTTAATGACGGGGAAGTGTGTATAAATGACAAGATCTAAATATTTTCGGTTTGATGTAATGCTGTGGCCGTAAACACATTTTGAATATTTTTTGAATATTTCTCTTAACCCTCTCCAGCCCAATTTATAATTTTGAGATATGAAAAATCTTTCATTCATGGAGAATAGTTCTCATACACTAAAATAACTAACAGCATTGGTCAGAATTAGATAGAATTTTGAAAGAATTTTGAGGTTGTTGCATATTATCATTTATAGTTTATTATCTACAAGCATTACTTTTTCATTCTACGCAACTATTTTTTCGATCTTAATAAAATATCCGCGATACTTACCTCAAAAATGCAGAGCTACTCTCAACAAACTTTGGTTCTTACGGAAGCTTCCATTTTGCAATGAGATAGTGGTGACTTCTTGTGGCTGCAGGTGGAACTAACATTTTATTTTTGCAATACTGAGCTGGAAGGTTAACTTTATCAAACCATTTCCCATGTGGTCTTTATATTTTATAATCAGTCATAAATTGATTTATTGTTGCAAATTTGCAACATGAACCTGGAGAGGGTTAATTTAAGTGTGATGTGGCTTCAGTGCAGCACTGCAGCCAGGAGATACAGAATGTTTGTTAAATTGTCCAACAATATAGAAAAACCGATTTTCTGATGCTAAACTCACTTAAGGGAAAACTTAAGTGAAAAATTCAGAGTTTAAGGGGTTAACAGGGTGGCCTTCCAGGCAAATCCAAGACTTCTGCTCTTTACTTAGATCTGATGTCACTCTTGCTGCACAGGTACCCGTCCGACCTGCCGGGCATTAGTCCAGGTGGCATGCCGGGGACAGTGGAAGGTGTTGTTCCAGGAGGAGCGCCGATCGCCCACACCCAACCCTCTGGCACAAACCCATGCCAGGCCCCATCGCCCAACCTACCGTCCAAACACAGTGATGCCAGAGAACACCAGGCAGGGCACTAGCATTAAGCTCAACCTGGGATTAGAGACAGCGCAATCTTCTGCTCAGAGACACTGCACATTCCATACTAACTCACAACAGTTCCTTTTTGATTTTTCTCAAGCCCTCAACCGAAGCTTATCTCAAGGTCAACACTCGGCATAAACTCAGAGCTTCAGGCTCTTGACCAGCTCATGTATTTCCAGTTAAAGTGAATCTATGTTTTTGCTTATCTTGCTTTTTATCTCAAAACCAACATTTTTTCTTTTGTTCTATAATGGGGAAAAATATGGAAATAAAAAATTAATTATATTTATCAGACTGGAAAAGGAAGTCCAGATTTCCCGAAGCAGGAGAAATGTGCCGCACAGACTGTGACTCACAAAACTATATCGAGAAATCTTTCTGTGTGCTCGATGAATAATGAGAGGTTCCATGTTGAATAATCCAACAATCAGCATTTCATTTTGTTCAGGAATCATGGAGTGACTATCAGAGTAACATTTCTTGGCAGTATCTGCCATTTGATGGGTGCTTTAACTGAATTGCAAAATGTATGAATTTTGTATTATAAATTTTTCAAACAGTCCTATATTTCTTATGGCAGTTTAACTGACCTTATCTGTGGGTCTGACTCTTCCCTTCAGATACTGTGACATACAGTGGTTTTATGGTTCTCTGCATAAAAAAATCAGAATTGCCTGGACTAGAAAGGTTGCTATTGCAGTTAATTTCCAAATTGACCCTGAATTTTTTTTTCTCCATAATATGATCTGAGAATGCAAAGAAATATGGTAAAAAATATTTTCTTTTCTCCCCATATCATTCCTCCCTCGTGGTATTTTTATGAAACAAACATCCAAGGTTTCTTATATTTAAGGTTTCGCAGCTTTGTGATATTTGTCTTGTTAAACTAATAAAACCAGTGTCTTAAATGGACCCTTTTTTGTAGTCACAATGGAAGCCCATTCAAGCTCTGGGGGGCAGGGGTGTTCATTGGTTCATTGTGTACTCTCTGAGTAATTGCAAAATCAAAGTACTTTGCACGTCCCAAAAAATAGCAAGAGGAGACCGTCAGAATTTTGTTTGGTTTATCGCATATTTGTGTTTGTTTCTTGTATAAGGCGAACATTAGCATTCATTGCTGTTCAAATGAAAATAAACTTCTTAAATTGTATTATGTTGATGTCCGTGTCTTTATGTATTTTTTTATTATTACCCCGCCCCACCCGAAGGGTGAGGGCAAGGGGTATTGTGGGGTATTGTTTTTAGTTCGGTTTGTTTCTGTGTTTGTGCGTTTGTTTCTGTGTTTGTTTGTTAACACTCTAGCAGCAAAACTAACGGGCACATTCATCCCAAATTCGGTTTAGGGATTGCCACTGACCCAGAATAGATCCCTATTGAATTTCGTACAAGTAGGTGAAAGTATGTGCGAGGGGCAGGGTTTGTTGTGCCTGGCACCACTCGTTATTATTTAACTCTGAGGTCTAATATTGTAGTGCACATTTATTGTCTCTTTTATTCCTGCTGAGTGGAACGATGTGGGTCCGATCTCAGCCTGGGGCTTTTCTGTGTTTGGAGTTTGCATGTTCACCCCGAGTTTGCATGGGTTTCCTTTGGGTATTTCAGTTTCCTCCCATAGTCCAAAGATATGAATGTCAGGTAACTTGGAGACTCTAAAATGCCGACAAGTGTGTGAGTATGTGGTTTAAAGCTAAGCCTTCTCTATTGACTGTAAAGGATTTTAAAAGAGTGTAATGCTTGCTATCACCATTCAGGGGTGGTTCTGGTGTAATATGGTCATTTAACATGACCAGTGGTGGAATAAATCATTACCTGTGTATGAATATGGAAAACCTAACAGCTCCTCAAAAGTGTGGACAAAACGTGTTGATCGTCATGTAGTGGCTGGCTGCAGTAAACGTTATAACCCTGCCGTATCCGTGTTAGTGGCTGGGACATGAGCCACACTAAAAAGTTAAACTACATGTCAAATACATTTTTTTCTGAAGATAGTTTGTTTCATTTTAAAGCTGCAGTAAGTGATTTTTTTTTTGTTTTTAAAAAAGTGTTAAATAGCTCCACATTCCGAAAGAGATCATTGATTTAGAGTATCTGGTCCATAACACAGGTCTCTCAGTCACTGTCTTCTGCAATAAAGCAATATATAAAATTCTGGAGTCACCCACTGCCTCTATCCAATTTGGTGAGAGAACGTCATAAAGAGTCGGTCCTCTCTGCTTGTGAACACACAGAGCTGAGTCTGTGTTGTTAGTGCGCCATCTGCCGGAAAAATCATTAGAAGAAGAAGAGAAATCTGTGTTGTTGGCAATGGTGGAACAGATGAAGCTTCCGATCCCAGCGCTACGGGAGACGGCGCACACAATTAAACAACCAAAGCACCAAAGGACGGGAGAGGAACAAATAGAATTGAGAAGAAAAAAATGCCAGAAGGTCAAGAGCCATATATATATATATATATATATATATATATATCGGTGCCGCTTTCGATAGGTGAAGAAAACTTAAGGAATCAAAGGGTTTAAAAAGCTATGCACAGCTAGCCTTGCTGCTACTGGACAGGTAAGCTTTGTTTTACTCTGCAGTAGTTATGCAGTTTTATCAGTTTCAGGTAGTCCTGTTGGTGGTTTTTAATCCTGCTAATGTCAGTTTATATTTCTACAGTGATCGTTTGTGGCCGACTACAGCCTGCTTAGCTGTGTAACGATAGCATGTGTGGCTATAGGGCACTAGCTAGCTTTAGCTTATACCTCCAAAAAGCCATTCATGCTGAACTTTCTGCATGGATGTAATGTGTCGTTGGTCCATGTTTTCAGTGTGGCTTTCTCACAACAATCACTGAGAGTGTCTGTTTATATTGTACAAATGTATTTATATTGTAACTGGGTCGCTGTGCTCAATCTCTGCCTCTGTCGAAACCAATGTGCTTTCATGTGTGGCTTGGGGATGGGGGGTAGGGACTGCTGACTTCGGCTTTGGACAAGAAGCTAAGAAAACGACCAAACCAGTTACAGCGGTTTTAAGTAATTCCTACCATGTTGATGTTTGTTCAATTGTTCATTTTTTTGTTCCTGGTAAGTTCTGTTTTATTTAGTTATTTATACCATAAATGGGGTGTGACACCTCATGATTGACAGACATGATTGACAGAATCTCTAGGAGAGGAAGTCACCTTCGGGCTTCTTTCAGGAATTCTTCGGCGCTGGAATCTAACCATTGAGAAGAGATATAATGTTAAAATCACACGTGCATAAATTGCTAGGTCCCAGTACAACTGAATATAACCCACGGTGAAGTCCAACAAAAATTAACGGGATTGTCTTTGCTCTGAACGTGGAATCATGTACTGTTAGCAGTGACACTACTGCTAATGGGAAAAGTCAGTTCACTAACATGCTAGCCTGCTAGTTTAGCAAGATTCTAGAACAGGCCACCGTAACTTTGGTGGGAACAGAAATATATTGTAAAAAATCTCAGAACATAGTGTTGGGTACCGTAAGCAGCAAAGCTATTTCAGCGCAAGGAGCTTTTTTTTATAAGTTAAAAACAGCTAACTAGCTTCCTAGTTAGCAAATTGAGATTCAGTGACAGGCCACTAACTTAGTTTGCTAGCTAGCTAACAAGGTAGTTAGAACTAGTGTTAAAACGCATTATAGCAGGGAGTCCATTTACCCACAGACTCTACCCATTTACCTTATTTTGAAGGATTGTCACAAATTTTGAAGCAAGGTTGTATGAGGCACTTAAACATAGTCAATGTACAAACCCCAATTCCAGTGAAGTTGGGACGTTGTGTAAAACGTGAATAAAAACAGAATGCAATGATAAGAAAATCTCATAAACCCACATTTTATTCAGAATAGAACATAGACAACATATCAGATGTTGAAAGTGAGACATTTTACCATTTCATGAAAAATACTAGCTCATTTTGAATTTGATTGCAGCAACACATCTCAAAAAATGTTTTCTATTGGTGAAAGGTCTGGAGTGCAGACAGATCATTTCAGCACCCGGACTTTTCTACAGCAAAGCCATGCTGTTGTGATGGATGCAGTATGTGGGTTAGCATTGTCTTGCTGAAATATGCAAGGCCTTCCCTGAAAGAGACATTGTTGTAAAACCTCTATAGACTTTTCAGCATTGATAATGCCTATCCAGATGTGTAAGCTGCCCATGCCATTGGCAATAATGCAACCCCATACCGTCAGAGATGCAGGCTTTTGAACTGGGCACTGATAACAAGCTGGATGGTCCCCCTCCTCTTTAGTCCGCACAACACGGCATCCGTAGTTTCCAAAAAGAATTTCAAATTTTGATTCATCTGACCACAGAACAGTTTTCTATTTTGCCTCTGTCCATTTTAAATGAGCTATAGCCCAGAGAAAACGGCGGCATTTCTGGATCATGTTCACATATGGCTTCTTCTTTGCATGATACAGCTTTAACTTGCATTTGTGGATTGCACGGTGAACTTTGTTCACAGACAATGATTTCTGGAAGTGTTCCTGAGCCCTTGCATTGAATTCCAGTGCAGAATTACGCCTGTTTTTAATGCAGTGCCGCCTGAGGGCCCGCAGATCACGAGCATCCAATATTGACCTTCGGCCTTGTCCCTTGCACACAGAGATTACTTCAGACTCTCTGAATCTTTTGATTATATTATGTACCGTAGATGGTGGGATATCCAAAATCTTCACAAGTTTACAATGAGGAACATTGTTCTGAAATTGTTCCATAATTTTAAGACGCAGTTTTTTGCAGATTGGTGAATCTCTGTCCATCTCTACTTCTGAGAGACTCTACCTCTCTAAAATGCTGTTTTTATACCCAATCATGTTACCGATCTGTTGCCAATTAACCTAATTAGTTGTAAAATGCCCCTCCAGCTGTTTTTTATTGGTACCTTTTACTTTTCTAGCCTTTTGTTGCCCCTGTCCCAACTTTTTTGAGATGTGTCGCTGCCATCAAATTCAAAATCAGATAATATTTTCCATGAAATGGTAAAATGTCTCACTTTCAACATCAGATAATGTATGTTGTCTGTGTTCTATTATGAATGAAATGTGGGTTTATGAGATTTGCAAATCATTGCATTCTGTTTTTATTCACGTTTTACACAACGTCCCAACTTCATTGGAATTGGGGTTTGTATTAGCCACTGAATGGAATGGCATTCAATTGCAGACTGTTTCCAATCCCGAACAATCAGTTACTGACTCAACTGTTGGCTGTTATCATTGTTTAATTTCCCAAGGTCGCAGTCACAAGGCAAGTAAATTTAAATTACTCTTATTTGAGAAGATAAATACAAAGTTAAATTCAGCTAAATTGCAGCTAAGTGCATATCTTTTGACTGTGATGCTACGAATTTCAGTCCCCTGCTGACATCTATGTTGACCAAATTTTAGTGCAATTTATAGCACTAATATTTGGCCAATGTATTTTATCCTCTTGAAGTGTCTGGTCTGTTTGATATTTTTTGATGCATCCTTAGCCTCATAGCATAACTTCCTGTCATACTTTTGCCAAATTGCAATATTGGCTGCCTGTTCTTTCGTGATGGCGAAAAAATTCATTTTTTCCTTTTTTCTTAAAACCTTAAAAAATTTTTTTTTATAATAATAATAATACATTTTATTTATGGGCGCCTTTCATGACACTCAAGGTCACCTTACAAATAAAAACAGAGTCAAACACAATAAAATAAAATACAAAAGCATAAAATAATTAAACATTTAACATCAAACAAACAAACAGACACTCAATACCAATCAAAGAAAGTAAGAAAGCCTGAACAGATGAGTTTTGAGCCTGGATTTGAAGTGAAAGAGTCAGTATTTCAGAGGTCAGGGGGGAGTGAATTCCAGAGTTGGGGAGCAGAGGGGCTGAATGCTCTGCCCCCCATAGTAGTGGGGCGGACAGAGGGGACAGTGAGGTGAATAGAAGACGAGGATCTGAGGGTTCGAGTAGGTATGGTGTTAGGCAGGAGGTCAGAGAGGTAAGGAGGGGCGAGGTTGTAGATGGTCTTGTAGGTCAGAAGTAAAATCTAATAGTGGATGCGGTGAATAATGGGGAGCCAATGGAGCTGCTGTAGAGTGGGTGTGATTTGACAGGTGGATGGGGTCCTAGTGATAATACGGTCGGCGGAGTGCTGAACCAGCTGCAGTTTATGGAGGATTTTCTGAGGGAGACCAAATAGGAGGGAGTTGCAGTAGTCGAGCCAAGCAGCGACAAGACTGTGAACTAGTATGGCAGCAGTGTGAGGGAGGGGCGTAGGCAGTTGATATTGCGAAGATGAAAGTAAGCTGACCGGGTTATGTTGTTAATGTGGGATGTAAAGGAAAGCGTGCTGTCAAGGATGACACCCAGACTCTTTACCTGAGGGGAGGGAGAGATGAAAGAGTTGCCAATGGATGTAGTGAAACTGTTGGCTTTGGCTAGAGTGGTTTTAGTGCCGATAAGCAACATTTCTGTTTTGTCACTGTTTAATTTGAGGAAATTGCATGTGAACCAGGACTTTATTTCATGAAGGCAATCGGTTAGGGATGAAGGTGGGAGGGTGGAGTCAGGTTTGGAGGAGATATAGAGCTGGGTGTCATTCGTGTAGCAATGGAAATTAATTTGGCATTTACTAAAAATGTGGCCAGGGGGGAGTAAGTATATGATGAATAGCAGGGGCCCCAGGACAGAGCCCTGGGGCACACCTGCGGTGACTGGGAGGGGATGTGAGGTAAATGATTTCAGCTGAATGAACTGAGTGCGGCCAGAGAGGTAAGATTTAAACCAGTCATGGGGTGTGTGTGTGACACCAATAGCATGAAGTCTGTCCAGGAGGATGGTGTGTGAGATGGTGTCGAAGGCCGCACTCAGATTAAGCAGGATAATGATGGATAATAGACCAGAATCAGCTGCCAGGTGGAGATCATTGGTGATTTTGAGCATTGCAGTTTCAGTAGAGTGGAAAGGGTGGAAACCAGACTGGAATTGTTCGTAAAAATTATTGCGAGAGAGGTGGGCATGGAGCTGAGAGGCAACAGTTTTTTCAAGAATTTTTGACAGAAATGGAAGATTGGAAATAGGGCAGAGATTATTGAGGTTATTGGGATCTGCACCAGGCTTCTTAAGCTTCTTAGTTTTTTTTTTTTAATTTAAAAAATAAAATCCATTCTCTTGAAAAAAAAAAACTTAAAAAATGAAAGGGGCAATTATGCTACAAGGTTAAGGATATTGTGGATCTTTTCATGCTAGTTCAGTAACATTAATACATACAATATGTGGGATAATGAAGTTGAACAAATGTTGTTGCTCCTAATTTAATACTGAAATGCAACTCCTCCTGGATAATGCATTCTGCACACCAAAGGTCATTCACTTCATGTTGATAGCACCGTTCACTGTTAAGATATGGAACGTTACAAAGCTCATCAGGTTGCCAGACAATTTGTGGAATATGACAGTGCAGGTAAGTTTGCAGTTAATCACCTGAAATGGGAACATATCCTTTGAAAACCTTTTGTGAAAGTGGGCTGAGAGAGGCATAAATTGAAGCAACCGGTGGACCGCGCCACAAGATAGTTAGTTCGTCACAATAAATAAACAAATAAATTTTATTCCTTGCTTATAATTTACAAAAAGTGCAATGAAACCATCTTATATCTGCTATCACTTGAGTGACAGCAGACATTTAAATGAGTGGGGAAAAGTCAGTTTAATTCGAGGTATTACAATTAAATTTCCAAACTTCGTTGCCCGTGGCTTGAGTGCTATTCTTGCCAAATCTTTGTGTGTGATTAGCTGACGTGCTGGAAGTTAAAGAAGGTCAATTCACTGTTTTGGAATGTGAACTTCCTTTAAAAATAGAGCAACCGCGCCCCGGTGGCACATCGGTCTAAGCGTGCGCATCATAACGGCTGCAGCCCTCCCGTGGTGACCCAGTTCAATTCCGGCTCGGGTCATTTACCGCATGTCTTGCCCGTTCTTCTCCCCAGCTTTCTTGTTTCTCTATACTCTGTGGCTTTCGAATAAAGGAGAAAATCCCAAAAAATAATCTTTAAAAAAACAAAAAATACAGCAACCAATACTCTTCCCTAGCAGTGCAACGGCAGGTCAGTGTGCAATATACAGCTATGGTATTTGCTTCGCGTGAACAGATAGATTTAGTCACCAGAAAAAAAAAAAAAATGCATGTACAGTTCCAAAATAGTAACTCGCTTGCATTGCCTGCAGCATAAACATATGAAGGGAAAATCAGTATACCCATGTGACGGCATGTTTAGCTCCATCAGAGAACTGTTAGTTTCATGATGGTGCATGAATTTTGAATGAATAAACGGAGTTGCTTTCCCTGGGTGAATCTTTGAAAGCAGTCCTTGAAATAGTCAGTCAGCTTCCGTTTCTGATTAAAATGTTGAGGAATATCTTTCCACCCCTGCAGCTAAGGTGGTATTTGGAAGTGCACATTCACTTTTGAGATCCATGTTAAAAATGCCACATTTTTGTTGGGGAGCATTGACAACTGCTGTGAAATGTTCTTTCCCTCCAACTCAAGATTGAGCACAGCCTGAGATGATGTCGTTTCAGCCGAAAAAAGTAACAATTTAAAGCTTTTTTTTCACCCCCTCATTTTGTGAACTCAGGTACCCTCTGACTCTTTTAGTCTACATAAAATGTTTCTTGCAACCTCTAGAATCGTCTGGAAGATCCCTGCCTTTGTTCATTCCCCTGATATTATTATGCAGTTAGTCATCTGCAATCAGCACTGACCCCTCTAAGAAACTCCATTAGCTGACAAAGCTGAAGGGAGGTGCTTGACCTTAGAAAGTTAATCATTTGCATCACAGTTTCCATAACATCAGCATCCTCTCTGAGACAAACGCACTGAGCAGACAGGTAGATGCTACAGTGATGAGATGTGAGGTCAGAGCTGCGCTCTCTCATTTGTGCCCCCGGTCCCTCGTCTTCCCTCATCGCTACCGGCGAAGCAGTCAATGCGATTTACCGTCTTCACATCTATTCCCCACTGTGTCATTACCCCCTTCATGCCCTTGTACATGCGTTCAGTGGAGGGCAGTATGACAGATTATTAAGGTAGTGTTCCAAGACCTTTAGTCCTAACGTGGGGAAGTATGCTTCAGCTCTGGAACAAATGCTCCCCCTGCTGGCAGAATAGCATTTGACAGAACAGGCCAGTACAGGTAGCCTCATCCTCGCTTTCTTCCTCCATCTACAACCTGTGTCATAATGCAAATATGCCACCGCCTCAAGGCCATGGATCATGCATGCAGTGACTCACAGTTGACTAATTTCAACCCTGGGTTAGCCATATTGGAAGGTTTTTCCAATATTGGAAGATGAAAATTTGTTTGATACCCCTTAACGCCGAATTCAAGATAGGCTTCATGGAAATAACTAACTAATGAGAGACATTACTTTGTAGAAATTTGGTTTTCGCAGCAGTTTAAAATGTCAGTTGAAGAAGAAAATTCCACTCTGTTGATGTGATTGTTCGTTGCTCTGATCAAAAAACCCAATACCATAATTGTATTTTTTTTAATCTAATTTTGCTTATTTTGCTCCATGACTCCACCACACTGTGATAATACACTCAATGTGCACATTACTTTCAAATATAACTTAATTTACTTTAATGAACAGTATCTAGCTCTGGGAGCACCAACAATATACATTACATTTAATCAATACTTAAAACAATGGATTACAGGCATGAGGTTTTCAGACACCCAGTATTGAATCTGTTTGTTTTACAGATGAGGTCCGCAGATATAATTGCACATAAAAGCCACACATCAGAAGACCAAGAGCAAATCACTCTTTAGAGTGAACTATCCAGAAAGCCGAGTCCATATGAATAACAAAAAACATGACATTTAAGAAATCATACTGAAATCAAGAGCATAGGATCAGAACTAAAAAAAAAAAATCATTTATTCTAGTGCAAGCCTAGGGCTGAAGGTGCCACAATGACTTGATGACATGCAGACACCTGGAGATTCATGTGAGGATGTGCATGCCTCAACTCAGACTTCTATATAAATGTTCTTAAACATAGTAAATTTCCTTCTAAATAGTTTTAATTTGGAGAAATGAAAAAATAAGCTTTGTCGATACTTGCTTATGCAGATGCTCAACGCCCATACGCAGTTTCAGATTGAGTGGCTAACTGATTGAGGAAAAAAAATGGATTCGGACAGGAGGACAGACAGGCGGTCCGAGTTTTCCGCATTTTACAACAGGATGGCCCAATGAAAGCAATGTTAAGACTGTAAAGGAAAAAAGTCTCACAATACCTGCCCCTGTTTTGTTGAAATCATCACCATACTCCCATCAGCTTTGCTACAATTATCAGGGGCAAACGGTGAGATAAATGGCATAGCTTTGTGCTTCAGAACAGCTGACTCATGGGTGGACAGACAGAGCCTTAGAGCACTTCAGAATGATACTGCACTATAGTGCTATTTTAGCTACTGCAATTTTATACAATAAACAAAGCATAAGCTCATACTGCTCATCTGTTAAGAAGGTGAAAATTTTAAACTCTTAATGTTTTGCCAGTAAAAAGCACCCAATTAATGTTCTGAGCTATTGCTTCAGAAGTCACGCACTTTCTGACGTAACTCTTTCAGATCTGAGCACATTTCCAGTACATATTCAGTGATCTTAGGGATGACCAGGATGACCAAACATTCAGGAATAGGCACCCGCTAAATTGACCCATATTGGAACCCCTTCAGCCAAATCTAAAGACAGATACAATCCTCAACAAAAAGTAAAAACAACATGGTTGCTTATGACAGCTGCAGATTCATAATGACTTTTTTTTTAAGAAAATGATTAAATAAGCAAATTATGTGCGGCATTTCCATAAACCTTAATTTGCAAAAAAAAAAAACCCTTATTTTTTGTTAGCAGTGGAGATAAACCTATGGAAGAAATACGAGACCCCGTCCTTGTTAGTTTCTCCTTCAGTTTTGCTAATTGCTTCTTATTATTTAGTTATTGTCTCATGCTTCAACCTTCGTTTTTGCCTCTGCTCTCACCTGTTTCCTACTGTTGATTGTTGTTGAATGTATTTAAGTTTCTGGTCTATGTCTTCCCTATGGTGGATTGTTCTCTTCCATCCTTGGTGTAAACTTCTCTCGCTAACTTTCGTAGCACTTTATTAGGGAATCGTCACACTTTAAATGAAGTGTTGCCCATAAAGATTTTATACAGCATGTATAATGCCTTCATAAATGAGACATGAGGTCTTCATAAATCATACATAAGCAAATGTCATGAGTTGTAAAGGGTGACGTAACACGTTCTTATTCAGCATGATATGCCAGATGTGATATAACCGATAATGTCATTTGGCTAATGGCTAAATGCTATAAAGGGAGACATAAAAATTGCTTTTGCATGAATCCAGGCTTCTTCATGAAGGCTTTATAAAGCATACACCATACTTTCATGAAAATGACAAGATACCTTCTTTAGCTATGCATAAGTATTTGTCATCCTTCTTCAAATGTGACATAAAACAGCATATTAGGAGAAATGTGACATGACCAACAATGTCACCAGGCTAACGGCTAAATGTTGAACATTATAATATCAGATGCTGATGTATGATGCTAGGCTGTGATATAACTCATGTCACTTGATAAAAAAAAAAAAAAAAAATTGGCCAAAGGGAGGTTAGTAGTTCATCACCTCAACTTACCTGCTCATCGAAAATCTCATTCCAAAATCACAAGTATTAATATGGAATGGGTCTCACCTTTGCAGCTATAACATACCTTACTCTTCTGGGATGGCTTTACACTAGATGGGTGAATATTGCAGCAAGGATTTGATTCCCTTCTCGCCAACAAAGCTGTGATCTTAGGCACTTATGGTGGGGGATTAGGCCCAGGTACTACTGTACTGTAATGCCGTTTTGTTTTTCAATAGAAAGAATCGCTCACTTAGAGTATGCTGCCATATTCCCTTACTCCCATTGGTGGATCAGTGTTGGAGAGCACAGATCAACTGTACAAGCCTTTCTCCAGAATCAGTTTGTTTGATGTAGGTTCACGGCATCAAATGACACCGTAGAGTCAGTGGCCATCCCACACTGTGCCAATAGAAGCACTTGGGAAATTTAGGATGATCAAGTGTCATATCATTAACCCTGAAAAGAGTTGCAATATTGTGCACAGAAACCTGGAGGCCATAGAAGTGGTCTGAATCAGGCAGTTAGCCCACCAGTACGGACTGAGATGGATGCATCCAAAGAAATTAGCAGGAGTTTGTGTTAAACGGATCTCCACTCAGACGCAACACTGCAGTGGCATTTCCGATCTGAGGAACATGCCTGTATGTCCCCGGACCAAATAGATGAACAATTCTTTATGAAGCCATTGACTGTGTATTGGTATTGTCCCAGAGAAGTATAAAATCCAAGTTCAGAGAGAAAACATCCCCCAAGCATATTGTTCCTGCCTTCAAAATTCACTAATTGGCCCATTTTCTAAACAGATTGGTTGAACCAATCTTTGAAATTAGCTGGCTGAGTGCATGGGTTGAACATATGCATGGCAGGACCTGTACTTCCTGAATCCTCGATCCATATGGAGAAATCACTCACATGCACACACACACACACACACACACACACACACACACACACATGCACACACAAGTTGGGTTTTCATGTCTACTGGGGATATTTCATAGACTTGCATTCATTTTCTAACCCCTTTCCCTGACCTTAACCCTCAACACTACATACCTAACCCTAACCCTAACCCCAACCTAACCCTAACCTTATCCCAACCCTAACCTTAACCCCTAACCCTAAAATAGCTCAATTTCCTCATAGAGACCTGAAATGAAGAAATCTGGTATTGCATTACTTATGGGGACATTTTGTCCCCACAAGGGTAGGTAAACAAGGACCACACACACACACACACACACACACACACACACAAAGAAAAGCTTCATTTAAATCTTGTTATATTTCAGACTTTTCAGTTTTCACCATGCTAAGAGTAATATAATAGTTCTCAAACCTTTTAAACATGAACTCAGTTTATTTCTTGGCAAGACAGTGAACTTTAGTCCGAACTAGATTTGCAATATCCACTAGGTGGCAGTATGTGACCTATGAATGGCATCCTTGTTTTTTTTTTTTTTGGTTTTTTTTTTTCCCATTTGATCTCACTGAATGTCATAGATGTGTTAAATATTCTGATCCACAAAAACATATTATCATCCACTAATGCATGTTTTTGCCTTCTTGCAGATTTTTATGTTAAATAAAAAATGTAACCACAAACTCAGGCTTTTAGTTTCTTTATTTGCATCACAAGCAAATGCAGATGGGTGGCAAATTGAAGTAAAAACTAACCCAAGGTTCTTTGCAATCTGTTAGGCCATATGGGCCACAAGAAAAGCTTCAATGCGCCTTTGGAGATATTTTTCAAGATTCTTGAACTTCAGGAATGGAGAGATGGAATACCATTCCCCCAAACACTTTCCATCATTTGATGTTTTGATGATGGTGATGGGGAGCATCGTCTGCAGTAATGGTCTGACATCAGTGGCGGCTTGTGAACTGGCAACAGGGGAGGCTCAAACAATCCCTTAAAATTAATGATTGGTCTCAAACCTGTTTTCAGTCATTCATTTAAATTACCATTACAGAAACTCAGAATACTCTCAACATTATCAGGTGTGGCCAGTTTTCATTAATAGCGCATACCTGTCAACTCTCACCCATTCAGTGTGAGTTTAAGTGGCATATTTACGTTCCCCTGCTGTAGTCAGCAATTATTCAATCAATGCGTATGTAAGAGATTCTCGCGGGGAATTGAAGTTCTTGTGCATGGAGGGGTTGGAAGCAATGGAATTGCAAGAAGACGTTTCAAATGATCCTATTTCATTTAAACGATCGTGAAACATGCATTGCTTCCAACCCCTGAGTAAAGAAAAGCGTGAGAAGTCCAGAGTCATAATCGGTATACGTTATGAATGAAAACTGACCACATCTGATAATGTTGAGAGTTTTCAGAGTTTCTGTAACGGTAATTTAAATGAATGATTGAAAACAGGTCATGACCAATAATTAATTTTAAGGGATTGTTTGAGCCTCCCCTATCGCCAGTTCACCAGTCACCACTGTGTCAGACATTCACCTTGTTTGAGATCATGTGACTTTGATGGCCGTAGTGTATGATCTAGAGAGCCCTCGTTCCCTGCGGATGAGGGCATACTCATCCTGGAAGGGACAAATCAGTCCTGTCTCATCATCATATAAAGGTTGATCTTTCAGGTTAGTAGTCTGTAGATACCCCTCCCTGCGAAGCAATGGTTCTCAAAACTGTTCCTTGTGGACCCCTGCTTGTGTTGTTTTTTTGTTCCAACCTCAAGCTACAGTAAATTCCAGCATTTTAACCAGCAGTTTCTTTTTCTTAATTAGGTGCTTTTGATGTTTAGAGGGATTATTTACCTCAATTATTTTTATTACAGAAATAGCTTTGCAGTGTCACAAGGGAAAAAATTCTGTATTCAGTGGATTAATATTTCACTATGTGGCGCAACAATTTAATAAAACAAGGAAACAAGAAAAAATAAAAACCGAGCTTGGTCAGTGAATTTTATTTGTAAATTGAGCACCATGCAGATGTCCCACATAATTATTTTCTTCTGCTTTGAATCAATCGTCCTCCAGATACTTAGGCTCGATGGGCAGACGTACACACTTTGACCAGTCAGGATTCGCATCAGTTTTTAATTTGAACACCTACAGATAATTTACTCATGTTAAACAACTTTATGCACATTAATTGCATGCAATGTTTGCGCGTAACCAGTATAAACCAATATAAGCACTGTACACCAACAGGAATGCCATTTTTAATGACACCCTATTTCTTACATAAAGTAAAAAAAAAAAGCTCTGCACATCTATAACATAGAACAGGTGCGTAAAAGAGGCATAAGCCAATCAAAAAAAAAAAAAGACCTTCATCGGGCAAAAACCCTATTTCTTGCAGAAAGTGATTTATGAGTATGAGCAATCTCACATGAAGAGCACCCAGTTAAGAAAAATGTGAATATTCTGTTAAAATTCTGGGATTGCCATTGCAGCAGGAACAAAATCCAGTATTCGCAGGCTGAGTCCTCCAGGATGGACATTGGGAACCACTGCTCTAAGTGGAAGAAAGGACCCAAACAATGCGGGGAAAATTCCTGCCGCAGCATGTTGGAGTCACTCGACCACCTAACATTGGGGGTTGAACATTCAGGTCTGTTCTATTTTTTGGTAACAAGCCACAGATGGACTTGCCCACTTGTCAAGAATATGGCGAGGGATAACAACTTCCCACATCTCTGTAGATCAGTGTCTGTGGTTGTTTGCACCACTGAACTCTCTAATGTACATTATATGAGCCCCTAAGAACCATACCGGGCCATCCCGCACTTTTAGCGAAATTGAGTTGAGGTAGTCAGCATGTGCAGAAAACTGAGATCTACGTTTCCTAAATGAGCCAACCCAATCTACCCACATGGATTGTTCAAACAAGCAAACGTCCTCTCTGCCACTGTACATATGCACTGCACTGCCTTAGCCATAGTGGACCATCCCACAACTTTTCCATTATTCAATGTGAACATGGCGGCTCGGTATCTCACTAATGAGGAACTGCTTGCTATGATTGATGATGATGGTGAAGTGGAAGATAATGGAGACCCAGAGTTTGTCCCAAATGAATCAGAAGATGATGGTTCTGCTTCAGAAGGAGGTACCTTTCACTTTAAATGAAACAGAAGGGCATCCAAAACCGACATAAAAAGTGCATAACGTAATTTTACATATCTTGGGTTTATAACATAAGCAGTGTTTCTAGTTCCCAGATACTCTAGATGACACAGGAGGCTGGCAACTTTAAGTCCCATTTTCTCAGAAGTTCCCCAGCATGGGTTGGCCCAGTATGGCTCTTAGGGGCTCATATGTTGTAAGAGGAGGTTTTTAATGCTGCAACCCTGATATAATATCTGTCACAATGTAGTTTTTGATGGGCAGTAGGATGGTATAGCTGATACAGCTTGATCATGTTATGCAGTGACACCGTCAGTCCCCTGACGTACAATCACTCTTATGTTTCTTTCCCCAATGCACTTGCATCACGGTCATCAAGTCTGCATATATGGTCCCAGTTTCCAACCCTATTTACTAGTTCATTTTTCTTGAGATCTAAATGCAGGCGTCTATTTATTCACAGTTCCTTTCAAAACACAGGTCAGTTGAGCAGTCTCCTTGATGGCCCTTTCATCGAGATCCCAATAATGAACCAGCCGTTTCAAATTCAAACAGCTTTTTCTCTTGCCCTCTTAATTCAAATCTGAGGTCAACTGGACCTGCTCTGTATTTTAATCCCAGTCACTGAGCAAGATGGGATGTTGGTACTGCTTAATCGTATCTTTCAGTATGGCTGAATCAAAGCATTTTCACTCGCTATGTTTCTGGAATTCGTCACCAGTCAATATGCAACAACAAACAATCAAGCTGACGTAGTCCTTTTCTTAGAAGGCTTTTCTTCAGCTGTCCTGATACATATTTTGATTTGTATACTTCTGATTGGCCAGCATCCTTCAGAAAAACAAAATAATCATGGTATTGGATACAGTACCCGCTTGTTTACACGGAGCACTTGAAGGGGTTCGCAAGGGGGAGCCGGGGGAGATGCTGGGGGTCCAGAGATGATATTGAATTACTGACTGCTTTAAACACACAACATCAAGACATTCTGCTAAATAAATGACGCAAAGCAAAGCATTAATATTCTACAACCCCAGTTCTGAAATAGTTGGGACGAAATGTAAATTGTGAATAAAATCAAAATGCAGTGACTTTCAGATCACATGAGCCAATGTTATTTACAATAGAACATAGATAACATTTTAAATTTTTGAAACTGAGACATTTTACATTTTTAACCACAAAATGAGCTTATTTCAAATTTTCTGGCTGCAACAGGTTTCAAAAAAGTTGCGACACAGGCAAAAAAGGGCTGAAAAAGCAATTAATATATAAGAGAATCAGCTGAAAGAACATTTAGCAAGTAATTAAGTTAACTGGCATCAGGTGTGTAACATGAAAAATTGTAAAATTTCTCACTTTCAAAATTTGCTAAGTTATCTCTGTTCTATTGTGAATAAAATACTGGCTGGTGTGATTTGAAAGTCATTGCGTTTTGATTTTATTCACAATTTACACTTTGTCCCAACTATTTCGGAATTGGGGTTGTATAAAATATAATCATTTCACTCTCTGAATTTTGTTCACACTCATGTGTTTGCTATTTGCTGTAAAATTGCATTTTTTCTGTATTTGTTTTTCATCCACTTTACAGGTTTATTAGAATAAGGTTAACTGACTTCATTAGAATGTGTTCAAATCATGTGACAACGCTGTTATCTTGGGGGGGGGGTTTGCTCGGCAAATGGGTGTGTCATGGTTTTGATAGGGTCGCTGCCTGCTATGCATTTTCTTCGCCACCTGAGGGCTATCCTACTCTCTGTTCAGGTGGTTGATTGCTTATTGTTTGCAGCTATGGAGAGACTATTTAAGAAGCTCCTCTAGCGCTGTATGGTGCTTTTGTGTCACTCTTGCAAGGACTACAAAGCCCTTAGCGTTTAGTCGGAGGAAATTCCTAGAAAGAGTTTAGGATTTGGTGTTTGTCCATCCTATTTATTGTTTGTCCGTCCAATTTATCGTTCTGTTCGTCAGAGTATATTTTCTGTCTCGCAGAAGGTCTTGCTTGTTGGAGCATTGTCTTAGCTCGCAGACCTCTGTCGGTCCGCTCCTGTTCCAGCAGGAGGGAGTGGATACTCCAGCTGTCTCTTACGAGAAAGCTCTTATTTTCAGGGAGGATTTTCACCCACTTTTTCTGGGTTGTTTTTGTTGGCAGAATCGCCGGGGAGTTACGCTCCTTTCTTCTGTTACCGTTTCTCCCATTAGTGGTCAATCGCGTTTCGTGGGTGGCTTTTAGAAACCCTATCCTCTGTCGCATCTGGGCCTCCGTCCCATTCCCCCCTCACAGGGTGACAGAAACTTTAATCACTATTACTTTATGTCCCTCAGTAACCACATAAACTGTCATTACGTTGATAAGGTCCTGTAATGGCCCTGATGAGGTGCTGCAATGTTGTTAGGGACGAAAAACCTGGAAACAACCTGAGGTGTGAGTTGAACATATAACAGAAACTATATGGCAGGGAACAAGAGGCTAGTGCGGTGCTGCTGCGCCCAAAATGAACCAGGAAACCCTCCACAGACCCGGCCACACATCTCCTGCGCATTGTAGCACCAGTTATACAGGTGAGATAAGATGCAGATGTAGTACAAGAAAAAGCAGAAGTTTTTTCCTCAATAAATCAAGGTGAGTAGTGCATGAAAACCTACCACTGGGACATGAAGCCCACTGTGACATCAATGAACGGGAGACTACATGCTCTGTTTAGCATATGGCAGCTGGGACAAGAATCGCATAGTTTTTCATCTTTCCCTAAAAAGGGGAAAAAGGGAGAGTTCAGCAAAACCTGTTGCCAGATTAGCAGCTAAAAGGTCCAGTGTGTTTAAGTGAAACCATTGTGGACACTGAAAAAGTCAGACGTAACATTGCTGAAAACCTAGCTAGCCATTGTGATTAGAATATTTACATGGTGGGTTTAATGAATCAATGAAAAATGCTTTTTAACAATGCTTTGGTGTTTATTTTTTTTTTTTTTTGCACCGCTGATGGCAGAGTTATCATAAGTTAAAACCCAGTATTGACTAATGCATTGAAAATCACAATGTCCATCAATCCATTCTCTATACCGTTTCCTCCCCACTAGGGTTTCGGGGGTGTGGGAGCCTATCCCAGCTGACTGTGGGCGGAAGGCAGGGACCCACCCTGAACAGCTCGCCAGTCTATGGCCGTACACACATACCTTTCACAAACCATTCACTCACGCTTATACCTAAAGGCAATTTATAGTCTCTAATTAGCCTGACACGCTTGACTTTGGACTGTGGGAGGAAAGCAGGAGTACCTGGAGGAAACGCACGCGAACGCAAGGAGAACTGCACACTGTTCACAGAAAGGCCCCAAGCCGGATGATACCCACTGCGCCACTGTGCCACCCCTCGGTTAGCATTGCTGCCTTGCAATAAGCAGGCTCCAGGTTCAAGGCCTAGCCGGCCAGGACCTGTCTGTGTGAAGCGTACATGTTCTCCCCATGTTCTCGTGGGTTTCCTCCGGTTACTCTGGTTTTCCCCACCCAGAAAAACGTGTGTTATAGGAAACACTCCTACCAGTTCCCCTGACCAAGAAGTAGCCTGGGAGGTGGAGTAGGCGGGTAACTGGGGGATCGAGTGCTGCCCATGCAGCAAGACCCCACCTCTCTTGTCTTGCCAGCAGATTCCAATGGCAAGGCAGAGCCAATATAATCGGTGCTGGTTTGACTGCAGGAGCTGCCAACAGGTAGTGGGAGGCTCCACTCCCCATTGCAGCAGGTGGTATTGGGTTACAATGATACCAGTAGCAGAGTCAGCTAACACTGACCCAGAGCTGACCTGACTAAGGAACTGGCTTTAGAACTGGAGCTGGAGCTGCCGGGTTAGCTCGCTCGATTAAGGCGCCGCATTTGCGGAGCAGTAGTGACCACGGCGCGGGTTCGATCCCCGGTCGTACCAACCGGCAGTGGTCGGCAGCTTTTTCAGAACAGCGCTCGATTGGCTAAAAGCGCTGTAGGGATGCAAATTGGGAAAGGACTACCAGGAAGGGAAATTAAAAAATGGTTGCCTTGTTTGTTGCTCAAGCGCCTCCTGTTGGCCAGCCGGGCGCTCGTCAGTGAGATTCTAAGCTTGCTTATGTTCGGGTATCCTCCGCCCTCATTCTGAGCTTGCGATAGTTTCGACCAATGAGTGTAAAGATGCAGGGGCTGACAGGCGCGTACTTCGGGGGAAGGAGAGCCGTGAACTGTCTCTCTCTCTCCGGAGCTGGCAACAAGGGGTCGCATACGAGCAAGATTGTACATAGTTCTCAAATTGGGCATTCCAGATTCGGGTGGGATTGGAAATGCCAAATTTAAAAAAATTTGGGCGCTCCTCTGTGGCTGTCTACTGCTCCTAACAATGAGATCGCTCAAACGCAGAGGACAAATCACCCCACAGGGTACAATAAAGTGTATCTTATCTATCTTATCAAATGCAAAATTGCTGAAGTAGAGATAGTGAGATAGATCGAAATACAAATCAATACCATGAATGGATTTAAATACATAAGAAAGAACCAATGCAAACTGCACACTGCTGTTTCATACTCCAGAGTGCGTACTCCCAAACCTTCCCTGTTGTGTGCTGTTTGCAGCATGGTAGGACAGAGCAGAAGTGCTTGGTTTGTGGCACAGCTAAGGAAAACACTTAAACGAGTCATTTATCTTTTAAATTATTTCCAAAACTGGCCAATGTGGCGCCTCTGGGCTTCAGTCTGTGTATTACAACCCCCCCTACTGGTTCAGAAGGCAGGAGAGTATTCATTAGGTGGGATGAGAGGAGAGTAAAGAAGTGTGAAAAGGTGGGTTGAGAGTCTAAGGATGTAAAGTTAATTTGTTCTCCGGCCCAGCTTTGGGATTTCATTCCAGAATTGACTAGCCAATATAGCTGAGTACCAGGACTACAACTTAAAAGAGCCAAGCTGTGGAACTACAGCAGAGTCCACCAGTATTTGAAAATTACGGCAAATAAAAAGGGCAGGCCTTCGTTTAATTTTACACATGACACTAATGTAAATAAATGTAAATACCAGAAAAATAAAGCTGACAGACTCTACCCTCATATCCTAAAAAATGCGCCGTCATGAAACAAATTCACAGCGCAATATATCTAGGAATCCAGATTTTTTTCATCCATATAAAGATTTATCATCCCTCAGTGATTCAGAAATTGAGTGCTCTTTGTGAAATCCCAGTTAAGGTGATTAAAACCTTACATTATTCGTACTTATGATCCTTGAAGTCATGTGCAGCAGCAAACCAGCACAGAATACCAACCAGCCAAAAGAAATATGTGTCAAATCTCTGCCCTGGATGTTTTATAAAACTAAGGGCTCAAAGAGAGGTCTGCTTTGTAAGAATTTGTACACAAAGGGAAGATTTATCAGATTAATATTTTACACATCGGTGTACTCTGCGTCACTTCAAAGGCACAGTTACATGAGGAATGGGCCTGGGCTCTGTTTAATGTTTTTAAACTGTTATGTTACAATCTAAAACACTTCAAACAGCCCCACACTAAATAACAGAAGGTATATATGGAGCTAGCATGCATACCTCGGCGCTAAACATCACGGTTGTGAGTAATGGCTGTATACTTCCGCAGGAATTTCATTTTCCAGACGGCGAGCCACAGTGCAGCCACCCTACTGTCTGAGTTCATTTTAAGGGAGGTGTTCGGTACTGTCACCTCGTTTCAACAGACTGAGTTCAGAGAATTGATGGAATTTTAAGTCCTAAGTAAAAGAGAAAAGTAAAAAAAAAAGACAATGAAAGCATTTGGAGGGAACAAAACTCGATCTTTTTATTGACAGACTCGTCCATGTCACTCACCCAGAAAACAGGATTTACCAGCAGTTCAGTCAGGGGTGTTTTTACATCAACAAAGGCCAAGTCACTCTGCGAAATCTGAGCTGTCATGAGAGTTTTGTGTGAGGATGGAGTCGACCTAAACTCAGCTGAATTTGGCGAATATTACAGTTGAAATACAAAATAAAAGCTTGCTTTGTCGTCACTGGCCCCCACAGCACAATGTTGGTCCAACTGCAAAAATTTTGTAAAATTACAGATTGTGGTCAATATTCGCTAAACAGGATTTTTACAGGATTTAAAAAAGAAATTAACAATGATAAACACCAAAAAACAAAATATTACTTCAGGTAACTTGACAAATATGGAATAATAATGATAATAAAAAAACATTTTACCATTTACCACAGGCCCCTTTATACCATGTTGTACCACTTCGAATACCCAGTCTTGAATTCACACAATATTTCACCACATGATAAATACTGTTCACAGTGATACATCAAAACAATAAATAAACAATCTTTTACAGAATGTAATGTACATTTGCAAAGTGTTCGAAAGGAATTTGGAAGGATGGAGATAACATTGAGGATAACTATTGAATAGCTTTGGTAAAATTTTTCTTTTCTACATCAGCAATATTTTGTAGGGCTCAAAACATGTAATTTCACGTCCTTGCAAAATGACTGCAGGCATGATAAAACACTTTTCTAAAAATGGCACATCTTAAAGATTCAATGAAATATGATGCTTCCACAATGAAAAACAATTTAAGCTTAGCAGCATCAATTTGCATCGTAAATTCTTCCATGTCACGCAACATGTCCTGGAACAGGTCTGTCAGTAATGTCTTCTCCTGAGTGTAATGGGGAACCAAACCTGCAGACACCTGGAGCAGCCCATAAGTCAGGGATAATTTTATTTAAAAAATAATTGTTATTACAGTATTGAATATGATAAACTTTAATTCTTGGTAACAGTACACACAAAAGTAGCGGTTTTAAGTGCATTCACTGACAGTCTGGCTAGACGACTAAAATTGGCTCTCAAATAGCAGGTTTTAACAAAGCCTAAATACCTGAACAGACCTAAAATAAAACTTCCAGATTCAGAAATGCGGCATTTTACTGAGGACAGAAATGGCCACGAGATTATAATGAAACAAGTACCTCTGTCTTGATATAAGAGCTAAAGTGCTATTTAATATCTGGTTCTCCTTGCAATTTAACGGACTACACAAAATGTGGGACCTAATGCCAAAGGATATTTACCAAGAACTAATTATTTTCATTAATTACCAGGAAGAAAATAGTCCATATATGCATGCAATTTCCAGACAAAGATGCAAAAAAAAAGTCATTACATAAACAAACAGTGCATGAGTGTTAACCATGGTACATGCGCCTTTTGTTCTTCATTAATTTTTGGCTAGTGGACTGCAAAAAACCTTTCAGTCCGAGTTAATGGGTCAAATAATGATTGATTAGGGAATCTTTTTGCATCATTTGTAAGAATGCATAGCAAAATGTTCAGAAAGAGTTAACACCGAAGATATAACTTCAAGTCCCTTCCTGTGATTGTACTGCAAAACTGATTGTCATATTTCCCATTCAAGCAAGAGCAGTTCCTCTCCATATGGCAATGACCTGCGGCCGCATTCAGAATACACAGAACTGTCGGTTTCACTGCTTAGTTTATGTGACAGAGTTCTGCACACCTGTCTATGGTGGCAGATTGTTTAAATCTCCTAACCCCCCAAAACAAAAGCGAAACCGATCATTGGTGCTCAAGTTGCTGCTGGATTAGACTGGATTACGGGATTTCGGGATTCAAATGCAGATGACATTTAACAGTCGCAAGCAGTGCAGCGAGGATGGACACCACAGACGAAAGGCAAAAGAGACATTTTAAGAACAGTTATGCCCTTTAGATGAAGTGCCATAGTGGATAACACATTTCTTCTAAACTTACATGAATGAGATGACAGGCATACTGACCTGAAAAGCTCTGGTAAGACAGGGGGTGTGACCTCATGGAAGGAAGAGTGTAATGTAAAACATCTGAAGAGCAGCACAGCAGTGGCACAGTAAACACGGTCCTGGAAGTCTCTGGACAGTGTATCCAAGCCCAATGACGTCACAGGTTAGGCCTGCATTGTGTAGGCGTGGTGAATGTGAGATTGATGGCACTACTATGAAAATGGCCCTTCAGTGCCAGAATGCTAGCATGGGTAGTGTCTCGATGGGTCACACTATCAGAAAATGGGGTAAATAAATGTGCGGCTTAGGGGCTGTTAAACACTTTATGCTAGTGTAACGATCATGTGCTTTGTCCAAAGCAAATAATAATAATAATAGTAATACTAATAATAAAGTAGGGCAAAATTGGACTCCGGGATTAGAGTCAAGTCCAATTCAGCCCAGTCAATTTAGGTCAAAAAAACCTTGTAGAATATTATGGGCCATTTTTCACTACATGAGCTGGATTTTGGTCAATTTCCTGAATTGAAATTGGAATTGGCACAAACCCTATGGGACTCCTAAAACACCTTTCTTGATTGAATTGCAGTTGGTGCACAGATCAAATCCGTATTTTACCAGCTTGCTGTTTGGAGAACTGATAAGATATTGACATTAGCTTTTCTATAGGTGACTTGTATGCAAGTGCTCATAGACCCCTCTGATAACACTTCCACTCCTTCTCTTTGTCACTGCTGTGGCTTCTTGTGTGTGTGTGTGTGTGTGTGTGTACAAATATGTGGGTGTGAGCCTGCGTGTCTGTGTGTGTCCATGTGTGTCCGTGTGAGTCCGAGAGTATACTAAGAATGAAGTGCTTCCTCCGCACTGCCACTGATCTTTGAATCTTCAATTACTTGATCAGAGTAGGTCTTCAGTATGCAATGTGGATGCCAACAAACTATTTGAGTTATTCTCAGTGAAGACCATGTTTAAGACTGTTCATAGGATTATTGTACACACAAAAGAGAAGATAAGCCGGACAACAAGGAAAGCAATTAGCAAGCGGTCCCAGAGAAAAATAATTTAAAAAAATAGACAATAAACACTTCATTAGCGTTCTCCATGGCATTTATGCACTGCGTTTGAACAGTTTTAATAAGCAAGAAAATGCACCTACTGCCTTCTTCACCCACACTTTACTATGGCTACACAAACACAAAGATCATTACGATTAACTGTAATTCTTTAAAAAGTGAGGACTGCCCCAGAGTTCAGTAATCATCGGCTCCTGAATCCTTACTCAAGACATACCTTATGTTTTACTCCACGAGGAATGTGAGTATTTTGGCATTTTGACTCTTTAAAGATTGAGTCTGTATAACATGAAACAGTCCTCAACAGGCAGGCCGCGACCTCTGCATGACCTTTCTGGCACCAGCCCATCCTATACACTGTAGGTCAGGGCTCCACAAATCCAAATTCAGCCCTGGTTTTCCGTCCTTCCAGGGACTTGAGTGAACAGTTATTCCCTCTGATTGGCCTGTCTGTCATCACACCTGACTCCCAGGTTTGGGGGGGTGGAAAACCAGCAGTTCTCGGTCCTTGAGGACCGTGATTTGGAGAGCCCTGCTGCAGGTCTTTATCAAATGGAGTCCAGGCATTCCTCATATGGCTCCCGAACTGCGGTACGTCATTATGAATGGAGTCCAGGCCTTTTTATTATGCCCTAAGTGCTGAAATAGGTCCTCATGTGTAGACTACAGGTCCTCCTCGTATGGTCTACGTGCTGCGGTAGATCTTTATGATGTCTTTAACAGCTCGTCTGCAAATGGGGCAGCAGGGGTGTGGCATTTTCTTCAGTTTGATCCCACAGGCAAAACAGAGGCACATGTGACCGCACGAGTAGATCACCGCGTCCACCACGTTCTCATAGCAGATGGCGCACTCGTCCTTCCAGGGCCCAGAGGCTGATGGGAAGGTGGAGGACCTAGAGACACTGATAGGCGAGCTGGGAGCCGTTCCTGTGGAGCGAAGGCAGCATGTAAACACCATAGACTGTATAAAAAGATGGACGCAGCACATGGGTCTGAAAACTGAGGCCAATGCGTAAATCTCTAAAATTTGCATTCTATTTAATGGCCAGCAGATGGCGACATCGGTGGGTGCAGAAAGAAGTTCAATCCTATAGAAGTCTATGAAAAAATGACCCGACTTTCCCACCTGATTTATTATTTCAATAATGATTTTCCACATTGCTTTATGGTATCTATCGCAAATTTCAAGTCTCCTTCGATATATCATGATGTTCATTTTTGTAAATTGTAGTCCCAAATATACTGAGAGGCATTAAAAACGCAAAGTAGTTTTTATCGTCTAATTTGAAAACTGATAGTTTTTCCTTTTGCTGATTGACATGATGACCATCAGGTATGGTAAGCATTGCAAGATGTCAAGTGTCTGGGTACGAATCCTTTCTTGGTTTAACACCTCATTATGATTATCCGATTGCAGCACAGTTCCCTGGATCATGGTCGTGAATCACATTGGGAGAAATCATTTTGCACATGAAAAGTTGAAGATCAGGGCCAATAAAAATACACATAAACAAAGTCACATCATTCCCACTTCAAATGCCACAAACAAATGAATATCAGAAGAATCAAACATTTTGAATTTTGAATGATGGCCAATCTCAAAGAAAAGATTCTGGACGCATTAATGTCCATTAAATGACTGTATCCAGACTGCAGGGATGACGCAGAATGACCAGACGTGTCAGCTGTCGTCCCCGACAAAGTGCGTCATCTGTGACGCCACAAAAATACATTCCATAAAACGTCTTCTGCCATGTCAGATAATGCATAAGAACTGCTGAATTGACTGCCAATGTAACGATAACAGTGAGGGCAAGTCTCACTACCAAAAGCACAGTTTCCTGAGACCGTGTTTTGCAACTACAAAAGAAACCATTTACCACTACTTAAAACAGTATATTTTATTATGCGTTTTTAATGCCTCTCAGTATAGACTGGAATAAAGCCAGAATATGCTTTAGGGGCATGGCTATCCTCTGGTCCTCGTCTGATACGGTCAGATCCACCCGTCGGTCCACCCCTCACTCCTCCCTGGATATTCAATTCACGCTTTCGTCCAATAGGAACCACATCCAGTTTCAAAATGACAAAATGGCGCAATTCAAATTGGCAAAATCGAAGCCTCCTAAATGGTACGCTGAAACCAATGGGTGACGTCACTGTTGCTTTGTCCATCTTTTTATAAAGTTTATGGTAAACACACCTGGTTCAGAAACACACTCGTATGACAAACTGACTGCAATAAATAAACAGGAAAACAATGGGCCTCGTGCAAGAAGCGAAATAAGAACACATTTTCTCTTATTTTTGTTCGTATCGTCGATTTTTTCTTATTTTGTTCTTACCCATTGATTTCTGGGATGCACCAATGTTTTCTTATATTTGCTCTTCTCTTCGGTAAGAGAAAATTTTACGAGTGGTTGAGAGCACTCTTACCGAGATAAGAGAAAACAGAAAACTGTAATCTCTGTCCACATATTGCTTGTCCAATGCACGGAAACACAAGTTTTAAAACCTAAACATTAAAAATTCATCATATAATTAAATTTTGATTGGTTTACATTTTTGAGAAATTATAATGATTTTATTATTAATTCTTGGGCTAAAGAGTTTGGCCAGTTGATCCTAATTAGGACTAAGCTATAAAAACCCTTAGATACTTGTGTGCGTTCTGCTTCTGAATGGCTTACCTATTGCTGTTGGACACTTTGGCCATCCAGGCCTTGCGCAGAGAGTGCGTTTATAGAGATCGCGCGGACCTGTTTGCTGAGACAGATGAATGGCTACTCGTACCAAATGTGAAAGCAACCGTACTTGAGCACGGAAGATTACTGTTGTGTGTTACGGCTCTCTTGTTCGAACAAATGCAGCAGCGAAAAGATATCTCCATTTAAACTAAGAAATTAAATGCTTGCTCGTAATGTAGGCGGCCGAAAACATATAATCACAACTGGATACTACACGCAAAAACTCTGAGATTTATGGAATAATTTATGAGTAGTTACATTCGCATGGTAATCACAGAATAATAGATCAGTACCATGACAAACTAAAGAAAATGCGGCTGCGATATTTCAAAGTGCGGGATGCGGTGTGAAAATCTATCAGCTGAAGTTATGAGATAGATACATTTTCATTGTATGAGGCAGTGGACAGCATAATCGGCCAAAAATGCCAGGGCGAAAGAATTCCATATGCATCATCCACCTATATCAAGTGTAATCAGTACATTTTCGGCTTACCTTGATGTTTGGGTACCCAGAGAAAGATTCGGATGTGTAAAAACATCAAGCATTCAGTCAAGAAAATTTAGAGTTTTATTTTTCATGCTGCTATACGTGATAATCCATGTTACAAATGACACACCGGGTTGCTATGGCACGTGCAGCATATGCATTCGCGATATTAATATTCAATATTAATATTCTAAACCCCTTCTCAATAATAAAAGCCCCCAAAATATATTGGTGCCTCCTTTCAAAATCGTTCCCCATTTAAAACCGTCTAGGTGCATACTGCAACACGCTGTATCGGAATTTTGACATGTATGCAATTGTACTCGGGTACGGTACGATATTACTAATGTGAGAGCTGACCAGCAGGGGGGGAGGGGAGGGGGGACAATCGTACTGTGGCACGGTACGGAACAATCGTACCAAGTGTGAAAGCGCCATAGATTGCCACGAGCAGTCGGCTCTTTGCACACAGCACGTCACCTGCCCTTATATGGTGTTTAGTGGGTGTCATATATGCTAATTTAAAATCACCGGGCACGCACTTCCAATTTACGATCAAGTGGCATTCAAAATTCAGCACACATGGATAAGAGCAGATCTGGATGGTAAGAGCGTTTGGTGCATCCGGAGTTTATTTCTCTTATTTTTTCTCTTAGGAAAAAAATAAGAGAAAATATAAGAGAAATTTAAGAGAATGTTGCTGCATGAGGCCCATTGTCTTCCTTTGTCACTTCAAAACATGAGCAATATTCTGTCTAGAACTCCACTGTACGGCGACTCGAACGGCTGTATTGGGAACGATAATTACTTTCAGAACAGACCTAATATGGTAATTTTTGGTTTATTTGGCAAGGTATAACTATTCAAATATATTTAATGACTTTGGTTTCCTAGGGCGATTTGGAGTTAACATTCCATAGAAATGTTTTATTTTACATGCAATTAATTTCCAAGCATTTTGAATGGTAATTACCGGACACTTCAGAGTAATTATTTGGCAATATCAGATAGACTTTCCTGAACCCTGTGCTGTAAATTATCCCCTGCATTTGACCATCATAATTACTGGGGAGCAGTGGGCAGCCACAGTGCAACATGCAGGGACCAATTATAGATCTGAGACCAAAGCCTTGGTTAGGGGCAATGGCAAAGTGTTCCTACTAATTTTGTTACCATATGATTTCAGAGATAAGTACTACAACGCAGCGTCAGTAAATACCATGACTACATACTTGTGAAGTATTGAAAAAATATTATTCACAACCCTTTTTCACAGTCCTTGCCCCTTAAATGAGCTCAAGTAGGGGAGACTGAGGTCCGATGAGCTATGGGGACCAATGAACCATATCACTATTTTGCGATCAATCTATGCCAAAGGTGTTTCAAATAAGCAAAATGGTGATATGACTCATTTATCCCCATGACTCAGGCGCAGATCCAGGGATTGCTTAAAGGGGGGGGCACAGCCCGCCATGCGCGCTGAAGGTGCGCGCAAGGAGGGGTCTGGGGAAACTCCCCCCAGAAAAATTTGAAAAATTGATGTGCTGAAAACACGTTTTCCTGGTATCTTGGGAGAAAAATCTGGCCTATCTGTTCAATGATTTTCCTCTCAAGGTTCCAAAAATTAAGCTAAAAAAACTTTCAAAGCGCCGTTATAATGCAGTTTTACATTAACTGACAACTTTCACCTTTACCTCAGACTTTCACTTTACTATCAAAGTTCGTGACCTAAACCCTTTCACTGGTGTTGGTGACTTGGTCAAAATTTCAAAGAGGAGAAAATCTTTCGAAATTGTCCAAACCTTACTGTGTTGGTATTCATTGGAAAGTGCTTGATGAGAGCTTTCCAGTGAATACCAATGTGTTATGGTTCGAGCGATTTTCAAAGGTTCTGACATTTCAGAAATGTTGACAAAATCACCACTAGCAGTGAAAGGGTTTGACCATATTTCCCATAAAACATTGATATTATTAGTTTTTGAGTTTATATAACACCAAATAGCCTCCAACAAAATAATTGTAGTGTATATCTAACATGCAAATCCGAGCCTGTCCTCCAACAAAGTACGCCCGCAAAGGTCGTTTGTCAAGCAGCTTATTACGACCTAAAGTTACGTTTAGGAGTTAAGCGACCTCTAGCGGTCATTTAAATAACTACAATCTGGTTTCCATCGTCAGCGTCACCGTCAGTAAATCCCTAACCTAAACCTAATCCTAACCCTAATCCTACTTCTAAGATTTACCCTAACCCTAAGCCCAACCCTAATCCTTACCCAAACCGTTATTTTAAGTGCAAATATGACTGAAACTGTATCTGGAACTCAAAGTGTAACTCTAACAGTACCTTCCTGCTGCCAGTAGGGGCGCGATTTTAGGAAACGCTCCTATGGGTCGTAAATCAGAGTAAATGAGAATAAACAACCTATTTGAGCGTATGGTTGGAGGACAGGTTGGCAAATCCAGTGGCTATATGCATCCGTGATTTTAGCAGATGTTAACAGATCACCAATTCCAATTTTTTATTTGCCAGAAAAGAGTTTCTTGGTCATTTCTATCGCATAAAGCAAATATATACAATTGGATCCAAATAAATTGGTCATGATGCTAAGCAACCGGAATAGTGAAGTTGAACCATTAAAAGTGGTATATAAACCGTGAGCCCACATACCTTTAAAATAGTGGATCACAACCACGAGGTGAAATGTAGAAGTTCTGGATATCTAAGACAATTAATTAGACAGGGAATCTAATTAAATTCATTTTTTCACTTCTCTGCGAAAAAAGGGGGGGCGTACGCCTTTGTGCGCCACCCCTTGGATCCGCCACTGTGACTCATCAGTCAATGGTCAAATATTTTGCCTATTTTAAGCAGCTCTGTCATCGATTGATCACAAAATAGTGATATGGCTCATTGGTCCCCATGGCTCATCGGACCCCAGTCTCCCCTATTTGTCATTTATCCAGTTAATACCAAATAATTACCAAAAATACCAAAGTCGCAGAGGAGAAAGGCCTGCTGGAGGAAGTAAAGAAAAGAAAGATAAGGAAATATTGCCACTGGAAGAGAAGACCTGAAAGCTTGCTGTTAACTGTAATTGAAGGGAAAACACCTGGGAAAGGAAGGAGAGGAAGAAGATGTGAGCTGGTTCGATAACATCCAGACCTGGACAAGACTGAGCCTAGAGAGAGTACATCGCTGTGCCAGAGAGAGGGAGATGCCTACGGTTCGATTCCGACTATGGCGGATGAATGAATGAATGAATGAACAAATAATTAATAGCCTCTAAAATAGAGTAAAGCATTACCCATTCTGTCAACAGCTATATAGCGCACGTGTTTAAGGGTGCTTTAGCCCTGCAGTATTTGGGTAACAGTACTGACCATTGTCTGAGCGGTCCAAAAGCCCCCAGCCTCCCCGGGAGCTTCCGCTGAGGGCGGGGTCAAAGGTGACACTCCCACTGCAAGGTCCTGCTGCTGTAGGGGTGCCAGGGGTAGAGTTAGGGGTGCTGGGACCAGACTGACCTTGGGGGTCATCCAAGTGAGCCGAACCTGCGTGGATTAAAAAAAGGTGTTGTCAATTTTTGTTATTTTCTTTCTCACTATTCTCAACATTTTTCATGCTAACATAACTACTTCTATTCTCAAATCAGATAAAAGATGTGCGCTGAGGGCTGGTTGTCAAATACAGCGAGTGGGGCTGTCTTTTGTGGGTGAAAGTTGGTGGTAATTCCAGGTGCCAACAGCATGGGCCAGGGGTGCTACAGCCGTGGAGGAGAGAGCCCAGATGTTTCGTTAAAAAGGGGGCGCTGGGCAGTTCTCTTGAGGACCGTGATTTGGGGAACAGGCGTGCAAAGAAACACAACAGATCAAAGACAGAGAAGAAGAAAGAGTCATACAGAAAAGGTGGCAATACTCAGAAGAGCTGAAACTGACGTGTCACTGCTAAAAAATAAGAAAAAAGAAAAAAGGATTTTTTTGAGTGCTTGTCAATTTTCAAACTGCACGTTCTGGTGGACTAGCACTCTGCTTGAAAAATCTTTGCCTGAGTAGGAATGTTTCCAAATAAGCACCACAATTACAAAGAAAACACTGCTATCTTATTGTAATAAGCTTGCAGTTAGGGGGCAAACCTATAATAATGGTATTGTTACAATATTATAATATCGATATGCCGTCTCTTAAAAATCATTTGCATGCTGGCTAGCTATGCAACAAGAAGAGATTTTTGAGCTCAGCCTCCAACTATTAGTACCAAACTCAAACGGCATTAATAGAATGTCAATTGCAAATTTGCATTGTCAAACTAGATAACTCGGTCGCCACAGGGACCGAGTCGTGTATCTCCCCAATCCCCAAATTTCGGACAAAATGGCCGCCAGCAGCCATATTGGACGTCCAAAATTGCCGAAAATCAGTCTTGAGCATTTTCAAATAAATATCTTCACCTGTGCAAAATTAGAAAAAATTCCTGCATAATTGTCGTGTCCAGAGCCCAGAACAGAAAATCTCTGTGGGTGCAGCGGCCCCGGAACTAAACCATAGTATCTCCTGACTATCGTCATCGAGGAGATACAATGATAGCACTTCACTAGTGAAACTTAATTGGCTTAGACACTAAGCATGGAGGTAGCAGTTAAACCACCAGAGTTCTTTATAGCAAAGTCGGAGGAAGGTGCAGTAACCCAAGTTTGTTTTTTTTTTTTTCTCCCATGTACCTTTGTTGTGCCAGGTAAGTCGATTTGCGGGCAATTTATCTTATCTTCAATGATGACCTGACCTGACAGTTTATCTCCCTTTGCCTGAGGGGAAACCCACTGTGTCATACAGATCTATGTGATGGAGGAACAATATGGAAGAAATGGTACTGTGCTTAAACTGAGGTTGTGCATTCAGAAGCTCATGTGGAACTCAGTATGAGGTAATTAAGCCTGTGCATACCAGCTGAGGACAGGAATACCAGTGGCTCAGGTTCCCGTCAAATGACAGGGGTAGAAACCTAAACGCCCCGAGCAACAGAATGGTTGGATAGAGCTGTGATCCGGGCTCGACATTGATGACACATACCCAAGCACAGCCTAATCCTTTAGTCAACACCAGGGCTAGTGGCAGCATGACTATGTGTCTTAGGCCAACTGTGACTAGCTATGCATAATCTAAGTTGAATATTTGTATAGTGCCAAAATCGGCCTAGAAATACTTTCAGTAATTGGAAAGCACTCGTTCACGTCGAAAGTTAACCTCACACTTAACCTCACTCCTAGTTCCTTTGCAGAAATAATTTAATTCAGGCAAGCTGAAGCAAATAGATAGGTTTTTGTGAAGGAATTTTCATTTGGAGCTCTGACTATCTGGCTAGCCACACGCAATGCTTTATCAGCTAGCTAACAGAAGCTTATGAAGCAATGTGATTATCCGTGGATCAGCATGTAATAATGATGTGTCAGGTGTGTCCAGCTGGTCCTCAGTGAGATTGATAAAAGAAAGACGCTCAAAGTGCAAATGTTATTCACTGGGGAAATGAGTCTTTCATTTTAGTAATTTTTAAAACGAAGAGCAAACATGCCTTCACCAGTCACAATAAAGGTGTAGACTGGCTGGCTCACAATGCTTCAGAGTGGATTGAGACTAGAGATCAGACCATTCCAAACATTCTGAACATCCAAACTTTAATTCTAGTGTGATAGGAAAAGGTGGGGTAGGGTTTTAATTGCTTCATTCATGTCTTCTGTTCTTTACTTTTCTGAAAAAGGTCCAAATAAAAATAATAAACAAGATCAGTATAGTGGTATCTGAAGCTATTGTAATGTCCTGAAGAAATATACCAACAAACCTTGTGAGAGCACTTTGAACATTACATTTCTTTTGAGTAATCTGCATTCCAGGATCCTATAGATTTACCAAGACACAATTTGGACTCACTCATAAATTAAAAAGTAAAGTAAATTCCCCAGGATAGTTTTGTAAACTGTCCTTTCTATATTCCGTCATTGTAGATTGCGATGTACCGTACAGGCCAGCAGACAGTGCCATTTCTACCCGAGATTATCGGGAAAAATACACGAGAGATACACGAGACGTCTCGTGGGAATTAGGCAGTTTCTGCTGGCCTGTACAGTATGTGTTAGCCTTTTAGTATATTTAAGGCAACCAAGGCTTTAGAAGACAGTTGTGGCTTTAAGAAAAGAGCCATGGTTTGCAGCTTGAAAGGTCACACCCACAGAGGCGAGAATCGAAGACTGGGAAACTTTAAAATATTTTTGTCCCAACCATCCACTCAGGTCTCTTCTGTACAAGGACTTAAACACTCTTCTGTCACTGTCACGTTCATCTAAATGGTTTTTGAGAGCTTGAATTCATGACCTATCCAATCACCTATCGTGATGACAGGCTTAAATGGCCTAAAGTATTCGCGTTGTCATCTTTTGTCTTTTTAAGACATGACTCTGGCATTCTAAGAAAACACATCCAATTACAAACCATATTTACTTAGGTATTGTAACAATCCATATTTATTTAAGTATGCAATTATCTTAGAATGATGACCGGCATGGAGTTGTTTAATGCGCTTATACCACGATTACCACACACATATGCTTAGCTAAAGATAGCATTTTCAGTGTTTTTGTCCAAAAACTGCATTTCTATGCGCACTATTTGCCTCCGGTACAACGGGGCTTTGAAAAAGCCGTAAGTTCAAGGGTGCAGTATAGTTAGTTGTCCCCCGCCGCTGCGGTAGCGAGCGGAGCGGGGGACATAGTATTCAGCTCCGTCCGTCCGTCACGTCCCGCTTGTTGTGAACGCGAAATCTCAACAACGGTTTGACCGATTTCATTCATCTTTGGCTTCAGTGTGTATTAGTGTGATACGCCGACCCCAGTCGATTTCCGTGACCTGGCGGGGGACATGGCCACGTTTAGTGGCAACACTTGTTCCATTTTGTTTCGTTGCTTTGCACAAGTTCTCGTTACAAATATCACAGCATCAGAGCTGCGCTTGGACAGTCTTTGTCCCTTTGAGCCTTCTCCAATTGGTCATACCCATTAAAGATATTCTGAATAGCAATCGGTAACAATGCACACTTAAGTATGTCCTTCAACCAATCACAACAGAGTATTCAACAAACCCATAGTATAACGCCAAGCATTGTGCCTTGTAGCAAAATTATGTATCATTAGAAAATGTGAAGTCAGCATTCCAACTGCACAAGCCAAAAATAATATCATTTCATAACAATTCTCAGCTTGACTATGAAGTCCCCTAGGTTTGATTGCATATCATTGTACAGATCAGTCAAAACATGTTGACACTGATGTTGTTAACCTGGTATTGGTCCAGCGATCAAAATTCAGTGTAGTTTTTAATCCACAAAACAAGCAAGCTTTGGCAAATATTACTAAAAGCATTTTGACGCAGAGACAATAGCAGCGCGTCTCTGTGAATTTCCTCTTGATAAACCTTTTTACCATATGAATGCAGGGGCGTAGATTTGGCAGTAGCCCTTCAGGAACAAAATTAGCCCCACTGACCATTCTCTACAGTATTATTAAAAAATGTGACAAATCATTGCCGTTCATCAGACTGAAAGGCTGTGCACTCAATCACCAGACATGCATTTCACTGGATGGTCCTATACCTAAATTCCCCTTGGAAAAGGCAGTGAACAAGTGGGGTAGAAAAAAGAACAGAAGGATAAAATATACAATAGCCTAAAAAAAAAAACTAGCTCTTTTCAATACCTTAATTGTATTTAAATAAAACAAGTGAACATTATTCAATGTGTTAGTCCTTTTTTAATAAAGGAAAGATGACAAAGAATTCATATTCAGTATCAGAAGGGGGAAAATCATATTTGAGGAAGGAAGATTTTGGTAAATACATACAGTATATCTTACAAAATACTTGCAATATTTCACCAAAATGCACCAAATCACTTCATTTTTTTTTTTTTTTTTTTTACCCTGGGGGTGCATTCCCCTGGACCCCTAGCGCCTGCGGTGCTCACTCTCTTTGAACAGCATCACTCTGAGAAAAAGTCCAAACTGGAAAGGGGCTTTATGGCTCCTGATCCCAGAAATACATCATTCAAGTGGCCATTTGACTAAGGACTATGACTGCAAGTGTGGGTTTTGAGACCAAGCCAAAGTATCTCCTGATATTGCTTTCTGTAGGCATTTTTGTGATGCCAAATGCACCGATAAAAATAAAAAATCATTATACTGGGATGATGTCTGCACTATCACACTGGAAGTATAAATTATATCTGCACTATGATACTGGCACTGTACATGGTATGTGTGTTAGTTCAGCGTGCCTGCTTCTCGCATCTCTCACTCCCAAGGAATGAAGCTGCTGGGCCAATAATAGCAGCAGCAGCAGCAGTGGTCCGCCCAAGAGCACCTCTCTCCCAGTGAACCTCAGAGATTACGATGAACTACAAGGAGCTACTCTTCATCGTGACTGGAAAACGGCCGCTAAAACAAAGCACATGCTTTGAAACAAGGTGGCGACATCACGAAGATGTACAATGCACTGCGCACTCCTCCCAAACTAATGAGTAGCAGCCATGCTAACATCCTGTGAAGTGACTGTGCCTTCTGGGCCGCCCTTCTGGGTCAGCCAGACCCGAGCGCTGGGTCTCAGATTAAATCTGCAGAAACGGCTCTGTTTATCCCCCCCCTGCCCAGCTGGGGCTCATTTGGCAGCCAGTTGAGACTCATACTGGTGCATCTGTACAAAGGTCAAACTGTGAAACCGTGTTAGCGGCGCTAGTGCAAAGACCATAATGTCAGCCCTTCCCGCAATGTGCTGTTCACTCAAACGGTCACTACTGTACTTATTACTGGTAGCATCTAAGTTGATATTATACTCAAAATAGCCTATCAGTCACTCAACCAACATACTGAAAAATAAAGAAAGGTCAATTCTTGTTTTTTTATTGAATTATGAGGCTCAGGAAAAGCAGGTTTGATTCTTGAGTCACCCGACCCTCGAGACAGCACCAAGAGAACACGTTCATATCTTTATACAAGTCCTGTCACACCTGAATAACTTCGTTCTTCCGACACATAATCTCTCACAGCCCCTGCCTGGCAGAAATTAAATGCTTAGCCCTCATGTGCCCTCGCGGCCTGGGAGGCGGAATGCAGTTCGTCCAGTAAGGGTATGGAGTCTGGGTTTTCATTAACTATTTCCTGTGTCCGTAAGAGGTATGATTTCACCGCCTTTCTCAAGTTCCACTTCCATTACATTCAGATCAAAGACGCAGTCCCCGAAACAAATGTGTCCGCATCTGTCCGCACCCACAACTCATCACATCCTTTGTCGAGTCATTGTAGTTAAGTATTCAATGTTATAACAACCAAACAAGAAAAAACAAAAGGTATTTCATCAACTGTAGTTTTACGGATATGAATCATAAACTGTAAAATAAATCAGCTGCGGTATGTTTTCCACCGCAGATGATTTATACCAAATGCGAAAAAGATGCCAGAAAGTCAGGGTCAAGATGAATACACAGTTACAAAGTGAGTCACGCTATGCTGCCGCACCACCCAGCCGAGCGAGAATGGCTTAAGCTGATGACGTGAAAACGCACTGGAAAAAAAAGAAAGTTACATATATTGAAGACATAAATAGCCTAGCGAAGGCAGACAAGCCACTTCAGTGTGTGAAAGTCTGAACCTTGCGGGGGTGATGCGCACCCTCTGCTGGTCTTTACACCAGACTGATGTGCTCACACAGAGAGAACAGGACAGAAACCGTTAATCATCTCCTCCGCTACCATCGATTTGTCCGTTCAGGTCTTTCTCTTCGTGCCTGTCCGTCTGTCCTCTGACAGCAAGCAGGCATGATGAACACTGATGGATGAGGAGAAGAGAGAGAGACAAGCTGCAGTGAGGGAGATGAAAAGAGATTGTGAGACGGAGAGAGGGCTAAAATAAAGAAATGGAGGGAGGAAGGACGAAGAACATATCAGACAGTAGGAGTATCAACGCAGGAGGAGGGGGGGGTCAAGATGTAGGTGGCAGGCTGTTCGTCTGTGAGTGAACAAAATGACATTTCTCTGGAATACATAATACATATGGAGCCGACTGAATAACAGCCAGCCAAAACCCTTAGTGCTAATCGTTCTTCCCCTGCCCACGCACAACAGCTTCAAAGAGCGCAGTTCTAAAGTGCATCTAAAGTACCTCTTTCAAAGCCAACCAAAGGGCAAATCCTAGTATAAATGTCTGAGTCCATTCGCTCCACTGCCCTTTATCGGCACCCCTGTGATCCATCTGGTACATTTATTTGTGTCTCTGGGTGATGTGCAGTACCTTTGGGTTATAGAAAAGTGCCCCATGAATAAAGTTTATTTCATTATCATACTTTTATCATTATGCTTTTTATATTTTAATATCCTTTTCATGTATTATTCATACTTTATTGTCATAAATATTCATGAATAAGTGCACATCCTCGTACTGTCTGAACAATATCTTCAAGAAAGATCTTAGGCCCTTGTGACATAGAATGTTGGGAACCATACATCTGTGTTGGTCTAAAATATGCTGCCATATCAGTCCTGTCAGAGTAAAGATAACTTCAGCACAAAGTGTGAACTGATTTCTTTGAACACATTCTCACCGTAACTCAGCAATCGCAAGGATGATCATAAAATAAGGAGAGACCTTTTCCAGAAACATTGGAGAGGCAGCGGAGTAAAGCTGTTTTTTATGAATGCTACTCTGCGAAAAAAAAACAGAAGCTTTTTCGCTCAACAAGAACGTATCACCCACTTCAGGGCTGAAAAGTCTGTGAATAATAATGACATTAACCTCTACAATCCCAACTCCCTCGAGGGGAAGCGTGGACGTTACAGGATTTTCTACGACATACCGTCAGTTATATAGAAGCCTCTTAACTTTTAATACATAATTGCTCTCAACTTATTCCTGTTTAAGAATACCTCATTAACAATCATGCCACAACAATGTCACTTATTCATTACTTAAGGCGACTAATGCTCTATTTGGATTGTACCTTGTCTAGTCTGTAGCGTTACATTGTCAATGACCTACTTCTATGCGCTTACTGTAAGTGGCCTCGAATAAAAGCATCTGTTAAATAAATGTAATGCGATGCAACCTTCGTGTGAATCCCTTTTGAGTCTGCTCGAGTGTGCTCCAGCAACTGGCATGCCGTATATCGTCAGCCTGCTGATAAAACCTTGTATCTTCAAAATGATAAACTTTACAGGAGAGCATAAAAAATGTTTAATTTTGCACGGAAGAATGCAGTTGAGCTGTGTTCAGGTAGGATGACTAGTTTTCTTCCAAGAATGCATTTTGTATTTTGCAATGTTTATGTTATTCTCGTGGACATATGAGTTTTTGTTTCTTATCAAATTTAGAGATACAAGGTTTTATCAGCAGGCCGATGATATATTGTCTCCTTTGACTGAGCTTACGTCTTGCGTGCCTCCCCCACCAGGTGTTCTGCATTCCCGTTTCCCATTGCCTTAAGTGTATGTTGATGTATATACACTCCTTCCTCTCTCGGTGCAAGTTGCTGGATTGTCAGTTGCTAAATGCCCTTTAGGAACCAGTCAAAATTTTCTGAGTAAAAGTTCATCGTCTTCAGAAATTATTTGTAACCTTCATTCATAGTATAAAGTATTCTTCCTGGTCTTACTACAGGGGCCAAGCTCCCAGCCTTTCTCTCAGTCTCCACGATTGGGACTGCGTTCCTGTTAATCATCCTTCAGTATGTTCCTCTGCTCAGCTTATTAGGAACACCTCCCAAACATTCCTCGGTCATCAGGATTGGAACTGCGTTCCGAGTAAACTTCCCAGTCCTGTCATCAGACAGTTCTGCACTGGCATGTGTGTACTCCATTTGGCTGCTGTGCCGGAACGCCACTGGCCAGGCATGGACACGCCCCCACACCCAAGCCTGTACCATCTGAACTGAACCGTGCCGTTCTGCTCTGGGCTCCGTCGCTCTGTCATTACTGCATTATTGTCAATTAACCCTACTGCCAAATTCAATAATACAAGTAATTAATTAATTCAAAACTTGCTCTAAATTCCATCTCCCGTTTGAGCACTTTTTTCAGCAGAGTAAATTAAGATGGCATTCGACTTAATCAAAATGTTTTCAATGTTAAAAAGAACAGATTAGACATGGGAAACATCCACTTAAGCGTATTGAATGAGGAACACTGGCGCAAAACGGCGTCACTAATAAGTCAAGCTAACAAATATGTGCCATTTTATGAGCTACAGGCATGCAGAATCTTCGAAAGACAAATTCACGTTTTGTGTCATCATTAATGTGGACAGGAAAATGTCTGATAACTTTGTGACGCAATGAACAAAAACAAATTTGCTGGTCGCTCTACTGATCTGTCTTCACATAGAAGCGAATCAATGTTCGGCTTTGGGCTGCAAGTCGAGAGGAGGAGGAGCAGAAGAATTGGACCGAAGGTAGCGACTGACTTGGATTTTGCTGACGGCATAGCATTGCTGTCAGAGGCAATCCAACAAGCTCAGGAGCTGCTTGGGAGTGTGGAGAACTCAGTGGGCAAGGTTGGCCTCCGTATGAATGCTGGAAAGACAAAATTTATGGCCTTTAACATTACGGCTCCTTACTGTCTCAAGACAAACGACGATACCACTCTGGAAGAAGCAAATGACTTTAAGTACTTGGGATCAAGAATGGAAAGCACAAAAAAGGATATCACAGCAAGAAAGGCAGCTGCCTGGTGGGCATGTAACAAACTGAAAAAGATATGGAGATCAAATCTCTCACGGGAGCTGAAAGTGAGGCTTTTCCTCTCAACCGTCGAAGCAGTCCTTCTTTAAGGGTGCGAGACATGGACAGTTACTACCAAGCTTGAAAAGCAATTGGACGGATGCTATACGAGGCTGCTTAGAACTGCTCTCAACATCCACTGGACGCAACGCATCACAAACAGGGAACTGTATGCAGGCCAATCAAAACTGTCTGACAAAATTAGAACAAGAAGGCTGAAGTTTGCAGGACACCGCCACAGGAGCAGGGATGAAATCGCAGCAGACTTGGTGCTCTGGATTCCCATACATGAGAAAAGGAAGCCCGGAAGACCGATGACAACTTATATAGACACCCTGAGGAATGACACTGGCCTTGACGTAGACAGCATGAACCAGGCAATGAGAGACAGGGATACATGGAGAGCCATCACGACTCCAGTCTGCAAAAGCTCGACATAGTAGTAGTAGCTAATTAGATGTGAAGAAGAACAGACGCACACATACAGCTATGATGCGATAATAATTAATTTCCACAATTACTGACATGTTGATACAAGTCTTTTTGAGGGCATTAAGGGACGATTTTAATACTCTGAAAAAGACTTACGTCAAAAGTGTTGGTACTTTAATAAATTCATTATTGTCGCATCATGACTACAAGTGTGCGAATGCCCTTCTACACATTCGCATCTTCTCCGTGGTCAGCACATCTACAACACAGGTGTGCATTACTTCTCTCTCCTATCTTGGTTGCTAATCACAAAGAATAAATAGGAACTGGGTTAGAGTTATAATGCTTCTTTAACTGAGGTTACTAAAGGGCTTTTATACCTCTGACAGCATGGCACTGAAACTCCTGGGTGGAAGAGGTAAAGTATTTAGACACAACATTGAAACTAGTTACTAGTTACAACATTACATAAAATAAAATAACATAACAGGGTGGAAAAAAACAGGCCATTTAGCCCAACAAGGATTGCCATTTTCCTACCAATCTGGCAATGCTTAGTGATGTCATGGTATCTAGCACTGCGTCAGGCCTGGTCTTAAAAACTCCCAGATGCTGCCGGATAGCTCACTGGGTTAAAGCATTGCACTGCGAAGCAGAATTAACTATCACGACGTGGGTTCGAGCCCCGGTCGTACCAACCGGCAGTGGTCGGCAGCTTTTTCAGCGTAGCACACAATTGGCCATTGCGCTACAGGGATGCAAATTGGGAAGGGTCTGCCGGGAAGGGTAATATAACATGGTTCCGTTGTTCATTGCTTAGGCACCTCCTGTTGGCCAAGACGGGCGCTCGTCAGGAAGATTCTAAGCTTGTTCATATTCGGGTATCCTCCGCCCCCGCTCTGAACTTGCGATGATTCAACCAATGAGTGTATAAGAAGCAGTGGCTGACGGGCGCGTGCTTCGGAGGAGAGCCGCGAACTGTCTGCACTCTCCTGAATTGACAACAGGAGGTCGCATATGCGAAAGCCTTGTACATAGTTCCCCAATCGGGCATTCCAGATTCAGGTGGGATTGGAGATGCCAAATTTTTCTTAAAAAAAAAAAAAACTCCCAGATTTTTGCCTCTACAACATGACCTGGATACTAGTCCACAAGGTGTGAAAAAAATGCTTCAGTATATCAGCGTTAAATTCACTCTTAGCTCATTTTCATTTATGACCCCAAGACATGATCCCTCCATATTCAGCAATTAAAAACTCATTTAACGCCAGTGGAGGGCAGAGGTAGAGGTAGCTACCTTTGTCATCCCCTCCCAGTGCTTGGAAGGGTTTGCGGGACAGGTCAATTCACCAGTTTCTAGATGCAATGGTCATGTATTGCCCAAGTCAATCCTTTAGCTGCATAAACAGTCAATAGCTAACAGTGTACAGTCGCCAAGATTAGTGTGCATTAAGGCATTTTTTTGTGTAGCTGATATGGATTTTGGCAGCCTGTTAAAAGGAGGCTAATCCCAGGACAGAGAAGCAGAGGCCAATGGTGAAAAGATGTACTTGATATCAGGTGTGAATATGATTTATTGAATATTAGACCAAACACTAAAATAGCACGTCAAGATTGCGCTTACTTAATGATCTATTTTTCTGGGTGTATTGCAATAGCAAATTTCAGTGACCACAATAATATCTTCTCTAAATGGTACAGTTCTCGTCGGCTAAATGAAAGATTTGGGCGTGAGATCCGACAGAACCTGTGCTGTGTCCTTGTCCTGCTCCCCATCCACATATTTCACATTCACGTCACTAGCCTCTGATACAGGTCTGCCAAGTGTACTCTCTGCTTGTCAAGAGTGGCTAGTTGGTTGAGATATATATTGTTTCCAAAAGGCAATATATCCATTTTACTCAATTTGAGAAAATCAGCCTTTTCTATGTTGGCGCCTATTGCATTTTATAGAAAAACACAAACTTTGACCATATAAAAATACACCTTATTGTATGAATTTCTAAAAACGGATTTTTGCCCCATGTGTAAGAAGCACAGGGATATCGCTCTATGGTATTATCTCAATTTTTGTAAATTTGGCACTTATTGCGTTTTGGAAACAAACTCTTATATATTATTTTTTTTCACAGCACTGCATACAGTGCTGTGAAAAAAGTATCTGTCCCCTTCCTGATTTCTAATTTTTTTGCTTATTTGTCACACTTAAATGTTTCAGATCATAAAACAAATTTTAATATTAGACAAAGATTACCCGAGTAAATACAAAATGCAGTTTTTGAATGATGATTTCATTTATTATTTACACCAATCATTATTTTTAAGGGATGGGTTTGAGCATCCCCTATCGCCAGTTTACCAGCCGCCACTGATACCTATAAGTCAGTAATGAACAGGTAGCTGCCGATTTAACCCTTAATTTTTAGGTAAAGTGAATGAATGTCAAGTATGCAAGTCATGCCATCAAGTCATTGAGTAACATACTCTCTGGGTAAACACATTCTCAGTACACTCAGAGCTCAGAACTGGAGCTGGTCTCCAGGTGCTAAACTGTGGCTGCCCACTGCTCCACAGCCACTTGGATGAATTAAATGCTGAGGAAAAATCTCCTTACAAGGTCCAGTTATGTGAATTTTACCTTCCTTATCTTGGGTTCTGCTTTTTTAGAGCTATCAGGTGAGACACCAAAACTGTCTCCGCCACCAAACTGACAGCTTTCACTAACTGCTAAGCAGGTGATTCAGTTCTCTGCCGAACCAGTAGCACCGCCATGAGGAACAATGGAAAACTCCCTATTTATGTGCATGTGGGCTGCATTCCATTTTATCATCACAAGCTGTCGTTATCACACCTGTACGATCACAAACTGTGATAAAATCATAGTTCAGAGACTGCTGGGAAAAATATACAAGGCAAGAAGTTACCTACAGGACAAAAACTCGCAGTGAGGGCATGTATACCCCTGAGAAGCAGGCGCTGGCAGCCATTTTATCTCTCACGCTCTGCTCAGGGAGAGCAGCCCACTACAGTGTTGTATAGCGCACCCTATTTAACCTCAGCTAAGGGCACAGAGCTACCAGAGCCATTAAGCTGTGAAATTTATTAAGTAAGTCCTTATTATAGAAGCCCAACTTTGTTATAAATTGACTGAATCTAACTATTGAATTAATGCATTGTCTCCTTGTTATTTTAACTTTAAGTAGAGTCCTGCGTGCATTAAACTGTGGTTCACACGTAACATACACGGAACTCTGTAGTAAACTTATTGTAAAATTACTGTTAAAATAACTGGCAAAAAAGGTGCCAGTTCATAACAGTGAAATAACAAAGATAGAAGTGCGACATCTCTATGTCAAATAGATAAAAGATACTAATCATTTAGGGTATTACTCAAAATAAAATCCTATTGCAGGAAAATTCACACATTGGCAATTTTCTGTTGAAAACAGGCATTTAGCTCACAAAGGTAAAAATAATTTTAAACTTTTTGACTAAGCATTTCTAGGTTGTCACTTAATCAGCACACCAGTAGATTTGTGTTGAATGAATTTGCAATGTATACATTTAAAATATTTAAAATTCCATTATTGTTTATCATTAAATCACATCACCCAATCCCTGCATTTCATTAATCTAATAAAGATAGCTCTTCCCTCTCAGTCGGAATCAGATTAGCATACCCACCCACATCAGAGAACACAGACTGCAGTCTCTGTAATGGGCACAGAACAGAACATGACAGTTCTCAGACAGCACAGGCCCAAACCACCTCAACACCCGCCCCCCCCCCCAATAGGCTGACCTGATTCCATCTGCATCTGTTACCAAGACACTAACAAACAGCATAGAAGCAACATACTCAGCTTCCTTGCCGGCGTGTATACACAGCTATAAACTGGCTCCTTATTTACCAGTTATTTTAACTGGCATCTCTTTTGCCAGTTATTTTAACTGTAATTTAACAATTAGTTTATAACAGAGGTTCTGTGTATGTTAAATGTAAACCACAGTCACAGGACTCTACTTACAGTTAAAATGACAAGAGGAGAATGCGTTGATTTAACTGTAAAATTCAGTCAATTTATAACGGTGTATACACAGCGGGCTCCAGAATTGTCGGCACGCGTAATTATAAATTCATTAAAATACAATTTCAAAAATATAACTATAACACTCTAGAGATACACACAAAAACCAACAAATGAAATAAAAAAAAACCTGTGTTTTCATGGAACCAAACAGAATTATTCATTTATTTAACTGAAAACTATTTCTGCCAAATCAAGGTTGCATAATTTATGGCACCCCAAAAGATTACTGCAAATGCCATAAATAATTTCAAACCAGGAGTGTAATTCAACCTATTGAACTTAATTTAAGTTTTATGGAACTATACTGTCTTTATATTATATCCTGTTTCACAAGGGTATAAAAATGAGTTGATATGCATGCGACATCCCCTTGTCATTCTGCACCGAGAAGAAAGCAAAATAACTGGCAGGTCAAGAAAAACAGATGGCGGTAGACAGTCAAAAATACAGTAAACAAGATGCCCAGGAGAGTAAATATACTACTGAGCACTGTCAGAGCAATAATTCAAGTATTTTAAAACTACTGAACTACTGAAAACCTGACAGATACAGCTGTGCTTCCAAACCCTACTCTTGGAGTACCCCTGCCCTGCTCATTTTAGATGTTTCCCCAAACTGACTCCCAGTTCAGCTTGTGAAGCCCTGGATTAATGAGCTGATCAGCTGAATCAGAGCCAGAGGACCCCTCTAATCCCAAGGACACGTCACGTCGTATTCGAGTAATCCACCCAATTTAATCATTCAGGAGCTCAAACGATCAGAGTCGATATAAATCACCCCCTTTCCATTCGAAAGTCCATTACAGCCACGCCCCTACAGTCCATGAAAATGCTTTGAAAGGTCTATTCAGCAATATTCGTAACATATTTTATGATATGCATGCTACTTTTTGTCCATTCAATCATTTTTTTTCTCCATTCAGAGTCTATTTTAAAATATGATATGGCATCAATTTTGAAAATTCATTTTGCATACCCAGAGAATTTAAAGAGGAGTGCCAGAGCTCAGCTATAAAGATTTTTTGGTCACAACACTTTAGAGAGTGAATACAGCTTACGAGGAGACAGTGTCTTTTTAAATTTCATATATTTCTCTGCTTACACTCAATGATTCTTGGATTTGTAAAATAATAATACCATGCAAACTCTTCAGGACTATTGCTGTTATGAAATGGCTGAAAGTAAGAAGATTCCTCCCCCTCCTGATTTACCTGTTACATGAATGAAAAAATCCCAGAGTGCAACAGTTTTTACCAGAGTAATGGTAAATGTAAGTTCAGGCAGTGTTGCGATTGTTGCTTCTTTCCCCCATTAAACACTTCTTCTGACTAATCTGTCAGTCACATGCTGAGTGAGCTTAGGCTTTGAGATCATATAAACTGGCTGGTTAATTCCAGTATGAATAACATGGGGCCTTCAGAATGAAATAAATCACCATCTACATGGGCCTCTGGTGACACACGACGTCCTCTGCCAGGTACACGATGCTACGTACCCAACGGAAGTGCTGCTCATTTCCGAGATGCTGAGACAGTTTCAGGTGGGAATTGTTAAGCCATCATCATTATTTTAAGCAGAAAGAAAGACGAAACATAGGAGATGGCCGATGACAAAGTGTGACTCTGATCCTGGACCGTGGTCCCGCGTTTCAAGGTTGAAAGAAATCCATGGTTATTCATGTTGGGCAGGACACTTGTTTTCCACATGACTGAGTCACAGATGCACAGGTGATAGATTTACGGTACAGACACAGAAAGAATGCCAGAGGCACGAAATGTCCTCTTAATTCGTCAGCAGAGTTAGAAATGAAGCGCACATTGACAAAGCCTTCTCCTGAACCTCTTCCACAACGTCAGCCTTTGTCACGAAAAGACATAAATTTCTAGAAGCCCACTGTCTGATACCCTCTGTGTCCTGACCTTCTGCTTCAGTGAAAATAACATTTTACACCATTTTGCGACCCTACAATTCACATCCCCACATTTTACATCATCTCACATCCTGTTCTAAAGCTTCCAGAAACAGCTCCATCTGACTCACTTCCTCCCACGCACAAAAACCTCCCTCCCCGTGAGAGTCCAAGCGCTGACTAAATGTGCTCCAAAAGGCAATAACTTTCTTCTTTCTTCTAAAGTTCCAAACTTTAATAAATTACACTCCAGCTATTTTTTCAACACTTAAACAAGTGATGCAGCCAGTGAAAGTTAAAAAAAAAAATTTCAATGTGGGCACTTAATTTCAGAAGGAAAAGGAGCATGGGATTTTACTCAATTTAGGCCAGAGATACTCTGCAATGGGGAGGAATGCTTAGCGTTAGCTGCTCCAGTACTTACCCAAAATCCTCAGCTGAGTGAATGCACCATGGAGGCCGAAGAACATCCACAGAGGGCGGGAGATGTCCACATACACCTGCCTCCCAGCATTCCTGCCGTTATGGCTGAGATAGATCTCCCCCTCTAAATTAACTACAAATCCCAGGATGTCGCCGCTGTGGAGGACCATCGGCACTCTGCACACGGCCCAGAATTCACTGCGGTCCACCAGAGCCTCAGGGGAGGAGGGGAGGTCGCTGGGGCGGAGCTGCGCGGGGTCACAGGTCGTGACTCCGTAGGAGAGGGCGCTGGAGTGGGCTTGGCTGAGGCGGGCGACGACTTTGACGAACACAGTTTCGCCGCAGCCGATCGGGCGGTGGGTGAAGGCCAGCGTCCTGTCGTCCCGCCCAGTCTCAGAGCTGCGTCCCACGGTGTGCTCGTCCTGCGCGATGAGGCCCGGGCCCCGGAGTGCGTGGAACCGCAGGTCCCCGTCGAGGTGAGCTGGGAGCACGGAGGACTGCTGCGAGTTGAGGGAATTCTGTGGAATGGGACAGGTGGGCGGAGCCAGCTGGAGGTGCTCTGCCTCCTCGGCGCTGAGGTCACAGAGGCTGATGGAAAGACGTGATTCGTCCGCCTCTCTGCGCAGAGAAGACATGCGCACTGTGGCGAAGGGGCGTGCCCGCAGACAGCTGGGGTGCATTACCTCACTTCCTGTTTGGAGACACAAGGGGGGAAAATTGGCTCAGAACAATCATGTTTATTGGAAGTATAAGAACTCCCGAGTAATTTGTTTATGATCACCAGAATTGGTGATCAACGCGACTCTTCATCTTGAAGTTATAACTAATGAGTGAATTCAGCTGGCCAACTTCACAGGTGGAAATAAAATATGGCAGGAATTTCACTTTCTTACTCCTGGACTGTTTGCTTTTGCAGAACACAATATGGTCACAGCATTTAAACAGGGGTTAAGAGGTGCTTTGCAGAAACTCAGAAGCTCAGATTTAATCAACATTCATCCGAGTCAAGCGTGATTTTTAATTCTTCCCAATGAACTTAAGCAAGCTGCTTGACAGAGGAGGCCATGCATAGCTCATTGCACAAAAACAATCAACTGGGGAGGAGCAGGTCATTTAAAATGCCATTAAAACGATAGATAAGCTTAAGATGCTCGTAACAGTGATCACTAAATATTTCAATAACAGAAGGGCTATAAGGACACACAAGAAACATCAAGCAGACAACAGCGCAGCAGCAGAGTGCCTGGTAAGCAGCACTCATCACACACACACTGAAGGTACAATATATCCCATCTTTATCTTTGCAGGGCTATTAAAGTCTGCTATCTGCTCAGCTGCTATCCCTGGCCTTATAATGTGAATTCTCGCCACATAAAAGTCAACAGAGTAAAGAGGAAGTTGTTCATTTCCATCTTGCACTGTGACGGTTACCTGTATCAGTCAAGGTGATACCACCCTAACTGCCACCATCCATAAAGATAAGAGTTTGAATACGTATTCAGCTGCTCTAATGGAAGGCACTGTATCCTTTGTTTGCCGCCGATAAGAGGGAAATGGCCGAAAGCTAACAGGTTCAATACTGCAATTGCAAACGCGTATCTGAAGCAGATGGCCTCGTCGTACACAAGTACACCACCTGGTCCAGCTACACTGAAACCAAACCATCCTCTCGCTGTGCCAAATATAGCCATTTCATCTAACTCCAGCCTACGCAAACCTGGCAGCCTTGTTCTCAGACAGAGAGGGCGGTAGATGTCTGAGTCTTTGTGTTCCTCTGAGAACCAGCGGAGGTGAATAACAGGGATTATTAAGACAGAATAAGCACTTTATGAAAACTACTTAAGGATAAAAACTGCTCGATTATATTTCTGCAGGTTGCACTGCTTAATTAATGCATACCCTGTTAAGATAAGATATACTTTATTGAACCCCGTGGGGTAATTTGTCCTCTGCATTTGACCCATCCTATAGTTAGGAGCAGTGGGCAGCCACAGAGCAGCGCCTGGGGACCAACTCCTGTTCTAAAGCCAGTTCCTTGGCCATGGGTACTGGTTGGAGTGTTCCTATGATGCATGTTTTTGTGGGTGGGGGAAACCGGAGTACCCGGAGAAAACCCACGTGAACACGGGGAGAAAATGCAAACTCCACACAGAAAGGCCTCAGGCCGGAATCTAACCCACGACCTTCTTGCTGTGAGGCAACAGTGCTAACCACTATGCCACCGTGCTGCTGTTCAACATGTGACTAGATATGCCAGCATTTGCTAAAGGTTTCAAGGGACATTTTGGAGCCCTGGCCGTAGAGGAACACTGTCGTTCAATGGTGCTTTGATGGACAAAAAAGTTCGGTCACACTTTAGATGAAGTGTTGCTCATTACGGCTTTATACAGCATGTATAATGCCTTCATAAATGAGACATAATGTCTTCATAAATCATACGTAAGCAAATATGATGCCTGATGTGACAATGACAACGTCATTTAGCTGACAATGTCACCCTTTATAGCATTTAGCCACTAGCTAAGTGACATTGTCAATTATATCACATCTGGCATCACATGCTGAATAAGGATGTGTTATTTCACCTTTTACGAGGCATGACATTTGCTTATGTATGACTTAATGATTTGACATAATGTCTCATTTATGAAGGCATTACACTTTCTGTATAAAGCCTTTCTGAGCAACACTTCATCTAAAGTGCGACCAATAGTTCTTACCTGAAGCTTTTTTATTGAAAGGAGAACGCTCATGAGAAAATAACAGTGTGGGTTGTGTGTTTGTATCCAAAAAAAACAATTTCAGTTGAGTCCGCTTTAAATGATAAATGATAATGACCGCATGATAAACGACTGCATTTTTGAACAAATAATAATGGACAAATGCACAATTCTCTAATTGCCTATTAATTCACTTCCTGTAAGTTTCCTAAAATGCACTAAGTGACCAGAGCTGAAAATAATGAGGATATTGGAAAAGGGTGCCATGATTTTGGCAATAAAAATGCACCATTACAATAAAGTAATCCCTAAATACAGCATTATTACACTCAGTATATGCTGTATGTACAAATTCAAATGCACTACATGGAAATCAGCGATAGCAGATTAAGACCAGAAAAAAGTCTATTGACCTTACAGTGAGTTGATGGTTTGATCCGTCCCAGAATTTTCACTGTGGTAATTACATTTCTGAGAGGAATTAGATTAGTTCACATTTCCCTATTAATACTGCTCTTTTTATATGTTCATGTTAATCAAACCAGTTAACACACAGAAAGACGGGCTGAATAAATTCATTAGCAGTGCTTCCTGTTGGCTCAAATCAAAGTGACACTCATCTCCTAGTCATCCAGTGGCTTAATTAAATCTTATGTCTGAAAATCCCATGAGTCTTGTCGTGCTTAGCAGGAATGAGAAAATCACACGTGTGTACATGCAACTGAATCACCCCCCAGTCCATATTTCAGCATTGGGGTTACGGAGGAAATAAAAGACGAGCACATATGAGCACAGTTACTAAAAGTCTCTCTCTCTCTCTCTCTCTCACACACACACACACACACACACACACTCACGCACGCACACACACACACACACACACACAAAAACGTGTGTTTTCATGTTTCGTGGGGACATTCCATAGACAGCCATTCATTCCCTAACCCCTTTCCCTGACCTTAACCCTACCTAATCCTAACCCTAACCTTAACCTAACCTTATCCCAACCCTAACCTTAAGCCCTAACACTAAAATAGCTCTTTTTTTGTGAGGACCTGAAAATGTCCCAAACAGTACAAAAAAATCTGGAATTCCATGTCTTGTGAGGAAATTTGGTCCCCCACGAGGGTAGGTATACATGGTGCACATATTTACTCACTCACACACACACACACACACACACACACACTCACACAGGTGTGCAAAGAGCAAATTGGAGCATGTGTGGGCCTCCTGCTGACCATCTGACACAGCTAATCTTTTGTCATACAGGGACAGATTGAAAATGAAGTCTAAAGCTAATGCGTTAGACAGCTAATACAGTAAGAGATTATATTGCCAAACAAACAAAACCTAACTGTAGCCCGAATTGCTTCAGAAAGTTTGAAGTTTATCAGAAACACTACAAAACAAGGGCTATTAATGTCTTTAATGAAACGTAGCACTGTCGTTGGAGTATCCCTGCTTCTTACCCAATGCCTGCTCAGATAAGCTTGGTGGCACAACAAGTAGCACTGACACCTGACAGCAAGATGGTTGTGGGTTAGAATTTGGCCCCGGGCCTTTCCGTGAGGAGTTTGCATATTCACCGCATTTTCTTCTGGTTACTCCAGTTTTCTCCCACAGTCCAAAGACATGCATGTCAGGCTGATTGGAGACACTCAATTGCCCATAGGGATGAGTGTGTGCGTGAATGGTGTGTGCGCCCAGTGATAGGTCGGCGAGCTGCCTTTTTAGCCATAATCGGTAGGCTCAGCTTCCTCACTGCCCTAGTGAGGAAGAACCAGTCTAGATAATGGATGGACAAATGATTGGTTAAAATGTAATGCCATAAATTTCCCATCTTTCTGTTTGATTCAGACCAAATTCAAACACTCATGAAATCTAGCATTTATATTTCTTCACCATTTTAGGTACACACAGGGCATTTCGCATGCTTTTAGTGTATGTACCATGTATTAATATTATCCATCTAATGCAATAAGTGTTTGAGAATTCGATGAAAAATTAACTAAAACAAACGATCTGCAAAGTAAACACAATCTCACAGTGTTTCTACAAACCTCCACTAAAGAGATTAGGTCCGATTACGACGATAAAAAATTAAATGCGCTGAGAATGCCAAACAACAGCCATCGATCGTCGGGATCATTTCAAAAAAATAAAAAAAGAAGAAGAAAATCCTGAAATCTCAAAAATCCCTATGTTTCAACATTGGTTGACATTGTCTGTCTGTTTGTGCTCACTCCCGCACATCCACAATTTTGAGGGATCGTCTCAAAATTTATACCACAGAAAGCCAAATGTTCAAAAAATAAGGGGTTAAATTTTGGAGGGTCAAGGTCAAACATCAAGGTCAAGGTTGTGAAAGGGTCAAAAAACATTATGGCCAATATCTCGCCAAAAAAAAAAAAAAAAAAAAAAAGATAGAGACATGGGACCAATGCCAAAATGTTCAGTCTTGTCACGTGTTCCTGATTTTTCATCATGTTTGTCTGTTTTATCTGTTTGTTTGTTTGTGCCCTCTCTCGAGCATCCACAATTTTTGAAGTATCGACTTGAAATTTATAACACAAAGAGCTATATATTCAAGGACAAAGGGGCTCAATTTTGAAAGGTCAAAGTCAAGGTTGTCAAAAACACATTTTGGCCCATGTATTGCTTCAGAAAAATGCTAGACATGGGAGCAATGCCAAAATATGTCTTTAAGAAAGGCCAATGGAGATACGTGCTCTAAAAATCAACCTAAGACATCATCTTTCGATACTTTGATGGGTCAAAGTTCAGGTGGTCAAGGTGAAAAAAAATGAATTTTTGTGTTTCTGTATTAATTTTACTCTAATTCTAATAATGACCCTAAGGACTCTGCAAAATTTGCTGAAAATCGGACGAGCTGTTTTGACACAACTGCCATTTTCATGGCAATAAAAATCCTTATCTCTTATAACGGGCATATTTCTCCCATTTTCATGATTGAATACCTCAGCAAATGTAAAAGAGTAATGATTTCTCCTGAACACCACTTCATTTAGCATGGATTTGTCTAATGACTTCCGCAATTTTTTTCATTACAGGTCATCCAAAAGGTGAAAATCATATATTGGTTAATATCTTGTAAAGGAGGCAAGCTGGACACATGCAACCATTGCTTAAACGTTCTGGCACACTGGCCCTTTCTCACAGTAATGATTTATTTTCACCTTAAGAACAATTTCTGGCAGAAACACATTTTGGTCAGTATCTCAATATCTGAGAAATGATAGACATGCAACCAATGCTAAAATATTCATTCAAAATGGCTCATCAAAAAGCAGGCACCAAATTTGATCCACAAAATCCACTTCCAGTGCTTTTTAGGGGTCAAAGTTCACAAGGTCAAAGTAAAAAATAATTTTGTTTCTGAATTGATCTCCCCCTAATCGTTGGGTATGATACCTTTCATGACCCCAAGGGAGTCTGCCACATTTGGTGAAAATCAGACAAGCTGGACTGGACTCCATCTCCATGGAAACCAAGCAGCCAGTCCAAGGATAGTGGACTGTGTCAAGATGGCTGAAAATCTTAACAGCTTCTTCGGCAGATTTGAACAGGCAGACTTCACACCGGCAAGGGCAAACCTAGCCTGTTTCTAACCAGTCTGCCAAATCACTCACCTTTACAAAACTGTCATATAAACCTGCAACAATGGAACAATTCCTTAAGTGGATAAACCCAAATAAATCCACCTGTAGAAGATCTTCCATAGCCAACGGTCAAAAATCCTCTGTGAGCTTTTTAAATGCTTCTTATTATGAGATCAAAACCCTGTGATTTATCTGTCTGATATTCGAAAAGAGCAATGCCGCATATGATAATGACTGCTCTGTAGCTCTATAGTTTTCACATCCCTAGTAATGAAGAACTTGAAGAGACTTGTGCTTCCACTGCTACAGAGGGCGGCGGATAGGCACACGGACTCACAGTACACTTACAGGGTTTAGATATTTGGCAGTGTTGTTATGTTACAGCTCCATGACACCTGCACCACCTAGAACCAACTTGATGAAGGTCTTTGTTGACTTCTCAAGTGCTTTTAACACAGTTCAGCCTCGTCTGTTCGGAATAAAAGCTGCTCCTTGGGGATTTCAACCCACTTCTTGACGTTTGGGTACTCTCGTTTTTGTGAAGGGCAAAAACCAAGTGATCAAAATTTACGAATGTCCCAGCTTCACCGGAGCTATCCTCACTAAAGGTGATCTAATGGTGTCCAACTCAGATTTGCTCCCCAGGAAAGCCACTGAAGTGCACTGAACTCAATAAAATGTTAATTAAACCAGATTGAGACAAATTTTGCTTCGATACATGATGGTTTATCATGCAGGAAGAGGCACTATGAAGTTGGCAAATTGTGGCCCAGTACGGATGAATATGGTCAGCAACAAAAACCAAGATGGCAGCAGCTGTGGAATTATTCAAATGATGATTGATTGGTATTAAATGGCCCAAAACTAAGAAACCATTGTAACACCATCTCCATCCTGAACGACTGACACAAGGCAGGTCGCCTCCAATGGATTCTTGTTGCCAATGCCAAATTAAGACGCTATCAGCCAAGCGTTGATTCAGAAATTTAAATTACGGCGAGGCTTTTTTCATCATTCAGTTCGCAAGATTTTTATTGTGAAATCCAAGTTAGAGGGGGAATTAAAAAAATAAAAAATCATTTTTTCACTCATTCTTAACATTATCGAGAGTTCGGCAGCATTTCTATCAGTTCGGAGGATCAAATAAAAAAAAAAAAATCAGCTATCTTTTTGTGTTCCTGGAATCACTGAATTTTGTCAAAATGGGCCTATAGTACACTGCAGCTACCATTGTTGAACATGCAAACACTGCATGGTCTTGTATAGATATACCTTCTTTAATCTCAAATAAGGTGACACTAGAGAAACCAAGAGCTTTCCTATGTATATTTTCTAAATTCCTCTGATCCTGCTATCCTGCTCGTATGTTCATGAGAACTGACCTCTATACTTTACATCCAGAGGTAAATGTTTGCACTTTTTCAGCCGACTGCTCTCAGGGAATCTCGTTCCCAGAGGCGTCTTCGCATCACAACTACTCCGTACTCGTAGCATCAAAAGATACCTCTGGAAACGGAAATGGAAATTCTGGGTTAAAACAAATCGACTACGATCGGTGAGCGCATTCAGCCTCAAGAAAAAAAAAAAATCTATTTGACACAACCAGACTTTCATTTCGGGTTTTGGAGAAACAATAAAATATACGTTTTTATTTCGTAATATTCTGTCATTTTTTTCGTTGGCGGACTCGCGAATATAGTGAATTTTTTTTTTTTTTTTTTTTGCAGTTGTGCCATTTGCTCTGTCGGCGTACTCGTGAACCGAATGATGAATAAAAGCTTCGCCTAATCAGATCAGGCAAATCTTCAACTGTCCAGTAATGATGAACTTGTTCTACTGCAGCCTCGGATTTCTGTTCTTGGCTGATAGGAGTGGAACCTGACGAGGCCTTCTGCTGTTGCAGCCCATCTGCTTCAAGATTAGACAAGTTCTGCTTTAATGATTAGCGGAGTTTCAATAACCTTTCTATTAGCTCAATCAAGCCTTGTCATTCATCTCAGACCTTAATCATTCACAAAATGTTTTTGACTTCAGAACAGCCACTCACTGGAAGTTTTTTTGTGTTTTTGGACCATTCTGTGTCAAGTTTTAGGGACTGTTATGTATGAAAATCTCAGGAGAAATTTCCAGCACTTTCAATAATACACAAACCAGTTTGTCTGCCACCAACAAATGACCAATAATCAAAGTCACTGAGATCACAGTTTTCCCCAATGTGATTTGAATGCTTAATGCAAACATTTACTGAAGCTCCAGAGCTGGATGTGCATTTTGGCTGCTTTGAAGAACCAGCAAATTGTTACATTTATGAAAATCATTTTAATGTACGCAACTGCATGCTGGGCCTAATTCAGATCTGATCCTTAGCTGCACTTACAAATGAATCACAAAGTGGGAGAGTTTCAGTACATCCGCTAGTTTTGGGCTCTATTTAGAGTCTCCTGTATGCTTCTATACCCCAGCCTGGTCCCCCTATAAACATTCCTGAACATCTGCTCTGAACCGCAGGTTAGGAATGCACTGGAATTTCGAAGCGCTGATTATGAAAAGCAACATTTGGAGTTCCCTCGTGATTCCCCCTGACCACAAACACATTTCCTCAATTACAGCCTCGTATTGTTTTGGACAAGGGAACCCCCGTGGAACCTACATATGGGAAGTTTGCTATTGTTAATGCATTCTTCAGACATCTGAGAGTAATTACCTTTTTTCTCTAGTGCGCACAGTCCAAGCTTCTCTGATTCCTGGCTGCCAGCGGGTGTAATGATTTAATTTATTATCTAATTGTGTTTCTGTAAGACAGTACTGAAGTAATTTAATCACATCAGTTGTGCCCTGCTAGAATGAAGCATATTTTTTGCGAATAAGATAAACATGTTTACCTCACTGGTAACAGAAATTGCCTCTGGCTGAAAATAGCCCACTGTTAGTAAAATTTAAGAATAACAAGCACCAGTTCACTACTAGTGATAGCACTTCCAAAATGTGCACGCACACGTTACTACTCCCAAGCTGTGTCATAAAGACAACAGCCAGAACAAGAAAACCATTTTTATACATATCCAGTACGTTGAATTCCAGTATACCATTATGTCATTATCTCAGACATTCACCATGAACAATGTTGAAACTTGGTCCTTTATGCCAGGGCAAGGAAATGATATACACAGTGCAACCCGGAAACTTCCATTTAAGCCACGAACTGAAAAAAATAAATAAACCGAACAAAAACCTTAAATGTCCCTTTAGATATTGGAATGAAAACTTTAGTCACTATCCAGGTTGAAAAGCCGAATAATTACGTTACTGTACTTTTTGGTGAGTTGAAAAGGGATAGAGCAATTTAAGGAGAGTAATAGTCGACGTTATCATTTGTAGCTGAGCCAAGCACTTCAATTGGCTAAACATTTGTATTATAGAGGACCTAAGGCCCAATACACCTGTAGTTCCCCAGGAGGGTTTATATTCTTGTACTGAGTCTCACTATGCATAATATTAAAACTACATGAAATTTAGGCTTATTATTTTTGGAGCATTCATTTGTAAGCTTTGGAGCAGTAATTTGTACCATTAGTGTGGACTTCTTTACTGTAGCAAATAGGAAGCTTCAGGCGATTCAGCTGCCTGCACCGATCTCATCTAACAAAGTCAACCCATTCATTTTTTCTCGCTTTTTCCTCTCACTTGCTTTTATGGAAAAACACAACTGACCGCAGAAGTGCAATGTGCTCAAAGACCCAGATGACTTTCAGCCATATTGTCCTACACATGCCAGCAGCCACACTACTACTCAATCTGCTCCAGCTGCGTGGCTGAAGCTAAGCAGGTGTGGGCTTGGTTAGTACTTGGATGGGAGACCGCCTGGGAAAACCAAGTTGCTGCTGGAAGAGGTGTTGGTGGGCCAGTAGGTTGCGATCTTCCCTCTAGTGGCATAATCCCCAGTGCAGTGATGGAGACACTGTACTGAAAGAGATGCGGTCTTTCGGATGAGACGTTCAACTTAGGTCCTGACTCTCTGTGGTCATTAAAGATCCTATGATACTCTACGACAAGAGTAGGGGGTTCCCCGGTGTCATGGCTAAATTCCCAACCTGGCTCTTTCAACCTGCCACCTAATCATCCCCTGATCTAATCTAATCTAATTGGGTATGCAATTTGTCCTCTCCCTCTCCACCTCAACCCCCAGGGCTCCCTTGAAAAAGAGATTTCAATCTCAGTGGGACTTTCCTGGTTAAATAAAGGTTAAAATAAAAAAGTAAAAATAAACATCCCAGCAAATACTCCGTCAAAGCTGCAGAAAACTTAATTGCATTTGCTCATGCAAAATAAGCTGAGCCAGACATCAGTTGTTTTCATTGAGTAGGATACAGCATCCTCGACAATGTCCACTGTATTCAAATTCAACATGTGCCAAGTTAATGGAACCTGCTTCCAACAGCAGTCAGGATGCACCAGCCAAAGACTGCTGCTCATCTTTACTGTGGATCTCCTCCCATAGTTGTAATGGAAACCCTGCTGAAAATCCAACTCCATACCTGCCCCAGCAAATCATTCTGGATCAAGGACTGTTTACAGTGCTTTACTTACAAGTTATTCCACCTATAATTCAGCTAGAGCAACAGTTGACCACCGACTCACTTTACCACCCGAACCAGTTGAAAAACAGCTTTGACCAGCTGCAGAACTAATGCCAGTTGTTATTTATGCATGTAAAATATGTAAAATAATGTTCAAAATGGGCACCCATGGTGATGTTGGCAAGAATAACCTATCACATTTACATAGTAAATAATGCCTGTTTTGAGGTTATATTTCAACAAATTAAAATGAAATAAAAATGCCCACGCAGGCCACAGTTTTGAGCTTAAATGAACTCTCTCTAAAATACCGAAACATGAGGTTTAGACCCATATGCCTCTCTGTCTACATCAGCTATAACAAGCTGAGAGTAAGGCTAGATTTCAAGCGGAAACTTAACAATGGCAGTGATTGTGCTACGACCACCTGAAGCAGTTTCATTTCATATATCAAAATAAACTTCCCGACACAGCAACACTGCAAATACACTTAGTGGACACAGTAGTGGAACTTGAACATGAGACACAAAATATTGGCAGTGACATATTGGAAAGGAATGCTCATAAAAAGAGGCCAATACCACATGGTGCATAAACTATAGAGCATTTGTTTCAGATGCAATGGCACAGGCGAGCTCCAGCAAAGAATGATGCCATTACCAATGGATTTTAATCACTAATGACACCGTTTACCTCTCTGCCAGAAATGGCACATTCAATGAGGTTTTAATCTACTGTTCCACCAACCAAATGGCATGTTTTCAGTACCAGCACTCACACAAACGTATTAAGTGCTTGGCAGTGACACAATTTGCACTGTCTGGCTCTGTGTTCCAGCGCAATGACTAACACAGCCATTAATTTATACTTATAGGAGAGAGTGTTAGCTTTTGTTTGTGACTTTTCACTTCTATATTGTGAGAACCATGCTGGAATTGCAGACTATTTATACATTGTGACTGAGTTAATACTTAAGTGGTGCACAGTGACATGGAGATGACAAAAGTCGCTGCAGTCCCATTTCAGAAATATACTGACTTTCCTTATTGGGAAACCATTGTTTAGAGTAAAGCATGACACACAGATTTGCATCAGGTTTCAGCTCATAAATTGTCAGTAAACAAAGCACAGGATTCTCTGTGCTGTGCCCAACTACTTGATGAGAGGAATGAATCTCGACCCCCTAAAACAGACGGAAAATGTAGTGCAGATGTGCAAACAGCATTGAAAACCACATTGGCATTGTCCTGGGTGGAATTGTGGTGCGCGGATGATACGTGGAAATAATACGATTTGTCCACATAATACTGGCCTGGATTCAAACAACGTCTCCATAAATTCAACCAATCCTCTGGTCGGGTTCTTTTCGGCTAAGAAGAGTCAGCCAACTTCTGCAATCACCAAAATGTACTTTTTTGGGGCTGCTCTTGGCAAATAGAGCAGCTTAATTCCATAATTTAATTGCGTAAGAAAAATCGAACGCCGAAAACTCAATTTGTAAAACAAAGTCTACTGTTGTTTCCATGTTTGACTCAAACTATGACAATGCTTGTATGCCCTTGTCCAAAAGAAACTGCCCTGAAAAGCCTTCAGTCAATATATCCAACTCTATATACAACGTACAACATTCACATATCAGTATTCATTTAGCTATGTTAGCTACTGTAGAAAATGTGCTTACACAAATCATACCTGAAAATACCATTAGATTGAATATTTTAGTCCAGGACAAAAAAAAGTTACTCTTCAAGGTTCCCTGACAATATGCACATTGGTAAACATGCTGTTGATCATAATCGGTGCTTTTTAATATCCCCAATTACAAGGCCTGATCAGCCTAGTTCATGTACTGTAAAAAAGGTTTACCAAACTTAAAGAAGTATGGCAGCCAGCTCAAAGCATATTTGAGTTTGCTCAACTTCAGGTCCCAATGGTTGCACGAACTCATTTTTGAAAGAACTCGGAACTTGAATTTGAGTCAACTCAAAATGCTTTGCAGCTGGTTGCCTTACTTTTTAAAACTGACTCAACTTTTTAAAAAATTTTTAACAGTGTGTAACTGATTTCACTCTTGCCGCAATTAATGAGATGGATGTCTGAAAACATTTTCTTGGGGTAGGACTGACATATTTCAAGCATGTTCCATTTAAGGCAGATTAGAAGGAATTTTTTTTTCTGGCTACTACTGCCCCTTTTCCACGGAAACCTCATTTTAAAAGAATCTGAGGTTTTCGGTGAAGCAGGTGAGTCAGTAACTATCCATTCCTGCCAAAAGCGCACAGTGCACGTAGGCATTAGGAACAGGTTACACTTGGTGATGCGATGGGTATTCACTGAATCGCTCATTTACGCTGAAGGCCTCTCGGCCCTGGTAACAATTCCATTAGGGATGAGTAACCAAACCTCAAATGATCAAGCCCTGATCGACGCCTGGCTGGTGCACCCAAGCACCTGTGACTTGTTTATGATTTACTGCAGGAACTTGTGCATTCCCCAATACCAGATTAGAACCTAATTTGTTTCAAAATGTGAACAGGGTAAGTAAAGCTAATCAAATGAGCCACTCAAGCACACATGTGATTAAATAAACAAGCTGGACTTCAGTCTGCCAGACTGAGCCACATGCAGCAGGCTAACCACAGGGATAGACAAATCATCAACAGCACAAAGAGATCCATTCTATCCTATACATTCTCACTCCGACTCATCATATACTGAGGCTACCTGACCAAGCGTCGACATACAATGCAAAAGGAGGCTTTTAGCGTCCTTATTTGACACTTACAGTTAGGGTTCGGGTTAACCCTCTCAGCGCCGGGGGCAACTATAGTTGCCCAATGATGTAAGATATCAAAATCAGATGCTGTTGAAAACCTATCATGTGGCAACTTGTTTAAAAGAGCTCCCGCAGGGGAGCTCTTTTAAACAAGTTGCCACATGATAGGTTTTCAACAGCACAGGATAACTAAATTTTTAATTCCTTGAAAATGTATTCAGCGCTCAAGGGGTTCAGAGTTAGTGGTTAGGGGGTAGGATTTGTTTTAAACTGGCGTCAAATAAAGACACCGAAAGCCTCTTTTTACGTCGTATATTGACGCTTCGTCAGGTAGCGTCACTATATGACGTTTCGGGATGAGACGGGGCTCTTCTATGACGAGAGTTATGACGAGTGATAGTTCAATCACAGGAAATTGGTTCTGCAACCTTTAGGTGTGTGATAAACAGTTGTAGCCCATGAAGAATTTTGCAATTCATGAGCTAGATAACAAAATGAGTTTCAAGGTAAAAAAAGTCAAAGAAAATTCCAAGTAATTTCATTGCTATTGTGAGTTTATGCTCTCTCTGAATAATGAAGTTGCAAAATGAACTAGTGGCACTGCTTTTTGTGTTTCTAAATTTCAACAGTGTTGTAGTGTGCTTATGCATACATTACTAGCCCTCAACTCTGTTCCGTGAAAAGAACGTCATAATCTGATGAGAATCATTGACAGCAACGCATAATTCTAACCTGCCCTAACTTCTTAGAGCCATTACAGCCAGAATCTAATCGAGAGACCCAAAGCAACTGGGGCTCAGGTATCAAATATTGCTTCCGATTAAACATTGGTTTTGCTGCAGCCAGTTGAGTCATAATCTTTGCTGTTTATTTTTTTTCAAAAGTTGAGTCAGATATATACTTTTTGACAGTTTTGCACATGAATATGTCAGGCAATCAGCAAAAATAGAGGGCCATTTGGCTATGCTTCATTTGAAGCCAAGGGCGGGAGGTCTGGCTGTCAGCAGTGATGAGTAATCGCTCTACGGCCTCCAGCCAACAGGGGCGGCTATTCACCCAGCTACATTTGTAATGAAAGCATAAGGAAAAAGCATAGACTGTATAAAAAGATGAACACAGCACCTGGGTCTGAAAAGTGAGGCCAATGCAGAAATCTCTAAAAATTGCATTCTCGTTAATGGCCAGCAGATGGCGATGTCGGTGGTTGCAGAAAGAAGTTCAATGCTATAGAAGTCCATGAGAAAATGACCCTACTTTCCCACCTGATTTATTATTTCAATAATGATTTTCCACATTATTTTATAGTACCTATCGCAAGTTTCAAGTCTCCTTCGATATATCATGTTGTTAATTTTTCTAAATTATGGTCCCAAATAGACTAGAATAAAGGATAAAGCCAGAATATGATTTAGGGGCGTGGCTATCCTCTGGTCCTCATCAGATACGGTCAGATCCACCCGTAGATCCACCCCTCACTCCTCCCTTGATCTTCAATTCATGCTCTCCTCCAATAGGAATCACATCCGGTTTCAAAATGACAAAATGGCGCTGTTCAAATTGCCAGAATCAAGGCTTCCTAAATGGTATGCTGAAACCAATGGGTGACGTCACGGTTACTTCGTCCATCTTTTTATACAGTCTATGGGAAAAAGGAGGGAAATCCAGCTTCCATACCAGCAGTCCTCCACAGCCTCATGGTTCAAGCCAATCAGTGGCTAAACCTGCTTCTTAAGCGATATCCAAAGCTATTATGTTAGCCTGAAGATCTATAGCGGCTCTCCTCAGCTGCTTTCCACAATGCTCAACCTAAACCTACATCATCACAGCAAATCACAACTTCAAGATGTCACCCAAGAAACTACCAGCATCATTCAACAAACAGGAACAAACACAGTAAACACCTCCTCATTTCCATCATCAAACTGAACAGCATCCCGTCAGTAAAGGAGACCTGAGTTCAGTAACTACAGCAAACAGCTACGACAAACATTACTGAGTACTTCCTAACTAAAGCCGTGATAATTCAAACAAAGTCCTTGGTGAAGTACAACTAAACAAGCTTAAATTTATATACTGTTTATTATGTTAGGGGGCACAGCTCTGGTGAAGCACCTGACAGTGTTGGGCAGCGGGGCTGAAATTTTTACAGTCAGTACAGTTTTAATCTGATTTGTGCACCTGACTGACATGATCTCTACAAGCAGAGCCGGGTGTTGCTGAGGACTCAGTATAAAAAAAAATAACCCATTTTTACCTGGTTTTACATCTAAATGTTAGCATCTTGCTCACACTATGTTAAACCAGAAGATACCAACATATAGTACATAATGTATACAAATTCTTAAATGGGAAAGTACATTTCCTTCTGACATAATTTCTAAACAGTAATGCAATAGGTATGCTACAACGTGTTTTTCATTTTCGATATTGACTCACAGATCCCAACTGATTGGCTTTTCCTGTTTTCCTGGTTATAATATTCTCACAGCTGAACAGTTTGAATGTAAATGCACACCAATTATAGAAAGAGCACTGGAGACCAATTCCAAAACCAATTGTAATTTAACTGGAGAGTTTTGGGTCTCCTTTGACGGACTTTTCGTTTAATTATGCGCCAAATGTTCTCAATCGGTGAAAGATCAGGACTGCAGGCAGGCCAGTTCAGCGCACGGACTCTTCTACTACGAAGCCATGGTGTTGTAATAGCTGCAGTATGTGGTTCTGCATTGTCCTGCTGAAATACACAAGGCCTTCCCTGGAGTAGATGTCGTCTGGAGGGGACCATATGTTGCTCTAAAACCTTTATATACCTTTCAGCATTAATGGTGCTTTTTAAAACATGCAAGTGTCCCACACCATATGCACTAATGCATCCCCATACCATCAGAGATGCTGGCTTTTGAACTGAACGCTGGTAACAGGAGGGGTGGTCTTTCTCCTCTTTAGCCTGGAGGACACGACATCCATGATTTCTGACAAGAATGTCAAATTTGGACTCATTTCACCACAGGACACTTTGCCACTTTGCTACAGTCCATTTTGAATGAGCCTTGGCCCACAGAACACGGCGGCGCTTCTGGATCATGCTCAACAATGGTTTCCTTTTTGCATGATAGAGTTTTAGGTGGCACCTGTGGATGGCACGGCGGACTGTGTTTACAGACAGTGGTTTCTTGAAGTATTCCTGGGCCCATTTAGTAATGTCAATGACAGAATCATGCCGGTGAGGGATGCAGTGGCGTCTGAGGACCCGAAGATCACGGCATCCAGTAAAGGTCTTCGGCCTTGTCCCTTACGCACAGAGATTTTTCCAGTTTCTCTGAATCTTTTGATGATGTTATGCACTGTCGATGATGAGACCTTCAAAGCCTTTGCAATTTGATGTTGAGGAACATTGTTTTTAAAGTATTCCACAATTTTTTTTATGCAAGCCTTCACAGGTTGGAGAGCCTCTGGGATCTTTACTCCTGAGAGACTCAGCCTCTCTAAGACATCCCTTTTATAGCCAATCATGTTACACACCTGATGCCAGTTACCTTAATTACTTGCTAAATGTTCTTTCAGCTGATTCTCTTATATATTAATTGCTTTTTCATCCCTTTTTCGCCTGTGTCCCAACTTTTGTGAGACCTGTTGCAGCCAAAAAATTTGAAATAAGCTCATTTTGTGGATAAAAATGTAAAATGCCACAACATCTGAACTGTTATCTATGTTCTATTGTAAATAACATATTGGCTCATGTGATCTGAAAGTCATTGCATTTTGATTTTATTCACAATTTACACTTCGTCCCAACTATTTCGGAATCGGGGTAGTAAGTAAAACTTGGTTGAATTTTCAAAAATAACAAAATTAAGTTCAGGAAAGTATAAATGAACATTTATTTAATTGAGTTTTTGGGTATAATAATAGAAAAAAAAATTTATAAGTAGTGGCCACCTATGAACATACGGAGATACCGGCAAGAACTGACTTGCATTAATATGGCTTTGCTGCATAACACTACCTAAGGGACTATTTCCATGCAATGACAGAGCATTCATGAAAAATACAAATGCCCCGACAGCACACACAAACAGTACAGTAAATATATGTGACATTTATGAGATTTAGTCACAGTATGTTACTTTCTGAAAAAAGTGGGTCAACATACAGTCTGGCAAAATCAACAAACATGCCCACTGCGACTCCTCTATTTACAATGGTTCATGTACTGACGGTTAAAAGGAAGGAGACTGGCCAATAACCACACAATATATGGCACAATAAATATTCTCTTTTAGATATCTTTATTGGTTTGTGCTGCTGTGTGAGAAATGCACACAACTGGCCTTGTTCAGTTCCTGGTCATGCAGGGTTTTCATATCTGATGGACAAATAGTTTCTCTCATAAAGCCAAATAATTTCACACATGCAATGTTCACATCTCACTGGCCAATCACTGCCCACCAACACTGGATTGGTTGATCCAATTTACTGTCAAGCAACTGAGCAATGCCTAGAATTTTCCCCAGTTAAATTTGTAAGTACAGACATTTTTTTTCCAATGCGTATTTGTCTCTTGAAGGTTTTCTGATATATACACAATGATTTAGGTGCGGAAATTTGTCATGCTATCTCTTATGAGTACTGTCTTCATATTATTTAAAGAATCCATACCAGTTGTGCTGTATGATGAAATTTTTTTATTTTATGTAGTTTACCAATACATTTTTATCCTCTTCTTTTCACTCCCACTGGGGCTGGAATGATTTACCTTTTTATAGTAACTAAATGCAGAGATTCCTCTGTGACAACAGACACCACATCTATCATCTGACTTCAAGTGGAACTTCCCTAAAACACCCACTTATGAGTAGGACAGGTGAAATTCACTGATGTCATGTCAGATGGATAGTCCCCTGTTCTAAAATAAATCAAAATTATATAGCCTGTCATTTTTATGGATTTAACAATACATGTGATACTGAGTTAAAAGCTGAGACAGCCTTGAACCAGGAACTTCATAAAGAAATGTATGAGGTTCACATTTTAAAACTGTCATTAAACGGAAAGTTCCATAAAATACTTTCATTGATATAAGAAAACAAATAACAGACAGTTAAGGGGAAACTATCCCTCAAATGCAGGTTTCAGAGCTTAAGGGGCTGTTCACACAGAACGTGCTTTATCGGCGTGGAAACGCAAGGCGCTTTTGTCCTGATTTTTTGAAGCCTATGTTGTAAAAAAAAAGCGCTGGATGTGTCTTTTCTGCGGTTGCTAAGCAACATTCCTGCCACTCACTTTGCCAACATTCTGAACAATGTTAATGTCTGACTGTGGCAGACTAATGTCACCGCAAAGTCTGAAGTTTTGCCCATTTTTAAAAAAATAAAAGATACGCGGTTAACACTCGCTTTTACTCTAAAGGGCAAAGAGAAATAAAATTAGTGGGAAAAATTAAACAACTTTTGTGAAATCGCTGTTTTAGGGCCAAGACAGTGCTAACGGTAACCGAAGATTTCTCAGCCATCTTTGTTTATAAAAGAACTTAATGTAAAATAAAACTCCACCTCCACTTTCAAGTGATTGAACAGCAGGGAAAAACTGACAATGACGTGAAGCGCTATTTTTATCCAGGTGCCTCAAAGTAGGATTTTTTTTTTTCAGCTTGAAGTGCACCTATAACAATCTTCAGGGAAAAAATAATGCCATTTTAATCTCACCCACAAAGTAATGGCTGCATCATGTGACAATACATCACAGCTACAATGCTATGCTAATATATTCATGATGACAAATGAGCCTTTACTTTGCTAAACCAGCACACATGCTAACTGAGCAGACCTAGCTTCACCATGGCCTTAAAGGCACATTCTGTGGATCTTGCATCCATACTGGCCTCAGATATTTCCGTATCTAAGAGGCGTTTGAATTACAGCCAGCTGTTAGGGGAATGCCGCAGCTCTGTGACATACCTTGCTCGAGGCTGGTCATGTTCTTGTGTTATAGAGGTAAGCCGATAGAGATACATTCCTCCAGCTCTCCATAGGACTGTGCACTGACTCAACTGACCCATGACAAGAGCTCGAGTAACAGCATCACATACAGAGAGACCCATCTGTTGGAACTAACTTCTAGTACATTTGTGGTGTATAGTTACTCATTCAAGCATACGTACCCCACACACACACACACACACACACACACACACACACTGTATTCTTCCATGTTTTGTGGGACATCCAAAAGACTCACATTCTTTCCCCAACTCCAAACCCTGATGTTAACCAATAACACTACATACCTAACCGTAACCCCACATCCTAGAATAGCTCAGTAAGATTAAAAAAAAATATAGTGAATACAAAATCTTATGTTCATCAATAGTAGGGGCATTTGGTCTCCACAAGGGATAGAAGACACACACACGCGCGCGCATGCGCGCGCGCGGACACACCCAGGCTCACAATGCAGTTCAGGGACCTGGCTTCGTAACTCAGAAGATGTTGATTCCAAGCTGAAATCTGGAATCTATGAAAGCGTCTGCCATATGTGAAGAGGTACCGTAGAACCACTCCAAATGCCAGAGCATACATGTGTCATTATGTGGACGGGGTTTTTTTATGGAATAGCCCTAGACAGCTCTTGATTCTGCACAGTGGAGTGGTCTGAATGTGCTGGCAGTCAGCTGGACTCCTAAGTGTCACTCTGTGGGGGTAACAGGGGTGGGGAGGGGGAGGTGGGTGCAAGAGGACTGTGTAAATTGGGGCTGAAAGGCTCTTTAATGCCAGACCCACAGGGCCGAGGGGGGGGTCAACAATGCCCAGAGAGAGACGAACCAACGCTCGAACGACCACTTGGTTGAATAGCGCAAATGCCAGTAACTGCTTATCTCTTAAGCTTTGTGAAACACATATCCCTGCTTTGTGCCAAGATTTAATGGCAGAGGAGAAAGCACTTGCTGCAGCCAGGCGGCTTTCATGCGGTCATCGCTCTTGGAGGCTGTCGAGGAATAAGAGCTCAGCAATGCGTGTCATCGAGCGGGCCGGGCCGGGAGGCCAGGGGAACTCCAGATATCAGCGTGGCTCCAGTGCCAGACACAAGCTCCCCCACAGAGATACCCCCAGCGGCGGCTGTCCTCTGGCTCGGCTTCAAATGAGGTTAAACACCACTATCTGCGCAATACGTGACCCCGTTCTATTTTTACTGCCAGCGATGACAGCATCATTTCCCTTGAGAGAGAGGACTAGCTGTTCTCAAGTCTCACTGTGAGAATGAGGAAAATGAATGGTAATTAAAATGGCTTTCACTACGCTAACAATAGGCTATCGAAATACCACGATATAAGAAAAAAACACTCATTGCACAGCAACAACAATGATGCAAAAATTTACATTGCATATTTTGTTCTTCTTATCCAGAGCAAGGTCCACCACAAATTGAACCTGACAAGAGAAGTTCAATTCTCAAGCTTCCGAGCATTTACAAATAGATCCCAGAGCCGGAGATCCAGAAAGATTAGTCCGCAGATCCGTAGTATCTGATACTTCCACAATAAGCCAACGTCTAAGCTCTAAGACGATGTCTTCAGAACTTGCTGCGGTATCCTTTCTGCAAGCTAATTTCATGTAAATTAGCAATCCTGCAGTGATTCAATTGGATCTAAGATACTTTACTTGATAGAATTAGAACATTACACATAAAACACACTGCTGTCTGTAACATCAGCGTTAAAAATTTGTGTTTTTCCGATGACGTTATGTAGAGAAATCAGGGAGTTGAAAGCAGGAAGGGAAATATATTGCTCCATTTTATTTAATTATCTGGAGCAAAATCCTGAAAACAGGCCGGCTGGAGATTCAGAGACGTTTCCCCAACAGCCAACTTCAACAAGTCCTTCTGAGGTGTCATTTCATCTGTTCCAACATCTGCACAGCCATTCCAGTACTAATCTCTGTTTTTCTAATCTTTTCCCATCGGCTCATGCTTGTGTGTGGTGGAAAATATAATAGCCAGTGGAAACTTAAAGGACCCAGTCTGAACCTGTTCACACATTTCTGAACACTCAATCGCTAAAGATTTAGCCAAGATACCAAACAAGAAAGCAAAATAACAGAGCCAGAACCATTTTTTTTTCTATTCAAGTCTGAACTCAGAGAAAAAATGAACACCTGGGAGATCACGATGGCAAACAAATTTTGAGAACCTCAAATGAATGCACTCCCAGAAACAAAGTGCCAAATAAAATGGTGCAAAAGCTTGTTACCATGGTGGAGCCCATTAGGCAGAAAAACAATCCCTAGCCATAAGTTAATCACAGCTGGCACTGGTTGCCTCGATCTGAGAGAATGTTGCAATTACTAGTTTTGATTATGACATTGTCGTCATGGTCATGGTCATTACCAATGTAGGTCAAATGGGTTAACGCTTGTATAAAATTGTGGCGCCCCTGAGGTGACTGGCAGACGGGTTAAATCGCGGCCGTGAGGAGAACTGGACGGGCGTTTACGGGTGCAAGCGCAATCGCACCCGTCTCATGGCATGCACCGGGTTCATAATGCATTTATATATTATTTTCCTTTTGTGAAGAGTGGAGTCCATAAGAATGTGGACAGCAGCATAATTTCAAAGGTCAATAATTCTCACATGGTCCAATCAATATACATAGAGGAAGAGTAGCCTAATGGTAGGTTGCTTGACTGGAAACTGTAAACTAGCTGGTTTGAGTGGGGCGTAGGATTTTAACTTGCATCTGGAAAGATGAATTTGAGAAGAACTCAGCCAGTGGGCCCTTTGGCAAGGCCTTAAACTGCAAAACTGCGCCAGGGGCTTTACCCCTGTTTCTCTCTAACACATTCTCATTCCGACTCATCACAACGCGACGCTACCTGACCAAGCGTCGAAATAGGATGCAAAAGGAGTCCTTATTTGACGCTTACGATTAAGCTTTGGGTTAAGGGTTAGGGGGTAGGGTTTGTTTTAAACTGGCGTCAAATAAGGACGCCAAAAGTCTCCTTTTTCATCTTACATCGACGCTCGGTCAGGTAGCGTCACTATATGATGCATCGATATGAGACTGGGCTCTTCTCTCTATCCCTCCTCACTTGCAATTGTGGTCCATAATATATCTCCCAGGGCAACCATGAAAAAGAGAAACATGCCTTCAATAAACATTCAACATGCCCCTGGTTACGTACTCTCAGGTTTAAGCTTGTAATCTGCATTTCAATTCAAGTGAACTAGGAATCCAAGCCGTTGTAAATTGTGTAAGTGTCCAAATACTAATGGATGTCAGAACACTCTTCTTGAGTGTTATGGAAAAACCTAGTAAGTAACAAAAAACCGATTCCGAGAAAAAGACAGAAAACTGTATCCCGCTGGGGTTAAGCTCTTGTCCAACAATGAAACTGACATGGTAGTTATTTGTTCATTACATAATAAGAGATATTTATGGATATTTATATTTTTTCCATCTGAAAATACAAAATGTCAAATCTCAAAATGATGGACAAAAACCTAACAATTATGCAGCTGCAGTGGTACTTGACAGTTTTTCAGTATTAACTCCACCATCTGCTTCCCTCTTCAAGCCATTTTTCAGTCGTTTTTAGCACGCGAATTGCGTGAATTACAAATTCTGACCATGAATGTCCTGCACATCCAATGCTCTGCATGGGGACTTACTTCACAGATCAGATAATATAGGTATGCTGCTTCATAACCGGTTAATTCACTGACCAGGTTTTATCATTAAAAAATAGAAAATTTTTTGTGGAAGAACCAAGAAAGATGAACTAGCTCGATTTTTACTTCACAACTGATTAAATACCGATGACTTGCTTGGTTTTGCCACAGGAAAACATAAGAAATCGATTCTTTTTTTTTCATGTATCTTACTGTATATGATGAGGCAAAGCCTAATAAGTACAAAAATGGTCCTAACTTAGTTTCGACCAAAATTAGACTTGCTAGGTTTTTCTTTAACACTCAAGTCTTGTATTTTTGAGGGTACATTTGGGAAATGTGTTCTTTATTGAAGAGAAATGTGTCTCCATTGTGTCCTTCTTTCTGAGGGCTCGGTCACACATATGGAAAATTAACATGGAAAATATTCACTTCCGATTCACGTCCATTCTTTGTGAGCAGAGGAGCAAATAAAATTTGTATCTTTGCTTCCGTGGAGTTCAACTTCAGTAAACTTTGACAGGCCAAATCACAGCTTCAGCTAATAGCAGTAGGGAAGTGTGTCACCCTACTTGGCTGTCATTAGCTGTTGTCACATCCTGCACTGCCCACATTCAGCATGACGAGATACAAATTTCGATTCAGCAGGCGATGGTCATTCGCCTTCATTCACGTATATGTGACAATGTGACTCGTGTGAAAGACGAGCATGAGAAAGAAGGCAGATATTCCATTGGGATGAGCCCCCTCGAATCTGCAGACTCACCGAGCAGCAGCACCCCGCGGGTGAGGCCGTAGACATCGATCATGGCCCAGAGGGGTGCGGAGGTCTGTACCCCGCTGAAGAACAGCATGGGCTCCGAGTCATTCGCGCGGTAGAACACCCGCCCCTTCCTGTCCACCCAGAAGGCGATGACGTTGCCCTCGTTGGAGAGCTCCTCAGGGAGGGCCTTGCCCCAGAAACCGTTCTGAGACACCAGGTCAGGGCAGGCGTATCTGGGCAGGTTTTCGGGGTTGATTCGAGACGGATCCTTGGTGGTGAAGCCCAGTCGAAGGGCCCCGCTCCAGCAGGACTGTTTCCTGGTGATCTGCGAGAGAGAGAATGCATGAGGCTCAGGGATGTCTGTAGGGTGTACCTTGGGTTGCTTACAGCAGGAATTACCAAATCAAAGCCCTCAAGTGCTAAGAGTAGCTGGGTTTTCGCCCTCACCTTACCTGGCAGTCAGGAGTGAGCAGTGAATGGCGCCAGAACTGGAAATCTGGGGGCTACAGAACATCCCTTCATAAGAACAATCAGTCCTGACGAGTTCTCAATCGTTTTCCTTCATTGACACATTTTCCAATTGTAGTAATAATCCACTGGCAATCAGGGTTGGGTTCAATTACTTTTTTCAATTACAATTACAGTAATTGTAATTTAATTTTAATTTAATTCTTTATCGAAAAGTAATTGTAATTGTAATTGAACATTCTGTCCGGAAAGTAATCGTAATTGTAATAGTAATTACAATTACAATCAATTGTAACTGAAAAAAGTAATTGAACCCAGCCCTGCTGGCAATTGAAGACACAGTTTCTCTCCCCATGCGATCTGACAGCGTCAAAATAATGGGCTAATTTCAGTACAGAAAAAATAAATTACTTATGAATTGGCCAAAGCTTTACGAAAGACAAACTGCTCTGAAACTTCCGTGCAACCTTTTCCACATATCAGGTAATTTAACTTGCGCTTCATGATCGTTTAAATTGTTTAAATGGAATAAAAGACCATTTGAAACATTTTTATGCAATTTCTTAGCTTCCAACCCCTGAAAAAAGAAAAGCGAGAGAATTCAATTTGGCATGAGAATTCCTTTAATATGCTTCAATTGAATAATGACTGATCAGCGTTCCAATGAAATATTACCATACACTCTTACAGCGTGGGTTGATTAAAAAGTGGCACTTGGCAATTAAATATAATTTTGTTTGCTGAATTAAAATTGTTCCATCTTCACTTTTGTTATTTAATGTAACATCGCAGACTACGGCGTGAGAACGCAACTAAAAGCATTAAACTCAAGCCATGTGCGTGAGAGTGGACAGGTATGTAATTTTGAATAACACAGATTTAGATGCACCAAATTACGCATCCAAATGAATGATTATTGCCACACCTAAAGGGGGAGAATTAGCAGCACCTGATAGTGTGGAGTGCTCTCGGAGCGAATCTATTATTAATTATGAAAATGACTGAGAACTATCCAGGACTAATGGTTGTTATAAAGGGATGTTCTGTAGCCCCCAAATTTCCAATTCTGGCATAGCCACTAGGAGTAAACACACTTATGCCAATCAGTGGCAGAAACTGAATGGTGAATTCAATAACAGCCCAATTTCATGAAATATATTTTTAGCAGATAAAATTATCATTCTCATTTTCCTCAAAGCTATACCCCACCAGAGGTCACAAATAACAAATTATGGAGGCAAACGATATTTTGCTTTCAGCTAGGTAACCAAATCAAGACAGTTGATTTGGGCCCTTCTTGAATTAAAAAGCTAATCGTTCCATACGGACTGGACATGTCTTTTTATCCAGAATCATTTTATTTCAAAACTCGATACCTAATATGAAATAAATACTACAAAGGACCTATTGTATAAATTTGTTAGGGATTCTCATACTCTCAGAACAGCGTGCGTTTGCATATGGATCATACCATGTTAATTCAGGCAAGGGTCCAGGCTTGACCACCTCCGTTTTTCTTCAAACCATATGCAGAACAACCATTTTTAGGACTTTTTGCAAAGTATTAGGTTCCCCGGATCATTGATTCATGGTACATGGCCCCTGCAGGGGGTGGGGGGGTATGCCATAGAAAAACATCTTACATTCGAGGCCATTTTCAAAGCTGCACTGTAGCAGAACTATAAAAGCCACATCCATAATTTTTCCCTGTAATGACTCCCCTGTACCTGGACAGTAAGGAAACATAAAATAAAGCATGCTAGAAGGTGGCCTGGGGTAGCAAGGGCGTAGCAAAATTGGGGGGAAAAAACACTATTGCAAATGAAAACTATTTAACTGATTTGGCGTGGAAAGACCCATGTGGGCTGTTTTGAATCAAAATACTGAGCTGAGCAGACAGCTAACCATTACAAGTGTTTGCAGTCGAATGCACCATCAAAATCTATAAATCTAGCAGCCAATACAATTTAACTAGGCCACAAACAAAAGTTGTTTAGAGCTGAGTAGTGAATTTTGTGAACTACAACCAGTAACAAAACAAAGGTGCTCTCCTGGGTGGCAAAGTGTCTTATGAACACAAACACAAATCGGCAGAGTAGTAGCTGCTATTTTTGCATCCTTATCTCCAGCAAACCACGAAAACAACATTGGCAAACCAGCCGCGACAGCCGGGGAAGGAGTGCGTGTGGCTCGATTCCTATCAGCGGTGGAAACTTGCAAACCTCCCACGACCCACACGCGAACATAAATCAGCACGGAATGCGAAGCAGGTACCGTGAGGTCCATACTTCGACGGAGGCACATTTTTAATGTACTATAATTCCTACATGATTCACATTCATTTAAATACAAATACTCTCAAATTGAAGGAAAGAATGTCAGATTTACAGTAACTCTAAATTCAGTGAACAATGTTTTTATTCAGCCTTGTGAGGTCCATTGAAAACTTGTTTGTTTATTGCAAGGGCGGCCAGGGAGAACATTTGCAAGTAGCGAGTGAGAAAGACAGCGGTTGACCAGCTGCTGGTGCAGTGTTGGGATTAAATGGCTGAGCTTATTGATGAACCTTGTCAGAATTTCAGCCCTTTAACCCTTATGTTCTGTTTTGGGCACCACAGACGCCAGAGCCTATTCAACAGCTCAAAAGACATACAGTACATGTTTAATCAGTTTGATATCTCATAGGTGCAAAATGTAAATAAATACAGAATTCAATGATTTGTGAATCATATAAACTCTATACTAAATTGAAATTAGCACTAGGACAACATATCCAATGTTGAAAACAAGAAATTTTATTGTTTTCAGCAGAACATCTACTCCTTCTGAATTGGATCCTATTAAAACGTTTCAAAAAAGTTAGGACGGGGGCAATAAAAGACTGGAGAAGTAGTTTGAAAAAACACACCTGCTGTAAGCTATAGGTTAATTGACAACAGATTAGTAACATGAATGGGTATAAAAAGAGCATCCCAGAGAGGCTGCGTCTCTCAGAAGTGAGAAAGGCGAGGGCTTCACTGTCACAACCCTTGTGCAAATACCTTTTTTGTCTCCTGCCATCCAGCAGCTTGCTCGTCTTTTAGATATATTCTCTCCTGTAATTGGTTTACGTCCCAAGTGCGTTTTTCCCATCAGTTGCTATGCATTCAGATTCATTATTTCCTTCCAAATGTGTCCGGGTATATATGCCCCTTAGTTTGTGAGCGTAGTTGCTGGATTGTAACATTTGCTACACAGCCATTTGCATCCAGTCTGTTTCTTCCTAATCTATCATCTTTGGAAACTAAGTTTATCGTCTTCGGAAATGAAATCATAATCTTTAATGATAGTGATGTACTTTCTAGTTCAGTTGATCAGAATAAATTCCCAAACATTTCTCACCATCTCCAGGATTTGGGACCGCGTTCTTGGTAGTGCTCTCCCAGTTTGTTGTTCTGCCCAGTTTATTAGGAACATGCCTCTGAGCCTTCTACAGTTTTCAAGATTGGGACTGCGTTCCTGTTAACTGCTCCATCGTGCCATCAGACAGTGCGGCTCTGGGGAAGTGAGCACTCTGTCTGGCAGTCATCCTGGAAAGGCACTGTCCGGGCATTGGCTACACCTACTCTACTTCGCTTACAACAGCTGAACTGAACTGTGCTATTCTCCTCTGGGCTCTGTCCCTCTGTCTATCGTATTACTATCGATAAACCCTACTGTTGGATTGTACTCTGTCTCTGCACTTGATTCCCCGTCTGGATCATTACACTTCAACACTCTGTGCAAGACTGTGAATAACAGTTGAAGACCGCAGTGCTTAAGTCCTTAAATCACAAAATGTCTATTTTGAGAAAAAAAAAAAGCATCTGAATACATAACAGATCCATGAAATCTGCTTATTAAAGACCCCGGATCTAAAAGTACATATGTCATAAAATGTTCATTTTGACAAATTGAGAAAATCGCCTAAGGTTATTATTAAAGATGTTTTCCCATGCTTACGTCATGGTGTGTGAAAATGTGACTCAAGAACTTTAAACGGACATTGTGTAGGAATCACTCCCATCCAGCGTTGAAATCGTGTATTACATTCAAACGAATAGTGCACTCTAGCGCCTCACTTTTTCAAACACGTATTGCAACTACGGTAGCCACCGTGTATCAAAAAGCCTTGACAACACTGATGAAACCATGGATGTATTATAGGTCCATGGTTGTGCGGGGCTCATGAACGCGCTGACGCCTGAGGTATCTATGACAACCGTCCGCGCCTGAAGCACTCCCACACAGGATGCGTGTTCACGACTAATGTTCTCCACAAATGTAGCTATGTCCACTGCAAAACCCATGCAAGAGCTCCGCACCGAACGGGCAAACGTAGCACTCAGCTTAAATATAGTTTGGAAAAGCAATTTATATACATAATAGGGATATAGTTGATGAACTAGTTTTATTTAACAGGGAAATAAATTCTGACAAGCAAAATTACTTTTAGTGAACGAATGCTCAAAGCTCATTAATTCCATCCTTTCTCTCTACCTGGAACTGGAGCCCATCCCAGCTGACTCGCAGGGTGCGCACACCATTCATTAGAAATTAATTTTAATATTGCAAATGCATATGCTGCGCATACTCTCGCAACCAGGTGCGTCATCCGTAACATAGCTACTGCCGCTTATTACCACATTTATCAGCACTAGAAAATAGACTCTACATTTTCTTGACTAAATTCACGCTTGACGTTTTTACACACCCGAATGTTTCTCTGGGTAGTCAAACATCAAGGTCAGCCGGAAGAGTGCTGATTTCATTCGATATTTGTGGAGTTTCAATTCTGAATTTTTTTCCTTCCACTTATACAGGATTAGCAAATTCCTAAGTCCGCACATGATCAGCAGCCCAGTTATAAAATATACATAAAGTCGATCTTAGTTTCGTTCTCATCAGTTTCTTTCTTCTGGGACTCTCGTATTTTCTCTGCGCAGATGGAGTTCAGCCGCGTCAGCGAACCTCCTCAGCATTACTCCCAAACACTGATGCTGCTCACTAACAGTGTGCCGCTCACATCTCATCTTGTTCAGCGTTTCCAACCCACTGAAAAAACTTCGAGCTAATAAAGGCTGAACAACAAATACTGTCTCTGTGCGGTGCTGTCGTGCAAGTTTGGCGCATGCATAAAATAAGATACAAAATATGAAGTTTCTGTTATCTTAAAAGTTGCTAAAAAGTCCCGACATCAAGTATGCACATCTGCTATTGTTTTGATAATTAAGAATGAGCATGCAATGGTAAATAAATGATTAGCTATGAAGTTTTTTGGGCTGAATTTATACCATGCTGAAAGTGGACGTAGTCAATGCTACTTAGCCAGCATATAATACATGAAGCAGCAAAGCACAGTACCATGAATCAGTGTAAGATATTCAAATTAATGGAAATAAACAACTCGGCTTAGGTGCATCTTGAACAATTTAGTACGAAAAAGCAAAGCAAGTGTTAGCTACATGCACGCTTATAGGATGTCACCTTCAATAGTTACCGAATACACGCCCGTTATCCAACCTAAGTTAACCAACAACAGCCTTTGCTACCTTACGGTTTATTCTGTAACGTTACATAAAAGACAGGTGAAGCAGTCGAGTCGCTACATAACAAAGCCATTCATCAAATACAATAACTGAAAACATTGGTGTCGTTACACTTGCTCACTTCACCGACTTGGTAATAATGTAAGCCGAAGCGCGGAATCTCCTGACCTGAATCTCCTACAAGCAGAGAACCGCAGCTGCTGCACTGCTTACGAGAACGCGCTTAGAGACAAGGTCTCCTTGGTGTTCGCGTAGCCGAATTTGAAGTTGACTTACTTGTCGATCAGAAAGCTGGCAACTTCAGCGTCCCTTTGAAAATCTTTCGCTTTCATTAGCTCCTTCCACCTGGGGAAGGCTAGCCCGATTTTGACCCTCGTTTTTTGAATGCGCCGGTCGCGCTGCCTTTTTAATTCTCTTTTTCGCTTTCTTGGTGATGAGGATTCCGTCTCCTGTGCTGCTGCTGCATATGCATGGTCCTGCATTATGCTGCAGTAGTGCAGATTTTCAAACTTGCCGCGGTAGCCTCTCTTGCTGATCTCCTCCGGTGTCTCAATCACTCTGCGCTGGCTGGCAGGGCAAACGTGTATTTATTCCACGTTTGGTGCTATTTGTTCCTTGCCGGCGGCTGTAGTTTCAAGATGGCAGACCGTCATGGCGCTTCCCTACCGGCTTACCCGTCCAATGTACAAAAAAAATCTAAAATTCTTCGTTTACGAGAATATGTCAGATTATTAGCGAAGGTCATAATATACCAATGATGACATATATATGACTCCAGACTTAGATTTTGGCCAATAAACAACTGAAAATGTTACAAAATGTCCCTTTAAGTATTGGGCTCTTCAATTTATGAATAATGTTTCTCAACGTAAAATTGCAAGGAATTTGGGCGTTTTTATCATCTGCAGAACATAATATCATCAAAAGATTCAGAGACTCTGGAGAAATCTCTGTATGCAAGAGACAAGGCCGAAAGCCAGTACTAAATGGCTGCAATCTTCAGGCCCTCTAGTGGCACTCAATTAAAAACAGAAAGGATTTGGTCGCAGAAATCACTGCAAGGGCTCAGGACCATTTCTGAAAACCGCTGTCAGAGAACATAGTTCACTGCAGCATCCACAAATGCAAATTAAAACTCTACCGTGTAAAGATAAAACCATACATAAACAAGATCCTGAAATGCTTTGCCCTTCTCTGGGCCTCAGCTCGTTTAAGATCGACTGAGGTAAAGTGGAAAACTCTCCTGTGGTCTGATCAATAAAAATGTGAAATTCCTTTTGGAAATCATCCTCCAGGCTAAAGAGGAGTGGGACCATCTGGCTTGTTATCAGCACACAGTTAGAAAGTTAGCTGCCATGCTAGTATGGGGGGTGCATTTATGCACATGACAAGGGTAGCTTATATATTTGTGGAGACACTATCAATGTTGAATAGCATATTCAAGTTTTGGAGCAGCATATGCTGCCATCCAGAGTCCTTTCTCAGGGAGGGCCTTGAGAAAAGCCTTACTTCGTGTAATCTTATTTCAGCAAAACAATGCCAAACACCATACTCTGCATGCATTACAACAACATGACTCCATAGTACAAGAGTCTGGGTGTGAAACTGGCCCGCCTGCAGTCCAGACCTGCCACCAACTGACAATGCTTGGTGAATTATGAAACGAAAAATATGGCAAAGGAGGCCACTAAATATTGAGCAGCTGATTTCCTACATCAAGCAAGAATGAGAAAACATTTTGCTTTCTAACTGCAGCAGTTGGTGTTATCAGTTCCCGAACATTTTTCAGAGTGTTGTTAAAAGGAAATCTGATGCAACACAGTGATAAACATGCCCCCATCACAACTTTTTTCAGACGTGTGGATGACATCAAATTAAAAGTGAGCCGATTTTTAGGAAACAATAAAATTTCTCAGTTTTAACATGTGATTTGTTATTTTTCACTACTTTCCAATAATTATTGAGTTAAAATGATCCGCAAATAATCGTATTCTGTTTTTATTAAAATTTTACACAGCATCTCAACTTTTTTAGTAACAGGGCTGCCGGCATTCATAATAGGCATGACTTTTTCATTGAAAACATGTTTTATGACATCTGCACAAAACATGAAGCCTAACTGTTGTTGGTTGACCCCATTGAAGCAGATTCAAACAGAATAAGAGGGTAAAAATTGTCTCGCTGTCCAATTGTGTCACTGTTCCTACGGGCCTCTACATACAGTGGAGGGATTTTACGTGATAATTTTGGTCACACTTTTGACCATTTTGGTCACACTTAAGATGAAGTGTAGCTCATAAAGGTCTTATACAGCATTTATAATGCCTTCATAAATGAGACATAATGTCTTCATAAATCATACATAAGCAAATGTCATGCTTTGTAAAGGGAAAAATAACACATCCTTATTCAGCATGTGATGCCAAATGTGACAGTGACAATGTCACTTAGCTGACAATGTCACCCTTTACAGCATTTAGCCGCTAGCTAAGTGACGTTGTCAGTTATATCACATTTGACATTACATGCTGAATAAGGATGTGTTATTTCACCCTTTACAAAGCATGACATTTGCTTATGTATGATTTATGAAGACATTACGGCTCATTTATGGAGGCATCATAGATGCTGTACAAAGCCTTTATGAGCAACACTTCATCTAAAGTGTGACCATAATTTAACATTTTTATTTATTTTTTTTAAATGAGACTTGTGAGTACCTTGAGCTTGATGTGCTCATGCGGGGCCACAGGCCGGCTGCTGAAGGTGATGCCGTTGCAGAAGCTGGCTTGTCTTCGCACTGCTCTCTGGGTCCGGTCCATCAGGATCTGCGAACCCTTGGTGTGGGGGTGGAACAGCAGGGGGGAGGCAGGAAGGGCTGGGGCAGAGCAGGACGCGACAGTGTGGCATCGCTTGGGCTTGTGGTGGCATCGGTGCGAGGGCACAGGGAACGGCCCTCCAAGAGTGTCTGAAAGTGAGGCAGAGCAGTGCCATTAGCATGGTGGCACTGTCTACAATATCACAGTACAGCTACTGCACAAACAGTTTGCTTTAAAAAATCAATAATATTGTATTATTAAATCTTCAAGGATTTAATGACACTTACAATCTTATGCTGTTCCTCTCTAAACGTTTTCCCCCCAAAATTTCCTGACAAACGTAATTCCTTTTTGCTAACTAGAGAGCAGAAGAGTGAAGTGTAAAGTAGTCGTAAGTATATGAGTTACTGGATAGGTCACTTGTACAACCCGTTGGTGACCATGGTAACATGTCCAATTGATCAAAAAAACTTTTTTTTTTTTTTTTTGAATCTACAGAAGAAAACAGTTCAGTAGAAAATATTAGCTTATTTTCAGTTAGATTTTTGGCATGTACCCAAACAAGATTTTTACCCAGCTGACAAATGTTAAAATGAGTCAATCTGGGCCACATCAGCAATATTTTTGCTTTATTGACTAAAAAGTAAGAAAAAAAATTAAAAGTCAAAATACCTGCTCTATGTAGTGTGACAGAGTTTACACTTTCTCTGGAAGTAACACAAAACCTCCTGGAAAATACTACTGTTGAATTTTGAACATAGGCACCTATTAAATACAGAGGAAATATAATTTCTCATTTTGAAGTTTTACTATCCCAGGACCATATGGGCATTCTTTGCCTCATTCTCACAGCTTTGGTACAACAAACAAAAAATACTAAAATACTGTATAAATGCGGGCCTTCACATGAAGAGTTCTAAAATCTTTAATGACAAATCTGTTGCATACACTCAGACAGGTAAACGTTTACAACATCATAACAAAATTGAAAGTTAGCTAGCAGCTAGACTACAAATGGGATGCCCAGAATGGAGCCAACTTGGGTCGCACAAATGGGCAAGTATTAGAAGACTTAGTGTTAGCACATACAGCATGTATACCCACATTTACACTTGACATACAGTAATTAGCTAACCAGGAACAATTTAATTTTGATTGTTTCCTGCTCACGCAAACATTGAGCTTTGCAGTTGCACTCACATGGCTATTGCAGGCAGGATGTAGTTGGACTTTTACTACCAGTAGGTGCAAAAAGGAGATGTGCTCCTTTATGATTGGTGAGGTGTACCTCTGCAACAGGTAGTTCCCAACCAGAGACTGGGTGCTGGCATGGGGTTGCAGACCAACAGCGCTGCCAGTCATTTTGGATTACTTGCCACTGGGTCACAATGATGCCTGGTGAAGTTTGAACGTTGACGAGAGGGGCGCTTTCTATGGCAGCTTTGATCAATGTCTTCATTCCATTTCATGCTCTGGCACATACTCAAGAAGTACGGCTGCCATCCTAAGTTCACTTCCATACTGAAAGAGTTTCACACAAGTATGTGCCCTTCTGTGGTACCAATGGTCTGGTCTCTGTACCATTCTATGTCAATGTTGGCGTCAGACAACATTGCATCCTCACACGATTGATCTGCATTATCTATCCAACCGCAACCAGCCTACTTTCTCGTCACTGATTGGACCCAAGTGACGGCATCTCCATGAGATACAGAAATTATGGTCGCGTTTTCAGTCTTTGAAAACTGCAAGTGACAACTAAAACTTCCAAAAACCAGCACAAAGATGATTTCCTGCTACAACAATTTCAGGGCTACAGCAGCACCTTGACATCATGCACACTACCTGCTCCAGCACTGGTCTCGGCACTAATGCCTGCAAGCCAGAAGTTCTAAGCCAACCCACTGGCAGTATCAAACACTCTAAGGTGCCCAGTTTCCATAGCATAGCAGATGTGATTTATAATGTTGACACCACCTACTGTATCTTGGCAGCATTCTATCCTCCTCCTGCTTTTCAGACAATGAAATCCAAAGCTGTGTACATCAGGCCACCACATCTAAGTTTTTTCTGAACAAGGACTTAACCATCATAACCATGGTTGGCATCAACTTTGTCATCTGTATTTCCAATTTTCTTGACAGAGTGAAGCATGGACGCTGCACAGAACCCATATAAGGCACTGTGAGTCATTCCACATTCGCTTTCTCCGGCGTATTTTGAACATCACATTGATGGATCCTGTCCATAATGTTGAAATATGAAGCAGGACCAACCTCAAGAGCACTAAGTCACCCGGCATCCAGTGCCAACTCCGTTATGTCAGTTATGTCATCAGAATACCTGAAGCTCCCCTCCCCTGCCGAATTCTCTATTATGATCCGTCCATTGGCCAACGATCTCAAAGCGGGCAGAAAAAGAGATTCAAAAGCCACCAAAGTCAAGCCCTCAAGAAGCACAGCATTCCCCCAAAGCACCTGGAATCCCGTGCATCCATCCTCAAACTCAGGAGGACTCAGTGTCATCAAGCCTCGGAAACATTTGAAGCTGACCACACCTGTGCATATGTGGAGTGCTGCCAGAGCAGACACAATCATCATGAGCAAACGTCTTTGACAACTGGCATTGGGACATCCTTTTCCACTCGTGGCAGAATCTGTGACTCAGACTGTGGTCTTCGCTCTCACCTGCTAAGACGCCAACATCCTTAAAACAGATGATACTGGGAATCATCTTCGGCTCCCTAAGGGCTCCCGCAACTAAGTGCAAGCAAGCAGTTCCTTTCAGATAAAAATGGTGTCAGTCAACGTGTCCTGCATGATTACAATCTCCCGGACAAAAATTCTAATCAAATATTATCTGTGTTTATTGAGCTTAACAATTGATAGGCAAGCTATATATATAAAATTGCATCTTCTAGGCATGTAGATTTATAATATTATTTGTAGTACAGCAAGCTAAAACATAATGTTCCAAATAAAATAAGTCATATCAATAGACTCTCGTGTATAATGCTATTTTAAAAATAAATAGATAAATATTGCAGCATCGGGTCAACACGTAAACAAATATTTTGTTTAGCTTTAGGTATTCTACCTGTTCTTCGATAAAAATAAAATGGGATAAAAACTATTTGCCCACCAACAAACAACGAAATACATTTAGGCCTACCTGGCTCATAACATTGTAAATGGCATGCAGCAACCAACTTGAAATCATTTCCATTCGCTATTGACCTTTTCTCAGATAAAATAAAATATGATAAAAACTCCTTGAAAACAAGCAAAAAATAACCAGTACTGGCTCATATCCTTTTTCTTACAGTTTTTTGCAGTTTTCATCTTCCATAAGGCAACTTCACAGCGCTGTTTTGATTTTACACTCATTTTACATCAGTGATTTTAAGCAAATGAACTTAGCTAGCAACCTTGTATTTTAGTATATAAAATCCTTGCACTTAAATTATATAAATATTTTGCTATGAATTCTGTTGTTTATTTGGAGTTAGCTAATATGTGTTATGTCACGTGTCTTACAGCAGAGAATTTATTCTGCTGCGGCTTTTTAAATGTTAATTAAAAAGGGGGTGCTTTATAGCCTATGTATTTGCAGAAGGCATTGTTCCACAAATCAGTTCTTCACTCTGCTTTTCAATTAAGAATTGCAAGAGCTAGCCAACGTATGATTTATTCTCACAGTGTGTTCGCAAGAGTGATATTATTTCTTTATCAGATTAAAAGATTTGTTTGTATAACTACATTTAACGGGTGCATGCAACATGAATTCTGGAGTAAGCCTACATTGTTTGTTCACCTCTCACCCAATGGAGTGTCTCAAACATCATTGTCAGCTCCCTACTAAGAGCACAATGTGTAAACTCGCTAATAATACGCTATCAAGGGCCCTAATCCCCCAAGTTACATCCCTCAAATGCCGAGAACTACTTTATTTCACTTTTATAAATGAAAACTAGCAATGTTTTCATCCAACCGTCTATCAGAATCACAATGCACTGACTTTCACGACAAAAATGTACTCTGGCTACAGATGTGTTGCATTCATAGAACTCCATAAGATAAGATCAACGGTTACGTCAATCCACGACCCAAGCAGATCCGGTAAGCCAAGAAAATGTGGCAGGCCTATTGACGGTGGTTATGCTGGTTATGACATTCAATCTGAGAGCATGCTTTATCAGAGTGAAGAGTCAAATATGAAATAAATCCATAAAGAATTGTGACCTGCAGAGCGCTCACAAAAAATATCTAAGGACGCGGCAGCGGATGTGGCGGAATGATCGCTGTTCCTTAGTATCCCCAAATCATCGTCAGGGGATACAATTAAGACAGAAGAATTCAGTGTCGTGGTAGTTCATGTCTCTTATACACGTTGAAAGCTACTGAAAAACCAACAAAGGTTTATAACCTCTTAATTTTTAGAAGCAGGATATAATGAAGAAATGTGTGGTCGATTCCCAGATATCTAAAATATTTATCTTGTTTTAGAAGTTGCACATTATTGCACACGGTGAGCAGGCCAACACAGAAAAAAAAACATATTCCTTTTCAGCTTTCAAAGAAATTGCACGTTGGAATTCCATTGCAGTTCAGCTAATGAACTGAAAATGCTCATGATGTTCCATGAGAAATTCAAAATAAATGCTTTTCAGTTAATTTCCAAAACTGACAGAACTGTGGATGAATTTAACTCATCCTTGGTAACTTTAATCACATGAAGTTTATGCAAAAAGCACTCAACTGATTTTTGAACATAAATAACTCGGAGGAACGCTGAAACCGTAAGATTAAGTATCCCTCCCGAAGTATCACCACATTCAAAAGAGATTTCAGAAAAGCGCACTACAATTTTACCCTCCCAGATTCATAAATCAGCTGCTGCGAATCAGAGTGCCAATTCATCATCCTAATTCATTAATTTCACTCAATGTGTTTGCAAAATAAAATACTTCTTCATGATGAGACTACTCCGTTAATTTTATTTTATAAACAGTTTTATTGAAACACAAAACATAATTGTATTTCCTCATAAAAATATAATAATTATTATAATAATATTTATCATTGGGGCAGCACAAGGGGTACCACTGTTGCCCCACAGCAAGATAATTGCGGGTTCCAATCCAGTCTTGAGCTTTTCTATGTGGAATTTTCTAGGTGCATTTCCCCATGCTCATGTTGGTCTACTTCAGGTACTCCGGTTTCCCCCCACAGTTCAAGAAATGCACAATAAATGGATAGTCTTTGGTATGAATGCCAGAGTGAATGGTGAGTGACTGACGAATGGTCCAGTGTGTATATTCTTCACTCTTGCACATTGGATGCTGGGATAGGCTTCAAACTGCCACCCTCCCCCCATTGACCGAGACTTGAATGAAACTTCATATCATGGCTGGATGGATTATAATTACTATTATTAATGTTTATTTACTTTCACTCTCTGTATAAGTACACTTTAATTCAATATGATTCGTAGAAAATTCTATAGAGTTCTGATAGCTAGTGAGGTCAGCACTTGTTTGTGACTCCGGCAGCATTATGTCATTTCATTCATCGCGCATAACTTGTAACAGCCCATGAATTTTTTGTTTTTGAGGCATGAGGCCAATTTGGCACTGCATCATGAGTGAGTGGCATGTTTGGGTAACAGGCCCGAAGACTTCTCATCAAAACTCACTGTTCTCATCAAATCTTCTGCCAACAGCAGAGGTTCAAGGATGGGATACAGCCTTGCGTCAATGTTCTGTCTTCCCAACAGATGTCATAAAGCACATCTATTATAGTTGCGAGTTCAGAATCAAATATGAAGGGAAAAAAAATGATTTCATTTGACAGCAGCGAAAAAGCAAAGCAATGTGATGCTGTGAGTAGGAACCAGATCCAGAGGTTCGCAGGCTCAAATGGCAATAAACAAACAGCAGTGAAGATGAGTAAGTACATCCAGTGAGCACCACAATTCATTGGACAGGGACCCATTTTTTGTCATTCTGGTTCTGTTGACTGTGTCAATCAGACAAGCATTTTGCACGCCGAAAATGACTAAGGGCAGAGTCCCCCCAAAAACAAGCAGGAACTCAAGATGGCTGCAGCACAGGCCTGGCAAAGCATCACCAGGGAAGGTATCCAGCATCTGGTGATTCAAGCAGTCATTGCACACAAAGGACAAACCAAATGTTAAAATATGATGACTTAATGCAACATTACATTGAGTTTTCCACCAATTTTTGATTTCTCAGAAAGGGGGGGAGGGCGCGCAATCAAGAAAAGGTACTGTCTTTTCTAAATGGTTCTTTCAGTACAGTTGAGAAAATTAATGCTGTCAGTCTGCCCTTATGTCTTATTGTCAGTGTATACTTTCAAACTCAAAGTCCTATAGTACAGAGCCAAAATTTAAAAAAAAAATTATAATCCAATGACTTATGCTCACAGTAGTAACAAAAGTGAAGAATATTGGCAAGATTAATGAACAATGTGACTGAATACATGATATATAATATCTATTATACAAACACTTCACAGTATAACAGTCATACCTTGACAAAGGCATACAATCTAATTTCTTACATATTAGTCAAAGTGCTTGTCTGTTTATTGCTATCAACAACAAAGAGAGACAAAATTCACAGGTTCATAAGCCCATATTCCCTAGAATTCACATTCTACATTAGATTCAATTAAAAATATTAATATTTCTCAGGCTAATGACAAACAGTTGCGTGCCACTTCAAAGCCATAAAAGCAAGCCTTTGCAGCCAATCAAAAAGCCCATTTTGGGCAGTTCATGTTCTACTAATTGCATAGAGACAGCATGAATGGCTGCTTTATGGCATATGAGCAGGTGCGCAAAAAAAACATCTTTTCAAACAGCCACTCCATGAGGTCTTGACATCTTACAGGAAAAAAAAATGTGATTGGAATTTGAAGAAGTCTTCAGTCTGATGTCTCTTCAGTCACTCATAACAGGGAATTTTTTTAATTTTGAAAAATGCTGCCGTACGGGTTAGTCTGAAGCAACAGCATTGACACAATGGGGTGGTCCATCCTCCAAACTCATCACTTGTTGTGTTCCTTTCAAGAACTCAAACTTCTTGGTGACATGAAGTATGATAGTCTGCTATGCGCACCTCAGACTTCTGGCTCCTTAGAACCAGTGATAAGACAAAAGGCTCAAAGCCAACGCTACCACTGAATCAACGTGCCTGCCTACCCAGTCCATCCGCCCCAGAGTCAGTCTGACCTTGTGTTTGTATTTGTACACTCCTCTACTCCTCTATTTCCTTTCATCACTCCATTCCAAGGACACAATGAGTTTTCACAACTCCCATTTCTGCCGCTCACTCTCTGAAGTATGAAAAAATGACTGCTTTAACCGATGAATCATCACAATTAGCGAAGAAAATTGGAACCAAACCCCCGCCAGTCTAATTTCCCTTGAAGCTCCGTCAGCTCTGTTCCTGACACCGTCCTTCTGCACTTGTCTCGTTCCCACAGCCCACGCAAAATGCAAAGAGACTGGAGCCAGCCTGACATTTTACATCAGGCTCAGACATTCTGTCTGATGCAGAGCCTTCAACAGCGATAATGTTGAGCAGCCTAGATTTAGAATTTGGTAACGCATGGATCCGTAAAGTGCCGTAATTTTTGGTGGAGGTGGGCAATAGGGGAGCTCAGAGATTAATAAAAAGCACAAAAGCTTTAATAATGGCCAGATGTGTAGGTTGTAACCACATCTGTAAAGCGTTTTAATGTGAGTGAGCTAAAAAGCTACAATATTGGGTGGATGAGCAAGATGTTATCAGATCTGTAAAGAGCTACAATGTTTAGTTGATATGGATGACGTTAACAGTTCTGAAAAGAGCAATTATGTTGGGTTGATATGGTTGATAATAACAAGTCTGTAAAGAGTCAAAATGTTGGGGTTGAAGACGTGTATTTTAACAGATCTGAAAGAGTCATACAGTTGGGTCGATGTGGTAGATGTGTACAGGCCTGTAAAGAGCCATAATGTTGGATTGATGTGGAGGATGTTAACAAATCCTTAAAGAGCTACAATATTAGATGGATGAGCGGGACGTTAACAGATCAGTGAAGAGCCATAATGTTGTGTTGATGTGGAGGATGCTTACAGATCTGTGATGAGCTATAATATTGGGTTGATATGGAGCATGTTAACAGATCCCTAAAGAGCAGTGGCAGTCCGTCGGCAGAAACACAGGGCCAGCAATAACCCCACCTTTCACTGCTTAATGACCTAAACCTCTCGCAGTTTACCTCTCCCGATTAGAAACAGTTGCTCAGACTAATCGGTAGAACCGATGAGAGTGTAATTTATTTTGGAAAGCCTTGTTATACATTGCACCACAAAATTATACGGCCTCTTCTTCCGCACGTCAATGACTACGTAAAATATGAATATGTCTTTATAATTTCTGCGCTCGTGTAGCTCATGAAACAGCACAGATTTGCGTAAATTAGTTTGCGAGGCTCATTAAGCAATAAGCCACGAGAATCCGTTCGATAGTCTGAATGTAGTGACAACTGAAGGGCATTGTTAGGTACGATGCACAGCTGAGTGATGGCGAAAATAATTGCTGCGAAGTCAGCGAAAGTTTCGATTTTTCGGATCTATGTTTCCATCCTAACAATGTTGTATCAATTATATAAATGTTGGCAATAGGCATTCATTTTTTCATTATCATTATCATTATCACGAATGCCACGAATCTAAATTCATGACCAAGGATCACAAATTTGAATTAAATTTGATGATTCGGGGCAGAGTCGTCACGCGCTGTCAGGAACTGTCGCGACCTGTTACCACACATTACAATTAATGGCACGAATCGCTGGCGAATCATCACGAATCATTACGCACGGTCACAAATATTGTCCCGCGCTGTGCGAATCGTCACGTTCTGTCACGAATCTGTCACAAATGTTGCGAATCGGGCAAATTTGGTATATATATGGCTCCACACACACCCCACAGTCTCTCCACAAGGCGAGCTCTACCTGTCGCGACCGACTTGTACAAACATTCGGGAATATTTTGGGATTTATTAAGAACTTAACTATTTTTTGGAGCTTTACTTATATTCGGAACTTAAGTGTATTTTGGGAACTTAATTTTATTTAATTATTACTGTATTCGAAAAGGAGGAAAAAACCAAGTTTTTTCAACCAAACTTTTTATTTGAACTATACCAAAAAAGTTACAATTCACACGCTTTGTGAAACTTGTTACATTTTTTACACTGACACTTTTTTACCATTTATTTTCTTATCTTGTTACACTAATATTCTACAACTAGTTACAAATTCAAATTAGCACCATCAAGAATACATTACGAATGCTGTCACACTCTATTACGAATCACCACTAATCACCACGAATCGACACGCTCAGTTGCGAACTCCACGAATCAAGGGTGATTCGTGACATTCGTGGAAGATTTTTTGGCAGCCAAAAACATGCTTCACGAATATCACGAATGTCACGAACCGACACGCGCTGTTAACCCTATTCAGATGTGTTAATCACGTTACGAATGTCACGAATGTGCCACGAATGACGGGAAAATGATATTCGTAACGCATTGTGCCAAAGGGTAAGGTTACTGAAGCCCCTCTGAACATGTGACCACACGCCGCTGCTAAAGAGCTATAATATCGGGGACATGTGTAGGATGTTAACAGATCTGTAAAGACTTATAATGTTGGCAGGATGTGTAGGTTGTAATGTACAGAGATCTGCAAAGAGTCTTAATATTGGGTTGGTGTGTTGGATATTAGCAGATCTGTAAAGAGCTTTAATGTTTGGCTAGATGTATAGGATGAGTGTAATATAGGGTAGATGTGAGGGATGGAGTATTTTATCCTCACACAGAGGGCTTCTATATGATAAAATGAGAGCATCTGCCAACAGGAGTTTGGCTTGATATTGGAAATCCATGGAATGCCCTAGAATGACAGTGAGTTAGTCATTTAGCAGAACCCAATACAGCTTGATTTATCGATTCTCCCAGGCCAGATTGTGTTTGTGACCTGTGCCCTTGAAAAACCAGAGGAACGTATGTACAGTAAACCTTGTTTAGCCCACAGTCTTTGCCCTTTCCAGGTAAATGATCTAGTAATATCATCTTAAAAAAGATATTTACCATCTTCATGATTACATCAGCAAAGACGCTATAAAACAGCAGAACTGCTTCCTTAATGTACTGATGTAAACCCCGACAAATACTGTAAAATTCATCAAGTGCCCTACGCCCTATGCCCCCCCACCAAACAAAAAAAAATCCAAAAATCTATTCATTGTCTCTATTTTGATAATACATAATAAACTAGTTTCTGAATTGTTGTGAAAAGTCCAAACTAACAGTTAGAGCACAATCGCGGTCCAGTAATATGTTTATCTTCTGATAAACACACACACATTATCAGCAAGGCAGTTGGCAAAAGGTATTTGGCTTCGAAACTACAGCACTATCAGGCCATTCCACAGAGCATGTGAATATACAGACCTGAGCTTCAAGGTGATGGGCTGCAAATTTACATATATACAACCCCAATTCCGAAATAGTTGGGACAAAGTGTAAATTCTGAATAAAATCAAAATGCAATGACTTTCAAATCACACCAGCCAGTATTTTATTCACAATAGAACAGAGAAAAAATAGCAAATGTTGAAACTGAGAAATTTTACAATTTTATGCACAAAATGAGCTCATTTCAAATTTAATGGCTGCTACAGGTCTCATAAAAGTGGGGACAGGGGCCTGTTTACCATGGTGTAACATCCCCTCTTCTTTTTAACACAGAGTGGAGGCGTCTGGGCATTGAGGAGACAAGTTTCTTGAGTTTAACCATTGGAATTTGATCCCACTCTTGTTTAATACAGGCTTCCAGCTGCTGGAGAGTTTTGGGTCTCCTTTGACGGACTTTTCATTTAATTATGCGCCAAATGTTCTCAATCGGTGAAAGATCAGGACTGCAGGCAGGCCAGTTCAGCACATGGACTCTTCTACTACGAAGCCATGCTGTTGTAATTGCTGCAGTATGTGGTTTTGCATTGTCCAGCTGAAACACACAAGGCCTTCCCTGGAATAGATGTCATCTGGAGGGGAGCATATGTTGCTCTAAAACCTTTATATACCTTTCAGCATTCAAGATGCTTTTTAAAACGTTCAAGTGTCCCACACCATATGCACTAATGCATCCACATACCATCAGAGATGCTGGCTTTTGAACTGACGCTGATAACAGGAGGGGTGGTCTTTCTCCTCTTTAGCCCGGAGGACACAACGCCCATGATTTCCAACAAGAATGTCAAATTTGGACTCGTCTGACCTCAGGACACTTTGCCGCTTTGCTACAGTCCATTTTAAATGAGCCTTGGCCCACAGAAAACTGCAGCGCTTCTGGATCATGCTCAACAATGGCTTCTTTTTTGTATGAAAGAGTTTTAGGTGGCATCTGTGGATGGCACAGCGGACTGTGTTTACAGACAGTGGTTTCTTGAAGTATTCCTGGGCCCATTTAGTAATGTCAATGACAGAATCATGCCGGTGAGTGATGCAGTGGCGTCTGAAGGAAGATCACCGAAAATCACGGGCATCCAGTAAAGGTCTTTGGCCTTGCCCCTTACGCACAGAGATTTTTCCAGTTTCTCCGAATCTTTTGATGATGTTATGCACTGTCGATGATGAGACCTTCAAAGCCTTTGCAATTTGACATTGAGGTACATTGTTTTTAAAGTATTCTACAATTTTTTTACGCAAGCCTTCACAGGTTGGAGAGCCTCTGGCCATCTTTACTTCTGAGAGACTCAGCCTCTCTAAGACATCCCTTTTATAGCCAATCATGTTACACACCTGATGCCAGTTAACTTAATTACTTGCTAAATGTTCTTTCAGCTGATTCTCTTATATATTAATTGCTTTTTCAGCCCATTTTTGCTGTGTCCTAACTTTTTTTTAGACCTGTTGCAGCCAGAAAATTTGAAAAGCTCATTTTGTGGATAAAAATATAAACTGTCTCAATTTCAACATTTGAAATCTTATCTATGTTCTATTGTAAATAACATATCGGCTCATGTGATCTGAAAGTCACTGCATTTTGATTTTATTCACAATTTACACTTCGTCCCAACTATTTTGGCATTGGGGTTGTACACTATATAGATATTAACTGCAGTCAGATGACAGTAAAAAAAAAAATTACAGTTGCATTGGAGACTCATATTTCCATTCCACAGAACAGGCAAAGCTGCTGCAAAACTACAAAACTAATGACTGTTGTTAAGACAAGAGGATGCCATGGCGCTGACCAGGGATGACTGACATCAGGTATGACTCATGCATTGAAAACAAAAGCAGATAAAAAATTTGCATTCAAATCAATTAAACTTCTTAAACTTTGACTGGAACTTAAATGCAAATGTACTTTTTCAACACAAACTGAGTTTGCAATGTTTCTCATCAAGATTTTGAATGTTGATTTCATACCAGCTAAAACTAGTTAATCAAACTCATGAAATAGCAAAAACAAAGAAATAAAACAGAAAAATAAATAATGATACACCGAAGCCTCTGTGGAATAACTAAAAAAGCATTCCTAACAAGAGGCCAGTACATCCTGTCAATCAGATTTTCCACCTGTGACATTTTATTGCCAAACTTCACTGGGTTTAATATAAAACTACCTGCTATTGTTACTTATATTTTCACACAGAATGTGAAGCTTTGAGTTTTACATTTTTCAACAGATGTCAGGCTTGTAAGAGTTAGTAAACATAGCCTCTGCGTGAGGCACGGCTTTTTGGCTGGGACTCAATCAAAACTTTGTGCTTAACTTTGAGCAGTTGAACACATTTATTAACCTCAGCAATCACAAAAAGTCGCACGAAAGTGGGCATGAGAGGAAAAAATAACACAAAGTTTATTACTCATTCAAAGATATGTTGCCCAATTTCAGGTCGTTTCAGCAGCAATGGTAGTGCCACACTATTCGGCAGGAAGCCTGCACTCGGCCATCGGTAGGCCACTGTGAGGTCGAAGAGAGCTGACAGCAGGGTTGACAGGCAAAACAATGGCTACTCCTTTCAGCAGAAAAGCTTGACATTATTTTACTGACACACACAGCCCAAGGAGTAGGTCCCATTGAGCTCTAACAGACTGCCCCCACTCCCACGGGGCACAGCACCCCGGCAAGACAAGGGGCAGTTAATCTGGGACGATTACTCAACCCCAAAATCTGCCATGATAGGTGAGATGTGGAGTCCAGTCACTGTTAGGCTTGACTGTGACAATGACCACTGATGTGTGTTTCATCATGTTAGGCTCTTATCTCTATCAGTCATTCATACTGATACGAGGCCGAGTTCTCGCTCATTTATGGTCACTGTAACTCATGCAGGATTACACAAACACAGGAAGAGCTGGGCGTTACTGTAACACGAGACATGCCTGCTGGTTGACGTAAACAGACATAAGTTCTAAGGGGACATGTCTTCTGGTTGATGTAACCCAACCAAAGTCATATGGAGATAAGAGTTTTGTATTAATGTGTTCAAAAGCAAAATACATGGAAGATATGAATGTGCAGAATGACTTGTGTGAAGGCAGGTATAGGATGGACCAAAATGATGCTGTCTGACCCCGGACAACCAATGCTATTCTCCTGCTGCATACAGGGCTCAAAATACTGTACAAAACCAGAGCTGGTGTTTTCACAGAAAATGTGTTAAATCATAAGGATTGATTATGGCTTCATGAAAACAATTTTTGAATTGGTCATCGACTGCCCCGAGATGTATAAAGCCAGCAAGCTAATACTTTAAACCAGCCAACAAAATCCAGTGACCGCAGCACACCTTCTTCTATGTAGTGAGCATGACTTAAAGGTGCACAATGCAAGTTTGTTTACTTTCACTTCTGTTGACATTCGAACTCAAACAAAACAGAGGTAGCCCGCCCCTCCCTCCCATAGTTCCCTCCTTCCCATGCTTCCATAACTCTCAACTCTTGTCGGTGATTGGCCGGGACAGTTCGTTATGTTGTGGGGCACAGCCTGTGCCCCTTGTGTTTATTTGCAGTTTGTGATGCCTGTGCGGTCTCCAGAGCCCGGGTTATTTTTACAGTGAATTTAGGGGCAGGCAGCTAGCGGATCGTGGAGAGATGTCGGCGAATTGAGACAAAAATGTAATCGCGCAGAAAGTAAACAAACTTGCATAGTGCACCTTTAACTGTTCAACTCAATCCAGGCACAGCAATTCACAACAGAAGCATGTACTTCCCTGGTTGTCATCAGCTTTCCATTTTCTTTCTACTGAAATTTGATTTGACAACTTGGAACAAATATGATATGATGCCATGAGTTACAGAAAGCAGATTTCATAAATACAAATTAAACTGAATTAAATGCCACTTTACAGTGCATGGCTATAATCAGTATGGCCTCAGCATGTGACCTGCAGATATAGTGCTGATTGGTCAGTAACAATGAAAAAATGGTAACCAATGGTAATTAAAAATAAAAACAAAGGTTAAATTACACAAAGAGTGAGTATAAATTAAGTGTTGAACCTCATGAATAAAAAATAAATCTGCTCGTGGATATTTTGCAACAACAGAAATGTAAGAAAAATACAGAGAGTAGCTAGAAAATTCCAGAAGAACATAATTTTTAATTTAATTTTAAAATATACATATTTTTTCTTTTTTAATTACTTGATATCTACAATTCTGCATTGATGGGGAGAGACAGAGTACCTTCCCCATTGCAATATTCAGGACAATACAAACTCAGCGAATAAGCGGTAGAAAAAAAAATGGAGTTACAATTTTGAATGTCAATTACCGCTTCACAACAAATAAATGAATGAATAAATAAATAAATAAATAAATAAATGCGGCCACAGAGTTAGGTACTAAGTCACTAGAGGACCACGAAGAATTCTCCTCCCACCCCAATCTAAAACGCGTTGGACAATATGCGCGCACACACACACACACACACACACACACACACACACAATAAATAAAGAAATAAATAAATAATGACTTAAACATAAGAATATACAAACATATGGCGCAGAGTATGCTTGACGTGTAGGGACGTAAAATTAAATCGCCGGTATCCTTCACTTACCTTCAGGATAAGTATAGATTATAAATAGCTTATATGTCAAAGCAAGAAGTAACGCACCTAGAGATGCATTGGCTGAGATCGCTTTATTAAAGTTGCAGTTATAAAGGCTATACACGCGTTCAGTCACATTTGAATCCATTAGAAGTTGCATGATATATCGACATATGTCTGCATAACACTGTTCTGTAATAGATTACTGTATTAAATCACAGGCGGTATCAAAGCTGCACTGTACCAAGAACAGAATTCATTCACATGTATAAGACGCTTATACCCCATTGCCTTACCGTACAAGGTATTTCGAGTAATCTGACCTCCCATTTACTCGATCCAAGGTGGGCGATTCTATTGTACTCTTTAAACAATAATGTTATTATTTTAAGGCTGGCTACGGAGCAGAATTCCTTGCCGACATGACGCTCATTCGGTCGTTCACTCGCACAAACACTGTGAGCACGCCTCTCATTCTAAGCGACCATGAGCTTTTCACTACACATTGACGTTCCGTCTTCAGGCACTACCAAAAGCATTATATTATCATAAAAGGCGGAGCCATAGTAACGCATATTAACGCAGTTCCGCGCGTGGCACGTGTGCGAACAGCCTGCTGCTGTGATATATAGTGCATACGATAGGAACAAAAAAATGACACTAAACCTATAAAGGATCCTCAGTTGCTACTTCAGGATATGAAATAAAACATTCACATTTACATAAAACGCAATAATGTAGTTTATTATTATTATTATTATTATTATTATTATCAGAAGGTATACAACCAGAGTCGATTACATCATGAGTAGTTTTTGTCAAGGAAGGTCTTTCATTTTACTCCTCTACTCCAACTAACTTGCTGTATTTGTTTGATTATTGCTCGATTTAAAAGACAGAATATAAGTAAGTCCCAGTTCTCAGTCCTTCAAGGTACAAGCTGATTTCTTGTAAAAACCTTCCATTTTCCACATTGTTCAGTATGGTTCTCCCATAACAACGTTTTTATTAGCAACTTGTGTCACTAAGAAGGAAACGAGCGGTATTTAGACAGGACCCTGTTGATGGATTAGCTCTATTTCTGGCAGTACTCAAAATGAGCTCGCGCAAACGGCCCACACTACTGCTGCCAGACCACGCTGCGGCAAATTGTTGGAAATGATCCGTCTGGATTTGTCAGCTTCACTCTTAAGATTCTTGTGGCATGCCCTCAGATTTTAGGTGAGTGGTCTTGTCTACGCCAGGCAGATAAGTAATCACTGATAAAAAAAAATAAATAAATAATAATCCTGCTTGATTTACTTAATAATCTTATGCAAAAAGTTGCAAAGATTTGTTTGAAGCACACCAAACAAGACTGAGCTTTGTATAAACTACTTAACTATTTGTATGCTACAAATTCATTTGCAAGTAAAGTCAACTTGGTTTTATCATGTAGATCAAGCAAGACTAAATTTCATATACACCATTTAATTTTTTGTGTGTAACAAATATATTGTGTCATTTTCTGATATCATCCTCAATGCTAGCCAGTAATTTAGCATGATATATGAATCCCAATATGAATCCAGCGCTAGTGAGCCTGTGGAGGAATTTTAGTGCGAATTTCTCTAATTCACAGCCATCACACTATTTTAAACGTTACCATTGATCAGCAAGCTTTAAAATTAAAAGGGTCATGGGTGTTATGTGAATGAATGAATGAATGAATGAATGAATGACTTTATTTCGAATCAAAATTTAAAACAATGTTATAACAAAAGATATGAAAAATAAAATGAATAAAACATAAATATTCGAAAAGGAGTAGGAGGAAGTAAAACTTATATGTTCCTACCCTATTAACTTAAATTCTTTGCACACTTTTACATATACTGTATTTTCTACTATTAGGCTTTCTTAAATTATTTGCACACTTTCTTACACATATATACAGTTACATATACAATTATCCCATTTTTACAACCCAAATTTATATTACATTCCTAAATTATTTACAATGCCCCCAGTGATACTAACTAAATCCTGATCACCCTAAAACAGTGTTTCCTCCTCCCAGTACCTGTCAAGGGTTTGTTTTTTGTACAGTTTTTTAAAACAGTTTACATTTATACCTTCTTTAAGCTCATCTGCCACCCTGTTCCACAGATCCACCCCAAACACTGAAATACACACTTTTTTTTATTTGTACGAACACACAGTTTTTTAAAGTTAAATTTACCTCTCAAGTTGTAACCCCCCTCCCGGTTATAAAACATTTTTTGTATGTTACCCAGAAGTGACTGGATGTTTCAGCGTTTTCAATGCGTGGATGGGTATGAAACTCTTCTAGTTGAAATATTACTTTAATTATAGACAATTAGCAACAGCCTTGAAATAATTCAGGTTCATTGTAGCCTATAAGGTACAGGATTATGCACCTAAGAACAGATGATAAGTCACTGTGTATCCCATCGTGCCTTGCCCCGAGCTGCAGCCAATCACTGAGCTTCAAATTCTGTGGTTTGGCTTTTGCCAATATTACTGGAACAGGGTTAATATAACAAGTTCATTCTTTGTTGAGTGGGTGAACGCAAGAAGATGAGCAGAGATTACGTAAATTTATCTAGATCGGTAAAAAACTCACAATGTCTTATGGTTTAAACAAATGCAGAGTAATTCAAAACTAAATATTTTCATCTAAAGATACGAACTTAGATTTCAGTGTAATTATCACAGCTTTAATTATGCAATATTTACATGTGCTCAGATTAATTTTTTTCAGTGATGTAGATGACCGAACAATTTTACAACAGCAGGTAAAGGACACTTAGAAATTTGTACCCTTCAGGCGACTTAAAATATTTTCTCTATGAACAAGATAATTTTGAAATGTTTGATGGACATTCTTTTGAATTCTTGCCATTTTAAAGCTGTAAATGAGGAATATACAGTCCCATCCATAAATACTTAGACATTGACAAAGTTAATGTGTTTAGCAGCCTACAACAGCATATTGGGGTTGAAATTAAATCATGAGCATGAGCTAAAACAGCAGGCTTTTAGCTTTAATTCAAGAGTAACTAGAATGTGTTTTTACTCGTAGAAAACGTACCCCCAAGAAATTGATTACATTTGGATGGACGGACAGACAGAGAGACAGACAGGCATATACCAAAAGTCACCACTTCAGGACCTGAGTAGCAAGTATGCAAAGTTTCGTTAAGATCATGAAAACGATTTTGGAGTTGCGCTCCGTAAACGAAGTGGGAATGCCGACGCGAACACGAACGGGAACCAAGCCTAAAACAATATGTCACCCCTCTCTCTCCGGGGGGGGGGCATAATTCACTCCAAAAAGGGTGAACACTGTCAGAATGAAATTACCTTAATTTCCCCTTCTTACAATCCTTTAACAGGTACTGTAATTGCACAGTTGACCTTTTTCTGCCGTCAATTTATTATTTAAAAAAAAAAAGAACTTTGCAAATGTATTTCTTAGCGTGCCTGCTAAAGGGCCGAGGAAGCCAAAGTAATCGGACAATTGGCTGCTAAACTGGCTCTCCATTTTAATTATAGATAAGACGATTAACAGCGAAGAGTTGATTTCAAGTGCGGCATTTACATCTGGAATCTTTTGCTGTTAACTCGCGGATGAAGTACGAAGAAGCGTCACTGACCCCAAAGCAAACCATCAATAGGCTGAAAAATTAAAACAAACCCATCAGAGAGATTGCAAAAACATTAGTTGAGGCAGAGTAAGTCAGGAACACTCTGGCTGTTTCACTCAGAGGAACCAGATGCAGATCAACTAAAGAAGCCTAAATAAGCACTTAAATAATGGCTTTCAGGCACAGAAAACACAGGACACACCAAAGTCCACGGGCACAGGCATAGGCAGTGGTAGAATAGTCCAGGTCAGGTACTGTGCAATCAGGAATAAGATGGGGAGAGCCAAGTAGTGGTCAGTAGACAGTCCTAGGTCTGTAGCAGGGAGGTCAAGAAGTCTGGGAGCGCCTGCGTACGCACAGGAGGAACAGGACTGTGTCTCTGCTCTGGAGACCACAAAAGAGCAGAAGGGGTCCCTAATAAATTGCAAATGTTAAATTCTTTATCTTTTTAAAAAAAAAAGGACAGAAGACGGGGACATTCTAAAACGCTTAACGTGAAAAAAGCTTAACGTGGCTTAATGTACCAAAACAGTGAACAGTAATCACCAAATTCCTCGTGGACATTTCTTGTCAGGAGCACGTTCTCCAATCAAAAAATTAAAACCGAAGTCCTAAGAAAACAGCTGTTGTATCACATTGAGCTTTTTCTCTTCCATTTTATGCACGTTATGAGGAAAAAGCTTAACGTGGCTGAATGTACTGAGACCGCCACTAATTATGACAAAATTTCTCTTCGACCTTTCTTGTCAGGAGCACTTTCTCCTATTAAAAAAAATGAAAACCGAAGTCCTGGTAAAACGGACGTTACATTACATTAAGCGTTTACCCCTCCATTGACGCTCATTATTAAGAAAAAGCTTAACGTCGCTTAATGCTCCAAAACAGCGACCAATAATCACCAAATTCCTCTCGATCATTTTTTGAATTAAGAAAATGCTTCTGAATAGAAATGTTTTTGTGATTATTGGTCGCTGTTTTGGAGCCACATTAAGCCTCTTCCAAATGATGAGTGTCAATGGATGGGAAAACGTTGAATGTGATATAGCTAACGTCTGTCTTCCAAGGATTTCGGTCTTGGTTTTTTTATATAGTTCCTGACAAGAAATGTCTGAGAGGAATTCGGTGATTATTGGTCACTGTTTTGGAACATTAAACCACGATAATATTTTCCTCATAATGCGCCTCAATGGAGGGGAAAATGCATAACGTGATATAACGACCATATTCCCCGGACAAGAAATGTCCGAGAGGAATTTGGTGATTATTGGACGCTGTTTTGGTACATAAAGCCACGTTAAGTTTTTTTAACGTAAAGTATTTTAGAATGTCCCATTTAAGGAGCCAAAGCAGCCACTGGCTAGATTCATACAAACAGGCAGCAAAGAATAACACAGACACAGCAACTTATTTACACGAGACACCATTAGGACTGAGAATATGACAGGAAACAAAGAGAGTGGGGAATAAAATGAGACAATAATCAAACAACTAAGGAAGATAAGACTGCAAACCAATGCTGGACTGCTGGAAGGGGAAAAACAATTAGGATAACAATTAGAACTTGACACCTGGTGATCTCAGGAACACCAAGGCCTGAAAGACCACAGATAACAACTGTGGTAAATGATAGAAGAATTATTTTCCAGGCATAGAACACTTGGCCAGATGAAGAGCATCTTCTATGAGGCAGACGTATCTATGTCATGGTCAACAATCAAGCAAAGTCTTCATCACGGCAAATTCTAAGGGGTACATCACAAGATGTAAACCATTGATGTAAAAAACACAAATAGAAGATTAGATTTTGCCATAAAACATCAGAAAAGGCCTGCACAGTTCTATAACAACATCCTGTGGAACAACTTGTGCTGGAATGATGGGAAGAGAAGAGTATGGGGACAGGATAAGCACCTCATCACTGAAGGATGGAGTAGGTGGTCTTATGGCATGGACATGCATAGCTGCCAATAGAACTGGTTCCCTTGTATTTAGTTATGCTCACAAAAACAGCAGGATAAATTCTGAATTGGAATTTTGAATTTTTTTCCAGCTAAGACGTTAAGCCTTATCTGCCACCCAAAGACTTTGAAAGAGTCATTCATGCTTTTATCGCGACTCGTCTGGACTACTGTAACTCTCTATATGTGGGACTAGACCAATCTTCTCTTCATCGGTTGCAGTTAGTCCAGAATGCGGCAGCTCAGCTTCTAAATGGGACAAAAAAGTGTGAGCACATTACACCACTTTTAGCCTCACTTCATTGGCTCCCTGTCCGCTTTAGGATTGATTTTAAGATTTTATTGCTTGTTTTTAAGGTTTTAAATGGATTGGTGCCCCTTTATTTATCTGAGCTTTTACATGTGCACACCCCAGTCAAAGCTCTGAGGTCATCAAATCAAATAATCTTTGATGTTCCTCGATCTAAGCTTAAAAATCGTGGTGACCGAGCCTTCTCAGTAGCGGCTCCACTGCGAAGGATCTTACTGCTAAGGATTTGCAAGCAAGTTTTGAAAATGACAATGATTTGACAAATGATTTGCACATTATTGCAATCTGTTTACACAACATCCCAACTTTTTTTTTGAAAACAAGCTTGTATCATATACATAATTCACAACAATGCAGACATCTTTATTGAGTAAAATGGCAAAAACTACTTAAATGAAAGTGATTCCAAACATTTCAGAGGTAATCAATACAGGCTGTGGCCATAAATACCACTTTCATGAAACTCACAACCCACTGTTTCTGTTGAGACTGGTATAGGCATGGATTTGTTTTATAAAGCTGTAGTTCTGTGGTTATTAGCTGCTATCTTACTGACTGCCCCTGTTTAGGAGCTTTAACTTGAGGCCACATTTGTTTTTCACTGTTTTTTTTTTTTTTCGGCATTTGGAAAATGTCACAATATTTGGTACAGTTCCCCCTGCCACCTTTTTGGCCCATTTGGAACTCCATTTGTATCCTCATTTAGTTTTGGGGATGTACGTATAAGTACCACTTGTACAAACATAATACCTCATTTTGGCTGATATAAGCTGCTAATTAGGATTTTAAATGATTAGGAATGACCTGTGAAGATGCATTGGTTATTGTGGTTTAGAGTCTTCAAAGGTCAAGGCATTTTTTATGGGTTCACCTCCTTTGGGGCCTGTGCTGGAGATATACATCATTGAAACTTTTCAACTGCCTGCTCTTGAATTCAGACAAGACCGAAATGTTGGTTCAAAGCCCCAGAAAACTAAAGATAAAGATGGGAGCTTTTAGCATTGCATCACCAGCAGCCTATTTGCTCTGGACGTATAAAGCAATGCTTTATATCGTCACTGTCGGGCGCAAACCCATGTCCAAAACTGTTACTTTTCAGGAAATAAAAAAAACCATGTGATTTTGTAATAATTGGACATGACGTCATCAAACTTTGTATTCTGTCTTTACATATAGTCAGATATTTGAATGTGTCAATACTTTATTAATATATTACCCAAATCAAGCTCACGTGGAGTTAGGAGGTTTGTGACCAACGAAAGTGGAGATAGAAGGTTTTTGCCGTCACTGATTATGACGCCCGCATCGGCTGCAGTAGCTCATTGCATTACGTTATCATCAACTTAGAGATAGGAGCGCTTTTGGAAACTCTTAGGTCTAGAGTAAATCTTGAAAAAATGAAGAAGAAAAAAAGGAGGCACTCATCTTTAGAAAAATAGATAAAATACCTTATTCTATGGCAAGTTTTAACAGCAGAACATGATTTAAAACTATTACTTCGTGGGCTGCCGGATGGCTCACTCCGAAAAGCATTGCGTTGCGAAGCAGAAGTGACCATCGAGGCGTGGGTTCACTCCCTCGTACCAACCAGCAGTGGTCGGCAGCTCTCTTCAGAAGTAGCGTGCAATTGGCCAAAGCGCTACAGGGATGCAAATTGGGAAGGGTCTGCTGGGAAGGGTTATGTAGATTAGTGTTCCCCTAGGCGTTCCTGTTGGCCAGACAGGTGCTCATAAGGATGATTCTGAGCTTGCCATTCATCGGATATTCTATGCCCGCATTCTGACCTTGCGAAGGTCCAACCAGTGAAAGCATAAGAAATAGGAGTTAATGGGTGTGTGCTTCGGAGGAGCGCTGCAAGATGTGCACACTCTCCCGTAGTTGGCAACAGGGGGGCGCACATGCGAGAAAGCCTAAGTATTCACATAGTTCCCTAATTGGATATTCCAGATTCGGGTAGGATTGGAGATGCCAAATTAATAGAAGAAAAAAAAAAATATATAATTACTTCAACACGTTTCGGCGTCCAGCCGTCAGACCGGCGTACCCTGATTACTGAACGCTTTCTCCTGCTAATGACTCACCGTCTGTGGAGAAGTTTGTTTCCTGAGGAAGGAAGGCTGGACGCCCAAATGTGTTTAAATAACAGTTTTGATTATGTTCTGCCTGTAGAACTTGGTGAAAGTGTTACTTTATCTAAACTGCTAAAACATCTAACAATGGCTATAATATGGGAAGGAATTTTATAGCCTAGGCTTATAATCTCATCTAATATATATGCCTAGGTTGGGGTGGAAGAGGTTACAGTTCAGAAGGGCTTCAATCTCAACCATATTCGGCAGATGTCTATCAATTAAATAGCAGATATGAGCTTAGAGCATTTAGGAGTCTCTCTACACCACTGAATGGCTCTGTATTGTTTTTTTGGTATTGTGTCTGTGATTTTATTTGTTGTATTGTATACTATTTTATCTATATTCATTCATTTGCCATTGTTTTTTAAAAAATGTGTGTTATGTTCCCTTAAGTACATGGACTCTATACCTGGGTAATTGGAGACGCGCCAGGAGAGCGCCCTGCCACACCCCTGATCTTTTTAAGGGACGTACCCACTACTGAACTTGAAACCTGATGAAGATCATTGTGATCGAAACGTTGTTTTGTTTACTCAGGGGTTGGAAGCAAGGCATGTTTCACAATCGTTTAAATTGTTTAAATGAAATAAGATCATTGGAAGCAATGGAACTGCATAAAGATGTTTCAAATGGTCAAAATGTTTATAAACTTACATTTTGGACATTCGAGAATATAATAACTTGCCTAAAAAAACAGCATGATATGAGACTTTTAAAAGATGAGGGTATTTGGCACAAAAAGATTGAATGGAATTCAGCCGCCATCGGATTGACAAACTCACCTTTCACGTTTCTCGGTGTGATGCTATTTTAAAAACTTTTTGCATGTGGAATCAATTAAAAAGTTTGCTATGGATTTTGTCAGTGTCTTTTCATCAAAACATCGAAAAATTAATGGTCATCATTGTGCTTATACGCATCTTTGAGCCAAGAGAACCCTGCAACTCAGATGAAGGTTCCAGGTCTTGCAGCCACCCATTACATGTTGTACATGTTCATACTGAGAGGCATAAAATATGCAAAGTGGTTTTTCTCATCTAATTTGAAAACTCGGCTTGTGATGCTGTCAGTAAGACTTTGCAGGTAGCCATTTGATTCTATGGGTTCTGATGTTTCCAACGAGTCCTAAACCACCTAAATCACACAAACCTAGCCTGAGAGAGAGCCTTGTGATCCGGTACGTCAAGCTGAGTCGACGGGCCATTTACATGTTCTTAAAGAGCGCCACAATATAAACGTTTAACTGGTTTGTTTGAAGTATTTTTGGTATGATTAGCCGCTAAATATTCAACAGTCGTTTTCAAAGTCTTTTCTGAAAGAGAATCCTTGTGCCATTAAGCACAAGCACTAAGACAGGCGGCAGTACAAACGTTAAACTGGGGTGCCTGACGTGTTTTCTTGACTTACTCTTTATATTGGCAATTTGACAATGGAAGATTTGTAAACTGGTATAGGCTAGTGGTTAAAGCAATTCGCCATGAATTGGGAAATGTGGGTTCAATTCCTGTGAGGGCTAGTTTCTGTTTTAACAGTAAAATCATAATTCTTGTATAAATAATTGCTGGGGTTTTTGTTCTTTGAATTTATAATTTTGTTTATTTGATGTTTTTTTTGTTGTTGTTTTTTTAATAAATCTGCTCCAGTGGAGTCAAACTTCATTTTCTTTGTATGTATTTTTTTTGAATGGGAAAATGTATACAGGACTGGCAGAAATAATAATAAAAAATATTCAAAAATTTTAAAAATTAAATAAGTGGTTGTATTTGGATGGAATGTATGCCTGTAGTGACATATAAGTGAAATTAAATTAGTTTTATAGTCTGGTACCAAAGAAATCTGAAATGGCACACAAGGTACCCGAACTGCCAATTTAAATACGGCCACGCAGACACTGGAGAGGCGGATTGGCTGGGCCGACCGGGAACAAGTCCTGGGCGAGAAAACAAGGCATGGCAATAATTACAAACATGAGCATGAACATGAACAATGAAATCTAGTACAAGAAACAGTTAAAACCCCCACAGTGTCCTGGCAAACGGCACAGGACCCTGGCAAATCATAACACTTGTAAACAGATCGAGACTTATGAGTGCTTGTCTTAACGGGCAGAACTGGCTACACCTGATGGTCCCGTCTGTTTTCAGTGTTCATATAAAGTCAATTTAATTAAACAATTGAAAACAGGCCAAGACCAATCATTATTTTCACAGAATTGTTTGTGCTTCACCAATTTTCAGTTCACCAGGCACCATTGTTACATAAGCCCCCACTTTTGCTGAATGGATAGCACCAAAAATGACTTTATTATTATGCATTTATTTTAGATACACTTTATTGAACCCCATGGGGTAATTTGTCCTCTGCATTTGACCCATCCTATAGTTAGGAGCAGTGGGCAGCCACAGAGCAGCGCCCGGGGACCAACTCTAATTCTAAAGCCACTTCCTTGGTCAGGGGTACTGGTTGGAGTGTTCCTATGATGCATGTTTTTGTGGGTGGGGGAAACCGGAATACCCACGCGAACACGGGGAGAACATGCAAACTCCACACAGAAAGGCCCTAGGCCGGATTCGAACCCCACAACCTTCTTGCTGTGAGGCAACAGTGCTAACCACTATGCCACCGTGCCGTGTCATCATATTGACATTGCATTGAGTTTCTAAAACCTGCTTCCACCTTAGATTCATAATGATGCGGCCGACCTATTCCAGCAGCTTATATTCCAGCTTGAATTTCATGATCTTCGACAAATCTGATGTTTTAGCAGACTCCTAAAACAAAGTATTTTCACTCTCATCCTCACCACTGTTGTTGGAAGTGTTGCACAAGATTTGTGTTGAATTTGGGAGTGTAAAATACAAACATCCAGTTGTAGGTCCAGGCGAATGTACGGGGTACTCCAGACAAGACTCACTTCACGCGACTCTGCTCAGAGTATTGTCCGTCTTGAGTTGACGTCTCATGGAATATGTTATTGCACTTTGTGATTCAGCTATTTTCAGGGGGCATTCCCATTTATTTGCATTTCATACTTCTCATGAATATAATCACGAAAAATCAGTGTCAGATTCAAATTCACATGGCAAAAGTACTGTGGAACGGCTTAAAAGCAATTTTTTAAATTTTTGGGTGTCATGAGACCTTTAAGTAGACTCGTGGGTTGGGACAGATATCATCTTCCTGCCTTACTAGGTGGTATTATTGTAAAGGTTGTGTCACATACCCTAGTGACAGATGTGGAGGACAGGAAGTTGTGGACTGTATTCAGGTGCGAGGATGGACTTTGATGTATATTTATTATAATACTGACTGCGGCAGCAGAAGGCATATACGTAGAGATACAAACAAAACAGGAAACAATGTTCCTTAAATAACAAAGATTAAAGTGCTGGAGTAATACAATAAACAGCACTAAGTTAGAGTTTGATTCAATACGCGTGAAAAGCGGAGATATATGTCTTATACAAAGACTAGGAATGCAACACAGACGTGGTTACGAGACTTCACAAAGACCGAGTGAAAGATTTAGTCTTATATACACACTGCTACCACTCAGTGGTAACTACAAACAGATGCAAACAATGATGAATGACACGAGGAATGCTGTCCGGGTCTCAATAGACTGGTGAGCTGGACGGCTGGAGGCGTGGTCTGACAATTATAAGTCAGAACTGAAGGCAATGGCCCCCAGAACAAGCAGGAACAGAAGACAGCTGCTGTGAATGCCTGGCAGAACATCTTCAGAAAAGAAACAGATGACACTGCATTTCCTTTTCTGATCGGACTTGGCATTAGCTAGCTACAAGGCTAGCGAGAACAGAGCCGACCTATTTGCAGCAGCATGCGGCCACATGTTCAGAGGGGCTTCAGTAACCTTACCTTTTACCGCTCGACTGTCCTCTCGCTGTTCTCATTCAAGTTCGCCTGATTAACAATCAAACAATTTATCGACTGAATGACCAAGACAAATCCAAATTCCATAATAAGAAATTTTTCATAATAATGAAGAAACGAATGCCTATTGCCAACATTTATATTATTGATACAACAGTGTTAGGATGGAAACATAAATGCAAAAAATCTGAAACTTTCGCTGACTTCGCAGCAATTATTTTTGCCATCACTCAGTGGTGCATCTTACCTAACAACGCGCTTTAGCTGTCGCTACATTCACACCATAGAACGGATTCTCGTGGCTTATTGCTCAATGAGCCTCGCAAACTAATTTATGCAAATCTGTGCTGTCTCACAAGCTACACAAGCGCAGACTTGTAAAGACATTAATATTTTATGTAGTCATTGATGTGCGGAAGAAAGCGCCGTATAATTTTGTGGTGCAATGTATAACAAGGCTTTCAAAAATAAATTAGACTCTTGTCGGTTCTACCAATTAGTCTGAGCAACTGTTGCTAATCGGGAGAGGTAAACTGCGAGAGGTTTAGGTCATTAAGCAGTGAAAGGTGAGGTTATTGCTGGCCCTGTGTTTCTGCCTACGGATCGCCACTGCCTATTCGACATGGCTTGTGGTGAGTGAGGAGAGAGATAAAGACTGCAAGTACTTGAAAACACCATCGACCAAAACGCAATCTATTGATTCTCTCTTCTTAGTGGCGTTAGATTACCAAATATAAATGAATACTCATGAAATTTGACATAAAAGCGTACAATTTCAAATAACTTACCTCTCAGTGACAAAGAACTGTGAAGTTTCGTGCTAGAAGACCGCAACCGGTGCACTTGGACGCTGTTCCACAACGATTTTTTCAGTTTACCACAGTAATTTCGATTAAACTCTGAATATGCATACAATATGTTAAACGTTTATAATACGAGCATGTAAAATTCACCTCAAAGGAAGATGCTTATTGTCACATTTTTGAATCTTATTCCCGTTAGGTTTTTTATGGTAACATCAGGCTAGTTTGTGCTGCAAGTTTTTGTTTACTTGATCACCCAAGCCTGAATTGAAGTGCACGGTCTATTTCTAGGCAGTTCTTTGCCACGATACATTCCTGTACGAGATACGTGAAACTTTCGCGCAGTAGGCCTTATATTTGACCAAAATGGTTGCGTCCATAGCAGAGGGAAGTAAATGAACTTTAGGCATATTTAAACTAATAAAACTGCCAGGATTTTTTGGCTGTCGAACTGGACACCCTCGTAGGTAGTTTAGGTTGTCCGGATCTATTTCAGGTTTTCTAGACAACCGAACAACCGCTTATAACAAACACTGACAAACATAATTACACTTTGGAGTCTTATTAATGGGAACCAACTTAGCCTTAGTATTGGTCTCGAGGATTGGGACCGCGTTCCTGTTAACAATCTATTCCAGTATGTTGCTCAGAGCCAGTTTAATAGGAACACCTCCAAGCCCTAGCCGGTCTCCAGGATTGGGATTAGGTTTCTGCTAAACTCTTTGGTCCTTTTGTCAAGCAGTGGTACTTCAGTGAGGGGAATTCACACCTGGGACAACCACTCACCAGGTGCAGACACGCCCCAACCGTCTCCAATCATTAACAACTACGCTGGACTGCCCCCTGCTCAGTTCTGTGGTTGGGCCTACTTCACAACTGTTACTGTATTCCTGTCAATAAATACTCCTCTTTGGATTGTACTCCGAAGCATATATTGCTTAATTGGACCCGTTAAAATATGAAACACAAACAATTACTGAACCTATAAAATATGTACTTGCTATGCCTGACATATTGCATAAAATATCATCAGGGTTCTATACGCAGGTCATTTTCCCATAAATGTAGAAAATCAGCAGTGTATAATCTGGGCATTGTGAGGTGTCATCCCGCAGATAATGGGAGCTCAATCATAAATCAGCAAAAGTGCAATGACTGGCATCCTGAACATTATTGATATGCCATAAACATAAGAGCAATTTGTAAGCGTAAAATGCTGTCATTTATGAGAATTTATTCAGCAGGCCACAGGTGTGATGTATAGGGCTGCTCACAGCTCTTGTTCTCTGCCAATATCACTGATGTTATAACTCATGTTATTTACTAGCACTGTTCCCAAGAGATATCAATTTTATTGCCTAAACTGAGAAAAAATCTCTTAAGCTTGACTATCAGCCTCAAAACCAAGGAGCGCGCCATAAGTACAGCATGTAAAAATAGGCACGCAAGTCAAGTTTACCAGCCATGTGCGAGTATGCAAAATTGAAATTCCTTGTTAGCTGATCTCTCAAGAGTCAAAGTAAATGTATCCATTTACATCTGTATGGATAAATGAATAAATCTATATACAAATAAATACATAAAAGGAATATGATTGCGTATAGTGAGGTGAACTGATGATTTATTTATCTAATATTTGCGTGTCATCCGGAAAAAGGCTGCTCCTTGTCCTGGTGGTTGCCCTTTGCATACTTAAGTTATGTCTTTCAGATCAAAAGGATGTCCTCAACTGATATGTGGCGTGACTTCAGTAACATTTTTAACTCAGTTTGTGTAAATACCTCTGAGCAATGGCAGGTGTGTGCCACAACAACAAAGCAGAAATTTAACCAAACAAATGACTGAAAAACATTACATTGCGTGTGATTCAAATCATCTTTTCTGACTTTTGAGTCTGTGTTTTCACGGCACACATGCATTATTCATTTAACCACTAAAGCAAGAGATAATCTGGTTTCGGTAAAGGAATCAAAAATAACCCAAATCATCAAGGATGGACACCTGAAAACCATTACCACATCATAATGAACAACTGAACAGGTGTGCAACAGCACGAGAGAGAGAGAGAGAGAGAGAGTGTAAGCATGTTTGAGTATGTGTGTGAAGCATGTGTGTGGAATGTGCACACATGCGTGTGTGTGTGTGTGTGTGTGTTTGGGTGTGAGTGCCTGTGTGTCTGTGCTTGTCTGTGTTTGTGTCTGTGTGTGCTTGTGTGTGTGTTTGTGCCGGAGTTTAGGCATGTGCTGTCCTTCGTCCAATGGCATCACTGGTTCTTTTCACTTCATGTGTCGTCATGCCAACATGCTGACTGCTGTACTATGCACTTGGATCCCTCTGGCTATTTGTGGAACAAGCAACACTGCTGCATCTTGAATGTTCAGTAAGCTCCACAAAAGCACTGCAAATGCAATTACCATTACATGTTTTTCTTAAATTGGACGGTAAGAGACCACTGTAATTGCTAGCATGATCATTTGAGCTATGCATTAGGTAGCCTGGCATGTTGCCCAATACATAACATTTTTCAAAATGGAAATTTGAAGTTTTCTGGACAATGTCTAACCGCAATATTTAATCTCAGTAATATCAATGTATCACAGACAGGAAATACCCAACTCCCACAGGCCAGGAGGGAAAGCTGACTGGGAGTGCCTATCTGAACGGATGTGAACAGTTTCAATTTTACAATTTTGATGAGGGGTTTGTCCTTGGTACCGACACACTAATGGAGCGCAGCCTCTCTTAGAAGGCAAAAAAATTTCCGTAAATTTTGAATTTTACTGTACTGGAATTTTTATTTATTTATTTTTTGGTACTCTTTCTGTCAAAATAAAGACCATCATAATTGGATTGAATGGCAAATGTATTCCTGACTGGTCTTTTCAAATGCTAAGGATTTGCAATTAAAAAAAAACATTATTTGGCTGTGTATATGTTGGAGGGACAGTGAGACAAAGAGAGAGAGAGAGAGAGAGAGAGGGAGAGGGAGAGAGAGAGATGAGATTCATGCAAAATTAAGCAAAGGGAGACAGATCTTGAGATAGCAGAAAAATTAAGACACAAGAAGGGCTGCTCTTTGGAGATATTTGTCTGGCTGCAAAAACACCACCCTCACCTTCAGTGCTAGTGTAATGAAATAAGGCAGGAGCTGCCCAGAGGCTTGCGTTGGTAAGACCCCTCTAGGACATGTCATCAACACTCCTATAATAGAAAGAGCCGTGTGGCAGTTTGGAAGCTCTCTTACAGACAAAACCCCTATTCAGCTCTGAGGCTGGAGCGCTGCCCTCGACCCATGTGCAAAATATTACCAAGTAACATTAGAACATCATATGATTCAACACGTAGTTCTACATCAATATGGGCTTTTAGAGAGAGGGAATTTGAAATATTGAAGAATGTTTGCGATAGCCTGAAGCATGAAATACATTATGGGAGCCAAGTTTCAGGTACAGCGCAATCACAATGTTTCCCTCGTGATAAAGCAGAGCGCCTTCCACAGTGCCCATTAAACACTTATTTGGCAAACTGTATTGGCAGATTGCTTATTTATGAATTCTTTCTACAGAAGAATGTAGTGCAATGGTCTAACTACAACAGTGTTAGCTGTGCCTACGGCCATTCACCACCTGCTCCTCAAACATTCATCCATGCTTATTTAACGTTATCTGACTCGAAGCATTTTGGCCTGAACGCTTTTGCAGTGTCTCAAACATTTTGATAGTAATGCGCTGTAGCAATTAGCACCAAGTTTCTCAATGCATCCAATTCTTCACCATAGAGCTTTAAGTCATTTGCAAGAGATCACCAGAATCATAGAGCTCAAGCCGCAGGGGTGGTCAGAGTGAGATATCAGACTGTGCCTCCAGACAGACACATCTGACAATAATAATCAAAATGACTGGCAGCAGTGAAAGCTCATTCTGTCTGACACGGCCCTATACGCTGTGAACAACGCAATCACATTCACTACAGCTCTCCCAGCATCAGAATGAAATCTGCGGACGATACCATGATGTCGATCCATTTTAAGGCTGTGTGCTATACAGCACAGAATAGAATAAAAACAGATTTGTAAGAAAGAGGCCTTAAATCATACCTGGGCAGATAAAGGCCTTGATAGTTTCAGCAGTTTGTCACTTACTGTGGGGGGAAGTCAAGGGGTCAAACATCAAAAGTCTTGAAAATTGTTTTTTTTTTTCAGCAATTAAACTCAATCAGCTAATTTCACTGGTTAGCTCTCCCTCTTGGTCACAGATTTGTGCAAATATGACATTTAATTTTTGAATATGGATTTTACTCCTCAATGATCACCCCTGTCCCAAAGGGACATAAGCTTTTATATTCATCTGGCATCACTTGTCAGTGCATTAACTCGGTAACAGGCTCTGATAGAAAGGATAAGAAAATTTAATAGACAATCAACAAAGGAACACACTCTTATAACTCAATATTGCTACTTAAACAGGACAATTGGATTTTATTTTTTAGATACATGGATATATAGTTCGCATCAAGGACGTACCAGAAGAGTATAATGGTTTTTCAATTAAATTTAAATGCAATTTTGATCAATGTTGTTCTCTAGCTGTTTGGTATTCAGTGCTTCAGATTTAGTCAATACAGCTGTTCCTCTCGGACACACGATTAAGAGCTCCCAGTATGAGAACCGAGTGATTGGTGACTTAATCAGTTCACTCGGTTGTTTAGCAATTGAGGTTCTGTAATAGCTTATTGATTGAAATTATTTCATCATTTGATTTTAAGTTACTGTATGAATGGCCATTAAAGTGTGGCTCGGAATACAGATATCCTGACGACAGATTACAGAATTTGACACAGAGAAAAGCGGTAATTCGGGGAGTACGCTTATAATGTGCACCGATGGGTTAGATTCCTGAATCGAACAAAAAAAAATCTTAAAAAATGATTGAGAAATAATGCAGTTGGAGTTAGATACATTCAATGAGTGCTATGAAGCAGGCAGAGGAAACGTCTCGCAGATCAATGGCGAAAGCCTCAAGGGCGCATTTATTGTGAGCAACAGGCGACAGAACGAAAGAAGGCTTGGAAAAAATCAAGGTAAGGGGCTGTCAAAGTCGAGTGATTAGCATATCACAGTTGAAGGCCATATCCAAGCCGTGGTCAAGATAGTCCAGAGGTCAGAAGCCAGAAGACTGCAGAAGAACTGGAAGGTGTTCCTCATGAAGTGCTGAAAAGAAGAGATAATCGTTTGTCCGCTAAATATTATGGAACACATGGAAAAGACCTTTGTTCAATACAAGATTACTAGATGGTAACTTCAGGCAAGGAGCAAACAAATTATATATACATGACAATCAACATAAAGGGCAAGGCATACAACTGTTCACACTGGGAGACATGGGGCAAGACAAAATAATTAATCAATTAAGGAAGACAAACTGCAAAACTCACAGAGACTGTTGGAACGGGAGGGATTAAGTAATGACACATGAGGGTTGTGATAGATGAGAGCATCCACTGACAAGGCGAACTTGGATTTACGCTATGCGTATAATATGTCCCCGCTGAACATGGTGGATGACCTTTGAATCCCCTCCTGTAGGGGTATATGTGTGACTTGACCCAAGGATCATTTCAAGATTCTCGAAGATCCACTGAAGTATGTGGCTACAGTGACCGATGATGTGGAATTTAGATCAATGACCCCTAATGACCCCTACATGACCTTTGACCCCACAACTGTTGGGGTCACATGTGTGATTTGACCCAACAATATTTGTGTCCAAGAACTATGAAAATCTACTGCAGTATATGGATAGACTGACCTTCTGACCATTTTGGATCAAAGAGCCCGAATGACCCCTTGATGACCTTTGACCCCCACCTTTGGGGGGATATGTGTGACTTGACTCAAGGATCATTGTATATAAATTTCATGAAAATGCAGTGAAGTATGTGGATAGAGTGATCAATGATGTACAGGGTTAACATTTTTGGTGGACGGACGGACGTACTTACGAACGGACGGACGGATACACACACTTCTCATTTCATAGTCCCCTTCCGAGATTCTTCTGGCGGAGACGAAAATGACTAACAATAAAAAAATATAGGCAGGAACTTAATTACTTTAATGCGCATGCAGTCACAATCCTTGCGATTGATGAAGGCTTGAGGGGGCTGTTCCTAATAAACTGACTCGGAGGTACAGAGTAGTACAGATGATTAACAAGAACGCAATCTCAGTCCTAGAGACTGAGATAAAGGCTTGGGAGCTAGATCCTATTAATTATGACTCAGAATAATGGCTGCATGCTCCAGGGGCGTAGCCAGTATTGGGCCCAGGCAGCACTAGCCCACCCACATTGTGCACTGGCCCACCCACCCATAAAAATATTTTTCTTTTTAAAAATGATTTATTTATGGATTAATTGAATGATGACCATGCAATGTAGTTTTGTGTGCGTGTGTCCTAATTTAGTTCGCATTCAAGATAAGGAAAACGTTCAAAATAAGTTGGCGGAAGTATGTTGAATGTAACTGGTTACGAATCCAGCGGCTGAGCCAAAAATGGAGAAGGTACAAAGCATCCATAGAAAGTAATAATTTGTCTTGAGCAGTCGTCAGTTTTTTTTCTTGAGCAATATTGTGCAACATGAATTCTGAAAACACTCAGGACTACCACTCGTGGCCAGTTTTCCTTGCGAAGATACAACAAAAAATAAAATACTTTATGTGGCCACAAAATTGCACAAATTTAAATTAACATTATTCAAACTAATTGCTAACCTGTTGCTAATCGTTCTCTTTATAGTTAAAACGACCACATACTGCTGGTTTGACAGTTTGCATTGCAGGATGTGTGTAAGCAAATGTGGAACTTAACAGAGTAGCTTATCCTTTTAGTAAAGCATACTTAGTGAATAAAACGTTTTTTCTAAATGAAGTTTACTATTTAATCACCACAACTTTACATGAAGATGGAAGTTTTATGTTTAACTGGTGGTGGATTATTCTAATATTCAAATAACCTGTAATTCAAGGAAAATGTGTGAAAACCGTGATGTTTTCGCTGATCGCCCAATGAAAGCATTGAATATTTTTCATTCTAATGTGTACTGTAAGCCGATATTTGCCTGCCCACATTTATTTAGGCCCATGCAAAACACAAATTTCTGCCGACACCACTGGCATGTTACTTTAACATTAATTACAGTAAAACGTGGAAGAGCACGGCTCAGACGAAGACTGAACTGACTAGAAGGCTTAGTTTCAAATATTGCGCTGCTACAATCCAGCCACCCTGTTAAATACAAAGTAACCTTATACAGAGGAGCACATAATTGACAAACTCTGGGAGCCAGGGGGGAACCAAGACAATGAATCAATTAAAGGAGACATAATCAGAAAGCCCATGTAGACTGCTGGAAAGGGTGAAGAACCATTTAAAGAAACAGGAGGGTAGTGACAGTAACAAACTTTTGCTGAACTAAAATGGCTGCAATTTATTCTGAGAGCGATGTTTAAAAGCACACTCAAAACAGTCAGCCCCTATTCCTAACCCACACACAAAAACCATTATACTAAGAAATTATACCATTTAAAAAATTTGAAAAAAAAAAAAAAAAAAAAACAGAAATCAGGAAATGCACAGCATAACACCATAGCAGCTCTACTGTTCTCCTCTATAATGATAGAGCCTCTTGAGCCTGGAGACAATGTTTAGGATTGAATGTCAGTTCCTACCTAAATAACACCCACACAGGGGTTCCCTCTCTTAACCTGTGGGAAAAAGGGGTACTGGGGCGCAGCGGGAGACATTTCTCAGCCAGGGTCTACACTGCTCATCCTCTGCAACTCCAAAAACAGCTCCCTAAACAAATGAGCAGTACCATTCAGCTAAGCTTTATATTGTAATTATTCACAATTTTTAAAACCTATCTTAACTCAGGAAGAGCTTTTGTGGACAAGTTCTTCATTTCAGGAAAGTCAGATCGTCCTGTTCAAATGGAGAGAGTAAGAGAGAGACAATTCCAAAGCTCCATCATCTTCACTGCAGCAGAATTATCATTGGGAACAGTTTGTAATTCGGATCTGCGAGGCACATTTATACCAGGGCTCTGTGTCTCCAGCTAACATCCTCTCACAGCTGACTTCAACACAACTGCAACTAGGAAATCTAAAGCACAGCTGCTGCATGCATTAGTGTGTGGCAGCTTGCAAGAGGGGATTGACTTAAGCAGCTGTAGACATGGGAACATCAGGTGAGTGGACACTGGACACAGAAGAGCACCTGAACCCCGATCCGCTCCCACATTCCCAGCATCCCCAGAGCTCCGGCTGGTTTTGGTCACAGTGGCTGAAGTAGGGCGGACGTGGCCCCAGCAGTAAACCATTGCAGCCCTGAGGCCTCCAGTCGCCCTGCTTATCAGCCTGGGCCAGGGTATGAGTGACAGCTGGCTGTGAGGGATGGAGAAAGAGGTCAAAAATAGATGCTAATCTGCATCTCTGACAGCCACCTGGCCAGCAGGGAAAATTTCATTGACTGCGCAAAACTAACATGTCTGCCATCTGTGAACAGTCTTTTACTGAATCTTCGTTTTTTGCGTCAGCACATGTTATGCAGCCAGGGACATAAATATTTGTATATTGACAAATTGATCATTATTTTAGTTGTTCAACACAGAATATTGGACAGGAAAATAAATGATGAATATGATCTGAAAGTGCAGACTTCCAGCTTTAACTCCCCCCACGCCCCTTTTAAGTGACCAGAGGAAAATGGGTAATTAGTTGCCAGACTATTCCAATGCTAAGTATTTGTTATTCCCTAATTAATTAATTTTCAAGTGACCTGTTATAAGGTCTGAAGTTGATTTCATTTGCTGTTACTGTCAACTCTCAACACAAAGTGCAAAGAGCTATCTTCACCAGTATGGTGTTATTAGACTGAAAAAATGAGAAATGAGATTTGTTTTACTTGGGGACAGCCTTAGTATCAATCAAATCACTGCAGTCAAGATGTTAACCCAGCCAATCTGGTGGCAAAAATTAGCAGGATTAACCAATTGGTCACGCCAAGTTTCACCATCCAAACAACCAAAAATTCAGCAATGAACTTTCTTACAATAGTTAAAGCGCCTACTTCCGTAACACGCTTCCCGTCCTTTTTTGCAATTTTTACGGGTTATGTGCCCTTAGTTTCCACATCTATGTTTTAATGATGGAAAGATGGGCACTATGCCCAGCCTACTTTGCCATCTTTACTGGTTGAGGCAACGTGCATTTCGATTGGTTGAAGAAGTCTCGCATGGCTGGGTATCCACCACTGAGAAACACTTATGTCCACACTGTTACTCATGAGCCTTTGCAAGCTGAGGGGTAAAGTCAAGAGGTCAGAAAGGCAAAGTCATGCCCCTTTATTTTTTCCACCCATTAACTCGGTCACCTGATTACACAAATTAGAGAAACCTCCAGGTTGCAGAATTTTTCCAGTGAGCCAATCAAGATGATTTTGATAAAAATATTGGGAGGTTTATACTGTCAGAGTTTTGATTTTATTCTTCACGGGTCATTACTCCCACTAAGGGGCATCAATGTTTCTCCAAACTGCTGCTCCCAGTGTAATACATCACACAATCCCGACTCTAAATTTCATCATTTCAGAAAAACACCGTGTCCTCCTGTCCACACCGCGGCCACAGCAGTGATTGATTGACAACCTGCCAGAGGGCCACCAAGCAGATGCTACTACTGCCTAACCTGCCTGTGTTAAACATTGCATCTCCCAGGCCGCTACAATGCAAAGTCCTCTTTACTTGCTTAACTTGGGGCCACAGATCTTCATGTGAATACTCCTTTGGATAAATAAATTAAGACCTGGTCCAGAAAGTAAGAACTGTAAACAACAATGAGGTAATACATCTTCAAGATGCATCCTCAGAAAAGCATGAAACTCTGTCACATGATCTTTTGAATGCACTGCTGACCAAACACTGCAGTAAAATTCTTCTTCTGTTGAGAAATCTGTTTCTGTGTCGGCATATTGGTTTGGGGTTTGGCGGGCATTTTTATCATGGTGAAGTTTGGGAAATTACACTTATATATCTTAGATATACTGTGCATACAGTAGTTAAACATATGTACGTCTGTCTAATATCATTTAATGTGGCCCCTTCACTCACAATCGCATTAAAGGAATGTTTCTGACTCAACGGCGATTTTCCTCCACGTGCTCTACCATAGTTCAGTGAGCAGCAGGAACACGAGGCTGGAACGGACCCCAGTTCCCATGAGAGATCAGTTTTACTCCAACAGTGACTTAAAACTTTTTGGCTTGTCTTTCTGAAGGCCCCTAATTCTGGAAGGACATGCAGTATCTCACAAAAACCCAGTGTTTATTTCATTGAGCCAATTCAGACTTGGCAAACTCACTGCGAGTTTGGATTGGGTTTAGTGGAACTACAACACTGTATTGAATCACTTCAGAAATGTGCCTCAGTGTTTTCAACTTGCAACTGAAACCACACATTTAAGTGATTAAATTGTAGTTTAATGTGACAGATCCAAATTCATTTAAACTGGTCCAGGCCAGGTCATTTTCAATTTATGTGTATTAAACATAACAGAAAGTGAACTCGAGCTATTGCTTTGGTTATTTATTGATTTCATTTCGGCATTGTTGGTACTGAGAAACTCTTTTCTTTTGAGAGCATACTGTACCTGGACACTATTTTGGCACAATGTTTCACTGAGGTACACTGAGGAAGTTGGAAGTATAATTTAACAGACTCTTTGTCATGCCCCTTCCCCTGGGAATTCAGAATTTTGGCTACCTGCCTGTACCCAATTTTTCCATTGTCCCCTCTACTTGTTCAGCTAATTATCCCACCTGTTTCTTTTTAGTTAAATATGATCTCCCTGTTTATTTAAATCTTAGTTCTCCCCCTCACAGGCAGGTAGCCTTAATATGTAACACCCTTTTGTTTTGTGTACTCCCTTTTCAGGTGTCCCTGGAGTTTTGTATGAGTTTTGTTACTTCACTTTTCTTTATTTAATAAACATAAACATCCCTGCATTTGGGTCCTCCTTTCCATCACTCTCCTGGCGCCCTCTTTAACACCTTTGGGCGCCAGGATGTTACAGTTTTTCATTTGCCAAAATGATTGGCAACACTTTACAGTAAGGAAATTAGAAGTGGCATTAATTAATGTAACTGTTATGAAAAAAACAAAAAAGATACCAGATGTGCCACAAGTGCACTATGAAAGGAGGACAAGAGAGTTGCTCAACAGCAACGACAAAAAGCTTAGTGCCGGGCCATTTCTCGGGGAGTAGCCCTAAATAAGGATAACTGGAGCAGTCTAGAGCTCAGGAAAGACACCTCAATGAAACAGTGAAGACTGACGTTTTGACATCGACTGACGACTTCCTCAGAGTCAAGAGAAAAGAAATAACAGAACCCTCCCATCAGCTGATCAATGACACAACGTATGGTGAGCATGTGTACGGAGTGAGAGTGAAAGTTCCACATAATTCCACATACAATGAAAATAAATTACACAGTAATTAGGCAAAATCCACTGGGGGAGAGAAATAGAACAATGATATAGCACAATATGTTTCCAAAAATCAAAAGAAATTACAAGAGAACAAGAGAGGTTAAGACACTCATTTAACCCATTTGCGCAGATATAGACGCCGGCGTCCGTAAATTCCGAAATTTAACTCCTGTAATTGAATTTTCAACTGTCTTGCTTCACTGGAATAATTTTCCACAGTCTCTGTGACACAACTACTGAGTTATAAAGCCTAAATAGGCTCATGAACAAGAGGAAAAATTGGAATTACTTGAATTCTGTGCAAAGGGGTTAACCCATTGATCACCACACAATTCAGAGTGTGTATGAAATAGGCTTCTCTACTCAGCAATGTCTTGATTTCCCTCCACAGATAATGCAAACAATGAGTTTGCTCAAATATTGTTAGAGGCAATTCTGTCCCAAAATATTGTTAGGTACATGACCCTTCCATCTATATGCAAACCCACACCCTGGACATCAACAATTAGCATTTTGAGCTAAGAATAGGCATAACTGGCCTCAACCACCTCAGGACAAAATGATTTGGTCAGATGATGTACAGTTCACCTTGCTGATTTGTTATATGAAAAATGACGAATGCTCTATTTCAATTTGTCAATCTTGTAAAATTATTAGATCCAGTCACTTGAAAGTCTGGAATTCATGTGAATATGTAAATCTCACATGTGACTTCATGCGACGTTTTGTTTTCATGAGAAAAACATAGGTCACTGGTGAAGAAACTAGTCACATGAAAATGTTGAATCCGCATATGAAGATGCAAACATGTTATCATGTGAAAATTCTTGTTTAGAAGCTAATGAGATGGGGAAATGCTCACTTCACATTTCTTTTTGCGACCAATTTTATTTTCACATGTGGAAAATTTCAGTCACGTGGAAATTTAGGATAACGTGACTTTTTTTTTCAAATGCAAAAATGCTAGCTCACATGAATATTGCTAATCACATGTAACAATAGTCAATTCATATGTGAAATTTTATATTTCACATCTTAAAAGGTATATTCACGTGTGAGTTTTGTGTGAGGGAAAGTAGTAAGAGAACAAATAGGTTTTTTTTCTTTTTAGTAAAATACATGAAAATGCATTAACCCATTAAGACCTAAGGCACCTCATAATGCACTTCATTCACATTTCTTAAAAATGATATAAATATATATATATGATATTCATGTCCCTTCCGTTTTTAAAGCAAGTGCGACGCAGACGTTGCATCAGGTCTTAATGGGTCAAACAAAGATAACTGCTAGGAAAGTAGAATATGCTTTACAGTAGCTGGCTAGGTAGCTGATCATTTTGCCATGCTATCTATTTGGAAGAAAAAAAAACAGCCTGTAAGCCAGAAAATGGTGAAAAGACTTGAATGAAAAATGATTTTTAATGCATAAAAGCCCTCCACTTTTTTCCATTTTGTCTTTTTACTGTTCACAAATGAAAAGCCTGTAACAGCCGTGGTCAAACTGATCTGTAACTATATGGCCATAATGCAGAAAATATTTGGCTGAAAGGTAACAACAGTAGCATACCGTTTCTGGTCGACCACTGAAATACATGCATACTCAAATGAGTGTGCACTGTATCCTGTCATTGTGTGAATAGGCACTTGTACGCAACTGTGGCCATACTGACACCAGCCAGTCAAAGAACAAACTGTGTCAGGATGAACAGTGAATTTATCAGCTTGGTCAGATAACATCTGTGCCGTCCATAATCACAGTGCAGTGATCTTTCTATGCCATTATAAATCACACGTGGTGGAAAAGAAAAATTTTATGGAGCATCTCTGTCACGTCTCTGGGACAAGAGCCATAAATGCCATGCAATGCCTGTTTCCTTACAAGACAAAAATCTGGGGTGATAAAAACTCTGTCGGCCACAACAGCAGTGAAGATATCTTGGGAAAAATAACTCATAAAGGCGTGTTCAATTTTGTTTCCTTAACCTCTAGAAAGGTAATGAAAATAAATGTGGCAGTTATGGAAACATTCATATATTGTGCACTGCACAATATCAATAGGAAGGAGAGGTCTTGGTCAAAAATTATATTCTCTTGGTGATTGTTACACATTACATGAGGTCAATGTACTGTATGCATTGCTAATGCTCTCAAAAGGTGTCTTCTATTGCAGCCAGTTTGAAATCGACTCATGAAGTGACTTCATCTAATTTTCTTCAGAGGAATAAAACTGTTTAAATAAAGCTGCATTTAAAACAGGAGTGACTTATATTTGCTGATGTATGAGTAACTCGCCACCCAAAATAATATGTTTTGCATCATTTGCATGCAATAGCTTCCTCTCCTTATCAGTTTTAAAAATGATCACAGAATTACATCTTATAATTGAGACAATAAACCAATGAATTCCATCTCATTCTGGCTCATAAGAATATATGTCTTTAAATAGGACTCACACATGAATCATCACTCAGTAAGATAAGTTGAAACTGCAGGGCTCATTGTCTAGTTGTTCATAATCAGCACAACAGTACACGTAAATCTGCCAGTGAAAGTTGCACTTTCCCCTCTCAGATTATAATTGAACATTAATTAGAGTGAAATGATCCACTGAGGTTTCCTTCGCTGCCGATGCTGTAGGGGAGCCAGGAGTCTTCAATATGACACGCCTGAAATGCATCCACAGACAGCGCAGTGAAGAAAACAAGCAGAGATAATGCCTCCCCAGAGGAAGCACTGTTTACCCCAGAATGCTACTTTATCAGGCATTTCGGTATTCTTCATTTCGGATATACAACTCAGCATACATGCATGAAGTGCTAGATTTACTTAATAATGTTATGTCAACTGGTCCCACAAAATTGAGTTAAGTACATTCTACTCAATGCCTTGAATTAAACTGGCCAAAAATGTTAGAAGTCAAATAAAGGTTACGCAAAGCAATTGCATGGAACCAGTTGACATGACATTATTAAGTAAATCTAACATTTCATTTTTTTGAGTGCAACCAACACTAAACCAAACATGAAACAACCCAGCTTAGGTCTGCCTTATTTGGACGAGAACATCAACCCACAGTGAAGCCGTTGCTAGTACAATTAAATGAAGAGAAAGGTGCCGAGCTACAAGGTGCCAAGCTATAATGCTATAGAACTGCTAACAGAGCAGGTGGTCAAAAATTTAACCACAGCAAAACGTGGACTTTCTGTGCTTGTAGCTGATTTATTACTGCATGGTTGGAAAAACCTCAAAACTAAGAGTTAAAAAACTGGCTGTTGAGAATTAGGCTTCATTTGTCAAAATTTGTGCAATTTGGGGGGAAAAAAATTTTTGGTTTTTTTTTTTTTTTTTGTAACAAATACACTACCAGTCAAAAGTTTTTGCAAACCTCAATATTTTCTGTAATTGTTACAATTTTTTTATTTTGTCCTTGTGTTATAGTCTCATATTGGTTGTATAACAGAAAGGCAGGAAAACTGAAGCCCAATGTATAGGCCATGTATATAACAAAACAAATTAAGAAAAACCATGATCAGTCATTTTGTCAATATTTAAGCAGATCAGTACCGATGGTCTCGTCCAGTGCTTCTCAAACCTCTCCTGGAGTACCACCTGTCCTGCATGTGTTAGATCTCTCCCTGCTCCAGCACAGGTGATTCAAATGATCTACTCATTAACAAGCAGCTTCACAGGGTTGATAGCGAGCTGATCATTTCAATCACCTGAGCTGGATTCCTTGTGGAGTTTTCTTGTTAATTTATTACAAACCCCAATTCCAATGAATTTGGGACGTTGTGTAAAACATGAATAAATACAGAATACAATGATTTGCAAATCCGTTTCGGCCTATATTAAATTGAGTACGCTAAAAAGACAAGATATTTAATGTTCAAATTGATAAACTTTCTTGTTTTTTTGGAAATATTCTCTCATTTTGAATTTGATGCCTGCAACCCGTTCCATCACCTTTCCTTTAAACAGCACTCGATAAGCGTTTGGGAACTGAGGACACTAATTGTAGAAGCTTTGCCGGTGAAATTCTTTCCCATTCTTGCTTGATGTACGACTTCAGTTGCTCAACAGTCCGGGGTCGTCATTGTCGTATTTTGCGCTTCATAATGCGCCACACATTTTCAATGGGAGACAGGTCTGGACTGCAGGCAGGCCGGTCTATTACCCGCAGTCTTTTACTACGAAGGCACGCTGTTGTAACACATGCAGAATGTGGCTTGGCATTGTCTTGCTGAAATAAGCAGGGATGTCCCTGAAAAAGATTTCGCTTGGATGGCAGCATATGTTGCTCCAAAATCTTGTATGTACCTTTCAGCAGTAATGGTGCCTTCACAGATGTGCAAGTTACCTATGCCATGGGCACTAACACATCCCCATACCATCACAGATGCTGGCTTTTTGAACTTGATCTGGCTTTACGCTGATAACAGTCTGGATGGTCCTTTTCCTCTTTAGCAGGGAGGACACAACGTCTATGATTTCCAAAAACAATTTGAAATGTGGACTCGTCAGACCACAGCACACTTATCCACTTTGCATCAGTCCATCTCAGATGAGCTCGAGCCCAGAGAAGCCGGCAGCGTTTCTAGGTATTGTTGATATATGGCTTTCGCTTTGCATGGTAGGGTTTTAACTTGCACTTGTAGATGCAGCGATGAACTGTGTTAATTGAAAATGACTTTCGAAAGTGTTCCTGAGCCCATATGGTAATATCCTTAACAGAATGATATCCGATTTTAATGCAGTGCCACCTGAGGGACCGAGGGTCACGGGCATTCAATGTTGGTTTTCAGCCTGGCTACTGAAGTGTAGAGATTTCTCTGAATTCTCTGAATCTTTTGACGAAATAATGGACTGTAGATGATGAAATCCCTAAATTCCTTGCCATTGCACATTGAGAAACATTGTTCTTAAAATGTTGGTCTATTTGCTCACGCAGTTGTTCACAAAGTGGTGAACCTCGCCCCATCTTTGCTTGTGAATGACTGAGCCTTTCGGGGATGCTCCTCATCATGAAACTCACCTATTTCCAATTAACCTGTTCACCTGTGGAATGTTCCAAACAGGTGTTTTTTGGGCATTCCTCAACTTTCCCAGTCTTTTGTTGCCCCTTTTGTTGTCCAAGCTTTTTTGGAATGTGTTGCAGGCATCAAATTCAAAATGAGTGAAAATTTTCAAAAAAACAAAAAAGTTAATCAGTTTGAACATTAAATATCTTGTCTGTGTGGTGTACTCAGTTGAATATAGGTCGAAAAGGATTTGTGAATCATTGTATTCTGTTTTTATTCACGTTTTACACAACGTCCCAACTGCATTGGAATTGGAGTTTGTATTTGTAATAAACAAGTGTTGGGTTCCAGTGATTTCTTTGTTGTAAACATACTGTACATGAAAGATAAAGACTTGACAAGAACTTAGGGTGTGCAAAAACTTTTGACCGGTTGTGTATTTCCATTAATATAGTCATCAAACATTATTAGTGCGAAAATACACAATATTTGCATGAATCTATGCAGTTCATGATAGAATACTCATAATGCCCTTTTAAGTTCAAACCCGCATTTCACATTTTAAAGCATTCACTCCCCGATGGCTTTTTGCTCTTGTAAGCCTTCCGCTATCTGCTTATTTTATTTTCCGCTTTTATTTTGAGTTTTTTTGTATTTATTCTCCTTTATTGTTATTTGGCACTGGTATCTGTCAGTTCCAAGTCTTTGTTTTCATTATTGCTTCCCGTTTACCCTCCACTTCCTTTTGTTGATTTCCTTGTTGGTTTGCTTGTTTGTAACCACGTCCCTAGTCATGCTTCCCTGTTTCCCATGCACCTCTTCCAAGTGTTCCCCAGCGATCTGTTTGGTATTTAACCCTATCTAGACTGGGGGGGCTTTTAATGCCCGTGCCAATTTTCACATCGTATAATTTCTGAGCGGCTTGAGCGAGGACCACCAAAGTGACTTTTCCTAAACCTTGTCTGGGGACAATTTTATACCAATAAGTCAAGTCCACCATCTTTCCCATTTCCATGGCAACGGTTTTCTAACAGGTACGTATGTCTGACAAAAATTCGCCAATTTTGGTTTCATCAATGTAGTTTCCAGATTTTCTTTTTAACACATACTTATTCCATTATATTTACAATATCTTACATAATTTTAATGTCAGCTTTGTTAAGTAGAATTAATTTATGCTAATTTCATGACGTCATTGAATTTATTTTATTTTCCTATGATGAAAGCTTCTACCACCAACAAATAGACGTTTTTTTTTTTCCATTATTAAGGTGGTCTTTAGGCTCTATATTGAAATCAATATACTAAACACAAAGAAGTTGATGATAAGAACAGAGCAAGTTTTGCTTACACAAACCTGTAATCCTTTCTAAGTTTACTTTCATTTCTTTCTGACCTGAACTTTTAAGAAAAATATTCTGAGTAAATGAAAAACTATTTTCACCGAACAATTTTGTATATTTTATGGCCTCTCAGAGCTGGTGCACTATGGAATAAAATAAGCAAAGCATTCTGGGAAAAAAAATAAAAACATGATGTCATAATGATGTCATAATAGGTCATGATAATACTAAAATGATTGTAATGATTTAGTTTTACGTGTACATCATCCCCTGCAAATTAGATGGTCATACGCCATGTCATTTACAAGTTAACGGGGGGCGTAAAAAGCCCCCCCGGCCCCAGGAAGCCCCAAAAAGCCCGGTCTAGATAGGCTTAAGTTCTTTGTTTTTCTCTGTCCAGTGCAAGTCTCTTTCTGTGACTAGCTACCAGTTACGCACGAGCCTATGTTCCTCGTGTGATTTCCCGTTTTTAATTGTCTTCCACTTTTCGGTTTTTGCATTTGGATTGGCCTCAAAGTCAGATTGTTTATTGGTTAAGAGTCTCTGCCTGTCCTCAGGTAATGAGTCTGCCTGGTCCCTGGAACAGCATTCTGCCCTCCTGGCATTCGACCCATTGCCTATTTATCGACACTCATTCTGCCTTTTGTTTCTGTACTGCAATCCTACTGATTGGCTAAGAACCAGACTGTTTGCCTTCAAACTTGATACTATAAAGCCTGAAAAATTGATCCTCTGTCTGCATCTGAGTTCTGGGTCCCGAGGCTGTCAGGTTTGCTCCTCACAGACTGCATAATAAGTACAATGTTGCCCCAGAATAAACCTGCAGCATAGGGACATTACTGTTGCAGACTCCTGTCCTGTGACTCACTCAGATAGAGGACACTCGGTTTATATGTTCCACTTTGTGCTCTGTCTGTTTCAGAAGTGTGTCCTACTGTACCATCGGTCTCCACCCACGGATGCAGCTCATAATGCGCACTGCTCAACACTTCTGCGACTTCCTCCCCCTTCCTCTCACACTGAGCAAGCCAGCTATTCTATGTTAAGTTACTGCTCTCTGACTGAATACATCACGTCTACTGAGTTATCAGGCATATCATATGAACACATTCCTCTGCCAGCACAGTATGTGGGCTCAGCATGGACGAAAGGCAGCCAATTATGGACAATTCATTTTTAAAAGGTCCTTATTCTAAAGTGCTGTTATAGCACAGTCATTCACATCATAAGACTGTATGTGAGGTGCAGTCTGTTTATCACAGGCAGTGTAAGTTTTTGTGTTCTTCTTTAAGTTACAGTTTTAGTCTTAAAGAATACATACATAAGCGCACTGTTAATTGAACAACAGCAGTTAGGAGGATATATCGAGGGGTCAGAGCACATTAGTCATTTGTCCATTTTAGAGGTTTTGAGAAAAATTTATTTTTAGGTTTGCAAATGTTCTATTAAATCAGGTACATCATTTACATCATTTTTATGTCAGTCACTCTTTTACTGCATGGTTCAGAAGTATACTGAACATGTAAGTTTTCATAAGTGTGGTACTGCGACTTCATGGCCAAAATTGCTGAAATGGACATGTCACCTCCGTGCTCCAACAATTCTAGCACTTGATGTGACATAACACAATGGTGATAGATTGAAGATAAGTTTGTTTGCAATGGAAGACAGATGATTCTGTAATATTATTCATGTTTATTCATCAAAATATCAATGTTTGATTCATATAAGCAGATTTTGTTGGACATGCCACAAACCGAAACTGTGAATTCTGTTTAAAACTGAGGCACATGGACATATAATTATTGTGCTCCAAGAATTAGCTGATAGAAGTGTGTGACAGGAGGTAAAAATCTCAAAATCATAAAATTTGGACATATAACCATTGTTCTCCAAACCCTCGATATGGTAGTTTGTATATAGGCTGTTTAAAGCAGCATCATGAGAATGGATAAGACCAGCACAAACAGGATTTCATCCACACATCTGCCTCGGCTCATACCCTGGGCCTGACATCATCAGGACTGCAATCTCCCTTAAAGCACCAGTGCTTGGAACAAATAAATACACATCACTCAAGTGCAATTGTTTGAAATCTGAACAGAAACCAGAAAACCAAGCTAAATCTAACAAAAAAAAAAATTATACAGAGAGAAAAAAGGTCCAAATAAAAATTGAAACCATAACCCAGCTCTTTTTTCACAGTCTCTGTGGATGGCGCTAATCTCAGCTCGCGATTATCCACTACAGTGCTAATTAGTACTGGGGAACAATTGCCATGGAGACGGTTTATATTGCAGGCTTGGTTGTCAGGGAAACATGGATTAATAGGATAGGATTCCTCTTAGCCTGGGACAAATGCATTTGCAGCCATTTCAAAATTAGTACACGAAGTACTCACAGAGCCATAGCACAATGAGCGGCTGCCAACTATAGCGACATCAACCCTAAACTCAAAGATTAAAATGAGCCATTTAATGCGTCATTCTGTGTTAAAGCATTTAAATAAACACAATACTTTTTAAGTGCCAAGTCTTTTTTTTTTTCAATTTTCAATGACATTTCAATTTGGCTCCTGATTGCTCAGAGGAAAACATAGAAATTAGTGTACATTAGAAGGACAGAGATTTTTATTTTGTCCTTATTCCAGCTGTGGTGGGGTATACTTCAGCTACAGTTGCTGTATGTTACCAAGCTTCCAAAATGATCCATCTGCACCAATGGACTGCACTGTTTGCAGTAATTTTACTAGCCATGTGTGTTACTCCATTTAGAAGTATGGGCTAAAGTTCCCGGAGTACAAGCCTGGCTGTTAGTCACTGTAACCTGCCACTCTCTATTGCATTCTTCGGATTTACCACTTGAATTTACATGCACAGATCTCCAGCTTAATTATTCTGTAATTGCTTGGAATATAGTGTGTACAACTTTTATTTTTTTGTTAACCCTCTTAACACTAGATACATTTTTTATGTATGCTGCAATACTAGCTAAAATGAAGAAGAGGCATCAACGGGTACTATTTGTTTATTAGTTTTACAACTCTCATGTAAAGATTAGACATTAATTAATTAGACATTAGATCATCATCATCGCCTCCACTGTCTTCACCGCTGGATTCTAGGGAGAAAACAAAATAAACACAAACATGAATGAATGAATGACTGAATATTGTTCTGTTGTGGAACAATTGTAGTTATGTAAAAATCCGTAAAAACAAAAAAAGTTTAGGGGCATTCCATGGTAAATGTCCTGTCCGTGACAGACTGTAAGTGCATACATATTTTCCTGCATACAAGTGTGACGGTTGAAGGGTCCTGTCACTAGAAATGTCTCCTAATAATTACGCGCCCTGGCTACCTTGCCAATGAGCCTGGCTCTTTGGCGATGTGGTCAGCGCGTTTACCTGGGAGTCTGGGGTTCAATTCCCTGCCTGGGCCCTCCATCGGCCTGCTACACAAGTATGAAATTTTATTGCCAGTTTGTTACATTGATGTTACACACTGGCAAAAAAATTTAATGTTTGTATGCAGGAAAATAAAATTATGTATGCACTTACAGTCTGTCACAGACAGAACAGTTACCATGGAATGCCCCTTTACAAAATCCAATTTACACTACTTTCCACCCTCCACCCCATATCCTGTTCGCATAAGTACTCTGCAAGCTCTGAAAATTATTCTGAAGCTCTGGACAATATTCTAGTATCTATAAAGCTGACAATGTGAAATGAAAACTAAAACAGAAAACACAACAGAGCAATACAAAATAAATTCACGAAGTACAGTGTTGATGAACAAAATCTTCACCAGTGACACGCCCACTTCCACCCCACGAAACTCCGCCCCCCTTCCCACGCCACTACTCCGATTACAGTTTTCATACAGTGGCAATAAAATAAACGTAACACATGAAAAAGCCAAGTAGCATGCTAGCGAGTCTGTTTTGGTCAGTTTCAAATAAAAACAACAGCGTATTTACCATCCTGGTCTTCAACAAAGTCGCTGTCATTGACTGACTCATCGCTGGTTTCTTCTTCAAAGTCATCGTTGGCAAGTTCACTCTGTGTTTCACTCATTTCAGAGAAATAACTTTCCAAAAACAGCCCGAATACGGCGCCTCAGACAGCAAGAAATGAAGTCAATATGCTGCAAACATTCTGATTGGTCTCTTCAGTTATAAGCCTTCTGGTTGGTTAATGTTCATTAGTGAGTCCATTGGACATTTTTTTGGCGGGACATTCAAACTAAGCCACTATTGTGACCTATCGTGCTTAATCGAGAAAGCCACTATCGTGGCCGATCGTGCCGAGAGGGTTAAAGCCAATCCCCAAAATGGTTCGAAAATGTCCAATCCACGCCTCCACGCCTCCGCATCTCTGGAATTCTGAGGAACCAGCCTGCTCCTGCAATTACCGCTCATCAGCCCCACCTGTCTTCAATTAATCTATTATCAGTGTAAACCGCATAAAAGCCCTGATTTTGCACCATTATGGTGCAAAGTCTCGTAAAGCTCATTTCTTGCATAGGCTTTTACCATAGCGTTCTCGCGTATTGTAATGTAAACCACTTTAATAGTTGACTTTGTTAAATCAGCTCATTGTTTGTACTACTGTGGAATTGCGTTTCCTATTTGCTTTGTACTCGTCTTTTTAACCTTTTGGCATCGCTACAAGGGTAAATAAAGCCAAGTACTTGTTTGCATTTGGATCCTGCCTTCCTTTTTGCTATTTTTTTAAGTGCACATACTTACATGCACAGAAAAACCATTACAGAAATGGAGAAATGGGATTTATGATCATAAAAGTTAATGTACATGCTTGGACTGTACTGTTGAATCCATTTTTTTCTCGTCGATATCATAGTTTTTTACATTACACCATGTCTCAAAAGTTTGTTCTCCTCAGTGGTCCGCATATTTGCGTAGCATTTCACAAATATGTCACAGTTGTCTCGGGTTGTTCATCTATTTTATCTGCTTGGTTGTAGTCTATAAATTTCCTGCTTGACTTGATTGTTGCTCAATTATTGAAAGTCCTTGCAAGTGGAATCATGCACTGTTATAAAGTGGCACCTTTTTTGCCAATTAATTTAACTGGCACCTTTTTTTGCCAGTTATTTAAACTGTAATTTTACAATATGTTTATAACAAAGTTCAGTTTATGTTCAGGGTAAACCACAGTTAAATGCACTTAGGACCCCACTTAAAGTTTAAATAACCAGGAAACAATGCATTAATTTAACTGTTAAATTCAGTCAGTTTACAACAGTGGGGCCAAGAGCAAATCGGGAAATGGCACCCTTTCAGAATCCCAGCTTCATGCCCAAGCCATTGCCTTGCGAGAGACTGGAAAAACCCGTCGGGAGGGAGCCAAATCCCTCTCTGTAAACCTTGATAGTGTGGTGAACTCAAATGTTTTGTGGAAACCAATTACCTTAAAAAAATTGTGAAGGCCAACTTAATTGCATTGTGTGGACGGAACCTAAAGGAAATAAGGTAAAGTTATTTTTTTTACGGGTTTTTAAGTTCTGTGAACACAAGATCATTAAGTTGGCATACTCATTGTTTTTGAGGTAATAAGTCTCCACGAAACATTTGTGTTCACCACACTTGTCAGGGTTTACAGTGCCGGGCCGAAGTATAGGATGGTTTCAGAAGTGGTAGGAGGGACACATGCATGGGGATTCTCTCAATGACGAGCCTAGATTTGAATGTCCATCTGGCCTCAGTTCCAGGGCCAAGGACCTGATCCGCAAGGGCAAAAGGCACCAATCCTGCCGCCGATTTACTCAAAGGTTTCAAAATCTTGGAGAAAATGTTTCCAAAGACACTGTACATCATCACCTTTCCAAAAAATTGGGTTTTCGAGCCTACAAAAGACAGAAACTTTCACGAATTCCCAAATTACAGAAAGACGAGATTGGCCTTTGCTAAAAAAAAAAGTATGCCACACTTACATTAAAAGACTGAGAGAACTGGATTCCCTTTGACGAACGCCCTGTGCACCTGTTTCATACCCCGAATAGTCAGAATGACTACTCCCCTGACCTCAACCCGATTGGGAACTGTTGGGGAATTCTGAAGAGCAGAGCCTTTCCTGGTCCCTCCCCCACCACCATCAAACAGCCCAACTCAAGGGCAACAAAGGCATGGGACAGGATTGAGCGGTCTGTTCTCTAGAATACGGTACATGCCATGCCTGAAAGATTTGGGGCTGCGATCAACGTGAAGGGCGGACACACTGGTTTCTGAAATAATTGAAACTGCTGAGAACTCATACTTTCAGGTGACTCTTTATGGGGAGAACGAACTTTTGAGACACGATGTACTCGTTACTGTAAAGGTATTATATCATAGCCATTTTGTAATTTATAGTTCTGTGTGCAAAAAAAAATAAAGAGCGAGAGATTCAGGCTGGATTTGTTTTGAAGGTATGACAGGTTAAGTAAGGAATCACGTTTTTTTTTTTTTTTCAAGCACCAATTTATCATCATACAAAGATCTTTAAGACAAAATTAGGGCTTACGTTGCTCAGGTGACTCTCCAAATATTCAATTTTTCCACATGTGTCATAACTTCAAAAACTTGAGTAATGGCAACTAAACATTTATAACTAGAAAGCACTCAGAGCGCATACCTCCACCAATAGCACTATCAGTATTAAAGCCACACACACCTATTAGGGCACGAGCACAAATGTGAGCTGTTACTCTTCTGATCCACTCATAGAATGCAAGCAGATCGCCATTAACTCACGCCCCCTTTATCCTCTCGTGCTTACCCCAGGGTCCTAATGCTATGCCGGCTACACATAAACCCAGGGTTACTACGAAAAAAGGGCCACCCTGACCTTGACCTTTGATGTACATGCACCAGAAGTGAATCAGTTTGTCCTTCACCCATACTTCATCCTTCCATCAAGTTTCATCCAAATCCACCACCAAGTTTTAGAGTTATTCTGTTCACAAACAAACTAACAAACAAACGGAGATGAAAACATAACCTTCTGCTCCAACTTCATTGGAGGTGGAGGTAGTAATGCTATAATGTTATTCTTGTGTCATTATGAAGCATCACTGACTGATAGGCCCTACAAAGGTACTAGTACATTGGATTTTCTGGGCTAGAGGGGCAGAATCCCTGTGAAAGATCATTTCATAGGGCCCAAAATCCGTTGTGGTGCCCCTGTGTCTATAATTCTCTGAGCGTGGTTAAGAGCTAAAGTTTCATTGTTGGATGTGAATCAATATCGGCAATAAAGCGCCTGTGATTGAGGCTAATGTTTTTGTTTACTTGAATAATGAGACTGTTTACAAAAGACAATTTAATCTGGAACCCCAGAGGATGCGGAGGGAAAAAGGATGCTATTTGTTTGGATGAAATTCTGAAATAATTATGGACCTGCTGTTGAGCAATGATGCTTTAATCAAAAAGCAGACAAAAGGCATGTGTTTATACTGTATCAAATCAAAACTGACTCTGTGCGCATGGCCTACTCATTAAACCAAATATCAATCAGCTGTTCACCTATAAAGATCTGTATATCTGGTGTTTTCTGGTGTGCCTGCGGATATAATCTGAGGTGAATCATCCTTAAAATGTTTCTTATATTCAGGAATGTTGTATATTTTCTGTATTATCTCAAAAATACAGTACGTGCACTGTGGTGGGTTTTTTATTTTCTAGAACACTTAGAGAAGAGCACTGAGGGGAAAAAAATGTTTTTTCTAGCTCTGGGTGCAAGTTCATATTCCATTTGGCGATCAACCCAATGACAAGCATTTTTATCTTATAAGCAACTTTTCTTCTGAGAGTGTTGAATACAAAACACAGTGCTCTCCACTAATAATAGAACTCTTGGCAATAATTAACAAAAAAAAAAAAAAAAATGCTATAAAAAAGGTTTCTGCTAATGCTACTAATCTTTTTCAAAATATTAACAAACATCTTACCCTTGATTTAAAGAAAATGGTTTGAGGGAAAAACGGTTAAAATAAATAGTTTTTTCTGGGAAACATGAGTTACAATCATTTGCACCCCCACAAATTTTACAATTCAAATATAATTGTCTCCATTCATATTAGACTTTTTTAAGTTCACCATAATGATTTGGAAAGTTCAAAAGGTCACCTTGTTTACTTGACTGGAAAGCTTTAACTGGGGTGTAGTTGTATCATACAACAGGACAATGCATGAACTGAAAGTCACACAAAAATGATTCATCGACCACAGAATCAAGGTTGTACCATAGCCATTCCAGTACCCTGACCTGAACTCAATAGAAAACCTGGACAAGTTGAAGTGGAGAGTCAATAAACATGGGCTAAGGATTTTGAAAAACCTGGGGAAATTCTACAAGCAGGGGTCTTATATCCCTCACCATGTCTTCTCCAACCTTATTATGCTCCACAGGAGCAGAATTAGAGCTGTTATCTTGGAACAGTGAGGCTGCACTAAGTGTTAGCTGAGGGAGATGCAAGGATTGTGGCGCACATTTTTTTTTAAGTAAATACAATAAATTGCATGTATAGTATTTCATGGGTTATATTGAGCAACTATGTCGTGGCCAGCACATCCAGGATAACAAAAAATATCCTAAACATACTGACCTGTCTTGAAAACAGGAAAAGTTCCAAATTGTTGGAGAACACCTCCGAAGTTAAGCTGATATGTTTGACTCACTGTTGCTCATAAGCAAAGTCAGATTGTAACTTAAGGCTCTATTTGAAGCATATTTAGCCGAAACCGCCCTTACCCAAATGTTGCTCAATTTGTGATGCTCAAATACATTTACAAAGTGGGAAATTTCTTCTGATATTGAAATTTATGATAAGTGATGCTTTTCTCAGATAATTCAGTTTCTCATTTGTTTTGGACCGTCTCATTAAGTTGGAAACCACTGTCTACGGCGCAAACGCTGGCTGTCTGTGGGCTGCCAGCGCATTGAAGATAGGCCTTCCGTCATAACTCGCACATCAACTCTCCTTCTGTGCACTAAGATACCAGTTGCTATAGTAACAACTGCCCTTGACAGTGATTAGCTCACCAGATAAGAGCCAAATTAGAAGTACTCTACATAGTCACGGTTCAGATGGTATGATAATCTCAGTTACAAGCTGCAATGAATTTGTGGTTCTAATTACAAAATTCAAATAGGGCCCTTCTCTTACAAAAACAATATAAATATTTCTCAATATGGAATTACTCAGAGATTCTGAATTTAATTACATGAAATAGACAGCATTTCAAACAAAGGATCCCTTGTTTAGTGGAAAGTTTTCTCAACCTCCTTTGCCAGTAATTATGCCACGCTACATAAGCTTCAGATCATTACATTTCAAATTACCCTGAACAAATCTTCACCATAATCTTCCACATGATACCAGCAAGAATATGTCCAAAGCCTTGAAAGATCCAACCAAATAATAATTACAAATATTCAGGCTGTTGAAAGCGAATATTCTATTTAGGACGACGAAAATATAGATTATTATTACTTACAACCATGCAACAAGTGCGCCCCTAATCTGTAGTAACTGAGAGGTAATCAGAAAAAGCAGTGAACCTGTAAAATTGGGCATTTGACTGGTACCCAGATAATATCTTGCAAGTCCTGTCAAACCTGACACTCATCCTAAATAAAGGGAATGATGGTAGCGAGCACTGATGAAGCACTATTCCTAATTTTCTTGTATTATTTTTACATTTTCTGCTGTAATTGATATTACAGGAACATAATTTCTATAAGTATCCCATTTGCATCTCTTTTCCTTTCAGTGGCATGGCACAAATGAGATACATAGCTCACTGCTTCTCAAAAAATTACAGTATTTTGAAAGTAAATGGCTTAGCAGTGATTACAGCTATTATAGCAGAATGTATCTGTGCTGTTTACAACATATCCTTATGTACAGTTTATGGTTACATTTATGCATTTTCTTAATCGTTATTGCAGTGTATTTTTGCCATCCAATTACAGCTTGCTACAGTTTGCCGATTGAGAAATAACCCACACAGCTTTTTCGATAGCATTGTCTTGGATGCATTAGGTTTTCTGAATCTTTTATGAATCAGATAGAGCTCTACAATGCTTTTAGTGCAGAATAAAGTTAGATGGTGAGTCAACATGAGCTATAGTTAGAGAGAGAGAGAGAGAGAGAGAGAGACAGAGAGAGAGAGTATATCAGACCAAAACATAGCTAATTTCTGTTTTGATCTTAACCGGTTGACCTCAGATACATACAGTATGTCAACACTTGATGTTACATTACAGTAATCTCCTCACTGGAATGTAGTGGCTGTGGGCTTTTTAAGACCTTAATTATCATCAAAAATCATGCACAATGCACTTAAGTTCTCCTCAGTATGTGTTGTATAAATGACACAGAATAACAAAACACTGAATCCATTATCCTGAGGATAATGCCTCTATGCACAAGGAACTATGCCATAGAGGCCTGTGTTTTGCACTGTTAGAAATTTGACCATTGCGGTACGAGTTAAATTTCCTCTGTAAGGCTAGTACATCAGGAATGGACAAAACAAACAGAGCCAATGCAGAGTAAAATGCACAATCAGATGGAGTTTCATTAGAAGAGAGTTTCATTAGTCGAAGAGAGGGAAGGCAGCTTGTGGTCATGGGGTAGGCAGAGGTCTGGCAGCAGGGAACAGTGTTCTGGCGATTGTGCTGATCTGGGTCGATGGTCCGGTCAAAGATCAATGCCAACCATAGACTGTATAAAAAGATGGACGCAGCACCCGGGTCTGAAAACTGCGGCCAATGCGGAAATCAGTAAAATTTGCATTCTATTTAATGGCCAGCAGATGGCGACGTTGGTTGTTGCAGAGAGAAGTTCAATGCTGTTGAAGTCTATGAGAAAATGACCCTACTTTTCCACCTGATTTATTATTTCAACAATGATTTTCCACATTACTTTATGGTATCTATCGCAAGTTTCAAGTCTCCTACGATATATCATGATGTTCATTTTTGTAAATTATGGTCCCAAATAGACTAGAATAAAGGATAAAGCCAGAATATGCTTTAGGGGCTGGGCTATCCTCTGGTCCTCGTCAAATACGGTCAGATCCACCCGTAGACCCACCCCTCACTCCTCTATGATCTTCAGTTCATGCTCTCGTCCAATAGGAATCACATCCGGTTTCAAAATGACAAAATGGCGCTATTCAAATTGCCAAAATCAAGGCTTCCTCAATGGTATGCTGAAACCAATGGGTGACGTCACGGTTGCTTGGTCCATCTTTTTATACAGTCTGTGATGCCAACAGGTCTGTCCGGGGGGGAGTGGTAGACATTGGGGAGAGCAGTAGACATTGGGGAGAAGAATGAAGACTGGAGCACAGAAGGAAATCAATGAGGGAAACAGCGGCACAGACGCAGGGCAGAAGAACAATCCGGAAACTTGAAAGGAAACACTGGAATTTGATCTGAACATGAAGGCTAGTCAACAATCTGGTGAGGGATTACGGTTATCAATAAACATGAGGTGTGGGTACAGGGCAAAAGGAATGCGCAAAGGGGCGGTGAAGCCATGAGACAATAAGTGAATGATTGAAATCAATCGGGAGGACACATAGAAACTAACACAGACAGCCGGATTTTAAGGGAAAGTAGTACTAGTTAACAGAAAATCAGGACACAACATAGTATTCTTAGCTATTACAGTAAACCTCGTAGTAAACATCCACACATTAAATGTACTATCGTTATGCCTTCTTGAGCCTTATCATACAGTTGTCTGTATTTTTTTTTTTTTAAGATTATTTTTTGGGGATTTTTCCCTTTATTAGACAGTTACATGGTGGAGATAGACAGGAAGGTTGGGGAGAAGAATGGGGAAGACATGCGGCAAATGACCAGAGCCGGAATCGAACCCGGGTCGCCGCGAGAAGGACACAGCCTTTATGGTGCACGTGCTTAGACCGCTGAGCCACCGGAGCGCCCCCACAGTTGTCTGTATTTAAATAATCATTACTGCAGGGGTTGATATGTTTAAGTTGGCAACAGTTCTTTTAATCCTGACTGATGCTGTGTTTAGTTTCTCATTTCTTAAACAACCATGTTGGAAGACAAATCCTGTGGTTGTGGAAAAGATTTTGCTGTGATTATGAGGATCAAATTATTGGCCTGTATCAAGCGAGGAAAACAATAAAGGAAATTGTTAAAATCGCTAGACTCGGGTTAAGATCTGTCCTACACATTATTAAAACCTGAAAGGATGTGGTAAACCTTCAACTTCATGAAAGAAATAGGTCAGAATAAAAATCATGAATGATCATGATTGGAGATCATAAAAACACTTGGTGGAGTCTCATTGTATAAAATTTGACAGTAGAGCTCATGACTATGATTAGCTGTGAAAGTAAGAGCATTTCCACACACACTGTGCGGCAAGAACTAGGGACTTAACAGCTGCATGGCTGCAAGAAAGCCAATTGTTAGTGAGGCTAATCAGAAAAAAACAACAACTTCAATTTCCTCGGGTGGATAAATATTGAACTGTGGACTAATGACGCGTCAGGGTCAGAAAACCACGAAGCGATACACCAGTCCTGCATAGTGCCCATTGTACAAGGCTCTCAAGGCAGTTTATGATCTGGAGTTGTATCAGTTAGACAGGTCTTGGTTCAGCAACATTATGCAGCGGTGAAATTAAGTTAGCAGACTACCTGACTGTACTGAATCAGCAGGTTCTCCCATCAATGGATAATATAATCCCTGACGGTACAGGCATATTCTTGGATGATAATACCGAGATTAATCGGGCTGAAATCGTGAAAGAGTGGCTCATCGAGCGTGAGGAATCATTTTCACACCTGAATTGGCCACCTCAGAGTCTAGACCATAACCTACTGAAAGTCATTGGGATGTGTTGAAAAAGGCTTTACAGAGGGGTTTGACCCTCCTCAGTCAATACAAGATCTTGGCCAAAAATGAATAAACTTTGATTGGAAATGAATGTTGTAACATTGTATAAGATTATATAAACAATGCCAAAAATACTCCATGATCTAAGTGCAAGGCAGTCTAACAAAATATTAGAGTGCACAACCTTTTAAAAAAAAAAAAAAAAAAAAAAAATTGATTTTTTAAATTTTTATTTTAAGCCCGGAAGAGTTCAACACATGTCATGACCCTTTTCACAGCCTCAGCCAATGGAATACCTGGCCAGTATGTTATGCGTAATGCAGCAATATGGCAAGGAGGGAAAACATTGCATGAGATCCCTGTGAAACCATGGGTGGTGCCAAAAGCTGAACGCTGCAAGCATACAATCCTACAAGCCAACTACCTGTGTGCCTTTGGCCACTCAGTCTCTCATTTCCCTATTTTACAGTCACAGTTCTATGGACGGCAGATTGATTTGCCTGAAATGTGGAGGTGCATGAAAAGGACCAAGCCATTGAGATATCAACGTTCTGTTTTAAAATCTTGTTCTTCCTTTCACTAAAGACAAGCGTGATAGTTGAATCTGCCAAGCTGAATTCAACTGAGAAGAATTATAAATAAATAAATAAGTAAATAAATTAATAAATAAATAACACAGTTTTTCTCTTTTTGACCTGTCTACTTGTGACTAAGACCAATCAGACAGAGGGAAGGGGTACTGCTTAAATTTGCATAATTGAATGTTGCGCCACTTGCCACCAACGCACGCACCTGCCATCAACACAAGAAATTAATACGGCTGCATGAACTTGGACAGTAGCGATGGTTTGCGCCATTTCATATGCCTGCCACAAGAGGGAGACTTTTCATCTGTTATGAACCGAAGTGGCCAATTTATCACAGCAGGGAACCGATCTTCAATTGACTGATTTTTTTTTTTTTTTTAAACCAAGACATGGGTGCCCATTCATTTCATGCCAGGAGCTCAACTTCCCCTCAGATTTAGTTTGTACTTTGGAGAAGAATCTATTTGGAAACCCTTTTACAGTTTTTGAGGGCAAAACTGCTTGAAACGCAAAAAGGTTTTCTCTTCCTTTGTTTTTCCCCAAAATGAGCAGCTGCAACTACTGCTCCTCAAACCAGCATTCAACCTTTACCTTTTCAGGCACAATATTGCACTCATCCTATGTATGCGACCACTTCAAAGCCTCTAAAACTTACTGGTGCCACTGGGCGTGTTGTGCGGACCTGCTCTCTCTCATTCTGAATGGGCTAAAGGCTGAGCTCTGGTCCATATCAGGACACTGGGGTCACGTCTGTGTTAGATAGAGCCATAACGGAGGGTGCTGCTGTCTACACAATGAAGCAGGGAGGCCCAATCTTATTCACTAAGTACCGGGTGTTGGCGCAGAGTGAGGGCCCATTTGCACATATCATTCACCCGTCTTTTATATGGATAATATCCTGATATGATTTCTCATATTCCATTGACACTCAGCCACATCAATGGGTCTTCACTTGACAGATACAAGTCCAATTTGCAGTTTCTTGCAGGATATATAAATGTAAGATGATTGACAGTTTTTTTTTATGGGGAGGGTGGTGCTACTGGGATCATTGCCCTAGTATGAATATATCGCGGGAATAAAAAATTGTATGCAGTTATAGCGAATCCTTAAAGGCAGAAGCCGGCTCCACATGTTAGAGATCCTATTACGGTGCAGTCATAGAGAAAATGTTTCTCTTCTATTTTTGCAGGGCTGTTAGTTTATAGTTTTCTGCACTTTTAGCTCTGAATTGAAGGTGCTGGCCAAGCCACTGCGGTGAGATGGAAACACTATATTTTGGGGGGAGCGCAGCACTGACACATGGCACTTGTAGATGGATCCATTGACATGTGACCATTCTGCGGCCACAATGCGTCTCAAGATTCCTCCTGAGGTGGTTTAAGAAATCTGCTTTAAATCCAGCCCAAATACATCCTGGACCCATTTAGACTTGACCTCTTAGCCATCCAACTCCTTTCCGACACACAAAGACACACAAAGTGGTTACCCACATAGTAGTCGGGTCTGGCCCAGATCCAGCTTCAAGTTGCCACTGCTGGGCGACTGCTGGCATGGCAAGTGGTATGTTGACCGGATGTGGGCCAGGTCTGGCAATGATGGCACCGTTTATATGATGGCATGCCACATGTGGGCCGATTGTGTCCGCAGCTGGCCCATGTGTGGGCCAGCTCCGGCAAACCAGATCTGGGCTGCTAAAGGGCCATTGTTCTTGCTGTAAGTGGGCCAGAACTGGGCCGTGTAAAGTGCAATATGTGGGCCAGACCTGGGCCAGGCCAATATTGCTATATGGGTAAGTGTTAATGGGGTATTAGTTCAGCGCTTAGACGTCTGGTTCAACAAATTCACTAACCGTGGTCTGTTAGTCCTGTGAAATGAGTCTGCCAGTTCTGGGCAGTGCTAACACCCTGTAACCACACCTGCTGTTTCTGGATAAGAATGGATACCCCTGGTGTGGAGTATTTGTATTCATAGCGGGTGCAAATTAATCAAAAGTTAATGACATTTACCAAGGAGCAGTCAGTATGGATGAGAATCAGTTTCCTGCTTTTTCAACAATCGCAGTCATTCGCAGTACCTCCAGCCAGAACTGCATAATGGAGCTCAGGAAAACACATAGCCTATGCCAGTGCTCTCTCATTCGGCTGCATCTAGTGTAAAATCAACACAATCTGACCAGCATGCGCCTAAGACAGCCGCTCAGAATGTAATTAATGAACTATTCCACTGAGAACAAAATCAGGTTGTCACAAAAAAAAAATTGTTATACATAATTATTGTTCAGTGGAGTGCACAGATGCATATTGTATGTGAACCGAGACTAACCTTATGCTGTCACTGCCACCCACGCAATCAAACAGCAGTATGTCAGCTCACGAATAGAATTGGTAATTTGGCGCCAGGGTAACCTCACTGTGTTAAAAGCAATCCTTCACATTCGTGATTCTGATTTATTCAAATAATTTGCTGATCTTAAAAAGGATATCCAATTGAGGACTGACTTTACTGCCTCGATAACAAACCATGATCACTAGAATCGCTGGCGGTCATCTTCGTTTTGGATGCACTGAGCTCTGGATTGCATACACCACGACATCCGACAATTCAGCGGAACACCACTGTAACAGTTCCGCGTCGTGCACAGTTCAGATGCACGGAATACAGGAAGTTAAGGACCGTAATCAGGTGCAAGGCTGGACTTGTTTGTATTTATGCCGACCACACAACAGAAAGCAGAAACGTTGCAATACAAAACAAAATGGAAACGAGGTTCCCTAACACTATTAGTAATACAGACTCTGGGCCTTAGCTGCAGTAAAAATGTAGTATTAAAAATAGGAAAACAAAAGAAAGCGAGTTTCCTTTGAATAAAGTGCTGATTTAAAATAATACACAGCACTGAGTTAAATATTGAGAATAATACACGCGACATGCAGAAAGTACCTCTATACAAGACTAGGAATACAGCACAGGCATGTAGTGACAAGACTTCGCAAAGTCTAAGTGTGAAGCTTGGTCTTAAATAGCACACTGCTCTCGCACAGTGGAAATGAACAACAGATGCAGGTGATAATTGAATACTGGCCGAAGTGCAGTCCGGGTCTTAGTAGACCAGTGAGCTAGACAGCTGGAGGCGTGGTCTTTCAACCACTAATTGAGGTTATTCTTTGAAAACATGCTGAGTAAAATGCATATACTGGCAACTTTAGTCTGGATTCTTTTGGAAAAGTAGCCATATCTAATCTACTACTCTCGCAATAAAATACAGCCCCAATTCCGAAATAGTTGGGACAAAGTGTAAATTGAGCCCCTAAGAACCATACTGGGCCAACCCATGTTGGGGTACTTTTGAGAAAATGGGACTCAAAGTTGTCAGCCTCCTGTGTCATCTAGAGCAACTGGCAACAAAAACACTACATATGTTACAAACTCAAGACATGTAAAATTATGCACATGCACTTTTTGTGCAGGTTTTGGATGCATAATCATAATTTAAAGTGAAACCTACCTCCTTCTGAAGAGGAACCATCATCTTCTGATTCATTTGGGTCAAACTCTGGGTCTCTGTCATCTTCCACTTCACCATTGTCGTCAATCATAGGATGCAATTCCTCATCAGTGAGATACCTAGCCTCCATGTTTACAATGAATTATGGGAAGGTTATGGGATGGCCCACTATGGCTAAGGCAGTGCAGTGCATATGTACAGGGGCAGAGAAGAAATTTGCTGGTATTAACAATCCATGTGGGCAGATTGGGTTTGCCCATTTAGGAAATGTAGATCTCAGTTTTCTGCACATGCTCGCAACCTCAACTGATTTTCGCCAAAAGCGCGGGATGGCCCAGTATGGTTCTTAGGGGCTCAATTATGAATAAAATCAAAACGCAATGACTTTCAAATCACACCAGCCAGTATTTTATTCACAATAGAACAGAGATAACATAGCAAATGTTGAAACTGAGAAATTTTACTATTTTATCCAGAAAATGAGCTCATTTCAAATTTGATGGCTGGTACAGGTCTCAAAAAAGTTGTGACAGGGGCCTGTTTACCATGGTGTAGCATCCCCTCTTCTTTTTAACACAGAGAGAGTGGAGGCGTCTGGGCATTGAGGAGTATAGCCATTGGAATTTGATCCCACTCTTGTTTAATACAGGCTTCCAGCTGCTGGAGAGTTTTGGGTCTCCTTTGACAGACTTTTTGTTTAATTATGCACCAAATGTTCTCAATCGGTGAAAGATCAGGACTGCAGGCAGGCCAGTTCAGCACACGGACTCTTCTACTACAAAGCCATGCTGTTGTAATAGCTGCAGCATGTGGTTTTGAATTGTTCTGCTGAAATACACAAGGCCTTCCCTGGAATAGATGTCATCTGGAGGGGAGCATATGTTGTTGTAAAACCTATATATACCTTTCATCATTCGTGGTGCTTTTTTAAACATGCAAGTGTCCCACACCATATGCACTAATGCATCCCCATAACAGCGGAGATGCTGGCTTTTGAACTGAATGCTAATAACAGGAGGGGTGGTCTTTCTCCTCTTTAGCCCGGAGGACACAATGCCCGTGATTTCCAATGAGAATGTCAAATTTGGACTCGTCTGACCACAGGACACTTTGCCACTTTGCTACAGTCCATTTTAAATGAGACTTGGCTCACAGAACACGGCGGTGCTTCTGGATCATGCTCAACATTGGCTTCCTTTTTGCATGATAGAGTTTTAGGTGGCATCTGTGGATGGCACGGCGAACTGTGTTTACTGACAGTGGTTTCTTGAAGTATTCCTGGGCCCATTTAGTAATGTCAATGACAGAATCATGCCGGTGAGTGATGCAGTGGCGTCTGAGGGCCCGAAGATCACGGGCATCCAGTAAAGGTCTTCGGCCTTGTCCCTTACGCACAGAGATTTTTCCAGTTTCTCTGAATCTTTTCATGATGTTATGCACTGTCGATGATGCAACCTTCAAAGCCTTTGCAATTTGACGTTGAGGAACATTGTTTTTAAAGTATTCAACAATTTTTTTACGGAAGCCTTCACAGGTTGGAGAGCCTCTGGCCATCTTTACTTCTGAGAGACTCAGCCTCTCTAAGACATCCCTTTCATAGCCGATCATGTTACACACCTGATGCCAGTTAACTTAATTACTTGCTAAATGTTCTTTCAGCTGATTCTCTTATATATTAATTGCTTTTTCGGCTCTTTTTTGCCTGTGTCCCAACTTTTTTGAGACCTGTTGCAACCAGAAAATTTGAAAAGCTCATTTTGTGGATAAAAATGTAAAATGTCTCAGTTTCAACATTTGAAATGTTATCTATGTTCTATTGTAAATAACATATTGGCTCATGTGATCTGAAAGTCATTGCATTTTGATTTTATTCACAATTTACACTTTGTCCCTACTATTTCAGAATTGGGGTTGTACATGAGAACACAACTTGATACAGTCCAAAATAATGCAAAGCTAACTAACCTGTTGGTTGATTTTTTTATCATTAACCGTACACCTAATGTCCGCCTGGAGTAACGGTTGTAGAAAAGGGGTTGTTTTTACTACGATTAGGTAAACTGTCAGCGGCACTCAATGACTCGCCATATGTTGAAAAACTTATGACTTTTCTTGGGATCCCTTACATTCTTAGCAGCGTAAATCAATGGAGATATAGCCATAATTACACAAATACATGGTCAAATAATTAAATATTCACTTTAAATTATCCAGAAATTATAGATACAGTATGTAGTAAATATTTGTGCACAGATATATGCATTAAATACAGTATATATTGCAGATTCCTCAGCCTCAACCCAAAATTTTCATTTGTTGCTAACTGTGGAACTAATCATTAAGGAACAATACTGTCAGAATGAAATGGTTTTGAAAAGAACCCTGAGATTCCATATGAGAAGCATATATCTCCTTCACGGCTTCTTTGTCTGGCAAAATGATTCTTTGTCTGGGTTTGTTCATGCTTTACACCTCTGATACGATTGAGGGTTCCATAAAGCACTAAAAAGAATCCCTGTATTGAGAAAAGGCAAGGAAAGGAACCCATTTTCAGAGAGTGTAATCAGTATTTTTGCAGGGCTGTTAGTCTGGTGTTCTCTGCACTTTAAGCTTTGAATAGAAGATGCTGACCTAGCCACTGCTGTAATTAAACAAAAGCCCATCAGACTGGCTTCAGTACTTTCCACACGGATCATCGTACAGCACTCATTCCATCCCAGATGCCACCAGTTGTATAAAAACTCACAGCTTGGTTTTCCGTATGACTTAAATCCCTTACAAAGTCAACCCTTAAAAAGTAACCATCCTTCTGCCAATAAGGAGCAGGCTATTAGACAGGATGAGGTGAGATTACCTGTCTAAACAGACCAATCATAAAGCGGCAGGGCAACAATTCTAAATCCTTATTAGGACGAGATTCATCGCCCAAGGTATGAGTTTTAATTCCTGGAATAGATTATCGGTAATTTCATGAACCCGCTTGGACGGAATTAGAATCTGTGTAAGTGCTCCTCAATATTACAGAGATGTACATTTCTAGTGCCTGTAAATGTGTCAAGCACTATTTGACAATTTGTTAAAGCTCAGCAGGGGGCGCCCCGGTGGCACATCGGTCTAAGTGCGCGCACCATAAAGGCTGTCCTTCTCGCGGCGACCCGGGTTCGACTCTGGCTCGGGTCATTTGCCGCATGTCGTCCCCAACTTTCCTGTCTCTCTCCTCTGTATTACCATCAAATAAAGGAACAAGATCCCCCCAAAAAAATCTAAGGCTCAACAAATGAGTCCAAGCTGAAACCGTACAAGAAATTTGAAGCATTGAACCAGGAAATATGTTATTCGAAATTTGCGTCACATCTTGAAAGCGATCAATTCATCAAATGTTTCAAGTGTAAGAAGAAAAAAATATAGTGGTCATATAATGCTTTCTGGATTTTTACTTTTCCTGTAATGTCTTACAGCTCTTTGTGCATATAAGATGTCTGCAAAGTAACAAAGCCCTAAGTCTGCACCAAAGGGAGTTATTCTCTCCAACAGAAAACACAGCTCTTCAACCACCTGAAATGCCTCTTTTGAAGTCCCACCTTTTCTTCCTGAACATGTCTGTTTCACAATGTAACACTGGAAGCAAAGTGAATGAAGTGAAGTGAGGAACCAGTGGTTGAAATTAATTTTACCACTATTCCTCAACGTTTTTGTGTTCCCTTCAATTTACCAAGCACCGTCACAGCCTCGTCAATTGCAACGAGTACTTTAGTGACAGCCTTTTCCCTAGAAGTCATTCTAATCATTTAGTTGATTCGAACTAGCTTCCAATCCTAGTCATGTTCCAGGATTTGGACCGAGTTCAAGTTAACTCAATTCAAGTCTGTTGCTGTTCAACTATTCAAGTCATCAAGAACAAGCTTCCAATCTCAATCAGGGTCCAGGACTGGGACTGCGTTTTTGCTAACCCATCCAGTTTGCTCTCCTTGTCCAATTCATCAGGAACAGCTTCCAATCCTGATCTTGAGCCAGGACTGGAACTGCGTTCCCCTCAAGCAACCTCTCCATCCTCTGAAGCAGTTCAGTGCTGGCAGAGCCTATTAAACTCCTGGCAGCATCCTGGAGCCCTGGCCAAGGATTGCAGCTCAAACTTAACCTATTACAACTGTGCTGAACTCTGTCCTCCTGGGGTTCCGTCCCCGCGATCCCATCTTGGGGTCCAGCCCCCAAACTCTACTGTGCTGCTGTCAATAAACTACCAGTTGGATTGTGTTTCTGACTCTGTGCTTAATTCCTGATCTGGACCGTAACAAAAGCACTGCTTTCTGAACCGCGGTTGGCCAATCAAAACAGAGATGGCTTTAAGGGAGGGGGCCTAAAAGAGACATGACCCTAAACAGCCCCTTTCGGGCTGCATGAGCCTGAGGTAGGCTACTGGACATACAGCCTGTCCGCAAACTTGCGATTCCCAAACCACAAAGCCATGGGATGTGTTTTGACGACTCTGACTGGTCGCTTTCAACGCCATCGCATCCACACGACCTCCTTCAACCTTGATTAAAGTTAGGGCAAAACCAAATAATTTACCTAAATATGATGAATATTTTTAAAGATTTTCCTTCATTAACGTTAGCAAGCTGGCTAGAGGGCTATATAATCTGAAGAGTAACATAATTTAATAAGTGATAGCGCAATTAGCAGTATAGCACAGTCCTGCCACCATGACATAATCATTATGCCTCTCTAGATTGTGCATGCTCTCCCCAGAACCTGATGGGCTATTATGCTAATGAGGAACGTCATTTTATAGCCAATCAGAGTCGACAAAGCTTCTCCTATAGCAGTGTGGTTTGGGAATCGCAAGTTTGCAGCCTGTCCGCAGTAACTAGGTGCTTTTTAGCCATAAACACATTCAACACATTTGTATGTAGATCGCAAAAATGGAAATATTGGACTAGGAAATGGCGTAATATGCCATTTCCTTTAGGGTCACACACAAAAAGCTCCAAAAAGGACAGCACTTCTGGAAAGAGGCAGACTTACCCATTTATCAAGCATGCGGCACTGTGACTCCGGCAGCACAGAAACACAGACACCGGCAGCTAAGCTGGAGACTTTGCAGCACAATGGCGGAGAAACAGCTGTCAAAATTTCCAGTTCCGCTCTGCCAACAATGGTGTAAACTAGGCAAGAAAAGAAAGAATGGCGTATAGTTTGCTCTGGAATTATCATCGTAGTCATCCACAAAACACTTGAACATGCTCAATTTGAATGGGACAAAAATCACTGAAGACATCTGCTCAGCAAAATGTTCAGAGTAAAATAAACTCCTATTGAGTACTTTCATGTTCAGTAGTGTCCCTTTTTTACTCTGTATGAGTTGATTTTACTTAAGTAATTTTGATATGTGTAATTTCCAAAATTACCTGGCAGTTCGCCTGTAAAACTAATTCTGTCACAATAGGGCTTAAGACTAGGCTACTTTCAGCGACAGACATGAAAATATTGTTGGCCAGGGGGCAATGCCAATGAACGGGGAGCGATGGGTTTATTTTGGCCAAAAAACACATTAGGATTTAAAAACCTTTGGACATAATGATAAAATGCTAATTTCATAAGTCTGCCCAGATGCTATGAATCACGGTTTTTGTTCAATTTAAAACGCACAACTCACACGCACACACACACGCCCACACACACACACACACACACACACTGACAGACACCTGCACACACATACATTAACGTAGACGTATTTATCCACACACATGCACATGCACACACGCACACACACATTCACACAAGCTCCTGCTCCCACAAATACAACCACACAACACACATTCTCACACACATAGAGAAAGAGAGACACACACACTCACACACTGACAGACACCTGCACACACATACATTAACGTAGACATATTTATCCACACACATGCACACGCACACACACATTCGCACAAGCTCCTGCTCCCACAAGTACAACCACACAACACACATTCTCACACACACAGAGAGACACACACACACACACACACACAGACATGCACGCAAGCATGAACAATTTTGTAATACTGTCGAGTGCTGCAAGTTTCCAGCAGTTCTGCATGGATATTCTGTTGTATTCCAGGCTGTGCACAAAATTAAAGGATTTTAGTGGCCTAATGTACAATCTCACGAGGGGGACTTCATAAAATTAGGAGCTTCCTTCCATCAGGTGCTCATCTTTTCATTACAGAACTCGTAGGGGAGAGCAGAGAACAAACTTTGCTAAAATTACAGATCATCAGTAGAGTTCTAGGAACTTTCTAGTGATAATGCCTTAACCAAAGTAGCAAAAGTGCAATTGTTACAACTTGCCCTAAACTGCAGGTGGAAATAAACGTCATTCTTACTCAGTGCAAGTCCCTTCAACGAGCCCCATGTTCGGTTGGATCCCACCACCGGTACTGAAGAAAACTTTTGGGTCACACTTCAGATGAAGTGTTGCTCATAAAGGCTTTATACAGCATTTATAATGCCTTCATAAATGAGACATAATGTCTCCATAAATCATACATAAGCAAATGTCATGCTTTGTAAAGGGTGATATAACACATCCTTATGCAGCATGTGATGCCAGATGTGATATAACTAAAAATGTCACTAAGCTAAGGGCTAAATGCTATAAAGGGTGACATTGTCAGCTAAGTGACATTGTCATTGTCACATCTGGCATCACATGCTGAATAAGGATGAGTCATTTCACCCTTTACAAAGCATGACATTTGCTTGAATATGATTTATGAGGACAATGGCCCTCATTTATCAAACTTGCGTAGGATCTGGTGTAGATTCTGGTGTAAATATCAGCGTTCGCCAGGTGTCACGTCTGATTTACTAAAAGTGTGTACGTCACTGATTTTGGTGTAGAACTGGCGTGGGCGTTGATAAATCTGGCGGCTGAAACCATCGTAATTTACATGACGCCCCTATAAATTCATGCTCCGGGAGGCATAGTCCTACCCACTTTACGACATGGACTCTCAAAGACGACAAAGAAGAAAGAACTTCACTGAGGAGGAAATATGAATTATCACGTCCGAGGTGGAGAAAAACAAAATAATTTTATTTGGAAGCCTTAAAGGGATAGTTCACTTTTTTTGAAGTGGGGTTGTATGAGCTACAAATTGCCACTACTTACATTAGATACAGTAGAAAGCTCTCTGATCTCCTCCAGGTAGCCGCACCAGCGCATAGTGCTAAGTGGAAATTTAGGCGATACACTGTTGTGAACGGGACCAGGGAAACATCGTATTTTTGCGGCCTAAAAGAGGTCCTACCTGAAAATAATACACCATTTCAATTGTACGCTATATTTTAAAAAATTACAGCGCTTTACCTGCTCGGAAAAAAACACAGTTGCTCTTGAACTAACCAACTGACGTAGTCCTCGCGGCGCATCGTAGTTAACTGCGCGCTGTAGCGATCAGCTGTTTGGGTCACAGTAAAGCTGCTTGCACACTGGATGCGAAACGAATTTTTCGCATGACAGATTACATTCGCATCTTCGCATTGACTTTGAATGTGATCTGTCTTGCGAAAAATTTGTTTCGCGTCCAGTGTGCAAGCGGCTTAACTGCGGTTGCGAGGTCGGACGGTTGTTAAACTTGTGCAAATATTTCGAAAATGGTCCGTATGTGTTGCTTTCCTGGACTTGAAAGCAAAGCTGTATCCTGGTGCACTTACAGCTTCCACCGCATTCCTCTGCAGGATGGACTGGCAGCTGTGGCTAGCTGCGCTAAACATGGATATTGATACGCCATCCATATCCCTAAAAGAGCTCCGTGTTTGCAGTATTCATTTTTCCAAAGAGGATTTCGTGAGGCTACATTCAGGGAAATCTCAACGGTGCATGCTGAAGAGCACTGCTGTATCCATGCATCAGGTAAAAGAGTGAAACACCTGTGAAAAAGTCTAATGTAACATTGCAGCACAAATTGATATCGCATAGGGTCTACGCAGCCACATACTGTGTATCTGCTGTGCTGGTTATTATAGGGATTTTTTTTTTAATTTGAGAAGTAATTCTATGCCATTGAAATGCTGTCCACAACCACAAACCGCTCAGAGTCTGACCCAAACAGCTGATCGCTAAGCGCCCAGTTTACTCCGATGGAATACGTCAGTTGGTTAGTTCAAGAGCAAGTGTGTTTTCTTTTCTGAGCAGGTAAAGCGCTGTAATTTTTTTAAAATATAGCGTACAATTGAAATGGTGTATTATTTTCAGGTAGGACCTCTTTTAGGCCGCAAAAATACGCTGTTTCCTTGTCCAATTCACAACAGTGTATCGCCTAAATTTCCACCCAGCACTATGCGCTGGTGCGGCTACCTAGAGGAGATCAGAGAGCTTTCTACTGCATCTAATGTAAGTAGTGGAAATTTGAAGTGATGTGAGGCCATGATTGGGATGGGGATCAGAAGATTCTAGGTTCAACTCCTGGCTGGCTCGCCAAATTTGTTGCGGTTTTCATTCAGACATTTTTTCATATTATGAGGTTCCCCCATCCCCAAGCAATTGGAGAGAGACAGATTCTTCAGGCAATTAGGCTTTATTGTGGCATATTAATCAATATAAAGCCAAGTTCTTTTTGTGCAAGAAGAACTCACATCTTGCCTTTCACATTCAGTTTTTATACCTTCATCACAGGAAATATCTTCCAAATATGGTCTTTCCTTTCTTGCCTTTCACACCCAGTTTTCAGACCTTCATCACAGGAAATATCTTCAAAATATGGTCTTTCCACTTTCTCATTCTCATTCTACAACAGGACAGGCAAACCAAAACACTGCCGACTAACCTTGAGAACTTCAAAAGCAAAGATAAGGATGCACATCACTACAAAGGACTGTAAAATTACAGTCAAGAGAGGAAAAATACAGCCAGATGAATAGGATACAAGTAGGTACATAAATGATTCAATTGATTATGTTTTCAGTAACAACTAATGATTTTACTGAACAAATATTGATCAAAGCTACAGAAATCAAATACATCACCTGATTATGTTTTTGAATCAACAAAACAGAAGCCTGCTTACTAATCAAAGCTACAGAAGCCTGCTGCTTATGTGTTTCAGCTGCTCATGCATGTGTGAATTGAATTGCTTGTATGTGTGTGTGTGTGTGTGTGTGTGCATGTGTACATCTGCTGCTTGTGCCTGTGCATGTGTCTGTGTGCACTGCTCATGTGTGTGTGAACTGCTTGTGAGTGTGTGTGTTTTATGTGTATGTGTCTGTGTGCACTGCTCATGTGTGTGTGAACTGCTTGTATGTGTATGTGTGTGTGTGTGTGTGTGTGTACTGCTTGTATATGTGTGTGTCTGTGTGTATGTGTTTGGGTAAGTGTTACTGCTGCAAACATAATATGCATACTGATTATGATTATTGATTATGGTTATTCAACATGGCAATTGATCTACTGATGAATATGATGAGAAATATTGAAATATAATCCTCAACATTAGCTCATACAACCCCACTTCAAAAAAAGTGAACTATCCCTTTAAGAGTGGCATAAAGTGAGCTCAGAAGGCTGCAGTTTGGAAAACTGTTGCTGCTGCGGTAAACACTGTTGGGGTGGAAAACCAGAATGCAGCAGAGGTTTGATTTAATTCATTAATAAATTCAATTTATAGATCCATGATATTTCATGTTATATAGCTTACATAACTGACAATCCAAATGCTTTACATGTAGGTAAGAATAAGTGGTCCGATTTAAGATCGCCACTAAAAAAAACGGGTTGCTGCGCTCGGGCGCAGCAGCGCACGGACCGGTGGAGGCCAACCAGACTCGTACCTCCAGCTGTCACCGTTCGAGAATCGCGTGGCAGTAGGGCTCCCCCTCCATCGTGGGAATACGAGGCGGTGGGGACACGAATGAGTCCCCACCGCCTTGATCGGAGCTGCTTGAATTTTATTGGGTGCCACACAAAACGAGCGGCCACTCGTCACTTTCCCCGAGGAGATCTTCTCTGTGCCGAAAGTTCCTCTCACATCGGACAAAATCGTATTCCTCTAACAATAGAAGATCTGCCATTGTCAAAATGTGATCATGGTAGTTAGCTAATGTACTCTTCTGGTTACTCAGTCAAAGTGACGGCAAAATAAAGAAAAGTTTGATGAAACGAGTGAAAATGTGCACGCGCTAGTAATAAATTAGATTTTCTAAAATAATTACGCACAAACTTATTTTCCAGTATGCCTTTAATTAAATTGCGTTTCTTTTGTTGTTCAGTATATATCTGGCTGGATGAGCATCTGACATACCACACTGCATATCTGCCAAGCCGCGCATTGCGCTTAATCAAATTGATTGTAATTGTCAGCTGTCTGGCCTGACAAGCAGGTTGTTGTCTCACAATATAAGTTTAATTAATTTCTCAACACAGGTGTCTTATTTATTTATTTATTTGTTTATCTAGCCTATTTATTCATTTTACTAATAAAAGCAACAACAGCATGATGTCCAAATCGCTGAATATTATTAATAATTTTGACAGCTGCCCTCGTTCCTGCTTGTTGTACGATGAGCGTACACTTGGTCAGACCTGGCGTGAGATTTTTGCGGACCGTTCGCTCACGTTCAGATTGATAAATGCCGATCCTTGCGGGAGATTTGGTGTACGCCCATTTTTTTGGTGTACGCACGTTTGATAAATGAGGGCCATTGCGCCTCATTTATGAAGGCATTATACATGCTGTATAAAGCCTTTATGAGCAACACTTCATCTGACATTTGGTTACACTTAATCAGCGGCACAAAGGACTGACTTCAGAGCTCTGAAATGGTTGCTTGCTCATCTTGAGGAACGAACCCATTTTTCTGTCCATTCTAATATTCAGCAGCATCTGGTGTTCAATGCCAAGAGCTTTCTCTGGCTCTGTCTCTCTCATTCACTCACATACAATTTGTTGCATTTCAGAGTAAACACCCATTAGCACAGGCACAATATGTGCACTCCGGAGCGCATCATTGATTTATCCCCCTGTGCCTGTCCTTACAGATACTAAAATAGGGGCTCCGGACAGGCTGAAAACACTGAGCTTAAGGACAGAGGCCGGAAATGCAAGACCCCAGTAGACGCAGGAACAGACTGATCTCAGAACAACCTGATTAAACCCCAGCAAACAGCAAACCCCAGCAAAGGAAGAAAGAAACTGACTCCAGAACAGTCTGCCAAACCTCATGGAAACAGCGAAAGCCAGCAGAGGGAGGAACAGACTGAAGTCGGAACTGCCTGCCAAACGCCAGGGAAAAAAAAACAAAAACAAAAAAAAAGTCTTGCATTTAAAGCCAGAGCACGAATAACCTTTGACGAAATGGTTTTACAAGTGACAAGACACATCATAGATTTCCCATGCAAGATGTCCGGAGTAACAGATGGTTTGATCTCAAACCCATGACCCTATCATAGCAGGAGTGACTTGAAATTCAAGCACAAGTATACTTAATGCTTGAATTTGTTGATTGATGGTTAGAAGCACAGTGTAGACACAAAGGTAGAAAATTGATCGTTTAAAATGCCATCCTTTAAGGCACTGCATTGTGTAATCAGCATTTCACTGATAGCAGAAGATCATTTGGAAAAAAAAACCTTCATAAGATAAATTAATAACTAACATGCATGGTATTAAGACCTATTTATTGGTTAAGATTTTTCGGTGAGTTTTAAGAACAGCTCATTTTACTGTGGGTTTTGGTAAGCTGCATCGTTTTGAGTTCTGCTGTTGTCCACCACTAATTAAGGCTGAATATAAGAAGGTGAAATTAGAATTATTATCTCTGTCAGCGGGTTGGACAGAGGTTATGTTTCCGCCTTCGTCTGTTTTTCTGTCTGTGCCTTTGCAAGGAGGATGAAGGACAATGTTCTGGTCCAATTTTAATGAAAATTTACAGGAAGGTTATACATGACAGCAGTAAGAAGTAATTAGATTTTCACAGGTAAATGTCAAAGGTCAAGGTCAACATTACAGAAAAGGACATAAACGATGGTGCTAGTGGAGGTATGGACTCTACCTTTCTAGTTTCCTGAAGTGATCTTTACCACAGTGCTAATCAAGACAGTGCACTACTGTAGTGGGAAATACAAACTAGCTTCTAACTGATTAAAAGGATATGCTATTAGCATAATTATAAAAGGAGGTGTAAGAAAATTTTTCAGACAATAATACTGTGCTTTTCAGGTGCCTAATGTCTTTGATCTGCCAGTCTTACGCACTTTTTGGTCCAAAGCACTGCGTCCCGCTGGATGAAATTCAGTAAACCCTTCCCAGATAATGCTTCAGCTATGCTAGCTGGAAAACCCCCTGCAAATGCCAGCGACGGCTCCCTCTGGAAAACTGTATGCTAATGCCTGCTGCTGTGCGAGCTGTTATTCCTTTCACTATTTCAGTGCGAAACACCTTTCTAACACACTACATTGCCTCTGCGCATCCACTGTGGATATCTGTCCCGCTGCACAACTCCTCAGAGAACCATTCAGTGCAGAATTATTTTCCAGGATTGACAAAATTAATAAAATTTGCTCTCATTTGCAAAAATTTGTTGATACAAACGTGTAGTAAATACAAGCTTGCCTTGTTATGGACCTTCTCCCATGGGTGGAGTTTTATGGGACATTGATCGAATGCCAGGTGCTGGATGAGGGAATCTGGGGAGAGTCCTTTTTATCTCCCTTCTTTGGACACGCAACACAGAGCTCCCCAGGGCCACTCATCAAATTGCAGTTGAAATAATCTAAAGTCAGTCAAGCTCATTGAAGCTGTGTTTTTGACACTTTTAGCAAGCAAACTTTTAACAGCTGTGCACCAACTCACCAGCCTGTATGGTCAGCAAGTCCACCAACTGACCCCCAGTTTCTGGTCAATTTCCAGCTCTACTAGCTTTTTACAGCTAGAGACCAGCTTTTACCTGCCGCAGGCAACGTGTGACCTGCTAGCAGTGTCAAAAACACACTTCAAGACACTAAAGGCCAGGTTAGTATTCCATCTGGTCTTAGCTAACATTTGGGCCGCGTCATCCAGATCTAGGAGAGAGAAATAGCTGCAGTAGCTAACTTCCAGATTAAAGCTCTACACACACATTACAGTTTACACAGGACCATACACTGTCCGTTTTACTGGGCTCTCTAAGCCACAAGAGGCAGACGTCTCTGGCTGATTACGTTTGGGGCCCTCCCTGTTGGTATTTGGCGTGGCTTTGGGAAGACCTATGTAAGCAATACACAACAACATGCCACTCATTGCTGTATAACAAGCACATCTTGACTGAGTTATTTAAAATCTAGAGAGGGACAAAGGACACTGGAGCACACTGATAAATTAACAGCCTTTATGGTGCAAACAGACTGTTTGCACCATAAAGGCAGTTAATTTATCAGTGTGCTCCAGTGTCCTTTGTCGCTCTCTATGTTTGTTGTCCTTGAACTGTTTAGCACCTGATTCAGCTGACTTTTGTGGTAAGATGCACGGTGAACCTTTTTTCATTTATTTGAAATCTATTCATTGTGTTGGCATACAGAGCCAAATTTAATTATGAAAATGTTGTCACCGTCCAAATTTATTTATTTATTATTAGCCTTTATTGCAGGGGAGTCCCACTGAGACCGAGGTCTCTTTTGCAGGGAAGCCCTGATTACAAAATAAACATTTACAATGGGAATTTAGCGACAAATAAATACAGTTAAAATTATACAAAATTCACATACAGCAAGTGCAGATAAAAGGCAAAACAATTTTTTTTTTCAAAATATTAAAAAGTAATAATAAATAAAAACAAATACAGACATAGGACAGAGAATACTTGTGGACCTGACATTATATTGAGATAGACAGAGGCTCCTTCCATTTTAGTTAGGTAATACACACCCTAAGCACTTCCTTTGACCAGTCACAACTGAGTATTGAACAGATCTGTGGTGCAATGTGGTGTCAACCCAGATTCCAGACAAATGTGAAATCCACTCTACCCCCACCAGGGAGGACAGTGCAGTACCATTACTGTGCACCACCGTTGTGGATCCCTCCATCCCCCCCATCACCAGGGTTGTGCACACATAGGGCTCTACTGGTGCTAGAGCACCAGCCCTTTTGCCTTCATAGACAAAAGTGTCCTTTTTGGTAGTGACTTGTAAGAGCCCCTTTTATGCCCTCCAGCACCCTAATCATTGTTCAATTTGAGGCACACTAAAATCAGGATGGATACCGATGGGCGCGAGCCTTTGAGGCCTAGTTCAAGCCCTTTATTTGTTTTATTTTTTTCAGTAATTTGGAGAAATGTTAATTAAACAGCTGGAATTCCTATCTTGAATCAATAAAAAGTAAGGCAGCTTCTAATACATTCTGTCTAAAACTTAAACTTTTGTATGATCACGGATGGGCTTCCCGGGCTTGGCAGTATGATATGATATGTGAATTAGTTAGCATATAGTTTTGAATATTAGCCATGCAATATCAGCATGTTCTTACAGTGGGGTGCAAAAATATGGGCACCCCTGGTTTAAATGTCTGTTACAATTAATCTCCAAGTGATTGAAAGGAAACCTGAACACTAAATACTACAAGGTTAAACATGACACGTCATCACATTTTAAAGCAAGAACAATTTTTATTTTTAACTTCACAGTTTCAATATAATAAAACAAGGAAAAAGGCCTTGTGCAAAAGTTTGGGAACCCTGTCAGCTAGTACTTTGTAACTCCTCCTCGGGCAGCTATAACAGCTTGCAAACGCTTCCTGCCAGCTAAGAGTCTTTCAGTTCTTGTCTTTGGAATTTTTCCCCATTCTTCATGACAGAACACCTCTAGCTCAGAAATATTCTATGGCCTTCTTGCATGCCTGGCATGTTTGAGGTCTCTCCACAGATTTTCAATAATATTCAAGTCTGGGGACTGTGATGGCCATTCCAAAACCTTCATCCGTCTTTCCTGGAGGTACTTCATGGTGGATTTTAAGTAGGCTTCAGGTCATTGTCTTACTGGAATACCTAACATCTCTTCAACTTCAATTTCTGGACTGAGCTTTGAACATTAGCCTCTAGAATGTCTTGATATTTGGTGGAATCCATTCTTCCCTCCACCCGCACAATCTTGCCTGTGCCCCCAGCTGCTACACAACCCCAAAGCTTAATGGATTTACCTCCATGTTTAACAGTTGACAACGTCGAGGGTTTGGAGCACAATGGTGATATGTCCATTTTAGAGGTCTTGAAAAAATGGATTTTTAGGTTTTTAAGTGTTCTATTAAATCAGGTATTTTTTATCATTTTCACATCAGTCGCTCTTTTGCTGCATGGTTCAGAAGCATATTGAACGCATAAGTTTTTGTAGGTGTGGTACTGCGACATCATGGCCAAAATTGCCAAAATGGACATGTCACGTCTGTGCTCCAACAATTTTAGCACTTGATGTGACCTAACACAATGGGGATGGATTGAAGTTAAATTTGTTTGCAATGGAAGACAGACAATTCTGTAATACTATTCATGTTTATTCATCAAAATATCAATGTTTAATTCATTTAAGCAGATTTTGTTGGACATACGACAAAATGAAAATGTGAATTCTGATTAAAAATGAATGCAGATGGACATATAGATATTGCGCTCCAAGAATCAGCTAATAGAAAGCTGTGACAGGGGGTAAAAATCTCAAAATCACAAAATCTGGACATATTTGTGCTCCAAAGCCTCGATGTGTTCTTCTCTACAAATGTTTCATCCATTTTTCTCCAAACATAGCTTAGTTAAAAAAGTTCAATTTTGGTTTCGTCAGCCCTCAGCACATTGTTCCAATAGGCTTGAGGTTCCTCAACGTTTTCTTTTGCATACTTCAGACGCTTAATTTTGTGTTGAGGTCGTAGGAAAGGCTTTTTTCTTGCAACTCTGCCATGTAGGTCTTTGTTGTTTAAGGTACGCTGTATTGTAGTCCTGTGAACAACTAGACCTGTGTCTGCTACTCTTTTTTGCAGCTCTTTTGCAGTGATGTGTGGGTTCTTCTGAGCATTTCTCACCAGATCTCAGGCCATTCTATCTGAAATTTTTCTTGGTCTTCCAGATCTTGCCTTGACTTCAATTGTTCCATTTATTTTCCATTTTCTTACGATGTTTCTGACTGTAGAAATGGGTAGTTTGAAACGTTGCGAGAGTTTTTTGTAGCCCTCTCCTTGGTGGAAGTGAATTAACTTGATTTTGGCATCCTTGCACAACTGTTTAGAGGAATACATGGTTTTTAACACCAGACACAACAGTCACCACAGTCGATACTTTCGAAGGCATGGAGTTACTTTTTCCTATTTTATCATTTAAAAACTCAGAAAAATTAAAATAAATGTGTCATGTTTAACGTTGTAGTATTTAGTGTTCAGGTTTGCTTTCAATCACTTGGAGATTAACTGTAACAGACATTTAAACCAGGGGTGCCCAAAATTTTGCACCCCACTGTATGTCATTGCTGAATCATTTACGCCTTGTAGAGGCAGTAAGAGAAAAAATGTAGAGGCCAGAGAGGCGGTCATGAAAGTAAGATGTGTATCTTTGTGAATGGTACTGAGATTCTGGAGGTGAGAGTGAAGTAAGGGCTGGTTAACATGGGTGGAGGGTTACTGACATTGTCGTGTGGGTGTGTTCAACCACAGTTGTACATATATTATACATTATGGCCAACTTTTAGACGAGTAGCCCACAAATTCTTCAAATCAAGTCAAAAAATACATACAATACTTTTTATGATTGTGGGCATCAGCCCTTCTAGAATCCTGTGCAAGAGCCTGCCCATCTCAATACAGGGATCAATAAAGAACTAAAAGGGCTTCCCAATAAAGACAAATCAAAGAACCCATTCAGAACCCTTTACCTTTAGTACCGTCCTAAGAGATAAAGCTGACCTTTTTTTTTTCTTTTTCTGTTGCCTCTTCCATTCGCAATGCAGATGCAAGCAAAGAGAGAGAGAGTGCGAGAGAGAATGAGGGTGGGAGAAAGGGAGAGAGCCAGAGAGAGGGAGAGGGAGGGTGGGATAAACAGGGAGAACGAGAGAGCAAACGGGTGCACTTGGCATTGAACGCTGAATGCGTTGAACACCAGCGTGCTCAGTAAAAACGATTCCCAAGTGAAGATGAGCCAAACAATCCTTTTAGAGCCCAGAAATGAAATCCTTTGTGCTCCAGCTCAAGACGTTACAGAAGTATTCTTTAGTAGTTGAGAGTAGGACAACAACCAAACATGGCGCATGTTGAAACATGGGACAAATCTGGGTGGCATTGTCACAATTGCACTGCTGCTACTTTTGGTTGAAACTTAGTTGAACTGTAATAATGGATACTGGTAGACTATATTTATAGCAAATGCAAGACTTTTTTTTTTTTTTTTTTTTTTTTCCGTGGGTGAAAAATATTATAGGTAGATATTTCTTTTAATTAAGGCCATAATTGAAAGGTTGTTCCCTAGTCTCCCCTGCCTTTTCTTAAAGGGAAAAAAAATGTGAGTACCTGATTTCACGTTTTTCTCCTCTGAAGACTATACGTAGAGCCACTCAACCTTTACATTTTGTTCACAGCCTGAAATATGACAGAAAAAAAACCTTCTTGCAGAACTGCGATAACCTGCGGCACTTTGCAGTACTACAGACTATGTGTGTGCACTTTCAACACACGCAGTCGATGAGGAATTTAGAGAGGTGGTACACTTAGGAAGAATTAAATGACAAGGTGTGTATTATACTTTTATTGAATAATAAATTTTATTGGAAAATAAAAAATGTAATGTATTTTTTCCCATCTAACCCATCGTCGTTGAATTTCAAAATCGCCCTCAGTATCGTTACTGTGCGAGTACAATAGGATTGCGCGTGTGAACAAAGTGTAGTTTGTTTGCAGTTAAATCTGCAACATTTTCTGCAGTTTTTCCACCCACATAGTTCTAACGTTCGTGTTGCGGCTGGTGAATCGATGTCTCGTCTCAGCGGTAGCTTTAGCTGACGGATAGTTGACCCATCGGTAATGTGCCGGTATTGCCGCTCAGGTGGGCTGGTGACTTATACATCTATTTGTGTGCAAGGAAACAAAAACCGCGGACAGGATGTAGCCTCGAGGAGTTGATGTGCGGAGGAAGCAGCTGAATACTGTTCTCAGACAGATTTGAAGGTAGGGCCCTGATTAACCTTGCTGCTGACGCTTCAAATGTTTAAGCCACTGAGTCTGACGCTCCCAGCTTTCACATGGTGACAAGACGGCTATGCTGGCTCTGATTCATTGTGCCATTGCATAATATATCCACAAGGGGGCACTATGAATGCATACAGCCACGGGCATGATAAGCAAACGCTGTTTAAAATGTTGTCTGAAGTGTTTCTACCACGTTAAAAAAAAAAAAAAAAAATCCGGAGCATTACAGATTTGTTAATATTTTTCATGTCTCCTTAAAGTCTTACATCTTTTAATCCAGCAAATATCTGTCTGAACAGGCCGTACTATATGACATACAGACAGTCACGTGAACTATTCTGGGGTAAAATTATGCGTGTGGCCGGAATTTTCAGGTGTTACGATAATTAAATAATTTCAAATCACCAATAAATTGCTTTATTTAGAACTAATTTGCGTTATTCTATGATTGAAAATAATTAATTCTGAATGTTAAAGGTTTAATGAAGCGTAGAAATCTATGATGGTAGCCCTCTCCTGGGAAGGAGTTGTGCGAATGAAATTTCGTCATTGTGTGCCTCAGAAAAGCATTAACAGGACAGAATTTAACAGGATGGAAGTCACCGAATAAAACTATTTAGATAAGCACAGTGTCGCTCTTTATGACCTCTAAAGGAAAATACATTTCATGCAGCTTAACTGTCACTAAACTGATGGAAACATTTATTAGTGCGATGGGGGGGTTCTGACTCAAAATTGACCGAGAATCTTGGCGGTTTCATGAGCTCGTGATCTTGGAACCCATCAAAAGGACAAGATTCTGGTAACAGCGATGGGATGGGCAGTGTTGAAAAAAATAAGTAAAACATTATTTAAGTTACATTTGGGAGGTAGACATGCGGGAGTCTGTCCAGTCTCAACCAAAAATGCTTACTCTTATCAAGCCACCAACATGTCTTTAAATCGAACTATTTACCTTCAACGTTGTTTGAAACTGAACACTTATTGTCCCGGTGTTTTCTCAAAACATATCAATTATAGCAAATGCATGTAAAATGCACAGCTCAAAAGTTTAGATTCACTTGTAATTTTTATATAGATTGAAAAGAAGAAGCTTGCAGTAAGACAACAACCCAAAAGATGATTCTAAACTTAGCAGGGCCGCTCAGTCTGATGATTTAAACCCCATAAGGCACCTGTGGAATCACCTGTATCATGAAGTTGGTGAAGGGTGCCCATATCCAACGAAACATCAATGGGAAATATTGAAGTCCATCCTGAAATTAATTGAGAATGAAAAATTTGAAAAAGTAATACCCCAAATGCCTAAAAGTTGCAACGCTGTGATTACTACACAATAAGTATTGAAAGGAAATGTCAACAGGCTAAAAGAATGGGAGTTACATTCACAAACTAGTGTGACATGCCCCCCTCTCCCCATAAAAGTTTATTCACACTTGGAATTCAGTGGCTAATATATAAGAATTGTATACTACCAATGGTAAGCTGGCATTCCATTCCACAACAGAATTTCATTTAACGGTCACCCATGCTGTTTTTTTCCTGTCAACATTGTTATGCCCTCGGATCCGGGAACAAGGCGTAATAACACAACTATTAATGAATCCTCGGTTTGTAGTAAAATGTAGATATAGGGTAACACACATTTAGTGGCATGGCGGCTGTGCACTGTGACTGGTTGGGGGAAAATTGGGACGATGCCATGTGTCCTGATTGGGCGTTGGTCAGGGCGTCCCTTTTAAATTGGCCAGAATGGAAGGTGGATTTTGCTATGTGCCGGAGCCCAGAAGTGCAGGACACCTTTCCCTGACTCTCGTTTTTTGACCACGCGGTTTTGATTTATTTTAAATCGTCATCCATAAGACTGCCATGCCTTTAGAAATAACACACTGAACTGAACCAACGAGCCGAACAACGTGGAGCTATTCGCCGGTGGAGCGGCAGCTTGAGCTAGCCCTGGAACGCTACGGTGCGGTCCTGAGGGGAGGTAAGTCCCGGCTTTCCTTCTAGATTCACCAGTCCAGGCCAGCCTGCCCTCTTTTATTAGCCAAATTATATCCCTAGACAAACGTGACCGCGACAACATGTTTTGCACATCACCTCTGGCTAAATGAGCAACAGTTCATGAATATATATTTTTAGTAAACATTTAGTAAGCTAATAAAATACACAATGATTATGGAGAGGTAAAGCGATTTCCTTTACATTGCCATGCTAAGCAATTTTGAGGGTAGAACATAACAAGCAGCATAGACGACTAAGCTATGCAAGTTTATCTAACGTTACACTTGGAATTCAGTTTAAATATCAATAGAAATCGGAAATGCCTAGCTAGCTAGCTACAGATTCTCCTTAATAATAATAATAATTCTAAGCCACTCTTTCTCCGTGTCTAACAATGCTGGCAGAAAATGCAGACATTTATCATTATATTGATTGTTTCAGTCAATGGCAGAGCACTTCGTGTTTTTACCAGAAAAGAAGTCAGCCTTTTTAAAGTGACTTTATTTTGTGCCAGGAGCAGATACCACACAAAAAAAAATCAATCACACTATGACATCATTACTGTGGCCTGAGTAGGAGAAAAAAACTGGGAAATAAAGCTTCAAAGCTGCAGGAAACCTGAGGTGTTGGTTCACAGGCATTGTATCCGCATATGTTTACCACGTTATTTTAAACTTAGGCAAAATTTAAAATCAACATCCTTCAATGCAACGCTATGTATTAGACACAAAATATGGAAAAGCATAATAGGTGCTCCTGAGGATTACCGTAGTTTCAGCACATCACAGAATAGTCAGGAAAATAAAATAAAAACACACGAAAAGACCTTTCACTCTTGTCTGTTGCAGAAAATACCTTCACAACATAGTGTGTGACAAAATCTAAATATTTGTGAGTTCAGAATCATCAATGTTGATGATAGCCCCACAGAGGCTAAATAGGACCTTGCTGCACACCTTCCACAGTGAACACATCTCCTCAATGCATGTGCCTGATCGGCAGACTCCTTAAACAGAACCCGTCTCTCTTTTAAAAGGACTCCTCAAAAATGGTCAGGATATCCACAACGATATTCAGTTTTTCAGGTAACGAGGAGGCAAAAAGATATTCATCTGTGACATCTTGCTTTAATGCTGTACTTCTTCCATTAATGCAGAATCTTCTCGGTTGTCTACTTTTCCGCGGTGATGTAAAACAGGGGAGTCATCAGCATGAGAATATGCACTGATCAGTTCAGGCAGCTCGATATCAGTGAGTGACATCAGCCGCGAAGCCTTTATTTCAGGCATCTTTGTCAGCTATCACACCCCCATGATCGCACCTCTAAAAACTCAATAGGCCTCTGAGCAAGGCCTGGATCTCAACCCCTTTTGTCATTTCCACTCTCCCAACGCACACCTGTTCTCCGTGGCATTTTGAAAAAGAGTAGCATGTTTTCAATGGACCTCTTCGGGTTAAATACAGGATTGAAAAAGATTTCAATCTTTTCCCTGGCTGCCGCATTTAATCCTTGACCCACATTCATCCCCGCTCATCCATCTCTCCTCTGCTCTGCAAAGCTATGATCAGGACAGGGGCATGCCTATAATTGCTGGAGACTGTCGCACCTTCCTTCCACTCCTGCTACTGATGTTGGCCCATAGTTACAATAACACGATAATACGGTAGCCGGGTAGCCTCGTGGTAAGGCTTATAACTGGAAATTGTAAGGTTTCTGGTTTAACAGATTGGGAGGCAGATGGCTTTCTGTAGAGATGAAATTGGATCCTTACACAAAAGAATGACCTGTGAGCTGACCTTGAGCAACGCCCTAAACCCCATGAAGCATATTCTGAATACACCTCTCCGGGTTAAATAAAGGTTAAAAATTGAATAATAGTATTTGTTTGTACTCCTGTTGAAGGTTATTTTTGACCCAGGAGAGCTTAGCGGTCCCATAAATCAAAACCAGACATATTCATGCCCTTAATTTTTTTCTTCTATGAGGAAACTTCTGGAATGTTTTTACTCTCCACTCTGAACCATGCAGTTCCATTTAATGTCATTGTGAAATCAGTGTACCCAAATAAGAATCTGTTATCAGTACGTACTGAAGTCACTATTTAAAAACACAGTCATCTTTCTCCATCTTTATTCATGAGAAAAAAGCTTTCTAATGAACTCTCCTGCCATCAGCTTGTTGTGAAATTAACCCTTAGAGTGCTAAATGCAGCTATTGTGGCTCAATGATGTAAGATAGCAAAATCAAAGCTATTGAAAACCTATCATGTGGCAACTGGTTTAAAAGAGCTCCCACAGGGCAGCTCTTTTAAACAAGTCACCACATGATGGGTTTTAAAAAGCACAAGATAATTAAATTTATATTTTTAAAAAATTCATTTTGGCGCTCTAAGGGTTAATTGAATATGACTGACTGAATAATACAGTTCACGTTGGTAGTTTTTCGTACTTTTTCAAATTCATATTCTCGACTGGTCAGGGGAGCATTGCCAGCGTGACAGAGGGGTTTCTTATCAGCTTGGATTATGACACTGATTTTTTTCCAGCAATGACAATAAAATGTAAGAGACATGATTGACTGACAGCCAGTGAGCCTACAGATTATAATGGAGAAATTGAATAATGCGAGCCGATAAAGAGGCCGCTCACATTTCATCTTCTGTGGCAGTAAACCATGATATTGGTGCAGGAACGACTGTGGATTTTTTTCCCTTTTCCCATTTTCATGACTTGCACCTTATTTAATGAGATTTTTGTTAAGACAACCAGGAGGAGAAAACCTCTTGTGACATAGATGACGTCGTAAATATTTTATCATCATTTTATTTTCTTTCATTATGCCTCAATACGCTCATATATTTGCAATATGTGCTGCTTTGTGTATATGCAAGAGGTTGGATTTACCATATTTATACGTATGTGTGTTTATATGCGTGGGTGCGCATATATATGCCAGTGTGTGTGGATATGTGCAATGGTGTGCATGTGTCTGTGGGCCAATGAACCAAAACATTTTGACCATGCACATATAAAGTGAATAAGGCCATATTAAAAAAAAAAATGAGAAGGGTGGCATCCTTCACATTTCAATTTTCAATGACGGGCAGGAGGTTTTTTTTTATTTCATATTTTATTTTTAGAGTTTGAGATCCACATACCACAACAAATAAACTATTAACCACAGACTGTATATAAAGATGGACAACCTAACAGCTCCCCAGAAGAGAGGCCAAAACCTCTTGACCTCCATCTAGTGGCTGGCTGCAGTATAGATTATAATCCCGCTCCCCCTCCATCTTAGTGGATGGACCACTAGAAAAATAATTGTCAAATAATTTTTTCCGAAAAAGGTTTCTGTCATTTAAAGTCAAGGGTGGAAATACCAGGGGTGTAAGGGGTGCAGTTGCACTCGGGCCCGCGGGTGATGGGATCCCGTTAACAAGGAAACACATGACTTCAGCAAAATGATCCAAAGTAAACCGCCATCACACACAGTGGGTGATACAACACCTTAATTCTTAAACAGCATTTTTCATTGTATAAAGAGCACTGAAGTCAGACAAATCTCTATCATGAGAACAAATGTTTTACAGTTCTAAATCTGTCTAAAAAAAGTTGCCATTTGGATTAAAATCAGCAAATACTCAAGAGCCTATGATTGAATCATTATTACAGTGATGAATGTGATTATTCCAGCGGTGTTTCAACTGCCAATAATTCTTTTAATCCTGACTGATTCAGTGCGTAAATTCTCATTTCTTAAACACCTTTGTCGGAAGACGTATCTCATGGTTGTTGAAAAAATGTTACTGTATTTCAAGCGGGACAAATTATTGGCCAGCATCAAGCATAAAAAAGAAAAGAAAGAAAACAGCCTAGGAGATCGTTCAAATCACTGGAATTGGGTCAGAAACTGCCCAACAATTGATCAAAACCTGAAAGGATGGTGGTGAACTGTTAACTTTGCGGAAGAAATGGGTTGGAGAAAAATGATGAATGATCCTGATTGGAGATCACTAAAATGCTCTGTGAAGTCTAATCTTTAAAAAAAAAATCAACAGTAGAACTCATGGCTGTGTTTAATTGTGAAGGCAAGAGCATTTTCGCACACATGACGCAACAAGAACTTGGAGGATTGGGACTAAACAGCTGCGTGGCCACAAGAAAGACACTTGCTAGTAAGGCAACTTACAAGTGGGGAAAAAAGCAACTTCAATTTGCAAGGGAGCATGAAGATTGGCCTGAGGAGCAATGGAAAAAAGTCATGTGGACTATTGAGTCCAGACTTACCCTTTTTCAGAGTGATGGGTATGTCAGGGTAAGAAAGGAAGCCCATGAAGCCATGCTCCTGTCATGCATACATAGTGCCCACTGTACAAGTGTTATGATCTGGGCTTGCTTCAATTGGTTAGCTTTGGGCTCAGCACTGTTCTGCCACAATAAAATGAATTCAGCAGACTATCCAAATATACTGAATGACCAGTAACCCATCAATGGACTTTTTTAATCCCTGATGGCACAGGCATATTCCAGGATGACAATGTCAAGATTCATTGGGCTAAAATTGTGAAAGAGTGGATCATCGAGCATGGGGAATCATTTTCACTCATGAATTGGCCACCTCAGAGTCTGGACCTTAATCAGATGAAAGTGTTTGGGATGTGCTGGAGAAGTCTGTATGGAGTGGTATGACCTACCCATTGTCAATTCAATATTTTGGCCAAAAATATATGCAAATCAGGTCAAAAATAAATGTTGTAGCATTGTATAAGATTGCTGAAATAATACCACAAAGCATATGCTCTGTGATCAAAAGTAAAGGTGGCCCAATATAGTGAGCAACTTTTTTGTTGGATGGGCAGTGTATGTCATATGGTGATAATTAAATTTAAAATTGAAACTGACGGTGACAAGGCCATATGTTTTCGGTTAGTATTATGAAAAATATTCCCCTTACTTTCCTGTTGTGAAGATTGATTGGAAATATGGTGACCAAGAAGAGTAAGCTATTTTGGTTTGCTAGCCTTTCAAACACAAGAATGGGACCAAAAAAATTACAGTAGTATGGAAGAGGAGGTGAGGGCAAATCTTTCTAGATTTCTCTTTTTTTGTCTTCTATAATGCTCTGCTGCAGGAAAACAGGTGAAGAACAATGAACAGTGAGCACCAGCTGGTAAGCTGATGTTTATTCATCGTCACCTAGCCACGGTGCTTTCTAGTTCACCAGCTAATTAAACCAGCTCTTACCCCGTTCTCACCCCTGGGTGGAATGCCACTGGTTTATTATTTCCAGCCAGCCCGTTTAGCTTAGTCAAGGCAGTCGGCAAATGTATGTAGATACCTTGGTGGCACCCAGTTATCATACAGAGTTCATGTGGACACTGAATTTGAGATTTTAGATTCACAGAAACACGTTGACTAATAAAAAAAAAAATCTGAGTAAATTGACATTGGTGTGAAAATGTCAAATCTGGGTCCTTCTTTCTTCGAAAAAACTCTAACTAATGTTCTGTGTAAAAGCAATTGGCACTGTGGGAACTGTGTGGAATATTAGGCTACGCAGAAACCAACTAGCTAGCTAGCTGCAGGCATTTCTAGGTCTGATTAGAGCAGCCATTATTGTGTGGCTGGCATCAAAATGGCTAGATTACAGGTAGCTGACATTAGTTATTTAATGGATAAATTATAATGAGAAAAATGTTAGCTAATAAAAGCAGTTAGCTTGCTAGTTAACTCATAAATTACGAGTCAGTAAAAGGTCCCCTAGTTAGTTAGCTAGCTAGTGAGGTAGTTAGAACTGGATGGATGATAGTGGGGAGTCCATTTATCCACAGACTACATTTACCTTATGTGAATGAATTAATTCAAGGCATGAATTTTTTGAAGTAGGGTTGTATATGGTACTTAACCATAGTCAATGTATTAGCGACTAGCTAGTTTATAGCTGTCGGCACGAGTTTGTAGAGGCTGGTAGGAGCACCAGACATCAATATGGGAGCCAAGCAATGTACTGTACTGTAATCCAAACTAGCTAACCCTTTAACAAGCTTTCAGTAGTACTAGTAGCGTGGCGCTTTCAATAGACCTAATGTTTGGTTACATTTCCTAAGGAGACATTATAGAGTATAGCAGGCTAACGTTAGATGTCCTTGCACACAGCCCAAGTTTGTAGTCTATAACCGGATCAGCCAGGCTTGACTTCATAAAAAGTTCAGGGATGTGCTTTCGACTGAGGAGGGCAGGTGTATGGGCGGGACCTCGATACCAATGCTCAACCCCCCACACTACTGCGCAGACTCCGGCTCCAAGTGTACAACATGACAGTGTCTGTATAAAGAGTATTTTGGCTCCATTTTTTGTACAGCTATAGGTAGTGCAGACGTGTCGTTCGTCTTCATAAATAGTCTATGTTATTAACATAAAGAATCAAATATGCGGAACCCACAGGGGGCGCAGTGATTGAAAGCCGAACAGATCGTCTGCTTCATGGACAGGGATTTCTGAGCATTTTCATCACATTCTTTTTGGTGCGATTTTCAAATAATTATTTTTTAAATTATTTTTTTTTAGCTGGAGGTAGGAGGGTTTATCTGTGGCAGGAGGGGATGCTAACCAACTAATTTTATTTTTTATATGGCCTCATTTTGATTATTTCATAAAAATAGCTTATGTCAAGGTCTGCAAACAAACCTTAGATGGTTAGCAAACTGTTGGTTGATGTACTCAAATCGTCGGATGTGAGAGAAATAGGACCATAGCGACACTAACAGAAGCCAAATCACTTTGGCCTTGACAAATGGGTTGGGGCACCTCTAAAGTGTTAAAGCTTGTGGGTTGCTCCCAGTCAGCAGTGGTGAGTACCTACTGACAGTGGTCCAAGGAGGGACAAATCACAGACTGGAAATAGTGTATTGAGTGCCCCAGGCTCATTGACAATGGCAATGCAGGCAATGCAGGCTATCCTGTCTGTTCCGAACTGAGAAAAGGGCTACTGCAGCACAAGTGCCAGAAAATTTTATTAATGGCTTCAGTAAGAATATGCGACTTCACAGAGTGCATTGCACCGTGTTGCGTATGGGGCCATGGACTGGTTAGAGGGCCCATTCCTACCCCTGTCCACTGCCATTCGTGCCTGCAATAGGCATGCAAGCATCAATCTACCTTTTGGAGCAATGAAGGAAGGAGCACAGGTCTGCTGAGTCTCATTTTCTTTTTTGCCTGGTTTGCAGCAGTTACCTGGGTAAGTGATGGCACCAAGTTGCAGTACTAGAAGGCATGGAGGCAAGTGTGATGCTCTTGAAAATGTTCTGCTGGGAAACCCCGGGTCTTGGCATTCATGAGGTTGTAAGTTTTTCCAGGCTGTTTCCACGGGTAACGGGTCTTTTGGACTCTGTACCTGTTAGACCCATATAAGTTGGACCCTAACCATTTGGACCCCTGACCCTAACCGTTTGGACCCCATACCATTTGGACCCCAGGCAAGTTTGACCCTGGATAAGTTAGACTCCAAACTAGTTGGACCCCTGACCAGTTGGGTTAGGGTTAGGGTTAGGCTCTGGGGTCCGAACAGTATGGGGTCCAACTGGGTAGGGTCTATGGTCCAACTGTTCTGGGGTCCTAATGGTCTGGGGTCCAACCGGTACCGGGTCCATTCAGTTAGGGAACAACTGGTATGGGGTCCAAATGACCTATACCCGTTTCCACGGCATGTGGATGACCGACAGCATATTCACAGGTGGTCATAATGTTTTGGCTTAATAGTGTATGCTCAAGAGAGTGTACGTGTGTGAGCATGTTCATATGTGTGAATGTGCTGATACTCAATGCGCCACCATGTATCCTATATTTTTAGCAAGAATTATATGTGTGTGAGAATAGGCACAGTATGTTTGAGTTTGCATATCCTTTATGTATATTTGTTCTAAAATGAGTGTACTTGTGTGAAAATATTGTATATTGTATGTCTGAGTCTGCTTATTTGTGCAAAAAAATTGTATTTATGTGAGAGACTTAGTGAATACTGTGTGTGTTGGCATAGGCGCCGATTTTTGTTTATGCTGGTGGGTGCTCAAAACCTAAAATGACTTGCTGCTATAAAAAAAAAAAAGAATAATATTAATTCATAAATAAATAAATAAGCAGTAAAACGCAACTGTTTCTGCAATGCAGCTACAACATTACCAGCTATGACCGACATAAACGCCGCATGTACACACACACACACACACACACACACACACACACACAAATGCACCAATGATACACATCACACAGATACCACCCAATCAGTTCGAGAGGCCCATCTGAATAAAGACTGTTGACCAAATCCACAATCCAACACGGAAACTGGTTATACTATATGCCAAGCAGGAGAATGTGCAAACCCAAGGCTTCCCATTGTGCTGGAAGTCACTGAACCATGACGTACTTTGCAGCACCTTACCTGCTCCATTAGTTCATTCTGCTGTCAACAATCAGCAGTGCTACCAAGCTTAGATGAGACAGAAATGGTTATCAATCAAAAGTTCAACAACATATACCAACAAAGTAATCAAATCCACAAAAATTGCTTAAGTAAAAAGACTCACATGAGCATAAATCATAGAGCAAATCCTCGATCCAAAACAAATACGACACCACCTCATAAGCATAGTACTACAGTACACCCATCAAAACACTACGTAACTGTAATGGTTAAGAGGCCAAAAAATTAACATATAAACAATTTACCGTGTGATACGCCATCGAACAACGTTGCGCTACATCCCAGCACATGCAATCAAAAACATTTGATTGATAATCAATGCATAGGCCCACACGGCTACTACATGTTAAAAACTTTTTTGTTCACTCACCGTTGATGTTACTTCTTGATGCGGAAAGTGTTGCTCCAAGTAACCGTGCGCTTAATGAACTGGTTCGCGATTACATCCAGGTCCCTAATTATAACCTCACCATTTTGTTAGCTAGCGAGCATTCACCTGCTCAAAATGCAACTAGCGAAGTCGGCAAAAAAAGGCTGTCTAGCTAGCTAACAGTTACATTTGGAGCTTAGTTTGCTACTCTGAGGTCTAGCCTACTTAGTTTGGCTTACCTAGCTTGCTAGATATTAATGTTTTGCAACTGGTACCAATTTACATTAACAACCAAGTATCTTTGGCCAACTTTAGTTAGCGCAGAAACTCCGTAGCTAGCGAACGAGCTAACCAGCCTCGCTAATGTTTAACTGACTTAGTTACGCGGCTAATTCATGACTAGTTAACACTAGTTAAGTAGCGAAATTATTACAATTCACTGCTGTATTGGTTTATATATAGCGGAATTAGCTAACTGAGCAGGCGAACTAGCTTGCTAGCCTAGCATGTGAGCTTGTTTGTTGGTTTCTTTAGTCAACGTTAGCTGGCAAACTTTATTTTTGATGCCTATTAATGCCAGCTAGCAAGCTAAATGCTCGTGGTTCAATTCTAGCTAAGTTAGTCGGCGAAATAATGGCTATTCACTTATGTTCTCTTGCATTACAGGCACCAAATGTTACTGTGAGCTAGCTAGACTAGTGAACTACCTAGCTAAGCAAGCAAACTTATGTTAGCTCGCTTGCTAGCTAGAAAGTTCGGAGCACTTCAATTGTGCTGACGTGGATACACAGCATTTCTGTTTTTGCAGCGCGTTTCTTCAATTTGAGGTGCTTTTGACCGTTCCATTGCGTTTTTCCAATTGGAGATGTTTTGGGCTCGTTGCAGTGCTTTTGCCCCTGTCAGCCACCATAAATCAGTGATTCTTTATTTAAGCTGGGGCATGTTCAAGATCGTGGGGTCAAGCCATAGACTGTATAAAACGAGTCAAGAGAGAACCCGCGAGTGCCTGCAACTTGAACGATGAAACTACGCGTGGTCTTTCGAGGACAAGCGAGAGCATCTAGGAACAGTCTCACTTCGCTATTCAAGATCGCGTCCAGTATCGTCACAGCTTATGCAATGGAATTTGATGCAAACCTCAGTTGGCAGCCATGTTAGAAACTCGCAAGAACTCAGGAGTCGTTCAAAACTACAGAGTCTTCCCTCGTGAGGCCTAGGCGTGAGACCCTTCGATCTTGAGCATGCCTCTGGCGCACGTCGGTGCTCGGCCTTTTCCGTGGGTGCTCGGGCCCTTTCCGTGGGTGCTCGGGCGTTTCCGTGGGTGCTCGGGCCCGAAGCACCCACGGAATCGGCGCCTATGTGTGTTGGTGCGTGTGAGGGTGCACTTTACAAGCAAATGAGTGTTTATATAGTATGTGTAAGCATGCATTTATGTGCAATTGGAAATTTGTGCAAAAATGAGTGTTTATGTGTGAGAATGTTTGTATACTGTATGTGTGAGTGGGTATTTGTGAGAGAGTGAGTGTATGTGTGAGAGTGTGTATATACTGTCAGTCGAGAGGATTTATGTACTGTAAAATAAGCTTAGCAAAGCTCATGTTCTCTGGACATCTTCACATTGGAAATTCATTTTGAACTTTCTTCATGAAATTGAATTGCCTTTCGTTTATGTGAGAAAACCGTTTGGCACAAACATCACACTATGTGTTCATGAAAAAATTTATTCTATATATTGTATTTGACCTATATTTGATCCTGCAGTTACCCTTTCCATTAATGTAGGCGACATATACTGCTTTTGATATTCAGTGCAAGTTCATTTGGACACAACACAAAAGAGCAGCTGAGTAGAATAAGAATCTGTGTATAAAGTGATAAAATATGATGACTGTCTTGGTGTTGACCGCATGACCGCATCGAAAATCATAGAAGAAAACTAAATGGCTCATAAAACTGACTCATACATCAAAATATGATATTACCTAGATTCATGCATCTTAATGCATGTCTGGTTGAAGTTTATTTCCTGTGTGAGTTTCGCACTACAAAATCTTTGCGTTTTCTTTATTAAATGCATATTTCCATCCTACAGCTGTAAATGAAAGTACAGGGTGCAGATTTAACTTTCCTTTGGGGAGGGGTTTAATAGCTACAGAATATTGTGTTAAAGATACAAGAAACCTGCCGTCGCCGCAGCACAGCAAAGCAACAGCATTAATTGGGTGACTACATGTAGAAAAACATTTAATATAACAACATTAACTGTGGATTCATAGAGCGGAGAACTCACACCCAGAAGAAATCTTTGGAAATCTTAGAGACTACTGTGAATTAATGTTTGAGTGTGCGTATATGTGCGAGAGAGTGTGTATGCGTGGCAGTGTGTGTATGAAGAGCCAGCCTGTGCGAGTTACCATGTTGGCCATAATTCCTCTGGGCCTCTCAAATGTATTTACACCCACACATACTGTACATGCATAGTATATTCTCTCTTTCAGTTACATGTATTTTCACTCTCTCTCTTTCATATTCCTGCATTATCTCTCTCTCTCTCTCTCTCTCTCTCTCTCTCTCTCTCTCTCAATTACAACCCCAATCTTGAAAAGTTGGAACATTATAAAAAATGAAAATCAAATTGAAAAGGAGTGATTTGAGGAGTCCATCACCCTCTACTATATTGAAAACACTATAACAATGCATTATTTAATGCTTTCACTTATGAATTTGTTTATTGAAAATATTTGCTTATTTTAGATCTGATGGCTGCAAAAGACTTCCAAAAATTGGCACAGGGACAATCTAGGACTTAAAATAATGTGACAAGTTGCAATAATAAGGTGATGTGAAACAAGTGATGTTAAAAAGGTGATCTAATCATGTTTTTTTTTAAAAGGCTGAGTCCCACAAGAGCAGAGATGGGGTATGCTTCAGCAGTGTTTCAACTGTGTGATAAGTAATGTTATGATCCATCACTTTGAGAACTGCGTTCCCCAAAGGCAAATTGGTGGAATTTGGCACATTTCACCCTCTGCAGTGCAAAATATGATTAAAAGAAGAAAGGGAAGCAGTTGAATTTTGGTGCTTAAAAATTAAGGCTGAAAAATACCTCTAATTGTACATAAACCCCGATCCTTCAGACATCACTGTTTCAAGAATCGCCATAGGAATGTGCAACCCCAGTTTCAAAAAAGTTGGGACGCTGTGTAAAATGTAAATAAAAACAGAATGCAATGATTTGCAAATCTCATGAGCCCACATTTTATTCACAATAGAACAAAGACAACATATCAGATGTTGAAAGTGAGACATTTTACCGCATCATTAAAAAAATTTGCTCATTTTGAATTTGATGGCAGCAAAACATCTCAAAAAAGTTGGGACAGGGCCATGTTTACCACTATGTAGCATCCCCTCTTCTTTTAACAACAGTCTGTAAACGTCTGGGAAGTGAGGAGACCAATTGCTGGAGTTTTGGGAGAGGAATGTTGTCCCACTCTTGTCAGATGTAGGATTCTAGCCGCTCAACTGTCCTGGGTCTTCTTTGCCGGATTTTTCGTTTTATGATGCGCCAAATGTTTTCTATTAGTGAATGGTCTGGGCTGCAGGTAGGCCAGTTCAGCACTCAGACTCTTCTACGGCGAAGCCATGTTGTTGTGATGGATGCAGTATGTGGTGTTCCCTAAAAGGGATGTTGTCTGGATGGAAGCATATGTTGTAAAACCTTTTAGCATTGATAATTCCTTTCCAGATGTGTAAGTTGCCCACGCCATAGGCATCAATGCAACCTAATACTATCGGAGATGCAGGCTTTTGAACTGTGCGCTGAAAACAAGCTGGATGGTCCCTCTCCTCTTAAGACCGCACGACACTGCGTCTGTGGTTTCCAAATAGAATTTCAAATTTTGATTCATCTGACCACAGAACAGTTCTCCATTCTGCCTCAGTCCATTTTACATTAACTTTGGCCAAGAGAAGACGGCGGCATTTCTGGATCGTGTTCACATATGGGTTCTTCTTTGCATGATACAGATTTAGCTTACATTTGAGGATTGCATGGCAAACTGTGTTCACAGACAATGATTTTAGTAAGTGTTCCCGAGCCCGTGCAGTGTATTCCAGTGGAGAATCATGCCTGTTTTTAATGCAGTGCCGCCTGAGGGCCCGAACATCACAAGCATCCAAAATTGACCTTCGGACTTGTCCCTTGCGCACAGAGATTTCTCCAGATTCTCTGAATCTTTTGATGATATTATGTTCTGTGGATTCAAAGTCTTCTCAGTTTCACATTGAGGAACATTTTTTTCTGAAATGGTTCCACGATTTTTAAACATAGTTTTTTGCAGATTGGTGAATTTCTGTCCATCTTTACTTCTTAGAGACTCTGGCTCTCCAAATTGCTATATTTATACCCAGTCATGTTACTGACCTGTTGCTAATTAACCTAATTAGTTGCAAAATGCTCCTCCAGATGTTTTTTTTTTCTGTAGCATTTACTTCTCCAGCCTTTCGTTGCCCTTCTCCCAACTTTTTTTGAGATGTGTTGCTGCCATCAAATTCAAAATGAGCTAATATTTTTCATGAAATGGTAAAATGTCTCACTTTCAACATCTGATATGTTGTCTCTGTTCTATTGTGAATAAAATGTGAGTTTATGAGATTTGCAAATCATTGTGATTTGTTTTTATTTACAATTTACACAGCATCCCAACTTTTTTGGAATTGGGGTCGAAATTGATATTATAGTTTGGGCTTGAAAATACTTAGGTAAACCTTTGGCAGTCAACACCATTTGTCACTTCATCCAAATATGCAAGTTAAAGCCTGACTATGCAAAGCTGCAGCCATGCATCAACACTGTCCAAAAGTACTGCCAACGTCTATGGGCTCATTGTCATTGGAGATAGACAGCAGCACAGTAGAAGCCTGTTTTATGGTCTGACGAGGCAACATTTTGCATGTTTTTTTGCAGAAAACTGTCCCTGTGTTCTACGGACCAAAGCTAACAATGACAACCCAAGCTAGTGTCGGCCTCAGGTTGAAAAGCCAGCATCTGTCATAGTATGACAGTGCGTCAGCGCACATGAAATGGATAATTTGCGTATTTACGAGGGCAACATTTTAATGCAAAGTGTTTAATACAATTTTTCGGCCAACATATGCTGCCATTCAGACGTTGCCTGTCCTAGGGACATCCCTGCATTTTCCAGTAAGACAACGCCAAGCCACATTCACCATGGATTGCTAGTACATAATTGCGCATAATTGCAGAAAGTACAGATGTTAGATTGGCCTGCCTGCTGTTTCATTATGAATTATGAAGCAAAATATACAACAACAAAGACCTGGTCTAATTGCACATTCAAAGACCCACAGTAGGAAGGAGTGGGGGGAAATTCGACTTGCTAGACCTTACCAACTGGTAACTTCAGCCCGAAAATGCTTTGAGAGTAATTAAGAGACATGATGTTACACAGTGGTAAAAACGTTAACTGTGCCAACTTTCTTTTTGGACTCTGTTGCAGTCATCCATACATTATCCAAACCACTTGGTCCTCATCAGGGTCACCGAGGAGCACGAGTTTATCCCAACTAACTATGGGCAAAATGCAGGAACGCACTCTGGACAGCTCACCAATCCATCAAGGACCCGCACACAATTCACTCACACCTATGGACAATTTTGGGTCTCCAATTAAAGGCTGTATCAGGATATGACGTCACTATTGTTGACAGTTGAAATGTTCTCAAAACACAACAGAGCGACTCGCCTCTCCCCTTCAGAAGCTTGGAACATGAACGCGCTTTTCTTAAAGTGAAATTTCTGAGTAAAGCTGCTTTCACATCGGACGCGAAACAAATTTTTCGTGCGACAGATTACATTCAAAGTCAATGCAAAGACGCGAATACACGCGTTTGAAAGTAATCTGTCTCGCGAAAAATTTGTTTTGCGTCCGGTGTGAAAGCAACTTAAGAATGGCTCACTCAGCTGGGTAAATGGCCGTGTACAGCTCGTTGTGATAAATGCCTGGAAGCAACAATGACGACCATTGCGAGACGATTAATTTACACCATTAGTGCTAGCTACAACAAGGTATCTGACAAGTATTTTATCTCGGCATTACAAAATGAGTATTAACAACGTCACATAGATCAGTGTTTCTCAAACTTCTCCTAGCCTACCCCTTGTCCTGCATGCTTTAGATCTCTCCATGCTCCAGCACAGGTGATTCAAATGATTCGCTTATTATCAAGCAGCTTCTGGGGTTAATTATGACCTGATCATTTGAATCACCTGTGCTGGAGCTCGAAGAGATCTAAAGCATGCAGGACAAGGGGTACGCCAGGAGAGGTTTGAGAAACACTGACACAGATCACCACTTTTAGCTAAACTTATCACGCGGTTATACATTCATCAACGAATTTCAACTCTGAGTACTAACCAGAGAAAAAATGTTATTACACAAACACGAACTCTGGTTTGATCAGACAGAATTAGCAAACTCACTAGCTTGCCAACCGACTGTTAGCAAAGGTTGCTAACTCGGTCCAAAGAGGAATATCGATCTCTCTACTGTTTGATTCATTCTGACCAGCATGATCTATGCAAGATAGTCTTACAAAAACAATACACAAGCTTCCCTCAGTTTTGCTTGGGATGACAATTTACAATTCACATCCAACCGAGTTAGCACCAGCTCTACTCACCTCAAGTAGAAACAAGGCGACCTGGGCGTCAGAATTAAAACCATTCAACTCCCGGAATTCTCTCCAACATTGGTATGCTTTCCCTATGTTTATTCGGGACTTCGCATAGCTGTGTTTTCCTCAACATGCACTCGTTCGAGCATCTCTTTTTCGGTTTAGCTTCCACCATGCTTCACTCTGCTGCGGCGGTAGTGCCACTGACCAGTTCCTTTCGTTGCTCAGTCCCACCCACTTGTCGTGCTTGAGCACGGAACTGGCGCAAAAGACCCACCCCTGCCATCCGATTTGTTGGAACACTTTTGTTGATGTTTGGGGACGCGGGTGGGTCCCCACAAGTTTGTGTATCTTTCTCAGTGTCTACCTGGCTGTAGGTGGCCTACAGAGACTGGAGTTTTTCACCGCTCATTCATGAGACGAGCTGCTAACAATTCATGAGGAAAAATCTCTTGCACGTGACAAATTATGTTTTGGCTCAGAATCGCTGATATAACCTTTAAGCTACATGCATTTTTAAATTTTTTAATTTTTTGCTCTTTGGGAGGAAACTTAAGTACCCATTTGAACACTGGGAGAGCATGCAAACTCCTCACTGAAAGGCCCCAGGTCGTAATTGAACCAATGACATTCTCGCTGTTTTCAGTATAATAAAGAGTGAGGACTTTTCAAATCGGGCAATTTTGATTGCATTTACACTTTCCATGATGTGCCAACTTTTTTCAGAATTAGGGTTCTGCGTACGGACAGGTGGAAAATTAAAGGGAAAAAACCTAAATAAAGGTATGAATAGACATAACAAAATGCAGATGCCTCTGTTCATTTTCCTGGCAGGGTTTGGCTCTACTCACCCTGTTAAAAGCAGAGGGGTCACTGTAAATCAATGCAGAGCTATTCCGTGTGATCAGCTGTATATATCACGATGAAGCATTCCTACCATGATGGATGGCAGTGGTTGCTTCCAGGATGACAATAGCTACTGGGCACAAGGGGTCACTAAATAGTTTTATGAGTATGAAAATGATCCAAAGCATATGCCACCACCTTCGCAGTAACCAGGGACTGGTTTCACAAAGATAGACACTGACTATGGGTTAGACACAAGCACTAGTCAGACTTCAAATAGACGTCTAAATTCAGCCATTTCACAAAGCAGTTTAGTTCTTGACTATCGTAAGTAGGACTACTGTACAATGAATTCTGGGAAAATTAAAACCTCTTTCAAAAAAAAAAAATTGGCCGCATCTAGCCACTCAGCTCCCTTTACCCCAGCAGAAAATTTCTGTCCCCATTGAAGAATTCAATACCGGTACATATAAAGAAATTTTACGCGGAAAATTCAACGAGGAGTGTAACAATAACAAAAAAACCTGATATGGAAAAAATCACCACTACCTTAAATAGTGTAAATCCTACAGTTGAGAGAACCATCAAAGACGTCCAAAAAAGGTACAAAAACATGGTGCAAGACGCTAATTTTTTTTTTTTATGTTTACAAACCACAAATTATGAGCCATGTTGTTCTTTTTCTTTCTTTCTTTTTCTTTCTTGTAGTCCTGTTTTTTTTGTTGAGTACCACAGGTCAGAAGGTGTAACTGATTGCTTACCATGGTAACATAGCTCTAAAGCCTAAGTTAGCCTGGGGGTGAGGTGTCTTATTTTTTTGGCTTAAACTTAGTCAGTCTTTATTTTTATGAAATGGTCTAACTTGCATTAGACTAATCTATGAGCAAATTTTGGACTGGTCTAACTGGATAGACAGATAGATAGTCTGAAATATCTTTGTGAAACCGGCTCCAGAACTCAAACCAATTGAACTCATATGGGAAATTTTAGAACATCTTTGACAGCGTTCTACATCCCCATCATCAAAACATTATGGGCCCGATTTTTTTCTGCATGCGCGACATCTGACAATATGTGCACAGACCAATCAAAACGCACATTCCAATTTTCCTCCTCCTTCAAGGAGATACTAGTATTTTTTCGCATGCACTGCATGCAACTAAGCAAACATCGAGGATGCAGTTCTATTGCAAGGGGTTTTTTTCCATGTAAATTCGATGACGCCAGAGGGAGTGTTATTTTAATGAGGTTGTACTGTGCGTTTTGTGGAATCTTTCTGATACTTAAAGCAAACAGCGTATGACTTGCCCAGAATAAAACCCATTTCCAAAAAGGTTGGGACATTGAGTAACATGTGAATGCAATAATTTAAAAATCACTTAATCTATCTTTTATTTGAAAATAGTACAAAGACAACATATGAAATATTGAAACAAATTTTTTATTATTTTTTAAAAATATCTGCTCATTTTGAATTTGATGCCTGTAACACATTTCAAAAAATGTTGGGAGAGGGTCAACAAAAGACTGGAAAAGTTGTATGATGATAAAAAAAACACACCTGTTGGAACATCTCACATTAGATTAATTAACAACAGGTCAGCAACATGATTGCGAAAAAACAGTTTTTTAAAATCTTTTTTCTTTACATTTTACATTTTCATTATGAAGACATGCTTGATCATACTTTGGCGATGTAATTTATCTGTTGTTTGTGCAATACTGTTCATGATATGATTTAATACGATTTTACCCATGTTTGTGTCTTGTTGATCATTCATGTTTTTATATTCGACCATTCCTGTGTTTTTAATCTCTCTGTGAAGCACTTTGGTCAATGTTTATTATTTCAAATCTGCCTTATAAGTAAATTGATTTGACTTGACTAAAATCCCAATTCCAAATTTCGTTTTTAATGGCCTAGCAGTGTGTGTGTGTGTGTGTGTGTGTGTGTGTTTATTTATGAGTGAGAGTACGTTGTGGAAGGATGGTAGCCATTTTTGTGGCCGAAATATCACCTCCTGATGAGACGGGCCATGATACAAACACCTAAATTCCATCTCCTCAAAATATCCACTGTCTACTAAATATTCTACCAATTACCTACTGCTTACCCATATACAGGTCTCCCCTAGCAGCAAGCTGGACGAAAAGGTTTTTACGGTGGAAAAATATAAAGATGTGTGTACTTGTACATGTATGCCATGTTCTGTTCCACTCGCAACATGCGCTTCTTTAATGACCATGCTATAGGGCAGGAGGTTGAGGCAGTAACCATGCCCTCTCCTTCACATAAGGCTTCACAGCACTCAATTAAAAAACAGAATGCAATAATGCAGATTTTCAATCCACCGGCTGACTGACAGTTGGATAATGGTAGGAACTTTCAGGCTAGGGTGTCTGTGTAATAATAGTAAAAATATACCCAACACCTCCACTGAACGGCATGATTCTGCAGACACACCTGGGTATTCTCAGTGGCATCATAATGAGTTCTTATCATCGTCCTTATTCCCAATTATCTCAAGGTGTTGCCGAAGCCATCTAATAAGGCCAGAGTATGGGTGAGGGTAAAATGACAGCTGCAGTAAGTAAGTAGTTTGTGGAAATGTGAATGGTCAGACTCCTCACAGTAATGTATTTGAGAGTTGGTTAAATTATTTACTCTCCATTCTCTGATTAAATGATGCTTACACAGAATGCGTCCCCAAATGATAATTTAGAACAAACAACAACAGTTACAGTGAAAACTAAAACAAATATAGCTGTAAGCGGGTCCAGGCACAGTTTGATAAGACAACCAGATTGACATTACAAAAGGCAGAAAGACACATAAAAATAGTGATGATCAAACGTGCAGTCTGATGCAGGCTTTTGTGTCAGCCTTGGCTTCTGTCAAGTTAGTCATTTCATTGAAGTCACATTGTTAAAGTTATTCAGAAGTGCTAGGCTTCTTGTTAGAACAGATACTGCTTGTCCTTAGAAACTAATGACTTCAGACAGGACATGGCTGGATTTTCCTCATATTCCAGGGTTGCTGGGGAAAAACTAAAGAGAGAATTAATTTTTTTTAAACTTTATTTAATCAGGACGTTACTTGGAGATCAAGACCTCATTTGCAAGTGATACCTGAGCACAGAATCAGAGTTTAAGACGAGTCCTTCGAGTCTGAGTTCTTGGTGTCCAAGTCTGAGAGTTTAGTACGCTTTCTGATATCTAAGTCCAAGTCAGAGCACGAGTCCTCAATATCTGACTCCGAGTCCAAGTCCAAGTCCGTATGTAATAAATTCAATTTCCAGAGCTTTTACCAGCACCACAGAAATGCATACAGGACAGTGTCAGTCTTCAATCATTTCCTAATAAATACCATACTGCTATTCCCACCCGGAAATGTATTTGTCTTTTAGGTAGTATATCTTAGAGTCAGAGTACATGTATGACAGTTATTAGGCTAGTGTGTTGAATCGGAAAAGATGCAATATGGCAATCACAGTATGATGTCAGTCACATCATTACTAAACTTCACGTGATAAGGAGTTTAGCATCCTGCTGTTTGTTCTGGCTGTATACAGTATTTTAAATTTATAATGCAATTACATGTATGAATTAATTATGCATAAACTGAATCAGAATCTATTTCAAATCTCTGAAGTGCAAGAATCAAGAAAGGAATCAAAGGAATATATATATATATATATATATATCACTTAATATTGACATACAAGACATTACCAATCAAACTGAGGCCAAGCCATCATACTAGCACAAATCTACGTGAGAGCTGCAACTGACAAGAAATTGAAAATGATTCATAAAACAATAGTAAAAAAAGAGTAGAAGTCTCAGTAGTTACTCAGTAGTTATTGATGGCATTTTGAGTGCCAGAGGCATGAATGGGGGAGAGTATGGGAGGAGCCCCCCCCCTCTATCTGGGGCTCTGGGGACCCTCCCCCAGAAAAATGTGCTAATTTATCGAGCTCAGGATGTTCTTTAATGCCTTTTTAGAGTAAAATTTGAGCTAAGTCCTGTGATTTTTATTATCACCTGTTAATTGTTAAAATGATATAAATAATGAGATCACCGGCTCCATTCGAGCAGATTGAACCCCAAACCATAATATTACCACCTCCATGTTTTACTGATGAGGTTAAATAGTCATTTTTGAAATGTTTTCCAACTCTACGGCGCACACAAGTTCTGTGTTTAGATGAGAAAATTTCTCATTTTGATTTATTGGTCCAAAGCACTTGTTTCCAGTCCACTGGTGTCCACTCCTTGAATTTCATGGCAAACTCAAGTCTTTTTTCTGATGTTGCTAGCTCTTGGCAGCAAAACGGCCAATCAGACCATTTTCACACAGACGTCTCAAAATAGTACATCTTGATACTTTCATCTCTTCACTTCTAGCGCTATTAATATTTTCACGGAATTGTCATGCTGTCAACTGCCAATTTTTTTTTTAAAATTGTGATACACAGATAACGAATATCAGAGGTGCTTAACTTCCGTTTTGCGCCTCTATTGCCTCTAGTTTTCAGCAAACCGGTCTCTTTGAAAAGCTTGATGGTGTTTCTTACAGCGTCATGGCAGCATTTAACATCTTCAGCATCATGTAAGACCACAATGCATTTAAAGTGTGAATCTGAAGTCCACTGTTGACTGTCTTAGCTCTGAAGAAGATAATAAATTAAAAATAACAAGAGTAAGGTCCAGAAGGGCAGACTGTAGGGTACTGAATGAGATTTGCAGATTATCAATGCTTGATTGGATTGAGTTTGCCGAACAGTATAGGATATACTGTTGCCCGAAAAGTTGTAATAATTTTGTATTCAGACACTTTTATCTATCAAGAATAAATCACATTGTCACAATCATTTCATGAAAAGAGGTAAAAATATTTCATTCCAACTTTATGAACAACAGTGCAGTATCCTCTGCATAAAAATGTAAATTACATGTGTTTAGGGACATCCCAGTGTTATTAACCCTTTTATGCATGACTCTTTTCCTCTTTGCCCATGAAGCATGGTGGGTGTTTGTTTCATGGATCGGACTTGTTTGTCTAGCACTTCCCCAGATGCCCCTCTGGATTGAGATCTGGGGAATGGGAGGCCAAATAAACAACTTTGAACTCCTTGTGTTCCTCAAATCGTGTTCATGAAGGTGGTAACTGTTAAAGTAACATCCATGTGAATGGCAGGACACAAGGTTTCCCAGCAGAACATTGCCCAAACCATCACACTGCCTCCAGTGGCTTTCCTTCTTCCCATGGTGTATCCTGGTGCCATGTCTTCCCCAGGTAAACGATGCACACACACCCAGCCATCCACATATTGTAAAAGAAAATGTGATTAATCAGACCAGGCCACCTTCTTCCGTTGCTCCATGAACCAGTTCTCATGCTCACGTGCTCGTGGTAAGCACTTTCGGCAGTGGACAGGGGTCAGTATGGGCACTCTGACCGGTCTGTGGCTACACAGCCCCATATGCAGGTAACTGCGATACACTGTGTGTTCTCACACCTTTCTATCAGAACCAGCCTGAACGTTTTCAGCAATTTGAGCCACAGTGGCTCTTCTGTTGGATCGGACCACATGGGCCAGCCTTCGCTCCTCATGCTCATCAATGAGCCTTGGCTGCCCATAACCCCATGACAGGTTCACCGGTTTTCCTTCCTTGAAACACATCTGGTGGGTACTGACCACTGCAGACCAGGAACACCCCACAAGAGCTGCAGTTTTGGGGCTGCTCTTACCCAGTCATCTAGCCATCACAATTTGGCCCAAAGCTGCTCACATCCTTACATTTGCCCATTGTTCCAGCTTCCAACACATCAATTTTAAGGAAAAAATTTTCACTTGCTGCTTAATATATCACACCCACTGACAGGAGCCACTGCAACAAGACAATCAATGATATTAACTTCACCTGTCAGTGGTCATAATGTTATGGCTGATCAGTTAATGATGAATAGCATCACACCAAAGGTGGAATGCTCTTGGTCACTGGAAGAAACTCAGATCGAACGCCACCTACTTTTGTGCACTGCACTCTATCTGTGAAGTTGTTGTTAAACCACATCGACAGTCTGAGTTCATGCCAATATACAATAGTCTGTTTAGGAGTCTGAAGTGATCAACATTGTCATAAGCCTTTGACAGGTCAACAAAGAGGGCTGAACAATGAATCCTATTATCTACAGTGGACAGAATATCATTTAAAAATACGGGAAGCGGCAGAGATTGTGCTATGTCCTGTTTTAAATCTCGATTAATATGGGCTCAGAATAGAATATTTGGTTAAGTATCTTTAGAGCTGGTAATTAACTAAAAATTGAAGAATGTTTGAGAGGCAGGGAAGTTTTGAAACAAGCCAACTGTTATTTAATACAGATTTATCTCCACCTCTGTGAAGTGGCACAACATGGGCTGCTTTCCAGACTTTTGAGATGATACCTGCGTGAATACTAAGATTGAAAATATGAGTTAAGCAGTCAGTGATCAAGGGACCGGAGATTTTAATAAAAAATGGATCTCCTGTTGCTTTCTTGGCATTGATTGTTTTAAGAGCCTCAAAACTCTAAAAGAAGAAAAATGATTTATTACAAAGTGTAGGAGAGAGGTACTGTAAGGTATGAGGGCTCTACCTTCTTTGGTGGTCCTTAGTTAGTAGACCCTGAGCGTATTTGTTCAAAGAGGTAGCCAGCTGCAGCAAAATGCCCACTGAAAGCTGAACACATTTCCCTTTGACCAGAAAATAACATGTCTCTGTAAGTTAAGTGTGTGGGTAGTGAAGATGCATTCTTTTTCTTAGTAAAGTTCATTAATTTCCAAAAACTAGCTGGATCAGAACTTGCTTTGTTCGTACTCGGCCCAAGGGAGAAACTGGCTTCAGTTATGCTGGTTCTGAGAACAGAGGGCCCGCAGGAAGCGAAAGAGCACTTGAACCTTTCTCTCCATCTGCCCATTCGCTTGAGGATAGCAACCGTATGTTAGGCTCATGATCACACTCAGGCGAGAGAGGAACGCCTTCCATAAATGGGAGATGAACTGGGGTCCACAACCTGAAACAATATCTTCAGGGAGTCCAAATATTTAAACACCTTTTCAAATAATACACTGGCAGTTTCTTGCACACTTGGGAGCTTAAACAACGGGAAAAATGTACATGCCTTAGAAAAACCACCAACTACAATGAGATACAAGTATTACCACGGGAGTCCAGGAGGTCAGTGATGAAGTCCAAACCTAGGTGTGACCATGACTGACATGGATTGGGCAGTGGGAGCTGCTGTCCTAGGGTCAGGTGGCACAGGCTCTTTGAGATGGTATGGGTGGAATATCCGGCGACGAACCGTGTCACATTTCTACTTATGCCCGGCCATCAGTACTTCTGTGTCACAAGTGAGAGAGTTTAGTTGGCCCCTGGGTAGCCAGTGCCCAGTGAGGAGTGTACTATGTCTATTTCATGGGAGTGACGGTCTGAGGGAATGAATGTGGCATGGGTTGTGAGCCAGCTCTCTCCTGCATTTCCTCGTCCAGGGTCCGCTGGATGGCTCCCATGATCCTATCCACAGGAACAATATTCGTGGGGGCTTCCTCCTGGTCATTGGGAGCATGGATCTGGGAAAGTGCTTCAGCCTTGACATTGTGTGACCTGGTGAATAAGAGAGCCCACCTGCTTTGTCAGGGATTCAGATGCTTGGCCTCTCGCAGGTACGCAAGGTTCTTATAGTCTGTCAGGATTGTGAAAGGGAACTTGGCCCCCTCCAGCCTGTGGCACTACTCTTCTAAGGCCAGCTTGATTGCAAGTAGCTTGCCATTGCCGATGTCATAGTTTTGCACCAGGTAGTCATACTAATCACTAGGGGTCACAAAAGCCGCGTTCCTCTCATCTCCCTCTCGGATTCTGATCAAGTTGTACGCGCTCTGCAAATCCAGCTTTATGAAGCCCTCCATCTTTTTTGGCCACAAAGAAAAAACCTGAAGCAGCAGGGGACGTAGATGGGTGGATGTATCCTTGTTTTAAAGCTTCCTCGATGTACTCCTCAAAGGCCTTCTGTTCTGGAAGTGATAGTGTGTACACTTTACCTCGGGGCAATGGCTCACCAGGCAGCAGGTCAATTGCACAGTCCCATGGGCGGCGAGGAGGCAACTGTGAGGCTGTTACTGGGCAGAACATCCTGGAACTGGAGGTACTGCGGAGGGGTGGAGATACTGATTTTCTCTTGGGGACTTTCCACTGACGTAGTCTTGAGAGGTAGGTATTCGTGGGTCTTCTGGATCGGATGTTGAGGTAGCTCTGTCATGCAGTTCTGAAAACAGGTATTTCCCCATGGCAGTACTTCTCTCAGTTCTCCAGCATACCACTGGGGGGTGGTGCATTAACTAAGGTCTGCCCAGGATGAGTTCTGCCAGGGAGTCTTCCAACACTAAGAGTGAGTTGGCTCCTCTGTGGAAGAGCCCCACCTGCAGCTCGATGGGACCCACCATCTCCTTGATTGGACCCCCTCCTAGGAGTTTTCCCATAATAGACTGGACGACACAGGAGTTTGGATTGGGCGAGGTGGTGAGTCGGAGACAGCACTGCAGAGACCCCGAGATGAAGTTGCCCGCTGACCCTGAATTAATAAGAGCAGACACCTCAAACCTTTTCCTTTGCAGGTGAAGAATAACTACACTACTAAGAGAAGCAGTATTCAGCATAGTGGGATGAACCAGGTTCACTGCAGGTCGTTGGGGTCTCACCGGACAGTGGGCAATTACATGGCTAGGGGCCCCACAGTAGAGGCACAGGCCTTGGGTCCTACGCTGTCTCCGCTCAGCGGAAGTGAGCTTAACCACATCGAGCAGCATTACCTCCTCATACTCAGGTGGTCTTGAGATCCCGGCGGTGGCTCCAGTGTTCATCTCTTGCGGGCAGCTTTCTCTTCTGTGAGATACCCGGATAGCCAGCTGAATGAAATGCTCTAGTCATCGTAAGTGGGGAGGTAGAGGTGCAATCCTGGGTCTAATCCTTGTTGGAAGGTGGTGAGAAGGGTCGCCTCATTCCAATTACTAGCGGCCGCCAGGGTACGGAACTGGAGCGCACACTCAGTAATGAGTTTATTACCCCAGTGGATTTGATACAGCATCTGCTGCATGGTCGAATCTCCTTGGGGTAGACCGAACACCTCCTTGAAATGAGAAATGAAGTTTTCTAGGGACTCAGTGGTAAGCCCTTCTCAGTTCCAAACACCTTCCGCCCACTGTAGCTGCCTGTCTCGGAGGAGAGCTACAATTAATAAAACTTCTGTTTTATTCTGTATTGCGGTTTCAAATGAGGAAAAACAAGGCATCTCCGAGGGCAGTCTGCCGAAATGGCCTGCAACGTCAGCTGTTCTCCCCAGGCATGGATCAAATCCAACAATTCAATCGTAAATGATTTAGACCATCCATTTAATACAAAAGGCATTCAAAGAAAACAAGAAAAGAAAGAAAAGAAAACAACACGCCACAATTGATTTGAATGCCATATAGCCTACCTCGCTTCGCCTACCAAGGATGCAAACCTGCAAACCCTCCATGTAATTAGCCTCGGTAAATGGCAACTAGAATCCAAACAGGCACCAAACTGCAAGGAATAACAGAAAAATACACCCACATAAATGTCATGCTGAATGTGAACTGAAAGCAAACTGCACAACAAACTTAATTTCAAACTTACTTGCGCTGACGATAACCTGCTCTCGGCGAGGCCACCCCGGCATGGCAGACTGGCTCATGGTAAATTGGCAAGTGACAACATAAATGTTTTTTTATATATGTTTCGGGGCATGCGACACAACCCGGAACCTGAATAGTACATAACAGACTTTAATTGGCTCAGCGCCAGTGGCCACTTACAATATTATTTAAGAAATGTTTTGTTCATTGCAAGGATTGTTGATGGCTTTGACACAAATGCAGTACACAGTCAACCAGATTAACGAAACAGTTGAAAAAGATGTAAACAGAAAGACAATTTTAGGGCTTAAAGCACCACCTTGTTTCGTAGAGATACCAAAATTGACAAAATCCATAGAATTTCTCAGTACACAAGTGTGTTGAGTTCAAAAGTTATAGCGGTTTCAAAAAATGTCCATGCCCACATGATCTGAGTAAACTTGTGAGCTAATTAGCAAAAGGAAAAGTAAAATCTAAATTCTGACAAGTCCTTTTTTTGCAGCACGGTCCCATTTTTTTTCCAGGTCAGAATCATGGGGGGAGGGAGGAGAGAGTCTACCTCAGCATCTGTGTGTTGAGAGGCAGGAAATTATCCGGACAATAAGGGTCATTAATATTTTGAGCAAGTGAAAAAGTTTTGTACATAGAGTCATAATCTGCACGTGTGAAAAAGTTATGCAGCTGTACAGATATTTTGTGAATACTTAAGAGTTTTCTGCACAAAGGTATAATGTGCGCATGTGTAAAAAGTTTTTACTGCTGTAGAAAGACTTTGTGTTTCTGTGATTAAAATTCATGTGGGAATATTTTTCAACGGACAACAGACAAATTTCCTGTGTGCATACGCGACATTAAAGTGACAAGCGCACAAATTACGAATTACAAGCAATAATTTTGACCCAATTCTGACACCTGAGGCTGACTAGCCAATCAGCATGTTGCCCACTGACAATCCAATCAGAGGCAGACAAATTGTTCAATCAGGATGCAAAAGTTTCCAGTGAGTTCTGGAGTGGGACAGAAACCTTGACAGTGCCTTCTTGTCTTTTTGGTCTGCTAGCTGAAATAATAAAAATGTCTGTCAATTTTGAATTGAGACAGCTTCGCAAATCTGATACTGTTGATGGATAAGAATAGACTACTCAATTTTTTTTCCCAAAATGGTGAATTGCATTTTGCAGATTATATCTGCTACATCCTAATTGTATCCTTAATTGGTTCCCCTTGTTCCAGCAGTCCTGTGTCGGTTTTATGGTATTGTCTCCTTTAATTGATTTATTGTCTCGTTTTGCTCCCTGCCTCTCTCGTACCCTCATGTGTTCTCATTGCTCTCATGTCTAATTATTGTCATGTATACATAAGTTGCTTGTGCTCTGTCAATAGTTGTTGGATTGTTCTGCCTGTTAGGTGTATTCTAGCCTTGAGCCTTTATCTGAGCTTACTGTTTGCACTGATCTTTGGTAACTAACTAAAAATGTAACTGAAGTATTTTGAGCCTTTTATTAGGGACACCCTCTTCCTGCTCTCTTGCAGTCTCTACAGCAGGGACAGACCCCTGATTGGCGCAGCTCTGGTGATTCTGTGGACGTTCAGCTCTGCAGGTGCTGCAATCAGCTTGATTACCCAGCTTCTGACCCCTGGACAGTTCCTGACCATACCTCAGAATCGCCTCTTGAATCCTGTTGCTAATTGCCTGACTCAGACTGCCCCCCTTACAAAAGATCGCCTGTGTTCTCTTCAGTTCTTCATACCTTGTGTTACAGGTTCAATGAACACCACTGAGGCCTTTACAAAAGATCTGTGACTGGTTCTTTCTTGTGCTCTTCACAACAATATCTGTGCACACAAAAATTTTTCACACATCACAAAATATTTCTACAGCTACAAAACTTTTTTTTTTACATGTGAAATAATATCTGTGTGCACAAAACTTTTACACAAGCTCAAAATATTAATCACCCTTAATTGCCTCCACACAATGACATCGTCTGGGTCAGTTGCAGGTGTACCTGTGGATGTGTTCTAAGGCATACCTTCAAACTCACTGCTTCTTTACTTGACTCCATACATCACAGGAAAATCAAAAGAAATCAGCCAGGATCTCAGGACAAAAAAGGAAATAAAATTGTGGGCCTCCACAAGTCTGGTTCATGCTTGGGAGAAATTTCCAAATGCCTGAAGGTACAATGGTACGCATATAAACATCATAGGACCATGCAGCCATCATGCTGCACAGAAATGAGAAGCATTTTGTGTCCTAGAGATGAACATACTTTGGCGCAAAGAGTGCGGATCAATCCCAGAACAACAGCTAAGGACCTTGTAAAGATGTTGTAGGAAACAGGTACTAAAGTATCTATATTCGCTGTAAAACCAGTCCGATATCAATAACTGGAAAGGCAGCTCAGCAAGTAAGAAACCACTGCTCCAAAACTGCTGTAAAAAACCAGAATACAGTTTACAACTCCACATGGGGAAAAAGATCTTACTTTTTACAGAAATACCCTAATGTCTGATGTGACAAAAAATTGAACTGTTTGGCCATAATGATCATTGTTATGTTTGGTAGGAACAGGAAATGCTTGCAAGCTGAAAAACACCATTCCAACCTCAAAACACAGGGGTGGCAACGTCATGTTGTGCGGTGCTCTGCTGCCGGAGGGACTGATGCATTTCACAAAATAGGTGGCTGAACAAAAATTGTGTGTATACATACAGTACTGTGCAAAAGTCTTAGGCACCCTGCACTTTTTAAAATTTAAATCTGTATTATATGTTTACTTTTTGATTCCATATCAGAGTTCCTGAAGATAAAATGTAAATTTGAGCTGCCAGGTTAGCTCACCCGGTTAAGGCGCCGCATTTGCGGAGCAGTATTGACCACTACGGCACGGGTTCGATCCCCGGTCATACCAACCAGCAGTGGTCGGCAGCTTTTTCAGAACAGCGCACAATTGGCTGAAGCGCTGTGCGGATGCAAATTGGGAAGGGACTGCTGGGAAGGGAAATTAAAATGATCGCCTTGTTCGTTGCTCAAGCGCCTCCTGTTGGCCAGCTGGGCACTCGTCAGTTAGATTCTAAGCTTGCTCCTGGTGGGGTATCCTCCGCCCTCATTCTGAACTTGCGATAGTTTCAACCAATGAGTGTGAAGATGCAGGGGCTGACAGGCGCGTGCTTCGGAGGAGAGCCGCAAACTGTCTCTCTCTCCTGAGCTGGCGATAGGGGGTTGCATACGAGCAAGGCTTGTATAGAGTTGTCAGATTGGGCATTCCAAATTCGGGTGGGATTGGAGATGCCAAATTAAAAAAAAAATAAAAATGTAAATTTGAAATTCCAAAGGCTAATTTAAAGAAAAGTTTCATAAATAAATGTTTGTATTCCATTAAAAACAGTCAATACAAATATTATAGTTTTGACAGAGCCTTGATGTCAACATCATCATGGCTGTTTGTAATTTCTCGGAGGGATAGACGCCAGTGAGACAGTCTGAAGAAGAATGGTGGCAAGTTTTCCACTCTTCTTAGAACAAGCAAATGCCAATCATCTTATAAAACTATAGTGCAACAGGACAGTCTCCCAAAGTTTTTGACAAAGGGTAGTTGCACCAAATATTGACTTGATTTGGGTTTAACCAGGTTACAGCTCTGTACAGTACATTTCTCATTTATTTCTTTTTACAACCTTTTAAAACCTTTTGTATTTCTACAACCTTCTTATTTCATCATTTTTGCAAGCATATTTGCCCAACAAATTGCTTTAAATGTGCCTAAGACTTTTGCACGGTACTGTATTGAATAACATGTGAATACATCAGCCAGGAAATTAAAGTTTGTTTGCATATGGGTCTTCCTAATGGACAATGACCCCAAGCATACTTCCAAAGCTTAGGCATAAAGGCTTAAGCACAGCAAAGGAATTGGAGTGGCCATCGCAAAACTCTCATCTCAGTCCAACAGAAAATTTGTGTGCAGAACTGAAAAAGTGTGTGTGAGCAAGGAGGTCAACAAACCTGACTCAGTTATGCCAGTTCAGTGGAGAGGAATGAGCCGGAATTCCAGCGACTTATTGTGAAGAGCTTGTGGACGGCTCCTCGGAAGTTTGACCCAAGTTAAATAATTTAATAGCAATGCTACTAAATACTGAGTGAATGTAGACTTCTGACCCTCAGGGAATGTGATGAGAGTAATAAAAGCTGAAATTAATCATTCTCTCAAATATTATTCTGACATTTCATATTCTTAAAATAAAGTCGTGATCCTGACAGGCCTTAGACAAGGAATGATAACTCGGATTAAATGTCAGGAATTGTGAAAAACTGAGTTTAAATGTATTTGGTGAAGGTAAATGAAGACCACAATGGAAAAATGATCAGAGTCACATTTTCACGTTGTGGAGAAATGATGAATTAAAAATTCAAAATGATCTTAGAAACAAAGCACTGAAAAAAATATGCAAAAAATATAATAATAATTTATATTATAAGAAATAATATATGTAAACATCCCACTTCAACTGCATGCACAATTTTAGAGTTCCTGGTTTGCCTACATTGCATGTGTTTTAACTGAAGGCAGATTTCAAAATATCTGGAGTAAACCTTCACAGGGAGAAAACTGAAACTCCACAAAAAAAGGCCCCAGGCCAGATTCGACCCCAAAGCCTTCTTGCTGTGAGGGGACAGCGCTACTCATGACACCTACTTGTCACCCAGGTTGCAGAATTTTTCTGTATTATTTCCATGACAGTGCACTATTCTGATTGCACCAACAGCTCTTACAAGACGATTCTTTTTGCTGAGGCTTCCCAGTTTGCAGTCGCCATGAATAATCACATACCCTCCCAAGGGCAACTGAATCCTAGGGCTGGAACAGAAATTTAAGCCCTGAGCAGACATTTATCTTTTTACTTTTAAATGGTTTATATTATACTGTGGATGGTCTGAGATTTATCAAATAATTCATGCTAATTTCATACATCCATGATAAAGTTAGTTTGCTAATACAAATTTCACACTTCAGTGGTTTTTTTTTCCCTGGGAGAAAGACATTTACAAAGCACGCTCCTCAATGTTCATCAATATTGGACCATAATTTAGCCAGCAGCCATAGCACTACACAATCTGCTCTAGTTGAGTGGCTGTTGCTAAGCAGGTGTAGGCTTGGTTAGTATTTGGATGGGAGACCACCAGGGAAAATAAAGAGGTGTTGAGGGGCCAGTACTGAAAGAACTGCGGTCATTTGGATGAAACATTACACCAAGGTCTTGACTTACTCTGGTCATTAAAGATCTTATGACACTCTTTGACAAGAGTATGGGGTTCCCTAGTCATGGCTAAATTCACAACCTGGCTCTTTCAATCTGCCACCTGATCATCCCCTAATCAAATTGGCTGTGCAACTTTGCCTCTCCCTCTCCACCTCAACCCCCAGGGCTCCCTTGAAAAAGAGATCTCTGGGGCTCCCCAATGGCTCATCGGTCTAAGCGCACGCACCATAAAGGCTGTGTCCTTCTCGCGGCGACCCGGGTTCGATTCCGGCTCGGGTCATTTGCTGCATGTCTTCCCCATTCTTCTCCCCAACCTTCCTGTCTATCTCCACCATAAATAACTGTCAAATAAAGGAAAAAAATCCCCAAAAAGAAAAAGAGATTCCAATCTCAACAGGACTTCCCAGGTTAAATAAAGGGTAATTCACTTAGAAATAATGCAGGTTATCAATGTTGTCAATAAAGTCATAATGCCACAGTGCTATGTCCAAACAATGCAGAATACTCTAGACGGGAACTGAGACATAGGCTGAAGTGTTCTGATAGATCTGTACCCAGGAAATAATACAAAACACTTTTCCAAGCAATAAGTCCTTTGGGAGGAGGGAAAGAATGAAGAATGACATAAAGAATGGCACAGCAAAACAGAACTTTAAACAGGAGCGACTCCATGACTGCATTCAAACCATCTTTATAACTCCTCAGAAAACACCTGGAAGCATTTAAATGGCAGTCTTGATAAGTGCTGTTTGAATCCCCAAAAGTCTAAGGAAAAGTGCTTCAATGCTTCCTCATTTCTCTTCTAGCATAGGGTACATGGACCATCCTTCATGAAAAGTAGGAAATAATGCCGCGCCACAGTTCCTCGTGGAAACACTATTTAAAGCAACACACTAACCATACGACCACTCACGAAAACAAACAAACATGATCGGCAGGGGATGCACAGTTATGTCTCCAAGTGTGAGTGCAACCAAATTCTTTTTGCACCAAGGTAGTCAATTTATAAGAGCTTATTAATTCCTCTTTACATCTATCCTTAACCTCATGATGTTTTCCATCGTGGTTCATAAAAACTGGTCAGGAATTAGACTATAGGACTTACTTTTTTGGAGTGGTCGACCACACCTCATGTCTGAGCAAAGGCTAGGGTCAGTAGGTGCTACAATAGGTTGTGCAGTGAGGCCCAAGTGAGCAAGATCACAGAACAACTAGGAGGCAGCCTCAAATAGTAGAATTAAGTCTCTGATACGCAGGAGAAGTGGGGAAATGTTGCGTGTCCAGGTCTGGGTCCCTCTGATGGCCACTCTGATGTATGACACATAAATGATTGAATGCTGGATAACCACTGGCAAAATTTTATGAATACTTAATCAGAAAGAATTAGGTGATCTAATGCTGTTCAGCGTAGCAGTAGTTATTTACTGAGCAAATGAAGACCACAAAGGAAAAACGATCAGAGTCCGAATTATGCATTTTTGTATATTTTATATATTATATATTATTCTAATATTTTTTATATATTTTTGCATATTTTTTCAGTGCTTTGTTTCTAGGATCGTTTTGAATTTTTTAATTCATTATTTCTACACAACATGAAAATGTGACTGATCATTTTTCCATTGTGGTCTCTTATTTTCACATAATGCATAACTAATATGAGGCAAAGGTCAAAAACAGCGCTTGAAGCCTTGTGTTAAGTATTGATTATTTCATGTTCATTAAGTCTAAACAGATTTGCAAAATTGGTGTCATCATCGCATGACAGCAGAGGCCATTAATGCAAATCGGTATCTATACATTCTCCCCACATCATCCTTTAAATATAAGACATCTCACGCCTTGAATATCACACAGCCATTCGTGCTCCCTATAGTTGCCAGTATATTCCATGCACTATTCATAAGACAGTAGGGGGTCTGTGCTAGAAACATGATAGCACTTGCTTAATATATTCCATGTTTATTCACAGTGCCAAGCACAGGGACTGGGCAGAGCCCATATCACAACCCTGGTTGACGGAAGGGTGGTGTGCCTGCATGTGTGTGTGTGTGTGTCTGTGTGTGTGCGTTTGTGTGTTGGGGTGGACGTAAGATGACATACATTCATACAGCGCACACATGTATGATGCAACGAGAAAGCCAGTTCTCCCCGCCGGCTTCGGGTGGCATCTTACATTCACGATTTGAACTCATTCCTTATTCCCTTTACAAGTCAGTGGTCTCTCTCTCTCTCTTTCTCTCAGACACACACACACACACACACAAAGATAGGAAAATTGTGATATTGAAAAATCAGTTATAATGAAACACATTTTATTGGACCACTTTGAGTATTGGCAGTCGTTAATCTTCGAGAGTACAAGGCACAGTTATAATTTAGTTGCACCTTTTTTTTTTGTGATCCACATTATATTGATTTTCAAAAAAGGGGGGATATGGGCTGGCAAACAGTTACAAATAAGATAGCGATTCTAAACATCTACATGCTTACTATACCATTCCAGGGTATATTAAAGCAGCGAGGCATCATATATTCGTATACAGATACTTACATAACACATAACACATACAAAATGTAACTACAAATAGTACAAATATACATGTGGCCGTATTCAAAAAAAAAAAAAAACCAGAAAGAATAAAACACCCAAAACAGCAAAGCAATTCATCCTACAGGAGACTGTCGAAGATCATGGATCTTACACAGAAGAAACTCCCACATTCTCAAAGTAGGCAATTTAGCCTTGTTAAATCTGGCAGTACTGTATTCCATATTCACGATGTCATCCAAATAGCTTATCCAGAAGTTTTGAGGTAATATCTCAGGACAAATCCATAGTTGTAAAATTTTCTTGAACTTTTGATCGTTCTTTTTCACTCCTCTATTCTGGGCCAGAGAATCAATGGTGAAACAGACTTTGATGGAATTTCCTTCCTATAGGCGAACCATTCAGTTTGTTTTTTTTCTCTCTTTTAGGACAGTAAGTATTGCATAAATGTATGATAAATGCTTGCCTGGATGGAGCAGTGTGTTTCAGTGAAGCTTAAAGACCCAGCAGAGCAGTGCAGGCTCGAGGCCTCTTCTCTACACCTGATACCTCAGCAGGGGATTAAACTAGACTGCACTATTAGACTGGATATGTTATTCTTTAGGAACTGCCGCTACTTTCACTGTTGCAGCCAGCTTGTCGTATTGCCTGAGTGCAACAAATAGAAACACTCATGAATGCACACAGCGCATATTAAAGTGATGGGTATACAGATCTTCGCCTGCAGAAGTAAGATGTTGCCAAGCAGATGCGGAACTCAAAGAGCAGCGGAATGCCTGCATGTCGTTGAAATGTGGTGGGTATGTCTACACATTATAACTGACACTCAGATTCAGGTACATCTCAATTTCCCCAATACAGTCAGCTGCATACGTTAACTCAAGTATTGAATAATAAATGGAAGGCACAAAATCAAATGCTCGCTGTTTTAAATTGTACGCTTTGAATGATTTGGTAGTCTTCCCTCGAGGAAAATTATCTGCGGTTGCCTTCTTGTGAACTTGTGTGCGTGCATCATATGTGAACTGTGTTCATAATTTATGTATGATGTAAAATATGTTTCCTTAAATGCATGGCAACTAGTAAAAAATCCAACCCAGATATTTCTGTGGTGTTCCTAAGTATGCAGCAATAATTATAACGATATCATGAAACATCTTGGGCGCTACATATTATTCATGTTAGCGCAATCACTTGCACTGTATTTATAGGAACCATATAAAACTTGTTTTGTCCATTCCTGGTGCATAGATGACAAACCCCATGTTTTTATGTGACCCTTTGACCTTTCCTGTCGCGGTACCATTCACTTTGAACTTCACATTTATAAATATAATAACTGATAGAATTTGGATGGGAGTTATGTCACACTTCTCGTGATTGTTTCTGGTGCATAGATAAGGGCCGTTATCGATGTGGGTCACCCTAAAACTTTTGCAGAAGTGCCAACACCAGACCGAACTTTAGATCCTTAACAACAGCAATAACTCAAACAGCTTCAATGGAAATTATGCCAAACCTGCGTTCAACAGTCCTGGTGCAGGGAGGAGGATGTGACTGATTGTGGTGGTTCTGTAATGTACTGCCACCACAGGGCCAAATTAACATTTCAAAATGGAATAACTCAAACAGGATCATGTCAAACCTTCTGTGACTGTTCCTGTCGTGCAGAGATGATGTAAGTGACCCCATGACCTTTCCTTTGGCACGTTACTTTTTGAAAAATGCAATAACTCGAACGTTGTTCATGGGAATGCCATCAAATCTGCTGCCACCATACCTGGTGCACTGCAGGGGAGCCTTATTGATTTTTACGGCTCTCTTACCTTTGCTACAGCACCATTATTTGGCGAAACTACATTTCCAAACGTAGTAAAACAAACTGTTCAGAGGGGAATTGGATTAACTTTGTTGTGAACGTCTTAGCGCACAAAAGAGCCATCCTGTTGTGCTTGTGACTGCTCCCATAGTACCAACTTTAGGCCAAACTTCACGTTTTCATAAAAACAATGAGTCAAACAGTTCTTATCGGAATCGGGTAAAATTTGCTGTGAATACTCCCGGAGCCGAAAATTGTTCCCCTGTTGATTTTATGAACCTAATACTGTTTTCTGAATCACCATTTGGCCAAACTATAAATTTTGCCCAAGATGAAAATTTTATTGTTTCACACATATACCCTGCTATCAGGGATATACCCACCGACAGCATTTGTGTATTTATAGTAAGAAAGGGATGATTTACTGAAAGGGGAGAGTGGCAAATGAACATGCTACAAAAACAATAATTGGCTGACCACCAGTCAACAAAATACATTGAAACAGTTCCTATTTGAACACTCATCACATGGCCACGCATCCAATTCATTTCCCCAAACAAATTGGAACAGAAAAGATGCAAGACTGAGCAATGATTTTCCATTTACACAGTTTGAAGTAGTTGAATGGTGTCTCATTTCATGGAAAAATCACAATTGGGCCCTTTAAAAAAAAAAAAAAAAAAAAACAGTCTACTATGTCTTCAAGAATAGCTCATTTGAGATTGTTCCAGTTAAATATGCAGGATGGTGACAGGGGTACTGCTTTGTGTTCTGAATGTTAAAAATTAAATTAGGTCTAAATGCAGTAAAAATCCCTAATGATGACTGATTGAATAAGAAAAGGTGTCAAATAGCAGGGAATACGTAATGAGGGATTAAATACGCAGTAATCAGGAATCTTGTATCTTGTCAGGCTCAAATCCATTTCACAACTGTGTTTCCAGTCGATAAAGTCATCTTGTCATTATATTTTTTCCTGGCCAGCAAGGACAGGGTATGTATTCTAAAAATAGACAGAAGTGTAATAGTGCAAAAATTGGTGCAGGCAAAAAAAAAAAAAAAAAAAACCTCAAAATAAAGATGAAAAAGACCGTGACAGAAATAACTTTTGTGCTAGACTCTTAGATACACCGGAGTTATGAAACAAAACTGTCATTCTGAGGCATGTCCAATCCTACAGATCATTACTGGAGGTGTTAAATCACAGGCGTTCACTTCATTTCACCTGCTGTATGTAGTGTTTACTGCAGGCGGACCAGATGACAGGTGTGACTCCAGAGTCTGTCAGTCAGTAGTCAACAGCTGTATGTAATGTTGATAATTGATGGAAATGTGAAAAGTAATAATGAATGTCCATTTGACAACTGAATTAAACAAATAACATTCCAATATTGGCATAAAATGTTTTTCATTATGAATTTGGGGGGGGAATAAATAAATAATTGGAACAATTGTTGTCGCAGAATGAAGATGAAATGATAGCACATCAAAGTAAGTAATTGCGGGTTGGCCGTAAAACTGTAATTAAGTAAAAGCATAACCATGATGATATTTTAATTTGAATTCAAATTAGAAATCCAATTACCACCAAGCTGCTGAACCAGATTATTTATTCCTGCTGGTTTAATGAAAGAACCAACCAGAGAGCAGCGCTGTTTGAGTAAAATCAAACGGTCTGATAAGCTTTAATTATGATGAAATGGTGTGATGCAGGGCATTAATTCACCCTGTGCTACAAGTCTCTTGATAGAAATACTGAGCCACCTGTGAGATGTCCTCCCATCCAGAGGGGGCACACTAACGAATTGAGAAGACTTCATGAGTCCACTCGCTAATGCTTCATATTCTGTGGGATATTCATTGTAGTATATAAAGACCTGGCGGCGGTTTCCGTTAGCGAACTTTCTAGATTTTAACTGGAGCTTTGCAGTGGAGCATAGATGGAAATTCATAATATTACCTAGGTTTGACTATAGAGATTTTTTTCTTGACACAAAAGCAATCACTAAGGCCCTAAATGGGAATAGATGATAACAAATAACAATTTCCTCAGTGCAAAACATGAAATCTAAAATTAAAAATAAAAAAATACTCAGAAAAATTGTTCATATATAGTGGAAAAAATAGATTCATTTGCCACAGTGAAGTCAATGTTTTGAATAGTCTTCTATGGGATATTTTCTTTTCGGCACCAATTGCCGATTAAGCCGAAATAAGTCGAGCGATGAAATTTTCGAGCTTCAGGAGGAATGTCAATCCCTGGTCATCTAAGAATAACAGTACTGAGATGAGACAGTGCATGTGATTATGATAAGGCGGCTCTGCAATCAATAGCCAGAGACTCAGCAGTTCTCCAGCTGGGTAAAGGGATATATGGATATTGAGAGAATAAGGTCTGTATTAATATGAACTATAAATTGTGACCATGAGCTCGGAGCCTTGGCAGCACTCAAGTAGTGTAATTCAGCACTAAAAAAGTATGCGCACGCTAAAATTTAAAGATTTAATTATAAATGTATGGCAGATGCAAATGAACAGATCAAAATTAAATGACAAAAAAATAATGGGCTCATACAAGGGAAGACAATGAATACTAAGCATGCATACTTGCATAGATGCAAATAAAGAGCCTGGATGCTGCCAGTCTCTCGACGTATTGAAGGTATTTATGCAAATTTAAACCCACAAACTTATCAAATATCCATGGGTGTCTTCAAGCTAGTGCCCTTTGCCATTTTCGAGCAAAGGAATGAATTTTAAAATGCCCAATATGCACATTCTGACAGTAAATAAAGCCAAAGGAATACAGGTCGCTGTATATCTGAGGAAATATGTGATTTTAGAGAGCTAGGATGTTACAGCTTGACAGGAAAGGCAAAAATAAGTATTTGGAAATTGACGGTTCTGGGGAAAGAGTTCGTGATGGGAATATTCCTCTAAAATGAATCATAACTAAATAATTTGATACAGAAGTAGACGAGAATTAAAATATGAAAGCAGGTGAGACACTGGAGGAAACAGTTCTTCTTTGTTCAAAATAGAGAATACAAAATGCTAAATAAATACTGTTATGGCACAAAACCAAAAGTTTTCTTATCATGCACTCAGCATTATTTTTATTGTCAATAACTGAGAGTTAAAACTAGAGATTACTTTTAGCATATCACAGATTACTTTCCATCGTTATTTCAGATGAGCAATACGTAGTACGCTGTTTAAATCAAAAAAGCAAATGTGTGAATGCAGGCATCAATGTAAATATTGGATTTGAAAATATTGACTTGGGCAGCAAAATTAACTGCATGGATAAAAGCACAGCAAACTGCTCCCTGATGGCAACAAAAACAAAATTAAACAAAATCATAAGCAAGTTCTAGATTGCAATATGGTATCGACTGCGCAAAATATATAATCCTGGCACTTTCCCAACAGCGAGGAATCCAGTCCAGGGCTCTAATACTTAGAAAATAAATGTCTTTTCCCTAAAATAAATCAATAATGCACAATCCTGTGTTACTGTGGGCCCCAATGATTAACTGTGTGCTCTTTGCTTCGGGACTCGCACACTACTAGTGACTATGTTTTGTAAATTTGGCTCACAGAATCACACTTAGTTTGAAAAATGAATCTGTCATAAAATATTTGTGTTGTGATGCCTGTGGTATTTTCCTGTTTGTACTCTTAAGATCAATGATTTCAGCCCAAGCATACTCAGAAGTATGGTTATATATCATAGGAAAGGTCTGCACGCGTAACCCATGAGTGCAGAAAAATGACCCCTCTCAAAATGAGAGGGGCTTTGTGGATAACATTTGGAACAAGACTAAAAAGAGAACAACACTCTTACATTGCTTCGCATGTAACTCAATAAAGGTGGAAGAAGAGTACCTTATTTTCATGACAATTTGCTTGGCAAGTTACATCTTCATATACTAATGGTGAATCTTTTCTAATCTCCTTTGCATTTTTTCTGCTTTATTTGGCAATAATATCATTGTATCATGATATAAAGACATAATATGATGTTTTAGGTCTAAAAATAAGACAAAATCACTTGAGACTATTATAAACTTATTTGAAGCTAAAATTTCAGCTAAAGCCAGCCAAGGCAGCTCAAGTAAAGCTGGCTGACCATTTGCATTTGACAGCTGAGAACCTTAAAGTCAGCTGATCCACCAGTTTGACCCCCGTCGTAAACTACCTGCATAACCAGATTTAACAAATTTTACCAGCAATGATGAACCCCGGCCACGTTCTCACTATCTAGATAAGAAGCTTCGCGTAGTTCTGTCAAGGCCATGACAGTCAAACACTCGAGCTGTGTCAGCTGACTGCTTACTGATTGATACTAGCCAATCCTTCTACTCCCATAACATGCAGTCTTTTATTAAAACGTCTTCCTTTTAAAGACATAGCTGCTTCCGCAGGCTGAATGCTGTATAGACCCTCTTCCCCTGTATGTGTTTTGCTTCTAAATCCCTCCACCACCCCAACTCATCCCTTATCTGTTTACTACCATCTATACGCAGCGCTATTAAAAATACACAGTTGAGATATCTTATTCATGGCTGCCATGAGCGGGGTCGGTCAGCGACAGTGCTGTTTCTTGCTCTCGGACACACAGCCAACTAATTGTTGACCAGTGACTGTGCGTCGTACGCCCTGCCACTTTCTTGAAGCTGTAGCATTTTTCGTTTTTTTTTTTTTTTTTTTGTGGGCTTTATATAAGTTATTGACCACACCCAAAAGAACAAGTCAAGCGTCACTGTACACATCACAAACAACTCAATGTTTAGTTTTACAGAAGTGCTTGGCGAGTCCACATGGCATGTGTTGGGATTACAATACCACGCGCTTTTCTTTATTTTACTTATATTTATTTGGAAAAACAATAAAAACCAATTTGATTCGTCAATTTGGACAAATACAGGACATACTTCATGCGAGCATTTTTACTTGCACCAGTCAAAACTTGAGACATACCCACATTTTTCTTAAGATACATGTTAAATAAAGAAATAAGCACTCTTTATTTTGCAAAAAAAAAGGATCTAATTCTTAAATCCATCAAACTAAGCAGCATTGGTTGTCATTTTTGCAGAGGATACTCTATTTTTTTTTTTTTTTTTTTTTAAAGGGCAGAAATATGGTTATAATGAGTTTGCAGCTGCACGGCACTTGTGGTACACTTTTTATCGACGTTTTTGCCCAAAAAGTCCCAAAACAGCTTGACTTCAATTTAGCTGTTTGAAAATGGAAGGAGCTTGTTGGTCTGTTTACTTTGCAAAATATGGCTTCTTTGAGAATTCCAAAATTTCAGAAAGTACTCAAACAAGTAACTTATTCATTAAACTTCTGACTGTTTGCCTCTTATAAGATTCCATGTGAAATTAAATGGAGAAGTTAAGCCATTTAAATTTCCCTAAAAACTGTGAGTGAGCGCTGTGGCATTAGCGAGGACTGTCCAAACTTTTGACTGATACTGTATGAAGGGCAGCATGGTGGGGCAGTGGATTGCACTGTCAACTCACAGCGAGGCGTTCCAGAGTTCAAATCAACCTGACCCTTTCTGTGTGGTTTGTACACACTCCCCGAGTATGTGTGGGTTTCCTGTTGGTACTCCCAAGTCCTTCCACTGTCAAGGCATGTCATCAGTCCTGCATGACATAAAAATGACAAATATGCACTGCTGCTGGATCTGCTGTTCTGTGTATCCCCAGTAAGGCATTTGGCAGCTACTCAAACCCCATGTGGAGATGGTGGGACAGCATACAGAACAGAGCAAAACCACCAAATTTAGAATGGCTAACAACCCCTGTTGCGTGATATCTCACGTCCTCTTGCGATATAATGGTGCAGAGAAAGGAGATATTCACTCCATTACAGAGTTGAGAGAATCAGGGACCAAGCAAAGAAAAGGTTTCTTTTTTTGCTTTTTTAATTTATCAAGGCTGCCCAATCCTGTTCCTGGAGATTAACCAGCCTGTAGGTTTTGACTCGAAACCTAAAAAAGCACGACCGCGTTCAACCCTGAGAGCTTGTTCAGCTGCTAGTTAGTAGAATCGTGTGTGCCACATTAGGATCAAACTGAAAATGCACAGAACCTTAGATATCCAGGAACAGGATTGAACAGTCTTAATATACAATCTGAATTCTGAAAAAGTTAGCACGCTGCAAAAATACAATCAAGAATACGTGATTTGAAAAGTCCATTCACCTAACATTATATTGAAAACACTGTAACTACGATCTTAGAATTGGCCCTAGTCTTAGCTGTAAGTTTTTCGGCCAGAAAGAGTTGTTTGTTATGAGTAGTGAAGTGCCCCTGTAGAGGGGTGTTAGCGGGCGCTGATGACCACCTTCGCTCGTTACCGTGGTGGAGGTGACGAGGAGAAAGACCAGCAGAGGCAGAGGCAGCTGGGATATTTATGGCGGCAGCACTGAAGGGACGCCGTAATGGCAGTTGGAGTGCCGGCGTCGAGCCAAAGAACCGGGGGGGGCGGGGGACTCTAAATCACGACTCTGATCACCCAACTAAAGAATCCCTGAGCAAAACAAACAGCGCACTCTTCTCTGCTTTAAGGGATAGCCAACTTCCTCAGATCACATTAGAGCTGCACACTGAAGAGAAAGCAGGGAACACGTCATTTTACAAGACTTCAGCGATTATGAATATCAGCCTTGGCAGAAACTTTTTTTACTTTTCACGGTGACAGCAAATGCCCAGCCATGTCGAACACAGTGCTCAGGGATTTTGTTAATATTTGGTTTGGAGCTTGGCCCTTCCTGGACAGAATCCAGCACATTCAATTACTCAAAGCACAGTTGCTGCTACAAATAATTTCAGCAGTGGCTCGAATACCGCCTGCGCGATTGCAGCGGGAATCTTAGCATCCATCGCCACAGGCTCCTGCACACTGCACTGTCATTTGCTTTACAGAGTCTACCCTGAGCCCAAGTCATCTATCAGTCTGATTTACACAGCACTTCATCTGAATGACTGTCTACAGCACCAATCTGATCATTTACTGTCCAACCAACTGATCTGACTGGCTGTCCAAAGCACCAATTTGTCTGACTGATTGTCCAAGCCAAAGATCTGAGAGTCTGCCGGTAATTCTTCTTTGGCTGATTTCTTGTCAGTCACATCAGACTATTGCAGGCCCTGATTAGTTGATTATAATTATTCAGGTGTTTTATTTTTTTTGAAGCACGCAAATCAGTAATTAAAGCATAATCAATGACATGTCACCACTACTCCAACTTAGAAACATTTAAATAGCATTGCATGCATTTACATGATTAAAATGATTTCAATTTATATTTAATTAGCGGTTATACCAGACATCATATATATACAGCGCCCTCCATAATTATTGGCACCCCTGGTTAAGATGTGTTCTTTAGCTTCTAATAAATTCAGTTTTTTTCTAAATAATATAGGACCACAATGAAAAAAAGAGGAAAATCCAACCTTTAATTTAAGTGCATTTATTCAGTGGGAAAAAATCCCACATTAAGAAATAATTCTTTTACATCAAATCATGTGTGCCACAATTATTAGCACCCCTGATCTTAATACTTTGTACAACCCCCTTTTGCCAACAAAACAGCAACTAATCTTCTCCTATAATGTTTTACAAGATGGGAGAATACAGAAAGAGGGATCTTCGACCATTCGTCTTTGCACAATCTCTCTAAATCATCCAGCGACCTGGGTCCTCTCTTCTGCACTCTCCTCTTCAGCTCACTCCACAGGTTTTCAATGGGGTTGAGGTCTGGGGACTGAGATGGCCATGGGAGGAGCTTGATTCTGTGTCTGGTGAACCATTTCTGTGTAGATTTGGCCACATGTTTAGGGTCCTTATCTTGCTGAAAGACCCAGAGACGACCCATCTTCAGCTTTCGGGCAGAGGCCACCAGATTTTGATTTAAAATGTCCTGGTATTTCAAAGCGTTCATGATGCCATGCACCCTAACAAGGTTCCCAGGGCCTCTGGAAGAGAAACAGGCCCACAGCATCACCGATCCCCCATACTTCACAGTGGGCATGAGGTGCTTTTCTGCATACTCATCTTTTGTGTTCCGCCAGACCCACTTAGAATGTTTGTTGCCAAAAAGCTCTATCTTGGTCTCATCTGACCAAAGCACACGGTCCCAGTTGAAGTCCCAGTACCGCTTAGCGAACTCCAGACATTTGCGTTTATGATTGTGAGTGAGAAAAGGTTTTTTCCGTGCATGTCTCCCAAACAGCTTGTTGGCATGTTGGTGGTTGTTTTGGAGACTTTGTGACCCCAAGATGCTACCATTTGTTGCAATTCTTTAACAGTGAGCTTTGGAGAACTTTTTATTTCTCTTACCATCCTCCTCACTGTGCGTGGTGGCAAAATAACCTTGCGTCCTCGTCCAGGCTTGTTTTACACTGTTCCAGTTGTTTTAAACTTCTTAATGATTCCTCTGACAGTAGATATGGGCAGGTGCAGGTGAGTGGCTATTTTCTTGTAGCCGTTGCCTGACTTGTGAAGGTCGACACACATCTGCCTTACTTGAATGGTGTGTTCCTTTGTCTTTCCCATGTTGAAGAGTGGATAAGAGAAATGGCCTCTGTGTCACGTCATATTTATACCCCAGGGAAACAGGAAGTGATGAATTACTAATTAAATGTTCCTAGATACTCTGATCAACTTTGTAAACTACTGTAGAAATGACAGAAATACTTCAATTACATTTATTTCCTAGGAATTGTTAGGGGTGCCAATAATTGTGGAACAGGTGATTTTATGAAAAATAATTATTTCTTAGTCAGGGATTTTTTTTCCCCTTAAAATTCACTTGAGTTGAAGGTTACATTTTTCTACAGTTTTCAGTGTGAGAGTATGCTTCTGCAATAAAAATTGAATTTATTTTTAGGCTTTTAACACATCTTAACCAGGGGTGCCAATCATTATGGACAGCGCTGTATATATGTATATATATATATATATATATATATATATATATATATATATATATATGGTGTGCGGTATAAATGCTAATGAAATATATAATTAAATAGGAAGTCTACATACAATATATTAATCTACAGTATTTCTCTGTTTTAAAATAAAAAAGGCCCAGAATGTCCGTCGGCTGAATTCCTCCAGGCAAGCTAAACTTGTTTTCCCTCCATGCCATCAGGTAAAAATAACTTAATTCCAGCTTTCTTTTCTATACTCTAGTCTTTCTTTTCTCCATCTATTTCATGTGAATTGTACCGTCCCCCATCTCCAGGACACTTGTGTAGATGGGAAAACCATCAAAGGGCGATACAGGGCTATATATTGGAGAGGTCCAGCCACTGCGGTCTCTGATTTCGTTTTATGCCCCAAGGTGTACTCATTATGTGTAATGTGTATATTACAGTTTTATTACAGAGAGACATGCTAAATTTCCAGATCATGAGCCATTTTAAAACTGCTCAGCAGTAGTAGTCAGCACATGAAATGCCATTAATAGTTCTAGAGTTGAAAATATATTTTTGCAGCAACCCCTGTGGAGTGTGTTCTTGTCTTCCTGCCATCCAGGGGAGGACTGAGCACATTGAGTTTTATTAATAAAAAAATTTGTGAGGATTTCAAAACTAAATATTGCTCCAGTCAAAATAGGAAAAGTGGTGTAAAGTTAAAAATGTCCAAATCTAAAAACCGTGGGGAAGCTACACTGCAAGCAATTTTTATATGATTATTCAGGATTAATTAGGATTTGTATTAGCATCATCCTTCAATTTTGTGTTTTTTAATGTCAAGTTTGTTTTTATAAATCTGAAACGCGCAAAGAATTAGGCAAACGCATCATTTCTGTGCCTACAAACAGTTCATAAATGAAACCAATTGTTGTTACACCGGGAAGAAGATGTCCACTCCATTCCATTTGTGAGTGAGAGAATTAAGGTCCTGCAAAAATATGTTTTTTTCTAAAAAACTGATAATGACCAAGACTGCCCAATCCTGTTCCTGGAGACCTAACATCCTGTATGTTTTCACTCCAACCATAACAAAGCACTTCCTCATCTCGCTCCAAGAGCTTGTTCTGCGGCTAATTAGCAGAATCAAATGTGTCATATTTGGGTCAAAATGAAAACCTTCAGGATTTTGTGGAACAGGAACAGGATTGGACAGCCCTGATAGGGATTACATTCTATTCTTGAGACAGATGGAAAGGCCAGGAAAAAGAAGATAAAAGATGCATCGGCTGGGCACTGCTGGTGTCATGTAGACAGCGGCCCTGATGACCGTGATTAGGTATCTCAGACTGATTGATTCCAAAGCCTCACAGTTTCAGGATTGGTTGTAAATTGACTTCCAGAACGATAAAGGCCCAAATCAGTCTTAGAGATTGCACATGGTTGAAAGGGTATAAAATCAATGTTGGTGATTTGCTGTCTAATTTGTAGAGTTCTGAGCTGCCGTAACATTGGTAATACAAGGAAAACTGGAAAATTTCTTTGCAGAAAAAATCCAATGCCACACAAAGAGATTATGTATATCTGAGTAAGAGAGTGCAAATACTTTCACTGCATTGACAAGAGGGGTAATTTCCATTTTTGGAAGTTTAGACCCTGAACCCCGAGAATTTATTACTTTAAAACATAAAATGTGTTCATATACTGTATTTCTTGCTCAAAACTGTTCAAGCTCATAAAAACATGGAGCAACACTCAAAGTGCTATCTAGAAGACCAGAGGACTACCCATGGATCCAATACATTCGTATCTCGCTGTGTCACACCTCAGGGATTGAACTGACCAGGAAAAGAGGGCAGCGGTAATTCCAGTTTTGACAAGCATTAAATGTGTGCAGGACTAGAGAAACGGGTCACTTGGGATTTTTGTCCATTCTCAGATTAACGGGGTATAAAGGGGTATCTCAGTGGTATCCCAGTGATAGTGATATCCCAGCACTACTGTATTGACAATTTACAACACTTTGCTGTGCACAAATTCACCCAATTTTTTTTCTCAAAATGAAAAACTTGGATCACTCTTTGATTTTGTTGGAAAATCTCAATTTTCATAAAATGACCCAAGTGACCCCTTTTCCTCGTCCTGCATACAAATGATATGCTGTTGTACAAATGGAGAGGGAGGGGCTCCATTACATACATATGTAAAATGGCTTCTGCATCAAGTTCACAGGTCTAGGAAAAATAACAAACTAATATGACAAAGACAGCTTCAACAAAAATCTGAGCTTTGACAAGCTTAGCTTAGCTTTCTTTCTCACCTCGCTGGTGGGCTTCCCCAGTCTCAGACGTTTACTGCGGTTAGGAGCACTCTTTGTAGTTTGCCATCCTGGAATGAAAAAAAAAAACCCCACCGTTCCTTCATCTGTTCATTCAGACAACCGTTCAATCTTGATCTTTGCTTTGTTCTTCTCTTTCATGAGGTGCTGCATGACAGGCAGGCTGGATGAAAGCCAGTCGGCCGTGTCCTCGTCTAGTTTAGCGATGTCATGGAAACCATGCAGGGCCTGAAAGATGAGGCGCACGGTGATGACATGCAGGATTGTCTGCGGTTCATTGCATTCACAGGTGACAGATTGTTCTCGCGTATCTTGTGCAGGATGTGCCTCGTACGACAGACACCTGTGTGAAGTCTGTTCACGTAAGTCCAGGATTTGTATCAATGTTGACTTGTCCCACTGTTATTTCTATCTCTTTCTTATCTATGATCTTTAGTATGGATGGAAGGCTCTTCCTGTTGGCACATAGGGGGATCAAGTTACTACCTTCTCATGGTGAACATGTTACATGCAACGCACAGTTAACCATTCAAATCTTTTGGTTTTTTTTTTTTTGGGTATGGCTGTGATAGGATAATGTAGCAATACAAGTTGTGCTGTTGAATTCTGGATTGATATTTCATTAAATAATGAGCCAAAAACACATTGTTTTACACTGAAAATGTTTACATCTGAGCTGTGAATTTCATCGAGGCTCACAGGGGCTGTGATGCACTGCTTATGTTCAGCTTAGGCTTTTTTGGAAAGGGCGCAGTCAGCAGTTTCAAGTGATACCTGATGTTGAGTGAAGCAGATCTTCATTCAGTGGCATTCAAATGTCATTTGTCCTTGATTTCCTGGGGGTTCTGTTGTCACACATTTTTATTTGAATGCAGTGTTTTTCAGATATAGTTTGAGTGAAATAATGATGTATTTCTGTTTTTAATACCTAAAACCCCACCTACAAGGAAAAAGACATGGCAACTGGGTCAAAACAATACAAGCGATTACCATCTAATGCTGATCAGGGTCTGGTACTAGGTCTGTTGAGTGCAGATGGTTAAAGAAACTAATTGAATAATCTTCAATCAAAGCTGTGATTTTCCACCTTTCCTGAAATGTATGTTTACTGGCTTTTACAGTCCATAAATATTTAGACATTGACAAAGTTATTCTTCGCTGTCTACTATAGCATTTGAGATGAAATTAAGTAAAGAAGTTTTGCTCAAAGTGCAGATTTTCAGCTTTAATTTGAGGAGATTTACTTACAAATCAGATAGACAATGCAGGAATTTCAGAACTTTTTATAAATGAATCCCAGCTGCTCCACCGCCAGGGTCGTTTTTCCTCATTATTTAATTTACAAGTAGCAGCAGGATGAATTCTGAGTTGTATGGGGCAATATTACAGGCCCAACAGTCAAAAAATAAACTTAGCACAAAAAGTAAAGAAATTTGTATTTGGTAGATTATTTCTTTGTTATAACAGTGCTTCTTGGCAATAAACCTTATACTGTTGGAAAGCCTGTTTATTTCCCTTTTAAATGGTGCCAAATTTGTAAGGAACATGCATTTGTGGGATGAGCAGCAGATTTGAGTATGTGGGTTTGCGCCCGTGAAAAATTTGCCAAATCTTCTCTGCCAATGCCAAACAGCTTATTTTGCTGTTGCTATTGACTCTTGTTTTGAGCTTCTGGTACCCCCAGGTGCTGCCAATCAGGTGCCTGTGAGCATGGGCCCTGCTACAGTGGTCAGTAGGTGTCTGCTCCTGGAATCGGCATGCCACGTTTGACTGATCTGGATAGGGCCCGTGCGATAGGGCAACTTCAAGCTGGCGTTCCGCAAAACCAAGTTGCAGCATTGTTTGGAGTGAGCCCTAGTACCATCTCCAAACTGAAGGCCAAGTTCCATATAACGGGGGATGTCAGAGACAGGCCGCAAAGTGGGCGTCCCAAGAAGATGACACCCCAAGAAGACCGTTTCCTCACCCTGTCAGCACTTAGGTACCGTAGGCTGTCTTCTACAGATTTGCAGTCAAGGTTTGCAGGAAGACATGGCCGATGGCTCTCTGCCCAGACAATCCTGAACAGACTGCACGCAGCCAATCTCCGGTCTCATAGGGCTGCCAGGAGGCCTGCCATGACTGCCCTTCACCATCAGGCCCGTTTGCGCTGGTGTCGGCAACACATGCACTGGAACCTGAACATGTGGAGAAACGTTATGTTCAGCGATGAATCCAGATTCTGCCTACGGCAGTTGGATCAAAGGGTCAAAGTGTGGAGAAGACATGGAGAACGCTATGCTGATTGCTGCACCGATAGAGTAACATCTTTTGGTGGAGGCAGTGTGATGGTGTGGTGTGGCATCTCCCTCACTGGAAAAATGAGGCTTGTCATCATTGGAGGCAATCTCAATGCAGAGAGATATCGAGATGAGATTCTGCAACCAGTGGCAATCCCATATCTCCACAGTCTGGGACCGAACTCTATCCTTCAAGATGACAACACTCGCCCCACAGAGCGGGGTTCATCAGAGACTACCTCCAGAATTTGGGAGTGGAGAGGATGGAATGGCCTGCCTGCAGTCCAGACCTCAACCCCATTGAACACTTGTGGGATCAGCTTGGGCGTGCTGTTCGTGCCAGAGTGACCAACACAACCACATTGGCTGACTTGCGACAAATACTGGTTGAAGAATGGGATGCCGTCCCACAGCAGTGTGTGACCAGGCTGGTGACCAGCATGAGGAGGAGGTGCCAGGCTGTTTTGGCTGTGTATGGTTCTTCCACACGCTACTGAGGCTCCTGTTTGTTAAATGGATAAATCGTTAAATTGCCAATATGTCTTGTTTCTGCAAACTTCAACCATCCAATCCACCAAACACCAAACAAGAGTCAATGGCAAAATAAGCTGTTTGGCATTGGCAGAGAAGATTTGGCAAATTTTTCATGGGCGCAACCCACATACTCAAATCTGCTGCTCATCCCACAAATGCATGTTCCTTACAAATGTGGCACTATTTAAAAGGGAAATAAATAGGCTTTCCAACGGTATAAGATTTAGTGCCAAGAAGCATTGTTACAACAAAGAAATAATCTACCAAACACAAATTTCCTTACTTTTTGTGCTAAGTTTAGTTGGGATGGTGTGGACAATGCCCATAAAAACAGAAAGCAGTGATTTATAAATTTAACAGACAAACAACTTGGTAATCAAGAAAGCCTCAAAAGGATTCTCTGGGATAATATTGATGGTTTATGCCAATTACATGTTGGTAAATTATTCAATTTATTGACTTACGTAGATCCCATCATGCCCAAGTTACCGCTAGGGGCTGTTGGGCATGAAGTAGTTAATTTCATGAGCCGGCAAGCACTGAGATCAACCATACGGATGCAAGTCAGCACATCACATTCATAGTTAATTGTTAAAAATGTAATGCGATAACACTTGTGGTCCATTTTGTGGTCCATCTTAACAAATTACATATCCAGTACACACACGCGCAAAAAGCTTGTGACTTGTTCCCGGTCCATCAGATACCTTAGTTGTAGCAAACGTTCATGACAGTAACTTGGTAGAGGCAGATCAGAGGCTCAAATTGGAGAAAACAAAATTGATGCTTTATTTGCTGGCCATTGGCTACCTCCAGATCGATGGAACCTGTTATCGAGCAAGATTTGACAGCAGGCTACTATTAACTAGCGAACATGTAGTGCATTGAAATCAGTAGAGTGCAGTAAATAATGATCACTTTGCTCCTTTGCTACGTGACTTTACGTCAGCGAGCAGTGATTATTTAGCTAGAAAGCTAGCTAGCTTGCTAGGTCAGTGAGGCATTGACAAGATTGATTACGTTAGTTGGCTAGCTAGTTGACTGGCTACCAGTTTTTAATGCTGACAAATTTTGGACAAATATTTAAACTGGGGCTAGCTGACTATATAACCTGATAACTAGTGAGGTCAGGTAAACTAAGAATGACATACAGCAGCTAACTAATTAGCTAGCCACCTCACTTGGCTGTCTTGTCTTTTAAGCCTCGCTTTCTGCTTTGTGAACCATGTGCATCATGGGCCGTATAGTTTTTATGCTAAAATTGGAGTTAGCTTGCGGGCAAAAAATAAAAATGATGTCAATTATATGTAGTTCACCATGCTCTGGAAAACAGCACAAGTAGTTACTTGGAAATACTGTATGATGCAAAATGCAAAAAAATCGATGGAGGCTTAAAAATTATGTAAAATTAAGTACGTCAACAGTCAATTTTTTAAAAAGTCAATGGGTAAAATGAATGGACATCTTTACTTCCGACAGCAATGTGACTTTGTTACCTCAGTCCTCAAAAAACGGTATTCACTGATGAGGCAGTGCAAACCAATACCTGCTAACATACAGTAGAACTTGCCTAAACCGTCCTCATTTAAAACAGAAACTCGCTCATAGCAGACAACAGCTCAAGTCCCAATTTTTCTGTAATGTTTTTCCATTTAATAAACATCGGATATACCGGATTTTGTATAACGGATTTTCGCTTACATCGGACAAAATGTCCAGTCCCGTCACAATGCATTTCCATTAAAAAGCACTCGTGTATACCGAACAAGCTGGTTCGCTCCATGCACATGCGCTGTTGCAACAGAGCAACGAAATGAAGTTCGACTTTCCTCTTCGCGGAAACTGAAACTGGCGCAGTTTCCATTCCAGTTTGAGCAACTCACAATATCATCCTCACTGTTAGAAACTCGCACCTTTTTTGCCAGTTAAAGGAGACCTATTTTACTATATTTCCAAGGTTATATTTTGATCTTGGACTCCCCTAGAGTACTCCTGATTGTTCAAAGTCCAAATCAGGGTCCTTATTTAGCTCATACTGCCATCCTCAAAAAACCCCATTTATAGTCCATTGTAGTCTCTGCCTGAAACGCCTCGTTGGGGTGGCTCTTCCGCTATGGCCCCCACTCCCCGTGTGCCCACTTTCTTCTGACTGGCCAGCTCTGTGGAGGGCGGAGTTGGGCGGGATGTGGCCGCAGAACGCAGTTTTCCGGGTCCGCCTCCCCAGAGTGAAACGTGAGACATGTCTCCCATCTGACAAAGAATTGGCAGGGAAATTCCGCAATCTAACGCGGTACATGTGCATAGATCTAAAGAAATGAACTTGTTCTAATAAAAGCAGCGGCGAAAGTGGAGGACGCAGTGCGAAAGTCTGGCAGCTCAAGCAGGAATTTGCTATTTACCTATGGCAACAGTGGTGAGTACAGCGGTTATTTTACTCTATAGCTAGGATGCAGGGAAAGCTAGAATCCACCCCATCCAGACACATTTGTAGAACGGGTCGACATACCCACGTGTAGACCGGAGACCATAGAAATCCGGTGGGTCTGAGTTTAGAGGGAAACATGGACAGTGAGGAGCAGCAAAAAGTGGACCAACAGCTTATGGACCGCTTAGGTGTGTGTTATAAGGACTTGCTGGTTCTTGTGCATAACTGGTGTGTCGTTACCGTGGAGTAACGAACAGCTTCTGCGCTGGTATATGATGGAGGGGCGAAAGCTCCAGGCTAAATGGCCTTTTCAGAAATTGCCCGTGGTAATGGTTTCCTTATTGCGTCGGAAAGACCAGCGTTTCCTCGCGGAGAATGGGCGCGTTATGGATAGTGCGCGAGAGCTAGATAGAGCTCCGGTTATGTCATGAACATAAATACTGGTTTTACAGACCGTAAATTCCGTTTGCGTGAACAGTTGCTTTTGTGGAGCTAGCGAATCTATCACTTTTACAGGAAAGAATTTAATATTCAATCGCCGATTTAATATTCAATTGATGGCAATGCAGAGAAATCGTTTGTTATACCAGACAGGTTATAGCCTGTGCGTTCCCTTATTGCTTTCACCGTTAGCATCAGAGAGCTTGCCCAGATATTGGAGAAGTATCAGGCAGATCCCAGTCATGGATAAGTAAAGCAATCGTTTCACAAGCACCCAAAAACGCGCCCCAAGCTTTGCAAAACTTACGTCTGGTCTAACTGCAGCCTTCGCAGCCCAACTTTGTATGCATACAGCACCTCTCCGGTTAGCTTCAACTGTAGTGGCTACAATCAGGCAACGTTATGATGAAACTGCCACATTGATGCTTACCGAAGTAACACAAGCATATCGATCAGAATTACCGCATATAAGTTAACCAGGAGCATTTTTAATTAGCAGAGCACGTGAACTAACATGCAGTAGCTGATAAGCGGTCATAACAACTACAGAGACAAACGTTACCCTGCAATACAGGTTTAACAGACAGTAATGCTGCATTCGTAACACTCGTAAACATGAGTTGTGAGGTCAAAAGAATGGAATTCACCAGTCGTGTCTCGAAAACACGACTCGTGGGACGCGTTACCGAATGCAGCATAAGTTCTGTTACCGGGGGGGCAGTTGTACTAAGCATCCAAATTACAAACAAGTATAAAAAGTTCCCTTCAAATGAGGTTTATGTTTACACACCCTCTGTTCAATGTCTCCTGTTATTACTCTCGCATATTTAGGACACAAAAATTAGCAACAGTAACTTGGCTACGTTAGCCGCAGTGCTACAGCCACAATCAACCATCAGTTGGGTAGGCTTATGCAGTGAAGCAACTGCTTCCGCATCTGTAGCTATGTTTCCATCCAAACGTTCTTATACGAATTAAGTAAAATCTAATTAAAAATGCCTTATGAAATGCCATCGACTTGATTTCAAGACTATCGACTCAAAGTTTGTACGGTCCATCTCATTGGATTTTCCCTTTAACGGTAAAAGGCTTATGCGATAAATGCTGATGGAAACATTATTTGCCGAATAAATCTGCTACTGCATCTTGATGGTGTTTTGATGCCGTCGTTGACTTCTGATAATGGTCTGCTATGCTGCTAATAGCTGGCACCTAAACACTATAACAACTTGTGCAATTATCGTCATTTTTGGCTAACCAGCTAAATTAGTTGGCAAACAAACAACTTTTGTTCACTTGAAGGTTCTGCGATTCAGTGCGAAAATGAATGGAAACAGCTTAAAATGTCAGAAATGTATTCATACAATAATTTGATCGCATAAGAGATAAGATAAGATACACTTTATTGAACCCCATGGGGTAATTCGTTCTCTGCATTTGACCCATCCTATAGTTAGGAGCAGTGGGCAGCCACAGAGCGGCGCCCGGGGACCAACTCCAGTTCTAAAGCCAGTTCCTTGGTCATGGGTACTGGTTGGAGTGTTCCTATGATGCATGTTTTTTTGTGGGTGGGGGAAACCGGAGTACCCGGAGAAAACCCACACGAACACGGGGAGAACATGCAAACTCCACGCAGAAAGGCCCCAGGCCGGAATTGAACCCATGACCTTCTTGCTGTGAGGCAACAGTGCTAACCACTATGCCACCGTGCCGCCCGCATGTGGCATCATTACGCACTACTTTTTATTCGCTTGAATGCCGTTAGATGGAAACGTATTTTCACCAGCTTTATTCGCATTAATATTTTTTGCGAACTTCAGATAATTCGATTGACAAGTGGATGGAAACATAGCTTTTGAGTCGCGGACAGTCGCGACCGATACAGGCTTTATCTTCAGATATTTTACAAAGCCTGCGTTTGGGGCCAGTTGTTAGTGCTAACTATCGTTAGCGGTCCTGCCAGCTACCCGTAACACGTTAACTTCACTTCCATTATTTGCGGTTATATCGTTACTTACAGCTTGTGGCTCTGAGCGCTTGATCGATGGAACTGCTTCAGGTTTGAGAAGCAGCTGAAACGCTTATCCAGTGTCGAATTATCCTTTGTTGACAAAGCTGTCTTTGGTGAAATGCTGAGCACAAACAGCTAACGTTCCCTTTGGCCGTGGCTGTTCGCAGCCAGCAAACAAAAAAAAGCTACCCACTGATTTCTGGAAGCATCGTCTTTTGGAAGAGAAATAGATGCTTTTCTCCGCGTGCAAAAGTAAACGGACGAGCAGCTTTGGGAGAGATACTGACAAAACTGCACTTCAAATGATCTGCAGTCCTTCTTTTGTATTTATGGAAGTGTAGATGCTACTAAGGCATAGTATGATCCGCGGTTGTTTATGTCTGCTGGAATAGTTTCCGGTGTGGGCAGGTCCAGCGCTGTGATTGGCTTTGGCTAGGTCTGCACTAATTGGACAGTACAACCTGATGTCAGGTTTTGCCCAGATCTCGCGAAGATCTCGGGACAAGCTCTTCAGAGAGGAAATCACGTTCAAGAAATCACGTTCTTGGATTACGGCAAAACCACTGTGTCTTATGTTTAGGGACTTTACAGAGGTTGAGTATGGACAACCAACATTATAACATTACTAATATGTATTAAAAGAAGGATTAGCATAATAGGTCCCCTTTAATTTAACTGGCACCTTTTCTGCCAGTTATTTTAACTGTAATTTTACAACCAGTTTATAACAGAGGTTCCGTGTATGTTTGGCTAACTAAATCACAGTTAAATGTGCACAGGACTCTACTTTCAGTTAAAATAATGAGACAATGCATTAAATTAACTGTTAAATTCAGTCAATTTATAACAGTGCTGTTATCCACACTGTTATAAACTTGCACCTTTTTTGCCAGTTATTTTAACTGATTTTACAATCAGTTTATAACAGAGGTTCTGTGTATGTTAACTGTAAACCACAGTTAATTGCGCCCTCTATTTTCTATTTAGGACTCTATTTACAGTTCAAATAACAAGGACACAATGTGTTAATTTAACTGTTAAATTCAGTCAGTTTATAACAGTGCAATGAGTCAGGGCAAAGACAGACTAAATGAAGACAACAAGTAGGTATGCGCACTTCAGAATGAAGTTCCGATCTTAATGCACAAAGCATGCATACAAATTCGTACATGTATATAACGGATATAATCTGTTCTATGGATATAGCGGATATAATCTGTTTTATGCGTATAATGGATTTTGTCCGTTTTATGCATATAGCCAATTTCGCTTATAACGGATTTCTCTAGTAGGCCTTAGTCAGTCCCTCTGCAGAGTAAAGCAGTTAAAGTTCTTGTCCACCACAGTATGTTCAACTCCAGGACCTCCGTTGAACATAGACTTGCCAAGTTATTATTGAGGGCTTTTTAGTGAGTAATTGTATTAAGAGTTGCTGAGAATATTAACTGTTAAATGGACAAATATTTTACTATCTGAATGTTTTGCTGGTCAAATGTTTTAACTGTACCTTAGGGTATTTTAAACTGTAATGCTTGGTCTTCTGCTGTTTTGCTTTAACCTCTCTTGTATAGAATTGTTTCTCTCCCTCTGTGGAGGTTTTTAAATAAATAAATAAATAACAGATAAAATGAGCTGGTCCAATTGAATCCGTTTTATGCGAGTTTTACTGTATTTTGAAGACACGACAGTAAATGGTGGAACCCCAACTTGGCCGGCCGCCAATGGTGGAACTCCATGACTCGGCTACTCAGTCAGTGAGTCACAGACATTCACGTTGTCCCAGGCTGGGCCTGCTGTTGGGCCTCCCCAAAAACAGAAACCCTCAACTCCAGTGCATACTGCCTCCACTGTTGAGCAGATCAACCAACACTGAGCAAAGCGCTACAGCAAGGTGTTGGGGCACCAAATTTCCATTTTCCACAAAGTTCAGGCACACCATACTCCAGCTCTGCTGAGTCTGCTTCTGACTGAAATACAGATAGCCCATCCCAGCCTATTTCAACAAGAGCCGTCAGGAGCCGGCATATCCCCCCCCCGGCCCCATATCATCAACTTTGGATTAGCAAAAGGCACTAAGTCAGGTCATGATTAAAGTGCGCACCAAGTTTTGTGAAAAGAAATTAAATGGTTTTCAAGTTATGCTCTGGAAACTAAATGTTCAGAGGCAGACGGACGGACAGACGGATGGACAGATAACTGCACCCATGACTATATCCCCCCGCATTATATGCTGGGGGGATAATAAAAAATTATCCCAAGCACCCATTTGGATGAACTGTGAGAAGCGTTAGTGCAGGCTGGTACCAGTCTCAAACATGGCTAGAATATTCTGTCTCGCATGATGCCTGCTTTTGTTTTGCCTGTCGCAAATTTTGTGCTCCCAATTCAAAAAGAAATATTCACAAAATGAGGATACACTAATTAGAGGAAAGTTTTTTTACAAGACAGTGGCTTCCTTAAACAAGCCTCGAGTATTCCTCATCTTAAGGAGATGTCTGAATGGCAAGAATACCAGCGATGCTCAGAGACTGATAAAAATATCGTGCGGCTTCTGAGTTAAAACTGCATGATGACATGATGACATCCTAGTAATACCTCTGATTTCAACAGATGAATTCAGCCAGAACTTGGTACAAAAGCTGCATCAAGGAAAAATCTAACCCTTCAGGAGCAAGGATTGGCCGAAGATCGCAAATTTTCCCACAAATGAATGATAAAATCATTGAAAGGTTTAAAATCAACGTTCCTCAATGAAACTTAGGAAGGGATTTCGATATTTCACCCTCCAGAATGTATAGGATAATTTGAGGATTCCAGGAGTTGGGCACAATTTCTGCGTGTAAAGGGCAAGAGTGCAAGCCTTGGCTGAATATTCATGATTCCAATCAATCAGACGGCACAGCATCAAGAACCATCATTTGTCTATTAGTGATATCCGTCATTCATCATTTATCTACAACGACAATATGAAGTTGCATCCCCAAGTTAAATGGGCAAAAAAGAAGCCTTACCTTAACAATGTCAAGACGCACCGTCAACTTCTCTGAGCTCAGATGGACCATCATCCAGTAGAAATGTGTATTGTGGAAAGACAAATCAAAAGTTTGAGTATTTTTTTTTTTTTTTTGGAAGAATTGGACTCCGTGTTCACCGAACCTTAAATAAAAGGACCGTCCTGTCCTACATTTTAGGAACCACTGCTTTTATTTTTACATTTCTTGTATCAATTCCTTTGTTTTCACTTCACCTCTCACATTGCACGTGCTCTCTGTTTTCTTTTCTTCACTCCTGCGCTCACCCTCCCCTTCCTGCTTTCACATTTACCACACCACTTTTCCTTACTTGTAGCCACACCTCCCTGCATGCTCTTTGTCTAGGCCTTAATAGAGTACTAAAGTGATGATGTCACCGCTACTTAGCTTCTGGTGTCGGAAGTAAAATCCCTATGGGAATTTATAATTTGGTTTGGACACTTTCCAGCATTGCTCGAACTCATATTAATTTTAAGAGCCGCCTCGCTCCGAGATTAGCCTACAGGGTATACAGATACATATGATCACATCAAATTTGTAGTTTATTGCCAAAAATTATATGCTTTTGCACTTGTAGTCCAGTTTGTAGTCCAGTTCTCTGAACTACATATCCACTACACAAGTGGGCGAGTACCCCGTGATTTGTTCCAAGCCAATGAGGTACCTCAGTTTCAGCAAACGTTCATAACGTACCACGACAGTAGCCGATCAGTGCCCTAAATTACCCTATGTCCGTGCACCCGTTCCTACATAGTGGGCCACTATTAGCTAGCTACATACCTAGAAATGAATGGATCACAATAGTTATTTCGCCATTTAGCTAGCTAGCATTAAGCTACGCTAGCGAACCACCTAGCTAGTGAGCTTATTACATCTTGTGCACATAGCTAAACCAACAGAAACAGTATATGGTTAGTTTACCGTCACTTACTGTTATTTAGCAAGCTAGCTATAATGATTATTCAATAAATATCACTAGCTAAGCAAGCGAAATAGCTGACTAGGTAGTTCGCTAGCCTAGCTAGCAAGCTAGCTAAGTGAATAAAAACAGTTAAGAGCCATTATTTGGCTACTTAGCTAGCGTTGAGCAGCGAGCATTTCACAAGCTGGCATTTAACTAAATGCGCCAAATATGAAGTTAGCCAACTACCAAACTCGGTAAACTAGCTCGCTGGCTAAGTTAGCCTGCTGACAGCTAGTTCACTGTCAGTTATGCATTGACAAGGCTGATTAGCTCGTTCGCTGACTACTGAGTTTTTAAGCAAACAAACATTGGCCTAAGATGCCTGGCAATTAAAGTAAATTGGCGCTGATTGTAAAACTTCATATCTAAAAAGGAAAGCGTAACCAAGTAGAACATAGAGTGGCTATCTAAGAAAACAAACGGCTGTGGCAAGATGCTGGAAAATTTGAGACGGGAGACTTTAACGCGTTCTGAACTCCGTCAGTCCGGGAATCAGGAGGATCATGGGACGTGTAGTTTTTAGACTACAAAGACGATTAGCATGTTGGCGAAAAATGATTTGAAATATAGCTGATTCCGTTCAAGAAAAAATATATTTGTTTTACACAGTAAAACACAGTCCCGTGTGTATTGTTGGTTTACGCTATGTGATCCCTGCTGGATTTGCTGACAGCTCTTCTGGATTCTGCTTCAACTTGGCACAAACGCTGTGTGATTTTTGATCTCCGGACTGTGCATGATTCGGCATTTTGATTTCCCTGTCTGTGCTGGAACACTATTACGTGTCAATGAACTGCACATTACTACCAAGGCTCCAAATAAAACCTCTAAACTGAATGTTTGCCTGCATATGAGTACTGACTTCACCCTCTCTCACATCCAGACCGTTTCTGATAACAATATATAATACCATGCTCTGTCATGGTATTGTGCTGTGTCAGTACCCTTGGCAGGGGTAACTTGAACTTCTGTGAAGGCCTCATTAATGCTGAAATGTACTTAGAATTTGGAGCAACATATGTTTTCTTTAAGCAGACATGCATGCATGCATACTACGACAAGACAATGGAAAATCGCATTCTGCAAGCAGTTCAAAGACAAGGTTGCATAAGAAGAGGGTGTGGGTGCAGGACTGGCCTGTCTGTAGTCCTGACTTTTCCTCAATAGAGAATGTGTGGTGTATTATGAAAAGCTAAATGCGGCGACAAATACCCCACACTGTTGCACAGCTTAAGACTTGTTAACAGGAAGAATGGGAAAAAACAACACATGAAACATTTATTTATTTAGTGTCTGCAGTCCCTAAACACACACACACATATATATATATATATATATATATATATATATATATGCATATAAAGGAATGGCAATATTACAAAGTCGTAAATACTTTACTGCCCAAACTTTTTAATAATATATTGGAAAAATCATCATTTTAAATAAGTGTCTATCTTGAATGTCAATAAAATTCATATGGTGAGACATCATATAATGTACTTTTGTATTGTTTTCACCATAATACTGGTCAAAGATAATTTACAAATCTCTGCTTTCAGTTTTAATTTTAACTGCACCAACTTTTTTTCTGACTTGGGGTAGCACCTGCTCAAATTCAACCAAATGCTGCAAAACTCATTTGATGGTCCTTCACAAAGCATATGAACAAAAACTCATAGCATACTGAGGAATAAACTCAGGGATCAAGCTTGGACCTCTTTAAACTTGCAAGTATTTAAGCCAAGGATCTTGAACCCTGTTCCTGGAGAGCTACCATCCTGAAGGTTTTCATTCCAACCAAAGCAAACCACACCTGCTTTCCCAGTTAGAGATCTTCATGAGATCTAATGCTAATGAGCTGAATCAGGTGTGTTGAATTAGTGTTGGAGTAGAAACCTACAGGATGGTAGCTCTCCAGGAACAGGGTTGGAGACCCCTGATTTAGGCCATGTAATGCATGTGATGGTTCTCCTCTGCTTGCCTACTCTCCTGCCCGGTGAAATGCTGCCCAATTTCCCATCACACCGTTTCCACTTGTCCTCTGTGTGCTCCTGTCCTCTCACTCCCCCTCTTTCCTCATTTCTCAAGGCTAACCTCAAGCAGTCTGGTTAGCCCATTTTGGAGCCAGCTCCTGCCCAAGAGTCCTTCCTAACCCCTGTTGTATTTTGGCTTGGTCCTTGTTCAGGCCCTCTTCTGTGTGAAGTGCTTTTGGTCAACCTCTAATTTTAAAAGTGCTAAACTAATAAAATTGGATTGAATTGAACTTGAGGCTATACATAGGCAAAAAAAGAGAATGTTTGAATCTGACCTACTTCCAAATTAAGCATCATTCCACTTGTTGCAGCATTAGTAAAGGCCTGGTGGAGTGTCACCTTATATTTATGGATGTTGATATGCCCAAGTACCATAGAACGAAAAGCCAAGGTTCCTTTCAGCTACACATACTTAAAGATTAAATAAAATACTAAAACTGAAGTTTACTGCCTTCTCTAGCGAAATGCGAGTGAAGAACTCAGCATCTAAGGGATTGCAAGTTAAACAACAAATAAAACATGAGTATAAAATTTAATGATGCTGCTGCATTTGTGCAACATTTCTCTCTTCATATTCATCTTAAAATAATCAAATATTAACCATAGGCCATACCTCCACTCCCAGTACACTGCTATTCTGTTGTCATTACACAATGCCATTTGGCTATGGGAGATTATGAGCTCAAGAGTTTTCTGCCAAAGTGCCATAAAAACTAAAATAATAATAGACACAGACAAAGGAGATTATACATTTTATTTATACCGAGCTGTTGCTCTGCAAGCAAAGCAGTGCTTGGTTTAGCAGGCATTCTCAGACAGCTTAGCTGAACATGTACATACTGTACACTGTATAACATTTACTTTTACATTTAAAATTCACATTTATCACACTTTATTTTGATGCATAAAATTACCCTCGGGAGTGTAATTTTAGGTGAATTTCTCTCTCCACTCTTAGAAGTGACAAGTACAAAAATAGGTCATTACGCAACAATGAGAGTATGAAACTACGGAATAAAACTACAGAATTACTTTCCAAAGGAATTGTGTTTAAAAGAGACTTTAATTTGTATACAGTTCACACACTGTTCCCCGCTGTGTGGAGGTGTTCACAGAACAAACAAAGGCTCTGTTTATGGAGGCTGCTTTCGGGATCACACCAAGCTTTGAACACTGGATCAGAGCCGTCTCTACCTAGAACATATGGGGTCAGAAACACAGTCAGCTGCACCGTCTGCATCATCGTAGATGTGGACTCTATCAGCACTGGCAGCCAGAGAAGGAACGCTAAGGCTGGAATACTGTAAAAGTGCACATTTGAAATGAGTTTAGACGCTAAAATGCAAATCAGTGATTTGTACATCCTCTTTGATCAACTGTCCCTTTCTAAAAACATCAAATTGGGTAATTTTAGAATTCAGAACTGACAATAAATGATATTTTTAGTTTTGCTATTTATCATAAGGCATCATGACCTAATTATCATGCATTTTAGCATCATGAGGCCTTGATGTTCATGGGTCATAAGACGGTTGTTAAGTCAATGACCAATTACTATCTGACTTCTATCTCCTGCTGTCGTTGAATTATAAACGTCTACAAATGCACCCCAAATATACACAGTATGCATTACCATCAGTAAGGCAGGGAGGATGGTCCAAGCTAGACAGGCCAAAGGTAGAACAAAGGCAATGCTATGCCTGGGTCCTGAGTTTGAAAAAAGAGCTGGTCTTGCACAAGCACCATCATATCTAGCCATATAAATATTGTTTCCCTGGGAAAAAGCCTGACTAGCCATCTGCTACCATCAAAAACAAACAAAGAAACAAAAAAACATGAAAGTTTGACATTGTAAAATGCAAGAAAGAAATCACATTATTGGGAACCAAATGGAAAAGCTCTTGAAAAGCATTTATAGGGAAGTAGGGAGAGAGTGTTCCATGCTCTAGGAGTCCATGGGCTTTTACTATATACCGTAGTCCAGGAGGCGAATGCAGGTGTATCCCACCAAACCTTTGATATACCTTGTGCGGCAAAGGAATATAATAAATCGCCTAGGCCAGGTTTGAATGTCCACTGTCTGGACTAGCAGACTCGGCCCTGTTGGGCATTAGTAGTACACATTGTGACATTAATTGAACGGCTCTGTTTCTTAAAGGGCATCTAAAGTCAATTCTCAGACAGGACGTTGAACGTCCGATGTTTACAAAAAAATCACTTGCTATTGTTGACATCTTGCATTGATACATGACCAATTTCATTCATATACACCAATGTTTTGTGTCCATGCGTAGATAATCCTTCTATTTCAGTTCGTTTGCGCAGGTGCGGCTCGCTGATTGGCCGATTAACAAAAACAATGGGAGTCGACTTTAGATGCCCTTTAATATGAGGTCTTTGAGAGCGCACGGCAGTGAGCTTATTTACGCTGGAATGGAACTGGACTTCATACCTCACACATTGCCGTGGATTCTGACACTACCCTCTCGTTTCCTCAATTGGTTCCTCCCCCTTTTCAGCAGCCTGCATGTATTTTGTGGTTTTGTCAATTGATTTATTGTCTCGTATTTCCCCTTGCTCCCAGGTGTTGTCATTCGTATGTCCCGCTCCTTTTGTGAATATCTGGTCTATTTAAGTCTAATATGTATGTGGCTAATTCGTCACACTTCGCTTGTTACAAAGCCTTCCAGTCAGTTTATATCTTCTGGTTTTAAGCTCTGTTCTTTCATGTGTTTTGATAAATCAATGATAAAAAAAAAAAAAAACACAATCATTCCTTGGACTCTTATTAATAACATCAAGCTCCCTAGCCCTCAGTCTCCAGGATTGGGACTGCGTCCCTGCTAAATGCTTTGGTTCGTGTCAAGCAGTCCAACTTCAGTGAGGGGGATTCAACACCTGGCTTCTGCCCTGGTGTGGCCACTGGCCTGGGCGTGGATGTGCCCCAGCTCTTTCCAGTCATTACCAACTTATCTGAACTGCCCTAACTATTGCCATATTCATATTAACAAATACTCCTTTGTGGATTGTATGATGATCAGCGGCTGTTTCCATGTCTGGATCATAAAAGTACGATTCAGCCTAAGAATGGAACCAGCGGATGCCTTCCTCCTGTGCTTAACTCATTCCCTACGGAATACTTTTATATAAAATTGTTGCGTTTGTACGGAATACTTTTCCCAAAAATTACACAATATAAACACACGTTTAGTTAAACGTCTGTATTTTCAAAATAAAGGTTTTTAGCAGGTTCAAATGCAAACGTCAAACTAGCAGTGTCATTTTGGGTATTTGTAACATCATTCCAATTGTCATTTTGGTTACCTGCACCGTGACGCTGAGCAGCTCCTCGATTAGGTGCTCCTCCACCACGACCTGTCCTGGTTTGGCCACGGCCCCTCCCCCTGCAAAAAATAATCTATAGGACTTCTATGGAATTCTATATAATTCTATAGAACTCTATAGAACATCAATGGAACTCTATAGAACATTTTAGTAGAACAGCATGTTCTATAGGATTTTCCGTGTGTTCTATAGGAATTTGCTGGAAACCTATAGAGCACCTCTATGGAAAATAAAGTCCTATAAGATTATTGCTGTTCTATAAGACCTTCCTATAGAACACCCTAGTTGAAAAACCTGATCTATAGGACTTTGATGGTCTTTAGGACCTTCTAATAGAACAAAAGCTTCATGGGAAAGACATTTTAAATAAGGGTTAAATAAAAATAAAAATAAATCTTATGACTCCTTGCAATGCTCTGTCGAAGGGTCAATTTACCTTATATGTACCCAGGTTCTTGAAGTGAGAGACCGGACTAATGGTATGAAAATGTGCAAAATGCAGTGATATCCGCTATACTGAAGTAGCAAGGAAATCTTGTCCCTTTTAACTTTAAGGTGTGCTTATAAGCACATGGGGTAACAGGCACATACCAACTCATTGATTCTCTGATCAGACCATTGATTGACTGACTGACCACACAACTTAGCAGTATTTCAGTTACAGTATATGAAGACCTCTTTCCATTTCGTCTGCAGCAATTCAAAAATATAAATGTAAGGCATTACAACTTTATTATGCTATAATGGAAAACTTGCTTACGAAGACAGAATTATGTTGAAAGTTTGAGCTTTTGAACTTTTCCCTTAATTTTAAAAATTCAATCAAATTATTCCTTTCCATTTACATGCATGTGATTGCAGATCATATGCAGATTTAGAATTAATTTGGATACAATTTGCGGTCTGCTAAGACTTATTCCCACGATCTTTATACATGTATCATGGTCACCTAACAGGATTACTAACATGGCGTTCCTTTTCAGCAAAGGCACTCAGTTCCTTCAATTCCCCAAGACCCTGAGATACGCGACAACAACGGGCCATCTGTTTCCAGTTGCCGGATAGCTCACTCGTTTAAAGCGCTGCGTTGCGGAGCAGAAGAGTTTGGGTTCGAGCCCCGGACAGAATAGCGCACAATTGGCCATTGCGCTAGAGGGATACAAATTGGGAAGGGTTTGCCAGGAAGGGTAATATAACATGGTGGCTTTGTTTGTCGCCTTCCAGATTCGGATGGGATTGAAGATGCCAAAAAGAAATGAAATAAGTTCTACAAGAGCTGTTCTATAGAAATTTCCTATGGAACTGTTTCCTTTTCTATAGGACTTGAGGTACTAAAGTTCTATAGAAATTCTATAGAACTGTTTCCTATAGAAATTTCCCATAGAACTTGTTTTCTATAGGACTCGAGGTACTAAAGTTCTATAAAATTCTATTGAACTGTCCTATAGGATTCCTATAGCACATTTTTTGCAGGGCCCCTCCTGTGATTTAAATACAGGTGGCCCATCACCGCGATTGTCAACTGATTTCGTGTTTTCATCGGACTGCGAATGGTCGAGGTCACTATTACTGCTGTCAGATTGGTCAGATTGACGCGATACTCATGTATTATGCGTGTTTTCAACGGAACTGTGAATGACATCATTCACGCCGCTGGCACCGGCTTACCGTAGGGAATGGCAGAATTCGCCGCACCGTTGGCAGCGGCTTGCCATAGGGAATGAGTTAATGCTCCAGTGTCTGTGTTGGCTGGTGCCCCAGAGTTTGCCCTGCCCAGTGCCACGCCACTCCCCGGAGACACTCTGTCACTTAGAGCCATAGATTCTCTGCTGCCCAGAGCTACAGATTCTTCACAGTCCAGCGCCCCTTCACTGCCCAACGTCACTGAATGCCCGCTGTCTGGCGTCACAGAGTCCACTCAGCCCGGCGTCGTAGAATCTCTGATACCTGGCTGCAGACAAGGCAGCAGGATTTGAGGGCTAGGTTACAGACACCTACCCTGCCGATGTGCAAGGACACTCTGTTTTAAGCCTCGCCCTGTGTGGCTCCCTTGCAACCTATGGCAGTCAACCGGGCCCAGCAGTACGGCTGCAATGTATCCCGCAAAGTTTTTGCCTACTGCGAATTCGCAAGCCATGCGATAGCTGAATGCACTGTCTCGCGACCTTATTCTATTTCTAAAGAAGAGGTGACATCTGGAGCTGCTGTCTTGTCTACTTGGCCACTCCTGCCCATTCATCTGAAGTTCATCCTGTTTACAGTCCCATTTTTGGTCAGCTACAAGTCCTGTTTCACTTCTTTCCCTCAACCTCCAGAGGGAGTTGCCAACTTGCAAGGAGTCCCAAGCACTTTGACCTCCGCCAGTAAAGTCAGTAAAGCTTGTGCTGTGCCGTTTCCACCCCACAGACCCTAGGACTGCGGCATCGATCTACTACCTGGAACGCCGCCCCCTAGAGGCCACCTGTACTTCCTAATGGCGCAGGAAACCAACCAGTCCCTGGCTGCCGGAGTACTTTGAGCTTCTTAGTTGCCATCCGAGCTGATTTCTTGCTTGTGCCCTGTGTTTCATGTGTCCAGAATTAAACCTTTTTAATAAACTCTTAAGGACTGAAGACACCAAGTGATTAAGGGCTCTGTCATGCACCCGGGATAGAGTGGTGACAAGCGTGACACAAGGGTCTTTGGTAGTTTATGACCAAAGCAGTTACGATTTTCCCGTCCAGCAGCCTTGTTGCTGAAACAGCAAATGCACCTGTGCCAAACTGATCGCCTAAGGGCATGTTGGCCTTAAAATGAGGTATGGTCAGTTGCATTTTTGGCATGTTGCTATCGTGATGCAGCAGAAAGTGACTGCGTGATTGAAAAACAAAAACCTGATCTAAAATCAATTCTCAGTTTTTAAGTGCTATTTTAAGGGGGCATTAGATATTTTTAATTGCCTCCGAAGGTGATTGCACAGTGCATATACTCTGCTTATGACACAGAGGAACGAGCAGCAGTGCATGCACGTGCAAACAATCACAAATAAAAAATCCTGAATTGAAACATTTTTTTTTTATTTGCGTGTTTTAGCCTATCTGTACACGTTCCAATGCGACCCAGAGGATTCACAACATCTGACAATTTTCACTTCTGGATATGTGTAAGACCACACCTGCAGCCTATGAACTCACCGGTCTATTAAGACCCGGACCGCATTCTTCAGACCTGCTAATCATTGTATGCATTTGCTGTTCATTTCCTCTGCGTGGTGCTGTTGAGATATTTAAGAATGAGCCTCGCACTTAGTCCTTGCGAAGTCTTGTAAACAGTGTAAGCCACATGCCGGTGTTGTAGCTCTAGTTTTGTAGACTTATTCTCCCGCATAAGTGTGTATTATCCCGCATTAAGCGCGTATCTCCCGCATTTACTCTAACTCTTGTATGTAGTGCTGTTTGTTGTTTATGTCAGCTCTTAAAAGTCATGTATTGCTGCGCAGTAGGCAAAATAAATACAACCAAGTCCATCCTTGTACCTGAGTCCAGTCCAGTGGTCAATGCTCTAAGACTGCAAGGGTGGCTCAGCTTCCTCTAAAATATCAAAAAATAAATGGTAAAATATGTACTATTGTGTTTATATTTCATTGACTGAAAATGCGTAAGAACGCATTCAACACTAAGACGAGTTCGTTAAGAGTCAGCTACTTATCGCAGGTCAACTGACGAGATTTTCTTCTCATACATTCCCATAGCGTCACAGTGCATTAAACCTGTTGAAGCTCAGCATCTCTGGGCCTCTATGAGATGTTTTTTTTTTGTTTTTTTTTTTCACTGCAGCAAAACTAGATGGTAATTGAATAAATGCCACAATTTTTTCGCTCCTACGGATGTTAAGCGTCTCTGGGAATCATTGGAGCAGTGGGCGGGCCTGGACGCTGGGCTTCTGCATGATGATTGGAGGATTTGTCTAAAGACTGAATCCCTTTTTGATTGACAGAGATTTTCAACTATACACCAGCACCGGAGCATTTTCCAGTCTCATTGAGGAGTTTGCAAGAGAAGTCGAGAGACGAACTATACAGCTCATTTCTTGGTCTTTGCTTGGCGATATAGCCCATTTCCATTGTACACAACACACACTGTAAATAAAACACAATTATAGCATTTCCTTATTTCAGTTTAACTTAATTCTCACATTTCCTTGCTCGAGTTTAATAAAGTTTAGTTAGTACCTTCATTTATTCAAGTCCTACACCCGCAACACAATGGGCCAAGTGTGTTTAAGCATCCAAGCTCTGCTGGGCATTGAGAGGAAACTTGTCAAGTCCTTGGAAAAGATGCCCAATTGGTACGACAGGGTCATAGATCATTTTCTTGAGAAGGAACGGAGGGCAGAATTAATATATAAATAAATGAACATATGACGTAAGCCAAAAATTAGCCACCCCTCTTTGGAAAACGAGCAGCTGCCACTGGTCCAGTCCTCAACTTCCTGTCCTCCGTGCACATCACCGGTGTGTGAAGCACAACCCATGCAATATGATTGCTATAAGTTTGAATGATATTCAAAATACTCTTTATTAGCATTTTTCGAGACTACTGGGTTTCCCCTTTAGCTCAGCAATCATGCTCACATGCTTTCACTTCACACACAAGCAGACCAATTTCCTCTGTTACTAGGAGAACCCACGATTATACTAGCAATTCGCTAAGATACAAGCGCGCCTTACTTTAAAAGGGAATGGGAGATGAAACTCTGATTGGTTTATTTCATGTTACGCCTTAGACATGGCAATGATTAATTAAGAGATTGAGTTCTACCAATTTGAACCATGCGCCTTGCTTTGCGCTCAGAATACCTGCCGTTGTGCGAGAGAAAATGGATTTGGACATGCCCTGAATGCACTTGTGCCATGTGTATCAAAATTTGCACTTAGGACCCTGAGTGTTTCAGGTGTAATTTTCTCCCATGCTTCCTGCAAAGTCTTATGGTGTGCAACAGTACTGCGTGTTCATCACATTTTACATTTAAAAATGCACCTCACCTTCTCTATTGGGGACATGTTTGGACTGCAGGCAGGCCAGTCAACCACCCCCACCTTCTTATTATGTATCCATGCCTTTGTAATGAGTGCAAAATATAGCTTTGCATTGTCTTCTTGAAATACACACGGGCCTCCCAGGAAAAAAATATTTGGTCCTTTCTTTCGTGCCTTCGCAAGCAGAAACACGTAAGGCAGTAACATTAAGCCAGGGCTGCAAACTCTAATGCATTTGGCGCGAGACATGCGTGAGATTCAGTGGCATATTCACATTCCCGTTCTGTAGTCAGCAATTACTCAATCAACGCAATGCATGTGTTTCACGATCGTTCAGATTGTTTCAATGAAATAAGACCAATTGAAACGTTTTTATGTAATTACATTGCTTCCAACCCCTTCCAAAGAAAAGCGTGAGAAGTCAGGAGTCATAATTGATTTCCATGTTAGTAGTGGTGAAATCCACCATTACACATGTGAAACTGATAAAACTCCATGCGCAAGGACTTCAATTCCACCTGAGAATCTCTCTCAAACGCACTGATTGAATAATTGCTGACTACAGCCCGGGAACGTGAATATGCCACTGAATCTCACGCATTTTTTACGCCAAATGCATGATAGTTGGCAGCCCTGATTAAGCACAATATCACTAGTCGTAAACACATGTTTATTGCCGTCCTCCAGTTTGGAAGTCTCCTACTCTAAAATAAGTGTCTGCATCTCAAGGGATTAGACAGTGCAAAAGAAGGTGCATCGATGCATAAAGCCGGCAGGGTGCAATTTTTGTGTCACAAACTTTATTTGCATTTTGATTCATCCAAACCATAGTTTAATGAAAAATGCTGTCCCTCCATGGCAGTTTCATGTGACTGAATTGCAGCCAGTGGACCTCTTCGCAAAGAACACATATCATTTCCTTTCCATTTTCATTTCCGTTAAGTGCCCTATAAATAATGGCTACAAAACGATGGTGGGGTCTAATATGAAGTGGAAGGTGAAGGGGTATTTTTATTCATGTGAATTTTTTTGTGAGGTAGAAATGCTAATAATTAACTTCAGTCTCACTCTTGTTTTAAATTGCCCACATCTTTTCATACAAAACACATTAGCGCACCTGGTGAATCGACCTCTGTTCCCCCGAATGCCTGTGCACATTACGGCATTCAAGCACGATTCTTTGAGGGCCAATGCTAGTTAGGTGCTTGTTCTTTACTGGATAAATTTGCCCATTTGCCATTTGCTACTGGTTTTAAATGGAATGATAGCAGTTAATCTGATTGGCCTTAATGGAACCAAACTCTCCCAGCCAACCCCCCCCCAACACACGCACACACCCACAGATAATTAATCTCTCTTAGTCCATCCCTTTTGACAATTGTGCCTAAGCTTCGCTATTGCCTCTGGTCACAAAAATACCACATAAACTTCGACACACCTGGTTCTGATCTGCAGTACCATAAGCCCTTGCACTTGCCAACTGCGTTCTGGTAGTTAAAGTAGGGCCTGTTGTCTTGAAGGCATCATATGTTGCTCCAAAATTTCAGTGTACATTTCAGCATTAATGATCCATTCACAGAAATGTAACTTAGCCTTGCCAGGAGCACTGACACATCCCCATACCATGGCAGAGCATGGCTTTTAAGCTTATTGCCAGTAACAGTCTGAATAGTCCTTTTCATTTTCATCCAGAACACAAGGCATTCATTTCTTCCAAAAATTTCCTTAATCATTGATTCCTCTGACTACAATACATGTATCCTCAGTGTGATGGTCCATCACAGATATCTCTTAGCCAAGAGGAATTGACGGTACTTCTGGGCACTGTTAACATAAGGTTACCTTTTTTGCACAGAAAAGTTTTTTTAGCTGGTATGTGTGGCTGAGACTTGCTGTACTTAACAAAGGTTTGCCAAAGTAATCCTTGGCCCATGTGGTTATATCATTTAAAGATAAAAGGCGGTTCTTCATGCTGTGCCGTCTGAGAGTTTGGAGATCGCAGGTTTTCTGCTTTGGATTGAGCCCTTGCCCTTCACACACAGAAATTCCTCCAGATTCCTCGAATCTTTTAATTTTGTTTTGAACTACAGAGAGCTAAATGCTCAAATCCTTTCCTAAACACACAGGCACACACACACACACACACACACACACACACCAGGGCTGCCAACTCTCATACATTCGCCGTGAGTCTCACGCCTTTTAGAGGCATTCACGTTCCCATGCCGCAGTCAGCAATTATTCAATTGACGCGTATTTAAGAGATTCTCACGCAGAGTCCTTGAGCATGGAAGTTAACCAGTTTCACACGCATTACGGTGGATTTCACCACTAGAGACGTGGAAATCAATTATGACTCTGGAATTCTCGCGTTTGTCTTTACTCAGGGGTTGGAAGCAATGGAATTGCATAAAGATGTTTCAAATGGTCTTATTTCGTTTACACAATTTAAATGATCATGAAACACACACATCGCCTCCAACCCCTGAGTGAGGAAAAGCGCACAACGTTTGGAGTCACAATCGCTTCCATGTTACTCGTGGTGAAATTCACCGTAACGCAAGTGAAACTGAAACTTCCACGCACAAGGACTTTAATAACGTGTAAGAATCCCATTAATATTCGTTGGTTGAATAATTGCTGACTACGGTGAATACAACTTCAAAATGCGTGAAACTTGCACCGTATGCGTGTGATTGCGTAGAAAGTTGGCAGCCCAGCACACACACACACACACACACGCACACACGCACTTGGTGTGTGTGTGTGTCTGTGTGTGTGTGTGTGTTTGTGTGATTAGAAGGTGGGATGCAAACTCAAAGATTTGCTCTCCTAAGTATTGCGAGTCAGCTGCTTTGCTTGTGCTATTGCTTAGGTGCCCATGTATAACCTACTATTACTTCGAGTACGACCAAGGCTAGAACTCCTACTCCCACCACTGGTAGACGTGGTACTACTATGGCTACTGCCTCTGCTAATACTCTTAATACTACTACCACAAGTACTTCTGCTGCTCCTACGACTACTACTACTGCTGCTACTACTAGTGCTGCTGCAACTGCTGATATTGCTGCTGCCATGACTGCTAATGCTGCTCCTCCTACGACTACTTCTGGGACAAAAAGCAATACTAATAATAGGAATAATAATATCTGCTTTGTTTGAATGACCGAAACCAATTCTTGTTTGTTTGAAGATTTAAAAAATAGTTTTGGAAAGTCTGTGGATTTCAGGGTTAGTGACATTGAAAGTGTTCACGAGACAGTTTAATGGTGCGATCCATGAATGTCACTTTGATTCCGCAGACAATATCCAAAGGCAAAGTCAAAACATGCCACTCCAACTTCCCTTTAAATGCTCCAATGTATTTGCTGAGAAATGTGAACTTTAGGAGGGAAAATTATACTTTCACCCATGTAGTCACTAAAAAGCTGTTTTTTTAAAAAAAATACAGTAAATTATTGCAAACTAAATAAGAAAATAAATAAGTGAATAAATTAAAAATATATATGTTTGCATAATTTGTTTTCTTACAACTGAGTTCTCCTCGATGTGTTCTTAGCAACCATAAGAGTAGGTATATTTATAATTGCAGTCGGTATTGAGACTCATTTCTGCTGTTTGGTGCTTTTTAATTTGGTAATCATAGCGAAAGAGAATGGAATATCGAGGTCACAGTTGCGTTTTGCGAGGGCATTTGCCTGTGTGCTAACCGCCATTCCGGGACAATTATTGCAGTCTTTCCTTTCTGCCACAATGTCACAATCCTTTTTCAAAAGGAATCCAAGGTTATCTTTCTCCTGGGAAAGAAGAGGGTGATTCACTGGTACCACTGTGCACCTTTCTTCACCTTCATTGCTTCAGTTATTATCCAGCTGTACGGAGGCATTGTTCTCAAAGAAAAATTCAATGTAGGTCAGTCTCGTCAGCAAAACTGGAATAATGTAAGCACGGGTATTTTATTCCTTTGTTGTCTGCGGCTGCTCCATATATAAAAAGTATCAACATAAAAGAGATCATTGCTGCCATGGATCATTATTACGGCTCATTATGATACAATTTATGCGAAAAGAGGAATGTAATTTAAACAATTCTGTTTTGACAGGGCTCTCGTGTTTTGATCATTCTTCTTCCACCTTTCGAAGAGTTGGCAGAAGTATTGTCCTTCAGTAAACAAGCGCGACATCCATTGCCCTCTTCTTTTGCTCGTCACAACAATTTGCTGTGCCCCTAACAGTTCATTAGCATTTTAAAGAATGAGATACAAACTTCATTAAAAGGAAACAAGGTCATGCATAATATCAGCAGTTACCGCTCGCAATCTGGAAGGTCCCTCAATAGGGGGCTGGCTGATTATTAACAAAGTAACAAGCTGGCATTGATTGTGCAGAAATCTTATTACATGCTTCAGTGGCTGTCTCAAAAGATTTGTTATTGAATTAATGAGAGAATGACTTAAACACAGTTAGCTATTAAAATCAGCCCCTGTCATTAAGGAACAAATGTTAGGACAGGCCAATGTGCATCCTTACCTGACATAAACGAGTATAGATTTTCTTATAGTCTTTTGGTCTGATCCTTGCCTAGAATGGGAACTTAAGTCTAATTGAAGGTAACATATTAGGTTTCGCCATTTCTTCAGCCAACCTAGTACTTTCCTTTTTTGTCCTCGTGAACTTGTTGATATTACTGAATAGTAGCAGGACAATTATTTTGAGAATGGGGTTGGATGGTTGGACAGTTATTGCTATGTTATTATAATGGGCTGTTTTAGAGTTTTTCTCCCTGAAATGTTAACACAATTACTGTGGAATTCTGGGCAAGACGCCAGCTTGGCTCTACCTGACCTGGGCACTGATGAAAGAGTGTGGCCTTTCCATCTTTTCAACTTAAAGCTGTTTCCTATGGGTATTAAAGAAGACTGAAAGGACGCACAGGTAGAGAAAATTAAACAAAATGGCTCCATCACTGTGCAGTTGTGATGCTGTCAACGGTAAATTCTGAGATAATTCCTCGATTCCGGTTTAGCCTCACCATACTCTGATTCAGTTTAATTGGGTGAGCTGGTTTCTTGTGTCTGAACAGTTCGATGGCAATCACCTGAGGATGTCTGAAAGCTACCACAGATCGCTGGTGATGCTGACAGGGTCAGACAGTGGAAAGAATTGGACTTAATGGAGGACGGGTCCTGCTCTGTGAGCCAAATCACTGTTTGCTGAGGATGGAGGGAAGAATGTGGGGGGGCAAAATTTGGTCTGACTCTACTGTCATTAAATCTACCAAGTGAACTCCTTCATCTTTGATGCAAGACCTTCTTGACTTCTGAAAAAGGAACTGTGCCTTTGTGAAGGTTTCCCATCAAGGTTGACGCAAACCCTTGAAACTGAGCATGGACAGGAGTGGATCTCTTTTCTGTTAAAAAACATGGCCTCATTCCCTGCTCTTTCCCCACTGCCATGACATACTCTTAGTCTCACTTTTAACGACACTGTCACCTCCTACAACAGCTAGACATGAAGTCTCATTTGTCCCCCTGACTGCCGACAGGATTCAGAAGACATATGATCACAGAGCTTCAGTGATACTCCAGTATGCCTTGAGTGTTTTTGGAGCCACATAATGTCAGATATATTCTTTCACTGCTGTCAAGAACAGTGGCACCATTCTGCAATAAAGACACAATTTTAAGATAACAAAAAATATGTGCACACTGCCGCTTCCTCTGGAAGATTTGTCACGCAAATGAAGGAGTTAGTGCCCTTCCTGTAATGATCCAAAAAATTTAATAAAAGCAGAGGTTTTGTGATCAGGAATGATTAAGCTTTCATAAAGGATCATTCATAAAGCTACAGATATCATACAGGTTATATCTGGATTAGTCAGGAGAGCTGGATTCATTTCAGCAGTGGGGGTGGAGCAAGGACTGTATAAAATATGGACGATGCGTTTCCATTCACTCCCATTCAACAAAAATGGAGCCAAAATATCCTCGATGCGGGCGCTGCCATGTTGTACATTTGGAGCCTGAGTCGGCGCTGTAGTGATCGGGGGGTAGAGCCGCGCTATCGAATCCCGCCCACAGACCCACTTGAACAGCCCCCTGAACTTATAACCTGGTCTGGCAGCTACACTATTAACGTAAGTGCCTGTAATAGCCAGCTCTCTGACGGAGACGGTACAGTTTACCATAGTAAAGTGAAAGGCCCCAACTGCCAGCAGCGTTAACTATTCGGTCATTGATAAGGTAAATAGATACTATGGCTAAACAGACCCCACCCCACAGTCATCTGTTTTGAAATTAGTTGAAGTACCTAACTGGCTATCTGTGATATCTTGTCACTGAATCTTGCCTAACAAGCTAGGTATGTAGCTAATTACATTAAGTAACGCAGGTGTCAGATTTTTGCCACTTCTCGGCCACTTAGCTAGCTCCAGTCAATGTTCTCAACTGTCACTTACCCAATGTTGTGAGTGGCGAGCATATTAACGCTGACTTTCGTTGTATTTTCTAAATCACATTCCACCGGGAAAGTGTCATTTCCTATGTGCATGTTCTAGCTGAGTAATGGGTCGAACTTTTAATTTTTCAACACGTTAGAACGGTAGATCGAATTTTGAATTAAAATAAACTGTCCCTCTCACCAAAGTTAGCTTGCTGTATTTAATAAGTCGCATATCTTACCGTTAGCTAATGTTGTATTTCTTAAAAATGTAACATAATCGCAATTGAAGATAACCATCATACCTTGGGGGACCGGCAATTCATTCTCTGTGATAGTTAACTTAGCAATGCAACACCCCTACACTTTCTTTTATGTGGACTTGATGCATTTGAATGCATAGATAGTACTTGTTTGAGTTTTGGTATCCTCATTTTTAGACGACGAAATGGACTCGGCAATTTTTGCATCCTCCACAGTTGCCAAGAGTATGTATGAATCTCATAGGAATATCTGGAAACCGACGCCTGTGGTTATTTAAACATAAGACTTTTCACCGGAGAATGTCATAAAAAACGGAAGTTTATAACATTAAGACACATCTGTTTCATGCATAAAAAGCACAATACCACCTGATAAAATATGGAAAAATAGGATATAAACATGAAATATGTTAAATTGCATAAAAAGCCAGCAGAAATGACATTTAAAGGTGACATTTGCATTTTACAACCAACAGAGTCAAAAGTTTACATTTTTGGGGACAGCTACATTCGTCGTTGGAAAAAACGAGCAAGGGAGACCATCGGGACCAACCTTGGTCTGGATGCCCAGGTCCAGTGGTTTGGCTGGGGTGGCATGGTTTGGGGAAACCCTTTATCTGCCAGTGAGCCTTCCTTGAGCCTGAAAACATTTGCGTGCTTGAATGGCTGGCTTATTCCTTGGATTTGTCCCCTTTCCAGCATCTTTGGGATGTCCACAAGCAATAAGTTCGTTGTTGGTTCCCATTTTCGGCCAAATAGCCGCCAACTCCGCGCAGCTCTTGAAGAGAAGTGGGAGCATGTCCCCCAAGTCACCATTGACTATTTGTTACAGTCCACACAGCAGAGATGTGTAGCAGTGCAGCAGGCCAAAGATGGACATACCCAATATTGGTTTGTGAAATTTGGACAATAGACCCCTTCCCCTTTATCATCACGCCATCGCGAGATTCTTGTTCGTCTTTTTAAATCATTGATCGAAATGTATTGCAATATGGTCATACAATCTGTCAACACTCAGTGAAAGTACAATGAGCTTCAGAACATGGTCATATTTCTCACAATAAGAAGTGTTGTGTTTATATTTTTGTTCAGTGTATTTTTTATTTATCTAATTTGCATGCCTCTGATTTACTGCAGCAGAGGACATAATATATGTGAAAGAATTCCAGAGTGAAGTTTTTGCTCAATGGTAAATCTAAAGACCTTTATTGTACATTACAGGTTTAATTTACCACCATCACAGAAAATGTACATTGAATTACAAAACATTTCTCATGTACTCCCAGTCCAAGGACAGATGACTAGAGTCTTTGTTGGAAAACTGAAGGCTTAGAAGTCAAGATGAATGGCTTTTGAATGTATTATTAAACAAACAAAAAAAAAAAAGAATGACAGTTTATGCCAATATTTGAAGACAACATAATGAAGATGACACGGACGGAACAAGCATACATAAGAGAAGCCAGTTACATGTCCATTATTATTCAATCAACATGGACTTGTCTACCTCCAAGTGAATATTACTGTCTAACAGAACCATTGCAAGTTTCAGTGACAATGCATAGTTGAGCAGTTTTGACAAGCATTTTCATCAGGTTTTCATTCAAAAATTACTTAAGAAGAATTCTCCAGCAATAAAACAAAAGAATTGCTTGTAGTATCCTCCAAGTCTTCAGTGGACCTGGGTAACCTCAGCGTTACCCAGTGGTTTGGCTGCTTCTGTAATCACATGATAAAAAAAGAAAACATACCCAATTATTGGTGAAGCTTATATCTGAAACCTGAAGTGCAGTCTGCCCTACCATGACAGCAGTAAAATTGACTTGCACGTTCCAACCCACGCATCTGGCAATTTTTCAAACGGCAGGTTTGACATACAAAAAAAAAAAAAAAAAAAACTAGAATGGACATATATGCAACTTTATATACTTTGAAACTAAATTCTTCCTGCTACCAATTTACATTCCTTTTTATGTGGGGTCACATGCACCTATTCCGACTTATTTGAAACGTTTTTCAGACATAGACTGTATATGAAGAGACATCAAATTTCAAAATAACTTCCTATAATTTTTAAGAAATTATAAAGCTGATCAAGGAAAATATTATTTTGTCATTGTGCAAACCCAAACTCAGCTATGACCCTCTAAACTAAGATACTGAAAGCATTACCTTAACAGATATGTTTCAGTGGCTGAATTAATTAATCATTAATTGCCGTGTGCAAGGTAATATGTGGGTTAACGTTAACTGAAGTCAGCTAGCTTGCTAGTTAACGTTAAGGTCACTCGATAGCAAATGCAGCAATAATTAACGAAGTAAGAACGTCCAAGCACAAAAATTGATAGAAATTCGCTTCAGACGCACTTATAAGTGTGGCCAAGATGCACATTGCTACATTGCCCACACTTATTTTAAGTGTGTCCAAGTGTGTTAAGTGTGTTAAGTTACGCCCCTTTTGCATTATATCAAATAAAACGTTTACAGCAAACTTATCAGAAACATTGACGCAGAATATAGATCAGCATGGTGAGAACTTCTTAAAAAGCAAGAAACCATCTTCAGAAAAAAATTATTTTTCATGTACGCTATTTTTTCTGTGTGGCATTTCTCCCCTCCACTAACATGGAGGGGGCGGGCTTATAATTTGTACTGCAGCCTGCCAGTAGTTGGCGATCGAGACGTTTTGGCTTCACTTTTCAGGAGACGTTTGGCTGTCCATATTTTATACAGTCCTTGGGTTGGAGACATGGCTAACATCAAGATTTGGACTGTATAACTCAAGATACTAATAGAAAACCCTCAGAATCTCACGATTCAGCAGATGTAACTGGGAGGCTTGTCAAGAAGTAGTCTTAAACCCTAAATTGATCAGGTGTGTGCTGCATCGAGATTGCTCTCACGCTATTCAAAAAATTAAGAGGGACTGGTCGAGAAATATTATTTAGCTATAGGCTAAAATTAGGGTCAAAAAGATTTTGCGCTTGTAAAGTGACCTTTGTAGTACATCACCCTTTGAAAACACAAGGGGGAAAAATCTACAAGAGAAATTCAAGTCCATGAATGCATAAAGATTTGTATTTGCAAAAACTTAAGAATGTGTGAATAAAATGTGCAGGCAAATTATTTCACCAGTGAAGCTGCACAAAGATATTGTGAAAAATAAGGTGCTCTCGGGAACACTGGGTTACAAAAGCAAAACCAAAAACTGTGTGTGAAACTCAACTCTCGAAGTTCCCAGGATGTGTAAAGCTGAAGTTACCAGTACAAATTTTGACACTGTCTTTATCAGCTGAATCCCATTAGCTAATATCAAACTTTTAAAAAAATTTATTTAACCTTTATTCAACCAGGGAAGTCCTGCTGAGATTGAAATCTCTTTTTCAAGGGAGCCCTGGGGGGTTGAGGTGGAGAGGGAAAGGACAAGTTGCATACCCAATTAGATCAGGGGATGATTAGGTGGCAGGTTGAAAGAGCCAGGTTGGGACTTTCGCCATGACACCGGGGAACTCCCTACTCATGTCCAAGAGTGTCACAGAATCTTTAATGACCACAGTGAGTCAGGACCTGGGTTTACGTCTCATCCAAAAGACGACGTCTCCTTCAGTACAGTGTCCCCATCTCTGCACTGGGGCATTGGGGATTATTCCACCAGAGGGAAGATTTCAACCTACTGGCCACCAACACCTCTTCCAGCAGCAACTTGGTTTTCCCAGGTGGTCTCCCATCCAAGCCTACAACTGCTTAGCTTCCTCCTTGCGGCTGGAGCAGATCGGGTGGTGGTATGCCTGCTGGAAAACTGTCACATCAAAGGGCAGAGGGTTAGATTACATTCTCCGCTGTAGGTCCTATAAGTTATCAATATTTTGAAGATAACAGTGCAGGCTCTCCTCGCTAAAAGTTACCAAGATTTGCAATTCTTCCAGAAATATTCAACCATGGAACGGAACTAAAATGAATTGGAGTAAATTTGGCCCATTGATTGTGAGTGGATGGTAAGATGCTGTCACCCCTTTGTATCCAAACATTTAAATGGCTCTAACAAAAATATAGATTTATTTCAGAAAGAAATGTTCTAGTATGTTGAGTAATAGGGTGCACTACGGGAGTTATGGTATTGTTAAATTTGTAGCTTTTGGAATTTTTTTGTTACAAGGGACTAGCACAGCTGTTGGTACTGATAGCTGCCGGATGAATAGAAATTATTACTGGAGTATCAGTAAACTCCATGTTAATACTATCAAAATTGTATTCATGCAGCATTAACACAATTTAACAGTTTATATCTTGTACACTCTAATCTACAAATGTCAGGTGTCCCGGCTGGGTCCTCCTCTGCTTTGATGTATTAATATCCCCTACATTGGAGCCCTTTTACGTTGAATTGCATTGCGTTTGTTTTTTGTCAGGCATACTGTTCATTCTTTTGTAAGCCTGTCTCATGGTTTGTTTTGTCAAAGAAAGTCTACAGTGGATGTACTGTTCTTTCTTTGTTTATTTGCTTGTTGATATTTTTTAGTTCTCTGCAGCTATGCAAGCAGACGATGCCGGCGTGTTTACGGTTGCAATTTCAATGGGAGAAGAAGAGGCTGTGCTGATAGGTTACAGACAATGCTTGTGTCTATCATGTGGGTTACCAGTGTTATTATTTGTATTAGCGTCATTGTTGTGACCAGTGTGTAATACTGACTCAAGTTTGATCTGTGATTCACAGTGCATTTCAGACCGGATTTTGTGGTGCGATTCTGAGTTTGCCAGTGTACCTGGCCGCCAGTGCACCATGCTCAGCAGTAGCCCTCTCTATGGCCAGCCATAAATTAAATGTTTTGAAATAATTTATTTATCGCACTCTAAAGCAAAATGCACGGAATAAAACTTTTGTCTTTCCTGGTTTAAAAGTTCTGTGTACTTCGATAACCAGCTTTGGGAAAACTTTTTCTTGCTTTAACAGTATAAACCTAAATCAGAAAAAGTTGGGACGGTATGTTAAATTTTTTTCAAAACTTAAAGGAGCTGTCTCATGGTTTACTGCACATGCTCAGAATTTGAATATTCTTAGCCTAATAAAGACACCAAACAAACTGAATCTGCTCGATTGCAAGTAATCATCTGACTGCGTCGTTGCCAATCCATCTTTGTTTTGCATTGTATTTACATATTTTCATTACTCAGGCATGATGCTTTCTATGTTGTTAGGTTTTCTATGGAAATTTGAGGATTCAAAATGCCATTTAAGCGCTTTAGCCAGAGCATATGCAACGAAACAAAACAACTGACTTTTGCAAGGGCATCCGGCTCGTTTTCTAACAAGCTTTTGTTGAACAAGTGCTCGCACTCTGACAAAAGTTTGGGGAATCATGCTGTGTTAATGAAAGGCAAATAATCAGGACTTCATGTCACCCAATAATGAAGCTTACGCATCTAGAGTGAAAATGTGGCTGAAATTCAACTATAAAGACTGTAAAAACACTGTGGCCAAAACAAAACGCAGACACTTCCCCCTAAAGAGGTGCCTTGGTCTGCCGATTGCTTCCACAAATGCCAGTTTAATCTTAACTGTGCAACAAAGGAAGTCTTATGTTAACAGAGCTCAGAAGTGCTGCCGACTTTTCAGGGCTCGAAGGCATCTGCGATGGCCCATCACACTGAGGAAATCAAAGCTTGTAGAGGGGGAGGGACTATTATTATGGGAGACTTCAATTATCCTGGTATCGATTGGGAAATGGTGAATGGACAGAGTAAAGGGGAGGAAGAATTTCTAGATGTTATGAATGACAATTTTTTGGTGCAGTATGTTAATAAACCTACAAGAGAGAAGGCAATTTTAGATTTAGTGCTCTGTAATGTCCCTTACAGAATTAGCAATGTTGAGGTACTGGAGCCACTTGGGACTGGTAATCACTCTACTGTTAATTTTGACGTTTCATGGGAAGTTAAAAAGGTGTCTTTGAAAACCAAAATTTTCAATTTTAGGTGAGCAAACTTTGACAGGATGTGCTCATATCTAAGCGAAATAAAATGGGAGACAATCCTGGACTGTGAGTCTGTAAATGAGATGTGGGAAAGATTTAAGGGGGTTTTACTTGATTCACAATGCAAATTCATTCCAAAGGTGTCCAAAGGTAAGCTGAAAAAGCAGAATCCTCAGTGGATGACCACAGCTATTCATAGGAGTTTGAGGGAAAAGAGGAATCTTTATAAGATGTACATAAAGGATAACAATGAGAATACTAAGGCTGAAAACTGTAAAATGCGGGCTGTAGTCAAAAAAGAGCTGAGGAATGCTAGAAGACTGCATGAAAGGCAAATTGCAGAAGGGGCAAAAACTAACACTAAGTGCTTCTTTCAGTACTGTAGCAGAAAAAGTCAAAAAGTCAAAGAGGAGGTTAAGTGCATAAAGAATAAAGATGGATCGCTGCTATATGATAACAAGGATATTGCGGATACTTTAAACAGTTACTTTGTTGAGAATTTTACCTCGGAGCGGGTTTTTATTCGGCCAGAGAGCATGTCCAATGCTCAAGATTATTTAGCGGAAATTGAGGTTATGGATAATGAAGTATTAGACAAGTTGCATAAACTAAAGGCAGATAAGGCGGCAGGTCCTGATGGCTTATATCCTAGAGTGCTCAGGGAAGTTAGTGAGATCATCTTTAAACGGCTCTCAGCTATCTTCAGATGGTCTTTAGAAACTGGAGAAATACCAAATGATTGGAAGATGGGCAATATACAATATAATACCAATATATAAGAAAGGGGACCGTACTGAGCCAGGAAATTACAGGCCAGTCAGTTTAACTTGCATTGCATGCAAAATACTGGAATTTATCATAAAAGATGAGCTGAAATTATTTCTTGAACGTAATAATATCTTGAGGGATAGCCAACATGGTTTCTGTTAGGGAAGGTCATGCCTGACAAATTTTCTGGAATTCTTTGAAGAGGCCACCAAGACTTATGATCAGAGCAGGGCTTATGACATCATATACTTGGATTTTCAGAAAGCATTTGATACAGTACCGAGTAAGAGACTAATTTTTAAAATGAGCTCCATTGGAGTTACAGGAGGTATTCTGGAGTGGATTCAAAAATGGTTACAGGACAGAACACAAGGAGTGGTGGTCAGTGGAATCTCATCTGAGCTAGGTATGGTGGGGAGTGGCGTCCCTCAGGGATCGGTGTTGGGACCCCTGCTGTTCCTCATCTACATTTATAACCTTGATAAGAGTATTGAGAGCAAATTAGTTAAATTTGCGGATGATACTAAATTTGGAGGTTTGGCAAATAGTTTAGAGTCCAGTAAAGTGATTCGGGATGATGTGGATAGAATCCAGAATTAGGCAGAAATGTGGCAAATGAAATTTAATGTAGCAAAATGTAAAGGTGTACATGCAGGTAATAAAAAAATAAAATAAAAAATTAGACAGGATTACGTCATGGTAGGTTTAAAACTGGAATGTGCTCCACATGAAAAAGATCTGGGAGTGCTTGTTGACCAAACCCTCACAGGTTCTAGCCATTGTGCCGTAGCAGTTCAAAAAGCCAATCGGATGCTGGGATGCATTGCCAAAAGTATTGAGTACAAATCCAAGGAGGTGATGCTTCTTTTGTACAACACATTTGTCAGACCACATTTGGAGTATTGTGTACAGTTCTGGGGACCGTACTTTAAGAAAGATATAGAGGCTCTAGAAAAAGTTCAGAGAAGAGCCACTAAGCTAATTCCAGGTATAAAAGATGAAAGCTATGAGAAGAGGCTGAAGATCCTTAATCTCTTTCATCTTAGGAAAAGGAGACTTAGGGGTGATCTGATGGAGGTCTTTAAATATGTTAAAGGGATCAACAAAGTGAATTATGTAGGATTCCTTTGGCTAAGTTTTGTTAGTAGAACTCAGGGTCACAATTGGAAGTTGACCAAGGGTAAATTTAGCACTGATATTAGGAAATATTTTTTCACCCAAAGAGTAATTTCGATGTAGAATAGCTTGCCTGACCATATTGTTGAGGCAAAAACCTTGGGAATTTTAAAGAGCAGGCTTGACTTAAAGCTAGATACCATTGAGTCATTGAGTATCTGAAGTGATATATTCACAATAGTAAAAAGAAACTGGCGAGCCTAGTTGGGCTGAACGGCCTGTTCTCGCCACTCATGGTATGTTATGTTATGTTATGTTCAATGTGAATTGTGGTCAGACATATCAATATTGCTGGTCCTTTTTGGAAGAAATGGACACTATGTGCTCTGGACTAAAGAAGGAAAGCGCCATCCAGATTGTTATCAGCAACAAATCCAAAAGCCATGCTCTGCTCTGGCATGGGGAAGTGTCAAGTGCCCTTGGCACATGTAACTTGCACTTCCTAGAAGGTAACATTAATGCTGAAAAGTGCACTGAGATTTCAGAGTGACATAAGTTGCCCTCAATATGAAATCATTTCCAGGGACTCCATGAATATTTCAACAAGATGATGACAAACCACTTTCTGCATGCATTACAATAAAGTAGATGTGTAAGACAAGGGTGCAGATGCTAGCCTATTGACCCAACTTGTCCCCAACAGAAAGCATGTGGTGCATTTTGAAACACAAAATGTGACAACAAAGACCCTGTACTATTGCACACCTTTACAGGAAGAATGGGACAAAATTACAAGTGAAACAATTCATTACCTCTGCCAAGGAGGTTATGTTTTTGCCTGTGTTGGTTTGTCTGTCTGCCTGTTTGTGTACAAGATAACTCAAAAAGTAATGAATGGATATCTCTGAAATTTTGTGGGTGGGTTGCTATTACATCAGGGATGGACCCTATTGATTTTGACCGCAATCAGTCAAACCAAAGACATTTTAGGAGAGAAGACCAATCATCCCCAATATACCCCCATTGTTCGAAATTGGTCACACTTTCTGTCTCCTAAGTGGGCACGGTCACAGAAGTATTTTGAGCGTTGTGTTTGCAGTAGATGTTGGAATATCTGTCTTTTATCTGCATGATTCGTTTACATTTCATTTTACTTTGCTTCATAAGGCATTTTGCTACACCGCTAACGGGTATATTTAGCATTATGAATGTGAGTTAGCTGGCTAGCTAAGGCGTTGGCGAATGTTATTTGACACGAGCTTAATAATTTTAGTTTGGCTAAGGATTGTTATTCTGAATTTTGTTCTGGAAAAAAAAAAAACAAGCATATATTCAAAACAGATTTGATAGCGTTTTATCACATGAAGCATTGGCATGACATTGTATGATTTGCAGCCTACAGACCGGAGTTGATGAAAAGAGTCATAAATCGTTCATTCATTCTAACTTCTGAAACATGAAGTGTTCTTTCGGCTCTCACGTCGTCTCCTTGTATTTTGCGGTTTCCCTACCTTAACTCTGCTCCTATCCTGAGAAGTGTTAGACTTTCCTTGTATCTCTAGTCTTGCATTGCTCATTAGCTGTGTGCAAGTGTATTTTTACATCATGAAAATAAATGCTTCACGTGTCTGAAACTGAAATAAGCACGCTGGAATTATTGGAAACATTCCAAAGACACCGAATAAGCCGTCACCCAACTTGACCATTCCAAATATCCAGCCATGTAAGTAAAAATCATAGCCCTGCTCTTTTCTTCCCAAGAGTCATAGCTGTTGCATTTCATTTGATTATTTTTCGCTCTAGTCCTGGAACAGACTTCAGTCAAAGCTCCAGCATTACCACTTTGTTCCTTAAAATCAGTTCAGTGATTATTCAGTATTATGATCCACATTACAGCTTGCTAACTCTCTAATTGTAGGCGATGTATTTACCACTGGGTTTCTACTGAATTTAGAGCTGTACATGTTAATTGCCTAGCCTCCACCATAATTTGTCCAGATCTGGATTTTTTTTTTTTTTTTCATTTTAGAGGGACTTCCTGGTATAATTAAGGTGAAATTAAATAATAATTCTCACAATAACTTATTTCACTGTAATTGTTAGCGAGTTTAAACGGCATTGCAAAAACGAAATGACTACAGCTAGTTCATTCAAACATATGAAGCTGGAATGAAATATGACAGTTGCTCATTTATTTCTTACCTGTCTGCATTCTTGGAATAAGAAAAGATGGGTAGCATGTTTCCTTGGTAAAACCTATTGCTGCGCAAGGTTTCAGCATTTTTAACATGCAAGGGCAACAATGCAAGATACGGTACACATTTTATGTTTGCGCCTTATTTTGCCGCTTTTTCCCGCTTGTTTAATATCTGATATCAACCCAGCACAAGATCATGGCAACAGGGGAAGCTCAAACAATCCCTTAAAATTAATGATTGGTCACGACCTGTTTTCAATCATTAATTTAAATTACCATTACAGAAACTCTGAAAGCTCTCAGCATTATCAGGTGTGATCAGTTTTAATTTATAACGCATACCGATTATGACTCCGGACTTCTCACACTTTTCTTTACTCAGGGGTTGGAAGCAATGCATGTGTCTCATGATCGTTCAAATGAAATAAGATCATTTGAAACGTTGCTTCCAACCCTCCATGCACAAGGACTTCAATTCCGCACGAGAATCTCTTACTTATGAGTTGATTGAATAATTGCTGATTATAGCAGAGGAATGTAAATATGCCACTTAAACTCACACCGAATGCGTGAGAGCTGACAGGTATGCGTTGTAAATGAAAACTGGCCACACCTGATAATCTTGAGAGTTTCCGGAGTTTTCGTAATGGTAATTTAAATGAATGATTGAAAACAGGTCGCGACCAATCATTAATTTTAAGGGATTGTTTGAGCCTCCCCTGTTGCCAGTTCACGAGCCGCCATTGCTGGCAATCCAATGCATTCCTTTTCCCCTCTAAAAATGATAAAACCTCAATGACAATAATAGTATTACTGAGCATAGAAACACAAGCATTATTTCAGTTTTAAATTTTTATTCATGGTCTCCCGCAGTCCATAATGTATTTCTGTATTGCCAGATATTAGGTGAGTCCTGCTGACAGAGACACAGGTCTCGAGCACAGTTAATTTTCTCCTGATCTGTTGATCTTAAAAATGTCATTGCAGCGTCAGAATGTTTGAATGATATGAGGCCTGAAAAAGAATGTGATTCCTATTGGACGAGTGTGAATGGAAGATCCGGGGAGGAGCGTGGCTCTGGATCTGACCGTATCGGACGAGGACCAGAGGATAGCCACGCCCCTAAAGCATATTCTGGCTTTATCCTTTATTTAAGTCTACTTGGGACCATAATTTACAAAAATGAACATCATGATATATCGAAGGAGGCTTGAAACTTGCGATAGATATTATAAAATGATGTGGAAAATCATTATTGAAATAATAAATCAGGTGGCAAAGTAGGGTCATTTTCTCATAGACTTCAATAGCATTGAACTTCTTTTTGCAACCACCGACGTCGCCATCTGCTGGTCATTAAATATAATGCAAATTTTTGAGATTTCCGCATCGGCCTCACTTTTCAGACTCGGGTGCTGCGTCCATCTTTTTATACAGTCTATGGTTCAAATCCCCTGTTTATGGTATCACTATCATCACACTTTCCTGAACTGCCCAAACCAGTAAGAGTTAGAGAAAGCAAAAGCTGAACAGGCTATAAAAGCTTGACTGTGACTGGTTCCTTCTTGCGAACGAAAATGGAATCACGTTTCCACATTGGCTGATGACTTAACAGAATTTGACAGTTTTCCTCCCTGACTTGGCGGGTTTTGACAGAGTTTCGCTTTTTCCATTTCAATTTATAACATGATTTAGTAGGTCTTGAAAGTGGAGCTATCGGTGGGACATGCACAGGTGCCTGAAAGAGAGGCTAAGGGAGATAACTCATTTATTTTCAAAACTTGACTTAGCAGGTTTTGCAAGTCGACTCCTCATATATCATAAAATTAGAATACATGTGTGAAAGTTATTCCACTTGTGTTTTGAAGCTGCAAAAGATGCAATGTGACAATGGCAATATGACGTCAGTCAATCACTACTAAACTTCAGGTGATAAGGAATGTAGAATCCTACTGTTTGTTCTGGCTGTATGTAGTGTTAAAAATGATTATTTTGATACATTACTATTTTATAGCGTGGTGAATGTGCAGGTCACAACTTGTCCATGAGAGCATTTTGGAGCTGTTGGATTGTGTATTTGATGAGTTTTGAAGGAGCGAGGGACCTGTACCGTTCACTTTCATTATGTTCGCTGAGCAGCTCGCGTCTTCCCCCCCCCCGAATCTCAAAACAACAGGCATGGATAACTAAAGGTAATGTACCTACTCATATAACCATAGGGATTATGGCAATAGGCCAATTTGCCAAAATGTTGAAATATCCCTTCAAGTTAAGATTACTCTAGCAATGAACTTTTGAAGGTTTTTTGCGATACATAAATGAAGCTCATCCATCATCCTAAGGATGCCATCTGAATTACGATTGATTGTTGGTTGTTGTATGATAAGCAGGTAAAGCAGCTACCGATAAGAAATTATTTACTAATTTTTTTTTTCTTAACAGAATTAACTTTGGAACTAATGGGCAAGATAAGAAGAAAATGTACAGAACTTTAAGCACTAGATGACTTTGTAAATTTGTTAAACCACATGAAACAATTTTCTGTGTCACAATTCACTGTATTTCCTGAAGACAGGGCCACAGCAGTGTTTCTCTGTCAGAATAAATGTTGTTTGGTCCATATGTAGCCAAATGTTTCATAGAAAATGTTGGTATAATGTTTTAATGTACAAAATTCTGTTATGATCCTATATAATGGAAAATCTTTGTTGATTGGCTAATTACCTGCTTACGATTGTGTTCAATTTTTGGTTGATGAAATAATCTGCCTACGCACTCAGCAGAGAGAGAAAAAGAAGCAATACGCCACTATGCCTTTTATTAGTGTTTGTTTTCACTTGATGAGGCGGATTGTAATGGTTGTGCAGTGTGCACAATTCAGATGCACGGAGGACAGGAAGATAAATACTTGACTTCTGTGCAAGGATGGACTTGGTTGTATTTACTATGTCTACTGCACAACAGCAGGCACAAACATTACAATAAAAAACCGAAGTTGAAAGGAGGTTCCTTTAACACTAAGTAATACAGACTCTGGGCTTTAGCTGCAGTAACAATGTATTACAAATTGGAGAATAATAATAATAATAAATAAATAATAATGCAGTGCTGCAAAAACATAAACAGCACTTAAGCTTAAAGAGTTTAGAGTTTTGATACGCAAATACAGAGAAAAAGTCTCAAGAAGACTTAACAATGCAGTACGGACATGGATAATACAAGACTTCACAATGAGACTGAGAGAAGCTCTGTGTTAAATACACACCGCTGCCACCCAGTGGTAATGAGAAACAGGTGTGATAATAGAATAATGAATGAAGTGTGGTCCGGGATTTAATGGACCGGTGAGCTAGACGGCTGGAGGCGTGTCCTTACACAGATAAGTGAGTTAGAAAGTGGTGACCCATCACAACGATAGAAACAATGTGATGCTTGGTACAATTGCGAGTTTCATCCACAGTATCCCAATGATGTAGAAAGGAATGGTGCAGAGCCTTTCTTGGGGAACCAGAGGGGGCAGTGGTGCGACATCAGTGAGGCGGAAGAAAGGAAAAGCATTAACTTCTTGGTGCAACTGTGCGGGGTGATTGCCTTAGTTTTATTTTGCAGAGCTGAGCCAGCGGTTCCTGCAAGTATGATAATGAAAGGGGTGAAAAATTAATGGAAAGTTAGCCATTTGTTTGTGGACTTACAACAGTGCAATTAATCAAACTCTGATTTGTTGCCCAGGCTTGGATGTGTTAAACTAGTGGTAGATGCTGAGCTGAATTTTTGCTTGAATTACCCAAAATGTTTTAAGTTTATAAATATTTCTGATTTGTTTTCAAGTTAGCAGTTAATTATGTCATAATACCTACACTGCAACCTGCATATGCTGCTACTTGTATGTGCAAGATTACCAGCCGAATTCCTCATGAGACTTGACATTATCTGCTCATTAACATAGCGCACTGATGCTCATAATACCCTGGAAGCCAGTGGTTTACTGTGCTTTTTCTTTTTGATTAGAGGGATGTGAGAAATTTTATGTACGTACATCTCTTGCTTTAAAGAATCGATTCACTCAAGTGATTTTCTCTGTGAACTTAAAACTTTTCGGGCTTGCTTTTGTAGAAGGGAATCAAGCTTGGATGCAGCAGAAGGCTGACCAACTGGAGGAGCCCAGGAACTGAGGCTTGTCTTGAACTTCAAAGGATTCAGGCGTTCGGACTTCCTCAGGATGAGTGGGCCGTTGACTCCCCAGAATGTTTGCTGAGCTGGAGTAAAGGGAAGTGGAGAGCATTAATTGTTGTGTCTGTGGGATACTGTGGGATACTGGGGCCGTTATGGATGGGGAGAATAACCAGGCCTCTGGCTAAGTGGGGGGGTAGTATCACAGGACCCCCTGTGAACATCCTCATCATTGGACTTAGTCATGTCTTTGTTGAAGCTGGACTTTATATCATCTACTTAAATAAACAAAATATTCCAAACCTCTGAAAACTTCAAACTATTCTCATATGTTCATTATGCTGATGTAAAATGACCAAGGTACAAATAACCCAAATTGAATGTACAATTATTCATAAAAAGAGTTTTTTTCATGATAACTGCATCATCTCAATACATTCTCTAAGCATGTTTGGTAAGTTTATGTTCAGAATAATTCCAGGAATTGGATGGAATATGTTTCATACAATATAAAATTATGGTTTATTCAGTTTTAAAAACTCTACAAAAAACTATCAGAGTAAAACATCCTCTCTGGTGATCATCTTGTTTTCCTTCCCCTCTACTAAATTACTTCACTACATTCTTCAAATGGTGGGGGCCTAAATTCTGGATTCGACCACCCATCCAGGTAATTTTTGGCAATGCCGCCTGGATCAAAGACGTGATTAGGCTGCAAACAAAGAGAGACAATCCATTCGGGGAAGATCGCAAACAACTCCTTGCACATGATTTTGTAGGCCGTGTGTAGTCGAAACAGTTTAGGAAGATTGCAAACAACTTCCAGCACGTGCTTCTGTAAGCCATGTGTAGCTGCAACAGTTTAGGAACCTCGTAATCGACTTCATGCACGCCTGATTCCGTGTAGCTTTTCACCAGGGATTATTTTACTCTCTTTGTTTAAATTTGCCGTAACTTGTGTTTGGTTTGTTTGATTTAAGCTTCTGCCTGCCTGGTGAATAAAACTGTTGTTATTCCTTGTAACTTGCATAATCTCCATGACTCTAATCCTTTAACATTCTTTTCAGCCATGTTACGACCAATACTTAGGGGAGTAATCCTGGCCAAGGACTAACTGATCGGTGGCCTGGCATGTGGATTGGTTTTCTCAAGTTTTATAGATGATCCCAGTCTCCTTATATAAAGGGTCTATGTAGCATTGGTTCTGGGAGTTTGGCATTTAAGGGGACCCATGGGCGATAAAACCGGTTCCTGTCAAATTCATCTGAAGGAACCCATGGGCGTACATTGATCTGGGTGCGCAGTATAAATGCCTAGATGCTAGTGCTGCGGTGATTGACTTCCATCCTCTGAGACTACCAACGAACTAAGATTTGGCCATAATGCTAATACCCGAGGGCATATTTGGAGTAACGGTGGCTTTAATGGAAGAGTCCAAGGTGTAACCACCTGGAGATCCGCGCCTGTTTACATTAAATTATAAATTGTAATTCTAATTGGAGTCAGACTTTAAGTGAGAGTAAATTCAGCAACTGTTATGCTTATTTTGCCGTGGTCACTGATACATCTGTCTCGCTCTGTTCCTGTGTAATATTCTAATGCTTATATTGGATTATTCACTGCATGGCGGCATATTAGATATATCCGTGTTTACAGCATGGCCCCGTTTGCGAATGGAGAAAGTTGATTAACGTTATCCCATTTGCCTCACAACAGCCGGAACACACGCATAAACCTTCGCTCCCAGGTCTTCCGTCATTGGTTTAGCTGTGCAAGTTCTACACTTTGCTATGAATAGTTTTTGAATATTATGCTAAAGGGACTCTGAGTTTGTATTGGAAACTTTCTTGATAACGGAGAAGAACTGGAAATAATTTAGCTGGTAGCCATGACAAGGAGCGCACCGAATAGTCTAATTCATGAAGGAAAGGACGTAATTAGCTTCCTTGTTGCTTCTTGCCAGCAACGAAAAACAGGACCAACTTTGAAAGAAGGAAATAATAGATTATGGACCACAATCCTTTGCAGCTGTTTTGATGGGATATGTCATTAAATGTAGTTTTCCTGTGGCATCCGTCATGTCAAAATTAATTGAAGTCATGACGTGTCAAGGGAAAGAACGTCCGATTTTTCTCAAGCATGTCCCGTAGTAATTTCAAAATCTCCCTGCAACTTTCCCTTGACCCATGCAACGTTTTCTATCAAGGTCAAGTGAAAGTGGAGACCTTAGTGAAAAGGCCTCCTCTTTAAGAGAGTTCAGAAGTACCCCAGAATTTTCACATCATGGCTTATTGCATTTTCATATATGTTCCTGATTTGAGGGACAGTAGTTCTAATGAAAATGAATATGAAGCACAGTAGGGCTTCTCAAATGTAGTATGACAGAGCATTGTTCTGTAGGATAAAATATTGACCAACCAGAAAAGGGGGCGGTGCTGCACCATTTATCATGTGATTCCTTCCTGAGTCCAAGAACCCAATCCCAATCGGTTCAAGAGCCATAAACAATCAAAGATTGTCCATTCTGGAACAATGAGGGAATAGAGTAATGAAAAAAAAGATAAAAATGCTCCATTTATCTGTGTCCATTTGTATATGGTGGGGGGACGAGACATCAACACCCATCCTTAAGTCTTAAGTATGAAGCAAGTTTGAAAATTCTTGCTTGAAAGGCGCAAGACAGTAAATGCATTGAGTATAATGAAGGATGGCGTGATCAAATAAGAAAATAAATAGGGGGCAGAGCTAAAAAGCATCAAAATCTGTCCTTTGGGGCAGTCTGAAGCTCTGTAGAAATTTGAAGGGTCTGGCCTTCAAATTGTGGGAGTTTGAGGACTTTTGAAAATGAGCAGACATCTGTGGAGCTGAAAAGAGCTGAAAAAGGAGGGATGAAAGTGGGAGATCATCAAGAAAACTTAGAAATGAGAATTCTAACCGAACATGAAGCTATGTAGCAAGCTTGATGTTTCTAGCTATGAAATAGCAAAAATGAGCGGTTTGAGAAAATGGCTCATGATAAGTCTGTGGGAAAAAAGGGTGAAAACATGTAAAAGAGAGAATAGAGGTTAGCCAACCATTCAGAAAGTACAGGCAACTTGAGCTGGCATGTACTGTACCAAAGCTGCCCTCCAATCTCTGAGCTTGTAACATCAAAGCTGGAGCAGAACTTGCATTGGCAAATTTAGCACAGTAGAGGAAGAAGGAAAAGAAGCAGAAGAAGAAGAAGAAGATGATGGTCATGATGATGATGAAGATGAGCATGATGATTTGTTATGGTCCAGACCTGGGATCAAGTGCGGAGACAGACTTGCAATACAATTGGTAATTTATTGGCAGAAGTACGGTAATTGCAGGGACGGAACCACAGAGAGAATGGGCGGGGACAGAACCCTGGAGACAGGGTTGCCAGGTCTGTGCAGTAAAACCAGCCCAATGGCCAATCAAAACCAGCTCAAAACTAGCTCAACAGCCTATGATGCCAGCCCAATGCAAGAATGCAAAGAAAGCCCTCAAAACCTCCGCAATACCATATATACGGCTTTCAAAGTCCAACAACATTGCTGTCATTGTCAAATATATTGCAATATTTACAAAATAACACCATAAACGGTCAGTATTCCAGCACTGAAAGTAGTTTTTCCCCACACAGTTTAATCAACTTCCAAAATTGCTCATGTAATTATTAAATAGGGTGTATAGCATAGCACATAAAATATAGCTCTGTGACTGTCTTAAACAATTCACTTAAGCACAAGTAACCAGTTGCTTGGTCCCTTTGAGTCCATCGTTTCTCTGTCTTTGTCTCTGCCTGGACAAAATAAAAGTAATGTTTTACATATTATTTATTTTCTTCATTAATTTCGACTGAAACATCTCATTCCATTGCTTCACTGTATTTTTAACTTATAATTAGCATGAATACAGGTGTAAACAGGCTGCTTATTAACTGTTAGTATTTTGTTAACCTCATCTGTTGATTGAACAATTGCTGACTACGGGAACATGACATGTATGGAGTGTCGCTACGCTGTAAGATTGTAGGCTGTCCACTCGCTCCGCAGAGCGGCTGAGCAGAGGGTTCGTGGACGAACTACGCTGTGAACGTTGACATATATACATAGACGCTGCATTAGCCGCTGGAGTGCACATCAACATCACAGCCACGACCAGTGTGAAGACGGAGTGGAAAAGATGTCTTACTTGCTCGTCCAACACTTGAACCCCATTGTCGGGGAATTACCTTTCATGAGTAAGTTAAGCTGGAATATTTTTTTTCGGTTGTATCTGGCCATAATAACTTTATGTTTAAAACTCACTGGCTATCAGTTAATGGAAAGAATTTTGTATTCAACCTCTGCCAATTGTGAATGAAATTGGTACTTTTTCTGCTTACCTTGATGTTTGGGTACCCAAAGAAGCATTCTGGTGTGCAAAAAACATCAAGTTTACATCCAGTCAAGATAATTTAGAGTTTAATTTCTAGTGCTGCTAAAAGTAGCAATGTCATATAATGGCAGCAGCCATGATACTGATGACGCACTGGGTAGTTAGGCCGTGGTGCATTCGCGATATTAAATATTAATATTTAAACCCCCTTCTCACTAATGAACCCCCCAAAATATATTGGCGCCCCCTTTTCAAACAGCTCTGCCAAATAGAAAGCCGAAAAAGTAGATGTTGGATACGGAATTCTTTAATGGCAGCTAACGTCATCGACAACACATGAGCCAGCAGTGAAAACTGTGACCTTTAACGGGGTCAGGACGTTAACGTTATTATTTTTTTCGTACTCTCTCGCCTTCAGAAGACAGAAGCTAGATCCATGCTTGAACAAGTTTTTACAATTCCTTACAACAGTGAATTATTTTCCATCACGTAACCAAGTCAGTTCATTTAGCGAGTGTAACGTTGATACCATAATCCTTTCTTGAGCATCTAACTGCAATCATAGCTTAACTTACTTATCGAAATGCAAAGTTACTGAAGCCAAGAACGTTTTCTTCGTACTCCATGTAGATCATAAACCCTATATTTACGGCTCCTTGAAATCGGTTGAGAAGAGTAAACATTACAGATTTAGAAAATCCACATCTCCCCGTTTACTTGCATTTGTTTGCCCTCACTGATATGGCTGATGCTCTGATGTACCGGAGCAACGGGCCATAGCTGCTAATGCGGCGTCTACTTATATACTGAATGTCTATGGCTGTGAACACTAAACTTCTTCAAGTCTTGCATAGTGACTATTCTGTGGACGTGAAGTTTATATACACTGCCCCCTACAGTTAGGGAGAATATAGGTTTACAGCAAGGAGAAACCCACACGGAGCATGAAAGTCCCAAACGTTTTCTCGTCCTGATTCCGCGTGGCTGTACAAATGGAAAGCATAACTGAGCCTTAACATGAACTGCATTTTCAAATTCGCCCAAGATTACATCCTCTCAACCCTTGGACAAAAAATTCTACTTGCAGCACAACCTCAAAAGTAGCCCAATTCCGCGGGAAAACCGCAGAACTGGCAACACTGCCTGGAGAGGATGAGAGACAGTTCAGCACTGATGTAAATGGAAATGCTTGGGCTGCTGTCTCTGGCCATTGGCTTCTGGTGCGCTGCCAGATGTTGCAGGGTTTGCAAGCACTGTGCTGCCCATGAAGAGGTTGTTGCTTGAGCAAAACTCAGTCCCCCAGTCCTGGACCCGGATCAGGGCTGGAAGCTTGTTCCTGACAAACTTGATGAAGCCGACTTACAGGAGTTAACTAGAATGCGGTCCCAGTCCTGGACCTTGATTAGGATAGGAATCTGGTTCTTGAAAACAGGAATTGAAGAATAGGACTGAATTAAGATAACTTGAACTAGGTCCCAATCCAGGATCCTGATTAGGATTGGAAACTTGTTTGAATTAACTAATGGCAATAAAGATTTCTGAGAGGCTTTGGCTGTCACTGAAATACTTGTTGCATCAGTCAAAGTTAAATGAGTTTTACTAACATATATATGACTGGGATCGAGCCACAAGAATGTGAACTAGAGGGCTTAAATACTCGTCACTCGCTCATTAGGTAAGGAGCGAGTTACGAGATTCAGCCGAGAGGGGAGACACGCACAAGACGTACAGTAAACCAATCACAACACATATATACCTACCAGACACACAAGCTGCTGAATTGCAAAGAGACCCACTAGGGAGTCAAATGAGGGTTGTAACAAGATCAGTAAGTTGGCTTTGTCAGATCAAATGAATAACAGTTAATATGAGAGGCCGTGGCTCTAATGACATTAGATGTGAGCAAGTATAGCTCTGATCGCAGTAGGTACAAGGGCCTAAAGCTCTTGTCACATTGGATATGAGAAACGAAAGCTCTAATAGCAGTAGATTTGAATAATCATAACTTTAATTACAGGGGATAGATGAGGCAACATTACTAATCGCAACTGATATGGGGCACCATACCAATAATCACTGTAGGTACAAGCAGCTGTAAATCCAATCACTGTAGATGAGGGACTGTTGTGCTACTCGTGGTCGATAAAAGGGACGACAACCCTAATCACAATTGATATGAGTGACTGTACTTCTTTTTTTATTTTTTTTTTAAAGATTTTTTTTTTTAGGAATTTTTCCTTTATTTGACAGTTTACAGAGTAGAGAGACAGGAGAGTTGGGGAAGACATGCAGCAAATAACCTGAGTTGGAATCGAACCCAGGTCGCTGCGGGAAGGACACAGCCTGTATGGTACGTGCGCTTGGACCGATGAGCCACCGGGGCGCCCCCGAGTGACTGTACTTCTAATCACAGTAGATATAAGGGAATATCGCAATAATTTAGATTGACAAGAGAAACAAAACAGTAAATTACATATTTTGTATGACCCAATACTGTGGATGTCATAATAATAATAGTACTGGTTTTCGAATTTTCCTTTTTTTCTCCCGTCATATGCTGAAAATAAGTAAATGGCCAAGAATCACAGTCAGATGTGGAAATATTTTTTGTTTCATATCTTCATTGGACAACACAAATAAATAAGTATTCATAGGCAAAGAAATCTATGTTATCCAGAGAAGTAACTAAAATTGTGTTTAGTGCCAACAAACATATGTAAGTTCCACTCAATTTTTCGGTACAGCACATCGAAAACATGTAATCAACAATTTTAAGGAGCAGCTCTTGTAATATTCCAAACTTGTATGAAATATCAAGCTGTTTAAACAATGTTAAGTATTTCTTTATGAGCAATTGAAATAAGCTCTGTGATAGACATAAGGTTTAAAAGAGAAAATTAGATGATAATATATAATTAAATTTGTTGTAAAAGAATAAAAGAGATAGTAACTGGAATAGGTGTTTTCATTTGAAAGACATAAATAATTTCTAGCTCATGATGTTTCAGTGCAAGTTATTTTCGTCAAAGCTGATGATTCACTTGCATATTCTTTCAGCTTAAAGTGAGTTCTTTGGTGAGAATGACCTCATCATGGATCAAATTCCAGCTGTGATAACATGGACTTTTTATTCATGTTAAATGCACAGATTGCTGAACTGAACTGCTTTTTAAATTAAATGCCATGCTGGCATCTCATCCTTTTTATCTTTTTTATCTTTTCATTTTGTGTCTTATGAATTGCTTTCTTGTAGTTTTTTTTATGTTTTTAGAATGCTGTTAAAAATAAATGCCCTGTTGTTTGCCTCTAGTGGAGCAGTCTAATTTCATGCTTTTTCAAAGTACGGTGCTGAGAGCGAGTGTATTCATGGACAGGGAAAGGGAACATTTAACAGACCAATGTGGTGGGGCACAATCTGGCTTCCTGGGTTCCAGTGTATTTTATTTCATTTTTTTCTGTTCCCAGCAATCAACTTTTGAAGCTCTGTCCAAGTGACAGATTGGTTCCTGGTCACCTCCCTGCTTAAAGCCTTTCAAATCTGGTCATTTAATTTAACCAGATGGGCAGCTTAGTCCCGGTGGGTGCCATCATGCAAGATGTCATTGAAATCAATTGCAAAAATTACGGGAAATTACAGTTTACTGAATTATCGCAAAATTATTTTCCAAAAGGCATCCAATGTTACCCTTCAAACAGGACACAACAGCCAACTCACGAGTAAACAGTTAATAGCAGCAGGAGCAAATAGATATAATGATTGTTTGGCGTCTGGGCTCTGACCTTGACACGCACAGCAGCCTACTGAGCCTCTTGCGGAGAAGAGAGCAGGGAGTGTCAGGATATCCCAGTAGGGAAATTCAGAGCCCACAGGTGGATGCTGGGGTGGATGTTGGATGTTAACTAGCAGCAGGCAAGAGTGATGCAGCCGCTGAAAATGATGCAGCACAGAAACTGAGGCATGTTTTGCCACAGACATAGGCACCATTTGTGGGGGGGCATTGGGTCTCCTGCACCTCCAAAGTTAAGGTTGGGGGTGCAAAAACCCTGCAATATTAAAACCGCAGGTTTTCGTAGTTCGTCTTCCCAGTTCAGTCAAGCTACTGATTAAGGTAATGCGGGACCCTTTTTTAAAAAATAAATAAATAAAGAAGGCTAATGCAAGCCGTCTACGATTGCAGTTGCAGGCTTAGAAGCTGAATCCATATTGGAATTAATATTCATGTCCAGAAAATGTGTGTCCTTGATTCGTTACTGTGGCCTACTCTAAAAAAAATCTGAATAACACATCGTCTTTAGCTACTGTTGTAGCCAAGCAACTCAGGAAGATTGTAACAGAATGTGGGCAACCGTACTGCAATTTACTGAGCTGGGGTTATGTTTCCCAAAAGCGTTGCTATTTGCTAACTTTCAACAAATTCCATAGTCCAGTTCTAACCAAGGTTTTAGGAAACGTACCCCATGAACGGTTACTTTCAATGTACTTTGGTTCATTTTAATGCTTTCGCGTACGTGAATACGTTAATAATGTGCAATCGCCTTAATAACAAGTGTTCCCCACTTCCATATGAGCGCAGGCACGAAAAACGGTACAATTTCATTTTTCCCAGAAATGTGGATAAATAAATAGGTGGTTCAACATGATAATTTAGACGTGTGCTTTATTTGAAGAACCTACTTCACTACTTACAAAGTAAATTTTGGCAGGATTCATTGGTTTTTGGCAATGCAGTAGACAAATTAAGGTTAAAAAACAGGCTATTTTTTAAACATAAATTTGTAAAAAAAAAAAATTACACCTAAAATAATAAGTAAATAGTTCCTTAATTGGCAATAATAAAATACTCACCCTCATTTTTTACAGAAGTGTTCCGTTTTTCGTGTCTTCGCTCAAATGTTTCCATCGAGGGACAGCGCTCTATCGCAAGTAGGATTTAATTACTTGTATCTGGAACTCATTTTCATCGTCCAGCTGGATACATACTAGAAATGAATTGTGACGTCGGCTTCAGAATTTCCCTTGCTGAGATTAAACGCAGTAAAACATAAAGTACCGTAGTTAATTGACATAATTTTATATTTCCGGAAAATGACATGCAGGCTATATTATGCAATTATATCTCTTAAACTAGTTCATTAAAAGAGCCCATTGATATTGATACTTGTCTTTTGTTACCCTGTCTGTATTAGGTTTATGAAGCAATAGCCGATTTAATGAATAAGCCTACTGCCAACTTTCGTGAAATTTTCTGGACTTGAATATTAATTCTAATATGGATTCAGCTTCTAAACCTGCAACTGCTATCGTAGACGGCTTGCATTAGCCTTATTAAAAAAGGTCCCGCATCGCCTTAATCAGTAGCTTATGCTTCAGTTTAGCGCTGAGGTTATATCGGCTTTTAAATTGCAGCTTTGGATTTCATTTTCATAGTCGAGATAGGATGTACTATTAACCATGCGTCTGCAGCATGCAGCACTATTTAAACACAGCAGATGCGTGGATGATGGAAGATACGTAGCCTATATCGTTGTAGTAGGAGTAGGGTTAAGAAACAGCGGCCTTGGCCGATGAACCACGTGTTGCATGCATAATTATTGTGTGCACATATTGCGTGCGTCTTGAAGCAGGCTGGAAAAAATGTGACACATGAGTATCCTATCCACCTTATTCCTGAGGGCGCTACTGTAGACATGATCATGGGTACACCTTCCAGCGGAAGTAGTTTTTAGCGAGTGGCTAGTCAAGAACAGCAGCGTTTCTTTCAGTTAAGTTAGCCTCGTTTTTTTTTTAACAAATTAACTTGCTTTTCTTAAAATGTCCCTTCAGAGCTCTGGAACCTATTGAGCTGTTCGAGGCTGAACTAACAACCAGAGGAAGCTAAATTTATGGTTTGATCAACAGTGTTTTGAACACGCACCCAGAACATAGGGGATTGTCCTTGTCTCAGCGAAACGGTTTCCATGGCCTACCTACAGAAGAGGAAGCCAGAATTTGGCTGAAAAACCTGAATTTGAAAAGACCCCTGAAAACATTAGGTGCTCATTTCATTATGTCGACAAACAACGATTCCTACTTTATGGCCAGGCTCAGACAGACCACCGCAGAGGAGACACCGGGTCCTCAGAAGCATTTTGACAGCAGTGCCAGGAGAGCACAAGGTATGATTTCACATGTAGAGAGGACAGAAAATTGTTTGTCCGGTAATGCCAGTCAGTGTAACTAACATTTCATCCTGTACAGTTCAAGATGAGGCTGTAGAAGTAGCAATAGTCTACTACAATTTGAAAATAGCCTACTCATTTCACTTAAATTAAAAGTATGGGAAAAATGGATTCACTGTGTTTTACATTTATAGCATTGGATTAGCTAGCAACTTAATACCGTATAATGTAGTTGGCTGGAGTAGAGCTAATTTGACTCGTACTGTCGGATGGCTTAATTTACTCTGTATAACAATCCATTACGTTTCATATGTAGAGCAATATTTACCGCTGAAATGTAGTGTTTCCTTCATAAATATTCTCAGAAAGTACTTGTATATCTGTTTTAAGGTACATAAGGTCGTATACTACCTCCTTTAACAAAATGCGACTGACCTTGTTGCTGTGGAAGTACTGCATACGCTTCAGAGCTTTGTAGATTGTTCGTAGCTTCGCAGTATGTGGCAACGGAGTCGCTAATGTAGCCAAATGCGCTAGTGTGGCCATTGCTTCAGGTCGTTCTCCCATTCTTCGATAGCAGACGGCAGCGGTACCGTAACTTTATCCCGTCTGAGGGCTAAAAGGTGATGTTTCCTCATATATTATTTTCCAATCGCTTAAAAAAAGAGGATTCACGTGAGCCGCTACCATGGTAAACAGTTCAGTGACAGGATGCAGCGGAAGTTGCGTCCAATATTCGCACAAGGGATCATGGGACGTGGGAATAAGGTGGATAGGCTAACGCAACGTTTAAGGTCCCATTTGCAATTTCAAGTCCTAGGCTAAATAACTGACTGAAAACAGTTTAGCCTACGTCCATAAATGCGGGGATGGAAAATAGATGCGCCCTCTGACATTCAATTCGTGTATGCCTTCATACATCGCATCCATTCAGCCAATTAACGTTATTGCACAGATCATAACCAGATTTAACATTAATCAAATAAAGCAGCCTACTGATATTTTCTAAATAAGCCTTTTTAATATTCTAAAAGGCTGGACTTTGGACAAAGCCTATAGCCTACCCTTGGGAATACAGCAGCCTGAAAAAAATATTGTGACCCCCCAATGTTGACCTGAAGTTGACGCCACTGGCCACAGAGGTGGCAAATAGCCCACCCACCGGAGGGCAGAGCAGTGTCTGATACGCATGAGAGTGTCTGTAGGAATAAGGGCATGCTTTGAGTCGTCGGCTACAACAAGCTACGCCCTTTTTATTATCTTGCTATATTAATGCACGCTATTTATTGAAACAAACTTAAAATGTAGACCTTTTTTTTTAACTTGACTATGTTTTAAGTTTTTTGTTTCATTTTGTCTTTTTTTAGTTAGACTATTTCAATGGTTTGGTGTCAGTATGCAACTTTTCACTACTAGGGGTAAAGTTTGACAGAAGAATCATATACTTTTCAAAGCAACAAAGAGAAGAGCCAGTCTGCTTTTTGCATTCAAAAACACTGAAATAATGCATGCAGGGACATGAATCAGAAATCTCTCTTGCTTGTCAAAGTATTAAAACCAAAATTAAATCAAAACACTTGATAATTACCACTCTCGTAACTGCTGCCTCTGATTTAGATTTGTTTTTCACTTAACATGTCTCATTTATAGCCTTCTGCTATGGTCAATATTTCAACCACAATAATTTTTCAAAAGACTAACCCTTTACATTTCATGTGTCTGAGGCTGCACACACAGACACACACACACACACACACACACAGACACACACATACTGATGACATCATTAGCAGTTTGTCATCATTTCTCTTTGTGACACATGCTGTAGCTTTGCATGCATTTAGCATTTGATAGCTGCAATGGAGGTCAAATAAATTATTCTCAGTTAATACTATTTGCTGTGTTTTTATTTTGTTAGATATTTTCAATTTGATAATTAGATTTTATTTTAGAGAGGGTCATTACAGACTGCCAGGTTCATGTGTGATACGACATCGTTCAGTAGGTCATTTAAACCCCACGTGCCATTCCGACTGATGTGATCCCTGTTTGACAGTGAGTGTTATAAATAAAATGGGAGCTGTGCAGCTCATCCTAGAGTTGTGAGTTCAAAAGGGTTGTGGGCAAACGTTAATATTTCAGCTCAATGTGCGCTCCTACTCTCCAAAACAGACAAACAATGCACTAATGCACGCGCACACACACGCGCAGACGTGCGTGCAGTTATTCACATATGCGCACATAATCACACACACGCACGCACACACACACACACACACGCACACACACACACACACACAATCATAAGCACGCTCTCACACTCAGCCACATGTGCACTCACACAGGCACACAAAGAGCTCACACAAAGAGACACAAACATGCACACACACACACACACACACACACACACACACGTACTCGTACACACATAGATGGAGAGGGCTGAATGTGCCTCTGTTTGTGAAGCTCACAGAAGGCACTGATTAAACTTTTATGCCAGGGATATCAGCCCTGCCATCATCAATGAATCAGTTCTTTTCTTCCCTCTTCCTTCTGTTTCTTTTCTGACACTGAATTTTAATGCACATTTCCTGAGGAAATAAAAGCACCGTAATGATGGAGACGCTGCGGATGAAAACTTTAAATAAATTGCCACAGCTATATGCATGGCTGCATCATCAACTTTGTTTCTTTATTTTCAGGGGGGAAAAAAATGCGTATTGGTGATTGGAACGCCCAATTAATTCTGTTCTAATCTCACCACTTATGGAAAATTAAAGGATTCTTCATCCAACGGTAATTTCAGTCATTACAAGGTTTCTAATGAGAGTCACAGTTCAGTCTTACAACTGTGATGGGTCCCTTTGATCAAATATTCATTGGAAAATACTTAAATAATATAAAACTGAGCCTTACCGAACCATTCTGCTTATGAAACTATGACATAGGTTTCTCAAACTATTTGTGTTCCCCGTGTAGCACATTGCTAAAAGCACAATGGCTTCACAAAATAGGGCCAGTGGGAACAAGGTCTTTAATGTGAATGGCCAGGGACCCTATTCATGAAGGGACGATATTGTTGTTGACGTCCATTTAAGTCTTATTGTCCGCTAACTCCCATGGAGGGCGATTCATGACGTAACGTTTGGCCTTATCAGCCCTTCCAATTGTCGGATAAGTTAGAGCCAGGAGAGTAAGCCTGTAACTCTCATAAAGGAACAACAGTTAAGATTCAAAACAGCGTTGGCGTCGATTCATCTAATGCAACACAGACGAAACGTGAGAAGGAACTGCATTTTCCCCGTTTCTCCCGGCATTTGAGTGTGGTGCTGTTTCTCACTACAAAGGACAAACATTAACTCCTGCGCAAATTTCTCCCACACTTCCTATTTTTTGTTGGTGATGTCAGCACATTAAAGGCACATTCAAGGCATATGTCCTCTAATACCTGCACAACTTTGCCATGTCGCCAGTTTGGTACCCTTGCTCTAGCTATCTCTTCTTCAGAAGAGCACTCTTTCTGTTTACTCTTTTTGTTTCCAACATCTTCTTCAGTAGTTTTGTCTCTCCCTCCAGGCAGCTACCAACACCTCATTGAGCATGTGCAGAGGCAAACTTGGTCATGCTCTGAAAATGAATGGGACATTTGCTGTTTGTCCTGCTGATAGCCATTTGAGAAAATGCCTCACGTTTTGAAAGTTACAGGGCTTTAGCTCTTGGAACGCAAGGGATTATTCCCCCAAGATAAAACAGTCCTTTCATGAGTGGGCACCCAGGTGTGGATGTGATTGGCTGAGAATAGCCAAAGATTATACACGTGATTATTTCAGTCCTGAGATTACCTAGTGTGTGGCAATTTTTCCTGAATCTGCAAAAATATCAAAGTTTGGACAGTGAAACGTGATGTAATTAATATGCTTTTTACCCATGAGTTCTTGAGTTATAATCTCTCTCAGTGTGATATTGAGACAGACAAGCTGTATGGGATGCAGCAGAACTGAAAAGTCAAAAAGATCATTGACTGCATCTTTGTTTGAAGTTCTAATTCATGGCATTTTGCAGAAAGCAAATGACTGAAGTCATGTCACATTTCTACACATTCTCACACCCAACTCAAAAAATATAATGAAACTCTGGCGCTCTGCCAAAACGTTGATATACTGTACACCACAAAGGGAGGCCTTTGGTGTCGTTATTTGACCCCATTGGTAAATGGGCTTGGGGAAAGGGAATCATAATTTAATTAGATTATTACATTGATATAAGATTGGGATTGAAGAGAGGAAATTATAATTTCATTAATTTATTACATTGAGCTAAGACTGGGATGGGGGTATGGTATATTTTTTTTAGCTGGTGTATCTGGAAAGTTTGGTGGCACAATGGATTGGACTGTTGCCTTTGCTATTTAGAGGTTTTTGACTTGATCCCTGGTTGGTAAATTGATTTTTCATGTTTACCATTGCCCCCAAATACTGATGCAGTCTGTTTTGTATTAACTCTTTCCCCCTCACTTGCACCTCTCGACGCCTATCCCTTTATTTCCCCACGAGCGCCTCTCGATGGCGTTGAGAAGCGCTTGTGGGGAAATAAGGGATAGGCGTCGAGAAGCGCTAGTGAGGGGGAAAGAGTTAAAGTTTACAGCAATACCTATGGCATCCAAAAGTGAAGCAAAAGGTCTGTTTCTTCATTATATAATGACACCCAGGGTATCTGCCCAAGCCCCAATATGTGATGACTAGGAGTGAGATTAAGTTGCGCATTTCTCAATATCCAATGCTAAATCAATGTTGCACACTATTTAAAGCATGTTTGATGCTTGAAAGAAGCTCTTCACTGCCTTTTTTTCTCAGCGTTTCAGATGTGTTTCGCAGTATAAAAGCGAACCAGATCCGCTCAATAAGTGTTTTGCTCAGCACTGAAGGCTACATGTGTTTTCTGATTCTTGTTTTTGTACCGCTATCTTTCGAGTGGAAGGGGTGAGTGGTGGTGGTTGGGGGGGTTTGCTTTCATCGCTGTCCTGGAGCAGAAAACACGTATTATCTCCTGACTGTAGCAGAGATAAGGATTAGGTGTTTATCCTGCGGCTCCCCCAGGCTATATTAACACCTTTAAATGGCTTTCCAGCAGCTAGCGACCCGAGAACTTTCCAGCTGAATGGAATGACTCCTGACTCCTGGGTCTGATTACACCCACAGAGGCAGCGCTGGGAATGGGGCTTTTATCAGAAGCGAACGCTGCGCTGGGATATTGATCCCATCTCTGGATGCTCAAAGCTCAGAGTCTCCCTACATCAGTTGTGCGGCATTCATGCCTCAGTCACTGGGTGGAACTGAGAACAAACAAGTACTCCCCCCCCCCCCCACTTGCATTGTTTCCCACTGCAAGCAGATCAAGCTGACACTGTTTTAAAAACTCTACTTTTGAGTAATACTTTAAATTTGGCTTTATAAATAATAAAGTGGGGCTCGTTTTCTTAGAAGAAATTCAGGGGGTAATATTAAATAATATTTTGGTTTTCATGTTCTGTGTGGTCTAACAGGCAATATGCCAATGTGCCCAGAGTAAATAATGTTGTAGAGGAAACAAGGAGAGAGTGCGATTAGACATGACATATTCGTTTTCCCAGTAATGACTGTATGGTTATATCTGTTGCTTTAGATTTTTCCAATTAAATCCGCAGCAAGAACTCATATGAGAAGGAAGCCTGCATGCCAGTTCTAATTTGCAGTCCGAACCAAAGGAAAACTATCCTGGTTATTTCAGAACAAGATTGAATTTGTGGCAGTATGCTTTTTTTTTCCCCCTGTGGTACGTCCCACAGCTTGTATATATTTACTCTACATATAGAGAACAACTTGATTGTATTACCATGCTTCATTTAACAAGTGTGTTCATGTCCATTTGTGGTCATTTATGTTTATCCTCATCTGACCAGCAGCAGCCTGGGCTCTGCCTGAGATTTTACTCAAGATTTCTCTCTTACCACACAAACACACTGACGTCTGGCTGATGCTCATAATTCTAAAATGGGAGGTACAGTGGGTAAAGAATTGAACTTCTGCTCAGAAACAAACACGCACACACACACGCAAACATGCACACACACACACACAAAAACACACGCAAACACTTACGCACACACACACGCAAACATGCACACACACACACACAAACACTTACGCGCACACACACACACACACACACACACACTATATATATATATAGTCATCCCCAAAATTGTTCATACCCCAACCAGTTTTTGGGTTTTTACGAGATATTTTTTGACAAATCAAATTTATTCTTGCACAGATGACAAAGTAAGTTGACAGAAGGCTGTAATAAGTATAGGAAACAATTTTTCGAGAAGTACAATACTTTTTGGTATTTTATTTGACAGATTTACAAAATATGCCATGTCCAGAATTATTCATACCCTTTTCTCAGTAATTGATGGCAAAGCCTTTATTCACGATTACAGCCTCCAAACGCTTCCTGTGGTTGATCACAAGGTTTCTACACGTCTTCACAGGGATTTTGGCTCACTCCTCTTTGGCGAACTTCTCCAGATCTGTAAGGTTTGAGGGTTTCCTTGCCATGACCTTGGTCTTCAGTTACCTCCACAGATTCTCGATAGGATTGAGGTCGGTGCTCTGGCTTGGCCACGCCAAAACATTCACTTTGTTGTCCACTAACCATTTTTTGATGGATTTGGCCATGTGTTTAGGATCATTATCCTGTTGGAAGATCCATTCCTGCCCAAGACCAAGTTATTCGGCGGATTGCTTAATGTTTTCACTGATTATCTGGATATACTGGTCCTGTTTCATAATGCCATTCACTTTAACAAGGTTTTCGGGCCCATTTGCTGAAAAGCAACCTCAGAGCATGATACTCCTGCCACCGTGTTTGACCGTTGGGACCGTGTTTTTCAGGTTGAACACTTCACCTTTCTTACGCCACTTACTTCTCCAACCCAGACACACAATAACTCATCTAGCCTTCGCAAAAGCTCACCTTAATGAAGATATAAGCTTCTGGCAGTCAATTTTATGGACTGATGAAACAAAGATGGAGCTGCTTGGGCACAGAGATGGGGCTTTTGTTTGGTGTAAGAAAGGTGAAGCGCTCAACCTGAAAAACACGGTCCCAACGGTCAAACACGGTGGCAGGAGTATCATGCTCTGAGGTTGCTTTTCAGCAAATGGGCCCGAAAACCACCACAGGAAGTGTTTGGAGGCTGTAATTGTGAATAAAGGCTTTGCCATCAAGTCCTGAGAAAAGGGTATGAATAATTCTGGACATGGCATTTTTTGGAAATCTGTCAAATAAAATACCAAAAAGTATTGTATTTCTCAAAAAATTGTTTACTGTACTTCTTACAGCCTTATGTCAACTTACTGTGTCATTTGTGCAAGAATAAATTTGATTTGTCAAAAAATATCTCGAAAAAAACCAAAAATTGGTAGGGGTATGAATAATTTCGGGCATGACTGTATATATATATATATATATATATATACATATATATATATATATATATATGTATATATATAATCGCAATCAAAATTATTCAACCCCCGTTGCAAATTAGGTTTACTGGTAAAATTTGCAAACTTTCAACTGTTTGCAATGAACAAATCAAACAAGAACAATTCAAATGGCTCAGCACAACAAATATTACAAGTGGCTTCTCCAAATTCAACACAAAATGCCATTTTTAATGACTACTGCAGGCTCAAAATTATTCAACCCCTTCATGACAAGCATCTTTAATACTTAGTAGAAAACCCTTTAGTTGTTATGACCTGCTGGAAATGTGATGCATAGGCAGATGTCAGCTTTTGGCAGCATTCCCAAGGAATCTTAGTCCAGTCCTCATGGACAATGGCCTCCAGTTCACTAATATTCTAGGGTTTGCATGCTGCAAGTGCAACCGTCTTCTTCAAATCCTACCAGAGATTTTTTATGGGTTTCAAGTGAGGCGACTTTGATGGGCACTCTAGAATCTTCCCGGACTTCTTCTGAAACCAAGCCTTGGTGGATGTTGAGGTATGCTTAGGATCATTGTCCTTTTGGAAGGTCCAATGATGCCCAAGCGTCAGCTTCCCTACAGACGGCATGATATTTCCCCCTTGGATATCCTGGTACTTGACTGAATCCATCTTGCCCTCACACTTTGCAGATTTCCAGTGGCAGAGGAAGCAAGGCAGCTGCAAAGCATCAAAAAGCCCCCATAATTCTTCACTGTAGGCAGGGTGTACTTTTCAGCATATGCTTCTTTATTCCTCCTGCAGACATACCACTGATTCATAAGCCCGAAATATTCCAGTTTTGTTTCATCACTTCACAGAACAATATCCCCAAACTTCTGTGGCTTATTTACATGGTTTTGAGCATATTGGAGCTCGTGCTTTTGGATCAGTTGTGGTGTATGTCTTGCTTACAGATGTCATTTGCCCTACTGTGCAAACTGAAACCTCAGTGCCTCCTGCCTCCAAGTCTTGCTGTGGGTCTCCAGCAGTCACTCAAGGGTTTTTGACCACCCGTCTCCTCAGGAATCTGGTGACAGCCATTGATAGCTTCCTCTTTCTGCCACATCCTGATACCGTAGCCACTCTTCCTTTAACCCTGAACTTGTGAACTATGCTTCCAACTGTATCTCTATGAAAATTCAGTGCCTGTGCTACCTTTTTGTACCAGGCAATGATCTCCCCTATTAGGTTTCTGGACAATTGCTTTGACAGCCATATTTCTAATATGCAATCAAATGTCACTGTCAATAAACCCCCTGGCTAGTGCAAGTATTTGATGTGTTCTATCTCAAGCAAACCTGATGCAACTAATTAAGCTCTTGATTAGCTGCATTAGGTGTGCTTGAGACAATACCTGACTTGCAAATATGCTCTTCTGACAGATTCTGTTCGGAGGGTTGAATAATTTTGAGACTGTAGTCATCATTAAAAGTGGCATTTTGAGTTGAATTTGGAGAAACCACTTGTAATATTAGTTGTGTTGAGCTATTTAAAATGTTATTGTTTAATCTGTTTATCACAAACAGCTGAAAGTTATTTGGTTGGTATTCTCAACCAAAAGTAAATTAACAGGGAACATCCCAACTATTTCAACCGTGCAAGGTAGGCCTATCGAGATGGTTGCAAGTTATAAGTACTTGGGTTTTATTGTCGATTGTGAGCTTTCCTTCAAAACCCATATAGAAAAATTGGTATCTAAACTTAAGATGAAACTAGGCTTCCTTTACAGAAATAAATCCTGCTTCTCACTCAGAGCTCGTAAGCATCTTGTATCAGCTACTTTTCTCCCTGTGTTAGATTATGGTGATATACTGTACATGACTGCCTCGGCCAAATGTCTGCAATCTTTAGATTCTGTTTATCATAGTGCTCTTAGGTTTGTCACTGGTTGTAGACATCTCACTCATCACTGTGAGCTCTATCTTAAAGCTGACTGGCCCTCTCTGAGTGTCCGTCGCTATAATCATTGGTTGACTTTGATTTACAAGGCTCTTCTCGGCTTGGTCCCCTCTTATTTATTTTCTATTTTACAAAGATCTACAAGCCATTATGCCCTGCGTTCATGCAACACCCTTCACTTGCTTGTTCCTCGTGTCAGGACTGAACTAGGCAAAAGGGCATTCTGTTTTGCTGCCCCTTCGGCCTGGAATACTCACCAGACTGACCTGAAGATGTCAGAACTTGTCCCTCTTACAATCTTTCGCACTATTTTAACTGATCGACAACGTGAGATAATGGAACAGTGCCTGTGTTATTGAAATTGCTTCTATGTTTTTAAAAAATGCCTGCACTTTACAAGATTCAATGTATTAATTATTAGATTGAATTTTATTTATTTTTACCGGTTGATTCTATTTCATTGTGACGTGTGCTGCTGACCTCTTGGCCAGGTCACCCTTGTAAAAGAGATTTCGATCTCAATGGGTTTTTCTACCTGGTGAAATAAAGGTTAAATAAATAAATAAAAAAATAAAAGTTTGTAAATTTTGCTATTAAACCCAATTTGCAATGGGGGTTGAATAATTTTTATTGCAATGGTATATATTTGCATAAGATTGTCAAAACAATACCACAATGCACAACGAATGTATGCTGTGGCCCAACAAAATATCATTGTGTGCGACTTTTTTTACATACATACTGTATATACATATATATGTATATATATATATATATATACACACACACACACACACACACACACACATATGTATTTATATATACTGTATCTATATATATATATATATATATATATATATATATATATATATATATATGTATGTATGTATCAGTGGCGGCTCATGAACTGGCAACTGGGCAGGCTCAAAACAATCCCTTAAAATTAATGATTGGTCACAACCTGTTTTCACTCATTCATTTAAATTACCATCACAGAAACTCCGAAAACTCTCAACATTATCAGGTGTGGCCACTTTTCATCCTGGAATTAGCATCTGCCATTAGGGATTACAAAGTCCATTGATGGGTTACTGGTCATTCAGTATATTCAGGTAGTCTGCTGAATTTATTTTATTGCTGCAGAACAGTGCTGAGCTCAGACCTGACCGATTGAAGCAACCCCAGATGATGACAATGCCATCAGAGGCTTGTACTGTGGGCACTATGCATGACGGGTGCATCGCTTTATGGGCTTCCTTTCATACCCTGATGTGCCCATCACTGTGGAATAGGATAAATCTGGACTCATCATACCACATGACCTTTTTCATTTGCTTCTCAGTCCAATCTTTACGCTCCCTTGCAAATTGATCTCTTTTTTTTTTTCCAATTAGCCTCACTTACAAGTGGCTTTCTTGTGGTTAAGAAGCTGTTTAGTCCCAATCCTCCAATTTTTGTAGCATCATGCACATGTAGTAAATGCTCTGACCATCATAATTAAACAAAGCCCCAAGTTCAACTGTTGATTTCTTTTACTGAGCATTTTAGTGATCTTTGATCACGATCAGTCATGATTTTTCTTATTTTTGTTCTTCAAGTCACTGTCAGCAGCCCAGAGAGCCGTGGTAATGGCAATTAGACATGTCATTGCATGCCCATTTGAGTATTTTTATGATTAATGATTTTCATTTTTCGTTTTAAATATTTTCCAAAATTGAGATGATAGTCTACATAACCGATTCTGATTCATTTCTAAGGGCCTGATAATCTCACAAGTGAAAAGTCATTTAATGAAAGTGAAAACGTTACCTGTGTACCTATGTGTCAATGCTATGGCCAAGTCCAGTGAGTCAAAAATATTTTAAGTGTATATGACACTAAATTGTGTATTTTTTCGGTATTTCGTTCTTTGGTATGTGTAAAAAAGCACTCTGACATTAAAACACTGGTAAAATTTAATTGAGCCTGTTTTGTGCATTCAAAAATACTGCTATTTTGATGTGAAATTTGTTGGGAGGATGCACAGCCAAATAAGTAATGTGATTTACTCTCGTGAGGTCAGCTGATTTGACTCACAAGAAAACATGGCGGAAAGCAAGAGGAGGGCTGGGAAGAACGTTGGCCGATATTTTGTTGCTGGAGTGCCGAATGGCCAGAGTTGTACAAATATGTTTTACACTCTGGGCATATCGATGCTTGTGTTTCCCTCAGATCCCAGTAAGTGGGCAAAATGGGCAAATTCATGCAGCGGCACCACATTGATTTTGGCAAGCAAGTGGAAGTGAAATGAATCAGAACTGAGCTTTGCTGAGACTGCAATCAATTAACTGACGTCACAAGTTAGGCATTCTTGGACCCTTGTCTACAGGACAGTTTTAGAGGGAAATTTTGGGTGGCAGAAAGCAATGAAAAAATATTTCTAAAAAAGTTTTTGTTCATTGCATATTTCTAACAGACAAAAACAGGAAAACAAAATTGTGTCATACACACTTTAAGATGCATTTTCAATAATGAAACACTCAATAGCCTTTATGGAACTTATTTTACAAAAAGAAAAAAAAAATTATATAGGAATTGCTTGTGATGAAGTACAGGCCTCTGTTAAGTGATCGTTTGATGTTTTTGCAAAAAAAAAAAGTTTTTTTTTTAATGGTTTTTTAAATTTTATTTATTTCTTGTTCCCTGTACAATATTAATACTACTAATGGTTTTCCTGTCCAGTGCCATTCGGCAGGTGAATCATTGTCAGTATCATCTATCCTTTCGTTGCCCTGTATGTCCTGTGGATCCATCCTTGCTGGCTCCTACTGCTCTGCGGCGTAATGATCTGTATCAGCATGGCTGGACTGCGGTCAGGGGCAAGACAGCGATTTCAGCGCCGCACAGCACCAGTCCTCAGAGGTCAGTGGCGCAGAACACCAATCCTGACCGCTCGGACAGTTATGGTGACATTTTTCCTGGCTGCTCAAGGGGTCTCAATGAGAATGTACACATTTGCTTGGGGGGGTCATGTGCCCTAACTTTTCTGGAATTCCAGTGCAGTTGGGTCATAAAAGAGTCAGGAAAACTGCGCTGTTGCTCAGTGTGGATTAGGGTCACAGTTAAGATTCTGTGGGGAGGGTGAGAGAATTGCTTCAGAAAAATGTTCTTTCAGTTTTCTCTAAAGTTTGCTAATAATAATAATTATTATTATTATTATTATTATTATTAGAATTGAGCTGCCTAGTTTTCTTACACTAGCATATTCAGTTTTTGCTGTGCAAACACTTCTAGGGCAGAAAAATGGCATAAATTAATTCAAATGAAAATGAGAACAAAAACAATAGGATTTTAGCAGCTTTTCTTTTGAACCCCTTATATTTGACTAATAACAGAAACTTTGCTCATACAACCCCAATTCCTAAATTGTCAGGACGAAGTGTAAATTGTGAATAAAATCAAAATGCAATGACTTTCAGATCACATGAGCCAATATGTCATTTACAATAGAACATAGATAACATTTCAGATGTTGAAACTGAGACTTTTTACATTTTTCTCCACAAAATGAGCTTATTTCAAATTTTCTGGCTGCAACAGGTCTCAAAAAAGTTGGGACACAGGCAAAAAAGGGCTGAAAAAGCAATTAATATATAAGAGAATCAGCTGAAATAACATTTAGCAGGTAATTACATTAACTGGCATCAGATGTGTAACATGATTGGCTATAAAAGGGATGTCTTAGAGAGGCTGAGTCTCTCAGAAGTAAAGATGGCCGGAGGCTCTCCAACCTGTGAAGGCTTGTGTAAAAAAATTGTGGAATACTTTAAAATCAATGTTAAGATATACTTTATTGAACCCCGTGGGGTAATTTGTCCTCTGCATTTGACCCATCCTATAGTTAGGAGCAGTGGGCAGCCACAGAGCAGCGCCCAGGGACCAACTCCAGTGCTAAAGCCAGTTCCTTGGTCAGTGTTCCTATGATGCATGTTTTTTTTTGGGGGTGGGGGAAACCAGAATACACAGAGGAAACCCATGCGAACACGGGGAGAACATGCAAAGTCCACACAGAAAGGCCCCAGGCCGGAATCAAACCCACAACCTTCTTGCTGTGATGCAGAAGTGCTAACCACGGTGTCACCGTGTCGCCCCAATGTCAATGTCAAATGTTCCTCCAAGGCTTTGAAGGTCTCATCATCAACAGTGCATAACATCATCAAAAGATTCAGAGAAACTGGAAAAATCTCTGTGCGCAAGGGACAAGGTCGAAGACCTTTACTGGATGCCCGTGATCTTAGGGCCCTCTGACGCCACGGCATCACTCACCGGCATGATTCTGTCATTGACATTACTAAATGAGCCCAGGAATACTTCAAGAAACCACTGTCTGTAAACACAGTCCGCCATGCCACCCACAGTTGCCACATAAAACTCTATCATGCAAAAAGGAAGCCATTGTTGAGCATGATCCAGAAGCGCCGCCGTGTTCTGTGGGTCAAGGCTCATTTAAAATAGACTGTAGCAAAGTGGCAAAGTGTCCTGTGGTCAGACGAGTCCAAATTTGACATTCTCGTTGGAAATCATGGGCGTCGTGTCCTCCGGGCTAAAGAGGAGAAAGACCACCCCTCCTGTTATCAGCGTTCAGTTCAAAAGCCAGCATCTCTGATGGTATGTGGATGCATCAGTGCATATGGTGTGGGACACTTGCATGTTTTAAAAAGCACCATGAATGCTGAAAGGTACATAAAGGTTTTAGAGCAACATATGCTCCCCTCCAGACGACATCTATTCCAAGGAAGCCCTTGTGTATTTCAGCAGCACAATGCAAAACCACATACTGCAGCTATTCCAACAGCATGGCTTCATAGTAGAAGAGTCCGTGTGCTGAACTGGCCTGCCTGCAGTCCTGATCTTTCACTGATTGAGAACATTTGGCGCATTATTAAACGAAAAGTCTGTCAAAGGAGACCCAAAACTCTCCAGCAGCTGGAAGCCTGTATTAAACAAGAGTGGGATCAAATTCCAATGGCTAGACTCAAGAAACTTGTCTCCTCAATGCCCAGACGCCTCCACTCTGTGTTAAATAGAAGAGGGGATGTTACACCATGGTAAACAGGCCCCTGTTCCATCTTTTTTGCGACATGTAGCAGCCATCAAATTTGAAATGAGCTCATTTTGTGGATAAAATTGTAAAATTTCTCAGTTTCAACATTTGCTATGTTATCTCTGTTCTATTGTGAATAAAATACTGGCTGGTGTGATTTAGAAGTCATTGCGTTTTGATTTTATTCACAATTTACACTTTGTCCCAACTATTTCGAAATTGGGGTTGTATTTGCAAAAGCTGTAGTGCACAGTATAAGTTGATTCTTGCTAAAGCTCATGGTGACCACTGACAGAAAGAGGCTACATACATTGTTATAAATTGACTGAATTTAACAGTTAAATTAACGCATTGTCATTTGTACAATTGTACAATTAATTCATGCGATATTTTATCGTACAACGTTATTCTGAAGCATAACTTCCATCACCATAGCTTACGGAGGACAAGAAATGGGTACGAATGAATCCGTCACTGTATGATAAGAAATCGTGTTATAATCCTAAAATATTAAATTAAAAACGCAAATAATACAGATAAGTCATAAAAATAGCACTCAGTAACGTCTTACCTTGCGCAAGGATGGCCAATTGCTGAACGACAATCAAGAGTAAGGATGGATTCAGACGATGTTTACCGAAATTCCCTTTTTCACTGAACAGTTGTTACCGCAAACAAAATTGTGGACACGAAAGGTATGGTCGCGGATATCAGCCAACTTACAGCAGCACAGGGGAAAACTGTTGTTGCCGATAAAATGCTTGCACAGAGTCATTGCATAGGATATGAAAAATTGACAAATTGAGGCAAATAATCAAAGAGTAAAAATGAAACTTTGTCTTTGATAATGGTTGTGATTTACTGGACACAACATGATTTTTAGTATTTGAGTTAATATTTTTCAAAATCGACGGAAATTAGCGGTCAACAACTTGGTTTATCGGCATAGGGAAAGTCAGTTCTTCTGTGGAGTAGCAGTACATTTGAGCAGTGCCACTAACTGAAGACCTGCCTGCCGTGGTAACAGTCCTTAGTACAGCGCACACTTCGGGCAACAACAGTAATCCCATAATTTCAGTCTGATGTCGTCCTATGTCCTGACCAGAAAAGTTTTGTAACAAGGTGGAATTTATTCACCGGACAGTGAGTAAATAACTTATGGGCAAATGCACATGATACTTAATACTTACTTATTTTTAATTTCCCACATGCTTTTTGATAAAGACATTATTTTTGATGTCACATTTTGCTGTCCTTTTTTGAGCCAAAAATCATTTCAATTAATTTAATAAAAAACCTACTTGGGTTCAAGTGGTAGTTTTATCCTCACTATATCTCTTACTTATCCTCAACAAAATGAACATGAATTAAAAGCATCAATCATTATCTGCTGATGATAAAACAATGAACAACAACTATCCCTGAAATCTCTCAAGTATTGTGAAAAGACACACACACATACACACACACACACGCGTGCGCACACGCAGACACACACACACACACACACACACACACACACACAAATATATATATTATATTTGCTTGCCCAGTTAAATATTCAGCAAACCTCTCCATAAAACAAGGTAGAGTGCCAACAACCTGGAAGACGGCCGAAGGTACCGCAGTCTTAAGCCGTTTCATTAGTCCAAACCAGAGAATTATCAGCCCATAAGTATCCTAAGCATTGTATCACAGGTGGCGGAGAAATGGGTTGCTATGCAATTAACAAAACATCTTAACAATTGTCATACCCCTCTCCACCCAATGCACTTTGGATTTTGTCTACATCACCCTGCCAAAACAGCCACCTGTTATTTTCTTGAGAACATCAAAAGTTAATCAGACGAGGGTGGTTATGTAGGAGCTGTTTTTCTGGACCTGAAGCAAGCTTTTGACACAATAAACCATGATGTGCTTCTTTCAAAACTCTCCCATTTCAATTTTTCCATCAGTGCCCTGATAGAACGCAAAATGTAACAATAACGCAAAATGTAACATTGTTGCATTTTGCATTGAAATGCAACAAAAAATGTAACAACCAAAAATTTGTTACATTTTGCATTTGTAGTCAGCTTATATGCACGCTATGGTATTTTCTCACAAAACATTTTATTTTATAGCCTGGTCACATTCAGCATCAAGAATGTTAATACCCATCAAGTTTCTCTTCAGGAAGACAGTAAAAATTTTGAACAAGAAACCTCTTCATTTTAATTATTGAAATATCATAGGTAAATATGAAATTCTAAACCTTGATAATTTCTAAACTTTTGAAGATGTCTGTCTTCTTTTTAAAGTTCTAAATGGACTTGCCCCACCACCATTACATGATTTTATCCAGAAAAAGACATATCAATGCTATAAATACTAGCACACAAACTAGGGGAGACTGTAATGTACCTAGACTAAGTTTGGTGAAATTGTGATGTCTTTTTGAGGCACACATTTCTGGAACAAATTACCAGTACCTATCAGGGCCTGTGACAGCTATTCAACCTTTACAAACATTGGTTAAAAACAAACCAGTCATGTACTCATGCATAATATCTGTTTCCTTCTAGGACCGTTGCTGGGGGCATCAAGCTCTTCTTGCATTTTATCCGACTTACTGTTTCTGGGTCTGTCTGTTGTAATGTTACGTGTCCACTTTGTGTGTAAAACTGTTGGTGGGCTTTTCTGTGTACTGTATTGCGGACTGTTTTGTGAGGTGTCCCGTAATTGGAAAACTTGTTTTATGTTTTTCTAAGTACCTGCCTTAGGACTACGGATGAAATGTAGCTATCGTGCTAATTCCGGCATATTTACATTGATGCATATTGCTCATATGTTGATTAATGCACACCATCCTAATTCAATATAATTCAATAAATTCAATAAAATATGAAGCCACTTCCAGTCAACCGGGCGTAGTAAGTTTGCCATGGGCCCTGGGACAAATTTGGGCCACTTGTCCTATATGGTCAGGTGCCCTGAGAACCATCACACTGTGATTAAGATGGCAGTGCCAAAGGAAAAAGATGATCTAATTTGGCAGCTCAGCCAAACTTTGCTCCTGCGCTCATTTTTCTTTGCTTTACAGCATGCTGCTTTTCTGTCTCAGCCTAAGCAACTCTGCTATGATGTCATCGCTGACAGTGGCCAAATGACTTGCAGTCGCATTGCACAACACCACACCATGACTCGCAGGTTTGAAAAACATACATTGCGCCATTAACATCAACCTTAGCATTTTAGCAGACATTTCTCCCAGATAATTTCAATTTTGAAAGAAAAATATCAAAGACTTGTATAACAGCCTTTACAATTAAGAGCAGTACGTTTCCACATCTTCCATTGGTTAGAGAAATGATATTAGAAATTGTGATACTAAATTAATTTTGATTTTTTTCAACCATCGGTGACACTTGGTGCACACATACTATGTGTCACACACATGGAATGTCGTCTTGGCCCACTGCGGCCCTGGGCCCTGGGTCACTGGCCCTGTTGCCTTGAAATAGTTGCACCAGTGCTGTTGAATAAATTTGAAATGCTGGTGTACTTGATCTTACAGGGGATGATGACCGCTTTCCAGTTTATTCAGCAATCGTGATATCAGAACATGATGTTATGTGATCTCACAAGACAGCTAGTCCACAAAAGGACATATTTTGAGAAAGAGCTCTGCTGTATTCTTCCCATTTCCCTCGGAAGGGCAAAGCCAGTTTTGCACAGCTGGCTGCAACACATTTGGATTTGTTCCAAGCACTCGGTGGTCACCCTTGCCCTATAAGTGCCACCTTTACCAAGTGAGCTAACCCCGCAGGTGGTACTGCAGGTAAGGTGATTCCTCATGGAGGAGTCAAAGGCCTCGGCATCTGCTTCCTTCGGTTTTGCCTCAGAGTTAGAAAATATTTATTTTTCTCAACAATGTGGTGAGCAGGTGAGGACACATTTAAAAGAAGAAGTATATGCCATGATAACTCTTCTGTTAAACAAATATTGAGTCCCAAAAACACTTTGTTTACGATTAGTATTCAGGCATAACCTACCCAGCGAACTTCAGAACCAATGTCTTGATTTCTTTTATGTCTTTGTACAGTCATCCAATTATTACTGACAGCACACAAACTTTTGCATACAAATCTTTGGATGTGTGCATTTTTGTTCGAGAGAGAAACTGAGAGCGGAAGAAGCAGAATTTACACTTGTGCGGGTGGGGTACATAACAGAGCGCACGCTCTTTCATCTTCAGTGCCTCTAGAGATGAAGAGAACTACAAACAACAAGCAAAAAATATATTTCAGCTGAATCGTAAACGGTGCCAGGGAAGCCACACTGTATACTGCCAAACTGAGAGTAATCTAACATGTAAACAAAAGCCACAGATGACATGGCACCAGTTTTATATGATCACAAATTCGGCTGTGGGGTTTCAACAGTTCAGCAGTTAAATAAAAGATGGAGAGCCTTGCGCAAAGCGTAATATCATGAGGTGCAAGATACAAATCAAACAATGCAGCAGCAGGTCTTCTGTATGACTCACTCAAAAAGTGGAATATAGTGACACTTTTATCACATTAAAGGCTCGTGTTTTATAGAGAGTTGGATGCCGATGATGCGTTTCACTGTTGCTTCAGCAGGTTTGTTCCACTATTACGTTATGTATGCATTTAGAAAATAAACAATAATTGGTTATTAATTATTAAGTTTTGAATCCTTATTTTATCCATCCCCACCAGAATGTATTATCCCTGATGCCGTTGAATAGCTTCAGTGGTGCTTTTAAAAATAAAATCTTATGTAACCCATAGTTCATAATTTTTTAAAATTAGTACTACTCAAGATTTTAGTTTGAGGTAATATGTTTTCATAAAGAGGGCCAAAAGAATATTTTGTTTACCATCTTTGCTGATGTTCTTGCTTTCTACTGAGTTGTATATCTGCTTAGCAGTTTTTTCAATCAGTTGCAATATACATTATTTTTATATGGTCAGTTATGCACACGCTCGCTCATGGAATGCATTCTGGTGATCTTATAAATATATTATGGATTATTCTTATAACTAATTTATAAAACAAACACTGATGGCATAATTATGATCCATATTTTAGTTCATAATACTATAAGATATTAATTAGCTGGCTAACTAAATGCAACATTTTACCAGCATAATAAGCAGTATGACCTAAATCATGAGCACTGTATGGTAAGTTTACTGGAAGACACTTCACAGCAATCACATGGCACTTTAGACTACCTACCTCAATTACTTCAAAGTTGATCTATACAATTATGAAACAAATTAAGAGCCATTCCGTGAGAAAATGGCACTTTTTAAAGAATTTGAGGAGTTGACCCCCCTGGAATTGAATGAAACATGGCAGGTAGGTAGATATGGTAGTCTCACAGAAAAAGCCAAATTTTTTGGTTCGTATCTCAAGAAATCTGCAGGTGGCGCCACCTGGAAGCCACTAAAGTGGCTCAATTTTGCTTTTGACACCACATTTTACATCAATTATTCTGACTTAAGGGTACACAGGTACTGGATGTGTTATACTTTTATCATGACCTGGCTGTCACACTTCAAGTCTGGATAGATATCAGCACCACATCAGCGCCAAGCTGGGTAACTATGTTATTGAGCCGGAATTATTTGAGAAATCACGGTAAAAATTGAAAATGGGAATAGGAATAAAATAATATCCCAGACATATACCAAACTAGAATGCTTTATTATGTGTTTACTCACTACAAAACTATCATTTTCAGTTAATATTCCCTTGGTACCTTGCTGGGTTCGTGCAATGGATGGCTGGAAAGATGGTTGAAATTGATTTCGGTGCATGTTTACGGTATATTTTCTCAGTAACCCAGATATGTTCCATGGTGATAAATGCCATTTGTTGTGCTTGTGGAGCTCTGTTTTCAGGAATATTAAGAATTTCTTTGGTAGTATCTACACTTTCAAGCTAGACGGAGCCAAAGTTGGAGGAAAACTCAAAATCTCAATAGTAGTATTTTCAGTGTAGATGATTTTAAACATCAAAACTTGAAAAAATCGCCTCCAGGGAGCACTGTAGGCTGGATGCAAGTGCTGGCCATCCCCAGCGAAGTACCAAAGAAATTTTCTTGAATTGGGATACACACAGCTAGTTTTCTCAGAAAGTGAAGGGTTTGGTTTGGTACTATGCTGGGTAGATAGCTTTCTGAGTAAAGGTGGTGCTCTAAAGAGCTAATGTTCTACCGACCTAATATTCCATATTCCCAGACACATACCAAAGTTCTGTCTTTTGAAATATATGAAGTACATACACAGTTATACATAAAATTTGTAATCCCTTTGGTATAAAGCTTGTTTGGTTGTAAACTGGTGGTGACTGTGAGCATTACAAAGCACAATACATGGGTTATAACCAAGTACGGGTACAGCGCAGTCAGAAACATACAGCACGTTATAAAACATGACCAGTCCAAAATTTTTAAATGCCAAAAAAGAACTAATGTAAAAGGCGTACCACCATCAGTACGTATGCAGTCATACGTCAATAGTATACGTAAACTTACATAAAATACCAGTCCATAATTTGAACTCCGAAAAAAAATCTTGGTCACACAACCGCGTACATGAAGACAGAATGTATAGTACAAAAGTTAAAACTGTTTTTTACTTTTCATGTTATCCAAAGCAAAATGATGTCAATGCAGCATGTGACTAGCTCTATCGGTCAGTCTGTTTTTGGAATTGGATTGAGGGTTGGCGGCACCTGGTGGTGCGCACCAGAAGTGCTCCTTGGCCTTGGCATTGAGCAGCCATCCATGGCTTTCTTCATTGGATCCGGGTTGATGTTACCAGCGGAGCCAGTCGATCCTGAGGCAAGCCCTACGACACTGCATCCTGGGTCTCAACAGGGCTGCTTACAGGCCGTTGATAGTGAGCATGTCTGTCTCTGAATTCAATAGCGGGCTACAGCCTATATGGCACAATAGTTGCATCAACACCCATGGCTTGGTACACATGGAAATGGGAAGTCTGTAAAAGAAACCCCACCCTCCCTCCCAGCGGGCATCCCGTAGGCTAGACATCATGGGCAGGTGTTAGGAATGAAGGCATGCAAGTTACCACTACAAATGAACTTCCCTTTTCTTGGCAGGGTGCTGCTTGCTTGCTAGGACCTCTGTGCCCTTTATCAGGACAACCACTTGCTAGACGCGATTGCTGTGCCCTTTTTCATATCCAAACACCATACCCTAGGGAAATCCTAGAATTAACACTGAAGCCTGCTTTCTGATTCTAATAGTAATGCAAAAATGCAGAGAATTTGTTATTTTCTGAAACTCTCCAATACTACAAAACTGTGCGCTGCACTGACTACTGGTAAAAGTCTTGCATGTTGACACAATGCTACAATCACCACCAATATTCTTTTCCAATATACAACCAACCCAGCTTTATACCAAAGAGATTACAAATTTTGTGTTTCACTGTGCAAGTACTCTATATATGTGAAAAGAAAGAACTTTGGTATATGTCTGGGAATATGGAATATTAGGTCAGTAGAAGATTAGGTCTTCAGAGCACTACCTTTGGTCAGATAGCTATCCACCCAGAATAGTACCAAGCTAAACTTTTCATTTTCAGAGAAAATTAGCTGTGTGCGTCACAATTCAAAAACAATTTCTTTGGTACTTTGCTGGGGATGGGCAGTACTTGCATCCAGCATACAGTGCCCCCTGTAGGCAAATTTTTCCAACATTTGATGTTTAAAATAATCTACACTGAAAATACTACCATTGAGATTTTACTAATGCTGTAATGTACCCCAAAGGGACTATGTATCCAGAGAATTTCAGATCTCATTCTTGCTTGGTAAACAAAATAATGCCGCCTAAACATAGGCACAATCTGCCATGAAAGTCTAGCCGGACTTGAAGTGTCAGAGGTCATGATAAAAGTATAGCACATTTGGTACTGTGTACCTTAAAGTCATGATAGTTGATGTTTAAAGTGGTGTCAACAGCAAAACTGAGCCACTTAAGTTAGTTAGTTAGTTAAGTTTATTGTCCCCGAGGGAAAATTTGTTTTCACAGAGGCTGTACAAATTAACAGGATAAACATTTTTTTTTTTTGAGGGGTTTCAGTCTCCCGGGAGCAAAGTAAGGTAAAGTAAAATAAATTTTAACGCTAAATTTAAAGAATAAACTAAACGCGAAGTAATTGTCTAACTTAGTGAATTGTGTGATTTACAAAGTAAGTCAGAGTTGTTTTCAAGGACTGAGGTACACTGTCGCCTGCTTTTTCTGTAGCTGATTTAGCTAACGAACTATTGTAAGCTCTCAACGCCAGGAATGTATCAAATTACCGGGATATCTAACTATCTGGCTTGGTTTCATACTTGGTCGCTTGCCTTTCATACAGTCTTCTAGCCAATAAATATTGACGTTCACGGGGGTTTTTTAGTCCCCTTCGTTCTCTATCCTGACCGCATTACCGCATAAACGCATTTCCAAGCTTGAATATTAACGCGAACGGGGTTTTTGTCTTTTTAGCATTTTATTATCATCGAAGGGCTCTTCTGATTAAACACATTGCAAATTACGTTATCTTTGTATTTTCCTCCGGTTGCGGTGCCTTGATCAGCTGATTAAAGTTTAACTGCTTGTTTGAGTGCTCAGCGACAGCTTGTTGGGGGAGATACCGTGTATAGTTCGCTCACGAAGTAAACGACTTGTTTATTCGGTCCGTTCTAATTAAAGGGAACCGAGGCTTAACTCTTATCTCGGTTACTCTTGGTTGTATTTGTGGCTGGCTAGCTAGATAGTTACTGTTTGCTTTTTGGCTGGGGATCTGAGATTTAGTATTTAGTCAATAGGACAGCAGTCACTTTAGTCGTCCGTTCGGTTACCCTTGAATTTAAACGGAAAGCTTTGCGAGTGCTCCGCCTCCTCCCTCCTCCAGTTTCTCCTGGGCGTAGTATAGCCAGTCTTTTATCTGGGTTCTCAGCTAAGCCCTGTGAGACTTTTGGGTTAGTATATTAATAGTACCGGGTCTAGATAAATTCAAGTTGGCTTATTAGGAGTGCTTATTATCGATAGAGTTTCTCAATTTGGTATTTCATTTCTGTTCACTAAAACTAAGCCCCTGTTAAAAGAGGCTTATTATCCATTCACATAGTTTCCCCACGGTTTCTATTGTGTCTGCTGCTTAGGGCTTCTCAGGTTAATTAATTAATAAATTGTGGTTCCTGAGCTTCTGTCTCGGCATTAGTAATTTTTCTTTGTTATCTAGGGTGAGCGAGGTCATTAGGTAGGGGGGTTCAAAATGTGGCCAAAACTATGTGTGATTTGCAGGATGATCGCACTTTTGGAAAGAGATTTCCAGGGTGGGTTTGTCTGTCACCGGTGCCAGCTAATTGAGCATCTGGAGAGCAAGATCCTTGTTCTTTAGGGCCAGTTGGCGGCACGACATAGTTCGCAATCAGTAGAGTTCCTAGAGGAACTAAGTAGTATGTCGTTTAAAGAAATGGTCTGTACGCCAAAGCAGGGTGGTGTGGGGACCCCAGAGCAGGCAGGGAGAGAAAGTTGGGTGACGGTGGGACGTCCAGCGCAGGAAAGGCGTGCACACCGTACAGCGACAGCTCCTCCAGTGGTTGAGGTGTCCAACCGATTCCGGCCCTTGCAGGAACTCGAATTGGCCCCTGACCCTGAGAGTGAGGGGACTGATGAGCAGCAGGGCACCCTGTTGGCCTCTACCCCTCAGAAAAGAGAGTTATTGATAGTGGGGGACTCAATACTTAGAGGAATAGACAGTTTAGTCTGTTCGCGCGACAAGGAGTCTCGTACGGTGTGTTGCCTGCCTGGTGCCCAGGTAGGAGACCTCCTGGAGCGTCTTGGACAAGCTCCTGGCCAGAGCGGGGAGGGATCCAGTTGTCATGGTCCATGTTGGGACTAATGACATAGGTAAGGGTAGGTTTGAGGTTCTGCAAAGCAAATTTGTTGAATTAGCTGAAAAGCTTAGGAGCAGATCCTCCACGGTAGTGTTCTCCGGGATTCTACCGGTACCACGTGCAAGCAGAGGGAAGCAGAATTTTATCTGGAGGTTTAACACGTGGCTCTGAACCTGGTGTAGGAAAGAGGGGTATAGGTTTATGGGGCACTGGAACTACTTCTGGGACAGGGGTGACCTGTTCAAGCCGGATGGGCTACACCTGAACCGGAGGGGTACCTTTGCACTGGGTCAGCGTATGATGAGGGTAGCAGAGAGTTATTTAAACTAGGGACTTGGGGGCAGGGAGGTTAGAGAGTGTTACACAGAGGGAAATGCAGACTGCCCTGATGGAAGCTGACAGTGTTACATGCACTATTGATGATATATTTTTAAAGCAAAAAAGCATGGTGAGGGCTTTGAGCAGCAGGCGCATGGGAAATCGAAGGGAAGAGCGTTCATGATAACCTGAAATGTTTTTATCTAAATGCAAGAAGCATTAAAAATAAATTTCAAGAACTTGAGGCCGTTATGATTAGTGAAGGCTATGACATAGTTGGGATAACAGAGACATGGCTTAGTGAAGAGGATGGAGATGAATATAATGTAGAAGGTTATAAGCTCTTTAGGAAGGATAGATGTAATAGGCGAGGAGGGGTGTAGCACTATGTGAGCGAAAACATAAATGTGCAGGAAATTCCTGAAATTGAATATTCCGTGCCTTGTGAAGATATCTGGGTCAGGCTCACTGGCAAACACGAGACTGGTTTAAACATAGGTGTATGCTATCGACCACCAGCTTTGGACAGTACAGTCAATGAAATGCTCCTTAAGAGGATTACGCAAGCTTGTAGAGGAGGAGGGACTATTATTATGGGAGACTTAAATTATCCTGGTATTGATTGGGAAATTGTGAAAGGACAGGGTAGGGGAGGAAGAATTTCTAGATGTCATAAATGATAATTTTTTGGTGCAGTATGTTAATAAACCTACAAGAGAGAAGGCAATTTTAGATTTGCTGCTCTGTAATGACCCAGATAGAATTAGCAATGTTGAGGTACTGGAGCCACTTGGGACAAGTGATCACTCTACTATTAATTTTGAGGTTTCATGGGAAGTTAAAAAGGTGTCTCCAAAAACAAAAATTTTTAATTTTAGGCGAGCAAACTTTGACAGGATGCGGTCATATCTAAGTGAAACAAAATGGGAGACACTCCTGGACTGTGAGTCTGTAAATGAGATGTGGGAAAGATTTAAGGGGTTTTACTTGATTCACAATGTAAATTCATTCCAAAGGTGTCCAAAAGTAAGCTGAAAAAGCAGAATCCTCAGTGGATGACAGCAGCTATTCGTAGGAGTTTGAGGGAAAGAGAATCTTTATAAGATGTACATAGAGGATAACAATGAGATTACTAAGGCCGAATTCTGTAAAATGCGGGCTGTGGTCAAAAAAAAAAGAGCTGAGGAATGCTAGAAGACTGTATGAAAGACAAATTGCAGAGGGGCAAAAACTAACCCTAAGCGCTTCTTTCAGTACTGTAGCAGAAAAAAGGAAAGTCAAAAGAGCAGGTTAAGTGCATAAAGAATAAAAATGGATCGCTGCTATATGATAATAAGGATATTGCGGACACCTTAAACGGTTACTTTGTTGAGAATTTTACCTTAGAGCGGTTCTTTATTCGCCAGAGGGCTTGTCCAATGCTCAAGATTATTTAGCGGAAATTGAGGTTAGGGATAACGTCGTATTAGACAAGTTGCATCAACTAAAGGCAGATAAGGCGGCGGGTCCTGATGGCTTATATCCTAGAGTGCTCAGGGAAGTTAGTGAGATCATCTTTAAGCCGCTATCTGCCATCTTTAGAGCGGTCTTTAGAAACTGGAGAAATACCAAATGATTGGAAACAGGGCAATATAATACCAATATATAAAAAGGGGACCGTACTGAGCCAGGTAATTACAGGCCAGTCAGTTTAACTTGCATTGCGTGCAAAATATTGGAATCTATCATAAAAGATGAGCTGGACTTATTTCTTTGAACGTAACAATATCTTGAGGGATAGCCAACATGGTTTTCGTAAAGGAAGGTCATGCCTGACAAACCTTCTGGAATTTTTTGAAGAGGCCACCAAGACTTATGACCAGAGCAGGGCTTATGACATCATATATTTGGATTTTCAGAAAGCATTTGACACAGTACCGCATAAGAGACTAATTTTAAAATGAGCTCCATTGGAGTTACAGGTGGTATTCTGAAGTGGATTCATAACTGGTTGCAGGACAGAACACAAAGAGTGGTGGTCAGTGGTATATCATCTGAGCTAGGTAGGGTGGGGAGTGGCGTCCCCAGGGATCGGTGTTGGGACCCCTGCTGTTCCTCATCTACATTAATGACCTTGATAGGAATATTGAGAGCAGATTAGTGAAATTTGCAGATGATACTAAATTGGGGGCTTGGCAAATAGTTTAGAGTCCACTAAAGTGATTCAGGATGATTTGGATAGAATTCAGAATTGGGCAGAAATGTGGCAAATGAAATTTAATGTAGCGAAATGTAAAGTAGTACATGTAGGTAATAAAAACATTAGACGGGATTACTTCATGGGAGGTTTTAAACTGGAATGTGCTCCACAAGAGAAAGATCTGGGAGTGATTGTTGACCAAACCCTCACAGGCTCTAGCCATTGTGCCGTAGCTGTTAAAAAAGCCAATCGGATGCTGGGATACATTGCCAAAAGTATTGAGTTCAAATCCAAGGAGGTGATGCTTCTTTTGTACAACACATTCGTCAGACCACATCTAGAGTATTGTGTACAGTTCTGGGGACCATACTTTAAGAAAGACATAGAGGCTTTAGAGAAAGTTCAGAGAAGTGCCACGAAGCTAATTCCGGGTATTAAAGATGAAAGCTATGAGAAAAGGCTGAAGATCCTTAATCTCTTTAGTCTTAGGAAAAGGAGACTAAGGGGTGATTTGATTGAGGTCTTTAAATATGTTAAAGGGATTAACAAAGTGAATTATGTAGGATTCCTTCAACCAAGTGTTGTTAGCAGAACTCGGGGTCACAAATGGAAGCTGACTAAAGGTAAATTTAGCACTGATATTCGGAAATATTTCTTCACCCAAAGAGTAATTTCGATGTGGAATAGCTTGCCTGACCATATTGTTGAGGCAGAGACCTTGGGAGTTTTCAAGAGCAGACTTGACTTAAAGCTAGATACCATTGAGTCATTGAGTATCTGAAGTGATATATTCACGATGGTACAAAGAAACTGGCGAGCCTAGTTGGGCTGAACGGCCTGTTCTCGCCATTCATGTTATGTTATGTTATGTTATGTTATGTTATTAAGTAAAAAAAAAAAAAAGAAAAGGACATTCAGTGAATACAAAGCATACAATGGAGACTATACAAAAAAAAGGACATATATCATACACATAGTACAGGGTAGTGGTGGGTTCAAATGGCCGGTTTGTGCAGTGGGTGATATGATGGATACCTCAGTGCTTTCTTCTGTTAAGGGTGGCTGTGACAGACGGTATCAGGGTCCTGCTGAAACGTGCTCATCTGTATTTCATAGTCCTGTATCTCCTTCCAGAGGGCAGAATAGGGAGGTGACAGTGTAATGGGTGGGTGGAGTCCTGTGCTATTGTGTTTGCGATGCCCGTGATGGCCTTGTCATTCAGTTCAGCGAGATTGGGAGTGGGGAGACCTATGATTTTGGCAGCAGTGTTGGTTATGCATGTGAGTTTGACTCTGTTGGCAACAGTGAGCATGTTAAAGAAACAGGTGGAACAGTACAGTAAAATGGGTTGTACAATACTCTGATATAGCAGAAGGAGGAGGCGGGGGGCAACATGGAGTCCTTTAAGTTTACGGATGGCTGAGAGTCTTTGTTGGCTTCTTTTTTGAATGTCCTTTGTGTGCTGATCAAAGCTGAGTTTGTTGTCAATTGTGAGTCCGAGATATTTGAAGCTGTCAACTATTTCTACTGTTTCATTGTTAATGATGGTGGGTTGCTGATGTGACTGGGTGCCTATGATCATTTCTTTAGTCTTGCTGACGTTGAGGTGGAGACGGTTTTGGTGACACCCCTGGTTGAAGTGGGAGACAGTGTTATGGTAGTCCTGGGTGGGTTGGTTATCTGTGAGGTGGGTGAGTATGGCAGTGTCATCGGAGTATTTTAGATATGTGCAGTTAGGTGATGGGCTGGTGCAGTCATGAGTGTACAGGGTGTAAAGAAAGTGAATTCCAGATGGCACTATTGGCAGGCACAGTGAAATACGGACCAAAAATTTGGCTTTTTCTGTGAGACACCCATATCTACCTATGTGCCAAGTTTCATTCAATTCCAGGGGGGTCAAGCTGCGCACCCAATGTCAATCTCTCATGGAATGGCTCTTAAAATATATGAAATATGAGAAGGACACCATCGGTAAATAGATTATACAATAAGTTCAGCTCCCTTTCCATGGAACAGTTTATGCGTTTCACCTACAGACAGGTGCAGTAGAATACACAACCTTTGTGGATCATCTTTTGTTTACTTGAACATGGCTTTCGCTGTCTGCTAAAAGAGGATAATAGCTGCAGCACCACAGAAAATGTAGCATTCGCTTATCACATCTGAAGCATTCAGGCGGTCAAAAGGCATAGAGAGCAATGAAGAACTCGTCTTGTCTGGCTTCTAAGCCATTCATGTCCTATCAATAGGTGTGAACCCTATTTAAACATGCAGATCAGCAGCTAAATGCCCACGGCTTTAGCAACTTAATGCATATGAGATAATCACTGATTCCTGCAGGTAGTCAATCTCACTCTATTACTGTCTATTTATTATCTGTCACTTGATGGCTAAATTAGAGGCCATGGATTCAATTTACTGTATTTATTTACTATCATTCATTTTTATTGGATCATGGCCTTTTGGTCTCCTCAATTATGTTTAATTCTATTGAGATAAAGGGAAAGAGGAGAGGCTTTTTGAGATGAGATCACAGCACACGACAGACCATCAAACCTACTTGTGTGTCCACTCTGCTGTGTGTTTTCAGAATATTTTTTTCTGGCTTTAGTTCCAGGATGGCCCACTCATCCAGACTTGTGCACCCTCTCTAGTTTTCTAATTAATAGTGTTAATAATCTGCATTTTAGCCAGTGTTGACAGTCTGCTTGTTTGACATTCTACCAGCATCATGGAGGCACAAACTGAGCAATGCGGTGTTTCCAATCTGTGATGAAACACCTCATTCCCTCACATCGTTATTTTAGTCTACGGCTTTTGGCAGGGAAATAGCACCTTATTCTGTGGAACACCCTGGAGGGGATGTATTGCAAAGCTATTCTCCTTCAGGGCCCTAAAGCTGAGAATCTGTTTATAAAGTTGATATATCATTACACTGCTGATGAACCAAAAGAACGACATTATTTTTTACAACATAACAAGTATCTGGTGTAATTAAACAAAGGGAGATCCAATAAAGCAGCTTCAATCTGTTCATTATAGATCCAAATCTATAGGTTGACAAGAAAAAGAAAAAAAAATCACATGCAACAGAGTTAAGATCGCGACCATTTTAGCACGCGCCGTAAAAAAAAAAAAAAAAATTAGGTGTTCTTAAGCATATACCTATGGACGCACACAGGAAAATAAGAAATTGCAACAAAGATTGTTAATTCCTGAAGAGACAGCCATTTCAGTTGTAATTTATGATTAATTAATAGCCACACATAATTAGAAACACCTTAGGCACCACTTGCATAGGTATAACCAAGTAAACAGGCAGAATTGAAAGTGACCACTGGGTAATTACAGATTAATTATTCGACTTCCTGCATGGTTTTAAATTTAAAATCTATTGCACCAAATTAATATTTAAAACCAACTGTCATTTTGTGGAAGTAATGCTGGTTTATTTGGAGAAAAGAATGTTTGGCCGTTATACTCCTGACGTGGTAGGATTTCGAAAGCTATGAACCATCTCAAATAAGCAAAAAATAAGTTATTTCCAAGATTCCATCTTTCATTTCATGGGTATACAGCATATTTTCTGGTGATAGAAATGCAAAGAGTTGATAGGAAACCACAATGACAATATTTCCTGTTTAGATATAGTGAATGAAATGCTTCCCCTTTTCACCTTTTTCCAAAGCTGTTAAAGCAGACTTCCAGGTAAACTAAGGTTTCTGAAGCACGCAGGTGCTGACTGCTGACTAAGCTCCAGCTCAATTATTGATCTTCACTTCACTTCAGTCTGACGTCATTCAAGTGTAATGAGGCTTAAAGGAGTCTTTGGAGGAAATGGGCAGACACAAATCAGCATGAAATGCATTTCAGTCAACAATAGTGCTGCTACATCCTGGAAATTATACTGATCAACAAAAGAGGAAAAGTAAATTAAATATTTAATTATTTGGGTCAGTTTTTTTTATTTTTATTATTATTTTTTTACATTAGTAAAATATTGAGTGTCAATCTCAGTAGCTGCAATGGTCCCCATACACGTCGATGACCACTCCGAATCTGGCAGGTGTGGAACGCACCAGGCGGTTAATTGTAGTAATGTCGATATTTTTCCGGATTTTCCCGATTGCCCACTCCTGCTGCTGTAATGTTGCTTATCCCCTTATTCCTACAGGTTGCCTCCTGATGATGTTGCTTGTTTCCGTTGCAGAAAGAATGGTCAGCACAGTTGCGGGCGGTAGATATTCCGGTCTTGTGGTACAGCTGTCACACATGGTCTTCCGCCCCTGGCACAATCGCGATTGCAGCCGCTGGCTTTAAGGAGAGTCCACTGACAACAGACTACTGAAAGGCCACCCCTAATGCAATTGTGACCACACTTGTACAGTCCTCTACTCATTGTCTTCTAAAGACTTTTTCAGGCTCTTTGACTTGGCCACTGCAAAATCTTAATTTATTTTGTTCTGAGGCATCCACAGCTGGACTTGTTCTTGTGTTCTGGATTGTTTTCTTACTCCATAACCCAACTACACGTCATCGCACATCACAGAGTGATGACAAGAAATTCTCCTTTGGCCAGGTCCTAAAGCCGCAAAGCATCTCCACACCATCAAGCTACCACCAGCATGTTTTACTTTTATTATGAATGGGGTTTTCATTGTGGAATGCAGTATCAGCTTTACACCAGGGCCTGTATTCACAAAGCATCTTATCTTACCGCTAGGAGTACTCCTAAGTCGCGCTAAAACATTTTATGTAGGAGTAAAATCTCAAAAGTTAGTCACAAAGCCGCTGAAAGCAACTATTAGTTAAGAAAACTGGTAACTCCTAAACTAGGAGTAGCTCTGAGATTGGTGGGAGTAAATCTCCGTTGCTATGGATGACGCCAATTCTCATGCACGAGCCTTGGGACAATGACCACGGTGATTGGTTGTTTGGTGACAGGGCGGCCCTTTGAAGAAAATATCCATATACAACCCATGGAAGAAAAAATGAGGAAATAGTCCAAGCGGCTGGTTTGTCCCATGAAATAATAACACTTTGAGCACTCCTGAAAATGCACTGTGCGCAGTCCCCACATATCACGCTCTAGGCAAATAAACATACATAGGAGAGAGATAGTTGTAAAAACGCCAATAACATAAAACGAGGCAATAATAAAACGCATCATATGCCCCGATAATGGGCAACTTATTACCAAATGAGAATATGTTACGATCATTTAAATGTTGGGCTGTTCAAGTTTGTTTGCCCTAAACTGTCATGGATGAAAGTTCAAAAAAGACTCGAAAGCCCAACGCGAGCCACGACCAGCTACTGCTGCTGGCCCAGGTGGTGCTGGAGCGAAAGCATGTAATCAAAGGGAAATTTGGCCCCGGGGTGAACAGCAAATCCAAGCGGGATGCGTGGGATAATATCAGCCTACAGATCAATGCTGCATTCCCCTCGGTGTCTCGGATGGTAGATGACTGCGAGAAGCGGTGGCATCCCGCAGGCACATAATGCCTGTCAAATAATTGGCATAAGCCGCTTTCCATTAAAATTTGAGAGTCGTGTGTGGATCCTGGCCATTTCGCAACAATGTATTGTATAAAGTATAATATGAATATTGTATAATGTATAATATTGTATTCGGCATCAAATACTACCTGGGTGTTAATGGAATGAACTTTTTTCTGTTTACAAATACCTCTTCATCTTGGGTCGGAGAAATAATTTGAATATGGGTCCCTTCAATACCACCGATGATACCGGGCAAGAGACGTGCATGAATTCAAGTTAGATTCTGTGTTGTTGGTGAATGTCCCTTGGAAACCGGATAAACTGTCGGATGATATGGGGCTTACAGAGCACATTGATTGTTTGTTGAATTGAACGACTGACTGATGATTGTGAAATCCCTAAATTTTCCGCATTGCAAAGTTGCATTTTTCCGGTGGCAAAGTAACAAAGTGTTGTCAAACATTTTATTTTGGGGCTTATTGGGTTGTTTCTCGTGGTTGGAGATGTAATTCTCTCCCTCACCAAGTCAACAACAATTAAAATCCCTTCACGGTCGATCCAATATCTTTTCAACTGCGCATCATTCAGAATTTCCAAGTCATTCCATCTTTTAACAGCCGCAGCCATTTTCCGATTCTTTGTGAATAGGTTTTAGCGAGTTAGGAGTCCTCTTCACTACTTTGAAGCTCTCCCAGTCTTAGGAACTACTTTTAGGCCTAAAATGCTTTGTGAATAACATTTAGTAAAAATAATTAAGAGTCCTAGATTTACAACTGACGCCCATTTTTTTTTTTTTAGGAGTTTCTCTAAAATCCGGTCGTGAGGACCTACTTTTAGCGCTAAGATGCTTTGTGAATACGAGCCCTGATGAGATAGGACTCAGGTCTTCCGTAAAGTTCCACTTTCAATCCACAAAATATCATTCCCAAAGGTCACTGGGTTATTCAAATTCTTTTCTGGCAAATTTGAGACCAGCTTTAGTATTCCTCTTGGTTTGCAGTGATTTTCACCTTGCAGCTCTCCCAATGACATCATTTTGGACCAGGCTCTTTCTTGTAGCAGAATTATGACTGCTCAACTTCTTTGTGGCATTTGAGACCCATAGTTCCTTATTTGTCCATCTGGGTTCTTTTGTGACTCTCCAGGTGAGTTACCAGCATGCTTCTGAAGGAAACTCAGTCGCCTGGTCACTCTTGGGAAAAAATCCTTTTTAAATGTTTTGTGTTCACTCAAGTAGTATTTCTCTTATATTAAATTTGGTTTGAAAATTTAATATTACTAAGTATGAAAAATATGCAAAAATAGAAGTCAAGACGGGGCCCTTTTCACTGCACTGTACATAATAGCTCAACACCAGATGGCAGATGTTCAGCGTTTTCAAATTCTTACCACTTAACAAGATTAAGATTATAGATTTATGTATTGTTAATAAAATTAAGATTACAGATTTCTATACTGCTTGCCAAATTTGAGAGAAACATGCTGAATTAAAATTATATATGAAAGCATCATGGAAGCAGGATGCCCATCCATTAAAATATGAAAATCTTGCCTTATCAGGACATTTGAGAGCGAGAAATTTTAAGAGGAGGGGCTGCACAAAAGTTCGGCCTTTGCACACAAACATTATTTTCAGGGCAAGTACAAGCCATTAATTTAAAATCTGCAAGGAATTTTAAGTTGTTCTATAAGCTTTAAGTTATGTAAGAGATGCTCAGGGAGATATTTTTTTAAGTCAAGTCAGGGTATGTGTGTAACTTGATTCAGGATTTATGTTAACACTAATTCAGGGTTTATTACCTCCGCCAACAAAGTATGGCAGGAGGTTATGCGATCGGTGCCGTTTGTTTGTTTGTCTGTGAACAACCTGCAGGATACAGTTTTGATCTCATTATCACCAAAATTTAACAATTGCTAGGCCTCGCCCCAGAATAGAAGCCTATTGAATTTCACCTTCGTAGGTCAAAGGTCAAGGTCACAAAAAATTCCTGAAAATTGTTAGTGGAGGTACTTGCGCTCTCTGAGTGCAGCTCTAGTGTTTGACCTGTTTCAGGGTTTGTTTTAAACGATATTGTGGGTTTATGCTTATGTTATCCCAGTTAACCAAATATACAGTAGGTTTTAGCTTTTAACTCCATACAGGGTTTATCTTTAACCCAGGACTGCCGGAATCCTGACTCGCCCCCCCTCCCCAGCACTAGGTTATCCAATCTGTAAGGCCACGCCTCCAGTCGTTCAGCTCACTGGTCTACTAAGACCCAGACTGCACTTCATTCATTATTCAATTATCTCTCACACCTGTTTTTCATTGCCACTGGTTGGTAGCAGAGTGTATTTAAGACCCAGTTTCACTCAGTCTCATTGTGAAATCTTGTAAATCCACGCCTGTGCGGCATTGTAAGCCTTGTTTAGACTTTTTCTCCATATTCGCGAATCAAAACTCTAAACTCTTTAAGCTTAGTGCTGTTTATGTTTATTTCAGCACTTTATTTTTAAGGAACCTCGTTTCCTTTTGTTTTCCTATTTGTAATACATTGTTACTGCAGCTAAAGCTAGAGTCTGTATTACTTATAGTGTTAAAGGAACACTAAAGGCTGTTGTGCAGTAGGCATAATAAATACAACCCAGTCCATCCTTGCACCTGAGTCCATTCCTTATTTTCCTGTCCTCCGTGCATCTGAACTGTGCACGCAGCACAACCGTTGCAGAAGATTTCACCCAGAATGGACGCAACAAGGATCCCATTGCCCCAAGAGGTGGGAGAGTTTGCTGCCCAGCCTCCCGACCTCTACCAGCTGGTGGCCAAACAACATAGGGAGATCGCCAGTCTGGGGGCCGCCCTGGACGAGTTAGTTTGTGGGGTCCGGGAACTCTCCATCTCTCGTGTCCCACCAGCAGCACTGCCCTTCGTCTCTTCTGCTGAACTGCAGACTCCCTCAGTAGTTCCCCGGGGTGATTAGCCAGTGCGCCTGCCCGAGCCCTATGACGGCAACCCAACTGCATGCAAAGGCTTCATCCTCCAGTGCGCTCTGTATTTCACTTACCATCCTGCCCTAAGGGAAGCCGAGAAAATCACATCAGTGGTGACCCGTCTCACTGGCAAGGCACTTGTCTGGGCTACAGCTATCTGGGGGGAATCGCGCTTTAACACCTATGCTGATTTCCTCCAGCAGTTTTGCTCGGTCTTTGATCACCCTGGGAAGAAGGCTGGGGACCAGCTGCTGGACCTGAGCCAAGGGAATAGGACTGCAGCGGACTACACCCTCAAGTTCCGCACTTTGGCTGCCGTTAGTGGCTGGAATGAGCCTGCGTTACTGACCATCTTCCCAAAAGGGGCTGTGTCCAGAGCTCAGGGCTGAGATGGCCTGCAGGGACATAGAGCTGTCCCTGCCTTCATACATTGATGCAGCCATCAGCCTGGACCAGCTCCTGCAGGAGAGACGGCAGGCTCAGCCTAGAGGCCCCACCCAGCTGCCAGCAGATAGGGTGGAGCCAATGGAACTGGGGCCCTCCGAACCCACTGAGCATCACCCCTGAAAGACGACTGGCCCCTACACTCAGAGTCAAGAAGGAGGAACAGCGCCCCCCAAGGTAAAGGTGTCACCCACCGCTATTACTGGACAATGTTTCAGGATCCCATTCAAAATATCCTGTAATGGTGTGACCCTTTGCACAGGGGCCCTGATTGACTCCGGTGCAGCGGGCAACTTCATCTCTAACCAGCTCGTGCAACGACTCAGTGCCCCGGTTCACCAGCTCTACACTCCCCTCACCGTGGCCGCAATAGATGGAAAAACTCTGGGCAACAGCAGCGTGACCCACCAGATGGCTCCGATCTCCCTCTGCATCAACAAGCACCATCTGGAGGAACTCCCGCTGCTGCTACTTCCATACTCTAGCCACCCAATAATCCTCGGCCTTCCGTGGCTGTTATCACACAATCCCACTATCATCTGGTGCACAAGATGTCTTGACGTCACCCTTATGTAGCCAGCACTACAGCCCCCTCACCATTGCCTCTAAAACTGTCAAGAGTCCTGACTGTGGAGACAAGTCCGAAATTCCCAAGAGTACTGGGACTTGCAGATGGTGTTCAGCAAAGTCCAAGCTACTCAGTTACCTCCGCATTGTCCGTGGGATTGTTCAATAGAGCTCCTATCTGGCGCCTCGCCCCCCAGGAGTCATGTGTACCCCCTATCAGTGGGTGAAACTCAAGCAATGGAGCAGTATATACAACAAGCTCTACAGCAGGGCTTCATTTGCCCTTCCACTTCACCTGCGTCAGCAAGCTTCTTCTTCATACAGAAGAAGGATGGAGGTCTCCGCCCCTGCATAGACTACAGAGGCCTTAATGACGTCACGGTGACGGACCGATATCCAATCCCCCTTGTCCCCACCGCTGTGGAACAGCTGCGAGGCGCGAAAATCTTCATGAAGGTCGACCTCCGCAGTGCCTATAATTTTATCCGCATCAGGGAAGGAGATGAGTGGAAGACTGCCTTTAGCACCACCTCCGGGTACTGCGATTACTGCGTCATGCCGTACGGCCTCATTAATGCCCCCTCTGTGTTCCAGTCCTTCATCAATGACATACTACAAGAGATGTTGGGAAGATTTGTCATCGCCTACCTCGACGACATCTTCATCTACTCCAATACGTATGAAGAACATGTGAAACTTGTGTCTCTGTGTGTACCTAGCTCAGGTCGCGGCAGTCGACATCCAAGCGTGTTACCTTTGAAATAGATGATGGCATGCGTACAGTGATACCGAGGGAGAAAAATAGTGCCAAGTGATTGCGAAGTGTGTTATTCACTGACTAAGGTTTTGCGACAGTAATATATTACTCCTGAAAACACGTTGTTTTGGGAAACAATACGATTTATTTTTGTGACCCCAACAAACCAGCCGGTACTACTTACTTCAAAACTTCGGGGGACCAAAACTCTGCTCACGGGACACATTAAGGAAAAAAATCACTTCTCATGTACTGCACCGCTAAAGGGTATTTCATTCAACCTCATGTCATAAAATCCAAACTATCCCTTTAAAAAGAATGTGAGACAAAGACTCAAAGTTGGGGGAAGTAGGAGGTTACAACCTATCAGCCCCCCGCGTCCCAGCTTCCTTGTTGTATTCTGACTCAGGGTTTGTGTTTAAAGGTGCAATACGTAAGTTTTGGCCAGATAGTTAGTTTAACATATTTAAAAATTGACTAAAAGTATCAACAACATGTTAAGAAATAACAGTTTTGACACCAAACAGGTCTAAGTATTGTGTTGCCAATTTATTTGCTGAAGTTAGCATGCCCCAGCCCCGTCCAGACAATCCTGTCTCGCAATACTACTTTGTACCTGAAGGGGAATAGTGAGTAACTGTAGCACACAGTCTATCTTGAGTCCAACATTAGAGGAATAAAAAGTAGTGTAGTGCTGCCCCGAGGGCTTGTTCTTCATTTTTGAAGCTCTGCCTCCGGTTAGAGAATGGCACAGTAAACGCAATAATGGCATGAGCTTTTGGCAGCGTAATCCCAAACACCTGTAAAGAAACTATGTTCAGCTGGAAAAAAGGTGTAATAGAAAAGCAGACATGGAGACAGCACTTAAAATGGAAAGAGATAAGTTTTGATTCTGAATTCACAATGATTCCTCTCAGCTGATAAATAAACCGCCAAACGGATCTTTATTACAACCAACGTCAACACAAACTGTACCAAAAAAGATTCCATATGGCTTTGATGTATGGTTTTGCTGTGGCTGTTTTCTTGCTACCATGGTCTTGCTAAAAACTGTGCCTAGGAAGCTAAAATGTAAACTAAAGGCTGACGCTACATTCGAATATTACAAGATTTTAAGTAGTTTTGTTGAATTTTGCATGTTCTTGATCAGCTGTTAGTTTGTAATTGGCTTCTTCAATAACTGATGACTGTATAGTTAGATTGTATTGACCCAATATTGGATTGACACAAAAAATGGCAATCAGTTCACCATGTTGCAACCACTTGGCACTACTGTTATGAGATGAGGCAAGATTGGAAGTTTGGAAAGTTCGATTGTACATCAGAGAGGACATTGCTGGTCAACACTATGCAAACAATAAAAGTTTTATCAGAGGGAGAGGGTGTGATGAGGCATTGAGCTTTCTGGTGAAATGGTGTCCCCATTCGGAGCAGGTGATGCAGTCATACAAAGCACCACCCTGCATTATTTTGGCTAAATAAAATCCAGTACTTGTTTATTACTAGTTTTGGGGTGCTGTTTCTAAAAACAGTGTCTGTTTTGCTCTAGCACGTCACATTTTCCCGCAATGTATGTGCATTTAATTTCATTTTTTACTTTTGACAACCACTTGTAAGCTTAAAAAGTCTTGTATCATCCCTTACTCACCAAAAAATCTGCCACAAAAACATGATTTCCATCTTCCTCTGAGCCAGGTGACTACTATTTGCTCAATGCTCAGCTGATTTTCGCATGTATGAATGATTCTTAAGACATTATTTTATGCCCAATCCTGATTTCCAGCTTGGCCACTGACAGAAGGAAATGCAAAACATGATCCAGATGTTTTCTGCTACATCTGTGGGTGTTTCTCTACACCCAAACAGAATTTGTTGTTGTTTTAATCAGTGGATAAAAGCTGAAATACGCAAGAAAAATCTTTATTCTTATTTTGTGAAAAACCGTACATGATAGAAACTTTTTGCTTGCATTTTTTTTTTAACTCTGCATCTTCAAATTAGGTAATATGAGGCCTTTCTGGGAAATCAGCAAAAATCTTTTTTTTCAACATGCTGGGTGGTGTACTTCTCCTTTAATTTCATACAGGTTTTGTGTCTAACCTGATTCATACAGCGTTTATGTTTAATCTGACTCAGGGTTGATGTTTCCTTTCAGAGCGTACCCTGTCCGAACATTATATCAGCCTCCAGTCACCCTGCGCTTTAATGAAGACTTAACTCCAGACAGTTTAAACACTGCACTTACAGCAGCTCCATCGCCACACCATTGATTTTTTTTTCATCCGTCTTCCATGCCCTTGACATAGTGAGATCGAGTGTTAATGGTTTTATTGAGTAGCTGGAGAAAAGCTCAAAACAGAGGGATTACACTGAGGTGTAAAACAAGCATAAAACAAGGAAGTCTAGCAAAAGCACATCAGATAGTTATGCCGAACACACCACGTTTAACCACGTATAATATCACATCTTGAAACTCATAGAATTTCCTTGAGCTGAAAACAATTTGCATGAAAAACAAATGAACCCCATAGTGCAAATGCCGAATCAAGCCAATCTTGCCTTTGTGTGCACAACCCTTGTTTAAGACTACGCGATTTGAGCATCACGTACACTGGAGAAATGGCTTCAATGAAGCAAGTCCCACCACTTAGAATTCCTGCTTATTCAGTTTTTTCCACAATTTTGGGGCAAAAAGTGCTGCAAAGTCAATAAATAAAATTAAATTAAATACAAGTAGAAAAACACTTCAGGAAAATTCAACATTGCCGTTATTCTCCGATGGTTGGCAATGAAATCGTGACAAACAAAAAATGGCCAGGAGGTAAAACAGTACATTTACAGGATCATAAACTCCTTGAAAACAAGTGTTCTACTGATTCTTTGTGAAGCCAAATATAAACTTACCTCCCAGGATCTACAAACTGCTCAAAATGGAGGTGTTTTTGCATTGATGTGAATTTCAAAATAATCAATTTTTATTGGCAAACAACTTTTTTTTACTCATAGCACACATATTTGCATCGTTTTCAAGGGGATATTATTATTATTATCATATTATTATTATTATTATTATTATTATTATATTTTGATTACATTTATTGAAGAAAAAAAGCAATCCAACCTATGTGAAAAAGTAGTTGCCATCTTTGTAACGGAATCAACCAATTTAACAAATTTAAGTAACAACTGTTTTCAATTTCACTAGACACTCCCTGGCATGATTACTGATTACTGCCAGCCTTGTTGAATCTAAATGTCATTGACAATGAAATTAATGACAATGAATTTATAAAAATCTATGTTTCTATAATTTTTGCCAATGGCATCTTTGTGCCAAAGCTTCATTGCATACTGCATGCTTGTGTTTCTCCTTGCTTGGATGTGCCGTCATTTTAACTGCTCTAATGCACTTTATCAGTCATTGTAACATCAAGTGTGTTATTCCTGCACAATTAATCATTTGGTCAGTTTAATGGGTTTATTCAGGGATTCAAAAACAAGGCTAATTTATTTCAGGATTGCATCTCAAATTCTGTCCTTAATTATTCAATCAGATCGATCATATCATTATCTAACATACACTGTTTGGCCAAAAAATAAGTTGCTGTTTGGCTTTAAATAAGCAAAAATGTTTAAGAGCCTATGATTAAATCATTATTTCAGTGATGAGTATGTTTTAGCTGGCAACAGTTCTTTTGACCCTGACTGATGCAATGTGCAGCTTCTCAATTTTTCTTTAATTAACTGATTTTCAGGTCCGAGAGATGTTTCACCCTCTTTAACTGCTTTGGCAAAAATCACTATGCATTCCATGATGTTTAAAAGCCCAGTGTTTATATTGTGCATATTTTGTGACATTCCTTGTAGGGAAGCCAAGCCAAAGGGGGAAATAAGTATTGAATGATCAAAATCGAGACTGTGGAGAGTCAATAAGCTGTTAATTAGGATTCTGAACACAGGTCTTCAAGTTCTTTCCAAATGGTTTTCCGAAAAACAACCACAAAAATAACACCAAAGAGGTCTGACTCATCAAAATTTTCTCATCTTTGAAATCTTAATTTACATAGTAAATGCAAGGTTTTAGTGACAACATTTTCACAGTTTCAACAACTAAAAGTCAATTGATTCTATTCTACAATTTCAAGTCACAATTTTCCCCTTTTTTATGCAATAAAGTAATTTATACTATGGTACAATTTTAATATGCACCTCTTCAGCAATAGCCCAAATGGCTATTTCTGACATAATGTGGCTTAAAGGGCAAATAATTCATGAGTATGCGTACAGCTGTTAAGAAAAATTAGCAACTCATTAAAATTCTGGGATTGCAGTTGTGGCGAGAACAAAAATCAGGCGACACAGTGGGCCCCTGGGACCAAGTTTGGGACCTCGGTCGTAAGCAGCCATGTTGGAAGATGTATCTCAAGGTCAGTGGAAAAGTTGTTGCTGTGTTTCAAGGGGGGCAAATTATTGGTCTGCATCAAACAAAGAAAACAAGTAAGGAGATTGCTGAAATCACTGCAATTGGGTTAAGAATTGTACAAGGCTTTTTGAAAACCTGGAAGGATAGTGGTGAAGGGTCAAATTTCCAGAAGAAATGGGTAAAAAAAAAAAAAACCTTGAATGGTCATGGCCAGAGATAACTAAAATTCTCAGTAAAGTGAAGGTAAGAGCATTTTCATGTGCACAATGTGACAAAAACATGCAATATTTGGAAAAAATAGCTGTGCGGCAACAAAAAAGACGTTTATTAGTGAGGCTAATTGGGATAAAACGACTTCAGTTTGATAGTGAGCATAAAGATTGGACTGCGTACTAAAGGAATACGTGGTCATGTGGTCTGATGAGTCCAGATATACCCTTTTCCAGCGCGATGAGCGCAGCAGGTTACGAAAGGAAGACCGTGAAGCGATGCACCAGTCCACTCAGAACTTCTTGGCAGATTCCATTCCTCTTCATCAAGCCTCGGATGTGTGACAGAAAGTTGAAACGCTGCTCCGCCTGACATTTTCTCTGCCAGAAGACCGATTTGCGCAGTTGTCTAAATCCGCGCACTACATCGCCACCTAAAAATGGAGGCAAAACTAACCTTCGCAAAATCTATGTGTGGTGATGCTTCTTCATGTCTTGACACAAGAGGCAACACGATGTTTTCACCAATTTGACATCGAACGCAGCGCTGCTGCCACTGGACGCCGCCATGTTCATCCAGAAAAAAAAAAGTTACGGCTAATGGCTTCCGCAGTCACACATCTGAGGTTTGATGAGGAACGAATCGGCCGAGGTTTGCCGCGTGGCACCAGTCATGACTAATGCACACTGTACAAGCCACTGGAGGTAGTGTTGTGATCTGGGGTAGCTCCAGTAGGTCAGTTCTTGGCTCAGCAACATTATGCAGCATCAAAATGAAGTCAGCAGACCAAATAAATGTCCTGAATGACCAGATTATCCTATCAATGGATTTTTTTTTAATCCTTGACGGCACAAACATATTCCGGACAACAATGTCAGGTTCATCGGGCTCAAACTGTGAAAGAGTGGTTCAGCAGGCATGAAGTATCATTTTCACACATGAGTTGGCCACCACAGAGTTCTGACCTTTACCAGTCATAAGTCTCTAGAATGTGCTGGAAAAGGAGTGTTGTGCCTCTGCCATTGTCAATACAGGATCTGAGCCAAAAATTAATGCAACTCTGGTTGTAATAAATGTTGTGAAATTGCATTAGATTGTCAAAACAATGTCACAATGAATGTGCTCCAGGATCAAAGCTAGATACAGTCCAGAAAAATATTAGAGGATGGGACTTTTTTTTTGGCCAGGCTGGTACAGGAATGAACCCGCATATTTTAAGTCGTCAAAAACTGTGACTACTGTAATTCAGTGAAACAGAAAGCATGGATAAAGGAGCTCAGCATGCAAAGCACCTTACCTTGAGTTCGGTGTTAAAGCCAGCTCAAATGCATGCTCGATGATAGCCAAGCACAATGTGTTTTGTCGTCACCATTTGAACGTCTACCCACTTGTCCAAACTCTACATTTAATATGAGAGATCACAGAATATGAAAAAGTACACTGTTTTAAATTGATTGAATTTAACAGTTAAATTATTGATTTTCCCTTTGTTATTTTAACTGTAAGTAGAGTCCTGTGTGCATTTAACTGTGGTTTACAGTTAGCATACACGGAACCTCTGTTATAAACTAATTGTAAGATTACAGTTCAAATAACTGGCAAAAAAAGGTGCCAGTTACAATAGCTGGCGATAAAGGTGCCAGTTTATAACAGTGTACAGCTAACGGAGCGACTGTTCTCAATTGATCAACACTCTTTACAGAGCTTTGCAGACTGTGATAGGTGCTATGCTATCCAGGGGTTAGACTGCTTGAGTTAGCATTTCCAGTGAAGTAGGGAGTACAGAATAAGACCGGCACCCCTGCCCCACTGCAGGGTGCATCTGATGGACCTTCTGTTGCTGTTCTGCTGACCTCTGAGCACATTTATCAGACAGATCGTGGGTGAGAAAATGAAATACTGCAGCAATGCGCAGCCAGCTTGGGGAAATGCGGAGCAAGAGTCTAGGAACCGTATGAAAATTAAAACATGCCTGTGCAAGATATACAGCACAAGTGATAAAGTAGATTTTGGTGGGCAGAAACACATTCAAGAAGGAATACACAGCATGCAACAGAAACATGCTACAGGGATGGTAAAAACAGTATAAGTTGTGACTGGTCGTGACATAACAATGTTGAGAATGCAGAAAATGTATTTATTTTAATATTGAAACTCATTTCCTTTGATTGTCTCATTAATAGGTACTTAAAAAATAAAATAATACCCAGGAGCCATTCTAGGATTACACCTTTTTTTTTTTTGGGGGGGCTTAGCCACTAATAAGAATGTGACATGCTTACCATTCCCAGCAAAAAATGTTCAACCCTCATGCTTACTCACTCAATTTTACTGGACAACAATTAATATGTGGAAAGACTAGAGGCACTCCTAGAGTGTAAACCTCCGCCAAGCCAGCACAGTCCAAATCTTGCTGAGTGGGAGCAAAGTTCAGTTATCACGTGTCATAGGATTTCAAGATGGCTGCCGTGGCGGCCATATTGTTTGACTGATCATGGTGAAAATCAATAGGGTCCATCCCTGATGTAAAAGCGACCCACCCACAAAATTTCAGAGATATCATTACTTTTTGAATTATCTTGTTCACAAACAAACAAACAAAAAAATGGCACCGATCACATAACCTCCTTGGCGGAGGTAATAAATGATATATATGATATATGTATATATGGGATTCAAATTCAGAACATTAATACTTTTATTGAATAACAACTCAGAAAAAATGAGTTTTTACACCGCAAAGTAAATGCTTCTGGAAAAAAATGTTCAACCCTTTTTCACTTTGTCAAACCTCAATTCGATTTGGAAGACAATGTTACCCTTACAAGGAACCTAATTAGTTGAGCGGTCTACTACAGTATGTAATAATAATGATTCAAAATGAATAACCACAGATTTCAATATAATGCACCAGTTTTAGAGAGACCCCTCTGTCAGGGGCAAAAGACTAAATCATGATGATCATAACTTTCCAAAAGAGTTATAGACATAGGGATCAAGTTATAGCAGATATGAGGAGAAATGCTCCAGGAGACAGTTAACCATGTCACGATGCAATGAAAGCATCGGGAGTCATTCTGTGTCAAATTGAAATAGCCGTCTCGACTGACCATCTTGGAACATAGGTGCAAATTTTTTTTTCATTTTTAATGCATCATAAATCCGAAATTTAGAAGTATTGCAAACATACGCTAAGTTGCTAAGAAAGTACAATGGCATCATAATTATATATTGACAAAAAAACCTCCTGCACACGGTCTTCTCACTTGCAATTGATTTATTAGTCGACGTTTCGGTCAACTGGCCTTCCTCAGGAAAAAGGTTGACCGAAACGTCGACTAATAAATCAATTGGAAGTGAGAAGACTGTGTGCGGGAGTTTTTTTCATTACTTTAGTCCTTAGTCGGCCTTTCTCTTACGCACCTGTCTGCTTACCGGTGTGCAAAAGTTTTTCTCGCTACTATGATAATTATATATAAAATTTTAAAAGATCTGATGCAGTCGCAGATGTTGAAACCATACTCTGTCAGAACGGAAGTAGTATTGCCTTGAGTTTGAATCTGACCAACAATCAATTTCAGGTATGTTCCCCCTCTGACTTATAAGGATCAGAAATGCCAAGGCAAGCTAGGTTACGTGTGTCGCCATTCCGGTTGCTTGCAACAGCTAGCATCATATACAGTATGGCTTCATCTTTTGCTGCCTTCTCTTTCAACAAAAATAAAGTGCATCAGCTGGCTCGTTTATCAGCAAACATAATTCAGAGAGATGACACTCACTGATATTCACTGAGCTAACATTAAAATTACGTTTGTTGCAGCATTGCAAAATACATAGAATCGCACGATAATAATGACACTATAACCCAAGGTTCTCACAGAGCATTCAGCCATTTTGTTTGTTAACATTTCAGCTTGTGTTTTTATACACCAAGAAATCCTTAAAAAAGCACTACCTACTTCCAAAGATACAACTTTACTGCTCCTACTCTTTGATTTCCTAGTAAACTAGAAACCAACCTTAAAGGTGCATGTTGCCACCCGCTTTACCACAGTGTATAACATTATGACTTTCAGTGCTTTCAAAACTGTAATTGCTTGTCATCAGTCTCTAACAGGCAAGTTTACAAAATCCTACCCACATAGCAAAATTGGTCTGGTCCAGTTCTGGCCCACATTATGCACTTACACTTGGCCCACATACAGCAAAAATGACCGCCCTTTTGTGGCCAAGATCTGGTTTGCCAGGGGCCAGCTGCGGACACAATCGGCCCACATGTGGCATGCCATCACATAAACGGTGCCATCATTGCCAGACCTGGCCCACATCCGGTTAACATACCACTTGCCAAGCCAGCAGTAGTCCAACAGTGCCGGCTTGACGCCGGATCCGGGCCAGCCCCGTCTGCTTTGTGGGTACGTTAGAGGGCCAAAATGATTTCATTCAAAAGAAAAATAATACAATAAGCTGAAATTTATCTGAGCTGAAATTTAGATGTATAAAATAGCCACTGATGGTCCTACCAATTATAACAAGGTACTTCATCCATACTTCCTTCCTTGGCTTCTGAATGTGAACTTTTTAAATGGATGTACGAAACATTCATGAAGCCATCTTTGCAATTGTGATTCATGTTGTTGTCCTTGAGCATGCAGAAAGTTTAAACTCCCTGAACTAACTGTAAAGTTCATTCCAAGCACTTTCCCACAAAATACACCACATAAATTTGTTTCTAGTTTAACAGTTTTCAAACTGTGATGGAATCACAGTCTGCAAGTGACAATGTAAACCATTTGGCTCGTGAATTTCAGCACTGCACATTCTTAATATCAGTGAAAAACCAGAGAATTAAAAAAAAAAAAATAGCCATTGCCGATACAAAATAAGGCACCCTCCACCCACTGTAAATAGTGCATATGGATGAGTTTGGCACAAATATTTGAACTCATTAGATACTGCAGGTGATGCATTGCCTCATACTGAAGTCCAGATGAGTCAAATAATTACACACACACACACGCACATATGCACACGCACACACACACACACACACATGCACACACACACACACACACACACACACACACACGCTTTATGTGTGCTTTAATTTTATTAATTCACAATTTGTCAACATTCACCAATCTGCACATTAGGTAGTAAATAGTGTGTAACTTCCTGCGTCATTAAAGTTTCAAAGAACAGGGAGAAGCAGCTTTGGCTTTATGCGTGATAAAACACTGGAAATGTAATTAAGAACTGATCCCCAGATGAAAGCATTAGTTATGGGTGATGGCGATGTCAAAAGTCACGTAAAAGTAAAGAGATCAAAGAATACACCGCAGATGCTAGGCTGCAGATCTAAGACGCTTGTGTATTTTACACCTCATGCATAATGTTAAGCTCTCTGTGTTTGATTATTTTTGGAACGCAACAATCATTTCTTCTTGTTTGTTTGTGTTGTCTTTGCTGGTCGTCTGCCAAAGGACTTTATCAGCCATCTTGGGAGGAGATAAAACCACACTAGCAGAGAATATTAAGTGAAGATTTTCCAAATGGGAGAGGAAAGGGTGTCCAGCCATTGGAAGCAAACACTGGCTGGACTGGACACAGACAGTAGCCGCAAAGCCATTCCACAGCATGTTCGACTGTAGCGCAGAACAAGGCCTTTCTGAAAGAAAAAGAATGACAGGATATGCCAAGAAGGAGGAAAGAAGGTGTTTGATTCACTGGACTGTACTACAAGCCAGGCTAGTGAGGGAGCGATGGCGAGTTGGGGGTGGCCAGAGGGTGGCTTCAGTCTATTAGTGGCAGGGAAGCTATTTCCCTGCACAGCAAAACTCAAACCCACCTAAATCACTCCTTCTGTGCAATGTAGAGCGCTCTAGCAAATCAGCTACTGTCGTAGGACCCCAGTCACATTATAAAAAAAAAAAAACATTTTAGCTGTTGATTCTGTCTCAATACTTAAAAACAGACAGAGTGTAAACAGCAAATTGTTGTTGTTCTTAAGTGATACAGGCAAAGCTGACTTGAACTTGACTTCAGAATTGACTTCAGTGAATGCGCTTAGTTGTGATGTAAATATCTGAAAACACACACAGCTAAGACTGAAAATTACTGAGCGGCATGGTCGGTTTTCAGAGGGCTTTTTTGCCTGTTTTGACAGCTTCATAACATGTTGTAAGTGAGGCAGTTCTTGACACTGAAAATCTTTTCATGCTGTATAATGGCATTTCTATTTGACTAGGCTCCGAATGCATCCAGCGGAATAATGAATATCGGAAAGAAAGCAGTCGCTGCGCGCATAGATTTTTAATTTTGGACAAGAATGGATCGCAGAAAAACAAGCAAAAAATATATATGTCTGTCAAATGAATCAGCAGCCTGAAATAAGACATCAAATTGTGCATGAAAATCTCTGGTCTGGACTAAACAATGATACCATATTATCTGACAGGCAAAGAGTACAATCAAGCCCTCATCTGTCCGACCATGATTCAGGTCACGTGACATGGGTGGGGGAGTTTGAGGAGTAATGGGCTCTATCCCAGAATCCAATGGATGAGCACTAGGAAAACACCTTAGATGTCCACCTCCACACCTCGCTCATTGCACAGCAAGCATACAATTCAGTTGCCACTCAAATTTATGGCCAGTGTGGAATCTTTAAAGGGACAATGTCAGCCGGGGCGCATGCGCGCGATGAGCTGAGCATCTTGAAAACGTTGGTACAACTATTTCAAGTTCATCAGAGATTTTGTGTAAGCGTTTTTCAATCTGTTTATATCGCTTGAAAAGTTTGATGAAATTTTTACCAAAAAACTATTTTTATTGATCGTAGAGCCTATTCGTAACATCAGTTTGTCATAGTTCGGGTTTTTCAGCGTTATTATTGCTTTTAAGATAGCCTGCGTTGATTGGATCAATGACAGCTGCATGTCAGACAAAACGTTGCGACAAACAGGTTCTGCGAACATTAAAGACAGTTGCTTGATAAAAAATTCCCCAAACTTCTCAAGGATGCACGCGATGCAAACTGATTGAAACTCCACCTCGAATTCAGGTTTACCTCACACTTTCAATGTGTTTTCGCCGAAGGAAATATGGATGGATAGTATAATTTATTCTCCGTGGGTTTCGGCAAAGATAAATGTGGTTACTCTAACAACTCCGCGTTTGCAGGCCATCTTCTGTATTTGAAACAGTGACGAAGGTACGCTTTACACACGTACTAATGAGCTTGGGGTTTGTATTTCTGCTCCCTTGATATCGCACTGCATATATGAAAGTGTTTATCGACTGGATTCTAGTACGCATGTGCCCCAGTTGACATAGTCCCTTTAATTAGCATGGCTTGCATGTTTTGGGACTGAGCTGAAACCAGAGGGCATACCTGGCAGAAACCACAATGAAGATAGGAAGAACATGCAACATAATAATAAAATCAGTGAAGAGCACATTTTTTGCTCTTTGTTGAGGCTGGGAGATTTATTCTAATAGTAGAGAGATGGAGATCACAGTTCAAAAAGTTTCATGATGGGGAATCAAACTTTCGGCCACACAGCTGGAGGTTGGAGGATGGGGGGGCTCTCCGAATAGACTGAAGCCCAACCCCACTTCTGACTTCATCCCCTGAGGCGACAGCACTCTGACCAATGAGACATGAAGCCTCAGTTTAGGGACGATGCAGCACCGGTTTGCAGGAACACTTGTTTCTGTGCAGTCTGGGCGACGATGCCTTCTCGGCCATTGTTTGACAAATTGCAGCTGATGTTGGATGATTTCTTAAAATCGATTCCCCATGACAGGCTGGAGCCAACACAACAGTGTAAAACAGTAACTCTGGATTTGTTTGCTGAGCAGACCATATCCCTGATCATAACTCTAATCTGCAGCTCAGCAGGCTTGCTGCAGCTATAAAGATCGGCTGCACAGTTGGTGTAAAGATACAGTACAGTAGTTTCATGGCAGACTGCTGCCACTGGCTTTTGAGCCGAGGGCTATCCCGCCGACCATAGCCCACTTTTCCAAGACAGACATTTTAGAGAACGTACGCTCTCTGTTATTCTGCTGGACTGAAATACAGCTAGCAGTACAGCAGCCTCACAACTACATTCCCAATCCTCTTTACTAGTATTCTATGCTAAGGCCATATAAAAAAAATGAGTTGGTGATCATCCCCTCCCGACTCACAAAAATGGTGCCGACCCAATTTTTTTTTTTCAAAAAAATGTCTTTTTCGTCGAAAAAATGTCTAGAGTCACGGAAAAAAACGTGAAAAAACGGTGCGTCAGTGATTCAAACTTCATGGTATTTCGATTCATCTGGGATGACTGACCGGCCCTCCAGCAAGCATTTGTTGAACCACGCCGCACATGCGCAAATATCTGAACAGTCCTCAGTTAAAACGCGTTTCCTCCAGTTTCAGGCTTTAAAAAAATTTAAAAAAAACCTCCCGCCCGCCTCACTTTTTTACGCCCAAAAGATGATCACCACCTTTTTTTTTATATGGCCTAAGAAACACGGAATCAATGCTAAGAAACTCCCTCAATCTCTTTCACACTAACTTTCATTTCTCCTTTTCCTTCTTTCCCTTTCTCTCCCATCCTCCCATTCTCTTCCCTCTCCAGCACGTGCTCTTTCTCACACTCACTCAAGGCTTTTATAGTCTCTGGTTCACAAATGCAACTGTTTTTGCTCGGAGCTTTTAAGGTCAATGGCAGACCACAAAGTGGAAAATCTCTACCAAGTATTTCATTTCTGGAGCCCTTATTTACAACATCACAACATTTTTTTTCTCCTCTCACGACTGCTGAATTGAATTAGGTACTCCATTAGTACAGACTGAATTAGGAGGATTGCACTCAATCTGAGACAGCAAGCTCAGTGTTTGCATAATTTGCAGCCAAAGTCTCAGAGACTAAACTACATTCGCATATCAAATGTACGCTCTGAAAATAGAGTCAAAGTACACAAGGCAATTTCCTGCATGGGAACCAATTACCAACTTCCCCTGAAAGGAACTGATTATCAACATCATGTATCTACTTTAAAAAAAAAAAAGTGTGAATTTTCAGTGTGCTTGTCTACAGGATTGTCCTTTACAGTCATTTTATCCAAGATGCATCCTGAGCAATGCGAGGGGTAATTACACTTTTAGCTCATCCAACAAGGACAATTTTGGACAATATCATTGGCACAGAACAACACGCACAGCATTGTGTGCAATATGGCAATAATAGAATTATTGCCATACGATATGCACTGCATGTCCAATTTGTATCCTCTGCTACCACCAAGTCGCAGGTGCGGTTGCTCGAATAAACTAACTACCTTTATTCATAATGTGCGTATAGGCCTCTCTCCTTCAAAAAGACAGAAGACCCAGCAAATTATGGGCACCAAAACAAGTAGAAGCCAGCAAACTCTTCCATCCATTTAAATGAACCTCAGTATGGCCACAGATAAAACTTGACTAAAATTCAGGACTCAATCACCTTTATTGCTGCAATATATTCTCTAATTTGAATCTGGGAAAGGACAAAATTTGCATTGCTTTACTTACTTCACTGTTTCTGCCACAGACACTCACACACACACACACACACACACATACAAAAACCCTCTAACAAATACATTTGGTTACTTTGATCTACTACTCTATATAATTGGTTTGCTGTATTTGCACTACGTGCTGAGCAAAACATCAGTCCTGCTCTTTCCTGAATTGTTTGTTTAATGAGAACAGTTTTAATGAGACCGAGCCTCATAAAGTGCAGCATGCTAGAATGTTTTACTTTACTTTCTAACTCTGGTTCTAACACGTCGCCTCTACCGCCTTCATGAATCGACTGAATTTTGACTGGTTGAGCACAGAGGTCTCAACCAATTGGCATTGTTCTTGGACCCATTCCACAAAGAAAGTATTTTCTCCAAATATATTTAATTGAGACATTACAATCACCATGCAAATATGATCACAATTCAACTTCTTTTTCAAATTTTATATAACAGTCCGAGGTACATCATTCTAATTTTGGGCAGGACCTCGTTTATCCCCATATCACCTTCCTCGTGGCATTGAGTCAACAACATGCTGGATATGTTCCTTCGAAATACTCCGCTGTTTTCAGTATACAGCTTATTTCCAAATGTAGCGCATTCTACAAATTAAATAGCTTTACCTCTGAGTATGAATACATCCTTTTACTGAAGTAGCCTGACAGGATGACAAGTTTACCTCCCTGCATCATGTTGCAAAGCAGCACAGGAAATAAAGAACAGGACTTACACGTTACATATTGGAGCCAAATTACTCGCTCTAAATAGAGTGAACTTGAGGGCTCCCCATTAGCAATTTCCTTTTTAGATAAACCAAATAAAACAGTGTTTCGACCAAGCAGAAGCTTGAGTTCCATATATTATAGGCTAATGACTCCCTGCAATGTAGTTTCGGTTCTCAATTAAACTCTAAGCTCACAGATCTTCTAGCACACCTCAGGCATTATAAATTAACATGCCGCAGGTACATTTGTGCATAACAGGAAATGTCCAGGGGTCCAGTAAGTGTAGATAATTTATATACATGCCCAGATTTAAAAAAGTCAGGTTTTCCTTTAAAAAAGAAGGCACAGAATTTAGTTACAGAAGTAATTCAATTATATGCAGTGAAGGGATGCTTTATTGAAGATTTAAAAAATATATTTTTGAAAACACTTCATTTCCAAATATCATAATATTCAAACTTTTTCAGTTGAGGTTAAAGACAATATTTTTGATGCAGCTAATGCAGCTGAGGAGTCACAGATAAGACCGTTTTATGAACTCCTGTTATTTAGCGACACAGGTAAAACTTAATTTCACTAATGGCAACTTAAAATGTTTGATCTTTTACATCAATAGGCTACTTTTTCATCAAATAGTCAGAATTTCATTGTATGGAAGCATATTGCATTGCATTTAGTCTGAGACCTAGTCCACACATATTTTTTTTTTAAAAATGGGTTTTTCCCCCTTTGTTTCCCCCCCCAAAAAAAAAATTATTTCACATGAAGGGACAGAAAAACAATTTCACGAGCATGGTAAACCCACAGGTAGCAAAGATATAATTTAATATCAGACCGTGTAGACCAGTAACAAGCCTTAAAAATCACTGTAAGGTGCACACATTTTGCTGTCACAAGACAAAAAACTCTGTTTTCCTTGTCCAGACGTAAACAGTGAAAGTAAGCTATCTTCACCCTGGAAAGCAGTTCACATACGGTCCGTTTTCCGCAACCAAAAATGCAGTTTGCGTGTGGACAAAAGCCCGAAACGTACAGAAAATTTGCTGTGTTTTCAAAAATACTCATGTACGTGTGGACTGGGCCTGAGTATTTTTCCTTCACAGGCTGTCATTTTGTTTGTCTTTTTTTTTTTAAACTATGAGATCTTTTCTCTAAATTTTAATTTTTTTTTTCATAATTACAACATCCAGGTCGCAGAGGGGCTGGAGTCTATCCAAACTGACTGTGGGCGTAATGCAGAAACACTGCTTGGAAAGCTCGCCAATCCAACGCAAGGCACACACGCCTTTCACACACACACACACACACACACACACACACACACACACACACACACACACACAAAACACACACACACACACACAACACACACACACTCTCTCTCTCTCTCTCTCTCTCTCCACACACTCTCACACCTATGGGCAATTTGTAGTCTCCAATTAGCCTGATATGCAAGTCTTTGGATCATAGGAGGAAACCACCGGGCCCAGGCTAATCCCGCTCAAACACACGGAGAACTCGCAAACTCCACCCAGGTCAAATTTGAACCCACAACATTCCTGCTGTGAGATGTCAGTGCTACAGACCGCAACACCATGCTACCCTAATAACGAGATCTTTTTCTCAAAATTGCAAAATCTTTTGGTTATTTAACAGATGTTTTCTCATAATTATGAAATTTTAAGATGACCTAATGCGGCCGTTTTACATGGCCATGGCTATAGCATAGTAGATCACATTCTATGCATTTTCCCTTTACCTAACACCCAAGATGAAGTCCGGCCGCCTCACTCAAGTCTTGCCTCTCTTTCCGATTGATCGGTCGCATTTGTGAGCTGTTCAGTACAAAAGCAGTCATCTTGTTTATATACTTCTCTCACTCTTTTCTGTGGTGTGGCACCCTCCCCTCTGGCCTACCTCCACCGCGCTGCTGAGGGTGTCCATAAACAATCCTGCCCCGTGTCATTTACAGTGTACTCGCCTCAGCAAACAGCAGACTGTAATGTAATGAATAGAGGCAGAAACACCTGGACCGATGATCACCCCAGCTGTGCGTATTCGCTGACTAGGCTGACCCTTCTTTCAAGTGATGCCGGGTGGTTACTTTCTTCTGAATGAGAAATACATCAAAATTTGGCCATCTGACTCCTTTCCATTCACAACTATAATAGTCAAGTGAAAGACAGATGACGTGTGGCTTAACGTTCAGTCCTGACAGGCTTTCTATTCTCAATGCTGGGAATCGTGCAAGTTAAGAGGGCAAAATACAGAGATACAGCATATGCCACATTTAGCTGCGGTTTCCTTGTGTAACGTTTGAGGCGTCACAGCTCGGCCGATTCATCTTACGTCCAGAATTTGGATTTCCGAGATGTAATTATAGCATATTATGTCTGTGCAATAGCGTATTCAAGTGAGCTTTTGCATTAGAACTTTTAAATCCAACACCACAGGAAAGGAGGGAAACACTATTCAAAGAGGGGCGGTCTTGCCTGTTTGGCTTTTTGCTGGAGGGAATTAGGCTGTAATGAAGTTGTGCTTAAGCCTTTCATTTGTCAGGAATGCTCTCCTTCAATACGCCAAAACAATGTTTTCACACGTTCTGACAGTATTCACACATTTCCACAACAAACTTTGTCGGAGAATCTAATATGTTGATGAGTCAATAGCCGGCTTGTACTCGGAGCAGAACAACAGTAGCTCCAGGTAATACCGTGGGCGTTCAGTGCACGTCTAGATTATATACAGTACATCAGATAATACATTATGCATTGGTTTATACACATAGGCTTCAGTTTAATCAAACCTAGTCATTTCCTCCCACTCATTAATGAAAGCGAGTCTCCCAAAAAATTGCTCTCATTTGTAAACCAGCAGGTGATGTACAGAGTGTGTTTGGTGGCTGCGATGTTACAGCAGCGTGATGGGGTTTGTTATGCTGTTTTTCTCAGCGGAGTGTCTGTGTGTGAGCGACGCTCCGAGCTCAATCAGGCACCGAGCTGCTCGGTAGAGCTGTGTTTAGAGTCTGAAGGCTTAATAGAGGGCAGTGAAGTCATTCTGAGCCTGGAGAAACAGCGGTGCACTCGGGGTGGGGGGGTGGGGGGCTATGTGGAAGCCCGGCAACTGTGCTATGAAAGGAGGTCTGCCTAAACAGACGCAGCCCTGCCAGAGTCTCTTGGAATAAAAATTGCATTTATATAGCGCAATCTCAGGGGTACTCAAAGTGCTTTACAAAGATATGGGCGAATCTCACCTCCACCACCACCAATGCATAGCACCCACCTGGATGATGCATAGCAAGCATTTTGTGCCTGAGCGGGCAGTGCACATCAGCTGCAGTGGAGAGAGAGAGGACCATTTTTCATAGCCAATTAAATCAGGGAAGATTAGGAGGCTAGTGGAAAGAGCCAGGTTGGGAATTTTACTCCCTTCTCTTCTGAATGATTGCCATAGGATCTGTAATGACCACATTGACTCAGGTCCTTGGCTTAAAATCTCATTTGAAAGATGGCATCTCCTACAGTGCAGTGTCCCCATCACTGCACTGGGGCATTGTACATTACTTGACCAGAGGAATAACTGCCACCTATTGGCTCTACCAACAGCACTTCCGGGAGCATTTTTTTTTTCAGGAGGTCTGCTATCCAAGTGCTATGCAAGCCCACATCTGCTTAGCTTCAGCCATTAGGCCTTAAGGCTACAGTATTATGGCCAGGGACTATCCCTGTGTATATGTGTTTCACGTTTCCCAAACAAAGACAAGTTACTGCATAACCACAACAGTATGACATAACTGCCAAACAAGTCATGACTGTTCCCCAAAACTGTAAGTATTTGGCGACAACTTGGCCAACCTTTGTAGCTCATACCACAATAGATCGAAAGATGTTAAGAATGACATCATGCAGCAGATGCAATGCTAACATTTCTCCCAAGACTGACTTGTCATTAATGAAAATGAATAATAATGGGATGTGGGAAAAGCTTTATACCTTTATTGAAGTATCCAAGATACTTCAGGTTAGAACAGTAATGAGTCATGTGAGATAATTGAGGATGGTACAGTAATGAGTCACTCATGTATAGCCCACGTTAATGTTCCAAAACACAGTAGAGGTACCCAAGGCTGAGAACCAGAGGAGCTGGTCTCTGATGTTTGTGTAGCACGAGCTGCTGCAGAGTCAAGTCCATTCGAGGCAAGCAACTCCTCATTTTCCAAACTGTCCAGCCAATGGTAATACTTTTGTTATACTGTAGAGCAGGATAACCCATCAACTGAGATCTCTAACAAGGTATCCTTTATAAATCATTGTTCAGCATTTAAAGTGTGAATAGCCTAAATCATTGTGTTTGCTTTATTAAATTATTTAAGAATCCTTATATTGGGACTCAGCATCCTTGATGGTTTATATTTCTTCTCATAAATTGGCAAGCCTCCTAACTCCAGATAGTAGGCTAACTAGTAGGCTCTTAGTAAAAGAGCATAAGACTACTGTTTCAGTAAACAGTCCTAAGCTACCTACTGTATGAACAGGAAAATGCTTTGGCAAAAAAAAAAAATTACCGTGTAGCTCATAAGTCAGCCAGGAGCGATGGTCAGAGGATACAAGCTGGAGTTTTCTGCAGAGATTCAAATCTTGGGAGGAGTTCATACCTAGTGTGCAGAAGGGTGGACTCGAGACCAGCTAGAACGCATAACTGGCTGCCATTCTGATGAAAAAATGATCACAACGAGATGATCTGTATTCTCTCCAAATTCTATATTTGCAAACGTACGTAAGATTTAGCCAATCAATACAAGGCTGTTTTATCATCCTAAAGCCCAATGTCTCCCTAGCAGTAACGCCAGCATCACAAGATTTTCCATGGCGTACCGTGAGCTTCTGACCCTTAATTGCTTTCAGCTGTTCCTGTTTAAGATCGCTTGATTAATAATCACACAATTTATTTCCTGAAAAATCAAAACCAATATAAAAACTGAATAATTAATTAATCCAATCATTTCTCTGAATTCTACCTCCTGTTTTGGCAATTTTTTTCAGCAGTGCAACCTAGTTTATTTTAAGATTGCACTTAATCAAAATCTTTTCAGCATTCAAAAGAATAGGCTATTTGCAGGAAGCTCAGCTGCACACTAGTTGCTGTGATGAGATAATTATTTTATTAAATTACCAACACTTCTTGAGTCGAAGCATTGATAATTGAATAATTTAGTAAACTGGCCATTAGTGCATCGTTAAAGCTGGACACATGGCATGCATTAAAATCATTCAAAATTCATGCCATGCATTGAGCTTTCATGGGAGTAAAATCATTGATGAGGTCTTTATAGTCCAGGTTCTGGGAAAGTTGTAGGAAGGCTGCAATATGAGATATTATGAATGACAATGATCTAATTAATTAATTAGAAATGAAATCTAAACTATATCTAAATACCATCTTCGGCAACATTTATAACATTTTACTTTAAAATGGAATTTTGAGATATTTCAGTTAATTGTCATCTATGCAATCCCATATTGTAGCCTTCATCTTGGACACAAAGCCATATGTCTTAAGTGTGCATGGAAATGCCGCTTATTGGTAGTCCATTTGCCCAGTCAAATAATTCCATTAATTGTCTGATCCTTAAAGGGACTATGTCAGCTGGAGCACATGTGTACTAGAGTCCAGTCGATAAACACTTTCATACATGCAGTGCGATATCAAGGAGCAGAAGTCCAGTACATGTGTAAAACCACTGTTTTAAATACAGAAGATGCAGAGTTGTAGAGTAACCGATTTATCTTTGGAAACCCATGAAGAATAAATTATAAACCATCCAAACTTCCTTCAGCGAAAAACACATTGAAAGTGTGAAGTAAATTCGTGGTGGAGTTTCAATCTGCTTGCATCGCGTGCATCCTGAGAATTTTTTAAATACAAGATGTCTTTAATGTTGGACCTGTTTGTCGCAACGTTTTGTCAAACATGCAGTTGCTAGAGTAATCCGAGGCTAATTTATCAATTTACCAAAAACTATGACAAACTGATGGATCAATAAAGATAGTTTTTGGTAAAAACATCAAATCCAGGATGAACGCGATATAAACAGATTGCAAAACGCTTACATGAAATCTCTGATGAACTTGAAAAGTTGTACCAAGATTTTCAAGATTTCGATTTCGTTGAGATGCGCCCGGCTGACATAGTCCCTTTAATTGGGAACAAGTTGAGAGTTAACCTGCATTATGGTAATGTCACTGGTTGTGGACAGAGTTTAATTTTTACACAACCAAACTTAACATGCAACCTGAGTTGGCAGAACCGCATTAAAAAAAAAAAGTCATATCAAGCCGATCAGACTCTGATGCAGAAAAAATATATCCCATTAAAAATATGTACTATTTTGTGAGCTACAGGGATTCACATTGACATTTTATCTCACCATTAATATGGATTGGAAAATGCTTGATAACTATTGCAGTGAACAATAATGCAAGGTGAGGGGAAATGAACTGTAATTCTTCCAATTGATCCTTGCTACTTAATGAATTGACAGTTGATAGTGAGAAAATGTAAATGGGAGAACAGTAATGCGTTTTAAGGTGAGATGAGAGCAGGACTATAATCCCTCTGATGGCAAGTCCAGATTGGAAGAGAATAAGGTTCTACTCCTGACTGTAGAGCTTAACATGAAATGGCACCTGAATACGTAACTAAACTACTTTTATCCTATCAACCCACAAGAGCGCTTCTCAAGACGCAGGCTATCTAGTCATTCCAAGAATAGCTAAAAATTTAAAAGGCAGTAGATACAGAGCTCCATTTTTTTGGAACAGTCTACAAAAATTTGGTAATTCTGAGAATAGCTGAAAATTTAACAGACAGTAGTTACAGAACCCCATTTCTGTGGAACAGTCTGTGTGGAAAAATTTATGAGAGAGTTGGACACAGTCACAGTAGTTAAGGCTTGACTATGCACCTTTTTATCAGGCTTATAATCAGTTAAAATATGAATACAGGGTTGAAGGGTGCCTGTTGTCATTGAAGGTTCTGGGTAGACACCTTTCCTTATAGTCGGTTCTCAACAGCTGTGACTCCTTTCTTTTGGTGGTGGCTTTTGGAGAGTGGGTAAATTTCTTGCTCCTTTTATGGCAACAGTGACACTCAATTTCTGTCCGAGTAGCTATGCAGGCATATAAAGTTGCTTGCAGAGTAAACGGTTTGTAGAACTCCCAATCACTGTGTCCGCTGTTATTTCCTGCCCTCCACAAACTCCCTGATTTCGTGTTGTTTCTCTATGTCTATGTCAGCAGTCACCGCCGAGTCTCCAAGCATGCTGCTGCCCAGTCTCAGCCATTGTCGCCTTCCGGCCTTCTGCCCAAGTGGTGTCCGGAGTACAAACAACATCTGATCCATCGCACCACCCTAATGTGATACCCAAACGCTGCCCAGACCTAGCCGTCAAAAACGCCCAATCTATGGCACGGCTTCAGTTCAACATCCAAGTGCTGCCCAATCTACACCATTATAGTCCTGGGTAAGGTGTCAGACTAGCTGGGGCTAAGGCTCAACTAGTCTGACACCTTATCCAGGACTATAATTTTTTACTGATTTATTGACTATGTTGGTCATTACAAACTCATACCCTAAGCCAGTCAGAAGAGCATAGGCTTCCCCCTCTTTAGCCTAGTTCCTCCCAAGGTTTCTTCTGATCTGTTCTCATGGAAATTTTTTCCTTGCCACAATAGCTGAAGGCTTGCTTTTGAGGGGGCTCAGTTCTAAAGCGCATTTTGAGAATTGTTTGTGAAATGCACTGTATAAATATAATTTGATGTGATTCAACAATTTTGCCAATTGTCCCCTTCAGGTGGGGGGTGAGTTGTTACCCCAAGTAGAGGAGTTCAAGTATCTCAGGGGTCTTGTTCACGAGTGAGGGTAGGACGGAGCGTGAGATTGACAGACGGATCGCTGCAGTGTCAGCAGTGAAGCGGGCATTGTACCGGTCCGTTGTGGTGAAGAAGGAGCTGAGCATAAAAGCGAAGCTCTCTATTTACTGGTCGATCTACGTTCCAACACTCACCTATGGTCACAAGCTCTGGGTAGTGACCAAAAGAAGAAAGATTGCAAATACAAGTGGCCGAAATGAGCTTTCTCCGTAGGGTGGCTGGGCTGACCCTTAGGGATAGGGTGAGGAGCTCGGACATCTGGGAGAGGCTGAGAGTAGAACCGCTGCTCCTCCGCGTTGAGAGGAGTCAGTTGAGGTGGTTCGGGCATCTGGTCCAGATGCCTCCTGGACGCCTCCCTTTAGAGGTTTTCCAGGCATGTCCAACAGGGGGGAGGCCCCGAGGCAGACCCAGGACATGCTGGAGGGATTATATCTTCCGGCTGGCCTGGGAACGGCTTGGGGTCCCCGAGGTAGATTTGGAGGAAGTGGCTAGGGAGGGGGGCGCCTGGGTCTCTCTACTCAGTCTGTTACCCCCGCGACCCGGACCCGGATAAGCGGAAGAAAATGGATGGATGGATGGATGGATGGATGGAATTTTGCCGACACGTACAGTATGCATGTTTGTGTCACCTTTGCAAAAATGAGAAACTTCTCTGAATACTTTCCTCTTTGGAATCAATAATGTAATTATTGCAGTTAATAATGTAATTAAGAAGAACTAACTGCGATCAATGTTTCTAGCTATTAGTTGAAAGGTTTTGTTATAATGACACTAATCTGTGATGGTGTTTGCAAATGTTCTGTGACAGTTGATAGGTCCTGTCACTAGAAATGCCTCCTAACAAGTATGTGCCCTGGCTACCTTGCCAACAAGCCTGGCTCTTTGGTGATGTGGTCAGCGCATGTGACTCTTACCTGAGAGTCTAGGGTTCAACCCCACACGGGCCCTCCTTTGGCCTGCCACATTCTGGCATAATTGGCAGAATTCCGGGAATCCCAATGGATGACAGCATGTGTAAAGCATGGAGCGTGAGGACATTCTCGCAAAAGAGAGGGAGAGTTGTGACAGTTGATGGGTCCTGTCAGTAGAAATGCCTCCTAGTAAATGCATGCCTTGGCTACCTTGTCAATGAGCCTGGCTCTTTGGTGATGTGGTCAGCGCATGTGACTCTTATCTGGGAGTCTAGGGTTCAAACCTTGCCTGGGCCCTCCTTTGGCCTGCCACAGTGCATTCAAATTATGGTTGTTAGTAACACCAAACCGTGCAACATCAGTTCTTCCTTCACAGAATTATGACCACAGTAACACAATAACATTTTAAAGAAAATAACCCCAGGCTTGAGTTTGTGGGCTATGTCCTATCAGCCACGGTGAGTGTTTAGTAGTCTGAGGAGACAAATTATGAGCCAGCAACAGTGTTTTGGGCGCCCTGGGACACAAGAGGATAACGATGGACTTGGGCCAGAACTCTAATGCCACCCTGACACTTGCTCGATTTTTGTCCCCGCATTGCTGCGCAATGCGTCGTGGCAAGGCGTGCCATTTCGGTGGTATGCAGCAGAGCCTTGTTTGCGCCTTGTTTGCGCACAGTACACGCAGAAGTTACACACTGTCTACGCAATGCGCGGCCAAAAATTTGAACTATGCGCAAACAATGCGTGAACATTTTGTGAGAGGTTCCTGCCATGCGCGAATGGTTCGTGACTCTCGAACTATGCATGATCTGGGCGTGCCATGATCACGTGAACAACTCCTGACAATATCCTAACAACCTTACACCTAACACCCTAACACCCCAACACCTAACACCCTAACACCCCAACACCCTAACACCTAACACTCCAACACCCTAACACCTAACACCCTAACACCCTATCACGGCACGGATTGACACGCACCATCGGCAGTGTTCGCGACCGAGTTCGCGTAGTGTTCACGCATGGTTCACGCAAGTGGCACGCACATGGCACAAACATTGTGTGCCAACTGCATGCCGAATTTTTGAACATTTCAAAATTCTCTCTACGACATGGCACGCACCCCCGCACCCTTCACACACTCCTCACGCTCATTCCGAAGACTTTAATCATTGCCACGGCGCATTGCGGGAACAAAAATCGTGCAAGTGTCTGGGTGGCATAAGAGATGACTCTTAGGATGGGAGAAAATCTTTTGGAATCATCAATGCTCCATCTAGTTCCCTGAGGTTCCTGTAAACGAGGGAAGGCAGGGAAAAAGGGGGTTTGGGAGGGACATCATGTGAGACAGAGAAGGTAAATTGAATTGGGGCAGTATACCCATACTTGGGTCTTAGGTAGGTGAATGGAGTGGAGCATTAAGATCTTGTTCCTTAACTTGACTGCATTTAAACATTTATTTGTACATATCACATTTATATTCATTATGTGATTTTTCCACCTCGATTTGATGCTAAATCTGGAAAAATTGCACAAGGAGAGTGCTAACAGAGGAGGCAAACTTTTAAGAACAGAATCCCATGAATGAGTTACCATTAAGAGCAGGGAGAACTAGAGGTTTTCACGGAATGTGTGAGTAAAAAACTGGGGAGACTCATCAATTCATGTCATGTAGTCCTGGCCTGCCTGTCAGACTAGGAGCTCACATCTCAAGTGCAGACAATGGGTCGCTTTAACAGAGTTTGATGAGCAAATAATCAAGGTTACGCATTCCGGGTCCTTTCCACACAAGCAGATTTCAGCACCAGAAGGGAAAGCCAAATCAATGTCAGAAGATGTGCAGAGGATCGAAAGCCAATCAGTTGTAATTCCAAAACTAGGGAGCTGAGAGAACCATAATCTGATAAATAATCCAAGTCAAACCGGAAATCTCAATATACAAAGGGCCAGGCAATCTCACAAACTGAAGAAAAAGAAAGTCAAAATCAGAAACCACTCAAAAGGAAATAAACACACATAAGTAGCTCAGAATACTAAGCAGCAGGCTTGTAACTAAAAAGGCGGAAAACTGGTTAATATAAAGGGTCACAAATTAAAGAAGTGAAGGAGGATACAGTGTGTGAAGAACTGATAGCATGATGGGAGGAATGGCTGCAAATAAGGTAACAAGGAAATATCTAATAAAGGCAGGGTGTGAAAGTGATGGGGAAAAACCCAAAAAAAGACACGTAGAGATCAGGGACATGCGGTCAGGGTAGGCAGTGACCTCTCCTTTTTTATCTGTAGATTTTGTCAGCCTGTTTCCACATACTATGCCTGATTGTCAATCAATCAATTTGACCTTTTTTTCTGGTCAATTAAGCCTGTAATGATTAATAGGTGATAGTGACAAAAAGATTAATTTACCTTTATGCTTTGATTCGAGACTGCAAGGAAGTACATCTTAATAATTAATTAGGAAAAAACCTCAACTATCTTGGTAATTCCATATATTGTTTTGATCTTTTGTTTATCGGATTATGAAAAAAGACTGAAAATAAACTCCCTATTTTTTAAAAATGCTATTAAAAAGTACATGTTTAAGGGGGGAAATATTATCGTAAACATATTGACCACACATTGAACGCCGCCTAAGAAAGGTTTTAATATTTGTTAATGGCATTGCGTTAGCTTCCTCTAAGCAAATATGAACAAACTTACTGTCTCATGAGCATTTTAAGTTCGATGCAATGAGCAATAATGTCGTGGATGGAACTGGCACGCCACTCTGTCGTTTAGTCTTGTAAATTAGTTCATCAATCCTCAGATTGCTAATCAAGCAAAGTAATAGAGTTATCGTTTGTTTAACGGTGAGGATTCTGCCTCCCCTAACTGACCTCCGACGGCACGTCACTGGTACTGCACTGCACTGAGATACTGCAGAGAAAAAAGAAAATAACAGAGAGTGTGCATGCAAACCAGGAAGTGCCGTGAAGCAAACAGGGGCATGTGAGAGAAGGGACAGAGAAAAGCAATGCATAAATAAAATAAACACAATAACAAAACAAGCACATATAAACATGAAATATAATAAAAATACAGATATGATCATCATAAACTGATCTCAAATACTAATACTGACACTGCCTCTGCACAGCATGTGAGGATTGTCACAACCCTCATGTGATTTTTTTGTGTGTCTCTTCATAGGTCAGCAACTTGCCTGTCTATCAGGTATATGCGTCTTGTGATTGGTTTGCATCTTGTGCATCTTCCCTGCCCAGCTGAATCATGTTAGACAGTTGTTTCCAAATGACTGTGTGAGAGGTATTTAAGCCCTCTGCTTCATGTGCAAGTCGTTGGATTATAAAGTCCCATTTGTACTAAGATCCCAGTCAATGTATACTCATAAAAGTTCTTTGTCTTCATCCAATGCAACTAGTAATTTACTGACTGCCTTTTCTCAAACATGTTTTTGTTGTTATTTAGTTAACCCTTTTACGCCGAACGTGTCGTCGCTGACACAGATTTGCGCGTAATTTTGAAAGTACCGTAATTACTGTAAATTTTGCGCAATGGAAAAAAATTTCAACTGTTCCTGAAAGCTGAGAAGCTGTGCTTCAGCCCAAATACAGGTCACTATGGTAAACACGGCAGCATGATTGTCTGCTGGGATTTTTGCATTAGGCCTTAAAGGGTTAATTTGAACAAGCTTACAATCCTAATCAGGGTCCAGGTTTGGGACCGAGGTCAAGTAAACCCAACTCAAGCCTGTTCATCTATTCAGTTATCAAGAATAAGCTTCCAGTCCTAATCAGGGTCCAGGACTTGGATCGGGTTCTTGTTAACCCTTCCAAGTTTGTTGTTCTTGTCCAGTTTGTAAGGAACAAGCTTCCAACCCTGATCTGGGTCCAGGACTGAGACCACGTTCCTTTCAAGCAACCTCCTCATCTCCTGAAGCAGTTCTGTGCTGGTGAAGTCTGTACAACATCTGGCTGCATCCTGGGAAGCCACTGGCCAGCGACTGCCTGCCCATCTGTGCTTAGCTGTCCATCATTATCTGGGATTCTGCCAAAAATCTGTACTGTATTGCTGTCAATAAACTGCCAGATGGGTTGCACAATTGACTCCACACTTGATTCCTGATCTGGACCATACCAGAGCATACTGCTCACCTACTTCAACGCTGGTCATTTAATACAACCCCAGTTCCGAAATAGTTGGGACAAAGTGTAAATTGTGAATAAAATCAAAACGCAATGACTTTCAAATCACACCAGCCAGTATTTTATTCACAATAGAACAGAGGTAACATAGCAAATATTGAAACTGAGAAATTTTACAATTTTATCCACAAAATGAGCTAATTTCAAATTTGATGGCTGCTTACAGGTCTCAAAAAAGTTGGGACAGGGGCCTGTTTACCATGGTGTAGCATCCCTCTTCTTTTTTAACACAGAGTGGAGGTGTCTGGGCATTGAGGAGACAAGTTTTTGAGTTTGGCCATTGGAATTTGATCCCACTCTTGTTTAATACAGGCTTCCAGCTGCTGGAGAGTTTTGGGTCTCCTTTGATGGACTTTTCGCTTTATTATGCACCAAATGCTCTCAATCAGTGAAAGATCAGGACCGCAGGCAGGCCAGTTCAGCACAAGGACTCTTCTACTACGAAGCCATGCTGTTGCAATAGCTGCAGTATGTGGTTTTGCATTGTCCTGCTGAAATACACAAGGCCTTCCCTGGAATAGATGTCGTCTGGAGGGGAGCATATGTTGCTCTAAAACCTTTATATACCTTTCAGTAATCATGGTGCTTTTTAAAACATGCAAGTGTCCCACACCATATGCACTAATGTATCTCCATACCATCAGAGATGCTGGCTTTTGAACAGAACACTGATAACAGGAGGGGTGATCTTTTTCCTCTTTAGCGCGGAGGACACGATGCCCATGACTTCCAACAAGAATGTCAAATTGGACTCATCTGACCACAGGACACTTTGCCACTTTGCTACAGTCCATTTTAAATGAGACTTGGCCCACAGATCACGGCGGCGCTTCTGGATCATGCTCAACAATGGCTTCCTTTTTGCATGATAAGAGTTTTAGGTGGCATCTGTGGATGGCAGGGTGGGATGTGTTTACAGACAGTGGTTTCTTGAAGTACTCCTGGGCCCATTTAATAATGTCAATGACAGAATCATGCCGGTGAGTGATGCAGTAGCGTCTGAGGGCCTGAAGATCATGGGCATCCAGTAAAGGTCTTCGGCCTTTGTCCCTTACGCACAGAGATTTTTCCAGTTTCTCTGAATCTTTTGATGATGTTATGCACTGTCGATGATGAGACCTTCAAAGCCTTTGCAATTTCACGTTGAGCAACATTGTTTTTAAAGTATTCCACAATTTTTTTACACAAGCCTTCACAGGTTGGAGAGCCTCTGGCCATCTTTACTTCTGAGAGACTCAGCCTCTCAAAGACATCCCTTTTATAGCCAATCATGTTACACATCTGATGCCAGTTAACTTAATTACTTGCTAAATGTTCTTATACCTGATTCTCTTATTTATTAATTGCTTTTTCAGCCCTTTTTTGCCTGTGTCCCAACTTTTTTGAGACCTGTTGCAGCCAGAAAATTTGAAATAAGCTCATTTTGTGGATAAAAATGTAAAATGCCTCAGTTTCAACATTTGAAATGTTATCTATGTTCTATTGTAAATAACATATTGGCTCATGTGATCTGAAAGTCATTGCATTTTGATTTTATTCACAATTTACACTTCGTCCCAACTATTTCAGAATTGGGGTTGTTCATCTTGCGCTTTTTTATGCTCTTTCGGGATGATCAGGTTTGTATTCACGCTAAATTAGTGCGGTGGAGTAAAACGTAATCATGACTTCTATGTTTTTTCAGAGTTCTGAGGGGCTACCTCAGTCCAGTTTTCATTCAATTACCTTTTGGATTTTCATTATTTTAAACAACTGGTTTTAAAGGATATTTGTTTAATATAAATGTGCTTTAGTTAAATTTTGATGGTGAATGCACAGATATTGCCGAGGTTGATGTCAGTGATAGCATAATTATGTGGTCCCTGAACCATTTGTGAACCTTCTAGAGGAGTCCGATCTCTAAAATGCCCTTACTGAAATGAAGTGGCTCTTTGTCATTATTGTTAATTTTGGTGAATTCTGATTAGGAATGGTTAAGTGACAGCTTAATTATCTGGATTGGTTCTTTTAATGAATCTCGGTGAGATGTTCAATGGATTTTTTGCCTAAATAAGTGACTGTTCTTCCAATATTTAAAAGCAGAAAATTCCTGTCTGTTCTGGAATTAAAATCCCTTCAGAGCAACATGTTTTCCTGTGCCTGATATATATTTTTTAATACTTTGTCTAATATTAGCCATGTAGCCTACATCATCAACATTTTACACAATCATTTGGATGTCTGGCCTAAACATTAAAAGATGTAGACTTCAGTTACGAAATGCAATCTGTAAATACGTTGTAAATGTATCAGCAAAACAAATTCAAAAAACATACTGTATATCTTCATAAAACCATGGCAAAAAGAAAGACGTGGATGGAGAGGTAGAAAGAGACAGGGAAAAAGAGTGAGAAAGACCCCATCACATAAAGTAGCAGGATAGATGAGCAGACTTTAATAGCATTGGGGCCGTGCCTTGCTGTACTGGTCTGATTAGGACAGACTGGGTGATGCCCATTAAAAACCTGCCACTGCTGCGGATTTGCTTTGCAAGGACTTTGCAAGGACCATTCAAGTGTGGCAGCTAACAAGCTCTGGCCTCACACGACCTGTAGTACGAAATGGTACAGGAAGCAGTCTGGCAGGGAGTCTTGAAGCAGGGTGACCGGCCTCATTTAAAGGAATCAGGCAGCCATTTTAAGTGATACTTCTGGAGGCAATGAGAGGCAGATTCCCGATAGCATGATAACTGTTTAACAGTGAAAGAACTGAAGAACTTTTGGGGCTCACGCACTTACAAGCGCACATGTAGTACTTGTACACACACACACACACACACTAGCACACACACCAAACATACTTGCGATCTAAAGTCCACTTGAAAATGCCCATTTTAAAATGTGCCTGGATGTGAAAATCCACCCATATATCAGATCCATTTCCCTCCATTGCTTTTGTTTATTTGCCATTGTTCCTTCAATGAAAGATAATGATGGTTTGTCCAATAATGTCTGCTTACTGGGTTCTGCTCAATCTAATCACACCGACGTCACTGTTTCCGGAGCTTTGATGGGGGAGCACCCGAGAGAGGGTTAGTGACAAATCAGTTCGCCGAGACCAAAAAGACCTGCACATGCTCCCCCGGCCGAGCGAGGTACAGAACCCTTACGAGACAAAAACACTCGGCCGAAACAACAACCAAATGAAAACTAGCCTTCACAGGACCTCCATTACTGGCTACTGGGTAAAAAAAAAAAGAAAAAAAAAGAATTATCAACAGATGTGGCGCTGTTACCGAGGAATTTGCCGCTAAAGACTGATTGCTCTCATTGTCTTTTTGGATATGTATCAAAACATTGGTTTCTGTGCTGTTGTTTTTTTTTTCCCAGGAAAAGACTTTTACAAAAATGAAACATAACTGCCGCAAAACAATCAAGCACAAGCAGAGCATTTTCCTGCCTCATCTCCATATATCTAAAAGTATGTCCTCATCTCACCTGACTGGTATATAACGGATGAGCTGGATGCTCAGAGTCGATAGCCTCCACGACACCCACGCAGTAGCAATTAAGATACTAGCTAATATGTTTGATTTGTAAACTGCAATGCCAGAGAGTCAAAGGAAGGCATGCTCTGATTCTTATAACAGACTGGAGAATATGCGTTATTCATTATACTTTAAGCAACAGCAGAAAATGTCCACAAAGACAGTGTCAGATGAAAATGTATCATGTGCATGTAATAGCAACACAAAAGGTAATTTTAGGTGAATGTATTGCAAGGTATTTCATTTTCTGTGACCTGAAAAAAATCTGTCCTCACAGATCGTCCATATTAATATAAGCACAGGCGCCTACACCTATAGGCAAGTCAGACAAATGCCCCCACACTTTGAAAAGTGGGGTGGCAAAACTACTATTTTGCCCCCCACTTTTTTCTGCTATTTTTAAGTCACAGCGTTGTTACATAATATTTATTTGAAGATATTCAGCATAATATTGAATTAAAAACAAAATAAATTAATTTTATTTGCATTTAAATAATCGCATTTGAATTATTGTCCACCCCCTTTTCAACCCAAGTGGGATATTCCAATCTGGACTGCGGCGAGGAGTCGGAGCAGTCACTGCACTAACACAACAGCAGCAGAACTGCTCTAACGTCACGGTCCGTGAAAACGAAATGAACCACCATGAAACGCCAATTTGCCCAGCTAAACAATACAGTTTATGGGTTAAGAAAAGACAAAAGCCTTTAGAAGTATTTTTCTCTGATGAACCAACTGTGTAACCTCTAAGTTGGAGAGAAAAAAGTGTAAATGTGCGTTAATGTTACCATGACTTTTTGTTTCCTAGCTAGTTACGTTAGCTGTTCTCATGTTTGTTATCTTCGCACTAATTAAGCCCAGAGAGAACTGTTGAACTGGCCAGCTAATGTTAATTTTGAAATTGATGTTTCAGGGGCTTTGTGTCAGGATTTCGCTGTCTTGCAAGTTAAAATCCTGTGTACGAATTTGAGGGGAAATCTGGTGGTCCGGTCACTGCTCATGTTCTTGAGGTTGGCAGGGTTTTTGCACGCCGCAGTCGTTGTCTGGAGCCCCGAACAGAATAATCTGATATATGGTTGAACTGTTCAGTTTTCGTGTCAGCACAGATTTCATGCTTATGTGAATGATGCATTATTCTCGCCGATTCTGGCTTTGGTTTCGGGTCTCATGTTTTTATTAGCAGCAGTGTTTAGCGTTTGGGAAGAAATACAGCGTGAAAATGAGGTAAAAGCCAATAAAAACGCTAAACTATGAAATGTCAAGTCTTGCTTGTGTAGTCGTTAATGTGTCATATGCAAGGCTGCTTGGCGCACGAAAAACGACTTCAGCATAAAAACTGGTGAAGGCACCATACTTCGTGAACATTCGGACATGCGGTTTACTTTCGCTCACATTTTTTAATGTTAAACCTGTGTGTTAACTAAGGACTAGTAAATTAATATTAAAACATATTTAAGCAGCGCATTTACGTTATTTCTGACCTTGCTTCTATCCATTCCTTGCTTAGTAGCACGAAAACTGAACTCTTCAGTATAGTAGGCCTAAATTGGGCTTGTCCACACGTAGCCTAACACAGTATTTTTAGAACTGTAGCTTTTTCTATTAAGATACGGTTTTCTTTCTGTAATCACTGGTGTCCATGGTCACAAGCATAGGTGAATTTAGCCTCTTTGTAGGGCTGTTCGACCACAGTTCAGCGAAAATTCTTGAGTTGCATTTGTGATTAGAATGAAAACCAGCATACACAGTGGTCCCTCAGGACGGAGTCTGGGATCCTTTGGGCTAACTGACAGAACCAATGTGCAGTCCTACTGGATTGTACAGGATGCAGTGCGCTTTTGGCACATTGATGAAGTATGGTGCAACTTCACAAATTCTTCCTAACTGTAATTAGCTCATCTGCAACACTGCATCTGTTAGAGTGTGAAATTAGAAGTTATAGCTGGAACCTTCTTGAGATACTGAGTACAAAAATTGTCAATCACTCACTCACTTTATAGCCATATTAGTCTGGGAATAGGGAACATTTTTGTTTCTAAAGTCACTGCAGTAACAAAAAGACTGTCATACATAAAATAGCCTACACTGAGGAGGTTTCATAAACATGGCAAATTCATTTTTAAGAAGTTTTTAGGTAAAGATGCCCGTTGTGGGCCTTCTTGGAAGTTTTTTGCAGCTTTAATATGGTTCATATCAATATCGGAATTATTTCATATAGACCAACATTAGGATATATATGAAGTGTTTGTTTCCAAAACGCAATTTATCCATTTTACTTGTTTTGAGTAAATCTGTCAGCTTTTTCTATGTTGATGTCTATTGCATTTTATCAAAAAACACAAACTTTGACCATGAAAAAATACATTTTATAGTATGAATTTCTAAACACAGATTTTTTGCACCGTATATTAGAGGCACAGGGCTATCGCTCTATGGTATTATCTCAATTTTTGCAATATTGGCACTTATTGCGTTTTGGAAACAAACTCTTCATATTGTGGTTTAAATTTTGGCCATAATTGTCCAGCCCAACCGAAAGTGAGCCCCAGCACCCCTAAAAATAAGAGTATAAACAGTGCTCACAGACTTATGATCAGATGTGGCAGTATCAAAGGGAAGAAATTACTAATACATAAATGAAAAATTAGGCTATTTTGTGGAAAAGTTCATTCCCCCTACTTGTCTCTCTCCTTCTGTTTCACAATCACTCACTCACAATAAATAAATATTAAATAAATGCATTGAAGCTACAAATAAATTGTATGTCTTGGTGCTTACAGTCAAAAAAATTTGACTTGGAACTTAAATATAAAAGCTTCAAAATTCAGGAAATGACCTCCATTTTGTACTGTTCTCACAATGCTTATGGGTCATTCCGTGTTAACTCAACCAGAGCCCCCCACATCAAAATCTTGATTTTGATAAAACTTTGCACATTTCAAGAGATATGCATTGGCAGTACTGAGGTCAAATGTTTCAGCTCAGTTATTGCTAGTTCCTGAAACGTAGCCTATTTTTTTTTTTTTTTTTTTTTTGGGGGGGGTCAATTTTAACAAAATCACCTTAATTTTGAAGGGAGTTTGAGGGCCTCAGAAAGGAATTTTCAGAGCTGACAGACCCACAAGTTTCATTTAGTCATCAGAATAGTTGCTGAACTCTTGGCTTAAGCTACTTTTCTTTACTCAGTGTGTTTAGTTTATCTGTACTGTGGCTGGAAAAAGCAAAAAACACCAATCATACAAATTTTTTCAAAATTTTATGCATTTATTATTCTGTAACTAATTAAGATAGAGCCCTGAGACTTGGTATGCAAACTGTCGGTCAACTCTCTGAAGACCACAAAAAATATAAAAGTCACAATGGTTGTATTAAATGTTTTAATGACCTTGGAAGTTGTCTTCAGATGAAAAGTGCGTATTTTGGGTCATTATAGTGGGTATATATCCCAAAAGGGACACAAGTGATCAATGTCATATTTTTAATGCTTGAAGGCATGGGTCTTGGGTCTAACATATTAAAAAACTGGAGATGTAAAACTCTTCCTTTTAGACTGCATATCTCAGGCCCTCAAACTTACTCCAAAATTATGGCGATTTTCTTAAAACTGACCCCCCCCCAAAGAAGCTAAATCTCAGGAACTGGCGATAATTGAGCTTTTTGGGGAATGGCAAAATGGGGTGTGTGGAGATTTCTGTCAAATGTAAGCCATTCTGTAAGCTGCGAATGTTCATCGTTAAATCAAATTCAAATTTTTTTAAAAATTTTATTTTGGATTAAAGCTGACATTTTCCACATTAAGGGACAAATACTGTTTTGTGAAGGAACTTTGCAGTAACACTGGGGAACTTAGTATCAGATATTAGACCTGTTAGGTAAATTTTGGTCACTGATTCTAAATATGCCATCAGTTTTTCTCCATCAACTCTGGTTTTCGTGATATGATATACTCCTAATTGTTATACATACAACCGATCGGGCACAAGCATTGATGACTATAATTATTGTTGCCTTTTTGTAAAAAAAAAAATGGCTTCATACAATTAGAATTTGTTTATGATTAAATTACATCCATGGAATCAGATAATGGTGAATCTTTCTATGCTTGTTATCATTGATATATTTAAATGTAAGTGCATTATCTCAAAACTAGAGCTGCTAGAAGGAAATGAAGATCATATTCTTATTCAGCAGTGTGATTGAATATAACTAGCATCAAGTCTAAAATCTGAGGTACCAAAAAACCTTTTTTTTTTCATTTCTTCCCCAGTGTAATCAATAAATTTATTAGGATATGTTTTGTCTGGGGGTGTGGGTGGATTGCCACCGGGTTTTCTGCACACCCTTTTCTCTGATCAGATTTTGCCCCCCCAATTTTACACAAAGTTTGGCGCCCATGAATGTAAGAATATCATTTCCTATACAATACTGTACAGCCAATTAGCACACACTCATATCCAGGTTTATTTATTTATGTTTTTTACACGGTGTTCATGTTACACAAGCTGGGTACTAAAGCAGTTCTGAAAGGCTAAGTTCCTTATTTTAGGGTCCAATTGCACTGTTCCACCAGGGAATCAATCTGTGCAAGTTCACCCCTCTATCAACCATCTTTCATTAGCTAGCATGTTCTGTAAATTCCTAGCCTAACTCTATATCTTTCAGATACAGCGCTGTCCACTAATATTGGCACCTTTGGTAAATATGTACAATATTAATTATGAACAAATGCCTTTATTTTTTATCCTCTTCACATTAAAACGTTTTCAAAAATATAGCCCATAATATGATTACTGAAAAAAATATTATCATAAAACATTTATAATCTCAAAGGTGCACATGCTGTGCGATGGTTTGGCTAGCTGTCCAGGGTGTGTCCCTGCCTTTTGCTCATAGTCAGCTGAGATGGGCTCCAGCTCTCCTGCCAACCGGGACAATGGCAGGGCCCAGAGCCAGACGGGGCTCAGAAGACTCTATTTAATTTTCTCTATGTGCATTGAAAGAACACCAAGTTAGACCACTAAATGAAGGGGCATGTAAACCCTACAACATGACCAACATTTAAAAAGGCTGGAACATATCAGAGGAAACAAAAACACATTTATTTTTGCTGAAATCAATCCTCAATCTCATATAGTTATTTATTTCCTCAATTTGGAATCTAATATGGCCGCGCTGGCCTCTGATTGGCTGATGCATTTCCAAGGTCCTCTAAAATTCTACTGGGCAGATTTGGATCAGACTTAATGCAAATTATCCACCCATGGCCTTCATCAAGATTATTTTTTCCTTGATTCAAAATCCATTATGGCTGCCCTGGCCTCTGATTGGCTAACATATTTTCAACTTCCTCTCAAGTTCTAAAAGGCAGATTTGAATCAGATGTGGTACAAATGTTCATCTTATGGCCCTGAATAAGCGTTGTTTTTTTCAGGTCGATTCAAAATACAATGATTGGGTGAGACATGTTTCAGTGGTCAGATTTTGATCAGACTTGGCGCAAATGTCTGTCTCATGGCCATACCTAACTGTTGTTATTATCCCCTCGCCGACGAAGTAGTCAGAGTATAGTAACGCCGCCGTCCGTCCGTCCGTAACAAATCTGGTTTCCGTTCAATAACTTTAGTAATGTTAGACGGATTTTAATGAAATTTGATGTGAAGGTACTTGGTATCAAAATACAGACTAAGTTCGATGTCGGAGTATGTAGGTTAAAGGTCAAAGGTCATAGCTCATTAAATATGTGAAAATGGTTCCCGTTGAATAACTTGAGTAATGTTTGTCAGATTTTAATGAAATTTGATGTGAAGGTACTTTATATCAAAATACAGGCTAAGTTCAATTTTGGAGTAAGTAGGTCATAGGTCAAAGGTCATAGGTCTTTAATATGTGAAAATGGTTTCCGTTCCATAACTTGAGTAATGTTCGACGGATTTTAATGAAATTTGATATGAAGGTACATGGTATAAAAATACAGCCTAAATTTGATTTCGGAGTATGTAGGTCAAAGGTCATAGCTCATTAAATATGCAAAAATGGTTTCCGTTCGATAACTTGAGTAATGTGTGACAGATTTTAATGAAATATAATGTGAAGGTACTTTATATCAAAATACTGGCCAAGTTCGATTTAAAAGTATGTAGGTCAAAGGTCATAGCTCATTTAATATGCAAAAATGGTTTTCGTTTGATAACTTGAGTAATGTTCGACGGATTTTAATGAAATTTGATATGAAGGTGCATGGTATGAAAATACAACCTAAGTTCAATTTCGGAGTATGTAGGTCAAAGGTCAAAGGTCATAGCTCATGAAATATGCGAAAATGGTTTCCGTTTGATAACTTGAGTAATGTTTGACAGATTTTAATGAAATTTGATATGAAGGTACATGGTATCAAAATACAGCCCAAGTTCTATTTCGGAGTATGTAGGTCAAAGGTCATAGCTCATTAAATATGCAAAAATTGTTTCCAGAAGATTTAACAGTATAACGTGATGACTGTCCAGTTGGACCTTATCATTTTGTTGTCATGAATACTGGCTCTTAATCACATCCAAGATTTCTTTCATGCCATTACACTGTTTCAAATATTATGCAGTACTAACCTTTGAAAGTTCAAGGATACGTTCATATTATGTTTTCACTTATCACTTTTCTTTCATTTTGTCACCTTCTTATATATGCTTTAATCTTCTACTGTAAATCCCTGATTTTATTCACATTCTTTTGTTAAATCTTCATGCCAATTAACATGAAGTTTATTTTCAGATCTTCTCATGGGTAATTCCATAAAGTAGTAAACTTTCTGTACATTGAATCCCCGGGTATTAATACCTTCCTTGCCTAGTAATATAGTAATATAGTCTAATGAAATTAACTTCTTCTGACATATATACACATGTACATGTACAACATTTGTACCCGGCGAGGGGATGCTACGCTTTGCGTTGCCCTTGTTTTAGGTTGATGCAGGATCCAATATGGCAACCCTAGTCTCTGATTGGCTTGTGCATTTTCGACTTCTTTCCGTTTTGTAGATTTGGATCAGACATACTTCAAATGTTCACTTCTAAGCCCTGACCAAATGTTGTTTTGAGTTGATTTACAATCCAGTATGGTTGTCCTGGTGTCTGATTTGGCTGACACAATTCTGACTTCTTGTCAAGTTGCAGTGGGTAGATTTGGATCAAACTTGCTGAAAGTGTTCATAGTCTTGTTCCACATGGAGTTGAAATGTTGCTATTTTTCAGTGCATGGATTAAAAATCCATTTAGTTTGGAACGCTCAAGACTGACTTGCTTACCCACATTTTCTTATATTGCACTGACTTTGCATTTACTTTGTCACAGCCTGGCTAAAGGGCTGCGACAAGCAGGGAGACAGACACGAGACGGCGGCCAAAAAGAACGTAATTTATTTCACAAAAACATCAATAAATCAATATAATGTGTGGGGATCAATAAATCAGTAGTGTGGAGCATGTGTGGGTGCGTGACTGTGTGTGGTGGAGCAAACCAAAGAAAGCATCAAATCAGTCTCATGCTGCTCAGTTTGCTGTATCTTCCATGGAGAGAGACAGAGATTACAGAGTGCGGCTGCATTTTGAAGGGCTCAGGTGTTGCTCATCCCAGTAACGACCCTCCCGCAAGACAAAGAAGAACAGCAGCAACGAGGAACAGGGAGAGCTAATGGTGGGGGGATGAGTCGACACTACTGCAACAACTGTTTACAGTTTAGCATCACTTCCGGGTACTCCGGTTTCCTCCCACAGTCCAAAGACACGCATATCAGGCTAATTGGAGATGCTAAATTGCCCATAGGTATGAGTGTGAGAGTGAATGGTGTGTGGATGGTGTTTGTGCCCTGCGATGGATTGGCGAGCTGTCCAGGGTGGGTTCCTGCCTTTCGCCCGTAGTCAGCTGGGATAGGCTCCAGCTCACCCCGCGACCCTAGTGAGGAATATGCGGGTATAGAGAACAGATGGATGGATCGATCACTTTATTACTTGCACTTCTTGATAACATGACTATGTTAGCGTGTTGTATAGTACACTGAAATTACTTTCTACTTCTGCAAAACTGAAAACAATTGTTGCATGGTCAAATCAGGTGAGCGATAGAGAACCCACAGGCATCTTGTTTCGGTTTAGTTGCTGTCTGACAATGTCAGATTTTGTTGGATTGTTCACTGGGCCTACAAAAAACAGTTTAGCTAAATGACTTGGTGACTTTGAATACTTTATGTTCTGGTGTACAACATTAGCCGAATCATAGATATCCATACTCCAAAGTCTCTTATTTATTTAATTATTATTATTTTTTTTTATTTTTTTTTTTTTTTGGTTGTTCACTGTTAATTTCCTATTGCACTTATGATAACAGTGGAAAAACATTGTGTTATCTAGGTTTTGGATAAAACACCTTTTGGCATTAAGGTTACATACTGGTGTTTATATTTTAGATAAATTTGCATAATAAGTGGCAGTGTCCATGGAAATTCTAAAAAATATGTAGCCAAACAAATTAAAACTGCTACTGAAAAGTGTCTGATACAGTGTTCAGTGATTGTACAGCGTTGGCTATGGGAGTTGCCCTTTGCGACTATTTTGAACACCCACCAGTAAAAATAGAGATTAGTGCCTATGCTTCTGAGAGCATCTGATGGTTTGGGAGAAGAGGCCCAAGAGAAAAATTTGATCCAGGGCCCATGGCAGACTTGATACGCCCCTGCATCAACATATTCTCATGTTAGAACCATTTGCTGCCATTCACCACTGAAGATGACTTGGATGAAAATGGTCAATTTCTCATTTTCTTTTTATTATCCATGCTAGTCATGCAAATGCATTACAGATGTGACAATACCTTGACACAAATTTGTTGATTTCTAGATAATGGCAGTAACTTTTTTGTTTTTTTAATCAAGGACATTAACATTACAAATGAGGAATGATATATTGACAACAATACTGACAATGCAAACATTGCATATAACATAAAAAGAAAAGAGACAATAAGTAAATTAGATCAAATTAAAAATATACTGCTCACAAAAAAGCAGGGGATAATGAAAAGACAAATAACTCTGAATATTGAATTGAATTTCAAAACTACACTGTTTAACTGGCCAGAAATTCAAGATTAAGTTCATGACACTTTATCATCACTTAACTTATTGAGAATTTATTCTGGAGGTACAAAATGTCACATGGGGCAGTACCCCAATACTCACATAGTGTACAGTAATGATCTGGTGCGCCATTAGCGTCCAAACAAGCATCACACCAACGCCGCAGGCTCCTAATGAGACGACCAATGTCAGCTTGAGGAACTCTCTGCCACTCCTCCTGGGGTGCCGCACCCTGCTGTACCTGTCCTGACAGGGTGGGTGCCGCCGTTGTACACGTAGTCCCAGCATGTCCCATATGTGTTCTATGGGGGAGAGGTCAGGGGATATCGCAGGTCAGGGCAAGGCTTGAATTTGGTGCCTTTGGAGATAGTCAAGGACAACGCGTGCACAATGAGCTCTGGCATTATTATCTTGGTAGATGAATCCAGGTCCATGATGGTTTGCAGACAGAAGCACATGTGGAGTGATGATGCTGGCATGGTAGTATACCCCTGTGACTCTCCCATGGCAGATGTGGAGATCAGTCCAGCCTGTCATAGTGACTCCATCCAACACCATTACTGATCTTCTCCCACACCGATCATGTGGAATCATAGTGGCTCACTGATGAGGACGACCAGCACTGAAGTCCAGATTGACTCATCACTGAACATTGCACGTGACCATTGGGCATTGCTCCATCGTCGATACCACTGTCTCCTTCTCTGCTGATGACGATCAGCGAGGGGCAAAGGGAAGTATGCCTACCTGGATCACAGGTTGGCAGCATGCAGACAGCTTCGTATGGTCTGCGTTTCCCTGTAGCCTGTAGATCCCCTTATTGCAGCAGTGTCACATTCAGTCGCCTGTCACGTAGGGCTCTATTGACGATATGGTGGTCATCTCGCCTGGTTGTGCATCTTGGACACCCTCTTCGAGGTCTGTCTTGGGCTCTACCGGTGGCAACATAGCGTGGCCACAATCGGCTGATGACAGACTGTGAGGCATGCAGTTATCTGGCTGCATAAGCCTGAGTTCTTCCGGCCTGGAGCATCCCTATGGCCAGCAATCTTTCTTCTACCCGGAGTCTTCTCATCGCCAAAAGTGGTGAAATGATGGATGAGCATGGTTCCAGGCATGCTTTCAAACCCATATTTGCACAGGAAGCACGTGCATAACAGCATTTGCACCTGGAAGGCATGATGTTACCTCTCACATGCACCCCTAGGTGTGTTTGGTTGCCCTGTTTCTGCAAACTTTGAAGGCTAGCGGTTTATGGGATATGTACTGAAATGTGCGAATAGCTAACCACAAACGTACTCAAAAATCTCACAAACATCTAAATCCAGTTGCTTTCCACAGTTAGTCGAAATTGAATATCCCCTACTTTTTGTGAGCAGCATAAAAATAAATACAGGGGCATTGTGGTGAAGCAAATTATCAAAACATATACTTTTTTTTTTTTTTTGCAAGGCACAGTCTGGGCAATCACTTCCTCGAGGTTTCAACAAAAAGTGATCTTCAGCATTTTGCAGTTGTTTTATAGCTTTCATGTTCTTCACAATTTCCAAAGGTTTCACTAAGTTCTTTATTTTAATAAACATAATTACCGTTCCAAATTGAATAACTATCAATTATACACAATTCATATATGTCATTTGTATTATTTTCAATTAAAAATAAGACCTCTACTGGGCTGAACTTGGCAATACTGTGTAATTTACTGAGCATCCATTCATGTACATTAGTCCAAAGTTGCGAGAAAGGGCATGAAAAAAAAGTGCGCAAAGGTCTTATGAACAAGAGTGCCGAAAATAGCTCCTGAAATGAATCCAAATTGTTTCTGCAAAATTTATCCAAAAACTTTGACAGAAATGTACTTTAAAATTAATTTCTTTGACCTTTCGGATGACTGGGCGAGAAAGATAAAAATCTAAAGCTTTATTCCTCATGTTAGAATTTGGATCCAAAGGGCTATCTATGGTGTTACCATTATAATCACCAAATATCCTCTCCTTAATTGTATAATGGCAGTAAAACTACACATTGAAGCGCAAGGTTGCTGGAATAAATCTGATCCATGCTCCACAGAACTTCTCCTTCGCCATTTATGGCCTACCTGCTAGGATATCTCAGAGCACAAACATTCCGACCAATGAAGCAGTCGACTCACAGAAGGTGTTCTTTTAGTCATTTTTGTCCGCTAAGAAAAGTTACACTGTGAAAGATAACCGAACTACGGGGAATATGTAGCATTATAACAACTAGTCCCTGATTCTGAACAAAGCAAACAAACCACAGGTTCGAAAATGCCCTTAGACTTCCTTATTATTTTCCTGATGGTATTTTCAACTTTCCTTGAATTGGATTGCAGGCTATTTCCTTACGAGCCATTTCCAGATTTCTTACATATCATCGCGGTATTCTTTTGGCATAACAGTGGTGATGGATGACTGAAAGAAACTAGCCTGCATGTGTGTTACCTCACATTTATACCCCAGGGAAACAAAAAGTTACGAGTCACCGTTCAAGTTTTTCAATTGATTATCCTGGAATTAAAAAGTACAATATGAATGGGAATATTCTTCAATGGGATTTTTATTTAGTGTCTCATTCTGTAGATGTGCCAATAATTGTGGAATGCATGTTTTGAGGAAAATATTTATTTAAGAATATTGTTTCTTCTTCTTCTTTTTTTTTTTTTTTTTTTTTTTTGTTAAGTCACGGTTAGATTTGGTGGATTTAGAGCAACCACAATTTTTCTCAGCCCTTTTATATAATATTTACCAAGGGTTTCAATATTAGTGGAGGGCAATTCAATACAACTTTCTCATTTTTATTTCATTGAAGATTAAGGAGCTTTGTCATCTTATTCAAATAGAAGCCCCTCAATGGAGAGATATCAGTTCTGTCTTAATACTGTCAGCTAAATTTTCATTCTTATCTGTCAACATAAGGACCCTTTATCACCTGTATTAACCTGTTTGTCAAAATGAGGAGTTGACTTGCAAAACCTGCTAAGTCAAGTTTTGAAAATAAATGAGTAATCTCCCTTAGCCTCTCTTTCAGGCACCTGCGCATGTCCCACTGATAGCTCCACTTTCAAAACCTACTAAATCATATTATAAATTGTAATGGAAAAAGCTAAACTCTGTCAAAACCCGCCAAGTCAAGGAGGAAAACTGTCAAATTCTGCTAATTCATCAGCCAGTGTGGAAACGTGATTCCGTTTTCGTTCACTAGAAGGAACCAATCACAGTCGAGCTTTTATAGCCTGTTCAGCTTCTGCTTTCTGTAACTCAAGATTGGGGATGCAGACTCAAGTTTGGTTTTGATCGTAGAACATGCAAACAAATCTCCTCACAAGGGTTCAAAAAGGAAGCTCCTCAAGATTGAAAGGTAAGGAACACTATCATGAGTTCGAATGATATCCTTGCATGTCTTAAAATGCATTTCTTGCATGTAGAGTGGGTCCTGAGTCAAATACCTTCACCTATTGAGCAACGGGGCTGGTTTAAACACTGTCAAAACCTGCTAAGTTTCCACTCCACTTTCAAAACCTGCTAAGTCAAAACTTTGTGTTGCAAAATCAAAGTCATTTCTTAAAAAAAATAATGAATTTCCTCATGGATTATGTCTGCAGGGCTACTAGTTTCAGTATAGTGAAAATTGGTATCAATGGAAGATCATTTCTATGCCTGCCAAAAAATCATATTTTTCTGAAAAATGGACCTACTTGACTTAGAAGCCTTTGCAAACGGACTCCTTAAATAATATCAGATTTTCTTGCCATTTCCTTCCGGCTGTGAAAATACGCCTCTTGTGCACTACATATTTTATGATCGAGCCTGCTGAAATGGTATTAAAAGGAATTTATTATATATTAAAACAATAAACCGGCAGATAAATCAACACCTCATGGCTTGTCCTCAGTGATCAATTAAATTCCATGAAGCTTGATGCGAAGATCCACTGCCAGTGCTGTCTGTCTGTTAATGCTTAACGCGGCTGCCAAAGGGCCTCTTTAGATGTCAGATGCCACATTGGATCTAAAGGATCACAGCAGAGACAACTGCCAATGTCAGAGTTCAACATTATTATCTTTTACGTAACAGTAGGCACTAAATTGTGAGTCTGAATCTTTAACTTGTGAATGGGAGAATTTAACCTGTTTTTAAAACTGGAATTTAGAATGACTGCCATATATTAGCAAATATGCATTAGAGCAAAAGTTATTTATTTATTTATTTATTTCAAGGTATTACACATAAAATAAATACTTTTGTGGAAATTCTTGGCAATATTTTCATTCTACCAAACTGAGAAGAGAACAACAAGCATTCCACTTCAGTTTACACCAAAGGTACCTGGAAATCTTTTGAATATAATGCTGTATATTCATGTTCCAGCAGAGGTATATTTCATTAGTGTTTATTTCTGTTTATTTGCGCTACCATTTTAAAGACTTAAAGGCCACACAGAAAACCTTTCATTAAAACTTAAATCTCTTTTTTTTGTCCCTGTGCGTACCAACATGAAAGGTCAAATAAAATATGCCATGCAAACTGAAGCCTGAATTGCCCGCAAACTCTGATCTCAATTGGATACCCTTTTAACTTCTTTCGTCGTTTCAAATCCGTAAACAAACAACTCACAGAGGCACAAGGCACAGTCTTAATGGAATGGCCAAATGCTTCTGAGTAACCCTCAGAATAAATGTGTGCAACTGCCACAAAGGCATTCGTTTTTAAGGCCAAGGAAGGCTAGATGGCTATTGAGCTATTGATAAAATATTGAATAACTTTTAAGGATATTGGGAAAAAATGCAATTTGACAGCCTGACTGGAAGAAAATTGTTCGCGCACAGATTCATAAGGCATTTCTAATTACATAAAAATCAAGGAAATGAATCATGCAGTAATTGATATTTAAATCAATCCATCTTTAATCGAAAATCCGCGTGTTAATGAACAGAGTCATAAACCAGTTGTGAAACTGTCACATATGATCTCCTGGTGTGATTTCCATCATCATTAAATCTCAATTTGCTCATTTTGATGAATACATTTTAAATAACGCTGCAACCTTTTTAGGTTTTCCCAGATGTTATTCAGGTTTCCTGACACTTTCAATGTTAATTGATTCATATATCTAATTTAATGGTGGCTGTTTGGCTGTCTACTGTATATGCAATGCAGCACTGACTTGCAGAATGATTCATTTTCCAAAATCAGCTACTTTAAAGTAAGTAGATCTGCAGGAAAATGTGATTTAAAAAGATTCCTATTAAATTGGCACTCAGTCTAAACAGATTTTTCACCTACTGGAGCCAGATACTGTATGTGTCCATTAGTTTAAATATCTTGGCCATTTAGCCCTCCTATAAGTTTAGCCACAACACCCAAGAAGACTTACTGTATATTGGGTAAGCCTTTGGGTGTGTGTCAGAGATTAGAAGATGTATGCATGGAGTAAAATGGTGGTTCAGTACGGTTAGCCTGAGATAAAAAAATTTTTCTCTTGTTTTTAATGGCTGATCGACTTTGGAAGAACGGACTCTCCCAAAGCTTATCAGTGCAAGCAGCTATCAAGGTTGTTCTGTTATTCAGTGAGGGTAAACAGATGTGCTGTTTCGCTCAGACAGAAGTGCCTCTGCTCGTTTGAATAATTCAGCGCTCTGATATAAGTCTTTTTTGTTTCTTGGATCATTAAATATAACAGAAAAAATGAAGTCTAATTTTTTTCAGACAACAACAACTGCAGAATTATTTATTTGGAGTGCGAGATGAGCAGCTGAACTATATATAGACGGCGCTATCTGGCACAAGGTCATAAGCAACTTGAATAAAATGAGAAAATATGATTCATTTGAAGTTACAAGAGACACCTAGCAAAAGAAGAGTACTTGGTGCACTTCAAGGGTATCAAAGCAAATAGCCACCGGAGCTCATTGGAGTGGGAGATACTTGAAATGAGCAAAAGGAAGAAAAAAAAAAATTCTAGGGTACCCATGTGGATGTTTAAAGATTTTAGTCTGCAGGCATTTCACATTAAAAAGCTGACGACCATAGATATCAGAGAAGTAAATTTCCTGATCTGAGAAACAAAGGCCAATGTCCAATCTTCAAGAGCCTGCCAATCACACATTAAGAGAAAGTTCTTTAATTGCAGACACGTACTGGGAAGCCCTAGGTAAGCTCACCGGATAAAAATATAATATGTAAGCTCCCTTCACAGATGGAATACATTCCATGAACAGATTTGGCAAATTCTCACAGCAGTCAAAACGGACCACTGAATGGTGCTACGCTGTGATACTTAACATCAGTGCTGAGGATCCCCTGTGTGTGGCGGTTTTTGTTCCAACAAATATAGCAAATCCCAGAATTTTAATGAGGTGATAATTTTTCTGAATTAGGCAATTTAATGCACTGAAGTATTGTTTACACTTTTAAGTCATCCTGTCAGAAATAGTTGCGCATGCAGTGAAGTGTGCCATATTAATATCCTTGAAAATGCTTTATTGCTAAAAATTGGGGAAATTTTAATAATGAAATTGAGAAATCAATTGGTGAAAGTGTGGACATTAGGTTGCTTAAAAATGGTTGATTGGCAACTCATGGGGGGGGCGGCCGGAGTTCAGCTAAGTAATCAGGACCTTATTGATTCACCATATTCTTTGTATCAGAAGCCTTTTTTTGGCATTGTTTGCAATAAAGCACGATTTTCATCCTACATGTCAGACAACAGTACCTAATTCGGACAAGTAGGCGGAGAGCGGCAATAGTCTCTCATGAAAAGGACCAAAGTAAGAAAAATTAACAGCTGCTTAAAATTGTGATTACAGTTGCGGTTGGAATAAAAACCATACTGGAAGTCCCCAGGACCCACACTGAGAAATGCTGGTGCAGTGGGAAGGGAAATGGGCAACTTGGCAGCTGCTGGGTGGATTTCCAGCGGGAGGCGCTGTGGCTTTTCCCTGCTGAGAGGTCCCAGGCTGGAATCACTTTTGTAAATATCCCTCTGTTTATTTCTGCTTTGTGTAAAATGGTGAAAGCTGTGTGAGTTTCTGTGTGAGAAAGCGTTTGGTAAATGTCAAAAACTAAAGCTGACTCAAGATAAATTCAAAACAAAAGAAACGCAAAGAGACATGGCCTGAAAATGGCTCAGCCCATGCTGAAAATAGCAGATTAATGAAAAATTTAAATTGACCGACTGTCATGAAACAAAGGTGCAAACACTGCATTAGGTTTAACACGCAAGAAAAGCACCTCATGAATAATTATAGAACGAAAAGGAGGTTATGTTTACAATCCCTGATCAAATAAATGCGGCCAACACTGTCCAATGCTTGGTGAAAAATTCACATCCATACCTAGGTTAGAGCTCCAGCAAGTGAGAAAAATAGACCTTATCGCAGTATGGCACTGGATTTATCTTTGATAAATATCTGTGGTACTGCATAAGCTTTGCTTAAAGTACACAGTTCTGACTCAGCTTGGATTGAGTCCAGCAGCTTCATAGATTGTCAGTGCTGTGAATTCATACAGAAATCAATCAAGCTACTGAATGCATTACTGTGCTGCTCATTCCCCAGGGAAATGAGCTTAATTTAAGGCAGCATTAATTATGATATTGCTTTCACAACCTTGCTAGCCTAAAACTTAAAGTGAAAGGAGTGAAACAGTAATACCATCAAGCTGTGCAGAGCTTGATTGTTTCCGTAAAATATAATTTTCAGAGGTTTAAGTGGAAAATATTTCTCCTTGAAAGCTGGGTGTCTGGCGGCTGATGTCAAAAAACAAGGCAGCAATATGTCAACATTAATATATTGATCATATATTGGGGGAAGATAACCACTTCTTACATAATTTACTTATGAATGAATATTTTTTTCACCTGCTCGACATGATGAGTCTCAACTGCAATGCCGTCGGAATGTCAAAGTTTTACGTGGCATGCTGTAATGAGACACTTAGTGATTAGCGACTGATCTTCATGCCTAACAGTCTTTGGGTTCTCAGAGGAATTGAACCAAAATTTCCTCTGGGTATTTATCTTAGTGCCTTCCTCTGAAAGACAAGAAACAGAAATGTGGTTCAAACGTGGCTCTAAGTCTGATATTTAGCCATATTGCCTGGCTTTTCTGTGTGTGAACAATGGATAATGTTAAAATCCATGTTTCAAAATCAGGACATATCATACTATTGCAACCCCTTTACTTCACTTCAACCTTCTATTGTTCTCTGTATGTAGAAATAAATATGTTTAGTATACTGTATAACATACTATGATATAGCATATGTGTGCATGGGTGACTATATGTACATATGAATGGGGGTGTGTTCTCTGTACGAGTGTGTGTATGTGTGTGTGTGAGAGAGAGAGACAGAGAGAGACAGGGAGAGAGGGAGAAAGTGAGTGTGTCTGTATTTGTGTGTGTCCCTGTGTGAGTGTCCTGTTTGTGCATACCTTTGTGTGTGAGCCCCTGTGAGTGAGAGAGAGAGAGAGAGAGAGAGAGAGAGAGAGAGAGAGAGAGAGAGAGAAAGTTGTTATCTTGTGCATCAGGGAAGATATGCGTGTGTTCGAGAAATATGGGTTTAAAATGTATTTTAGGTGCCTCTCACCCAGTGCAATACAAGGAACTTTTTACCAAGGTCACTAATTTGCTGTATAGGAGGACCAGAGTTCGCCTTGCATCATCACCTAGGCATGTGACTGAGCAATGAACCAATGAGATCCTCAGGCACTGATGGGACAGACTGAGTACCATGACTGAGTTGGACAACTTCAAACCATTAAAGCCATAGGAGTACAGGATTAGCATTTCTCTAATAGTTTTTTTTTCAACTGAATTGATTTGAAATAAATATTTTGTCTTGAAAAAGTGTGATGTCTTTATTCTAATACGTTGAAAGGTCTTGCAGTTTCCTTCTGAATTTCTTGTATAATTGCTCATTTCTATTCATTGACTGGTGCCCCATTACTGCGCTTTTCATCACAACAGTTGTTCTACAGATAAATTAAAAAAAACTGTAATTTTCAAACTACCTATAGTGAGTTTTTTTTAAAGGATGTGTGGATGGATTGATTTATCAATAGCCGTAAACAGACCACACTGAAATCAAACAGCACTCAGATTTCAAAAGAGACTTCCCTCAAAAAGGATGGAACTCAATTAAAAACTGAGTTGGTATAGGTTTCATAAATTAGTATTTTACTCAATGATTAGGCTTGTAATGATCATAATTACTTCCCTGCTTTAGTGGCTGCAAGAATTCAACCCTGTAATATAATTTTAAATCTCATTTAATAGGGCTGAACTTCTGCGTGACCAAACTCCACTGCCTTGGCTAAGCAGTGGTTTCCAGAACACCAGGGGTCTACGATGTCACTTTTTTAGCGAAAAGAGAAACTATTCGATTGATCTAAATTACAGAGGGACTTTGAATATTATTTGACATCGAATTAGGTTCGCAACTTGTATACATTGGTGTGTAAGACAAATAATATCAAAACTAAACTTGAACTTGGCTTTTTTAATTTGGTACAGATACTAGCATCCAGACCTCAGACATACTCAGAGTCTTCCATTGCGAATAATGGAATTAAGAAAGGCTTCGCTTACGAGTGAGCGTCTACTGGACATCGTCTCTTATGATAAAGGGGTCATCAGTAGCTTTATTCCAGGCCTAGAGCAACAAGCTGAGAGCTAGCTCATGCTGCGCGATGTAATCAGCTTTCCGAGGAGACTTCTGTCTCAGGACCAGATATCCTGCTGATCAATCAGTGCTGATTGCTGATGGCTCAGTGCAGATAAAAAGTATCGCGCTGTTGGTCAGCTCCGCTGTCTCGCTGAGTAATCTGCACCTCATTGGTGGATGCCTGCCTCCCTTTTTTTCCCTTCATTTGCATTCCAAACGCGCAATAAGTAAACCCTGCTCCCCATCTGCTGATGGCAGAGACAGTTTATTAGTTAAAGGAGAAGAGGTGAAAACTAGCCTGCTGAAATCTGGATCAACAGTGAGTGTGCATAATGAGCGTGTACCACAGAGGCCTGAATATTGGCTGATACTCGGGCCACAATCCAAAGTTGTTCATTCTAAACTTTAAAAAGGTTAAAAAGTTACTTGTGGAGATATTATAAAATGTACTTCATGACTATGTCGACATTGACGCCGTAAAAACGACTGCAATTCGTGCAAACACTGGATGTAACATGTAAATACCCACAAACTGAAGCTAACAGTGTTAGCTGTTCACTGTCTTAAATCCAATGCGGCTAGCAGCCATACCACCATTCATCCTGTTCTGGTCAAATTGGCTTGGTTTGTACTTGGATGGGAGACAAGAAATGTACGTTGCTGTCGGAAGTTGTGTTGCAGGGCCAATAGGGAGTGGCTCCGGTGCAGTGAAGGGAAGACGCCATCTTTCCAATGGGATGTGAAAACAAAGTCCTGAGTAACAGTGGTCATTAAAGATCCTACAACGCTCAGAAAAGAGTCGGAGTTTTCCTTGTCTCCTGCCTAAATTCCAAACCTGGCTCTTTGAACCTGCCACCTAATCATCTTCTCATTTAATTGGGGATGAAAAATGTGCTCTCCTTTTCCAACTCAGTTGATATGTGGTGTGCCTTCTGGCACTAAATGGCTGCCGTGCATTACCCAAGTATCACACATTGGTGGTGGAGAGGTTAGGTGAGATTCCCTTATATCACGGTAAAGGGCTTTGAGCCCCTATAAAAAAACATTATATAAATGCAATGTTAACAAATTCATTCAGCATCATTCAATGTAGAGGAGATCAGCACAAAAATCAAAAAATGTTTTGGTGTCCAAGTATGTGTAGACTGAATCATAAAAATGTGTCGTATTAGAGTGATCAGGTCATTACTATAAGGTAATTTGACTTATTCTATGTACATGACTTACCCCTTTGTTCATACAATGGTGAGAATAGTCCATGAGTGGCTCAGCCGTATTTTAGAAACATGAAATGTAGAAATAAGACCAATAAGAAATAATAAATACTAGCATCACCCCATGAATAGGGGAGACTGGGGTCCGATGAGCCATGGGGACCAATGAGCCATATCACTATTTTGCAATCAATCGATGCCAAAGGTGTTTAAAATAGGCAAAATGGTGATATGGCTCATTTATTCCCATGACTCATCAGTCAATGGTCAAATATTTTGCCTATTTTAAGCAGCTCTGTCATCGATTGATCGCAAAATAGTGCCATGGCTCATTGGTCCCCATGGCTCATCGGACCCCAGTCTCCCCTACTATAAGCACAAAGGTCTAGTACAGTCTTCTGATTTGCCTGTTGTATCATTGTTTAATACCTTTCCCGCCATTGATTAGATATTCTAGCAATCAGCTTGTTCACTGTTTTATGGTGAGGGGTAGTGTTACAGATCTGCTGACAAAAATAGGAGTTTAAAGATCGGTGAATATTATCAGCAATGCTGGAGATGGTCAGCAATAGAAAACATGCCCTGGTGGGGAAAGGGTTAACCTCACTCATCACCAGATAGGCGCACAATTTATAGCCTACACACTGAGCAATTTGTGGTGTACTGCTTTGGAGAAAATCTAAAGTCAGTAAAATTCATGTATTAATGATGAAGCTACTGATCCCTAAATACAATGGCATATACCAGTTAACCAGCAGTAGAGCAGCTTAGAAACCTCTGAAGACCAATGCACTGCATGCCTATCCATCCACACATAAGTAAGACGAGCAGCAACATGCAGTCCAAGAATTAGATAAAGTACAAAATGAAAGTGGCATTGTTGGTATTATGTAATCCACAACAGTGGATATTCGTTATTTCTTAATTTGTACCCTTGGGTCAGTAAAAGAAAGGCAATTAATGCGTTCAGGCCAAGCCTCAGTTCCCCCATAATGGATGTTTTTATATGCGTAAATAACAATGAGCATCACTAGTAAATGCAGGTTTGGAATGCAGATGAACAGGAAGTGTTGTTTACCAGGCTGAAGATCATATTGGCACAATATTTATCAGGGTCTTCTTTGTTAAATACTTCTTTTTCATTTTTGGCAAATTCATAACATAAATATTACAGCACTCCAACAAATGGGGATTGGTTTCAATGTAAAATATTAAATATACTTTTAAGCAAGGGAAATAAACAATTAGCTTTATGATGGCTTGAAATGAATTCTGAACAATTGCGATGCATTTCAACCATACTATTTGATTATGTATACTTTACATTCTGCCATGGTCCAATTTATGCGAATATTTCATGAAGCTGTATTATAAACAAGAGACAACACTTGACGATATTGCTGAAGGACACAAAATTAATATACATGAATAGAAACCTGCAGGATGGCTAAGGACACTAATTAAATTATGGTCAATATATAATTTATTCGATTTTAAATTTATATTCTCAGCCCAAAGCTGGGTAATGGTGTGGTAAATTTGATGAGCCTAATTCAGAAAGTACATATGATATTCTCAGTACTTTTACCCTTAAGAAAAGTTGAGATCCATGAAACATCTGGAGATCCACAATTTTGTGTGTATCCGCAGTGTGTCAGATGGTGAATGCCAGTTGCTGATAAATTGAACTTGCGTGCCTGTTCATGTTGATTAGATTCAGAAAACACCTGAGCAATCCTGAAATGTCGAACCGAAAACAGGGTTTTCTGCAAGCAGTGGCCACACATGGCTTTCTACAGATATGTCTACACAGTCTCAAAAGATGAGTTCTTTCGCTCTCCACTAGGTGTAATTAACCGAAAAAGGCATCCCGGTATTGCCAAAACAGCTTATGTACCATTGTCAAGTGCTGAGTGTGACAGCATGCTTGTTTGACTTTGAAGAGTAGCTTTTTTAATGGTTTTTGTTTTTGTTTTTTTCCCGAAAATTTGACACTTTTCTGGAATTTTATCTGTGTCAAGCGTACATTTTTGGGAATGATTTGTCAACATGCTAGAACTGTGTTCTAGACCTCGGTTACTTTGAGTCGCCAATAGTGATACCAACATCAGAATTGGAATATACCAAATAATTTAATTCACAGATTCAATTGTAATCGAACCCCTGAAAGAGTTAATTCAGTGAGTCAAAGTGCTGTGCTTAGACAACATGGCAAGAAGACACCAAACAATCAAATGCCCATCAAGATGTAACACCAGGAATGATTCATATGTGTCAGTATGAATTATAAAAATAGCCATGGAGGGTCTCAATGATGGATCGACCCAAGATTTATTGGAACACTTGATAAAAAGGAAGAAAGGAAGGCTGCATATAAAAAGAACATTACAGTTGTTATGAACTGGAAAAGGGGGAGCCAATGGCAGGATTGACGGTGAGCCACTCGGGCACGTATATATATTGAGGTGGATGAGGAGAACTTGAAGAGGATTGGAGAACCTGCTGTACCTAATAATTTGCTCAGTACTAATTTACTCTATAATTATTCTGCTCAATGGAAGAGACAACAGGGAAGAAAACAAGAATTTAGGATAAGTGGTCAGAGTTACCCCTACTGGTAAGATGATCCAAACTGATTGAGCCATATCCACAACCCTATACGCGCAGCATTATTAGTGGCGACAGCTGATTGCACTCAGGGAATAACGCGCCAATCAATCAGCTAACAGGGACGACCTGCAAGACTGCTGGAACCGGGGAAGAACCAACTCAACAGACACGCAAGTTCTAACACCACATTGTTCAAACATAGGATGAAATATGTACTTTCATGATATTTTTTTCCACATTTAAGTGTTTCTTATTAAGCAATGTCATTTTCTAATTAAAAATATAAGTGGAAAAATTATCAGTACCTCTAACAAAAATTTTCTGACTGAAAATGAACGCACAGCTGTGTTAATGAGGTGCCCACCGATCAAGCAATAAACCATGTAATTTACATGGTTTATTGTAATTATTTTAATGCCAAAACATTGGTAGAGAGCAATAAAAATAGAAAAGGCTTTTTTTTGTACTGGAGCCAGGGTGCTCAGCAAAGTTTTTGCCTTTGTAAATTACTCCTCTAATAAAAACAAAATAAAATTCAAGTCAAATTTATAATATGTTTGTCATGGTTCTGTGTTTTGATGTCATGCCTTATGTTTATGGTTATGTCTTTTCTTTATTCTTTTTGGTTATTGTATATTCCGGTTTTCTGTTCCTGCCATTCTAGGTTTCATTGCACTTGTTCTCCCCTGTCTTGTGATCAGTTGGTTCAGTCTGTCTTCCCAGTCCGTGTGCCTACCTGCTTTGGGTGATTTCAATGGTTTCTGGTGTTTCATATTATTACTTCAATTCTCGTTTACTTCCTTCGCCTAGCTTTCCTAGATTACTAATAATACTAACAATAATACTACTAATAATACTACTATATTGTGTATCATAGTCTTCTAACTTAACTAGTCCATGTATATATTACTAACTTACTAATGAACACTTCGGTTAATTTGTAAAGCTGCACCTCTACTAATTATTACTAATTCAGTCTCAGCAATCGCCCTGTTCTAGTCTCCGCCTCTTGCTTTGCTTTCCCTGTCTCTCTCTACGTTTCTGCGAGATCTCCCGCATGTGCTTAATTGCTTTCCTGCAGTCATTGTCTGTGCACTTAAACAGCTCCAGTCAAGGAGTTCTATCTGTCATAGGTTGTCTGCGTGGATCCCGTCCGTGTCTTGGCTTTTGCCAATTGTTGTGGTTTAGGACTTCCCCATGTGTGCTTACCTCTGTAATTAGTTCTTATCCAATTCACCTGTTCCCCGCATAGCATGTGACTTCCCTTGTGTCTATTTAGAGCAGGGGTGTCCAAACTAATCCACAAAGGGCCAGTGTGGGTGCTGGTTTTTGTTACAGCCCAGCACTTACACACCTGACTCTACTTGTCGAGGTCTTGACTGAACCCCCTGATCAGTTATTCAGTGGAATCAGACGTTGTGACACTGGGCTCGAACAAAAACCTGCACCCACATCGGCCCTTAATGGGGAAGATTGGACACCCCTGATTTAGAGTCTTCACTGCAGTTCAGTCCTTGTCAGAACGTTGATCAGTATTCTTTTGTGCAGAGCTCCTCGTATGCCAATTGATTATTGTTTCTTCACGACTGTTTTGCCTGACCTTGATATTGTCTAGCCCTTCTGCTCTTGTTTTGTCTTTTTGGATTTTTGGACCTATTTTCTGTTCGACCACGATTACTGTTTTGGATGCCTTGTGTATGACCCTCTGTTCTGGATTTCGACTACGATTTTGGCTTGCTGTCTTTGTACCGTCGCACATCTGCTTTATTGGTTTTGACCCCTGCCTGTCTAGTCAACTTCGCTTTTTGGATTTCGTTTTTGGCTTGGCAATTCTTGTGTCTTCTGGTCCTGAACCTACTTTCAATAAAGGCTTACGATTTTTGGAATTCCTGTTCTCCCGAGTGGTTCCTGAATGCACCATCACAATGTTAATCAGCCTACTGACGTAAATAGTTCATTGCAGAATTAGAAAATAGATATTCTGTAATGGCATCTAGGCTCTGACTCTGACACCCAGCAGACTACTGAGCAGGACGAGGACAGAGCAGGGAGTAATAGAATATTCCCCGTCCAGCCTTTCTCATCTAATATCATTGTAAAAGCAAAAAAAAAAAACTGTCGAATCAACGGAGACTGATGGCATTTGAGCAATATTTGTGAGGTAATGGGCTCCAAATGGAACATAAATGGTGGAAGATATTACTAGCCTCTGTTAAGGCAATAATGTAAAAAATACACAAGCTGTGGAATGGAAGCAGACCAACCAGGAAAATGATGCAATGGAAGCAGGCGTGTGTCTTCCCCTGAGGCAATGAGGAAGATGGTAAGGGAGGCAATAAAGAACCTAAAGATCAAAGTTTAGTCATTGCAGTGATGAGTTGCGTATGGGGGTCACCCAAGTCTGAAAGACAATCATAACAATCTACCTCCAAGGCAACAAAATTTTGGGAGGGGTTGCATGAAGAAAGCAACCAAGTTTTAGGAGTTCACCAAACATCATCAGAACTACGGATGAACTGGAGGTGCTTTCCATTGTTAGATGAGATTAAAGTTATGTTTTTGGCCATGCATCCTTTTGCCATGTTTGGCAGCAAAAGAGGAATAGACACAAGAAGAAGTACATCATGCTTACTGTCAAATATGAAGATGGGTCATTCATGTTTTGGTCATGTTTTGTTGCCAGTGGTTAGAGGGCACTAGCTCAGATAAATGGCATAAATAATGTATTACACCAAGTACTGGGAAATTTTGGAGGAATTATGGTTATTGCTGCTAGGAGGCTGGTCATCTGAGTCTCTCCACGCCAATGCTCCATCAAAACCCTGTAGTCTGGACTCTGAAATGGAGAGGGAAGTCCGTACCAGCAAATCCAAAGAAATCAATAATCTTGCATATTTCCACACAAAAAAAAGTAGAGAAATCTTTCAAAACCTATTCTCTTACCTTATCACAAATTATAGGAAAGTTTTTTTTACAGCTGTCATCTTTATTAGGGGTGCTTGCACAAAATAGTTAACCACATAACCCAAGAAAATTTGCACCTTTGGTTTCCAAAAAAAACCCCCCAAAAAACTAACTTTAAGTGAAAAACTGGAACATGACAATTGCAATAACAGCATGTATTGTAATTTACCCATATGCTCGAAGTTATCATATAGATTATCAACTATGGTGTTTATTAAATGCAGCCATTCCCCTTCACTTTTATTAAGAGCACTAATGATTACTGAATTGCCCACATTAGTGTTTTATAAAGCAAGCTTTGTTTCATCCCCTGACCCAGCCGACCCACTCCCACAGTCTGGCAGGGGGCTCCAGGCTCCACCGCAGAGACACTGACGCCCTGCATATCTAATAAATATATCTCCTCCATGCTGCCACCACTGTTTACTGCAACATCCGCAGCTTGGTGTGACCTCCCTTCCCCTCCACTGCGTTAGGTCCAACCTACGAATACATCCGCAGAATTTTATTCTTTTTCCATGTTACAATGCAGTTGGATATGGTTCCCTACTGCACAAACATTAGCTATGATAAAAAAAAAGTGACAGGAAGTGACGATGTGTCACTATGTGCCAACAATTTCACTGATATAAAGTATATTCAGCATTAGGAATGGATTTATGTATTTAATTGGGAATTTACTGGAATGGTAGTATACCCCCTTAAAACACACACACACACACACACACACACGCACACACACAGACAGTCTGTTTTTAAAAGTTTTTCAGTGTGAATATCGAAGTGCCATTCTTGGTGTCACATGAACTGCCATTGTCCATGTGGTATCATAGGCCAAATAGGGTAATCCTTCTCAACATGAATAATGCGTTTAATTAAAAATAAAAAGTCAAAATTCTGGAATTACATCGGTAATAAATTATATGAGAAGTAGGGTGGCGCGCCTAAGTGGAGCATATTTTAGCTTCCGCATGTCACAACACACAGAGGAAAAATGGCACAACACCGGCGCTGAGCTGCACTCCGTGGTGCACTTATTAGCTTGGTTATCCCGCAGGGAAGTGGCTATTCGCCCCGCAGCGGGGTGAATTGGGGGAAAGAGATCAGTTATCTGCCCCGCAACGGGGCCGACAAGAGAGGCAGTTCTGCTATTCGCACCGCGGTGGGACGGATAAGAAACACTTCTGCTATTTGCCCCGCTGTTTGGGCCAATAAGAGATTTCATTTTATAATCCGCCCAGCGCTCTGATCTTTCGCGCTGAACCGCTGCGGCGCGAATAGCCTTTTCCATTTGGCAGCTGCGCTGATGTAACCTGCGCGGGGAATATCGGATCAGAAATCAACAACGCGTCATTCTGACAAAACGTCCTCCAAGTCGATCAACCCCTTTAAGGTGTTTTTAGTGCAATTATTACTCCTTTTTACTGCCCTTTGCTACTTCGCTTTCTTCGTTCCTCTGTTAATCGAGTTCAGCACAGTACTCGCGCAACACACCGATTACCAAGAGTCAAGGCAATTGGACCGACGTGTTGTACCTTCATGAGTGAAAACTTTTGATGAAGAATGCATTACGAAATTTAGGCTTTGGACATTTAAATCCAGCAGTAAAAATCAACGAAGTGGTTCCAAATTTATTCGCAGAGTTACAAAGACCATTACAAAGCTCCTTTACGGTTTAAAATATGCATGACAATGAAATAAGCAATATCTTCAATATTCAATGATGTGAGTGCCCTAAAACGTAACATAGACATTGCCAAATAAACCCCGAGTACATTACACATTTGAAATTTTGATTCCCCCCTTGTTTTATACAAAGTAGCTTAATTTTGATGCTACAGCATCGAGTGTAATTGTTTGGATAACTTTTCGCTCCTAGCAGAGGCTGATAGATCGAGAGATCAAGCTCTGTGAGTCAGTAGGGCTTAAGGTAAAGTAGGGGCTCTTCAAACCTCGCACGGAGGCACCCTGCTCGCATGGTCTTTGTCACAGAGAATATCTTGGCAAATTGAAGCCGTTAGAAAGTGACTTTATTCCCTCCCCCATCATCCCCCACCCAATCCCATCACCATCTCTGTCATACCAACCAGCATACCAGCATACTAACTTCCCATATGATGACTGGAACCCTCACCCTGTCCCCATGCACGCCTCCAAAGTACCAAACAAACAAACAAACCAACCGACGTCCTGAATCCTGAATATACTTTTTTCTGGTCACCCTCACAAACAATGACCGCCAGTCTCAGACGTGCCAGTTGCACTAGGTGTGGGCGCCAATATTTCGCAAACAATAGAAGTCCGCCAATAGTGCGAGGAGAACTCTTCGCGTGCTCATACAAATAAAACAATGAATAATCTTATAATTGTTAGTAATCAATACCAGCTTTCTGATTTCGTTTTCATTAATTATGTGGGTGCGAATCTACTCCGCTGTATTCTGAACCGTTTCCAATATTACGCGACAAAAACACCCCGATTAATTCTCTGTTGGCATACGTCCAGACTTCAGAAATCTATAGGCAAAAGAATGAAATTTTACAGTGCACTAATTCAAACTCTCTCATTCAGAGCCAACTGAGATTGCATTGTAACAGAGATTATCTCAAACGGAGAGGATAATAGCATCCTACCCCCGCGGTGTTTAATAGAATTTTTGCGTGACAGATATTAAGCAGCCACAAGTCCTCGTTAAGCAGGCTTTGCGCAGCTTTATGCAGCTATAAAATTTAACGGAATATATTTCGTACATGCGATGAAGTACGACATAATTAACAAGATGTATCCATCTAATTCTTTCGATGTTGAAGTGAGGGCTTCAATTTTAGGGACAATAATCTTTAGTGAATGAGCACAATATGTAGACTGGCAATCGGAAATATGTCTACACAACTCCCAAGTCATCGCATCTGTTCGCGTACGTTCATCCACGCGCGCGCGCCCACACAAACACACACTCACACACACACGCACACGCGCGCAGACACTCAGTGTCTTCCTGGCGCAGACCTAGTGGCTTGGCTTTAATTCCGCTCATCCCCGCGTGGCGGCTCATTTGATGAAATTCTATAACATAAATTGTTTAGTTAAAAACCTTTGAGATCAGCAGAGACAGAAGCGGCTAACAATCTCACAACTTGGGAGGCGATTTCCAGCCCAGAAACGTAAAGAAAATAAGGTCTGCAGCAAATCCCCATCTAATCTCAGGCAGAGATGGAGACGTGGGTCGCCTCGTACCCAGGCTTCCCAGTAGTTCTTTGGACCTGGATTTTGATCTTCGCTCAAATTCAAGCGAGTGCCAACGCAAAACTAACTTGCGCACCATGCCCATCACCAGTGAAAATAAACCATATTGAGTCACCGTTAGTCAGGCGCATGAACTTGGCGGAGACGAGGATAACATTTTCAAATCCGCCCCTTGAAGAATCTCGCTTGTCCACAGAACTTAAGAGGGAAGTAGCTGGTGGTTCACTGACAGCAAATACTTTTGCCAAAAATGCGAAGAAACTGGCTGAAGAAGACGGAGGAGTGCATGGATTTTATCGGAAACTGCCCCCGGAGTGGTCAGTTCAGAATGCTCAAAACAAAAAACTACCGATTCCACGTCAAGTTCACGGGCACGAGGAAGCATACTCTATTTCCAGTGACCAAGTAATTCAAAACTCTGCTTATCATTCATTCTCTGACACTGCGAAAGATGCTGAGATTGTGAGAATGAAAAGAAGTGGACCGGAACTTTCCGAATCAACAAATGGTGTAAAAAGCTCCTTTCCTGACGGAGTGCTGTGGGGTGAAAGAAGGAGCATTGATGTACCGCTGGACGGGCACCGGCAGAGTTCCGATTTCAATGGGAAAAAGGACGCTGGCAAAGAGGCAACCGCTCCGAAAGATGAACCCAAACTAATCAGCACCACTTTCCCGCTGTCGGGGGACTCCGCTCACAACCAAGCGATGGTGCATTGGTCTGGCGGACGCAACAGCAGCGTAAGTTATTTTATTTCCCGTTAACATTGATCAGAAATGTATAACCCACTCTTGCCATGTCAATCCAAATACTAGTAAACAATGATTATGAATTCCATCTGTAGTTTCATTGGAATGAATCTCAAGTCTATGAGTATTTAGCTGTGCCGAAGTTTTGGCAATCGCCTATTCCCGCCCCCCTAAAGAAAAACTGAAGTTACTTGTCTCAAAATCACTCGAGAAACCAATTTTCCCTTTGGGACAAATTTACTTGACGCATTCGATATGCCCCTTTCCACGCGGTCCAAACATGCACTCCCGCTGAGCTCCGGCGCTACGGCTTTTTGCGTTCATCCAGCTGCCATTAAAGGAGGCAGTTACTCACTGAGAACAGAATTTTGCATTAGTCGCTTTCAATTAGAGAACTCGGCTGGCAAAGCGAATTAGTCATTATTTAATATCCTAGGAATGGCGGAGTCAATATTTGATTAGACCATGCACTCAGACGATGGTGAATGAATGAAGTAGGCCTACCATTACGTGGAAGTAATTAAAATTGGAGTAATTTCTGATATCAGCAGCAGCACATCACGTACATGATGTGTATGTTCGAATGCATACATTGATTAAAATTATTCGGTAAATGCAGTTAACTCCAGTGCGTGGCTTGATGGGTGCGTGTGTGCATGCGTGAAAGAGCATATATCTGCGCTTGAGTGAGATTGAGGTTGTTAATGTGTGTGTGTGTGTGTGTGTGTGTGTGTGTGTGTGTGTGTGTGTGTGTGTGTGTGTGCGAGAAAGAGAGAGCGAACGAGAGAGGGAGAGAGAGTGCGTGTGTGTGTGTGTGTGTGTGTTGTTATCTTGTGCATCAGGAAAGATGTGTGTGTGTGTTCAAGAAGGTGGATTTAAGATGGATTTTAGGCACCTCTCGCCCTGTGCAGTGCATGGAAGCTGTAAATTTGCTGGATAGGAGAGAGAGAGAGAGAGAGAGAGAGAGAGAGAGAGAGAGAGAGACCCACCCGCCCCTAGAAATCTGAAAATCTAATGCAGTTTTCCGGGAGGGCTATATAGGAAACATTAATAACGATAACAAGGGGGGAAAAAATCGGGAAATGCACTAATTAAATTTACTTAAGAATTTACTACACAAAAGATAACTAGTTGGTCTCATCAAACTTTTTAAAATTAAACCTTTGTGAAGGCGAAACAAGTAAATGTAAAATGATGTCAAACATTCCAGACTGTGTTTTTAGATTGAGATAAAATGATTAATGCCTCAATAAGGAAGCCAATTGTGTGTATAGTATGTGCGCGCATGCATATGTATGAGATGAAAATGTGCTTGGTTGCATTTTGAAAGAATTAAAAAAATGAAATCATTTCGACCATTTAAAAAATGAAATAGCACCTGTCATGTTTCACGCGATAAAAATTTTGTCACTATTCTGTTATGCCACATGGCATATTGCTTATAAATGTCTTACATTGACTTGCGGGCAGAGCCTAGTCATGCACATTATGATCAATGATTATTTATCCTATGCTTAATTGGTATGAAGGCAGCTGCTGTGAACCAATATCCCCAAGACTATTATCCCACCACCACCAGCCTGAACCACTGACACAAGGCAGGATGGATCATGTTGTTCAAATCAAATTCTGGCCCTCCTGTCTACACGTCAGTGCACAATTTGAGATTTATCAGACCAGGAAACATTTTTCCAATCTTGTAATGTCTAGTTTTGGTGAGCAGAGTTTGTGGAGTTGTGTTGTGGTCTCGGAGAAGCTCCTCTATTTAGCTTTGTTGAAACCTGGTTGTATGAGTTAGTATTGTCCTGTAGTCAGCTTGAACCATTCTTGCCATTGACTTCTCTCACTGAGACATTTTCACTTTCAGAGCTGCTTCTCGCTGGCATTATTTTTCTTTTTGCGCCACTTAACATCGAGAGACTGCTACGATTGAAAATCCCCAGGCAATCAGCAGTTTCTGAGACACTCAAACCACCCTGTTTGGCACCAACAATTATGCCATCGTCTAAAGCTGGGGACACACCACAAGATTTTTGGCCAGATTTTACCCACGATTTGCAGTTGGGGCTAGTCTGCGCCAGTCAGCTCTAGTTGGGGACAGTGGTCGTGACAAGTCAGCGCAGAATCTGTTAGTGTGTGATGTGGTACAGACTGGAATCAGCAAGTGTGTGACGTTAACAGACTCCGCCCGACTTCAGTCGCCGAAATTCAAACATGTTTGAATTTTTTGAGCCGACTTTGGATGCAGTTGTATAGTGTGTGATCCCTCATCTGCTGCAGTCCATAAATGTGTGATCCTCAGTCTTTACAAGAATCTGCTGAAGCCAGTCGTGTAGTGTGTGCTCCAAGTCTTTTCAAAATCTGCAAAGACTGTGAAAATCTTGTAGTGTGTCCCCAGCTTTAGTCACTTGGATCACATCTCTCTCTAATTCTGAAGTTCAGTCTGAACAGCAAGTGACGCGCTTGACTATGTCTGCATTCATTTATGACCATAGACTGTATAAAAAGATGGAGGCAGCGCCCAGGTCTGAAAACTGAGGCCAATGCGGAAATCTCTAAAAATTGCATTCCATTTCATGGCCAGCAGATGGCGACTTCGGTGGTTGCACAAATAAGTTCAGTGCTATCAAAGTCTATGAGAAAATGACCCTACTTTCCCATCTGATTTATTATTTCAATAATGATTTTACACATTATTTTATGGTATCTGTTGCAAGTTTCAAGTCTCCCCCAATATATTATGATGTTCATTTTTGTAAATTATGCTCTCAAATAGTCTAGAATAAAGGATAAAGCCAGAATATGCTTTAGGGGCGTGGCTATCCTCTGGGCCTCGTCAGATATGGTCAGATCCACCCGTAGATCCACCCCTCGCTCCTCCCTGGACCTTCAATTCACGCTCTTGTCCAATAGGAATCACATCCGGTTTCAAAATGACAAAATGGCGCTGCTCAAATTTCTAAAATCGAGACTTCCTAAATGGTATGCTGAAACCAATGGGCGACGTCACGGTTGCTTCGCCCATCTTTTTATGCAGTCTATGTTTATGACCAGAGGTAGTGCCACATGATTGGTTGATTAGACTTTTGCTGCATGGCTTTGCTTTCATGCCTGCCAAAAAAAAAAAGCACGAGTGTGTTCAGGCAGTGACATTGCACAGTTTGGTCCGGCTCAATATTTTCCTTGCATTTGATCTATGAGTGGTTGATGGGGCTTAGGTCAAAGCTCTCTGTGGGCTACTCAAGTTCTTCAACTCTGATTTTAACAAGCCATGTCGGGACTTGTCTGAAAATGCAGATTTCATCGTGCTGAAACAGGGATGGACCTTACCCAAAATATTGGAGGCACAGAGTAATCTGGAATGTGTTTGTCTACAACGTATTTATAGCCAAAATATTGTTCCTCAAAGGAACTAAGAGGTCAGGTCCAAAGCATGTAAAACAGCCTTCGACTAAGGAGCGTCCACAAAGTTTTGGCCAAATTGTGTTCCTTAACTCCATTCTTTGAATTACACTATTTCTGTTTTGCAGTGTCGTGTAAATTCAGCTCCATCTGAATGAATGAATAATCTGATGTTATGTTATATACCCTCCGACTTGCATATGCTGCTGCTATGACGTTCCTTTACATTTGAGGAGTTTGTTTCCAAAAGACTATATATCCATCTTACTCATTTTGAGTAAATCAGCTTTCTCTAGGTTGGCGTCTATTGCATTTTATAGAAAAACACAAACTTTGACCATGAAAAAATACACCTTAAAGTACAAATTTCTAAAAACGGATTTTTGCACTATGTGTGAGAAGCACAAGGCTATCGCTTTATGGTATTATCGCAATTTTTTTTGTAATTTTGACACATACTGCAATTTGGAAACAAATTCTTCATTTGGTCTTCAAGTTAACCAATGTGAAATAGTATACATTGTAGTTACTGCAGTAACAATCTATAATAAAATGATGGCTGGAGGATAGTTGGACAGTCAGCTGTGAGACTGATTGATTACTTTGGGAAGCCATGGTACTTACTCGCTGGTCATCATTCGCTGAGACATCGGAATACTAGGTTGCTACACCTATTTGAAAAGATAGGGAGATGCCATCTTTGTTTAATCCATAGAGATTGAGTTGCTGTGCAATTGTGTGATAAGGGTAGGCAGAGAGACAGTCGACATGGGTTGGTTGAAAAGACATACTAAACATATTTTACTAGGATCGTGAGCAGGTAAGATTCCTGCTGAATATGGATGTGTTCCTATCCATTTTATCAACTCTCCTGCTTGCTCATTGACCATCTGGTTGTAGCAGCGTGTCTTTATTACAATGGCACTCATCATGGTCTATCAGATGTAAATGACAACCATTAAACATGCTGTTCATTTTATTTGAAATTTAGATACAGGTAATATAGACTACAATATACCGAGTAAAGTCTCTGTGTTACTTTGAAATCTTAAAAATTTTAAGCAAATTTGACACAGGTTATATTTGTTTCACCAGAGTAAATAAGTAATACGAACACAATTGTTACAGGGCTGCAGTCTGTTTTCTCAAGTTGGCCAAGACTGTGAACTCTTGAGATGGTTTTGACTCCAAAACATCCGTGTGGGGACTTGTTCCCTGGCAGTCCAATGCCTTTTCAGGCAGATTTTCAACCTCCCCTCCTGTACCGAGTGCTTTGTCTTCATTTCAGTGACCCTGGCTGTGTTTTTGAGTAATTCGTGTCGGGAGACAGAGGCCGGTTCCTTTATTGAGGACTCTACATGCAGACGGCTCCGCAGTCACCTTCCACAACCTCTATATCTGTAGCGTCTCCTTCATCTGACCTCCTGAGAACTCTTTGTTCTCCTCTGCCACTTCTTTATTAATGCAATGGCTGTGGTAGCAGTGATTGGTGTCTTCAAATATAAAGAAGGGGACAGCAGTCTGGATATCTGGGGAGCGACACATCTTTCTCGCCTGACAAATTGTCTGTGAGTGTGAGCTTTGCGCTGTGAACTGCATCTAAAGGTGAGCTGAAAAATAAAAATCACAAATTAATACTTTATGCTGGGAAGCATCTTTTTGGCTTATTAATGTTCTGTAGCATTTCCTGAAGATTATTGTACTTGTAGAAGTGAAACAAAGTGTATTCAATCACTGTTTTTTCTTACTTGAGGAAAGCATGGAATCGCATGACAGGTGGAAAGGGAAAGGGCGACATCTGCATTGCATTGTGCAACTAATTGTTGTAATTGTAAATTTTGTTCAGCTAAAAAAAAAAAAAAAAACAGTAGGAAATCTTATTTTGCCGGAGAAAATATGTAAATGTCAGACGCATACGTCTAAAAGCAGTACGTTGGTCTCTATTTACCTTGAATGTGAGTCAGATGATGGTAAGAGGGTAAAACCTAGTCTGTGGATATACTGATTGTTCATTATATCTATTGTCATGATTTGGGGGTAATGAGGCAGTGTCTTGGGAGTACAGCCTGTAGCACAAAAGCCATATGTTCACTACAAGCCAAGGTGGTGTCAGTGGTTCAAATCTGACTCCAGACCTTTGTCGCACATCTCCCTTTCTGTCTCTTCCCTACCCTGTTTAAATTACCGGCAAAAAAAAAAAAAAAAAAAAAAAAAAACCTTGGGGGTGTTTATGAATTCTGATGAACACTGCACAAACACAGTGAATGCGACCCAAACATTTTTACAGGCATTCCCATGATAAACCAAGGGACACATTACTTGCCACTATTGTCATTTATAAATTTCTGTGAATTGCCTCTGATACTGAATGATTTGCCAATGAAAAATCCTGGCTCAAATGAAAGCCTATTGTGAAAGAAAACATTTCTGAAATTCGCTTACAATGAAAATAGGAGATTCTCAATCTGGCATATCTGAGCTCACGATTGTAGGGCCCTGAACATAAATGTCTTGCCATCTTTTGTTATAAAATGTCACCAAAAACACCGGAAGCAAAACATTACCTTGGCTTACCACAGGGATAATTTATAATGAAAGAATACAGGTAGTTTGAAAAAGTGCATGGTTCGCTTACAGATAGTGGCAGTGCTGAGGAAAAAACTGCTTAATTGAGTGTGTCTATAACAGCAGAGGTAGTGTGCTCTGTATGGTAAACACACACCCTCAGGCTAGGTGTCTGTAAATGAGTGGATGCAGATCAGCGCGTCACATGTCATTACTCTATTACGATGAGCCTCACGAAGATGGCATAGTCTGCCATAATATATTGACAATTGTTTCCCCCAAGCAGATATCGGCAGCTCCCAATTGGCTGAAATAATGACAAATATGCAAATATCAGGAGGACAGTCAAGTCTGTTCATATGCTGAATTTTAAAAATGTACATCTGGAAATGAAAGATTCACATGCTTCTACTCCTACCCTCCTTTCTCTCTCTCTCTGTCTCTCGTGCTCTCTCATTTCCGCCCTCTGTCTCTCAGTCTCTCCGTCACAGACCGTCTCTCGCTGTCGCTTTCTCGGTCTCTCACTCTCTCTATTCCTTGCTTAGCCAGGGAACCAGACAAATCAGCGAGCTCATGTATTCTTTGCTGTGGCAGATGTGTCTGGCCACCCTCCCATTCAAACAGATTTCCATCGAAACAGATTCTGGTCAGGCAAATCGCAACTGTTTATCTAAAATGGGGTGGTGGTGGTGGTGGTGGGGTTTGCGATGACGTTGAAGTATTTTTGTAAACAATTAAGATGGCTGGGGCTGATGTTGAATGTACTACTGAATCTGCAATCATGATAGTATGAGACAAGTTGGAAGGGGTATTTTCTCTATAAGGACAAAAGACTGCAGTTTAAGCTTTAGTTGATAAGAAAGATGTGTTTGCCGTACTTCCGACAGAATTTAGAAAAGTTTAATATAGCAACTGGCTCCACGCTTTGCCAGAGAGAAAAAGAATAGCCACTCTGAAAACCCAATAGCCATTTTTCATATTACGTACAAATGGTAACATTAAGAGTTGGGGACTAAATCATGTCATACCAAATGTGATTGTACAATATTGAACTATAAGAGATATGAATTAGATGTTGGAATTAGCTACCTAGTCAGCTGGGATAGGCTCCAGCTCCCCTCGTTACCTAGTGAGGAAAAAGCGGGTATAGAGAATGGATGGATGGAACTAGCTACCTAGCCTAGTAGCCTGCTAGAAGTTATGTTATGTTATGTATGCTAGTTTGATAACTTTAGTGGAAGTGTTGAGTTGATGACATCAAGAACGCCAATTCAATGAAAGCAGCTGGTTGTAATTCATGTTGCTGTTTGTATTAACATTAGTAGTAGCTAGCTAGCTTCATTTATCTACGATACAGTGGGAACTAACAAGCTTTTGTTTTATCTGTTTTTAATGTTAAAGGACACAGCAACACTTTCTTTTTCCAAGATTTCAGCATTTGTCATTGCTTATTTCAGCACCAAAATAACAAGCCTCATTCTTCACTTGTTACAACAACTTAGTTCTGTAATCAGAGAATACAGGTTCTAGACTGGCCTACCTGCAGTCCAGACCTATCTCTCATTAAAAAAATGTGGTACATTATGTAGTTATTTGAGCAAATGAAGACTTGCATGAAAGCAAGAATAGTAAAGAAATTAGTCTCACCAGTTGCCGAATAATCCCAAAGTGTTACTAAAAGGAGGATGATGTAGCACATTGGTAGACACATCTGTCACAATTTTTTTTGGATTATTTTGCAAGCATCAAATTTGAAATGAGTGTTTAATAACAAAAAAATTGATTCAAGTCAAGAATGATTTTCAAATCACTTCTCTCTTTTTTATTAGCATTTTCCACACAGGTCTAGCTTTTTTGAAGATGAGGATAAACGTACAAAAAAAAGTGTTGATTGGAATCAAAAAGCCTGGATCAAAATTGGAATTCCTCAAGTCTGGCACTAAGCCAAGCAGCATATCTACCTTTGCAGGAAGAAAGGTCTTCGGAGCTTGTTTGTAAACACTAATTGGGAGCGGGGGAGGGGAGTGGGATGGATGCTCTGGATTAGTAAATAATTTATAACAGCCAATTCTTCAACTGCGGCAGGGGAATATGGGGAGAAATTAAACTGGCCTGGAATTCGGGGTGGCCAATGAATTATGGGGAAATGTATCTGGTCTGAAAATGAGAGTCGCTAAATAGGCCCCCTGTGTGTTTCCTAAGTTATATCAGCTACGCTACAGCGGTGATTGTGCATCAGTATCATGTCTGGCCATGCCAGGGTTTGTTACCAGCTGTGATGGTGTCATTTGGTATTGTTTCCACCTTCTAAGTGTGTGTGTGTGTAAGTCATCATAGTCATTATGCCAAAATGTGGTTCGGTAGACACATGTTGCAGGTTTTGAGAACTATACCATGTGTTTATATGTCTGAGTACCGTAATTCTTAGGGCTCATTTTTAAAATTTTGATTCTGTTGGTTGAGTTTATCACTGACTCTAAATCCAATTAAACATGAATTTTACATGCTGAAGAGGAGACTGAAGTAAAAAAAAAAAAAAAAATCCCAGAAACAAGCAGGAACTGAAAATGGGTGCAGTACAGGCTAAGCAGAGCTTCACCAGGGAAGATACCTAAGGTCTGGTGATATCTATGTGTCGCAGACTTCAAACAGCCTGTGAATAAGATATGCCACCCAATATTGACTGGAAGGCACTCAGAGAGCGCATACCTTTACCAGCAGGTTTTGATCCTTAGCGCTAATAATCAGCTGCAGAATTCAAATCGATATCCGGAATGGTCTGGATTTTTTAACTCCTCTTCCCATTCATACATACCAACTTTCCATAAAATTTTGTGTAATGTATTGAATGGTTTTCGAGCAATCCTTCTGGCAAACACACACACGCAAGTGATCACAATACCCCCTAGCGGAGGTAAAAATGAGAGGGCTGGGTTTACCCCTTTGTGCAGATGCCAAGTCAAGCCAATCTGTGCTTGACCCCTATTTTAGGCTTTATAACTCAGGATTTGAGTGTCACCAGGATTGGGAAAATTAATTCAATGAAGCAAGACACTTGTGTCTTTTGGAATTAAAACTTTTTACATCTACGTTCATAATTTTGGGACAAAAATTTCTGCAAATACAAGACTGGCTAGGAGGTAAAGCAGCACATTTCCTAGATCAAAATCTCATTGACCAGCAGTGTGTTACATCTGAGGGTTATGCTCAGGACTTCAGATTATCAGTGAAGTCTAAAATAAGATGGCTCCCTACCTTACCAAACAGTTGAAAACGGAGAGATTTTTTGCTTTGGTACAAATGATAAATAATGCAATGTTTTACTCCCAAGCAACTGTTTTGATGTAAGGTACAACCTAACTTTTACATCAAATGCACGTGGGTATTATTTTTCTTAAATCTTTCTGACAGTTAAAGTGTGAGGGGCTTATAAAGTACCTATCCATTCTGTCTCAAAACTAAAAAGAAAACTAACCTAAAGTTATTTGGCTGTAGAACCTAAGTAAATATCTCCCTTATGAAGTAATATAGTCCTCAAAATAAAAAAAGCAAACTCATCCTCGCAGACTCTGTTACGAGACGAGGACCATGAATTTGTTCTCTGTTGTACATTATGCTATACTCCGAAGTACGTACATTATCATTAATTCCATTGCAATGGCATGACACTTTACAAATTTCACAATTTCCGATCAATCACAAAAATGAACATTCATTTTGGATATAACACTAGTTACTACCACAGTAATACTAGAATCGGTGTTACTCTGGTGATCTTGTTGGGTACGTAGGAAAATCGGCTTTTCAAGCAAAAGCTACAAGTCCTCTTTTATAATCTTAGTGAACATACAAATATGGAAAATACAACAGAACTGAAAACTATTTGCATATAACCAGCAGAACATCATACTATTTGTATCAGTGCTAGGCATCTTATCCAGGCTTTATAATTTCTGCGGCAAGTAAATCTCAAATACTGAATAAAAACAGGAAATTTAACCACAAGGCGATACACCATTTTAAAACAGCTATGACTCTTGCCAGAGCCGTGAGAGAGATTTAATGGGAAAAGATGTGTTAAGCAAGAGAATTTTCGGCTCTGCTTTCTATATTACGATTTTTTTATGGAGGGCTCAAGAAAGAGGGGGAAATGAACGCTAAATTTTGAAAGGGACCTCACAACATGTTAGCAATGGTAATATTGAGTATTTTTGTAAATATTAAATAGGAGATTTTGATAGCCGGCACAGAAATTGTCATTGTATTTTTGTTTTTACCAAAGTGGCATTCTGATACTGCATTTATGGTTCTTTAAGTACATGTGTGAATGGCTTTATGTTGTTGTTAGGAGGGTAGACAGATTTTTCTTAATCAGTATACACTGCCTGTCCAAAAAAAAAAGTTGTGCACTCAAATATTTGGTTGAAACCCCTTTAGCTTTAATTACACTGCACATTCATCATGGCATTGATTTGACAACCATATGCAATGTCAGACCATTTACTTTCAATCAGAGTTACATTTATTCTTGGCCGAGCTCTTCTATCGATGACAAGATAGTTGAACCACTCTGTAACATTCTGTGCATCCCGAAGACTTTCAAGGCAGTTAAAGTCAAGACTTTGTGGAGGCCAATTCATGAGCGAAAATGATTTCTTATTCGAGTTTTTTTCGTTGTTTGTTTTCTTTGCTTGACGCAGGCAAATAATCTGCCCCCTCTGAAACAGAGTAACATCTTTTCCGCCACCAAGGAATACATCTTCCGACATTATTTTTTTTAGGAAATGAGAGGCTACATGCTTCATCCTTTAGGGTTAAAATAATTATTGCCAGCTGAAACACATTAACTGCTGCAATAATGTTCCAATCATAGTATTTGTTCATTTAAATCCAACTGGAGACTCTCTGTTTTGGACAGGCAGTGTATATTATGAAATATTCCCCAGTAGCCTCTGTATCTAGATATGATAGGCTGGTTTAATGGAGAGATATGATTCGAACAATGTATTCAGACTTGAGAGCTCCCATCTTTTGAACTGTTCTTGGGCTCCACCTTCTCATTAATATTCAATACACGGATTTGTATTCCAGGTAAAATTACAATTATGGAATCATTTAGGCGCCTGCATCGAGGAATACTGGTTCTCTGCTGCAGGGGGTTAAGCTCAAAAGGTATTGTCATTTCAAAATTGTTCCTCCAATATTGAAAAAAAAAAAACCCTTACATTAAAGGTGGCAGTCTGCTCTTCAACCTCATTGAATTCAAAGTGGTACAGTACAGAACAAAATAATAAATGGGCCACTGTCCAATTAATAATGGTGCTCACTGTCCTAAACACTTTACCCTCGGGCCTATAGTTGAGAAAAAACTTGATTTCTAAATGAAAAATGTGAGTTATGGAGGCGCATTCGATGAAGTTTTTCCTCTTATGCATGCCAGTGTGAGCACTGTGCACAAGTGCTGAGGGTAAGATGTTTCACCTCAGTGCTTTTTTGCCTTTGTTGCATTTAATAAAATCCCATAATATCGATGCCAGGAATACATTATTTTGCCTCCTCTGAGGAAAAAATTACAATCTAGAATAAAAAAACTTTGCACTGTAATTGGTTGCATCTGTGCACTGCCTTTCAGCTCGAGGTCATGATAGTGCATTTACAAATAAATAATAATACTGTTTAAAGTAAAAACTTTCTCTCCATAATTCACAGTAATTAAAAAGAAAGAGCTGCAGTTATTATATGACAGATTTGCCATTCTAAGTGTTTCTAATGAAATCAGAATCATTCACGGTTTGTCATCATTAAAATCGTGCCGTGTTTCTCTGTAGCACCCAGTAGAGCGTACAGCACATGCAGCCCCGCATTAACTGGAGACTAACCCCTCAGTATAAGTCTGTAATCGCAGAACGTCATTGGATACCCTCTCAAAGAGCTACAACTTTGCATCCTGAAAGGAAGCACTCAGTAACAAATCGCCAACAATTCAAAAATAGTTAAACACCCATGCATTACTCTCAAGGGGCCAGCTGCTATGACCCCTTTTAGGAATTCTAATGAACGATCTCTTGAGTCAGTCTGTAAAACCATTTACGACTAGTCTGTACCATTGTCACTGCTGTGCAGACAGAAGTTCACTAAATGGCTGTCGTTGATGCCGCTGTGGCATCACCGTGGTCAGGTGACTAAACTTTGATATGAAGTCACCTCAGATGCACTCGTCACAGTGCACTGTAATAAGTAACCTATAGAATTTACCCAATAAATTTGAGGTAACAATTTGCATCGAATTTTTTTGGGTAGATTTAATTCCATATATTGAGTATAAAATAACTCAACTCAATATATGGAATTAAATCTACCCAAAAAAAGTCGATCCAAATTGTTACCTCAGATTTATTGGGTAAGTTCTATAGGTTACTTATTACAGTGTGTAAATGACTTACACAATCCTTGTGAAGCTAGTGTGCTATTACACTGAAAGCAGAGTATCCTTCAGATACCTGCCTAAAATTGCACCTATTGTAAAGTGCTATAAAAATCTAATTGAACTTTTTAAGGCTCTTTTCCATGATAACTTTTGCTATCCATATCGTACGTACAGTATTTATATGAGGCAAAATAAAATGAAATCAGTTAAAGGTCTCCCCTCTCTCTCTCTCTCTCTCTCACACACACACACACACACACACGGAAAGTCAGTGAGTATTCTGTGAGCAGTGTCAGGGTCTGTGTCATTTCGCTGTGGAAACGGTTAAAAATGACCTTTTTTGCCAGTAAATCTGAGCTCAGACTCACACTGAGTTCTGAGCCTGTTTCCTCTCGATTGATCACTGTAATTAACAGCTTGTAGTACCAGCAGGGCTCATCTCTGAAAAGTCGGAAATGTTCCCAGAACTTCAGCAGGGACCTTGCTGCGAAATGAGTGTCCATGTTTGAGCATTTAAGTGAGCGTGCCCGTATCTGTGTGTCTGTTGATGTGTAAAACGTATTTGCCCCCTCCCTGATTTCTTCTATTTTTGTATATCTATCACACTCCAATGTTTCCTACCAGCAAACTAATTTTAATATTAGACAAAGATAACACAAGTGAGCACAAAATGTAATTTTTAAATCGTATTTCCATTTTTTGTAGTCAAAAGGCTATCCGACCAGACCTGACCCCATGTGAAAAAGTAATCGCCCCCTTAATTACTAAATCAGCCAATTAAACAAATGTAATCGATAATTCGGTGCAATTTCACAAGACACACACAGGCATGATTGCTACCTGCCCTGCTGAATCTTAAAATCACTTAAACAGAACCTGTCTGGCAATGTGAAGTAGGTGAAAAGTGACACATGATGCTCCAATTTAAAGACATTCAAGACCAGATAAGAAACAACGGCCTTGACATCTATTAGACAGGAAAGGGTCACTAAGCAATTTCTATGGCTCTGAGACTCCAGTGAACCAAGGTGAAAACCATTATTTTCGAAGGGAGAAAACTTGAGACAGCAGTGAAACCTCCCAGCAGTGGTTAGTCTACCAAAATTTTTCCAACTCATCTGGGAGGTCACTAAAGAACCTAGATTAACATCTGAAGAAATGCGGGGTACATTTGCCTCAGTGTAGGCCAGTGTTCACAATTCTGCAATTAGAAAAGGACTGGGCAAAAATGGAATCCATGAGAGAGTTGCAGGGTGAAAACCACTGCGGACCATAAAGCACACAAGGGCTTGTGTCACACTTGCAAAAAACACTTTGATGACTCCCAAGACATTGAAGATAATATTCTGTGGACTAATCAGTCAAAAGTGGAACTTTTTGGAAGACGTGGGTCCTGTTACATGTGGCGTAAAGCTAACACAGCAGTCCAGAATAAAAACATCATACCAACAGTCAATCACAATGGTGTTAGTGTGATGGCCTGGGAATGCTTTGCTGCTACAGGAGCCGGGTAACTTGCCATAACTGATGGAACCATGAATTCCGCTCTCCACCAGAAAATTCTGAAGGAGAAAATCCTGCCAAGAGCAGGGGTGGGTTATGCAGCAGGACAAAGAGTCAATGCACGCAAGCAAGTCCACCTTAGCATGGCTCAAACGAAACAAAGGTTTTGGAGTTGCTTAGTCAAAGTTCTGCCTTGAATCCAATTGAGATTCTTTGGGATGACCTTAAATACACAGTTCATGCTTGAAAATCCTCCAATGTGGGTGAATTAAAAAAATTCTGCAAAGAGGAGTGGGCAAAAATTCACAACAATGTAAATGACTCATTGCCAGTTATTGCAAACCTTTTCTCTGCCATAGCGGGGTAATATGGCCATGATGGAAGTGAGTGAGTGAGTGAATGAGTCACGATCCTTTCATACTCAATATCTTAAAAATGGTACTACCCATAACTCATTAACTTTGCACATTAAGAGATGTAGTTTATCATCATACTAAATTAATATGCAAAAATACACCGCATTGCACGGTCCTGTACAGTCCAGAAAGACGGCACGTTGCTTCTATCACTTAGCTTGCTAACCAAGCTAGCCTCCACATTAATTGAATTATTAGCAATTCAGTCAAAGACTGCTAAAGGCTCAATTTCACCAATAGTTATGCTTGCGATGTTTGTGTTTCTGGCTCAGTTAAAATGTACTGCACTAACGTTACTTGCACATACCTTTATTTCATGTCTACAGTAGCCAGCTAGCTGGCTACACAGCCACATGGCACCAAAACAATGGCGTTGAGCTGCTCGTTTTCATGTAACTCTGTAGCTAGCTAGCTGACTATGGTAGACCTCAAATAATGCTGGCTTGGTAGGAATATTTAAGGCATTACCGTTACTTGCCAGCTACATTCTCTGAACTGATCCTGAGTTCACAAGTGGCCCTTGGGCATTGTTGCATCATACTTAATATGCAACAAGAGCACTCAGAGAGCGCAGCGCCTCCGCCAGGCTAAGGCAACTCTGAGCATTAGTTATTTTTGTTGGCTGATGTAGGGTGTTGTTGCATTCCACCGCCAGGTGGCAGCAAAACCCAAAAGCATGCCCATTGGAAAGACTTTAAATCTCTGCCAGCATAGCTGGATTTTAACCTTAGCCTATATCTCAGCTGTACTTTGGCCTAGGTATGCCAAAATTTAATCACTTGTTCCTCTTGTGCTACTCTAAGATTGTGCAAAGTTTGGTAACATTTATGTGGCCGTTTTTACCCCACGGCCGACTTAGGCCGGAGGGGTATTGTCGTCGCCTGCATGTCTGTCTGTCGTCCGTCGTCCGTCGTCTGTCATCCGTCCATGACTTTGTCTGGGCCAGAACTCAGCAACTAATGATCGCAGCTTCACTAAATTTGGTATGGTAACTCATTATGACCCATAGAAGTGCAACATCAGGTTTTTTTCTGGATTTCACCTTTGACCTTAGCGCTGTGACCTTGACCCTGAAAATCTTGTCCGGGTCAGTACTCAGCAACTAATTATCGCAACTTAACCAAATTTTGTGTGGTAACTCATTATGACCCACAGATGTGCAACATCAGGTTTTCTGCTGGATTTGACCTTTGACCTTAGCACTGTGACCTTGACCCTGGAAATCTTGTCCAGGTGACTTTGTCCGGGCCAGTACTCAGCAACTAATGATCACAGCTTCACCAAATGTGGTATGGTAACTCACTAAGACCTATAGATGTGCAGTGTCAGGTTTTTGCTGGATTTCACCTTTGACCTTAGCGCTGTGACCTTGACCCTGGAAATCTTGTCCGGGTCAGTACTCGGCAACTAATTATCACAGCTTCACCAAATTTGGTATGGTAACTCACTATGATACATAGATGTGCAATGTCACGTTTTTTGTTGGTTTTCACCTTTGACCTTAGTGCTGTGACCTTGACCCTGGAAATCTTGTCTGGGTCAGTGCTCAGCAACTAATTATCGCAGCTTCACCAAATTTTGTATGGTAGCTCATTATGACACATAGATGTGCAACGTCAGGTTTTTTGCTGGATTTGACCTTTGACCTTAGCTCTGTGACCTTGACCCTGGAAATCTTGTCCGGGTCAGTACTCGGCAACTAATTATTGCAGCTTCACCAAATGCGATGCGGTAAGTCACTATGACACATAGATGTGCAACGTCACGTTTTTTGCTGGATTTCACCTTTGACCTTTGCGCCGTGACCTTGAGGCAGGAAATCTTGTACGGGTCAGTACTCAGCAACTACTGATCGCAGCTTCACCAAATTTGGTATGGTAACTCACTGTGACACATAGATGTGCAACGTCATGTTTTTTGCTGGATTTGACATTTGACCTTAGCGCTGTGACCTTGAGACAGGAAAGTCTTGTCCGGGCTGAGGGGTATTCAGCAACGCGTTACGTTTGAGATATCCTGCTAACAGACAAACAAACAGACAAACAGATAAATGCCGGCAAAAACATACACCTCCTTGGCGGAGGTGAAAAAGACATTGCATGGTAGGGCCTTAGACAATCCAGTAAGACTGAGCGTTGCTTGTGCTGCAGTTGTTGCTTCTAATGGAAGCACTACCAGTTATTAGGTTTACGTGGGGAATTATTTTTTCACATGGATGATATAGGTTTTGAATAACTCTTTACCTTCCTGCAATTAATGAAATCATCATTTAAGAGCTGCATTTTGTGTTTACTGACAGTTTCTTTCTTTTACAGCATAGCAAGTTGGATGATCTGAAACATTTAATATGACGAATAAAGAAAAATAAAGGAAATCAGGAAGGGGAAAATACTTCTTCACAGCCCTTTCTGTGAGTGTGTGTGTGTGTGTATGTGTGTGTGTGTGTGTGTGTGTGTATGTGGGTGTGTGTAAGTGTATGCCTTTAAGTGTTTGAGCAAGATTGTTTATTTGCATTTGTGTGTATGTGAGAATGTGTGCATATTTGAGTGTGTGAGTGTGTGCAAATGAGTGTGTGTGTGTGTGTGTGTGTGTCTGTGTGATTTGTAAGTATGGTAGAGATTGTGTAAATGAATGCATGCAAGTGTATATATGTGTCTGTGTGAACGTGAGAGCGAGTGTAACTGCATGTAAGGGTGTGTGTGTGTGCGTGTACAACTAAGTGTTTGTCATAGTAAAGTGCGAGTGTCTGTGATTATAAGAGTTTGTGTATGTGAGTGCACATGGAAGTACGTGCGTGTGAGAGTGTGTGTAACTAAGTATCTGTGTGTGTGTATTTGTAAGAGTGTATTTGGTGGAGGTAGAGTGGATGTGAGACAGACAAAATATGAAAAAGTGAAATTTTAGACAAAATAACCACACAACAAAAATTGCACAAGAGCAGCCATTTTTGAGATATTTCAGCTTACGCATGAATTTATTTATGCCTTTCTATCAAACTGATATCTCCGAAACGCGGCACTAAGTTGAAAGAAGCAAAACATAGTTTCTCACCTCAGTGTTCCCCATTAGTAACACATTCCCCATCACTAAGTGCAGTTTTTATTTAAAAGGAAGCTCATCAATTTATGATAGCTCTTGCTTTGTTTTATTAATCTTATCTTCTTTTGTTTTTAGTCTGCAGTCTCAGTGTATTCAATATTAATGTATTTCAACAACTAGAGAATGTGTCAGTAAATCTTCAGGTCATAGAGAAGGAATGCTGATATTATGGAGTCAGACTTCATATTTTCCCTGAACTGTTTTTAGGTCTTTATTCATTACTTGAACACAACATTTGTGTCTGGTTGTAAATCATCAGGGAATCTGTATGGACACAGACTTGCATGGAGTTGTATGCAAGAAATCGTTAATTGCTAAAATTAAGTTTGTTCAAAAGACTGCTGGGAGCAAGGAAATTGATTAGAGAATGAGGCGTAATTACCAACAGTGGGATTTGTCTGTTGTACAAACAGCAGGAAACAACATTCTTTTTGTTTTAGAAAATGGAGCAGCGATGTGAGTTACAGATGATGCACCTTAATGAACATGACCGAGGGTGCACACTGTGACAGCTAAGGTAGCAGGTTTTTAGTGAGAGAGTTTGTATCCCTTACCAGATAATGTTCTTATTGTTAAAAATACCATCCTTAATAGACAACACCTGCTGTTCATTAGATTACTTGCAAATACGCATGCTTATGAAGAAATCTACTTAGTACTGTGAATTCTAGAATATCTGTTGGAGATTGTAATCGTTTTCAGGGCTTAAATTAGGGATTTGTCTCATATAACATTAAAAAAAATCATCACTGCATGTAAAATCAGTCTTATATATATAATTATTATAGTTAGGCCCTCAAAATACTTATTCTCATTTGCCTGTGCTTTTTTAACCTTCCTGGTCTATTCTGGGTCAATTTCACCAGTTTCACGTTAATTAAAAATAAGAAAAATTGCACGGAGATTTTTTTTTTCATATTATTTGTTGCATGACGCCCCCTCTGTGTGGCTTTATAAATTCAGTGTAACTGAAACATAAAAAAGCATAATTATGTCTCTGTTAACCCAGCCTCAATTTAGTGAACGTGGTCATTCCAGGGCTCCCTCCATAACCAACCCTCCCCTAAACCCCCCATCCCCCCACACCGTCCCAATTACAGCCACTCCACTGCTTCCACACAAATGCAGTTTTGTTCCCACAGTAATCCAAGAGCCCAACTCTCCATCTCTTATTTGTGGAGTTCCCCAGCTTTAAACATTGTTCCAGCAATGCCAGGTAGAGCATTTGTTTCCTGTAGGAAGTATTCCTCTTTTCTACTCTGGGGAAAGGCAATATATATTCCACAGGGACATTAAATCAACTCCAGTCACTGCTCTTTCCTTCAGGTGTTGGCACATGCATAATTAATGTGCTTAGTTAATATGCTCAGCTCTTGATTTAATTCTTGCAGTCCCAGGCGCCAGTGTGTCCTGGGGCAATACCCTTTTCCACCACCAGAGGGCGGGATTCGATTATGCGACCTACCGCAAACGGAAGTCGACAGGAATTACACAGCTGATTGAACTTGCACAATTCTCTCACACACACGAACAGTCATACACTGTCATACATGTACACACACTCAAAGTCATATATACATCCACATGTACACCCACACGCAGAGTCATGAATGTACATGCGCACACAGACGCACGCACACAAAGATACACGATAATGTACGTGCACACAAGCACACAACTGGTGATATTCACAAGAGCAAACACACACATGCACAAACATGTGTGGAGGGATATATACAAATATAGCCGATGCCAAAGTCCCATACTGAATAACTGAACTGTGCCATATGTAATGGCAACTATGATAGGAACTGTGAGTTATGGTGAGAAGAGATCAAAATGGAACTTTCTGTCCAAAAACAACAAGCCATGTTCAGCAGGAAAGGGGGACACATACGCTGAAAAGCTCTTTTTCCCCACACTAAAATATGGCGGTGGATTGCTAATGCTATGGGGCTGTTTTCCTGCATGTGGTCGGGGGATCTTGCGATAATCGATGATGTGAAATATACCACCTGGATATTTGAGCCAAACACTTAGTAATCACGGCCTGGAGGTTAGGACTAGACCAGAGATGGACCTGTCAGCTAGATAAAGACCTCAAGCATGAATTGAAATCAGAAATGGTTTCGGGAACGCAAAATCAATATTTTGCTATGGCCATCTCTGTCTTCAGATTGAACTCAAAAGCTTTGGTCAATAAAGTTTTGTTGCAGCTGAAGAACCTCATGCATTGTATATTTTGTATATTGCAAACAATTTTTTTTTTTTTTTTTTAAATTTGGCTCTTCCAATCCCACCTGAATCTTAAACGTCCGATCGCCGAATTTTGTACAAGCACGCACGTATGCAACTCACGCTGCCATCTCAAGAAAGCACAAACAGTCTGGGGTTCACCTCCAAAACAAGCGCCTGACAACTGCTACATCTTTACACACACAGCTAGAAAACTGGTGAGCTCAGAACGAGGGCGAAGGAAACCCAAACATGTGACAGCTTACAATTTTACTGATGAGATCCTGGCTGGCCTGTAGGAGGCACTTGACCCAAGAACAATTGCAGACCCGAACCGACTATTCCTTCCAAATCCTGAGCAGCATAAAGCCAATTGTCTGCCGATTTCAAAAGACTTCAAACCACAGTCAGCGCTGATACGACTCCGATTAAATCTTGGGATATAGTGGTCACTACTGCACCACAATGTGGCGCCTTTACTGAGTGAGCTAAGCTGGCAGCCCCTATATAATCAGTTTTATTCATTTCCATGAAGGGGGCCGCAAATTCTTGATTCGACTGTATGTAATTGCGTCTGTGTACATCCATTTGTATGTGTGTGTGTGAGAGAGAGAGAGAGACAGAGAGAGAGAGAGAGAGAGAGAGAGAGAGCAGGTGTGTAGGAGGGGGGTTAGCGTACACACTTTTTACAAGAAAACACATTTTACATACCTTCCTCTGCCCCTGCCAGTGGGCAGCTCCCCTGTGCTGATAAGTGATAAGGGCCCCATGATGTACTGTAGCTCAGATGAGGTGGGCAGGAGAGCAGAATGCTTATCTCTAGAGCATGACAGCTGCAGTACAACACAGACTAGCCAGAACTGTATGATCGAAACCAATAGCGAGTTTGGCTCTCGCCCATATTTAGCATGAATATTTTACATAGCAAAATACACAATTCAAACTTTTCTGAATGTCATATTCAAACCTTCGCTCCGTGAATTCAAACTCTCCTTGTGAGGCACCAACATGTATTTGGATTTTATTTATTTATTTACGTTTGTCATAGCTTCAAAGGGATGCCATAAACATCCTTTCAAGAATAAAACACCGTTAAGAAAGACTTTCTATCCAGCCAGAGGAACCCAGACACACCATTGAACAAGTGTAACGGGATTTTTTTTTTTTTAATCCTTCGTTTCACCAGTTTGTGATTTCAGACAAGTTACAACTGAAGCATTTTCACTCACATGTTGTCTTACAGGGAAGTACAACATAAAAAGAGAATTACTTTCTGCTAACCAATTGTGTCAAAAATGGAATCTTGGAGGACCACGTATTTTGCAGTTTAAAAGCTATAATTCTGCCTGGAAAGTATTTAAGCACTCCAACCAGACCCATCTAAAGATGAAAGCTGAATTTAGAGATACAGGGTTTGTGATATGATCAGATGTGGGTGGGCTATTTGGCTATGTTCAGTAAAGGGGTCATGTCATTCTTTTTCGATTTTTCCCTTCACTTCAGTGTGACTTATGGTATCATGTGCATGTAAAACATCTGCAAAGTTTCAAAGCCCAAAATTCATGCCAAAGGGAGTCATGCTCTATGGCAGAAAACACAGTCCCTGAACTACCTGAAATGCCTCATTTTTAGTCCATCCTTTTCTTCCGCAACATATCTATGTCACAATGTAACACATTTGCATAATGCCTGACTAGCAGCAAAGCAAAGGTAGAGCAGTGGCCGATAAAAGCTTGATTATTGTGTTATACCTTGTTGAAATCATTTTTCTTCAGCGCAAAGGCAAATTCCCATCGTATGAACTTCCAAAGGAAGACGAAGTGAGAAGTTTACTGCTATTCGTTGGCAATTCAACCCCCAACTTTTGTTCTGTCCAATCAATTTTGCAGAGGATTCTTTATGTACAGCGTTTAGCCGATCACAATGAAAACAGATTAATAAAAGGGAGCGGGGCCTTAAGGAGCCAAACGGGAGCCAAAACAGCCCAACTTAGACTTGAGTGAGCCTGAGGTGCTGCACGAACATCTTAAACAGATTTAACTGGGAGCTTTTCGACCTTAAAAACAAGCAAATGTCCATAAATAAACCACAAAAATGAAAATTTTAAACAGGGAAATGAGGATAATATGACATCTTTTGGTATGCTCTTAGTGGGAGAATATCCAGAGTATTATAGCACTAAAAATAATAAGGAGTATTTAAAATAAGAGCTTTACTGAACTGAGGATCAGGATCTCAAATGCCATGTTATGGTGACTGACAGGGCAGTCTAGCGCAAGCTTTACAATTTCGCCAGTGACATACGTATGAATATGGAACAAGATACAGGACATTACCCCAAAATCTAACCAGTGGGAGCCACACATCAGTCTGGTAAGTTGTAATAAACTCCAGGGAACTAACTTGCTATGCAACTCATATGATTCCAGTAAATTCAAGTGTAAGTAACTGGGAAGCGCCACCTGTTTTCAGTTTAGTGCATTCTAAAGGTGTCTGGAACACTTTTCCTTGAGCTGAATATGTCTAAATCTGTTTTGGAGTGATTTCCCAGAAGCAAAAGTTTTCCTGACAGCTAATGCAAAAATGATGCTATTCATGCAGAGAAGTGAGTCATCTTAATAAATGAATTTAGTTTTCCTGTGAAAAATTTCCCAAAGGATGAATTCACTTATCTGTAACCCAAGCTAAAACATCTCAACAGTATCCGAAGCAGAATTATTCCATAAAACAAAATGCAGATCTTTTACACTGTGTCCCCTGTGATGGTAGGAGAGATGACTAAATAAGATGACGACTCAAGAAAGTACAGCCTCCGCTTCCCTGGGGCTCGGAGTGCGATGGGAATTTACTGTGGGATTTATTTGACAAAAATTTGATAAGAATTTTTTGTGTATGAAGCTCTCCAACATCATATCCTGCACTGACTGCTGCCGGTTCTTTAACTTCTGACTCTCGAGCGGAGTATATTTAAAACTCGTGTTGATGGAGTTTGAGAATGCAAGAATATGGGCGCAAAGGCTTGCATGACTGGTACCTCGGTCTGTGGGGGGGAAAAAAACAACTCAGTTTTCTCAGGTTCTAGGTTTGACACATTTCAGAATCTATAAATCCGGTCTTGCTCTTTCTTTCTGATATCATGCTAACCACAGTGACTTACAGTACATTACAATCTTTTACAACCCACATATACGGGTGGATGTAACTGAAGCCATTCAGAAGTGCCAGCTCAGACTTCAAGATACAAACCCACTTTCTCCAAGCACTGAACCATGCCACCACCGCTATTTATAATAATAGTGAAAAGTTGAACAATGAAACTTAAGTATGCAGAATAAAATGAGGGTAATTATTTAAAACTTACCTTGGGCAAAATAAATTGATAGTTAAAACTGAAGTCAAGTGGAGTCATGTTTACTGTGGGAAAGGAAAAAAAAAATCGAAATCACATTGAGACACACACGCACACATGTATAGCTAGCTTCCCAGATCAATTTTATCAGACGTAGGTCTGCATATGCATTAGAATCACTAAACAACACACACACACACACACATGCATGCACGCGCGTGCACACACACACACACCCACATGCACAGAAATGAATGAAGCTGAAAATGAAAACAAATTGTAATTAACTGTCGGCTTGTTAGGAGTTTTATCATTTGTAACCATGCTCTTTTGCCTTCTATACCTTCTGCATGTCATCCTACCTGAGTCTGACTTCAAAGGGCCACTTTGCTCCTTTTCTGACCTTGAGGAAAGAGGCATTATCTCAAGGAAAGGAAAAATCTTTGATCTGGCAGGTACAGCCTTGTGTAACGTCAGCAGTGGAATATGTGGAAATTTAAACCATTCTTTCTTTTGTTTCTCCATGTACATTTGGGGGAGCAATTTCAAATTTAATAAGTTTGAATCTCTCTTTGTCTCTCTCTTTATACATGCATAAAGAAATGATCTATACTATATGCATAATCACATAGGGGACTGTCTCTGCAATAAAATAAGATGGGTCTAAAAATGACAAGGTGATTCATCAAAGTGTCTGGCTCACCATAACTCACCTCAAAAGCTTCTAACAGATCATTTTCTTCGTATTTCAGCAGAAGCAGACATTAAAAATAACGATCTTTGATTTAATTACTGAAACTTAGGACTATTTTTCACTATTTCATGAGTAAATTATCACTGTCTTGAATGTGTCATCACAAGCAAAAATACTCCTTGCCTCCTACTTATGAAAGGCGTAAAGATACTCCTTTCATATCATACATTGCAGGAGAGATCATACGTTGGTAACCTTTGATGTTTCAGTTGTTCCATGCAGTATAAGATTATTTAAGGTCATAAGGTAATGATTACAGATATGATTTTTAAATGGTCTACAGGGAGCAAGAAATAAAAAAATGAAATCAGCATAGCGTATTTGTTCTAGCATTGACAGATGGGATAAATAGCCCCTGGGAACAGCAATGGGCTCCATAGTATGCTATTATTAAAAAATAATATCTGCAACAGATTTTGAAAACTTTGTCCCTAAAAATCTCAAAAGTGTTATTTTGTGACTTAGCTACTTCTAGCACACAGGTCTTCAAGTATTTCGGCAACTGGGAACAATCTCCCAGGAAAAGGAAGGCTTGATTTATGGCACTAAGGATCTGTGCTGATCATTGCGCCATTTGGAGCACCTCCGGCATTTCCATTTGCAAATAACCTCGGACATAATGAGTACCATTTTGGGCACTACTTTCATGATCATTTGACTTGCTTAGAAGTGAACGAGCATCAGTCTTTTCTTAAGACTTACTATCAATGCTTGCGCAAAATATTCTTTTGATGGTGCTCATAAATATTATTCAGATTTTCCATGCATTTCGATTCTCTATAATGAATATAACTGTCAAATGTGATGGAGCTTATTTGTTATTCGCATAGTGACAGGACAAATTACGCCAACCGCATCACAAAACCACCAAAGTGGCAATATCCATATACAAAATGGTACAGATTACATCATTCCCTTATGGAAATGGCTGAAGTGTTCTTAATGCCACTGCGCAACCAAAAGAGGAAGAAGCTTATCTTTTTACCGGTAGACATCGGTAACTATCCCCATTCATGATTGTCGTTTTGCTGTATGATTAATGTGTAATGTTCCACTAGCAAATCTGATTAATGTTACGCATGGACATAAATCTGCATATGCCATGTTTTAGTTGCTCTAAGAACTACCAAACTACCTGAATAAATTTGTCTTTTGATTTCTAGAGGGCTTTCTTCTTGTTAGCTACGGTACCTAATGGGAAGAAAGCCATCTGGGTCATTCCATATAAAATCCTCCAATTCTGAAAAAAGTTCTCGCCTGACCACCCTCAGAATGAATGGATGTTTTCGTACAATAACTTCATTATATTTAATAAAGCCATGCAAAATTTAAATTTTATGGCATGAATACTTTCCAAGTAGCAGGCCTTCAAAGTACAAAGCGGTGGGTCAAAATTTTGCGCTTTTTAATTTGTGTTATTTTCCTCCAGCATTTTTGAGCCTGCATAACTTCATAAGTACTGGAGGTAGCCACATGAAATTTTCAGGGATGAAAAAAAACCTTTTAGCTCTGTAATAAACAGCAGCAAAATCATTGTTACATTCACTCCTGGTGTCACAATCTAAAGTCAAATTCTCATTTTTGTTCAGTTTGATTTTTTCAATAACCTACTTTAAGCATCAATATCATGGGATGTATCATAGTTTCAACAGCAAAACTGCGCCAATTTAATATCTATGATATGGAGTAATAGCAGCAAGCATTGGTACCGTGGATGTGCTATCTCTTTTCTGATAATTTACTGAAAAAAAAAAAAAACTTAAAAAGCGTATTTTGGGTGCATTTTCAGGGGTCATTTCACCATGTGGAATAGGTGGCTGGTCTAGCCATGATTCCTTGTGTTTCAAAACAATTTTCTAATATAGGCATATTTTAACTTTCATAAATGTAGCTTATGGGTGTGAAATGGAGAAACAACATTGGTGCTCAAATGTTTAAATGTTTTATAGAATAGCTTAGACAAATCACATTGACTGAGTGTGAAGTTCCAACGGCTCTCAGGAAAGTAGAAAAATAGGAAAATGTTTTTTTTAAAAAAAAAAAGGAATAAATAGGGAATCCAGACAGAAAATATGTCAAAAATAGCAATTTTATTTACAATAAATGCAAAAATTCAACAATAAAAACAATGAGCAGAGCAAATTCCCACTTTAAGTTAATCTAAGTAATACTTATAGGACAGAAAAAAAGTTTACATTGTGCTGCAAATATGCATGAAACCAAGGACTATTAACCTGGCTAGCACAAGCAAACATATCAGCTATGCTATATTCAGAGCAAAGGGCTTTTTACCATCAATTTTCGTTGCTAGCTAAAGTGACCTATTGCCAAATCTTGTTAACTGGTTAAAAACTGTTAGCTAGCCAGCTAAGTCGTAAATTCAAATTCAGTAAGGTCACTTTCGTTTGTTTACTTGCTAGGAAATTAGAACTAAGGTTAAAATGCATGATAAAGGGGAGTCTATTTATGTGTAGACCGAATTTACCAAATTTTGAATGGTTATTCAAAATTTTTGAAGTAGGGTTGTATGAGGTAGCCAGCAAGCAACTTATCCATTGCCAATGTCCTAATATTAGCTACCTAGCTAGCTAGCTAGCACTGGAAATTGGCATGGGAGCTAAACAATGCCAAGGATGACATAAAACTGTACTCAGATACAAATCCGAATGCACCAACCCCAACCCTTTAAAAGGCTTTTAGTCGGAGTAGACCCAGCCTCAAGTCTCAGTACAAGAGGCGGTGTTGAACACTCACCCTGAAGCAGCCACCGTGGATATATGAAAATTCAGGGGATGTGCTTGCTACCACTAAGTGAGGCGGGTGTTTGAGCGGGACCTCCATACTGCAGCTCAACCCCCTGATCACTACTGCACAGGCTCTGGCTCCAAATGTGCAAGATGACAGCCTCTGTGCAAAGGATATTTAAGCCCCATTTTTGTACAGCGCAAGGAAGTGGGGATGCGTCTTCCATCTTTGTATGTAGTGGTTCACAATGGTACCACAGTTGCAAAATCTGTGCACGGCATATAAAATATCCATATCAACTCAAAACTGCCTGCAAAGAGGTAAAAATATCCACAGAATCATATACATATACATACAATGGCAATGGATGCAACATCTTTTGATCAGTAAGAAAAATAGGAATTTGTGTGGGAAATAGGAGTGAATAGGAATTGTCCCAAAAAACAGGAAAAAATTGAAATTTACGTCCGTGCATCAACAAGTTTTTGAAATATCCAAGGTGCTAAAACTAATTTTTACTGGCTTGACATGAATGCAAAATGGATCACATCAATATTTGTCCAAATAAAACTTTTTTGTGATGCAGGCAAATTTTTACAGCACTGTCATCCACTGTCAAACATATCCCAACATGAGGAGAAACCAACTTTTTTTCATCATCTGAAATCCCACTAATTTTAAGAAATTTTTGATTTCTGCAGTAGGTTGTCTTGTGGCACAAATCCTTTGTAAAAACACCAGTTGTACAGGTATCCAGATCCATGGTGTTTTGTCACAAAATTTGTAGAGTGTCGACACTTCATATTATATTTCCAGACTGACTTTATGGCACCAGCTAAGCTTCACATGGTCATGATGACCAGTTGGGAAAGCCCTAATGTCATGACATCACGATTATCAAGACTGGGCATGTTGCTCATGACTTCAACATGAAGTGGAAGTGCTTCATACATGTTGTAGATGTACAGTGCTCACTCATTCATGGTTTTAATTCCTTGAGTAAATATAATTTTCAAATTTTACACTTTGCAAATGTAAAAATATGCCTATTTTAGAAAATAATTTTGATACAGAAGGAATCATGGCCAGAAGATGAACCAACATGTAGCTGGGTAAAACTGAGACCTTTCATGTGCTGTAACTAACAACCGATTCCTCATGGTGATGAGACAATTGAAAGTTTATCCAGAATGCCCCTTTTAAAGTTTTCTCCCGTGAATTTTCAGAAAACAGGTAACACATCCAGGGTAGCAGTGCTTGTTTCGATTGCTCTATGTCATAGATATGAAATTGGTGTGGTTTTACTCATTAAACTATGATATATCCCATGATATTGATGCTCAAAGTTGGTTAGAGAAAAAATCAAACTGAACAAAAACAAGACATTGACTTTAGATTGTGACACCTGGAGTGGATGGAAAATTATTTGGTTGCAGCTCAAGCTCAAATGTGTTTTTGATTTCTGAAAATGTAATGTGACTCTCTCCTTCACTTATCAAGTCACCAGGGCTCAAAAATGGTAAAAAAAAAAAAAAAGAATTAAAAAGCACAAAATTTCAACTGACCCCTATGTACTTTGAGGGCCTGTAACTTGGAAAATATTCATAGTATATGAAGGTGAAATTTCTCATGGCCTCATTAAATACACTGCAATTAATGTGCAAAAAAATAAAAAATAAAAAAGGCTGATTCTGAGGGGGTCAAGTAAGAGGCACTGATTGTTTTTTTCATGGAATGACCCATCTAGGAATTTGTTAGCAAAGCTACCAGCCCTAGAGCAATAGAAAACAGGATCACATATGAGTCAAGCTGGCTATCAGGCTGATGAATTTGTTCATAAGAAAATCAAGAGTTCTTTTTTTTTATTTGTTTGCTTGTCAGAACATAAAAAAATGCTACAAACCCAGTGTGCTTTTCTTAACACATACTTAAGAATCCACTTTCATGTCTTCATTATAGACCAAATGAATGAACAAACTCTCGCATTTTCTGCTCACGTTTTCTTCTAAAATTACCCCCCTTTCCACTCCAACACCAGCCCATGCTATCGTTACTTGTTTGTGCAAAGCAATAACAGTGCTCAAACTATGCTATTACTGTGCAATGCACATCAGTACAATAGCTTTTGCCAGTTCCCAAATTCAATACAAAATTGTGACTATTTCAATTTATCTCTTCAGAGACAATGCTTCTTCTCTCTCATTTCAAAATTTGCGCTAATCATGTCTTCACAAGCTAGGTTTTGAGCAAAAGGGACAGAAATCTTGTCTTTGCGACGGCAGCGAAAACAATAATACCACTTTGGAGACACTAGGGAGAAAGCAAAACCATTGTCTATTGCCACTTTAAGACTTTATTGGGAGTCTGCGCAAAGCTGTAAATGAAAAACATCTTACCATCAGCCAAAAAACTTCATCTTAGGGAGCCATAACTATATGTAATTTTACAAATAATATGCAATACACTACAAATCAGGCCACTTTCTTTGCAAAGAATGGTCACCTCAGACATACTTACTTTATGATTTGCTAATTTTTTCAATTGGTCCATGCAATCACTCTCATTCTTTATTGTTGATTATTTATGATCATGGATATATGCGATGAAACAAAATTCATTTTAACCCTATTCTCTAATTCTTCCTGCAGGAATAGGTTGTTATTAATTAGCTGAATTCAGTTCATGCTGCAATGGACAGAAATATCAATATACTATGTACATATAAAGATACAGTCACTATTTGCATTCTTTTTTTTAGTTAAAACCATGCATAAATGTTAATATTTTACATCCCCATTTCAGGATAAGTTGGAACAGTATGGTAATTGCAAATTAATGAAGAAAGCAGTGATTTGTAATTTTTAGTTTTTTTTTTTTTTACTTGTGATTCATCATAAATAGTCTGCACACAATATATTTCAAGTTTTTTAAGGTCAATGTCATTTCTTTTTCAAAATTTACACCCAAACCCATCATTCAGGCCATCTACACATTAAGAAAATAGTTGTGACGGAAGGAAAATTAGAACTATATTGAAGTATAGAATTGAACAATGATGTGATTTGAATCAGCTGGCGTCAACAGGTGATTGTAGTCATGATTTGGTACAGAACTAACACCCAGGAAAGGCCAAATCATTCAGCAGCAAAGATGGGCCGAGGACCACCAGTTTGCCAACTACTGCGTGAGAAATTTATTGAACTGTTTAAGGACAATGGGCCTCATTCACCAATATCTTCCTAAGTATTTTCTTAAATTCCTTCTTAAATTGTTCTTAAGAAAGTTCTTACGAAAAGTCTACATCAGATTCACGAACGTGTTCTTAACCCGCAGAATCGTTCGCACTTGTGTTCTTAGATTGATGAATGCCGTTCTCCTCGTAAATTGAAAGCGCGTGCCAGTTGTCCGTAATTAGCATAAGTAAACGCCCACAAATGCCCTTAAAAGAGCATGAAATGGAAGGGCCATGTGCAGATATAGACAGAAGTCACAAAGAGATTCCTGGAGGGAAAGTAGAGGAAATGCAAAAATGGAAATCTAAAAACGGCGCTCCAGAATCAAAATGCAAATAGCAGGTTTGAAGTGGAGGTACTGCTACTGGAAGTGAACCGCAAACAAACTGTGATATAGAGTGGTGTTAATTCTGGATATAAAACCATACACAAAAAAGATACATGGGGTGCAGTTACTTTATCTGCAGTGGGATGCACAACAGATGAGGTTAAAAGAAATTATTTGACTTGAAATCTGACACCAAAAAATTAATGAATTAAATAAATAAATAAATAAATTGAGATGAGAGATGCGCAGCACTGGAGGGGGGACAGCAGGCAAAGAATCGTCTGAGCTGGACCAGCGCATCAGGTGTGCCATCAGCTGAGTGTCTGGACACAGACCTGGCCCCCGAGCGAGCGCCTTCATATCCTCCTTGTCCATCTCCTATCCAAGAGAAATCAGAGGGCAAACTATTTTTCTCTGATAATATAATTTATAACGAGTGTGTCCCAAAGGCAGGTCTAACTTCATCATGTTAAAAAAGAATACCTGCTTGTATTCAAAATTAAGACCATTGGGCCTGTTTAACAATCACAGATAAAGGTCACTACAGTGTTTTAATTATCGATAATCAACAGATGAAGTCCTGAGCCAACCACCCTCTGAGGCGCAACCTGGAACCTCACAGTTCAACCCAGCGCAGTCAATGCCTCCCTACAGCAGTACCTCCTGTCTCCCAGCTCCTGCTGTAAGGTCCCAGAGGCTAAAAAACCCACGGTGGAGAATACCTTCACATTGTGGTGGCACATGGTTAAACTTTCTTGTATGCTCTGAAGTGCTTGCTCCAAATGATCACAAAGGTCCAAGAAGACAGCTCTGGGCAGCCTAAAGATTCCCAATAACTCCCACTCTCTGAAACTACATCTGTATGGTCATGGAAAATTTGTTCCCTCCATAGGGCACCATCTGCAATATCTTGCAGGAGCAGAAAATATGCTATTGTGTGAACAGGGTGCAGAAGTCCTTCTTTTTGGCCAATAAATGGGGTGACAATCACTGACTAATGGATGGAATATGGTTCCCAGTTAACATGATTGATATAAGTCGAAGTGCAGTGTAACGTTCATATTTTTCATAATTCTTTGAAAAACAACAACCGTTATTGAAAAATATTATAAATTACAAAAATATTATTGTAATTCAACTAATATAATATCACAAAACTGTAGAACAGAAAACAATGCAATAACCACGTATTTTGCTCAAATATGTCAGCACCTGAATTCGCGTAAGAGTGCTCTTCAGTATGCGTACATTCTGCTCTTACTTAAGAATAAATTCCAAAAAAGAAAACATTGGTGAATGTCAGAATCTTTGTAAAAAGTGCATAAGTGGGTTTTAAGAAGAAATTTCCTCTTAAGAATGATTGGTGAATGAGGCCCAATGTTCCTGAAAGAAAAATAGGAAGAGATTTGAATATTCCATCCTCTACTGTGCATGATATATGTAAAAGATTGAAGGAATGTGGAGGAATTTCAGTGTGTAAAGGGCAAGGGCGCAAAGGTAAACTGAATGTCCGTCATCTGCGATCCTTGAGACGGCACTGTATCAAGAACCAACATTCATCCAAAGCTGATATAACCACATGGGCTCAGACTTACTTTGGCAAATCTTTTTCAAGCACAACAATACGGAGCTACATCCATAAATGTCACTTAGAACTTTACTGTGCTAAAAGGAGACCTTACATTAATTGTGTCCAGAAGCGTCATCGACTTCTCTGGGCTCGGAGGCATCTGGGTTGGACTATGACTCAGTGGGAACGTGTGCTGTGGTCAGACGAGTCAATATTTCAGGTCTTCATTGGAATAAATGGACGTTGTGCGCTCCAAAGCAAGGATGAAAAGGACCATCCAGGATCTTACCAACAACAAGTCCAGAAACTAGGGTCTGTCAGTGCCCTGGGCAAAGGTAACTTGCATTTCTGTGATGGCAACATCAATGCAGAAAAGTACATAGAGATTTTAGAGCAACATATGTTGCCATCTAAACGGCGCCTCTATCAGGGACGACCATGCATATTTCAACATGACAAAGCAAAACCACATACTTCACACATTACAAAGGTCTGGCTGAGGAAGAAGAGGGTTTGGGTGCTGGACTGGCCTGCCTGCAGTCCTGACCTGTCTCCAATAGAGAATGTGTGGCACATTTTGAAAAGCAAGGTGCTGCAATGAAGACCTTACACTGTTGCTCACCAAGACTTGTTTACAGGAAGAATGGGATAAAATCCTACCTGAAACACTTCATCACTTGGGCTCTTCAGTACCTAAATGTCTTTTAAGTGCTGTGAAAAGAAAAGGGACTATTACAGAGTGGTAAATGCTTCACTGTCCTAACTTTTTTCGAAATGAGTTGCAAGACTAAAATTTGGTATACGAATTTAATTTGAACAAATGTGTGGCTATCATGTTTCCGGTGTAACACACATCACAAGTGATTTACAATTACTGCTTTCAGTTTTAATTTTAATATAATATGCTGCCCTAACTTATTCTGATTTGGGGTTGTACAACATGAATATAATAAGCTCAGGTAAATAGTATGTTGTACCATTCATCAAAATAGGTTATGTGTTGCAGCAACAGTTACATAAGCGGTTTGCTACTATACAGCCAACGACTACAAACTGACAATGTGCATGGTGCAACAATGCCGGTTAATACACACCAAAGCAGTTGGGCGCTATTTTAGAAGGACAATAAAAAGAGTTACCTTAAGGTCTGGTTAGTTTTGGGGGGAAAAAGGGATTTAAGACACATTTCTGGAGTGGTGTGAAATTTTATGAAATAAAATGTTTTAATCATGCATTTACTTTTCTTTCTGATAGATGCCTTGTTTCTCAGCCTGGGAGAACAAGGCAATATTACACAGTCAATAGTACTAAACAACTTGCACTGACATGCCTGTGGGACAGTCTCTTTAAAAAGAGCTTCTCATGCGGGTTGGATGACAAACAGTTTTGGATATGTTTATAAACCTGTCACATTATTGATTTCTCTGCTTGCTTTGCATAATCTAACACATAACTTTATTGCAAGCATGAGGATTCATTGAATTATTGAATTACATGAATATGGATGAATGGATGTGGTTGCTTATACAAAAGTATTATCATAAGGTTGTTCTCTTCCACTACTCCATATATATATATATATATATATAGATAAAGCTCATGTAACGTTGAGGCACATGGCTTGAGGCATTGTTTTTAATTAATCACCATTATATCATATTTCAGCTCAGCTGTTCTACTGACAACCTAACAGCCTTTCTGAATGCAACAAGTGCAACCAATCTTCACCTGAAAACTAGGCAAACAATTGTTTCAAAATGTTGAAATGGAAACACTGTAATGTTTTGCCATACGGTCAATTCAAAATGATGAGCAAAGGAAGTGGAGCAGACCAAAAATACAAGGTTAGAAACCGAAGCCAAGCATGAATTAGTTCCAGTATACAAACCTAAATTCAAAAGAAGTTCGGACATTGTGTAAAACGTGAATAAAAACAGAATACAATGATTTGCAAATCCTTTTCGACCTATATTCAATTGAGCACACTACAAAAACAAGACATTGAATGTTCAAACTGATAAACTTTCTTGTTTTTTTGTAAATGTTCACTCATTTTGAATTTGATGCCTGCAACGCGTTCCAAAAAGGCTGGGACCGGGGCAACAAAAGACTGGGAAAGTTGAGGAATGCTCAAAAAACACCTGTTTGGAACATTCCGCATGCAGGTGAACAGGTTGATTGGAAACAGGTGAATGTCATGAATAGGTATAAAAGGACCAACCCCGAAAGGCTCAGTCATTCACAAGCAAGGATGGGGCGAGGTTCACCACTTTGTGAACAACTGTGTGAGCAAATAGTCCAACAGTTTAAGAACAACGTTTCTCAACGTGCATTTGCAAGGAATTTAGGAATTCTATCATCTACAGTCCATAATATCAAAAGATTCAGAGAAACTGGAGAAATCTCTACACCTAAGCAGCAAGGTCAAAAACCAACATTGAATGCCCATGACCGTCGGTCCCTCAGGTGGCACTGCATTATAAACTGACATCATTCTGTAAAGGATATTACCATGTGGGCTCAGGAATGCTTTGGAAAACCATTGTCAGTTAACGCAGTTCGTCGCTACATCTACAAGTGCAAGTTAAAACTCTACCATGCAAAGCGAAAGCCATATATCAACAATACCCAGAAACGCCTCCGACTTCTCTGAGCCCAAGGTCATCTGAGATGGACTGACGCAAAGTGGAAAAGTGGGCTGTGGTCTGACGAGTCCACATTTCAAATTGTTCTTGGAAATCATGGATGTAGTATCCTCCTGGCTAAAGAGGAAAAGGACCATTCAGATTGTTATCAACACAAAGTTCAAAAGCCAGCATCTGTGATGGTATGGGGATGTGTTAGTGCCCATGGCGTGAGTAACTTGCACATCTGTGAAGACAGCATTAATGCTGAAAGGTACATACAGGTTTTGGAGCAACATATGCTACCATCCAAGCAACGCCCTTTTCAGGGATGTCCCTGCTTATTTCAGCAAGACAATACCAAGCCACACTCTGCCCATGCTATAACAGCGTGGTTTCATAGTAAAAGAGTGCGGGTAATAGATTGGCCTGCCTGCAGTCCAGACCTGTATCCCATTGAAAATGTGTGGCGCATTATGAAGCGCAAAATACGACAATGAAGACGCCGGACTGTTGAGCAACTGAAGTCGTACATCAAGCAAGAATGGGAAAGAATTCCACCTACAAAGCTTCTACAATTAGTGTCCTCAGTTCCCAAACGCTTATTGAGTGTTGTTAAAGGAAAGGTGATGTAACACAGTGGTAAACATGCCCCTGTCCCAGCTTTTTTGGAACGTGTTCCAGGCATCAAGTTTAAATTGAGTGAATATTTCAAAAAAAAAAAAAAACAATAAAGTTTATCAGATTGAACATTAAATATCTTGTCTTTGTAGTGTACTCAATTGAATATAGGTCGAAAAGGATTTGCAAATCATTGTATTTGGTTTTGTTTTACACAAGGTCCCAACTTCATTTGAATTGGGGTTTGTATAACGTAGCCAGTTAATAATTTGAGGAGAGGCCTTGGAACACTGGAAAGGGAACTTATAAATAACATTTTTGCTCTGAACGAACTGAAAGTAAAAATGTCTTGTCTTTAATCCTCATCTAAGTATCTAAGCGTCCAGATCATTGCTTTGTCTGTATTTTCGCTGCAGGTTGAAAGGAGACAATGAGAATTATTGCACCACCCTGCAAATTTATGGGATTGGTTCCTTAGATTTTTTGTGCTATGAGAGACACTGGATGACTGGCAAGGGGTTGAAACATCCCAGCACTTAACAACATGCATGTCTGCATCTGTGGTTTTGAGAGTCAGTCGTACACAGCAGTTTCAGAGTGGATTGATCACCAATGGCATTGATTGCTTATTTTGCTATTGATTATCCCTCATCAGGATTAAAAAACATACATGGTCCTGTTAACAGGATTAAAAACTTGATTTTGAATGGAAGGGGTCTTTAACTCTACTCGATCGCAATCTATATTTCCTCCTGCCAGGAGTGCTCTTTTTGGGTTCACTTACAAAACGGCAAAGGTAGTCATGTAAATGGAGCTTTTTCTCCGGTAGAGTTTTGGTTATCATCATATTGTCTCCACACCTGCAAACTGGAAATTCTTGCCAGGTGACATGGCCTCATTTCAATTCCACAGTGATTTGAGTCTGATAAGGGCATTGATTGCTGGGCTGTAGTCAGGTAGCGCTGGAATGTAGTTATTGTCAGTAGGCAACCACTTTGGATAATTACGGGTACGTTAATTATTTCAACTTATGGACTCATTGCCAGTTTTTCAAGGCAGTCTTTGCACCATCCGCAATCAATTTAAAGTTTTAATTCAATTTTATTCATTGGAATCTACACTGCTCTGCATCTAATTAGGTCAGATTGCCTATTAGGTGTGTTATCAGCAGCTCAGCTTTGATAAAACTGAGAGTATCAGGCCCTTTCCCAAAGTAATCACTTGCCACGAGCACTTCACTGTCAAACACACTTCATATTAATTCTCACTTGAGGGGGTGCTCCTCACTAAGGGGGAGGGTTTAAATATGCTTGTGATCTATAGGATGTATTTGCCTCCATCCACTGGGAAACGGAGGAATCAGCACTATGGCTACAGATTGACGCGCCACGTTGTATACACTGTCTTTATTGTCTTGGGAAGGTCACATCAATGCAGACTGCCAGTGGGGGGTGTCACAGTCCACTCCCACTTGTCACTAAAAGGATTGAGACAAATTTCAACATGGTGGTCCCTCCTTGTGAATGGAGAAACAGAGGGCGAGTGAGTCGGGTGAGGGTGGAATGAATGATTTAGTATTAAGCTTCCATCTCCCATGTGAAATACTGAAATATGTGTCTTTATTGTGCTTGAAATTGGGCAATACAGTTTTCAAAGTTCTGGGCAGGATCTAAGCTTGACCGTGTCATCACATGTGAATTGAAGCCCCTGTAAACCCAAATCCACAATTGTCTTCTTAGTATGTAATTTAGTGTTGTACAGTATGTACATTATAGTCAGCATCTGGAAAGAATTGGGAATGAGTTTTAATCCATGTTTGAAATATTGTCATTTAAGTTTTGTGATATTGGGTTTGTCCTGATAATGGGTTTGAAATGGGTGTGGTTATTTTGAAGGTTTATTTTGTAAGAAGAAAATTTATAACAAACCATTCATAATTAATCCTCTGCAGTTGTCCCACCCAAACAGGCGCAACAAAACTTCTCTGCACTCAGTATGCCTCATTGAGTATAAACCAACTCGTCTTTAAGTGTCCTTTTGGAAGTAGCCAGCTAACTATCGCCTTGCCTGTTTTTGCAGTCCTTGGGTGCACATTCACTGGTGAAGATGACGACATGCCATTATCTAATTTTCCAATTGTGTTGGGCATGGAAAAACAGTGGGCTGTGTCTTATGGGAGCCGTGGTGGCGTCGTCCAGAGAAACTGTTGTATTTGCGGAGCTCATTTCGCCCAAGGCCAGATCAATAATTTTACACAGGAAGTTATGGGTTTTTTTTCAAATGGCTACATCTTGCAGTTGGAGCTGTCCCCTCACTCCCGCCATTTAAGGATCTCCATCTCCAGACATCACTTTTCCCAAACATGGAGACAGGTCATGTAAGTTGTTAATCATAGACAAAGTTAAAGGGACATTATCATCTAATACAATTTGCCGCTTAAATCATTCCCAGATAACAATACATTCAACTACTAACCTTTTTACGGGTGATTCAACCCCCATGAAATGCAAATATCCAACAAAGGGTGCGAGCAAACAGGTTATTCTCCTTTGAATGGGGCGTGCCATTTTATTAGAGCAGTCTTTTTTTGGCCCTTAGCTATGACGTTACTCCAGCTGCTCTGCATAAATGCTACATACAGAATACACACAGTACAATCGCCACCTTTCCACCGCAATTTTTGTGCAATGAGCTAGCTAGCCAATGAGCACGGAGTACCTTTCCATAACCATTATGTAACATTAGTTTGTTAGCTAGCTGGCTAGTCAGTGTTGACTGTGAATTTAAAAAGCATCTCAAGTACAACTGTGAATGTCTGTGACTCATTACAGTGTATCACAGTGATGTAGCTCAGTACAAACATAAAGCTCGCAACAAACGCAAAATTTAATCAATTTGGTTCATAACTTTCATATGACATGCTTACTCGTAAGATCCTCTAAATCATGTATATTCCTGGGGTACTGTACCGCACAGTGGTTTATGTCATTTGTCATGTATGTGTGTATGTCAGTCATGCTGACATAGTCGAGGTCTAGATGCAGGAAATCAAACTTACCCACTTTCTTTCGAGGAAGGCGATTCATATTAATAGCCGGATATTGCACAAAAGACGTGAAATGTTCAAGTATTATCATCACAATGTATAATGCATGAATGCAATACAATGATGAAAATGACAGCTAAAACTAAGACAGAGAGCCGGAATGACGTCACTATTTACAGCGCCCCTAGCGGTATTTCCTCAAAAATACAGTCTGCTAGAAGTGTCATGCCGCATTCCATAAACTTATCAAAAACATCTAAACAATTCAAAAGGATGACCCCACATGAAAAATTTCCTACGCATGATTGATTTTGTATATTCATACAGCTATTGAGAGTGACTTGCTGTATCATGATAATGTCCCTTTAAGATATGCATTATATGTAACTGACTTATTAGCATGTTATTAGACCATATTTAAGCTTAATCTAACTTTTCTATGTTGCTAACTTTTAGCCCCAGTGATTTGTAGCTAATGTTACAAGCTAGTTAATGTTAGTGTTAATGCAACCATGAAGAGGCTGTATGTTACTACTTGGAATGGTAATTATCTAAAGCAGTGCTTCCCAAACCTCTCCTGGAGGCCCACCTGTCCTGCACGTTTTAGATCTCTCCCTGCTCCAGCGTTGGTGATTCAAATGATCAGGTTGTCATCAATCAGCTTTAGGGGGTGATTAGCGAGCTGATCATTTGAATCACCTGTGCTGGAGCAGGGAGAAATCTAGAAATCATGCAGGAGAGGTGGGCCTCCAGGGGAGGTTTGGGAAACACTGACCAAAAGTATACGGTAAACTATGGGAATTTCAAAGGATCTACAAACAATTTTGACATTGACAACACATTTCCGAAATTTTATCAAAATCAGTCAGATGTGACTCCCAAAGACACATTTAATATACTGTCCCAAGCCAAAATAGGTCAAAACTGTCGCTAGTTCAAATCATATCTCCCTAATTGGACATCCAACATTCTATCCACAGTAGCACAGTGTAAGCACCATTTACGAGAGGTGTTGTACAAGTGTTGTTTCAGCATTCGCGTCCGATCAGCTTGATAAACATAAGAAATCGTTTGTAAAAATGCGGTTTTACTGACTTAGGTTTGCGTGTTACGGCTGCTCATGTAAAACTCTGTCTACAACCAGTGGCATTACCATAATGCACCTGAACACTCAACCTTCTTTTGAGTAAAAACTGGGTTACAGATTGAATTAATTTACTGAGCAATTGGGCTGCCAATAAGCTGCATTGCCATCAATGATTAAGACATACAGCTTTGCGTCCACGAGGAAGGCTACAATATGAGATTGCATGGACGGTAGTATACTGAAATTTCTCAAAATTCCATCTTGAAGTAGAATGTTATGCAATAAATGTTGCTGAAGATGGTATTTAGATAAGGTTTAGATTTTGTTTAATTAGATAATTGCCATTTCAGGAGCTGGACTGTATTGATCTTATGAATGACTTTGCTACCTTGAAAGTTCGACACATAGCATGCATATTAAATGGTTTTAAACGCATGCCATGCATCAAACTTTTATGATCCACTAATTACCAGCTTACTAAATTATTCACTTACCAAGGCTTCTATGTAAGAAGTGTTGGTAATTTAATGAATCAATTATTATCGCTTGGCATGGCAATCAGTGTGCAACTATACTTCCCTGAAAATGCAACCTATTCTTTGGAACACTGAAAACATTATGATTAAGTACAATCTTAAAATAAATTAGGTAGCACTGTTGAAAAAAATACTAGAACAGGAGATGGAATTCAGGGAAAGCACTGGGTTAATAAAAATCAATCAATCAATCAATCAATTAATTAGTTAATTAATTAACTAACTAATTATTTTTAGTACTATTTGGTTTTTTGCATTCATACAATGTCACTATCAAGTACATTGTCAATGTAGCCCTTGAGTGATCTGTCATTTTTTTATACTGTCTTAATAATCACAGGCTTATATCTTGATATCAGTCTTGATTATTCAGTAACGAAATTGTGTGATTATTAATTAAGCAATCTTGAACAGGAACAGTTTGAAAGCAATTATTTGTTTAAGGGTCAGAGGCTAACGGCATGTCTTTTGAAAATCCCGTAACACCAGCATTACCACTAAGAGGATGTTGGGCTTAGGAAGTGAAAAATAGTGCCAATGGCACTGTGCCCGCTTGGCTTATGTTGGAATGTAGGTGTCCTATTATTGAGTGGATGGACTTTACAGGAAACCGTATGAATGGAGGAAGAAGTTGTGGAAGGGTTGTGGCCAAGTGTAGAGCTGTTGTAGGAATTGCTGTGGAAGTCTTGAAATGAAAGAAGATATCTTCTGTCTTTGCGTGTGACAAGAAAATTATGGGTGATAAACTGAAGAGATTTGAGCATCTTCAAGGGAAGAGGCAAGATGCTCTTGACCTACAAACCCCAATTCCAATGTGGCAAGTGGGACGTTGTGTAAAACGTGAATAAAAAAAATAGAATACAATGATTTGAAAATCATAAACCCACATTTTATTCACAATAGAGCATAGGCAACATATCAGTTGTAAGAAGTAGGACATTTTACCATTTCATGAAAAATATTCGCTCATTTTGAATTTGATGGCAGCAACGCGTCTCAAAAAAGTTGGGACAAGTGCAACAAAAGGCTGGAAAACTAAGTGGTACTAATAAAAAACAGCCGGAGAAGCATTTTGTGACTAATTAGGTTAATTGGCAACAGGTCAGTAACATGACCGGGTATAAAAATCGCATTTTAGAGAGGCCGAGTCTCTCAGAAGTAAAGATGGGCAGAGGTTCACAAATCTGTGAAAAACTGCATCTAAAAATTGTGGAACAATTTCAGGAAAATGTTCCTGAATGTAAAATTGCGAAGACTGAATGTCCCACCATCTACAGTACATAATAATCTACTGTTCACAAAATTCAGAAAATGTGGAGAAATCTCTGTGCGCAAAGGACAAGGCCAAAGGTCAACATTGGATGCTCATGATCTGCGGGCCCTCAGGCAGCGCTGCATTAAAAACAGACCTGATTCTGCTCTGGAATTCACTGCATCGGCTCAGGAACACTTCCAGAAATTATTGTCTGTGAACACAGTTTGCCATGCAATCTACAAATGCAAGTCTAAGCTGTATCATGCAAAGAAGAAGCCATTTGTGAACAAGATCCAGTAATGCCGCCGTCTTCTCTGGGCCTAAGTTCATTTAAAACAGACTGAGGCAGAATGTAAAACTGTTCCATGGTGAATCAAAATGATGAATCAAAATTTGAAATTCTTTTTGGAAACCACGTATGCCATGTCGTGCGGTATAAAGAGGACAGGGACCATCCAGATTGTTATCAGCGCACAGTTCAAAAGCCTTCATCGCTGATGATATCGGATAGCATTACTGCCCATGGCGTGGGCATCTGGAAAGGCACTATCAATACTGAAAAGTATATAGAGGTTTTACAACAACATATGCTCCCATCCAGACAACATCTCTTTCAGGGAAGGCCTTGCATATTTCAGCAAGACAATGCTAACACAACAGCATGGCTTCACAGTAGAAGAGTTTTGGTGCTGAAATGGCCTGCCAGCAGTCCAGTCCCATCTGATATAGCATTTATCATAATGAGATGCACCTAAGACTCAAATTTGAGCATTGTAGCTTAATGCATTAGCGACCAACGGCCATTTTGAGGTTTTTTTACATAAGGAATGACAATGTGCCCAAACTCAAAAGGCCCCAGGCCGAATTCAAACCCACAACCTTCTTGCTGTGAGGCGACAGTGCTAACCTCTACTCCACCATGTCGTGTTTTGTGGATAGAGATTTTTTTTTTAGAACAAAGGAAGCAAAAGCCTGTGAAAAACCCTGTGTTTGAAAATACACTTGTAGGTGGGTATTAGAAACACATGGGCCTTCTGGCTTTCCCTCAAACAAAATTTAAACGCCGAGGCGACCACGCTTTTGTAGCTGTAGCCCCTAGACTGTGGAACGGCCTGCCGCCATCCATCAGATCTGCTCTTTCTCTTGACTCCTTTAGGTCTCGCCTCAAAACATACTTCTATGCTTTAGTGTTTCAGCCCACTTGAATGGAAGCGATTGCCTGTTTTTTTTTTTTGTCAATATTCTGTCATTGTTTTTATAACATTGCATTGTACAGAACTTTGGTCAGCTGTAGCTGTTTTCAAACTTGCTTTAAAAATAAATTTGAGTTGAGTCGAGTTGCTTATGGGTCAACTTTATGAAGCCATCACTCGGGGCAGGTGTGTTTCCTCTTTTATGGTGGCAATGATTATCAATTAAGTGACTGATGGGAAAGCAGCGTTTTGCGCTTGCTCTTTTGTGGATAGTTTGTTTCCATCTAGTCCCATAATGATCTTGAAGCTTTGAAGATGTACTTGAGCTCTGGAGGGTAGCTTAAGTTGAGACCATATACAAGAGCAAGAAAAAAAATCAACTGAAAAAACATTTAACAAGGGGATTGATTTTTCACCGATGTGCATCACATCCCATTTTTATAACACGTCAATTTGCAGCATTATTGTAAGAATCAAATCACCCAATATTAAATTGTTCCACCAAGCCATGACAAGCACTGCAAAGCTTACGTCCTAACAGTGGCTGCCTGTTTTTATCATAAATTCAGTGTATGTTATTCCATCGCGTTACTAATGCGTAGTCGAAAGTCGTATCTTTGCTGTCCCTATTTCACAGGTTTTTTTTTTTTTTCAAGATTTACATCCATGCACTAACGACCTCTGCAACTCGGCGGGCCAGCGTTGTGATGGAGAGTTTGTGTTGCTTCCTGTCTCATGCTCACGCTTGTAACTCTGGTTCTGCATGTAGTTGTTTTATGAGCAGCAGAGATCCCTGGGGAGTCCCACTCAATCCCTCCTTCAGATCAGCTCGCTCAAATGTGCTGCTCTAGTTGCAGTTTCCTTCTGGAGAGACTTGGATTCAATTCAGACCCCCAGTGGGCAACTTACAATGCCAAATGCATCAGATAGAGTATTTCACAGATTTAAGGCAATTAGAGCACATAACAGTTTCCAGACAAAATGAAAAGAGGCTTAATCGATAGGTAAAACTTTTATTTACCTGTTTTATTCTTTTTTATTGTTATTCTGTGCCAACATCGATTTGCCTGACTTGTTTACAAATGCCATGCACTAGCCGAGTAGGTTAAGGCTTCATCTTTTCCAGATCTATTGGGAACCCAGAGGAAACTCCGTCCATTCCAAATGTGGTCATCCATTAAGTGAGGATGAAGGTAAATAAACACGTCATGTATTCTGTCCTCACGAGCATCTCTGGAGCCTCATTCAGTAGCCGCGCAATCCTTGAGGATGTATTGTTGTTGGAAATCACTGCTATCAGTCTCAGTATGCAGATTCGAGAGAATGTAAAAAAAAAAAAAAAATTAAGGACGCCATCTCAACTAACAGCAGAGTGGATTTCTCTCACCTGATACAACGTTGAACTAGATTTATGAGAAGTCCTTACATTAAAAGCATTTAGAAGCTTGAGCAGTCGTGCATACAGTGGTTCCTGGAAGAATGAAAGAACGTGAACCTATTTGGAATAGTATTTTTTTACATACTGCAGACATAAATCTGTATTACATTTTCCCAGAAAGGAAGATTTTATTTTACATCATGACAAGATTTAAGGAAACTACAAACAGTTTGAATAGATTTTATACTAAATGCTATGATTAACCATGCAATATTTGTGTGCATTATGTATGTGAACCCTTGACCTTTCACAGTATTTCAATGATAGTTGGGTGGTTGAGTCCCAACAACAACTCAGCCATAAGAGTCATGCAGCGTGACAACAGTGCTAAATATTCAAACAGATACAGTGTAGTGGCTCGATGAGAAGACAACCATTTTAGAGTTGACATTGGGAACCAAACAAAATGAAAATACTGGAAGGACGTGCAGTGAGGTGTTCATGTGAAGAACCCCTGAAATAGCTGTGAATTGAGGGAGCGCAATGATGAAAATGAACCAAAATGTGAGAGACTAGTAAACAATTTTGAAAGGTTTAGTAGTTGAACTCATAGGCACCATCAGGACTCAGGGTATTTCCTAAACTATCCAAACGTACTCAGACTATTTAGTGTTTTTCTTAAATCACATCGTGCGGGAAAAAAACACTATGGTATGCAACTCAGTTTGGCTATTTTGATGTCGCTGTACACATTTTAAGCAGCAGTGCAGTTTGTTTAAGACATGCAAATGCATACTACATGTATGTATGCATATATGAATTTTCTGCATACAAATGCCGCTGTTTTTCCGAGTGCCAACAAGGGCTGCTGTTGCTAGCCTTCATCAAATCTTAATCCGTTTAGGAGTTACTTTTCAGAGTCTGTCATGATAATTTCATATGGCGCATACAGTGCAGTCCGCAAGTATTCACAGTATACCATCTATATTCCAATAAATGTAAAAAGGGATGTTCCTTCATGCATACATTCCCTTACCTCACGCACTTGGTCAAAAGCCAGCCGCCTTGTTTTGAAATTGGCTATCATGGGTGTATCTCGAACTACCTCTTGCGAAAGGTCTTATGTATCATGTTCACCATCTTTTAATCATTGTTTCTTTTCTTCACTTCAGTAGAGGGTCACTCTTATCTTTTCTAGTTTTTTTTTTTCCGCTGCTTCATCAGATGGATAAGTAGGCCAGTAATTCATGTCAACTTTTTCTCAGCTTCCTCACACCATAAACAGGACTGCAACTGCCCTCAGATTTTATGGGTTACAGCATTCACTGCAACTTCTGGGCATCCAAGCTGCCTTAGCTTTGTTCAGTAGTCACCGAGTTTATACTTCGAGTTTGTCTTTCATCCGCCACATCTGGGCACTCAACCTGGCTCTTTCACTGAGCTTCTGCTTCCTCTACAAGCTGACAGTCAGAATGGTATGCCTTGTACTGGATGATTGTTTGAGTTTAGCCATCTAGAATGGCAGATTGAGTTAAGGGTTATGATTAAACAAAGTCCTGGTTTATTTGAAAGCAACATTGCTCAGAATGAAAGGAGAACTGGGGCATGAGGAGGACAATGGGCTATCCTGAGGATCTTGAGGAGGTGGACTCCGGAGAAGACAATGGGCACATCTCAAGTCTCTTAAATTGCATCCAGATTTCCACCTTTTCCTAAGTCTCTGCCACTGAGGATGCATGGAGAGACGCAAGGAATTCATATGAGAAAAAAACGACTTTTTTTTTCAGTAAAATGGGACGTCCGCTGAAGGGTTACGTGGAGTGACATCCATTTCTGATGAGGGCGCACAGCTGGATCTGACTGCCAGCAGCAGTCGTTATGGGGTTACAACATAGCTATCAGCTGAAAGTCTTCCAGGAAGGCTACTCTAGTGTATCCTCACCCATAACTCCTCGGAGTACCCTCCTCGCTCCTTGCAGCAAAAATAAGAGCTTTGGAATAGTCTGCAGGATGATGAAGGATCTGAAACAACGTCTGGTTCAAGTAAGAATCAATGAATGAGGAAATCATAAATGAGAGAATTGAGATGCACCCAATATGTCTGTATCAAATGAGCTACAAGGTTGAAGAAATGAGGAGTTATCTAGAGAGCATGAGATGGCAGCAGTTGAGTAGCACAGGGGCGGGCAGCAACCAGGCAGGACAGGCTGACCTTGATGGTACTTTAATGGAAGTGCCTACTCCTAAATAACTAGGATGAGAGCGGGAAAATTACTCTATAGGGTTCAATAAATAAACCAAAAACAGTGTCACTCTTGCATTGGGGCAAACACTCAAAATGGTCATGGCTGTGGTTCAAATAATCCCGTGCCTGAACCAGAGGTGCAGAAGAATACACAGAAGATGCAGTAACATTGAGAGAGAAATAAAAATGGTTATAATTTAACGATGACGTGTGTTCTTTCATTTGGAGAGCTCCCTTATTTGACACTGATTGGCACAAACCTTGTACAGTGTGAACTCCATCAATTTAGTAACCAATAATGCTGAAAATGAATTCACTTTCCAACAAAACTCTTTGACAAGTTCATTTTATAAGCCTGTTCAAAGAAGGCTCCAGGATTGGTTTCAAAAAGTGAGAGCGTGTGCAGCCAAATTTCCTGGAGTACCAGGAGTACAATGAACACACTCTTTGATTCTATGATCTGATGTTATTTTGGAAGCCTGCCCCTGATTTGCTTATTAAAGCAAAAGCCCTGAAGGGTAGGTGGGGGAAAAATACACCGATCAATTGTTCAGCCAAAGTGAAGTGTTTAAAGTGTATTTTCAGATTTTGACACATACTGAAAAATGGGATTCAACTTGGCTGTTGGTGATTCAGATATTTTTGCTTGTTATCTTTAAAAGAGGTGCTGACTGGCCATGTTTTATTAGATGCTTTAGCAATTATGATTTGAAAAGCTTGGATTTTGCTATGCTCTTGTGAAGTTTGAGATCGGTGAATATTTTTCAGCATATTTTCCTTGTAAGATTTTTTATGGCTTAAACACGTAAGTTCTTCCAATTTAATGACCAATCAAGTGTGAAAATATACAGTATGTCACTCTGAGCGGCACATGAAGGTGGGGGATGGGAAAGTTTAGAACCCAAATGCACTGTACAGACAGGTAAATGAGAAATGTCTTTATAAAAATCAGGAAGCAGAATTAAAATCCACAGACAGGTAAAGGTCAACAGCACATTGTAGAAACAGTGGGCAGAATATGATCAGGAACAGGCAAAAGTGAAAACATGTTGAAATCAAAACTTGGAGAGCCAACGGAAGCAAAATCGCAAAGAACTGACCACAACTAAAAATCTGGGGCCATATTCATGTCGGGAGTTTTACCTATAGGGCTAGGAAAGCTTATCTTCCCGATAGCTAACGGACAACAAGTCTGTGACGCCAAGCAGTTTTCATGAACGTCAGTTAGGCGGGCCACCAGCTGATGGCCTGTCTAACTTTGGAATATGACGTGTTGATGAGGGGCGCATGCGCAGTGACACGGATATCTACCTTTTTCGTTTTCGAAGCGGAGATTTCGTGTTGTTCATTTTTGTGTTGACGAGTGATTTGTTTGTCTCATGCCTTTCAAGCAAAAATGAAAAGCACCAGAAAATGAGGAAAGCAGAGTTAGGGATCCCAACTGGCAGCATGGAGAGATGATTTTACTTCTCGAGGAAATTCGCGTTGCAAAGCGTTTGCTAATGCCGGCTCATTGCTCGGATATAACGAACAAGAAGGACTGCCCTTAAATGCTGTCTATTAGCCCGAATTCGGCTCTCTAAGTTCTTGGCCTATAGGCTCGGCCGATAAGGCCAAAGGACCATTCATGAATTGCACCTATCGGGCTGTCATGATCTATCGTCCCGATAGGCAGAAAACGTCCCGACACGAATACGGCCCCTGCCAAGGAACATAAGGGAATGTAGACGCTGAAGCTGATTACAAACAAGGAGCGCCTGGGAAAGGCACAGACTGGTAAATTTGTCGTAAGACCCAGAAGCAGAACATGGCAGGAGGAAGGGGCAAAACAAGAAGGACAGACAGGGGTACATTTGCCTCAGAGACAGAGCTGGAGAACAGCTAAAATAGCCCTCCTTCCTGAGGGGGGGGGGGGGCACAGACTGACCTGCAGGGGAATGCCTATGACCTAGGTGTCCAATCTTATCCTTGAAGGGCCAGTGTGGGTGCAGGTCTTCATTACAGCCCAGTGCCACAGCAGCTGATTCAACTAATTAAGTGATCAGAGGGTTCAATCAAGACCTTGATAATTAGCAGCAGGTGTATTTGTGTTGGGCTGCCGCAAAATCAGCAACCACACATGCCCTTTATGGATAAGATTGGCCACTCCTGCTTTATGAGAATGTAGCCATGTCTTGAGTTGTCTGCCAGAACTGGCTCTGCCAGCCACGGCCAATTTATATGTTTTTTCAATGGGCACATAAGGTATCACAATTTAAAATGACGGCATTACTCACAATAAACAGTTTTGTAAACAGAAGAGCAGAAAAAATTATCATGATAAAATAAATTAAAAGCACTTAAGTCACCATTCTTTATTATATTAATCTACAATTTCAATACTTTTCTATATATTGTACTAGTCTGTATGCTCTTATTGAAGCAATGTAGGGATCATGCACCGCCCACTGACACACTGATACCGATGGGCAATTTATGGTGCTTTTCCACTGACGGTATGGTTCTACTTCACTTGACTTTTTATGCATGTCCATTGAGGATAGTACCTGGTACCTGGTACTTTTTTTAAGATCACCTTGGCTGAGGTTCCAAGCGAACTGAGCTGATACTGAAACGTGAGGTCAATGCGCTGTACACCACTGATTGGTCAGACGGAATCATGATCCGCATGACACAGGACAAGTCGACGCAATACATAACATAATCAAGATTGCAGTCAAATAGGATGATTTTCATAGCAACGCAGTAAAAACTAAATTTCAAAATGTGATTCAGGTACTGTCGGAAAATACATATCCAAACTAACAAGCTAGCTAGCTTTCTTGTAAGTTGTAAGCTAATTGAACATAAAATAAATGTTTCGGGGTCACATAATAAGATAGCAACTTTCAGGAAAGATGATTATTATCATTAGCTAACAAATAAAGGCATTAGGCAGCACTTACTCGTCAAACACATAGCAACATGCCCACAATTAGCAACCCAATGCAAGCGATTTAGGCACCAGCCAGAAACGCAGAATATAACCGCTTACGGCGCTAAAACATTTAGGCCAAAATTGATAAGTGGTCAGATAAATAATCAACTAATTTTGTCACGGAAAATCAAGAATACCAACCCTTCGACACCCCCCATTGTTCATGTGTTTGTATCGATTGAGGTTATGTTGTGTTTTCTGCCAAGTTAAAGATGATGTCATGGCACTTTCCATAGTCAATCCTGCCTACAATTGACGGGGTACTATGCTGTGTGGAAAGAGTACCTGGTACTAAAAGTGAGTAGATTCAAGTAGAGCCATTTCCATTCAGTGGAAAAGCACCATAGGAGACTCCAGTTAGCCCGATGTAAAAGTAAAAGTATACTCCAAGGCCGAGTACACCTAGGGTTAAAGTGGGCTTGCCTGTTTTATACCCCAGGTTAGCCCAGTTTATACCCCCCCACCCCTGGGTTTAGTCTGGCAGGCGGTTAATCAGGGCTGCTACATCGGCATGCATGTCTTTTGATTGTCGCAGGAAACCAGAGTACTCAGAGGAAACCCATGCGAACATGGGAAGGGCAGGCAAACTCCTCATGGAAGGGTCTCTTGCTGGAAACAAACCTATGACCTTGCTGTGAGGTAATAGTGCCACCCACAAGAGTGGCTTAAAGCGGCAAAGAGTCTGCCTAATACATCCTTAGAGCTGTGTTGTGAGATTCCTTGCTAAGTCTCTGTTGAGGTGAAAGCTCTGGTAAGATGGAAGCAATCTCTTTATTGCTGTGTTGACAGATATACAGTGTACCAGTTGTCGGATTCTATATGGCTGTATGAGTAAAGTATGTACTTCAATATCTGAGAGTGCACTTTTGCATTCTCAAGATTAAGCTGTCCTTTAGGCATTGTTTTGTCACCTATTATACTCTTCTCTCTTTTTTTATTGCGTAGCTGGAAGGTTTGAAAATCGCATGTCAGGAAATTGTTTTGAAAGAGATGCTTTGAGTAACTAGCAATCTCGCAAGGCCATAATTAGAGTCTTATTGGAAGTGGGTCCAGGCCATTTTCCCTGTACAGATGGCATTTTCAGACTGTGAAATAGAATAAAATATAGCTCACATCTCCCTGGAGCTCAGTGAAAAGTTCTTTCCTTTGTTGTTTTTTTCTCTGCATATTTTGTACTTTGAACATGGGCATATATAATTAGGATTTATGAGAGAACACAGGGTGGATTGAGAACATTTGTACTTTCTTTGTAGCTGAACAATGGGTCCAAACACCCAAAACACAACATGCCGAAAATACTCTTATTAGGTCAAAAGGTACAATCAAGAACATCTGTGAAAAGATGCTTATCTCTTGTTTTGTAAATGATTGTCTTTCTTCATTAGTTCCATGTGTGATTGGATTGTAAAGGATAAGTCTGGAAATGTTTTTAGCACTGCCACTTTGAAGCCATTCTAAGCCCTTAGTAAGCCCTGTTCCGCTTGCTGCTACAGCAAGCCGCTAATTTTTTGTCAGACCAGGGCTTACAAACTAAGCTAGCCAATCATGCATTCTCTTTTGGGCATTATGGCACCTTGGTAATCATATCACTGAAAGCACAAAGCACAAACTTCAACATTGATTCTGAAATTTGATTGAAGACCACTTGGCTCCTTTTAATGTGTGCAAGGTCTCAACATCTTACTACTGATACACAGGAGAACGCTACTTTTCCTCAATTCCCGTACATACTGTTGGTTCTGTCTGTTTTTACTCTTCTGAGTGCATTCATTTTGATGGGAAGTCAGAATCATAGGATCCACTATGCATCACCCTCAAACTCAGTTTTTATAGGGGTAATTGAAATGGTTATTCCCATAAATGCTCAAGTCCATATTGATTAAAAATCAGATAACACTTCAAATCCATTCTTTCATTGATGAGGAATAACCCCCATAAGATAATTTTGGCCAAGAAGCACTCAAGTACAATATAAAATGAGCAGTGAATTGGAAATTGCCCAAGAAGCTACTTCAGCAGTGACCAAGTCCAGTCTAAAACTTTTACAAGTACACAAGTCCAGTCAGCCAATCAAAGCATCACTTAGAAAATTGGTTGGGCAATAGCAGTCACTGTAGCTTTCTTACCTAACTAAAATGGCTAACTCTACAGGCCAGGATGTGTGTGTGTGTGTGTGTGTGTGTGTGTGTGTGTGTGTCCCAAAAAAAAAAAAGACCCAGGCAGTCAGAAACGTGGGCTAAAAAAAGTGAAAAAGTAGTCTGGCAAATAATTATCTTTTTTAACTGCTTATTCTTCAGCTGAACTTTCTAATTACCGCGCCACATCCCTATCGATGACGAATGAAGTCTTTAAACCTGTTTGGATGGTGGTACTGCCCATTCATAATTCATGGAGATTGGTTTTTATTGTGACCTTTGTTCTGCTGCATTTACATTCCATTTCACTGAATATATCTTCCATTCATTTAGTTCAAGAAGCTTTTTGACACCCATGACTATAGTATACTGGTATGTATAGTGTATGTATAGTATACTGGAAAGCAGTGTATTTTGTTTTCAAAAAGATGCTCTGTTTTAGTACTCTGAAATAATAAAATTTAATGCTTTGAATTTTTTTAATCGAGTTCAATTTTCATCATTTTGAGGCATTTGCTTCCAAAAGTACTGAAGTCCGCAGACTGGTGTTTGAAATATCCGGGCGGAGAATCAAGATAGAGGCTAGAAAGTAAGCTTGAGCCGATTTCCGGTTTAACCAGTTCAATCCGGTTTACTTGATTGAACTGGTTCATTTTATATGGACTGTCGGAACCGGTCCGTCATTATAAAAAAAAAAAAAAATTTTTTTTTTTGTCAAAAGTGTCCAAAATGTTAAAATATAGCTCACAAAAACTTGCTGCTGACGGCGTCACGTGTATTTGCCGATGGCATTAAATCCATCTGCATTATATTTATTACGTTTGTCTTGTGTATAAACTGAATGTGTCTTAGCCAAGCGCAACAGCAAATAGCAGGAGATCAGGTTTCAAGTGAATGTGGGGTCGGGGGGTGGGGCCGGGGGCGAAAGTTTTTTTCCTACGAACTTTTTGTCCTCATTTGCATACGCGCATGCCCACTCCAGTGAGTTCTTGAATAATATCAAAACATTGCCACGTGAGTCGCCCACTCGCAACTGCGTGCTTTTATGCTTTTGAAGCGCACCTCCGAACGAATTCTAAACCCACCAAACTATACACTGAAAAACATTTACCAAACCGTTGGCTCTTTGTCAGTTTATTTATTTTAGCTTATCATATTAATCTTCACCAGTTAACCCTGAGTTAGCCCAAGATCATCAGTAAATGCACTCGCCAATTTCTAGTGTTTCTTCCGTGTAGTAAATAATGCTAACGTTAGTTACGATTGAGTCACTTTTTCTCCCAATCGGTATGTGTGAATGTATTTAGCTGGCGAGCCTACACGTTTAAGCTCGTGGGCTTCAAGTGTAACATTATATTCAGTCAAAATCAAAATGGTTAGATAGAGCTGTTCAGAACTTAAACTTCAACTTCATATGGCTTAATGGTTCAGAATACCTGGAGTCACAAAATGATGACATACCCGCGAGGAGAATTAATAATATTAAACGCTCCAGGTTCATTTATAGCTGGCTAGCTATATCCGAAAAATTATCTACAGCATTCACGGACACATGAAATGCAATGTAAATTCGGTGGCTCCTCGGAATTCAGTACTTTCTACTGGTCATCGGCAATGTCACTAGTTAGGTCTCTGGCAGCGTCTTTACAGTGAGTGAGCGATGTCCGAGATCTGCGTTTTTTACTTCTGCATATTCCTTTGGGCGTTTTGTGAACGGGGCTAGAAAAAGATTATCTAGCTGCCAGACATTGAACTAGTGACGTTGCCGATGACCAGTAGAAAGTACTGAATACCAAGGAGCCACTGAATTTCACCGAAAACAGTTCTGAACAGCTCCATCTAATTATTTTGATTTTGACTGAATATAACGTTACACTTGAAGCACACATAGGAAAAATAAAATGGAAAAAAGACGCAAGTGCGACCCCAAGTGGTCAAAACCGGTATTACGGTTTGATTCGGTTTTTAATTCAATATCGAACCGGTTTAATTTTTTTCATATCGGCACATGCTTACTAGAAAGTCTCCTAATATGTTTTAAGACATCTTTACTGATATTTCATTACGTTTAAATCAGCTTAACACGTTACATGATCCCCAAAAGTTGTCAAATTCTTAAAATCTCGATTCTCTAGAAAGATGAAAACGGACTCGCGCACCTCTGCAAATCAACCCTTCAAATCATTTCTGTTACTGTGGTTGTCACTAGCTTTATCTTACTGCCTTGTTAACACTTTTTTCCAACTCTGGTCCGAGCGCAGGCCACCAGACATAATTACATTTTTATATGGTCAAATATTGTGCTATGTCGGAGAACTATATAGTACCAGTCAAATGTTTGGACACACTTTGCTAATGTTAAAGCACTCAGTTTTTTGAGAAATTTAAATGGCTTAACTTCTCTATATAATCTCAAATGGAATTTCGTGAGAGGGAAACAGTCAGAAATATAAAGAGAATAATTTACTTATTTGAATAGAGGTCAAAGTTTTGGAATTCTCAAAGAAGCCATATTTTGCGAAGTTAACAGACAGACAACCTCTTTCCATTTTCCAACCGGCAAATTAAAGTCGAGCTGTTTTGGGACTTATTGGGCAAAAAGGTCGATGAAAATCAAACCGCAAGTGCAGCACATCTAAGGGAACTTAGACAGGGCTGCGCAGCAGCAAACTCATTATAGCCATTAGACTGTCCTTATTTAAAAAAAAAAAATGTGAGTATGCTCAGCGGATATGAAAACAAGTGCTGGTTAGTTTGACGGGTTTAATAAACACTGAGTGCTTAATTCTTTATGTAACATGTATTGTAAGAAAAATGTGGGTATGTCCAAACTTTTGACTGGTACTGTATGCCATTTGAAAGTGTAAGGACTTTAACTGCCCAAGCCATTTTTTGATGCAAATATTACGGTGAAAACAGCATTTAAAATTTTGTCAAAACGACCCTCAAACTGACTGTGCAGTACCATGGGTTTGATTGTACAGCATCATTCAAATTTGTCCAGATATATGGAAATCAACATTCTTACCTTGGCAGCAGTCCACCAATCAAGGTGCATCACAGTTTTTAATCCACAAAACAAGTAAGTCTGGGCAAACATCACTAAAATGACTTTGACGTAGATCTATTAGTACTTTGTGTGATATAGTCCCGTAGATTGTACAGTAGCCCTTTAGGAACAAAATAAGTGCTCCCATTGGCAATTATATGCTGATCTAATGGAACAGTAAGTGTTTTAGCTTATCAGCCCTCACTTTATTTTAACATAAAAATGCATTTCCTAAGACTGATGCATATGATAGCCAAGGGGTTCATTTCTATGAAGATGAACTGTTTTAATAGTTTCTGGTGGGGGGGATGTTGGTAAAGCATATGAGTTTTGGAAGCAACTTAATTACGCATCTATGATTACGTACTAGTGCTGGGAATCAGTAGAGTACAACAAAGTCAAAGTTAAGCTACGGATGACAGGGAGTTTTTTCTTCTTCTCGCCACTGATGAGGAGTTTTCTCTCTTCTGAGAGTTTTTGCCTCATCTGCTATTTTTGGGATTCGGTCGGGCACTGCCCTTTTTTGCTTTGTAAAGTGTCTACATGACAGCCCTTCTGTGAAAAGCACCAAACAAATAAAATTGAATTGAAAAAAAAAAAAAAAAAGGCAATAAGGAAGTTGTAAAACCACTCTAAAATCAAATGTGAAAATGATTAGGAACACAGGGAAATTTGGAGTCTTCGAAATTGTTGTTGAAACACTTGCCGACTTTACCAAAAAAGCATCCATTAAATATTCATTTTTTTGTTTCAGTAGCCTAATACTTGATTCTGCCATTAATTAGGCTTCTGGCTGCGGCCTTATGATTTTTCAAGGTTGATAAGGCTTGGTCACTGCACCACAGGCACAGAGTAAAATTGCTGGACAAAAATTTACATTTCCAGTGTTGTTGCTCAATTTCAGTAAGACTCTTTGTTATGAAATGTGCAAGAAGGAACCAGAAGCGCATCCACAGTTAATGCCATAAGGACATTAATTAAGCCAGAACACAAGGTATGAAGCGCTGAAGAGGGCAGGGGGTTGGGGGCAGTCCGAGTCAGGCGATTGGCAACAGAGTAAAGGGGGCGATTCCAAGCCATGGTCAGTGACTGTCCAAGATTCAGAGGCTGAGTGGTCAAACTGATTGCTGTTCCTGCAGAACTGTGCATCCACTAAATCACCAGGGCTGTGCCAGTGGCGGACTCGGCAAGTGCGCAGGGACAGGGTGTCCCTATTAAATAGCTCAAATATTCAGATCACGTCACTGACTCGGAAGTGAGCTCTATGCTTAGATGAAGGCTCAATGCATTGTAGCATCAAACTGGCAGGACAATTCCGCAACAACTGACAGAGCAAAAGCAACTTATATGACAGAAATTAGACAAGAGGGCAAGGTACACGGGAGCACGAAAGGGGAAAGGATTGAAACGAGACAATAAATCAACTGATGGAGACGATACCGCAGAACCAACACAGGACTGCTGGAACAAGGGGAACTAATTTAGGATACAATTAGGGTGTTACAATTTCCAGTAATTCTGACCATTTGGGAGCAATCTACTGAGTGTTACCTTTCAGAAGAGACTATGATTATGCCGGTGGTCAAACTGGTTCAAAAACAGTAGGCTATTTAGATTGGGTGGAAATTCTCTCAAAAGGGGGGGGGGCCTTTAGGGGTTAATCATAGCTAATATTCTGATTAAATTAAAGGTCAAGATATTTTTAATGTGTTGACTGCTTTCTACCATTCCAGTATATTAGTACAGTGCAATTTTAAATGGTTGAAACTTGGGAAGTTTTTTTTAGCATACCAAATAAATTTAAACATACAATCAACAAAATAATGATTGTCACCTTTCATGAAAATTAGGGTAAAAAGTTAAGGCAAAAAAATAACATGTAATGAATCATAATTTGGGCACACGGAGAAGCCATATTCTTTTGCATTACAATAATACAAAATTATAATTTTCTTACTAAAATCAATATTTTAATAAGGTTGGTGAGCAATTTCAAGATATCTACCATATAAAACATGTTAAAATCCTTGAGGTGCCCAGGTTTGCACTTAGCGGCTGCCCTTTTCAATTCGAAGCGCAAGTTTTCAAAAAGGCTCAAAGGTCAAAAAGGTCCAGAAACAGACGGCAATTCCACAAAGTCGACTTTTTGCTACTGAAACCATCTCTGGTGATTTCAGTGTATGTTTGGGGTCATCGTCTTGCTGAAAGGTCCATCTATGGCCAAATCTCCACCTCGTGACAAAGGCAACCACGTACCATATACTGCTGCATTGTGGAATTAACCCTTTAAGTGCTAAATTATTTTTTATAAAATACCAACTCAACGCTTAAAATATTTCCCACATGGGACACCTCAGCGCTGAATTGATCAGATCAGAATTTCTCGCTCCTCAAAGCCAAGAAAGTCAGCTTCATACCACTTTCAGCAAACAACATATCTAGACATTCAGCATTTTCGTCATTAAACTCACTGCCATCACTTGACAAGTTCTTGACCGTCTGTATTTTGAAACAACGCATGGTCAAAATCCACGACACTAGAATATTGTAATGATTCATTCACAGGATGACGATGCAGTTCAAAGAAATTGTTTCAATGCACACTCTGGGGCCCCTAGCAACCAATCCCCAACGTGGCTGCGTAAATACCCCAATTGTCTTTAGCCGCGACTAGCAGTTGTGGCTGGAAACTTCCTCGCGGCAATATCTGCAATCAGCAGCTGTTATAATGATTGATATTGCGGCTATAGCTGCGATTAGCGCTTAAAGCGCTCATAACAAAATTGAGGTTAGCATACAATGAGTCAAAGGCAGGGAGGTTCTCTTGAATTTTTGTCAGGCCATTGTAGAGATCACATACGCGCACGCGCACACAAACACACCATACACTCATACCAACAGGCAATTCAGAGTCTCCCATTGTGTGACATGCATGTCTTCGGACTGTGCAAGGAAACTGGAGTGCCTGGAAGATACCTTAATGGATTTAATGGATACCTAAATGCAAACTCCATGTGGAAATGCCCTTGGCAGGATTCAAACAAATGACCTTTTTTTTTTTTTGTTTCCTGTGAGGCAACAGCACTACCCATTACTCCACCCCAAGCCCAGTAATTGGAAATATGTATGTACTATAGGCAATAATTACTAAATACAGTGCTGCTGGCCATAGGAGCAAAGTACCATTGGATCTACTGAGCTTAGCAATCAGCGCTCACTGTTTCTGTTTCACATCAAACCTCAATATTGCTTTAATCAACAAAAACATTTAAGTGATTACTTTTTAACAAAACGTTGCTCCATTACTGTAATTACCATAACTCATAATTAGACAATTGAAGGGGAAGAGCTTATGTGTATCATTTTATGTTGATTCAATTGCGATATTTATTGCCTGTTTCAAATGTCTGCGGCAATAATTAACAAACATAATGATGGGAAAAACAAGCCTGTGAAATGAATACTGATAATTCACATGGTAGGCTGTTAAAGGGAACCAAAAGTGCTGGCTTCCCATAGCCATACAGAGCCACATTTCTTCAAGAGCTCCTTGTGCATTCTACAAGCGGGTGGGAAATACAACAGATTGTGTTTTTTGCAGACCATTGATGAATTTTCAACAGTGAAGGCTGTTAATCGATCTGGTGCCAGGAAAAAAAAAAAATGGCTGGTTGACAAGTAGTGGCCAGTATGTCCGAGACCCACGTTCTTTTGCACTGGCTTCTACCCTTAATTACAGAGCAGGGAAAGAATATCTTCAGTCGGCTTCACAGTAATGGCTGTAATACATCACCATTACAGTGAGGCCACAAGACTGAACAGTGTTGGATAAAGACTTCTGTCTTGTCTGTTTATCCAGCCTTTGATGCGCCAGATTGAGGGCTTATAGCAAGGTTGTCTCAGAATCTATTTTGGATTCTTTTGTTTTGTTTTCGTTGGCCCGGAGTCACCTGAGATTCTCCACTTGTTTACTTGTCTGCAATGCCATGTGGAGGAAACATTGTAAGACTTTCTTGGCAAAAGTGGACATCACCTTTAAAAAAAAAAAAAAAAAAAAAAACTGAAAGAAGTAGAATGCATATAGTTACAGAACAATTAAAGTTCCAAATATATGGCCAGGAATTTCACATAAGATAGCATGTTCCTCTGTCCTGTATCCAATCCACAGGGGGAAAAAACTCATTAAAGGGGCAGTGACAAAAACAAATGCCCTCAGTATGAGGCAATGAAAATGAAAGAATACAAATTTATATAAAACTGCAATAACAGACTTACATAAAACATACAGAAATGAATTGTGAAACATAATATTCAGAATTTACCAGTGCAACACATTAGAGAAATCTTAATATGTTTTTGCTCTGCCAAAATCAGTCTTGAAAATTGACGGTTAGTCCTAATTGTCTTTAAAATTGAATGCACCAACTGAAATATGTTATTACTCTATTGTAATTACAGTTTCAACCAATTTCAGAATGAGAACACGCATACCACATAAAACTAGAATGAAAGCTTTTAAGAATTCAGCTGGTAGTGACTAAAATGCGTCAGGACATTGAGCTCATCTGTGAAGATCGGAAGTGCAAGCCCCTACTAAACACGTCTTGCAATAAATGACACCATAATTTCTCCTCTTTCTTCGTTTCAAAAACAGTTTAATGACAATGGTCTGAAATAATACTTTATTGTTTCAGCGAAGTATCATCTTAGGAGAAATAATGATTGTGACACAGTCTAGAAAGCTTCTATGAAGTAGAAGTACCTCCCATATAAAACAATAGAATATTATGGCTTTGATAAATTCCAGCCTGGAATTCAGTTTCTTCATCACGTATATGGAATACAAAAGTTCTGTTCCAATGAGATACTAGACATTGAAAAGAATGAAAAATACTTAGTGGAGCCACCAGGTTCCGCCAGACCATCCAAGATTTTAGTTATACCTTTAATTACGAGGAAAAGTTGCTGTGGATATGCAGTGCAGTTTCCCATTACACCTTTCAGCGTATGAAAATTTAAAAAATGTATAAGTTACCACTCAGCTTTTCTGAGCCACCCAAATGACTGTACCTTGCTGATTTATAAATGGCAGATTTCTTCTGGTTTGATATTTGTGAACCGTGGAGTACGTGGACAGCTTTTTGCCCTCATCACTCGCCAGCCACATTTCAAAGAAATCAAGGACTGCTGTGCAGACAGAAATGGCAGCTGCATTGGAAATAAGCAAGTGAGGCAGACATCAAGGCTTTTGAAATCGATTAATGGACTGATGCAGGCTGAAGCAAAAGCGATTTGCTCTTGGATGGAGGGTTATTACTTAAATATCGCCAGGTAGGGCCGCAGGATCTGGTGTGACAACATATACAAATTTCCGCTTGAACATTTTCTTAATTTTGACTCTTTCCTTTTGCGCACCACTACAATGAATTTTGGACTCAAGAAATTATGCAGCCTCTTGGTGCTTTGCCATTTTCGATAAAGTATGCAGGTTCCCTTTCTAGACTCTGTGAGGCTTTATTCTCTGGACAGCTGAATGCCTGGGTGAGATTTTGGGTATATAAACCTCACACTTTCCTCACACACATGCAATTATAACCGAAATGTTACAGGAATTTATTCATTTATTACAGTTCCATACCATACACTGTAAAACTGTGAAACATGTGACATGTTTATAATCTAAACACCAGTGTTTTAAAGCTAAATGCCTGGTGATCATTTTTCTAAATAGGTGTTCTCATTCAAAACACTGATGTTTATTGGACGTTGCGATCCAGGTTTTTCAGATTTGTTGACTACACTTTAAAAGTGAAGCCAAACACTGTGACATGTTTAAAAAGTGTTACAAAAAAGTGTTTAGCATATTTTCAGAACTTAAACATTTGGTTTTACCGTGTATGCTGAAATTCTGTGAATGTACGAGCTTCCAGTAAATAATGTCTCCATTTAAGAACTTAATTTAATCTAGAAAGAGAGATATAAACTGTGTGAAAGCGGGAAAAAACAAACTAACAATAAATGATCCCCATTATGGAACTAGGAAGTCTAAATTTGTAATATAAAATGTTGTTTATTCCATGCACAGTCCTGGATAAAAGCTCTTGCCATCTGGGCAGGCTTTCAGCGAGAGAGAGCAGAAATGTCATCCCTGCTGCTGCCACCAGAAGCACTCCAGCAGTCTTTATTCTGTCTCCATTTCTCCAAGCCGGGAGCCACAGAGTTTATGCACGTCAAGGCCGTGTTATTTTTGACACCGTGTAGCAGGTTTTACAGTATGTTCAACTTTTGTTAGATTTTGGCTGAAGGAAGAATAACTCGGTCTATCTCCTTTGCCTTCAAGAATGAGTCAAAAATATTTTGACAATGATTTTTATAAGGAATAATAATCTACAAATCGCTATTTTTACGGATGAATATTGATATTGGAGTCTCGGAGCACTGTATGTGGGGTTTGGGAAATAAGAACTATAATGGTGCTAAAAACATAGTGCCAAGTACTCGTGAGTAAATGTATATCTAGTTAATCTCAATGACTGTTAAGTTTTTGAGTGCTTGAGTGGAGAGAATTTGATTCATTTCAAGATTTGTCAATGTACTTAAAGAAGTGAAACATTTCCACGCGACGAAGTGAATTCAAATTAATGTGATAAATTATACTTGCTAAAAATCTCAGATTTTTTTTCAGAGGTTGCTTAAAACAGTTGTGAAGAACTGTTTCACTGTTTGCAGTAGGCAAGAATATTGTCATTGTCACTTGTCTAGCATGCAGAAACATGAAATGAAATACTGCTTGTGAATAATTTCTGTTTAAAAGGTAAAAAAAAAAACGGATTTAGCATCATATTATGACTAACACAATTATTATGGTAGATTTTTTTTTCTTTTTTTGGTGTGAATTGTAATATCCAGAATCTTTTGTCTTTGAGTTTGCCAGATGAATGGAGTCAATGGACTCTGCCTTACTTTAAGGGTTGTGTCCTGGATAATACAATTAGTAATACAAACACTGGGCTTTAGCTACAGTAACAATGTATTACTAAAATAGAAAAGAAAAAGGAAAAAAAAAAATGATGTTCCTGATAATAAAATTAAAGTGCTGACATAAACAATGGACCGGCGAGTTTCAAGGCTGGAGGCGTGGCCTTACACTAACGTTCTTTCTCCTCATCATCTCAACCAATCATTATGTTTCAAGTCTTACATTGAGCTTAGTTTTTGAGACCAAACCCACTGTGCAACTAAACATACTGCCTGCTTTTTTGAGATACAGACACTGAGCCTGTCCTCCAACAAAATACACCCGGAAAGGGAGTTTGTCAAGTAGCTTACTATGACCTAAAGTTACATTTGGGAGTTAAGCAACTTCTAGCGGTCATTTAAATCACTACAAACTGGTTTCCACTGGCAGCATTGCTGTCAGTAAATCCCTAGCCTGATCCTAATCCTAATCCTAATACTAACCCCAACCCTAATCCTTACCCAAACCATTATTTTAAGTGTAAATATGACTGAAACTGTATCTGGAACTGAAACTGTAACTCTAACAGTACCTTCCTGCTGCCAGTAGGGGCGCAATTTTAGGAAACGCTCCTATTGGTCATAAATCAGAGTAAATGAGAATAATCAACCTATTTGAATGTATGGTTGGAGGACAGGTTGCAGAGACTACGTGGAAACAACTCACTGGGAAACATCACTGATCACTTGCCAAACAGCTGCCTGTTTTTTCACCGGGATTCTGTCTGATGGCAGCGACCCTCTGTGCTAAAGCCTCTCTGTAGCCCATGTTTGTCCGTCTGTCTTGCAGGTAAAGCCTCTGACAATCACTGGTCTTTACTTCCTGAAAGCGGGTCCTTGCTGAATGCTAATTCCTTCTGTCTGAAAAGCATTTCAATGGATCTGCGATCTGCCCTGCTTCTGCTGTCAGGCACATTATCCAGCGAATTTTTTTTTCAAGGCGACAGTGATTTGGGAGTGGGGGTCAGATTTCAGAACTGCCTGGTCGGAGTATTCAAAGCGCTGTTGGGCTGTCAAGCTGTTAGGATTTTGTACTGTTGGGATATTATATGTGTGCACTGCTGGGTGGTTAGAAGTATATACTGTGAGGCTGTCAGGAGTAGATACTGTTTGGTTGGTAGGAGTGTGTATTGTTGGGTTGTGTGTAAAGTTTGCTCTTAACATATTAGGAGTTTACTGTTGGGCTGTTAGGAGTGTGTACCTTGAGGCTGCTAGGAGTACATACAGGAGTGTGTTCTCTTTGGTTACAAGGAATATGTATTGGGTTATTATATGCATGTATTCCTGGATAGGTGGGAGTGTGTACTGTTGTGTTGTCAGGAGTGTGTACGGTTGGATTTTTGTGAGTGTTAATTGATTGGTTGTTAGAATTGTTTACTGTTAGGTTGTCAGGATTGTGCACTATTTGGATGTTTGTTGTGTGTACTGTAGCATTTTTGTGAATGTGAACCCTGTGGTTGTCAGGAGAGTGTGCCGTTGGGTTGTTAGGACTTTGTACTCTAGGATTGTTAGAAAAGTGTACTGTTGCATGATTCACAAAGTGCACTGTTTGCTTGCTAGGAGTGTGTTCAGTTGGGTTTTTTGCAGTGTGTACTATTGGGTTAATTGGAGGGTATATTTTTGGGCTGTTAGGTGTGTGTACTTTTGGGCCATTAGGAGCATGTACTGTTGAGTTGTTAGGAGTGTGCACTATTGGGTTGCTGGAAATATGTAATGTTGGTTTATTATGAGTATGTTCTCTTGGGCTGTTTGAAGTGTGCACTGTTTGGCTATTAAGAGTGTGTACTATTTGGTTGTTGGGAGTTTGCACTTGTGGGTTGTCAGGAATGTATACTATTGGGTTGTTAGAACTGTTTATTGTTGGGTTTTTGGGAGTGTGTAATGGTGGGTCGTTGTTAGTGTGTACTGTTAGGTTGTTAGGCTTCTATACTATTGGGCTCTTAGGAGAGGGCAGTATTGAGTTGTTAGTAGTGTGTACTGTATTGTTGTAACGCATGTTCTGTGTGCACTGTCACGCTGTTACACGTGTGTACTATTGAGTTGTTAAGATATGCTGTTAGGCAGTTAGGAGTGTGTACTATTGCGTTATTTTGAGTGTGTATTGTTGGGCTGTTCGTAGTGTGCACACTTGAGTGGTTGGTGTGCAGACTGCTGGGTTGTTGGGAGTGTATATTGTGGGATATTAAAGATTGTGCGCTGTTCAGACATCGGAGGCGTGCGCTGTTAGGCTGTTAGGAGTGTGAACTTTTGGTTTGTTAGGAGTATACTGTTGTTTTGGGTTCTAAGGAGTGCTTTCTATTGGGTTGGTAGAAGTGTTTACAGTTGCATTTTAGGTGTGTGTACTGATGGGCTGTTCAGAGTGTTTACTGATGATTTGTTAACTGTGTTTACAGTGGGGATGTTAGGAGTCAGTACAGTTTGTTTTGCAGGAGTTTTTACAGTTGGATTCTTAGGAGTGCTTACTATTGGATTATTAGTAGTGTTTACGGTTGCATTGTTAGGAGTGTGTAATGATGGTTTGTTAACAGTGTTTGCAGTTGGGTTGTTAGAAGTGTGTACTGTTTGTTTGGCAGGAGTCTTTACTGTTGGGTTGGTGGAGTCTGTACTGACTGCTCCTGCACAGACTCACAGCCCTGCCTGGCATTTAAAGTCTGTCACATAATAATCAGGCACTGAGCGCGCTCTGTTTGCACGGCACTCAGCGGCACCAATTTACAGCAATGCAGAAAACACGTTTTTGACTGAAAGCACATAAACAGCTAAAGAAATCAATGAAAAGTAGACATTTTGCGCATTATGGAGGGGATGTGTAGTACGTGGGAAAGTGAAATATTGCACCAATGTTTTTTTTTTCTCCAATGAACAAAGATCCTATAAAAGCTTTATTGATGGTGTGTTTGACATAATAATACAAAATGTCCATCCTTTAATCTCTTTGTTGAGTAATTACTTATACCTTGTTAGAATTATCGGGGTGGCAAAAATACACCAGAATTTTACTCTCACCCTCATACAAACTTGGCACCCTCTTGTTATGCGGTGGTATATTATTAAAGGTACACTTACACTTCCTGTATTTATTGCTGTTGTACAACTCCTTCTTTACATGCTCCTGGGAATAGGCAGAAAATGTAAAGTATTTTCAATTTTTGTTCACGTATCCAGGATGGTAAAAACAAGAAGCCATGAAGATATTTTAAAAATATCATTCGAATTTGAATGTCCTTTGTAGTGCTGGTGGCAGCATCGGAGAATATATGGTGCTTGAGATTAAGAGCGGAGATTTATAGCCCCACAGGGGACAAAAATAAATGGCTGGGTCTGAGAAAGGTGTGCCACACATTTTTCAGTCCTTCAGGCTGCAATCTGTAATAGTAACAATGGCACATTTTTCATAGCCAAGCCCCCAGTCTGTTTATTATTTAACATGAGCGATTTCAGCGAGTGGATTTATGTTGAAACACCACCATGGAATTATCTCTTAATTTTACATTCTGGGCATTTCTAATATCTTCCTTTTGGCAATGTAATCTGCATGTAATATGCAAGGTCAAGGACACCGGCTAACCCTAACAGGTCTGGGTATCGTAATTTATGACCGTTTAAATATCCCGAGTTCAGCTCTCACAGTAAAAAATGTGGAGACAGGAAACGTCTCTTCCTTGATGTTTGTAACCTTTGCAAAGTAGGCGCAGAATCGCTGAAGCATTAAGTGCAGTTGTTACAGCTTTGCCGGGAGACAAGTTTGACCTTTTTTCTCATTGAAATTGGCCGTGTCCTTCACAATTCAGGCTGTTTATCAGTCCCTTCAAAAAAAGATATCAGCTGCTGCCTTTTTATTTTAGGCGTCTGCAGTAACAGGGGACAGCTTCAGTAGAATGAGCATATCTTTCGAGGACAAATCTGCAATATTCTAAAACTTGTACTAAAATGGTACTGTTTCTTACCTTATTGTTTTTTCAGCTCTAATAAAAAAAGTGTTTGTGTCTTGAATCCGAATGAATCTCTGATCTGTAAATTAGGGAATACATGCATGGATCTTACAAGTGAATATTTCAATGTCACCTTCTTCATGGCATCATTGTTTTTAGTGTGTGTGTGATTGAACTGAGTTCAGGCAGAAATTATGTTTTGGGCAGTAAAGTCATTTCTTTTGTCTTGTGTTTGGAACTTAAACTATTGGGAAATGATTTGAACACAACATATTGCCTTTAAGCACAGGACATGTCTACATACTGAACAGAGTTGAGAAACATTTGGTCGGGTTCAAAAAGCTGTGTGACACAGGAAATTATTATTTTCATCATCTTCAGACAAGAGGGCAGGAGAACGCTAGCGACAGCTTGTGTCTGCCGTAAACGAACAAAAGGAGTCAATGCGATTGTTATTTGTAGTAATCAACATATGTACAGACCTCTGCATAGGACCAGACAAAGGCTTTTGAATAAATATTAGATATGGAGGCACAAGCCAACCAGGAATGTTTTTAAACAGTGAGGCTCTTTGGATGTTGTAAATGTGCTTTCCCCTTCATTTCAAATGTTCATTTTTTAAACCTAGCAATCCCTTGGTGCCTCCTACCATGCTTGTACAGGCAGCTTTCCTTAACACATTGTCTACGAAATACTTTTATGTAAAATTGTCGCGTTTGTAGGGAATATTTTTCCGGAGAAGTACACAATATAAAGTATTGAAGTACAGGTGGCCTATCACCGCGATCATCAACTGATTTCGTGTTTTCATCGGACTGCGAATGGTCATCCACGCCACTGGCACCGGCTTAGCGTAGGGAATGGTAGAATTGGGCGCGCCGTTGGCAGCGGCTTGCCGTAGGGAATGAGTTAAGGGATCTCAGCACTTCTGTCTCTTCAAATGCACGTTGTGTTGTAGGTCACTCGGGACAGTGAAAATGTAAACTATAATGCATGCCATTTTTAGACAAAACAGCTGCACAAGCATCTTTATCCACGTTACCATATTTCTTGCTTCTCCTAAATGTAGCCCACTGTGCTCATGTGGATATCTGGATAAGTGTATTTGCCCAGTGGTCTTTTACCCTATTTTTATTTCTGCCTTTTTCTGAATTTTTATCCATCAGGGATTTTTTTCCCTTTACATGATATTATCTCTGTAATGAAAAGTACCTGGGCTGTGTGATAAAGGTGAACTCAGATCACAGGAGAGATGTGAATGAATCAATTATTCATGCAGTCTTCTGATCATGCTCTGCGACAGCCGATCTGGGAGAAAGTTTTTTATTCTGGAAGTTTCCTGTTGTGCAGAGGTATGAGATGGACCAACCCGGCTGTTGATGGGGACCGAATTCAAGGCTGTTGTACCATATAAAAATGAAAAGTGCCCTATTGCAGACAGAGACAAATTTGTTTCTGAATGTGTGACCAGATCATGCGACTCCACCTGCGGCTATTAGCTATAACCTTCCAAACAAGAGAAATTCTGGGTTTCCTCGGCTGGCTTCAGTCCATTCACCGATTTCCTTTGTTTTGAATGACTTGATATGTACTTCACACCCTTATTTCCAATGTTGCTGCCATTACTGTCCATGTTGCAGCTCCAGATTTCTGCAGTACTAGTGCACCGTGTATGGCTTGCATGTCACCTCAGTAAATAAATCATAAATAAGTCTTTATTTTTAATATTGAAGCTTTGTGACTTTGACTGTAAGGACAGGGCTGGAGACCCTGATTAATTGCAGATGTGATAATGAAGTTTATTTCCAATAAGTCTATTGGCTAATTTACAATAGATGGGTTTGCCATCCTCTACCAAAAACAAAAAAGAATTTAAAAAGTTGGCTTTCAAATGAACATGTCACTGTGGTTATGAGTTAAAACTCAAAAAAAAAAAAAAACCAAACAGCACATTTGCTCCTCCATTATTTCTCCTTAAACCCGCCCCTTCAAAACAATAACATTCATTTAATCAAAAAATTCCCACGTCGGCATCCCCCCCCAATTAATGTCGCATAGAGCATGACTGACGGTACGTACACGTGGGCCCGTGATGCACACACACACAAAGATGAAAGCTGACGCGGGCAACAGCGTATGTGACCTGTTAAGCAATAATGTTTACTTCTGCTCGGTGTAAACTCAAAGGCTTCCCTCTTGAAAATATTATTTGTACTGCTTATCTGTGATAGAGAGAGGGCTACATTTCTTATTTATTTTGGAGCTGAGGTGGTTATATACGACAGCGACAAGGGTGGGCATCCATTACTGAGCCGGACAACAGAGGTCGGATAAGAATTTAATTTGAGTTTCTGATAGCGGTTTCGCGAAAAAGCTCTTGCCACCTACCGGGATGTTTAGAGAAGAACCCAGATAATGTCCTGGTACCAAATACCACACCTCAGATCACTTTGGGCATGACGCCAGGCCGATAATATTGCCAATTAAATGGTTTGCAATGTGTTCTAATCTGTGAATTCATTAATCTTGGCGTGTGTGGATAATTGTTACAGTCAGTATCTGAAGTGGATCTGTTGACAGCTCTATATTGTGATGCGTAACAGGTAGTAGACTGTGTATGAGATAGTGATATCAGTCATCCATATTACTTGATGTAAAACATTTTTTTTTTAATCTGTATCAAGCCATAAATAGCTTAGGAGATAATACATATGCCAACCTTGTTTCTCTTCATTGTTTAAATTGCTGAATGACAGCATTAATTTTAAAAATCTCGCCCTCCAGAACAGCTAAACATATCCTGATGCAGTCATGCCTTTTTTCAGTGACGGCGCGCTGAAAAGAAGATTGCGTGTAAATTTGACAGACTGATGAGATGATTACAATTTTTAGGCTTAATCCATTATTTGAATGATAATGAAGCTGCCATTGCCACGGGCTGTAAATGCTGATATAAACCTTTCAGGCATGTTTTAGCAGCTGCCATTTCCCCGAAGCGTATTATTTCGTAGCTGTATCCACGAATGACAATTATACACAGAAAATGACAAACATGAATAAATAGAGTGTTACGTGATAGACAATAATGCGAAAGCGGGATATGAGTGAAGCGCTACCCTCATTGTTTACAGTGAACTTAACGGGAGGCTGAACGTCTCAATTCTCTGCCGTGGTTGGAGGAGAAGAGGGCGAGTTATATGACAAACCATGCGGAAAATGCAGTTATATTTTTCTCTGCCTCAGAACGCTGTAAAAGGCTTCGACTCTCAGAGAGGGATGAAAGAACGGGAGAGGATGATGGATCATCAAGATCAGAGGTGATGTCAAGGAGAATTGGAAATAAAAGACTTAAAGGATTTGAACCTGTTTTTTCGAAATGAAATCAGGGTTGCCCTGTGGGTGCCTGTAGAGATGTGTGCAGTGTTGTGGGGAGGAGGGGGCTGGGGTGGCTAGTTTTGTTTGGCTGAAATAGAGATATTTCTCCATTTATAAAGGCCAGGCTGATAGAGGGCAGAGGAATCGCAACTCGTTCCACCGTCTACCTGCCGCACGACTCTGTTCCCCTGCCTGTGCTGTCATGTTAGCGATCAGGCCTTGTCCAGTTTCATCGGCCGTATAATGTGCAGCGGGCAGAGAGGACCAGGAGTCAGTCAGTGCTTGTGATTAGCCATCAGCCGCCTGGGTAATATATGAAATGAATGGTCAGAGTGTTTGAGCTTCTGTAGCTTTTTGTACATCCTGCCATATTGACATATCAGTGGAATAAAAGTCCCAAAAGTTATCTTCATTTTTAAACTCTTCATTTGTACGCTTTTAGAAGAGAGGTGTCTGAAAGCGCTGTTTGGCTTCTCTTCACTGGGAAAACCTTTTTAGTTATTTACAGAACCCTCTATGGAAGGTGTGAAATGCGCGAGAGCTCCCAAATTGCACCATTTTCCCCCCGAAAATAAACTCTTTAGCAACATTACATTCTTTTATAGAGACACTGAAGTGCCTTTTGGCATCCTTTCTTCTGAGAGTGTACCCTTGTAATAATGTGGCAAGAAAAGGATTTTGAAAAACAGTTTGGATAATTACTAAATATCTTCAATGTCTGTCAGAGTGAAGAATCACTTCATGTCATATGCGTCAGTGTTAGATGGTAAGAGGTGCTCTTTCAAAAAATACAGGATTAGATCAGGTATTTTGGGACATTAGGTAGAATGGGATGCATAAGGATTTATATCTTGGGCTCTTTAAATATTAGCAGCCAATCACCAAACATGCCACTGTATTGTTGCAACCAATTTACTTTCCATGAAACAATAATTCTTATTATTGGTTTGAGATAACTCGGGCAGAGCAAAGATTCAAAAAATCTATGGTCACTGAACTTGTAAGGCAAGCCATGTACCATGATGATTTTCTCTGTCTTGGAGTACTGCAGCAGAAACAATAAGGGTTTAACACCAATAATGGTTGAAGGATTTTGCATTTTATAAACTGTTTCACTTTCAGTATAATCAAAATATTTTCACAGTAGGCTTTATATTTTACCAGAACAGACTTAAAGTTACTGTTCCATTTTACTTGAATGCATTAGGTGAAATAGGACAAAAAATTCTGCTAAAATGGGACTCATTGCTTAAGTGAAACCTGCATGTTCCTAGGCTACCTGGTGCTATGAAATCATGATTTGCTATGCTATTGGGTACTACCCTGTCATATTACACTCATTTTTAGTATTTTTGTCTTTTAAAAAATATAGAGGATGATGTAATGAGTCCATGTCAACAACAGTAGTCCAGAAGTAGCCATTATTGTTATGCACATGCAAGCGTACACACGTCTGCATAGCATGCATACATGCACACACGATGCAAGTGTTTGTTCATGTATGCACACTTGTATGTCTCTCTCACTCTCTCTCATGCTTGCACGCACACACACACACACACACACACATACATATATACATATCCTGGGGAGGGATGTATAATTTGAATGTGAACATAAATATCTTTAACATCCATTGTAGACATTATGGCACTAAGGGAACAGGTCGCGAAAGAACAGGGAAAACATGGCAGAAAAGCTGTAAAAAATATATAATCAGTGGAGGGAGGAAAGAATGAAGGGTGTGATAAATGAATATAAGAAGATGCTGGAGACAGGACAGAGGCCACAGTTTGATTTTTAGCAGGGGGGTGGACTGTGCCAAAGTCAATACTAGACAGGCAAGTGAAGGGGAAAATAAGTGGCACAGAACATATACCTGGTAGGAAACCCTATATACCAAAGGCAGAGTTACATTAACATGATAGGAAGGTTATGGCTGAGCTGATAAATTGATTTAATTGCTTAAAAAACAAACATGAAATCTAACTGTTTTTAACTGAGATTGATTGTTTGATGCCTTTTCAGTGATTGTTCCATTTAACCATACCGGCTGTCCCATTCAAAATGAACATGTCATTGAAGTAATGTAGGGGTTGATGTGTTTGAAAGTCCAAGGTTTCAAATGTATTTTTCTTGGCGACATATTTTCTTTATAGAAATACAGCAGCAATGCATCGCAAGTTCTAAAAGTTATACTTAACAGAATTGTATGTGGTTTTCTTGGCAGTCTACCAAAACGTGACCCAAATTAGCTGACTTTACCTATTGGTACATGCATTGCTATTGTTGAAATTTGGCATGAACCAGTCATTGTGTTTGTCTGTGCATGTCACTGTCTGAGTTCATCAAATCTCCCTGTCCCAGCACTAATAAAGGCCAAACATTTTAATTTCCTCCCTGTCAGCTTCTGTTCCCCTTTGTTCGAGCCAAACATCTGTTTTCCCTCAGTTCAAGAGGATATTCCCCTGAAAACAAAATTATGAAATCAGCCACATTGTAAGCTGTAGTTAAATTATCCATTAATTATGCAGAATGTTTTTTGTTAAATATTTAGCAATGCAGAATGTGTGTTTATGTGCTAGAATAAGCTGCTATTTTAATACAAGCATTGTTATTGGCAGCTTATGCACGAATTTGTGCATAACTTGTGCGCTCAAACGTGGAAAAATAGGTGAAAGATGAAAAAGTATTTTTGTATGTGTGGGATTGATTGCAGCATCCCTTTGCTAGTGGTATACAGCTGCGTATTCAGTTTCCACTGCGTCGAGCAAACACAGAGGTCGTTAGTTATTATGTTTACAAAGTCCTTTATTGCAGCATACAATTGTAGGTCCTCATCATTCCATTTCCGTTCAACTTTCTGCTGATTCATAGGTTCACTGGTGTGAATTCTAGCCCCTCGGAGAGACTATTGCCCAGACTCCCTACCCTACTGGATTTATTGTGGACTCTGTCCGGCTTTGGTCCCCTTTCTCACGCTTTGGGCCCCCAGAGGCGTCACTGGCTTTCACTCTGCCAAAAACAGCCCTATCATCTGCTGCTGCTTTTAACCATGTCCATAAGCAAAAAAATATGGCCCCCCTCCTGATTTTCTTCAAGGGAGGTGCAATGAAGGACAATCAAACAGCTGATTTTTTGTGTGCTTGTTCCCTCCCAAATTACAAAACATTTTCTCCCAGAGGACACGCACCTATTCATGATATACTGTATTTATACCCTCAATTAGCTGGGTTTACTGTTTACTGAGTTTCATCTCAACGTACCTCTGAACAAGCAGGCACTTCATCTTTGGTAATGTGTGCTTTGACAAGTGCTTGTCAGCCACACAATAATTTGCCTCAGTGCCAATTGGTCCCTGAGTTATCATAAACAAATAGGGTCTAAGTCAGTGCTCGTAAATGATCATTAATGAAATGAAGGCAAACAACACGATGTGATGTGTTTGAATAAGTCTTCATTAAATTGCATCATGATCACAGCTGCTTGTCTCATAAATTATGGAGTACCGAAACTGGCAAATGAGAGTCTCCTAATTTCACAGGAGTATTTACATTTGAAAGAACTTTGTTAGCACAGGCTAACAAACACTGTGTTACTTCTTGAATACACCTGCATGCCATATCACGCATGAATTTAATTCAGAGGGGAATCAAATGATAATCATAACTCACGTCAAAATGAATGTTTTAGTTTTAAGGATAGCTGTGAAGGTTGCATAATGATAGCGATAAATAGAGTTAGGAAAAAAAAAAAGATTTTCAGTAAAGTTTTGGCCCTTAATTCATGCTTTGTACAGTAAGTATGGCAGAGACTTTTTTTATACAAGAAAACACCACTCAACTCCATAAAATTTTGGTGCCACTCATGTTTCTGGATTTTTTTTTTTTTTGCCCCCTTTGGAAAATCATAGTGAAAGCATTTTTTATTAACCAATACCCTGGTATTTTTTCTCTCACAAATGTCGCAGCAGCTGATCATTTTCTGGAATAATTTTCCGGAGTGCTGCCACGTACTGCTTTCTGGGAAGGTAGCCTGGAAATACTGAGGCAGTGTTTTAAGAAGCCATTAGTTTAAATGATTGTTGAAAGTGCCATAGTTGTATTATTACCAGCCCTGACAGCGTCTGTTACCAGCCGCCAAGAGTGCAGAATTGGGGGGGGGGGCAGGAAGAAAGGCTGGTTTGACCGCATCGCAATATTGTTTAGTTTTCAACTGCCGGAATAGGTTTCAAAAAATACTCCACACCACCCCATTAGAATGCTATTGTCTTAGCTCATTTGAGGTCTAAAACATTGATAATTTAAAAGGAAGTGACGATTCCAGAGTGCTAATTTGATTTGTTTTTGTAAATGTGCATCTTCTGCTACTACTACCAGTTACTACTCCACAAAAAAGGAAATTCCGAGTTTTAGGTGGTATATAATCTCCTGATTCGGTTGCATGTAAATTTCATATCTGTTGAAAGAGGTTAAGAAATGCTATAAGAAAAAGAACATTCCAAAGTCTTCAAAACAATAACAAACAAGGATTTTGTATCTCTGCAAAAACAGCAGTGTTTAGATGTGAAACGGATTCACGAATGTCAATTTCATCACCCATTTCTTTGATTCTCATGGTAATATTCAGAAAATGCTACGGTCCAGACGTTAGCAAATAAGACCTTATTTGTCTGACATATCCCTGCAAATTCTCCATATGTAACAACTCTATCCCAAACAGGATACTGTTTACAGCTCCAGGCTTATCTTTAGTGCTGTAGATGAGCTACTCAGAAGCATTCCATTTTGAGTGGCGGAAATGTTCGTGGCTGTGTCTCAGATTCGGCTCTAATATGCTGCATTAATCCAAGTCCATTGACATTGGCTCCTGACATTTTCATGGGGGGAAACAATTGTTCCAAGTGCTCTTATCTCTGCAGTTTACAGCGGGTGTGACAAGGCTGACTGGTATCGGGGCAAAACTGCAGAGAATAAAATCAATAAAGCCTTTGTGTAATGAAACACGGGGAAATTGTGTTTTGTTTGAGATCGGCGATAGCTTAGCGGGGATTCATCCATCGCCCTGAAGTGGTGACAGTGTTTTCTAAGGAAATGAAATCCCCCTGGTTATGCATTAGCTCTGTTTGCTGGCTCCTGATTGCAGTTTGCTCTGTGCATTGTCAGAGCCACACGCCGCTCGACTAAGATCATCCAGCAGGCTGTCACGCCAATGACAGCGGAGGTGAGCGTAGCCCTCGCTGGGACTCGTCAGAAGACGAGCGGTAGAATTCAGCAGAAACGCTGGCATGGTAATTGGGCAAGCTTTGCATCATGCACAATGCCTGGCTGCACCTGACCCGCAGGTATTTACGCTGGGAGCCGAGATGATGTAATTGCTCGGAGATAATGAGGGCTCACCCCAGATCCATGCCTGGTTTCAGTGATTGCACACGTAATTACACCTGTCAGTCTTCATTGGACATCCCGACAGCTTAGTTAACCCCTGTCTCTTTTGTAGAATAGTGATATTTGATTTGTGGAGAACTACAACCCCAATGCTGAAAATGCTGGAATTGAAAATGCAAATAAAATTAAAAAGAAGTGATTTGAAAAGTCTGTCTATCTTCTACTATATTTAAAACACCTCTACAACACATTACATGGTGCAATTGCTCATTGAAAATATGCAATACGATGACTTCAGTGAAGTCTGACAAACTTGGCACAATTGACTTTTTACCACAGTGTAACATCACCATGTCTTTTAATCACTCTCGCTAAGCATTTTGTACATTCTGAGAGCTCAAACCGATGAAGTACGGCAAGCAAAAGTTCCCCCCATCCCTTTATTATGCAGGGCTTCAGCAGTGCAGTTGTACCAAGCCTTCATTACCATACATTTTACTCCATAATCACCATACGTTCTCAATTGGAAAGAGATGAGGAGTGCCGGCAGGCCAATCTGGGGGTCGCACACTGCTTTCACAGCCCTGTACTTTTAATCTGCACATAAAGTGGATTGGCGGTTTCCTACTGGAAAATGCAGACGACGAGACAAAATATCGATGGCAGCATATGTTGCTTTAAAATTCATACATATCTCTCGGCATTAATTGTGCCCCTGCTAACATGCAAGTCACTCATACTGGCTTTTTACCGAACACTGATTAACAGCTTCGGTTATCATTGTGGGTTTTTTTTGTCCTGGAGAAAAGGGCAGCTGTTTTTTTTTTTTTTTTCCAAAAAAACCACTTGAAATGTTTACTCATCAGACCACAAAACATGCTTCCAGTCTGCTACTCTTTGTCACTGTTGACACGGAGCCCAAAGAAGTCGGCAGTATTCTTAGCCAGTGATGGTATATGGTTTTGCATAGTAAAGCGTTAATTGTAGCCCCCGAATGAAGTCGGGCGGCTCTTATGGATTCACGCGTGTCGTCTCCGCTGCCGCCGTCGCCTTCGCCACCACCACGACCACGTCCGTAGACACTTCCTTGTGAACGCTCTACAGGCTGTAAATTTTGACCGATTACTTTCATATTTGGTAGGGACATGTGTTATACTTCACTTATGACACCTAAGTATATTGGTTGCCATGGTGACAGTATTGGCGGAATAATTTGCAAATTAGTAGCAAAACAGAGATTTCCTTGTGAATGCTCCACAGACTGTAATTTTTGACTTATTACTTTCATATTCGGTAAGCATGTGTTATACTTCACTTATGACACCTAATGATTTTGGTTGCCATGGCAACAGTATTGGCCGAATAATACGCAAATTAGTGGCAAAACATAGAGATTTCCTTGTGAACGCAATACAAGCTGCAATTTTTGACCGATTAGTATGATATGTGGTATGGACATGTGTTATACTTCACTTATGACACCTATCGATTTTAGTTGCCATGGCGACAGTATTAGCCGAATAATGCGCACAAAAGGGCAGAAGCGGGCTTTTGGGGGCTACACCCGTGCGGTTGCGTCCGACCGGACTGTCTAGTTATATTACGCACTGTAGAAGGTGAAGTATCCAAAATACTTTCAATTTGACTTTGGGGAACATTGTTATGGATTATAAACTTATGCATCTGTCGGCAGATATAACACAATTATATCACCTGTTCAACATCACCTGTTACATTCACCTTATTTTTTTGTCTTATTGTTATCAGTCCTAAATTGCCTCAGCTCTAACTTTTGAGTTTTTTGCAGTCATCGGATTCAAAATAAGCGTATATTTTCAATACAACTGAATATACAAGTTAAAGCATCAAATAATGTGGTTTTGTAGAGCTTTTGTGACTGTGCGTTCAGGAACCACAAGCAAGAGAGGGAAATCCAAAAAACGTATGCCTTTATTGAATGCCGGGTCAAGACCAATAGATACAAGAATTTCCAAGCCACAAAACGAAATCCAAAAACAAAGTCGACTAGACAGGCCAGGGTCAGAACCAGAAAAACAGAGGTGCGACGGTACATAGACAGTAGGCAAAAAGTCGTAGTCGAATTCCAAAGCAGTGGGTCATACACAGGGCATCCAAACACAGAAGATGTGGTCGTACAAAAATGGGTCAAAAATCCAGAAAGGCAAAACAAGACAAAAAGGGCTATGGCTAGATTCTTGGTCGGACGAAACAGTCGAAGAGAAGCAATAATCAATGGCATACACGAGACTCTGCACAAAGAAATATTGATCAATGTTCTGACAAAGTCAGCACAGCAGTGAGGACTCTAAATAGACAGAAGGGAAGTTTCATGCTATGCAGGGAACAGGTGAATGGGATGAGAACTAATTACAAAGGAAGGTACACATGGGGAAATCCTAAACCACAACAATTGGCGAAAGCCAAGACACGGACGGGATTCACGCAGACATCCTATGACAATTAACTCTTTCAACCCCAGATATTCTAGCATCACTATACCCTTCAACCCCACAGCCCTCTGTAGAGGGCTGGTCATTATCTGGACATTGTATCTTACTGTTATCTCTGGAATCCCATTAAATGTAACCTGATATGTTCCAATCAATTAGTCAGATTGTTTGAATTTTTCCCTACAGGAATTTGGGGTTGAAGGGAATATGTTGGTCAGCCCTCTGTAGAGGGCTGTGGGGTTGAAGGAGTTAAACAGCTCCGGTCAGGGAGTTCTAAGTGCACAGACAATGAGTGCAGGAAAGCAATAAGCACGTGCGAGAGATCTCGCAGAAACGTAGAGAGACACAGGGAAAGCCAAGCAAGAGGCAGAGACTAGAACAGGGCGATTGCTGAGACTGAATTAGTACTAATTAGTAGCGGTGCAACTTTACAGAGTAACTAAAGTGCTCGTTAGTAAGTTAGTTATATATACATGGGTTAGTTGGGTTCGTAGACTATGATACAAAATATAAATGTTAATCTTGTTAGTAATCAAGAACAGCAAGGTGAAGGAAGTAAACGAGAATTGAAGGAATAATATGAAACACCAGAAACCATTGAAATCACCCGAAGCAGGTAAGCACACAGACTGGGAAGACGGACTGAACCAACTAGATCACAAGACAGGGGAGACAAGTGCAATGAAACTGAAAATGGCATAAACTGAAAACCGGAGAATACAATAACCAAAATGAATAAAGAAAAGACATAATCATGATCATAAAACATGAACACGAAAACCAGAACCATGACAGCTTTAGTTTTCAGTATAGTACAATATAGTGTACTATAGTGGCATTTTTTAATCTCTCCTTTTTGATTTTACTCGCATTTTCCATAATGTGCTGACTTTTTCAGAATAGGGGTTGAATAAAATCAACAGTGGGAAAAAAACTGAATGCTTTTCTTCAGCATGTGTACACACGCATGAATACAGTGATAATCATGTCTAAAAACCCGTAACTTACGCTTCTGAAAACATATAGACCATTGGTCACCAATCCTGCCCCTGCTGTTTTCACTCCAATCCAAGCAAAGCACACCTCTTTCAACAGAAAGATATCTTGTTGATCGTGTAATTAGTAGAATGAGGTGTGCCAAATATGTTGGGACTGAAATCAGGTTGATTGGTAGATGCCCAGGAACTGAGTTGAGAGACCATTGATATAGAGAATATTCATTCACCTTACAGTAAACATGCAAGAAGTCAAAAAAATGCAATCTCAATTTAAGCAGCTCAGCCTTAATGGTGCGGCTAATTTCACGGTATACTGCAGCTTTAAATGCAAATTAGAACAGAACAGTGATTTCAAATCAAGGTCTCCCATGCTGTGTTGCTGAGACAGCTAACTTTAACAGCTGTCAGCTGTCAAACATACATATTTATATCTACTGATGTATAACAGTGTCTCCTGGGATGACTTTGGGAGCTATTCTGAGCAGTGACAGTGCTTACTTTAATCTCTACTGTGGTGTAAAGAACACTACTCCCAGATATAACAAATCTACACCTACGTGCACATAACCAGTGTTTTTATCATTGAGACTTCCAATATGTTTTTTTTTCCGGAACCACCGTGTTCAACCTTGTTATGTAACCGTGTGATATATGCTGTGAAGACAATAAATTCTCGCCGTCTATGCAGATGCGGACACACAAAGTATACGACCTCTTGTGCGTCTTTAGGCAAGGAACATTGGGCTTGTAGCAATGAAGACAGCTTCACCACTGGCATAAAGAGATGTGCCAGGAGTAAACTTGACAGAGGAGTAATTATGGAGGAGAGTGATTATCTTTCAGCTATAAGATGTACGTATAGGGTTTGGATTGTGGCTCAGCTCAGCAACAGGGCAACATCGAGATCATGTCAGAGAACACAGTATTATCAACCACTCAACCATTTTTAGAAACTAAAACTTTGTTGATTACATGGATGATATGGAAGCGCTTGGGATTCAGAATATGCAGAGCTGTATATCATGTGCATATTGTGTATGCCTCACAAAGGTCTTATGGGTTAAAGCCATTATAAAGTGAGTGGGTATGTTTTTACAGTGCTTAATAGATCATGGCAGAGAATCCTGAAATCAGATTTCCCTCAAATCTGTTACAAGAGTTTACACCTCGCTAGCTCTAGAAGGAAATTAAATGTTAAGTGCTTTGTAGAAATGCGCGAGGTGAACGAGGTTTTAGTTCAATATCCTTAAAATAACTGCTTAAAAAAAAAAACAAGTCTTCCTAATAGGATTTACACCATGCAGCACACTTCCACTTTCAGAACTGTGCATGTTTTTTGTAAACAGTCACATTTAGAATAATCAGGAGTGATCTACTTTTAGCACAAATTGGTTGGTATTGAGCACTAAGATGGAGAGTACCCATCAACAGTTATTTGATTTAAATTGATAAACAGCACATCAATTGTGCTCAAACATATTTTATTCATTTTAATTTTTTTCTGAAGCCTTTTTCTCATCGTCATTACCTCTGCCAAGGAGGTTCTGTTTTCACCCGTTTGTTTGTTTGTTTGTTTGTTTATCTGTGAACAGGATAACTCAGAAAGTTATGAATGATCTTGCCGGAAATTTGGTAGGATGATAGTGATAGTCCAAGGATGAGTTGATTCAATTTTGGAAGTGATCCTGAACATATTCTGGATTCTGGATCCGGAAGAATTAAAATATATCTATCTAAGGCAGGTCTGTGAGATATTTCTGACCGGATAACTCAAAAAAATATGAAAAGTTTGGCAGAAAATTCGGCAGGATCATATTTGATAGCCCAAGGAAGAGTTGATTTAATTTTGGAAGTGATCTGGAACATATTCTGTCACCAATCGAACAGGTATATGGCGTGGTGGAGGTATGCGCTCTACCGAGTGCCCTCTAGTTAGCATTGCTATTGACATGTTCAATTGGAGATTTGGAATGCAGTAGGTGAGGACAATTTATATGCAACATGGTAGAGATTTATCAAGATTGAAATACATATTAGCTCCATCAGCAGAACCTTAATGCTTTGATAAGCCCATAAACTGGGTGACGACTATGTGTAGTAACTCAAATGAATTTTTTTTTCTGTTTACCATAGTCTAACATATACAGTAGCTGGTGAAATCGACTCTGTGAGTTTAATTAGGGGCCCCACGGCCTCAGAATTTTAACCCCAGAAAATGCATTAGACACATGGAGCAATGATTGTGGCAGCTGCCGCACTGAAAGCATATAAGAAACCAGGGTGAAATGGAAGGAGGGGGGGAACTCCGGCATATTTTTAATGTGCGGTGTCACATAGCTAATTGCGTGTTATTGATGACTCCCTTTAATGGAGCAACGCGTGAAAATAAACAGCGTAAAAAACGCATAGGGTGCATGCTTGCAACCATTAGCAAGCAAGCACACACACACAGACACACACAAGTGCGCCCGCACACTCACGTACACACACGCGCGTGCACACTCACGCACACACACGCACATTGTCACACACACTCACACGCACTCGCACACACACGCGAACGCTCAAACACAAACACGCATACACGCACACATACATTCACACTGTCACACACAAGCACACACACAGGCATGTGCACGGGCACACACGCATGCACACGCACACACACACACACACAGTTCGTGCTAGTCGTTCCTATCACTCTTGACTTTGCATAGTTAGGTGATTATATTTGTATTATAATGGCTGCTTTTTTAAAAACAACGTGATCATCCTTAATTGCTCTTAACTAAAAATTTTCAAAGGAGCAGACACATCAAGATTCAATCTTTCCATGTACTGCGCATTCCATTTTAATGACCAATCAGTTCCTTTTAATCAGGGTTCTGTCCGACTCTCAGTCAGTCGGCAATTTTCCACTGCCAAATGGTTTCTAGAGTAAAGAGAGACACATTGGTACGGCAAAATATTTTGGCTTTCACCCCCACTGTTTATTTAGTCAGAAAAAAAAACAGCCTTGCTGTAGCTGGCAGATGCTCATGTTACTGTCCTGCTGTGCACTTTTAGACTGCAGCCACTTTAGCTTTAATTGACTAGCACCATTGAAATGCATTGAATGAAGAGGACACTCGGCTTAATCACATTCATCAAACATGTCTGCCCACTTGTGATATCCCTGCTGATAAAGACATCACAGTGATGTCAGGGTGATATTCCAGAAGGTCACTGGGCATTGATTGCGGCTAGTATTGAACACTTGCCTGCAGGGAGCATTTAAATAATTTTTAAAAATGCGCAATCAATTTTTCATATGATCCATCACACAATACTGAATGGACGAATGAATCTAGCTTATTTCTTATTAAGGAATTTTTATACAATGTGTTTTATACCTTCAACACGGCCGGCAGTGGAGCTCTCAATAAATTCTAGATTTATGGGTTCATTAAATTGATATTGTGGACATTCATGTTGTTCATGATTTAAAATTGTTGCTCTTTCGTTCAAGTGCCGTGAAAAATAGCATCAAATTGTTTTTCGAAAACCTACAGCGATTCATTAAATTGAGGAAGCTTTCACCAGAAAATTTACTACGGGGCCAAAACAAATCAATAATTCAGAAATTGAAAGTAGATGGCTGCTACTCAAGGGCTCAATCTATGCCCTCAGCTTTAATTGTGAAAGTTTTCAAAAGAAAATATCTTTCATCGGATATAAAGGCCTCCTCAATCAATTTAATAAAATAGTGAAGTTTAGTGAGCGAACTAATAAGAGACTTTGCAACTCAGACTTGTAATATACCAGCTCATTTTTTTTGTATGATTTCATAAGGTCTTAATGTTGCTCATTTAAAAATAATAATAGAATGGGATTTGTTGGGCAGTGAAACCAGATTTTTACCTCAAGCGATGAGTTTGATGAAGGTCATGTTTTCACCCCCGTTGGCTTGTCTGTCCATCTGTTTATAAGACTGTTCGTTACATAAAAAGCACTTAATCGATTTAGATGAAACTTTGTGGGAAGGTTGTATATGACAACAGTAAGAAGCAATTAGATTTTCTGAGGTCAGTGTCAAAGATCGTGGTCAACATAGCTAGAGTTCAATAACAATGGTGCAGTCAGCAGTGTGCAGTGCTGAGTGCCTTTCCGATTTCTTTTCATTCCTATTATTTTTTTTAATGAAATTTTTGCCTAACCACATCCTCAGTAAACACGCATATTTCGAAAAGACTAGGAAAAAAATTATAAATTGTCAGTAATAGTCCCAGTGACTATCAAACTGACAGTAACACTGACAGTGCCCTTATTATTATGAGGATAGTTCAATCAGGAAATACCAGTTTATGCTTTCGATGTTCAGTTGACCAAACCTAAATTAATACATTGGTGTAGATTACCTGCAGGGCTGATAGCCCATCATGGGAAGAATCCCATGATCGGAGTGAATTTTAATCCCCCCCGCCTGTCATTCTCTGAATTTTCAATGCAGGCTTTATGCAGGTTGTTGGTTGCTAAGATGGCAGTTGAAATAGTGTATCAGTATTTGGCCAGCAATATGACCCAGGAAAAGCTGATTTGGGTTTATAAAAGAGCAGACAGGTTAATGATTGGATCCCACTGAGGAGTCGGAGGCGTGGTGAATGAGGTAGTCTTCCTGGTTGAACTCGTGCTAAACTTAATTTACATTTGTGTACTTACTGTATGCATTGACAGAAAATGAGTGGCTGTCATTGCTCTAATGTCAGTGTCACGAGTGCTTTTTGTGTGCTGACAGCCATTGCTAGATGCATCACCTCTGGGCTGGTTTGTACTCTTCATGCCACATATCTCTCCTTTGATGAATGAGACTCCATAATGCCCGCAGTAATGATGGACTGATCACCTCAGGCATGTTCAGTTCATCCTGCTTTACGACAGTGTGTCACCTCGCATGTCCAAGGGACAGATTTATAATCCCGTAGCCTTGCCAAACACTGACCTTGCCAGACTATGTTGAATTAGGTGCAACACCGAAGACTCAGATGGAAAGATTGCCTAAGGTTTGGGATGTGTGTGGAACGATGAAACTATGCATGTATTTTAATCATCACCATTTTGTGTGGTGCGTGAGGTATTTGTAAACATATGTCACGCTTGCACACAGTACAAGAACGATGGCTCAAAAGACTTCAATTTGTGTGCAGGAGTTTCTGCTAAAAAAAAAAATCACAGAAAGTTCACAAATAATGTTGAAAAGATTTCATTTTAAAGTGTATTTGATGCGATAGCATTTCTTGGCAGTGGCACGCAGATATGCCTGAGCAGATATGAGCAGAGCCAGCCGGGGTGAAGCCACCTCAATTCAGAAGGAAGGGCTAGTTGGACGGAGGAAGGAAGGTAGGAACAATGACTGAACGAGGGCGGGGTTAGAAGCTGGTGGCGTTGGGGAAGTGGCGGATAATAGGCTGGCTGAATGCAATAGTGTACCACTTCTGCGTCTCTGTGATTGAAGTTTCATTTTGAACTCCCATTTCAAGGCCTGCTGAACAAATGTCCCTCAGCGCCTTCATTCTGCTGTTGTCTGCAGGTTCCCTCTAAGGGTAAACCCCCCCCAAACTGTGTGCTTTTTGAGCAGTGGTCGTAATTGATCTTCTTCAACCCCAACTACCCTTGGGGTAGCGTGGCTGTAACGGGAGGCAAATTAGCCGGCCATTTTACTGATTAGTCTTCGCAAATGAGCGGTTGAATGTTTGGTTTCTAATTAGATGTGAAGAGGGGAAGTTGTGCACTCACAGCCTGGATGTGATAATAATTAATAAAATCAACTACGTTTCGATATAATGGCATTAAGGGATGATTCCATACCCTTCAGGAGACTTATGTCGAAACCGTTGGTAATGTCATGAATTAATTATTATTGCATTGTGGCTACAAGTGCGCAACTGCCCTTTTACCACACCTGTCTTCACACCATGTTCAGCACCTCTCCAACACTGGCGTGCATTCCTTCTCCTTCCAATCCTGGTTGTTTATCAGGAAAAGTATATGGGAACAGGTTTGGAGTTTTTTTTTAAATTTATTTTAAATTTGGCATCTCCAATCTTACCCAAATCTGGAATTTCCAACTGGGGAACAATGTACAAGGCTTTTCGCATATGCGGCCGCCTATTGCCAAGTCAGGAGAGTGACACAGCTCGCGGCTCTCCTCCGAAGCACGCGCCCGTCGCCACTGCTTCTTATACATTCATTGGTGGAAACCTCGCAAGCTCAGAACGAGGGCGGAGGATACCTGAACATGAACAAGCTTAGAATCTTCCTAACGAGCACCCGTTTGGCCAACAGGAGGCGTCTGAGAACTTGTTATTTACAATACCCTATCCTGGCAGACCCTTCCCAATTTCCATCCCTGTAGCGTATCGGCCAATTGCGCGCTACTCTGAAAAGAGCTGCCGACCACTGCCGGCTGGTACAAGGCGGGAATCGTACCGCGCCGTGATAGTCACTTCTGCTTCGCAACACGATGCTTTACCGAGTGAACTATCCGGCAGCTCCAGGTTTGGAGTTTGAAGGTGAGGTTGCTGAAGGGCTTTTATACCTCTGATAGCATGGCACTGAGAATCCCAGGTGAAAGAGCATCAAGCAATCTATCATACGGTTCATTCGCCTCACTTAGTTACTTGGTAACCGCTGGCCCTAGAATCATCACCGCGTTCCAAATCATCAGCAGTGGTGTGGTGTCATAAAGCTGCCTACACTGCAATGCAAGATTTCTCAATTAGCCCCACAAGTTCAAATGCTGAATGCTAGTTACTGGCAGAGCCTGTGGACAAGCAGAAAGTACTATATGTGGTCCCAAAATAGGACGCATTGGCATGTTGGACATGTAGCTTTGGGAGTGTGCCCTGGAGGTGCACTTTGTACCAGCTGTGGAACGCCCCACTGGGATAATGCAGGGAAGGTGGCATGTGAGCGGGGAACAGGTAATCAAACTAAAGACTCTCAGAGGTGCACAGAGACACTGTGGCATATGGAGCTCCATAATTACACCGGTATGGGGGAGCCCAAACATTCAGAACAGAGGGGGCAGGAGGAGTGAGGGAAGGAATAAAAGATGAGCCCGAATGCAGGCCATGGCAAAATTTCCAGAGGCATTTAGGAACAACGTCCAGCTACTGGCTCATTACTTACTCGTGAGGACCGAGCCTGGAGAGCAAGGAATCTGACAAATAACTGCAGCGATGCGAGGGGCAAGAGATCATGAGAAAACTTAAGGACGCTATTTGTATTTTCTCGCCTGCAGAAATAGGGTGATCTTGTCTTGCAATTTCCAGACAGTGTGCCCTGAATTTCTTTTGACCTGTGGGGGAAAAGAACAGCATGGTTCAGTGATAGTGAAGCAGGAAATCCATTAGAGGTGAAATCCCCAGCAGCCTCATTAAGGGCGAGATTAATCTTGCCTCTTTTAGCTTTAGCCAGCGGCTCGGCTTGCCAGCTAAAGTGTTTACAATATAGAACAGCCCTCAAGGACCCCACTACAAACCTACATCATTTACATTTAATTGGCCAAACTGGCCTTTACCATGAAGCCAAATAGCCCATGGATTACAATCTGCCTGCCTAATTTAAAAGCCAGTCTTGTTCAAATAGCTTGACCTTCGACTGTTCAAGATGGAATAATAGGCCTCGGAATTGTGACGTTACACAGACCTAGCACAGAACTAATCATATAAGGACTTCCGGTTCAAATAATGCTCTTTGGAAAAAAATGAAGGGAAATGTCACAAAATTGTGATTTACTCCAGCGTTTTCCCTGCTTAAACAGTTCACCCTGGTTGCTGTTACTGTTTAGGTTTGGTTACAAGGCTTCTCCCGCTAGCATTAGCTATGAGTAGCACACAGAGAAATTTAAAGAAAGTGCTTGAATAACTTCTTGAAATCACAAAAGTGACACCAAAAACCACCACTTCTGAGGCGTATTACTTCACTGTATATTACTTCACCACATATCGATGCCTGAAAAATACACTGTCCGCATGCCCCTCCTGCCATACAAAACTGAGGAAGTATTGGTGGAAAGTATCCACCAATCACTATCTCCTTCCTTCTATTTCTGCTTAATACCCAATTCTTAGTTGTTGGACTTCTTCTGTGGTTTAATGTGGAGATGGTATGATACTGCTTTCACATCTTTAGAAGAGGCCAGTCCATATTTGCTCTTTTGTTCCTTCCAATTACTGACATTTGTTTTGAGATAGTGGGCAGAAATCCAACGTTTAAAAAGAATGCATTCTTTATCTACTTTTACAACTATCTGGCTTGCAGTATTGACCCTTTGTGATAGATGTTAGCAATTTTAGAAAAGTCACATTGAAGTACCAATGGTGTGGAGAGTTTCTATTTATTTATGTATTGCTTTCCAATCGAAAAACAATTAAAACTGACATTAAACCTGAATACCTAAATCAGGATTGATTTTGCTGTTTTTTAAGCGGTCTTTGTGGACAGCACATTTAGTCAGGCTGATAGTGCGAGCACCAGCAGTTTGTGCATTTGAGCTTATATGAGGGTAATCCAATGAGACTGCAGTGTTCACCTATGTGGAACGCTAGGCCAATTGCTTGGCTTTGAATGTCATAACCAAAATTTTATTTGTCCTCCATATTAATTAATAACTTACTTGTAATATACATTACTGTGCAAAAGTTGTAGGCACATTTACAGTAATTTCATATGCTTGCAAAAATTATGAAATAAAAAGGTTCTAATAACGGAGAAATGTACTAAACAGAGCTGTAAACTGTTATAAACTATATCAAACCAATATTTGCTGTAACTACCTTTTGCTAAAAAATCTGGGACACTGTCCTGTTGTGCTATAGTTTATAAGATGATCGGCTTTTTGCCTGTTCCAAGCGGAGTAGAAAACGTGCCACCATTCTTCTGCAGACTGACTGTCTCACTTGCGTCTGTCCCTCCAAGTAATTGCAGACAGCCATGATGATGTTGACATCAGGGCTCTGTCAAGACTATATTACCTGTATCAACTGTTTTAACCCGCATGGAAAGAATCTATATGAACATATATGCTCATATATGCAACCTATATGCCGCATATATGCAGCATATATGTGCATGTATGCCACATATAGGCCAAATTCAGGTACATTTATGTGCTTATGGAGGGCATATAGGTCTCCTATATAGCTCATGTACCCAGTGGCAGGTTCTGTTTGTCATATCTCACTTTTGCAACTGTCATACATGATGCCTAGCTCATATTTTTATCCTCAAGGTAATATCTGCATATTATCTGCAAAGTCCCTTACAGAAATAACAAGAATTTCATGCAATAACTTATTAATTGCATGTGAATGTGAAATTGGCATCACATTTGATCCTAAATACATGTTGATATGTGACAACAGCATTGCCATGGTTTGGAGGCTTTGAGAGCTTTCTTTGTTGCTCTCGTCCGGGACGATATCGTTTTGCTCTCGATCGGATTCCTGGGCCAGCTGGCATTAATTGGGGGCGTCGCCCGGATTCTATTTAAGCTCTAGTTCCGCCTCACTTCCCTTGCTAGAGTGTCAGTGTTATGTTTGCACTTTAGCCGGTAAAGATCTCTAGTAAGAGAGTTGTTAAGGGTTTAGCTGCATATTTGAGGACAAGTTCTAGATAGCAAGGGAATCTTTCTGTTTTTTTCCCTTTCATTTCGTCCTGTCGAGCTCGCCTTGCTTCCTTGCCTCGGACGGCATCTAGGTCCGTTGGAAGCGCGAGTCTCGCTCTCTTATTTTATTTGTGTCTCTCTCTCATCCGCTGTTTCTCCTTTTATTCTGGCCACTGCGTTTGGCGTCTCAAACTCACCAGCCATCACAGGCATGTTATGTGTAAACCAGTCATTATTAACTATGGCAAGTGAGAGGAGACAAAAAGCTATGATATCAACACAAATATCTAATACTATTTGTTCCATTTCTTTCCTGAAACACTAACAATAACAAGGTCATCAATTCTTTCTTGACCATACTTATTTCCATTCTAACTTAGCACAAAAAGTAAGGAAATTTGTGTTTGGTAGATTATTTTTTTGTTGTAACAGTGCTTCTTGGCAATAAATCTTATACTGTTGGAAAGCCTGTTTATTTCCCTTTTAAATGGTGCCACATTCGTAAGGAACATGCATTTGTGGGATGAGCAGCAGAGCTGAGTATGTGGGTTGCGCCCATGAAAAATTTGCCAAATCTTCTCTGCCAATGCCAAACAGCTTATTTTGCCATTGACTCTTGTTTGGTGTTTGGTGGATTGGATGATTGAAGTTTGAAGAAACAAGACATATTGGCAATTTAACAATTTATCCATTTAACAAACAGGAGCCTCAGTAGCGTGTAGAAGAACCATTCACAGCCACAACAGCCTGGCACCTCCTCCTCATGCTGGTCACCAGCCTGGTCACACACTGCTGTGGGACGGCATCCCATTCTTCATCCAGCATTTGTCGCAAGTCAGCCAACGTGGTTGTGTTGGTCACTCTGGCACGAACAGCTTGCCCAAGCTGATCCCACATGTGCTCAATAGGGTTGAGGTCAGGACTGCAGGCAGGCCATTCCATCCTCTCCACTCCCAAATTCTGGAGGTAGTCTCTGATAAACCCCGCTCTGTGGGGGCGAGCGTTGTCATCTTGGAGGATAGAGTTCGGTCGCAGACTGTGGAGATATGGGATTGCCACTGGTTGCAGAATATCATCTCGATATCTCTCTGCATTGAGATTGCCTCCAATGATGACAAGTCTCGTTTTTCCAGTGAGGGAGATGCCGCACCCCACCATCACACTGCCTCCACCAAAAGATGTTACTCTATCGGTGCGGCAATCAGCATAGCGTTCTCCGTGTCTTCTCCACACTTTGACCCTACGATCCAACTGCCGTAGGCAGAATCTGGACTCATCGCTGAACATAACGTTCCTCCACATGATCAGGTTCCAGTGCACGTGTTACCATCACCAGCACAAACGGGCCTGACGGTGAAGGGCAGTCATGGCAGGCCTCCTGGCAGCCGTTTGAGACCAGAGATCGGCTGCGTGCAGTCTGTTCCGGATTGTCTGGGCAGAGAGCTGTCGGCCATTTCGTCCTGCAAACCTTGACTGCAAATCTGTAGAAGACAGCCTACGGTACCTGAGTGCTGACAGGGCGAGGAAACGGTCTTCTAGGGGTGTCGTCTTCTTGGGACGCCCACTTTGCGGCCTGTCTCTGACATCCCCCGTTATATGGAACTTGGCCTTCAGTTTGGAGATGGTACTAGGGCTCACTCCAAACAATGCCGCAACTTGGTTTTGCGGAACACCAGCTTGAAGTTGCCCTATCGCACGGGCCCTATCCAGATCAGTCAAACGTGGCATGCCGATTCTTGGAGCAGACAACTACTGACCACTGTAGCAGGGCCCATGCTCACAGGCACCTGATTGGCAGCACCTGGGGGTACCAGAAGCTCAAAACAAGAGTCAATAGCAACAGCAAAATAAGCTGTTTGGCATTGGCAGAGAAGATTTGGCAAATTTTTCACGGGCGCAACCCAAATACTCAGCTCTGCTGCTCATCCCACAAATGCATGTTTCTTACAAATGTGGCACCATTTAAAGGGAAATAAACAGGCTTTCCATCGATATAAGATTTATTGCCAAGAAGCACTGTTACAACAAAGAAATAATCTACCAAACTCCAATTTCCTTACTTTTTGTGGAAGAGAAGGAAATGTATAAAAACAAAATGGTTTGATTATGTTTATTTCATCAAGTAGGCATTTTTTTCAAGTTTAAGTCACTGCCAGATTCACCACATTAGATAAAACTGGATTCACATCACTACAGCTCATACACATCCACTGAAAGGTTATACACTACACTGTTACATCCACCAAATGCAATGTTTTCTATCTTGTCTGTAATGCAGTTTCTAGATGAATATGGCTCAGAGGTCCTTAGTCTAAATGTAGCAAAATAAAACAAAAATAACAAAATAAAAGTACACAGAAGGACATGCATTCAAGTAAACATGCCTTTCAAAAGTCATTTTCATCCCCACATCTATTTGAGCATTTCACTGTGGTTAATGAATTTGAAGACAATGTCTACATTTCTGTTCACAGTTTTAATGAGCAGACACTTGTCTTTTATTTGAGATGCTTGTATAGCAACTAAAGGTCCCAGAGTTTTTCCTACAGGGATGAAATAACAAGGATTCTTAAATTCCCACATGGAAAGAACCTATATAAACATACAGGTTTTAATCCCCGCCTTGTATCAACCAGCAGTAGTCGGCAGCTCTTTTCAAAAGTGGCGCGCAATTGGCCAATGCGCTACAGGGATGCAAATTGCAAAAGAGCCTGCTGGGAAGGGTTATGTAGATTAGAGTTCCTCTAGGTGCGTCCTGTTGGCTAGGCGGGCGCTATAATATGAGATTCTAACACAAGTCTTTATTGTTTGTCCTCTGCCCTGGTTCTGAACTTGCAGCATGTTGTCATTATATAGTAAATGATTGCGAATGCGTGTGGGTTATGTATACTTTTGTGAACTATCAGCAGGGGGTCGCATATGCGAAGAATTTTCAGTACGAGTACCAAGTGTTCTAATTGGATATTCCAGATTCAAGTGGGAGTGGACATGATAAATTAAGAACAAAAAACACATGGAAATTTTAATTGGCCGTTTTCACATATTATAGGTACATATATGTACCTATAATATATGAAAACGCCCAATTTTATGTATGTCGCATATATGCAAAGCCTATATCTGGCCCTATATTAAAACCTATATGTTTATATAGGTTCTTTCTGTGTGGGAAATGAAATACCAATATTTATTTATAAAACTATTTTTTGATTTAGCATTTGGAATTTCAAATATACTTTTTATCTTCAGCAACACAAATTTGGAAAACAAAAAATAAACATCTAACGCCAGCTTTAAGTTTTAAAAAATGTGAGGTGCCTAAGACTTTTGCACAGTACTGTATATCAAGTATACATTGACATGACATATAAAAGTACATGTGATTTTAAGTTACGCAATAGCCGCACTCCATAACTACTGTAAAAATCATAATCATGAGCAGTATCCTTAATATTACATGTTTTTGCAAGTGTACGTGAAGCTATGTTGAAGCATTTAAGCAACTTTCGTCCCTCAAACCTTCCATCCCCCCAGAGCCCCTCCCGTTTAGGAATTAGTCCCATTAGTCTATTTTACATTCATATTCATTCTGTTTATTTAAAAAAAAAAAAAAACATGCATCTTTATCTTACAAAATGATGTCGTTAGCAGGTTTTTGTCACGCCGCCGTCAACAGGCCAAGCTCATACAGAGCTGAGTATGAACAGGATTTCAGACAGTCAACTGACCAGTAGGGGTGACCATAGAGCAATCAGGCACAGACTCGTAAATGGCTGAACCATTTCTCAGAGCTGCGCCTGGACCGAACGACCACCCAGAGGCGCAACAGCTGCTACTTTAAAAATAAAATAAAATAAATAAATTCAGCACTTTCCCAACTTTTACATCTATATTGCAGTTTGTTTACACCTTCACACTGTTTATTAAAACACCTTCAGCTCCCTATAGGAATCCATTTCCTGCCCCCCTCCAATCCGCTAATTCACCCCCTACAGCCAATCACATCACTGCTGTTTTATTAGCTTGGCAGTAAACCACAGGCTGTCATTCACTATTATTTTATTTGCCCTGTCTCATCCGCTGACGTGGTCTTGCTCGGCCCAGGCCATCTGTCCGCGGCTTTCCCAGTCTCCCCTTTGCTGGAGTCTGCTTTCGAGCGTGTGAGCCAGACAGTGGCTTCGAGGGAAATGCAAAGGTTCAAATCCAATAAAACTTTGATTTGGAACAAGGTGCCTGGCGGTTGCAGACGGTTATTGCTGAGTTGTTTTTGCGTGCACGGAAGCACATTTCATGGATAAATACAGTCAACCTGAGACAATAAAAACTGTGATATTTAAAGCTGGAAAACCATGAAAATGGCTTGTGTATTCTGAGTGAGGTAATGATAAGGACATCATCCCTTCAGGCTCTATAAACAGAAATGTCTTATATGAACAAAACAGGTTTTTTATGAATTCAATCGCATGATTATTTTAATGAGGTTGTTCACTGAAACAGCTCTGAAGGTTTATTTTCATGGTCCAAATCTGTCGTATACATGCTCATTAGAGTAGTGACTGCTGCTTTTGTGCTGTCTCTCATGTTATGGTAGGGATGAGGAGAAAATGTAAAGGAATACAGGTGCATGTATTTTGTGAGTGATTGAAGATATAAATGCGGAGTTGACTCGACAAGCACGCACCTCATTAAAACTAGCCATTGTCTTGATCAGTCATTAGGATTCAAATGCTGTCACTTTTGAGGGGGCTGAGACTCTGAAACTAATGCTTTATACAATGTCAGTTGAAATACGATACGGCACACATTTTCTTGACTTAAAGTAAAACATTAAAACTGCAACATCTATAGTTCCGAGTTATGGCAAAATGAAATTTGAGTTAGCTAGAAACACCCAAAAGACAGTGAAATTAATTTGATTGGACCCAACAAAAAGAGGAGTCTGCTTTTTATCAAGGTCTGCTCTCTATCAGCAGTTAAAAAAAATATGACCTGGAGTTATGAGAAAATATTGGGAGCACGACAGTATTTGTGTTGTTTTTCTGAGTAATTCTGCCTTTAATTTTGAGGATGCCATTCGTTTTTACAGCCCCAATTCCTAAATAGTTGGGACAAAGTGTAAATTGTGAATAAAATCAAAATGCAATGACTTTCAGATCACATGAGCCAATATGTTATTTACAATAGAACATAGATAACATTTCAAATGTTGAAACTGAGACATTTTATATTTTTATCCACAAAATGAGCTTATTTCAAATTTTCTGGCTGCAACAGGTCTCAAAAAAAGTTGGGACACAGGCAAAAAAAGGGCTGAAAAAAGTAATTAATATATAAGAGAATCAGCTGAAAGAACATTTAGCAAGTAATTAAGTTAACTGGCATCAGGTGTGTAACATGATTGGCTATAAAAGGGATGTCTTAGAGAGGCTGAGTCTCTCAGAAGTAAAGATGGCCAGAGGCTCTCCAACCTGTGAGGGCTTCTGTTAAAACATTGTGGAATACTTCAAAAACAATGTTCCTCAACGTCAAATTGCAAAGGCTTTGAAGGTCTCATCATCAGCAGTGCATAACATCGTCAAAAGATTCAGAGAAACTGGAAAAATCTCTGTGCGTAAGGGACAAGGCTGAAGACGTTTACTGGATGCCCATGATCTTCGGGCCCTCAGGCGCCACTGCATCACTCACCGGCATGATTCTGTCATTGACATTACTAAATGGGCCCAGGAATACTTCAAGAAACCACTGTCTGTAAACACAGTCTGCCGTGCCATCCACAGATGCCACCTAAAACTCCATAATGCAAAAAGAAAGCCATTGTTGAGCGTGATCCAGAAGCGCCGCCGTGTTCTGTGGGCCAAGGCTCATTTAAAATGGACTGTAGCAAAAGTGACAAAGTGTCCTGTGGTCAGACGAGTCCAAATTTGACATTCTTGTTGGGAATCATGGGCATCGTGTCCTCCGGGCTAAAGAGGAGAAAGACTACCCCTCCTGTTATCAGTGTTCAGTTCAAAAGCCAGCATCTCTGATGGTATGGGGATGCATTAGTGCGTATGGTGTCAGAAACTTGCATGTTTTAAAAAGCACCATGAATGCTGAAAGGTATATAAAGGTTATAGAGCAACATATGCTCCCCTCTAGACGACATCTATTCCAGGGAAGGCCTTGCGTATTTCAGCAGAACAATGCAAAACCGCATACTGCAGCTATTACAACAGCATGGCTTCATAGTAGAAGAGTCCGTGTGCTGAACTGGCCTGCCTGCAGTCCTGATCTTTCACTGATTGAGAGCATTTGGTGCATAATTAAACGAAAAGTCCATCAAAGGAGACCCAATACTCTCCAGCAGCTGGAAGCTTGTATTAAACAAGAATAGGATCAAATTCCAATGACTAAACTCAAGAAACCTGTCTCCTCAATGCCCAGACACCTCCACTCTGTGTTAAAAAGAAGAGGGGATGCTACACCATGGTAAACACGCCCCTGTCCCAACTTTTTTGAGATCTGTAGCAGCCATCAAATTTGAAATGAGCTCATTTTGTGGATAAAATTGTAAAATTTCTCAATTTCAACATTTGCTATGTTATCTCTGTTCTATTGTGAATAAAATACTGGCTGGTGTGATTTGAAAGTCATTGCGTTCAGATTTTATTCACAATTTACACTTTGTCCCAAGTTGTCCCAAGTACAGTCCCCCAATTTTTGGGGAAAAGTAATAGGACAAATAAAGATAACCTGAAATAAAGTTGTTTATTAAAGTTTATTCAATACTATAATAATTCATAAATCGCAAACCCCTTTGAATCAGTGACTGCTGGAAACTTGAACTAATGCCATCATCAGTTGTGGGGTATCTTCCCTGGTAATGCTTAGCCAGGCCTGTTCAGCAGCCAACACCCAGAAATATTCCTATACAGAAACTGTAATTTGTGCACTATTGTATAATTAGCAATACGCACATGTCATATTTTATGGGTCTATAGTTATAAAACTATCAAAACTGCAAGGTGGGCAGCCATAAGTCAGAGAAATATAAAGCTGGATTTTCCTCACTTTGTTCTCAATTATTAATGCTTGCATCATCAGGGCATGATTGTCGGGAGACAACACGGAATAAGATGAATAGAGGCTTTCATCTTTTCTCCTCAAAGTAAAAGCAACACTACATACACTAATTACAGAAAGGAACTATTTCAAAGTCCAAGCAGAATGTGCACGTCTGCAATAAATTCAGAGCTTGTTCTGTCTGTTAGTCTGTCCATCCGTCTGTCTGTACACTGTAAAACCAAATGTTTAAGTCCTGAACATGTGATAAACCCTTTAGTGTAACACTTTTAAACATTACAGTGTTTAGATTCAGTTTTAAAGTGTATTCGGCAAATTTGAAAAAACATTGATCACAACATCCAAAAAAACATCAGTGTTTAGAAAGAGAACACCTATTTACAAAAATAATCACCATGCATTTAGTTTTTAGACACTGGTGTTTAGATTATAAACATGTCACATGTTCCACAGTTTTACAGTGTATGTCTGTGTGCTAACCTGCCTGTCATGTGTAGTTAATTAATTAATTAATTTATTTATTTATCTATTTTGGTCGAGACTGATATTTTGATCGCCGTGTCACCTGCTCGTTTCGCTATTAAATGGTGGTAGGCGGGCAGGAGCTTGATGAAACAGTTGCAAATCCTTGTGTATAATAAATATCAGGAAAAGAGACAGAGAATAAAGACGGCCCTTGTAAGTCTCTCGTTTCAGTTCACACGCATTCTGCTTAAAGTTGTTGCTGACTTTTTTAAATACGGCTCTTTGGGAAGTTAACTCTAACGGTTTGATCAAACCCTGTCGTCACCCGCAGGCCTTTGTCTAACGGTTTAAAAAGCACACCGCTGCGCTTTCTGTTCTCGTTTGACAGAATATAAAAAGTTTTAGTAGCAATGAAGAAAGTAAGACCAGAAAAAAAAATCATTATTTCAGAGTATATCACCTGAAGAATGCATCAACAACATTAATCTTCTTAACCTCACAGTGAGCAGGTACCACACAAAACCACTGAGTAAGAGTGATAAGAAATGTGTCCTTTGCGTCCACACAGCGTGTTCCTGCCTGTTATATTCATTGGTAAATCCAATGCTTCTCTTTTTGCTTCTTTCAGGTGATCCTCATATTGACAAAGCTTTATGACTTCAACTTGGGTAGTGTCACGGAAAGCTCTTTGTGGAGGTAAGATTTGATTACTGCAATTGCTGGATGAGCTTAAATCCTTTTGAGGGATATAAGGGCGACAAGCTGTGTACAAAAATACTGCACCTGTTGGACAGCAGCCTTTGCTGTATTTTTCGGCCAACTAAAGCTTTATCTTAGTTTGTTTTGGCATTTATACAAGCAGATAATCTAAAATTGGTCATCAGTCACAGATTCCTTTCCCTCAAAACAATCCACTGATGTGTAGTTACAATGTAATTATGTTAGAGTGAATGCATAATCATTATACTCTTACTTTGTTTATACTGTGTAGAGACCGTGAAATAGCTGTTTAACAGCTGTGTAGGGACTGTGTAATTACTGCTGAATAGCTATGTAATAGCTGTGTAGAGTCTGTGTATTTACAGCTTAATGGCTGTGTAATAGCTGAGTGGACAATAATTGCTGTGTCATTACTGTGCATGCACAATTATTAAACATTTTCTCCATAGTTGCTATGCAGATACCATACAGTTCGCATTCAGTCCCTGTTCAGTGTAATAATTATGCAGTTACCCTTAAGTCACTGTGTGGATGCTATGTAGGTATTGTGTATTTGCCATGTACCATTTGTAGTCCTTGTATCATTACTGTGTATTTACAGTTCTATGTAGATGTTTTATAGCTACTGTTTAGATGTTGCACAGTTACAATGTAATAGCTACATAGTTACTGTGTAGTAACTATTTTTGTGGATAGAACAACAATGCCTGGAGGCTTGATCTTGACCATCACTAGAGCACGCTCACACAGAGAATAAATGCTCTTCAAATATGGTTATGGTTAATGTTAGTGCTTTAGTACTATGGAAATGTTTTCCAGTATTTAAGACTAAATTGTTTTTGTTTGTAGTATTAATTTAGCTGCAATGTAGTTTAACAACTTTTCTCACTTAACCTCATTATATTACATTCTAATTCAGTTAATAATGCTATATAACTTTGCTATAGCTGGAGTTGTTTCATAAGGAAGGCATAATCACAAATATTTGACTTTTGATTACTTGTAAGCTTAATTTCGTGAAATAATCGGACAGATGAGCATTAAAGTATCTATATTCAACGGAACAGATTCACCACTGGCCTTCCAAGCATGAGACAACAAAAATGATACGGCATTCAGGACTTTACTTGACAGTCTTTCTTGACTGTTTTCCATGGGCAGACAGATTTTAGGGCATATGAACCCTTCCAGAAAGATGGAAACAGTTGGGAAGATCTGCACAGCAAGACAGCAGCAGGTTTTCAGCACCTTTTCTGTCATTATTCTGATTAATGTGCACGGAGTGAGGCATCGCAGTGGGTGTTTGGGTTCTTGCCTGGAGTCGCTAACCCCAGGCGGACCCGTGCTGGTTTATCCTTGGGCAAGGAAGTCACCTAATTTGCTACACAGAAACTGCTGCTGTAGAGTACAGTAAATCAGCCTTGATATAAATTTGTAAGCGATGCATTTTGCTCCAAATAAATGTGGTGCTTGGTGTATTAATGAAATTTGATTAAATTTACTCTTGATGATGACCCCCACCCCCACCCCAGTGCTGCAGAGAGGTGCTCCTCCTGGGGAGGTATTACTTGCTTTCGCTGCCAATCAGCCCTAAGGTATCCAATCAAAGAAGCCATGAAAATAGGAAAATGTTTCATCGTATTTTTAGTTTTGACTTTTACTTCCAATATGGAAGGCCCAATCAACTCTTCCTGCAGGCTAGTCTCACAGTCTAGTCATATATCAACGTTAGGGCAGATGCCCTGGGCGTCAGGGAACAAATGGAAAAGGAGGCCTTTCGTATCAGTTTCGAATGCCGTAGGTATCCCCTTAGGCTTCAATACAAAACCAACAGTGCCAGTATTTGATGACAATGGTCACTATGAGAAATAGATGGACCTGGTGGGGTTCGAACTCTTTGAACCCGGTCCTTTGCCACTACGAGGCAATCGTACTAAATAATGCGCTACCGAACTTATTGTTCTTTGTAAGACCTACCTAACCCCATCCCTCTCTTAACATAACCACATGGTTTTGTTGCCTAAACCTGACCAGGCAGTTTCTGTGTCTAAACCTTAACTGTTTAGCAATACTGTCAAATAGCCTGCTAAGGGGCTACCTTTTCATTGTACAGTAGTGTGCAGTGACGATTATAAACTTAACAAAATGATGATAAATCAGAAAGCAAGTACTCATCTTTTATTTGTTTCATGTAATATTGGATCATAAAAATGAAAATAACTAAACAGATAGCAATATATATTTAAAACAAAAATAATAATGGCCACGTTTCCCAGATTCATTTAAGAAGATCTTAGCGCTAAGAGCTTCTTTAGATCCTTCATAAGGCTGCAGTAAGAAGCAAACGCGTTTCCCAGATTCCTTCTTAGCCTAAGATGGCTCCCTCTTAGCTTAACGCTTCTTTGGAGCCTTCTTAACTCCTTAAGAACGCTCTTAACTGGGAAATGCGGCCAATGTCTCAATGGCCGCGTTTCCCAGTAAAGAGCGTTCTTAAGGTGTGGAGAGAAACCGTGTCTTCAGTTGCCAATTACAATAATTGGAAAAGACGTCAATAAAGGAAAATGATTGAGATCTAGCCAGGACTAAAAGGGACGTGTCTTCGCCCCCCCTGTAGCTCCGCCACTGGTGTTCAATCATCACTGTGCACTACTGTATATCAATGTTTGGTCAAGAGCATCACTGTATGATGAGAGATGATACCATGCTGGTTCTGAAGGATCTTGTTGAGTAACATCAATGTAACATGTAGCACTTGCGTGGCACTGGATATAGCTCAAAGCATGTTGAACTTCCTCCAGGGGCTACGGACTGTTCCAAACCGGCTCTCATTTACTTTTCCAAATTAACAACAAAGATAGGAGAGAGAAGGAATGCACATTACTGGTGGAAAAGTGCTGACCTCAGTAAAATACAAATATGAAGAAGGGCAGTCATACACTCATAGCCATGGTGCAATAATAATTAATTTATTAAATTACCAAAGTTTCGACATAAGCCAACTTTATGGTATTGAATTCCTCAAAGTCCCAAAGAAGACTTATGTCAAACGAATAGTCGCTGCCATTCTTTAATTTTAACCGACAACCAAACAGTAATTTTCTCACGTGTGGAATTATTGACCAATTTTTTATTTTTTTTTGTGGGCATTATTGTTAAGGTTATCAAGCATTTTCCTACCCACATTAATGACGATGTAAAACTGTTATATGTTTTTCGAAGATTCTGAGTTCGCATAGCTCATAAAAAAGCACATATTTTTTTGCTGGGGTCATAAGTGACACTACCTCGTACCAATGTTTGATAGTTTTCAATACATCTTACACTCTTATAAATTGATTGAATTTACCAGTTAAATTAATGCATTGTTTCCTTGTTATTTTAACTACAAGTAGAGTCCTGCGCGCATTTAACTGTGGTTCACAGTCAACATACACGGAACTCTGTTATAAACTTACTGTAAAATTACCATTAAAATAACTGGCAAAAAAGGTGCCAGTTAAAATAACTTGTGAAAAAAGGTACCAGTTTATAACAGTGTAGAGGACTCTTCTCATTTAAATTCTTTTTAACAGTGAAAAAACAATGACTAAGTTAAGTGTCATCTTAAAAGAAATTAAAGCTGTAAGCAGTGTTGAATGGGTCGTCACACCCGCGTGCACACTGGAACCCGGAGGTTGCATTGGTTCACTTTTCAACCTTTTTTCAATATTTTAGTAATAGCAACTTCCTGTTTCATCGCGCCAACACAGACACAGGATTCAACAATACCAAAAGAGCTTTGCAATTTAAGAACACCAAGGTCTTTAGATGTCATACTCAAAATTTGAAGTCTCTTAGGTTAAGTCACTAGGAGGAAATGCTTAAAGTACAATGCCTGGAAATGTCAAAAACAGCAAAAAAAAGTTGCAAATTCAATTCAAAATGGCAGACTTCCAGTTCAGTTTAAGTCTTGCCATGTTACGTGTTGCAGGAAATCCAAAGTTGCTGACTTTCTGTTTGGCGGAGAAAGTAAAAAAAAAAAATTTGTAAAATCCGGCACGATGAAAGCAATGATCCCGTGAAATTTTCATGCACATCAAAGCACCCTTACCGCAACATGACCCTGTGTTTGGAGGTGCTATAGAGCTACTTGGACATGTCCAAACTCATATCAGCATGTTGTTGTCTTCAGAATGGGAATACTACCAAGCCTGTGAAGTTTGGCGCCTTTTGGGTCCTATCGGACAATGTATGTTTGCGTTACAACAACATTCTCTTTCATGGCGAAATATCAAAATTTCTTGCATCGCCATGGACACTTAATTGACACTCAATGAAACCAAAAAGCTTTGCAATTTAACATTGTCAATATCTTCAGATGTTGCACACCAAATATGAAGTTGCGTAGGTGAAGTGTATAGGAGGAGTTTGTTAAAATACAATGCCTGGAACTGGCAAAAGTTGCAAGTTCAATTTTAAAACAAAGACTATCTGTTGGGATTAGCTCATGGCACCAGAGGACTTTTTTTTGTCTTGGCATGCTGCATCTACTCACCAAATTTCATACATATAGGTGAAACGGGCAATGACGGAGGCTTCTTTGAAAGTTTCTAGGGAGCACTATGGAGCCATTTTGCCAGGCTCATGCAAAAAAACTATTCAGTACTAAATTGTATGCCAGGCTTGATGTATGCAACAATAACCAAAAAAGCTTCACTATTTAGCATCATCAATGTCTTGAGATGTCATTCAGTGAATTTTAAGTCGATCAGGTTAAATCTCTAGGAAGAGTTTGCTGGATAAGACGCCTGTAAATGACAAAAATCCAAAAAAAAGTAGCAATCTTAATTCAACATGGCAGACTTCCCATTGTGTTTAGGTCATGGCACCAATAGACTTTTTTTTGGGGTGTTTTATGTGTCCACCTAATTTCGTACATCTTGGTGAGATGGGCCGCGAGGGCTGCTTTGTTAAATTTTCTAGGGGGCGCCATTGAACCAATTTGCTGCAGCTTTGTGCAATTTCTGTAAAGTATTAAAACATGTAATAGGCCTGATGCTTATGCTGGGTTTACACATAACGGCGACAAGTCACGAATGCCACGAATCTAAATTCGTGACCGAGGATCACGAATTTGAATTGAATTTGATGATTCGGGGCAGAGGCGTCACGTGTCATTCAGTTCAGTTCTTGACAGCTTTCGTGTCGGTTCGTAACAATGCTTGACAGTGTGGGCTCAAAGAATGGCAAGAATACACTACGAATGCTGTCACGCTCTATTACGAATCACCACTAATCGCCACGAATCGACAGGCTCAGTTGCGAACTCCACGAATCGAGGGTGATTCATGACATTCGTGGAAGATTTTTTGGCAGCCAAAAACATGCTCCACGAATATCACAAATGTCACGAACCGACACGCGCTGTTAAGAACCCTATTCAGATGCGAATGTGCCACGAATGACGGGAAAATGATATTCGTAACGCATCGTGCCTATGTGTAAACCCTGCTTTATCTGTTAGGATTCTGCTCTGTCTGTTCTGATTCTGCCATGTTTATTATGTTTCTGCCATGTTTGTTATTATTCTGCCACTCCCTGTTATGTTTATGATTAGGTCTGTTAGGTTTTGCCATGTTCTGTTCAGTTTTTGTACTTTGCCATGTTTTCGTTTTTGCCATTCCCATCCACTTTTCTGTTATAGTCCGGTCCATGTTTTGCTATGCCCTTCATTGCACTTTGTCTCCCCTGTCTGGTCTCTTGTTAAGTTACAGCTTCTCCCCAGTCCTGCGTGTCACATGTTTAGGTGATTTCATGGTTTCTGGGTTTCAAACATTCCTTCCAATCTCGTTTGCTTCCTTCGCCTCTCTTTTCTATATTACTAACCAATACTAACAGTTTGTTGTTTTATTAAGTTACTAACCCAGACTAACATTGTATATAATACTAACTTACTAACAAGCACCAGGGATTGTATAGCTGCACTTACTAATTGATTAACAAGCTCTCCTTTTCGCCCTGTTCTAGTCTCCGCCTCTTGCCTTCACTTAGTCTTTGCTGCAATTCAGCGGATCCTCCGCACCTGCTCCACTCTGTCCTGCCTCTCATTATCTGTGCACGTTAGAACTCCCTAACCGGAGCTGTATATCTTGTCATAGGCTTTCTCATGTTCCCTGTCCGTGTTTTGGCTTTTGCCAATTTCATGTGGTTAGGTTCTTCCTTGTGTTTCCTCCCACGTAATTAGTCTGATCCTCATCACCTGATCCTAATCATAGCATGTGACTTCCCTTGAGTGTATTTAAGCTGTCTTCTCACTGCAGTTCCCTGTCAGAACGTTTCTCTTGTTTACCTGTGCTGCTATTGTCTTCGCCTTGTACTCATAGTGTTACTCTTCTGACTGGACCGTCCGACTTACGATTTTTGGCTCTGCTTTTTGGTACTATTGTCTGCATCTGTTTACGAACCCTTTTTGCCCGACTACGAGTTTTGTGTTTGCTGCCCTGTTAACGGTTTGGATTACGCCCACTGGATTTTGGCTTTTGCTTCTGACAACCTGTGCCTGTGTACCGAACCTGTTTTTGCCCGACCACGAGTACTATGATTGCTGCCCTGGTTTTCGACTCTTATTCTGCCCTACTGGATTGTGATTTTTGGATTGTGGACTTTGTACCTTTTGCCTTCTGCCCTGCGGAGGTTTCCCCCCTTGCTTAATAAACTCTCATCTACTGCACTGCTTGGTTCTCGCGTCTGGTTCCTGAGCGTATCCTCACATTATCCCGAATTTTGTGAAGTTTTGATCATATTTAGACCCTCAAAGACAATTAATTTGAAAAAAAAAAGATTAGGGGGAGCTATAGACCAATGTGCGACACCCAGGTGTAATTGCAAAATTAAATGGAACATTACACTTATAACATAGGTGCAGAGTTTTGCGACTTTACACTCATTCTAAGCCCTTAAAAAATTTGTTCGTAAAATGCAAAATTCCTATATTGTGAAAAAAAAGCTGAATTCCTGCGTGATAACTCAATTTCATGTGAATCCAAGAACCGCAATCCCCAAATGGCTGCATGTTGGGGGGTACTATGAAGCCACCTGGACACACCCGAGCTCACTGACTACTGAACTTCATAATTTCACGCACTTTTGATATGTTTCTAAATATTCAAGAGTTTTGGAGTATATTTAGGCCCTCAAATGTGATTTGTTTTGCAGAATAATAAGATACAATAGATACAATCAGGCCTTGTTTTGCTTGGCGCTGGGGCTCTAATAAGAACTACAGATACAGACACTCAGGCCCTAATTACGCTGCTGAAAAAAATGCTAAAAACGGAAGATGTAATTCAGAGAAAGTTTTGACTGATTATTTGGATTATTGCCATTCTTAAAATATCACATTTTATGTACTGTATGTTGTAAAATGTTGCCTATTGCTGATCTTGGTGAATTCTTAAAGAATAATTTCTTAATTTTTAAAGGCTTATATGTTAGTCTTGATTACTCAGTAAGAATATTGTTTGATTATTATCCAGGCAATCTTTAACGGGAACAGGTTGAGACAGTAAAGCAACATTATTGCTAGGGGGCATTGGGGTTGAAGAGTTTAGGTGGCCCATGAAAGTAGTAGATTAAAGTTTGAAATTTTTTCCGCTTACATTTTACTTTTTACATCTCCTTCCAGGGCCAAAAATAAATTCCGAAGAATCTTTTTAAATAACATGAGTGTAACATCCAGCTTCACGGCAATATGGGACGTACTATAGCTGGGAGCATGGTTAATTGTGAGTGAATAACTTTATAATTGCATGGCTGCTAAACTGCGCTGCTATTTTTGGCTTTGGTGACGTGGTTCTCCTTGCATTAAAAAAAAAAAAGTATTAAATCAAAGCAGGCCATGTAAGGTAGAAATAAGGTAAAAGCTGAAGTAAGGTCAAATTTAAGTTTTTGTTTTATGGGTCAAGTATTTGAAGCACTGTTAAGTAAATAATAATAATAATAATAATAATAATTATTATTATTATTATTATTATTATTATTGCCAACAGCAGCTGCCTGAGGGATAAGCACGGTGCGGTGTGTTGCACCATGGGTGATTAAGTGGAAAGACTCACTCTATTCTAAATTTCATTCAGGAGAACTTGCAGAGATGAATAATGTGTTTGAGGGAAAGAGAATAATAAACTAGACTGGGATAGACAGTGAAAAACATTATATTTGCATAAAAATAGACATAAATTACAATGAAAACTTCCTGCCAATTACAGGAGTGGAAGATTCAAGCAGCTCGAAAATACGAGCAGCTCGAAAATAAGCAGCGTCTTCTGTCTCCACCCTCAACTTCCTCTTCCAATAATCAGCTTTACGGCATGCCATCTGTAACTCGTAATGGAGATGCGCGCAGTCTGTCTGGAAAGATCTGAGAAACTGAGGAGAAGTTTGAAAACTTCCTGAACTTTTACTGGCTTTCCTTGGGAAGTCTAAAGTGGACAAATAGCATCTTCAGGCCATCCCTGTGTTCTCTCGCAGATTTAATGTATATTTTTCCAGCCATTTCAAAATGTTGTTAACCCTCAGCTATCTGAATTGATGTGTGTTAAACACAACTGGTCTCCACAATATTTATTTACAGGCATTTTAAATTATTAGTTTTACATTCGCTGTACATTTGTGACTTTAAGAGTTTTCGATGGGGGCGAAAGATCTCTTATTATTTCTGAAATGGGAAAAATTTATCTTAGATTTCTTATCGTGAATTCCATTTTACTATTCATTTTTAGAGGGATATGACTGATATGGCAAAGAGAAAAAGTACAAGCACCTAATGCTGTTGATGTTGGATTTTGCCTCACAAATTACCGTTGAACTAGAGCTCCTTCATTAGGACAAGGGAAACATTTGGAATAATTTCTTGTGCTTAGATCTGCTTGGCTGTCTTCACACTCACACACAGTGCTGTGAAAAAATATTTGCCCCTTTCCTGATTTCCTTTATTTTTGCCACTATTAAATGTTTCAGATCATCAAGCTAAGTTCAGTATAAGACAAAGATAACCCGAGTAAACAAAATGCAGTTCTTTAATGGTGATTTCAATTGTTGAGGGAAAAAAGCAATCCAACCCTACCTGGCTCTTTGTGAAAAAATAATCGCCCCCTAAGTTATTACTTCACCCCACAGAGTGGGTGTGAAGTACTGTTTTTAGCAGCTCTGTGTTTGTTTGTTTGTTTGTGTTTCCACACTTGCCAATATTTGCGTGAATGGGTGAAGTCCGCCATCTCTGATTGCCTTGTTAAATCAAGCAATTAAACAAATGTAATTGATAACTGGGTTGAGTTTGCTAATCTCACCCAGGCATTATTACTGTTAGCTCTGCTGAATCTAAACATCACTTAAATAGAACTTGCCTGGCAATGTGAAGTTGGCTAAAAGCTGTACATCATGCCATAATCTAATTTAAGAACAGATGAGAAACAAAGATGTTGACATCTGTCAGCCTGGAAAGGGTTACGAAGCCATTTCTATGGCTCTGGGACTCCAGCAAACCACAGTGAAAGCCATTATTTACTTATGGAGAAAACTTGGAACAGTGGTGAACCTTCCCAGGAGTGGCCAGCCCACCAAATTCCTTCAATATTTCATCAACGACTCATCCAGGAGGTCACAGAAGAACCCAAACTTACATCTAAAGAACTGCAGGTCGCACTCACCTCAGTTAAGGTAAGTGTTCACGATTCCACTATAAGAAAGGGACTGGGCAAAAATGGCATTGATGGCAGAGCTGTAAGGTGAAAGACACTGCTGACCCAAAAGAACACAATGGCTCGTCTCACATTTGCCAAAAAAATATCTAGATGAGAACCCAAGAGATCTGAGATAATATTCTGTGGATGGATGAGTCGAAAGTGGAACTTTTCAGAAAACATGGGTCACAGTTCATCCGGCATTAAGCTACCACAGCATTCCACAATATGAATGTAATACCAGCTGTCAAACACGGCAGTGGCTGTGAGATGGTCTGTGGCTGCTTCAGGACCTGGAAGATTTCAAATAAATTATGGAACCATGAATTCTGATCTCAATCTGAAAATGCTGAAGGAGGATGGCCGGTCATAAGTTTGTAACCTAAAGTTCAAGTGCTCTGAGTTATGCAGTCGAACAATGATCTGAACTGAAGCACACAAGCAAGTCTATCTCTGAATGGCACAAAAAAAAATGAAGGTTTTGGAGTGACCAAGTCAAAGTACTGACTTTAGTCTGTTCGTGATGCAGTGGCATGACCTTAAACCAGTGCCTTAAACAGGCAGTAAATGCTCAAAAACCCTCCAATGTGGCTTTTTGGAATTCAAATGATTATGGAAAGAACAGCATGGCACAACCAGTTATTACGTTTATTTATAACTGGTTATTTTTTACATGGTATAGGTTTTGAATAACCTTTCATCTTCAATAAATAAAATGAGCATTTAAAAGCTGCATTTTGTGTTTTTCTCATATTGTCTTTGTCTTACATCATATATTTGTCCTATATCATTGCAAATTTGTGGGATAATTTAATGACCAAAAAAAGCAATTGTGAAGGGGACAAATACTTTTACACAGAAACATATATAAATATGATGTAGCATTCTGACAATAGAGGCAAAGCAAAAATTCTGTTAGTAAATAATGCTATATGTTTGCAGTTATGTTTTATGCAGTGATTAATGCAAACTCAGTAGCAGTCATATCACCTATCACCACACTTAAGCACTTCACCACAAAACGGAAAAAAAAAACAATATGAATTACACATGCATATCCATCATCGTACTGCACTTAAATAATGCACTGTAGCTTATGACAAGTTGATGAGATTTTTACGCAATTCTCTGAGACCGCCGCAAAAGACGGCTTTTGAATTATAATGGTTTGGATTCCCATACTGCATGTCCTGTTAAACTCATGATCTCACGATTTTAAAGTGTGGCAGAAACTAAATTACCGAGAGCTGCAGGATATGAAGAAAGCCCCAGAGGATGTTATTAAAAGGTAGGAATTTCAATAGTATGAAAAGGAAGGCAGTAAATTACCTCCTTAATAACAAAATGAATGATTTATGAAGGCAGCTTGAGGCCTGCAGGAGAAATAATGTTCATGAGAGAAAAACTGCAACACTAAAGGCACTCAGTAATCGAGCCCTGTGTATCTGAGTGCATCTGTATTCACAGAGGTGTGAGCTTTCATCGTTTTTTTTTTTTTTCCTTCCCACAGATGTCTGTCCTGGCCGACTTACTGGTCATGAATAAGCTAGACTGAAAAAGACTACAAAAAAAAAATCTAAATGAAAATAAAATGTAATTTATTAGTCCTTATGTCATAATTTTGAGTTGCAAAACAACTACACCACAAACAAAAAAATATAAACCTGCAATAATATGACACTTTTTTGCCTTTGGCTTTGTCATTTTAGAGTTGAATATCAGCAAATATCACATTGATCTCTTGATTACCAGATGTGCCTCATCATTGTAAAATATAATGGAGTTTAGGATACCACTGGCATGCTGGTACATTCTGAGTGCTTACTAACTTCTTTACATAAGATGCGCCATCGTTAAAAAATAGCACTAATTCTGCGGAACTTGTGGTATTTGCGTCTGATTGCTCTCAATCATTACGGTAATGAAGTCCTTCTCTACTTTGGTAACTCAAGGTATCTGACAGGTGAGGGCAGCGAGATGCTATTGTTTCAGTGCTCCACCTTGTAATCCATTTTGAGCTCCATCACAATTCACAATTTAAGCTTGAATCTACCCGTTATCCCACCCGCTCATTCCTATTCACGGTTGCTGTGAGCTGGAGTAGCCATTTGGTGCAAGGCTGGAGTGCTCCATTGCTCGATTACAAACCCATTGAATGGCACAAATATAAGCACACACACACGTAAAGTCACTCACACGCACATACCCATGCACAAAATGCCATCCTTAGTTGGCCTAACTTATGTCTTTGTACTGTGGAAAGAAACCAGTGGAAAACCTGAGAAAACCCAGACTGATATGAAGAGAATATTTGGATTCATACCCAAAACCTTCTTGCTGTTTTGTAACAGTGGTGCACTGCAATTAATTCCCCACAAAATATAAGCTTCATTGGTGTATGTGAGTGTCAGTATACAAGAGCTATTGCTGAAACTCAGAATGCATTACTAAGTAACATACAAAACCTCAAATAATCCTTTTTATCAGGATTTCTGAGTCATAGCGATGACTGTAAAAGTTTTATTTTTGGTTGGTACGGCCCTGAAGCTAAGTTCTTGCGTACAAAGACATAAATGTGTTCCTGTGGATTAGGTAGAGGTTGCACTAGCACTGACAACTAGCAGAACAGAAGTGAAAAAGCATAAATGCATATTTTTATGTCATTGTTACTGTCACTTTCTGAGATATAATGAAGCCTTGCATTCATTTTTAATGGCATTCCATAAGACTCAGCCATGAAATGTGGATAAAAGAATAATACAATCACACTGCAGCAGGAAGCTCATCAGTAGTCGATTCGCCGCGTTTGTGGAAACAGTTTAAACAACATCAGAGTGAGTCATTTCTCTTCACCTTTCGGCTGAGGAAGAAATCTCATTAGTCTGAGAAAAGAGGTAACCAAACTACGTTTTGTGAATAGAAAGTCCCAAAGCACTTGCTGTGACTGGAAATGTTTCATCGCTTCATCCTATTCTTTTTTTTACAAGGAGGAAGACAACAGCAGGAATAAAAGGGGGTGAAGGTTTAGTAGGTATTCATGAACTGACTTAACTTCAAATATAATCATTCAACACAACAATTTTTGGTCCTGATAAATGCTATTGATGAATTGTGCGAGATAGCATTACAAAGCGTTGTACCCGCTCTGTAGGCTGGACATCTGCTCCCCGCTGACTTTCGATTTGTAGTCATTTGATCGAAATAAGAGAGGGACCATCTGTGCAGCTGCATTCTGAGGTGATGCTTTTGAGGGTGATGCTGTAGAGGCAATAAAATAACTAGTTTTTTTTTTTTTTTTTTTACCAGAGACGGAATAGGCTAAGGTGGTGCATCCAGATGCAGCGATCAGGAGGATAGGCTTAGATGGTGTACCCAGATGTGGATATTCAGAGGTCTCCACTGAAGCGGCTCATTCCTTTGCAATTGGAAATCAATGTTGAAGATGTCATTTGTCTTTTTTTTACAATGATTTGGCTGTTTCTTCCCTTTAACACAGGTTGGAAATGGTTTCTGTCTCTATACCTGGGCTACATGTTCTCACTTCCAACTCATCATACAGAGAGGCTTTACTGAAGCTTCGCCCAAACGTCAATATACAATGCGAAAGGCGTGCTTTGGCCTATTTTTTGACACCATTGCTTAATGGGATTGGGGAAAGGGAATCTTAATTCCATAAATTCATTGCAGTGATCTGAGATTGGAATTTGAGATAGGGAACCACAATTTCATGGATTTATTACATTGATCCAAGATTTGGATGTGGTTAGTGCTGCTACCATGAAGTCGCAAGGTTTTGGGTTTGAGCACTGGCCGATAAAATGTTTTGTCATTGTACCACTGTCAAGCCCTGGGAGCTAAAATAAGACGCACAATATAAGACTGGTTTTGATTTATTCTGGTGATATAAGTAGTGGATTTCAGATAATCATCTTTAAAAATTCTTAACATGTTTTAAAAACTCTGCAACAATTGTATATCAACAATGAACCAGCCCTGACATCAGTCAGCAGTTGACACTGTTCATCAGTGAAATGTAATCAGTCAGTTTCATTTAAAAAATAATGTACATGAAGGGGTGTAATTTATGGGGGGGGGCATGGGGGACATGTCCCCTGCACTTTTTGAAAAGGCAGTATTCTACCCCCACCCCCACCCCCCCCCACTTTTCACAGGACTGTTGTCTTCAGAAAACACAGCACGCAAGTAGGACCTCAAGGAAGCCAGTCCTTCTCAACTTACCTTCTTCTCTCGCCTTTCAGTCAAACAGACAGCCAGTCAGACTTAAGCTGCACGTCCATTTTTGCATCTGTGAATGCGTCCATGTGTGCGGCTAAAGTCCCTCAAAATTAATTTAAGCCTGATTCCACTTGTCCAGCGCGGAGTGCGGTCCGGCGTACTTCAGCGGGCATATTTTTGCCAAACGGATCAGGTAGCGGTTGGCCCGAAAATGTGTACAGAAACTTGTACGGAAACGCACAAGTGAATACAGAACCCAACTTGCCGTAAGGGTATTTCCGCTCCCATTATGTCATTTTCTGGGAAAGCCATTCTGCCATCCCACATGAAACCGAGTGCTGATCTCTTGTTCCGAGTGCTGACTTTGATGTGTTGTGTGCCATGTTGAAGGCGTGAAAGACCTGAAACCATATTGGCAACCTTATAAATGGACACATAGACGAACGTGAATGTACCTGTACCAGCGTCAGTGTTCACAAAGCATGCATGGTCGTTTTGATGTACTTCAGATAGGGGTACCTGAAAAACGTAAGCCCTTTTGACAATTTTGGCCGGAAATGTGCCCCCCCCCAGGCTTTGAAATCAAAATTACGCCCATGTCTACATGTAAACATGTCCTCAACTACAGAGCAGTTTAAGTTTATTTATTAAGTATAACTCAAATCATTTGGACTTATCCAGAATACATGAAAGTGGATAAAGAAATAAATATCATTTTATTTCTGACAGATTTTTACACTAAATGAAAGATCAGAGTCACCCATATACTTGACCTGTGGGGAAAATGAGATTGGACTAACCTGAAAAATGTATTTTGGCGCGTGAAGTTTCGATTAATAGCTTTTTGAGCCCTTTGGGAACGTCTCAATTCTCACAGGTTTCAACAGCCAATTTAATGCCATTTATGCTTAGCTTCAGTAAGGTACTCGGTAAGAATGGATGCCAAGTTCATTTAGGCCAAAAATTAAGCATAAATATGTGTGTGAGTAGAAGCGGAGCCAAAATTGATGCTTTCAAGCAATAACATGTACACGAACTATACTTTTCAAGATGTAACCTGATTGGACCCCATGTTCAGAAAAAATGCGGCGGCTTTACACTGGAAAGTAAGCAAAACTGAAGTACAGAGTATGAGTGACTCAGGGGAATTCAGATATCAACACGGCGAGAACAGAAAATAGCCAGTAATTGTGGTTGGAGGTTGCTGTACAGAGATGGCTGTTTCAATGCCGTTGTCTGGATCAAGCTTATATTGCACTTTCTAGAGTATGACAATGTTTTGTAACAGAACCAATTAAAAAGTCTGCATTTTCGGAAAGAATCAAACCATTTAATTATCGTATTTTTAACATCCAAAAATTATGGCATTTCATGGCGTCTGTGTTGTTTGGGGCTTAAACTCTAAAGAATAGTTGATTTGTTAATCTTTGTTGTCTTTGTACAAAAAGCGACTTGCTGATCGACGTTGGATTAAGCAAGAAGTGTGTTCTTTGAACTTTTATGTTGATTGAACCAAATGAAATGCCATCTGCTATCATTAAACGTTGTCTTGAGGATTCTTAGATGTGGCATCTCGCATGCTGTAGAGCCCTCTTTCTTCTCAATTGATAAATAGTGAAACAGTTTCTCAGACACCATTTAAGCTCAGGCTTGGACTGCATTGAGTTTTGCATGGAGAATGTCTAAAAATGGAAATTTTTTTGGCCTAGCCTTAACCCATATTCCAGAAAGATCTAGGATTATGTAATAATAAATAATTAATTAGATTAAAATCAGACTGAGATCTGCGTTTCTGTGTGTGTGTGTGTGTGTGTGTGTGTGTGTGTGTGTGTGTGAGGCATTACTATACTTATGGCATTACCATGCATTATATCTTAATAGTATGTCTCTATGCGTCTTCACAGGTCAACAGACTATGGCACCACTTACGAGAAAGTGAACGAGAAATTAGGAAGGACATTAATGAGTTACCTGTACGTCTGCCCCACAAATAAGAAAAAGGTAAGACTTTACTCCTGCAGTATACTGCCTGTCAGAGTTCTTTTAACGCCTCTGTGCAGAATAGATGCGGTATCTACAAAATGCCAAAATTTAACTGCTAAATAATTTCGTAATTAAATTTCAAAATGGGACAAGTGTCTAGCGTCATTGAAAAAATTTTACCAGTCTTTGTGACTTTTTTACAGTTATAAAGAATAGAGTCATGCACAACAGGCAAGGATTGGCTTGATTTGGCATTTGTATAGAGGGGTTAAAACAATATTTGAGGTGTGCGTATTTGTGTTTGTGTGTGTGCGTGTTTGCGTGTGTGTGTGTGTGTGTGTGTGTGTGTGTGTGTGTGTGTGTGTGTGTGCACGTGCGTGCGTGTGTGTGTGTGTGTGTTTGGGTGTGTGTGTGCGTGTGCGCACTGCTACAAATCTGTGTGGCATTTTAGTTTACTGATGTCAACTTAAGGAATAATGGGAATTGAGCAATTTTTCTGAATTCCTGTGAAGTATTCTGGATGAGGCAAAATATATTTATGCCACACATTAATTCAAGTCAAAAATATCAGCCAGTTACAAAGGTGCGGTGATGATAGAAAAATTAAATACCTTCATTGGACAATGCATAGTCTCTAGTGTACAAACTAGCCCTTTTTAGCCTCGGCCATTTAATGAGAGAATGCTGCATAATTTTCGATAGGAAAATACAAACTGGCGTGTGATATTTAGATGATGCATTACACACCTTTCAAAGTGAGTCCTGTTTGTGACTTCATAATTTCTATGACACACGTGGAGGCAGGTTTCTGGCGGAGGAAAGAGGGAGGCAAGGTGAAAGCAATTTTCTTTTAATAAACGCTGTCGCTGAATACAACATTAGGGGCAATGATGAGGTCATAAAACCGCAGCTTAATTAATGCTGACGAGACCCCAGACAGAGGGGAAGGGCCGTCCTGCCATTCCATCGTCGTGACACTAATAAATTGTGAAAAACCAGGCTTCGGCCAAAGGAGGGGGGGGTTACAAAAAAAAACTGGCTCAGCATACACCACCTGTTTATTGGCTGTTAATGAAAAACAATTAGTTTGAATCAATACTGGAGGCTGGGGCTTGAGTTACAGCCTCGGACATGAGGGCCTGGATGCCTGAGGCTAAGTGTCTGCTGTTGCAGCCCTCACTTTTCTACTGAGAAGCTTTTTTCGGCTTCAAGCGGAACTATGCTCTTGTCTTTTTGCTTGAAAGACTCGAAAGGCCAAGCAAGGCCAACCGTCGCTTAACACAGTTTTATATTCTTTAAAAAAAGGACCCAAAAAATTTGCTGAAGTTTTTAGAACCAAGGGTGATGAGGCAATAGGGTAGTTCGCGCAATTAAACTTTGTACTTGTGATATGAGAGCCCTCTAAAAAAAGGGCGAAGGGTGATTGAGATTACACAAAGTATTTAGCGGCTGACGAGGGGACTGGGTATGGGTCCTCCGCTCCCTGCTCCACTCTCTTTCTTCTTCGCTGTGTTTTTCAGATAATGGTGCTCAGTGACCCTGAGGTTGACAACAGTGTGCTGATCAGCATGGATGAGGGTGCAACCTATCAGAAATTTCGCATGAACTTCTACATCCTGAGTCTCCTGTTTCACCCGGCTGAGGAGGACTGGATTTTGGCGTACAGCACTGATAAAAAGGTGAGAGCTCTGTTTCTGATACACTGGGCTCATCCTACTTGATTGGCTTTTGATTGTCTCTGATTTTCAAGCAAATAAAATTGTGTGAAAGTGAATTATAACCCCAACCCGAATGAATCCCTGCCACGACATAAACGCAAAGTATGTCCTTTGAGAATCTTAATATATCTTCAAATTAAATGTAAAAATATTTCATCTGTAAGTAAGTGTATTGTTTCACAAAGGCAGATTTTTTTGATGCCAAAATCTGCTCGCAGCGGCTGATTATATTATTCATCCCATCTGAAAAGACCATCAAAATATGAATTGTGTATGGAAAGCCTTATGAATCAGTGAATATGTTTATAGTATTTATTTCATGTTTATATTTTCATTGTCACTGTTTCCCTCAAATGAGGGATTAGTGGCTCAAATGGATATCACAGACCGGAAAGCGGTCTTCGCTAATTTGCGATCTAGGGAGAAGAAATAAAAAACATCAAAAATCCCATTGATCTGAGTCAAACTGAGTGTAATGATTTTATAAGTGAATTTGGTTAAAATCAATGCTCCCCATGGCTTATCTCTACAGATAAAAACACTTTCCAAAATGCATTCACTTAAGGTTCATCCATGGCTGATGAACTCTGGAGGAGTTGTGCTCATCAGGGGTTTGTGTTAAAACACTGAGTCCCTCCGGTGCCACAGTGAACTTCAAACAGATGGCCGGGTTGTCCAAATGGGTATTGAATTGCTGCGACCGGTTCATCTTCTATAATCACAGCGTGTTGTCAGATAAATACAATACTAATCTTAACTTTGTGCTGGGGAAATTATATTGCCCTGCTTTTGTTTAAAGCAGCCCGTACGGTCATTTCAATGGTCTCTTTGATTCACATTTATTCTGCTGTGTTTGTTTGCACTTGTCTGAGTTCTACAGAAGAGACAGAAAAGCAATTGCAATGTGATTAGATAGCAAGAACAAAACCGCTCAGTAACCTGGATAGATTTTTCCCACAAACACTTACTGCCGTTATAGACACTAGTCCTGCATGCTCATGAAGGTTGCTTCACAAAGTTTCCGCCAATATTTTTTGTGATGCATCTGTTTTTCCTGCAAAACAATCTGAGATCTAAATTTACTTAAAGGGGACATATTATAAAAAACTCAATTTTTCAGTACTTGTTGTAGACATCCATTGCTGTATCTGGAATGCATACCAACCCAGAAACTGTGGAGTAAAACAACCCAATCGTTTTTTGTTTTTGGTGAGCTGCCTTTTTCATAAAACATGGCTTTCTAATTTTTTTTGTCTCCCTTTGATCCAAAAGCCCATAACATGCTTGGCGCCTTTGTGAAAATTATTCATCTGAACAATAATCTGGATCAGCGCAACACAGAACAGGCATCAAAATTCATATTAAAGCAGATCTGTTATGCTTTTTGGAAGATTAAAAAAAGTGGTGCTTTTCTATTTATTTTAAGGAGAATCTGTAGCTATCTAGCATGGTAAGTGTTTCCAAATTCTGTTACTATCCAAACTGAATTCCAAGTGTGGGCTAAGCCAGCTAACTGCTGCTCTCAAAACTAATTTACTTTGCTGGCACTCAGGCATCAGCCTACCTTTCAATAATCGTTGTGTGGTTCATTAGCTAGCAAGCTTGCAAGCTATTTAGCGACCTAGCTTGCAACTAACTTGTCTCTGAATTTAGAAACCGTTGATAATTCAGTCAGAGCCAATATACGAGACACATAAAAGAGGATGGGTGACCGTTTTTAATCAGATTCAGTCTGTTTTTAATGTAGCTAGTGCAGTAATGGAATGTTGGCTAACAGCTGCTACTGTATAGATGTTAGCTATGGATCATTCTTAGCAACTGAATTGCAAGTGTAGTAAAACAAATATGGTGACTGCATTCCGCTCTTCTTTTTTTAAAATTTTTAAATTTTTTTTTTTCCCCACCTTGAACTCAGCCGAACTGTTCAGCCCACGGCAAAACAACCTGCTATTATCGACTCAGGAGGAAGATGCCATGGCACGTGATTCCTCTGACTCAAGTGACGACTAGCCCTCACTTCTTTCTACTATGCAGTCACCCTACCAATTACACACTGCGTATGCTATTGGAGGATCATGTAGTCAGCATACAGTTTAGTTCATACAGCGACATGCGCCTGGCCGAACAGAAGTGGTTGGCACAGAGTGATGAACTAACGAATTCTAACCAGCTTATCTCCTATTATTTCCGGCGAGGCTACGCCAATTGCTGCCTCACCAATACGGACCTCTGGCCATAGCCGGTAATGGCAAGGCTTGGATTTGAACTTCCGACTACAGGGCTTACAGACGAAAGTCTTAGCTGTGAGCCACCAGGAGGCCTGTCCTGCCACACTTCTGTGAATGTAACGTCCATGCTTGCTTAGCCTGTTGACGTTAACTGCCTTTCCATACTCATTGTGTAGTTTAATGGATAGCGAGCAAGAAACCCCTGCACGTGGCCTACTGACCACTGGTTGTCCCCTTCAAAAAATGAGCAATTATCGTTTAACTGAGGTATCTGTTTTAAAACATGGAAAAGACATTACAACCCACATGTAATCGTTCGATTCTTTCATCCTACTCACAGCACAGTTATATACATTTAGTTTAATGTATTTTGTTTGTGTTATCTAGAAAATATGTTTTTTGGCACTCAAATTTAGTTGATTTTTACGGGAGCTATGTCTGACGTAGTCAGAAGTGGTAATGAATCCAGACCTCTTCTAAGATCATGCATGACTTTCAAATCCCTAATGAGGCAAAATGGTAGCAAACTAGGGATGTTTTTGGCAAGTTTGACTTTGGGGCAGCTATGCATATCTCATAGTTCACTTTACAGGAGTAAAAATTGTCCCATGCTCTTCATAAATATTTCCTACAGAGGATGGCACTTTGATTTCCTACCAAATCTCAGTATCTCTCCGTTTTTTGTCAAACTTGTCCATTTTTTTTTCAATGGCCTTCAAAGCATGGCCATTTTTGGGGCTAGCGAGCCAGCTACTTATCCAGTCATCTGTATTTAGAGACTTGCCAGCAGCTGGGGGATTATGAAATTGTCGATCACTGATGACTTGGTGGATATTTTTGCTAGCCAATTGGAACTGAGGTCATTCCATAGCCGGGATGCCCACTCAGAACAGCCCCTTTTTCAAAGGGTTAGGAATGACGGGAATCAAATTTCCTAAAAATCATGGAATTTTAATTTTTTTTGCCAAAATGTTTATAAACCTCCATTTTGGTTATGCAAGAATATTTAAACTTGAAATAAAGGTTTGATTGACTCTCGGTTCAAACTAGAGACGCTTATAGAGAGCTGACAGTATTGATACAACATGCACAATAGGCTATTGGAGAACTTAAAGTTCCCTAGTGTAAGAGTCTGGAGGACCTTACAGTACGAGAGTGTGACTGACGGTGTGTGCGTGTGTTCCTACTTCTCACTCTTTTTTCGTTTTGAACAAACGCTCCTGTTGTCCATATGGACTGACCAGGAATTAGTGGGTTTGATAATGGATGGGTGAATTAAGAGGAGACTGCAGAGGTGGAATCACAGAACCACAATGTTCAACACAGCTGACAGGCCCCAACTATAAACAGAGCCGAGAGTACATGCAGCACTGCAGGAGACCCCCTGGGGAGTTAGCGTGCTCCAGGGTACGGGAAAGTACTCCAGAGACCTGCACAGCTGCACCATCTCATCCTCGGGAGTGTTTTTAAAAGCTTGTTACAGATCGTAAACGCTGATGTATGTTCCTCCCGCTACAGATAAGATGCTGTCGCCCTGTGAGTTCAGGAGGCCTCGTTGTGTTTTATGCCGGTCGTTTGTCACTCTCCTGTGCCATGTCGTGACGATTTTACACTGCCTGTTGTATCGTTTTGGTCTGGGCTCCTGAACAAGGAGGCTTTAACATTACTGAAACTAAATAAATGCTGAATAAAAATAAGACAGTAAGTTTAAGGAGTTGTCCTCGCCACTTAAATTCAGGAAATAGTGCAAAAAGATAAAAGGGTTGTTGCAGACATATCTACTGTTGATGGGGGTAATAAATGGCATCTGCCTTTACTACGACTGTTCTAGGACTCCTTGGTTCAGTCCCCATAGACGAACATTTTTTAATGACCCCAGACTTTTTTTTTACAAAAGTAAAGTGCAATATTGTGTGTATTTGTATGTACCATGTTTACCAACCCTTGTGGGGACCATGGAATTCCGCATTTCTTTGTACAACTTGTGGGGACATTTTCAGGTCTCCTCATAAAATTGTGCTATTTTAGGGTTAGGGGTTAAGGTTAAGCTAGGGATAAGTTCAGGGTTAGGATTAGATATGTATTGTTGAGGGTTAAGGTATGAATAGAAGTCCATGGAATGTCCCCAAAATACATGAAAACAAACGTGTGTATGTGTGTGCACGTCCATGTGTGCGTGCGTGAGTGTGTGTCTCTCCGCGTGTGCGTGCATGTGAGCGTGTGTGTGTGTGTGTGTGTGTGTGCATGTGTGTGTGCTTGCAAGCGTGTGTGTGCGTGCGAGCGTGTGCGTGTGTGTGTGTGTGTGTGTGTGTGTGTGTAAAAGTGGTGCTTCAGTAGCTCAGGGGCAGATGGAGAGCAGCCGGTCATCTGTTTCACTGGTTCTGACTTCACGGCAGGGGGCCCTCACTGATCTGAAGCTCCAGCAAATGCACCCAGATTTTATTTTATTTTAACACTCAGTGGGGTGGACACAAGGCATCCCACACCCTGTGTAATCTTTCATACTCATCCTTCAGGGTGAAGATTAAAAGTAAGAAAAATCATCCTTCAATAGTCTCTGCAATATTGTGAATATTGTATATTCGGATGAATTGCTATGAACTCTCCGTCTTTCTCGCTCTCGTTTTCCATGCACACAGACACACAAAATATCCCGCACACCCACAACAACAAACGCACATAAACGTGCACATGCACACACACACACTCCCAAACGCATTTACACACATTCACATACAGACATGCACCTGCACCTACACACGAATGCACTCCTGCACACACAAACACACACACACACACACACACACACACACACACACACACGCACTCAAGCACACACATGCCAACATGCACCCCACACACATGCACACACACACGTACACGCACACACATACACACACACACACACACACACACACACACACATTTTCAGAATCATATCTTTTTGCAGTATTTTCTGTTTATTTTTTCTCTTGTGTACAAACAGAAGAGAAAAGGACTGTCCTCTAAGTCCTCATGCACATACCTCCTATAGCCTCTCTTTCTCGAGTAAATATTTCCTGGTTGATATTGCCAGTGTTTTTACAATAAAGTTAAGAACTCACTGATTTTTTTTTTCTTCTTTCAAGCTAGATCAATGGGATGATGCAACAGAGGGACTAAACACATACTATGTCAGCGTACAGTTACATTTTTAAGAATAAAATGTTTGAGAGGTGGACCCATGCCTCTTAAGCATCCCTCACATGGTGCAATCATCATGAATAACATAACCGTAGCCACTGAAACCAAATGTTTTCTATTGAATTTGAATTCAACCAGTGACACTGAATAACCTGCACTGAACTTTAATTCAACCACTGACACCAACATTTCTGCAAAGAACTCTTTTATTCACAAATATAGATATTCTCTAGATATTCACAAATGTACTGAACAACTCCAGGAAGCCATTGATATGCTCCATACGGATTCATTAAAACTTTGTTCAACATCTGTATGGATTAAATATGCATATACATCAATCATATCTGTAAATAAAAGTACGCCCGAAGGTTATTTATTACTGCAACCTGTCTGAACTCTCACTTGGCTCCACAGAAAAGCATGTGGCAGAGTGATGCATGTTGCATCATGTATGGCAAAGGTAGACACCTGAAAGAAAAGGTCAATTAAGTATTCACATCAGGATTTTCAGAGAAAAACAAAATTCATTGACATTATTTTATTTTATTATAATAATTTCCTAATCATGCTGTGCATTATCTAAGATGTACTCAGCCCTGGAGAGCTGCAGAATTAACAGCCTTTGCAGCAGACTCACTGAAACCATCCGAATTTCAGCACTAAAACTTGAAACATTACATTCCCAGCAGGGCAGCAGAATTTTATGGTGTTCTCTGCAGAACACCCTGATAATTAAGTCAACATAGTTTCAGATCATCTGTTTGGCTTTTATTTTGTGAAACAGAGCTGTTTAAGGTCATGCTGGACACATTTGTGTTTAACAAACTGAGGTTCAGTCTGCTTGATTGCATTTTTATATCAATAGTGTGCATCTCTTGTAATTTGTTGTTTCCTGTAATAAGTTTTAATTATTTTCTTATTACACATTCTGTAATGCGACCGACTTCATCTTATTCATTCTAGCCGCACAATTGTCTATTTATTATTTGGATTATATATTTAAACTATACTTTGCATAGATATTAATATTACAAAAGATTCAAACCCTTTAATTTGATTCTCAAAAGCAATTTCGATTTTCATTTATCCTTCTGTGCATCCATACTGGTCATGATTGCATTACCATACTCAACATTCTCTCCGTAGAGGATTACTTTGGAAAGCACACTTAGTGGCCTGTTGTTTTCAAGTTATCCGCAAATGACATAGCCCTTATTGAGTGTGGTTAGAAGTCTTGCTTTACCAAAATGGCAAATAAATAAAACATTGTGGATCCTCAGTCTGAATGCAATCATTTGAGAAATTGTGGCTAAAGATAACTTAAAAATGATAAATTGCACCTTCTACTGATGTACTGAATGACAAAGGTAGTACTTTAGCTCAAAGGACAGGGTCACTGCATAGTATCAACGTTCTAGCTATTGTGGAAATGGAGAACTTGTATAAAGCCCTTTTTTTCCCTCTGAAGTACACTGTTCAACTGAACAAACTAACCTCAACTTTTAGATTTTGTTCACTAATGATTTCAAATTAGAATACTGTCACACATTCAGAACACAGGAGTCACACACACAGATCACAGACAAGTCAGTGGGACATCTTTAATAATAAACAGGAGTTTAAAAAAAAATTAATTAACAAGAATGACGCGGGTAGTCAGAATATGGTCTGAGAGCTGGCCGAAGTGAACGCGAACAGTGGAGGTCAGGCTAGGCGTAGTAAAAGGGACTGGTCTGAGGTCAGTTGCGGGGGTATCAAGCTGAATTGATCAGGGCAAGCCAGGCAGATGCACACTCTCGGACTTGGATGAGGACGAATCTGGGAGAAGTGCCACTTGCCTGGACTGCAGGTACTAGGAAGGATTTCATTAGTAAATAGCAAATTGCCGCTAGAGTTTGAACACGGAAGATGGAAGACAACAGTGTTGCAAAGGGGAGATGAAAACCAGGAACTTAAACACATACATATGACAATTGACAAAGAGGGAACAAGTGTGCGGAGCACAGGGTAGAAATACAAGGGGAGGGAAAATGAGAGGGACAATAATTGAATAACGAGAGACAATTTACGGAAGGGGACAATAATGGAAAAGCCGTTCCTAAAACATTCAGTGCGTGACAGAATCCTTGCTGGGTCCAATTGTACACCGCAAAAATGACCTGTCCATCACCCCAAAATACTACCAATCTGGACACAATGGCTTGTTTTGGTTTTTGAAAAAGAAGAGAAAAAAACAAGTTCTGTAATCTCGGAAGTTGCTCTTCCTTTAGGGCGCCAAGCATCGAAAGGTGTTATATTCAGTGGGCTTCATATTGAAATAGTAAGATAAAGTAAGATATCTGTCACCAAAATGTTTTGTTTTTGTAAAATTGTGCACTAATATACTTCTACATGGAGTCACACAACTGTCCCGGTCTTGCAGTTATTGTTACTGAGTAGAAGACCTTTCTGGGAAATGCATTCAGTAAAAGGAGTGGCTATTCCCCCAACCACTGGGTAAATTGTGTCTCCTGTGTTATTTTCCAAATCATACTTATAAAATGCGTGCAATATTTTGTGACTGGTCTTTCAGCAAAATATTTACCCTGCCCTTGGGCGCGTCTCCCAAAAGTGTAGTTGCTAACTAAGTTAGCAACTTGCATAGTTCATCCATTCACAATCAATGGGTCCAACTATGTAAGTTAGCATCTGTGATTTCGGGAAACGCACCCCCGATCAGTGACAGTGTCTGAATGTGTCAATAAAAGACCAACTTATGTGATCTGAAAGTTGGAGTTCCCTAGTCAGAGTTCTCCCTCTCTCTTGCTCGGTTATGGCTCAGTCCCACTGGGGATTTAGCATTTTGCGATGGTCGCCGATGGGGAAATTTGGAAAAGTTTGGCGATGCCTTGCGATTGTGCGTGACAAAATGGTCAAAAAAGTGGAGCAGTTCCATTATAATTTGCTCTTGGGATTGTTCGCCGAAGGAAGGGATGACATTGTGTGATGAATCGGCAACAGTCACCGATGATCGGCGTTGCTTCGGGGGACCATCACCAAGAATGTTCGCCGACTGTTGGCGACATATCGGCAAATGTTCTGTGATGTTTGCCGAAGGTTCGCCGAATGTTCGGCAATAGTTCGGCGATGGTCGCCTACACTTTTTCAGTTTTGAAAGTGTGGCGGATGGTTCACCGATGCAGCGCATATATTCGCCGACCGTCGGCAAACATTCGGCAAACATTCTGCGACAACTTTTGAGACGAAAACGTCGCGAATGGTTCGCAACAAAATTCAAAGCAGGCTTTGAAATTTTTCGGGCTTTTGCGATCCACTCGTGATCCATTGCGATGGCTAGAATTTGCCTGTGACACTCGGCGAACATCGCCGCACATTCTGCAAATGTTCGGCAAACGTGTTTGCGATGCATTGCGATTCTCACTTTTTCCATCGGGAATGCCTCGCAAACCATCGCAATCCCCAGTGGGACCTAGGCATTAGGGAATTAATTTAAGTCTTATTTTGAGGCTTTGCAGTGGATTTGTGTTTGAACCGGACAATGCTCAGCCTGGCTTGGTGTGAAAAAAGGTTTTTGCACAGCACTGTGTAGAGATTGTGTGCACGTGCGTGTGGATGTGTGTGTGTGTGTGTGTGCATGCGTGTTTGCGTGTGTGTGTGTTTATGTGCGTTTGTTGGTGGGTGCGTGCGGGATATTGTGTGTATAAGGGATAGGGGAATAAATGTAAGTCTATGGGATTTCCCCACAAAACATGAAGTGAAAAAGCAACATTTGTGTACATGTGTGTACCTGTTTGTGTGTGGATGCACGGGCGCACATGTGTGTGTGTGTGTGTGTGTGTGTGTGTGTGTGCGCGTGTGTGTGTGTGTTTACATGCAGGCACATGTGTGTATTCATTAGTGTGCACAGTTTTTATCAGCTGGCTGCCATGGTGAATTTTTGATTGACTTTTCAACTGATAATGGCTTATTTGTGTTTCACAGAGGAATGCTCCTGATTTACACCACTCAAATCTGCTCTACTAACCTGTGTGTTATCATTCCTCTTGCAGCTCTACAGCTCGATGGACTTCGGAAGAAAGTGGCATCTCGTCCATGAAAACGTCACTCCGAATAGATTTTACTGGTGAGTGACACCAGTCTTTAGATTATGTCATTTATTCAGCATCGATTCGCAGCCCTAGGCAAAGCTGCATTTGTCAGACCTTCCTGAGAAATATCTATTGCCAACTCCATTCACAAGTTTAAAAGAGAGCACTATTTTCCAAAATAAACCAAGCAGGCTGTATATGAATGTTAATATCCTGGCGTGCACGCGGCGCTGACTTCTCCATAAGCATTTCAAATGACCAGACCCACCTGCAGACTCTGGGGAGCACAGCAGAAATTCACACAAAGTGAAGTTCATGCATATATTTCGCCGCTTTGTTTCTCAGTGCCAGATTTTAATTAAGACGTGTTGACAGCTCCAGCCACTGGACTGGAGGCTGCGAAGATTAGATTGCAAAATGATTCACTGGGATGCCATACAGATTGAAGCAAGTTTTTAGGTTCTATTTCTAGCCATTGCAGCAACACTTCAAATACCTGTAGTTTTGGATGACTGAAGACTATGAACTACAGCGTACTTTCTGTCAGAAGTGCATGGGTTAATGGTGCGTGTGCCTGATGATTGATTGGTGGCTGGTCCAGGCTTGGTTCGTGCATCTCACCCCAATGCATGCACTGATGCTTTGCAGCACCACTGGTACTGAAGTCATTAGATAATGAATGAATAGATAAAACAACAGGCATTTACTTTCCTGCCTTTTGGGATTCGGTAAATAATGAAAAAGTTAATCATTGGAAGTAAGGCATACAGAGCTCACTAAAGACTAATGCCATAGAGAATGTATAGGCAGTCTAATGGCTACATTCTGGTCTGCCAGTACTACCTAGTCGATGGTTTTCTAACGTCTGGAACACACAGAAATCACCAGTCGCTGGATCACCTCCCTGATAATGCTTTTCCCTTCCTTCACATCAACTATCTTCAATTTCTGCTTGTTTTGGGGGTGTTCTCCCTTCAGTTTTGTATTAAGCAAGTGAAATACATGTTTAACTGGATTTAGTCAAGTGATTGACTAACACCCAATAGAACATTCCAGTTCTTTACCCATAAGTATTAGCTTTTTTGTGGTTGCTTTCTCTCTATCATTGTGGTCATCGTGCATCTGCACAGTAAAGCGCCATCCAGTGATTTTTGAAGCATTTAGCTGAATCTTAGCAGATTTTAAAGCCCTATATAATTCAGAATGCCTGCTGCTTTTGTCGGCAGTCATACTATTAATAAATAATGGAGGACCAATTGCTTTGGCAGCCATATAAGAACACACATGACCACACTTCATCAATGAGGCAATAGGCTTGGGATGATGAGCAGTTCCTTCCCTTCTCCATATTGTTCTGTTTACATCATTGAGACATAAGTTTATCTTTTTAATCATCAGTCAACAGGATGTTCCAGAATGTCCTGTTTTTGAGGCTTACCAATGTTTTACATCTGTTTTTACTCTGATGAAGTCTTCTCTTGATTGTTGACATCGCAACAGATCTCCTGTGATCTGGAAAAACCTAGTACATATGTCACTTTTGGGAAAAACTGAGTTTGCACCTCATTTGCAGTAATTAAGAGTGGCGAGAATCTTAAAACACCAGCTATTAGAGTTATTTGAACTGTCAAAATCAAGTTTTTATAATTTTTTTCGGTTGGGAAAAGTCCAGAATCTTAAGATTTTTGTTCAGTTGCAAGAATACTTGCCACTGATAAATTAACTAGGTTTTTCCAGATCACAGGAGAGATATTCATACCTTCTTCCAGACCTTTTGTTTATCCTGAGCACTGCAGTGTGCTGGACGTTACCATACTCCCTTTGGTAACGTTTAATGGCATTGTCCTCTTTAATTGGTTTAGTGTCTTGTGTGCTTCCCCCTTCAAGTGTAATACATTTATGTTCCCTGTTATGATACAGACAAGGAACCAAAAGCAGAGTCAGAGTACAATTCAGTGGGATTTATTGATAGTAATACAGTATTGACGGAGGGACGAAGCCCGGAGCAGCATGACACTGTTCAGTTCAGATGGCACCAGCTTTGGTGCAGAAAGGTGTATCCGTGCCCGTCCAGTGGCGACACAGGACAGCTGCCAGATAGATGCACACTGTGTCAGAGCAGAACTGTCAGATGGCAGGACCGTTGTGTTTAGCAGGAACGTAGTCCCAATCCTCTTAACCGCAGAAGACTTAGGAGGTGTTCCTCATCGACTGGCCAGAGAAACAAACTGAGGGTTGATTAATAGGAATGTGGTCCCAATCCTGGAGACTGAGTGTAAGGCTTGGGATGTTGTTCACATTAATAGAACGATGAAAAGAACGTCCATATTTAACTATAAGTAAAGATTACAAATAATTTCTGATGACAATAAGCTTTTATCAGCAAATACTGACTGGTTGCTTAGGGCATATGGCAAGTGACAATCCAGCAACTTGCAAACTCAAAGTAAGGGGTATAAATATGCTAACACGCATGTGAGGGAAGGGGAATATGAATGCATGACAGCTGGCGAAGAAAGCACGCAGGACGTGAACCGACCAAAAGGGACAGTATAATTGAAGGACATGCAAGCTGCAGGATGGGAGGAGACATGAAAGGGATTCACACAAGGGTTGTGACAGTACCCCCATCCCCTTCGATGGGCGGCCCAGTGTTGAACCCCAGACACTGGTGCAAGAAATCACGAACTAGGGAGGGGTCCAAGATGTGACACTCAGGGATCCAGGAACACTCCTTAGGCCCATACCCCTCCCAGTCCACCAGGAATTGGCATCTGGGTCCCCTGTGCCAGACATCCAGAATCTGATGCACAGTGTAGGCGGGGCCTCCGTCCATGAGCCTGGGGGGAGCCGGGGAGGGAGAGGAAGGACTCTAGGAAAACAAAAACATAGGTTTAATTTTGGAGACAATGAACACTGGGTGAATATTATGAAGGGAATGGGGGAGAAGGAGGCTGACAGCGGGTGAGGATAATACTTTTAATTTGGTGAATGGGCTAATGAAGCGGGGGGCGAGCTTCTTCGACATTTCCCAGAGCGGGATATCTTTTGTGGGGAGCCAGACCTTCTGTCCCACTTTATAGGCAGAAGGTGGTTGGTGAGGACGATTCCCATGCTTCTGGAAGGCGGATATGTGCCGGAGTAGTAAGGAATGGCCTCTTCTCCAGCTCCGGCAGGCGCGACAAACCAGGAACTGAGCAGAGGGAACTACCACTTCACTGTCCTCAAACTGGAGTAAAAGCAGGTAGTAACCCAGACAACATTGAAAAGGAAGTGCCCAGACCAGAAACAGGTAATGAGTAGTGAGCCTGTTCCTCCCACGTTAGAAGACAAGGCCTGTTTGGGTTACCTTCCGTCAGGGAACGTAGAGTTTGCCAAGCCCCTCGTTCAGTCTCTCCACGTGGTCGCTGGTCTCTGGGTGGAGCCCTGAGCACTGACAAGGGGTGGGACCCATCAGGGTGCAGAAAGCCTTCCAGAAGCAGCTGGTGAATTGGGGACCGCGGTCAGAGACCACCTCCTGGGGTTTACCACAGAGGTGGACCATGTGATTTAATAAGAGCTTGGCAGTGTCCTTGGCCGTGGGTAGCCTAGCCTACGGTGGGCTGCCTTGGTGACTGATGCAGAGGATGACTGTGAACCCATCAGAGAGAGGAAACCTCGTGAAGAAATCCATTGTTATGCTAGCCCATGGCCTGCTGGGACTCTATAAGGATTGACTAACAGAGGCTTAGTCATAGTTACTTGATTTGGACCAGGCAAACACTGTCCAGGTAGTGACAAACTCCAGGGTATCTGGTCAGATAGTTGGCCACTAAAAGCGCTAACAAAAGAAGGCATGGGTAATAGAGATGCTGGCATGGCGTGCCAGCTGAGAGGCATAGGTCCAGGAAAGTACCTTGCCTCTCACTCTCACTGGGATGAAGAGACAGTTGGGTGGAATGTGCAGTGGAGAGGGACAAGACCGCACCGCCTCTTTGACCTTGCTCTCCAATTCGGGTTTTGTGACCCGCCAGAAGACAGCTACCTAGGAGGACGGTGTCAAGAGGATCTTTAGGCATTGAGGGGATCCAGACAAGGTAAGGAGTTAGGATTAGTATTTTTAGTACCAGGATGGTAAGTCAAGACAAACTTGAATCTTGTGAAGAAGAGGGGCTAACAGGCTTGCCTGGAATTCAGCCTCTTAGCAATCGAGAGGTGCTGCAGCTTGTGATGGTCCGTCCAAACGAGGAAGGGGAGACTAGACCCCAGCAACCTTGGCCTCCTGAGGGGGTGTTAAATACTGCATTCCATTTATCTCCTTCCCTCATGCAGACAAAGTGGTAAGCACTGCACAGGCCGAGCTTGGTGAAATAGCAACAGCCCTGGAAGTATGAGAATCAGGCCTCAAATTAAGTTATTTTTAGGGCAAGGCTACTTAGCCTTTTAAAATTGGGGCATTACGGCCAAAATGTAGGGCACCAAAGGCCAAAATCAAATTAATCAATTTTACAAGAAAAATAAGGGATGACGACATTGTATAAAGATAAAACAGTATAAATCAATAATTAGGAGACAGATAGTATATTGAACACCAATATTTTACAAGTTTTTACTCGGGCCGGTAGGGCACGAGTCTAAAGCCTCCATCAAAGTTATTCAAAATCAGCAAGAATCAAGCAGAACCAGCCGCAATGAAGAATTCGCGCAACATTCCAACGGGAATTTCAAATTGACCAAAATTCTTACAGCTTTGAAAGAATTCCGTTCAAATGCTTAGAATGCACTTCGAACCCGCCTCAAATGATTCTTGCACATTCTCGGTGTATTAGCTCTCGAATGCAGCTTGAATGTAATTGGAACACAGTAGGAATATTTAGAATGCTGTCAGAATGCAGTCAGAATATTTAGAATACACTTCAAATGCTGTACGAGTGCGGTTCAATTGCTGCCTGAACTCCACCCGAAGTCTGGTTGGAAGGTGCCTCGAATGCTGTACGAATTCACATCGAATGCAGTCAGAATGCTCCCGGAGTGGCCGCCGAATATGGTTGGAGAATGGTCCAAGAGTTGGAGTTGGTCCAAGAATTCAAACAGAATGCAGCTCGAATACTCAGAATGTGCTTAGAATGTAACACGAGTGTCCCATATGCGTTGATTGAGTAATTTAGTGACTACAGCAGGGGAACATAAATATGCCACTAAAACTGACGCCGAATGCGTGAGAGGTAACAGGTATGCATTATTAATGAAAACTGGCCACACCTGATAATGTTGAGAGTTTTCGGAGTTTCTGTAATGGTAATTTAAATGAATGATTGAAAACAGGTTATGACCAGGTTATGCCATAAGAATATTTATAATAGTCAGAGCGCAGTTAGAATACACTTCGGATGCCGTTCCATATTTCGCCACTTCGAATACACCTGAAAGTTTTGAGCATGAGCAAAACATTCGGGCCGGCCACAAGAACGGGCCCGAATATTAGGAATGCACTCAGAATGCAGTCAGAATTTTTAGAACGCACTTCAAATATCCAGGAATATACAAAGAATTTTCATTCCGGCGGCATTCCGGCTCATTGCACCTCTAGTGTGACCAGGGTTTAAGTTTCGGCTCTGTTCTTCTTTTTCGGCGTTGCGATTGTCCTGCGCATGCGCAGCCCGAGTACAAGCTCTGAGGAGCCTCTCGTTTAAATTGTTGCATTATCAATTGAACAATCAAGACCAAAACATGACCTATAATAAGAAATGATAATGAAAAAGTGAATGGCTATTGCCTACATTCGATGTGGCACTGTAAGGATGGTAATATAAATGCAAAAATCCAAAACTTTCGCTGACTTCGCAGCATTTATTTTCGCCATCCTAACAATTGTCACTCAGCTGTGCATCGTGCCTAACAATGCCCTTTAGCTGTGACTACATTTGGAATATAGAACGGATTCTTGCGGTTTATTGCTTAATGAGCCTCGCAGACTTGGTCGTGCTCATAGGTCCAGCGTAGCATGATGACGGGAGCCGCACAGCTCAGTGGCGGTGTCGCTTTGTCAAAAATTGCCTCTCTGGGTAATTTTGAGCACCATGGCCACTTGAAAAAAGGGCAAGCCAAACTAGTCATTTGAGTAGTAGGGCATTACGGCCACACAGGGGGGGCAACCGCGGCACTTGCCAATAGGCCGTGGTATAATTCATGTGTTGGAGAATGCTAAGTCCATCAAAGGAGTAGGGTAACAATTCTTAATGTTACAGGCATTAAGTCCACAGTAATCAATGCAGGAACGTAGAGACACCTCTTTTTGGCCACATAGAAGAAACCAGCTCTGGCTGGCGATGAGGAAGCTTGGATGTTTCGGGAAGCTAGAGATTGATTTATGTACTCTTCCATAACCTGGGACTCCTGTGTGGTTAAGGAGCACAGCTGACCCCCTGGGGACTGATGTTCCAGGTAACAAATCGATGGCACAATCAGAGAGTCTGTGTGGAAGACATGATGTAGCTTGGGCCTTGCTAAATGCCAGGCGGAGGTCATGGTAAATAGGGGGAACACCCCACAGGTCCAGCGGCTCCTCCTGGTGGTCAGAGGAAGGAGGTGCAGTGGGATTGGAAGGTAAATGAAGGCAGAACTGAGAACATGTCTAAGTTCACTCCAGAATGGATCCTGAGGGCCATTTAACACAAGGGTTGTGGCACTCAAGCCAGGTTCTTACCAACACCAGTAGGGCATGTGGTGATTCCATGATGAGAAATGCTAAATTATTCTCAGTGGTTACCGGAGGTTACCAAGGGCACCGGCTGGGTTACCTCTGTGACGTCAGGAAGGGCAATTCCTGTGAGACCTTGGGACCAGAGGGGTGCTGGCAGTGGTTCAGTTGCGACCCTAAGGCAGCAAACGAGACCAAGATGGATTAAGTTCCCGCCTGTCCCCGAGTCAACTAAGGCCCGAGTGGAGATTGGGTGACCCGGCCAGATAAGGGAAATGCTACGGAGTGGACGAGTGGATGGGGGTAGCAGAACCAGCCAGCACTTCTCTCTCAGATGTTACTCGAGTCTGCTGAACAGTTTATTAGGAACACCTCCAAAGCCCTCTGCGGTCATCAGGATTGGGATTGCGTTCCTGCTAAACTCTCTGAACTCGCCATCTGCCAATTCTGCGCTAGAGACGGTGATCTCTATCTGGCCTCTGCCTCGGAAAGCCACTGGCTAGGCACAGACACACCCCTTACCCAAGCTCATTTCCATCTAAACTGAACTGTCCTACTGGACTCTGCACTCAGTGCCTATCAGTGATTACCATATTTCTATCAATAAACACTGCTATTGGATTGTACTCTGGCAATGCATCCGGTTTCTTGTCTGGATCATTACAAAGATCGATAGCTGAGATAACTATTGATGAACCAAAGGTGGTCTGACACAGAATCTAGGCCGTAATTGTCCATTATACCTAATCCACCACTATTTTTGCTGTAGAGAAGGCACTTCTGAGAGCAGCACTTTCCTCTGCCCCCTCTGTACCCCCATTATAACCCATGTTATCAGTGTAGCCCTGTTCACTCAGGCCCATCTTCCCTATTATATACTCAATTAGTGACGATAAAACACCATAAACATACACATATCCCCAAGATTAGCAAAATGTCCACAGGCAATTTACCTCAGTAATTACCAATTATCACAACTGACTGCAATCATCACAACATAAACATTAAAAAATAAAACCCAGGCAATACAGTCAGGTTCCTCAACATTCAAGGCCTCAACAATGTGCTGTACTGCAGCTGATCATTCAATTCCCCGAGAAGCAGAAACAGGCTTTTATCCATTTATCATTACAAGGGGACAAATTGGTAGCTGTCTATTACTGGGCCTGAATGCTCCCTGAAGGACACTATATGTTTCACTCTAAATGTCTTCCTGCTTTTCTGCCTCAGGTCAGTAATTGGTCTGGACAAGGAAGCAGATTTAGTGCACATAGAAGCCCTTGCTGCCGACAAACGTGAGTATCTGTAAAGAAAATCACTTCCCACTTCAGACTAACTGTTCATCAGACAGCAAACGAAATCACTTCTCAGACTACAGGGCTCAGAGGAGGCCATTTTACACAGGAAGAATATACTCAGGGAACCAGCTTAAACAGGGACGTCATTCTGAGGACTTGAACTCCATTCTGAGGGGGTCAGCTCAGACAGGAACAGCATTCTGAGGGGTCCAGGTTAGAGAGAAGAAACATTCCGAGGGGACCAGATTAGACAGGAACATAATTCTGAGGGGGCCGGCTTAGATAAGAAATCTGACGAGATCAGCATTGACAGGAGCTCCATTCTGAGGGGACCAGCATAGATGACAACAGCATTCCTAGGGGTCCATCTCAGACAGGAACTCCACTGTACTGCGGCCAGCTCAGACAGGAACTCCATTCTACGGGGGCCAGCTCAGACAGGAACTCCATTCTACAGGGGCCAGCTCAGACAGGAACTCCATTCTACGGGGGCCAGCTCAGACAGGAACTCCATTCTACGGGGGCCAGCTCAGACAGGAACTCCATTCTGGGGGTCCAGCTTGGACGGGAACTCCATTCTTAGGAAACCAACGTAGACAGGAACCACATTCTGATGGGGTCAGCTTAGACAGGAACTTCATTCTGGGGGGCCAGGTTAGACAGGAACTCTATTCCAAGTGGGTCATCTTAGGCTGAACTTTATTCTGAAGGGTCCAGCTTCAACAAAAGACACATTGTGAAGAGACCAGCTAAGACAGGAACTGCATTCTGAGGGGGCTGAGCCTAGACAGGAACTCCATTCTGAGGGGATCAGCTTTGACAGTAACGACATTTTGGGAAGACCAGTTTGGATAGGGACTCCATTGTGAGAAGGCCATCTTAGACAGAAGCTCCATTATGGGTCTCAAAACATAAGCAATTACAAGCTGCTGAAATTACCTCTCTACCTTTTATTTTACTGTAGCTGGTATATACATATTCACAAACATACAGCATTTAACTGTTTTTTTTTCTGAAATATAATACATGCAGATCTATCAACAAGTAGACAGCGAAGACCAACATACATGGTTGTTTGGCTCTAAAGGCTGAAGTTTATTTGATTTCATTCCCTCAAAGAGCAATTTGGTTTGTTTTAAGGGCAAAAAATTTTTGTAAAAATGAAGGTAACCTCAATGTACTTCTGGAAATGAAGAGTTGACCTCTAAGATCTCATTTGAAGCTTGGATAGTATACAAGTTAGATAAAATTTTGATATATGTCACTTTCTCCTCTTATGAATGATTTTAATGTCGTGCTGACAGTTTGATTCAGAATACTGAACGCAAAGCAATGTACGTAAAGTCTGCCCATCAAACACATGATGTTCATGAGCTACAATTTTCCCTCTCAGATTGGGTGAACGACTCATTGTCCATTTGGGGGATGGAAGGGTGGAAAAACAGCAAACTGTAATGTGACATAGTGAAGAATGCAAACATGCATGAATGCTGCACTGTGGCCCTGTAGAATGTAGTGGACCTACACCATCGATGAGATAATGTGGATTACCAAGGTCCTCAAGATATATGTTATAAACTTTCACCCTCAAATAAATCTGACCTAAATGTGCCAATTTCTTATACAACCGCAACTAGGAAAAAGTTGTGACAGTATGAAAAATGCTCATTAAAACAGAAATAAGTGATTTCTACATTTGCTTGCATTTGTAATCCATTGCAGACAGTACAAAGACAAGACATTTAATGTTTTGTTTGGTCATTTCATGTCATTTGTAAATATAAATCAATTCCTGCCATTCAGGCCTGCAACCTATTCCAAAAAAGTAAAATTCAGGTTATGAAACATCAAATTAAAGCTCTTGTATTGTTTTCAACATAATACAGGTCAAAGATAATTTAAAACTCACTGTTTTCAGTTTTAATCTGAGCTAAACATACCTTCCCTACGTTTTTTTATTTGTGGTGGCTTTTGTGGTCGGTAAAAGTTTGAAGTTGGCAGGAAGTGAAAGCAGCAGAAAACTTTGGCACCCAAATATCTTATTGATAAAATCCTGGAACCGAAGACTCAACAATTCTAGCAATTCCTGTGGTTTATTAAGTTGCATCTTGCTTGGACCACTACAGGAGCTTGAAGAGCTATGGTGTAAATCATCTCCTTTTCTGAAGAATAAATGAACATTTGAAGGCTTGAAGCTTATTGTTCAGATTCCATTAATCTTTTCATGAACTATCATCTTTGAATGTCCTAAAATCCAGTAGAACACAAAAAATGCACAACCCCATTCCTCAAACAGTTTGCAGATTGTGAAAAATGCAAGATAATAAAAAAAATAGTAATAAGGACTGATTTTGATGTCCAGTCAGCTTCTACTACATTGAATACAGTACAACAACATAGTCGTATTTGATGTTCCAACATGTGAATTTAATTGCTTATTGAAAATATGCAATGCACTGGCTGTAACAGAGTCCAAAGAGGCACAGTTGACTGTTTACTACTGTGAATTTAATTGCTATCATAAAGCATTTGGGCACTGATGACACCAGTGGATCAAGTCTTGCGAGCAAATATCCCCCCATCCCTCCATTATGCAGGTCTTCTGATGTGCAATTGTACGGGGCCTTTGTTGCTGTATATTTTGTATTATGACGTGCCATACATTTTCAGTCAAAGACAGATCAGGACTGTTGGCAGGCCAATCTAGCACTCACACCCACTGTTTATGTAGCCATGCACTTGCAATCCGTGCAGAATGTGGTTTGACATTGTCTTGCTGGAAGATGCAAGATCCAAAATTCATACAAATATTTTTGCATCAATGGTGCCCTTGCAAATGTGCACCCATGCCATGAGCACTGATAGACCCCATACCATGGCAGATGCTCCCTACTGGACTTGACACTGATAACAGCTTTGGCTATCTTTTGTGTTTGGTCCAGAGTACACAGTGACTGATTTTTCCAAAAAACACTTGAATTTTTGACTTTTTCGGACCACAAAAACACACTTCCACTGTGCATCTGTCCATCTCAACTAACACGAAGCCCAGAGAAGTCGGTGGTGCATTTGGACTGTGTTGATGTATGGCTTCAGCTTTGCATTGTAAACTTGCAGTTGAGGATGCAGCAGTGAATGATGTTGATGGCCAAAGGTTTACAAAAGGTTTATTTCCGAGTCCATGTCTTGATATCCAGTTGCTTGAGGGTTCTGAGCACAGTGATGTCCGAGGGGTCAGGGATCATGTCTATTCAGAAGTGGTTTTTGGTTTTGTCCTTTACTTATCCTGATCCACAATGGATTCATTCTTTTAATTAGTTCATGCACTATAGAAGATGAGATGCCCAAATATCCTACCAATTTTTCTTGAGAGAACATGCTCTGAAAGTGGTGAATTAACTCACGCATCTGTTGGAAAATTGGTGAGCTTCGACCCATCTTTTCTCTTGAGGGACAAGGCCTTTTTTTGGGGCTTTTTTTTCTGTTATATTACAATTAGCTAGTGTCTTTAACACTAATCTTTTGTTTCAAATCACCTTATTTTTGCAAGTTGTCTTATCATTATTGCTGCAAGTTGTTCTTGTTGGAGTCGCTGCAGTCACCAGATTTGCCAGTAATAAGCCAATATTTTCAACAGACAATTCAATTCACAAATTAAGTATTCTTAAGTGTTGTTGTGGTGGATTCTATTTGGTAGAGGGTGAATAAACTTTTGTGAATCACTCTTTTTTGATTTTATTAGCATATTGCATTAGCATTCATAATTTTCCAACTTTTTTGGGGCCGTAATTTACTGTAGTATTTATTTTTCTTTTCATCTCTATAGGGGCCCACTATGTGACCTGCAGGATTCTGAGTTGCACGGAGTCCGGCAGAACTTATCCGTTCCCCGGACACATAGACACCAGCTCCCTGGTGGTTCAGGACGAATATGTTTTCATTCAGGTGGGCCGGAGCATTGTTCAAGATTCATTGAGAAAAAGAAGTTTCACTAAAAACTATAATGTCAATCATTCATCCTGATTTCACCCGTCCACAATAAAGGCTATGGGAGATCTAAGTCTAATTCTTGTATCCATCTTTTATTGCACTGTATTTCGGTTGAAAATAGTTTTTCTTGTGGCATTAATTCTTTTATTCTAATTTGGGCATTCATTTTGAAATAGAAATCTGAATTTAGAAATTTTGAGATTTGATCATAGTAAGTAATGTCATATATAAAATATCACCACTGATTTGGACCCCAGTGCCTATGCTCTTTCCCATGACCCAATGCACTCTCAGTTTGCAAATGAGAGCAATGACGATAACACTTTATAGTAATGTACACAAAATTTGAAAGGTTACCAGGGAAAAAAAGGGGGGGGGGGAATGAGGAACTATCTGCTAGTATACCATTCGTTAACAGGCAGTTTGTAAGTGACCCCTAATCAAATTGTATAAGGTCACAAATTATGTTTTTTTTTTTATAGCTTGCCACCACCCCCTCTGTGGAGGTTAGCTTTATTTAAGTACTATTTTAAGTAATAATTATGAAATAAAACACAATGAATCCTCTCCAAACGGACCAAAAAAAAAGCATAAACACAGACAAAACAGACTCAATAGACGTAGACAGGACAAAAAAAAAAAACATGAATACGAAGACAGAACATAAATGAGGGACCAAAATGCGCAGACATATACAAACATAACGTAGAGGCACAGACAGGATATAGTATATGCTCATCAATCGGCATACACTTAATTCCTAACATTGACATAAGATCTCAATACACAAATTTCAGGAATGTAACTAAATACACTTTCCAGTTACATGCACTAATAACAGGTAGTCCAAGGTAATTCCATGCCTGAGTGCTCTGGTACCTACTCAAGCCAATCCATTTCACTCCACCTCCATATAATTCCATCCTCCACCCTCCAAGACTTATTTCTGAAGACAACATCAATTTCATATTTTAAACATACATTGGAATAGAATTCTGAACGCACAAAAGGAAATAATGATTAGTTAATTGATGAAAAAATTATTTACTATTAGTGAATCATAAGTTAATAGGCAGCTATTTAGTAACTCCAAATAAAATTTTATAAATTCGCTTATGATTTTTTAAACTCAGGAGCAAATGAGGAACTAACTTTGGATAAACCATTTTGTTTACCTTATTGTAAAGTGGTACTGCAGGTAGTTCCTCAATTGTTCCCGCTTAGTTCTTCAAGTAACTAATTGTTTGCTGTGCTATTAAATTTTTTTAGGCGTAACTGAGGAACTACCTGACAACTAATGGTTTATAAGCAGTTACGCTACTATCGCATTACAAGCCTCGTTGTTCAAATTCAAGTTTTTGCTCAGATCAGATTTGCCTATCTTGATGGTTCTCATACATAATTACAAGTGACCAGTATCTGTCTGTAATGTGAATGCATCTGCCCTCTGAAACGGCAAGTATAATTTTTTGCACGAGACACCTGCATCATCAGCTACAAAAAGAACGTCATATTTGGGAGAGCATCCATGGTATTTAAACCTGATTCAAACCAAGAAAATGGACGCGCTTGTAGCCAATGTATGGATGGGATTTTGCCCTGGAGGTCGACAAACAGTTTGTCATCCGTCCATGATGCGGTCGAGAAGGAAAAAAAAAGGCCAAAAGGCTAGCATTTTAATTTTTTAACAGTCCTCAGCACTTGTACAGGCAAAAAGCCACATGGATTCCAATCTGACCGATTCTCATTTATGTTGCATGGTCATGTATCAGATTTGTATCCAGTCTCGGTCCTCATATGAAACTCACTCAATTCTGATATGGAAGATAGGATATAAGATCGAATTTCTCTGTCTACGCAGCCGCAAAAACATCAGATCTGTGTCACATTAACGCAGAATATCATATTTGACTCGCTTCAGCCTGGTAATGTGAACGTAGCATTAGTTCTTCATTCCTTCCTCATTTTTTGCTCAATTGACTAATCATTTGCTACGTGAAAATTACAGCAGGAGTTGCAAGTTAACTGCCCATTAACTAATGGTTCATTAATGCAGCTAGTTCCTCATCAGTTCCTCATTTGTTCCTTAAATAATCACCTATTGCTTACACTAGCTAAATTTACTTAGGGGTCACTCATGACTTGCCATTAAATGAATGGTTTACTGGCAGATATTTCCTCATTTTTTTACCTAGTAACGACTCAAATTTTGTGTCTCTCATTGTACATTGTACAATATTACTGCAAAAATTGTATTTACATGTATATACCCAGTGGCATACTATTGGCGATGTTAAAGTATTGCAGTAATCTCACCTTTCAAAACATGATTTCTCTGAACCAATGCCAATTTGTTTTGCCTGACTCGTGAGCATTGATTCACACAGTTGCTAAGATGAATGAATGACTAGCCAGTTTTTTTTAGGTAGCTTTATCGCTTATTGTATCACAAACTTATGAGTCATTTTCCTTCTCAGTGAAATAAAATATCAATGTCTTTAAAACATTCTCAAGTAGCTTATGAAACTGCACAGATTTGCATATTTATTAGCTAAGTGTTTTGCTAGTGAAGCCATTTTGGCCCAATGTCCGGGAAGGTTCAATGCTCCACGTTATACTATTTTAAAAGTATCGAGTGCCATGTTCAAATAAAATGCACTGCTGAACATGTTGAAAGGAGATGAAATGCTGAAAAATTTGGTATTTTCTTGTCATTATTTATTTAGATTATTTCCTTCCCTACAATGACTCATTTATTATATGTAAATACGCCCTATTGGAGATCTCTTTGTCATTATCATTTCTTAATCATGGAAGGTGGCATAATGACTTGATTATTCAGTCACTAAATAGTTTTATTGTTAATCAGGCAAACATAAATGGGAACAGGTTGAGTGTTATCATGCGCTAAATGGTGAGGTTACTCAGGTCTTTCATATCACCAATTGGCACATCACTGATTATGTAGTTCCAAACAGATCTGCAGACAAGCGTAGTTGTATCTTGTTGTGTCACGACAATGTATTTTTCAGGACCTCTCTTGAAGAAAAATACATTAGTTAACTTACTTAAGAAGGACCCAACTTTTACTTAATTATCTCTTACTCTCTCAGCTCCCATCATTCTTATATTATCAGTAGAAAGTCGGAGAACAATAAGGCAATTTCATAATGAGGGTTCTTATCCCGTCTTCAGAATACAGATTAGTGGAAGTTTCTGTTTTCTTGTGGGAAGAAAAAAGGTGTTTTTGTGATTAGGGTGGATGTTATGAATCTTATCGTGTTTGGTTGCATATTTGCAAGTGCCTGTTTCAGCTGGAGATAGTTCAAGATTTCTTCCCCAGAAAATTACAGAGGACATTGGTAGGGTAGCTGCAAGTTGAACACAAGCTGAGAAGAACAGGAGAAATGTGGCAACTTGAAATTATCTTCCCATTCTTTGGAAATCAAGTGTCATTTCTTGAGCTGATTAATGAATTAACGAGTTAAACAACATCTTTGTAGTGCTATGCAAATCTTTTATTCCTATTAGAAAAGGATTACCTGTAAGCTTTTACGCTAGATTCTTGAAATTTATTTCAAGGGCCAAAGCCTTGATTCAATAAATTTCTAGTTGTACCAATGAACAAATTAAGCGCTAGTTACCAACTTTAGCTAACAACAAATTTTATAATAAAAGTGTACAGTTTTTTTTTATTTCTTTGTCATTTTAAACATGTAAAGCTCTCGCTTTTATTCAAGGAAAAGTGAAAAACTCAAAATGATCACCATGCATATTCTGAAAAAATGGGGATGTTCACCCTATAAATTTAATGCAGAGAGATACAATATGCAGAATAAAAACATTTGAGTCATGTGATTTGTTCAATTCATCAGCTGTGAGCACAACATAATTTCATAGTACTTAACAATTTAAACACAGAAATGGTATGGAAGCACCCATCAAAATCAACTGAACTGTAAATTGCACCAGGTTTAAGTCAACACCGCAAAGTGTAAAAGCAGTTTCAATACTAGTTTTGATCACATCAAATCATCAGTTGACAAGGTTGTGGGGGCTGGAAGCAGTACTGGCACCAGGAATATTTATAGTGATATTTAATTAACATGATTTAAGTTTCTATATAAATACACAAATTAAATCAGCCAATGGAAAATAAAACAACTTATTTAATAGGCTGTATGAAAACTCTGGAAATGAGATGACTGCTGTCAAACTGAGTTTATGAAGACAGCACATCCATATCTCAGATTTAATTGTGATCTGGGGAGTCACAATGATTGAATGATTTTTTTAGCCTAACTTTTCAGTAGTTCTTGAAACAATTAAGTTAAATGTCCACTAAAATTAAAACAATATAAAACCTATTTTATAAGTTTAAAATAAGTTTAATGATCTTATTTCCATTCAAAGTGCAGTATGTTTATGGCGTAAATTTTAAATGCCCACTGTTATCCAACCAAAATATAATGTCAGAGAATAAGGGTTACTTTGAGTAATATGGTCACCCTTCTGAGCATATGTACGCATATGATGGCAACACAATCTGTCATCTATCAATGTTAACACTAAACCCTTTGCTTCTCTGGGTGACATTATACTGTATGTGATTAATGAATGCAAATTGGAGCTCTATGCCAACAGTAAAAAATAGCATCAGTGTTACCAGCAGGATAGATAGGGCTGAGGTCCCCTGTGAAGATCTCAAGGCTATTTATGACGATAAAGTTCCTGAACCAAACTGCATGTTAATTTTCTCCCCCTCAAAGTTTCTCTGTTGAAGTTCAAAGTTTGAAGCTGATTGCTCAAGCGGCTAATATTATTTATTATGTTTTTATTATACCTCTGTCAGGACATAATATGTTTTTACCTGCGTCCGTTTGTTCATTTGTCAGTTAAGGAGATATCACAAAAATTATGGATGGATGTCAATGAAATTTTATTCTTTGATAGATACAATTCCAAGGAGGAAGTGATTACATTTTGGTGAAGCTCCAAATCATATTCTTGATCAAAGAGCAAAAAGAATTTCTATGCATGTTAAGATGGCGCTATCAATACTTGTTTAACACTCAAGTTCAGTTAGAAGTCCTCCGTCAACAAATTGCAAGACGGACGAGCTGTAAGAATTTCAATGTGCGTTAAAATGGCACTGTCCAGACTCGAACTGCAACACGGCGGAGGTAATGCACACTCCATGTACCATCGACTTTATTTATTTATTTATTTATTTATTTATTCATAATAAATGTGTCTGTTTGCAGTACACGGATATTGTAAAAAATAATATGATTGTGTCAGCACTTTATGCTAATCTTTGCATTTGGAGAGAAAAATGTAAACTTTTCTATTTTTTTTTAGGTTACGACTTCAGGACGGGCAAGTTACTTTGTGTCCTATCAGAGAGAACCATTTGTGCGAATAAAACTACCCAAATACTCCCTTCCCAAGGTAAGTTTACTTACTGTGTCTGGTGAAAGAATAGTATTGGCCAATTAAACCCCCTGTTTTTCCAGGATATGGTTTGGGTCTCCATTCATGTAACATACGTGCATAAGCATTTTATGAGGATTTTCTTGAGGACACAAGATGTATAAATTGGGGACAATTGATTCTGTACAGTTAAACAACATTCAGATGCATTTATCTTTTTCTTACAATTTGATTTATCAAAAAATGTACACATACTGTACGTAAAGCCACTCCCTCATGTATTTGCGACTGAAACAATCAAATTTTTATATATTGCACATGTATCTGCATTTTGAAGTTCGGGTTTAAGGATGTGTGGGTTAATGTAGCCTAGATTTTGACGCATTTCAGACTGTACTTAGCACTTCAGTGAGGTCAGCGATTATGTGCTGAATTCAGCAGTAAATATCATTGCTTTGTCAAGGGATCTTAAAAGATGCTTTCATAAGCTTTGGCTAGCTGCTGTGACAAGCATTTTAGTTTGGGAATGGGCTGAAGAAGTGGTTAATGTATGGGTAGCAGGAGGTAAATGTACAGCCATGGTTTAGTATTCATTGCTAAAACTGTGATGAGGGATTAGCAGAGTGTCTCTTTAAAGGTGACCTAGAATGGTTGAACGGGGTATTTATCCTTGTTCTGTGATGTGACATATAGACAACAAAATTTTGGTTTGGTCTGTAATGCCTCAGAATCTTCCTAAAAACCTCTATCAAAAAGCAATGTTAGGGTGGGGGATTTTGAATGCGTTGTTTTGCACCTATTTGGCGACCTTTCGGGCTTAACTGGCAACCTTATTATGAAATGCAAGCACTTGGCGCTGATCGGCTGGCTTTGCTGCCACTCAAAAGAATGTAACTTCGCCCAGAGCGGTAGGAAAAATGGAAAACACTTGCCGGCTTCGGAACACGGACAGACCAACTTTATGCAGCTATGGCATTTTCAGAGATTCAGCCTTATATGTTTGAGCCCGAATCGGATGAGGACACCGAATTGGAGGAAGAACCAGTCCAGCAAAGGCTGGATTTAAACGTTTCTAAATGGTAAGTATTTTTGAATGTTTTTTTTTTTTCAAACGTAACGAGCTGCCAAGGCTTACGCATTCTGAATGAGTCTCTCGCATTGACGTTCCTGTGCTGTAGTCAGCAAGTATTCAATCAAAGCACACTGAAGAGATTCATTTGCGGAATTAAAGTCCTTGTGCAATAAGTTAATCCGTTTCACGTGCATTACGGCAGATTTCCCCACTAGTGACACGGAAATCGATTATGACTCTGGAATTCTCACGCTTGTCTTTACTGAGGGATTGGAAGCAATGGAATTGCATGAAGACGTGTATGCAAATTATTTTGAAGGGGAGGAAACGGAATGAGAGTGGGGGGGGGGGCAGTGAGATACAAGTGATATCATATGTATCCATTGTTCCTTTTTGGCCTGTTTTCTGGCGGTCATGTTTAAAAGAGGAATTTCTATGAAACGGAGATGTTCAGAGTGTCTAGCACTTTTCGTATGTTCTTGAATGCGGGTAGACTACCGTTTTTCAACATAGACAAGGTAAAAATGGTTTTTGATTCTATGTCGCCTTTAAAATGCGCCTGCACGATAAATCCTAGGTGTTGTGGTTGACCTCATTGTGTTCCAGAGGAAGTTAGGCATTCAATATGTGAAATTACTGTGCATGTATGAGAGCGAATGTTAGTAGCAGATGAGTAGATCCTGTACACCACTTCTAAATTCAAATGAGGACAAAGGAAGAGGAAATACATTTTCTTGAAATTGAATCTTTTTTATATATGGAGTCATCAATGATAATAATAAATAACTGTCTCAACCAAAAGTCATTAACATGCATTGATTAATGTTCCTTGGAAAGTACTTTTTGGGAAATTCCAAACATCTACTTTTATCTGCTTTCTTCTGTTTTTTCTCTGAGAGCTAATCTTCACCATTACCTGTCTGAGCTTGCGGCTCAGTACTCCGATCGTGCGGCGGAGAAGTGGACCGATACAGCCTGACTAATACAAACCCTCCTTTTTTATCAGAAACTTAATGATGGAATGCACAGGGAATCCATTGAGGCACAATTTTGCTTGTGTTAATAGAAAAAAAAACTGACATTTTGAAAAAGATTTCCATCCTTTTATGGAGCTGTGTTCCTATATTGCTAGTGTGTCTATTTTACACTTTCATCACACAAACATAAATGGGATTATTTTTATTGCTTACTTGCAGTACTCTTTACATGTTGGGTGTTCACATCTGCCTTTTTTCATAGAGGATTCATGCTCTGAACACAGTGGTAAAGGTTCTTGTTATGATCCAGACAAGGAATGTGATGCTTACTCAGGGTACAATCCCAAGAGGGTGTTTATTAATAGGACTACTGTAACAACTTAGGAGGGGCTGAAGCCCAGAACAGTGAATGCGCAGTCTAGGTTAGGTAATATAGTGTGGTGAGAGCAATGGGTGTGTCCACACCCGGCCAGTGGCATCCCAGGGCAGAAACCTGGTGGCGTTAACCCTAGCTGAAGCAAGACTGTCAGATGGCAGGTCCAAAGAGTTTCACAAGACCGCTGTCCAAATCCGGGAGACCGATTAAAGTTTTGGAGCTGTTCCTAATAAACTGGGCAGAAAAACAAACTGGAGCGGCAGATTAACAGGAATGTGATCCCAATCCTGGCGACCGACAATAAGGCTTAGGAGTTTGTTGCTGTTGATGAAGGTCCAAAGAGCAGTTGTGTATTTCACTATCATAAAGGTTACAATAATTTCTGGAGACGATAACACGACTCTATACTAGAAGGCATAAACCGACTGATAGATTAAGGGCTTAAAGCATGACAATCCAGCAACTCTGCAACACAGAAATAAGGCTTATATACACCACAGGAACACAAGGGAACAGGGCACACAAATAGATTACACCTCGAAAGGGGAGGCACACAAGACGCCAAAACGATTAAGAAGACAATACCTCTGAAGACATGCAGGTCACTGGAAAGAGGGTAGAGACAATTAAGGAAAGACCACTGCTTTTAAATGGTCAGAAATACTGATGGAATCCATAAAGTGATAACCTGTCAGCAGACAAGGTGCAATAATTCTCTGTAAAGCTCTGGAATCCATATCAACCGAGTGTTTTATATATTAAACTGCTAAGCAAGGTGGGACTCGGTTGTTACTAGGCTGCGAATTTTCATGGAAAAATAGTTTAGTGGAAGAAGTATTGAGAAGGGCCATTTCCTGTGGCCAGAGAGGTTGGACTCAAATCCTGGAGGGCCTTTGTCATCTGCTGGTTTTTGATGTCTCGCTGCACTCAAGTGCTCAATTTAATTCAGTGATTAGCAAAAGAGACTGCAGACCTTGTTTGTGTTTAAAGCTTAAATGGCTGTTGACTGAAAGGAAATGATGGAATCCGACTGGGACTGTGGGGACTGGAGTGGACTAAATCAGATGCAAGACAGGGTTTATGTCTCTCGCTCTAGAACTGACATAAATCTGATATCCTGGCACTGTGATAAGTGCAGTGTGCTGGAGAGGCGCAGTCGCATAGATTTAAAAAGTAAATCAGATTCTTAGTTGCTGTATCATGTTCTGGGCCCTACTTTGATGACATAAACACAAATGCAAGTGCTAACAATATCACAGATCAAAACTGGGTGTGTCTAACTCCGGAAATTTCTTGACAGTAGGCAATAGCATAGACGTGGCGCTGTTATCAAAAGGGTAGGACTAATACTTTTGATATGGTGGGTTTTGGTTCCATTAAGGCCAATCAGATTAGCTCCTGTCATTCCCTTTAAAATCAGTGTATTAATACAATAACTAAATGGCAATTTCGTCAGTAAAGAACAAGCACCTAACTGGCTTTACTGCTGGCTTTGGTCCCCTGAGAACTGTACTCAAATGTAGTAATGCATGGAAGCTTTTGGGGGAACAGAGGTCGATTAACCAGGAAATGCATTTGGTGTACAAAGATGTGGGCAATTTAAACCATACATAAACGACATTTGTGGTATTAAACCAAGGGCACGACCGTCTCAACCCTCCTGCGTCCGTAATTGGTTCCTCTGCCTTCCCAGCAAGCTACAAGGGTTTTTGGTTTTGTCTCCTTTAATTGATTTGTGGTTTCGGTTCCTCCCATACTCCGAGGTGTTATAATTTGTATGCCCTGTTCCTTTTGTGTGATGGTCTGGTCTATCTAACCCTCTGGGGTCGACAATGTTGTATACATCTGTGACAGTTGATGGGTGCTGTCACTAGAAATGTCTCCTAATAAGTACGCGCCCTGGCTATCTTGCCAACGAGCCTGGCTCTTTGGCGATGTGGTCAGCGCGTTTGACTCTTACCTGGGAGTCTGGGATTCGATTCCCCGCCGGGGCTCCTGCGGTCTGCCAATTTCTGGCATAATCGGCAGAATCTGGGGGATCCTAATGGATGGCCGCATGCATAAAGCATGAATTGTGAGGACACGCTCCCGAAAGAGGGGGAGAGATGTGACAGTTGATGGGTCCTGTCACTAGAATGCTTCCTAATAAGTACGCGCCCTGGCTACCTTGCCAACGAGCCTGGCTCTTTGGCGATGTGGTCAGCGTGTTTGACTCTTTCCTGGGAATCTGGGGTTCAATTCCCCGCCCGGGCCTTCCTTCGGCCTGCTACATTCTGGGACTGTAGGACCCAAGGGAAAGCTCCAGGCATTCGCCTGTCTTTAATAAACCAGGTCCGATAATCTCGTTAGAGATGAGAGTTGCGCTGAAGTATCGTTTGTGAGCTGGCTAACGTGGTGTGGTCCGGGAAATTTGAAACGGTAGGCTTGAAATTCTATTTAATATTGCGCATTGTTCGGTTTGATAGATGAAAGCCTATTTGATTACAGTTTTAAAATGCGATTTATAATTTTCTTTCCCGAGGTTGAGACCGTGTCCATGGAAGAATTGCTTTGTGTGAGGGAGGGATTGAACTGCTACTAGTGAGTATTCCAGATGGCATGGTGCTTTGATTATAGTTGGTCATTTTTAAGATGCCCGAATGGGATTGTTGTTTTTCTTGTTTCATATTATGGATGGTTGTATATTTGTAGATACTGCTTTCTGGGATTGGTACAGACATTCTGCATTGAAAGCTATAGCCTAATCATTGCAGAGATTTGAGTAAGTAATTGTTGGTTTAGGTTTCGCTAATATTAAAAAGTGCATGCATGCCGTGTTGTACTTTTAGTCTGTATCTCTCAGTGGGAGTATTTCTGCAGCCTTCTTGTACTCCAGTGATGGGGAAGGCTAGACACCTTCATAGCCCCAGGCCTACTGAATAAGAAGGAAGCGGCCAACGCGCTCAGCCACTGTTTTTTCCCAAGGTTTCCTTTTTTTTTTAAGAAAAGAAGCAACTCTTGCTCATGGGTGTAATATTGCTTGTGACATGAATTTATTTGTTTGAATTGATCGTTACGGTTGTTTTTTTGTGTCTGTGGGGTCATAACGGGGCAGCATATTGCCGCGGTGGGAAAGGAATGGTAAAACATCGCCTGGTATTTTGGCTGAGGGATAATTGCCTTAGCATTGGATTCGTATAACACGATCTTTGCAATCGCGGTACTTTGCTGTCTTGGGGTGCGTGTAATTACGTTCAGTTTTGCATATCGGGACGTGCAATTATTGAAGTTTGCTATCGGGCACGTGCAATTGCTATTCCAAGTATTATCTGGGCGATGTGCAATCATTCTTTGTTTTTATGCCAGGGCATGTGCAATTGCTGAACACGTAGCTAATCCTTTAAACCGGGTACTGGAGTTGTATTGCTGTTGAGAGTTTAGATCGGGCTACGTGCAATTGCTGTTTTTAATCCTGTTGATTACGCCAGAATGTAGCGGGCCGAAGGAGGGCCCGGGCGGGGAATTGAACCCCAGATTCCCAGGTAAGAGTCAAACACGCTGACCACATCGCCAAAGAGCCAGGCTAGTTGGCAAGGTAGCCAGGGTGCATACTTATTAGGAGGCATTCTAGTGACAGGACCCATCAACTGTCACACATCATCAAAGCACCATGTATTAAATATTAAATATCTGTGGAGCGCAGCATGCAAATGACTTACTGTTTTTTTGTTTTTTTTTTGTCCAGAATCTAAGTGTTTTCCCATTCAAAGCAGCGCTCCGGTACGATCCTATTTCTTTCAGAAGCGTTGTAATTCAGCCTTAAATTATAGTGTCTGTTTGGAGACTTTTGAAAGTAAATCCATAATGATTTGTATATCCAGCAATGAATGTGATTATTTTATTGTTTATCCAATGTCCCGTGTTAAAAACAGCCTCTGTTGTCCATTATCAATCCAGTGATCCCTTGAATTGAGTCCGTGGACCAATCAGAGGTAGTGTTCTTGAATTTTAAACAATTGCAGGCTGTGTATTTAAGTAATGTGAGTATCTTATCTGTGCTATTTAGGGTACATGTAGGGAATATCAGGCAGTAGGGAATACCATACATGAACACAACCTATGATTGGTCTACGGACTCAATCCAAAGGATCATTGGATTGATAATAACGAGCAGAATAGCCTAACTGTAGATTCCTTCTAGCGCTATTTGATAATACTGTAAGGAGTGCACCTTATATGCATTGAGTATTCCTTCGACATATAGTAGCTTGTTTTTATTTCGTTTTTACCCATTCTATTTAGCTTCTTGACATGATAATGGACTGTACGTGATATCAGATATCTGGTTTACTTATATGTAAATTTGATTTTCTTCTGTCCATTCATTATTTGGCGGACGCCTGTTTTATACTGTGTGCTGTATTTATCAACTTAGATGGACTGCCCCCTTCTCAATTCTGGGCTTTGGCCCATCTCACAACTATTACCATATTCCAATCAATAAATACTCCTTTGCAGATTATATCCTGAACTTGCATCTGTGCTACAATGTGGTTGGGTGCGTCAAAACTCAAACAAGGTTGGTGACTCAAAATTGCCTGGTTTATGCACTGACACGCCTCCTTTTGCCTTGTCCAGCCCCTTGAGATACAGACACTTTAATTTTTGTGCTGGAGACTTCGAAACTGGGCGAAGGCTATAGAAATATGAGATTCACAATAGGCAATATTGTGCATAATATTACTGCCTCCGCTTGTGTTTTCATTTGCGTGGACACAAAACTGGACCTAAATATGATGTCACAGTAGGGCATTCAATGTATTTGATCAAACTCCCTCCAAACTAGTTTTATAAATATGAGGTGGGTTTCCCTCTTGAAATGGGTCCTAAGGTCCTCTTAAGAATAATGTTGCTTTCTCTGCTATTACAGTATTCCTGTTTATAAACACTCGCTTGTAGATTGTACCCTGAATCTGCATTTTGGTAGCTTGTCTGGATCATAACAAAGTAGGCCTCAGCAATTAAATAGCCCTGGAAATGAGAGACCTGCAAACTCAACAACCACTAATGCTTTATTATTAACACGCTTTGAAAAGAAGCCCTTCATTAAGTTCATCTTAAGAGTCAGTGCATAGAAAGTTTTTGGGAAAGCTGAGTAAGTAGAGGACGTAAGCAACTACTTGAGTTGCTTAAGTAGCTCTTTAAACACCTCATCCAATGTTATCAGGTAACCCAGGTCTGGTCGTCTAATCATCTGATCCTTATCTCTTGGATTCCTTCCCTTATCTCCTTCCTCTTTGATCACTGAAAAAGTTCTCATTTCTCCTTACTGTACTTGATCAAAAGCGAGTTATAATGAATCCGAAATACAGGCACCTGTTCATTATGTAACCTAATGAACGACTTAAAGAACTTCTCTCTCATGGATTTTTTTTGCCTGTTTGAAATCATGATATTTTTTCATGATTCAAGGTGTTTTTTATATTGTGACTTGTCTTCAACCCCAACTTAAACAAAGTTGGGACGGCTTGGAAAATGCACATGAGAAAAAGCAGCAATTTCTTAACTCATTCCCTATGGAATACTTTTATATAGAATTGTCGCGTTTGTACGGAATACTTTTCCCAAAAATTACACAATATAAAGTATTGAAGTACAGGCGGCCCATGACCGCGATCGTCAACTGATTTCGTGTTTTCATCGGACTGCGAATGGTCATCCACGCCGCTGGCACCGGCTTACTGTAGGGAATGGTAGAATTCGCCGTGCCGTTGGCAGCGGCTTGCCGTAGGGAATGAGATAATTTACTTTGAATTGTACTTCATTGAAGACAGTACAAAGACAATATATATAATGATTTACTGTATCTGATCAGCACATTTTTATATGTTGTATGCACTGATTCCTGCCATTCAGGTCTGCGACACATTTCAAAAAAAAGTTATGACAATGAGGATTAAGGACAACTAATTAGATTTAAAAAAAAAAAAAAAAACATAAATCATGATGTGATTTGAAACAGCTGATGTCAGCAGGTGACTTATCATGATTTGACCAAAAAGCAACATTCAGGAAAAGCCTAGTGCTTCAGAAGCTAAGATGGGCTGAAGGTTTGCAATTTGCCCACAAATGCGTGAAAAAACCACTGCTCTTATCCTCAAAGAAACATGGAAAGGGATTTGGAAATTTCACCCTCTTTTGTGCATTGTATATAAGATTCAAGGAATCCAGACTAATGTCTGTGTGTAAAGAGCTGGGGCGCGAGCTTACACTGAATACTCCTGATCTCAAGTCATTCAGACTGCACTGCATCAAGAAGCGTCCTCTATCTACAAGTGACATCACCACATGGGCTCAGGGTTCCTTTTGCAAGCCTTATTTAAGAAATAAAATACATAATTATGTCAGGGGAAGTACCTCTGCAAAAATGTTGAATGGCAAGGATGGATAATTAAGACATGTTTTGTCTCAATAATCCAACTACGGGATACTAATTTGGTGTAGCTGGAAACCTACAAATTTAGTAATCAGTCTCATAAAATTAATAGTATAACCAAAAATATGGTTATTTCAATTAATAATTAAAATAACCAATATTTACAATTAAATAAAATTTAACTAAATTAATAATTGGAAGGATTTTTGGAGTACTTTGGAAGATCATTTAGCTCAGCTGTCATGTTCACTTACTATTAAAACAGATAGGGTCTCGGGTAAAGTTAGTCAACACTTTGTTGCCCATAATGCCGGCGACAGTCCTTGAGGTTAGCTTGGTCTCCCGGGAAGCAGTACTCTGTGTACGGGCTCCGCCTGGGCAGTCAGGAGAGCAGAGTTCTAATGAATTTGGCTTGGAGCCAGGGAACCATGAGCCAAGAGAGTTTGGTGCCAAAAGAGCGAAAACCAGGTTGTGTCTCTAGTTTTATAAGTTTTATTGTATGTTTTATTGCACCTGGGCTTACTGTATTGGTACACAGTAAATGGACGTCAGGCTGGTGGAGCTGCTGTTAACATCACTTCTGCTTCCTGTGGAGTCCATGGAAATGTAGTTCCTTGGAACCAAAAATCACTTCAACAAATGTCAGTTAAAACTTTACTGTGCCCAGTTAAAATTGTACTGTGTGTTCAGGAAGCCGTATGTTAAAAGTATCCATAAGTGCTGTCATCTTCTTTGGCTTTCAGGCATCTGCAATGGGCCATCACACAGAGGAAGCGTATGTTGTAGTCAGATAAATCTATATTTCAAGCAATATTTTATCTGGCAATATCTATATTTTAGAATGGAGGCCAAAGAAGAACAGGACCAGTCAGGGGTGCGTTTCCTGAAATCAAACTGTTACCAGCATGAAGTCCAGAAGCCATGTTCTGCGATGGTATCCGGTCGTGTCAGTGCTCTTGGCGAGGTGCTCTGCGATGGTATCCGGTCGTGACAGTGCTCTTGGCGAGGTGCTCTGCGATGGTATCCGGTCGTGACAGTGCTCTTGGCGAGGTGCTCTGCGATGGTATCCGGTCGTGACAGTGCTCTTGGCGAGGTGCTCTGCGATGATATCTGGTCGTGACAGTGCTCTTGGCGAGGTGCTCTGCGATGATATCCGGTCGTGACAGCGCTCTTGGCGAGGTGCTCTGCGATGGTATCCGGTCGTGTCAGTGCTCTTGGCGAGGTGCTCTGCGATGGTATCCGGTCGTGTCAGTGCTCTTGGGTAACTTGTACTTCTGTGAGGGCACCATGAATGCTGAAAAGTGCGAAGAGATTTAGGAGCAACACACACTGCCTTCAAGATGTCATCTTTTCCAGGGACGCCCATGCATATTTCAACAGGACAACGCAATGCTATTTTGAGAAATTGATATTTTGAAAAAAAAAAGGGGGGCCTGGGGACTTAGCATCATTTTTTTTAAAGAACTGCATAAATATTATACTTTAAATCACTTAATTTGCATATTGAATTAGTGAAGCAATGAGAGGAAAATAAAGGTGGCAGTTTTTCCAACTGGTAAAAATTTGCTGAAAAAAAAAAAAAAACCCAGAGCAATCAAATTAAGGCAGTGGTTAAGGTCTTGGAGACAGTAATTACTTTTGCCTGAGAAATATGTGGTCAAAGCATTCTGTAATTTGCGTAACCATGTTGAGGATTATACTGTACCCAAGATGCAGACAGTGTAGACAGTACAGCGCACAGGAGTGGATGTAACAGAAAACACTGGATTTATTTTAAGACGGCAAATCAGCACACTTCCTGTGGAGGTGCCACAATCAGGGAGGTGACACTGATGTGTGCCTCTCTCACCTGAAAAAAGACAGAATATCAGTGATTTGGCCCTGATTCACAGGCAGCAAACAAAGCTCAGGTCTGCTCTCACTATCCCGTGGTTGTGCAGAACACTGTAACAGTTGGGCAATAAGGACCTTAACTGTTTCTAGTTTTTATGCCAACTCCTGCCCCTAATTTTTTAAATTAGCCTTAATATGTATGCCATCTGATACTGTAGCTGCAGTACCAGTCAAAGGTTTTTGAATGCTACTTTTGTTAATAGTTTGAGTTAAACGTAAGCAGTTTTAACTTATGTACATGACCTCAAATGGTGTAGTGTAATATATAAATTGTGAGAAGTCAAGAAGAATCAGTTTTCTCACAAGATAGTGGTCTAACTTTCAGAGTAAGTTTAAAAAGCCATACTTGACCAAATAAAATGGAAAATAATACCCATTTCCTTATAAGACAAGTGAAAATACAATAGTTGGGGGCCAGCTAAAAAAATCAAGGAGAAGCAGTATATATGTTATATATATATAGTATATAACAGTGTCCGAATCTGCTGTTATCGTGGCAAAAGGTGGCTATTTTAATTGATTAGAGATTTCGATAGTTCTTTTTCTAAATAAATGGTTATTTTTCCATCACTAACTGCGTGTAAATTGTGACTGTTCAAAGACTGGCACTGTAAGTCTAATGTTCTTCATTAGAATTGACATTTTCTTCATACGCCGAAGCATGACAACAGATGAATGTCCTCATGCCCTTGTAGCAACATTTAAAGTGATATAGACGGCAGGTTAACCTGTGCTGGTGCAAAGAGCTAATTAGCTAGTTTAGTGAGGGCATTTAGTGAAAACAAAGCCTGGAAAATACACTAACCATGCTGGTCTGAATTGTCTGTGTGTAGCGCCTCAATCCTTCAAAATATGCCAGATTTTATTCATGTTATTTAGAGCAGGGCTGGGTTTGCCAAAGCCTCTGGCTGCGAACAACTGTTGTGATCCAGACAAGACACCTGATGCAGAGACAGATTACAGTCCAATAGTAGGGTTTAATGATAGTAATTCAGTATTGAGTGTAAGGGATGGAGCCCAGAGCAGAATTGCAAAGCTCAGTTCAGATGGAGTAGGCTTCAGGGTGGGGGCGTGTCCGTGCCTGGCCAGTGGCATCCCGGGCAGTAGCCAGATGGAGAACACTCTCGCTAGTGCAGGACTATCATATGGCAGGACCAGAGAATTTGGCAGCAATGTTGTTTAAATCCCGATGCCCACAGATGGCATGGGAGGTGTTCGTAAGAAACTAGGCAGAGGTTTAGACTGAGAGTAATTAACAGGAATGCAGCCCCAATATGGAGACTGAGATAAAGGCTCGGGAGTTTGTTCCTATAAGTAAGACCAGGAAGAGCACATCTGTGTTTAACTATCATTATCCCCTTTGTGCAGAATACAAAATAATGCCAATTTTTCTGTTACGCGTGAGCCTATTTATGCTTTATAACTCAGTATTTGTATCACAGAGACTCTGGAAAATTATTCCATTGAAGCAAGACATTTGGAAATTCAATTACAGAATTAAATTACGGAATTTACAGATGCTGGCGTCTATATCTGTGCAAAAGGGTTAAAGAGTACAAATAATTTCTGCCAAGGATAAGTTCTAAGCTAGGAAGATATTGACTGGCTGTTTAAGGGCGTTATAGAAAGTCACAATCCAAATTTGCACACTCGCAGTAAGGGGTATATATACAGCTCAGCCACTTAAGGAATGGGAAACAGAAATGCTCAACACCTTGTGGGGAGGCACACGGCATGTCAAGCCAAGCAGAGGAGACGGTATACCTAAAAGACACTGCTGGATGGAAGAAGACACAAAAAGGATTCGCGCAAGCGTTGTGAATATTCTGATGATTAACATTGCTCTCCGATAGACCTTCGTAGCTCAAGTGTTTCTTTAGTTGACTCTTAATGTATAAGCTATGGATCACTTGTTCCCAGCCCAAAGTGTCTTTAAAATCCCACTCACACTGCTGTACGCATGCTCTGCCAATACACTCCAAAAATCACGCCCAACAATAATACACAGAAGGATTAAAAGTAAAAATGTGTAGTGACTTAATTGTTTATTTTGTTTGGCCAGACCTACATCCGTGCATATCCGTGGCTGAGTGAGTGAATGAGTGAGTGAGTGAGTGAGTGAGTGAGTGAGTGAGTGAGTGAGTGAGTGATAAAGTTACATCATTGGTCGGCAAGCGGAGCATATTATCCACATTGGCCATTGCTGTTTCAAACTGATTTAGTGCAAAGAGTTTTTGTTAACCCTTAACTCTTTCCTGACAGCACTGCCAAATCCCTGTCAGATAGAGTATATGACCGGGGAGAGAGGTTATCAAACTTTCTGGGATTGTATTTCTTACGTTATAAAGATTGCTTCCTCTTAAACATTAAAAGAAAGCTGTGAATCTGTTCATTCCTATGATTTCAAAACATGGAAATGTTCAGCTATTGTCAGAATAGTTCGGCTCCTCGAAGCACATGACATCATTTTCTCAAAACATCCTGAGTATACTATCACTCGAATACAGAAAAAGTTTTGTATGCATTGCAACCTGTTTCGTTTTCACACATTGTCACTCGAAAAACATCGATCAAAATGATGGCAAGCAACACCAAAATGGTATCTGTGATGGATTCTGAGGACGAGTTGAGTTGGACCTAAATAGAAGCCCAAAAGAGTTTTCTTGAGGGAATTGTTCAGAGTAGAGTGAAACTTTGTCAGAAGATTAACCGAATATGACATCAACAGCTCATCCATATTATATTTTAATGAGATTTTTCTGTGTGGCAGTGTTTCTCCTGAGCCATTTTGTTCTCATATTGGCCAGTTGGGAAATAGGTAAAATAAAAACGATTTGAATGAGTGCAATGCATTGACACATTGATAATAATTTTCAGTCTAATTTTTTGAATATTTTGATTAATTTTCACTATTTTTCTAAGGATCTTTTGTTTCAAAGTGTATGTAGACCAAAGCAGCTGTATGGCAGGATCAAAATAATTATGGAGTTTTACGATGAGTGGTCCGGCATTTACATTACTTCCTTTTCCCGATTTTATTCGCTAAAACCACAACCGATGTGTGTTTCTCTGACAGGACATGCACATTATAAGCACAGGTGAGACGCAGGTCTTTGCTGCCGTGCAGGAGTGGAACCAAAATGACACGTACAACCTCTACATCTCAGATACACGCGGTGTCCATTTTACGCTCTCCCTGGAGAACCTGAGGACCACCAAAGGCATGGAAGGGAATATAATGGTCGACCTGTATGAGGTATGTGTCAGCCAATGAAGTTGGAAGCTGCAAGGGGAAAAATGGCATTTAATTAAAGCTGTCCCAATTCAGCTCTTATTCAGCTGCCAAGCAAATGAAATTACATTTATTACATTCGATGAAATCCAATCTTCCGGCTATCTGGCCCACAAAGTATTTTGGAGATTTAAAGAACAATGAAGGCATTTGTAAGGCCCTCTGTCCGTAGAATGCATATCAACAGCAACTGGAGCCGGTTCAATTAAAAAGCAATTTATTCAAAATAGATTAGCTGGAGGCTGGACAAACACTCAACTTTGTTCAGAGAGCCGGAAACCAGAGGTTTTTTTTTTTTTTTTTTTTGCGAGAACACAATTACTTGAATGAGAAACCATGCCATTATCACCCATCTCATTGTTAACCCAATTAACAAAAAAATATTCAGAATCAATTACATGTCATTTAAGCAATTCCCCAGTGTACTGTTTAATCAAGCTTAGGTGACTGATGAATATTCTGCACACAGAGGTCAATCGAATACACGCTGACCTAAAATTAAACCAAATCATTTTCTATAATTACCAAGGCTGACAGTAGTTTATCTTCCTCATTAATGAACATTCACACTAATGTAATTGAAATTGAATACATGAAAAGATAATTAGCTTTGATTGTTATAAAATAGAACTGTCACAATACATTTTATTTCACTGAACAAATTATTATTTCATAATTATGGTATCATTACCTGAGTGTGATAAACATGATATTTCTTATGTTTTAAAATAAATAAACAAATAAATAAATAAATATTTTTTGTACCATGTTGCCAGAAGACAACTGTCAATAAATGATGACAGAAGACTAGTTAAACCAAATGACAGGGCACACTATGCAATGCATTTGCTGTACTGTACATCTCACCCAATCACACACACACGTTTGAATAACAATACTTGCTAGGAAATTACATTGACTTACTTTCATTCCGTGCAGCCTTTTGTGAACCCTAACCATAACCAAATTTAGCCTAACCCTAACTGTAGTCATAACCATAACTTTAAGTAATTAGCCGTAATCCTCCATAATACTCTGTGAGGACCTCCCAATATGTCCTCACTATCCCAAATACCCCCACAACATCTGTGGCCTCTGAAGAGTTGCTTCTCACAAATAAAAGCATACACTACACGCACACATACGCACACACACACACACACACGCAAACATACACACACACACACGCACGCACAGGCGTGCGCGCAAGCACACACATAAGCAGACATGGACAGAGTCTAAACAAGTGCTTATTGAATTTGTGGCATTCTTTGGCAGAAAGTTTCATGTGTCGGCGTTAAATAAAGTCACAGGCTTTGTAATTCACAACCATGGATGCAGAGTGTTTATTTAGTAAGAGTTTTTCATTTATAAGCACACCTTTAGCCACCATGAATTCATGCTATTCTCACTGCCACGTGTGTCCAGGACCAGAAACGAATACCCACTGATGTGTAGTTCCTTTGGCTTCAGGGTTTGTTCAGTGGTAATATACGACTTTTACATTGATTGACAGATTCTCATTAACTGTAGCTGTCCAGGCTACAGCTCCCGTTTTCACTGTCAAACCCTGCACCTATTAATGCCATTTACTGTATGCAGGCTGGTCTGGAATATAATTCTTCCGTACACTTCTTAAACTGGATTCGATTTGATTTGATTTTTATGTTCAGCTGGAACGATTTTTAATTTGTTGTCTGCTTTTATGTATAGTTATAGTGTGAAAGGTAAAGAAATGGTAAGAAATGCAATTTTCTCATCTCAGTGAGTTCCTATAATATTGCTTAGCCTCTATCCTTTTCCCTAGGTAGAGGGGATCAAAGGAATTCTCATTGCGAACAGAAAGCTTGATAACCAAGTGAGAACATACATCACATATAATAAAGGTCAAGACTGGCGACTTATTCAAGCTCCTTCAGCAGATCTGGCTGGCAGTGACATACACTGTGTTCTGGTAAGAGCCGTCTGGTATGATTGAATTAACCCATTGTTTGACTTGTTTTGCCTACTTTTACTTATTTTGCTTTATTATCTTTTCACTGTAATCAGTCCCTCTGAGTCTTCCTGATGTCACAGTTCTTTATTTCTCAGACCAACACATACATTCTCTCTGTTCTCACCTCAGACAGATAAGAGAGTATGTGAAGTGAGTTTCAGTTATTTAACTATTTTATTTATTCATTTCCAATATATTTCAACAGGTTGGCCCTTTCAGTTAAAAAAAAAAAAAAACTGCTCTTCCCGGGGCTCCTGCTCTGCACGATGACCAGCAGATAAACAGACTGGTGATAAAATATATAAGACATAAAATGAAGAGTTTGTTTCCAAAAGGCAATATATCCATTTTACTCATTTTGAGTAAATCAGCTTTTTCTATGTTGGCGCCTATTGCATTTTACAGAAAAACACAAATTTTGGCCATGAATAAACACACCTTATAGTATGAATTTCTAAAGAAGGATTTTTGCACCATGTGTAACAAGCACAGGGCTATCGCTCTACGGTATTATCTCAATTTTTGTAATTTTGGCACTGATTGCGTTTTGGAAACAAACTCTTCAAATATAATAGAATACATACAAAAAGAAAAAGGGAAAAAATGAATTTCATGGAATTCACGAGACATTTACAAAAGCAAGGAAGAGCACATAGTGAAAACTAGAAGCAAAGCACATCTATATTAAATGTTTGTTCATATATAATGAATACCAAAGTTTACTAGTGATTAAAATAGGTTGTACATAATTTACGTAATAGATAAAAGTCTACAATATTTCTTGAATTATTCTAGAGAAGTTGAGGATCGGATGTATTGAGGTAAGTTGTTCCACATCATTGACCCTTGGTAATGGAGAGATCTTTTGTAATAGTCAGTGTGACTTGTGTTCAGTTATTTCTAATGATATGATGTGACATTGTTTCATTTATCCTATCCTTCCCCTACATGGGAGGTATAACCCTTCAATGAAAATAACATTCCTATTTATAAGAAAATGATCTTTTCTAGGAACGGCCAGTGTCCAGTGCCATTGTAAAAAAAAAAAAAGGCATATGATTACTTACTATGTATATAGAACTTGTGTAAAGTATGAGGCTGGTCCATTGAAGAAATGGTATAGAACGCTGGTCCTCAAATCACGATCCCAAGGGGCCAGAGAACTGCTGGTTTTCCACCCTTCTTTTTCTTGGGAGTCAGTCTAGCCAATCAGAGGCACTAAGTGTTCATTACTCACCTGGGAGAACAGCAAACCTGGGCGGAATTTAGATTTGAGGTCCATAATTGAGGATCTCGGGTATAGACTGAGCATTGTAATTCATTTGACAGTGAGTCTTTTTTTTTTTTTTTTTTGGTTCTGCACTCTAGAACTTCCAGTATTAAAGGATACCATAATAATTACGCCAAAGTGCAGACGATCACTTTTAAGGATGGTTGCATCCATATTGGTTGAACTGCTCAGAATGACAGAACCAGCACCTTTCAGATCAGGTTGATTGACTAAGCTAACAGAACCAAAATAGCAAAAATGTGTTGCTGTCCAGCTTTACTTGTATATCTACAAATCTAAAAGCTTTTTTGAAGCATATTATTTCTTATGCAGTAAGTGTGATGCAGTGCAAATCATAATTGGGAATAATTTTTAGAACTGCCGTTCTTCATCAGTTTGACAATAAGCTATTCTGTAGGCTGTCCTCTGACTCTGGGGTCTCCCACCTCCCTTAGCAGGGGCATTTGTTGCCAGTGGAAACAGCAAACCTTAGTTTACCCTGTGTAAACCCATCGTCCTTCTGTAATGCTCAAACCATAGTCCTGAGTCTAGAGCTTGAAATTACTGCTCACAGTCTGTCATGAAGTCACGGATTCTGCAAAATGCTACAAAATGCTCAAAAAACCACATCCTTGTAAACAAGCCCAGAGCCTCAGTTCAAGATTACTATAATGAATTTTGGTCTTAGTTGCATCATGTCTTACACGGTATTTACGAATAAGTATTTTCACTACGGTCAACCAAAGTTTAGAATGAAGAACTGCTACAATGTTCACAATTAGGATAAAAATACGTCTGTTCTTTAATCCTACATTTGCACGCAGTATAAAGACCACATACTGAAACCTGCACTCACAAAACTGTCAAAATGAGCAGATAAGGGGCATTTTGGTTTTGACTTGTTAACCCTTTGAGCGCCAAATACATTTTCAAGGAATTAAAAATGTAGTAAGCCTGAGCTGTTGAAAACCTATCATGTGGCAACTTGTTTAAAAGAGCTCCCTTGCGGGAGCTCTTTTAAACAAGTTGCCACATGATAGGTTTTCAACAGCATGTGACTTTGATATCTTACATCATTGGGCAACTATAGTTGCCCACGGCGCTGAAAGGGTTAAAAGACATTAATAGCGTACTGGGGTATAACTGAGTCCAGTCTCATCTTGACTCATCATATAGTGACGCTACCAGACCAAGCGTTGATATACGGCGAAAAAGGCGGTTTTTGGCATCCTTATTTGATTCTAGTTTAAAACGAGCTCTACCCCCCCATCCACTTATCCTTAACCCGTCAAATAGGAATGTCAAAAGCTATTCGTCGTTTATCAACGCTTGGTCAGGTAGTGTCACAACATGACGAGTCGGGCTTAGAATGTGTTGTATTACTATGATGCGTGAAAACCATTGCTGATGTATTTTTGCATCACACTACCTACTAAGTATTCTGTTCTGGTCATGAATTCATACTGTACAACAGTGGCTATAATTTTTAAAATGACAATAAGGGCTCTATTTCTGTGTCTTTGCAAATGGAAATGCGTGCGGCGTTAACGTTTTGCGAGATTTTGTTTGTTACAAATGGCATATTTATTAGCCTTCGCCCAGTTTGGTAGTTTCCTGCTTTAATAAAAAAGCATTTTCCGTCTCAAGGAGTTTGTCAGTGTAAATGCAGGTGGTTCAGTACAAAACTCACGCTGTACACGTTGTATGTCACAGATCTCGTTTGCATTTGACCCACCTAAACCACCTTTAAACGCAAATGCTATCCCACCTGAGTAGTTTCACGGGACCAAGTAGCCTGCACAACTATTCGCAAATAAAACGCCAATCATTTCCTTCCCATTTTCATTTTCATTATGTACTCTATAAATTAGTGGTCTTCAACCCTGTTCTTGCAGAGCTACCATACTGTTGGTCTTTACTCCAACCCTAATTCAGCACATGCGATTTGGCTAATTAGCTGCTCATCAAGATATCTAACTGGGGGATCAGGTGTGCTTTGCTTCAGTTGATGTGAAATTAGGGTGAGCAGGTATCCTGCTCTATGTTGTACTGCGCACAATTTTTATCTCTTATCCCCTGTCTCACATATTGAGACTCTGTCCCGAAATGTTAAGTTATTGGCTCTAGAAGCTGTTGCAAAATCAGGCACTTATCAAGTAGGTTAGTGTTGTTAGTTTTAATTCCGGTCCAGAGCTCAGGCGTTATGCGGCGAAAATACATTTATTTAAATTACATTTTCCATTGGAACTTGTACATTATAAACAGGATGAAACATGACAGTCAATCAGTGCTTTAAAGTGAAACAACAACTGAAAAGTAATTAGTCAAATTCTGAAAATATCCATGCGCTCTTTAACAGAATGGGCAATTGAAAGCACTAATGTAATGACACACAACGGCTACATCGGACATTTAAAACTGCCAGTTTACGAGGCAGTTCAATTTCTCATAAACTCGAAGTGGACAATCATGTACTTTGTGGCTTTACGGGTGAAATTTGGACAATATAAGGAGATATGTGGTGAGAGACAGCCCTAATGGCAGTTTTTGCCGGCTTTGGGAAGGATCCATGGCATTTTGAAAGCATGAGACAAGATCTTGGAAATCCTCTTAAAGGAGTCAATTAGGTGCCCTAGTGCCTATACTTTTCAATGTAGGTATCCGATTGTAAAAGATAAACTAGCATAGGCACGCACAGTCTAGCTAGAGAGCGAATATAGCCATCACTAGCTGTAATGTTAACGCAGGAAAATACCAAGCACAAACAACCATTTAATAGTAGCTGAAATCTAATGCTACGACTTTAGTTGGCAGCAATACGTGTCCCTGAATGAACACATTATATATCAAAGTACACTTACTGAATAAATGCAAAACCAACAGTGGCAACAGCTTAGAAGTGAAATTTACCTATGAGAACCTATCAGTGAGATCAATAGCTTGTCATGGTTTGGTCCTGCCAGATGCAACCTGCAATCCGGCGGGCACTGGGACCAGGAACCCAAAAGTTGAAAAAGGGACCCACACGCACAGGCTGATACAAAAACACTAGTAAAAAACAGGGGAGCAGCAACACAAAACAGCAGGGCTAGGAAATGAGAATACAGCTGCATCAATCATCACTGCCGCTCGACACGAGCATGGCGGTCCAAAAGAAATATATCCAGGCATCTAGCTAGGAGGTTGCCAATTGTTTAAGAGCTTCAGCAGCTTTCCGTCTTTCGCGTCTTTCCTCTTCAGCTTTCCGTCTATTGATCTCAAAGGTCTTGATGCCATCACAAACCGTTCTCCTCCACACCACTCTATCTGCTGGGGCTGTAGCCCAGTCACCAATCCTGCAGTCTTTAAAGCTTCTTTTAAGGACATCCTAGTATCTCTTCTTAGGAGCACCAACACAACGTGATCCAGTAGAGAGTTGACTGAAGAGAAGTTGTTTTGGGAGACGTTGCGCGTCCATTCTCACCACATGTCCATACCATCTCAGTCTATTTTGCTGTAGCATAGCCTCAATACTTGTCAGACAAGCTAAGTCAAGAACTGCAACATTGGTGACACGATCATACCATTTCACATTCATGATTGTCCGAAGATATCTTTGGTGAAATTTCTCGAGTTGTTTCACTTGATAACGATAGGTAGTCCACGTTTCAGAGCCATACAGAAGCGTTGGTATAATGATGGCTTGATAGACTCGTATTTTGGTCTCCAACTCAAGTTCGTGGCATAAGTTCAAGCTGCATAGGAAACTGGCAAAGCCAGCCCTTAAAAACCCTGCCCTCACCTCCACTTCAACAAACCAAACCTCCCTTACATAGCTACTATCTAACTTGTTGTTTTAGAGAATGGCTTGCTACAAGTAAGTGCCAGATAGCTAGACTAAACACGTTATTTAGTAGCTGCATAACAACAGAATAAATAGCTATCTTATCTTTAGATACACCATACTCTTACTATTCCAAATGACCTAAGAGATATGTTGCGGTCCTCATTCCAGGTGGTTGAAGAATCACCCCAGGAATTCTTCTGTCAAGTACCTGTTTAGCCAGCTAAAACGTCGTTCTGACATGAGAGTTGTTCGGTGACCATAGGCATTCAAACTACTTTACGTCCTCGTCCCTTCTGGACTATTTACCAGAACAACATGTTAGACTAATCAAAGTCAGATGTGAGGCATATATTGAGCTACCAATGAGTTCATTGTTGGCTACGATAACTAAACAAACCCTGCTATGACTTTGTTCTCGAAAAATTTCAAGTTAAACTACCCTTTGATTTATTTTCTCATAGGTATTTCATAATACCTGGTAAGGATATATAGTTGCATTCCCCCTAATTTCATTGAAAAAATGGTGGGGGTTTTGTTGGTTATAGTCTATAAGGAAATTAAGAATTATGGTGCACTGATCACCTTATTATTGGTTTCTCCAACTTTTTGCTCTGGCTGCCTTCCTTGATCCTGACAACACTCAATAGTCCAGCCCTTTTGATAACGGCACTATAGCTGCCTCCCGTCGCAAAATCACCAGAATGAAGTTTGACATGCCTAGGTTTGGTCTGCGATACTTAAAGTACTTGCGTTAGCCGACTGCGTTCAGGTTGTCTTAGGGCCTTGAGACTTTTTGGAGTACACACATTATGAATGAACTAATGGAAGGAGTCCATTAATATGTGGACTTAGAAATGCATTTAAGCTTAATAGGTGTTGGAAATTGAACTTTTCCTCCCTCCAAGGATATCTCAATCGATTGGATATTGATAACAATTAGACTGTATATACACATTTGGCCATTAACGACAGGCAGAGTCTTCAACAAGCGATTAAATATGATCTTTCCTGAGCATGAGGCCGCAGCTCAACTTCGATTCTATTTCAAAAAGCTCAGTTGAAAGCATTTCATTGATATTTTTAAGTGGCCACCAATGACAGTTCACCAACATTTTAATAAAGCCAAAGAGACAGCTGAATTTGAAGCAATCAGTTACGGGGTGAATTTTAAGGAGCACTGAGGTGACATTCTAACTGCATGCTCTGTTTGTATTTTTTTTTCCTTTTAGATTTTAAAGTTCAGTGCGACTGTTCTCCTTGGTGTCCTCATTAGTGATGTCGTACTACCGTGCCACCATTTGGAAAGATGTCGGGGGACATTTTTGCTCCCTGGTCTTTGAACTTATATAATTGTCTTTGGCGAGTTTCCTCCAGCCGCAGGGAATTAGCTTGTGGGTTTTTTATAGAAAGTATTTCCCTCTTTGTTCTAGCGATAGATGAAGGCAATTAAACACACTATCAATGCTGCTGTCCTCTTACTAGCTAAATGTTAGAGGAGAATTCAAACTAAAGTGTGATTGCATCATTCTTTTCGGCTGTTTGGGTTGAGGCTCCATATACAGCAATATTCTTAACAACATCTAAATGCTTTTTACATCACAGTTATTTTCAAATGACTGCTAACAATCTTCCGATGTCCTCGGTATCACTTGCAATGCAAGCCGAAAATACATCTCATTGAGTGAAGAAAATGCACAAGTTTGGCTTTGACTGCTGAAGTACTCTTAATGAACACGGCCTTCGAAAATTGTGCTGAGTGTAATTTCATAGTACGGTATAGTGGCTTGGTCTTGCTCAACATTATGATCAGCTCACTGCAGATTTTACTATAATGTAAGTGCTTCATACATGTGAAGCCTTACGTTTGCCCTTACTTGCATTACCAGTGACTGGTCAGAATTACGGCACACGTCACATTTATTTTTCTGTGCGCCCAACCAAGTGAGTCTCGACGGGAGAGGGGCATGACAACAGCTCAGGCATTATTAAATTGGCTCCTTAATGGGGCTGATAAAGGGGTGGTGTAGTTACAGGGTATCTCAGTGTGTTAGAAAGAACTGAGGCACAGACAGCAGGTAAAAACTAAACTTTATTTGATAATTGGCTGACCAATTAAAAAGGGCAAAATCAAATCAGGCAGGGTCAAAATCAGAGAGGGCAAAAGCGTCACCGAATAACAATCCAGGAATGTGGACAAAAAGCAGGCAGGCAGATGGCCAGACCACATGACAGACAGATCAGGCAGGCTGGCCAGGAAAGGCTTATAGTGACGCAGGGCAAAATAGCTACTGAGACGAACTCACGCAGAATAAGAGACAGAGGGTACATATGCACACGGGACTAACAAGCAGATGAAATAAAGGTGAGGGGAAGGGCATGAGGAATGCACAGATGGGGCAATGCTAACAATACAATTATGCAATTAATCAAAACAGCAAGACATGGAACAATGTAGGGAAAGGTAAACAGGCACGTTGAGTAGGGAAATGGAGATGAGCATGGAAACAAAATGGCAATGGAGAAAGCTGAAATACGAGCATAACAAAAAACAACAGACACAGAGTAACAAGTAAACAGGGTAAATGTACACTATATAATTACAGCACTAGCCCTTATCTGAAGTATTGTGTGGATAGAAGAGGGCATGAACATTCATGGAGTGTAATAGAGTTGTGGACAGTCACAGACTGTTGTGTATTTGCAAGGGAGAATAGCGCAGTACAGACTCCTGAGGCCAAATTGGCGATTCTAAAACTATTGAAAAAAAAATATAAAACAATGGGGGTGTTTTATATAATTGGACTAGAAAAAGTATTCCAAGGACACTTGCTCTTTTTAAGGTCTTTTATATAATGACTGTTTTGCCTTTTTCTTCTGGTGATTTTCTGGTCCCATTAGAATACAGTGCTGTCTGAAATGCAAAAAATTTCATCTGAACCTTTGCATTTTTTTCTTTCTCAGCCATTTTGTTCCCTCCATCTGCATTTGCAGATGTCGGATAATCCCTACATTTCTGGAAGCATCTCCAGTAAAAGTTCTGCCCCTGGAATAATAGTGGCAACAGGTAAGACCGTCAACATCAGAAAATGAATAAATAATCTTTAAAAATAAATCACAAAAAACTGTGGAATGAAAACAAACAAAAATCTGCATAAATAGTAAGGACATATACCACTATTAAGGCTTCATGATACAGTATATTTATGCAATAAGATGCCACATTACCAACCTCTAATTACAGGAGTTGGATTTTCCTTAAAAAAATTAATCAATAAAACCAGCTTATACAAAACTAATTCCTCTTAATCATCACTTATAACCCACAAGAGGTGTGTAGGAGTGTCTTTATTGCCAGAGACCCTGCAGTCTGTCTGTATTTTGTTATTGTACTTTGCTCAGGACATTTTTGAGAGTCAGCCTTTGGCGAGTGGATGTGTAGCCCCCAGCCAATAACAGCATGCAAGGTGACCCAAGTTCCCAAGAGGAAGCTAGGAAAATTACGGGCAGCGCAGTAAAAAGGAAATATAGTGAGGATCAAGGCAAAGTCTGTTCCAAAAAGGGAGTTAATCTGGGGTTAGCTTTGACCCGGCCGCTAGCAAACACAAAGGAGATGATGGGGATTAAGGGTGACATGGAATTGGCCTGTTTAGCTCAGTTAGCTTGCCTAAGTATCTGCTTTTTCTTGACAACAAATGTGAAGTTCCAAAAATTGTAACTAGCTCGCTAGCAGTGCAGTTTACCTGCAAGCAGTGTACATATACACTAAATCCTACTATCAAACAATGCGCATAACTTTACGTGATGAGAAAATAACTCTTGAGTACTTAGTGTTTAGTTTGATCTTAGAATCATGTTCTGTCTAACTCATGCCAGCCAGGGCTAAGCGTCTGTAAATCAGCTGGTAGGCTAGCTGACAATAGATAACATTACTGCTGGCATTATTTGTATTTGTAGAATTTTACAGAACCGGTAAACCAATGTTGTTATATGCAGCATGTTTAGAACCACATTACAGAGTAATTTTACGCTAACTAGCAAAACTTAAATTTTCTGTAGCTTCCTAAAGTTTGAACAGGATGATCTAGCTCCGCGAGACCGGAATTGACTCGGCCACCCAACTGTCCCTTTAAGTATCAGAAATGGGGCATGACTGCAACATCAGGGTGTTTTTATAGTATTGACTATTGCTCCAATTCCTGAACAACGATCAAGAGTAAGGATGGATTCAGACGATGTTTATCATAATGCCCTTTTCACTTGACAGTCTTTGCTGCATACAAAATCGTGGACACGAAAGGTATGGTCGCGGAAATCAGCCAACTCCCAGCGGTACATAGGAAAACTTTCCTTGCCAATAAAATGTTTACACTGAGTTATTCCACTGGGCGTAAAAAATCAATATACTGATGTGTATAATCAAAGAATAAAAATCAAAATTCATCTTTGGTAATGCTCGTGATTTACTGGAAATGACATGAATTATGGTATTTGAGTTAATATTTTTTCAAAATCGATGGAAATTAGCGGTCAAGAAGTTGGTTTATCGGCGTAGGGAAAGTCAATTCTTCTGTGCAGTAACAGTAAATGTTTGCAGTGCCACTCGCTCAAGACCTGCCTGACGTGGTAACAATTGTTAGTACAGCGGACACGTTGGGGAACAACCGTATCCCTATAATTTCAGTCTGATATCCTCCTATGCTCTGACCAGAAAAGTTTTATAATACATACACTACAGGCCAGAAGTTTGGAAGCAAGGCCAATACAGGTCAAAAATTTGGAAGCAACTTCAAGTTTTTGTTCACAATGCCTTTCTTAAAAACCAGTATGAAATCTGTAGATTTTGGGATGTATTTACTGCATGATTAGACTTTTCTTTCATTGATATGCACCATTTTCCTCTATTTACCTTTAGGTACTGTATACATTGATGTTATCAGACCATTGCTGAATAAATGTTAACAAAAGGAAGGAGGGGCTTAGTTTTTGGGTTGGGAAGATTTGCAAGAGTCACAACTTCAGTGAAAAAGTAAAAAACAAATCACAGTTTGCATTATTCACTTTATGTCATGGTTTACAGCCTACCGGGGGGCACTAGGACCATGGGCCTAGTAATTTGGGCCTGATAATTTGGGTAAAAATGTATTCTGATAAGTGACTCTCTATATAACAATCATGTTTATTTTGTTGCAAAGTATGCCAATGAAACTATTTTTTTTTTTTTTGTACAAATTTGATCTTGCTTCCAAACTTTTTTGTTTATAATTTATATATATGTATATATCTCCTGATTTGCATGATTCTGAGCAGGGTACTATTTTAGTTTATTCATGGAATGGTCATCATTGTGGCCAATGGTCTCTTGTCATTTCATTCAATTTTCAGTTTGAAAGATCATATTTCATGCTTCACAATCCAATGCAATAATTTGGCCATCGAAAAGCATTTTTAAAAGGCATTGAATAAGTTAATCGATTTTTCCATTTATGGAATACATATTTAAATTTTTATCAGCTGTTCTGGTCTTTTGAACATCTACCTCTCCTCTGATCCCGTTGAGGACGATTATCTGAGGCTTTTAATCATCCGGTTCCATTCTTAAAGCTCATCTACGTAAGATTAAATAGCAGACTAAGAGGAACGGCTGCACCGTTGAGCTTTTTTTCATAAGTGCCTGATTCTAATAGCATTAACTGAAAAATACAAGTCATAATAACAGCCTGACATTCTCATCCCAGCTCGTCATATCGTGATGCTACCTCATGAAGCGTCGACATATGGTGATAAATAGTTTATGGCATCCTTATTTGATGCTTAGGGATAGAGTTCGGGTTAAGGGTTAGGGTTAAGGGGTTAGCGTTCGTTTTAAACTGGCGTAAACTAAGGACGCCAAAAGCCTCCTTTTGCGTCCTTTATCAACATTTCTTCAGGTAGCGCCACTCTATCACGCGTCGGGATGAGACCGGGCACTAACAGCATGCAACTAAGCAGTCATCAGATCTATCCATTGAACCAATTAGATTGAGTATAATGCCCATTTTATTGTTCTGTTTGCATCTTTACAGTTGGAAAATTAGAAGTACAGTGCTTTTGGTGCTCTACAGTTTGATGCCTGCCTATTTACAGAATTACACTGAGATTATACACATTTTATGGCAGAAATACAGAACATAAGTGGAGCGCCTGTGCGTACTCTTCTTACAGTGATAGAGTAAGTTTCTTACAGTGATCAAATAACACCAACGATTGAATAACATTTATGACCAAGAGAAGTCCAATGCAATTTATGAAAAAAAAGTATTAAAGGCCAAATGATTTAGTAATAATATGTGATGTATTCTTATTTAATCTGACTTCTTGCTCACATACTGCAGGACTTTGTGTTCTGAATTGGTGATATAGATAGTGTTATATGCTATGAATGCATAAGAAACACCAACAAATATTAATTTTGTTTTAATTTTAGGTAATATTGGTGCTGAGCTCTCATACAGTAACGTCGCAATGTATATATCATCTGATGCAGGCAACAGCTGGAAGCAGGTACGATTAAGCAGCCATTTTGATTACATGTAGAGGAATTTTCCACTTTTTTTTAATTTGTTTTGCTAAAATAAAATTAAGAAGTGATCAGTTTGCCTCTGAATGATACAACAGCACAATTACCGCATCTTTTTAAAACACATTTGATACATGAGTGAACAGAACTAATTAAAACTGACGCCTCAAGAAATTATAGTTTTGGAAATTCAAGATGAGCAAATGTGGAAACAAGTGGTTCAACATTTAACAGCGAGAAATTAATTAAGAATGATATGTTTAAAATAGATGCAATTATATGCCTGAATACCTGTTTCATATTTGTGGATACAAATGAGTTTATTTCATACTGAGGCAGATTAGATCCATTGGAGCTGGTTTACTTGAATGCCTCTTATCTTGAACTATGTTGTGAGCTTCACTATTTATCCTTGCAACTTGAAATCTTTCTGTTTATAGATTTTTGAGGAAGAGCACAATATTTGGTTCCTGGACAAGGGTGGCGCTCTCATTGCTATTATACAAGCAACAGTACCTGTCCGTCATTTATGGTATGTCAAAGTAATATTTCATTTTCTTCTGTATCTGTTACAACTGGAAAAATGACACATTGGGAAGGTTCAATCATTTTAAGGGCATATTAAATTTAAGGATATAGAACAGATCAGGAGCGAGTTTCCCAAGAATATTGGGTCTTAATTAAAGAAAGTGCTCAACTAAGTACAGCATGCATAAACAACAAACATTGTCTCCTTATGCGGCAGGAGCTCTTAAGATGAACTTAACAAAGGGCTTCTTTGCTAAGGAAGTTCGTGCTACAGCACTACTAGTCGATAAACTGATGCAGGTTTGAGTTTGCCTGTCTCTCATTTTTAGCCAGTCAATTCTGAAAAAGGAAGTGCACCAAATGGGAGGCCACGTCTGTTGTATTTAAACTATAATCATCGTTTCCAGTGTCATTTTGTTGCCTAGGCCTGCTTTATACATATGTTCACATATGATTGTATGCACTGCAAATGTGAAAGAAAATAATTACAGAGGTGCAATAATGATGTTTGGACTGAAAATTATCATCATTATGACACAATATGACTTTCAGTGCAATGCACTGTGGTTCCCAATCATTCAAATACAGTGTAAGTTACACACTGGTTTCCATAATTTATTGGAGAGTGACATACTGCTTGTTATTTTGGTTCTGTTCGCTGTGTGGAGTCAATCACTTTATCTGAATCACACTGAAAATACATTTTACATGCTGAGGAGGAGACTGAAGTCAAGGGATCTCCAAAGCAAGCAGGAATTGAAGATGGCTGCAATACAGGCTTAGCAGAGCATCACAAGGGAAGATATTTCAGTGTCTGGTGATACCTATGTGTCAGAGACTTCCAACAGTCATTGCATACAATGGGACTTTGACTAAATATTCAAAAAAAAAAAAAAAAAAAGATTGCATTATTCTATGTTACTTTAAACTGTCTGGTATTTTTGAATATCCAATATGTTTTTTTCTGAAAATGCAAGAACTGTGTACAGAAGAAGTTGACAGTTTAAAACAGATCCTCTTACATGGTTGAAAACACTCAAATTAATGCTGACAGTTTCCAATTCAACTTAATAGTCGTCATATCCTTTGAATCTCAAAGTGCTCGTGGTACAGCAAAAAAAAAAAAAAAAAAAATTGTCACAGTCCAATGAATTATTTTGCTCAGTGTACAGCACATAAAATAAATGCAGTCTGTGATTTAGAATGGCAGTGCATGGAACCGAAGAGTGATAATATATTGGTGCGTATTGATTACTTGTCATATTGATAAGAGGTTTGTAGCGTTAAGAGGCTTTCAGGAACCCCACTCCTGAACAGTGGAATCTAGCACTGTATCTCAATGGCAGTTATTGACTTTACACTGTTAACAAACAATGGAAGATGAGAAAGGTTCTACCCAATGAAAATTAATTCAGTCGTATCTGATTGGTTTGGCAGCAGTAAACAAATTCCTGTCTTTTTGTGATAAATGTGTTGAGTCAATTGTCGGCCATTAAAGTTAACTGGTCCTGTATATTATGGCTTTGTTTGAACCTTTGACTTATTACTGATATAACATTGCGCAATTTCTGGATTTTCACTATTTGGAAATAGATACGGGAATGAGTAAGAGATGGTTAGAAAAACTGAGCCCCTCAGAATAATAGTGGTCTAACTCCAATTTTCTAATTTTTGAGTTAGACCCATATTTTTCATGCTAAAGGTAAAATCTATTCATTCAATAATGGGCCAGAAGATTGTTAGTTCCAACTCTGAAATATAGATAATAGTACAAGAGTGGTCTAACTCCAAAATTCTTAGTTTTTAGGCGAAACATGCAAAAATAACAAAAATCGTCAACGTTGACAACAAAATACTTTCTGGCCATGAAAGCGAGGATTCAAAGGATGTAACTTAAAGACAGGTCTAAATGCTTACTGGCATGCTGAATTTGACAACGTCGAAACTTTGGAAGCTGTTTTCTCAAAATGATAAAAAATGGAGTTAGACCACTATTGTTCTGAGGGGCTCAATTATTAGTGAGGAATATCCTGCAGAAGATGATGAAGATTCGGACTCTGTGTTTCTGTTTTTTCTTGATAGTCAGGCAAACGGGCTGCTTTCGCTTACCATTAGTCCATGCTTTATATGGCTGGCTTAATTTAAACCCAATTCAAAAATAGTTGGCACACGTTGGAAAATACAAATAAAATCAAACAGGACTGATTTGAATGTCCAATTACTCTCAACGGTATTGAAATTGAACAAAAAAATTATGATTTGTTGCTCAAATTTGAATTTAATGGCTCATTCAGCCCAAAAAGGGTGGCACAGTTGACAATTTACCACTGTCCAACAGCAAGTTTTTAAATACACTCATTACATTAAGCATCTGGGCATTAAAGACATCAGTCGGTCAAGTCCAGAAAGCAGAAATTTCCCCCATTCCTCCATTACGCAGATCTGCAATCGCAATTGTAAGGGGCTTTTGATACCATATATTTTGCTTCATAATGCACCATACATTCACTATTATAGACAGCCTCAGACTGCAGAAAGGCCAGACTGCAAAAAATATGACTGCAGGCAGGTCAATCTAGCACCCGTACTCTCTGCTAACACAGGCATGCACTTGGAATCCATTCAAGAAGAGGATTTTCACTGTTTTACTGAAAATACAGGAATATCCCTGGATTAGATTACTTCTAGATGGCAGCATATGTTGCTTCAAAATTTTAGTGTATATTTTTTGCATTATTGACGTCTCTCAAACATACATGTCATCCATGCTATGTGCACTGGCTCGTTCCCATAGCATGACATTTGATGGCTTTTGAACCTGATGCAGATTACAGATTACAGGTTGTTCTTGTCATCCTTGAACCAAGGAACATGTTTTTTTTCTGGAAAAGTTGACTCTTTGGACAACAAAACACACTATGTGTTCCTGCCCTCAAAAATGAAAGCAGAAAGTCTTTCCTATCTGCCAATACTGAACAGTTCCTTTCCAAATTCAATGAACATGTCAGACATTTACAATAAAAAAAAGTCCATTTTCCCAGTACTGTATGTCATGACGTAACAGTAAAGAGTCCAAACCCTTGTGTCTATATAGTGTACTTCCAAGCCCATGTTGTGATATCCATTACAGTGACATGACGGTTCTTAAGACAGGGATGTCAGAGGGACTGGTGATCACGCGCGTTTTCAGTCTTGCCTTTACGTGGTGAGTTTGACCAGATTCCCTCGATATTTTGGTTGTATTACTCACTACAGAGGGTGAAATGCCCAACACCCAGCCAATTTGTCTTTGGGAGTGTTATTCTTAATGTGATGCATTATCGGTTTAAGAATCTTTTTCGCACATTGGCGAGCCTGAGCCCATCTTTGGTGTTAGGGCTGGGGCCTTTTTTTGAGGCTCCTTTTATACGATAACATGATTAGAATTATCTGTTTTGCATCACTTATTGCAATTTGTCACATCTGTATTACTCTTAAATTGCACCTGTGCCAACTTGATAAGTGTGTAGTTTCAATAAACAATTGAATTCACAAGTTAAAGCATCATATATGTTGCTGTAGTATTTCAATGTAGTTGATGGTGAGTGAACTTTGATAAATTACTCCTTTTTCATTTTATTTGTATTTTCCATTGTGTGCCAACTTTTTCAGAATTTGGATTGTAAGACAAAATAGTGTCCCTTCCCCGCCTCTTAGTCGATGCGACTTTTCAAGTGTCTGACTTGTTTCTGAAATTCTTGTCAAAGCTGTTTTGCTGTCAGTATTTTCAGCACTTTCAGACAGAAAAGTGTGAGCAGCTCTCTGGTGGCAGAGGATCTGGGGTATTGGGGCATTTGTGTTATTTCATCCATGTCATAACAAGGTACTTGAGTGTGGACACATCTGACGGGCTGTTGATGAGCCGTCAGACTTAAAGCCTTGCATCCGTGATGGACGTTTATGACTGTGGTTTTAGTCACTTTCCTGAAGTGAACGAGAAACAGTGCATTTCTCACTGTACTTGTCTCTGCTACCAACTAGAATACCAACTTGTTCATTGCTCTTTTCTGACTTTCTTAGTTTGGCTTCTTTCAAACAGACTCGAGATGAATGCTGTATAACCATTTCTTAATGCACAAAGAGTACATGAAGACTGATAAGAATCAAATTAGTTTCTAAAACAGCGTCGGGAGAAGTGTTAGTAGACAGACATGTTATTCTACTGTATCCTGGTTGTATTACTAACCTCTAATGCACCATACTTTCTGTAAAGAAATCAGAGTGAGGTTGAAGCCATGAATGAAGTTCATTTCCATTATGTTGACTGATAAAATTGATTCAAAATCTTTATGTAAATAATACTTCATATTGACTGTCTGTGCATCTTAAATTTACTCAAAACAAACAAAGAACCCAAATCTGGAACAGACTGCATCACTTGGCGGCAACTGAGGCGATGTGTATTCTGTCTTTCGTTTGAGATGAAGAGTTGTGTATTATTCTTTACTGCCGGTGGAGATGTAATTTGAGTACTTTAAGGACACAAGAAGAGGAGGCCAGAGCGTTTTCTGTGATTGATTGACAGGATCAGTTTCGATGAGGGGAAGCACTGGGACATGCACAGCTTCTCTCTCGTTCCTCTGTTCGTGGACGGAGTTCTCGTCGAGCCTGGATTGGAGAGCCATATAATCACGTGAGTGGAGAAAATACTTTCATTTGATCATCATTTAAAGTTCATCAGCTGACAATCTGGGTTTGTCATCCAATTGTACACTGTAATAATGGTAGTTCACTTATACTTTTTAAAGAAGCACTCGATCATGAGATTGAAAGTGAGTTTTTCATTGGCATCGTTTTAGAAGGAGGCAGTTAAACATGAGAGGCCTTGTATTATAATATATAACATCCATGTGATGTTAATTCTGCCACGATCACTTTCTTCAGTGTGACTGCACAATGGGCAATCAACACAAAAGATGAAGTAATTGACAATGATTTAATGACTGGCGACATGGCTCTGTTCTGGATGCTCCCTGCATGTCTATGCAAGCACGTATGTAGTCGAAAGCAGGGAGTGCCACGGGAATTTCCCAATATAAAACCATGCAGCCGTTGCCAAAGATTGGAGGCTATCATGTGTAGGACCCTTGCTGTGAGAGGTGTATATTGACTGATACTATAGAGTAGCATGAATATACAGTAGATTAGAATTGAAAGTGAGAAAACAGCTAGTATCATTTCAATTAGAATCAGTACTGCGAGGAATATATACTCTGAAGAATATGTATAGGACAATGGCCATGCTGTCATTTTTCTTGAGTCTAATACTACAAGGAAAACATACTATATGATGAACAGAGCTGGGGAACTTGAAAAAGTACTATATTACATATTGCATATTACTTCTTATAAAAAGTAATGTTATGTTACAATGTTACCTTCTATCGCAGTGACTAATTACTTTTTGTGTAACTCTGAAGTTTTTTCTTTAAATTTAATTGCAGAATTGGTCCTCGCATGTAAGCCTTATTGATAAGATGTGGCTTTTATAGCTATAGCCTATAATTACATCCATTTATCTGCCATATCTCTGATTTGATAACTGGACGCAATTATTCTTTGCGGTATCACTTTTACCGGAATGCATCTGGTGATGTACCAAATTGAGTCCATAAATTAGAAAAAAATTTAAGTTACTGAAGGCAGAGTAATATATTGCAGCTCTTAATGTAGTAACTGTTATAATATCACCTGTATATATGTACAGTATGTATATGTATATATATGTATAATTTATAATAATTATAATATCACCTGTACTATGTGAAAGACAGCTGCCATGTTGCAATTTCCCTAGACAAAATGTTACAACAAAAAAATGCAAAATGAAAAGACTGTGTAGACAGCAGCTATAGTGTCATTTCCTTGAAGCTAATCTTACAAGGACATTATACTATATGTCGAGACTTTGTGTAAGACAGCAGCCATGCTGTTTGAGGTTCTGCAAGACAAATTTGTTGAATTAGCGGAGGAGATTAGGGGCAGATCCTCCACGGTAGTGTTTCCTGGGATTTTCCCTGAACCACGTGCAAGTAAAAGGAAGCAGAACTTTATTTGGCAGTTTAAAACGTGGCTACAAACATGGTGTAGGAAAGAAGGGCACAGGTTTATGGGGCACTGGAATTTCTTTTCGAAGAGGGGTCACCTGTACAAGCTTGACAGGCTACACCTGAACTAGAAAAGTATCTTTGCATTTGGCCATGCTTAGGTAGCACAGGCTTACTTAAACTAGGGACTTGAGGTGCAGGGAGGTCAGAGAGTGATACGAATAGGGAGATGTGGACTGGCCTGATGGAGGCAGACAGGGCCACATGCACTAATGAGGATATCGTTTTTTTTTTTTTTTTTTTTAAATTTGGCATCTCCAATCCCACCCCAATCTGGAATGTCCAATTGGGAAACTATGTACAAGGCTTTTCGCATATGCAGCCCCCTATTGCCAACTCAGGAGAGTGACACAGCTCGCGGCTCTCCTCCGAAGCACGCGCCTGTCGCCACTGTTTCTTATACACCCATTGGTCGAAACCTCGCAAGCTCAGAGCGAGGGCGGAGGATACCCAAACATGAACAAGCTTAGAATCTTCCTAACGAGCGCCCGTCTGGCCAACAGGAGGCGCCTGAGAACTTGTTATTTACAATACCCTATCCTGGCACACCCTTCCCAATTTGCATCCCTGTAGCACATCGGCCAGTTACGCGCTACTCTGAAAAGAGCTGCCGACCACTGCCGGCTGGTACGAGGCGGGGATCGAACCCGCGCTGAGATTGTCACTTCTGCTTCGCAACGCAATGCTTTACCAAGTGAGCTATGTGGATGTCGTTTTAATGCGAAAATGCAAAGTGTGCTGCTTGGAGCAGCTGGTTGCAGTGGAACATGTGGGGAGGTGCAGAAGTAATTGTCTGGAATGTTTTCATAGACAACTAAATTCTAGAAACAAAAAATAAATTCTTGGAACTTGAGATTGTTATGATGAGCGGGGGCTATGACATTGTTAGGATGACAGAGACATGGCTTGGTGAAGAGGATGGGAGTGAATACAAAATAGAAGGTTACAAGTTTATAAGGAATGATAGGTCAAGTTGGAGAGGAGGAGATGTAGCAGTCTATGTGAACGAAAATATTAATGAGCTGAAATGAATTCCTGAAATTGATCATCTCTTGTCACGTGAAGATATTTGGCTCTGGCTCATTGGGGAACACAAGACGAGTCTCAGCATAGGAGTGTACTCCCGACTGCCATCTTCAGACAGTGTACCAAATGCAAGACTCTTTGAGAATGTGAGGCAAGCTTGTAGGGAGCAATGGGACTATTATTCAGATGTCTTTAATTACCTTGCTATCGATTGGGAAATGGTAAAAGGTGAGGAAGAATTTCTGGATGTTATAAATGACAATTTTTTGATGCAGCAAGTCAGTAAAGCTATTGTAGATTTAGTGCCATGCAATCATCCTGACTGTCATGGGGAGTGGCAAGGCCCAAATCAACAGGAGTGAAGATTTACTGGTTTTTAATGAGTTTCAAGCAGGGATTAACCGAATGCAGAACAGGGTAGCTTGGTGCAGGTCAGGATCAGGAATTCATGGAGCTTGAGTGGTGCTCTTCCGGGAACTCGAGGGAGCCGGCACTGATGGCGGGATTTGAACCGGGGTCGCCGACGCAGCAGGCGGGAGAGTTACCACTGCGCCACCGCGGCAGGCTGGCTTGAGGCTGGGCCAACTGGGCAGAATCCACTCAGGTAGGCGGGGGAGTGGTAAGCCGGGTGGCTTGGACAGGGGCACAGGAGACGGCAGACTGGAACCAGGAAACACACAGGCAGAACTCAGAGTCAGAGGCAGAAGGCTTTCAGGTTTACTGGGGCAGGAATGAGAGGACATATAGTCAGAGGCAGGCAGAGTAGATTCCAGGAAGTCAGCCCAAAGACAAAGGCTGGAGAGTAGTGCATGCTGCAATGACAATCTGGCAAAGAGTTAGTGAAACAGACCTGCTTATCCACCTTATTCCTGAGGGCGCTACTGTAGATATGATGAGGGGTGCAACTTCCAGCGGAAGTAGTTTATCATTAGTTTTAGTTAAGAACAACTTCCCAAAAAACAGCAGTTTCTTTCAGTTAACTTAACGATTACAGCTCGTTTTTTTTAACAAATTAACTTGCTTTTCTTAAAATGTTCCCTTCAGAGCTCCGGCACCTATTGTGCTGTTCGAGGCTGATCTAACAACCAGAGGAAGCTAAATTTATGGTTTGATCAACAGTGTTTTGAACACGCACCCAGAACATAGGGGATTGTCCTTGTCTTCAGCGAAACGGTTTCCATCGCCTACCTATAGAAGAGGAAGCCAGAATTTGGCTGAAAACCTGAATTTGAAAAGACCCCCGAAAACATTAGGTGCTCATTTCATTATGTGGACAAACAACGATTCCTACTTTATGGCTAGGCTCAGACAGACCGCCGCAGAGGAGACGCCGGGTCCTCAGAAGCATTTTGACAGCAGTGCCAGGAGAGCACAAGGTATGATTTCACGTGTAGGGAGGACAGAAAATTGTTGTATTTCTTCCGGTAATGCCAGTCAGTGTAACTAACGTTTCATCCTGTACAGTTTAAGATGAGGCTGTAGAAGTAGCAATAGTCTACTACAATTTGAAAATAGCCTACTCTGTTCCAAACAATAATCTTGCACTCCAAACCTCATTTCACTAAAATTAAAAGTATGGGAAAAATGGATTCACTGTGTTTTACATGTTATAGCATTGGATTAGCTAGCAACTTAATACCGTATAATGTAGTTGGCTGGAGTAGAGCTAATTTGACTCGTACTGTCGGATGGCTTACTTTACTCTGTATAACAATCCATTACGTTTCATATGTAGAGCAATATTTACCACTGAAATGTAGTGTTTCCTTCATAAATATTCTCAGAAAGTACTTGTATATCTGTTTTAAGGTACATAAGGTCGTATACTACCTCCTTTAACAAAACGTGACTGACCTTATTGCTGTGGAAGTACTGCATACGCTTCGGAGCTTTGTAGATTGTTCATAGCTTCGCAGTCTGTGGCAACAGAGTCGCCAATGTAGCCAAATGCGCTAGTGTGGCCACTGCTTCAGGTCGTTCTCCCATTCTTCAATAGTAGAAGGCAGCGGTACCGTAACTTTATCCCGTCTGAGGGCTAAAAGGTGATGTTCCCTCATATATTATTTTCCAATCGCTTAAAAAAAAGAGGATTCGTGTGAGCCGCTACCATGGTAAACTGTTCAGTGACAGGATGCAGCGGAAGTTACGCCAAATATTCGCACAAGGGATCATGGGACGTGGGAATAAGGTGGATATGCTGGCTGGGTAACGAGACTCAGCTGAGAGCAACTGCAGTGGAAGGGGTGTGGCCAGGCAGTGGGAAAGGCGGCAGCAGCAGAGCAGACTGTGACACTGACAGGATTTGCAATGTAGAGATAAATGGAGCCACTAGGGACTAGTGAATCATTCCACAGTTAAGTTTTGATGCATCATGGCAAGTTAAAAAGGTCTCGTCGAAACCCAAAATTTTTCATTTTAGACGAGCAAATTTTGACAGGATGCGCTTGTGTGTAAGTGCAATGGATTAGATGAAACTCCTTGATTGCGAGACTGTGAATGAAATCTGGGGTAAATTCATGGGAGTTCACCCTGATGCACAGCAGGGGCGGTTCTTCAGGGGAAAGATGGCTGGCCCCCCCAATCCATTGGGCTATAGTGCTGTCGATCTTACAATTTTGATTTCCGTTGGATCAGAGTAATGTTTCTTGGCTGCCTGTACTTCCAATCGTGGCCTTTCCGTTTGGTAAATGCTCAACACCATTAAACAAGAGGGCTGCCGATCAAAGGTATTGCTTTCCAATACGGAGGCGGAGTTTTCCCCACAGCCTAAACATTTGCCTGTAAAATATAACTGTGATTTAGTGTTTATTCCAGATTTTCCTTTATCACATAACCATGGTACTTTTCTCAAAGCCCAACACATGGAAATTTTTTTATATTACCCTAGGTACATATCATTTTTGCGGAAATATCATTGTCTTAGGCCGCGGGGAAAAACTGTTCCATGTTAAGTCATGCTGTTAATATTTAGCCAAACTGAATAAATCGGTATGACTTTGCACAATAGCAGTCTAGCGAAGTGCCACTCTCATAACTGAGTTAACTTTACTTTGCTAGCAGTACCTTTCCATAACCATTATGCAGCTAACATTAGTTTGTTCACTTGCGTGCTAACGTTAGCTAGCCAGATACTCATTTGACAGTGGAGGAAAACCGTGTTTTGGCATTGTTTCCAGATTTTTCTCTATCACGTAGCTGACTAAAGTGAGTTCTTTTACCATGGGCCAACTAATGATGCGGAAGTGATCAAAACAAACCGTTGCTAGTTCAGACGCGAGAGTAATGGCTTGACCGCTGTGCAAGTTAGCAGAGTGATGCCGTCGGCTCAGTGGTAACATGTAGTGGGAATCACTGTTCAGGCTCTTACGGAAATTACATTTGTTGTCCATTAATTGCGCAATTTAGTTGTGTGACAGAATCTTACACTGATCAGTCCACTGCTAATGCCTCAATAAATAAAAATATTGGAAACGTGTATCGCGAGCATAAGACCCCTGTAGTTCCAGTAATTCATCTCTCCTTATCTGAGTCAACCATTTCTTTCAGCTAAGATAATTTTTTGGAAAACAATGAAAAATAAGATCATCTCGCAATCTAACATCCCCATTACACCGCGGGACACAACAGAGGAGCACTGCGTTTTGGCATTGGAATGCATGCTATGCATAGAATTTAAGAGTGGTCCATAATCACCGCGTCTCTGTGCATGGTATGTTTAAACTAAGATCTATATTTTGAAATATTGAAGAAGCGTGGCTTCAAAGTCAAACGTTAGTCGCAAATTAACGCTGGTCGCTATTGCGCTGTGGTCAACTCAGCTGTGCAAGTACTTAACCAAAAACGATCGCAAATTTTAGGCAATACAAAGAAACTTTCCCAGTAAGCTATATTTACATGCTTGGTGTCTACGGATTTCCCTAAATTTAAACTTTGCTATTATCTTGATGTAGTCTTTCATGTTTGATTAAAGACTAAAATCACAATCAATTTCTCCAAGATAATGTGGTTAAACAAACACTGAAGTTTTAGTTTTCTGAGAATTTTGAGAATGTAGCGATTAGATGAATTACATTGAAATTTTAAGATTTAAAGGAAGCGGCATACACCGTACTACATTTATTTCTCTCTCTTCTAAATTGCTTGGGCATAGGGAATTTGACCTCATTGGACCGGGATATTGACACTACTGCATTAATAGACACACTCACACTGCAATGTGAAACAGCTGTTTTACTTTTGTTATAAAATATGTACCATGGATATTTGTGTGTAATAGAATTGACAAAATTCTGATACCATGGAATTGTTTCTGTTCTGTTTTGCCCTGGAATAGTTTTTGAAACAAGTGCCACACTACAGAAAATGTGTACTGTATTTGGATACACTTTATTAAAAATAAATGATAATCCATCATATATTATATATATGATGGATTATATATATTATATACACATATATAAAAAAATTGTACATATATATGTATATATAATCCATATCATATATTTCATATATATTTCTGAGCAGATTTTCAATGCTGTATTCTGATAAAAATGCCCTGCCTCACCCACCCACCCCGTGCCCCCCCTGACTGATTATTGGTCCCCCCTGTGCCACCCCACTTCAAAAATCCTGGAATCGCCCCTGATGCACAGTGTAAATTCATTCTAAAATTGTGCAAAAGTAAGTTTAAAAATCAGAACTCTCAGTAGATGACTACAGCTATTTGAAAGCATTTTAGGGAAAATAATATGCTCTGTAAGAAATACATGGTCACACTTTAGATGAAGTGTTGCTCATAAAGGCTTTATACGGAATGTATAATGCCTTCATAAATGAGAAATAATGTCTTCATAAATCATACATAAGCAAATTTCATGCTTCGTAAAGGGTGAAATAACATCCTCATTCAGCATATGATGCCAGATGTGACAATGACAATGTCGTTTAGCTGACATTGTCATCCATTACAGCATTTAGCCTCTAAGTGACACTGTCAGTTATATCACATCTGGCATCACATGCTGAATAAGGATGTGTTATTTCACCCTTTACAAAACATGAAATTTTCTTATGTATGATTTATGAATACATTATGTCTCATTTATGAAGGCATTATACATGCTGTATAAAGCCTTTATGAGCAACACTTCATCTAAAGTGTGACCAAATACATTAAGGAGAGCAATGACAATACTAGGGCTGAAATTGTGAAATGCATGCTAAAAAAAAAAAAAAAAAAAAGAGCTGAGGGAGGCTAAAAGACTATGAAAGGCAAATTGCAGAGGATGCTAAACCTAATCCTTAGTTGGTTTTTTTTTTTTTCAATTTTGTTGGAGAAAGTAAAAAAGGGAAAGTTATGGAGGTGGTCAAGTGTATCGAGAATAAACATGGATCATTACTGTATGAGTTGCCTTAAATAGGTACCTTGTTGACAGTTTTACCAGATTTCTAATTACCCAGAGAGCATTTCCAATGCTCAATTTTTTTTTTTTTTTAGCTGAAATTGTGGAAGGCACTACAACATGAGATTCCACGGGCAGCAGTTAGCTGAAATTTCTTAAAATTCCATCTTGAAGTAGAATGTTATGTTGTAAATCCTGCTAAAGATGGTATTTATGGGGCGCCCAGGTGGTTCATCGGTCTAAGTGCGTGTACCATAAAGGCTGTGTCCTTCCCGCAGCGACCTGGGTTCGAGTCCGGCTCGGGTCATTTGCTGCATGTCTTCCCCCATTCTTCTCCCCATCTCTCCTGTCTCTCTTCACTGTATAACTATCGAATAAAGGGAAACTTCCCAAAAAAATAATCTTTAAAAAAAAAAAAAAGATGGTATTTACAGAAGGTTTAGATTTTATTGCCTATTAATTAATTAGATAATTGCCATTCATACAATTTCATATTGTTTCCTTCCAACAACTTTCCCAGAAGCTGGACAATAAAGACTTCATCAAAGATTTTGCTACCATGGAGGTTTGATACATGGCATGCATTTTAAATTTTTTTCAATGCATGTCACGCATCAAACATTCACGATACACTCATAACTAATTTACTAAATTATTCAATTACCAAGGCTTCGAAGTAAGATGGGTTGGTGATTTAATAAATTGATTATTATTGCATTGGCAACCAATATGCAACTGTGGTTTCCCGCAAATGTTGCCTATCCTTTTAAGTGCTGAAATCATTTTGGATAAAGTGTAATCTTGACATAAATTAGGCTGCTCTGCTGAAAAAAAATAATCAACATTGGGAGATGGAACTCAGAGAAAGTATGAAATTAATTAATAGATTTTTTTTCCCATTCCTACAATATCACTATTAAGTACATTGTAAATGTAGCCCATCATTGATCTCTGTCATTTCTGAATAATTTCAGGGTTAAATGTTGGTCCTGATTATTCAGCAAATAAATTTCATGATTATTAATCAAGCCATCTTAAACAATTGAAAGCAATTGTGCGTATAAGGGTCAGATCTCAAGGCACACCATTGAAAATCACATAACTTTATTTATGGACTTATTTGTTTCTATGTCTTTGTATATGTGCATTACTTGGTGAAAATAATGCATATATCTGGTGAAAATTTCATATCAATAGCCCCATTAGAAATATATTTACTGGGAAAAATGTTTACTCGTTCAATACTTATTTTCTCCGCGGTATGAGCTAGACACTAATAAAGTATCTTTGATCTAGGCAAAGAGATCCACAATCACAGTACAACCCTGATATACATACAATTATGCAAAAATTGAGTAGCTTTTTAATGTAAATATGAACTGGGCTAAACATAGAATGACTGAATGATTTGGCAGTGATCGAATGGCAAGCCTGAATTCTGACATAAGCTAAGCAAAGAAAATGTTTGCCCTGTTTTCACGTTCTTCTTCAGAGTTATGACCCAAATCAAACATTACATTGGTAAATTAATCCATTTTTAGCCACAAAAACTAACTAATTAAGCTTTTCTCTGTGCCACTTGCCTAATAGAAGCTGAACGAACTGTTGTTGTGGACAAATATAGAGTGACTGAGGTAGCCTCATGATTTTATAGTACATATCGCATGGCACTTGACCTATCAGATTGCTTCGACAGAAACATCAGTTGTAGAACAAGGTATTACTCAGTGCAAAGCGCAGCCGTAACTTCATACCCCCTAAAAGTTGATCTTTGACCCCCACATGCAGCTGACCTTATGAGACCTTGAACTTTTACCTGAAATAACAAAATCAGTTCAGCTACTCTCTGTGGGTAGTTACCATATTTGATTTAGTGAAAGTCTCTTCACTCGTTCAGTAGATATAGGGCGGACAAGATATTTGTGACAAACGGTGTGACAGACATACGCACAGTGGGACAATTGGAAACAGTATGCCTCCTGCCCACTGTGTGTGGCAGAGAAATAATAATATAGTGTATCAATAAAGTATAACTACTCATTTATTGTCTGACATTTTTCTCTGAGATTGTGCCATCAAAAGTAATGGATATATGTTGTATGTGCTTCTTACAGATTGTTTGGCCACTTCAGCCACAGGTCTGAGTGGCAGCTCATCAAGATAGAGTACAAATCCATCTTTACCAGGAAATGCACAGAAGGGGACTATCAAACATGGCACCTATATAATCAGGTAAAAACAGAGCAATCAGAGCAAAATGTCATATTGTTTCAGAGCAAAGGCATTAAAAAAGATATGTGTGTGGGAAAACATTTCTAGCATTGAGGTGAAATACATCTGATCTCTAGGGGCATGTTGAGATTTAAGTAAACAAAATTTTCCATCCAAATAAACTGATATACTGTAGTGTGCAGCGATGATTATACACCACCGCTTTTGTCTGAAAGGGGTCCGATAATTTTTTGATGAAAATATATTGAAAAATACTATTGTAGGCAATGAGAAAAAAAAAAAAAATCAGTCCCACAAGTATGCTGAGGTAAAAATATGGGTAATAAACAAAAATACAGAAAACATCAATTTTTGTAACAATTGAAGTGTGTCTCAATTTTTTTTTTTGAATCTTGAATAGCCTGCATGCATATTTGAAGGCTCATTTCATGATTATTAATGCTAAAAAAAATTTTAAATTGGTTTGAGGTACCACTATTCTGCAGAATGACCTCTGATGGTCAGTTGTTCCGGTACATAAGGTGACATGAACTTAGAGCAGTCACTGTGTCATAGTGTTAAACACCTTGGCACGACGGAAGGAGCTCTCTGAGATTGTTTGTAGCCACATTGTGGCCTTGCATGATGCTGAAGACATTAAATGCTGTTTAACCCCTCCAGTAAAACCTTCAGGTGGTCATATTATGGTTCGGTCTGCTCAAAAGGAGCCAATGATCCATAAAAATTGACGGAATCATGGATCAAAAGAAAAATCAAAGCATCCTTGTGAGGCACACATTGCTCTCTAGAAAGAGACTGATTCATTGGGGATTTTATTTTATGACCCAAATGACCCTAAACACACTTTTAAGTTGTGCAAGAATTATCTCGGTCGGAAAGAAACATCTGGTGATATTAAAGTTATGACATGGCCTGCTCAAAGTCCAGACCTCAATCGGATTGAGCAAATCTGTTGTAACATTAAAGAATCTATTTGGGTTAGCAAGTGAGGAAATAAAAAATTAAAAAAATAGGAGAAAGCCAGGGGCAGTCCGTCGGCAGAAACACAGGGCCAGCAATAACCTCACCTTTCACTGCTTAATGACCTAAACCTCTCGCAGTTTACCTCTCCCGATTAGCAACAGTTCCTCAGACTAATTGGTAGAACCGACGAGAGTCTAATTTATTTTGAAAGCCTTGTTGTACATTGCACTACAAAATTATACAGTGTTTTCTTCCGCACATCAATGACTACGAAAAATATCAATGTCTTCATAATTTCTGCGCTCGTGTAGCTTGTGAAAGAGCACAGATTTGACTGAAGAGTCAAGCGACAAGGGCTGACATGAAACCTGGCTGACAAGGATGAAATTTTGTTGTCCTCCCATCAACAATGCCAACAGAGCAGTTGTCATATTTCAAAATAATTGCACTGTTCTGGTAGATAAATGAGTAATATCTTTCCAATTCCAAATTCCAAATTGTACACATTCATGATGAAGTGGATAGGTGAAGTAGAAAATAATTTACTTCTGTCTGCAAAAGTTTGACGGTGAATAATGTTTTCTTCGGCCCTTGTGATTTCACAGGGGAATCCTTGTGTGATGGGAGAGAAACAGGTTTATTTGAAGCGCAGACCTGGGAATCGGTGCATGCTGGGAAAAGACTATTCAAGAGTCCTGTCGGCTGAACCCTGTGTATGCAACGCTTATGATTTCGAATGGTAGGTGATCTCATGAGACCTGCAGTCACAGTGAGATGAGAATGAGACACTCGGTTACAGTGGGCCAAACAGTATTTGTGAAGAGTGGCAGTGATGGACATTAAGTGGCTGATATTCGACACAATGTGAGTGGTGAAATTTCATATTGAGGGAAGGACTACTCTGCACAAGGTACTAGGATCCGTTCAGAATTCCCAAGATCTTAAAAAAAGGTGAATTCAATTTAATCAAACTTCCAAACTAAAACAAGGTTTACATCCATCATTACAATGATGTATTTTTGTGGACCTAATGCCATACCAGTCATAAAAATGCACTTTTGTGGATATATGATCTCAATATTATTTGGGATCTGTCACTCATCAGAATCACACAATTCCTATGGATTTTATTTATATATACGTATAAAAACTAAATATATATATACAGGGCGTCCGCCAAGCAGCGCGATTGCGGGATTCCCGCGAAAACTGCCCTAGCGCCCGCAAGAAAAAATAGTCAAAGCGGGCCATTGCCGCACGTTTTCAGTGAATTAAGCTGCTTGCACACTGGACGCGAAACGAATTTTTCGCACGACAGATTACGTTCAAAGTCAATGTAATCTGTCGCGGCGAAATTCCTTTTCGCTATCCAATGTGCACGCGGCTTTAAAGTACCTATACAAGTACTGCTTGACTCGCACGTTCATTCACACCCACAAAATCTGAACAGATTGGACAGTCAGAGAGTAACTAGCCAATCACTGGGTACGTTTTTGCCTTGCCGCTGGCCGCAGATGATCTCAAATCTTCCCTTTCGTTACGCAGCACCACAATCAGGGCAGTGGCTCTACATCTTCATGGCCAACGTCGTCCCTAATTTCAGACATGGTAATCACTAGCCTGCCCAGCGCTGTACATATTTTCGCCTTGGGGACAAGGTTTGTGCCGTCTGCACCTGTCGTCTATTCATTAAAATGTTTATTCACAGGACTCGCTTCAAATCAAGTGAATAATTTTTATAATGGGGGTGATGGCTTGTACGTTTTTTTTTTTTCATGCTGTCAATGCCAGTCTTTAATTTATGGGTGTACGATAACAGTTTCCAAAGTGTTGCCTTCCGTTCTTGTCAATTTCATTTTTCACGTAGAGGTTCCATGCGGATATACGTAGCGATCGAGAATCGCGCTGCTTAGCGAAAGCACTGCTATTTTTTGCGTCTTCGCAGGTTTGTTTGTTGACTCAGTCCTGTTCTAAAGCATACCGTTATGTCGCGTAATATCCATTATCTGATTATAGTCAATGGCAGTTGTAACTTGTATTTTTTATTTTTCAAATTTTACACGGTCACTCAGTCACTGAGTGCAGTAATTGCTTTTGTTGAATAAATGTTTTATTTTTGTGAGAACTTTTGTCTTGTTTCAGTTCATCTGAATATCCTAAATGAATAGTTGTTACAGTCGTTGTCCTTGTGACAGCTTGCCGTTACATACTGAAATCCCCCCCGACAAATTGAAAATCCCCCCCAAAAAAAGTTGGAAAAGGGGAAATCCCCCTCTGAAAAATATTTTGGCGGAAGTCTTGATATAGCCTATATATATATATATATATATATATACACATATATATAGCCTTGGTATTGGCCTGAGGGTCGCCGTATTGGCGGCCAAGGGCTAATACCGCAACCCAAAGGCCAATGCCAGCGGCAATGCGAAAATAAGCAATTTATAATATTTTTATTAATTGGTTAAGAATGTTGTGCTATCATGACAATATTATGACTATGACTTCTGAAGTATGCGACTTCAAGACTCAGCCAATACAGCTTAAGGTCGGCCAATACGGGCTGGCCAATACAGGTCGGCCAATACAGGATATATTGGCAGGCCGTTTTCTACTGTATGCGAGCAATAACATACTTAACCAATTAATAAATATATATATTTCAGGAGCTCAGACTAGCAAAGAGAATACAGAATACTGTTTGTCTTTCTCTTGAGACAAACCTGAAAAAAGCCCCAACCACCACCTTCATGATGTGTCTTTATAAACTGTGGAGTAAGCTTTTAAATGTGTTCATGCTCTTGCACTGCTGGGGATGGTGGAAATTTGAATTTGAAAATGCAGTGCTTCAGCATATATCAAGCTGAGTCACTCATCTTGGGCTTTTAAATTTCCAGCCTGGCTCCTGTGAATAGGTGAATTTAAACTTTTATTTAGTCTTGTTTTATGTTTATCAACCATATTATTGTTTTGCTGCTACCCTGTTATCTGTTTTTTATGCGTATCAGATCATTGAGTCAGTATCATAGCTCTTTTCCACTGGTTATAATTCTGTAAATACTCATTTTAATTGAGTAATTGTGTCTTATTTGCTGCTAATAGAAATTTGCCAAAATGCTCTTTTACTTTGGGGAAAAAAATATGATGGCACTGCCACATTTGGGATTCAAACCAAGAAAGATGTGAAGAAAACTTGATGAAAACACTGATTTGCTGATCCTTATGGGAAGCATTGTGCCTGAGGACTGATATGACTCATGAAAGTTTAATTGTTTGCCTTAGTCTGAATATAAAGTCTTGGCTAAATCGCATTGGGATATGGTTAATGTTTTCAAAAATAAACTCTCTGTAGGTATTCTTCAGATGGGAAAAATGCTCCTGAAATTAAATTTGATTATCTTTTACGACTCACGAGTCATCAAAGTTCTCTCTCTACAGTTGTCTTGGTTTTCACTTTCAGGTAGTTTTGACTGAACTTTTCATTCTTAATGCTAACAGTGTACATAAAATTCTGAATCCTCATTAACATACACGTACGTATCAGTGGTGGCTGCTTGGCTGGAATTAGAGGAGGCACAAAACATCCCTTGAAACTAATGAATTGTTTTGACCTGTTTGTAAGAATTTTCCTGAATTAACACATTTTTCAATGATTTGAAAGATTTATCGGCCATTATTGTAATGTTACAGTGATTACATACTTCATTCAGAAACATGTTTAATGCAGCTTGTACACTTTACAAAAATAGATAAGCTATTTTGCTAAACTTCCGCGTTTACTTTTAGCGCATTCTGACATGCAGGTTATCCAATGTGCACTTTATGGTTGTTTAAATTACAATATGGAAAACAAAGACAAGTGACTTATATCTGCAATTTTAAATAATGTTGATTAAAATGCAATTTTGCATCCAAATGACACATTTTATTTCTCATCCTACCAAAACGAGGAGAAGTGGCCACACCTGATTATGTTGATTGTAGTCGGAGTTCACAAGATGTTTAAGATTGAAAACAAGTCACGCTTAATCAATTGTTTAAAGGACCACTTCTCCCAAAAATAAAAATTCTGTCATTATCTACTCACCGACATGCCTGTTGAAACATGGGTGAAGTTCTGTAGTCCACACACTGGGAGGATTCCAGAATGACTGTGTAGCAGCCTTTTCCAAAACAACTGAAGAAGACTTGTTCATTCATTCTTTAGAGTCCAAAAATGGCTAAAAAAAGGACAATAAAATCACTCCATACAGCTCATGCAGCTAAATATAAGTCTCCTGAAGCCAAAAGATAAAAGATTACACTGTAACTAAAAAAAGGCCTGCATTGCACCATATTTAGTGCAAATCTTCACGCTGTATTTTACAAAACCTTGAAACCTCTCCAGCAAACTTATTTTCACTGCTACACTTAGCCTTTTTTTTTCCTCGGATGGTGAAGTCAGGACCAGCCTCACACTGCCTCTGATAGGCTTAATGAGATGTTTTTACTCTATTCCTGACCAGTCTCACTCCTCAACCCCAAAACTAAGAAAAAGGCTATCTGTGGCAGTGTAAATTAGTTTTCTGGAGAGGTTGCAAATTCTTATCACGCAGAGCGTGAATATTTGTGCTAAATATTGGAATAATACAGGTCTTCCTGTTGCCGTGCAAACGTTTAGCTTCAGGAGACTTGGATTATGTTACTGGAGCTACAGTTTGGAGTAATTTTATGGTCATTTTTTGGACTCTCAGAAGTAATAAACAAGTCCTCACGGACTAAAGCTGTTTTGGAGAGGGTTGCTATGGATTTGTGCTGACATGGACCAATCATGTTGTATGGACTGACTAACTTCAGCTGTGTTTCAACAGGCATAGAGGTGAGTAAATAATGGCAAAATTTTCATTTTTGGACAAACCTTTCATTTAAAGCAATGTGTTGTGCCTCCTGTATTTTCAGCTCTGCAGCTACTGCTGGTATGCATATTATGCTCATATAGATAAAATATATGAAAACAAGATCAGTAACCTGTCTTTTTTTTTTTTTTTTTTTTTTTTTTACAAACTCTGTTTCATTTTTCTGTCAGTGACTATGGCTACGAACGGCACAGGAATGGAGACTGTTTACCTGCATTTTGGTTTAACCCAGAGACCATGTCCAAGAGCTGCAGACAAGGCCAGAGCTTCTTCAGCAGCACTGGGTTAGTATGGTGATTGTATAAGACAACAGAGTAAGCAGTGCTTTCTCAGCATGTGATTATTTAAGAGAAAAGAATCAGCAGTGTTGGGTTAAAATGCAGATTATGTTAAAGTGCTGGGGTAGAATAGTGATCATGTAAGAGGACAGGGAGAACAGCATTAGATTAGTATGCAAGAAAACTGAGAACGTAGTGCTAGAATGGTATGGTGATAGTGTAAAAGAGCAGAGTCAGCTGTGCTGGGTTAGTATGGTGATTTTGTAAAAGAGCGGAGTCAGCTGTGCTGTGCTGGGGGGTTAGTATGTGGGATTATGGTGATGTAAAGAGCAGAGCTGTGCTGGGTTGTATGGGGGTTAAAATGGTAATCTGTGCTGGGTGAATGAGCGTGAATGTCAGCTGTGCTGGGTTAGTATGCTGATTGTGTAAAAGAGTGGAGTCTGCTGTGCTGGGTCAGTATGGTGATAGTGTAAAAGAGCGGAGTCAGCTGTGTTGGGTTAGTATGGTGATTGTGTAAAAGAGCAGAATCAGCTTTGCTGGGTTAGTATGGTGATTGTGTAAAAGAGCAGAGTCTGCTGTGCTGGGTCAGTATGGTGATTGTGTAAAAGAGCAGAATCAGCTGTGCTGGGTTAGTATGGTGATTTTGTAAAAGAGCGGAGACTGCTGTGCTGGTTTAGTATGGTGATAGTGTAAAAGAGCGGATTCCGCTGTGCTGGGTTAGTGTGGTGATTTTGTAAAAGAGCGGAGTCTGCTGTGCTGGGTTACTATGGTGATTGTGTAAAAGAGCAGAATCAGCTGTGCTGGGTTAGTATGGTGATTGTGTAAAAGAGCGGAGTCAACTGTGCTGGGTTAATACGGTGATTGTGTTTAAGAGCGGAGTCAGCTGTGCTGGGTTAGTATGGTGATAGTGTAAAAGAGCGGAGTCAGCTGTGCTGGGTTAGTATGGTGATTGTGTAAAAGCGCAGAGTCAGCTGTGCTGGGTTAGTATGGTGATTGTGTAAAAGAACGGAGTGAGCTGTGCTGGGTTAGTATGGTGATTGTGTAGAAGAGCAGAGTCAGCTGTGCTGGGTTAGTATGGTGATTGTGTAGAAGAGCGGAGTCAGCTGTGCTGGATTAGTATGGTGATTGCGTAAAAGAGCAGAGTGAGCTGAGCTGGGTTAGTATGGTGATTGTAAAGGCGGACAGAGACAGCAGTGCTGGGTTAGAATAATGACAGTGTGAGAGCGCAGAGACTGCACTGCTGAGTTAGAATGGTAGTTATCTTTGACAGAATGCAGCTGTCATGTTCATTACTGATGTTCAGGACAGTGGAAAATGAGCCATGTTTTCAGAAAGCTGCCATCACTCAAACTGTTTATACAGCTGTCTGTGCCATTTTTGTGGCCCTCAAACTGTATTCTTTTCCTCCCAAATTGTATTCATTGGTGGCTGATTTCACTGAAACCAAACACATGCCATTGGGAGACATAAATTCAGGTCAATAAAACTAAAGCATTATTTTGAGGAACATTTTTCTTGTCAGTTTCACAATATAATTGAGTCTCTTAAAATGAAGCATGGATCAGGACACTGGAGCTTTGGCACTAAAGTCTTAACCAAAAATATTGTCAATATTGAGCATTATACATAAATGTATAGCTAGCCACATAGGGATTGGGATAAAGGAAGTTTTTTTTAATAGAAATGTTGAATATACAGCATAATTTGGGTGTGACAGTGAGTACAGTCTGCAGATCTCACGAACAAAAATACAGAAGCTACACAGCTAGTAGATGCAAATAACTTACTGCCTTTTAAACAGTGTTTCTAATCTGTTGCATTGGTGTTTGAGTCTTTTTTTTAATTATTATTATGGTTAGGACTTTATGTCAGTGACTGTAGCTGTTCTTTTTGGCTGAACAAAGCCCCATTGCGATTAGGAGTTTCATTCAGTAAATTATAGTTCTAAGATTTGATACTGGAAATGATTTTTTTTTTTTTTTCCAGGGAAACAATAGAAATATCAATATGGGCCATATTGAACAATCTTTTGTCATAAAATAATGGACTGGGACAATCATCCTATCCAACACAATAACAGCGCATACCTCTGGGCAAACGGCAACGTTTCGTCAATATCACACGACTGTTGTAACAGACGACAGCTAATTAGGGGGAATAAAACCTCATTTATCTAGTCTTTGAAAACAAAAATTCCACATTTTTGTATTTTACAACATTTATTTACTAATTATTTTTGTATAAAACAGAATTATGCATTATCCTTGAGTTCCCCTTTAAGTTACTCAAATTTTGATTTGTAAATCTTGAATGCATTTCACGTGAATTGTGAAGATTCTAACTATGCAGAAATGGGTGAGTCCGTTAATTATGAAAAAGCAATGACGATAACTACAGGTAAGTGCTCCGTCATTGATGTTAAAGAGAGCTCTTCGGGGTTAAAAGGGGACACATTCCTCTAAGAGCTTACTTCCTACATCCTGACTCACTCTGGTCTCCCTGGACTCTCTTTCACCCTGTAAACAGCAGCTACCGTCCAGAAGAACATTTCTGTATTTGTACAAAGAGAACTATTCTGTTAGTTCTCAAGATTTACCTTGGATAGCTTAACCCTTGCAGACAGTTCATATTCTATGCCCACGCAGTTTTAATCTTTCTCTGTTTCGAGACATTACACAGGTGTGCAGAAGCCAGTCTTGGTGGGAAGCCTGACAAATATCACAATATGGTGGATATGTGGGCAGCTCTCAGAACAGTGCCAAGGTCTCCCTTTAACCCTGTTCTCACTGTCCCTGTGAAAATAGAGACAGACGTACCAATATACAGTTTCATTGCTTCAACATTCACCTTAACCACCCTTTTCCCCCTTGCAGTGCACCCATTCATTTCAGAAAGGATAGATCAAATTAGTCCCATACCAGCCTCTATTCGCAAAAGGTGTGTAGTTGCTGTAGAAAAATATTACATAATGAAATGTTACCATTTCGAGTAATGTTAGGAAAAATTCTACCATTTAAGTTTAAAAGTATGGCATGTACAGAACTGTGCAAAAGTTTTAGGCACATTTAAAGCAACTTCTTAAGGCAAATATGCTTGCAAAAAAATGATTAAATAAAAGGTTCTAATAACTGTACAATGTACTAAACAGAGCTAAAAACTGTTATAAACTACATCAAACCAATATTTGGTGTAACTACCTTTTGCCAAAAAATCTGGGACACTGTCCTGTTGTGCTATAGTTTATAAGATAATCGGCTTTTTGTTAAAACTATTTTTTGATTTAGCATTTGAAATTTCAAATATACTTTTTATCTTCCGCGACGCAAATGTGGAAAAAAACAAAAAAAAAGAAAAAACAACTAAAGCCAGATTTAAGTGCTAAAAATGTGGGGTGCCAAAGACTTTTGCACAGTACTGTACATATGGTGTTTTTTTTGTTTTTTTTTAATTTGTCATCTCCAATCCTACCCGAATCTGGAATGCCCAATTGAGGAACTATGCACAAGGCTTGCTCATATGCGACCCCTTGTTGCCAATTCAGGAGAGATGGACGGTCCACGGCTCCCCTCCAAAGCACGTGCCCATCAATACTGCTTCTTTACACTCATTTTCGTTGAATTCTCGCAAGTTCAGAACGAGGGCGGAGGATACCCGAACATGAACACACTTAGAATCTTCCTGTCGAGCGCCTGGCTGGCCAACAGGAGGCGCTTGAGCAATGAACAAAGCAACCATTTTATATTTCCTTTCCCGACAGCCCCTTCCCTATTTACATCCCTGTAGGGCAATGGCCAATTGTGCGCTACCTCTGAAAAAGCTGCCGACCACTGCCGGTTGGTACGACCAGGGCTCGAATCCGCGCCGTGATAGTCACTTCTGCTCCGCAATGCGGTGCTTTAACCAAGTGAGCTATCCGGCAGCTGACATATGGTGTTTTTAAATTAATTAATTAATTAATTAATTAATAGATGGTGGCAGCAATACATATACAGGAAATCAGATTGAAAAACTGTCCAAAGAATGTCGCCTTAAATGGAGATGGTGTGATGAATATGGTTTTTCATGACAAATATTGTAAGATACACTGCATGGCCAAAAAAGTCACAAACTCTACAAACCAATTTCCAGGAAAGTTGGGACGCTGTGTAAAATGTAAATAAAAACAGAATGCAATGATATGCACATCATTTAAACCTTATATTTAATCGAAAATGGCTCAGAGACAATATATCATGTTGAAAATGAGAATTGTATTGTTTTTAGAAAAAATATTTGCTCATTTTAAATTTGAAGCCAGCAATATGCTTCAAAAAAGTTGGAACAGGGACAATAAACGATTCAAAATGTTTTATGATGCAAAAAACTGCACCTGGTGGAACATCTTATATCTAATTGGATTAATTGGCAATGGGTTAGTGACATCAATGGGTATTAAAAGAGTATCTCAGAGATGCTCAGTCTTTCAGAAGATGGTGAGGGCTTCACCTCTGTGTGACAGACTGCGTGGGAAAATTGTTCAACAATTTAAGAATGAAATTGCAAAGAAACTGGTGATTTAATCATCTATGGTATGCAATATCATAAAATTATTCAGAGAATCTGAAGAAATCTCTGTATGTGACGGACAAGGTCAAAAAAACAATATTGAATGGCTGTGATCTTCAGGCCCTCAGGCGGCACCACATGAAGAACAAACAGGATTCTGTGGTGGAAATCAATGCATGGGCTCAGAAACGCTTCTGAAAACCATTCTCAGTGAATTCTCACTCTCATAATTTGTTACTGCATCCACAAATCCAAGCTAAGACTTCACCACGTAAAGGAAAAAAAAGAACATTAATAAACAAGATTCAGAAATGCTGCCGCCTTCTCTGGGCCATAGCTCATTTATGATGGCCGGAGACACAGCAAAAAACTATCCTGTGGTCTGATCAATCAAAATCGAAAATTTTTTTTTAAATCAAGGACACCATGTCCTCTAGGCAAAGAAGGGGAGGGAACATTGGGCTTTTCGTCAGCGTATGATTCAAAAGCCAGCATCCATGATAGTTTGGGGGTGCATTAGTGCACGTGGCATGGGTAACTTGCGTATCTGTGAAGACAGCATTAATTCTGAACAATATATAAAGGTTTTGGAGTAACAAATACAGCCATCCAGACATCCTCTTCTGGTAAGGCTTTGCTTATTTCAGCAAGAGAATGTCAAACCACTTTGTGCACCGTTACAACACCATGAATCCGTGGTAAAAGAGTTCGGGTGCCAAACTGGCCTGCCTGCAGTCCAGACAGGTCACCCATTGAAAAATTTGGGGCATTGTGAAACTACAAATTAGACAAAAGAGTCTGTGAAAGTGTTGAGAAGCTGACATCTAAACTCAAGCAAAAATGAGAAAACATTTTGCTCTTAAAACTTCAGTAATCGGTCTCCTCAGGTGTTGTTAAAAGAAGAGATGATTTAACACAGTGGTAAACATGGCCCGGTCCCAATTTTTTTGAAACAAGTTGCTGGCATCAAATTTAAATTAGTAGTTAAAAACAATGAAAAAAACTTTGAAAATTTCTCGGTTTCCACATTTGATATGTTGTCTTTGTTCAATTCTCAACTTATCATAGAGTTTAAATTATTTGCTAATCATTGCAGTCTGTTTTATAGTATCTCCCCGACGACGATAGTCGGGAGATACTATGGTTTAGTTCCGGGGCCGCCGCCGAAGAGATTTTCTGTTCCAGGCTATGGAGGCTTCAAAGTTTATAAGATTTTTCTCTAAATTTGCATACTCAAAGATGTTTATTTCGCAATGCTCAAGATCAATTATCGGCAATTTCCGACATCCAATATGGCCGCCGGCGGCCATTTTGTCGAAAAATTTTTTTTTGCAGATTTTGTGTTTTCTACTCATTTTGAGCCACATTTATATATATACACATGTACAGGGATGCATATTAATGTCATAGCAAGAGTAAAAAAAGTAACATTGTGGCTGTAAAAATTTGCAAGTGATCTCTCCTGGGGATCGGGGAGATACACGACTCGGTCCCTGTGGCGACCGAGTTATCTAGTTTACATTTTACACGATGTTCCAACCTTTCCAGAAACAAGGTTGTAATATTTTGTTGGATCATCTTCAGCTTTGATCAGGGCGCACAATCATCGTGCCATTTTTGGGCATCTTATGCAATTCTGCAATATTTATTTCTGACCAGAGCTGCATTGATTTTTGGTCGAGATCTTGTATTGACGATAAGAGAATCAAATCACTCCGTTAAGCCTTCTTCAGGACATCCCAAATACTTTCAGTAGGTTAAGGTCAGGACTCTGGTTTTCAATTCATGTGTGAAAATATTCCTCATGCCCGATGAACCACTCTTTCACAGTTTGAGTTTGATGAATCTTGGCACAGTCATCCTGGAATATGCCAGTGCTCTCAGGGATTTAAAAAATCCATTGATAGGATAACCTTGTTATTCAGTACATTCTGATGGTCCACTTTAGAAGTGAGAAGCTGCAACTCTGCATCAGTCAGGGTTAAAAGAATTATTGCCATCTGAAGCATATTAATATCTGCGATAATGATCTTAGGCCTTTAAGTATTTGCTATTATAAATCCAAATGGCAACTTTTTTTGGCCTGGCAGGGTACATAAATATTGGTTGAAATGAGAGGTCTCGAGGGCCGCAGTGTCTATGAGTTTTTGAGATTTTCATTCTATGAGCAGTGAAGTCAGGGCTCATAGACAAGTTATGCTGACTCTTATTCAATCAATGACCTCAATTAAGCAAAACCAAAAACCAGTAGCTGTAGTGGTCCTCCGGGGCCTGAGTTTGAGACCTCTGGTTTACGTAAATATGAAAAATGTGGGACTGTGTAATAAATATGGTTTGTACTGTATTATTTTGTGATAGATTTACCTTTCATTTCCCCACAAATCACCTGCACTTTGACAGGTATCGGAAGGTGGTTTGGAATAACTGCACTAAAGGAGTGCTGGACCTTTACACAGCCAGGAAACAGAGTTGCCCTGACCGCCCACCAAGAGGCCTTCGGCTCGTCACCAGTGATGGAAAGCTGACGGCCACAGTGGGCAGGAATGTCACCTTCTTCGTGCAGCTAGAAGATGTGAGTGAGCCGGACTGTTTTAGTAGTGGCTTTGGCTGAAAAATCACTGGTTTTCAAGCCCCTCTTGAGTATAATATGCAAGGTCTTGATCTCCTGTTGAGGACATTAAAGAGGGAAATAGAAATATTTTAGTGATTGCATTTTGTGGAATGGCAGTTATTGACCTATTGTACTGTGTGTTTAATAACCTAGAAAGCAAAGGTGGGTCCTTCATTTTGCAAGAGGTCTCAGTGTAAGCTTTTAGTCTCCATGTGCTAGTGCGCTACAATTAGCCTGAAGTATGGCTGGGGTGAAAATAAATCAAATACATTGGTAGTGGAAGCTACAAAGTCAATTTCCATTTGCAAATTTGGGCTCTAATAATGTATGTGGTCCACCTTGAAACGGTTAAAGCTGATTATTGTGGATATGCTGGTGATGGTTTTTATAACCTTACACCTGTGAGCCAAAACATTAAAACCAAACACAGAGGAAGCAAATAAAGTTAATTGTCTCATAACAACGGTGCATGTTAACGCAGACGGACCTTACATGGACAAGCAAACTGTTGGTTTTTGTAATCATTGTGTTGGATGTGGGGAAAAATGGGACCTGAGCGACTTTGACAAAAGCCAAATCATTATGGCCAGATGAGTGGTCAAGAGAAAATCTGTAGCTGCAAGGCTTTTGGGTTGCTCCCAGTCATGCAGTAGTGATCTACCCAGTGACAGTGGTGCAAAGAGGGACAAACCACGAACCAGCAACGGGGTGTTCGGCACCCAAGGCTTATTGATGCACAAAAGCAACAAAGGCTGTTACATCTGGTCCAAATCAACAGATGGCCTATTGTGGCACAAGCTACAGAGAATTCTAATGATGATTCTTACATGTGGAACATTTCGCCCTGCTGCGTGTAGCACTTTGTTGCTGCAGAGCAGTCTGATTTGCTGTTGCTCCTCCGCGCACCATCAAAAGAGCTTTAACCCACTGACTCATGGACTATATAAGATTTCTGAAAGTGCCCTGTGGTATTTGGGATGAAGATGCTAAGTTTTGTAGGTTGGGATGTAGAGCATCTCACACCCTTCACCAGCTTGTTTTCTCACCTGTAAATGCAATAATCCCTTTCCAAGCTTTTGGGTCCATGGTCCCAGTGCCCTGCCGGCTGAAGACGAAAAGCCGGCGGGCACTGGGACCATGGACCCAAAAGCATGGACAGGACCCAAACGCACAGGCTGAGTAAAAAAATATTAAAATCTTTAATTAAGGAAGTAAAATAACACATGAGGGAAGCCGCAGCACAAAAACAACAGGGCATCTCAACCAGAATACTCTTAAATACTATTCCCTTCACCTCCACTTCAACGAGCAACAGGTGTGGCTCAGCAACAGGTGTGGCTGGTTGAAGTGGAGGCAAAGACAGCAGGAAGGGGAGGGACTGCAGGGCAGAACCATCACACTATCTTGAAAAGCAAGGCGAGACTGCTTGTAGTTGTTCTTGCTCGACTAAGCTAGACCAAAAGTAGTTTAATTGTTAAAGAGGCAAGAACTCGCAGGCTCTTGCCTGACCCTGCGATCTTGAACATGTCCCTGGGGGGCAATTGTCTATTCAAGTTGTTCTTTCCACCAATTATCCTGCCCAAATTAGGCTTTGTCAGAAACATGAGTAGATCACAGAAAACTGTTTCATTAAGGGAATGGTGGTCATTCACATTTCTAAATTGTTTAGCTAATGAAGGTAATTAAACAATTAAAAGCCAGAACTGGGCAGGGAAGCCAGGAATAGATATAGCCCTTTTACACATCTCTGTCCAAGACCATCACTATTACTGGTCTCCTCTCAAAATCAGACAACACTCTCAAGCCCATGTTCTCAGCTATCCAGTGATTCAAACCAGCACGCCTTCCCGGTTCTTTCTGATGGGCTGCCATTCGTCTCCAACACACAATAAATGAATGGACCTTACATTTAACCACTATTTTAACAAAGAAAAACTGTTCCATGTCATTTGTAAGCAAAGCAACCCTTCACCCTCCGGAACTATTATTACAATACAGTGGCTTTGGGTCTACGCTGTGACATTGCCTGCATCAATCACAATGTCATCACACCTAACTAGCTTACGCCACTGATCCTGCAGCAAATGCCCACAGTCAGTGGGCCATGTTGTATTCCCCGTGCCTGCAACCTCTGTTTCAATCTTTTTGACCTTTTCCTTCCCTCCTTTTGGACCTGTCTCTGAAGGCTGCACTGCATCCTGTCGTCCCCTCGTCCAGTCCTCTCCCCTTTCTGTACTGTATCAAAAAACCAAAGCGGCTACTTTGGCTCCTTCAGCCTCGAACGTATTCATTGTAGTCAGTTCAAATCATGTAGAAGCATATCTGCTTATTCTCTTTACTACGACTCTGTCCTCCCCCCCCCCCTGACCCCACCCCCCATGCTGAATCCCAGAGTATTTTTGTCATGCATATATTGCTGATGCATTTCCTTTTACAGATGATTTAACTTTTAGGACAATGCAAGGAATTTCGATAATGATATTGCACGCCCCTTCGTTTTCCTTTTATCCCTTCATCCCCGCGTGAATTTGATGTATTTTGTCTTACAGATGCTCTACCAGATAAGATAAAGTGATGAATTCCAAAAATGAAATCTGCACATATGAATCTGATGCATTTTGTCTTACCAGTGCTATACCAGATAAGACCCCACGGTGAATTCCCATGAAATTTCACGCCCACATGTCCCCTCATCCCCTAATGCCTTTTTTCCCCCCCTATGTCTGTTGTCCCCTCATCCCCACATGCATCATTTCATTGATGCATTTTGTTCTTGGGATGCTATTCCAAATAAGACCACGTGGTGAATTCCTTAAATGAAATGTCCTGCCCTGTAGTCCCCCTATTCCCTCTTTGCCTTTCGTCCCACTTCCTGATGTCCCTTGTATTTTCATCCCCATATGAGTAAATCATTGATGCATCCTGCTTTCCAGATGCTATACCAAATTGGATTGCACAATGAATTCCTATAATGAAATTTCATGCCTCTTTGTCCCCCTCCTTTCCTCTCCCCTGTCATCCCTTTTTCCCTTCATCCCTTTGTCCCCTCATCTTCACATGAATGGATGCATTTTATTTTCCAAATGCGATAAACATCACTTCCCTCCAGGGTTGGGTTCAATTTCTTTATTAAATTACAATTGATTGTAACTGTAATTACAATTACAATTATTTTCTGGACAGAATGTTCAATTACAATTTTTTTTTTTCAATAAAAATTCAATTAAAATTGAATTACAATTACGAAAGTAATTGAAAAAAGTAATTGAACCCAACCCTGCTTCCCTCAAATCATTCGTCCCCTTGTCCCTCTGTACTCTCTCACCTTCATATATGCATGTATCATTTTTTATGCACTTTCTTATCACTTTCTTATACACACCATCTACCGGATAGAAGTGTCCAATAAATTATGTTAATGTAACTGCTTCATCATCCCAAACCGGGGCATCCTACCCACCATCTAAGCACTGAAGACATGAGTTTCTTTCCCTGTGGAATGGAATTGGGACAGACACCTGGGACTTTGTTCAGCCCTGGGGCGAGGTACAGGGACGCGCCTTTTTGCTTATCGTTCCCAGGCTTCCCTGGAGTTCTCAGCCATGCCACTTGGACTTGTTTTTGCATCCTTCCCAATCTGCATGCATGCAATCACCTCATAGCCTAGTTACACCTCAAGAACATATTGCTGGGCAACACCACCAGATGGGGCGAGTCTGACCCGAAAGAATACAAAGCCCTCGCCTACAGGTCACACCGATTTATCTGTCCCCTCGAGTCGTGCACCATAATCACTGCATTTCTTGGGGGGACAGAATAGACTCGTCACTAACTCTGAAAACTTGTCCAAACTTGATATTGTTAATTGGACAATCCCACCCACCAACAAAGCCTTGTATCAGAAAACCATCCTTAATTCCTACTCTACACCAATTAATATGTCCATTCTCACTGCCTTAGGTGGTAATTTTCCCATAAATCCTTGTTCCAGCTATTGTCCAGCTGTACGCAATCCTTTGCAGCTTTGCTCCTCACATCCTCTCCTCCAACCTGGGCGATTATATTATTCTAATACTTTTTATTCTAACTACTATTGTTAGTGATGGCGACGTGAGATTTTCTCAGCACTGAAGCTTTCCAGTTGGTTTTATCGTAAATACACTCATTTGAGCGCTATATGCATGAGTGACACTAGCTGATATATATATATATATATATATAAACATATATATAAAAAATATATATATATATATATATATATATATATATATATCTGTTTTCCACTATTCAATATTCAAGGCAAACAATGCCCCTATTGTGTTTCAGTGACTATGTTGATACAGTAAAACTGCCCACGTTTTCACTATTTAAAATCCAAAACGATCCATTACCATTTCTCAGTGCTATGTAACAACCAACTAGCTAATGACTACTGATGAGTAAAGAGGGGAAACGCTACCTGATTTCAACAATTCGACTCTTCAGACAAACTGATCACATGCCTTCACAGAAGGCTGGGTATTGTTTGCCATCGATCACATGCTTCTCTGAAAAAGAAGCAAGCCTTGGTGCGGAGCTTCTACAAAAACTACCCCTGGTACTCAACAGACGCTTTGGAGCCTCAATATCGAACATAACATCAATAACTATTGTTATTTTCCTAACCACGCCTCCCCTGCTCTTTACTACCACCACTCTAAGAATCATCTCACATTACTGGTTTCTCTACTGTTCTTGACTCCTTTTAACAAAATCTGGAATATCTCCCGATTATGACGTGGTTCATACCTTCCTCTTGAAACAAGGAGCACCAAACGGCGTAATCAAAATCCTTAGTCACTGGTCATTACAAGAATACCTGTACTACATTCATAATCACAGCGATGAAGTCTGTCAAGCGCACATTTGCATTGACTCACTCACACCTTTTGGAGACTCAAAGGAACGTTTCTGACTCTGAGAAGAGATGCTACCCCACCCTGAGTCTTGTCAACTGGGGCTCCCCTACATCCTGCACTGGTTTCCATGACTCTACTCCATGCTGTCCTTCATGAGCACAAATTCCCATGCTCATCCAATTTAATATATATTATAAATTACAATTTGAGTTGTGGTCTGGTATATATTAACCACTTTAACTCTGAACTTCCCATCAGAGGGATTATCGCCTTAAAGCGCATTACTTCTCCAAAACCGTTTCCATTTACGCTTACTAGTCAGCAACTAAGCATTAATTCATTCAGTTCTGAGGAGCAATCGATGGAATTAATATTTCTCCTCAGCTTACATTATTGTTCATTGCAATAGTAATCATCCAATTTCCTATCCACATTAACAGTGATATAAACCGTCAGTGTCTTTCGAGGCTACTGAATTCTCTTGGCTCACAAAACAGTGTTTTTTTTTTCTGTGTCAGAGTCCATTCGGCTTGTTACGCCTAAGATAACATTTGAAAAAAAACTCGGTTTTGCTGACTCAGGTCCACATGTGGAGTTAGCTTATGTAAAAATAAAACTGTGTGCAACAAATGACATGAGCATAATTAAGAATCAGACAATCAATAAAATTAATTTACTGAGCGAATAGGCTACCTATAAGCGCGTAGCCATTTATTGTTTGGACAAACAGCTTTGTGTCAAAGCAGAAGGCTACAATGTGGGATTGCATGGATGGCAATAACTGAAATCTCTCGAAATGCCATCTTAAAGTAGAATGTTATTTAATTCTGCTGAAGATGGAAATCAGATAAGGTTTAGGTTTCCTTTCTTATTAATTAATTAGATAATTACTGTTCTTACAATCTCATACTGTAGCCTACTAAGAACTTTCACAGAAGCTGGACAATAAAGACCTCATCATTGATTTTGTGACCATGAAAATTTGACACATGACATGCATTTTAAATGATTTTAAATCCATTGCCATGCACAAACTTTTGCGATGCACTAATAAGCAATTTCAATTACCAACACTTCCCTGCAAATGTAGCTTATTCTTTTGAACGCTGAAAACATTTTGATTAAGTGCCAACTTAAAATAAATTAGGTTAAGCTGCAGAAAAAAAATGTTAAAATGGGAGATGGAGTTCAGAGAAAGTATTGGATTAATTGATTACAATTATTATTATCTTTTTCTGTCCCTGCAATATCACTATTCACTGTAGTACATTGTCAATGTAGCCCATCTGTGATCTCTTGTCATTTCTGTATAATTTCTTAATAATTATAGGCTTACATATTGGTCTTGATTATTCTGTAAATAACCTGTGGGATTTTAAATCAAGCAATCTGAAACAGGAAGATCTTGAAAGCAATTATGCATTTAAGGGTCAGAGGCTCACGGCACGTCATTGAAAATCCTGTAATACTGGCGTTACCGCTAGGGGCACGTTGGGCTTTAGGGAGTTAAATGGAGTTGATTTAATTCAGGTTGGTGGACCGGACCAGGCCTATAATGCTACTGTGCCCATCCACGTCCTAACCAACCAGCCTATTTATACCGCCTTTATTCTACACTCCTGGTCTGCTTTGATGTCCCTCCCTCCTGTTCCCATCTCTTTCTCTTCACCTTTTCTCTCTATTGGAACCCCAGGGGACTCGAAAGACCCTATATGACTCCAAAAAGAGACGCTACCCCCACTCTGAGTCTCCTCGCCTGGGGGCTCTCATTCGTCTTGTAACGGTCTCCATTGACCCTTCCCTATCCCATCCTACATCAGCACAAATTGCCATGCCTATCCATTTCAATAAATATTTTAAACTACTATTTTAGGAGTGGTCTGGAATTCATTCAACCTGCAAAGTAATTATGTGTGGCTGTAGTCCTGACTTTCAGCTCATTTCTAACCTGTAATGTAATTATATGAGATTTGGTGGTACGTAGCTCTAAATCAGAACATATTTGCAACCTGTAATGTAATAATATGAGATTCAGTGGCAAGCTGAGTTAAACAGATCATAATTCTAAACTTTAGTGTAATACTGCGACACTCGGTGTTAAGTAGCACTAAATCAGAATACATTTCTAACCTCTAATGTAGTAATATTCGGGAGCTACAGCAGAACACATTTCTAGCCTATAATGTAATTTTGTTAGAGTGCAGTCTTAAATTTGAACACATTTCTAACCTGTAATGTACGAATATGAGATTCAATCGTAAGTAGTGCAAAATCGGAACACATTTATAACCTGAAATGTAATAACATGAAATTCAGTGGTAAGCAGTGCTCAATCAGAACACGTCTTACCTCTAATGTAATATAGTTTCACTGAGTGCGGAGTAGTGCTAAATCACAGCATATATCTTATTTTTATTAAAGGGAGACTCAATAATCATAAATTAGAAGACATTTTTAACCTGAAGTGTAAGATAGTGAGACTCGGTGCAAAGTAGTGCCAAATCAGAACAACAACAACAAAAAAACTAAACTGTAGTACTAAAAAGTAAGACTTCATCATGTAAAATCAAAACACATTTCTCAGCTGCATTGCAATAAAGTGTAATTAGTGAATTGTCATAGACGATTTCCCTTCTGTAATTAAATAAAATGAGACTCGGTGGGAAGTTCTTTCAGGAAACTTTAAGGAAAGTTCACTGCCCGAGCATACTGGATGCTCATGATCTTCAGGCCCTCAGTCTGCACTGCATTAAAAACAGGCATGATTCTGCACTGGAATACACTGCATTGGCTCAAGAACACTTCCAGAAATCATTGTCTGTGAATGCAGTTTGCCGTGCAATTAACAAATGCAAGGTAAAACTGTATCATGCAAAGAAGAAGCCATATTTGAAAACGATCCAGAAACGCCACCGTCTTCTCTGGGCCAAAGTTCATTTAAAATGGACGGAGGCAGAATGGAAAACTGTTCTGTGGTCAGATGAATCAAAATTTGAAATTCTTTTTGGAAACCACGGACGCTGTGTCGTGTGCTCTGAAGAGGAGAGGGACCATCCAGCTTGTTATCAGCGCTCAGTTCAAAAGCTTACATCTCTGATAGTATCGGGTTGCATTAGTGCCTATGGCGTGGGGAGCTTACACATCTGGAAAGGCATTATCAATGCTGAAAAGTATATGGAGGTTTTACAACAACATATGCTCCCATCCAGACAACGTTTCTTTCAGGGAGTGCCTTGCATATTTCTGCAAGACAACGCCACACCACATACTGCATTCATCACAACATCATGGCTTTGAAGAACAAGAGTCTGAGTGCTGAACTGGCCAACCTGTAGTCGAGACCATTCACTAATAGAAAACATTTGGTGCGTCATAAAACAAAAAATCTGGCAAAGAAGACCCAGGACTGTTCAGCAGCTAGTCTTCTCACTTCCCAGACGTTTGCAGACTGTTGTTAAGAAGAGGGGATACTAAACAATGGTAAACATGGCCCTATCCTAATGTTTTTGAGATGTGTTGCTGCCATCAAATTCAAAATGAGCTAATATTTCCCTTAAATGATAAAGTATCTCACTTTCAACATCTGATATGTTGCCTATGTTCTATGTGAATAAAATGTCAGTTTATAAGATTTGACTCATTGCATTCTGTTTTTATTTACATTTTACAGAGCATCCCAACTTTTTTGGAATTGGGGTTGTAGTACTAAACTGGAACACATCTTTACCCTGAGATGTAATAAGTCAAATTTGGAGGTATAATGCTAAGTCAGCACACATATCTCACCGGTAATGTACAACCTCAATTCCAGAGGTGAATGTGTAAAATGTGCATATCAAAAGCAGTAATTTGCAAATCCCTTCAAACCTGTATTCAGTTGAAGGAAGGACAAAAACAAAAAAAAAGTTATGTTTTAATTCATCCAATGTGCTTCTTTTTTAAATGATAGCTATTTCTAAATGTGAAGTCCGCAACATGTTCCAATTATCCAGTACATATTCTTCACTGTTAAACATCAACTTTTTTAACCCATTTAAACCGGGACAGCACGTGCGCATTTTAAGAACGTGTCGTTGCCAACACAGATATGCGCATAATTTTGAAAGTGCCGTAATTACTGTAAGTTTTGCGCAATATAAAAAAATTCCAACTGTTCCTGAAAGCTGAGAAGCTGTGCTTCAGCCCAAATACAGGTTACTATGGTAAACATGGCAGCATGATTCTCTGCTGGGATTTTTGCATTAGGCCTTAAAGGGTTAAATAACACTCATTAGCAATTTTGGAATTGAGAACATTAAATGTTGGAATTTGGAAAGCAAAATTAATTCCCATTCATGCCTGATATTGAACTCCTGTTGGACAACAGTCCGGGGTCTTTGTTGTCGGATTTTGTGCTTCATAATCGGCGATATGTCTTCAGTTGGAGACGGGTCAGGGATTGCCCGCAGTACCCGAATTAGGTGAAAATTAAGCCACAATGTTGTACTAGGTTCAGAATGTGGCTTGGCACTATCCTGCTGGTTCATGAGCAGGGGTGTCCCTGAAAAAGGCAACATCTGAAATGCACATATGTTATCCCAAAATATGCAGGTACCCTTCTGCTTTAATTTTGCCTTCAAGTTTCCCATGTAGAGAGCACTAATGCAGCCTTAATTCTTTACAGATGCTGGCTTTTGAGCACATTGCTGAGTTGAGATGGGGCTTCTGTTTTTCGGTCCTGAGAAGAGGATGTCCATTATTTCCCAAAACTATTTTAAAGATTGTGCCTTCCTACCACAGCACTACTTTCTGCTTCTCCGTCAGTCCATAAGCTCAGATGGTGTTTATTTTTGGCTTCCTCTGCGTGGTAGAGCCTGAACTTGCATTTCATGATGCCACAACAAACTAAGTTCCATGACAGGCATTCTGAAGTACATGTGTGCCCATGTGATTTTGGCCATTACAGAAGCATCACAGCTCTTAATGCAGTGCTGCCTGATGGCTCAAAGTTTCACATGCATCTAATATCGGCATTTGGCCTTGTCAATTATGCCAAGAGATTTCCTAGATTTTCTAGTTCCTCCAGATTTTCAGAATTTTTTTTTTTTTACGATGAATGGACCTTCGATAGTGAGATCCCTTGAAGTTTGTGCAATCGCACGCTGAGAAATTCAAACTTTGCAAATATTTGCAAAAATCAGTTGACAAGATTAAACTTTAAATATTTTTGTGCTTTTTTCTTCTTAATATAGGGAAAATAAAATTTTAAAATAACTCAATTCTGTTTTTATTTGCATTCTACATTCTGTTCTAGTTATTACGGAATTGAGGTTGCAATAATGTGAGACTTAGTGGTGAGTACTGTAAATCAGAACACATTTCTTACCTGCAATGTAATGTGGTGAGGCTGGGTGCTGGGTGTGGATAGTGCCAAATCCGAGCACATGACTAGCCTGTAATGTCATAAAAGTGAGACTCAGTGGGAAATAGTGCTGCATCGAATTCAATTCTAATTCTGTAATGAAATAAGTGTGAGTCAGTTGAGAGTTCATTGTATGACATTTCAAGCTGGTTAAACTTAGAACTGAAAGTTGACCAGCTTCCTTGAGACTGTGAATTAACTCACCTCAATGTGAGTTAAATCAACTTGAAGGTGAGCTTTGTTTCAACTCGCAATAAGTCAAGGTTATCGTTAACTTTTGAAAACTTACAAACTTGAGTTCAATATCTTAAACTTGTTATAATAAGTGGAGTTAAAGAGAGGAAATAAGTTCACATAACTTCATGTGGCTTTCATGTTTTGCAGTGTGGTGTTAAATTCAAATTCATATCTAACTTAAAATATTTAAAAGTAAGACTCAGAGGAGGGTTGGTTTAGGACAGCAACCGCTGTGTTGCTCTCATTAAAGTCAGGGAAAATCTGTTCCATTGATATTACGCTAATAACCAGCTAGCAGGCGTGAAACATGTCAGCGAGTAAACTTCTTCTCTCGGGGTCTCTCCTTGGAACAGCCGTCACATTAGTGCCTGATGACTGAAAGAAACAGGGTCTCATTTTCTTCATTAAGAGAGGGGTTCTGCCTCGCACCAGGGAAAAATGACAATGTAGAGAATGAAGACTCCCTTTGGCTGCGGTGGGGGCATGCATCCGAAAATATAACAGGATAATTTGGCATTAATTTATAATCATGAAATTCATGCCTCTTCCTTTCCCCTCTTTGGCTGTAGAAAGAAAGCTTCTTTCAATTTCTGTATTTATTACATTTTATGTTCTTTTATTTTGGGGGGAGCTAAGAGTTTGCGTGCATGATTGCAGTGCTTTAGGAAGGAAAGCTTATCTGTATATATAGACATAGGTGTAATTAAGAACTTGTATTCTTTTGATGAACCCTATCTAGACGGGGGGCTTTTTATGCCCGCGCCAATTTTCACGTTGTATAATTTCTGAAGGGCTTGAGCTAGGACCACCAAACTTGGTGACTTTTCCTAAATCTTGTCTGGGAACAATTTTATAACAATAAGTCAAGTCCACCATCTTCGCCGTTTCCATGGCAACGGTTTTCTAACAGGTATTTCTGAGAAAAAATTTCCGATTTCAGTTTCATCAGTATAGTTTCCAAATTTTCTTTTTAACATATATTTATTCTATTATATTTACAACATCTTACGTAATTTAATGTCAGCTTTGGTTAGTAAATTAATTTATGCTAATTTGATGACGTCATTGAATTTATTTTGTTTTCCTAAGATGAAAGCTTCTACTACCAACAAGTAGACTTTTTTTTTTTCCATTATTAAGGTGGTCTTTAGGCTCTATATTGAAATCAATATACTGTACTAAAATCAAAGAATTTGACGAGAAGAGCAGAGCAAGCTTTGCTTACGCAAACCTGTAATCCTTTATAAGTTTACTTTCATTTCTTTCTGACCTGAACTTCTTAGAAAAACATTCTGAATAAATGAAAAATTATTTTCACGAAACATAAATAGAATTTCGCGTATTTTCTGGCCTCTCGGAGCTGGTGCACTATGGGATAAAATAAGCAAAGCATTCTGGGTCATTAAAATCAAAACATGATGTCATAATGATGGCATCATAGGTCATAATAATACCAAAATGGTTGTAGTGATTTAGTTTTACATGTACATCATCCCCTGCAAATTTGGTGATCATACGCCATGCCCCCGGCCCCAGGAAGCCCCAAAAAGCCCGGTCTAGATAGGGTGAATGCCACAGCTACCTCGCAAAATCATGAGGAATAAGCAACACATTCTCTTTCTGTCTCGTCACATAGTAACGCATACTGCCCAAGCGTCGATATACGACAAAAATGGAGCCTTTTTGTGTCCTTATTTGACATATTGGGTAAGGGTTCCAGCTAGGGGTTTGGGATTATGTTTAGTTTTAATAATGGCGTTAATTAAGGATGCCAAAAGCCTCTATTTTTGTCGTATATCAACGCTTGGGCAGTATGCGTTACTATGTGACGAGAAAGAGAATGTGTTGCTCATTCCTCATGATTTTGCGAGGTAGCTGTGGCATTCACCCTATCTAGAACGGGCTTTTTGGGGCTTCCTGGGGCTGGGGGGGGCTTTTTACGCCCCCCGTAACTCGTAAACGACATGGCGTTTGAATGACAAGTCAGGATGAGACTGCGTTCGAATTCCAGGCAGATTATATGATGTTCACTGTGATCAAGTATTCATGCAAGGGTGACTTTGAATCGGGTCCATTAGTATTTGGACGGTGATACAATTTTTATCGTTTTTGCTCTGAAAGCCACCAAAACGGATTTTGAAATGAGTCTGTCAAGATGTCCTCATGCATAAGCTTTCACCTTAAAAAATTTTGTCCGAAAACATTGTATAAACCGGCAGGAAATTTCTGTCTTTATTATGCATCAGCCCACAATTTAAAGGGGCTCAAAAGTAAATAGACAAGCTAACATAAATCATAAATTGTCATTCTCAATTAAAGTTGCAAATCTTTTGCAGTCAATGATTTCCTGAAGTCTGGAACGCATTAACATCACCAGATGCCGGGTTTATTCCCTGATGTTGCTCTGCCAGGCCTTGACTGCAGATGGCGCTACCTTCACCACTTTTCACAGATGATGTGACATGCTTCAAATCATGAGCACTTCCTTTCCCTTTTCATACTCTTTTCTTCTCATCATTCAGGGTATAAGTTGATTTTAGCCTTACTTGTCCAGTTGCAGGAACTGTGCAGGCTTTTTTTTAGATGTTTTATGGGAAACTGCATTCTGGGCTTCCGGTTTTTGTGGTGCACTAATGGTTTATATTTTGCACTGAGCCCTCTGTACAACCCCAATTCCAATTAAGTTGGGACGTTGTGTGAAACGTGCATAAAAACAGAATGCAATGATCTGCAAATCTCATAAACCCATATTTTATTCACAATAGAACATAGACAACATATCAGATGTTGAAAGTGAGACATTTTACCATTTCATGAAAAATATCAGCTCATTTTGAATTTGATGGCAGCAACAAACCTCAAAAAAGTTGGGACAGGGCCATGTTTACCATTATGTAGCATCCCCTCTTCTTTTAACAACAGTCTGTAAACATCGGGGAAGTAAGGACACCAATTGCTGAAGTTTTGGGAGAGCAATGTTGTCCCCCTCTTGTCTGATGAAGGATTCTAGCTGCTCAACAGCCCTGGGTCCTTTTTGCTTGATTTTTAATTTTATGATGCGATCAGTAGAAAGTTAACCTGTGCTCAAATTCGACAAAGTTCACTGATGGTGCAGCCGCCCCAATAAAACACACAAGAAGAGAAGCGGGGGTGCGCACTCAAAAAATGCAAAAAAATAAAAAAGTTTTTTCATCAAAAAATGGCAAAAAAAAATCTATAGCAAAAAAAAAGTTTTTTCATCAAAGTTTCATTTTAGCAATGGCAAAAATAAATTGAATAAGTTTGAATTGTCACCATATTCACGAACAACAATAAAGATGAATATAAATGAATTGTTAAAAAATAGACACGACTGAGAAGATAGAACAACTCTATCAATGGCCCATTAAATTGAAGGCCATTGAAGCTGTTAGATTACCAACAATTAAATCACCATATCAGTCAGGAACAGCTTTTTAATCAAGATGAACAGCCCCAGTGTATTGAAGTGTTATGTAGTCATGTCTGATTTAGACACATCCAATTAAGGAGACGTGAACAATTTCATAAAAATAAATAAATACAGAAAATGTTTGATAATGGCACAAAGTATTAAGCCAGCAAGTGGTAAAAGGTTTAATGAACCACCTAAAGTTTTATGGGAGACACATCAACGACCATTCAGATAATAATAAATTACGAGGGAGAGATTTGCCTAGAAAAGAAGGAGAATTATAGAAAAATGACAATTCAAAGTCTTCATTCATCCCAGAATTTCTTGTGTCTAGCAGAAGTAGATAAATAAATTGTATAGAATTCGTCGGATCTGCAACACGGATACTGATTTCAATAGAGAGGGTGAAAACATGATTAAACGCTTTCGGGAGCGGAACTATCCTGATGAATGGTTAACTAAGGCTAAAAATACAGTTATGTCCAGGGACCGGTGTGAGCTTTTCCAAAAGACCCAGAAAGACATGAAATTTTCAGATGTTTGTTCTCTGACATATGGTCTTCAAAGTTCATCAATACAAAGTATTATATGTCAACATTGGCATATTTTGTCCTCAGATCCACAATTGTGTGAAACGTTTGAAGATCCTCCTCTGTTTACTCATTCCAGAGCTCGTAACTCGAAGGACAGACTTGTTCATGCTGATCATTTTAAACCTAAGTTGCCATATTTCCCCATACCATCGGGTTGTTTTCCTTGCCAAAATTGTGCCTCCTGTAACAGTTTAATTAAAACTGATACATTTAAACACCCTATGACAGGCAAGAAATTCAAAATTTCACAAAGGATAAGTTATAACACGAGCAATGTTATTTATTTCTTGCTTTGTCCCTGTGGTCGTGGTTATATTGGCCAAACCACAAGACCACTCAAAATTAGGCTAAGTGAACATGAAAGTTCAATTAGACGAGACAATTTAAATTCACCAGTGGCAAGACATTTTGTTGAACATGGACATACGGTTCAATCCCTTAGATGTATCGGCATTGAACATGTAGAAACTGGTAGAAGGGGAGGTGATCTTAAAAAGTGTATTCTTAAAAGAGAGGCATATTGGAAATTTATGCTAGCCACAAGAAATTCTGGGATGAATGAAGACTTTGAATTGTCATGTTTTCTATGATTCTCCTTTTTTCTAGGCAAATCTCTCCATTTTAATTTATTACAACCCCAATTCCGAAATAGTTGGAACGCAGTGTAAATTGTTAATAAAATCAAAATGCAATGACTTTCAGATCACATGAGCCAATATGTTATTTACAGTAGAACATAGATAAAATTTCAAATTTTGAAACAGACATTTTACATTTTCATCCACAAAATGAGCTCATTTCAAATTTTCTGGCTGCATCAGGTCTCAAAAAAGTTGGTACACAGGCAAAAAAAGGCTGAAAAAGCAATTAATATATAAGAAAATCAGCTGAAAGAACATTTAGCAAGTAATTACATTAACTGGCATCAGGTGTGTAACATGACTGGCCATAAAAGGGATGTCTTAGAGAGGCTGAGTCTCTCAGAAGTAAAGATGGCCAGAGGCTCTCCAACCCCTGAAGGCTTGCGTAAAAAAAAAACTGTGGAATACTTTAAAAACAATGTTGCTCATTATCAAATTGCAAAGATTTTGAAGGTCTCATCATCGACAGTGCATAACATCTTCAAAAGATTCAGAGAAACTGGAAAAATCCCTGTGCTTAAGGGACAAGGCTGAAGACCTTTACTGGATGCCCGTGATCTTCAGGCCCTCGGACGCTACTGCATCACTCACCGGCATCATTCGGTCATTGGCATTACTAAATGGGCCCAGGAATACTTCAAGAAACCACTGTTTGTAAACACAGTCCGCCGCACCATCCACAGATGCCACCTAAAACTCTATCATGCAAAAAGAAAGCCATTGTTGACCATGATCCAGAAGCACCACCGTGTTCTGTGGGCCAAGGCTCATTTAAAATGGACTGTAGCAAAGTGGCAAAGTGTCCTGTGGTCAGACGAGTCCAAATTTGACATTCTTGTTGGAAATCATGGGCGTCGTGTCCTCCGGGCTAAAGAGGAGAAAGACCACCCCTCCTGTTGTCAGCGTTCAGTTCAAAAGCCAGCATCTCTGATGGTATGGGGATGCATTAGTGCATATGGTGTGGGACACTTGCATGTTTTAAAAAGCACCATGAATGCTGAAAGGTATATAAAGGTTTTAAAGCAACATATGCTCCCCTTTAGACAACATCTATTCCAGGGAAGGCCTTGTGTATTTCAGCAGGACAATGCAAAACCACATACTGCAGCTATTACAACAGCATGGCTTCATAGTAGAAGAGTCCGTGTGCTGAATTGGCCTGCCTGCAGTCCTGATCTTTCACCGATTGAGAACATTTGGCGCATAATTAAACGAAAAGTCCGTCAAAGGAGACCCAAAACTCTCCAGCAGCTGGAAGCCTATATTTAACAAGAGAGGGATCAAACTCCAATGGCTAAACTCAAGAAACTTGTCTCCTCAATGCCCAGACGCTTCCACTCTGTGTTATAAAGAGGATGGGATGCTACACCATGGTAAACAGGCCCCTGTCCCAACTTTTTTGAGACCTGTAGCAGCCATCAAATGTGAAATGAGTTCATTTTGTGGATAAAATTGTAAAATTTGTCAGTTTCAACATTTGCTATGTTATCTTTGTTCTATTGTGAATAAAATACTGGCTGGTGTGATTTGAAAGTCATTGCGTTTTGATTTTATTCACAATTTACACTTTGTCCCAACTATTTCGGAATTGGGGTTGTATTATCTGAATGGGCGTTGATGTGTCTCCCATAAAACTTTAGGTGGATTCATTAAACCTTTTACCACTTGCTGGCTTAATACTTTGTGCCATTATCAAACATTTTCTGTATTTATTTATTTTTATGAAATCGTTCACGTCTCTTAATTGGATGTGTCTAAATCAGACATGACCACATAACACTTCAATACATTGGGGCTGTTCGTCTTGATTAAAAAGCTGTTCCTGATTGATATGGTGATTTAATTGTTGGTAATCTAACAGCTTCAGTGGCCTTCAATTTAATGGGCCATTGATAGAGTTGTTCTATCTTCTCAGTCGTGTCTATTTTAACACATTTATTATGTAACAATTCAACATGTTGGGGCTATTCGTCTTTATCGAAAAGTTGTTCGTGATTGATATGGTGATTGGCACTTTAATGGTCATTAACAGACTTAATTGACTGCAGTATTTTATACTTTGCACCTGTTTTCTTTCCTTTATAAATTGATTTTCCTTATGCCACACCATTTTTAGACACTGAGGATGGATCCGGCTGAAATATGTTTGTCGTGTTTTTTTTTGCTATAGAGAATGTTTATTTTTGCCAATGCTAATGGAACTTGATTGAAAAACTTTTGCGATTGTTTGCATTTTTTGAGTTCGCATCCCGCTTCTCTTCTCATTTTATGATGCGCCAAATGTCTTCTGTTGGTCACAGGTCTGGACTGCAGGCAGGCCAGTTCAGCACCCAGACTCTTCTACTGCAAAGCCATGCTGTTGTAATGGATGCAGTATGTGGTTTAGCATTGTCCGGCTGCAATATGCAAGGCCTGCCTTGAAAGAGACATTGTCCCAATGGGAGCATATGCTGTTGTAAAACCTCTATATCCTTTTCAGCATTGACAGTGCCTTTCCAGATGTGTAAGCTGCCTGCACCATAGGCACTAATGCAACCCCATACCCTCAGAGATGCAGGCTTTTGAACTGAGTGCTGATAACAAGCTGGATGGTCCCTCTCCTCTTCAGTCTGCACAACACGGCATCCGTGGTTTCCAAAAGGAATTTCAAATTTTGATTCATCTGACCACTGAACAGTTTTCCATTTTGCCTCAGTCCATTTTAAGTGAGCTTTGGCCCAAGAGAGAGACAGCGGCATTTCTGAATCATGTTCACATATGGCTCCTTCTTTGCATGGTACAGCTTTAACTTGCATTTGTGGATTTCATGGCATTCTGTGTTCACAGACAATGATTTCTGGAAGTGTTCCAGAGCCCATGCAGTGAATTCCAGTGCAGAATCAGGCCTGTTTTTTTATGCAGCGCTTCCTGAGGGCCCAAAGATCACAAGCATCCAATATTGACCTTCGGCCTAGTCCCTTGCACACAGACATTTCTCCAGATTCTCTGAATCTTTTGATGATATTATGTACTGTAGATGGTGGGATATTCAAAGTCTTTGCAATTTTACATCGAGGAACAATTTTCTGAAATTTTTCCCCAATTTTTAGATGCAGTTTTTCGCAGATTGGTGAACCTCTGCCTATCTTTACTTCTGAGAGACTCTGCCTTTCCAAAATGCTCTTTTACACCCAGTCATGTTACTGACCTGTTGCCAATTAACCTAATTAGTTGCAAAATGCATCCCCAGTTATTTTTTATTAGTACCACTTGCTTTTCCAGCCTTTTGTTGCCCCTGTCCCAACTTTTTTGAGATGTATTGCTGCCATCAATTTCATAATGAGCTAATATTTTTCATGAAATGGTAAAATGTCTCACTTTCATCATCTGATATGTTGTCTATATCCTATTGTGAATAAAATGTGGGTTTATGAGATTTGCTAATCATTGCATTCTATTTTTATTCACGTTTTACACGACGCCCCAACTACATTCTAATTGGGGTTTGTATTAACTCTGGAAGAAACTCTGGCAGAGTCCTCTCTAATTTGTTGACTTTGACACATATACACCTACCTCATGGACAGTGTTCTTCATCTGGCTAAGTGTGATGAAGGGGTTATTGTTCACCAGGGACCAGTGTTGGGGTAGGTACTTTTTAAAAGTAATACATTACACATTACTAGTTACTTTTTAAAAAACGTAATCCCTTACTTTACTTAATTACTCACTACTAAAAGTAAACAGTTATACTACTTGTTACATTACTTTTGGATTACTCAGCACCATCTGAAATTCACCACAACTTTATTAATGAACTATATCATGCTAAAACCTGGCATATGCCCAGATCAGCACAAATCTTCATTTCAGTGTGGAGGACACACACAAGATCTCTCTTTCATGCTTTTTAATACGGCAAAGCCAACAGCAAAGTTGTAAAAATCAGCCCAAACAGCACTTCACAGAAAAGTGAGTTAAGTACAAGGCTACAGTACTGGCATAAACACGCATGAAAAAGGACATTTGATTTGTTCTGTCCTTGGTCTCAATCGCGAATATACTCAAAATGAAGAAGTAGAAGACGAAGAAGACATTTTTCTGGCCTCCCGTCCAGCTGGTAGTTGAAGAATTTAAAGTAACGCAAGTGACTAGATAATTTATTTGTTAGTAACTGTAATGTGATTACTTAAGTTATCAAAGTAATGCGCTACATTACCGCGTTACTGATAAATGTAATCTGATTACAGTAATTAGTTACTTTGTCATGCGTTACCCCCAGCACTGCCAGGGTCATGCATCACAGCTGACAGTTGTGGTCTTCTGGGTCTTTTGATGTTCCTGAGCTCAACAGTAAATTCTAGTTTTTAAGAATATTCCAAAGTTGATTTTGCTACACTTAATATTTGTTTGCTAACTCTCTGCTGGCTTTGTTTTGATTTTTTTGTCTAATGATGGTTTGCGTCACCAATATTGAGAGGTCTTTGGATTTCATACTGGTAGTTTGCAGCGACATATTCCAAGTAAAAATGCTGCACTTGAAAGTAACTCTGGTTCTTCTTTCAGCTGATTTGTTAACCAAATAATGATCAAGGGAATCACACACCTGTCCATGGAACAGATGAGCAGCTAGTTGTCCAGTTACTTTGAGTCCATTTAAATTTGGCAGTCTAAGTATAAAAAGTGGTGTAAATACTGCATTGTTGCTAATTGCATTACCCTCAAATAAAAAGGTAAAAAAATAAAAGATCAGCACATTTAGATCATATTCATCATTTAATTTCAACTCCAGTGTGGTACAGCTAAAATAACAACAAGTTCGTCGATATACAAATAATCACGGACTTTGAATTTTTATGGATTATTCAATGTAGAATGGTGAATTTTGTTTCTTTAACCATAGATGAGGACCTAAAATGGACCTTGGGTTTGTCAGTGTGGAGGGTTCTGCTTTGAATCTGTACTTCACAAGCTGGGATACAATTTGAATTTCTAATACAAAAAGGATGTCTTAACCCCTTTGTGCAAAAGCCAAATCTGGCAGTTCATGCATTCCCCAATTTAAGGCTTCATAATTCAAGAATCGAGCATCACAGAGAGTGAAAAAATGACTTAAATGAGCAAGACACTTGAAGCATTTAGAATACCACCTTATTTCAGTTTATTTTTAACTTCAGTACACAATAAGGGCTGCAAAGTCAAGATGTCTTCATGAAAATTCAACATTTAAGTTAGAAAACAAAAGACACTGAGGATTTCAAAATGGCTCAGAGGTAAAACAATACATTCTCATAAGACCACTTTGTCAAAAAAAGGAAAAGATTTATTGAAGGCATACAGGCATACATTGGGTTTGGCGACATGGCTCTGTTCTGAGAGATCCCTGCCCGTCCAAGCATGGAACCGAAGGCAGGGAGCTGCTACTAACGCCCCCTTCCTCCCCTCCCAGAACAGAGTCTACAGCAACAATGACATAGAGAGGAAGAGAATTACATTACCCGGCCAAAAAAAAAAAAAAAAAAAAAAAAAGTCACACACCCCAATATTTCGTCTGATTGCTTTTAGCTTTGTTTACGTCCGCATTTGCCATGGAATTATTTTAATAAGCTTATGCAATGTCACAACATTTATTCATTTATTTCTGTCCAGAGTTGCATTAATTATTCATCAAGATCTTGAATTGATGATGACAGAGTCAGACCACTATGTAAAGGCTTCTCCAGCACATCCCAAAGATTCTAAATGGGGTTAAGGTCTGGACGCTGTGGTGGCCAATCTATATGTGAAAATGATGTCTCATGTTCCCTGAACCACTCTTAAACAATTCGAGCCCAATTGTCATATTGAATATGCTTGTGCGACCAGGGAAGACAAAATCAATTGATGAAGAAACTTGGTCATTCTGTGTACTCGGTCAGCTAACCTCATTTTTTGGGCACTTATCATTGCTGAGCCTAGACCTGAACAACTGAAGCAAGCCCAGATCAAAATACTGCCCCCACAGGCTTGTGCTGTAGACGCAGGCATGATGGGAGCATCACTTCATCCCCCTTAACCTAATGCACCCATCATTCTGGGAAAAAGGTATATCTGGACTCATCAGACCCCATGACCTTTTTTGTTGCTCCGGAGTCCAATCTTAATGCTCCCAAAAAAATTGAATCTTCTTTTTTCCCAATTAGCCTCAATGTAAAGTGGTTTTCTTAAGGATACACAACTGTTTTGTCCCAATTCCTTGAGTTTCCTTTGCATTTTGTGTGTGTGGAAATGCTCTTACTTATAATGAGCAAACATAGCTGTGAGTTCTACTGTTGAGTTTTTAACAATTTGATTTCACCAAACGTTTAAGTTGATCTCTGATCGTGATCATTATATCCCCGAAATACGAGTTTCGAGGATATCATGGTTTCGCCCCACCCCGCCGCCGCTGCTGCGTCTGGAGATTTTAGCCGTTACCGCGATAACTCACAAAATACTTTACATTGGCTTCTCATTTTTAGCATATGGGTAGATATGGTAGAGAGGATGAACTGATTAGATTTTGGGCAAGTATGCACTCCTAGTTTTTTAACCATATCTCTGAAACAATTACTTACACAGACCTCAAATTTGCCTCATATTGTAGGTCTAGTAAAGGGTAATCTAATAAAGGGGGCTTCAAGGATTGGGGAATTTCGGGGATATACCCCTTACTGTCGGCCGCTGACAGCGTAGGCCTAGTTCAAGTTTTTTTTTTTTTTTTTTGACCACATTTCCTCCTTGAAGATGATAGTACACCACTATCCTTCCAAATTCTAATAACACGTTGGACAGTTCTTGATCCAATTTTAGTGGTTTCAGCTATCTGCTTAGTTGTTTCCTTTGCTTGATGTAGTCCAATAATTTGACCCCTCTGAAGTTTTTTCCACAACAACAGGATAAGTCTCCCAACTTGATTGATTAAGAAATTAGAAGCTTCTCACTTCATCTGTTAGGGTTAAATAACTTGTTGCCAGCTGAAATATATTAATCACTGCAGTAATTATCCAGTGGAAGGCTCTCAGCTATTTGCTAAGTTAAATCCAGGTGGTGGCTTTTCGTTAGTCAGTGTAGTTGGAGATCGGCAACATGGACATAAGAAAACAGGATTAATAGATGCTATACTTGACGGGTGGAGCTAGGGTAGAGTAGGATTGTCAAGCATGCATTCAGGTGACTCTCCAGCAGTTTGAAGGAGCTGCTGTGCCTCAATGAGAAAGCTTGACTCCATCGCCTATCTGAATTTATATCAAATCTCCATCTTCCAGGATCATTAACTCTTTCACCACAAGTGTTTTATATCCAAGTGCGATGTTCAAAATTACCAACTGTCCATGAGCTAAATTAGATTGCCTTTCGAGTGCTTCTCCAAGCTCTCAAAATTGTGCTCAGTCAAGTCATAATATAGGGCACTGATGGCCCCAGAAGCTCCCGCCGTTAAGATAAACAAAATGTCAAAGTTTTTGTTGACGGACGCACGCATGGACGGGCGCAAGCACGGATACAGCCCGATACCATAGCTCCCATGCCACACGGGCAGCAGGAGCTAATTAGGAGCCTGTAACTGAAAATGTTGATAAGATAAAGCAAATTGTCGAAGTTTTTGGTGATATTTTTAGGCCAGTGACCTTGAAAAAATAGGTCAAGGTCACCTTTAGGCACGTCATTTGTAGGACTTTATGAGATGCATGCCCAGTAAAAATTAGTAGCCTGTAACTGAAATAGTTAATGAGATAAAGCAAAATGTCAATATTTTTGGTGATATGTTTGGGCCAGTGACCTTGAAAAAAATAGGCCAAGGTCACCTTTAGCCACGTCATTTGTCAGCCTTTATGAGATGCATGTCCAGTAAAAATTAGGAGCCTGTAACTGAAAAAGTTGATGAGATAAAGCAAAATGTCGAAATTTTTGGTGATATTTTTAGGCCAGTGACCTTAAAAAATAGGCCAAGGTTACCTTTAGGCACGTCAATTGTAGGGCTTTATGAGATGCATGTGCAGTAAGGATTAGGAGCCTGTAAGTGAAATAGTTGATGAGATAAAGCAAAATGTCGAAATTTTTGGTGATATTTTTAGGCCAGTGACCTTGAAAAAATAGGCCAAGGTCACCTTTAGGCACGTCATTCGTAGGCCTTTATGAGATGCATGCCCAGTAAAAATTAGGAGCCTGTAACTGAAATAGTTGATGAGATAAAGAAAAATGTCAAAATTTTTGGTGATATTTTTAGGCCAGTGACCTTGAAAAAATAGGCTAAGGTCACCTTTAGGCTCGTCATTTTTAGGCCTTTATGAGATGCATGTCCAGTAAAAATTAGGAGCCTGTAACTGAAATCGTTAATGAGATAAAGCGAAATGTGTTGACGGAAGAATGCATACATGCTCGCACGCACGCACGCACAGACGGAGCCCGATACCATAGCTCCCGCACCGCGAGCGGCGGGAGCTAAAAATAACTAGATAACTCGGTCGCCACAGGGACCGAGTCGTGTATCTCCCCGATCCCTAAATTTCGGACCAAATGGCTGCCGGCAGCCATATTGGATGTCCAAAATTGCCCAAAATCGGTTTTGAGCATTGTCAAATAAATATCTTTGCCTGTGCAAAATTAGAAAAAAATTCCTGTTATAATTGTTGCTTCCAGAGCCTGGAACAGAAAATCTCTGCTGGCGCGGCGGCGGCGGCCCCGGAACTAAACCATAGTATCTCCTAACTATCGTCGTCAGGGAGATACAATAATGTTTTCCACACAAATCAACTTTTGACTCATGAAGCTCAATAGTAATTAATGACTTTCAAGTGGGAATTAGCATGAGTTCATCAATATAGTGGGGGATGGAGATTAATAGTCACCAAAAAGTTCTCCAAACCCAAATAATGCATTTGCAATGTACCTTATTTTTACAAAAAAAAAAACCAAAAAGATATTCCACCACCAGGAAAAAGCAGGCAATATGCTGCCGTAGATTGAAAAAAAAATTTGTGCATCAAACATAATTGCAGGCATACTGAAGTCCTCAAGCCGTCCACAAAGTAAAATGCTGAATATATTCTAAAACAGTTCACCACATTGAGCAAAATAGCACCATATTTAGTATTATTAGCTATGGCTGACGGTTACTGATAATTACCAATGTGACTAACTTGCTGCAACAGCATGATAATCATGGCAACTGTGTTAAACAACAAAAACTAAAAATATCTGGCTAAGTGACTGAAATATTCCAAAAAAACAAAAGGCCTACTTACACATTGAAGAGAAATATCACTTATGATGAACTTCCTCCTCCAGAGAATCTATGCTGTCAGGTTCAGGGAGCCCTACAGTCCTGTGTCATTCAGACTCACTCCCAGTGACCATGTCCGCATTGCATTTCCATCTCGAAAAAGTAATATGAACACTCCTGAGTTGCGAATAGTAGCATTTTTTTTCAATGTGCTCATATAATTCAAATGCATAAAGTTGATAAGATGTGACCTAATCTCTTGTTACAGAAGTGTTTATATACTATTTCTGGGGGCCCAATCAATTTCATTCAATTACCATGGCGAGTTCATGCTGTCCTCTTATTTATAAAACACTGGTCAATTAACAGATAACAACCAGGGAAGTTTCGTGTGGGCGGGAATAACAGCTCTGCTTTACACAGCAACAAAAGTTTTTTTCTCATCAAATTTTTATTACATTGGCAAACCAGCTTACATTCTTCATACCCTTTAGATGAAGTGCTAAAATAGCACTTTGAATCCTTGAATTTCCATAGAAAACTCCTTAATATAAAAAGTATGATGCCTGAGTAACTAAAGTATATAAATACAATGCAAAACGAAGATGGATCGGCAGGGATGGAATCAGATTTTGATTTGCAGTTGAGCAGATTCACTTTGTCAGGCTTACAGTTTTCGAAGTTCTGAGCTTGCGCAGTAATCGTGCCACAGCTACTTTAATTCATACAATCCTGGGCAACAGTGGAGGGTCTTAAAATGTCCATATACTAACTAGTTTATGAGCACTGCATACTCATGACTATTCAATAAACATTTCACATCTACTCCACCTTGTTAGGATACTGCAACTGAGTTGCATCAGTTGAGCAGATCCTCCTGTGCGCAAACAGCTCAAGTAAAGTCGGATGGCTTGTTTGCCATTAGATCTGACCTGTATCAGAGCCAATTCTTGTCTGTTGCCCAAAGGGGTTGGCACATGACTGGCTTTGTATCATTGGGTGTTCATTGCTTGAGCGCCTTCTAGCTGTCTGGAAGTCCATGGCTTGCTCTCTCTGCACAGGTGTAATACTGGGTCACCACCAGCCCATGCTCTCTGTGGTGCAGCTGGCTGGCAAACATGCAGTTCAGTTGGGAATCACACATTTTCTTTGCTCTTTCGAGCAAGTAGCAGGGCCATAGTCTATATGAGCAAAAATCTTTTCTTTGATTAAGGGCAGAGTAATATGCTGCTCTAACCAGTTACAATTGCATTGTCATTATTTTCTTGTTATTAATCTATTTCACCCCATAAAACAAAATCACACAGTATTTGGAGTTATTGACTTAAAGAGATCAGGTTGATCCTGTTTCTGTGGGGTAACAGTGGCAAAAGGTGAGTAATACAATATACAGATTATAACACAAATTTACATTAACAGATGTGTTAGAAGTGCCCTAATCAGGCAAGCTAAGCCCTGGCCAAATGGGTGTTACTACACAGGTATGGTCTTGGTTGGCACATAGATGGGAAACCAATTGAGAAAACTTGGTAACTGCTGGAGGAGCAAGGGCCAGAAATATGGAGGGGGGTACGTGTATGCTGGGGGTGCAGTTACAACTGGCCCTGCGAGTGATGGGGGGGGGTCATTAACAGGGAAACAAGTGTCTTCGACAAAATGGTCCTGAGGGAACTGCGGGTAGACATGATAGATAAAATACAGCATTTTTTTGCAATATAAAGAGCATGAAAGTCAGACAAATCTTTGTCATGTGAACAAATGTTTCTAAGTTTTCAATCAGTCTATGTTTAACACTGATGCATATATGACGTGGTTTACGTTGGACCTAGGTAATAACATATGGTCGTATTGTGAAATAATCCATTTTTAAATGATTTTTTGCATTTCTCGACATTGTCAAGGCTCATAATAACGCTAAAGGTGTATAGCATTATTTATTTATTTGTTTATGTATTCTTTTTAAAAAAGCAGGGTTGTCTCATTCAAGCCATTCGGCCGGCTTTGCGAGGGAGCCATGCTGATAAAGATCATATATCAACAGTTGTTAACTTGTTTTCTTTTTTGCTCAGTGGCTGGCCTGCAAATCTATAGTATAAGATTTTGGGAAGATAGTTTACATTTAGCGGTTTAATTTGCATAGAACAGTGACATGGAATCAAGGACATGCACAGAGTCTTTACTGACTCATAAACTGATGTAATACCTTTAAATTTTTCCAGTGTATTGCGGTTTGGGGGTGCATTAGTATTAGTTAGTGCATTAGCACTAACAGGATTGGATCAGGTCCGACCTTTGTGATTGCGTGGACTGGGGATGGAGGGCCGAAAATAAGTCTTGCACCCCGGCCCATCATCACACACCTCCGCCTCTGTGGAAGAGGTTTTGCTGTGGAGTTAGGTCAGTGAACCCCAATGCTCCAGTGTAGTGTTGGGGGCTCTGCTTCGGGGCATTGTCTTCAATATTAGATGTTCAAATGAGATTATTGGTGTAAGCCTGAAAAGTGTTCCGTAAATGCATCAATTATTCTGTCATTCATTCTGTCATTCATTCTGAAAGATTAGTGATGTGGAATAAAAAGTATTCAGGTATCCATATCCAAGTATCTTGCATTGGATTTAGTTTTCTTGTGTCGTGCGAGGATTTCTTTAAAAAATATATGTATTATTTAGGCTTTCTCAGGAAAAAATAAAATGGTCTTTGGTGCTGTTTGGTTCATGTTTTTATTATACAGAACACAAGATGGATTGTACACATCTCAGAGCCATGCCATAGTATTTATAAATGTTCTCACTTCCCGTGATGCAGGACAGCTAGCAGCAGGCTGGAAAGAAAAGCTCAGATTTGTTGTGACAAATCTCCTCATAAAACAATTTTACAAATCAATATCCTGACTGCAAGTATACTCTACTGGAGTGGAGACGGGGTTAGGAGCTTGTTCAGATTAATGGGATTTTTGTGACATCGTTATAAGGGCAACATACTAAAATTCTGTTACTGAACCAAGCTGGGGGTCTGGGTAACCCAAGCTCAGACAGTAGGCTGACTGGATCTACCAGATTACCAGATCATTTTCAAAGATGGATCCTGAACTTATCATTACTCATTTTCAGTTAGACTAATAATAGTGCGGTGTGCCCAGAAATTAGCTTTTTTTTTCAGTTCATTTCAATTTACCTATATTAGAATGTCAAAAAAAAAAAAAAACCTAATTAAACCTCCCAAGTACTACACTGCCTGGTCAAAAAAAAAGTTTGTTGTGTGGATTTAAATAAGCAAATATTTTAGAGCCTGTGATTGAATTATTATTCCAGTGATGAATATGTTTGGCAACAATATGTTCAAACCTAACTGATGAATAGCTTCTCATTTTTTTAGCAACCATGCTGGAAGATCTATTCCATAGTTGTGGAAAAGATTTTACTTTGATTCAAGAGAGACAAATCATCAGCCTGCATTAAACAAAGAAAACAACAACAGAGATTGCTAAAATCACAGGAATTCCGTTAAGAACTAACCAACACATTATTACCCTCTAAAGCCCTAAGCCTCTGGCTTGAAAATGACATGCCCAAAATAAAATGAATATATCTCTGCAACTACTCAGTACATTTGAATAATCTTGGGGTCATAATAAAGGAAACACACTGGGGTGTTTGTCATGGTGCAAAAATCAGTATATATGTCACTGAGTCAGAGAAAATGAAGATGGAACACAGAATAAATGAAAGATCTCATTTGTACCTAATAAAGTCTTACTTATATCTTTGAAATGATTTAGTTGCAGTCTGAAACCTCTAAAAAATTACAGCGCAGAATCTCACCATTATCAGCGCCAAAATTTATTTTAATTAAGTAAATCAGAGCAAAATTAGAGAGGTTTTAGTTTGGAAATGTCTAGGTGGTATTTCCAAATTGGGATTGTGTGCCATTTCAGATTTCTCAGGTAGCAAACTGCAAAACTCATTTTATTTCACTTATATGTCACCACAGGCATACATTCCATATAAATTACAAAAAAAAATTTATTTATTACCCCGCCCCACCCGAAGGGTGAGGGAAGGGGTTTTGTTTTTGGTTCGCTTTGTTTCTATGTTTGTGTGTTGGTGTGTTTCTGTGTTTGTTTGTTAACACTCTAGCGGCAAAAGTAATGGCCAGATTCACCCTAAATTCGGTAAAGGGATTGCCACTGACCCAGAATAGATCCCTATTGAATTTCGTACAAGTAGGTGAAAGTATGTGCGAGGGCGGGGTTTGTTGTGCCTGACACCGCTTGTTATTTATTTATTTTATTACAACCAGTCCTGTATACATTTTCCCATTCAAAGGAAATACATACAAAGGAAATGAAGTTTGACTCCACTGGAGCAGATTTGGGTCATTCCGTGTCAATTCACCGAATGGCTCCCGCATGACCCCTCAGATTTTCTTGAAAAAAATCATGTTGGTGGATTCACTTCTTAATAGAATAATCCTAAAATTGAGGTCTTTACTGCCAATAGTTTGGCCACAAAAAATTATTAAAAGGACAAAGGTTTGGGCGATTTTTAGCATTTTTTTAACATCGCCTTCTGAAGTTCTAATTTTGAGCTGGAATATCTTAAAAAGTACTTGAGCTAGGACCTCCAAAGTTTGTATGTCAAATATCTGGTGCTAAATCTGTACATAATTTAACTTGCAGCAGTCTAGCTCATGTGTAACATGCAATAATAGGCCCCTAGATTCTGTCGAAAATTTCTATTTGCGAACTGTGGCTGCACATTTAAGCCCCTGTAAAGTTCCAATATATAACATAAGTTTAAAAATTTATATTGGGAAAAAAAGAAAGAACATCATCACAATTTTTGGATATATCATTAACAGAAACTTGCTCTTTAAGGTGAACTTGTTTTGGATTTGATACATGGTGTCATTCAATGGGAATATAGCTTCAAATTTGCAGGAAAATGTGTTTTTTCTCATTTTTGATTGGCAATATCTCAGATGCTATTTACTTCACATCGGTAATTTTTCAGAAAACCATGTACCTAGTCCAAAAGACACCCCCTACAAAATATCAGCCGCCTGTCATAAAAACTGATGAGTTTACAGGCCCTTAAAGGTGCTGCCACAGTTCGCAAATAGAAATTTTCGACAGAATCTAGGGGCCTATTACTGCATGTCACACATGAGCCAGACTGCTGAAATTTAAATTATGTTCAGATGTAGCACCAGATATTTGACATACAAATTTTGGAGGTCCTAGCTCAAGTACTTTTTAAGATAGTACAGCTCAAAATTAGAACTTCAGAAGGCTATGCTAAAAAAAAGGCTAAAAATCACCCAAATCCTTGTCCTTTTAATAACTTTTTGTGGCCAAACTTTTGGCAGTAGAGACCTACAATTTTGGAATTATTCTATTAAGAAGTGAATCCACCAAAATGAATTTTTTCAAGAAAATCTGAGGTGGTCATGCAGGAAGATTTTGTGAAATTTGGTGAATTGACATGGAATGACCCATTTATTTTCAATAAAACAGGCAAATAAATAGAATTATTAATACCAAGATAAGGTAAAAAATGGTAAAAGTAAAAACAACAAACACTCAGCAATTATTTATACAAGAACTATGAACCTGCTGCTCAAAAATAATCCTCTGCTTAAGCCAAGATTTGAACCTCAGACCTCCCACATTTGAATGCAGCACCTTAGCCACTAAGCTAGCTGAATAGATAGTGTTGTTGTTACTGCATTTTAAATTTCAAGAGTGACTCAGCAAAACACGTCATGCATCCCGACCTACCGTTTGTATTTCAGTGTTCTCTCAGAAATTGCGCGTAACAGCAAATGGATTCTTCCGATAGATGACTTTGAAAACGACTGTTGAATATTTAGAGGACAGTCATCGTAAAAATATCAAAAACAATACAGTTCAGCGATTATATATATGCACTCATTGCTGCGCTGTTTGAGTCTTTGTGCGTAATGTCACCTGGCAGTCGGAACGCAGAAAAAGAAAAAAACTGCAATCACAACAAAACACTCCAGCAATTACATACACAAAACTGAGGTTACAATAGGGTATGCTCAATAGTGCGTGCTCAAAATGCAAGTATAAATACGGCCGTCACCTGCACAATAGCTCAATTAATCACCCACTAATCTATTTCCAATGAGTCATCTAGTTATGCTTCATTGCCATACGTCAGCCGGAAAACCATAGAAACTACTTCGATGACGTCTGCTGAGTGTTTAGTGGATAATTATAGCGAAAATACCAAAAAGAAATCAGTTTAATGTTTATATTGTAGCGCTCTATCAGTTCATGTGCTTAATGGAGCATGGACTCTGAATTTCACGCACGGGGAAGGCTCCATCTCAGGCTAGGTTTGTGCGATAACTATCGCTGAGGGCTCACTGGAAACGTCAGAGTCCATAGAATCAAATGGCGACTCCCCAAAATCAAATTGGCTGCATCTCAAGCCAGTCATAGAGGAGAAACTACATTGGTACAATGGGAATGCTCTGGGATCGTCCTCTTTGTAAGCAGTGCCCCGGCAAAAAACACATGCAATGGAGACTGCGAGATGTAGTTTCTGTATAATGCGGATGCATTGGACTAACAATAGACATCGCAGATTTACCCTAAAATGCAGTTTTTTATTACAAAATAGCAAAGATAAGGAAAAATTTTGATCATCACTATAGAATGTGAAGCGTATGCAAGCTGTTCTTTGAGTGTGGTGTCAGTTTAAAATAAAAAGGCTTATATCATTAGATTCTGTGGACTTTCCTCTTTCATTTAATATATCGTTTGTATGATTAGCACAAATTCAGTAGAAATGCTAGCGATGGAGCACTGATATTATTTTATCTTATGTTTTGCTACATTCTTATTGACTTGCTAGGTGCTTGAATTGTGTTCGGTTTAGGTAAAAATGGTCATCATGAATATTTTGCAGAGTTTCTTCCCTTTAAAAGGATATGGTGCATGACGATGATACAATTAGGAAACATGCTGTATTATTTATGCATAATGATTGCCCCCGGTTACTGGGGCGTTCGGGTTTAAGAGGTTAACCTCTTCCACTCATAGGGATTATTGCCAGGCTCTCACCGCACCTTAAAGTGTATAACCTCTCAAAACCCTTTCCCATTTACGCTTCCTCATTAGCAACTAAGCATTAATTGGTTCAGTTGCGAGGATCAATCAGTAGAATTACTGTCTATTTCCTTTCAGCTTTCATTATTGTTCATTGCAATAATAATCAAGCATTCCCTGTCCACATTAATGGTGACATAAAAAGTCAATGTGTTTCGAAGCTGCTGAATTCCCGAAGCTCACTGAACTGTATTTTTTTTTTTTTTTCTGTGTCACTGTCCGATTGGCATGTTAACCCTAGGAAAATGTTTTAAAAAACACGGTTTTGCCGGCTCAGGTCCGCAAGTGAAGTTTGTTTTTATAAAAATAAAACTCCGTCTATATAAATACATCCTTTGTGCACTGCTCATTCAAAATTATAATCGGTTGTTATAAATTTATTTACATTATAATCACTGCAAATGGCAATTATCTCAGAAAGAATTTATCTTCGGCTATCTTCAGCGATGACGTCACGGACCGTATCTAGCCAGCAGCAGAGAACATACTGTCAATGTCATTGCACTCAGTGATTTGTAATTGTGGATTATTCCCTTGGGACAATGCCAGATATCTGCATTTTTTTACGGGTGCAACAATAAGGCCAATACAAGCAGAGACAATGTGGCATTGTGGTCCATAAATTTAAAAAATCCCTGCAATTCAAAAGGCTTGGGTGCATTTTGTGAAGAGGAAACAAGCGAATTTAACGGAGCCTAGATCAGGATCTGTGATCTGCTCTAAACACTTCACTGATGAGTGCTTTTATCAGCCAGATCCCAGGTCACAGGAAGGGTCTGGATATCACTGTGGGTTAGTAATTACTGTGATCACTGCTTAATAAGCCACCGGTTAATCAGCCGAGCCCAAACTGGTCTGGTCCCGAATTTCCCCCATCTATTCTGTGGTCAGAAAAGCCAGTTAATAAGCCCAGGGCGCCGCTTAATGAGCCCATCCTAAAATGAGCGTAGAAACTATTTTACGCAAAAAATGACTCAAGGTGAAATTAAATCCAACTTCCACCACGAGACCTTAAGTAAAATCGAAACTTTGGCCATGATACGAAAACCAGAACGAGACCATAAGCTGCAATTGGAAAATGAAAAAAGCTTAAGCTTCTAACTAGTCTGTTCAGGTCCATGGAATGAATAATTTGTTAGCCCCCATGCTAACGCTTTTCACCACTAAATTCATAAATTCAAGTTTCTATGACAAATGTTACACATGTTTAATGTTAATGTTTAATGTGTTAATGTTTAATGTTACACAGATGTTAAACTTTATACTTTAAGAGCGAAAAGCTTTAGTATGCCAGCCAGCCAGCTGTGCAAACAGGGCCTCATTTGACCTGCATGGGCCGTGTTGTCTGTTGAGTGTGCACTGTGGAATGAAGGGCGCTTAATGTCAGTATGTACGTAGGTTACCTGTTTTGGATACCTGTCCTCCTCATGGCCAAATAAAACTCTCAGTAATTAGTGTCTAGTTTCGGTGCACCATGCCTACAGGCCGAATGTCATTTCATTCCTTTACCTTCTGTGATGTGATAAATATTTGTTTTCATCAATTTATGGAAATAATATTCTTTGACAACACCTTGTTTTCCTACTGTTTTCAGCTTGAATATTCCTGTTTGGAACACCTCCCATTAAATCACATCCACCAATCGACAAATTTGGGTCAAACTGCATTTAGTCTTGGAAATGACCACTTGGACCTCAAGAAAAGGGTCAGTTTAGAGAAAAAGTGGCAAATTTGGGGCATTCAATTAGCAGAATACTGTTCATGAACCGTTTGGTCAAACGCCTACCGGATTAATTTTTATTTGGGAAAATTCAATGAATTTGCACTTTAAGATTCATACAATAAATTGAATAAGTTTACTGGGCAAATAGGTTACCAATAAGCTGCATAGCCATTAATTATTAAGACATATAGCTTTGCATCAAAGAGGAAGGCCTCAGTATGAGATTGCATGGATGGCAATGACTGAAATTTCTCGAAATTCCTTATTGAAGTAGAATGTTATGTAGGAAATGCTGTAGAAGATGGAGGTTAGATAACGTGTAGATTTCCTGTCTTATTAGTTAATAAGATAATTACTGTTTTTTCAATCTCATATTGAAGCCTTGTTACAACTTTCCCTGACAGTAGATAATTAAGACCTCATCAGTGATTTTGCGACCATGAAAGTTTAACGCATGGCATGCATTTTAAATGATTTTTAATGGATGCAATGCCTTGAACTTTTGCGATCCATTAATTACCAAATTTACTAAATTATTCAATTACCTACGCTTTGATGAAAGAAGCGTTGGTAATTTAATGAATTAATTATTTTAGCATCGCACCATGAAGTGTGCAACTGCTCTTCCCTGCAAATGTAGCCTATTTTTTGAATGAAAAAACATTTTGATTAAGTGCAAATAAAAATAAATTAGGTTACACTGCTGAAGAAATTTTTCAAAAAGCGGGAGATGGAATTTGAGAAAGTATTGGATTAAATGATATTATTATTATTATTATTATTATTATTACTATGTTCTTCATCCCTGCAATATCACTATTAAGTACGTTATCAATGTAGCCCATCTGTGATCTCTGATATTTCTTTATAATTTCTTAATAGTTACAGGATTATATTTTGGTCTTGATTATTCAGTAAATAAATTGTGTGATTATGGGGCACCCCAGTGGCTCATCAGTCTAAGCGCGCGTACCATAAAGGCTGTGTCCTTCCCGCGGTGACCTGGGTTCGACTCCAGCTCAGGTCATTTGCTGCATGTCTTCCCCCAACCTTCCTGCCTCTCTACACTGTCAAATAAAGGAAAAATTCCCCAAAAAATAATCTTTAAAAAAAAAAAAAAATTGTGTGATTATTGATGTAGCATTCTTAAACAGGTTAAGGATTTATGTAAATATACGTTTAAGGGTCAGAGAGTTAAAAATCCTGTGTAGGAGCCATGAATTTGATTTGTTTTATCATCAAAATAATATTTCTTGTTAATTTAGTATTTTGTATATTGTTTGGTATATGTTGTTCTTATATTTTCTTTGTATCCTGGTGTTTAATAACGTCATTTCTTCTTCTTCTTATTATTATTATTATAATTTCCATATTTAAAGATGTGGTCAGGTAGATAGGGGCAGTGACAAACTAGTTAATATGATCACCTGTTTCCTGTGTAGTGGGGAAGGAGAGGGGAGTGGGATGTTGTATTTTTTCTGTTGACCACTTCTTACTTTCTGTTGATCGCTGAGCTTATGGTTTGATTATAATTTTGCAACCTTTTTAATGAATAGAGTTTTTCCTGATTAAAGTCCATTTAACTGATTTTTTTTTTTTTTTTTGGATCTCACTGAATCGTTTGGTTAGCGCGTCATTCAGTCAATCAGACCTGACCTCATCCTCTCGGCGACTCATATAGTTTGTCTCCTAAAGTCACTACATCCTGTAATGCTGGCTTTACCGCTAGGGGGACATTAGGCTTTAGGGAGTTAAAACCTGCAGGGATAGAGGTGAACCGTCCACTTCATGGAAGACATGGGTTGAAAAAAAAAACATGAATGATCTTGATAAAAGATCACTAAAACACTTGGTGATGTCTCATTGTAAAAAAAAAAAAAAAAAATGCATACGTAACTCATGGCTTTGTTTAATTTTGAAAGTAAGAGCATTTTGACATTCATAATACAATAAGAACCTGCAGAATTGGGACTAAACAGCTGCGCGGCAACAAGAAATTGGTCAAAAAAAAATTACTTCAATTTGCAAGGCAAACATAAAGATTGGACTGTGGAGCAATGGGAAAAGGTCATGTGATCTGAGGCCAGATTTACCCCATATCAGAGCAATGGGCGCATCCAAGTCAGAAAGGAAGCCCGTGAAACCATGCACCCATCATGCAAAATGCCCACTGCACAGGCCTCTGGCGGCGTTGTTATGATCTGGGATAGCCTCAATTTTTCAGGTCTCTGCTCTGCAACATTATGCAGCAATAGAGTGAAGTCAGCAGACTGCCTGAAAATACTGAATGAGCAGGCCGTCCCATCAATAGATTTTTCAATCCCTGACGGCACAGTCATATTCCAGGATGAAAATCCCAAGATTGATTTATTCTGTTCTGGCTTCATTGGGTTATAGACTCATGTTTTGCTCCATTGATAAAATTGATCCCATCATTTAACGAAAGGAGAAAATATCTCATATACATATATATCACCAGAATGTACTTTATACAAGTATATATTGCTTGTATTGAAAATCTTGCATCATATGTCAGTGTGAAGATACAACTGATTACTTGATTTTGGGAAAAGCAGATGTGATCCTGCCATCTCCCCATTTGCCAATGAATTGAGAGGCTTACCAGAGATCCTACCTTTTCTTTTAATTGTGTGTGTGTGGGGGGGGTCCTTGTGGTCCTCTCAGATTATTACAGAGGAGTACAGCTTATTGGTTAAAGTTAAGGTTATTGCTACCATTACATAATGATTAGGGTCAGGATTACGCGTAATTTGGTTATGGCTCAGGAAAGGCCTTACAGAATCAAAGTAAGTCAATACAATGTCCTCACAAGTGTAGATTTACAAACGTGTGCGCGCGCACCTGGGTGCACGTGTGTGTGTGTATGTGTGTGCTCACATGCATGCATGTTTTAGTGTTTTTTAAGGTGCTCTCTTTATTTTTAAGGTGTTGTCTTTATAAGGATGTTTCATTCTCACTGACTGCACATCCCCTCTGGCATGTTTACAGGGGGACTCCATGAGAACCAATATCCAGTTGGATTTTGGGGATGGAAACACAGTTTCATACTCAAACCTGAGCTGGACAGTGGACGGGATCAAACACACATACAGATCTGCGGGGATTTTTCGAGTGACAGCGCTGGCACTGAACTCTGTTGGGTCTGACAGCTACACCTTCTACTTGCACATCACAAGTGCGTATGTCTCACATATACAGCTGAAATCTTCACAAATGCGCAAATATTGCGTGACAAAGTGCTAGCTGAATCATCACAAGTGTGTCAATACAGGTCTTATAAGCACAGCTTCAGTTATCATGAGTGCATAAATACAAGCCTCATACAAACAGGACAAATCATCACAAACGTGTAAATATAAGCCTTATATGTGGAGTTTAACTCATCACAAGAGCATAATACAAGTCTTGCAAGTGTGTAAATACAGGACATATTCTTACATATTAGTCATTAGCTAGTGGGTAAATACAAGTCTTCTGCAAACAGGTTGGACCCCAATAAATCTGTATGTACAGGTGAAATCATTTTTACTTCTCTGCTCAAATGATATTCAAACAGCAATTTATTCCCAGAGTGGATTACCATTATAAAATTTTTGAACAGCATGTGAACACAATAAATTCTGTTTATTTAAAGTTACAAAAGAACAAATTGTTCAGTGATTGAAATAGGTGCAATACCAGTTTGCTCTTTGCTTCTTTTTTTATATTTGTTAAATAATTGCTTTGATATCACGTTGTATTTTAATCATTCACACAACACTTCTTTGTAGGGAATCAGGAATTATCAGCATGTTTGAACAAAGCAAAAAATCAGCTCCATGCTTTACATCAGTTTTGTATCTTGGTATGCTGATGTTGTGCAAATATTTTTAGTAAAAGTGCAGACTGATTTGTCCCAGTTGAATTCTGCGACTCGCATGAGCTAGAAATGAAATTTTTTAAAGGTGCATTCAGGAATTCTCAGCCATTTTCTTCTGCATAATATACATTCACTGAAATGGTAATGCCTATAGCTTCACACTGCCTTTAACAATGTGGATATAGAAATGGCTCACTGCTACCCCAACCGTAACAGGAGTAACTGAAGCTTTCCTTGTTGCAAAGTGAAATATTTACCATAATACTGGTAAATATTGTTAGGTGTAGTAGGTTTGTGTTGTACAGAGAATCTTCAAACCATATGAATGGACATCTTCAAGCCAATAAATATAGAAAAAAAAAATACATTTTTATATCGGTAAATGTTGTTTTTGACTCCAGAATCACTGATTGAAACGTGTACCATGATAAAAATGTACCAATAAGAAAAGATTGTGATTATTAGAAAATAATCATTACCAGATCCAAATAGGGCTCTGATTTTTGAGCAAATTTTGAGACATTTGCTCTGTGAGATATTAAGTTTTAGTCAGTGGGGGCAGTTTGCATTCAAGGGCTCCATCTGCCTTGTATTTCAACTGAATGGAAAGTATTTCTGTTGGAACATTTTGTTTTAGCTGGATTTTAGAATAGTCCTGTAAATCCCCCCAAAAAGTGTGCAGGGCTTAACAGCAGTAAAGCCTCTTGAGATATGATGAAAATGTTGGATATTTTTCGACATTATTCAGGTTCTGTGGATAATTAAAATGTTTCAGTGAAAGTATTTGAAAATATTATTTACCTCCTTTTCATTCACAGAACTGCATGCTTTTGCGGAGTAGCATTCACAGTTCTTGAAGAGCGGAGACTAAGGAACGCATAAATTTCTTGGTTTTAGGAAGATATTTCAATCAAATTTGATCTGCAGGAGTTTCATATTCATTAAAATTCCCGAAAAAGGTCACTATGAACCCATACTTGGTTTTCTTTTGCAACATGGGCACAACATTGATTAAACATTTATTATGTGCACAGTTGAGCACTGAAAACAGATTGAGAAGGCTCACCGAAAATAGAAGACCTAGCCTAGTTTTGAGTCATTATGTAGCCTGAGTGGGATTAAGAGCATAATGTGGCTTTTAGCGAGGTTTGCTGCCTTGTGTCTAAATGGCTGCTATTATTCAGGTCCTGTGGAGCGGATCTATCTCTCTGCTCCGTTCGTGGCCATAAAGAACACTGAAGTAAACCTCACTGCCATGGTGTGGCCCAGCCAACCCAGAACAGCAGCGTTCTTCTGGTGGTTCGGAAACAGCACAGAGGTCATTATTACCCATCATGTCCTCAAACCGCTGACCAGTTGGATTTCAAAGAACTTTTGTTGTTTTTCTGTACCTATATACTTTTTTCTCAAGTGGTTACCAGACATGTAGTGGGATCTATTATTCTCTGTGTTCCAAATACAGCCTATAATTACCTTGGATGGAAGCATCCCATATACTTTTGTTAACGAGGGAATGATCACAGTGACGGTGCAAGTGTCTTCTGGGAACGCCATACTACAAGACACAAAGCACATCGCTGTCCAAGGTGAACATTAATCTTTTAATATTACTCTCTGATTTTTTGGCAGTTTCTTTTTTCTTTATTAAAAATTTTCCTTTTCATCGCTGTATCGCAAAATAATTCTGCACCTTGGTTGTTAATTAAAAATGAGGTAGACTTGGGTAACACTTGGACAGCTTTTGTTAATGATTCTCAGATGGAATATAAAATGAAATGCCTCTTCCCATCTTTCCGCAGAATTCTTCAAATCGCTCCTTTTATCGTTCTCTCCAAATCTGGATGAGTTTAATCCGGATATCCCAGAGTGGAGGCAGGACGTCAGTGCTGTGATCAAGAAGGCCTTGTTGAAAGTATGTCTGATTCATTTCCTGGACTTTGCATTTGTGCTTTTCATTTTAATTTCCAGTCATTATTGTCTTAGAGAAGAGAGCCAAGTAACCCAGAATTTTCTTGAGCAATATTAATTGTTTAATGAAATATTCAGGGATACAATGGGGAAAAGCCATTTCCCTTAATAAAGGTATCTACTGGTGAAATAAAGATCTAAGTCATCCATCTATCCTATTACAGCCTCATTATGTGCGAGGTACATTTAAAGCATGCCTTTTTAAATATTAAAGCTATAACGATAAATATGTTGGTTTTAGGGAGCAGCCATATGAATAATAAGAACCTTATGTTTACTCTAGCATTCATTACTGTACTTTAGTATCAGTTTTAATGCTAATCGTACTCATCCATAGTTCCTCTATCAAGCATCATTCTAGTAGCATTATAGCTGTAAAAGTCATGATACTTCAGACGCAACATCGAATTCAGCTCCAACGAGCAAAGCACAGGAATGCAAAAGGTCAACAATTTTGATCATTAACAATGACTGAGTTTGCTGGGTTTTGTTGAGGCATGAAAATCAATTACTCTAATTAAGCAGGACCTAAGGAAGTATGTGAGGTGTGTCGATTGGCTAATTACTGCTGCTGATTGCCGTTAAGTGCTGAGAGTCAGTCACTATAGCCAGTGTCTGTCCTGGATCAGCTACTCTGTGGATCCTGCTGTGTATGAGCTAGATCGCTGTAAAAGCATTTTGATTCAAGTTGTCCTTTGCAGGAGGTCATGCTTTCTAAATGCAAATTTTATTTTCAATAATTTTATTATGTTTCATTTCATCTTAATTTTACCTGGAGGGTTAGTTCTGAATATGGATTTTTTTTTTTTTTTTTTTTACAATGATGGCCTGAGGAACAGTAAAGCCTCTTGATTTAGTGAAGTAGATGGTCAAAGTTAGGTTATGCAAGCACGTGTACAATAATTAAGTGAGAGAGCACAAGAATACACTCATCATAGAGAAACACGGCGCAGACAAAGCAATGCGGCAATTTAGCATACAGGCAGCTGGCAGCAGATGACAACAAACAACAGTACAATTTAACATGAGGTAGCTAATGCTTGAGATGAAGATGACAGTCAAATTAAGTACAAAAATAAAAGCAATACAGACCTATAATTAGCAGCAGGTAAAAAAGGTGATGAAGGGAAACAAGCTAAATAGACAAAGATTAAAGGATTCTGGTAATAGCCCCTGAAGGATGATGGTGTTCTACTTACGGCACAGCAAAACAGTGCCTTGCATCCTATTACACTGAAAATGAATTATGAAGCTATTGAGCTGAAGAAGGGGGAGGACCAGTTAGCACTTGTAAAAGCAGAAAATTCTGGATGAAGGCTGTTCAAAAAAGTTATGGCGAGATCCTCCTCTGGTTAGCTACATGTGCAGATACTGAGGTGATACTCTGAGTTGCATTACTATGCATCCTCTATTGAATCGGTGAAATAAGTGCGGGCCCAACTCCATGAAAGTTTTTTATTGGAGTTTTTTTTTTTATTTGGAGTGTGGCCATGATCCTAGTAAACAAATGATAAAGAAGTGGTACCAGGCACGGCAATCCCTGCCCCTCACACATATTTTAGCTTTTCAATGAGTTCAATCCAGTTTTCAGGTACATGTGCTTTTGGGTTTGACCTTTCAATGTCACTCAAGGTCAAAGGTCATAATGTCATTTTACTTGCCATACAGTATATGAGTTCCTATATGTAATTAATAGCAACCAAGTGGCTGTCTACAATATTTTTTTATATAAAGCCTTCTGAAATCTTGTTAACTTCGGTTTGACCTTTCAAGATCACTCTAGTTCAAAGGTCATGTTGTCATTTTAATCTCCATGTATGATTTCCTGTATGTGTTTTGCGTAACCAAGTGGCCATCTACAGTAGTTTACCAGATCCAATTTAAATTTGGCAATTCAGATCAATGACCTTAAGCCCCCTGAACTTTGACTCCTACCAATCTCTGAAACTATTAGTTTTCTTAATAGTTTTATGAACTATAGCAGTTGATAGGATTAGATTGAAGAAATTGGATAAGAAATGTTTTGGTGTCAGTTTGATACATCAGACCATTTTTGACAGTTATGGCCAAAAAAAAATCTATTTTGAACTTTTCAGTGACCTTGACCTTGACCCAATTCATTCCAAAATTTCATGGGATCTGTTCTGGGTCATTGACCAACTTTTGCCCAAATTGGGGGGGAAGGGGGGAGGTGGATATGATGGCAAATGATCATTAAGTTCTAGCCCGGTGACCAAATAAACAGTGGTGTTGGGCCCTTTTTGAACAAAGCAACTGAATCTTCTTCTGAAAAGGGCAAAACATGATACTCTGTTCAAAATTTAACATGAAATGAACAGTCCAAGGGACATATTTTGTAACTTCTTTTAACTGGAAAGAAAACGCATCATGGAAAAAGAAAATATCAAAATAAAACAATTCAACATTCTCCAAAATTTTTGTATGCTGGCGTATAATGTATACATTTTTATCATGCCCCCGCCTCGAATGAGCAGGGGGCATTATGTCAACGACCTTTCCGTCCATCCGTCCATCCTTCTCGTTTCCACGCAATAACTAAAGAACGCCTCGTCCGATCCATCTCATTTCTAGGTCGTGCATGGGGGGTGGGTAGAGGAAGGTTCCTTTCGAAAAGCAGCGCCGTGTGATATCCAATATGGCCGCTACAGCAGCCATCTTGATTTCAGTCTCCACGCAATAACTAAAGAACGCCTCGTCCGATCCATCTCATTTCTAGGTGGTGTATGCAGGGTGGGTAGAAAATTGGTTTTTGAAGAAAAACAGTTGAATTGAACTTAGAAATATAATTTCTATGTCTTTTTTACTAGAAGTTGTTGTCATTGGTTAACGCTTTGGCAGTGGTCTCATGTCATTCGCTTGTCTTGTTTACAAGATATTTACCAAAATATTATTTTGACATTTTGGATGACTCTGACCTTGCACTTTGATCTATTGGAACTGATTGCAGTTATTGGTCAACAAATTCCCATTGAAAGAAATGGTATTCAGATGTTATTGCTCTGGAGGTTTAGTGAGATATTTGATCATGAACATGGGGCGCAAAATATGCCTCATTATAAGAGGTAGGGATTTTTGCTGCCATGGAAACAGCCGTAGCATCAAAATGGGCCCTCCAATTTTGACCAAATTTGGTAGACTTCCTTAGGATCATGATGTCTACCATCCCCAACAATTAGACAGACATACAGAAAGAAAGCTAGAAGGGCCCTCGGCAGAGCGCATACCTCTGCCGCTCCTCATATCAGTATTATTGATTCTGGATCCACAAAAATATTATCCAGATAACCAACAACTATAATCAATTCTACATTAGTGTAGATTCTATTTAAGGCTCAAATTTTATGAAAATCTTTCATTACATAAGGGACAATCATTCTATTCAGGTATACTTTAACTTCTTCCGGATCTAGAATCCAGAATATGTTCTGGACCACTTCCAAAATTGAATCAACTCATCCCCGGACTACCACCTATCATCCTACCAAATTTTGTGCCAATCTGTTCATATCCTACTAGCAGACAGACAAACAGATGAAATTACTCAGGGAGCACGGACATGCGGAAATCTTCAAGGTCTCGTAATCAATTATATTTACGGAGATATGTTGACTTGAAAGTTTATAAAAAGTCCCATCTCTCATTATCGTGAGAACACATTTTTGGTGACCTTGACTTTGACCTTGAAGCTAGAGCCGTCATTTGCAATAGGCCTGAGCTGGATGCCACCAGTACGAATAATATGACCTAACCTGGAATGAAATGTGGCCGGTTGTTTTTGCTAGAAATTGCAAATTAAGAGACAGACAAACAGTCAAATTAAACTGATCAACAGACATGCCGAAATCGTAGATTTCAGATTTCAGCATGTAACAAACAGGCAAACGCGGGTAAAAACATAACCTCCTTAGCGGAGGTAAAAATATATTTTTTAAACTTGAACTGCTACCCCCTTAAAGTAACGGAAGTCAATTTTGTATATCAATATGGGGCCTGCTTTCCAATGGGCAATTCATAAAGGAACATTTTGGCATTGGTCCCATGTTTTTTTTTTTTTTTTTTTTTTTTTGAAGCAAGATATTAGCCAAATATGTTTTTTGATTTTTTCCACGACATAGAACCCTTTCTTCCTTGGACATACTTTGTTTTTTTGTGGTATAAATTTCAAGCCCATATTTCAAGAATTGCTTGTGCTAGAGTGAGCACAGGCCGCCAGACATACGCAGTCTGTCGTTCTTGCAAGTAATGATGTGCGATAATGAATGATTTTGAAGTGTTTTCTGTAGATATAAGTGAGTGCATGATGTGTGTGCCCTGGATTGACTGCTGGCCCCTAGTCTCCTAACCAGGGAGAAAAGGGGTAGATGATTGATGGACAGGTGGATATTAATTAAAATGAGCTTGTAATCTTTCTCCCCTAAAAAATTCACATCTCTGTCAGACTCATGCACTTTCCTGGAGGGTATTGCAGAGTTCCTGTCTTATTTGAAAACCTTCCCAGGGAGCCCAATATTATGATGATGTACACCCTCACGCCTTTACAACACTCAGTTCTATTTCCATATGCCGTATTATAGCAGTGTTGACCTTTTATTTGAAATTGAGTTGTGATTGAACTGCCAATGTTGCTATGCTTTCTTATCTGCAGTATTTGGCTATGTGTCATATGGTACAATGCTGGGGATAAGCATTTTCAGACTGACAGCCAGCGAGGAACTCTGATACAATTTGAGGGCGATATGTTAGAGAAACATACAATTTTCATGAGATGAATTAACAAGTTTTATGCATGGGGTTTTTTATGCATAGAACACTTTTTCAATCCCATTTGAAACTATAAAACTGAACACAGAGATGTCCTTCAGTGTCTCATATATCAAGGCTTTAGCTTGTTTCAAGGATAAATAAATCTTGCGAAGTGGGGGAGTCCAATCTTATTTGTAAAGGGCCGGTGTGGGTGCAGGTTTTTCGTTGTGGTTTTTCGTTTTTCGTCCAAAACATTTTTTCTCTCTATTTTTTGGTTTGATGAATTTATGAATTTTCCTGTAAATTTTTCCCTAACATATCTCCAGACATGTTTTTTTTGGTTTTTTGAGTGAGTAATTTTTGTCTGTTTTATGAGCCTTTGTGAATTTTGCCCCAATGCTGAAAGACAAGAATTGAAATTTCAAAACATAATTTCTCAAAAACTGTCTGAAAAGTTTTTTCTAAATCAGACAATAAACTCTTCTTATCAACACACAAATCAATAGTGGGATAATATTTTTTTTTGTGTTCCTGATCTCTATAATTGACAGTAGAATGACATACTATCAATGCCATGGTGAATTTTTGCTCTAGAGAGCTGATTTTGATTTTCGGTACTAATTTTCCATACCTTCGTTTTAGTGTGGAATTGCCATCACCAAAACGGTCATGTACAGAGCCTATGTTTGCATTCGATGATGTATAGAAAGTTGCAAAGAAAATCCTTTTGGTGACTTCAACTTGACCTTCAGTAACCTTTAAAGGTCAATATCGTGCATTTGCAAAATTGTATCACCTAAACTGCTTTCAGAGCTTAGGATTTTACTAAAGACAAAAAGGTCTTATACATGTATGTGAACGTTCACTTAGGGTGCTTTCACACCAGCCCTACTGAATAGAACTCTAGTTCTTTTGCTTGGAAAGTCCAGTTCATTTGGGGAGGTGTGAATGTGCAATCGAACTCTGATGCGGATCAAAGAAGCGGACTCTGATCCGCCTAAAAACGTAGGTCTCGGTCCGCTTCATGCGAACCAAATGCCGGAAGCGGACTAAAATGCAGGGCACAGAAGAGCGATGTTTCTTCTTCGGTCTGTGTCTCGGCTTCTCCTTCAGTAATTCTTGATAAAGTACCGCCACAGGCAAGGAGGGAAATACGCTATTCAAGAAGTTCAGTTCATTTGACAAAGTGCAGTGAGAACGCAATCTCGGATCAGCTGAATGCTGAAAATCCAATAAAACCGAGTCCCCAATCGAACCGAGGCTACAGGACTATTTAGGTGTGAAAACGCCCTTAGTGGCCTTGAACTTGACTTTCAGTGATTCAAAGGTCAGACTTTGCATGAAATTTTCATAACTTGTATCATCACATTAAGCTTGCTTGCTGGTAAGCTACAGGACCTTTGGTACTATTTTTTTTTTTTAACCCAGCGCAACAATACCAGATTGAACTTATCAGGGTGACCAGGATGAGGAAAATCAGGCGCATTAGTGTCGGGCTGTAACACTAAATTCTACAGCCCTATTATACGTCAACGCATTCTCGACTTATGAATGTACAGGGCCAGCTACAACAGTAAATATGACTGAATAACCCAGCCCCCAGATCATATCACTTTGCTTATCCAGTGCAAATACTTCACTGAAAGGGTTTAAGACCTGACTGCTATAAAGAGGTTTATTCCTTGAAAGTATTAACATTTTATTACCATGGATATAAATTGGTGGCCAGTGTTCCATGGCTGAACCTGTGGAACATGAAAGTGAGATTAATGAAAAATGCCCACATATTCACACAGGAAAGCGTATCTTCTTATTACTTTTTACTGCTCACTACTGTGGTGTGTGTTTATGCGTTCACATGTCTGCATGACAAATACTGATGTGACGGTTTAACATTTTCTGAAATGACTAAACTTTTTTGCAGGTTTGTGACTTTCCTGAAGAGCACATATTGGTGGCTGTGTTTCCCGGAATACCAACGGCTGCTGAGCTCTTCCTGCTTCCTCAGAAGAACCAATCAGAGGAAAGGAGCAAGATAGAGGAGGAACTGGTACATGTAAGCTGAATTTTGCTCTGTACCTACATGTGTATGTAAACAATAAACTACGTTATATGACAATGAACTACAGTCATTACACGAAAATAATTGCACACCATCTTGTTGTTGTTTATTGTGCTTATACCACAGTTATCACACACCTGTGCCTTAATAATGATAAAATTTTCATGTTTCCTTCCAAAAATTTAATGTTTATGTGCAATATTTGCTTCTGCCACTATAAACTTATGTTACTTTCACATCCTAATCCCCAATGTCTCCCTGGACTTAATGCCGACGTTACGAGATTTTCGTAGGCGTATGGTGAGCCTCTGACCCTTAAACGCATGATTGCTTTCAAGCTGTTCCTGTTTAAGATCGCTTGATTAACAATTACAAAATTTATTTACTGAATAATCTAGACTAATATTCAAGCCTGTAATTATTAAGAAATCATAAAGAAATGTCAGAGATCACAGATGGGCTACATTGACAACATACTTAAAAGTGATATTGCAGGGATGGAAAAAATAAATAAATAAGTAAATAAAAATAATAATAATAATAATATTGTGGTAATGTCACTGGTTGTAGACAGAGTTTTATTTTTACATAAGCAAACATTGAAAGGTCTTATGTAAGGTTTGGTGTCCCCATTGGTCAGAACATATATGACAAGTTGCAGCTTCATCAGTGCAGTGGTTTCAGAGAAGAAGACGTTTACATTTAACACCTGAAATATGGGCATGGCTCAAGTCCAGAGATCAAATCAAGGTCAAATTTGAAATTTTCACTAAACCTGTTTGAAGTGCTGTGGGGCTTGCTGAAAGTTACCCATATGGCAAATTTTAGCTCAATTGCTGCCAAAATGGTAGGCAAATTGTTTCTTATGGACATTTTCAATATGGCCGCCATGGTGGCCTTTTTAGAAATCGGATTGGAAAGTCTTATGTGAAGTTTGGTGTCCTCATTGGAAGAAACATGGATGCCAAGTTGCACCCTCATGGGTGCAGTGGTTTCAGAGAGGATGTTTACAGGCAACGAACGACGGACAACAAGGCCATGGCATACGCATACCGGACCATCCAGTGTGCTCAAAATTCAATTATACCGTTGGCGATGACTCCATCCTCGAGAACCCTCAAGCAAGGTGGGGTGCAGATCTTCCAGCATAGCAGTCAGTGTCGAAGCCATCCCCCATTTGGAAGGAAGGGTCATCTGGTCAACTGGGAAATTATGGGTTTAATGAATAAGAGGGATTGAGTCAGACGCTGGTGGTGGAGGGGAGGTAGTGGGTGATGCGAAATCTCTGCAAATAGCAAACGGAAATGCGTAAAGGGCATTTTTATAGAAGACCAATGGTTGCGATTGAGTGAATGCAATTGCTTGGGCTTCCTATGTCTCATGACTGAACATTCGTTTACATACTCATACACTCTCATAATGTCCATTAACCAATCACAATTGAGTATTCAAAAGATCCATGGTAAAATTTGGCATAATAGCGTTATGCGGGAAAGAAACTGACAGAAAAGAGGTAAACTTAATGAAAGCATTTATTGGTTTTTATGAAATTCCATGTTATTAATAAAAGATCAAAAGCGTGATTATATTCTAATCAAATATTCAACAACGCAGTTACGATAATGGTTATCTTCTAAAAGTAGCATGAAATGGCAAAAAAATCTTGTGTGTTAAATCTCATGAGACTCGTAATAATGTATGTATTTTATGTAAAATGACTGATGTTCCCTGACCTCAGGTTTTCGTTTTTCAACAGATTTCAGAGGTGCTTGCCTCCGCCCTGAGTCAGAACCGGGTTGAGTTTGAGCTGAAACCTGGTGGTCGAGTCGTAGTCTATATCACACAATTAACCCTGGGTAACGCAACCTTTTCTTCATTTTTTCAGCGATTTAATATTTTGTCAAATGTTGATGCTGAAATCATGGTATATTTAGAATAGTGTGCAACACTGCACACAAATTCAGCAAACTACAGTCCAGTCCAAAAATATTTGGACGTTGTTCATGTTATTTATCTATTACAGCAGATTGGCATTGAAATTAAATAATGAATATGAGCTCAAAGTTCAGTCTTTTAACTTAAATTTGAGGGTTTATTTCCAAATCTGCTGAATGGTGTTGGACCTTCAGCACATATTATACCCCACCTTTCAAAAGTTTTTGAACTCATTACTCGTGTTTGTGTTCCACATTTAAGCGAGACGCAGCATAAGGTGTTTTCCTCATCTGAAAAACCTCGAATGCCACAATGTAAGATGTGAATAACAAAGATTCAGTATGAATCTGTTACAGTATTGGATAGTGACCTATATTTTAGAGTTAATCAAAATTTGTATTCAGCAAAATAAACAAGGCAGCATTTCCCAAAAGCGTCTTAAGGCTAATAAGATCGTAGAATCAGTCTTACAAAGCTTCTTAGGTTTGTGGAGTGTTTCCGAAAACCATCGTAACTAAAGATGTTCTCAGAAATTATCTCAGATCTACGAGTGGTTCCTAACACTGAGAGAGCTACGTGCCTCTTAAGTGTAGCCTATGGCACCTACAGAAATCATTGGGAACTGCGGGTTTGTTATTTAAATATTTACTAATTTACTTTTGTAGCATTCCCATAAGTGACAACTGTGGGCTAATAAACCTCACCTCATGGGTGTGAAAATTTATTTTCACCAACAGCAGAATTCCAACACAGTTGTAGCCCACGGAAATATCTGAGGTGAAGGAATGCGTGGCATCTTTTTACTGGATCGAGAGTAATTTAAAGCTTATTAAAATTATACTTGACCTACTTCCCCAGTAACACACAGAAGGCTCCACGAAGGTTCTGCACAGGATTGCTATCTTGTTCTGTAGACCTTGACATGCCTTTGGCAGGTACAGCATGCAAAAATACCATTAAATGTAGGTACGACGTCATTATTCCAGCAGGCGAGTGACTGCGGGGAGCATATATCCTATGATCTGCGCGTGCGTTAGAACTGATCATCCCTAGTTGTGCATAGGATAATTATCTGTCAAAGAGGAATCCCTGTTTAAAATTAATGTAATTTCTTGCACAAAAGCAGGCTATGAATCACAAAATGCAAATTAGAATGTGGTGAGCAATATGACTATAGCTCATGCGACTGTGGCGTAGGTGCCCGTGTTTAGGTATCCCAGAACCATTCCACTTTTATACCTAGATACCGTCATCAAAGGAAACAGCAAATCATCAAAACAGAAGCCCAATCAGGAAGAAACGATAACAGCAATAAACATAGCTGCATCATGCTCACATATTTACCACGCGATTACGTCTTGCCAGACACTACTATAACTTTCATCATGACCACTGATGTTGTTTGTAAATAAAGGGGCAATTCATGGATCTTGAATGATGATCTTTCAGTTGTACAGTGACCTAATGAAAAAAACTACAGTTATTGACATAGAAAAAGGGAAATTATCATCAATAGGCTAGATCTACATTAGCAAAGAGTGCAAAGTAATACATGAAGAAATTACAGATAACAGAATGTTATAAATAAATAAATAAATAAATAGTTCTATAGACTGTAGCCTATGTACATATTTTAACAAATGAAAGCACTACATTAGAAGAACCACGCTTGATTTGAAACCAGGTCATATTTTCTGCTTGATGCAACTTCTGCTTCAGACAATAGACAAATCAAAGCACATTAACTTTACTTATTGCTTCTTGAGTTATATGTGTAATTAATACTTAGTGTTTTATGTATTTTCACTATATTACACAACTTACAAAAGCCTACAGTTAAATCGGTGACTACAGCCTTAAATCAGTTCATCAAACTTAGCACCAATTAAGTGGGCAGCACCTCAGCAAAGTTAAGACGTACTTAACAGCAGTGCGTGCGCTTCTGCGTAAGAGCTGCTTCAGGAAACGCACATAAAGAACAAAGATCGCTCATTGTAAACTTTCTCAGAGCAATACGATTGATTGATTGTTATTGGGAAACCATGCCCAGGTAAATAATAATTTCCTTTTGCCAACCAAGGATAGATAGTAGATTCATAGATTCACTGAAAACCACAGATGTGAAAATGTGAATTGAGAATCCTTGAGAACTATCAGAGTCATGATAGTTTCAGGCCTATGGACCCATGTAACTGTGTCTTCAGAAAAAAAATCCATTCATCCTCAGAGCAATTCGGAAGAAGATGGCTACTTTGGCTAAACTAAGACATAGATTGATTTTTGTTAGGCAAAAGGTGTTAAAATATCATGTTCCCATCTCTGACTGGGTGAAATTTGTTGGTGTACCACTTCTGACCTGTGGTGCACTTCATGGTCCCCCTTATGAAAGCATCAAAAGTAAGAGGAAAATTGGCCACAAATTCGCTCAATGACCAGTTCTGTGTTATTCCCTCAATATTTCATTAACAACTCATCATGCAGCTTGATCATGTTCAGGCTTGATTGATCTAGGTCATCTGGTTTCCTCCCACAGTCAAAGGACATGCTTGTCAGGCCAACTGGAGTTTCTAAATTGTCTATAGTAATGGTAGTGATGGTTTGTAAATGGTGTTGAAGCCCTGTAATGGATCGATGAGCTGCCTTTTGCCTGTAATCAGCTGGGATTGGCTCCAGCTCTCCCGCTGAACTGGTCAGGAAGAAGCAGTATAGATAATGGATGAATTGATGGATAAACAGAAAATAGCATTCTGCTATATGCAATGAACAAAGTAAAACATGCGATGTAACCTACAAAGAAACACTCTAATGCGGACTAAATGTCACTCAATCCTGCCTGTAGAAGTGTGTCATCAAAGTATTTGTTGAAACATTAATACGGCTCAACAAAGTTTTAAGTGCAGTTGCTACAAAATAATTTACGCGGTAAAATGTGGCTTCAGAGTTTGTTTGATGTGCAAACAAATGAATAGTTAGCACATCTGTGAGAGATTCTGGTTAACTTACTTGCCATGGTATAATTTCTACCTAAATAAATCCTAATCTCCATACTTTATACATTACAAGACTGCAAAACTCACATTTTACCCAACATGTATAGCCTTCATATCTTTTAATGTTAGTTATAACAAAGCTTACTGATACTGGACTCAGAGTATGTGCATCCTTGAATCTTTGATCTGCTCAAGCTACACCTCAAACTCTCCTGAAATTTTATGTCAAGTAGTCGCGAGGGTGTGTAAAAAACTGATTGCAGACAAGGTGCACTAACTACATGAGCTGTCACCTGACAGAATTCCTGAAAATGTGAGCCTGACCCAAATAGAAGTAATTGTTTCACCTGACTCTACAGTCAATGGTGTACACGGAGAGTAAAAACTTATTGCAGTTTAGAACATTATGCGCTGAACACGTTTCATTTAGTATTTTATTTTTATTTTATTATCCACACTATAGGTAGGTTATTTCATTACAGGAATTTAGTACATTTTTACAACATTATGCTCAGTTATTACATTCTATGACTGTGTTAGACCGATAATTAATACAAATTAACAGCTTTTGAAAATCCAACAATTGCAAGTGGGATGGGGATAGAAACCGACGATCATAACCGATGTCGAGAGCCACTGAATTAAATGATGTTTCATTGTACCAGACGGACTGTTCTAGTTGATTGAGTCATCAGCCCACAGTATAGCTCTGTAAAAGGCAGGCCTACTCTGCTGATATGATTTGGCAGCTCAGCAAGTGGGGCAAACTGTGAGAGAGAGAGAGAGAGAGAGAGAGAGAGTCTCTGAAGATCCCTTAACCTTAGGAGAATCATGTAATAATAAAACATGCTGGATGGGATTCATATTTCTAAAAGTCACAAATGGCTCCCGAGATGCAGCATGATCAGGATCCAGGCAGTGAGGCCGTGAGTAATTGAACAGTTGCAGTTTAAAAAAGTTGTAATTCCCACTGCAAATACCCTCAAATCAAAGATATTCTGCACTGTAATGAAACTCAGCTCTATTTGCATCTAGTTTGAGTGAAATGCACAAGAATTGCAGCCCTTCAGAATAATGTCACTTTGCACATACTCATTGACCTCAATCGCCTTATCTGGCTTGAGTAAGTGCGACAGTAACAAATGTACATGTTGTCCGTTCCTGTTTGGTACCGCATCTCTGAGTTTAGATTCCACGCATGGCCCAGAAACTTCTGCGATGCCAAGTGTAATGTGCACATCAGTAACCTTCACCAGTGCTGAGAGGCATTTCGCTGAATCTGCAAAATGCCTCTCATTTTTAATACTTTTATTTTTTAGTGGACCTTGGTGGGCTATAGGGCGGGAAATGCTCCTCTGAAGAAGGCTACTGTTAAGGCTTTGGGGGAGATAAATTTTCGCAGTTATGGTTTTCCCATATTATATGGCACCCAGGAACAACCTGAAACTTCCACAGTATCCCATAGTGCTTCAGGTGCACAAATTACACCTGCTATTCCTGCCAGTTCCTGCCGCTCAGGTAGGCTCCCAAACAGCCAGTTCTGTGGTTCTGTATTTCTGCTTGATGTTTCCACAAATCTGTGATTTCTTGAGCTTAACTGCTATGAATCTTTCAACAGAATGCAGTGCTAATTATTCGTTACAATTCACTTGAATCTTAATACATAAAGGTGAAGTAACACTGTCAAATACATTCGTGACATAAGCGCAATCACGAGATGGCATAGCAAGTGAAGTCAATTAATTTTAATGGATATATTACTATGTAAATATTGTTGCAGCTTTAACAGAATGCAGTTGTATTGGCATAAACTGGCTAATTCTGCTGCACCATCTTGTTACACTCTTATGTAAACCTAGTCTTCTGGGGTTTAAGTAATAGGTTACTTATGCTTCAGTCTAGCCAGGAATCAAGGAAAACTTGGCAACAAATGAAAGATGCTCAAAAAAAAGAGAAAATCTCTGGGTTGGAGGCTTTTTTGAGACAGTTAATTGAGTGTGTTACTGTGTAATTGAAAATCTTATGACACAAGCTATTTTTGACGATGAAAACAACTAGAATTTTGGCTGGCGAAAAGCACCCCGATAAATATACATATTGCTTTCAGGAAACAGTGCATGCCATTGGATATTAAATTTTGTGCGTAGATTATGCATTAAAACATTTAAATGTCAGCATTTTCTCAATTTTATTGTTTCATGAATGTCAAACCAATTGTCGCAAATGATTTTGCACAAAATATAATTTTACAACATGATTCATTTTCACCTGTTATTACATTTGCTTCACATGGTGTACTTAACCTTTTTACAAGCGTATTAAAGGAAAAAATATCGGTCCTTCTGTGGAACTCCATCCGAAAACTCAAATAACAGCAAATGAATGACTGTTTGTGTTGTTAATTTGTATCCTGAATTAATCTCATCGTTAATAGCTTCCAGGGATTCTTTTGTTTACAGGAAATGTTAATGTATTTAAATATTTTCAAGCAAACAGTGCAATATGTGCTCAGTCAATTAATTATTTAAATGATTTATTCATTCTTCATTAATTTTTCATTCATTCAATGATTCATTAATATACTTTTTCGGGGAATGTGTTTAGTGGTGTCCAGTTTACCTTGTGTGAGACCCTTTCACTGAAATTCTGCTCTGTTTGTAGCTCCACTGGTTGATTCCGGCTCCAGGCAGAGTGGCTCGGCTATGCTCATGCTTTTATCAGTGGTGGCTCTGGGTTTGGCCGTTTTCTTAATTTACAAGTTCAAAAGGTACGTTCCCCACAATCACCACTTTCAGCATGTCGCACTCATTATTTATATTCCACCTTTAATTGCAGCTGCGCCTCCCATTTTCTGTTTTTAGTGATCTCTGTGCGTTCTAGCCTACAAGGCAGTAGCCTTTCAGCACATGCTTGTTTTCCACTTTGCTGGCCAGATGCAGTGCAACCTTAGTAACAGATAGTGCAATACCAGTAAGAAGCAGACCCCACTGCCAACACAGTGACTGTTGGCTTTAGCTTACTAATTTGGGTCTGCTGTGCAATGTAAATCCTAGGAGCTCTCGCCCACCCCCTAGAATTCTGGGTCTCCTGAAATGAAATGGCCCCCTTCCAAATGGAACATTTGTAGGCCCCTCCCAAAGCTTTGGACCTCTGAAATCATCAACCCTGTTTTTCTGACATCACTACCTACCCTAATGGACATATAGCTCTTCTGGTGGTATATTTCTGTGCACATTTGTAATGGCTGGTAAAATAGAGAGGCCAGGTGCAGCGGCCAGGGAGAGAACGAGCAGCACAGAAACAATACAAACACAGAGAATCACACAGACCACCAGAAAGTACTCGCACTTCCAAAGGACGTATAATAGTCCGAAAAAACGGAAGCAATGCGAAAGAGAGAAAAAGTAGAAAAGGGAAAATTCCTAAAGAGGAAGGAACTCCAAAAATAACCGGAAGATATGAAGTCACACAAATACTGACTAGAGATATTTTCGGCTATAGTGCTAGCTACAAACAGACACTCTAGCAAAGGAGGCGTGGCGGACTTCCGGCTTATATAGAATCCGGGGAAGCGCCGCCCCAGTTCTATCAGCCAGCTGGTTAAAGAATCCGATTGAAAAGGAATTCGATCTCGTCCCGGGACGAGAGCACCAAAGAAAAGTCCAGAACACACGCACGCCTCACAAACCATGACAGCATTTCACTATCAGCCAGATCCACTGCTGTTGCCCACCACTATTCACACAGCGCTTCAGATGAGAGTGGAAATGTTTTGTTGGTTAGTCTGATGCATGAGAATTCAGGGGAATGGAATCAGTCAAAATGTGCCTGACTACGTCCCCCATCAAAGGTGTGTACTGTTGCATATCAGACAGGGACTATTTTGCAGTTGATATTGTTTGTTCAGGGCAAGAAACAGCTCGGAGAGGCGTAATTAGCAATATATTTCAGCTTACAGTATGCAATCAGCTGTATGTAAATTAATGTTTTTAACAGTTTGCATGTTATTATGAAAGGAACGGTTCTAAAATTACTTTCATTATAAATGCATCCAACAGAATTTTAATGAAGATATTCAAAGAACCACGCTGTTTATAAAGATTTTTGCTTAGACTGCAGAGTACTAACTTTGAGAATACTAATTTATAATTGGTATCTTAATTAGGTTTTTTTCAATTTAATTTTGCATGAGAAGCAGTGCAGTTATCACAGCCTGTCACACTGTATTGGACAAAAAGGGTATGAAACATGCATTTTGACTACATTTTAAAATGGTGTTATTTTGTAGAAAAATCCCCTGGATAAACATATATGCGGAGGTTAACCACGAGAAGGAACCGGAGATGATTGGATCTGTGAGCAAACGTGAGAGCATTCCCAAAATGCCGCTTGGTGAGTTTTCTGCCACGAAGGAGCAAATGGAGAAAGAACAGGAGGCTCGGATGAGAGGTGAGATTCACTCAGTCCAGATATTCACTCACAGAGTGCTCATGCGCAAAGGGGCTACTGAATGAATGAATGAATGAATGAATGAATGAATTTATTTATAAAGCACTTTCTCACATGTACTCGGAGTGCATTAGAGTCATATAGGATAATCTCTCCTCACCTCTGGCTGCTGTCAGTCCAGATACTCAATAACACAGTCATAATGGTCATTACAAATACTAAGTCAAATTTCTTAATGCACACAAGGGTGACTGTCAGTCCAGATACTCAGTCACAGATTTTTAATGTACACAAGAGTTACCGTCTGTCCTGATATTCAGTAACACAGTCTCAATGTTCACTCAGGCTGCTGTCAGTCCAGATACTCATAACACAGTCTTAATGCTCACGAGGGTTACTGTCAGTCCACATACTCATAGGGCAGATCCACTATGCAGTAATGTTCCACAAGAGGAGTTTGTCTTGCATAAATTTACATAAACCTACATATAGCAGCCAAATCGGTAGCGCTCTGCAAGTAACAGTAAAGATCTGCAAATTTATGTGGCTGTGAATATGTTCATGAGAAAATTTGAGAAACTACACATTCCACTTTGGAGGACTTTTTTTTCAACATAAACTTGTCATTAACGTTGAATTATTTAGCTTGAGGTAATTCCTTAAATATTGATATGTATCTCATAGATATTCTGATGTATTGGCACTGCATGCTGCCTATTCTCATGTAAAGATACGTCATGTTGTGTGGTTGACTTTTTTCCGACATGCCCAGTTCCATCGGCAAGTTTACGCTAGGCCCTAAATTTGACGATATCTTAAGCAGACTAAAGCTGCATTCAGTGAAAGCTCATCAATTAGTTTGCAGAAAGCTTCCACTATGACACAAAATTTCAGTAGTTAGTTTACATAACGCATTACATTACCTTACGTGTGTGACCTTACAGCAAGGTAGACCTACCCTGTCAGTCACTCAGGCTGCTCACACAGGCTACTGTCTGTTCAGATACTCAATAACACTGTTGAAAACAGTCTTAATGCTCACACAGCCTACTGTCTTTTTAGATACTCAGTAACACTGTTGTAATGCGCACAAGGGTTGCAGTCAGTCCAGATACTCACAGAGTCTAGGGCTACTGAATGAATGAATGAATGAATGAATGAAAATTGAGTTTATAAAGCACTCTCTCGTAGATCTCTTAGAGCGCATGAGAGTCATATGGGGTTAATCTCTCCTCACCTCTGGCTACTGTCAGTCCTGATACTCAATAAAACAGTGTTCACAAAGGTTTCCTACCATCTTGATATTTTTCTGCCAAAATATTGGGCATTATAACTGCATATTTGCTTGTAATGGATTATACTGGTATTCGTCTGTTTGGCATGATGTCATATCTGGCATTATGTGTTCACAACTCGGTGAAAACAAACAGCTGTCGTACCCTGACAACTGATCAGGGTGCTGCCAAGATGTGCACAATCATTGATTTTTTCAGCTTTACAGCTCCTTTTTTCTGGAATATAATCATGTATTCATATCCTAATGATCTACCAGATCAATACCAAGAAGCATTACTAGTTAAAGTTTGAGAGCTGTGGCCTGACGGAGTGTCCATACAGACTGCCAGCAGGAGGTTGGAGGAACCAGCCAACAGAGTGGCCACCACTGCAATGGCCAGATGTGTTCTCATTGAGACACCTGGTTTGTAGTTTTTCATGATGTGCAAGGCGCAATACATAATCCAAAAATGCATGACGACCGCACATCATTGAAAAGCAAAATTATCCCATTGTAGACATAAAAGAATGGTATCCAACAGCAGGCAGTGTATCCAGTTTTGAACAATCGGACGTTTATTCCACTTTGGGATTTTAATTGTCGTTTAATTTCCAACAATCGTAGTATAGCATTGCTAAATTTCACGTATTTGAGAAGATTAATACAAAGTTCCATTAGAATTTATTTATTTTTGGGTTAATAAATCAGAAACTTATAATGATGAAACCTTTCACAATTTATTATTTAATTACATGAGCGAATGTTGTATTATTAGCTAGAGTTAGCGTCATTATTTTTGGGTAGATGGATGGCTACCTTTCGAGTGACCTAGCCATGGTCTGATAAGCTGTCACCAGCCAACTTCATAAAAAAACTTGGTTCTAGCTTGGTACTTGCACTTCGTAGCTGACTGTCTTTTCTCAGCTAAATGATTGAGCTGAATCTGGTAAAAAGTTTGGAGCAAGGATGAGTGCAGGATAGGAGTCTGCAGCATATTGTACCAAAAGACAACAAAAAAGTGGGTTATTTTGGCATTTAATTTAACACAGAACAATTACTTGTCTAAATATTGACGTTCTCATGAGAGAGAAGTGTTTGGCTTTAATGTTGTTTTTATAGCGGGAAGCAGATACTCACGGTTCACAATGATTACCATTTAGGTGTGGTTTTAACATTCATGGGAATTGAAATTCAAGACTAGATAGAGAATCCTCTCTGTCCATTTACAAGTGCCTTTGGCCTATAAATCGCACAGCATGTTTTTGGCATTGTTTAGCTGAAATATTCTCACATACAACACACGGCAATAAGGAAAAATCAATCACCGATTGAGAAAGCCGTTTGTTTTCACCAAGTTACGTAACTTCCGGTCTAACGCTGAACAGATGAATGGTGTAAACTCAATATAAGTCAATTCACTCAAGTAAATTTGTACGAGCCAGGGCATTATTAAGAACAATTAGAAAAATTCAAATTGAAATAGTTTCTACAGGGTCCTTTCAAAGCAGCGGCTTGTAATAAAAAAAAAAATGCATACCTTCAAAAAGTGGCTACCCTTAATTCCCTAATGGGAATGTTTTTCATCATTTCAAATGTAAAGTGTCATAGTGATGCTTATGTGACACCTATGACTGATGTCATGCAGTACATATATTTGAAAATTATTATTCCATTATGACGGCAGTTGACAAGTCTTATGACATTTGGTTTAGACAGTATGACATTTTTTGGAAGTGTGAACTGCAGGGATGAAACTGTGAGCACAGTGACGGCAGGGAAATAATGAATCTTTTTTAAAAAACTGCTTTGAGGTATAAAACATCCATTAGTTGCGTCCCTTGTCGCATTCTAGTGACAAAGCGACAAAGTTGCTTGTCCGCTGACAATACGCTCATAATGGATTTATTAAATAGCTTTCATAATGGAATTATATTTTGAGGGGAAAATGCCAAGTTGTCAGCTCAGAAGAAAACAGTGAGGCTAAAGTAACCCTTTTGTCTGTTTATTTTGTCTTCCCAGGGGGATCTGGGGTTGTCGCTGGGTGTGAAAACAGAAGAATAATTCCCAACTGCACTAGTGTTTGAATCTAAACAGCTACATGGTGTAATCCTGCCTTTTTCTTTTATCTTTCTATTTTGATTTTGGTTACACAGAAAAGTCATGTTGAAAAGTCATTTACACAAATTGCATGGGTATTTTACAAAATCTGTAAGTCAGGCCTTGTTCTGCCTTGAAAGGATTTTTAAAATGTGGGTAAGTCTTTGAAAACAAAGCATAACCCACAAAAAAGCTGGGTGTAAATTTTTCGTAACTGATTTATGATTGACATTTAGTGTAAGTATGAGGTTTTTGTAAAGATGGATGCCAAAGGCTAATTCAGTGCAATGCTATTTATTTATTTATTTATTTATTTATTTACATTTTAAATTCATTTATTTGTGTTCAGTCATATTTCATTTATATGATCCCATGATGTGATCATATTCAGTCATACTCTCGAATTAAAACAGTTTCTGCTTCTTGTTTGGACCGAAAACGTCAGACCAAGTGGTTGTGACTACATCAGGCTTGTTAATTGGAAGAATCCAGATGGCATTTCTATGGCTACCAATCTTATACTTATCATTAGAGTCATGTTCAAAATCATTGAAAGTCAGCCCTATTACATTAAAAATCCACTCAGAAAGAAATACTTTCACTATAATGAGTGTCATTATCTGCACCCGTGTTAATGGATGTACTATTAGACTTTCTTCTCTGTCTTTACTACTATTTTCTATGTGTGTCTCTGTAAATAATCAGTATCTTAACTTTCTACATTTATGGAGTGGACCTGATAACAGTTGAGATATCCTTTTTGTTCCAGTCTTATGAGCTACAGCTTTCTCCATTTTGAGACAGAACGAGAGGGTTCTTAAGGCTGACTACATTGTACATATGAATGTTGTAAAGTCAATTATTCACTCCAGTTTTGTATATGCTCAAAAAGCAGACTTATTTGAAATACATTTTTTTGTCCTAACTCTGTAGAATGACACTACATTTTTGACTGAGACTGCAGTTGCCCCCTTAAAAATAAATGACTATGATATGCATAACAAATCAATGAGTAAATGAAGTACTCAAATAATCTTTATAGCCAAAACATTCATTCGAGCATTGAGATTTAAGGTTACTGCTGTGCCAAGTTAAATGTGTTTGCACATTATTAAACCTTCAAAGGATGTTACATGCTATGTCTGCTGTTCAGTGGGTTTACTTGGTAAAGAAATAAATGGCACTGAATAAATCAAGAATAAATCATGCGATTAAAATGTTTCCATATTTTATATTTCTTCAGAATGGCAAACAACTATAGGCCCATACGTCAACTGCACAAACTATTGAAATATTCAAATCATTTAAAATCATTTGCGTACATAGATGCATGCGCTTGCATTTCAATATTTCTTCTGTAAAGAAATCATTTTGAAACTGTTTCAAATAAATGTATTTTTCTACATGCCCAACTGTTTGTCCTCCATTTTTGTCTAAGTAAATATTTGGTGTGTTGTGAATGCACTGTGAAATGTAAACAATGCAAGTACATTCAAATAACACAAAAACTGCTAACAGTGAGGTAATTTTGAGCAGTGCACAACACAGAGCTTTATCCCAATTTCTGGCCGCAATGAACCCATGCAAAGTGTTTTCTGAGAACGCTGTGTTTGTTCTCTAGTGGAGGAGATACAAGTTAAAAGACCACGCGCAACACTCAGATCTCACCATGATTCTGTTGTGAATTCATGAATGACTCACAAAGTAAATAAATGACTAAATGAGTAAATAAATAGTTGGGCAGTCGAAGGTTGTTTTGTGAATCTATCTTCATCATAACAGTTTTAAGAATTGATTAAGTCAAGTCACAAGGCAGCCAGATTTTGTTAGTGTAAAAATATTATGTCAAAAAAGGGGTGGAATTCAAATCCTAGGAAAAGACAAGGAATGCATATTAGACATGATATTTGCCAATGCAGACTTATCAATTCTATACCTCAGGGGCTGCACATATTGGGTTCGGTTTATTCATTTTAACCTCATCTGACAGATTGATTGTTTCTGGCAGCTAAGACTGAAGTTTTTTTCCAAGTTCAGCTGCTTTAATTTCTCTCTAATGAACCACACAAATAAAAAAGCATTGAATGGTTTTATTAAATCTAAACACAACGTGACATTTAAGTGTGTACCCTAAATTACTAATAGCCCTCAATATTAACACTGCAGTTATTAATTACATGGTTTGCATGTCCAAGAAGGCAATTTTTGCTGAGTATGATGAAGAACCTCTGCCATCAGCTACGTGGTTCTGTCGTTTCTGAATGAGGCCCATGGGATCCCTCTAGCTAGCTTTCAAAGGTGCTCTATCATTTAATAAGCTTTCTTCATTCGCGGATTATTTTTTATTGTTATTATTTATTCCTTTCTGCCGGAGTGTGTCAGCATGAAATGGATATCCGAGAGGGTGTCGAGGTTTAAACAAGGTCGATTATTCTTCATTCACGAGAAAGGTCCTGGAAGCTGCTTTGCTTATGAAGGGTCAGATTAATCTGCGTCTCTCTCTGCCTCCCATTTGCCCTGAGAGCTTAACGTGGAGCAGCTGAGATGTGAAATTCCACTGATCTTTACGAATACCGCTCAGCACACTCAGGTCAGCTGCACACTGCCCCATTCTCAACTTTCAGAAGAATATTCCAAGCTTTCATGAACTATTTGCTACTTTTACAAGCCTTCCCAGAACGCAGAGGCACAATGTCATCAAAGGTATGCCGTAAAAAAATTAATTTAAAAAAATAATTTCCCTCTGAAAGGCTGCAACCCGTAAGATAATAAATTAATTTGGGTTGCTGCATGGCTGAGACTTTTGCAGCACAGAATATGTTCAGTATTCCCTGTGTTGGACTCGTACACAAAGTTCATGAATATTGCTCCTTGATCTCGAAGCCCAGTTCTTATTTTGTTTGAGCCGATAAGTCCCTCTGCTCACAGGAACAGGTGGTGAGACAGAGTGAAATGCATTTGAGACTGAAACATAATGAGAACTCTACCTACACATGCACTGGGAGGACTGGGGAAAGAACCCACCCAGAACAACATTTACATATTCTCTACTGCCTTGGAAATATTCCGTTGTAATGAACTAACGGCAAATGTAAAAAGTGGTTGCGATATTGTGAGTCAAATTGCTATATTTAAATTCATATCTGAATAAGTATTGTCCTGCTATTGCTCTTCTAGTTGGACCCCAGGAAATGCACTGTGGCTGCCCACTGCTCCAAAGTCGTTACTATGGGACAAATGTAAAGGTAAAATTACCACACAAGATCAATAAAGTTGAACTTTAAATAAAAACTTAAACTTGCATATACTGTAGGAAAGGTTGCTTATGGGAAAGGTCCACAACCCATGTAGAGCAGTGGCAGTAGTGTGCACATCTCCACCGGTGAGGTGCAGAGAAAAAGGGCTGGATACAACAGGAAAGAATGAGATGTCCGCACTCTGCCTATACTCCCATATGTTTATTGTGCAACGTTTCGACCCGACTGGGTCTTCCTCAGGCAAATGGCATACAACTGTGGCTCAAGCATATACATAGAGGACAGACATGGTCAGCTGATCATGCATCAGCTGATCTCATTCATTCCAATTAGATTAATTACCAAGGCCTTAATCGGCCTAAGAACCACCTTTGCCATAGTCACCACATAAAACCATTAATGATAAAATTACATATACACAAGACAATGAAAAGATAAAAAAAGTGACCAACACCCTGATTTACAAATGAAACACTGTATGCTGCAGTCTCACATTGACGCTATTTGTCACATTATCCCACACACAATATTACAAGAAAAAACATTACAAGAAAGGCTTTATGTCAAATTCTTCATTTAAACCATTTGGAGACATTGTATTAAGGTCATAAATCCAAAAAGTTTCTCTCTGAAGAAGCCTCTCATCATGATCGCCCCCTCTGGGAGGTTTATGAACACATTCCACCCCAACATATCTCAATGCGCTAACAAAGGTCCACAACCCCGAATAAGAAAGAGTTGGGAGGGTAAGAGCCTGTCCTCCAACAAAATACGCCCAAAAGGTCATTTGTCAAGCAGCTTATTATGACCTAAAGTTAAGTTTAGGAGTTAAGCGACCTCTAGCGGTCATTTAAATAACTACAATCTGGTTTCGACTGTCAGCATCGCCGTCAGTAAATCCGTGACCTAAACCTAATCCTAACCCTAATCCTAGTTCTAACCCTAACCCAAACCCCAACCCTAATCTTTACCCAAACCGTTATTTTAAGTGTAATATGACTGAGACTGTATCTGGAACTGAAACTGTAACTCTAACAGTACCTTCCTGCTGCCAGTAGGGGTGCGATTTTAGGAAATGCTCCAGTAGATGAGAATAATCGACCATATTTGAGTGTGTGGTTGGAGGACAGGTTAGAGGGTAAGTTAAATTTAGATTAAAACTGAAAGCAATTATTTGTAATTATACCATGGTCTGGGTAAATAATCTTTCCTGATTGGCTGGCAGGTATTGATTAAAACAGTGGAACCGCACAGGTAGTTCAGCCTAGAGGAGGTTTCACCGTTCAAAATTCATCCGCTAGCCGACCTGTAACCATAGCAACATTAGAGCGCTGGCATTTGGCTGGGTATTACAGAAACCTAGCTACTCATTTATCTCCAGTAAATTTGGTGGCATCAGATAAAATGCGTCTTGCAGGGCGGTTAACAATAGGTGCTCCAGTGATAATGACTGTAAATGTTAAAGCAGCGAAGTCATCATGCTTTATTCATTAAACAATAGTAATTGTGCACGGTTACAAAGGAAGCTAACGTGTCCACTTCATGTATCAGCAACTGCTGACAGTTCGCTAGCTATGTACTATGACAACAGACTAATTTCAGCTCGCTGGCTCTACAGAAACAGTCATAAGTTCATTGTAATTGTGGGTAGCAAGTTAGCTACAGTCTGCATAATCGCGCATAATGTTGTGTTATGCATAATCTCCGTTTCAACTGGAATCTGTTACCAAATCATTAGCTGGTCAAAGGGTGTTAGCGTGGGCAAAAAATTATTTCTCCATGAAGGTAAGCTGAACTAAGTTAGCTGGTTCAGTTTGGCTTGGCCTATAGTATTGGCAATGAGAAGGCACGGCGCCTATTTAATGATTACCAGCTTGTTTTTTTTAAGTGCAAAACTTTCACCGAAAATTTCTAAATGCTTTGATTTGATATTGCTGGCAAATGACCATGATATAAGCGGGATAATCAACTCTTGGGTGTGCATTACATGGTTTTAAGGCACTTCACGGAGGTCGTCTCCTCCTCCGCGACGTGCCTTAAAACCGTGTAATGCACACCTATGAGTTGATTATCCCTGACATAATTTTTGGCCTGTGTTACATTGAAAACAATACAACAGCGCATTATTTGAAGTGTCTTCACATGAATTTTATTTATTTTTCAAAATGAGCATTTATTTCAATTTTGGTTCTAGTAACATGTAAATAAATTAAGACAGAAAAGTATTTACCACTTTGCACACTTTCTTTTTCACACATAATAAATGTTTAGGGACTGAAGACATCACGTGATTAAGTATATCAGGTATAATTTTGTCCCATTCTTCCTGCAAAAAAGTCTTATAGAGTGCAACAGAACAGGGTTCTCTGTTATCGCATTGTGTGTTTTCGAATACCCACGTTCTCTAATGGGGACGAATCAGGACTGCTGATAGGGCAGTTTAGTGCCCATACCCTCTTTTTAGGCAGCCATGGCTTTGTTATGGTTGCAGAGTGCAGTTCTGTGTTGTCTTGTTGAAATATGCATGGGCGTCCCTGGAAAAAGTCGTCTTGAAGGCAGCGTATGTCGATTCAAAATTTCAGTGTACTTTTTGGCATCGATGCTCCCTTTACAAAAGTGCAAGTTACCCTCGTCAATCACTGAAACAACCCCATCCCATGACAGAGAATAACTTTTTGACTTGACCCTGATTAGTTTGAATGGTCCTTCTCTTCTTTAGTCCGGAGCGCACAGTGCCCATTTCCTCCAAAAAAGCCCTGAAATATTTATTCATCTGACCACAATGCACATTTCATGGTGTGATGTCTATCCCAGAGGAGTTGATGGCACTTCTAGACTCTGTCAACATGTGGCTGTCATGCCACGCCCCCAGCACTCCGCATCACCAGAGTTCTGAGGAACCGGCCTTCTCGGTCACTCATCACTCAACTACGTGCACCTGTGTATTATTAGTCAATTATCCCATATAGCCTTTCTGGGCCTGAGCTTCACACCACTTCGGTACGAAGTCTTGTAAACCCTTGATGTAGCCTTTTGCATGTAACATCTGAAAACCTGATATTTAGCAGACTATTGTTAGTCTAGTAATCTTTTTGTACTTAAAGGTCCCCTGTTATGCCACCAGGTGAACAGCTAATTAGCCATTAAGTGCCAGTTCAAAGTCTCCCCTCCCTGACATCAGAAGGGGGAGTGACCACCCAGAATAATGAAATCTGATTGACTGCTTAGCTGAAGGTGATCATTTCTTCTTGCCTCTGGTTGGTTACTTCCCCATGTGATGTCAAGAGGGAAAAGATTTTGAAATTGCTTGTAATAATAGCTGTGCACCTGGTAACATAATAGGGGACCTTTATTTAGGAATTGCTGTTTTCCCTTATTATTCTATGATTGTTTGTTTCTGAAGCTGTGCTTCTAAAGTAATAAATACAATTCGTCTTCTTTGCATTTGAATCCAGTCACTGTCAATTTTATTTTCAGTGCACATATTAAAGTGCACTGAAAAGACATTACAATGGCTTCCTTTTAGCACAATGAGGTTTTAGTGAGGTTTTGTCGATATATGCCGAGGTAATCTTGAACCCGTGTGGTTATATCAATCACAGATAAATGACAGTTCTTGAAGCATTGCCATCTGAGTGATCAGTGATCATTGTATTCAGCTTGGGCTTGGGCCCTTGCTCACTGTGCACAGAAATTCCCCCAGATTCCTTGAATCTTTTAATTGTGTCATGCACCATAGAGAGTGAAATATCCAAATCCCTTGTTTGAAAAACAACACTTTTAAACCTTTCAATGATTTTCTCACACTTTTACCTCGAATCAACCTTGCCCCTGAAGGACTATGACTTTCCGGGGATGCTGCTTTTGTGCCAAATTATGACTCCAATCACATTCTGACATCAGCTGCTTCAGATCAAATCATTATTTGATTTTTTTTTTTTTTTTTACCTCATTACAAGCCCTTAACTGCATCTGTCTAAACTTTTTGTGGAATGTTTTGCAGGCTTGAATGGCAGAAATGGATGCAAATTTGCAAATAAAATGAAGCTGATCAGACAAAACATTAACTACCTCTTCATACTCTCAGCAATGAATTTCAAGTTGAAGTAAATTTAGAGATCACCGCTCTCTGTTTTTCATGCGTATTTTTCTTACCTTCCCAACTTTTTTCTGAGTTAGGGTTGTAAATCATTCTGCTGCGCACTGCAGCGATGAATTAATAAAGCCATGCTGAAAAGCCGTTTTCATTATGCCAATAAAAATGTCAGCAATGCAACATGATCCCACAATAATTACACACGCCATTTGCATGGAATAATGGTCCCATGCTAGACACGGTGAGATATGCAAGACGTGGACAGGAAACCAGGGAACCAAACACTGTGAGATAACGAGCAAAGAGTAAACCTATACTGAGCATGGCACTTTTTTCATTGTTCATGCTTTTGTAAAAAAAAGAAAAAAGGAGCTATTTTAACTTCTGTAAATATGATGTAAATATTGAGAAGACAGAAAACATTGGCTATTTAATTGTATAGTGGCCTTATGTTGGAGTAAATAAGAGGCTGCATTTGGCTAAATAAATGGCCGGACTAATTACTTTAATTCCCCTACAACTATTGTAAAATCCAAATTAAATGAATTGGAGAGAATAAGCAAGAAAAAAGCAACTTGGGGAGAGTGACACATTCGTGGCAATTTCTCCGTAGTGTGGGGTGTGAACCTTCAGAATGCCATGAATCTCCCCAGTTGCTATTGTGGTAAAAGGTGATTGTTTGGATTAATCTATTTTTGAGATAGTTTTTTTTTTTTTTTTTTTGGTAAAACAAAATATTTTTTTTTTTTTTGTCACATCTTTGACTGCTTGAAATTCGTTCATGTACAAAAAAAATCTTCGACTGGCAAGGTATATCTGCAGACTCTGTAAGAATAGGACCTGTTTTCCCAGTCACAGGGCAGTCGATGGGAGATGGGCTTGTAAAGGCAAGGAGAGAGTGAAGCATTTGAGCTGACAGTGACAGATGTTTATGAGAAATGCTGAGAGTGAGCAGTGCAGTGTGGGTGGGGCACAGAGTGTGGGTGCATATATCTTTCAGGTGATTATGAAGACAAGGAGAAAATATCATGACAAAAGAAGCGGGTTTTCAGGGCATTGTAAAGAATGAGGGTTTCAGGGCACTGAAAGAATGAGTCAGACGCTATGCTTCGTCTCCATGGAAAAGGAGGGGGAAAAGTTGAGACACTAATACACACAGAGATATTGTATATATACTGAGTGCAGACTTTGAGTATTTGGGAAAGTCATAAGCTGTAAAAGAAAAGACTTGTTCCTCTGGCCTGTGTGAACAAAGGCATCTGTCTGCACTACTCTCTCCTCACTGACAGCCACGGCTGTCAATATTGTGTTTGCTTTTATCAAAAAATGTTCATTTAGCCAGTGACCGTATGTACTGCAATTTACCTTAACCCCTTTGCGCAGAAGCCAAATATGGCTTTTTACGCGTTACCCGACTTCAGGCTTTATAATTCAAGATCTGAGCCTCACAGAGACGTCGCAAATTACTTTAATTCAGGGGTGTCCAATCTAATCCACAAAGGGCCGGTGTGGGTGCTGGTTTCCCAAACAGCCCAACACTAATACACCTGATTTTACTTATCAAAGTCTTGATTGATCCCCATGATTAGTTAATTAGATGATTCAGTTGTTATGGCATTGGGATAGAATAAAATCCTGCACCCACACCGGCCTTTTGCGGATAAGATTGGACACCCCTGCTTTAATTATACAGGACACTAGCATTTAGAATTCAATGATATTTCAGTCTCAGTCTATTTCAGTTTCAATATCATTCTGAAATGATATTTCAGAATTTCAGAATTTCAGATATTTCAGAGTAAGGGCCACAAACACAAAAAATCTTCATGAAAATTCTGCATTTAAATTATTTTAAAAAATAATACTGAGAGTTGAAAAATGGCTGGGAGTTAAAACAATACATGCTGGGATCTTAAACCCCTTGGCCACAAGTTTATATCATCTGCAATTAATTTTTTGAAATTATCTACCATTTCTGAGCCAAATAAGAGAGCTATCCAAGTAGATCCCCATGCTGCTAGAGCCCTCAAAATTACGCACAGTTAAATCATAAAATAATCATATGTTTACCACAAATCAACTTTTGACACATAAAATTAAATATGACTAAATGATTTTCCAGCAGAATTTAGCAGAAGTTTATCAATATTGGCGCACAAGGACATCAAAAGTCACCGGTAACCTCTCCAAACCAAAAACATGCCTTTTCTCCACGATAAAGTTCAGAGTTTTGTCCATTTATCTACAAAGCCACACAGCAAGCACACAAACTCATTAAAGCAACTACTTATTTTTCAGTCAGAACGTGCAGCCCGCGACGGCCAGCTTGCCATTTACAGTACAATTCCAATCATACAAGTGAAACGCAAGCTTGTATAAATGCTTTTCACACCCAATAAGGAGTAAGTATATTATTACCAGGTGCATTAGTTAAATGTTAATTACCTGTTAGTAAATGCTTATTACTGCATTAACTAATGTTAATTGTTGTACCCTTATTGTAAAGTGTTACCACTAACACAATAATACCTGAAATATACCTCATTGCAACAAAACAGACATTCCACTATGAGGAAAATGTAGCCATTATGCTACTCTTGATTGATTGATTGAATTGGAGCAAAGAACGTGCCAGGGGTTTTATCGAAGTCCTAGAGTTGTTCTCATTTTAAACAAATGAAAACCTAGGCATTCCATTTTGTTGAATGCGGTGTAAATTCAAAAACATCACCATATGGAGCAAAACGCTGCCATTAGCAGCAAAGGCTACTGGTAACTCATACTAACCAATGCAGCAAATAAGCACTGTGATCATCATGGCTATGGTAAACCAAAAATAAAACAGCTGGCCAACTAGCTAGCCATTAGCTTTCCATATTATTCAAATCAACGTACTCACCAAGACATGAAGCAGAACTCTCCATCATGTAAGTCCTCCTCCACATAAACAGAGCAACACAGCTCTCCAGCACAAGGAACCCTCCTGTACTGTTCAATTCAGAATAACTCCCATAATCCATGCCGGTTTCAAACAGCTATCATGTAAATGTAACCTAGGTGCTTTTAGGTTGGTTTTGGAAGACGGTTTTTATTTGTACTCATGTCATTCTGCTGCACGTAGAGGAGAAAATACAACCTAACATGCTGTTATGCATTATGGACTTTTCTGAAAGTCAAGTCAAAGTCTTTCAATTACTGAGGAAAGTTTTTGGAATTGGATAAAAACGTGTCAATCAATACATAATGAAAGGGTTATAGTTAAGGTGGGCGTGAACTATAACTGTGGTTTACGCAGATAAGCCTGAGGAGCCATCAGACACCATGGATAACATTGAGAGATTGTGTGAGGTTGAATTCGTTGTGAGATGAATCTATGCATAACTCAGTTGTTAGGAATCACGCGTTTTTAATATCTGATGATAAATTTTTTTGTAGAATGATATAGTATCAATATCATGCTGAATTTTTGCTTCAGAGAATTGATTTTTTTTTTTCACTACTTAATTGAGATACCTTTGGCCTATTATATGTAGCTGAAGTAGTTGCAACAAAGAACAACAAATTCTTTCTGTCACAGGAGATCATTTTTATTAACTGCTGGATAGATACTATAGTATATTAGGCAGTCTGCACATCAGGCTTGGCTGAGGAGTTAAAGAGCTTAGGACATGCACTGAGCAAGTTTATGAATTTAAAGGGGTACAATTAAAAGAATTCTCATCGTCTGCCTAAAAAAAAAATTTAGAAAATGATTTTTTTTAACAAAAATCACAATTTTTTATTACTTGCCCCACCCCCCTCATTAACAAACATTCTGAGCAACACAGAAAAGCAATTCTGGCACTCCCCTGTGTGGTCACGTCATAAGTAGCACATGGTGGGCGATTGTGCGTCCAACAACGGTGGCATCCGAGTCAGAGTCCGATAGTTCCTCAGAATTTTCAATTGAGTCTGTCCATTTTGATGAAGAAGAGTACTTTTTTATGGAAGATGAGGAAACTCAACATAAAGCTGCTTTCACACGGATCGAAACAAATTTTTTTTCTAAGACGACAGATTACATTCAAAGTCAATGCAAAGACGCGAATACGTTTCGCGTGTATTCACGTCTTTGCATTGACTTTGAATGTAATCTGTCGTGCGAAAAAATTCGTTTTGTGTCCGGTGTGAAAGCAGCTTAACACAGGATTCAGAACCATAAAACCATACAGATTCCAGCCTGAGTACTCGAGCAATGAAGACAGCTAATTGTCAGTGTCTCCGCCTGTCCCGAACTGTACAACGCTTACCAGCCAAGTAGCGGAATGATTATTATTCCGGTTCTACAATTGTTTCGGTGCACTGCGTGCTGGATAACCAGCCTACTCACTTTTCAACCTTAAGTGAGTTCAATAGACCTGACGTTTGGTTACCTTACCTAACAAGACCATAATATATTAGGCTAAGTGGTGGTTGAACTCACGCCTGATCTAGCCAGTAATGAAATGATAATGTTCTCGGCTCTACTCATTTCTCTGCACTGTTTCATGAGCTCTTGAAACAATGCGTGTAAACCGTACCTCGCAGCTTGCTGTTATTAGCTAGTTAGCGAGCGAACACGCAGTGCGCAGAAATACAGAGTCGTGAATGATATCACAACATGTGTAAACCATATCTTGCAGCTTGCTATGATTAGGTAGTAAGCTACCAAGCACACATTGCTCAGAAATAAATAGAGTGCCGTGAATAGTATCATTTCACTGCTTAGCTGGCTAGATCACACTGAACAGCGAGTTGGCTGGCTATTGAACAGGCAGTGCAGAGAAACGATTTGGGTTCCGCAAATAATAATAATAATAACGATATGTAAAAACATGAATACTCAAAATGTTGGCCGCATATCATAGGTTTCAGTGACCTGGGCTTGCCTGGGCCAGCAAAGTCGGCACTAGTACGTTGCACTTGTTTTGTCCATATTCTCGATATCTCTGCATCTTTCGGCCACAGAAACATTCCAAGACCATATGCATGCGTTGCACTGCATCCCCACACTAGACATCGCTTTCCGTTCACTCTCGGTGATTTTTGTTGGTCCATTCTTTAAGATATTCTCCGTCCAGACCAAAGTCGTACACTACGGCTAACCACCTAGACACAATCCGTGTACAACTTATGACGTCACGTGGCTGAGCTGGCCCAGCGCAAATGTTCTCGATTGAGGCAAAGGGGGCGTTCCCTGAAGTGGATAATTTAGCAGGTAAAATGCGGTTTTTTAAACATTGTGTAAAGTACGCGATATTAAAACCATCACTAATTGTTCAAGATAGGTACTTTGTAGCATTTTATCAAATAAAAAACAGAGCTGAATTTCATGTCCTAAGCTCTTTAAATTCACACAATTCCTGGGAAACATGGATGGGACTTAACTCGTCCATATTCTAAATCAGTAACAGGCGTGAATATTCAATAAATAGTTGGGGTGTGCCATCTATTTATAGAATGTGTAACTGCCTGCATAAATTGAGCAGCTCCATGTCCGTGGGCTTCTACATCTGCAAAAAGGGGTTAAGGACTGATCAGCACACAAAAGAAAATAAATACATACATAAAGTTACTGGATTAACTTTCATTGCACAAATTTATTTCTGACATCCAACTCATAGGTGAACCATGACTTGCTGTATTAAAAATAGATACAATCATAGTTTGTCATCCATGCTCTGACCCTGACACACCCTGCTAGCCGGCAGCCCCCTGATCTTGAGGAGAGGAGAGCAGGGAGTGACAGAATATCACCCCCACTCCCCAGGAAAAATTTGATTTTGGATACTGTGGTGGAGGTGGGATGTTAACTAGCGCAGCCAAGCGTGATGATGCAGCAGCAGAGAGTGATGCAGTGCTGTAGCAGGCAGAGGCATGTTCTGCTGCAGAGGCGGAGCAGCTTAAATAGCCCATCTACCGGAGGGCAGAGCAAAACCAGATAAGCATAGGAACGTCTATGATAATAATAATAATAATAATAATAATAATAATAATACATTTTATTTGTAAGCGCCTTTCAAAACACCCAAGGACACTGTGCAAGAAAAAAACAATAAAATACCAGATAAAAGCACAGAATAAAAATGGACAATGTACATCACTGCGAGTAGGCTAACTTGAACAGGTGAGTTTTGAGTCTTGATTTGAATGGAGAAAGAGAATCGATGTTGCGGATGTCTGGTGGGAGTGAGTTCCAGAGTTGGGGAGCAGAGTGGGAGAAAGCTCTGCTCCCCATGGTGCTGAGGCAGGCAGAGGGAGGGCACAGTGAGGTGGATGGAGGAGGAGGATCTGAGGGAGCGGGAGGGGGTGGTAATGTGGAGGAGATCAGACAGATAAGGAGGGGCGAGGTAGTGTATGGTCTGAATGTATGGGGAAGGATTTTGAATTGAGTTCTGGATTTAATTGGGAGCCAATGGAGTTGCTGTAAAACTGGAGTGATGTGGAGAAATGAGGGGGTTTTGGTGATGATACGAGTGGCTGAATTCTGGACCATTTGAAGCTTCTAGAGGAATTTGTGGGAGAGACCTAAGAGGAGAGAGTTACAATAGTCAATACGGGAGGTGACGAGACTGTGAATAAGAATAATGTTGACATGTCTGAAGTTGTATGACAGAACTAACTCTGCAAGCTACGCTCATCTGTGTCATTTCTAAAACAAGTATATCCATGGATCTTGGTGAAAGGCATTTTGCTCGGGACTTGTCGTTTGCCAGTGGGGACATTTTTACGTCTAGGGACATATGATTTACCCATTGAGCAAATATTTTCTCCTATGGGCCAGTCTTTTACCTAATGGTCACATGTTTTACTCAACTTTTCTCATTTGCTACTTATCTCTTCCATTTTTTAAGGCGAGAAGGGCGTATAAAAAAGAAATGAGGCAGCTTTGTGCTTTGGCAGAAACTGAGGTAATGAAGGAGAAAAGTTCAGGTGTCAGCATCCTTCTTTATTTCTGCTCTGCGCTTTACTACGAGTCCCAGTCTGTCTATAAACGGATGGCCGTGTGGCAGTGGGGCTCTGTGAGTGGGCTTACTACTCCAAAGCTGCAGTCAGCATCCCAAATGTGCCCCTTCCCCCCACTGCCTCTCTGTATGAGGCACTTAAAGCAATGGTAAGCCAAAATCATGAATTCATTTATGCATGATTTTCAGGGCTGTGGATGCATGTATTGAGCTTGAGCCCAACAGAAGCATAGAGGCAAAATAAATCACATCTATTCCAATCAAGTTCAATTTAATTATTTCTTTAATTATTCAAGCTTTTCTGCTGAAAATATGAGCGCTGTCAAGAATTGTACCACCATACTGTGCAGTGGTACCCTCACCAGTACATTTTGACCTCATTACATAACTCCTCCCATTGTTTGAAATCAATAACATCAGTTCTGAAATGGTGAAATCCTTTTGTCAGAGAATATCCTTTCTGACATTATCCATCCTTAAGTCCATTAGTTCTACTGTTAGCTTTACAAGTCCCTATTATCAAGCATAGCTGCATGAAGGCAGTGTTTATTCCATACTGGGTACTACATGTTTTAAAATCCAGTTAATATTGCGGGGTCCAGGTGGGTCTGGGAGGCCATGATGGTACTGGAAAGGTAAGTACTTTGCTGTTTTGTAGAATGAAAGTGGATTTACACTCGGAAAGTGAATGGCTGGATAAAATGGTTTGCTGGCACATTTTGCAACATTAGCTCCTTGTCAAAATTTTTTAAATAAATAATAATAAAGCTCATGACATCAAACCTGCTTTGTGTGACTTAATATACCTTAAAAAAATGTAATATCTTGGGCCGATAAAGACTATAAGCTATATTGCTACCCTTGACTAAACAAGTTGGGTAGCAGGAAAACGTCCTTTCACCAAGGTCAAACAGAGTGGGAGGAAAATACTCCAATGGATAAACAGCATATTTCCCTAAATCACGTGCCGACACGTCGCCCAACTTCCCAGGCAGCTGTAGGCCCCTAAAACATGGGCTGATGTTTTAACTGCCTTTTTTATTTGCCAGACAGAGTTCAGATCAATTCTGATCTTGAAAAAAGCTTTTTTACTCTAACCAGTATTTCAATTCATTAATCTGTTATGCACTTTAAAGGGATTTCACTATTGCGTTCTGGGTAGGCCGTGTGTGATGTAGCCTATGGCGGTGTTGGGGGTAATGCATTACAAAGTAATTAATTACTGTAATCAGAGAACATTTATCAGTAATGCAGTAATGTAACGCATTACTTTGATAACCTAAGTAATGGCATTGCAGTTACTAACAAATAAATTATCTAGTTACTTGCATTACTTTAAATTTTTCAACTATCGGCAGGACGGGAGGCCAGAAAAATGTTCTATTCTTCTACTTCTTCTTCCTTTGGAGCATATTGGCGATTGAGACCAAAGACAGAAAAACAAATCAAACGTCCTTTTTCATGCTTGTTTATGGCAGTACTGTAGCCTTGTACTTGACTCACTTTTCTGTGAAGTGCTGTATGGGCCGATTTTTACAACTTCGCTGTTGGCTTTGCTGTATTAAAGAGCATGAAAGAGAGAGCTTGTGTGTGTCCTCCTTACTAGAATAAAGATTTGTGCTGATCTGGGCATATGCCAGGTTTTAACATGATATGGTTAATTAATTAAGTAATGGTTAATTTCAGATGATGGAACTGAGTAATCCAAAAGTAATGTACCTAGTAGTCTAACCATTTACTTTCAGCAGTGAGTAATTAAGTAAGGGATTACTTTTAAAAAAAGTAACTAATAATGTGTAATTCATTTCTTTTTTAGAGTAACTACCCCAACACTGCCTATGACATACTAAAACTTTTAAGAAAGTGTTATACCCCTTCATGGTACCTATTGATCTGTTTCTTAAGTGTACAGAGTTTGACTTTCCACTATCTCTGAACAACCATCAGAATAAACAGAAACTCATCTTCACTCTAGAAAACAATGAATAAAACCCTGTGTAAACACTTGCGGGATAAGTTTGACATGAATATGTAAATCAAGAGCAGCTGTGTGAGACTTTTGCGAATCTGGGGTTATCATCTAAACATGACCCCAGCCAGACAGTGATGGATCCTGAAACCCTGCCTCCTCTGTTGTGGGCCCCTCATCAATGGGTTCTGCGGTTCCCAGGTACTTCCTACATAAACTACGATCAATTCAGCAGCACCCTGCAATGGGTTGCATGGTTGCCAACCAGTGACAGAAAGAAAAGGACTCTCTGGCGACAGCAAGTAAAGAACAATCAGTATGACCTACAGTGATATCACAACCCCTGTGTCCCATTAATTGTGTCCTTCCCCTTTCCAGCAACCTGTGTGTCTTTTAGAGGTATTGTCTCCTTAATTGGTTTGGTGTCTTACAAGCCTCCTCTCATCCAGGTGTAATTCATTGTGTGCCGTGTTCCCTTGCATTTCTGTGGTGTATGCAAGCCTTATTTCCGTCAAGCAGAGTTGCTGGATTGTCATGCTATATGCCTTTAAGTCACCAGTCAGTTTATGTCTTCAAGTTTAGAGGTTTATTGCTGTTTTCTGAAATTATTTTAACCTTAATGATTGTGAAATACTGAAATATGTAATTACTCTTCAGAGCTTTACTAATAGGAACATACTCACAAGCCTTACTATTGGTCTCCAGGATGGGAACTACATTCCAGTTAACCTGCCTTTCGAGTCTTTTCCAATGACCAGTTTATTAGGAACACCTCCCAAGCCTTCCTCAGTCTCCAAGACTGGGGCTGCGTCCGAATAGTCAAAAAATGATGGCTTTTCCACTAATCCCAAACCACTTTTCTTTAACCTTTGTGGAAAACGTCATAAGGCAAAGGAAAGGTGTTTAAGGGAATTCTTAACGGCTTAGGAAGACAACCGCGCTAATTAGAGAATCCGAATGCATTTACGCTAGGCAACGCGATCATGAGCTCCTGCCCATCATATACGTTTCTTTACGCAATTGGCCATATTAATGGTCGCTGCTTTAATATATTGCAGCTGCGCAGAATTGTGGGATAGCTTTATCTCCTTTCTTTATCAAAAAGATGGTTCTGTGTACCCTATGCTAAAGGTGGTAAATTAGGAAGCACTGAGACACCTTTCCTTAACATTTGAAGAATTCGAATCCACTTATCATGGCTGCCACGTAATTATTTCCGGATCATTTTTTAGGAGTCAGGAACTTTCCTAAGCAAAAAAGACTATTCGAACGCAGCCTCGGACTGCGTTCTTGCTGAACCCTCCAGGCCTACTGTCTGGCAGTCCTGCCTCAGTGGGGGTTAACGCCACCAGGCCTCTGCCCCAGGACACAACTGGCCAGGCATGGACACGCCCATTACCCTCACCACTCTTTGCCACCAAAGCTGGACCACGTTCTCCCTGCTCTGGGCTTCAGCCCTTCACCAGTTATTACCATATTGCTATCAATAAATACCCTCATTGTATTGTACCCTGAATCATCTTCTGGCTCCTCGTCTGGATCATAGTACAGTGATACGTTTAACAAACACTAAGACATTGAAGAAAAACATGTCCAAGAGACCTCTGTATACCAGAAATTATTAGGTTGTCTAAAATCTGTCGACAGTGACATACCAGCATACTCGTAGCAGTGGCACAGCTAAACTGGGAAAGTGCTCTGGCTATCACGCTAGCAAACGCCAAGAAAAAAGCAAACTAAGCACTAGCATTACAAATGGGCTTTCCCAACAAAGGTGGACTCCTTATCGAGGGTTTGGAGCACAATGGTTATATGTCCATTTTAGAGGTTTTGAGAAAAATAGATTTTTAGGTTTGCAAATGTTCTGTTAAATCAGGTACATCATTTACATCATTTTTATATCAGTCACTCTTTTACTGCATGGTTCAGAAGCATACTGAACATGTAAGTTTTCATAAGTGTGGTACTGCGACTTCATGGCCAAATGGACGTCACCTCTGTGCTCCAACAATTCTAGCATAACAATGGTGTTAGACTGAAGTTAAGTTTGTTTGCAATGGAAGACAGATGATTCTGTAATACTATTCATGTTTATTCATCAAAATATCAATGTTTAATTCATATAAGCAGATTTTGTTGGACATACCACAAAATGAAAATGTGAATTCTGTTTAAAACTGAGGCGCATGGACATATAATTATTGTGCTCCAAGAATAAGCTGACAGAAATGTGTGACAGGAGGTAAAAATCTCATAATTACAAAATTTGGACATATCACCATTGTGCTCCAAAGCCTCGTTATAATGTTTTAATCAAAGTCTTGTGTTGTAAGTGACGTTCATTTCATCATTATTGCCACAGTCCACATTTCCACCCCATAGCATAAGTGAGTCAAAATCACATTCCAGGGGTAATTATGTGAATCTGCTCCTTTGCATAATAGCATCAGGACACAACCTTTGTTTTACTGTGGTCTTGTGGAGAGCAGGGAGTGAAGGGTGGGAATTCACACCACACCTTTATAGTCCTGAGTGTGTTTCAGACTGAGTTTATAAATGTACACTGCCCTCAAAAATTATTGGCACCCGTAGTGAATATGTGCAAAACAAGCTGTGAAAAAATGTCTTTGCAATTTATACTCTAGGCCATTCACTTAAAAGAGACACCATTGTCCTTTTCACTGAAGTAAAATTTTTGAAAGAAAAAAAAAGAACCTCAACATAAAATACACATCTTTCTCAAAATCTTGTACTACAATTATTGGCTCTGTGACTAAAATCTGACTGAAGTATACTTCCAGGCATACAGTATTTAACATTTTTAGGTTTACTTGTTTGATTAGGAACTCATAAGGGTTCATCCATGGCTTCCTGTTTCACTGCAGTATATACAGTATATGGGGAGACACAGGCGGAATTCCCTTTGTCATACATCACTATGGGAAAGATATGAGAACACAGTGACAATGAGTGATGAAAAGCTCCTGAGCTGCGCAAAACAAAAAAGGATACATTTTTTAACAGAGTAAACTACCTATTTTCTATATGAGAGCAGTACCTATAGAAGTTTAAAGTTGGGGACTTTAAGAATCAGCCTGGAAGAGGATGTGTAGTTACTCTGACATGACGCACTATGAGCAAAATTCATCAACTGGCAAGAGTCTCTAAGGATCACTGCGGGGAAATTGCAAAGGTTAGTAGAGTCTCTGGATCAGAAAGTCTCCAAAAATACCATCAGATGCTACCAGCATTACCACTAGTTGTTTGGATGGGTTGCCAGATAAAAGCCTCTGCTGTCAATCAGCAATAATCTAAAGTGCCTACTTTTTGCCAAATTGTATTGGAGCTTTCAGTCGGCTCAAGTTATATGGTCAGATAAGACCAAAAATGGAGTTATTTGGCAATGAACATCAAAGGTCGATTTGGCTTAGAGAGAAAGACAGCCAAACAGAAAAGCACCTCATACCCACTGTGAAGTATGGTGATTTATCCCATAAATCATTAAAAATCGCTGTGATACAACCCATGTGATATACGTTTGGTGTAACACACGTGCGATACAGCTTTCTCGCATCGCGATTGGTCAGATTCTGTTCATTGACAAACGTCAACTAATATGTGCGCTAAGGTTACTTTAACAATTCTGCTGGTAACCGCTCACCATGGCTGGCATTAACTTCAAGTTGACAATTTATTCAAGTCAATGGGATGAATAATTCTTTAGCTAGCATGCTAATGCTTTTGGCCAGTAAAGTAATAAGTAATAAGTAAAGTAATAAGTCATGCAACTGTTGTCGTGGACGCTTGAATTTATTAATTTAATTGTGAAAAGCGTTAGCATGCGAGCTAGCAAATTATTCATCCCATTGACTTGAATAAACTGCCAACCAGAAGCTAATATTAACGCTATTTTTTAATTTTCCAGATAATGCAATGCTGACACTTCTTGAGTGTTTTGCAATAACCTAGTAAGTCCAATTTTGGGCAAAATTGAGCTAATGCAATTTTTGGAGTTACTAGGTTCTTGTGCAGCTTATAGTGCATAAGAAATTTCAAAATACTGCCTATTTGCATAGATATTGTTGAGGTAAAACCTAGTAAGTCAATCGATTTTCAACTTCTCTTCAAGTCTGTTGAACAAGAACCTAGTAAGTCTACAAACCAATCAAAATGCAGGATTCTGGTCATGTGACCTGTCATGTCAGCATCCATGGTTTTGTTTTTCCATGCTAGACTCCGAAAGTATGCAGAATTTCTCACCTTGTTTCACCTAAAATGGCATCAACAGGGAAAAGGATGGTCGACCTAGCACTCAAAAAACTTGAGGCACAGCAGATATCAGTAACAAATGACATAAGCCTAAGTAGGCCTGTTGATCAATGTAGGCCTGAATCATCCTATTCTGCAAGCATAGGCCTAGCAGGCGCAAGGAGTGTCAAGGGTCGTACTGACAGGGATCAAGCCTACCCAGGTGCATCTGAGAGTGCTGCTACTGCAGATGATGGAGGGGAAGGCCTGGTTAAAAGCAGTATCAGTGGTGGTAGGCTGGAAGGCCTAGGCCTACCAGGGATAGAAGGTGGCCAGTTTTCCCAAGGTGTCCATAAGGAGCCTGATGGTCCTCCTATACAATTTAATGACGAGGAAGAGCCTGTTTATGCCGAATTTCGCCCACTACGTCTGGAGGATGGGAATGAAGTGGATGACCTGCCCACAGGCTGCATGAAACCTCACCAGTTTGCTCATGATACAAACATTGGTCTTTATCACCCTCCCCAAGACCTACCAACTAAGCTGTGAAAGTGCTGATCTCTCCTAATTGTATTCCAGTATATGTACTATGAATTCTATGTAGAGTTTCGAAGTTTGGACCTTGGTGTCTGTTTTTTTGTTCATTGTAAGAAAACAAATTTTGAAAAGGCACTGTCGATGTCATTACAGAAGGTAACTGATTGACTTTTACAAGTTTGATCCATCATTGACATAAGCACTTCTGTAGACTGGTACTGAAATTGTAAAACAGTTTATTATGCCCGATAGCGCTAATGCGCAAAATAAATATCGTTTGCTGACTTCCAGTACTAGGTTCTTGTTAATTATCACTTCTGGTATCAGTTACGGTTTTGGTTTGGAAAAACCCAGTAAGTCCATTTGTCATTTGAACGGAATGTGTAACCTATTAGAAAATATTATATCCAGAAGAGATACCGTGTACACATGAAAACTTTTCCAAAACTGGTTTGGTTCTGAAGCACAAGCTTAATGAGAGAGAATTTTCTCATTTTCTCAAAGCTGCATTTTTCTGACTTACTAGGTTTTTGCAAAACACTCAAGATTTATGGGCGCGTGGGAAAATTATTATTGCTCATTTGTTTTCTGTGCGAACTGTTCAAGCTCACAGCGGGTTGTTTTGTGTTCTGCTTGAGACATTGTATTCTGTTGAATGGAAAAGCATTAGGGTACAGAATGTGTCTTCTTATCAGTAGAAGATACTGAGAGGTAGAGCTCAACCGTCACAATGAAGGTATGTGCGTGTGCGTATGTGGTGCTTGTCTACAAAGAGGGAAAGTAAACATCTGGGACATACACCGCAGAGTGAGGGCACAGAGCATCCTGTGACTAAGATAAAGAGACCTGCCATCAGCTTTTATACAGATAATGAGGACCTGGACAATGAGTATGTAACAAACAACATAAACCCCCCCCACCCCGCCGGGTATTTAAGGAAGCTGGAGCTGGGAAAGTGCTTCGGGGAAGGAATTTCTTTGACTTCTTAGTGAGTCGGGTGACGCTCACCGTTCTTTATTATATTGCTGCCATATTTTATGAAGTCTTGAAGGATATCCATTATGTTTTCATGTTCTGTAAAAGTGTCCTAATTCTTCCCCAACATAGGATAAATAGGATCTCAAAATTGTGAGCCCAAGATATCGCCAATGGCACGGAGTAAATGAAAATTACTACTCTTGTTGCATAAATTTGATATCTCGGGCTCACTCATTGGGATCTTCTATCTATCTTTGATCTTGGGGGGCTTTTTTTCTTACAGAGGAAATCTTTTTGGGATGCGTGGTTTTGTGGGCTTCATTGAATATCAGCAGATATTATATAAAAACCAAAAACCTCCGCCACTAAGCTAAAAATGAGTCATGGTTTGACCTTCTAGCTAGACAATGATCGGAAGCACACCTCAGAAATGGTTCATGGGTTGCAGAATGAATGTTTTGCTATGGCTATCACAGTCCCCCAACCTAGATCCCATAGAAAATCTGTGTATGCGACTTAAGAGGAGGGTCCAGAAGTATCATCTTCAGTATCGGAGCCTGGAGAGACTCTGTATGGAGGAATGGTCTCAAATCCCATGCCAAGTGTTCCCCAACGTCATCATGCATTATAGGAGTAATTATAGGAGGACTCAGAGCTTTTATCATAGCTAAGGAAAGCTGCAAAAAATATTAAATGAAGGGGTTCCGATAATTGAGTCACCTTAATTTTTGAGACACATATTTATTGCATGAAAAAATGTTATGTTTCTTTCAATTACAATTGTTAAAGTAAAGGTTAACTTCTTATGAATGTTTTGAATGAAAGATCATGAGGATAAACAATAAAGACGTTTTCACTTTTATCGCATCTCATTTTGCTCGTTTTCATTGAAGGGTACCAATAATTCTTGAGGGCACTGTACTTTGAGATGTAAATTACCGTTCCAAAGTTTTTGAACACTGTTTTTGTTGCACATTTTCATGAAATATTAGCAGTTCTAACTCTGTTCATTAACCTCTAATATAACATGGCTAAATGTGATAAGTGTACATTTTTCCGCTGATTAGCGACGTAAATTTTGGAGTTTTGCATTCGCAAATTTGATCGGTATGCTAATTGTTTCCATTTTCCAACATAGGTTGTAAAATCAAACTAGATTTGGTGCAAATTAGACAGAAAAAATCAAGAAGTAAACTGCAAGTGTAGTACAGCTTTGGAAACATCCAGAGTGGGGCAAACTGAACAACTTAGGAACCATATAACTGTCCTTTTTGAAAAAAGAAAAAAAAATACATGAATCAACTTAATTGCAGCAAAAGGTAGCCACATTAATTAATCAGGGATTTGCATGGTTTTCTTGTTGAGCAAAAAGCATTTTAATTCAATCTCTCCATCTCTGACAGATTGAAAATTATTGGTGTATGAAAACTGTCCAGTCGTGTATATTGATGTATTTACACAAATAATTAAATAAATAAATAAATAAATAAAATTAGTCGGTATGTTGTAGTATGTGCATACTTGTAATATATATGGTAATTTTCAGTTTTCAGAATGTCATCTCCATCCTTTTAACTGAACCTTCCCCAGAACATATGCAGGTGGATCAGTGTTGTTCACCCCTAAACATACGCATTTGTATCAGCAGGGTTAACATTGAAAAATAAATATATAAATAAATAAAAGATACATAGCACCAGACAGAAATTGTGGGGTGAAGCACTCAAGTCAGAAGTATGTGTGCTTGCCAACCACACTATAAATTTATAGTACTTAAATAATGCTTCTTTATCATTGCAAGTATCTAAATTCTCAAGAACAGCATGCTTTTGGGTGATTTTTCCATTTTTGACCACTGTTGAGCTCTGGAGTGCCACCCTGTGGTTTGCCTGTGTTTTGATTGGTTCTAAGATGTTTGGGAGCACATATTACGGCATAAGTTTCATTCAAATCAGTGATGAGAAACAAAGACTGACTTGGAGAATTTTTGTTTAACATTCTGGTCATAAATTCGCATTATGTCACGAACAAGGCATAGCAACATATAAATGACCAAAAGCATATTCAGTCATAATACGCCACAAGTCTCTCATGTATTGCTACGTTTAGTTTTCATCTTTGAAAATTAGAGCTATACTGTACAGTAACACAAAAATAGACATTTCCGATATAAATGTTTGATAAATGTGTGCCTTTTCAAAGGATTTTTTTTAAACAAGAATTCAGCAATGAAGAACAGGATCAGTTTCCATGCCCAAAAAGGAAATTAAAGGCCCATCTCATTTCTACAATGCTTTATTTAATTGTCTTATCATGAAATAAGAGCCAGAGAAGGAGATAATAATTCATAAAGTTCGGCAGAAATCTCCCCTTTCCCCCAGACAGCAAGAAAATTATGGCGCCAGAGAGGTTCTTGTGAGCAGATGTCGTCAAAGTCGTTAATAAATCAGAAGTATCCTGTGAGCCAGACAGCTTCCCTTGTTCAGCCAAGCACATGTGGACAAACTCATCCTAATGTGATAAAATTAATTAACTCCCTGCCAGGAAGACCTGGATTCATGGAAATGCAATCAATGGTGTGATTGCACATTGAAATAAACAATCAAGCTCTCGGTACTCAAATGTGACTGATATGCTGGTTTGGCTCAGGCCACATCATTGTTAATATTTTTTCCTCTTTAATCTCAGCCTTAGATTTTGAACAAGAGACTCTAGCTGGTCCAATTAGTTACCCGACAGCCATTTTCACAGTGACAGGACAGCAACACGCAGCAGACCATTAAGATGTGGACAAACAACACAGCACATTCATTTTTAAAGGTCGCAGCTCCGTCAGAGAGAGGTTCAAAGCAAAGGTCGTGGCTATTAGCCCATGTTAACCAATGTACAGGCAGGAACATGGCACATGATTCCCCATCCCGCTCCAAATGCAAAATTGAACATTCCGGACGTGTTGCTGAGCCTTTCTGGAGCACTTGACTAATTTCTGGTCCAAACACCAGAGTGCCTCCCACTGGCTCACTAATGTATCTCCCACACAAAATTTGGTTTTAACCAGATAAAGTTTAAATTCAAATCCGACCGCTTAAATAATTCTTAAGTCTGAATGAAAATAAACAATTGCTAGTTTCAGCCAGATAGCATGTTACTACTACTGCTAATAATGGTGTGCCGACGTGTATGGTGAAATTTTACAATTACATCACAAACAAAATGACGCAACTCCAGCTAAACCGCCAATGTTGTGGAGGGCCAAATATTATGGAGGCATTTATACAGCCATTTGAATAATCTTCCAATTAAGGCAGTGAGAACAAGATCCACTGACTCTTCAGAGAATTAATGACTTAAATTAGTCGCGCTGTGTCATTCTGAAAATCAGCAGGCACGGTGGCATTCCAAGACTCAAATTTAAACACTACTGAATGGGACTGCCATGCATTTCTGTTTATGCATAATGTTTTTAGCATAAGTTTTCCAAGGAGCTGCTCAAGCCTTTTGTCGGCCTGCTTTGCCTATCTAATGCTCAGCATCAATCATTTTATGTATGTTAATGAGCTTATGTTAATGCATGAAGGCTTTGCACGTATTCTTACTTCCTCTAACATTTTCTGTAGCCTGTCTTCCCATCTTTTATGCACTTACACCTCACCACACAGCTGTATTGATTTCACAGAGAAAGATTCCACACTCTGTCAGTCATATTGAATAGTCTTAAATGGGAAAAGTCACTGTGCATCACTTGTAAATTACAAGTGAATTTCCACCCCCAGGAATTCTCAACAAAAAGCAGCATTCTAAAATATTCTAAAAGTAAAAAAGACAATGAAAGTGGAACATAGAAAGTAGTAGTACTTTGTAAATAATAGAATCAGTTTTATTAGATTTAAATAGGCTCCTGTCCAAAGTGGCTGACCCTTCTTACAGGATTTTCTGATTCCAAACAATGAATACTGAGCTGCAGAGGTTCTTCAGTTCTTTTTTATTTCTACAATGAAACATTTTAATATTTTTGTTGCTAAAAAGTAATATGATATTATTTAAACCTCTTCCACCCCAGGGGCAAATGAGTGAAATTCCATTTGATTTGACCGGGGTCACAAAAACCTCTGTATCATAAAAACTATGTTTGCCAGAAATATGGTTAAAAAGCTTTTTTTCAACCTCAGAGTGCACCTTCATGAACAAATAGTCATTGTCCACCTAAGTTTTTAAGTCCACAATTTTTATCTTATGTGAACAGAACGTCAAAAAAAAAAAAAAACATTTTTGGAGGTTCTGGAGTACATGCACATTCTCAAAATATTTTAGAAAAAAGTAAGTTGAAGTCTTCAATCAAACTTGAGAGAAGTTTTTCAAAAACATAGAAAAGAGCCTACTTTTGCCTGTTTTTATCAAGTATCAGAGAAAGCCCAGTGCCTCAAAAACTATGAAGACCAGAAATATAGTAGTTTAATGCTATTTTAAAAATAGGAATTTACACCTTTACCACAAAACAGTTTTCATCAAATTTAAGCATCTGATGTTTACTTTCAATAATTTACAAACATAAAATCTAATAAATAAATTAATTGATAAATAAATAAGAGTGACAGCATGCAATCAGGTGGTATAATTAGTTCCCTGCTATGGTGCAGCAATCAAAGGTGAGATGACTCTTCTTTGTGGTTCCTGCATATGCAGACTACTTGAGGAAAAATATTATGAATATGTCTAACTTAAGAGATTTAGTATTCTTCTTTTCAGGTGAACCACCTTTGGTTTGGTCACCAAAGTGTCTTTACAATGAATTATATTAATCTTTTTATAAACATACTGTATCCCTGTGCTCCAGTAAGGTGATGGTATGATCAATTATAAATTACATATAAATTTGCGGATGGCTGAATAAACAGATGGAGAATGTTTACAGTTTGGACCTCTCAAAGCCATTTTTAAATGTCCTATTTATATCAAATACTGCACCGTATTCCAAATGACTCTCTAGCTAATTTGCAATCAATAAGGCATAAGTAAAGCATACTATTATTGTAAAACTGTCATGCCGCTCCCCTTAGGCATTCTTATGCCTTGTTACCTGCCCTTAGTTAATTGTGTGGTTGCGGCAAGCAACACATTGTTCTTCTTAAGTCTGTTTATTTATTTATTTTTTCATTTCTACACACTTTTTTTGTCCCGTATCTAGTGCCCAAGTGTTCGCGATAGAGACACAGTTCAAACACCGAAACATCTGGCCCGACCGTGTCTCTGGGCCTTGTACAAACGGTTGCATAATCCCTTTTCATTCTTTCACAATCCCTGTTTTTCATCCCTTTTTATCTCCATTAAAAATGCATGGTGGAGTTCTGCCATTATGACATCACGGAACGCTGGCCCACTCTAGTGGCAGAACTCCACTATGCATTTTTAATGGACATTTTTGCTAGCACACTCTCGAGGTCCATCCTGACGAAACACAGTTCTAGTTAATCAACTATCCTCAGTCTCTTTCAGTTCATGGTTGTCACCTGCTTCTGTTTAGTTAATTACAATTCCTTTTCTATTTAAAGCTTAGTTCCCCCTCACGGGCAGGCAACCATAGTCTGTTTTCCCTTTTTTTTATGTGCACTCCACTTTCAGTTATCCTGAAGTTTTGTATTTGTGTAGTTACTTGCACCTGTATTATTTAATAGAATCCACGTCCTTGCACTTGGGTCCTCATCCACTCCTTGCCCTGGCGCCCTTTTAACATCTCAGGGTGCCAGGACATGACAAAAACATATTGTTAAGTAACTCAATTTCAAATGGGAAATCAGCCACTTTACCTGACATGTGCCCAACTAATTATATTCCCTGAAGGATTCTTCAATGCATCTAGGAAACAAACAGGAAACGGTGGATATAACCAAACTTTACTTACAAAAGAAAAGGCAAATATCGCAGGCTAACAACATTGAATGGTGTTCAAAATAAGGACACAATTGCATGTAACAACAGTAGATTTTGGTGCCTAGATGGACACCCCATGACATTTAAATGCACCACGCCTTCAGGAAAAACAAACCCAGATGATACATCGATTGTTCTGGGTCTGACCTAAGGAGTGATTGGCTTAATGACAAGTAAAGAAAAGGATTGACATGGAGGTTAACATGTGACAACTCAAGAGGGAAGTCACTTCCACAATTGATAAAATGGAAATGGCCACAGTCCCCATCAGTCAAGAAAACAGCAAATAAGCCATGGCTCTTCATAAAAATCAGCTGTAATTTTAACTAACTAAATTAACTTTAATTAACTAAATTTAAACTGTCATAACCCTCATGCGAGTCCCTTTTGTATCTCTTCGCACCCAGCAGCTTGCATGTCTTTTACGTAGATATATTGTCTCCTTTTGTTGGTGTCCGCCTGTGTGCTTTCCTTAACAGCTGTGTCGCATTTATGTTCCTCTTACCACACGTGTGGGTCTGTATATTTCTACCCCTTACTTTGAGTGTGCAAGTTTCTGAATTGTCACTTGAAGTGTTGGATAAAGTTGCTATGTAAAGTAATTTGTCAAGTTACAAAGTTTCTGCCTTTAAAAACTAATTCGTGGGCAAGCTGGAAGCTTGTACACTCATGTTCTTCCCACTCTTTATTTCTTTCTCTCTTTCTTTCTTTCTTTCTTTCTTTATTCTCTGATTTCTGTGCTCACTCACTACTCCTACATATTTTAACCTAGAAACTTCATTCAAACTTCAAAAAATCCAGCTTGTTCTGAATCTTGTTGCTTGTATTTATCTTCTTGATATCTTTCATACTTTTTGAGTTATTAATTTTTATTTCAATATTTTTGTCCCATAGGAAACAATGAAACAAATTTTTCAAAATGTAGCTATTTTCAGCAATTTTTTACTGTCATACTTTTAGCTAGAAACGTCATTCAAACTGGAAAATGTTAAGGTAAGCGTGGATAATTTTTTACAGTTCAACTTTTTTGTAACTTCTATAATTTTTTTATGATAATTTTTTTAATTTTTTTTTTTTTTTACAATTGATTCTGGGAACTTAGAGTGTGGTGACATCACGGCTGGAGTGGCGACCAGCTGCGAAACCGTCAAGAAGTCTTCTCTTAAACTTGCTCTAACTCCCATAGTTTTCACTCTGCATAAATATTTTTCTATCCAAGTTGTAGCAAAAGTTGTGCTGGTCACGAAAATGTAACTATGGACGCAATAGGAGCGATCTGATATACAATACGGCACATCGCAAGGAGGATATGCTTGCCGAAAATGACGGCTCAACGGTCAAAATGTCGACAAGTGAACTTCCGCTCATATCCGCGCGTGGTCGAACGCTAGCTAATATAATGGTGATTTATAGTGTTTCGTATTGTATTTTCCTCCGGTTGCGATGCCTTGATCAGCTGATTAAAGTTTAGCTGCTTGTTTGAGTGCTTAGCGACAGCTTGTTGGGAGAGATACCGTGTTTAGTTCGCTCACATGGTAACATCGCTCACATTCGGTCCGTTTTAATTGAAGGGAACCGGGGCTTTACTCTTTTCTGGGTTACCCTTGGTTGTATTTGTGGCTAGCTAGCTAGATAGTTACTGTTTGCATTTTTGACTTGGAATCTGAGATTTAGTATTTAGTTAGTAGGGCAGCAGTCACTTGAGTCGTCCATTCGGTTAGGTTGGAATTTAAACGGTAAGGTTTTCCGGAGTGCTCCACCTCCTCCTTCCTCCAGTTTCTCCTGGGCGTTGTAGCCAGTCTGTTTTATCTGGATTCTCAGCTAAGCCCTGTGATATTTTTAGGTTAGTATATTAATAATACTGGGACAATATAAACTCAAGTCGGCTTATTTTGGGTGCTTATTATATATAGGGCCCTATCTTACGTCAGGGTCCCTAAACCCGTTATTTGGGGATTTAGCATTGCGTAAGAGACATTCCCCCAAAAAAGTTGCAATCTTACACACCTGCCTATATCCCTAAAACACCTGCGCTACCCTTTATATTATGCATAGGCGTGGTTTGGGCATTACGCCAGTTAAACCAATCAGTGTGCCAGGTGCCATTGCCTTTAAGAGCAGAATGCGCTATCCCAAATCCTCAAACCGAAACCCGTGATGGAGAGAGGAAGGTCGCCACGTTTCTCCGAAGATGAAGTTAAATTGCTTGTGCATGAGGTCAAATCTAGACAGGGGAGGATCAAAATCCCATTTTAGAAAATACCCACAGCCAAATAAATGCCCTCATTGACTGCAACCATTTACACTTTTTTCCTTATAAAGCGACTTTGAGTATTTAATAAAACGCTATATGACTTGCATGTATTATTACATTATTAGTAGCCTACTGATCGCACAAATTACTTACCAGGCAGGCTGCAGATGACATGACTAGCGGTGTCGCAGCTCCGCTGCCATATATCAGCATTTGGAGTCGGCACCTGCACTTCAGCTTGCCGCCTTCTATAGTCCGGTAATAATCTATCCTCAAACTCCAGCATCATTCCATGGCATAGGGCAATGTTGTGCAGCACACAAGATGCCACAAAGAAAGATGCTACTTTCTGAGGACCATACTGTAAGACCCCACCTGACATGTCCAAGCAGCGGAACCGCATTTTGAGCACGCCAAATGTTCGCTCAATGACAACTCGTGCGCGTGAGTGTTTTCTATTGAAAGCGAACTCACGCACACTTGTTGGCGTAATGTATGGCACCATGCACTACGTCTTTAATGGATAGCCATTGTCACCCAACAGCCACCCATCCAGAGGGGGGTCCCTCTGGAAGACTGCAGGAATGACCGACTGTTCCATTATAAAAGCGTCGTGGCTACCTCCAGGATGATTTGCGTATACATTCAAGATGTAAGCCCATGCATCGCAAATCACCTGGACGTTGATGGAATGGGTTCCCTTAAGATTCACATAGGCGCCACTGTTCAGAGCCGGAGCCCGAATCAGAACGTGTGTGCAGTCGACGGCACCCAGAACCCTTGGGAACCCATATCTTGCCAAAAAATTCCGCTTTACCCTGCTTTGTCTCTCGGGTGTCACAGGGATGCCAGTGATGTACCTACTGGCATGTCGGACTATGCTGGCAGTGATGCAGTTGTAGCCGAGCTTACAGCAGATTGAGTCATGCCTCCAGTTGAGCTGAGTGGGTGTTGGAATGACCCACTAGCATAGAAAAATAGTGCCACAGTAACCCTAACAGCAACAGGCAAGGCATACAGACAGCTGGCAGCGGTGTCTACATCATCTGCAACCAGGTGACATAATTCCGTCACTGCCTGACGGGAGAAGCGCAGTTTTGTCACGCATTTCTGTGGGAAATAATACTTGTATAATTTAATATAATTTTAGAATATTATATATAATATATATCATTTATATATTATATATAATAATTATATATTATTATAAAAGCGGAAAAAATGATTGATACAAAATACAAACAATATAGATTTACCTGAAAGGCCCAGGTAGCTGGTGCGCTGGCGGTACACGCGTTCTGGGCCTCTTCTATTATTTAACTGGCAATCAAGGCGATTTAGTACTATCTCTGCCATTTTCTCTGGGGTTCAACTGAGGCTAAAGCAAGGTGGCTTTTTATAGGCGAGTTAATTCGGGAGGTGAGCCGCATGCGCACGTCCACATGTGTCCAAGTGGACGCGCATTGAAGTCACCTGGGCGCGCTCTTGTAAAAGCCCAAATGGGTAGCGGGTGGTTTGAGGACCCGCTATACACTTTCCCTAACGTGTGTGGTCAAGATAGCAATTGTAGGGAAAGCACATAAACACGCCCACGGGCACACCTCCAGGCGCAAATGAAGGAGTCAGCATAATGTATAGCGGGTAGTGTGGCCGCAAGATACCATTTAGGGATAGTGGAAGCTGCTGAATGTGTAATTCACAGAGAGCGGGTAGTAGCAACGGGTAGGGCAGTGTGAAAGATAGAGCCCATAGAGTCTCAATTTGGTATTTCATTTCTGTTAACTGAAACTAAGCTCCTGTTAAAAGAGGCTTATTCTCCATTTACATAGTTTCCCCATGGTTTCTATTGTGACTGCTGCTTAGGGCTTCTCAGGTTAATAAATTAATAAATTGTGGTTCCTGAGCTTCTGTCTCGGCATTAGTAATTTTCTTTGTTATCTAGGGTGGGCGAGGTCTTTGGTTAGGGGGTTCAAAATGTGGCCAAAACTATGTGACGGTTGCAGGATGATCGCACTTTTGGAAAGAGATTTCCAGGGTGGGTTTGTCTGCCACTGTTGTCAGCTAATTGAGCATCTGGAGAGCAAGATCCTTGATCTTCAGGGCCAGTTGGCGGCGCAACATAGTTCGCAATCAGTAGAGTTCCTAGAGCAACTAAGTAGTATGTCGTTGAGAGAAACTGTGTGTACGCCAAAGCAGGGTGGTGTGGGGACCCCAGAGCAGGCAGGGAGAGAAAGTTGGGTGACTGTAGGACGTCAGCGCAGGAAAGGGCATGCATGCGGTACAGCAACAGCTCCTCCAGTGGTTGAGGTGTCCAACCGATTCCGGCCCTTGCAGAAACTCGACTTGGCCCCTGACCCTGAGAGTGGGGGAACTGATGAGCATCAGGGCACCCTGTTGGCCTCTACCCCTCAGAAAAGAGAGTTATTGATAGTGGGGGACTCAATACTTAGAGGAATAGACAGCTTAGTCTGTTTGTGCGACAAGGAGTCTTGTACGGTGTGTTGCCTGCCTGGTGCCCAGGTAGGAGACCTCCTGGAGCGCGCAGACAAGCTCCTGGCCAGAGCGGGGAGGGATCCAGTTGTCATGGTCCATGTTAGGACAAATGACATAGGTAAGGGTAGGTTTGAGGTTCTCCAAGGCACATTTGTGGAATTAGCTGGAAAGCTTATGAGCAGATCCTCCACGGTAGTTTTCTCCGGGATTCTACCGGTACCACGTGCAAGCAGAGGGAAGCAGAACTTTATCTGGAGGTTTAACACGTGGCTACGAACCTGATGTAGGAAAGAGGGGTGTAGGTTTATGGAGCACTGAAACTATTTCTAGGACAGGGGTGACCTGTTCAAGCCGGATGGGCTACACCTGAACCGGAGGGGTACCTTTGCACTGGGTCAGCGTATGTTGAGGGTAGCACAGAGTTATTTAAACTAGGGACTTGGGGGGCAGGGAGGTTGGAGAGTGTTATACAGAGGGAAATGCAGACTATTAGGAAGTAGGCAGGGGAACACCAGATGCAGGAACTGAAGTGTTTATTTAAACACAAAACACTTGGAGAAAATAGGCACACAGGCCAGAAATAAAACACCGTGCACATGCACTGAACAAATGGGAAAACTAAAGTACACTGCCCAAGGCAGGGGGAAACAGAAGTACACACTCCAAGAGCGGCTAAACTAGAAAAACAAAAACTGAACCTAACTAGACTGACGGACACACTGGGAGACTTAAACAAGGGGCAGACAAGACGTGGGCGCAGCAAAAAACAAGACTCGGGAATCATACAAGGGAAATACTCGGAAGGCACGAGGAGCTGAGATTTCACAGTGCAGAGCAGAGTCTAGCAAAGTTCTGTCTGATGTCTCCTCCCATCTCTGCCACATAAATAGACACGGAAGGAGGCGGGGACTCGGAATAATCTCGAATGGAAACAAAAACACCTGGGATTAATGAAACAATTACACGAGAACCGGGTTAACATAATGACTCGAGACAAGACGCTGAGACCATCAATCAAACTAGACAGTTTAGATTAAGGTAATCTAAACGTGACGAGTAAAAAGCACCACGAGAGAAGCAAAGGAAAGCACAGCTTTAAACGCAGTTAATTAGGGAAAGCTTCGCAGGAATTACCAAAGCTAGAAACGCCGCTTTTCGCTAATGAGTTAATAAAGGTGAATACTACGTGACGAAATATTTACAATCACCCTCAAGTGCTGGTTAGTACGGTTAGTAATTATCCTATCAGAGAACGCATTCACTCAGTTTAGCGAGACCCAGAATTAAGCACAGGTGGAAACAATGAATGAAATACCACAGCCGAAACCGAAAGAGGAAACGTGATTGGACAACGAGACGCAGGCATGCTGAAGGCTGTCACGCGACATCACTGGAGATTGGCAGAGAGGGAATCGATCATCAGACGGCAGAATGAAAGCTGAAAAAATCGAAAGTAAGCACAAGCACAAATAAGCACAAAGACAACACACATGAGGCAGAACTATAACAGTACCCCCCCAAGAAGCGCCACCTGGCACTTAAACGGAACAAAGAAACTAAAAATACAAGAAACATCAAAAAACTAAATACAAAACCCCACAAGACAAATACAAAACACCTACCAAATACAGAAAACAAAACCCTAACACCAAATATCTAACCAAAAGCACAGGAACACAGAACATAAACAAGAATACTCAGGGTCTCCAGCAAAAGCTGGGGCTAAGGCTTAGGGTGAGTCTTGTGAAACTCAGAAATCAGGTTTTTGTCCAGAATAAATCGAGCAGGGACCCATGAACGTTCCTCGGGACCATAACCTTCCCAGTCAACGAGGTACTGGAGACCTCTACCCCTCCGCCGACAGTTGAGGAGCTTGCGGACGGTGTAGGCCTCACCACCGTCAATGATTCATGGCGGAGGTGGAGGCTCGGGATCCGGGTGGAGGGGGTGGGTGACAGAGGGCCGGACTCGGGAAACATGGAAGACAGGGTGGATCAAAATGGTGTGAGGGGAGCTTCAGGACGGATGGCTGTGGGACTGATGATTTTGTCGATGGGGAAGGGACCGAGGAATCTGGGGGCGAGCTTATTTGAGACTCGACTCTCAGGGAATGTCTGGGCGGAGAGCCAGACCTTCTGGCTGATACGGTAGGTGGGGGCCGGCTTGCGTCGCTTGTCCGCCGAGTCCTTCATCTGCTTCCCCGCCCGGATGAGAGCGCGGCGGGCGGAGTGCTAGGTGTTTCGACAGCGCCTGATGAAGGCCTCGGCAGAGGGGACCCCCACCTCCACCTCCTGTGAGGGAATAGGGAGGCTGGTAACCCAGGCAGCACTTTCGAAGGGGTGAGACCAGAGGCTGCGGATCGTGGGAATTATGGGCGTACTCGACCCAAGGCAGATGGGCCGACCAAGAGCTTGGGTTCTTGGTGCACACGCACCGCAGCATGGTCTCCAGGGTCTGGTTGGCCCGCTCGGTCTGGCCATTGGACTGGGGGTGAAACCCGGAAATGAAGGAACAGGAAGGGCCTAGGAGGGACCCATCCTTCTTCGCCACAAAGAAGAACCCGGCTCCTGCTGGCGACGTGGAGGGCCGGAATTATCCCAGCCGCGAGAGACTCCTGGAGGTACTTCTCCATGGCGACTCTCTCGGGCTGAGACAGGAGAAGACCCGTTTGGGTGGCACTGCTCCCGGCAGGAGGTCAATCTCGCAGTCATAGGGCCGGTGAGGTGGCAGAGACACCGCCCTAGACTTGCTGAATACCGACCCAGGTCATGGTATTCAGCAGGGACTCGGGAGAGATCAGGCGCTGGCTCGAAAGAAACCTGAGACCCAGGCACAGGTGAGGCCGCGTGGCGAAGGCAGCAGGCAGAACAGGAGGACTTCCACCACGAACCTCGTGGGTGGACCAGTCCAGGACGGACCATGCTCAGGAGCCAGGGGTGTCCCAGAACCACCGGGGATCTGGGAGACCGTATGATCAGGAAGGTGATGGTCTCACGGTGGTTGCCTGAGACCAGAAGCTGGACTGGAGCCGTTTGATGTTCAATCTGAGCCAGTCTTTGGCCCCGAGGCCAAAGACGGTCAGAGGCGCGCTTGCCAGTGGGAAGAGTGGAACACCCCAGGAGGCAGCGGCTTGGCATCCAGGAAGTTCCCCCGCTCCAGAGATCCACCAAGGCGGAGGCACGGCGGCTCTGGTTGCCCCAGGAGAGGTCACCGGAATGCAGGTACAGCAGCTGGAGGAGGCTTCAGTGCGGGAGACGCCCACTGATGCTTCACCGGTCACTAGTGGGCGTTGGTCTTTCTCCGGGCAGTTGGCAACAAAATGCCCCTGCTGACCACAGTAGAGACAGGCCCTGGATCGCATGCGGTGATCTCTCTCCTCCTTAGTGAGGCGGCTGCGCCCCACCTGCATAGGCTCTGGCTTGGATTGGTGGACTCGGGTGGATGTACCACTGGGACTTGGAGACGGAGGCTGGATGAAAGGAGCGTTGGAGGGGTTGGAAGGAGCTGGCCGACATCGCCCCCAAGACAGTGGCAGTCTCCTCCACGCCGGTTGTCGGAGGGAGCTGGCCGACGCCGCCCCAAGCGAGTGGCAGTCTCCTCCAGGCGGTTGTCAATCCGGATGGCAAGATCCACCACAGCCTCGGGGAGTCTTGGGTAGGTCGTGAAACAGGAGGTGGTCCTTGATGCCATCAGCTAGCCCTTCCACAAAAAGTCACGGGCGCTCGAATTCCACTTTCCGGAACTGGCAGCTAGGGTCTGGAACTTCGATAGCGTATTCTGCCACCGAGCGGCTTCCTTGCCGGATCCGGGTCAGCTCCCTTCCGGCAGCAGTACCGCGCCTGGTGCGGTCGAACAGCCGCTCCATCTCGGATGACAGGGCCGAGAAGGAGGAAACGCAAGGTAGGCGGGCTGACCAGGCGGCAGTACCCCACTGGAGAGCTGGGCCCGTCAGGTGGGAGATAGGCCACCTTAGCAGGCTCCGTGGGTAGGTTCTGGGCTGCAGGGCGAAAAGCTCTCACAGGTGGTCAGAAACGACCTGCAGGACCCAGGGTTGCCATTGTAGCGCTCGGGAGGCGGTAGCTGAGGCTCTGGACCAAGACCAGGAGGTGGCGATGCAGCAGCTCCAGCAGGAGGGTAAGGTTGCCCCATGCTCCCAGTAGCGGTGGTCTGCTGCGCTGCCAGGGCAGCAGTCAGGTGTTGGATCTGCTGCCGCTGGCGCTGGAGCTCGGCATCGCGGGAATCCATCCTGCTGGTGTTCAGGAGACGGAACTTCTGTTAGGAAGTAGGCAGGGGAACACCAGATGCAGGAACTGAAGTGTTTATTTAAACACAAAACACTAGGAGAAAATAGGCACACAGGCCAGAAATAAAACACCGTGCACATGCACTGAACAAATGGGAAAACTAAAGTACACTGCCCAAGGCAGGGGGAAACAGAAGTACACACTCCAAGAGCGGCTAATCTAGAAAAACAAAAACTGAACCTAACTAGACTGACGGACACACTGGGAGACTTAAACAAGGGGCAGACAAGACGTGGGCGCAGCAAAAAACAAGACTCGGGAATCATACAAGGGAAATACTCGGAAGGCACGAGGAGCTGAGATTTCACAGTGCAGAGCAGAGTCTAGCAAAGTTCTGTCTGATGTCTCCTCCCATCTCTGCCACATAAATAGACACGGAAGGAGGCGGGGACTCGGAACGCAATCTCGAATGGAAACAAAAACACCTGGGATTAATGAAACAATTACACGAGAACCGGGTTAACATAATGACTCGAGACAAGATGCTGAGACCATCAATCAAACTAGACAGTTTAGATTAAGGTAATCTAAACGTGACAAGTAAAAAGCACCACGAGAGAAGCAAAGGAAAGCACAGCTTTAAACGCAGTTAATTAGGGAAAGCTTAGGCAGGAATTACCAAAGCTAGAAACACTCGCACTCGCTAATGAGTTAATAAAGGTGAATACTACGTGACGAAATATTTACAATCACCCTCAAGTGCTGGTTAGTACGGTTAGTAATTATCCTATCAGAGAACGCATTCACTCAGTTTAGCGAGACCCAGAATTAAGCACAGGTGGAAACAATGAATGAAATACCACAGCCGAAACCGAAAGAGGAAACGTGATTGGACAACGAGACGCAGGCATGCTGAAGGCTGTCACGCGACATCACTGGAGATTGGCAGAGAGGGAATCGATCATCAGACGGCAGAATGAAAGCTGAAAAATAAAACGAAAGTAAGCACAAGCACAAATAAGCACAAAGACAACACACATGAGGCAGAACCATAACACAGACTGCCCTGATGGAAGCTGACAGCGTTACATGCACTATTGATGATATATTTTTAAAGCAAAAAAGCGTAGTAAGGGGCTTGGAGCAGCGGGTACATGGGAAATCAAGGGGTAAGAGCATTCGTGATAACCTGAAATTTTTTTATCTAAATGCAAGAAGCATAAAAAATAAATTTCCAGAACTTGAGGCCGTTATGATTAGTGAGGGCTATGACATAATTGGGATTACAGAGACATAGCTTAGTGAAGAGGAGATGAATATAATATAGAAGGTTATAAGCTCTTTAGGAAGGATAGATGCAATAGGCGAGGAGGGGGTGTAGCACTCTATGTGAACGAAAACATAAACGTTTAATAAATTCCTGTAATTGAACATTCCTTGCCCTGTGAAGATATCTGGGACAGGCTCATTGGCAAACACGAGACTGGTTTAAACATAGGAGTATGCTATCGACCGCCAGCTTTGGACAGTATTGTCAATAAAATGGTCTTTAAGAAGATTACGCAAGCTTGTAGAGGAGGAGGGACTATTATTATGGGAGACTTAAATTATCCTGGTATCGATTGGAAAATGGTGAAAGGACAGGGTAGAGGGGAGGAAGAATTCTAGATGTTATAAATGATAATTTTTTGGTGCACTATGTAAATAAACCGACAAGAGAGAAGGCAATTTTAGACTTAGTGCTCTGTTATGACCCAGATAGAATTAGCAATGTTGAGGTACTGGAGCCACTAGGGACAAGTAATCACTCTACTGTTAATTTTGATGTTTCATGGGAAGTTAAAAAGGTGTCTTCCAAAACTAAAATTTTCAATTTTAGGCGAGCAAACTTTGACAGGATGCGCTCATATCTAAGTGAAATAAAATGGGAGACACTCCTGGACTGTGAGTCTGTAAATGAGATGTTGAATAAGATGTTATCTTATTCAAATTATATGCTTGGTGCGCCATTAGATGAGCATACATATGGCCATTGAAATCGGATTCAAACACCGACTGAAGAGACGGAAAGGATAGATACTTTAATTCAGTGACATCGTAAAGCATAAGTTTGTATTTTTATGCATTTCTTTTTTCTTGAGATGACAATTAGCATAAATGATATGACTGCGTTGAATTCAATTAGCTAGCTAGTTTACAATCTGAATGGACGGCCAGAGGCTCGCTGCGGTCACAGCAACAAAACACTATAGCCCACTCTTCAATGACTCTTTGGCTTAGTACCATCGCTGAGTGAGCGTGAGCGGCAGTTTTGTAAAAATGTCTGTGGGACTGGGAAGGAGGCTTGTGGCATGCTTGCTAGTGACATGAACAGCAAGACAGGGGTAAATTACGTACTTTTATCTCACTTTGTCGCTAAAATGCCTTGGTGTCAACACAAACATCCTCTCACAAATCAGACAAAGTAGCTAGTTTTGTTGCTAGTCGCTTTTGATGGATTAAGTTGCTAAGAGTGTCTGGAATATTGCCAGATCTAGCGACAAAGTCACCAAGTTGGGAACAGTGCAAACAATAGACACACGTCAAAATGTGAACGTAATGAATGGAACACTATCAAGGCCATTATTGCTATGGGAGACACTGGAATTCCAACATTAGGACGAAAATGGAGACGGGGAGACACGACTCAAACGCGGGTATCGCTGTGGAATATCGAAGTTAACTATGGATTTAAAGGTTAATGAAAATATCTAAAGTTTGTCAGAAGTCTATGAATTACTTTATGTTGGGTATTTCACACATGGTCTGCAAAGATCTGATAAATGGAACAAACAGGGTTTGCATAAATGGGGTTAATAAGACCTAATGCTATGAGTGAGATCTATTTTGTAGATAACCATTGAGTCTAAGTTAGCTACATAGCATTTTGGTAACACGAATTGTACTGTTGTTTTGGCAACTTGTAAACCAACATAGCAAAGGGAAAAGAAAACAAAACTTTAATCCCGTATCCCATTCTAATTTTATTGTGAAGTTTGGAGCTCTTGCTGGGAAAAAATTCCATAGGCCTATCCAATCTCCGCTATTTTCATTTTTTTTATTTGCCAGAACGATTTTAAAAGGGCGCGCCAGCATATTTTGGGAGGTTTTATTCATGAGATGGGGGTTTAGAATTTAATATTAATATTAAATATCGCAAATGCATATGCTGCTCATGCCCTAGCAACCCTGTGTGCCATCAGTAACATGGCTGCTGCCATTTTATGCTATCACCACGTATAACAGCATTAGAAATTAAACTAAATTTTCTTGACTGGATGGACGCTTGAATATCTCACACACCCAAATGTTTCTCTGGGTATAAAACATCAAGGTAAGCCAAAAAAATAATGATTTCATTCGATATTGGTGGAGGTTGAATATGGAATTCTTTCCACTATTCCAATATTGGGTAGACTGGAGCAAGTGGGCTGGGAACAACTGCATGGCATTAGGAATGATATCACCAGATGCGATTGTTGCGTCCCATTTTGATTCTAGTCCAGCAAGATTATAACGTCATTTAAATGTTGCACCAACTTGGTGCAACATCTCTATTAATCATCATGAGCGTGAGTTCCTAACGTTTGTAGGCAAAATGTACAACATAGTGTAAAGTTAGCGCGTATTATGGGGCAAACTGCTTTTGGAAGTCAGCTGCTGTCATCGCCTCCATGATACGTAATGTTACTGAGTGAGGCATGTACTTATATATAGCTTTTTTTCAGCTGTAGCTTGCTATATCTGAAAACGTATTTGAAGAAGTTGAAATCGTCATCAACTAATTGCATTTTCAAATTGAGTTTTTCTCAGGGCAATAACGATTTTCCTGCATTCCGAGTTCTTGCCAGTCACTGTAAAATATAATAATAATAATAAAAAGAAGAAGAATAATAGGTTGTATATATCTGATCTGAGCTGATTTCAAACTTTCTGTGCATGCACCTGTTTAGCAGTCATAACGCCATGGAGTTATGTTATTATTATTATTATTATCATCATCATCATCATCATATCTGTATAGTTATCTAAATTAGAGGATTGATATCTCCAGATATAAAACAGTTTCAAGTCTTCAAGAGCCTGACACCGAGAGATGTTAAGGGATTATGTTTATTTTCTTCGTTCTATTGCAACTGAACAGCAATTTTTCGAATGATGAAGGCTAAATATAAAATTGCTTAAATCTGTCCAACTTGACATTTTATCCCAGAGTTCTTGAGTCTGATGGGATACTAAGTTTGTCTGTGATTGATTGAATGTGTACAGTCTTGTTTCATAGTTCAGGCTTAAGCATTGTTATCTCTCAAAATATATAAATACACCTGACAATTTCGGATTATTTCAAACTAAATGTGTGTGTGTGTGTGTGTGTGTGTGTGTGTGTGTGTGTGTTTGTGTGCATACATATGCATGTGCGTGCATGTGTGTGTGTGTCAGTATGAGAAATCTCTGTGCCTGACTGTAAACCATCCCCCCAACTTATTGGAACGGATTTACGCCACTACTACAGGGAGATAATTAACTTAATTAAAACCAGGTGTATAACTAACAGAGGAAGAGCAAGGGGACGATTGAATAATTGAGGAAAGGCAGGTAGCCGGGGAAACAGGAGTGCTTAGCAGGGGAGGGCATTACGATGGTACAGTATAATTAGCCATTATTAACTGTTTTGGGTGTAGAGCCAATTTATTACGTCAAGGGCTCATCACTTTTGGCTATTTCTATTTATAGTAAACCTGGAATTTGAGAATTCACACAATTTCCTGCCTTTGTCATTTCTGGCATATGGTTTGTTGGGATGGAATGAAATCTGACAGTGCTTGAGATTGTATCAATCAAATGTTTTTCAATGACCATATGACAGATTTAAAAACTGTGTGTTTGATTCATTTTCAAGATTAGGTACCTCATATTTTGGTTATTTACAAAATTCTTGTTGATGCCTTATCTAGCAATGTTTCAGCACCGTAGCAGTTGCAGGCATTGTGGCAAACTGCCAGCTCTTTATTTCATGAGTAACTTTGATTCAGTCTCTGTCATTGGTAGCTAAGAAATGCAGGTGACTGCTTACGATGGCTAGCATGGAGACCGTCATCCCTGCTTGCAGATGTATTTATTATTAATATGATTATCAATTTACCTCTCACACATGCTGTTTGAGGGTACAAACTGACCTTAGAGCACTCAAATTTCACTAAAAACTGTATACAATAACACAAGTAAATTGTGGGCAAATTTTTGACTAACACTGTTTATTGCAAGTGATTCTTCCTGCCGTTTCTTTTTTTTTTTCAACAAATGACTTGTCATATTTCCCAGCCTCAGCCATTTTATCTCATAAAAGCACTAGCTCTGCTCTGATACCTGACTTTTCATACTGCATTTGAGCAAGTTCAGCTTGCACAAGCTCAGCTCACTCAAATTCACAGGTGAGAAAGTGGATGACACTTTGGATGAATGCCTCTACTTGAAAAATACAGCCAACTTTCCTTGATTCATATCCTGCCTGCACACTTCCAGATAGAAGATTGCGGGGAATGCTGGAGGTGAGAATACTTTCTTTTGAATATTTAGACACAGCCTTTGCGTGACCAGTCTGTGCAAACTGATTGTGAGTGTGTGATTCACCACTGGGGATCACTGTTTAGAACTGAGACATGGTAATCCTGCTTGAGTGAATCCCCGAGTGAAACTTGCTGCCAGCTATGCAGATATGTGTGTGGGCTCCTGGCTCCGCTCAGCTCTGGCATAGACTGGGTCCACTGGACACAGGGCAGTCTGCCAGGACCCTGGCACAGGAACCTTCACGATACAATAAAATATAATAACAAAAATAATAATAATAATAATTATTATTATTATTATTATTATTATAATGAACCATCCACAATCATGCTAATAATATTGGAAAAGTTCTCAGTGATTCATTAATTTGGCTTTTCTGTATGTGTACAATGAGAATTTTATTATCTCTGAAACATTCATGACCGAATGCTAGCCATCGTTGACTATTACCAGTAGGTTGTGTGTGACATTGCTGGAACGTTAGTGTAAATGCTCTATATCGCTGCATACCAAAATGTCAATAGATCCAGATTATGTTACAGTTTTATGCGTTCATGCAGAGGAAAGTGTGCGTGCATGTGTGTCTGTCAACCCTGAACAAGGAACAAGCAAAAAAACTCCTTAAAACATGCAATGCGATAACAGAATCAGTGTATTTAGTAAACATGGCCGCAAATGCAATTAACAGAGACAGTTTTGCATGGCACTTGTTTTAATCAAACAAAGATATTGCAATTGAACAAAACACTGTACATTTATAAAAATTTCAAGTGACGCACATCCATTATTTACAATAATGTATGCTGAATAAAATACATGTATGGAGAAATTTCACACTAGTGACCAAGTCCTGAAAAAGTCCAGGGGCTATGTACACATAAGCATCACTCTAAAAAGTAATAAGCGCCATAAAATCCATTATTATGTGTCTATAATATGCTGTAATCATTTTTTTTTTTTTTACATGCATATTCAAAATGCATGTTCTGTTTGCAAATCTAAAGAAGCATCAAATGTACAGCTATGTTGTTTTGAAGATGTCATCGGTACACAAAGTAAGTTTCTCCAGTCATGAATAAATTGTAAACCAGCCACACCACCCATTGGTGCCTGTCGAAAGGTAAGTGTGAACTTGGAACTTCAAGATCCCAAACTCAGAAGCTTTCAGTCACAAACCCACCCAAAGATGAAGAGTAAAATAAATTCAGCCATAGATTCAGCCACAGAAGTTAGCCAATGAATGAATCTGGATCCTCTTAAACAGAAACTGCTGAAACCTTAAAAACAGACAGGAACTGGGCATGTCTATGGGCAGTAATACCCTGCAGATGTACAATTAGTATCGCGGAATGCTGTTCATTTCAACACAGAAATTTAGAAGTGCTATCTAATCAACAATACAAATTGCTCTAACTGGCCAGCTCCTCACAGCCTCCTCGAAAGAGATTCATCTGGGGTTTCAACTGCTGGACTCCTCTGATGGAGGATTAAATAGCTGGGCTCAAAAACAAAGCGAACAGATTGATGGCAACCCCAAGAGGAGCCTCCCTTATTTCTCAAAAGGTATGTGAAGCATATAGCTAATTTATACTCTGTATGCAGCTTATGCAGAGTATATTTTCTTACTTTTGTGCAAAATTTGGGATTAATTAATTCGTAGTGATAAAATAAAGTCCGCATGCTTCAGGGCATGCTCCCCAAAATTTTATTTCAAGGCATCGACGTTTCGATCAGAACAACCTCATTCTGATCGAAACATTGATGTCTTTAAATAAACTTTTGGGGAGCATGCCCTGCAGTGTGCGGACTTTATTTTATCACTGTTTAATTCGGATTCTCCGTTTGCCCTGCACCTGCATTAGAGAGGATGTGCATACTCTATTTTTGAAAACTTATGAATTAATTCATACCCATCTTGGACTCTGGTACTAATTGGGTTATTTAAATGGTAGAACATGTAGAACACCTTTGCTGTCCAAGCCAAAACTGAGATCTGACTCATCTGTGAAGATTCACAGCTGATCAGCTGAGTTTGATTCCCAAGAAAGGAGGTGAATCAGCTCATTTTTATAACTGCGGAAGACATTAACTTCAGCAGCCTGTACGCTCCTGCACTTTTTAAATTAAACTTGCACTTCTCTGACCATAATACACATAATTTTGTCCACACATGAAGTACTGCACTGAAAACTGTGGTGATTTAAGTGGGCTGAAATTAAATTAAGTTAATAAAGAAAGCACTATCTCAATAGAAACAAAACCATAACTCAAATAAAATGAACACAAACTGCCGTTTTACCTAAGAATGCAATCTACAAGTGCACATATTTCTTTTTTTAAGAATAAATGTATTATTTGACATAAGCTCACATACTTATGATTTATCAAAATGTGTATTTATTACTTTTCTGAATTTAAATATACAGTATAAACATGAATAAATAGCAAATCAATACAGTTGGCATAAACCTGAAACAAGCACATGTAAAATCTGTGGCAGAGCGAAGTGTAGACTCTCAAATTAGAACCATCATGACTCTTGGATGAATATATGTAACCCAAAGTGCAATATAACACTTCAATAGACATGTTATAAAAAGCAAAAAGCTCAAAGTGTCTTCTGGTTTCCACAGAGCACAGTTGTCACCAGTGATATCCGAATGTTGACAGGAATAAAGCTTGAAAACCTCAGTGTTTGAAGAGTCAATGTTCACGTGATCATTGGAGATGCATCTGAGCTCCAGAGTTCAAACAGAGACACATGATGGCGGTTCCTTCGAAAAGTTCATGTTCGGGTGAGATGGAATATAGCCTGTTATGACATGAGGGGAAAGTCATTTATCATAATGTGCAAAATAAATATTCAATACAATGCTTCCAAAATTTTGTTTCAGTGATATAGAATCAGAATCAGAACTTCATTCAATATGCAAAGTGCACATAAGGATAGAGTAGATTTATCTGCAACTGCACTTGACAGAGTTTGATTTTACCAAAATTACGAACAAACATTTACAGATTCCAAGCTGTATACAGTATATATCTGTGTGGCTATATCTGGCTCAGGGCATCTTTAAAATGCTGAAAAAATAATACATTCAATGACCTTTAAAATGTTTCCTTTATTAAAAGGCTAATTAAGCAGAAAGGTCATTCAAACATGTTTTCACTCTGCCATAAATTTAATTGCAGTTATTCTGTCATCCATTTGCATGTATTAAAGACACAATACTAATGGGCATGCATTCAGATACTCGTTAGAAAGATCCAGAAAAGTAATTAGCCGAGGCAAACTAACTGAGCTGATGCTTTTTCTACATTAAAACCCAGCATGAACTACTGACCTCATCTGAACTCACACAATCAGCCCTAAATTTCACACATGACCCTCCATAATGTTTGGGACAAAATATATAGGAAGGATCAAAATGAATCAGAACTATTGTAATGTCTACCTAGTGAAACTAAAAATAAACATATCCTTTGAGAAAAGCTGTTATTTGAGCACATATGAATTGTTTAACTACAAATCTAAAAACTGGACTTGGAGTGCAGGGCCAAATAAAAAAAAAAAAAACATATCTTTCTTCCAAATATGAAATAGGGCAGTGTAGCCATCAGCTGTATCCCCTGATCCAAGTTTCAGAGGCAACACTACACTTATCCAGAGGGCAAATCTTATTCATGCATTTGTGCTGAAATGCAGTACTACTCTCATGTCAACCAGAATTAATGCTTTAATACTCACTAATATCAATAACTGATCTAGGACTATAATGATCTATTGCCGTGAATGATACATTTACATGATACATTTTCAACAGATGAATGCTGAATGCACAAAATACAAATTTAGACCGAACCTCCATTATCTGAAATTGTTTAAACTTTACATTTTTGTTCCTGTTTAAACATTGCACACTTTTATGTTAGCCGCTGCTTTCAAGGCAGCTGCTTTTGCGAGTGATTACAATAGAAATCACTAACATCCGCTGCACTATGGGAAAGCTGTTTACTCCCACAATAAAAGACCACAAATGTAAATAACAGATATCTATGTTTAAACCAGGAACCAAATGGAATGCTTTTCTTTCTTCCGGAGGCGATTATCTTCAAATGGCACTCAGGAGAAGCTTAAAATCCTGAATTGGAAAGTAAAATTCCTCCTCGGTATTGTTAATCCAACCTCCGAGATTTGCAACTTTAGTACCTCAGGCAGAAGGTGGTGAATAATTATGGAAATCATTTGGCTGAAAATGAACTCTGATAGCAGTACTTGAACTTCCTGACCCAAGACTTGACTATTCTGGTGGTGCGTAACTGTGAGTCTTACCTATGGTGTGTGGATCCACCTCTGTGTCCAGGAGTTCCAGCGAAGTACCCAGCTCTTTCTGAGATTTTGGGATGGTTTCCACTGCGCCGGCAGGACGGATTATTTCTTGTCCTTTTTCGTTCGGCACGCGTGCGTAGAAGCGGAGGCCTGGGATCTTCCTTAGAGAAGATTGGACAAGAGACACGGGGAGAGGGCACGGAGAGATGAATGGCTCTGCATAAATGACATACTGATAGACGAACAGTATTCCAGATCGTTTGGAGGCCGGGCTGGCTTTTTCCTTTCCAAGATACGTTACGCTTCCTCCTTTAGAATAATCGCTCAAATAAATCTTGCCAATGGATCTGTCTTATGTGTGGGAAGCCAGACGAAATGCGATTTCTGCCGCGACTGAAAGGGGCTCATCCGCATGCAAGTCCTGCCTTTCTCCTTGTTTGGCTGAAGCTGTGTTTTCAAAGGAGCCGGAACACATTTCTCACCAAAAGGTCAACCAGCCCCTTCTCAAAGGGCTAAATATCGATGCCGCTGGGATTTTGACACACCTGTCATCTTTGCAGGGAATACTAAGCTTCTATTTCAGACAGTAATATGGCACAGCTGACTTTAAGGTTGCAGAAGATTTAAGCTTATTAACACCACAATAATTAAAATAAGTACAAATTAGCACATACAAACTTCTGAAAAAATAAAACAGTAAACTGAGTAAAGTATTTTGGTAGAGCCGTCTTGGATATGATGATGCTTTGTGAAATGACCAATTATAATGGCAAGCAGCAAATGAAGTTTAAAAATACTCGCTCTCCAAACAAAATAGTGTTTAAACAGAGAAACACTATACCCGGCCTGAACGGCTCTCCGCCAAGTTAACTGCAAATAAATACTGGCTGCAGGAGATGAGCTGTCTTAAAAGCACTCACCGCAACAGATTACAGAGGCCCATGCTTTAAAATAAGAGTAGCACCGTATCCAATTGCCGCATGCAGTATTTGTTTATTTATTTGTTTTCTCTCAGTGTACTGTGCTTTCCGGGGAATAAGAATAAGATTTTAAAAATTTAAGTTGTGAAGTAAACATGTGTATCACTTTATGACCAGCACAGCAAGGCAGGCAGGCTAGGTCTGAACTCATTCAAATGTCGGTCCATCCATCCATCCATCCATCTATCCACCCATCTATTTCATTCATCCACTTAAGGCTGTGAGCTTAGGTCCCCTTCCAGCACATACTGGGTTCAAGACAGTGACACCCCCTGGATAAGGTCCCTAAACTAGGTGAATGTGAATTCGTACAGTACACAAATACACAATATTGCAGCAATGCAAAGGCCAATTTAAAGGTCCCCTATTATGTCTCCAGGTGCACAGCCAATTAGTTATTGCAAGCTATTTCAAAATCTTTCCCCTCCTGACATCACATGGGGAAGTACCCAACCAGAGGCAAGAAGAACTGATCAACTTCAACCAAGCAGTCAATCAGATTTCATTATTCATTCATTGAACTGGCTTGAATTAATGGATAATTAACTGTGCACCTGGTGGCATAATAGGGGACCTTGAAAGAATTAACCCTGCATGAAGCCAGGCCTTTGCTGTTCTTATTAAACAGCAGATGAAGGAGCTGAACGTACCTTCTGAATTTGTAAATGATGAACAGGATTAAACCAGCAAACACCACTGAGAGAAGCATAAGGACTGCAGAGCCATTTTGGCTCTCTGTAGAGTCCACAAGCGGAGCTGAGAGAGAGAGAGAGAGAGAGAGAGAGAAGTGAGAAGGACAGAGGGAGAGAGAGAGTGAGAGAGAGAGTGTGAGATCATGGCATTTAAAAAAGACTCTGGCTTTCCAAATTGCTCTCTGAACTCCGATACATCACAACAAACCACACAAAATACACACAGCACCCATCACAACACCATTTTCCTATCACTACAGTGAAGCTAACGCCTCAGATACTAGATCACTGGCTCTGAAACTCAGTCCTGGCACCCCCCTGCGGACGCTTCCCCCCCCGCCCCCCCCGACCACAATCACAATCTTAGAATTTTAACAAGCTGCTGTTTTGTCTTAATTAGGTGCATTTATGTTTACAGCAGTTATTTATCCACTTAAGTCACATTTTCACAAATCTATGTATGCCATGAAAAATAAAAATTTCACATCCTCATCGTGATGTATCAGAGACAACTGCAGAGGAATAAAAATTACAACCCCAATTCCGAAATAGTTGGGACAAAGTGTAAATTGTGAATAAAGTCAAAACGCAATGACTTTCAAATCACACCAGCCAGTATTTTATTCTCAGTATAACAGAGATAACATAACAAATGTTGAAACTGAGAAATGTTACAATTATATCCACAAAATGAGCTCATTTCAAATTTGATGGCTGCTACAGGTCTCAAAAAAGTTAGGACAGGGGCCTGTTTACCATGGTGTAACATCCCCTCTTCTTTTTAACACAGAGTGGAGGCGTCTAGGCATTGAGGAGACAAGTTTTTTGAGTTTAGCCATTGGAATTTGATCCAACTCTTGTTTAATACAGGCTTCCAGCTGCTGGAGAGTTTTGGGTCTCCTTTGACAGACTTTTCGTTTAATTATGCGCCAAATATTCTCAATCGGTGAAAGATCAGGACTGCAGGCAGGCCAGTTCAGCACAAGGACTCTTCTACTATGAAGCCATGCTGTTGTAATAGCTGCAGTATGTGGTTTTGCATTGTCCTGCTGAAATAGACAAGGCCTTCCCTGGAATAGATGTCATCTGGAGGGGAGCATATGTTGCTCTAAAACCTTTATATACCTTTCAGCATTTAGGGTGCTTTTTAAAACATGCAAATGTCTCACACCATATGCACTAATGCATCCCCATACCATCAGAGATGCTGGCTTTTGAACTGAACGCTGATAACAGGAGGGGTGGTCTTTCTCCTCTTTAGCCCGGAGGACACGCCGCCCATGATTTCCAACGAGAATGTCAAATTTGGACTCCCCTGACCACAGGACATTTTGCCGCTTTGCTACAGTCCATTTTAAATGAGCCTTGGTACACAGAACATGGCGGCGCTTCTGGATCATGCTCAACAATGGCTTCCTTCTTGTATGATAGAGTTTTAGGTGGCATCTGTGGATGGCACGGTGGACTGTGTTTACAGACAGTGGTTTCTTGAAGTATTCCTGGGCCCATTTAGTAGTGTCAATGACAGAATCATGCTGGTGAGTGATGCAGTGGCGTCTGAGGGCCCGAAGATCACTGGCATCCAGTAAAGGTCTTTGGCCTTGTCCCTTACGCACAGAGATTTTTCCAGTTTCTCTGAATCTTTTGATGATGTTATGCACTGTGGATGATGAGACCTTCAAAGCCTTTGAAATTTGACGTTGAGGAACATTGTTTTTAAAGTATTCCACATTTTTTTACGCAAGCCTTCACAGGTTGGAGAGCCTCTGGCCATCTTTACTTCTGAGAGACTCAGCCTCTCTAAGACATCCCTTTTATAACCAATCATGTTACACACCTGATGCCAGTCAACTTAATTACTTGCTAAATGTTCTTTCAGCTTATTCTCTTGTATATTAAGTGCTTTTTTCAGCCCTTTCTTGCCTGTGTCCCAACTTTATTGAAACCTGTTGCAGACAGAAAATTTGAAATAAGCTCATTTTGTGGATGAAAATGTAAAATGCCTCAGTTTCAACACTTGAAATGTTATCAATGTTCTATTGTAAATAACATACTGGCTCATGTGATCTGAAAGTAGTTGCATTTTGATTTTATTCACAATTTACACTTCGTCCCAACTATTTCGGAATTGGGGTTGTAACTTTGTGACTCTTCTTTGAACTTTTCCGAAAGCCCTTGTACCTGTCTAGTACTGCAGTCTCCAGAACTGGACTCAATACTCAAAGGGCCCAATTTTTCTGCATTCGTAATGTCTGACGAAACACACATACACTAATCGCTTCAAGTATTCCTATTTTTACAGTTTTTCTAAATATATTAACCTCTATTAAACCAGATAATTAGCCGATTGAGATCAAGGATCTTTTTCACAAGGGAGACCTGGCTAAGAAAGGCCGCAGCAACTGTCAACATCACAAGATTAAAACAATATACCAAATGCAACATTCAGAAACAAATCAGTACAGAGTATGAAGCTGCATAAATTTCAGGCATATAAAGTGCAAACATTGTGATAGCACAGACAATAATCAAGTACATTTTTCTCCAGCCCGAAGGACTAACTGGAATTTTGCTGCCAGGGCAACATGCAACTGAGCGGTGAGATAAACATCGAGGATGGAGTTATATTTCATGGAGTGTTATCCAGGTAAATGAGATGACACCAAGGGAAGTGTCATTTAAATGAAGATGTGCAAGTTGATCATTGGTATCTTTCTGTTACATAAAGCAGACCGCATCTGGCTTGCTAGAACCGAATCTGAAATTAAGCACAACCTGGAATTTTACCAGAAGGTGTCAACAAACAGAATAATCTGTCCATATTACGGTAAAAATATAAAATAAAGTAACATGATTTCATAATTGCCTTCAACCTGTTCCCATTTAAGATCGCCTCAATAACAATCAAACAACTAATTTACGGAATAATCATAACCAAAACATAATCCTAATGACTTAGAAATCGTTCATTTAAAAAATTACAGAGAGATTTCCGATAGGCTTCATTAACCACGTATATGTAATTCAATGATATTGTATGGATGGCAATAATAAAAAATAATTGATTGCTCTGGATTCCATCTCCTGTTTTAGCTGTTCTTTCAGCAATGTGATTCATTTTAAGATGACACTTAAATGATGTCAGTGTTAAAAAGAATACATTTAAAATGGTATGTGTGCCAATCCCTATCGAACAGCGGCACAAAATGCTGTCACTTATAAGCCTACAGCTAACGTATATGTGCCGTTTTATGAGCTACAGGAATTCAGAGTCTTCAAAATATATAAACGTTTTCTGATGTCATAAATTTGGATAGGAAAATACCTAATAACTTTATGATGCAATAAACAATACTGCTAGCTAAACAAATTGGCTGGTCATTCTACTGATTGGTCTGCAAAAGGGCAAATTTGTAAGTCAGCAAATTAATGTTTGATTGCTAATTAGATGTGGAGACGAGCAGTTGCACAGTCATAGCAACCATGGAATAAGAGAATATGAGAGTCCAAGCAAATGATATCCCAAAATGTTTAAACATTGCTGCAGTACACATTGGTGTCATTATTAATGACACAAGTATTCTACATCATGCAGCCATCATTACAATTAAGGCTTATTGGTTCCGTATCATGAAAATCACATTTTCCTTGTCCTTAAACATGTAGTTTGGTCAACCCTCAATCAAACAAATCTGACAAAATGTGGATCCAGATTGTCTCAGCATTCACTCTCAGATTATCCCTCAAGGTACATCTATAATCAGTACGCTAAAGTCAACCAAATGATCGCACTGTGACTGAAAAAGACCTGCATTATACCATTATGTACCTTACTGAAACCTTTATACAAAGTATTTAAAAAAAAAGGTTCACAATTGCGTGCACCTGCCATTACCAATTCACTTGAGGAAAGCTCTTCCTCTGTCTGTGCGGTATGGCTATGCATTACCAGGTAAATAGGAAGGCGGGTGCAGGGCAGGTACACATAATCATGAAATTTTTTTAATATAGTGGCTGTGGCAAAAATAATGGTGTAAGAAAGGTTTTTTTCACTTTTGGCTGTTTATTGGACTCTAAAGAACGCGAATGACCGAGTCTTCATTGACCTCTGTAGTTTTGGAGAAAACTGCTTCGGAGTTGTACTGGTGTACTCAAAATTTGAGATATGGCTTAAAAAAATTAATCCATGTTTCAACTGGTAAGGAGCGGAGTAGATAAGGACAGAATTTTGATTTTTGGGTGAAATTTTCCTTTAATGAGGGAAGAAATTTAGAAACTGGAATAGAATTTGTGCTATTATTTATTTATTTATTTATTTATTTATTTATTTTCATATTTGCTCAAAGCTCCAAAACCTTGTAATAGAGACACCAGGGAATTATTTTCAATTGTTAAAAAATAGTACAACATTACATGGTACAATATGGGGCCTTTCAGTACTGAACTACATCTTCATAAGATAAGCATCACAAGCAAAATAGTTCTCTCAGAACAGTTTGTAGACCTGATTTACAAAGAGTTTTAGCAAAACCTTTTAGCATGCACAAACATTGGTAATGTTATTCATTTTGTGTGGGCAAAAAGGTTTTGCATGTGATAAAAATCTTATAAAATCAAGCCTTGGGTTTAAGGAAAATGATACTTACCCACTGATAGGTGTGTGGCGTACACAGTGATTTGAACCCCTGGCCGCAGAGTGAATTCAATCCTGTTCTGATTTAGGGCTCCAAGCAGGATGTCAGACAACTGAGGGGAAAAAATCTCACTGAACCACATCAATTACATCAATTTCTTTAATATTTTAGCGCCAGCTGCACCATTTCTTTAATCAGGGGCCTTAGGAGTTCAAAATCTTGGCGTTGTTCCTCAGAGGAAGACATTTTAACCATTTATATTATTTTATTTTCAATATGTGGGGCTGATTTTACATCCCCAGAGGCATCACAGTGGAGACGGTGGAATAATATGTTAAAAAAAAAAAAAAAATCTATTTAATATATGTTTACTGCTGGAATTGCACATTTTCAGAGGAAAAAGTGACCTTTCAAGATAGAGGTCCATAAAAAAAATTGGCGAGACCTTAGGTTTTCCTGTGCATTTTATATGAAACACCGTCACAATATCATCATTGTGGCAGATTAAAGTGGGAATGCAGCATCAATAAGAAGCCAGCACAACTCTTTCTACTGCGTTTAATTCTTTCTTTATTTTAGCAGGTAGACCATAAATGGAGCTTTTTTCTGCTGCGAGTGGTCCAATGACTAAAGAGTGAAGGCAGGACTGTATACAATCACATAACTGTATAATTTGGTCTCTGAATGTATACTGAGCGGACTGAATCAGGACTCATTTTATTCCTCATCCATGCAGAATGTGGACCCTGGTTTAATACCTTATCCACACTGAAACAAGACCCCAGTTTAATGCTTAAGAGGCATTGAATCAGGTACCTACAACCTAGTATGATACGTTTTCTAAAGTACACTGATTCAGGATTCTGGCTTAGTGCTTTACTAACACTGAATCAGGACCCTAGTTTAATACCTTATCCACACTGATTCAGGACCCTGGTTTTGTACCTTATCCACACTGATTCAGGACCCTGGTTTAGGACCTTATCCACACTGATTCAAGACCCTGGTTTAGTGCCTTATCCACACTGATTCAGGACCCTGCTTTAGTACCTTATCCACACTGATTCAGGACCATGCTTTAGTACCTTATCCACACTGATTCAAGACGCTGCTTTAGTACCTTATCGACACTGATTCAGGACCCTGGTTTAGTACCTTATCCACACTGATTCAAGACCCTGGTTTAGTACCTTATCCACACTGATTCAGGACCCTGGTTTAGTACCTTATTCACACTGCTTCAGGACCCTGGTTTAGTACCTTATCCACACTGATTCAGGACCCAGGATTAGTACCTTATCCACACTGAAACAGGACCCGGTTTACTACCTAATCCACATCGAAACAGGACCCGGTTTTAATGCCTTATTTACGCTGAATCAGGTTCCTGATTTAATACCATATCCAATCTGACTCCGGACCCCAGTTTAATGCCTAATGTCACCTACAGTCTGTGAGATCTCAGCAATCTGATAAGTTTATTGCAAGCCACACTGCGCGACATGGATCTGATAAACTTGGGGACGACATCAAATTTGATGTGTGTAGACTGTGAGATGATCACACCCACTGAATCTCAAAGGATACAACGCAAGTCATTATAGAAGAAAATGTCATCCGCAAGCGTCATCAATAATTTCGTTTAGCACCAGCGTCGTGCTGTCAGCGCGTCATTTCATGCTGCATTCTTATTGGTTGGTTAGTAGACGCAGGTCATAGCAGCAGTCACACTGTGCGATGGTTATCCTAAATTTCAAATAATGTCAGACTTTAGTCCCAGGCTATCTTTGAACCTCTCTCACAGTGTGACGTACCATCTTTCATCTTTCGTCTGGGACCACCCAAAATTGCATACGGGGCTTAAGAGGCATTGAATGAGGAACCTACTACCTAATATAATACCTTATCTACACTGATTCAGGATTTTGTTTTATGCTTTACTCATGCTGATTCAGGACCCTGGCTTAATATCTTATCCACACTGACCCTGGTTTAATGCCTAATTCACATTGATTCAGGACCCCAATGAATCAGGTTGCTGGTTTAAATTACTTATCCCAATTGAATCAGGACCCCAGTTTAATGGGAATCTGGACTTTAATTATAGTCTTATCTGGTTTACACGGAAACATGAATCGATTTTAAGGCCTTATTTACACTGAATCAGGCTGCTGATTTGATACCTTATCGACACCAAATCAAGACCCTGTTTTAGTACCTTATCCACACTGACTCAGGACCCTGGCGCAATATCCTTCCCCGCTAAATCAGAACACTGGCTTAATATCTGTCTTATCCACACCAAATCAAGACTCTGTTTCAGTACCTTATCCACACTGACTCAGGACCCTGGCGGAATATCCTTCCCCCGCTAAATCAGGACACTGGCTTCATATCTGTCTTATCCACACCAAATCAAGACCCTGTTTTAGTACCTTATCCACACTGACTCAGGACCCTGGCGGAATATCCTTCCCCTGCTAAATCAGGACACTGGCTTCATATCTGTCTTATCCACACCAAATCAGGACCCCAGTTTAGTAACTTATCCACACTGAATCAGGACTCCGGTTTAGTAACTTATCCACACTGAATCAGGACTCTGGTTTAGTAACTTATCCACACTGAATCAGGACCCCAGTTTAATAACTTATCCACACTGAATCAGGACTCTGGTTTAATAACTTATCCACACTGAATCAGGACTCTGGTTTAGTAACTTATCCACACTGAATCAGGACTCTGGTTTAGTACCTTATCCACACTGATTCAAGACCCTGGTTTAGTACCTTATCCACACTGATTCAGGACCCTGGTTTAGTACCCTATCCACACTGATTCAGGACTCTGGTTTTGTACCTAATCCACACTGATTCAGGACCCTGATTTAGTACCTTATCCACACTGAATCAGGACCCTGGTTTAGTACCCTATTCACACTGATTCAGGACTCTGGTTTTGTACCTTATCCACACTGATTCAAGACCCTGGTTTAGTACCTTATCCACACTGATTCAGGACCCTGGTGTAGTACCCTATCCACACTGATTCAGGACTCTGGTTTTGTACCTTATCCACACTGATTCAGGACCCTGGTTTAGTACCTTATCCACACCAAATCAGGACCCCAGTTTAATAACGTATCCACACTGAATCAGGACTCTGGTTTTGTACCTTATCCACACTGAATCAGGACTCTGGTTTTGTACCTTATCCACACTGAATCAGGACTCTGGTTTAGTACCTTATCCACACTGAATCAGGACTCTGGTTTTGTACCTTATCCACACTGATTCAGGACCCTGGTTTAGTACCCTATCCACACTGATTCAGGACTCTGGTTTTGTACTTTATCCACACTGATTCAGGACCCTGGTTTAGTACCCTATCCACACTGATTCAGGACTCTGGTTCTGTACCTTATCCACACTGATTCAGGACCCTGGTTTAGTACATTATCCACACTGATTCAGGACCCTGGTTTAGTACCCTATCCACACTGATTCAGGACTCTGGTTTTGTACCTTATCCACACTGATTCAGGACCCTGGTTTAGTTCCTTATCCACACTGATTCAGGACCCTGGTTTAGTACCCTATCCACACTGATTCAGGACCCTGGTTTAGTACCCTATCCACACTGATTCAGGACTCTGGTTTAGTACCTTATCCACACCAAATCAGGACCCCAGTTTAATAACGTATCCACACTGAATCAGGACTCTGGTTTAGTACCTTATCCACACTGAATCAGGACTCGGGTAAAATATCTTCTCCACATTGAATCAGGACCCTGGTTAATACCTTATCCACAGGGAATCAGACCCCTGTTGTAGTACTTTATCCACACTGAATGAGGACTCTGGTTTAGTACCTTATCCACACTGAATCAGGACTCTGGTTTTGTACCTTATCCACACTGATTCAGGACCCTGGTTTAGTACCCCATCCACACTGATTCAGGACTCTGGTTTTGTACTTTATCCACACTGATTCAGGACCCTGGTTTAGTACCCTATCCACACTGATTCAGGACTCTGGTTTTGTACCTTATCCACACTGATTCAGGACCCTGGTTTAGTACCTTATCCACACTGATTCAGGACCCTGGTTTAGTACCCTATCCACACTGATTCAGGACTCTGGTTTTGTACCTTATCCACACCAAATCAGGACCCCAGTTTAATAACGTATCCACACTGAATCAGGACTCTGGTTTAGTACCTTATCCACACTGAATCAGGACTCGGGTAAAATATCTTTTCCACATTGAATCAGGACCCTGGTTAATACCTTATCCACAGGGAATCAGACCCCTGTTGTAGTACTTTATCCACACTGAATGAGGACTCTGGTTTAGTACCTTATCCACACTGAGTCAGGACTCTGGTTTAGTACCTTATCCACACTGAATCAGGACTCGGGTAAAATATCTTTTCCACAATGAATCAGGACCCTAGTTAATACCTTATCCACAGGGAATCAGACCCCTGTTGTAGTACTTTATCCACACTGAATGAGGACTCTGGTTTAGTACCTTATCCACACTGAGTCAGGACTCTGGTAAAATAAATTACCCACAATGAATCAAGACCATGGTTAATAACTTATCCACAGGGAATCAGAACCCTGGTTTTATACCTTATCTACACCAAATTAGAACCCTGGTTTTGTCACATATCTGCACTGACTCAGAACATTGGTTTAATGCCTTACCTACACTGAATCAGGACCCTAGTTAAATGTGTTATCTACCCTGAATCAGGACCCCGAATCAATACTGAATCCATCCTGAATTAGGACCCTCGTTTAATGCCATACCGTGCCCACATTGATTCAGGGGCTAGGTTTAATGGCTGACATTTACTGATTAATGACCCTGGTTACATGTCTTACCCATAGCGGGCGCTGTCTTTAGTACGGTACCTCCATACCTCACAGGGGCATTGGATGGGTCACTAAATTGTTTAAGAGGAAAGAGTGCTCCCAGCTGAGACCTTGTTTGTATTACCCATTGACTGTACATAAATTTGGACAACTTAACAGCTCCCCAAAAGTGAGGCCAAAACATTTTGATCGCCATATAGCAGCTGGCTGCAGTATAGGTTACAAACTTGCCCCCTGCATGTTAGTGGACGGGACATGGGCCACATTAAATAATTAATCGGCAAGGACATCTGGCACAGCTAACCCTTTAACAAGCTTTCAGTCGTGGTAGAACAGTGCTTTCAATAGGCCTAACGTTAGGTTATGTTTCCTAACAAGACAATATGAAGAATATTAAGCGAACAATAACATTTGGTGTAAATGAACACACTCCTGGACTCTAGTCTAACATTGAAGCAGCCAACCAGGCTACATAATGAAAAGCTCAGGGCATGCGCTTGCGACTGAGCAGGGAGGGTGTATGGATGCGTCTAAACTCCCCCATCAGCACTGTGCAGACTTGGGCTCCAAATATGCAAGATGCCCGTGTCCGTATGAAGGATATTTTGGCGCCATTTTTGTACAGTATTCGGAAGTGGAGTTGCATTGCCCATCTTTATATACAGTCAATGGTATAAGCCAAGCCCACACAAGTTTACTGTCAACACCAAACCTCCAAGTTCACCTGATTCTCCAACTCATCCATATTTCATCCTGACTTCTACTCACCATTCATTCAGCAGTCATTACAAATCATTCAATACCCTCTTTTGAATGTAATTTCATTGCCAAAATTAATAACACTTAATACCAGGTAACAGCTTATCCCATGTTTTAATAACTATTATTATTATTATTGTTATTATTATTACTATTAAATAATGTTTTCGTTTAAAAATGTTTATTTTTCAGGGAGCTGAAAAGACATAAAGCAACATCAGTGACAGGTCACATCATGAGAAATCTACCGTTTCAGGCCTTAGTGATCTAGCACTGTGTTTTTGGCAACAAGTTATTTCTGCTGGATAATATGCACATAGCCATGGTCTCCTCTCCTGCACCAGATTATAAACTCATTCGTAAAAAGGTCAGGATTGAGTAGGACAATACATTCAGTTAATGCGGACATTTGTTGGATCCCATCAAACAACATTAGCATCGCTCTCTCTTAATTGAATTAATCAAGGCTGTGTCACAGCTTATTACTTTGCTATGGATTCAGCTGCAGTGGCTACAGAGATGAATCGCAGATGTCAACTAAATTCCAAATTCGCACGCAGGGAACAGAAACAGAGCCTAGCAACCCAGCGTAACATTCAAACTACAATTAATTTTAAAACAGTTTGAGTTGTGCTTGCTGTATCACTAAGGCCAGCAATGACTACCCCGACTAAGTAAATACAACCCCAATTCCGAAATAGTTGGGACAAAGTGTTAATTGTGAATAAAACCAAAACACTTTGACTTTCAAATCACACCAGCCAGTATTTTATTCACAATAGAACAGAGATAACATAACAAATGTTGAAACTGAGAAATTTTACAATTTTATCCACAAAATGAACTCATTTCAAATTCGATGGCTGCTACATGTCTCAAAAAAGTTGGGACAGGGGCCTGTTACCATGGTATAGCATCCCCTCTTCTTTTTAACACAGAGCGGAGGCGTCTGGGCATTGAGGAGACAAGTTTCTTGAGTTCAGCCATTAGAATTTGATCCCACTCTTGTTTAATACAGGCTTCCAGCTGCTGAAGTGTTTTGGGTATCCTTTGACGGACTTTTCATTTAATTATGCGCCAAATGTTCTCAATCGGTGAAAGATCAGGACTGCAGGCAGGCCAGTTCAGCACACGGACTCTTCTACTACGAAGCCATGCTGTTGTAATAGCTGCAGTATGTGGTTTTGCATTGTCCTGCTGAAATACACAAGGCCTTCCCTGGAATAGATGTCGTCCGGAGGGGAGCATATGTTGCTCTAAAACCTTTATATACCTTTCAGCATTCATGGTGCTTTTTAAAACATGCAAGTGTCTCACACCATATGCACTAATGCATCCCCATACCATCAGAGATGCTGGCTTTTGAACTGAACGCTGATAACAGGAGGGGTGGTCTTTCTCCTCTTTAGCCCGGAGGACATGACGCCCATGATTTCCAACAAGAATGTCAAATTTGGACTCCCCTGACCACAGGACACTTAGCCACTTTGCTAAAGTCCATTTTAAATGAGCTTTGGCCCACAGAACACGGCGGCGCTTCTGGATCATGCTCAACAATGGCTTCCTTTTTGCATGATAGAGTTTTAGGTGGCATCTGTGGATGGCACGGTGGACTGTGTTTACAGACAGTGGTTTCTTGAAGTATTCCTGGGTCCATTTAGTAATGTCAATGACAGAATCATGCCGGTGAGTGATGCAGTGGCGTCTGAGGGCCCGAAGATCATGGGCATCCCAGTAAAGGTCTTCGGCCTTGTCCCTTACGCACAGAGATTTTTCCAGTTTCTCTGAATCTTTTGATGATGTTATGCACTGTTGATGATGAGACCTTCAAAGCCTTGCAATTTGACATTGAGGAAAATTGTTTTTAAAGTATTCCACAAATTTTTTATGCAAGCCTTCACAGGTTGGAGAGCCTCTGGCCATCTTTACTTCTGAGAGACTCAGCCTCTCTAAGACATCTCTTTTATATCCAATCATGTTACACACCTGATGCCAGTTAAATTAACTACTTGCTAAATGTGCTTTCAGCTGATTCTCTTATATATTAATTACTTTTTCAGCCCTTTTTTTGCCTGTGTCCCAACTGCTGCAGCCAGAAAATTTGAAATAAGCTCATTTTGTGGATAAAAATGTAAAATGTCTCAGTTTCAACATTTGAAATGTTATCTATGTTCAATTGAAAATAACACATTGGCTCATGTGATCTGAAAGTCATTGCATTTTGATTTTATACACAATTTACACTTCGTCCCAACTATTTCAGAATTGGGGTTGTAAGTATGACTGATATATTAAATGCTATGACGCCTGTTTAATCGGTATCTAAGTACAGCAGCAAGGTGGCGCTGTGTGGAGTTTGTGTATTTGCCCCTTGTTCGCGTGGGCTTGCTCCCGGTACTCCAGTTTCCACCCACAATCCAAGGACATGCTTGATAAGTTAATTGGAGAGTCTAAATTACCCACAGGTTTGAGTGATTGCTGTGTGTGCCCTGCAAATAGATTGGCAAGGGTATATTTCATAATACAGGGATAGGCTCCAACCCCCTCTTGACCCAGATAAGCAGTTACATAATGGATGGTTGGATAGCACTGCAGCAATGTTAGATTTAATATTTAAGTAATAACATCAGGAGAGCTCTGTTTATTTTCACGGATGGTCTAAGGTAAAAGCTAAGAAGCAGAATGCAGCCCAGTATAATCGCTGCTGATTGCACAGAACAACAGAACAAACCGTTGAAAACGGTTTTCGATTTGAAGATTTAAAAAATCCTGCTCTCGCTCCTAATATTTATTAATGTCTACATTAAATCAATATCAAAAAAATTCATTTTAACAAACTCACACAGCAGATGATTCTGATACAATTCACTACAGTACGACAAGTAAACGTTCATTATTAATTTTGTTCTTAATCTTGGCTTAATCTTTTTTCCTTCACACATGCGTTGGACGGTAGTGCATTGCAAAAATAATTTTGCCATTCTGCGGCACTTTATTATATATTGTGTAGGCCCCCCTTGTGCCAAAAAACAACGTCAAACACGAATAACCAGACCACAAAGCATCACTTTCCTTCTACCAACTTGTCTTCTTCCCACAGTGCATCTTAGTGCATATTTTCCCTCGGTAAATGCTGCTTATGTACCCAGCTAATGCACCTGGTGTAAAATAAAACAAGACTCTCTGGACCAGACGATTTTCTTCAACTGCTCTAGTGTCGAGTTCTGACACTCACATGGCAATTGCACATGCTTGCTGCGAAGAACCAGGGTTAGAATGTGCACAGCTACATTACATTGGTCTGCGGCTACATAGCACTATACGCAGCAGGGTGTGATGCACTGTGCATTGTGACACGTTCCTCATGTATCATTGAAATTCTTAGGGACTCATGCTACACGATCCCTTCTGATTTCCAGGTGTTGACTTGGCCTAAAAATTCCCCAGATCCCAATGCAATCGCGCATCTGTGGGATGTGCTGGAAAAACAAGTCTGACCCGTGGAGGGCCCACCTTGCAACTTACAGGACTTAAGGGATCTGCTGCTGACATCTTGGAGCCAGATACCACAGCACACCTTCCGAGGCCTGGTGGAGTCCATGCCTCAGCGGCTCAGGGCTGTTTCAGTGGCAAAAGGGGGACCTACACCATTTTAAGCAGGTGGTCTCTCTCTCTCTCTCTCTCTCACACACACACACACACACACACACACACACGCACCAATCAGCCATAACATTATCACCACTTGCCTATATGTTTCTGTTTAGGGTCATAAATATTTGGACAAAGACACAATTTTCATTGCTTTAGTTCAGTAAAACATTTTGATGGATTTGAAAGAAAACAAACAAGATGTCCTTAAAAAGTAGACTTTCAATTTCAATTGAAGAGTTTTTCCAAAATTATTGTCTGAACCATGCATGAATTACACTCATTTTATTTTCAGCCCCCTCAGGTTTATGGGCCCAGAAGTAATTGGGCAAACAGGCATAATCAATAATTAAACTCTCATTTTTAATACACGGTGGCAAGCTGCGTATTCTCGGGTGATTTGCTGCCTGGCCTTTACTGCAGTTGTCTTCAGGTCCTGCCTTGTTGGAATGTTTGGCCTCAAGTATATGCAAGGAAACCAGCTAAGTTAGCAGCTGCACATGGTCATACATAACAGAAGAGGTGGTGTGCCTCAGATCATGAGCAGTTCCTTCTCCTCTCCAAATCCTTCTTTATCAGTCTCCCTGATATAAATTGATCTTTGTCTTATGTGTCTGTAGGATGTTGTTCCAGGACTACATAGGCATTTTTTACTTTTTTTTGACATGTTTCCCGTTTTTGATTTCACAATTAACCCGCTGTATTTACTCCAGTGAAGTCTTCTCCCGTTTACTGACTTTGGCGCTGATACTCTAGTCACCTAAAGAATGTTCTAGATCTGGCCAGCTGTTGTGCAGGGGTTTTTTTTTTTGACCCAGGAAAAGAATTCTTAGGTCATCCCCCACAGTTATTATCAGTGGTCTATCTGGCCTTTATGTATTCCTGAACTCACTAGTGCTTCCTTTCTACTTAAGCATGTACCAAAAGTTTTAGCTGAACACATCAATTTAGGTGGGTTTGTTTTGATTCTTCAGCCTCATAATGGCTTGCTTTACTGGCACTGAGAGCTCCTCAGATTTTATACTGAGAGTTAACATCAACAGACTCCAAATGAAAATGTAATTCTTGAAATCAGCTGTAGAACCTTTATGTGCTCACTTTTCAGTACAATTGTTTGGGAATAAAGCACACCTAGCCATGGAACAGTTGAGCAGCCACTTGTCCAAATACCTTTGGTCCCTAAAATTGGGAGGACCTCTTAAAAAAATGCTGTGATTCCTACAAGGTCCACCCAATTTATGACACGCTAACCCTCAAACTGAAGCAGATTGTCCTCACTTTGAACTATTATTTATTATTTAATTTTGACTCCAATATTCAATGGTCAACAGCTAAAATAATAATATCCAGTGTCCAAATATTTATGGACCCAACCCAACAGCTTATAATATGTATATATATGTCACGTACATGCCTGGCAGCCCGGTGACCACGCCCACTACTACAATTGAGTCATCATTTCCTCGGTCCAACTCCCCTGAATATTGATTGTATTCACCTGTGTCTCTGCCTATTGAAGCCCTCTGTTCCATCTGTATGTCACCAGCCGTCGTCTAGCGATTACCTGTATTCATAGCTCCTGTGTTTCCCCATCTTGATTGTACTCTTGCATAATCAGCTCCCAGATCCGAACTTTGTAAACTTAATATTCCTTTATACTTTGCAGGTTTTGCATTTTGGCGAGTGCCGTTTGTATTTTTGGATTTATTTTCGTTGTTACTTTGTCTAGTGTTACTTTGGGGTTTTCTAGTTATTTTGGCCAGTTGTATTTTTTCCTATGTTTATTTCTGTATTTGTGTCATTCATATCCTTGCTTTGTCACTCCCGCATCGTCTATGTCAATCGTGTTGCCTTGTTTAGTTCTAAGTAATTATTTATAACTTTTATAGCGAAATTCAACATCCTGCTCCATGCACCAACTTCCTGCTCCACGTCCCCTTCCTTGAGTGTCCCCTGACTATATACAGTATATATAGTATTACAAAGTTTTTAAAAAGTTTACTCTAAGTTTTTCTTCTTTGTCAAAGTTTAATCAAAGTGAAAAGAGGCCTATGGCATTCTAAATCACAGACGGAGCAGCTCCATAAATTCCTGACATAAACTGCATGATAAAAGATGAAACTAATGCTGAGGCTCCTTTCACTGCAGGAATACTGTGGGCTACAATTAGTTTTCATCAGAATATATGCTGCACTTGCAGCATATACCCTTTTTCTTTGACATTATTATACGGGATAGTCATTAATGCCATTTTTCTTTTTTCATATCCTTGTTTAATATTTTCATCTTATTTGATTTTACAAAGATCCACTGAAAGAGGAACCCTGAACTCTGAAACTACCTTTTTTCTCAGTCCTTTTTTATTTCATTGCCATGGTTCATTAATTTTATCTGCCCCATTTAGCAAATTAATAGTGATATGACCAATTTATTCACTCCTCAATTTGCATTTTTGTTTTTAACTGTTTAAAATTGGACTGTTCCATGAATAATTGCTTTCTCTCACTAGCTATCAGGGTCAGTAAATCTATCATACATTTTAATAAGCCGCTCCTTGCATTATACTTTCAAGACTATGCGGCTGAATGAAGATTTATTGGACATTTGTGTGAGGTGTCTTGCCAAGCAATCAAACAGGGTTTATATTTCAATGAAAACCCATATATATATATATATATATATATATATATATATATATATATGCATGAATGGCACTAAGTAACACACAAGTCACCATTCAAGAGGGGTAGATTACAAGTACCTGGCACCATAATTCAAGTGCATGATTATTTTGAAAACAACAACAGCAATAATACTACTACTACTACTACTACCACTACTACAAGTAATAATAATAGTAATAACAATAATAAATCATAAATAATAGTTCCTGACTTGGACAAAAAACATGCTGTTTATTAAAATATCCACATACAAAAGAGGAAAACAGCAATTAATTTAATCCTGAAAAACTTGAAGCGCTCACCCGCAAAAGGTTTTTTTTTTTCTTCCAACATTCAAAGGAAATCAATATTGAGAAACTAAAAGAACATCATGGACGAACATTGCCATCTAGTGGTGGAACTGCAAAAGTGACGGGTTTACATTCTGTCTCTGCTTTGCGAGACAATGCGCATTAAGGTTCATGTACCATCACATTGATTTGTAGAACAAGGGGATTTTATTTCAATGGCCATTCTCAAAAACTATAGTATATTTGTACCATTTACTTTTGAAACAGATTGGTAAAATAAGCAATTCTAAAAACACGATCATACTAAATTACTTGATAACTGCCTCCATGAAGGCAAATCTTTGATTTGAATATCAACACCATTATGTCTAATCCCTCCTCCAGGTGTTTGGTGATGAAATTGAAGATAAAACATCGAAAGAAGCAAAACTAAAATGCAAGAGGACTGAAACATGTGACATGTCCGCCAAGGCAATTATGACACGATTATTGCTACTCTGACATGGATTATTATTATTATTATTATTATTATTATTATTATCAGTAGTAGTTGTAGTAATAGTAGTATTTTTCAAAAAAAAAGTTGGGATGGAGGCAATTAAGGACCAGTAATGAGGTAAAAAAAAAAATGTAATTATCATGTCAACTGAAACTGATTGAGCATCATGTCTTGTGCCCTTTTGTATGTGTTTTACGTGTTTCTGCCGTTTCTGGTAATGGGTTATTGTGAATTGATAGCTCCTCGTTAGCCCTCTGTGAATTCCTCATGCCTTTTTCTGCACTTGTTTTTTGTCCTTTTTGTTGTTTGTGTGTATTTAGGTTCCCCTGTGTCTTTGCTCTGGGCCAGAGTGTCTCGCCCCTGCTTTGTGCTTTAGGCTGCCTCCTTGTTTGTTAATCGCAACCTGTTTTCTCTAGCATTGTGTCCCTGCCTCGGCCCAGTGTATTTGTCTTTGTTGTTCCTGGTCTCGTGTTTGCCTTGTCCTCTCTGCCCCCATGTTTTCCCAGACGCCTGATTTCTACTTCAGCTTTGATTCCTGTCTATGCCGTACTCAGCCCCCTAGATCCTGATCACTGCTGCCTGACCTGTGCCTGTTACATGACCACACTCTGTTTGCCCTGCATTGGCCAAACCACTGGTTCTTACTGCTGTACTCTGAATAAAACTCCGTTTCCCCCATCCCAGGTCCCACAACTGAATCCTTCCATTACTCATCCCTGAGAAGCAGGTCATTGTAATCATAATTTGGTGCAATCCAGGAAAGGCTTAGTTCATCAGGAGCAAAGATGAGCCAAGGATTGCCAAGTTGCCTACAATTGCATGAGAGGATCATTGCAGATAGGACAGGATTTGGATAGTTCTCCTTCTATGGTGCATAACATAATTAAAAGATTTGTGGATAAAAGGGCAAGGGCGCAGGCTGAAAAAGCTGAAAGCCAATCACAAAGACACCACTGCATCAAGAGCGAGCAATTATCTATATGTCTATAAGTGATATAACCACGTGGGCTCAAGATTACTTTGTTGAGGACTACAAAACATAGATACATCCACAAATGCCAGGTATAACTTCACTGTGCAAAACCAAAGTATTGGACAGTACAAGTGCTGTCAACGTCTCTGGGCTCAGAATCATCTACGATAGACCATCACACAGTGGGTATCTGCAATAGACTATCAGACAGTGGGCATCTACGATAGACCATCACACAGTGGAAATCAATGGACGCCGTGTGCTCCGGACAAAAGAAAGGGATCATCTAGGCTGTCATCACCAAGTTCGAAAGCCGTATGGTATCGTGGTATGGGGTTGTGTCAGTGCCCGAAGCAATGTTCACTTGCATTTCGGTGAAGGCAGCATTAATGCTGAAAAGTGCACTGAGATTTTGGCGTATCGTATGCTGCCGTTGAGACAACATCATCTCCAAGGACGTCCATGAGTATTTCAGCAATACAAAACTGCATTCTGCCCACATAACAAAGGCATGGCTGCACAAGAAGAAAGTGCGGGTCCTGGACCAGCCTGCCTGCAGTCCCGACTCTTCCCCAAAAGCAAACGTGTGGCACATTTAGAAGTGCAAAATGCGAGAATAAAGTCCCTGCACTGCTGCACACCTCAAGACCTGTTTGCAGAAAAAATGGGACAAACTAATACCTGAAACATTTCATCACTTGGCGTCTTCAGTCCCAAAATGTGTACTAAGTGTTTAAAAAAGGGTTGGCAACATTAGAAAGTGCTGGCTAATATTTTACGGTACCGACTCTTTTAAATATTTTGCAAGAATCAAATTTGGAATTGAAGTGTTTATTCTGTGAAATCAATAAAATTAATGGAGAGAAACATCAAATAACGAGTTATTGTATTATTCTGAATGTAATACAGGTCAAAGATACAAATCACTACTCTCAGTTTAAATTATAAACTGTCTCAACTTTTTCTGATTTGGGGTTGTAGGCACCTGCAGTCATTGCAAGATATGTTATACACATTTTTGTATAACATTACACAAGCATAATATAAATTACGCACTGGAAAGCTGGAAAAATTATTATAAAATTACTTTCCATTAGTTATTAACCCCAGATGAGACAAAAAGGAAAGGAGTGATTAAACCCATAAAACCCATGAACCCACATATGGGTCTCTCAAATGCTGCTGCTGTGTTCAAACCTGTAAAACTCCAGACCTATTTAAAATTCTGTTGGAGATTCCAAGGTTCTAATGATCCCAAATACAAACCCATTTCCAAAAATGTTGGGACGCTGTGTAAAATGAAAACAAAAACAATGCAATAATTATCAAATCATTTAAACTTCATATTTATTTGAAAATAGTATAAGAATAAATATAAACTTCAAGTGATTTGGAAATCATTGCATTCTGTTTTTATTCACATTTTACACAGCATCCCAAATTATTTGGAAATGGGGTTGCATGTCCTGTTGAAATACAGGGAATGTGTATAAAATAATGTAGAAGATCTAGATATTTTCCATTTGATGTAATGACATGGCCATATAAACTTGTTATCCTGGGTTTGAATATTTCTCTCAATAAGTGCGATGAAGCTTTTGTGAATCGGTGCAGTCAGCAGATTATGAATATGTATGTGACGCTGTCTTACAATATCGCTGGCCTCATGCAAGAAGGGCATAAGTGACACTTCGGTCAAAAATGACTTTTTTTGGTTGTTTTGGAATAACTGAGACTAGCCCATCTCCTGACCAAGTCTGGAGTCTCAATTCTTATCCTAAAGGTGTTAAAATGCCTTTTTAACATTGGTACAGCATATAGCTAACAAGTGGGTGCTGTGGCAGTTTTTGGCTCTCCTGTAAAATTTGTAAAATGTCACTTACGCCCTTCTTACATGAGGCCATCGATATGAAAAAAAAAATGCTTTCTCTGACCTTGAACCTACTTAAAGGAAAGGCAAAGTCTGTTAGAGCCAGGTGGCTCATCAAGCCGGTGTTTAACCCCGGTTTCTACTTAAGGGAAACCTTAGGAGTAAAGAAGAGTTAAGGGGATAATGCTCAAACAGAGACATTAAAATGGGCCCACAATGCCCCACTCTTTGGAAGAGCTGTTGTTACCTGATCAAATGCTTCTGTGGGTCTGTGCTCCTCCCCTTCGTTCATCTCTTTCTCAGGAAGAATAAACATCTCTGCCGCTGTAGGTAAACCAGGCAGGACCGTGACCAGCAGTTGTTTCTCACTAACACCTGTGGCCTGAATGACAAAATGGGTAAGACAAGTTTTTAATCTCAAAAATGTGACTGGACTGGTTTTCACTTTATTTGCCAAAATGGTAATTGAATGCAATGGAGTCTTTGCATATAGAATTTTTATATATTTAAAGTCACCTCAACAGTGATAATGCTACCATCATCAATATTATAATTACTCTTAAAGTAACAATCTCAAAGATCTCCGTATCATTCTCTGTAGCGGCACAAATGGCTATAAGCAGTTATTCTTCTATAGCCAATATGCAAAAAATACCTAGATGTGGCTTTTTCGCAAAAATTTCCTACACTTCTGGGACTGCCACACTTTCGGTCTGCAGCCTGCGTAGCGGCGAGCTGTATGCGCTAGCGCTTAGGCCTGCTGTATGCGCATAATAACATTGAAGGATAGCAATCTTATCACCTACATCGGCCCTCCTCAAACCTCTCCTGGAGTACCACTTGTCCTGCATGTTGTAAATCTCTCCCTGCTCCAGCACAAGTGGGTCAAAAGATCAGCTCATTATAAATCCGAGAAGATGCTTGATAAAGAAGGAATCATTTGAATCACCTGTACAGAAGCAGGGAGAGATCTAAAGCGTAAAGGAGAGGCAATACACCAAGAGAGGTTTGAGAAGCACTGATCATCATTTCTGATTCTTGACGGCAGCGCCAAAAATTATTGTATCAAACATCTGACTATTGCCATGGAAGGCCCTTCTCGAAACCTTGAGAAAATGACCGTTCCCGAGCTGAAAGCTTTTTTGACGGAAAGAGGGATTCCTTGCCAAGGAGCTGTGTGAGGCCTGAAGCGACTCTGCTCCCAAACTATCGCATAATGCACCAGAGATGGGGCTTGACTGCAAAATCCGGGTTTTTTTTTTTTTTTTTTTGTATTAGCAATAACGAGAATTGCAGATGTCTTTTTAGACCACGCTACCCAGAGATTCAAACAATGTCCCCTGCGTGATTTTATGCAGTTGACGCCTGGTCCACGCCTCCATAACACTTTGCACGCCTCTACACGCGAAAGCGAAAACAGAGAAGTGTCTTCTGACACTTACTTTTTACTGAATAAAGAAAATGTTTGTTATAAAAGTAACGTACGTAAATAGACACACATTCATTGTCTAACATTACGCTAACTTATTCCGATCATTATAATATAGTCATAAACTCGATCGAAATGTAAATGACATTGTAAAATTGCAAGTGGCATTCCAGAAACAAGCAGTGAATTTGAGAGATGGTTTTTGATAGCATTATCAAGTGTATTTTCCAACTGTTTACCACAAGCTGACATTAGATTATGTTAGTTGTATTGGCTGGCTAGCTAACATAATGTTGCTTGACATTGGACATGGCTACTGTGCGCAATGTTAGCTGTGCCTCAAAACCTAGTGTGCTCCCTATTGCCTACAAAGGCAGCTATGTACAAAGATTGGTTTATAAGACTAAGTTATTGCAGTGTTCTAGTTAGAAAGTGATTGCATCAGAAATCTTTCCTGCCCGCCACATGACCTTGGTTTGCTCAACCAGACTGGAATAATATCACATTTGTAAAAACTTCTGCCTCCAAGCTGACATGCAGAATTTCTGCCCCAGCAAAAAGCATTTCCCTCTGCTTGCGAGTTTTTATAAATGCTTCTCACCCAGGGTTAGTCCCTGATCAGCGGAAACAAGCCCTCCTTGTGAATAAAGTTAACTAGCTGCTCAACATCATAAATGAACCGTAATTCCAAGTAACAACCTCAGTACCCAAGTCTATTGTAATACTTTATTATCTAAGTAATGTAACTTTGGGCATCCTAGCTAATGAGATCTAGCTGGGGTAAGTATCTAAGCAGCTGGCCATTAGAAACAACATGTCAAGGGAGCTAGCATGCATGCTAATCTACGAATACTGTTGATGTATGAAAACTTTAACACAATGACCACTACATCTGGAATACAGTATATGAAATTTTTGTTGTCTAAACTAATTGCCCTTCTTGACATGGTTGGTAACGCTAGCTAGCATTAGCTGAGCAAATATTGAAGTTATGGAAAATGTCATGCTTCAGAGTATCCCAGTAATAAATTTCCCAATCAAACGCCGAAGGAGGTGCCAGGAGATTGGACAACCAGATAGCCAACTGCTCAGATTGGGTAGACCTAACTTTCACTTCAAACTATATTTTCTAAGGTAATTTGATCAAGGCTGTCTTTGAATTGTTGTTAAAGTAGCTGGCCGTTTGAAAATTCTACATCGAGAGAGCTAGCTAGTATGCTAATCTATGAATTCTTTTAATGTATAAAATCTGTGACATGGCAACTAACGCCTCCAAAATAAATAACATTTTTGTTGTCAAAATTAATGTTGTCTTGACATGGTCAGGAACTAACATTAGCCATGAAAATATTACCTACTGTCCCAGGAGGACCAACTACTGCTAGTTGATGGAAAATGCAACATTGACTGCGCACTGCTTGTGATTCTTCCGCGGAATGTTGCCACAGGCACCCAGTTGTATACACTGGTTCACACCGGTGAAGAATGCAAATGCAATGGCTTTCATCAGAGGGCTATTAGCTGAATCAGCATTGTGTTACCTTATTTGACAATAGATAGTGATTTAACTGACATTTGTTTTCATGAAAATCTGCGACATTATCATTTCAAGCGACAAACCTGCAGAAATCTTGCAGAGGAAAATTTGTTTTCCCACTTCTTGTAAGAACAGGTGTTTCAGAGAGCGGCACAGGAGTACAACAGCACAAAAACACATCTGCTTAGTGCAGCTTTTCATATGTAAATGCGCTTGGTTGCAATCTGTTCTTCCTGAGGAAGGAAGGGAAAAGGGATTTGATAACAGGGACCAGAACAATAACTTGAGTTGCTGTTTGCCGCTGACTACATGTACAGCAGGGGTTCACGTACAGCATCACGTAGAGCAGGGATCATCAAACGATGGCCGTAATCGGCTGAGAGCTGCTCGTTTTCCACCCTCCTTCTACCTGGGAGTTGAGGGTTAAGCCAGTCAAGTAAAATCGTAGCACCAACAGTTCAGTTAACTACCCATGAGAAGAAGAAAAGCAGGGCAGGATTTGGGTCAGAGAACCAGACTTGATGATCTCAGGTGCAGAGGAAGCGAGCTATTATCAAAGCACGCTGCTCATGTAGCGCAGTGTCCACCGAGAGCAATTTGTCATTTCTTCATTCGCTTATGATCATGATCCTGAGCATAAATCACCTTGAACTGAAACAAATCAAATCTCCATGAAAGTCTGAAGTGACAGGAGTTGGAGAGAGCTGCTCTTATTAAACGCAGCCAACCTGCGCTCTGGGATTTTCTGTCAGATTGTGGTATTAGCAACAAGCTCTCCCCTGACAGGTTCTAAGGTCAGACACTACATGATGTACAAGGCTTTTTAGCGGAAAGATCTTGCATTTCAAACTTTTTTACAGGATGCGTGCATACGAGCACACCAGACCACAGACTAAATGAAGGAAACACACACACAAAGACACACACACCAAGCACAAAGGCAGAATAAGAACACACACGCAAGCTTAATGGAGAAACACACAATCACACAAACACACAGGCTCATCAGCACAAAGGTACAAACTCTCACACTTATAGGCTCATTAGTTCGCTGTTTATTGGTCACTAGCTGATTGCCAATGACCAATAAACATCATAGAAGAAGAATATCTCTTCTTCAATGATGTTGGCCGTTGGCAACTTACATTCTTCGTATCCCTTGGCTAAAGCACTGAAATAGTGCTTTGAATCCGCGAATTTCCATAGAAAACTCCATACTATACAAAGCATAATGTCCGAGTAACTAAAATATATAAATACAATGCAAAATGAAGACGGATTCACAACGATGGAATCAAATTTTGACTTGCAGTAGCGCAAATTCACTTAGTTTGATTTCTTCTTAGGTCTCAAAGTTCTGAGCATGCGCAGTGACACAGCTTCCTTAAACTAAATAAAATATCGATGACCAAAGCGCAAAACCTCCTATCTGCAGAATTTTTCTGATTGGCGGATTTCACTTTGGATGAGCAGCCTTCCTTGTTCTCATCATCCAAAGTGAAATCCGCCATTCAGAAAAATTCTGCAGATAGGAGGTTTTGCGCTTTGGTCATCGATATACTGCAGAACTGATGATAAATTTTGATTAAATAAATGTTGGCAGGCTATTGAGAAACCCTTACGTAGAGCCCCTCTCTCTCATTTATTTATTATTCATTCAGTCCTGTTTGTTTGTCTGTTTGTCGGTTTGTTTGTTTTCTGTCTGTTAGTTTGCACTCTCACGCCCACATTTTTGCATCAATCATCATCTTACTACATGAATTTAATCAACTAGTTAAATCGTTGATCCTAAAGGTCAAGGTCACCAGAACCATCTAAAACACATTTTGGTTAATAACTTCCAGGGGCTGCACTAGCCTCAAATATGTGTTAGCCACTGTGGCTACCTGATTCTCCATTTCTTTAGCCACGTGAGAGGTCTGTTAGCACTGTGGCTAACCAGGTCCAAAAAGTGTTAGCCACGTTTATTCAGCATGGGGAAATCACACCAAATGTTTAATTGGAATGAGTCTTAATTCAATTGTGGTAGTTTTTCTTGAGATAATAAAATTTAATTTTAATGGAAAATGAATTGGACTTGCACCTTACTATACTGGTGTTGCCATCTAAATTACTAGTTCCACAGGTTCCCCATTTACTTTGGAGTAATATTTTAGATGAATTAAGGCAGATATATATATATATATTTATTAACTGGTTAAGTATGTTATTGCTCGCATACAGTAAAAACGGCCTGCCAATATATCCTGCATTGGCCGACCTTAAGCTGTATTGGCCGAGCCTTGAAGTCGCGTACTTCAGAAGTCATAGTCATAATATTGTCATCATAGCACAACATACTTAACCAATTAATGAAAATATTATAAATTGCTTATTTTCGCATTGCCTTGGTATTGGCCTTTGGATTGCAGTATTAGCCCTCGGCATACAGCTTGGCCAATATGGCGACCCTCAGGCCAATACCAAGGCAATACAGAAATAAGCAATTAATAACACATAATATGCAAGACAATGAATAAAAAAAAGGCAGAAGCTATTTTTTTTTTTTTTATTACATGGCATACAGTCAGTGGTGAGGCATTACTCAGTTTAGCCTTTATTCACTCCAAAGTCAAAATAACTTGTTGGTACATTTTTGGAGACATGCTAATGTATGTAATCCCATTCTATTTATTAAGCCAGTTTGCTGTGTTTTGTAAACAATGGGTCAATGACACCTACCCAGTCTTGTCTATGCAAAGTCATTCAGGGAGCTGCATAATATGGTGTGACTAGCGTAGTAAAACGTCGGGGACAAGATTGGAAATCAACATTACTCATGAATTTGCAATGCATCATTGGTACTGGCAAAAAATGACATCTATTTCTGGCACTGGATATAGCAGACGATCGATGATACGCTACAACATGCACAACAGTATGCCAGTGAGTGGCCTGTCAGAGAATTCTGAAGAAATATCAATGAAATACTCATTGTACTCTCACTGATGATCACGCATCTTCTGGTGTTTTTCCAAATCATTCTTTTTAGGGTTCGTTGAGCAATCTTTCCGTTCAGCTAGCTTGTTTTCCTTGCCGGTGGTCTGTCAATTTTGCTACCTATCAAAATATGCTACCCCGCGGTTCTGCCCTTGTACTCTGTTTCTTTGTTCACATCTTAAGTATCTTCAAAAATCATAAAAATAATTTTTTTTTTTTTCAGTGCACCTTTCAACCTGCAAGCGTATACATATATTTGCATGTACACGCCGGGTTTTCCTGAAAATACAGAAATTAGATGATAAATGATAAATAGATAAATAAAGATAAATGGCGTTCGGAATATATCTTTAGGCAAACTTATCCAACTCATTATAACATTTGCTAATGTCATAAGTAGCTAACAAATACCAAAGTTACGACTGTAGACCGATTCATATTGCAATATTAGGGTGAAAACAAAGACTTTATGATCGCTTTGCATTACGGTAGTATTTTTGATAAGGCAGCACGAATTGTCAGAACACCGGCCTTGCAGCACCATGAGCAACTCAATTTCGTCCCATAACCAGGGAAAGCAACTAAACCAAAATTGTTGAACTTAACTGCAATCACTTTTATCATACGGGGGGAATTCGACAAGGTGTTTTGGTTCTTGAGAAGCCAGTGCTTCTCCGCTGTATTCAAAATGATGCAGCGCTCTCCTCCGATTCGTGCTCGTGTAAGCCATTATCATGACAATATGAACAAGGTCAAATTAATCTCCTGATCGGGAACATTGTACGCAACCTGATCTAAAATCATTGAACTAGCCACAGAATGATATTTAATCGCCACTAGAAGACAATATGGCCTTCGCCACTGTGGCGAGGTCAAACAAAAATATTATCGCCACCCAAACTTTTTTGTCGCATTGGCGAACGTGGTGATCAGCTAGCGCAATCCCTGACTTCACTTCTAGTTGTGATAGACACCTCAAACCTATGCCATTATTTTCTACTAACAACACTTGTTCTAACAGTTGGGATCAGAATGATGACACCCTGACACAAGTACGTCAAAATGTTTGTTGACGTGACTTTATGGTTTTTGAAAATGTTCAATTTGACAATTGAATCATGTTTGGCATACGGCCAATATCCAGCACGTCAATTTTGCGAGAAATCAGTGCAACGATTATGACATAATTGATAGTTGACATCTGATAACTGTCAATATCCGAATTTCAGCAACTCGTCATTCAATGAACGACTTTTCATTCATTTATTTATTTTATTCATTAGATTGGACATATTGGTTTCTGGAAAGCAAGGGCCATGCATTACTGAACCCTGACTCAACAAGGTTTGGGAAACAGTGCTGTACCATGCGCCTGGCATACTTGAAACCAAGTGCCTCGTAAATCCTAAGTTAAAATTGCGTGCCTCCCGTCCACTGAACTACACACATAGCCAACCACAAACCTAATGCTTTAAACAGCCCATAGCCACGTGACAGTCATTCCTGTGGCAATTTAGGAGACTAACCATAATTGGATGAGTGTGGCCTGTCACCTTGACACTGACTAATCAGAAATTGTTTTATATCGAACCGAACGAAACATGGCGTCATTATGTCTGAAATAATCAAGGCCCGAGTCCAATTCAATAACTTTAATGCGCTCCCCCACTTCCCTTTGCCAGTTTTACTTGTGAGAATCCCTATAAAAACCAGAAATCGTTGGCCACTTAAAGCGCGGTCCAATCCCAAAGACATGCAAGTTAAGAATGCAATATCAGACCCTTGACCCTCCATTTGACTTAAAGGAACAAGTCAACTGGACTACAGACTTCAAGCAACAAAATTGCTCACAATGCAGAAGTTAACCCCAAGTTTCCTGTTATAAAAGTAGTGGTTGCTTGCTTTCCCAACTGTTGCTACAATGGATTTAGGGAAAATTCTATGAGGACAATGGAGGTGATTTTTAATTGCACAATTTCATTTCAAATTGTTTGCGCTACTTAAATATTGAATTAGCTAGACAATATTTTTGACTTAATGAGAAATTACTGCTTAAGAATTCAGCTCCAATGAATTAAGATAATAGAAATACAAGGACGTGACTTAGTGCTTTCACTGTTACTTAAAGGTAAATGATATTAGCAGCATATGATCTAACAAGCCATGTGAATGTAATTGAGCTAGTTAGTTCACAATTCTCATTAAAGATGGACTCACAGGCGGGAAACACAAAAACATACCCACATTCAAATGGGAAACATACAAATACTGAAAATACGGGAGACAAACACACACACACACACACACACACACACACACAGAAAGACAGACATTCAGGCAGAAAACACACCAATACAAGAAATGTACAAACATGCCTAAAAAGCATGAACACACACATGCGCACGAACACACACACTCTCACACATAAAACACACTCAGGACACACAATTGTACATGCAGAAAACACACAAGCGCACAAAACAGTGAATAAGACAGAAAGGCACATCTAGGAAACTGACAAATGCACACTAAGACTAATGCACAGCAAACTCAATCACAAAAACACACTCACAGCAAATGCAAACACACACACTTACAAAGACCCCACACAAGGGGGTGAAAAAAGACGGAAAAACTCATATGCACACACACAAGGCTAGATACCACAAACACACACAGGCCAGAAACACAAAGACACACATAAGGGAAACTCACTTGCACCAGAGATTTTTTTATGACTCGGCTGATGTCCATTCTCCATTCAGCCACGTCTGGGTTGTGCTCGTCCAGGTTTGAAGAAAAGGCCAAAAGATGAGACCTAAAGTACTCTTCAGGGGGGGAAAAAAATGCCTCAAAATGCTTTCCATTAAATATAAAATGGTGCTCATATTCAGCAATAGTCAAAGTAATCAATATGGTTAATCTAAAGTGGTACAATTCAATTCAGTTGGAACACTATGATTTATATAACTGTCTGATAACAAAAGCTAATGTTAGTAGAGTTACAGTACCAGCGTGGATAAAGGTTCCACTTTCGCCAACGCGCCGTTGGCCGTGTGTCAGCCGAAAGTCAGGTGGACGTGCCCTGCTCACTGAACCGAGAAGAAGATTGAGTGAGAAGGCATGTTGGCCGGCCGTTTCACACATACCTTGGTGTAAATCCCCGTCGCGAAGAAGTCCAAATAAGTTCAGTGTTGAAATTTTTTGTTGGACAACATGACGTCTATTATATTGGTAGTATAGTGTAAACGCCTGAATTAATTTTTGCTACAGATTTTCTTTCGCGCAGTTGGCGATATATTTATTTCCAGGAAAGTTAATGTCTGCAAATTCATGTATTTTTGCCATAATATTTTTGCCGTAATATTTGCCGATAAGAATTAAGAAATGAAACCTTTAGTTCTAAAGCGCCATTATTGGAGAAAGCAAAACAACAACAACATGTTTCGCCACCACTTTAATATTATTTAAATAATGAACAAAACCCGTACTTCTGAAAATAGAAATAAAATACGCAAATATCTATGTAGTTGTAACTTAAAATAACGACGTCACTTTTTTCCTAAGTCCGCAAGAAATGTTTCGGCCTTTGGAAATCCGGAGGTTTTAGTCCTCGTTGTGTATAAGCCGAACAACTCTCAGTCAAGAAAGCGGTGACTTGTTCAGTAGGATCAAACAGTTGAACGTAAAGTGTGCTAACTTTTGTCGCCATTTACTCATAATTTGAGAGCTAATCTCAAGAATAAACTTTGGCTGTTACTGACAAATTAATGTGATAAAGCCCTTCTCAGTTGCAAGTGGGGTAGTGCGGATTAAAAACTGTTTTCACAGCGGGACTGATTATGTTTTCACATTTGTGAGAAATGATCACTTATCCACCTTAGGTATACTGTGTAAAACATTTATATTCAGATTTAAAGACATAGTTATCAATTTGCGAACTGCGTGCAAGCCAATGGCTTACATTATTAAGACCAATATTTTGCCACAGCAAATTATCGACATTTACAGTGACACGAGCAAGATTTTAAATTTTGGGCATTCAATGAGAAGTTATAAATGTATTAATAAATATTTTGTGACTATAAATGCGTAAGTTTCATCCATAAGGAAAGCGTTTCTACTTCATTACTACTCCTACTTCTAACTGCCTTTTATAGAATTAGATATTTTAAAACTCTAATAACAAAAACATCGACTGACTTGTAAATAAGTTGTATCTGAAACAGTTGCGGTAGTTTATTCTTGCCAAAATTCAAGGCCTGCAATAACATCTGGTACACACAACCGCTCCCCCCTATCGACAGTCCCCCCCAAATTCTGCCTGCCGGGACTACACCGACACCTGTTGTAATCCTCCGCCACCCGCCAGGCCGATCAGAGAAAGGTGGACGAAAACGCGAAGCCAACTTCTCGTTAACTTTAGCGGTGCCTTTATCCACGCTGGTATTGTAATTTATTGCATAAGTTATAGAACATCACCATGGACAGTGATGGTTTTCTTGTCCTGCAGAATGACACTCCCAGCTGACACCTGCACTGTGACGGTGGTTGATCCTTGGTTTGGAAACGTAAATGCAACGCTGCCTTCGAGGGTGATTAGAGGCTGGAAAGCAGGGGAGGGAAACACACAGGGTAAAAGTGTGAGGGACAGATGGAAGAGTCCTTGGGACCTGATTCACAAAAACCTTTATCTTTCACCTCATGCAAAACATGAATAACATGGCCAATAATTGGTGTAGAAAAAAAATACCCGAGCCAATCACTGGCCATGTGGTAGGGACTGGACTCAGGTGCAGACAGAAATTCAGTTTCACAGATTTATTAAGATGCTTGCTCAGGGATGGACAATTCAAGTCTAAGCCAAACAGTGAGAATGCAGAAGGATAATCCTGATCATAGTCAGTAAACAGTCCAAAGTTCAAAAACCTGATCTTGAGAATTAGGGTGATCACAATCATTGACCAATAGCCAGCCGAAACTGTCGCCAGAAAAGCACAATACACAAGAGGATAGGCAATCTAAAAAACTGAAGGACAAAAGGAAATCGAAATCAGAAGGTAACAAGGAGTAACAAAGTAATTAAGAATAACAAGGCTCGTATGACGACTCAGAAAGGCAACTAACTCATAAAGAAACAATGATATTTGAGATACACTTTTACTGAACCCCGTGAGGTGATTTGTCCTCTGCATTTGACCCACACTATTGTTAGGAGCAGTGGGCAGCCACAGTACAGTGCCCAGGGATGGCTCTAGGACTCTTTGTCCTCAGACTAATCTCCAGAATTTTCGTCCCCTAGGAATTTTCATCCCCTACTACTAATGTAGTCTGGTTTTCCTGTTGTGTCTTTAGGAGGTCCTATATGTGGATCAAACCCAAAATATGGAAAAGCGGGATATTTATGTTTTGTTAGCAATGGGTTAAAACATAGCTATACTAGATGATGAAAGTTATACGGAGCCATAATTCAATGCTATACTTAAAAAAAGCATAGACTTACTGTGCTGTGCAAGATCATTTTTGTTAGAGTATATGTTTGTCCCAGACAAGAATTGTCGGCTTTACGCTTGTATTGGGGCTGGTGAGCTTTTCCCTCCGTTTTTAAGTTCTCTTCATGCACTGTACTCTGCTGAGAATTACATTGTGAATGTAGTCCTCAAATGCATATTATAGTCCTTTCTGGCTGCTTCTGTTTGATATTTCAGAACTTTTTTTTTTTGCAGAAATTGGCAATTATTTCCTCCAGAATTTCTCTCACATTTATCATTGAAAACGTCATACATTAAAATGCCAGATGTGACAGCTTGACTGGTGTAGCAACAGTAACTAAGGGGGGTGGAACGTACGGAAAGGTCAGAAGCAAACAGTGAGAAGTGGAGGCTCTTTCTGGAGTAGTTCTTCCTACAAGAATTAATTAATAAATGACAGTGCATGCAGGCAACATGTCACTGCATGCAATGCTTGTTCTGAAGCTCCCGCAGGGCCCCCAGTCATGTCTGCCATACAGAGGGTTCACAGAAGCAAGTTCAGTCTGGTCAGCCCTGGTCCCCAGGTGGGTCCTCTGTTTTCGCAGAGCCCTGGGTGGGCGGGGCCCTGGGTTTGACCCCAGGGTAGCCTACTGAAAGTCTGGGCTTGCTTGGGCTGATCTAGTGTGGGAACATTTGCTAGCTTGCAGCAGCATGCTAGCTACCATCCACATCCAGTCACAAAGAACAAGCTCGCACAAAGTGTAAGTTCTATGCCTATATCCATGACAAAATAAATAGGAATTTTGGTCATTCCAAGTTTTTGCCAGCAAGTAAATTTTGTGCTTTGAAAAAGGACCTAGTTGGCTCACTATGACAGTAGCTCGCAGGCTACCTTAGCCAGCAATAGTGAGCAAAGTTATTCTTTAAGCAAGCAGTTGTCTTCCTCTAACATTACCATTTTTTTTTCTAAGTTTTACTTGCGTATCGATCGCTAAATCTGTCAGATTAGTCCATAGTTTCACTTATTTAAATGTTTTCAGACATGAGCAAAGCTATGTACTGGTTCCCTTGCCTTCTACACTCAAAGCATGGGCTGAAACATGCACTGCTATGTCCTGCAAAGCCACACCTATCCAGATAAAATAAGGTTTTAGTAAGTCCCGTGCAAACGCGGGCAGAGGGGTTACGTCAGGGGCTGAGGAGGAGCTAATGGTCGGGCCGGCAAATAAATTTTGTAGACAAAAACAGGTGACAACAGCTGGTTGGCAGTGAACTGTATGGTGGAAAGAGACCTAAAAATGATGGCTCTGACATTGCATGGGTCATTTTATTTAAAAAAACTGCATTTAACATTGCTTAGAGTAGCTTTAAGCTTTTTTTTTGTTTTTGTTTTTCCCTTCCTTTTAGGGTGTTATATTGTTTTTTTATGCATGTAAAACTGCTGAGTTCAAACCAAAGGGAGTGATTCTCCTCAACAAAAAACAGCGCCTGAACTGCCCAAATGACTTTGTTGGCAGTTCTGCCTTTTCGTCCCCAACATGTCTAAATCACGATGCAACACATTTGGATAATTCCAGAACAGTAGTTGGCTTGGCATGCCTTCGAATAAAACTATATAGAGTGAAGGCCAGGAAGAGTTTGGTTTGTGCATGTTGCCGAAAGACACCATTTTCTTCAGTGCGAAGGCAAATTACCCTAGTATGGACTTTTAAAGAAAGACAAAGTGAAGATTCAGTTGTTAAAATTATTTTTTACCACGATTTCTCAAGCAGTAAAACCATAACCATTTATTGAGTTCCCTTGATTTTACCAACAAACCCTCCCTGAACTGTAGTGGGCCAGTCACAACAAAGTGGGCTTTCAGGAAGGGAGTCTTAAAAGACAGGAGTCAAGTCAACCCCTGAAAGTCTGGGATGCTGCAAACACAGCTTATACAGCTTTAAGTAGGTTCTTTTTTTTACCATAAAAACGTGCAAATATTTATAAACAGACCATGAAAATGAAAGTTTTGAACTGGGAAATGGGCATAATGACCCCCTTAAAAAGAAAGCAGTACAAGTAAAAATATCTCAGATTTTACCTTTTACAACTTTATTGTTTTTTTTTTTTTTTCTTATTGTTATTTTATTTACCCTCTACATTACATGATATTATCACACGATTCAGGAAATCTGGATTAATATTGGTGCTCAGTATAAGGTTAAAAATGTACATCTGTCACGAGTACCTCAAGGTTGCAAGTGACATTCCTGGTGAAACCTGTTTTTCATCCTATCAATTAAGGGGGCACCACTGTAGCACTTCATAATGGGAAAAAAAGATTTCACCCGGAATGCTACTTGCGACCTTGAATTACTCATGTGATGATTATTGTTTTCCCCTGAAGTTTGATCCCTCAGATAGCAGTTCACATAAAACCAACAAGCCTTTGAGATGGATATGACCAAATGGGATGAGACTGATTGGGATGGGACCACTTGTAAATACCATTCATCACTGCATCTCCAAATGTAAGTGAAGTCTGTGTTATTCACCAAGGAAGACATATGTTTTAATGTCCAGAAAGCTACCATCCTCTCTGGGCTTTAACTAACTTGAAATGAGACTGATGCACTGTGGAAAACAGCAATCATCAGACCAGTCAACCTTTAAAATTGTTTCTAGTAATGATGGATATTGTGAACTCCAGGCTGAAAAAAGAATGGCCATTGTAAAGTTCATAACTGAGCCAATTTCATGGCATGGGGATAGGATAGAGTTATGATCCAGACAAGGAACCGAACGCAGATAGAGGGTACAATTCAAAGATGGGTATATATTGATAGGAATATGATAAGGGCGGTGGTGAGGTCAAAGCCCAGAATGGTAAGAGTTGCTGATCACTAGAGAGGGTAGGGGGCATGTCCATGCCTCGCCAGAGGCCTGTCCCGGTGCAAAAGCTACGTGGTTCCTTCTCCTCACCAAAGCAGAGCTAGTTGACAACTGGACCAAAGAGTTTGGCTGCAACGTCGTCCCAATCCTGGATACTGATGAATGCTTGGGAGGTGTTCCTAACAAACTGGCTAAGAGGAACAAACTGGAACAGGAATGTGGATCCAATCCTGGAGATTTATATTTAGGCCTGGGAGCTTGTTCCTATCAATGAGACTCTGAAGAGTAATTATATTTTCCCTATCAATAAAGTCCCAATTAATACACATAAGAAGAGCTTTGCTCAATACTAGAACATAAACTGACTGGTAGGCTTTGAAGGACAGAGCGTTACAATCCAGCAACACTGAAAGATAAAACAAAAGCTTACACCAACTGGCAGTGGTCAGCAGCTTTTTCAGAGTAGCGCAAAATTGGCTATTGGGCTACATGGTTTCAAATTGGGAAGGGACTGCCGGGGAGGGAAAATAACAGTTGCCTTGTTCGTTGCTCAAGCGCCTCCTGTTGGCCAGATGGGCACTCGTCAGGAAGATTCTAAGCCTGTTCATGTCCGGGTATCCTCCGCCCTCGTTCTGAACTTGCGAAGATTCAACCAATGAGTGAAAAGAAGCAGTGGCTGACAGGCACGTGCCCGGAGGAGAGCCGTGAACTGTCTACACTCTCCTGAATTGGCAGCAAGGGGGGTCGATACGAGCAAGCCTTGTACATAGTTCACCATTGGGCATTCCAGATTCGGGAGGGATTGGAGATGCCAAATTTAAAAAAATAAATAAAAGTATATATATACATTAAAAAACAAACAAAAAAAAAACAAAAGCTTATATACATGGACAACACACACAAGGAGCAGGGAACATAATGGAAGACACCTGGGCGTGGGGAAAAAGACAAGAAAAGAAATCAATGAAAGTGGACAACACTGCAAAACACACCCAGATTGCTGGAAAGGAGGAGGAGACAATTAAGACACAAAGGTTGCGACAGGTTAATGCCCATTGCATGAATATTCTGTGTTGTTACCATTGATGCTGAAGGACGTGTGTAATGTCCTCTTGATGACCTGCTTTCAGGGACGCCTCCCCTTCCTGATCGAAGAGTGTGGCTGCCAGTCTAGCCTAGCTGCTGCCCAGACCTGTCCTCGATGAAAATATGCAATGCCGTAAATAACTAAAAAAAAGACAATGATGGCCCGGACGTCTCTGCAGCTGAAGATGTTTATCAAGGAAAAAAAAAAAAAACCATGAAAATGGAGCATTTAGGGTCCTAAGTTCCACAAAAGATTTCTTGGAGGGCTGTTAAAAGGAATATTGAATGGTAAACACGCCCCTGTCTCACCTTTCTTGAGTATGTGGCAGGTGTAAAATTTGAAATTAGCTTATTTCCAAAAAATGATAGAGAGGGAAAGAAAATAAATATCATCAAATGTCATGGACTCTGAAGAATATTGCGCAGACATCGAGATGTTGTCCTGATTTGCACCTTTAATAAAGGCTTTTATCAGTCTGTGGGCTCCAGTTATTTTTCCTGCAGTAAATATCTTGTCTTTGATCCATTTAACAGTGTAATACAAGCGAAGAATCACAAATCACTATTTTCTTTATCTGCATTTCCTAAATCGTCCCAACTTTTTTGGAAATGGGGTTGTAGGATAACGCAGTGCTTCCATTACTCATTTTCTCCCGGCAGTAATTAAGGCTCCCACTGGAGGGCGCTGTGTGTGCAGCTCAAAACTTGTGCATGAACATGTGCCACCAGTAGGAGTCACTACAGCATTACAAAACCTACAACAGCCTCTCTTGACAGGCCACCATTCACAATTAGTACAAAAGCACTACAGTCATTAGGCCTGCATCGAATCAGAGCGTAATGGGATGTATCTACTGTTAACTTCAAACTGAATTTCTTTAACATTTCAACGTTATGGCGCTGATTATTGCTGAAGACTCAAAAATATTTCATTAAAAATTGAATAAAAACATAATATATTTCCAGACATGTGAGATGCATAACCAAAAGCAGAAGTGGGCAAAGATGGCTGAGTTTGTCACTGGCTTTCATGCCAAATTTGGGCTTTTAATTATTTCATTTAGCGGAACCATTTATATAATGAGAGAGTTTAGCAGTGTTTCTTGTGTCCCAGGAGAAACATTTCACCGTGATCTAATCTATGACTAAACTCATGTTTGCGTGCAGAGCCAATTAGCTCATTTAGTCAGGATAATGGGCGGAAACAAAAATCTGCATTCACATCAGCCCTCCAGGACTGGAGTTGCCCATCCCTGATCAAAAGCAATAAAGCAGGGCTTTTTATTTTACTAAACTACAGACAGCAAGTATCGAATGTTCTGCGGCTTTGAATGTCGGGAGGCATACATTTACACTTTTGAAGGAATCACTTCAGGCAAATAGCTCATCCAAGCAATGAGGAAGACAGAAACACACCGTGGATAGTTCAATACGCCATGGCAGGGGTCACACACCGTCCACTCACTCACAGTGGTGAACAAGACAAGCACAAAAATCCCTTTTAACTGATGAATAATCTTGGCCTGTTTCTAAGGAAGCCTATGGGGAACTACAGCATATTAAAATTATAATGTAAACTTGGAAATGAAAATGTCAGTGAAAACATAATTCCACAATTGTAATATGATTGAATAAATGGAAAATCAAATAACACTGCTTATTTAGCATTTTAGTTTTCAAATTTGAATTAACATTTGAATATTGCCCACTGTACAGTGGGGCGCGACTTCGAAAATTAAACGTCAAGTAAATCATCCATATTCATTTAATATGGTCGTAGAATCCTCAAACAAGTATGTGAAAATGAAAATGCAAACTGGATTATTGCATTTTCATTTTCATTTTTGCTCAAACAACACGCATATGTGGAAAATTATAATGCCACGGCGGGCTGGCATTTTCATTTTTAATTTCACGTTATCATACATGGTTCCCTGTAGGTTCCCATTTGTTTTGATCAATTTATTATAAAGCTTTCCGATTATTAGAATAATCAAATGGTAAACACACCGCATCTGTCCTAATGTAACATTAGGGTAATTTAAAATTAATGTAATTCTGAAAAATTGGCAAAAAATTTTACGAAAAAAGATAAAAAACTCAGGTTGTGGAATATCCTGCAGTACAGACGACCCACACTTGGTAGTTTAAGTTAACACTGTGCTAATAAAGGAAAATGATTGAAAATGGGTAAAAGACTAATCAGCAGTTAAAAGTGATTCTTTATGCTTCCCCTATTTTAAGCTCAGCATCCCCACTGCGCACACACCAGGACTATGGGCAATTTAGAGTCTCTCATTAGCCTGCCACTCATGTCTTTGCATTGTGGGAAGAAACCCACACAGACACTGAGAGAGAAAGCAAACTCCACGCAGAATAGGCCCTGGGCAAGATTCAAACCCATGACCAATCTGCTCTGTGTCAACAGCACTACCCAGTGTGCCACACAGTCAACAGTTCCAGGAGTTTTTCAACAAAGTCCAAGGTGAAATACAGTTAAAGCCTAATTTACCTCGGTGTGGTTGGCGAACCACCATATGAAAGTGGCTGTTCCCACGTGGTTGGGCCACAGGACGGTGGTGAGGTTCACTTCTCTCCCCTTCGTGACCACCATAGGAGCTGAGAGATGGATTCGCTCCAAGGGGCCTGGCCAAGAACGCACGATAACAACCATAAGCCAAAGTCAGACCGATTCAGAAATAACCCAAAGTCCAAATAAGACATATCCATTAACCCTTAGAGCACTGAAATAAATGTAAAAAATATATAAATTTAATTATTTTGTGCTGTTGAAAACCTATCATAAGCCGACTTGATTAAAAGAGCTCCCGGGAGCTCTTTAAAACAAGACGCCACATGATAGGTTTTCAATAGCTTTGATTTTGAAATCTTACATCATTGAGTCACAATAGTTGCATTGAGCACTCCAAGGGTTAATCAAAATGCATTTCCCATTCTTCCAAACCTTTTCATGCTAATTTTGGTGAAGTCTCAAATCACCAAACCTTTTAAAGAAAACAGATAAACACTCGCATTATAACACTTGCGAGATATTCTTTCCACCCACTAATCTTAAAAAAGTTACTTCATCTAAAAATGTGCCTTCATAAGCAATTCGTTTTTTTCCCCCTTGCGGGCAATAATGGATCTACATAGAAGTGCAATTTTGAAAACTAAACAAAAAACTATTGGGGATAGTCATATAATTTAGCAATAATTTTAATTTGTCACCAGTCTCTAAACATTTCCCGTGCGTTTTTCCAGGGGAAATAAACACATTTTAAAGACTCTTGTCTCTCACTAACCGAAGGCACACATGAGGATAGCAGAACTTTCTTCAAGTCATCCAAATTAAGGGTGCATCAAGTCAAATATTTATTATGATTATAAACCATACTTTATATTCATAATAAATTCATTTTTGCCTGACAGGAATAATAAATACTCTGAAGAGCAGCACCAGATATCCGTTCCTCTTCCTTCCTCATGGACAGGTCTTACTGATGATTGACAGTTCGACGCGGTGGACACAGCAAGCTGCGCTATAACATGGCGGGTCACATACAGAGTGGTTTGGAGATGACGGTTATGTGACTCACATGTGACATGCAGGTAGAGCGTGACACGGTCAGACCCCAGTGCATTCTCTGCTGTCGCGGACACTCTGTAGATCCCCACACTTCGGTAAACATGCTTGACCCCGTCCTCTATGGAGGTGACGTTTGAGTAGGACACAGCATTTCCATCCCCGAAATCAACCCTGATGCTCGTCTTAGATCCATCACCCTTCAAAAGAGTTATTTATATAAACCAGTGAACATATACGAGGCATTGTTTTCGCAATGGTACACACATTTGCCTTTTATTTGCCAGAAATAATTGCGGTCAGAGTAACCCAATCGAGGAAAGATTTTTATTCCATTAAAAAGGAAGCAAAAAAAGTTTTCAAAAAGTTTTTTTGCTACATAACCTCTGAAAAATGGATGCACCAAGATATGAGTCCTTTTGATGTTTTCAGGGAACAACCAGAATTATTCAGTGACATATTACAACACCCTCAATAGCATATTCAAGTCTGCTTATTATCTTGTGCTAAATTCAAGCTTTACTACAGATGTCATAGACATTACTACAGTAAAGTAATGAACTGGAACTGTTACAAACATAAACATCAAACATATTTGCGCTCCGACAACAATTCCCAAAACAAAAGATTAAAAAAAGAAATACCTACACATTAAACAGATCTGGGCAATTTTTTTTTCGAAGAAAAGCACAATATCAACCTGAAATACCCTCACTGCAAGTCAGACAGAAGTTTGTGAACCAGGACATCACTCTGCAATACCTTATGTATGCACACAGAGATTCTGAGTGTGAAACTCTACTTTTAACATATTTATGAGTCCAATACACAACACATACTCTAGAATTAAAGACATCATCTGCTTGAATGTTACACCACACTTTCACGGTGTGTCAAAGCCAATGCACTGCAAAAAAATAAATAAAATATGATAATCTTAGCAAGTCTTTAAAATTGAGTTTTTCTCCCAAAGAAGATATAAGATTGCTGTTAAGTTGCAGTTCTCTGGACAAGTGAAATTTTCTTAACCTTGGGCAAATCTTGAATGATTCAAACAGCTTTTACCTCATTGGCAACATTTTTGCCTTATTAAGCCAGAGATGCGATAGATTTTCTAAAATTTTAATTTAGTGCATTCCCGGTACCATGTAAATCTTTCTCCTTCAAAAAGTTTAATTTGTTTTACAGTGAGGTGGATGTGATGTGCGTGGACCTTCTTGTGTTTGGTTAGGGGTCTCAGTGTCATTGATGAGTAAGTTTTACCTCCTCCAGAAAGATGAGGAAGGTGACGTTTGTGCCTCGTATGGCAGTGAGCTTCCCTTCACTGCTGACCAGCCGGAGTCCGCGGGGTGCCTGGGCTGGGCACTGCTGAGTGCGCGCGGTGTAGCGCTCCAAAACCCCGCCGGTGCAGTTATTAGAGACTACCTTCCTGTACCTGAGATATATACACACATACACCCCACCAGTGCAGTTATTAGAGACTACCTTCCTGTACCTGAGATATATACACACATACACCCCTGGCAGTGCAGTTATTAGAGACTACCTTCCTGTACCTGAGATATATACACACACACACACCCCACCAGTGCAGTTATTAGAGACTACCTTCCTGTACCTGAGATATATACACAAATACACCCCACCAGTGCAGTTATTAGAGACTACCTTCCTGTACCTGAGATATATACACACATACACCCCACCAGTGCAGTTATTAGAGACTACCTTCCTGTACCTGAGATATATACACACATACACCCCACCAGTGCAGTTATTAGAGACTACCTTCCTGTACCTGAGATATATACACACACACACCCCCCAGTGCAGTTATTAGAGACTACCTTCCTGTACCTGAGATATATACACACACACACCCCACCAGTGCAGTTACTAGAGACTACCTTCCTGTACCTGAGATATATACACACACACACCCCACCAGTGCAGTTATTAGAGACTACCTTCCTGTACCTGAGATATATACACACACACACCCCACCAGTGCAGTTATTAGAGACTACCTTCCTGTACCTGAGATATATACACACACACACCCCGCCAGTGCAGTTATTAGAGACTACCTTCCTGTACCTGAGATATATACACACATACACCCCGCCAGTGCAGTTATTAGAGACTACCTTCCTGTACCTGAGATATATACACACACACACCCCGCCAGTGCAGTTATTAGAGACTACCTTCCTGTACCTGAGATATATACACACATACACCCCGGCCAGTGCAGTTATTAGAGACTACCTTCCTGTACCTGAGATATATACACACACACCCCACCAGTGCAGTTATTAGAGCCTACCTTCCTGTACCTGAGATATATACACACATACACCCCGGCAGTGCAGTTATTAGAGACTACCTTCCTGTACCTGAGATATATACACACATACACCCCGGCAGTGCAGTTATCAGAGCCTACCTTCCTGTACCTGAGATATATACACACACACACCCAGGCAGTGCAGTTATCAGAGACTACCTTCCTGTACCTGAGATATATACACACATACACCCCGGCAGTGCAGTTATCAGAGCCTACCTTCCTGTACCTGAGATATATACACACATACACCCCCAGTGCGGAGACAGTGCAGATATTACACCCCACCAGTGCAGTTATTAGAGACTACCTTCCTGTACCTGAGATATATACACACATACACCCCACCAGTGCAGTTATTAGAGACTACCTTCCTGTACCTGAGATATATACACACATACACCCCACCAGTGCAGTTATTAGAGACTACCTTCCTGTAGCTGAGATATATACACACATACACCCCACCAGTGCAGTTATTAGAGACTACCTTCCTGTACCTGAGATATATACACACACACACCCCGCCAGTGCAGTTATTAGAGACTACCTTCCTGTACCTGAGATATATACACACATACACCCCACCAGTGCAGTTATTAGAGACTACCTTCCTGTACCTGAGATATATACACACACACACACCCCGCCGGTGCAGTTATTAGAGACTACCTTCCTGTACCCTGAGATATATACACACACACACACCCCGCCGGTGCAGTTATTAGAGACTACCTTCCTGTACCTGAGATATATACACACATACAGTGCAGTTATTAGAGACTACCTTCCTGTACCTGAGATATATACACACATACACCCCCACCAGTGCAGTTATTAGAGACTACCTTCCTGTACCTGAGATATATACACACACACACCCCACCAGTGCAGTTATTAGAGACTACCTTCCTGTACCTGAGATATATACACACACACACCCCACCAGTGCAGTTATTAGAGACTACCTTCCTGTACCTGAGATATATACACACACACACCCCACCAGTGCAGTTATTAGAGACTACCTTCCTGTACCTGAGATATATACACACATACACCCCCCGCCAGTGCAGTTATTAGAGACTACCTTCCTGTACCTGAGATATATACACACATACACCCCGGCAGTGCAGTTATTAGAGACTACCTTCCTGTACCTGAGATATATACACACACACACCCCACCAGTGCAGTTATTAGAGACTACCTTCCTGTACCTGAGATATATACACACACACACTTCAGTGCAGTTATTAGAGACTACCTTCCTGTACTGAGATATATACACACATACACCCCGCAGTGCAGTAGAGACTACCTTCCTGTACCTGAGTTACACACATACACCCTTCCAGTGCAGAGACTACCTTCCTGTACCTGAGATATATACACACACATACACCCCGCAGTGCAGTTATTAGAGACTACCTTCCTGTACCTGAGATATATACACACACACACACCCACCAGGCAGTGCAGTTATTAGAGACTACCTTCCTGTACCTGAGTGCAGTTATATACCTTCCTGTACTGAGATATATACACACCCCGGCAGTGCAGTTATTAGAGACTACCTTCCTGTACCTGAGATATATACACACATACACCCCCCACCAGTGCAGTTATTAGAGACTACCTTCCTGTACCTGAGATATATACACACACACACCCCACCAGTGCAGTTATTAGAGACTACCTTCCTGTACCTGAGATATATGCAGTGCAGTTATTAGAGACTACCTTCCTGTACCTGAGATATATACACACATACACCCCGGCGCCTGAGATATATACACACACACACCCCGCCGGTGCAGTTATTAGAGACTACCTTCCTGTACCTGAGATATATACACACACATACACCCCACCAGTGCAGTTATTAGAGACTACCTTCCTGTACCTGAGATATATACACACATACACCCCGCCAGTGCAGTTATTAGAGACTACCTTCCTGTACCTGAGATATATACACACCCCCCAGTGCAGTTATTAGAGACTACCTTCCTGTACCTGAGATATATACACACACACCCCACCAGTGCAGTTATTAGACTACCTTACCTTCCTGTACCTGAGATATATACACACACACACCCCCCAGTGCAGTTATTAGAGACTACCTTCCTGTACCTGAGATATATACACACACACACCCCCACCAGTGCAGTTATTAGAGACTACCTTCCTGTACCTGAGATATATACACACATACACCCCGCCAGTGCAGTTATTAGAGACTACCTTCCTGTACCTGAGATATATACACACACACACCCCACCAGTGCAGTTATTAGAGACTACCTTCCTGTACCTGAGATATATACACACATACACCCCCCAGTGCAGTTAATAGAGACTACCTTCCTGTACCTGAGATATATACACACACACACCCAGTTATTAGAGACTACCAGTGCAGTTATTAGAGACTACCTTCCTGTACCTGAGATATATACACACCGAGTGCAGTTATTAGAGACTACCTTCCTGTACCTGAGATATATACACACACACACCCCGCCGGTGCAGTTATTAGAGACTACCTTCCTGTACCTGAGATATATACACACATACACCCCACCAGTGCAGTTATTAGAGACTACCTTCCTGTACCTGAGATATATACACACATACACCCCACCAGTGCAGTTATTAGAGACTACCTTCCTGTACCTGAGATATATACACACATACACCCCTGTACCTGAGATATATACACACCAGTGCAGTTATTAGAGACTACCTTCCTGTACCTGAGATATATACACACACACACACCCCGCCAGTGCAGTTATTAGAGACTACCTTCCTGTACCTGAGATATATACACACACACACCCCACCAGTGCAGTTATTAGAGACTACCTTCCTGTACCTGAGATATATACACACATACACCCCACCAGTGCAGTTATTAGAGACTACCTTCCTGTACCTGAGATATATACACACATACACCCCGGCAGTGCAGTTATTAGAGACTACCTTCCTGTACCTGAGATATATACACACATACACCCCCACCAGTGCAGTTATTAGAGACTACCTTCCTGTACCTGAGATATATACACACATACACCCCACCAGTGCAGTTATTAGAGACTACCTTCCTGTACCTGAGATATATACACACATACACCCCACCAGTGCAGTTATTAGAGACTACCTTCCTGTACCTGAGATATATACACACACACCCACGCAGTGCAGTTATTAGAGACTACCTTCCTGTACCTGACCAGTGCAGTTATTAGAGACTACCTTCCTGTACCTGAGATATATACACACATACACCCCGGCAGTGCAGTTATTAGAGACTACCTTCCTGTACCTGAGATATATACACACATACACCCCGCCAGTGCAGTTATTAGAGACTACCTTCCTGTACCTGAGATATATACACACACACACACCCCGCCGGTGCAGTTATTAGAGACTACCTTCCTGTACCTGAGATATATACACACACACCCCGCCAGTGCAGTTATTAGAGACTACCTTCCTGTACCTGAGATATATACACACATACACCCCACCAGTGCAGTTATTAGAGACTACCTTCCTGTACCTGAGATATATACACACATACACCCCACCAGTGCAGTTATTAGAGACTACCTTCCTGTACCTGAGATATATACACACACACCCCCGGCAGTGCAGTTATTAGAGACTACCTTCCTGTACCTGAGATATATACACACACACACCCCCAGTGCAGTTATCAGAGCCTACCTTCCTGTACCAGTATATTAGTGAGACCGGCAGTAGACCTACCTTCCTGTACCTGAGATATATACACACATACACCCCACCAGTGCAGTTATTAGAGACTACCTTCCTGTACCTGAGATATATACACACATACACCCCACCAGTGCAGTTATTAGAGACTACCTTCCTGTACCTGAGATATATTAGTGCAGAGAGACTACCTTCCTGTACCTGAGATATATACACACATACACCCCACCAGTGCAGTTATTAGAGACTACCTTCCTGTACCTGAGATATATACACACACACACCCCGGCAGTGCAGTTATTAGAGACTACCTTCCTGTACCTGAGATATATACACACATACACCCCACCAGTGCAGTTATTAGAGACTACCTTCCTGTACCTGAGATATATATACACACACACACCCAGGCAGTGCAGTTATTAGAGACTACCTTCCTGTACCTGAGATATATACACACACACACACCCCGGCAGTGCAGTTATCTGTAGAGATATATACACACATACACCCCCACCATATATAGAACCTACCTTCCTGTACCTGAGATATATACACACACACACCCCCGGCAGTGCAGTTATTAGAGACTACCTTCCTGTACCTGAGATATATACACACACACACCCCACCAGTGCAGTTATTTAGAGATATACCTTCCTGTACCTGAGATATATACACACACACACCAGTGCAGTTATTAGAGACTACCTTCCTGTACCTGAGATATATACACACATACACCCCACCAGTGCAGTTATTAGAGACTACCTTCCTGTACCTGAGATATATACACACATACACCCCGCAGTGCAGTTATTAGAGACTACCTTCCTGTACCTGAGATATACACACATACACCCCACCAGTGCAGTTATTAGAGACTACCTTCCTGTACCTGAGATATATACACACACACACCCCCACCAGTGCAGTTATTAGAGACTACCTTCCTGTACCTGAGATATATACACACACACACCCCACCAGTGCAGTTATTAGAGACTACCTTCCTGTACCTGAGATATATACACACACACCCCACCAGTGCAGTTATTAGAGACTACCTTCCTGTACCTGAGATATATACACACACACACCCCACCAGTGCAGTTATTAGAGACTACCTTCCTGTACCTGAGATATATACACACATACACCCCGGCAGTGCAGTTATTAGAGACTACCTTCCTGTACCTGAGATATATACACACATACACCCCGCCAGTGCAGTTATACTACTGAGATATATACACATACACCCCACCAGTGCAGTTATTAGAGACTACCTTCCTGTACCTGAGATATATACACACACACACCCCGCCGGTGCAGTTATTAGAGACTACCTTCCTGTACCTGAGATATATACACACATACACCCCACCAGTGCAGTTATTAGAGACTACCTACCTGTACCTGAGATATATACACACATACATGCAGTTATTAGAGACTACCTTCCTGTACCTGAGATATACACACCCCGGCCAGTGCAGTTATTAGAGACTACCTTCCTGTACCTGAGATATATACACACACACCCCCGCCGGTGCAGTTATTAGAGACTACCTTCCTGTACCTGAGATATATACACACACACACCCCGCCAGTGCAGTTATTAGAGACTACCTTCCTGTACCTGAGATATATACACACACACACACCCCCGGCAGTGCAGTTATTAGAGACTACCTTCCTGTACCTGAGATATATACACACACACACCCCGCCAGTGCAGTTATTAGAGACTACCTTCCTGTACCTGAGATATATACACACATACACCCCGGCAGTGCAGTTATTAGAGACTACCTTCCTGTACCTGAGATATATACACACATACACCCCGGCAGTGCAGTTATTAGAGACTACCTTCCTGTACCTGAGATATATACACACATACACCCCACCAGTGCAGTTATTAGAGACTACCTTCCTGTACCTGAGATATATACACACACATACACCCGGCAGTGCAGTTATTAGAGACTACCTTCCTGTACCTGAGATATATACACACACACACCCCACCAGTGCAGTTATTAGAGACTACCTTCCTGTACCTGAGATATATACACACACACACACCCCGCCGGTGCAGTTATTAGAGACTACCTTCCTGTACCTGAGATATATACACACATACACCCCACCAGTGCAGTTATTAGAGACTACCTTCCTGTACCTGAGATATATACACACACACACCCCGCCAGTGCAGTTATTAGAGACTACCTTCCTGTACCTGAGATATATACACACATACACCCCCACCAGTGCAGTTATTAGAGACTACCTTCCTGTACCTGAGATATATACACACACACACCCCACCAGTGCAGTTATTAGAGACTACCTTCCTGTACCTGAGATATATACACACACACACCCCCCACCCCACCAGTGCAGTTATTAGAGACTACCTTCCTGTACCTGAGATATATACACACACACATCCCACCCCTGGAATATATACACACACACACCCCAGTGCAGTTATTAGAGACTACCTTCCTGTACCTGAGATATATACACACATACACCCCCACCAGTGCAGTTATTAGGAGACTACCTTCCTGTACCTGAGATATATACACACATACACCCCCACCAGTGCAGTTATTAGAGACTACCTTCCTGTACCTGAGATATATACACACATACACCCCACCAGTGCAGTTATTAGAGACTACCTTCCTGTACCTGAGATATATACACACACACACCCCACCAGTGCAGTTATTAGAGACTACCTTCCTGTACCTGAGATATATACACACACACACCCCCACCAGTGCAGTTATTAGAGACTACCTTCCTGTACCTGAGATATATACACACATACACCCCGGCAGTGCAGTTATTAGAGACTACCTTCCTGTACCTGAGATATATACACACATACACCCCACCAGTGCAGTTATTAGAGACTACCTTCCTGTACCTGAGATATATACACACACACCCCGCCAGTGCAGTTATTAGAGACTACCTTCCTGTACCTGAGATATATACACACATACACCCCCGCAGTGCAGTTATTAGAGACTACCTTCCTGTACCTGAGATATATACACATACACCCCACCAGTGCAGTTATTAGAGACTACCTTCCTGTACCTGAGATATATACACACATACACACCCCGCCAGTGCAGTTATTAGAGACTACCTTCCTGTACCTGAGATATATACACACATACACCCCACCAGTGCAGTTATTAGAGACTACCTTCCTGTACCTGAGATATATACACACATACACCCCACCAGTGCAGTTATTAGAGACTACCTTCCTGTACCTGAGATATATACACACACACACCCCACCAGTGCAGTTATTAGAGACTACCTTCCTGTACCTGAGATATATACACACACACACCCCACCAGTGCAGTTATTAGAGACTACCTTCCTGTACCTGAGATATATACACACACACACACCCCGCCGGTGCAGTTATTAGAGACTACCTTCCTGTACCTGAGATATATACACACATACACCCCACCAGTGCAGTTATTAGAGACTACCTTCCTGTACCTGAGATATATACACACACACACCCCACCAGTGCAGTTATTAGAGACTACCTTCCTGTACCTGAGATATATACACACATACACCCCACCAGTGCAGTTATTAGGAGAGACCTTCCTGAGTACCAGTGCAGATATATCACACACACCCCACCAGTGCAGTTATTAGAGACTACCTTCCTGTACAGATATACACACACACACCCCGCCAGTGCAGTTATTAGAGACTACCTTCCTGTACCTAAGATATATACACACACACACCCCAGTGCAGACTACCTTCCACCTGAGATATATACACACATACACCCCACCAGTGCAGTTATTAGAGACTACCTTCCTGTACCTGAGATATATACACACATACACCCCACCAGTGCAGTTATTAGAGACTACCTTCCTGTACCTGAGATATATACACACACACACCCCGCCGGTGCAGTTATTAGAGACTACCTTCCTGTACCTGAGATATATACACACACACACCCCGCCGGTGCAGTTATTAGAGACTACCTTCCTGTACCTGAGATATATACACACACACCCCGCCGGTGCAGTTATTAGAGACTACCCCTGAGATATATACATACACACACACCCCCCCAGTTATTAGAGACTACCTTCCTGTACCTGAGTACCTGAGATATACACACACTTACACCCCACCAGTAGAGACTACCTTCCTGTACCTGAGATATATACACACATACACCCCCGCAGTGCAGTTATTAGAGACTACCTTCCTGTATGAGATATACACACACACCCACCCGGTGCAGTTATTAGAGACTACCTTCCTGTACCTGAGATATATACAGTGCAGTGCAGTTATTAGAGACTACCTTCCTGTACCTGAGATATATACACACATACACCCCACCAGTATTAGAGACTACCTTCCTGTACCTGAGATATATACACACATACACCCCCACCAGTGCAGTTAGACACCCCACCACACACATACACCCCGCCAGTGCAGTTATTAGAGACTACCTTCCTGTACCTGAGATATATACACACACACCCCACCAGTGCAGTTATTAGAGACTACCTTCCTGTACCTGAGTGCAGTTATTAGAGACTACCTTCCTGTACCTGAGACCCCACCAGTGCAGTTATTAGAGACTACCTTCCTGTACCTGAGATATATACACACACACCCCACCAGTGCAGTTATTAGAGACTACCTTCCCTGAGATATATACACATACACCCCGGCCAGTGCAGTTATTAGAGACTACCTTCCTGTACCTGAGATATATACACACATACACCCCGGCCAGTGCAGAGACTACCTTCCTGTACCTGAGATATATACACACATACACCCCGCCAGTGCAGTTATTAGAGACTACCTTCCTGTCCTGTACCTGAGACTACCTTCCTGTATATACACACACACACCCCATTAGAGACTACCTTCCTGTACCTGAGTGCAGTGCAGTTATTAGAGACTACCTTCCTGTACCTGAGATATATACACACATACACCCCCGGCAGTGCAGTTATTAGAGACTACCTTCCTGTACCTGAGATATATATACACACACACACACTAACCCTGTACCAGTGCAGTTATTAGAGACTACCTTCCTGTACCTGAGATATATACACACACACACCCCCAGTGCAGTTATTAGAGACTACCAGTGCAGATATATACACACATTAGGAGACTACCTTCCTGTACCTGAGATATATACACACATACACCCCGCCAGTGCAGTTATTAGAGACTACCTTCCTGTACCTGAGATATATACACACACACACCCCACCAGTGCAGATATTAGAGACTACCTTCCTGTACCTGAGATAATACACACACACACCCCACCAGTGCAGTTATTAGAGACTACCTTCCTGTACCTGAGATATATACACACATACACCCCGGCAGTGCAGTTATTAGAGACTACCTTCCTGTACCTGAGATATATACACATACACCCCGGCAGTGCAGTTATTAGGAGACTACCTTCCTGTACCTGAGATATATACACAGTACATGCAGAGAGACTACCTTCCTGTACCTGAGATATATACACACATACACCCCGCCAGTGCAGTTATTAGAGACTACCTTCCTGTACCTGAGATATATACCCCACACATTAGAGACACCTTCCCCTGAGATATATACACACACACACCCCACCAGTGCAGTGCAGTGCATTAGAGACTACCTTCCTGTACCTGAGATATATACACACATACACCCCACCAGTGCAGTTATTAGAGACTACCTTCCTGTACCTGAGATATATACACACATACACCCCGGCAGTGCAGTTATTAGAGACTTACTGAGATATATACACACACACACCCTGACTACCTTCCTGTACCTGAGATATATACACACACACACCCCGGGTGCAGATATATACCTGAGATATATACACACACACACATACACCCCTGTACCAGTGCAGTTATTAGAGACTACCTTCCTTCCTGTACCGCCAGTGAGATATACCTTACCTGAGATATACACACACACACCCCACCAGTGCAGTTATTAGAGACTACCTTCCTGTACCTGAGATATATACACACACACACCCCGCCAGTGCAGTTATTAGAGACTACCTTCCTGTACCTGAGATATATACACACATTACTACCTTCCCCTGACCAGTGCAGTTATTAGAGACTACCTTCCTGTACCTGAGATATATACACACATACTACCCCACCAGTGCAGTTATTAGAGACTACCTTCCTGTACCTGAGATATATACACACATACACCCCACCAGTGCAGTTATTAGAGACTACCTTCCTGTAGATATATACACACATACACCCCACCAGTGCAGTTATTAGAGACTACCTTCCTGTACCTGAGATATATACACACATACACCCCACCAGTGCAGTTATTAGAGACTACCTTCCTGTACCTGAGATATATACACACACACACCCCACCAGTGCAGTTATTAGAGACTACCTTCCTGTACCTGAGATATATACACACATACACCCCGGCAGTGCAGTTATTAGAGACTACCTTCCTGTACCTGAGATATATACACACATACACCCCACCAGTGCAGTTATTAGAGACTACCTTCCTGTACCTGAGATATATACACACATACACCCCACCAGTGCAGTTATTAGAGACTACCTTCCTGTACCTGAGATATATACACACATACACCCCACCAGTGCAGTTATTAGAGACTAACTTCCTGTACCTGAGATACATACACACATACACCCCACCAGTGAATTTATTAGACTACCTTCCTATACCTGAGATATATGCACACATACACCCCACTGAAGCAGTTATTAGAGACTACCTTCCTGTACTTGAGATAATACAAATGAAAGGAAACATCCTGAATGAATGCACAAACTAACATAAGGAATGCAGATTCTTCTATTCATTTTCATGGCATGATTTGGATTCTCTTGTCCGCTCGAAGGCAGAGGGGTCACTGCAAATCAATGTAGAGTTATTCTGTCTGACCACTTATATCCTGGGATAAAGCTTTCCAACCATGATGGGAATGGTCTCCTCCCAGATGAGAGTGGCCCAATGGTTTCTGGAGAATGAAAATGATCCAACACACATATGCCACCGCCTTCAGTCACCAGATCTCAAACCAACTTAACTTATATGGAGATTTTAGAACCTGTTTGACATCATCAAAACCATATATGATGGAATATTTCAATGAAGCAAGGTACTCTCTCTCGTATAATTATGCAGTCATAGACTCTATGCCGAGGCCTGTTAAGCACCTCACCAAGACTCTGTATGCTTATTTTTCCAGTAATTTGTCATCCGTCTGTACAGTTGAAGTCAGAAGTTTGCATACATCTAGCCAAATATATTAAAACTGTTTTTTTTTTTTTTTTTCACAATTCCTGACATTTAATGAGTACACATTCCCTATTTAAGGTCAGTCACGATCACTGAGAGAAAGATGTACTTCAGCATTTATTACTTTCATGACATTGCCAGAGGGTCAGTTAATACATACACAGTTAATATTTGGTAGCATTGCCATTAAATTGTTTAACTTAGATCAAACATTTAGGGTAGCTTTCCACAAGCTTTCACAAATAGTTAAGTTGCTGGAATTCTGGACTATTCCACCCGACAGAACTGGAGTAACTGAGTCAGGTTTGTTGGTCCCCTTGCTCACACAGGCTTTTCCAGTTCTGCCCACAAATTTTCTATTCAACTGAGGAGAGGGTTTTTGCGATGAACACTTCAATTCCTTGACTTTGCTGTCATTAAGATACCATCTATTTGGTGAAATGCACCAGTCCCTCATGCAACAGAGCACCCCCGCAACATGATACTGAGAACCTCGTGCTTCACAGTTGGGATGGTGTTCTTTACCTTACATGCCTCCCCCTTTTTCCTCCAAACATAACAATTGTTATTATGGCCAAACAGTTCAGACCAGGGCTGCATGATTCTGGAAAAAATGTGAGTCACGATTTTTTTGTTTAGAATTGAGATCACGATTCTTTGGCACGATTTTTCCCCACAAACTGAAATGTTTATTGTAGTCATAAAAAAAAAAAAAACTGTCCATTAAAGTGCAGTTTAAAAAAGGTTAAAAAAAAAAGGTAAAAAGGCAAAATAAGCAAAATAAGCGCACCTTAAGTACTCTTTGACTCCACATGGCCCTGAACTAGGGATGCAACAATGTCAAACCGCAACCCAGGAGATGATACTGCTCAATTATAATGTCATATCAAACAGACAGGCGCCGATGCAAGCCCATCCGAGGCACATTTGCACACAAACAAAAGCCTGCACGGAGAGAAAGCAGCACGCCGACTGCATTCCAGCATAAACCAAGATTAGTATAGGGGCAACCCTTCAAAGCCAAACCACGTATCATCCAACTGCAGTCTTGAAAAAATGGCTATCAAACTTCAGTGGCCGTTTAAAATGCTTCTGGTGCTTTGAAGTCAGCTCCATCACCTTGACATAATAAGCATACCCTAAATCTATTCCTGAGTAGCTACTTTGCCGAACTAGGTAAAGATGCTTTTCCACCGAACGTGAAACGATTATTTCGCACGACAGAAAAGTTAATGCAAAGACGCGAATACATCGCGTGTATTCGCATCTTCGCAATTATTTTGAATGCACTAACCTGTCGTGCGAATAATTCGTTTCGCGTTCGGGGGAAAAGCAGCTTAAAAATCAAGCAATTTATTTAGCCAACAAGTACAACCGGCATGTAGCCTATAATGATTAAAAAGCGATAATAAGAAGTGGACATACCAAACAAGGCTTCTGTGTAAGAGTGCCAATAACAATAAAACAATTTTAATATGGCCCTGGTTTCCAAAATGTAACAATATAGGCCGACGCAACGTGGAAAACATTTCATTAAGCGTATCCACCTCGAGGTGTGATTTATTTCCGTATTCACATCAAATCGTCAAATGTAAGCGTATAAAAATAATCTTGCAAACGCGCGCAGGTGAATCTGTGCTGTTTCCTGGCCATTTTAATCTCAAAATGCGACTGCCAAAAGAACAATATAAAAATAAATTGGACCGTCTTCCGATTCAAATTTGTAATTGTGCGAATCAAGTGCTTGATTGTCAGTTGAGCATGGGACCAAGGTGAGAACTATTACTGTTAAGACGATAATTCTGCAAACCTTGACGTTGCTTTTTTCATGGCTTTGAATTTTGGCAACTGAATGGTCTTGACCGCATCAGGTCTGATTCGTAAAGCAAAAATAGCGAGCTCATCCGCTCGCCCTGTTGCGGGAGTTATTATTAATGCCCCGGGTGGATTTTCATCAGTGTTCATTCTGCGTTTATTTTTCTTGAGCACAAACTTTCCTGCACTTAAACATTTCTCCGTGTCTCCCCCGCTGCTTCTGAATCTGCACTGCTAGCCAACTCTGTTCGATTCGAAAGACTACCGCCATTTACTATTTGCCTTCTCCAGCTTCTGCATGAACTCAAGTGATGTAGAGCTGCTTTGGCATAGGATGAGCACGGACGCAACGTCAGTGCTGCGTTTGGGGGCGGCTTCAAGCGCCCCCAAGAGACCGCCTATTACTCACTTTCTTTGAAAATTACTAGTTAGTTTGCTCTGCGGCTCCTGAAATAATGCTGGAAAATCGTTGACATTTAGAAATTAGATCGCGCGTAGGGGTGAATCGAGATCACGATCTTCTGGCGATGTATCGTGCAGGCCTAGTTCAGACCAGAGAATATTTATCCAAAAAGTAAAATCTATATTTCCACTTGCACTTGCAAACTGTATTCTGGCTTTTTTTATGACAGTTCGGAGTAGTAGCTATTTCCTTGCTAAGTCGCCTTTAAGGTTATTTTGATATCGAACTCGTCTTACAGTGGATATAGATATTTTTTGTGCCTATTTTCTGAAGCAATTTCACAAGGTCCTTGTAGCTGTTGTTCTGAGATGGATGTGCACTTTTTGCACCTAAGTACATTCATCTCTAGGACACAAAACACATCTCCTTCCTGAGCGGTATGACAGCTGCCCGGTCCTGTAGTGTTTGTGCTTGCACACTATTGTGTGTACACATCACCCAGGTGCCATCTGACATATGGGAATTACTCCTGAGTATGAACCAGACTTGAGGAGACCGAGTTACTTTTTGTCTGATTTCTTTTCCATTATGTCAAGCGAAGAGGCAGAGAGTTAGACGGTAGGTCTCCACAAGTAGACCTGTAACAAACTTAAAAAAAAACTTAAAACTTATCAGTGAACCTTTCAGAAGCTTTTAAAGTCCTGACATAATTTTCAGCAATTTTTCAAGCGGTTTGAAGGCACAGTCAGAATAGTCCATGCAAAATTCTGACAGACTAAAATTGTGATATAAAGAATTACAGTATAAGTGAAATGATCTGTCTGTAGTCAATGGTAGGAAAAATTCCTCATTTCATGCAGAAAGTGGATGTCATAACTGACATGCCAAAACTATAGTTTATTACCATGAAATCTTTGGACTGATTGAAAAACTAGTTTTAATGACTTCAACCCATGTGTGCGTAAACTTTCTTCTTCAACGGGATATACACACACATACACCCTGCCAGTGCATTTATTATGGACTACGATCCTCTACCTGAGAAATATACACACACATATCCAGGCAGTGCAGTTAGAGACAACCTTCCTGTACCTGAGATGCACACACACATGCACACACACGCACACACACACCCATACACAAGCGCACACTCATACACAGAATTACGGTTGTTTGCATGTTTTGTGGGGACATCCCATAGAATAATATTTATTCCCTAACCCTTTACTCTGATCTTAGCCACAAAAACCACATGCCAAACCCTAACCCTAACCTTAATCTGATCCTAACCTTAACCCTCAACCCTAAAATAGCTCAGTTACCTAGTGGGGACCAAAAAAATCTAGTATTCCATTACTTGCTGGGACATTTGATCCCCATTACAGTAGGAATATTACTCCCCCCCCCACACACACACACAAACACACATCATTTGTGTGATTATTCAACATAGCCTTCTACCTTCCAATATACATAGCTTATAAGCTATATTTGCAGATACTCATGCAGACATGCATTCACTATCACATATGTGCCTACATTACACTGACAATCCACATATCAGACAGAACCATGACTTACTCTGAAATACAAACAGACATAGGCACAAAAACTCAAAGCTTACCCAACTATGTTAAGCTATTGTGACTTTCAGCAAGCACTAATTTAAAAATTTCCGATGTCGCAGTTAGTAACAGTTATTTACTTTCCTGTTGCAATTTTCATGTTCCCAATTACAAGACATTCAAGCTAGAATACCCACAAATGAGCAAATCTATTTCAGACACATCAACACTGTGGGGGAAAAATCAAATGTGCCAATTGTTTCCACATCCAATAGCAGAGAAATTCTCCCTATAAAACAAAATTCTTTCTGTGATTCGCCATTCTGCGGAAAACATGGTAATTGGTGACATGATGTGTTCATTCTGTATTTTTCACGGCCCATATATCTTTGACATCTCACAATTTCCCTTCCAGCTTGAAATATAAAATCACAATTTGGCAAGGAGGAGAATTCAAGAGCGTGAAGGCAAACATATGCCTCATCCAACGCAAGAGCAGGAGCCAGTGCATTTAATTGCTCAGAAGTTGGCTAAGCCTGTCAGCTGCGGAAAACTGTAATGCTGCTGATGTAGGGAACATTTTTCACCAGAGGAGGTGCACTTGTACCTGTTTTAGCCTGTCACAGTCAGTCACAGTTATGGCCAATTTCACTCAATCTAAGTCAGTTATGGCCAATTATAGGCAGTCACAGCTAGTTATGGCTAATTATACTTAGCCATGGCCATTCATTACCAGATAAAATTCAATTACAGCCAGTAATCGCCCATTAGATGCTGTGATAGCCACTTATAACCAGTCATAACCACCTACAAGCAGTTAGATCCAGTTATTGCCAGGAATAGGCCTGCATAGCCCATCAGAGTTAAAGTAATAGAATGCATGGTGTGAGAAAGATGGCTGAATTGAGGCCAAATGCTTGAACTTCAGGCATTACAGGTTTTGAGATGAGTTTGCTTACCCTGTGCTGTTTAAAAAGCTCTTTCTGGTGGTGCAGGATCTGGACATGAAGGTTGGACTGTACCAGAAGGCAGGAGTACATCTCCCGCCAGTATTCCGCTCATACCCATAGTCACTACAGCGAAAACAGTAAACAGAACCCAGCACATAGGAGTCGGGTCTTTTTACGTTTCATTACATCGCTAGCTCTCAGAAACATAATCAGGAAAAAATAGGCTGTCTAATTACTGTATACTGTACAAAAATGTTTCTAAAATAGTTAAATTCTAAAAAGCAGTATATTCCTATATAATGCAATGGTCTGAAAGCTGATATATGTGGGTGGATACAGGAAAGAGCAAAACAACTTCCTAAATCATCCCTGAGGATCAATGACATCATTAGAGTATGTGAGCCAACTAACATCAAATTCTAATATAAGGACCTCTTGGCTCTATTATTTTAATACATTTATGACAGTAACTTCATCATTGAATAACAATAAATAATTTCCACGTGTAGCATTTTCTGTGTTCCAAAACATAAACAGGCAGGTTTACTCACCATTCGAAGTCAGCATCAGTGCAGTCACATGACTCTGACGTCATGGCAATGGAGGAACCCTTCACCATGACGCATCTGGCGATGGGTTTTAATTTCCGATAAATTCTCTTCACTCCCATAAGGCAAGGCTCTCCCTGTAAAGAATTCACCTCTTTATAAGGACCGTGAGTGTGCGTGCGCGCGCGCGCGTTTTGTAATACATAGCTTGTGAACCTATTTCAGGCGGACAACTCAAGAAACGACCTCATTCTTATTGAAACTCCCACGCATATTGCCACTGCTCCACCCCTCTGCGTGGCAAACTGTGTAAGCTGCTCACCTGCAGCAAAAAATGCCTCTGCCTGCGGCTGTGCTGCCTCACTCTCAGCTGTAACAGGTAACAGAGCCTGCTGCTGCCTCACTCTCAGCTGTAACAGGTAACAGAGCCTGCTGCTGCATCACTCTCAGCTGTAACAGGTAACAGAGCCTGCTGCTGCATCACTCTCAGCTGTAACAGGTAACAGAGCCTGCTGCTGCATCACTCTCAGCTGTAACAGGTAACAGAGCCTGCTGCTGCATCACTCTCAGCTGTAACAGGTAACAGAGCCTGCTGCTGCCTCACTCTCGGCTGTAACAGGTAACAGAGCCTGCTGCTGCCTCACTCTCAGCTGTAACAGGTAACAGAGCCTGCTGCTGCATGCTCTCAGCTGTAACAGGTAACAGAGCCTGCTGCTGCATCAGGTAACAGGTAACAGAGCCTGCTGCTGCATCACTCTCAGCTGTAACAGGTAACAGAGCCTGCTGCTGCATCACTCTCAGCTGTAACAGGTAACAGAGCCTGCTGCTGCATCACTCTCAGCTGTAACAGGTAACAGAGCCTGCTGCTGCATCACTCTCAGCTGTAACAGGTAACAGAGCCTGCTGCTGCATCACTCTCAGCTGTAACAGGTAACAGAGCCTGCTGCTGCCTCACTCTCAGCTGTAACAGGTAACAGAGCCTGCTGCTGCCTCAGCTGTAACAGGTAACAGAGCCTGCTGCTGCCTCACTCTCGGCTGTAACAGGTAACAGAACAGCTGTAACAGTAACAGAGCCTGCTGCTGCATCACTCTCAGCTGTAACAGGTAACAGAGCCTGCTGCTGCATCACTCTCAGCTGTAACAGGTAACAGAGCCTGCTGCTGCATCACTCTCAGCTGTAACAGGTAACAGAGCCTGCTGCTGCCTCACTCTCAGCTGTAACAGGTAACAGAGCCTGCTGCTGCAGAGCCTGCTGCTGCATCACTCTCAGCTGTAACAGGTAACAGAGCCTGCTGCTGCATCACTCTCAGCTGTAACAGGTAACAGAGCCTGCTGCTGCATCACTCTCAGCTGTAACAGGTAACAGAGCCTGCTGCTGCATCACTCTCAGCTGTAACAGGTAACAGAGCCTGCTGCTGCCTCACTCTCAGCTGTAACAGGTAACAGAGCCTGCTGCTGCATCACTCTCAGCTGTAACAGGTAACAGAGCCTGCTGCTGCATCACTCTCAGCTGTAACAGGTAACAGAGCCTGCTGCTGCATCACTCTCAGCTGTAACAGGTAACAGAGCCTGCTGCTGCATCACTCTCAGCTGTAACAGGTAACAGAGCCTGCTGCTGTAACAGGTAACAGAGCCTGCTGCCTCACTCTCAGCTGTAACAGGTAACAGAGCCTGCTGCTGCATCACTCTCAGCTGTAACAGGTAACAGAGCCTGCTGCTGCATCACTCTCAGCTGTAACAGGTAACAGAGCCTGCTGCTGCCTCACTCTCAGCTGTAACAGGTAACAGAGCCTGCTGCTGCATCACTCTCAGCTGTAACAGGTAACAGAGCCTGCTGCTGCCTCACTCTCAGCTGTAACAGGTAACAGAGCCTGCTGCTGCTCACTCTCAGCTGTAACAGGTAACAGAGCCTGCTGCTGCATAACAGAGCCTGCTGCTGCATCACTCTCAGCTGTAACAGGTAACAGAGCCTGCTGCTGCATCACTCTCAGCTGTAACAGGTAACAGAGCCTGCTGCTGCTCTCAGCTGTAACAGGTAACAGAGCCTGCTGCTGCCTCACTCTCAGCTAACAGGTAACACAGGTAACAGGTAACAGAGCCCTGCTGCAGGTAACAGAGCCTGCTGCTGCATCACTCTCAGCTGTAACAGGTAACAGAGCCTGCTAACTCTCAGCTGTAACAGGTAACAGAGCTGCTGCTCAGCTGTAACAGAGCCTGCTGCATCACTCTCAGCTGTAACAGGTAACAGAGCCTGCTGCTGTCTCAGCTGTAACAGGTAACAGAGCCTGCTGACTCTCAGCTGTAACAGGCTGTAACAGCCTGCTGCTGCATCCTCTCAGCTGTAACAGGTAACAGAGCCTGCTGCTGCATCACTCTCAGCTGTAACAGGTAACAGAGCCCTCAGCTGTAACAGGTAACAGAGCCTGCTAACACTCTCAGCTGTAACAGGTAACAGAGCCTGCTGCTGCATCACTCTCAGCTGTAACAGGTAACAGAGCAGGTAACAGAGCCTGCTGCTGCATCACCTTTCAGCTGTAACAGGTAACAGAGCCTGCTGCTGCATCACTCTCAGCTGTAACAGGTAACAGAGCCTAACAGGTAACAGGTAACAGAGCCCTGCTGCTGCTGTAACAGGTAACAGAGCCTGCTGCTGCATCAGCTGTAACAGGTAACAGAACAGCTGTAACAGGTAACAGAGCCTGCTCAGCTGTAACAGGTGCCTGCTGCCTCACTCTCAGCTGTAACAGGTAACAGAGCCTGCTGTAACAGGTAACAGAGCCTGCTGCTGCATCACCTCAGCTGTAACAGGTAACAGAGCCTGCTGCTGCATCACTCTCAAGCTGTAACAGGTAACAGAGCCTGCTGCTGCATCACTCTCAGCTATAACAGGTAACAGAGCCTGTAACAGGTAACAGAGCCTCAGCTATAACAGGTAACAGAGCCTGCTGCTGCCTCACTCTCAGCTGTAACAGGTAACAGAGCCCTGCTGCTCAGCTGTAACAGGTAACAGAGCCTGCTGCTGCATCACTCTCAGCTGTAACAGGTAACAGAGCCTGCTGCTGCATCACTCTGCTGTAACAGGTAACAGAGCCTGCTGCTGCATCACTCTCAGCTGTAACAGGTAACAGAGCCTGCTGCTGCATCACTCTCAGCTGTAACAGGTAACAGAGCCTGCTGCTGCCTCACTCTCAGCTATAACAGGTAACAGAGCCTGCTGCTGCCTCAGCTGTAACAGGTAACAGAGCCTGCTGCTGCCTCACTCTCAGCTGTAACAGGTAACAGAGCCTGCTGCTGCATCACTCTCAGCTGTAACAGGTAACAGAGCTGCTGCTGCATCACTCTCAGCTGTAACAGGTAACAGAGCCTGCTGCTGCATCACTCTCAGCTGTAACAGGTAACAGAGCCTGCTGCTGCATCACTCTCAGCTGTAACAGGTAACAGAGCCTGCTGCTGCATCACTCTCAGCTGTAACAGGTAACAGAGCCTGCTGCTAACTCTCAGGTAACAGGTAACAGAGAGCCTGCTGCAGCTGTAACAGGTAACAGAGCCTGCTGCTGCATCACTCTCAGCTGTAACAGGCACTCTCTGTAACAGGTAACAGAGCCTGCTGCTGCATCACTCTCAGCTGTAACAGGTAACAGAGCCTGCTGCTGCATCACTCTCAGCTGTAACAGGTAACAGAGCCTGCTGCTGCATCACTCTCAGCTGTAACAGGTAACAGAGCCTGCTGCTGCATCACTCTCAGCTGTAACAGGTAACAGAGCCTGCTGCTGCATCACTCTCAGCTGTAACAGGTAACAGAGCCTGCTGCTGCATCACTCTCAGCTGTAACAGGTAACAGAGCCTGCTGCTGCATCACTCTCAGCTGTAACAGGTAACAGAGCCTGCTGCTGCCTCACTCTCAGCTGTAACAGGTAACAGAGCCTGCTGCTGCCTCACTCTCAGCTGTAACAGGTAACAGAGCCTGCTGCTGCCTCACTCTCGGCTGTAACAGGTAACAGAGCCTGCTGCTGCCTCACTCTCAGCTGTAACAGGTAACAGAGCCTGCTGCTGCCTCACTCTCAGCTGTAACAGGTAACAGAGCCTGCTGCTGCATCACTCTCAGCTGTAACAGGTAACAGAGCCTGCTGCTGCCTCACTCTCAGCTGTAACAGGTAACAGAGCCTGCTGCTGCATCACTCTCAGCTATAACAGGTAACAGAGCCTGCTGCTGCATCACTCTTGCCTGCTGCCGGTTAACACATGCTTCCATCTGCATGCAAACCAGCCACTCTTGTGTATCTGTTTGCTGCGGCTAATCTAAAGTGCAGCTGTTGACCACATACCATAAAAAAAAATGTTGCAGTTTATTCGGTTACTTTTGACCTCTCCACAGCCATAACACACAGGTCATCTATGATGCGCTAAGCCATAGAAGCTTGTTTTTTCAAATGAGATTGTTCCCAAATTGGCCACTTCGTTGTGTAACGCTGCCTTGCTTGCTGCAGATGCTTACTAACAAATGACTCCATGTTTCAACCTGTAATCTTCTGCGATATTATCTGGCCACACCTCTGATACGCGCTTGCTATTTAGCGCTTTCTTGCAGGAAAAGCTGAAGCATGTCTGGAGTAATTTAAAGTATGGAGGAAGATTCAAATATTGCTTTAAGTGAATGCTGATATTCATTTGAGGGTTTAAAAAAAAACTCATTTTAAACAGTTAAGATGATTCGTGCCCACGTTAAAACCTGTGTTGCTGTTAGGGGCGATGAAGTAAATTTTCCATTTCTTTCCGTCTGTTTCACGCCAGGCTAACAAATAGCCGGTTATGTAATTTTAACCCTTGTTGCAATTAAGGTTTTTTTTTTCTTCTTTTTTTTTTGCCCCTTTGGGATTAAATGGATACGCAAATTGAAATAAATACAGGAGATAATACACATAAATTAATAAATTACCACAGGATTTGTTCTTTTCCCGTTGCTCAATTTAGCCAACATTAACCGTTCCCGAGTGTTCGTTCATCCCTTCTAATTTCAGTGTTCCCGGTCACATGACCGGTCTGCTTTAACTGCACTAATATTAAAGAAAAATCTCAAATCATCACAAAATTTTGTTCAGCATCTTATTCACAAGTAATCAAAAACCTGACTATGGGGTGCCCCGGTGGCACATCGGTCTAAGCGGGCGCACCATAAAGGCTGTGGGCTTCCTGCGGCGACCCCGTTCGATTCCGGCTCAGGTCGTTTGCCGCATGTCTTCCCCATTCTTCTCCCCAACCTTCCTGTCTCTCTCTACTGCGTGACTGTCAAATAAAGGAGAAAATCCCCAAAAAAAATCTTAAAAAAAAAAAAAAACCTGACTACCTCGTGCTCTCCAACATGTTTTCAGAGGTGCGTGGATTTTCTGAGTCGAATCCAGTATGAAGCAGAAATGAAAGTACGCAATCAGAAAAAGATGTTTCAGTAGCCGAAACATGTCTGTTTTGCAATAAATCTCATTTGCTTTTTCAAGTTGCTTCTATCTCTGAGTACAGACTTTCATTTCTGCTCCATATTAGCACATTTTTAAGCCATGAAATACTGTCATCAACCAGTTGTTACCTTCAGTAACTGCAATAATTACACAAAGAACAGAGACTGAAAATATACAGCCAAGAGACAAATTAATGGAAAAATCTACAAAAAACAGACTTATTAAAGGTCCTCTAAGCCTTGTTACGCGGTTTTTAAGCTAGAACATTTTTTGTCATATACAGCAAACATCTCCTCACAATCCGCTAGCTGCCTGTCCCCTGAATACGCAGTAAAAAAAAAAGAAAGCCGTCCCTGTGGACAGCCAAACTGCAACAAAAACCACCTGGTCTAGCCTGGACCATCCAGCCAATCACTTACAAGAGGGACTGGAGAGGGTGGCATTTGGGTTTTTTTTCACGACAGTTTCAGGAAGCACAGGAGGGGGAGAGGGGGACGGAGGGGGAGAAGAGGAGGGAGGGGTGAGCTAGCTCTCTGTTTTGTTTGATAATACTTCAAACATCAACAGTAGTGACGTCACACAACCGTGCTCAGAGCACCTTTATGATGCTCAGCCTCGAGATCAGCTTCAGCATGTTTTAGCATAGGGTTTACAACTTTACCAGAGGGATGGCCTTTCGTCAGAGATATTCCCTCATTTTGTGTTCTGATGATGATGATGATGATGTAGATGACAATGATGATGATGATGATGATGATGATGGAGAGAGAATATGTTGTTCCGAAGTCTCCCTTCTGAATTCAGTCGGTTTGAGATCTGGCGACTGTGAAGATGGTGGCATATGCTTGGGATTATTCTCATACTCATAAAACCATTCAGTGTCTCCTTGCTCTCCATGGGTCTTGGGTCATTGACATTCTGAAAGAGATCACTGATATTACAGCTGGAATACTTCATCATTGAATATATTGGTGACCGCACAGAATATCTCACCATTAATTTGCAGTGAGTTTAAGGGGATGAGTGGACCAAATCCATGCCAGGAAAATTTACACAAGCATCTGCATTTGTTATGCGAGTCTGCACATTTATGCAGTTTTTTTGCCTTTATTTTGTCACCTGTCTGCATTTCTAAATGAACATTCATTGTAAACAAACAAGAAAATTGAAAACAGAGACCATATGAACACAATTTAAACATGAAAAGTCTTCACCGAGAGAGAGAGAGAGAGAGAGAGAGTGTGAGTGTGTGTGTGTGCGTGTGTGTGTGTGTGTGTGTGTGTGTGTGTGTGCGCGCGTGCGTGCGTGCATGTGTGTGTGTGGATGGTATTCCTACCTACAATACTAGATTTCTTCATCCTTATGGGGACATTGTTTGGTCCCCACAAGGTAACTAAGCTGTATTAGAGTTTGGGGTTACGGTTAAGGTTGAGTAAAGGTTAGGGTGAGGTTAAAGTTAGGGTAAGGGGTTATGGAATGAATTTAAGATTATGGGATGTCCCCACAAAACATGAACACACAATTTGTATGCGTGTGCGTGAGTGCGTGTGTGTGCATAAGTGGCAATGTATTATCAGGTTGGAGTACGCATTGCAAACGTAGGCATAGCATTTGTGGCATGTTTGGCTGGTTTTACTGTTCCTATCGGCGCAGAGCTGGCACCTCTTCCTTTTCTGTCCTTGTCAAGGGAGAAGTGGATGGGGCACATTCGCATGAGAAAGAGAAAGGTCCCCATAACTAACGCCAAATTGTTTAGTCTGTAAGGTATGGTTCATGTGGAGGGATGGGCACATAAGTATGAGACAGAGATGGAGGTGTGAAAAGGTGGGGTGGAGAACAGATGAGTTGGGGTGAGGGGTTGAGGTTATGGATGTTTGGGTGTGTGGGAGCGTGCATTTATATCTGCCGAACAGACATAATATAGTCTTTCCCATTCATACCCCATTGCGGCCATTTTAGACCGAGAACACTAAACGTGTAACAAAGTTGAGTAAACCACTCAAAATTCAATGAAAGTGGAGATCAGCAATTTTACTTGTTCAGATGCCTAGTGTGGAGGATATCATAAGGTTTTGAGGCAATCAGATGAAAAACAATAGTTATGATTCAGGAAAGTTGTAAATCAGATTTGAACCGAACACTAGAAGGAGGTTGAGTCACCTGATTATAATTGAGATTTCATACTAGCACGGGAGCTCTTCCATACCAATTAAATGCTGAAATTAAACGAGGAAAAGAGGCTGTTTTATCTACTCCAGTTCTCCAATTTCTGTCATTAACATGTTAAGTCCCCAAAATCGCAAACTGTGAACTCTCGTTGGGTAGTGTCATCTTTTTTAAATAAAACTAAGCTCTGTGCGCCAGTTTCCCTGGCAAAGATTAAGAATAGTCCCAGATAAAAGACATTCTTCATTGGATATCTCCATAGACCATTCATTTAATATAAGATTAGGCTAAATCTTTGTCCAGAATCTGACAATGAGTCTAATAAACATAACCTTATTGCCGTCATGTCTCATACTATTGATAGTGGAAAAGTTACCAATTTGTTCTGCTGGAGCAACTGATAATCCTCTGACAAAAAACGGAATACAGCTGCAGTTCATTGCAATGCACATGCAATTCAGTGTGTCACAATAACACCTCAAATTTAGTGTACTGCAGTTGATTCTTAGTAAGGCTGGACTGCATTTATACTGCAGCCGTACTACTATTACTATACTATGCTTATACTGCAGTTATTCTTCAAAGCACTGACATTCATAAGGCAGTTTAAGCATCTTTACAGTATTTATTCTGTTGACCGTTTAGTCATATAATCCTGTTTATTTACAGAAACAAAACTGAAAAAAAAAAAAAAATAGGACCAAGGGCCCTGTAGCTTACAGGCAAGCAATCTTATAGTGATGATACAAGTTATGAAAAATTTTGCGCAAAGTTCGACCTTCAAATCATCGAAGGTCAGTGTCAAGGTCACTTAATGAAAGTTCACATACAACTACACTTATAAGACCTCCTATATGTCTATAATACAATTCTAAACTCTGAAGCAGTTTTGTTGTTACAAATAATTGAAAATTCAATGTCAATTGCAAACTTTCAAGGTCACAGAAGGTCAAGTTGAGGACACCAAATAGACTTCATATATAACTTTGTATATGTCTCTAATACAAACCTTGGCTCTTTCTGTGACCATTTTGGTGATAAAAGTCATTGTAATTTCTCTATGTGAAGTTTGACCTTTGAAGGTCAGCGACAGTCAAAATGAAGGTCACCAAATGAAACTTCATAGATGACTTCTTATATGCCTCTAATACAAACCTAAGCTCTATCTGTCCTACAACCTAATGTCCAGAAAAGTTGGGACAAGGGCTAAAAAAGACTGGAAAAGTTGAATGATGCCAAAAAAAGTACACCTGGTGGAACATCTCACTACAAAGAAGGTTAATCGGCAACAGGTCAGTAACATGATTTTGTCTTTTGGACATAAAGATGGAAGTGGCTCCACCACTCAGGGAAAGACTGCATGGGCAAATAGTTCAACAATTTAAACTAACATTTCTTAATGTAAACTTGCAAAGAATTTGGGTATTTCATTGTCTACAGTACATAATATTATAAAAAGATTCACAACATCCAGGGAAATCTCTGTACACAAGGGACAAGACCAAAGACCAGTATTCAATGGTAATGATCTTTGGGCTCTCAGGCAGCACTGCCTTAAAAACAGACGAGATTCTGAAGTGGAAATCACTGTATTGGCTTGGGAACACTTCTGCAAACCATTCTTAGCAAACACCATTTGTCACTGCATCCACAAATGCAAATTAAAACTCTGTTATGCAAATATTCAATCAAGATCCAGAAATGCTACGGCCTTCACTGGGCTCCAGTTCATTAAAGATGGACTGAGGCGAAGTGGGAAACTGTCCTGCGGTCTGACCGATTAAAAATGTGAAATTATTTTGGGAAATAATGGACGCTTTTCCTCCAGACAAAAGAGGAGAGGGCATATGCAGCTTGTTATCAGTGCACAGTTCAAAAGCCAGCATTCATTATACAAACTGGGGGTGCATTACTGCTCATGGCATGGGTAACTTGCAATCTGTGAAGACATCATTAATGCTAAAGAATATATACAGGTTTTGGAGCTCCACATACTGCCATCCAGATATCTTTGACAGGGAAGGCCTTGTTTCAGCAAAAAAAAAAAAAAGAAATGCTAAACACAACATTCTGCACATATTACAACAACACGCCTCTGTAGTATAGGAGGCTTGGTGATAAACTGGCCTGCCTGCCGGCCAGACCCGTTGCCTACTAAAAATATTTGGCACATTATGAAAAAAAAAATATGACAAAGGAGTTTGCAAAGTGTAGATCAGCTGAAAACCTATATCAAGTAAGAATGTGAAAACATGTTGCTCTCAAAACTATAGCAGTTTGGCTTAGTTCTCAAACACTCACAGAGTATTGTAAAAAAGAATAGGTGATGCAACACAGTGGTCAACATTGCCCCTGTCTCAACTTTCTTGAAATATGTTACTGTCATAAAATTCAAAATGAGCAAATATTTTTTTCAAAAAACAATAAAATTTCTCAGTTTCAATATTTGATATTTTGTCTTTGCACTATTTTCAATTAAAACAAGGTTTAAATGATTTATAAATCATTGCATTCTATTTTTATTTAAATTTTACACAGCATCCCAACTTTTCTGGAAATGGGGTTGCAGTTTTGGTGATAGAAGCCATTGAAATTTCACTAAGTAAAGTTTGACCTTCGAAGATCACCAAAGGTCAAGTTCAAGGCCACCAAATGACAGTTCATAGATGACTTCCAATTCCAAGTGTTCAATACACATAAATTCTCTATGTTCAATGGTTTCAAGTCAAGAGGCCTTTGAAAATTGTAACATTTTGCTTGACCTCAAGTTTGTCATCAGAGGTCTACTTTAACACTGCCAAAATATGGGTCATATATGACTTTATGTCAATAATACAAATTTAATCTCTATCTGCAACCATTTAGCTTCCACAGGCCATTTTGCCCATTCACTCTAAGACCCAATGTTATAAAGTACAGTGCCCCCACTAGACCCATTTCTGTCAAAATGGCACTCCCACTGTGTTCAAAGTGTACCAAGGTGAGTTGATTGCCAGATTTAGAAAAAAAAAGTTATGAGACATTTTTTGAGAAATTTTTTTTTGAAATTTCAAATCCTATCTTTAAACATTGTTATCATTTTCCTTGACCTCACGTTTAACCTTTCAAAGTCATCTGAGGTCAACTTAAATATTGCCAAAATATAGGTCTTGTATGACTTCCTATATGTTGATAATACAAACTTAAGCTTTACAGAGCCCCCACTAGACCCACTACTGTCCATTCAATAAAAATGGCACTTGCACTATACAGTGAGGGTACCAAGCTGTGTTGATTGCCAAATTCAGAAAAAAAAATAAAGGCAGGTTTTGGGAAATACCTTTTTTTTTTTTTTTTTTTTTTTGAAATTTCCATCTCTAAGTCCCATCTTTTAACATTGGGGCCAAAATTTAAAGGGCCCATAAAACAGACAAAAATGTTTCATTCCAAAAATTTGAAGAAATAGACTGGAGATATGGTCTAGTAGTATGTTATGGCAAATTTACAGGAAAACTCATCAGGCAGCAAAAAAAAAAAAAAAAATGTTCCAGACAACAGAAGACGGACACCAAACCATGACAATAGCCGATGCCCAAAGAGCTTGTAAGCTAAAAACTGTTAATTTTGCAGTTGAACTTAAATAGTATAGCATTGTAAATGTATTGTAGTAGTACTGAATTTTAACTGCAGAAGGGTCATTTTAAAACTATAAAACAATTATTGTTGCAGTTATACCTCAGAACTATTGCACGCTAAAACTGCATTGTGGTAGTTTTGCATTTGAACCTGCAGTGTACAAAAAACTATGCATTGCACCTCTCAAAAAATTGCAGTATTACAGCAATATTACTCCTCTCTTTTTTTGGGTAAGGATCTTAATGGAGAATCTCGTTTTGTAAATCTTCCAAAGGCAGTGTTTGAAGCATGTACAATTTATTTGCAGCAAGTTACAAATTGAATTTTACTCATTGAAATTAACGATCAAACTGTTTTTTTTTTTTTTTTTTTTTTAGTTAGCTATCCTCAGAAAGCTTCCCTCATGAATGCAGCACATTGCACTAAAAATGCAGTTGTGGGCATCACCTACTTATAATTAGGCCAGAAAGCTTTGGAAACAGATTTGTCATCAGCCACTGTGCTCAAAGAACTCACATTCATGTAATGCTGCAGGGTATGTCGCCACCACAACAGAAGGAGGGGAATTTGCCCCAGGTAATTTTTAAACTTTGGTGCTTCTGAAGCACTTGGCACTACGTGCCTTGCATGTGAATATATTAATGATATGGCTAAAAATGAGACCTTTGAGAATCTGCTATTGCGAAACAACGTGCTACAGGAAACTAAATCTGTTGCCAGTGTCTTTGATAATGTAGGATGGAAAGACACTGAAATTTTAAGATAGGTAGCTAGATTTTATTTTAGCTTGCTTTTCAAGTGAAATAGCCAGTACATATCTAGCTGTCTTCAGAAACAGGCATTAATTGGCTAGCCTTCTTTATGATGAATACAAATAACTAGAGTCGAATGAAATCAGTTTTATTTTTTCTCCAGATTCTGTAGTATTTTTTTTCCCAAATTCTGTGTCTTTTATTTTAATTTTCCTGAATTTCCTGTTTAATGATTTTAGCAGATACACTGGCAGAATATAAAGGCATCTCAGTTTATGTATTAGTAATGGCAAAATGTGCATAACTTCTTTGTTTTTGTCGCTCTGTCTTAAGTAAAACTAGATAAATACAGTTGATGAAAGACAGCAGGGTATATTTCCCGTAATGAAAGCCTTCTCCCAGTAGGAAAAGTTCATAGTTTGGCCAAGAGGATGCACAGCAGGAAAGGATATAAGGTCCAGAAAATCAACAGCAAAACTTCTGTGGTCTCTAGGAAACACAGCGAACACAGAAATTATGACATGATTCTGATCAATACTGTTTGAGTTAATGCATTTGAAATTTTAAATTTGACTATGTTCTGGCACTACAGAAAACATAAAAGAGCCAAAACAATCAATGACTTCCGCCTCTATGTGCCTGGAAAGTTGAGAATGGATCAGACACGATTTCGATTAAAGCTGTCTGAGTTATTACAATTTTTAAATATTCGGAGTTTAGCTTGGTGGTGGAGGTACAGCAAAGGTCATGCAGCGACCAACATCAATAAAAACCCTTTTCTATGTCCCAGCCACAATCACAAAAAGGCTGGCCTGACTCCCAGCAGAACTGCTAGTTTTTTTGCATTGGGAAATGTTCTGACATGGTGGTGGTACTAGAGGAAAGGTCATAGAGTCACACTAAATAATAGGCTTTGCCTTTTATGTATTAGGAATGATCATGAGAAGTTTCAAACGATTACATAAAAATGGTCAAGTTCTGAAATTTTTCAAAATTTAAAGGTTTTGCCAAGCAATGCCGCTATAGCAAAGGTCATGGGGTAACCAACCTCACTGACATGCCACCTCTCTGCCCCAGAAACAATCACAGAAAGTGTAACATGATTCCTGTCAAAACTGTTTTGAGTTTTTGCATTTAGAAATTTGAAATTTGATCTGAGTGCGCAAATCATACACACAATACAGTATTTCATTGAAAATAGTACATGGACAACATACTAGATGTTGAAACTGAGGAATTTTATTGTTTTTTTAATGCTCATTTTGAATTTGATGCCAGCAACACGTTTTAAAAAGGTTAGCATAGAGTCATGTTCACCATTGAGTTGCATCACCTTTTCTTTTAGCAACACTGTAAGCAGTTGTCAACTGAGGAGACCGACTGATGTAGTTTTTAAAGCAAAATGTTTTACCATTTTTGCTTGATGTACAATTTTAGCGGCTCTACACTTCATAGTCTTCTTTGTCAAATTTTTTGTTTCATTATGCACCAAATATCAACAAAGAAAAAGGCCTGGACCACAGGCAGGCCAGTTGAGAACTCAGACTCTTTTACCACTGGGTAATTTCATTTTATTAAGCCCAGAATATGTGTTTGGCATTGTATTGCTGAAATAAGCAAGGCCTTACCTGAAAAAAAAACTGGATGACAGTATGTTGCTCCAAAACCTGTATATCATTTAACATTAATGGCACCTTCACAGATATGCAGATTACCTGTGCCATGTGCACTAATGCACTCCCATACTATCATGGATGCTGGCTTTTGAAGGATACAATAAGCCGGATGGTCCCTCCCCTCTTTCGCCCAGAGGATGCAGGTACCATTGTTTCATAAATAATTTTGCATTTTGATTGGTCAGACCTTGGGACAGTTCTAATTCACCTCAGTCGATCTTAAATTAGTTGGAGCCCTGAGACATTTCTGAATTTTGTTTGTATGTGTTTTTATCTTCACATGGTAGAATTTTAACTTGCCTTTGTGGATGCAGCGAAGATCTACTTTCACTGACTGTGGTTTTCAGAAGTGTTCCTGAGCCCATACACTGATGTTCACAATTGAATCTTATCTGTTTTTAATGCAGTGCCATCTGAGGGCCAGAAGTACATGGCCATTCAACACTGTTTTCCAACCTTGTACCCCTTGTACCTTATATACAGGTATTTCTCAGGATTCTAAATATTTTAATCAAATTATGTACTGTAGATGATGAAATCCCAAAAGTCTTGGTGATTTTTTGTTGAGAGACAATATTCACATATTGTTGAACTGTTTGCCCACACAGTCTTTCACACAGTAGTGAAACCCTCGCTACCTTTACTTCTGAAAGACTCAGCCTCTCTGGGACACACTTTTTATACAGTAATATTACTGACCTATTGACAATCAACCTAATTAGCTGTGAGATGCTCCACCAGGTGTATTTTTTTTTAGAATCATGCAACTTTTCCAGTCCGTTGTTGCTTCCGTCCAAGCTTTTTTGAGAGGTGTTCCAACATGTAATATGTTGCCTTTGTACAATTTTCAATTAAATACAGAGTTTAAATGATTAGAGACTCATTGCACTCTGTTTTTGTTTTCATATAGCATCTCAACTTTTTTCAAATTGGGGTTGAATTATTTTATTAAAGGGTTTCTCAATGGGGGTGCTACTGCCCCCCAGGGGGTGTTTTGAGAGATTCAGGAGGCACTGGGAGCAAGACAACAGAGAGGGGGTGCTGTACCACAAGTGGAGGGCATTGGTTTATTACACAAATACCTCTGGGATAATCGTGAATTTGTCTTCATTATTTTATTGAAATGACTATGGCTAGGACGACAGATTTCAAATCATGTTTTTTATTATTATTTTTTCATTAATTTCTTTTTTTTTGTGGGAGAGGTTCTCTCTCCTTGCAGGGCATTACCCCCGACTGGCTGCTCTATGTTGTAGGTGGTCAGTCGATGATGGAGAAGTTTTGGCCAAACAGGATTTCCTGACGTAGCAGTCAAAGACTGCAAACACACTATGGCCTGGGTTACAGGCAGCGAGTGTAGGGGAGCCCAAGCACAGACAACGTTAGGGATGTATCTTTATGTAAAATCTGAGAATGTTAGCCCTAAGCATTATTTGAACACTGCCAGTTATAAATGGAGAAGAAGTCAGGCCACTTTGATAGTTTACACAGAACTCTCGAACAAATATGTCGATAATAACCTAACGATCGAAGAGTGGCCAAGGTAGCTATTTAACTGTTAGCAACAATCAATCAAGAAACGTTACCATTGATTGAAATATTATAGGAAGTTAATTTAAGGCACAACACTGTTTCACTGGTGAATAAAAGTTGAAATGGGAAAAAAATCTTGGAAGGGTTACTTCTCGCCACAGCCCTTGTTTCCTCCCCCTCTGTAACTGGAACAAGGAAAGCCTCATATGCATGAAGCTCACTCTGATTAATTATAATTGGTCCTGCACACTGGTGAAGCCATTTGATGAAAGGGTCAAAAAAAATATGCATCCATATGATGCATTTCCCCGCAAGCTGAGAAACAAGGGCAGCCACGAAATGCCCCCCCCAATTTTTTTTAATTCTTCTTTTTTTTTTTTTAGGTCACTGATGTAACTCTCAGAAAACTAGAACACCACCCCCCATAATTTTATCAAAATAAGCCAAGTTAAGGGTGGATGTTCTGATTTATTTATGTGTTTATTTATTCAGTTCTTCTTTCATTCATCTAATTTTCGGCTAGACACATATTTGATATCCCTGAAACAAGAATATTTGATGGCAAAGATATATGTTCTGGTGTTTTTGTAAGCTAGAGGCCACATTAGAGGAAGCTTAAGGACATTTAATATCCTGGGTCTTATAGCCAAAGTTAAAAAAAAGAGAAAACCACTGACTGAATTCATACAAAATTTGGCCAAAAGTTGGGCCATTACCCAGACAAGATCCCATTACATTTTGGAATGAATTGGGTCAAGGTCAAGGTCAAAGGTCACTCAAAAGGTCAAAATAGTTTTTTCCGCCCATAACTCTGTCAAAAAAAGCCTAATTTTCATCAAACTAACACATTTGTAAATGTGTAAATTATAATCCTATCCACTCATATTGTGAAAAGTGCATAGTTTCAAAGATCGATGGGGGCCAAAGTCTTTGATCAGAATCGAATAATTTGCACTGCATCTCAAAAAGTACTATAGATAGCCATTTACTTACTAGACAATGCATATAGGTAATCAGGCATGGAGATTACGATGACATTATGACCATTAACTTTGAGTGACCTTAAAAGGTCAAAACAAAGGTGACAAAATTTCACAAGATTCTATCTCTAAAAACTACTGTGAATAGCCCCTTGGTTACTTTTAATCACATATCGGAATTATATATATATATATATATATATATATATATATATATATATAGCTATGACCTTTGAACTTCAATGCCCTTGCAATATCAAACCCAAGTGCACATGAACCCGAAAAATGGATCAACTGATTGAACAGCTAAAATTTTACATGTGCCAGAGGCCTTTGCCATACCCGGCACTGCATCTTGTTTACAGTCTGTGTAATAGACAGGCTACAGCTTTTGTAAATAATTAAAATAAGAGGGATTTTTTTCCTCAGTTTGTGCAGTTGCAATATTAAAGCAACCCACTTAACGTTTTGAAGAGAACACAAAAGACGATGGGTGTTTAAAGTGACCAATCAAAGGAGGGGAGACATCAGCCACTGTCCCTGCCTCCAAATTCTTAAGAGTCAACAAGACTAACAAGTGTGTTGAAGTTGCAAACGCGTGTCAAAGCTGCAAGCACGTAGGGACGGTTGAACTTTCACTCTTCACAGCCCCGTGCTTGCAAATAATGTTTTGTGTGCTCAAAGAATGGAAATACTCTGTCACCAGGATGCTTTTCCGCTCACAGGTGCTGTTCTGTGCGCTCACAGAACATAAATGCTCCATCACCAGGATGCTTTCCAGCTCACTTAAACTGATCTGCGCGCTCGCACTATGTGCACGTGATTAGTCTTTATGGACGCAAATTTTGAGACAAATTAAATGCCATGTGGGTGACATCACAATGTTCATGAACATTCCATGATTTCAGTTGGGCAATACTTCATCGCTGGATGATAAACAGGCCTTTAGGCACTGCAGAGAACACCCTGATTTTGATATACTGCACCCACATTTTGGCGAATTACTCGATATTCTGTGTTTTACGGTTATTTCTATTTTTGCAATAAAATTCCACTATTATGTCTGTGTTTTCTGGATCCCTGAAATCGGAGGGCTCTAAATAAACTCTGCCTTAATTCCCAACCTGGCATGTAAAGAAAAAGCAATCAATTACAAATATTAAAATAGAACAGTAGACATTGGAAGAAATTACAGTAAATCAGCCAAATACCAGTAATTCCTATAACAGGAGAATGACAGGCACACAAATAAACTCACCACCCACTTCCTAATGTATATGCAAGCTGAATTTTCAGATTTTATGATTGCTCCATAACAGAGACCACCACTAGCCAGGTACTCCATAGTTTTGTCCTATCAGTTTCCTAGTTTAAATTTCATTTTTGGAGGTAAGCAAGTTTTACACCAACTGCAAGAAATCCCATAATTATGTATTCATTATGGAATATGGGCTAATGTAAAATGACCATAATATTGCAGTTACTTCAAAAAATGTTAAAAGAATGTGGATCCCGCAACAGCAGGTTTTCTTTGTTTCATTCATCTTCATGCATTGTGCTCAGCTTAAAATGGCTCTGACTCCCTGCCAGCAAACGTGTCACTCTTTTTTTTCTTTTCATGGCGGGGCTGTAGAAGTGACACGTGCACTTGCAGTGCTAAAGAAAGCGCACCATACTGTTTTATCTTCAATTGTGAAATTAAAACTAAAGGTTTTCATTTTATATGTTTTACGCAACCCCAATTCCAAAAAAGTTGGGATGCTGTGTAAAATGTGAATACAAACAGAATGCACTGATTTGCAAATCTCTTAAACTGACATTTTATTCACAATAGAACATAAACAACATATCATAAGTTGAAAGTGAGACATTTTACCATTTAATGATAAATATTTGCTCATTTTGAATTTGATGGCAGAAACACATCTCAAAAAAGTTAGGATAGGGCCATGTTTACCATTGTTAAGTATATCCTCTTCTTTTAAAAACAGTCTGTAAATGTCTGGGAAGTTAGGAGACCAATTGCCCAAGTTTGAGACCAAGTTTTGGGAGAGAAATGTTGTCTCACTCTTGTCAGGTGTAGGATTCTAACCGCTCAACTAGGTCCTGGGTCTTCATTGCCGGATTTTTCGTTTTACGATGTGCTAAATGTTTTCTATTAGTGAATGATCTGGACTGCAGGTAGACCAGTTCAGCACTCAGACTCTTCTACTGCAAAGCCATGCTGTTGTGATGGATGCAGTATGTGGTTTGGCATTGTTTTGCTGAAAAATGCAAGGCCTTCCCTGAAAGAGACGTTGTCTGGATGGGAGCATATGCTGTTGTAAAACCTCCACATACTTTTCAGCATTGATAATGCCTCTCCAGATGTGTAAGCTCCCCACACCATAGGCACTAATGCAACCCGATACCATCAGAGATGAAGGCTTTTGAACTGTGCGCTGATAACAAGCTGGATGGTCCCTCTACTCTTTAGACCTCAGTACACGGCATCTGTGGTTTCCAAAAAGAATTTCAAATTTTGATTCATCTGATCACAGAACAGTTTTCCGCTCTGCATCAGCCCATCTTAAATGAACTTTGGCCCAGAGAAGGCGGCACCATTTCGGGATCATGTTCACATATGGCTTCCTCTTTGAATGATACAGCTTTAGCTTGCATTTGCAGATCACACAGCAATTTGTGTTCACAGACAATGATTCCTGAGCCCATGCAGTGTATTCCAGTGGAGAATCATGCCTGTTTTTAATGCAGTGCCGCCTGAGGGCCCGAAGATCACGCACATCCAATATTAACCTTCAGACTTGTCCCTTGCACACAGAGATTTCTCCAGATTCTCTACACGCTTCATAAAGATGTGTTGTTTTCTGACACAATTCATGTGTAGAGAGCAAAATTACACATTTTGCCTCAATTTCTGCAAATAATGTGTTGCATACTGTATCCTCTAGGAGGACTAGGCCGAACATTTTGAAAAAAATTAACGTCCCTCAGAAGAAGACAATCTTTTTTGGACTACCAACGGCATAGAAGACTGATGACAAGAGCAGCAGAGCTGAATGACAGGTAAAATTGATGTTGTTGAATATTTAATATGATTCATTTACAGCCGTGTGATGTTGGGAATTAAGGCAGATATAGAATCAACCAAAATTTAAACTTGGCCTGACTACGTTAATATTTGCTAGTTCTCCTCAGAGTGTAGGCTAATAGCTGTAGAGACCACTATTTGACTGGTGAAACGTTAGCTAGCAAGCCCTGAAACAGTGATATTAGCTTGTCGTCTTCATTTAGACTTAATAAGCGGGGTACGGGGGTGAAAACATTACTGTTAAGTTAGAGTAAATTTTTGGCTAACATGGTAACTTAACGTAGCTGCTCAGCTATCGTTCAACGTTTGGCCTACAGAAAGCCATAAGATGCATGGGTGACGTTAGCTAGTTGGCTAAATAGCTAACGTTTTGCTTTCTGGCGAAGATAAAATATATTATGTCTCTAACAACTAACTGTAGCTCAGCCTATAACAAGGTCACCATAAAAACTTAAAGCCACTTGAGATTAATTCTGACCTATCTTTGAAGCCACGCTGGGCAACGTTACCAAAATTAATTTTGATAATGTAACATTGCATTAATGTTATAGAAATGGCTAATACGGCGCCATGCCGCTCTGGTTTTGGCCGGCTGGTTCTGCTACCGTGCACTTTGGCGCCATGGTGCCATTTCGTGGCGTACTCGGCAATAACTAGATCAGCAGGGTTTGTACAAAGCGCTCGAGTGCCTGACATACTTGAATTTGACACTCGGAAATGTAAGTAATGTCATTGGAATACCTTGGAAATCAGACATTATTTTATAATTGGTTACTAAAAAAATTTTTTAACAAGATTGAGAGGAGAACAAAATGATGAATTATTTCGTGAGACGTATTAGAAAAATGTATGAAAACAGATGCCGATAATGGCGTTGCTTACAATTATTTTCTGCCATAGCGGTAGTGTTGAGCGCGGAGATTCAAATGGGTGGTAAACGCCATTATGTAGTCGGCACCAGTTGCGCTAAGTTAGTCAGCACAACGCTCACACTGGAGCAGCGCCAATCGTTAGCAGGAGTTTTGAGCTGTAATTCGGCATTTAATAGGCAGCCCTGTGCTTCAGGCTGTGGATGGTGGAGCTGTTGAATGTATTTGTGAAGTTACTTTATTACCGCGATGCCTGTTAGCAGCTAACGTTAGCTCCACTTGTCAGTCGCTGAACCACAGCAGTGTGCAGGCAGAGCGAGCAGCCGCCGAACTTCACGGGACTCTAGTCAAATCCGGACTGTCTAAAGAGGGTTTTAGATTTATTTGCTGTTAGACAGGCAGGTAGGAGACTCGGATACGTGTACCGGGGCTGTCTGTAAACGGTCTAAATTCAGTGGAGTTTTCTCTGACAGAGCTGAAAGTCTAGTTTTAATCGAGGACTCAATGAGTTTAAACCTGTAGAGTGTAGACTGACATGTTGTAGAATTAGGATTCAGACAGACTTACATTTATTTTTCTGTTTCATAACAGATAGATTGATTAAGTTTGACCTGAGTTTACAGTGAAACTGGATGCAAATGGTTGTCTAGCTGACTCAAATAAGTTATGTTTGGTCTCAAAGTTTTTGACTTTTTAAATGACAATCAGTAAGAGTCCTCATATATCATCCTTAAAGCTTGTCAAAAACCCTGCTGGAGAAATGCACATTTGTAAATGTAGAGAAATAATTTGTTGTTGCAAAAAGGATGTCTAAGTTAAATAGATTTTGTGCACAAATTCGATCGACAGGGAGGATTCATAAATATGAAGTGCTTTTGAAAATGTGAGTTAAGGCTGACTTACTATGAAGTTTGTCCTTACATTGTATATTTAAACTGTTTTACTTTTTCCTCTGCAGAAGCCTAAATTGAGCTGTCTGAAAATGGCCCTCGTCCACCACCAGACCCTGGACAACTGGCCAAGACGGTGCTTGTATCAGTCTACAAAGATGGCACTGAAACATGCAAGAAACTTTTTAGTGTTAAGAACACTTCACAGCTTTTGCAGGCCTGTCACTCAGAGTTTTCTCATCCAGTGCAGTTAGAAAGGTTTCTTCAGTATAACAGTGACTTCAAAGACTATATCGACTGTGACACAAACACAGATGTTAATGACTATGACAGGTTTCAAGTCAGGTTCTCCACAGTGATCCAGCTGGAGTTTGTGGAGTTTCAAGCTCCACATGTTGAAAATGAAAAGGTGACCACTTTGAGGGGTTTCCATAATTTTTAGGATATATTTGGTTACACTTGTAAATTTTAACTGATACATTCAATTTGTGAAGAAATTGATATTTTGAATTAAATATAGACGTTTATGCACCCTTTTCCAGGTCACAGGGGGGTCTGTTTTTTCTTGTATTTTGTAGAAGGACCTGGCAGTACAGCTGAAATCTCTTCTGGAAAAGAAGGCTCCAGACATACTAACTGAACATCAGCAGACAGGTGCACTGTCCACCACCAGCAGAAAGAGGCTTGTCAAATTAAGCGTCAGTGACCTTGTAGAGAAACATGGATTGTAAGTTGTAAATACTTTTTCTATAGATACAAGTTCTAGATTAACTTTCCTGGTTTTGTTTAGTGATTCAGAACTGAGCACAAGTAGCTTTAAAAACTCCATATGATGATCTCCTGACTATACATGAAATACTTTTATGTATTTTCAATTGGTCAAGGGATTTTCATTTTAGAATTTGTTTTACTTTACAGTTACCCCTCCGCAGCAGAGAAACTGCATTTGGCTAAATCCTTAATCACACTCTTCCTATCACTGAATGTGATGATCTCTGGAGAGGGTGAAGGATTTGTAAGTATTTATTAATGATTAAAGATGTAGACTATACCTTTTTTTTCCCCCCATTTTATTACCCAAGGCCAAAATATGGCCATCGGGTATTGCGAAGACCTTGCGTCTGTCTGTCTGTCTGTCCGTCCGTCTGTGTAGACAATAACTCCTTTCCTATTAATGTCAGGGTAATGAAATTCATAGGGACTGTTCTTGGGACATATAGCTTGGACAAGTTCAAAGATGTGTAACTTGACCTACTTTAAGGGGTCAAAAGGTCACATTCTTTGTAAACACTGTTTCCTTGATTACATCCATTATTTTTGTTGTAGCTGCGTAAAATTTACAGCGAGTATGTTCTGGATAATCAGCTTGCAGAACATTGAAGGTGGATGACCTTCACCTGGTTAATGGGGTCAAAAGGTCACATTGTTTCTGAACAGTGTTACTTTCATTACGCCTTTGCATTACCATGACATTTTTTGGTGTAGCTATGTCAAATTCATAAGGTATACTCACTGGATAATCAAGTTGGAGGACATGGAAGCTACATGGCCTTCACCTACTTTAAAGGCGAACTCAAGGATAATGCATAATGCTGTTTTATACAAACATAATTAGTATTATGTTTGTATGTCGAGTCCCAGCTGTCCTGTTCCACACTTTCCATATAACCTGCCAGGTCCTAGATGACATTGGACAATTACCTCTGTCTTCCTTTTGACTCGAGACTTCTCTCAAGCCCAAAGTATTAAACACATTGTGTTACATAGGCACACATTAAAAAACCCTTAATATGTTGTAACTCCTTGTCTTATGCCCATACGGCCGAGGGTACTTTAGCATTGTGTTCTATGTTTAACTGTATAAGAGCTGGGATGACATATAACTTATTTCAATCAGTGGCCTCAATTTTCTGCTCCTTAGTTATTCATTTTCACCGTACCACAAACATTTTTTATTTCTTTTTGTTTGAGATGTGTGATATCAGAACAAATCTACCAGTAGATGGCTCTGAGTACTCTTGAGTTTTGAAATGTAGTTATATATATATATTTTTTTGTTTTCTTTTGTAGGAGCATTTCTATGATCCTGTGTCCCACAAAGGATTCATAGAAATGAAGCTATGGAATATCAGACGGAACCTAGAAGAGGGCCACAGGCGCTACCAGAAGAGGAAGTTGCCTACTAGACTTTGTACCGGTATGTTGTCTAAAGGAAAAGTTCATATAGTCCCTCATAATGACTGGCGTAGTGATATATAATTTGAAGTGAATTCCAAAATTGACCTTCAATCTCAATTGTGCTATCATGAAATAAGCCGCTACCGCAACATCACACTGCTTACAATTGATTGAACTTGCGTGCACAAAAGTCATAAATATCAAAAAAAAAAACACCATTCAACTACCACACGCACACATACACACAAATTTATTTACGGTCTGTGGAATTGTTGGGGGTTGAAGCCAGCATTAAAGAAATTTGTTTTGTGTTTTTCTTTTTTAAAGCACGGGACCAGCATCCCCTCCCTTTGTCACAGAGATGAAGGATCCTTGAGGACCGATCAGCCACAGCTTGTGTGCATTGGACATCCGACCAACCAAGCATGCCAGTTCGTCATTGTTGCCAGAAGTGACAAGGTCACCATTCCACTGTATGATGACAGCCTCACCTGTGCCTTGGATAAGCTGTTCAAGTTTTACTGGGTTGCAATATCTCCTTCTAGGAAAAAAAATTATGAACTTCCTAGGCAGTTGCCTACATGGCTAAATCTCATGTAGACCGAAGGGCATTTTTGATCATTTTTTCGTAATGGTCCAATTTTGTTGAAGCTATAGCTCATCAGCATTTTGTTTCACTGTCATAGTTTTTCATGTATGAAGTCAATAACTTAATAAAGTAAATTCTCAAACATGAAGACAATCACTAAAGTAGTCTTCCCTCTAGAGCCCTGTAAACATTGCCAAAAAATTTTGAAACAGCACAAAGTGCCATATTCAGCAACCCATAAAACAGGATCTATCCTTCCTATGGAAGTTTTGACACTTATTCCCTAATATATAGTCACTAAATATTACACATGCCAATTTTCAGCATTATAGATGGATAAATTCCAGAGATATTGATCTTTGAAAACAAGAAAATGTTAAAATGTCACTCGCAAGCGCTAAAAGTGGGCGTGGCATCCAGTTTTTAAACTGCCATAATTAAAAAACTACTGGTAATTAGTGGGGAAAAATTGCAGGTGATCATCCCTCATATGTAGCTACTTGGAGAAATTTTTTGAGAATTTTCTGAGATGGTGACCTGGGAGGCTCTGGGTGATTCCGCACAGAATGACCCATTATCCTAGCATGATGGTCTTATTTGGACCGCTGTCCAAACTATGGTGTATGAGATTCGAAGCAAAGCACAACCCTCTCAAGAGACAAGCACATGTTCTGTGCAATTTTAAGAATATATCAAAGACATTGGCCTACAAAAACCAGGTTCAGCAAATGCAATGTTGGAGGTTTGGTCAACCACTGGGTAACAAATTGTCTGTTCCAAATGCATTTCCTGTTATTCTCAGATTCCTTGAAGAAGGTGAACAGTTGATGGATAACCTCAGGTCAATTTTTGAAGGGGACATTGCAGAAACAATGTGTATTTCTCACATGGTGATTTTGAGTGGACAGACATACAGAACGGGACTGTTGTTATGATCACAGCTGATACTGATGAACCAGTGTTTGGAGAAATAGTTCATCTCCTCCCACAGGTAGACAAAGGCACTGTTCTAGCTTTTGTACGGGTTCTCATTGTCAACTGTTTTGATGATCACTTCTAAGCTTATGCTGCGGAAAGAGCTGATGAGTTCAAACTTGCACAGATTCCTGCTGTTTCGTCTGATTTTAGACCACTTGACTTTAACACGTTTTAAGGGAAATCAGCTCTATGTCAACCCTAGATATGAGGTTTTATAAAGAGTTTTAAATTTATGAGTTAAACATGAAATATTGACAAAATGTCTAATAATGTTTAAAATAAATATTTTTTCAAAATTATTTCTAGTGGTGTTTTTTTTTAATCATATACGATTTATGTAGAGTAACACAAATGTGTAAATATGTGCCCATTAATATTTTTTTAACACATAACTGTGTTGGTATTTACACATTATTACACATCCCTGTGTTAACCCTTCTGACACAGTCACAGTGTTAATATCCTTGACACAATTAATGTGTCACTATTAACATAACATGTGTTGTTCCAAATTCAACTCATTGATGTGTAGAAATTTGACACAGGTTGTGTTGATTTTGACACATTGTTTTTAAGAGTGTAAATCTTTTGATGATATTATGTACTGTAGTTTCAAAGTCGTTGCAATTTAACATCGAGGAACATTTTTCTGATATTGTTCCACAATTTTTAGATGCAATTTTTTGAAAATTGGTGAATCTCTGTCCATGTTTACTTCTGAGAGACTCTGCCTCTCTAAAATGTTTTCTTTTTTTATACCAAGTCATGCCACTGACTTGTTGCCAATTAGCCAAATTAGTTGCAAAATACTCCTCCAGCTGTTTATTATTAGTACCACTTACTTTTCCAGCCTTTTGTTGCCCCTCCCCCAACTTTTTTGAGATGTGTTGCTTCCATCAAATTCAAAATGAGCTAATATTTTCATGAAATGGTATAATGTCTCAATTTCAATATCTGATATGTTGTCGATGTTCTATTGTGAATAAAATGTGGGTTTATGAGATTTTAAAATCATTGCATTCTGTTTTTATTTACAATTTACGCAGCATCCCAACGTTTTTGGAATTGGAGTTGTAATCTAAGATAATAAAAGGGGTGCCATTATATTTAAAAAATGTTTGATTATTTTGTAAAACAATAGAACAATACTTATTGCCTTTTCTGAGTATCTTTAAACCCCATGACTTTGACGGACAAAGCAAATATGAACATGTTGTAAATACTTGTATATTTATCATAGTGACTCGTCTGTAAACTGGTACTTTGAACAGTTATCTTATAGAACAGTAATTAATTAAATAAATTGAAAAAGAAAAAAAGAAAATTAAAGAAAAGGCAAGGCATCCGCAAAGTGGATAAATAGCCAGGTTTTTGAACCGCAACCAGGATCCGAAGATCCTTCTTTCACGGTATTGTTTAGCAGCAAGATGAGGACATCAACGGTCAAAATTAGGTCAAATCAAAAATCCGTCTAATATGTGATGAAGAGTCACCGCACACACCTACAATAAAAATCTGATCATTCTAGCTCAAGGCATAAGGATATAATTGCCACTTTTCACTAAAAGCCCCCTGGTGGCCAAATCATGAACCAAATCACGCTGAATTTCGAAAGGAAACAGCAAGTATCACCATGACTCATGTCCGTACCAAGTTGCAGCCATGAGAAAACATACCGCCATTTCAGACAATCGGCTGACCTAACGCCATTTTACGTAGAAAACGGTCAAAAGTAGGTCAAATCAAAAACCTGTCTAATATGTGATGAAGGGTCGTCCCATACACCTCCCATAAAAATTTGAGCAACCTAGCTCAATGCATAAGGAACTTATGGCCATTTTTCTTTTTTCAAAAAACGCCCCCAAGTGGGCAAAATTTGAATCCTAGGATGGCAATTTTTTTGGCTTGCAAGTTTGTATCACCAAGACGCATATCAATACCAAGTTACAGCTCTCTAGGTTAAATAATAAGAAAACGTGCCGCCTTTTTCGACGATCGGCAGACCTGACGCCATTTGACAAAGAAAATGGTCAAAAGCTATTCAAATCAAAAACCAGTCAAGCTATTCAAACCAAAAACCAGAAGGGTCATCCCACGCACCTCCCATAAAAATTTGAGCGTCCTAGCTCGTTGCATAAGGAACTTATGGCCATTTTTCATTTTTCAGAAAAAGCCCCCTGGTGGCCAAATTATGAATCAAATCATGCCGGATTTCAAAAGGAAACATTGCCTACCCACGTACTATATATATCCATATTTGCAAAAAGAAATCTCAAGTCGTTCTCAAGTTATTGATCGGAAACCGTCCAACCGACCACCGGCCCAACGTTGCGATGCCCTGCCGCCCGCCTTCGGTATTTCAATAACCAGGTTTTTTTTCGAAAATCTGGTTAATAACCAGGTTTTTTTTTCAAAAACCTGGTTAATTAAAAAAATCGCAGAAATGAATCCCTGTTGAACAAAAACTGGCAACCAAGAGCAAATTTGAATCTGCAGTAATCAACGATTGACAGTAAAGAATGTGTAAACTAGTCGGAATGCTTTTCCGTGTAAAGCATACAATGGCACAATAAAATGTTGCAGGATAAGGCCACAACCAACTGTTCTGCAGAACCTGTTACATTACTTTGTGCATTTTATGCACATATCAACAATCTAATGTTACTCATCCTACTCCTATCATGTTTACAACAGGGGAGTTTTGGACTAAGTTATCATTCTCAACAAACTGCCGGACCCATTCTGTATATTGACGTTAGCTGACAATAAAAAAGGTTCACCTGATTATGCTGAAAATTTCACACATGGATGCAGTGAAAGGAGAGTTGCACTTGAAGCCATGACGTTAATAATCAAGTGTGGCAACACATCTTATTTATAATATTCTGTCTAGTTCACTTCTGGTTGTCATCCAGAAAATATTGTTTTGCTGACATCGCTGAGCCTTTCAGTGAAAGTTAACAATAATGTCTCTCCCTCCAATAAACCCCTGTGTAAATATGGTCTCTAACGATGTAAAGAAATACCTTGACAATGGTGAAGGTAATGGTGAAAGTAGGCACTGCACTCTTTACCATTCCACTGCTGACAATGTACATGGCCAAGGTCCCTCTCTACCAGCATATGCAACCCACAAGTATTAATACTCATAGCGCAAGCTGATGTTGCACCGAGCATGCATGTTTTAGCAAGGTGTATCAGACAGTCAGTAAGGGACAGAGCCAACTATATCCCAGCTTATCAGGGTCTTAAAATAACTGTTTTTTAATTTTCACTTTAACTCCTTTATTTACTTGGATTTTCAGTGTAAAAAAAGAACAATAATAACTACAACATAGCATACACAGTTTAAAACAAATTTTTATAATTACTTGGTCATGCAGGTGCCATGTCTGGTAGTCATCTTCAGTGCATCTGCGATTAAAGATGGAGCGGAAATCAATCTTGACAAGCTGCCACTCCGAACGATGGCTCACATGACCAAAGATTCTGCAAGTTAAAAAATTAAACTGCTGAAGTAGCTGCAAAATTGACTTATGTGCATAGAGGCTGTAAATAGGAGAAGATATTTTCCCAAAACATAAATATTTGTTTTTATGAGGTGCCGGAATTTATTTCCTTGAACACCAAGGCCTCCAGTCGCGCATGCCTTAGGAAACAGTTTCAACCAAAAATAACATCAAACATAATTTTTTGAAGAATAATTGGGCTACATGCACTTGCAGAAGCTCTAGAGGCATAACATTGCTCTGCAAGGAGTTAGTTGAAGTCATTTCTTGTTTTAGACTGCAAACCCCCCAAATTCCCCCGCAGTCTTTGTAAAATATCCTTTATCACCCACAAAGTCTGTCTGGGCCAATGATAAAAATGTGAAAAAAAAAAATAAAATAGAGAAAGGCCTGAAATAACATGCACCCTCTCTGAAATAACATTCCATAAGCCTTTAATGATATTTAAAAAATCACACATAATGAAGTATTCATTCAATGAGTTAATCAGTCTTTCAGCAGTTAAAACTAGCCTGACATCAGGAGATTACTAATTGGCTCAGGGCGCCTCTAGGTCATTGCTGCAGGCACACTATTCTTGTGCTTCACTAAACTTGTGCTTTCCCAAACGTAATTCACTAGAAACATTCTGGGTGCAGGTACTGAACATACAGCTAGGCATACAACTGAAGTACTTTGTCAATCACTTTATACACAAATGCCAAACTCAAACTTCATGTTGTCACATAGACATCAGTTGGTTTGTCTAAGCCTCGAGTTTCCGAACACAAATACATTTTGTCTCCCACATCAGGGGTGAAAAATAGGAGTTATCGCTTAAAAATTCACTCACATCATAATGAGAGTCTCCTCTCCTGGCTCCCCCAAGACACCATCCACAAAAAGCGGGGAAGAAGTGAAACTGTACTTGTTCCAGATCCTTCCTTCATCAAAACTGAGCCTGTCGAGAAATCACCACAAGACAAGACATCACCGCGGTCTGGCCGAGTTAATGCTGACTCCACTACACCGCAGCACATAAAAATAACGAATAAAATAAGACAGCAAAAAGCTTGCCTGGGCCTGACACACTGTGATATTCTGACTTTGAAGCCAGGGTAGGAGACTGCCTCATACCATAAAGGCATCTTCTCCATATTCTATGAAACTTTCTTAAACTATTACATAATGCCATTGATTTCACACTTCAGGCCAAACTAGACATGGCAGGGTAAGAAAATCTTCAGTAACCCATTTTGTGTTGGTGCTGAATTTCATTCTGCCATCTTATCAAAGTACAAATATAAATCTCGATATAAATCAGAAATATAAATCACAAATAACACAACAAGAAAAATTCTTTGCCTCAGTGTTTTTGCTTGGAAAACAAAGTATATATTTTAAGAATGTCACCTTACCAGAGATGCCTGATAGGTAATGGTGTGTGCCGAATTGCAACCAGCGCACCGCCCTGGTCTAAATACAGCAGACTGTGCTCCTCTTCAAATATCTACAGAAAAATGCACAGCAAACCCAAATCAGACAGGCAATTCATTAAAGCTTAGAACACACAACAATTCTTGGGAGAATTCTGAGGGTTACTGATCCCTCACCAGAGTATATAGTAAAAAAGTGAAATGCAATATCTTTGCAAGGTCTTGCATTTTCAATCCATGGTCACATCATATAGATGCACGAAACACAGACTGAGAAAATGGAGAGCAGTTGTTGAAGGCGAAATTGTCTGAATAGTTAAACTCAACTCTTTGTCAATCCATTTAGGAAATAGCAAAGTCTGCAGTCTGATTGGTTGAATGGACACAACCTGATTCAAGGTCCAGTAAGGGTCAAAATGGCTGTATTCTACACATATTAAGCCTATAATGGAATTATCATCTATTACCATATAATCAGAACCAGTGCATTATTTACCTGACTCCAGGTATTCCCAGCATCAGAGGTGATGAACATAGTGACATTAGTCATGCTCAGCTCAGACCCAATGGAGCCTTTAAAAGAAAACAGCGATAAATCAGCGCTAAATCAGAACGAAAATGCAAGTCGTACAACTTCTATGGAATATCACACTGTGGTCTGTACATACTTGAGCAGTGACACAAACTTAATTGGCTGCAATTTCTAGTCTCAAAATGTAATGACCTGAAATGTTATAGTTAGTAGCCCTTGAGGGTATTTGCATCCACATTAAGAGATCAGGATAGGAATTATGACCCCTTAAAACTGCATCGCAGTTCCAACACATAAAAAAAATTCACGGTTAGTGCCTTCATCTATTACTTAACATACGTTCTCCGAGGTGGGCAGAACCCTTACCTAGAACTAAGAGGAAGGAACACACCCGGCAAAGGTCACTGCCCCATCACAGGGAACACACACACCATTCACTCACATGCTTTTTTTCTAGAAGCAATTTAGAGTTTGCAGCAATCTCATTTTCATATCAGTGCATTTTCTACAAAGAGAGATATCCTTCAGGCTGGCCATGCACCCATACACTGAACAGTGGCAGATGTCGATTAGAGGTTTGAGTGGTCATATTATCATCCATGAGTGATTACCCAGGTTCCACTACATCCTCAGTGTGCAATTCTGAATGGGCCTCTACGTATCGCACTGGAACAGTACACGAGATAATGCTCTCTGCTTCCTATTCTTGTAGAAAAAAAAGGTAGTGTTTTTAGTTAATAGAACCTTGATCATCAGTATAAAAAGTGAAAAAGCTCCCAGATTTCGCCATTTTGCCTGACAAAAATAAAGTATAGGTATCTTTCAACGAGAAAAAGCTCCTCAACAAAATCCCAGGGTTCCTTCCAATGGGTCAATTGATTTTCTTGATTGAGGCTGATGTCATTCTCCAGCTGGGAAATGCTGCGAGCTAAATGGAGAATGCTAAATCTTTTATACAACCTGTAAACAGACTGTAAACACAGTCTGACAGTACAGCAGTGAAGCTGTCATGAGTCTTTTAACAATACTATAATGGCTTAGTGTGATGGTGGCATATGTTTCATATATTAAAAGAGTTTGCATAAACAAATTATGGAGCCCCATATGTAGGTATGCATCATCTAAAGAAAATTCTCTGAAAACAAAAGATAACCTGTAAACCAATACAAGCCTTGAAATTATCATCAGTAGTAGAATAATGCCAAAAGTATTCCCAATACTCCCTCTAAGAGACAGGTGACATTGTTTGAAATCCATTAATCAGTCAAAATTAAATGTTAAATGAAAAACAGTTTCAGCTGTAACTAATTTCCAAATTTTAGGCAACAGAATTCCATAGTTATTGCACATCTTCCATGTGAGTTCTCTAGAGATTTTCTTCTCCAGCTGAGGAAAATACTAGTTTTCAAAAAAAAAATAAAGAACAGAAGGAACAAGGCAAACATGAGTCTTCCTAAATATGCCGCATTAGATTCTGCTGCGAACTGAAGCCTTGGGTAAATCAGATAAATGAGCAATTAATGTGTTCACAAGTCAGTCTCTGGCAACCATCTGTCCACAGCCATTATGATATATAGGGAACGTTGCCAGTCATGTTAGCATAATATTTCACCCATTTAAAATGATCTCATTCATTTGTCTATGAATGAGCAGGCATATAAACTGGCAATATTATCTGTGGTAGGAAGGGTATATTTATATATTTATTCATTTGCTTTTTAGTTTTTTCATTGTGTTCAACCAGGAAACAGAAGCAGAAATAGTTTACTCCTCAGGAGCAACAGAAATGCTCAAAATCCTAATCAGTCATACTTCTTCAGACTTCCTCTCTATAGTGATTTCGATCTTCCCTCACTTCCTGTTCTGGGCATATTGTCCATACTAAAGTTTGCAGATTTTGCCTCCTCTAAATCACAGCATCTCCTACATGAACGTAAACAAATATATCTATAAAAAATGAAATAAAGAAATTCAAGCTTCCAACCTGATGCCACAATGATCCCGGGGGCAGAGTCTTTGCTCGCGATGTTTCCAGATGAGTATGGATAGTCTGACACATGCAGATGCAAGTGAAGTGAACAGTAGGGCTGAAAATGAGAAGAGGAGCCATCTTACAGGCAGAAAGTGGACGCTAATTCAGCAGTCAAACCAACAGGAACTGTCACACAGAGAGGAAATGGACAGCAATCAAGTCGTCATATAGGTTGGAAGTGGACTGTAGTTCAGCTGAGCCACAGGAAATGGAAAGTAATTCAGATTTAGGTTCCAAACCCCGCATATTTATGACTGTTATGCTGCACAAACTATACATATGGACTTCAAAATTTGCAGAAATCATCTGCCCAGTCCTTAACTGTTCCCCCACCATCACAAGTACCATGTACATGCACAGCATGGCACAACCCCCATCATTAATTTTGATCAGAGCAACCTTTACTGACACACTTCCCATTATAAACCTGAAAATGCCAGGGGTAGAAGTCGGGTTTGATGAGGGCTAAGGGCACTAATAACACTCTGACATTTCCTGACAAACAGCCTCAATGCATCAGGATGGTAATGCGGTCCATTGTGAAGAGTGTTTGTTTATGAAAGCCTGACCATTAATCTATTCAGTGTGTGGGTTAAAACAGGTCATTTTGTTCAAAATTTTATGAGATAAGCATTTTAGATAGCTATCATCTTAAAGAAAAAAAGGCTGGTGGGAACCACGGCTTTTTGGCACATTTGTTGAATAATAATCATAATCATAATCATAATAAATTGTTGATTCATTTGTACATTTGAGTTAAAAATAAGAATGGCTCCAGTAAACTTTAGATAATGTAGAAAGCTGATGGCTGTAATAGGCCTATGGGGAACAGCCTATGGGGAACAGGGGGTAAGGCTGGAATGGAATGTGCTTTACTGTTGGGTTGCTGTGGCGACGGCACCTCTCGCATCAAACACCGACAGATTACCAGTCATTGGCAAGGAATCAGATTTCTCTAATCAGCCTCTGATCTTCTGCAAAAAAGTTAATTCCCTTCCTTTTTTGATTCATTATGTTTGCAAGATATCATGAGGGAGGTGGTTCCCCCATTAGGAAGCAAAACTATCTTGGCTGAATAGTCAGTGGATCAATAAATCACTGTTTCGACTCAAAGCCCCACAGCAATCAAGTGATCTGAACTCCTGAAACTGCAGAGTTTCCACAAATTAAAACCATTCAGTGACAACAGAAGTAATGGCTCATCAAAAACTCATCACTCAAACTGTCTCTGTTTAGACCAACGACAGCTTTCAAACAGCCACTGACTGTTAATCGCATACAGAATATTTTCATTTTCAAAAGTTGAGTATAGTTTCAAATAGTGCAGTGATAAGGTAAGACTTTTAAGAACACTTTTTGATGTAATCAGCGATTAGATTTTTTTTTTTTTTCCCCGCAAACAGCAACGCTCCTAACTGCAGGAGTCTGATTAGCATTGTGCTAGGAAAACTATTCATCACTGACTCATCCCCACCGAAAGAAGAATGTCTGAATAACCCAATATGATTGCAAATCATGTTCTGAAAACAAATCCAGTGCCCTATATACAGTGCCAGTCAAAAGTTTGGACACACGTTGCTAATGTTACAGCCCTCTTTTTTTTTGAGAAATTGAAATGGCTTAACTTCTCTATATAATCGCAAATGGAATCTCGTGATAGGTAATATTAAAGGTGAGAGGTCAGAGATATAAAGAGGATAATTTACTTGTTTGAATAGAGTTCAAAGTTTTGGAATTCTCAAATAAGCTATATTTTGCAAAGTAAACAGACAGACAAGCTCTTTCCATTTTCCCACCGGCGAATTAAAGTCAAGCTGTTTTGGGACTTACTGGGCGAAAAGGTCAATGAAAATCAAACCGCAAGTGCAGCACATCTATGGGAACTTAGACAGGGCTGCGCAGCTGCAAACTCATTATAGCCATAAGACTGCTCTTATAAAAATAAAAAAAATTCTGAGTATGCTCAGCAGATGTGACAAGTGCTGGTTAGTTTAATGGATTTAAGAATTACATATTTTTTCCAAAATAATGAGTGCTTATTTTTTTATTTAACACGTATAGTAAGAAAAATGTGGGTATGTCCAAACTTTTGACTGGTACTGTATACTTTAATTTGAGTAAAATCTACAATTTTATGATGTAGAGGCAATCAACTTCTATAACATGGTATTTGAACTGGTCTTGCATTTTTCTCATATTTTTGTTTAGTTCTCAAATCCAAAAGCCTCAAGTCTGAAGCCAAAAATAAATTCCACTCTGCTGTCCCTACAGTCATGGAGGATATTACCAAATATGAATTAACTTCTGCCTGAAATTTACATAAGCATAAACACTCCTGGGCAACATAATAAAACTAAAAATAAAAATAAATAATAAAAAATGGGCCTAACCCAAAGTGGTAAAAGTTTTTAATGGTCTTAACAACTAATCTTTGGTCAGAAAAGAAGCCAGGATTAAACACATGCACTCCTGAGACCTTCCCTTCCGTTCTACCTTTTACTCATTAACTTTTGCTGCAGCGAAGTGTTTGGGCAAAGGTTGGAAAATGGTTCACTTTGAAGCTAAGCTGCTTCACTGCGAATAGTCAATTGATTCTTTGGACAACAGGAGAATATTACAGAAATGCTTGCTTTCCAGAATTGAAAAGATCATTTTGCACTTGGCCCCTTTTTTTCTTCCCAGGAGTGTACTGCTTTCCTATTGCAGCTACAGCTTTTTGAAATGACAAAAACAACTATTTTTGCATCTTCTTACTTACTTTATATTTTTAAGCTTTTGTGGCTAACAGCAGAAATGACGTTAATTCCATTGAAAATTCAGTCAATTCCCGTAATAGATTGATGTTCAAGTAATGAACTGAAGCTAAATCTTCGCAGAATATTGAGATTTTTCATTTCACAACTTGAAATGAAACTATTTTTGGAATCGTCTGAATTGAAAGGAATCGATCCTTATGCTGGTTTATGTGATAATAAATAGTTTTCATTCCTTGCTACAGCCAATCAATTGCTAAAATTGCCAGAGTATACCACAAAATCATCAGACCCAGCAGCCTCTACCCACGACAGACATTATTGATGTACTAGAGCTGAAAAGAGACTTGCTTTGATGTGCTAATGAGACCGGGTCAAATGAGGATCCAAGAAGGGAGTCATACCAAGTTTTAAGGCCTGATCTCTGGAGATGTAGGACAAGATAACAGCACAGTTTGTGACAACACTGACCAGCACGCAGTTGATGTCGTTGCCTCTCAGGTCAGCGGCAGGAGCCTGCAGTAATCTCCAGTCTCTCCCCTTGTTGTAGGTGATGTAGGTCTTCACTTGGTTCTCAAGCTTTTTATTTGCTAAGAACATTCCTTTTACCCCTGCTACCTGGGAAAAATGGGGAGGGGGAAGAAAGCTGAAATATGCATCAATAATAAATCATTCATAGAGGGCACAGCCCCACTGTAAAAGCCATTCGTAGAAGAGGGGGGCTGGGGATTGAGTGTAAAATTTGGATGAATTTTCGTGGCCCTTAATGAGAATAGAGGCAAAAGAAATTTCATGAATTCAAAATTAGGCGCTCGTTGCTGCATAGGTATTGAGATCAGAAAGGGTCAAAGTTTCTGCGTAATGCTGAGCAACTGAAAATATCATCGCCTGTAGTTTCCTGACACACCAGGGTGGTATTTTATGAAGCAGGAGTTAGTTGAATACCTGCACTGAGTAAAACCTGTGACAGTTCCTACTTCAGGCTAAATTTCTGGGTTTTACTCAGTTTAGTTCCCAGCTAACTCTGCCACCATGTTTTACTCAAGGTAGTCATCCTGCTAATCCTGGCTGCAACCATGTTTTAGTGTAGTTATCCAGTTTACTGTGCTACTCTGTTTTTCTCTGCATAGTTATCCAGCTAATACTCTAACCCTGTTTTACTCAGTGTAAGTTATCAAGCTTCCTCAGCAACTCAGTTTTTCTCAGTGTAGTGATCTAGCTCCGTGGTTCTCAAACTCGGTCCTGGGGAACCACTGTGGATGCAGGTTTTCATTGCGATCATTATTGCAATCTCAGAATGCGAGAAATAGCAATGCTTGTCATGGGAATGAAAGCCCCACATCCATATTGTGTTTATAATGCTGTTTTGCATGTAATTGCGCAAGCTAACAAATTTACTGATCCACGTAATACCAAGGTAAATTAATGAGCTCCAATAGGTTTCTGCACACAAGCTTCAAGTTCTTTAATTTTTTATCCCAAAATAATAACTCAAAACAGGTGTGAGTCATTGTTAGTTGCTTTTTCTTCAAACTCTTATCGTCTAATTAATGGTTGGATTAGTCCCAGTGTAAATATTTACGCTAATAAGGAGCCTACCGATTTTTTACATTCGTTGGAACATTTTCTTTTAATTTCTCTCTTTTTACTCAGCTGTATTGCATATGGCATGATGTTAATATGGAACTTTTTTGTTTATCTCAAGCTTAGCTATTTTTGACAATGTTGCTTGAAAGGGCAATGAGGAGAATTTGACAACTTATTAAAATTCTGGGATTGCATTTGTGGTTTGAATGAAAACAAGCATTCACTGTGATCCCCCAGGACTGAGTTTGAGACCATTAATCTAGCGAAATCTGCTCCAATGTTTTAGTGTTACCCAGCTAATTCTGTAACCCTGTTTTTTCTCGCCGTGTTATGCAGTTAATTTCTCACAATTTTACTCAGTGTACAGCAGTGACCTTGTGAACTAATCCTGCATCGTCACATTCCTGTGATCCTGCTTGGAGTGCCAAAAAAGTAGCGATCTAGGTCATTCCATGTCAACTGAACCAATTTTGTAGAAGTTGCAAACCTGACTCCCAAGTAAACAATTGTTAAAAAGTATATGTTATAGTAGATGATCTTTGAACATCAACACCAAAATTTTTCCTTCCTCAGTCAAACAGTCGCTGAGAAATGATCGTTTGCAAGTAGGATATAAAAACCAAACATGAATTCACTATGTATTTTTCTGGTTTTCAGGTGCTGTAAACTCATAGTTTTAGCAGGAGTAGAACACACTTTCTTTCAAGTCTTAGAGAACTTTTGGCGTAAATTACAAATTTCGACACAAATTCATGCTCCGACTTATCACTGTTGGGTCACCTGGTGGCAAAATCAGGAACTTTTCCACTATAGAACAATTTGTTTTCAGTATTTCAGCAACCTCTTGCATGCCCTACATTGTACACAGAACCTCTAAAATTGGTAGTAAATGTTTTGGAGCCTATTATCTTTTCAGGTAGAGCTTGAGATGATTGGATTCACCCTTTGCAAAAAAAAAATTACCCATTTTCACCCGCAATTTTGGCCACGTGGGGCGGGGGTTCAAAAACTGAAACTGGTTGCAAATGAAACTTCATTTACCCTGCTATAATATAACTCAAACTCTACCTTGTGCATTTGAGTGTTTGTATTTTTAATCTGCACTAGGAATCTGGAACTTTCAACTTTCTTAGCCAAAACTGATTGTTCATTACCACTGGGAAATTACTCCAAGATGACCAATACTACTCAAACTCATCTCTTTAAAGTAACATTTTGCATAGATTATGAAAATATGATCATTTTGGATGTGCACATACATGTACATTGGCTTCCTTCAAATTTTATTTTGTCCACAAAATGAGAAAAAAACGCACGCGTGCATCACAAGCTAAAAATTAGATTTTGCTGCTCACTTTAAAATCACTTCTACATGAACAAAACTGCTAACCATTGTCTATTTACTGTGGATCATTTCATCTACAACCCCAATACCGAAATAGTTGGGAAAAAGTGTAAATTGTGAATAAAATCAAAAAGCAATGACTTTCAAATCACACCATCCAGTATTTTATTCACAATAGAACAGAGATAACATAGCAAATGTTGAAACTGAGAAATTTTACGATTTTATCCACAAAATGAGCTCTTTTTAAATTTGATGGCTGCTACAGGTCTCAAAAAAGTTGGGACGGGGGCCTGTTTACCATGGTGTAGCATCCCTTCTTCTTTTTAACACAGAGTGGAGGCGTCTGGGCATTGAGGAGACAGGTTTCTTGAGTTTAGCCATTGGAATTTGATCCCACTCTTGTTTAATACAGCCTTCCAGCTGCTGGAGAGTTTTGGGTCTCCTTTGACGGACTTTTTGTTTAATTATGCGCCAAATGTTCTCAATCGGTGAAAGATCAGGACTGCAGGCAGGCCAGTTCAGCACACGGACTCTTCTACTAGGAAGCCAAGCTGTTGTAATAGCTGCAGTATGTGGTTTTGCATTGTCCTGCTGAAATACACAAGGCCTTCCCTGGAATAGATGTCATCTGGAGGGGAGCATATGTTGCTCTAAAACCTTTACATACCTTTCAGCATTCATGGTGCTTTTTAAAACATGCAAGTGTCCCACACCTTATGCACTAATTCATCCCCATACCATCAGAGATGCTGGCTTTTGAACTGAACGCTGATAACAGGAGGGGTGGTCTTTCTCCTCGTTAGCCCGGAGGACACGACGCCCATGATTTCCAACAAGAATGTCAAATTTGAACTCTTCTGACCACAGGACACTTTGCCACTCTGCTACAATCCATTTTAAATGAGCCTTGGCCCACAGAACACGGTGGTGCTTCTGGACCATGCTCAACAATGGCTTCCTTTTTGCATGATAGAGTTTTATGTGGCATCTGTGGATGGCACGGCGGACTGTGTTTACAGACAGTGGTTTCTTGAAGTATTCCTGGGCCCATATAGTAATGTCAATGACAGAATCATGCCGGTGAGTGATGCAGTGGCGTCTGAGGGCCCGAAGATCATGGGCGTCCAGTAAAGGCCTTCGGCCTTGTGCTTTATGTACAGAGATTTTTCCAGTTTCTCTGAATCTTTTGATGATCTTATGCACTGTTGATGATGAGACCTTCAAAGCCTTTGCAATTTGATGTTGAGGAACATTGTTTTCAAAGTATTCCACATTTTTTTTAAGCAAGTCTTCACAGGTTGGAGAGCCTCTGGCCATCTTTACTTCTGAGACACTTAGCCTCTCTAAGACATCCCTTTCATAGCCAATCATGTTACACACCTGATGCCAGTTAAATTAATTACTTGCTAAATGTTCTTTCAGCTGATTCTCTTATGTATTAATTGCTTTTTCAGACCTTTTTTGCCTGTGTCCCAACTTTTTTGAGACCTGTTGCAGCCAGAAAATGTTAAATAAGCTCATTTTGTGGAGAAAAATGTAAAATGTCTCAGTTTCAACATTTGAAATGTCATCTGTGTTCTGTTGTAAATAACATATTGGCTCATGTGATCTGAAAGTCATTTCATTTTGATTTTATTCACATTTTACACTTCGTCCCAACTATTTCAGAATTGGGGTTGTAGGTTCAGCTGTATGGTACTCCATTAGATTCAACCATTATCCAAAATGAGAAAAAAAATCATGTCCTAATTATTATAACTAGAGTCACCAGAAGATGACATATCCCCCCCGGCCCCCGCAATCTCTTAATTTAACGAATTCCCCTAAGGTTCTTGAGGCTCACAAAGTCTATTGTCATTTGGTCTATTTCTGTAAATACAAACCCCAATTCCAATGAAGTTGGGACGTTGTGTAAAATGTGAGTAAAAACAGAATACAATGATTTGCAAGGATTACACTACAAAGACAAAATATTTAATGTCCAAACCGATAAACTTTATTGTTTTTTGGGAAATATTCACTCATCTTGAATTTGACGCCTGCAACACGTTCCAAAAAAACTGGGACGGGGCAACAAAAGACTGGGAAAGTTAAGGAATGCTCAAAAAACATGTTTGGAACATTCCACAGATGAACAGGTTAATATGACAGAGCTGAGTCTCATGATTTGGTATAAAAGGAACATCCCTGAAAGGCTGAGTCGTTCACAAACAAGGATGGGGCGAGGTTCACCACTTTGTGAACATCTGGGCGAGCAAATAGTCCAACAGTTTAAGAACGTTTCTCAACATGCAATTGCTAGGAATTTAAGGATTGCATCATCTACAGTACATAATATCATCAAAAGATTCAGAGAATCCAGAGAAATCTCTACACGTAAACAGCAAGGCCGAAAACCAACATTGAATGCCCATGACCGTTGGTCCCTCAGGCGGCACAGCATTAAAACCTGACATCATTCTGTAAAGAATATTACCATGTGGGCTCAGGAACATTTTGAAAAACCATTGTCAGTTAACAAAGTTTGTCGCTACATCTAAAAGTGCAAGTTAAAACTCTACCATGCAAAGCAAAAGCCATATATCAAATAACATCCATAACGCTGCCAGCTTCTTTGGGCCCGAGCTCATCAGAGATGGACTGACACAAAGTGGAAAATTGTGCTGTGGTCTGACGAGTCCACATTTAAAATTGTTTTTGGAAATCATGGATGTTGTGTCCTCCCTGCTAAAGAGGAAAAGGACCATCCAGATTGTTATCAGTGCAAAGTTCAAAAGCCAGCATCTGTGATGGTATGGGGATGTGTTAGTGCCCATGGCGTGAGTAACTTGCACATCTGTGAATGCAGCATTAATGCTGAAAGGTACATACAGGTTTTGGAGCAACATATGCTGCCATCCAAGTGATGTCTTTTTCAGGGACGTCCCTGCTTATTTCAGCAAGACAATGCCAAGCCACATTCTGCACATGTTACAACAGCGTGGCTTCGTAGTAAAAGAGTGCGGGTAATAGACTGGCCTGCCTGCAGTCCAGACCTGTCTCTCATTGAAAATGTGTGGCATTATGAAGCACAAAATACAGCAACAGAGACCCCAGACTGTTGAGCAACTGAAGTCGTACATCAAGCAAGAATGGGAAAGAATTCCACCTACAAAGTCTCTCCAATTAGTGTCCTCAGTTCCCAAACGCTTATTGAGTGTTGTTAAAAGGAAAGGTGATGTAACACAATGGTAAACATGCCCCTGTCTCAGCTTTTTTGGAATGTGTTGCAGGCATCAAATTCAAAATGAGTGAATATTTCCAAAAAAACAATAAAGTTTATCAGTTTGAACAATAAATAACTTGTCTTTGTAGTGCACTCAATTGAATATAAGGATTTGCAAATCATTGTATTCTGTTTTTATTCACATTTTATGCAACGTCCCAACTTCATTGGAATTGGGGTTTGCAAAATTACCGCCCAGTGGGCTGGATTCTCGCCAACCTGTTGCCCTGCCTGTGCCTGCTTTTCTGGTGGTTCACCACAATATGCACTGCACTGCCCAAACCATAGTGGGGCATCCCACAACTTTCCCATAATTCATTGTAAACATGGCGACTGGGCATCTCACTGATGAGGAATTGCATCCTATGACTGATGATGATAGTGAACTGGAAGATCACAGAGACCCAGAGTCTGTCCCAAATGAATGAGAAGATGATGATTCCTCTTCAGAAGGAGGTAGGTTTCACTTTAAATGATGATTCTGCTTCCAAAACCTGCATAAGAAGTGCATGTGCATAATTTTACACATCTTGAGTTTGTAACATATGCAGTGTTTATTGTTGCCAGTAACTCTTGATGACACAGGAGGCTGGGAGCATTGACTCTCTTTTTCTCAAAAGTACCCCAACATGGGTTGGCCCCTTGTGATTCTTTGGTGCACAGGGGCATAAAAATTGACTAAGGTCTGATCAAATATAGAAATACTATGTTATCAGACACATTTCAAGGACAAACAAACTGAAATGAAAAATAGAACTATATTTATTCATCATAATATTGAAAGTCATCATTTGTCATAAGTGAAAACAGACAGCGCAATAATAATTGTGTTAACAGTGGTCCTGAATTAGTGTTGATATTGTTTTGACAATGCTTGTAGTATGCTCATAAGATCATCTTCTCGCAAAATATACTGAACTGAAGTTTCATTACCAACCAATTCTGGATTTCTAACCCCTGCCCCACATGACCAAAATGGCAGGTGAAAACAGATAAAACTTAGTGACTTTTCAATATGAAATAAATTTTGAGGCAGAATATTTTTGAAAGAATATTTCCAATTGTCTCAAAGTCTGTACTAAATTGGTAACATTCTCCCAATTTTTGGAGGTTCTGTACATAATATCAGGCACACAAGAGGCTGTTGAAATATTGAAAAAACTATTCAAGAGTTGAAAAATTCCTGATTTTGCCACCAGGTACCACCACAGAAATAAGTCTGAGCATGGATCTAAATACTAAAATCCTCCCAAAACTCCAAGTTCACATTTCCCAAAAATCTGACAAATACATGGGAAATTTACATTTGGTTCTTATACCCTGCTTTCAAATGGCCATACCTCAGCAACTATTTGATTTAGGAAGCTTTTTTTTTTTAATTTGATGGTGTTTTAATTTTGTGCTAATATTTTTGAAGGGGGACGGGTTTCCATAATTGGTCCACTTGACATGGAATGACTCACCTGTGACTGAACTTGCATAGTAAAAAGATTGACATGAATGAATGGATAGACAAGAAATACACAAATGAATGGATGCATTAACAAACAAACAAATGAAAGAATTAAGTAATGAAAAAAACACTTTGCCATCCTTGGCAGTGTTTAGCGAGCTAGGAGAGAATAATCTTTCTTTCAAATCAAAATCTCGTTGGCATAAATCTAGTAGCTTTCACCTGGTGCAACACTCCAAAACGCTGGCTTAATGCAGTCAGGAGATAGCATGAGCTTGATGGGTTAAGGACAGATTGTGTTGTCGGATACAATTTACAAGTCAAACTCAGAAAAATATGACTCAATCTGGCCTGATAAATTCTGAAAGCACAGTATTCGAACATAGGATTGAAGATAAAGTAATATTTCAAGGTAGACAAGGTAAAAATAAATGCTAAAGTATCTAATGTCTGAACAGGTTAAATAACCTCAATGAATCAATTAAAGCCATCTAAAAGCAAACAGACACTTGGAAAAACATTAAATTAATACTTTTTAACTCAATTGCAGTAGGCATGGAAACGTGCCTGTTTATCTTACAGTTGAGCGGCACGTACCATAGAATTAGAAACAAGTTGTTGATATGAATAGATTTTGAAGCGATAGATCCAAATCTGCATGCTGTGTGTTGCAAATCCCTGCTGTTAATTAGCTAAATTAATTTTGAAACGTATCATCTCTTTTCTGGTGGCCGGGGGTCAAAATGACGCAAGCGTTTTTTTGGGCGGGATCTTCTCCTTCTTGTTTGTCTTCTTATATTTCTGTATTTTTTTATCTTTTCATTTGTGTAAATAAGATTAAAATTAAAAATGCAAAAAAAAAAAAAACATGAACATAACACTTTCTAAACCTTCAGAAATACAGTCCTAATAAAGTTTGTCTTTTCAAAAAGAGCTTGGTCAGCTATTGCCAATTACTTGAGACAGTCACCACCATTTATCAATACCTAATATATGGCAGCATTATTACATTTTTGAAATTAAACATTTTCCACTGTACTTCAATAAATATTTTCATCAGTTTCAAGTTTTTCATAGTTGTTGGTTTTATTCTCCTTGTAAAAGTTTATTTTCTCCTTTAATGCAACTTGCAACCCAAAGCTAATTCTTGCAAAAAAAAAAAAAAAAAAAATCTGTTCGGTTTTAATTGAGTTGGCCTAATTATCACCACACTTCTGCGGTGGAAAATAGACCTTGAATATTTAACTTGAATCAGGTGCATATATTTCCCCTCTAAACATCTCCTTCAAGCACTGCATGTTTATTGTGAAATTCTGACTTGAAAATCCTTTCAAAATATTTATACAACCCCAATTCCAAAATAGTTGGGACAAAGCGTAAATTGTGAATAAAATCTAAATGCAATGACTTTCAAATCACACCAGCCAGTATTTTATTCGCAATAGAACAGAGATAGCATGGCAAATGTTGAAACAGGAATTTTACAATTTTATCCACAAAATGGGCTCATTTCAAATTTGATGGCTGCTACAGGTCTCAAAAAAGTTGGGGCAGGGGCCTGTTTACCATGGTGTAGCATCCCCTCTTCTTTTTAACACAGAGTGGAGGCGTTTAGGCATTGAGGAGACAAGTTTCTTGGGTTTAGCCATTGGAATTTGATCCCACTCCTGTTGAATACAGGCTTCCAGCTGCTGGAGAGTTTTGGGTCTCCTTTGCCGGGCTTTTCGTATAATTATGCGCCAAATGTTCTCAATCAGTGAAAGATCAGGACCGCAGGCAGGCCAGTTCAGCACACGGACTCTTCTACTAGGAAGCAATGTTGTTGTAATAGCTGCTGTATGTGGTTTTGCATTGTCCTGCTGAAATACACAAGGGCTTCCCTGGAATAGATGTCATCTGGAGGGGAGCATATGTTGCTCTAAAACCTTTATATACCTTTCAGCATTCATGGTGCTTTTTAAAACATGCAAGTGTCCCACACCTTCTGCACTAATACATCCCTATACCATCACAGATGCTGGCTTTCTCCTTTTGAACTGACGCCCATGATAACAAGAATGAATTTGGGCTGTTTAGGTAATGTCCATTTTAAAATGGCCCACAGAACAGAATCATGCTTTTTTGCATGATGAGTGATGCAGTGGTTTACAGACAGTGATTTCTGAGGGCCCAAGATCACAGCATCCAGTAAAGGTCTTTGGCCTTGCCTTAGGTCCCTTACGCACAGACAGAGATTTTTCCAGTTTCTCTGAATCTTTTGATGATGTTATGCACTGTCGATGATGAGACCTTCAAAGCCTTTGCAATTTGACGTTGAGGAATATTGTTTCTGAAGTATTCCACAATTTTTTTACGCAAGCCTTCATATGTTGGAGAGCCTCTAGGCATCTTTGCTTCTGAGAGACTCAGACTCTCTAAGACATCACTTTTATAGCCAATCATATTATAAACCTGATGCCAGTTAATTTAATTACTTGCTAAATTTTCTTTTAGCTGATTCTCTTATATATTAATTGCTTTTTCAGCCCTTTTTTGCCTGTGTCCCAACTTTTTTGAGACCTGTTGCAGCTAGAAAATTTGAAATAAGATCATTTTGTGAATAAAAATGTAAAATGTATCAGTTTCAACATTTGAAATGTTAACTATGTTCTATTGTAAATAACATATTGGCTCATGTGATCTGAAAGTCATTGCATTTTGATCTCATTCACAATTTACACTTTGTCCCAACTATTTCGGAATTGGGGTTGTATTATTTTTTGTCATATTTTCTTATTTCTCAGACATCATGAAATTGGGATAGCCTTACACAGTGAGCGGTAAAAGTGTATGAGTCAATTATTATGGGGCACAGCTGAATCTTGCCTTCTGCATCTGCATGTTTCTGCAGCAACTTGAAAAACCCTGAAGTATTTTGCTTATATCAACTCCATCTTAAACTTTAAACAAATAGATTTACAATGAACCAGGTGTGAACTTTGCCTTCCAATGTGTGCATTTTGTAAGCACAGATTGTTTACCTTAAATTCAAAATACTAAAAAACGGCAGGTTTTTGCGAGCCTCAACACATACATACGAATTCGTCATATCAGAATCCATTCCAGCTGTCACAACCCTCGTGTGAATCATTTTCGTGTCTTCTCTCATTAAGTGCTTGCGTGTCTTTTAGATATATTCTCTCCTTTGATTGGTTTCGGCCCCATGTGCTTTTTCCACCAGCTGTTTTGCATTCATATTTCCCCATTCCCTCACATGCGTTTTGGCGTGCACATATTCCTTCCTTTGAGTGTGCCAGTTGCTGGCTTATCATTTGCTATATGGCCTTTAGCAGCCAGTCAGTATTTCCCAGTGAAAGTTAATAGTCTTCAAAAATTCTTTGTCATCTTTCATGATAGTTATATATGGAATTTGCTTCCGAGTTCTATTAATAGGAACAAGCCCCATACCTAACTCTCGATCTCCATGATTTGGACTCCGATCCGATTAATAGTCCTCTGGTTTGTTACTCTGCCCAGTTTATTAGGGACAGTTCCCAAGCCCTCTGCAGTCATCAGGATTGGGAATGCACTCATGCTAAGCTCCTCGTTTTTGCCATCTAACTGTGCTGTTCTAGCAAAGTGTGCACTCCATCAAGCAGCTGTCCCAGATCGCCACTGGCCGAGCACGGCCATGCCCCATGCACACAAGCCGGCGTCATTCTGTTCTGGGCTCTGTCCTCTGTCAATACTGTATTACTATCAATAAACCTTATCACTGGATAGGGCTCTGACTCCACACGTGGCCCCTGGTCTGGATTATAACAGTCAATTTTGGTTACTTCTAAGAGGTGTGCCACAAAACTCATTTTCCAGACAAGATAATTGGGCATATTTCCTCACCTACAAACAGAGCAGCTTTGTGCCAGATAAGATGGCTAAGTATCATATTTCAACACCTAATCAGGTCATTGCTTATTAGTGTCAGAAAGGGGAGCGCGATCATAATTGCACAGCTGCACACAGTATTATAGAAAGATCAGCAAACTTAAAGACTGAGTTGAAAACTTAATGGAGTGTTCTTGATTAGTTAGTCAATGCGGCAAAAAAGAGGTCAAAATACACTGTACAAAAACATCACAATCAGTGGGGAAAATGTTTTTTTAATGACACATATACTGGAAGACGGTGTTTACTCATGAATAAATGCTGCATTAGATCACTTTGGGCTGAAAAAAATATGGTTGACACCAACACATATAAAAACTTCAGGCACTGAGTGCAATTTCACAATCAGATTTTCCCCCAGACTCCAAAATGTAAGCTCAATCTTTAAAAAGTGCCATTGAATGAGATAGTAACACTCAATGAATGCTGGCATGAGGAGGCTTGACTGCCAGCCCAGGCAATAGTTGCAAATGTTACAGTACATAACACAAAATTCAGATCAACCACTTGTTTAAAACCCGACATAGCCTACCTCATGGAGATTGACAGGTAGATTTCAACGCTACATACCTTATAGAGATAAACTGCCAGCTCAGAATGCTATATATCTCAGAGATAAATCGCTAGCTCAGAATGTTACTGTATGTACTTAATAGAGATCAACCATGAGCTCAGAATACTGCATAATTCATAGAGATCAAACCCTCGCTCAGAGTGCTACAGACCTCATAAAAATCAAATATGACCTCAAAATTCTTCACACAGACATCGATCCCTGGATCAGGATGGTGTATGCCACACAGAGTACAATGGCAAGAGCAGAATGCTACATACTGTGTAGCGCTCAGTAGCTAGTGCAGTACGTCATAGAACTCTATCTCAACGGAAGAATGCTACTTACCTCGTAGAGATCGATCATGACGTTCCCTTCTGGCCCCATGCTACTCATAACATTTTCCAGAGCCAGAGTGAAGAGGACTCCTCCAGTATCGGACACGTACAGGTTGTAGGTCTCATTCTGATTCCACTCCTGTACAGCTGCCACCACTCTGTTCTCATCTGTGCTGATCACGTGCAAATCCTAACAAAAAAAAAATACATTTGAAGTTTTCAAAAAAGTTATGCCAGTCAAAATCCTGAAAGATTGCTGGGATATAAAATATATGCATTTCATATTGATGGCCTCATGCAAGAAGGGCGTAAGTGACATTTTACTAATTTTACAGGAGAGCCAAAAAACTGCCACAGTGCCACCTGTTGGTTATATGCTGAACTATCTATGATAGAGGTATATTGGATAGTATATTATATATAGGTATATAGGTATATTGGATATTGGATAGTAGGCTATTGGAATGCCTACTAGACATTTTCATGATTCTTCGTAATTTGGGAGATAATTAGCAAAATGCACGTAAGCCCATTTAGCCGGGGCGAAGATGACCATTTCGATCACAGCTGCACCAATGTTAAATAGGCATTTTAACCCCTTTAGGATAGGAATTGAGACTCCAGGCTTGGTCAAGAGATGGGCTAGTCTCAGTTATTCCAACACACTTAAGCCCTTCTTGCATGTCGCCATTGATATAGTTGCCATGTTTTGATGGAAAATGTTCCTATTGAACATATGTACCCGTAAACAAAATAAATAGCAAATCAATAAGCCAAAGGATTTTGACCTCGTACGTGGCTGGATGGCTTTGTGTGTTGCCAAAAGACCACCATCAAATTAATGTCCTTGTGAATGCCCAGACCCAGGGTTTCCCAGCCGAACATTTCCCACAGCATCAAACTGCCACAACCAGCCTGCATTCTACCCACAATGCACCCTGGTGCCATCTCTTCCTCAAGTAAACAGAGCACATGTACTCATCCAATGTACAAGATTTAAAAGAACATGGGATTCACTGGACCAGGTGACCTTCTTCCATTACTCCAGGGACCAGTTCCAATATTCCAGTGACCACTGTCGGCGTTTTAGACGGAGTTAGAATGGGCACTCTAACTGGTCTGAAACTACAAAGCCCCATCCACAGCAGTATGTAATGCATTGCATGTTGTAACACATTTCTCCTATAACAATCATTAAAGTTTTCAGCAATTTGTGCCACAGTAGACTATCAGTCAGCTCGAACCAAAGGGGATAGTCTTCGCTTCCCTTGCAGTTCAACATTGCGTGGTTTTAATTCTCATGAAAAAATATGAACTTTAAAACTTAAAGACTCACTCCTTGAGAGTGCTGACAACACAGTTCTGAAGGGCAAAACCATATTGATGATTATAAAGCATAATTAGAAAGCATAAATAACAGTCTCTGTTAGTATTTACCTTTGTTTGCTTTTGTTACAATTGACTGCCGGAAGTATGCACATCTGCTGTGATTTCTGCACTTTGATCGACTTCACACAGTATCACAAACCCATATTTCTATGGTGTTTATCAAAATGCAATACACTCGTCCGGCCAAGCATTCAAAGCCCGGAGCAGGATTGGGAAACTAAATTATATGATATAAAAGAAGTGAAGGCAGATGTATGGCGCAGAATAATTACAACAAGCAAAAAATTTAACTTTGTCCAGTGATAGTCATACATGCTAAGACTTAATTAAAGCAACGGTCAGGCTTTGGCTGTTATCCACATAAGTGTGGCATTTTGGGATTGTGAATCTCAGCTTTAAGAAGTAAAATTATTGACTTGAAGGCTTTGTATTTGCCTTTTTTTTTTAGCCAGATATTTATTTAGATATTTATTTGTTCCTTAGAACCTTATTATGGTATTGTGATTACTCAAGTGCCAAACTTTTAAGTCCCATTTTGTTAGATTCTTGTTGCACAATAAATCCGCTACATTTTTCCAGAGGGACTTGAGACTTAGGGCTCTATCTTTCACACTGCCTTACCCGTTGCCACTACCCGCAACCCGTGAATTACGCATTCAGCAGCTTCCACTATCCCTAAACGATATCTTGCGGCCACACTACCCGCTATGCATTATGTCTAATCCTTTATTTGCGCCTGGAGGTGTGCCCGTGGGCGTGTTTATGCGCTTTCCTAAAATTGCTATCTTGACCCACACTTTAGGGAAAGCGTGTAGCGGGTCCTAAAACCACCCGCTACCCGCATTTGGGCTTTCACAAGAGCCCTATGCATTGGCACTCAGCAACGGAATTTTTTTTTTTTTTTTCCAGCAAGAGCGGCATTTCAGAACTCTCTTGCGAATGAAGGTAATTTCGGCGACAAGTATGTACACCTGTTTTTGCAGCACGGTCACGCAACTTGCTTGTAAAAAAAAATAGACAACTGTCCGATTGGAAAATGCAAACGGACGAAACCACGTACTTGTCACCAGAATTACCTTCATTCGCTGAAGAGTTCTGAAATGCCGCTTCTCGCTGGGGGAAAAAAAAAGTTACGTCGCTGAGTGCCAGTGCATGTACCTAATTTTATTTTTCTAAAATGGGATTTTGTTCTATGCTTCATTTCAGACGGAGAGGGAGTTGGAAGTGCATGGCTAAACGATTTTTTTTTTTTTTTTTTTTTGAAGTTTCCATCACAAAAGGGTAGGCTTGATTTTTTTTTTTTTTTTTTTTACTACATACCAAACATTAAACAATATGTCAATGTCAAATAATAATAATACAATTCATGATTAACTTAACAAAAACAGATCCTCCCCTGACTGGATTTGACTTCATGCACGGGCAATTTAACCGTCAACGGAGAACGTGGCGACCTTCCTCTCTCCATCACGGGTTTCGGTTTGAGGATTTGGGATGGCGCAGCCTGCTCCTAAAGGCAGTGGCACCTGGCACAATGATTGGTTTAACTGGCGTAACGCCCAAACCACGCCTATGCATAATATAACGGGTAGCGCTGGTGTTTTAGGGATATAGGCAGGTGTGCAAGATAGCAACTTACACGGGGGAACGCCTCTTACGCAATGCGAAATCCCCAAATAACGGGTTTAGGGACTCTGGCGTAAGATAGGGCCCTTAGGGCCAAACAGTGCTTTGGTGCAAAACTAGTTCCCAAGTTCCTCTTATTAGTTAAAATATCATCTTTGATGCTTTCACAGTGAACTCTATTTTATCAAAGTTAAGATTGGCTCAAACTTGGCTGCTATTTCTGTCACTGGAAATGAAAGAGATTTGGATTCAAGCAGTGGTGTTGATTGATCTTGCCTTTCTGTCATGATGGTGTGCCTATTAGCTAACTATGAACAGATTGAGAGTTTCACACATTAGGACTGAAATCCAATTATTTTTCAAACTACGTCAATATCTGATGAAAAATTCACACAATAAAATTGAGTCAAACAAAAAAAAAAAAAAAAAATCAAACCTTAAAGGAGAAATATTATGAAAAACTCACTTTTTCAGTTACATAAACATTTTGTTATCTGGAGTCCAGCAAATACTACACATTTCTTCCCCGTGTAAGTCATGTGAGAAATAGGTGTTTTTTACACGTGTCTTTAGGTATGTGTAACTAACGTGTAAAAACTTGAATTGAAGCATGTTCCTAAGAAATCATAGAATTTCAATGTTTTTTTTTTTTTTTTTGCCACAAAGTTTATAAACACCCCTTTTAGACATAGGTCCCCTTTAAAGGAAATCAAGCCTGGCTTGACTGGACGAGTCAGCAAGTCATGTGCATAATCAGGAGGGTCTGACCTTTTGACACCAGAAGATAATTAGCGCTGAGTGTCAGGCCATTTGGGCTTCAAATCGGGGGGGTTGATCACCAAGTGTGGGCCGAGTTTTACATTTAACTCGAAGGGTCAGGGAAGGGAATCAGCTGAGCAAGCACACGATTTGCAAATGTGCACTGCAATTGCAGGAGTTCATTTTTACCTCTTTATTCTAGTGTGAGCCTCGGATCTCTCCTCAGATAATGATGCATTCAGGAATGCTGAAATGGGCTGTGTTTGAGAGCTCCTTACCTTTGGGAATGTATACTTTGGTAGCTTGATAGGAGTGAAAGCGTTCCTTTTGTATGACACGTAGTACACAGTCTGGCCCCTGGTCGTTACCTGGGAAATCAATTCAGATAATAGGCTCTGTTATCTGTCAAAAATGTGCGTCTGACATCTACACAATGATTTATAAAAGATAATCTTGCATTCAAATATTTCTGTGATGGATATTCATGGAATTCTTAGCTTGGGAGCCGATGTTTGTTTATGTGGACTGACGAACTGCAGGGAGATCCTGCAATGAAAATGATTCTCTCCGAAAATTATTTTCACCTTCTACCTTTCACCTTTTATACTATGAGAACTAAACTGCATGAGCACTAGTGCAATATTGAAAAAGTTTTCTGCACTGTGTAACATAGTAATGACTTTTCACAGATAGAGCAAATCTGTAGAATGAGAGGATTTATTATCTGGGGACACCTTTGCATTGATCGTGAGGTCATTTTTTGGGGGGATATAAGAGGTATAAAGGTATGGACATTGACTCCTCTTTTATTGAGTGGGAATCCACAAAATATCTCTTTGCTGTGCAGACAACAGGATAAGTTTCACCAGAAATTCAGTGCGCTGAATGAAATAATCTCATCCTCATTCTACAATAACATTTTATGGCATTTTCCACCCGAGTGGAATTGTTTAACCGGAAAAAATGCCAAGGCTGTGAAACGGAGGCCAGAAGAGTGAAAATAAGGACAATCATGAAGTGCAGCAATTCAAGGTGACCCCACCAGCAAGGTGCAGTTGCTGACAGAAAACCCTCCTAATCGATCAAATTACAGGTCTAATGTGTTTAAATTCCCCTGCCCTCCAGGACCTGTGCGAACAGACTGCAATTTGGGCAACCATAATTTAAAAATAATCAACACTGCATATTTAGTGGAGAACATCTTAAAAAATCTTCATTTATGTAAATATGATGAAATGGTTCTTGAAAAGCTTCTGTTAGCTTAAATGTAGCATTTGCCATTTACTATTTGGCTCACGGTAGATGCAGAAAATGCTTTCACAGAAAACAAATTCCTGCCGGGACTATGTTTGCACATACGGAGTTGTCAGGGAAGGGACGGGTTATTTTAATTCTAGGATCTTTCAGGAGGTCACCATGCACAGTTGTCCTGCATCAGACTCAAACATGAAGGGCAGCAGTGTTAATGCCACTGGTGTGTAATTCATTAAAAATGGCACTGACACAGGTGGGAATAGGGGAATACAGTTTACAAAGAACTTCATTAACTGATTAGCCTGGAAATTTAATTAGAATAATTCATCTTAATTGTGTGAACAAAATTTAATCAGTTCAATTACTTGATTATGATCTGCCCTATGACAGTATTTGGAGGAGAGCGGAGAAGCCTATTGTGCGAGTGCATTTCAACAGTGACTTGGATGTTATAAAACCCATGTAAGATATGTGTTAATGGCCTCGGCCCTGATTCATATAAAGATTTTCGGAGCAAGAGAGCTGATCTGGGATCAGCTTTGTCTTCTCGGCTCACAATAGGTACGGTGAGGGGGCACTACAGCACTACTGTTCTCTTGTCTAGATCTGAGCTCTTGCTTCTGAGGTGCTTTCTGCATATGCGCCCAGGTCCAAATCTGAAACCTTTCACTTGCTCATTGCTTTTGTTCATGTTGGATATGAATCCCTCTCATGGATAGATTTCATACAGTGCCGTGAAAAAGTATTTGCCCCCTTCTTGATTTCTTATTTTTTTGCATATTTGTCACACTTAAGTGTTTCAGATCATCAAACAAATTTAAATTTTCAACAAAGATAACCCAAGTTAATACAAAATGCAGTTTTAAATGATGATTTCATTTATTAAGGGAAAAAAGCTATCCAAACCTACCTGGTCCTATGTAAAAAAAAGTAATTTCCCCTTAAACCTAATAACTGGTTGTGCCACCCTCTGCGATAACAACTGCAATCAAGTGTTTGCGATAACTGGCAATGAGTCTTTCACATCGCTGTGGAAGAATTTTGGCCCTCTCTTCTTTGCAGAATTGTTTTAATTCAGCCACATTGGAGGGTTTTCGAGCATGAATGGCCTGTTTCAGGTCATGCCACAGCATCTCAATCGGATTTAAGTCCAGACTGACTAGGCCCCTCCGAAACCTTCATTTTGGTTTTTTTTAAGCCATTCAGAGGTGGACTTGCTGGTGTGTTTCTGATCATTGTCCTGATGCATGACCCAAGTGCACTTGAGCTTGAGGTCACAAACTAATGGTCAGATATTCTCCTTCAGGATTTTCTAGTAGAGAGCAGAATTCATGGTTCCATCAATTACAGAAAGTCATTCAGGTCCTGGAGCAGCAAAGCAGCCCAAAACCATCACTCTACAACCGCGTTTGACTGTAGGTATGATGTTCTTTTTATGAATTGCTGTGTTAGTTTTATGCCAGATCTAACAGGACACACACCTTCCAAAAAGTTCAACTTTTGTCTCATCAGTCCACAGAATATTTTCCCAAAAGTCTTAGGGATCATCAAGATGTTTTTTTGGCTAATGTGAGATGAGCCTTTGTGTTCTTTTTGGTCTGCAGTGGTTTTCGCTTTTTAACTCTCCCATGGATGCCATTTTTTCCCCATCTCTTTCTTATTGTTGAATCATGAACACTGACTTTAACCGAGGCAATCGAGGCCTGCAGTTCTTTAAAGATTGTTCTGGGTTCTTTTATGACCTCCTATATGAGTGTCGATGCGCTCTTGGAGTACAAAAGTAATTTTGGTAGGCTGGCCACCCCTGGGAAGGTTCAAGTGGTTCCAAGTTTTCTCCATTTACGGGTAATGGCTCTCGCCGTGATTCGCCGGAGTCCCAAAGCCTAAGAAATGGCTTTGTAACCCTTTCCAGACTGATAGATGTTAATGACTTTGTTTCTCAGCTGTTCTTGAATTTCTTTAGATCACGGCATAATGTGTTGCTTTTTAAGACATTTTAGCCTACTTCACTTTGTCAGACAGGTTCTATTTAAGTGATTTCTAGATTCAACAGGTCTGGCATTAATCAGGCCTGGGTGTGTCCAGTGAAATTGAACTCAAAGAATGTGGTTAATCACAGTTAATTCATGATTTAACAAGGGGGGGGGGATTACTTTTTCAAATAGGGCCAGGTAGGTTTGGATAGCTTTTTTTTCCCTTAATGAATGAAATTATTCTTTAAAAACTGCATTTTGTATTTTCTCAGGTTATCTTTGTCTGATATTAAAATTTGTTTGATGATCTGAAACATTTAAGTGTGATAAATATGCAAAAAAAAAAAAAAAAGAAATCAGGAAGGGGGCAAATACTGCACTGTAGGTAGTGCTTGTTTTTGTAAGAATGAACGCTAACCAAATTGTTGGTAATACAAGGCACCACTACAACAGGACAATCTATTTTACTGTATGAGTGGGTGTGGCTCTGGGGCATTCCTATGTGCTGGATACATAGTAAACACTATTTGTCATTTTGGGCTTTCCGGGTGAGTAACAGCATTTAATTTGAGTGGATTTACCACTATAATAATTTTGTTTGGTATATACTTGCTATATACTCTCTCATTTTCCGCAAACTGTAGTGCTACCGGTATCCAAAGTTGGAAAGTTGCTCACTTGCTTCTTAACAGTGAATGGCAATATTTCCTGAGATAAACCAATACAACAATAGTCAGATTGTCTAATAAATGAAATTATGGATTGATTACTTTATTACTGATTATAAAATTATGCTGAACGTAATGTGCCATCCTATTCTGGGGCACTCTGTTTTTCAACCCATTCCAGATATTTCTCCAGATTCCCTGAATCTTTTGATAATATATTCTGTAGAATATAGGTCCTTACACCACATTGAGGTGTTCTTTATAACCTGTTGGATTATTGCAACCACGCAGTTTTTCCCTCTAAGACAGGCCTCAATCACTCATCGCTTGTGAACAACTGGGGCTTTTTTGGATGCTCCTTTTTACATCCATGCATAATGGCATCACCCTGTTCAACACCTGTGCACCCATTTTTTTCAGCACTCTCTGAGTATTATAATGGCCCAGTCCCAAATTTTCTGTAATGTGTAATAGGAATAATTTCAAAGATGAATATTTTATTTACAGAACCCAAACTACAGAAGGAAAAAAAATTAAATATCTTCTTTTGCCCAGCTTTCAATTTAATACAGGTCAGGGATTTACAAATTGCAGCTCCCTTTATTATTTGCATTTTCCATATCAACTTCTTGGGAAATGGGGTTGTGCTTAATTTAATGTAAAACTGCGTGAAATTGCTTCTCTTTGGCATATTATGTCTTTTATCCTGCAGCAGTCGCAGTGCGTACCTGAACAAACGCGTATTCGTCCTGGACCACCAGGGAATTGGGGTCGATGTACCCAGGAAATGGCTTTCCTTTGTTGGCCTCAGTGCAGTTCTGCACTCTGCAGGTAACGTATTGAGATTCTGTGGCAGACACAAAATGAGTGATCATATTAGTGATGAGGAGCCACGGCGCTGTGACATTCAATCAGCCCTGCGCACATTTGCATCGATAAGCAGGCGACGGAAGAGAGGGATTCCAGAGAGGCAAATTGCTTTCTTTCCCCTCAATCACAGAAAAGTGCAAAAACCGCTGTTGTGCGTAAGCCTTTGCTAATAATGTCCATCTCCCCAGGCAGAGCTAATCGATAGCGATGGCCATCTATCGGGATCTCTCACTGGACACTTTGCTGACTTCTTGGTTAAGCAGCCACCTCCAGCTCTGTTATTACACTGGTTTTCACATCACGTATGCAGTCCAGGCTAAAGTACAGGTCCAAAGAAGTATAATTAAAGCAACCTTTGACCAATATTTCTAATAATAAATAGGAAGTGAAGAAGTGATGTAAATTAATTCTCAGAAAATGCCAGGCGGTCAATCCTACTCTGGATTTAGGTATAATTTTGGGGTGGAGTATGGGGGATAAACCATCATTTGAACTCAAACTTGATTTTCTTTCTTTATTTATTCCCCCCCGTGGGTTCATTACTCTTTTTTTTACCACTCTCAGGAGTATAGTATTAGGACTTTAGTATTGATCCTAGTTTTTCCTGGTGTGCATTGAAAATTGTCAGTAAACCATGCACTGGGCTATACTTGCTGGTTGCTGTATTGCAGAATACAAGATACAGCGAATCCTGTCCGTGTCCATGTATTGCTAACCTATGCAATAGTCTACAAGGAATCAATGTTGTGATGAGAAATGACCTGAGATGTATTCATTGTTTTATAATAGTAGACTGGCAGTTTACAGGAGCAATTGAAGAGCCTAGTGCTAAAAGTACTTAAGTCACATTTTCACACACTGTGAGTTAAGGATGGGAAATCATCTTTTGTGGTCTCCTAAGTTGATTTTCTCAATTTCCTCAAAATAGACATTTTGTGACTTAAGCTCTTTCAGCATTAGGGTCTAATGTTACTTCTCACAGCCTGCTATACAGCTGCAAAAAAGGCTTGCATCGTAAAAAAAAAAAAAACTGAGATAGGTGCTCCAAATTAACTCCTCTAAATTAACTGCACTGAACTGGCACAATGGATTGCAACTATCAAATCTTTACGGTGCACCAAAATTGTATGCAAAAAAATTGCCTCTTGAAGGAATTTTCCACAGTGCCAGTAGTGAGAGGAGAACAACTGATGAAACCCCTGCCGGCAGCATCAAGGTCTTCTGGAAATCTGATAAGATTTATGTAAATTTACTGTGCAACTGAATTCAGTTATTGGTGGTCGACAGCAAGTTAGCATATACCTTCAAGGCAGGCTAGACATATTTGCAATTCAATTTCATGGACATCCTAATCTAGCAAACAGGAGTTCCAGGTGAACTACAGCCGTAGTACTTCAGGTTATCAGGAAGCAAGTCACAAATTCTGTGAAACAGTTGGGACACTGGGGTGTCTGATTTTTATTTCTTATGTTATGTACGGCATAGAAAGCCATGTGCCTTTTTGACTAAATGCAAGCCCACATAGTAAAAAGTCCAGTGTTAATTCAACTCTGACTGTTTGAGTCATCTCAGAGGGTTTGTACTGACTCTATATAAGTGGAGTATATTTGGCCCTGAGCATTATACTGTGCATCTATTACACAGAGTGTCAAGATCAGCATATGAAGCGCATTACTAATTCAGAGTATGCACTGTAGATGAAGCACGGTCCGTATGAATTAAATATTGATAATCAGATTTCAAATGAATGGATACCTTTCAGACCGTCCAAACTGAAATGAATAGTTTGTCTCTGGATCATGGATCAGAAAACTGTTTTGTCAGAGGTATATTTGCATACATTTGCCGTCGTCTCCAATGAAACGGAGAAGTGAACCACTTACTTCCTTGAGAAATCCTGGTTTCCAAGTGAATTAAGCCAGGCTCTCTGTCCAGTCCCATTTTTGACCTGAAAGCAGAATGAAATGATAAAGTTTTACCTGCTGAGGGTGTGATTCTATTCATAATAAATGTAGAAACAAAATACAAGATATTGAGACATAGGTGGTGGAGGGAAACGCATCGCTTTTTGACACTTTGAGATTATTTCTCAAAATATTTGATATTTACTGCCAATTGGATTTGAAGATTTGTGTTTCAGAATCACTACGTTCCCAACCACCTTGAAACGGACAAGGGCATGAATAATTTAAAGTATAAATGATCAGGTTAGTGGAGCATGACATTTAAAAATGAGATTTCTAATGAGAAACTTAAAGAGAACGACTTAATTCTCTTCTTTTTCAAAGATATTTCAAGTTTGTCGCTACAGGCAAGGCATTTGGGCTCTTTTGCCATGTCAAGGATTTTCTGAAGTGAGTGGTGATGCCATACTTTCATGGTACTCGTTTTTAAGAAGTAACATCACATTTGAATGATTTTCATTCTTTAAAATACATTTAAAATTCTGAGTCTTTGATGAACTCCTTTCTGCTTTGAGCCAGTGGAAGTCCTGCTATTTCATCAGTTTTAAGTAAATTAACTGAGTCTGTCAGAGGCTCATTTTTGATTCAGAAGATATAGTAAATCAGACCACTAGTAATTTTCAAATGGGCTCCATGTCACATCAGTGATATGGCATTTCAGTATTCTGATGCATAATTTTTCTTTTTTTCTAAACAATACAATGTGCCAAATGATTGTTATATAAGTTGTATATTGTTTGTTGTATAAATTACTCCAGGACACTGGCCCTGCAGTGTCTACTTTGTATTTTTGAAAATGCCGTATCTTTCAATGACCCCAACAATTGATTATTTGTGCTAAATCTTTTCAAAGAATTTCAAAACATAGAATTCTATCCTGCCGTTGCCAGATCTCTTCATTGGAACAATGCATTTCTATTGGATTCATAAAGATAAGTGTCCCCTATCGGCTCACCAGCCCCTCCTCTCCCAACAGTAATCCCTTCTTAGTGCTAAACTATCCCACACATGCTTGATTTCTCCACCATGTGTGCAAACAACAGGTTTTTTGCTAAATCATGTAGAACGGTACGGCATGTCTGCTCAGAACACAATCTGCTCTGAGAGCTGCTGAGAAAGTTCTCAAGCGTGGCGTCTCTTTGGTCTCCTGTCTCAGCCTTAATGCACCAAGCTACTTTCGCATGACGCAACTGAGCACAATATTGCAGCAATGCCTTCATTAGGACTCCATTTTTTTTTTTTTTTTCCCACAGGCACACTTTAAAGCGCTATTGTCTTTGGGTAACTGTAGAAAAGCGCGGTGTCATTGGGTAAGATCAGCTTTCCCTTTTAGCTTTCATTACAGGTGAATGAGTCCAGATAAAATGGCCATCATGTATCACTGCGTTTTCGTTCGATCCTATTTTTAATTTTTTTTGTCAAATCAACTAAGATGTCAAACAAGCGACTGACTGCTTCCTCTTGCTCAAAATAAATCATGGCCTTCCTGGCATAAAATCTCTCACCAAATCAAAAATGTTTCCCAATTTAATTTAAGAGCCTTTTTGCATCCTGTCATCTGTAACAAAAGCCGAGACTCGCTCTCCAAGCGCTCTAATTACGTTGCAGTTCAGTTTCTTTCATTGGTCTGGTCTCCAGCTGGGAATTCAGATCTTGGCTTCAAGGCTCCAGCCGCCCATATCCCTTTGAATAAATGGCATGCATGTGCTAAAGCAGGCCTCTCGGCTGTCACGGTGCCGCTCGTTACCCCTTTGACAGCTCTCCCAGAATTGCTGGAGTAGAGCTTTTTAAGAAGTTTAGGCTGGGATGTTATAAATGACTGAGCCTGACAGTTTCACTCTGTTAGACACGAGTCAAACATTAAGCAGAGTGAGTACAAAGGAAGAAACCCACTGAAAATGGAGACTGCATTCTCAAGGAAAAAATGTAAGGCTTTTTTTTTTTTTTTTGGCATGGATTTTTTTTTTTAAAGACGTTCTGTATCCTCAGTTTCAAGAGTCGGGGTACAACCACATTCACAGCGGCTTCAGGAAGTATTCACACCTTCCACTTTTTTGCACAATTTATTGTTTTGTACCTTAAAATATGGATTAAATTGATTAGTTTTGTTCATGAATTTACGAGCAATAATCTATAACGACAAAGAAAAATCTTTATTTTTAATTGCATCAATCAGAAACTGAAACAATTCAGTTAGATACACTTACGTCTTCAGAGCCTTTGCTAAGGCAATTTAGTAGGCGCATCCTTTCGGCTTTGATTGTCTTAAGACGTCATTTGAGTTAATCTTTGGCAAATTCAGCTGAATGGACACGATTAAGAATGCTGCTCACCAGTGTTGTACAAGGTCTCGAAATTGGGCTGCATTACTGTGACATGGGAACTCCTCCTAAAACTCAATAACCAGACTGGAAGGGCCTTGGACAGGGAGGTGACTGATGACCCACCGGCCACTTCAACGGAGCTTTAGAAGCCCTCAACAGAGATAGTAAAACAATGCAGAAGGATGAGAATCTCAGGTGAACATCATCAATCAGGCTTTCACGGTGGAGCGGCCAGGCGGAAGCCATTCCTGATTAAAAGCATTTAAGTTTGCCATGAGGTGCTTAAAGGACTCATGAGGAAAAAGATTTTCTGGTCTCATTAACAAAATAAAATTGACCTCTTTGGGCAGACTGCCAAGCACTGCGTCTGGCAAAAGCCAAGTACTGCTTATTTACAGCGCACTACCATCCCAAAGGTGAAGCATGGTGGTGACAGCATCGTGTAAAAGGGATGTTTCTCAAAAGCAGGGATCGGTAGCCTGGTCAGAATGGAAGTAAAGACCAATACAACCAAATACAGAGAAGTCCTCGAAGAAACCTCGTTTCAGTGCAAACAACTTCAAATACGGGCAAAGGATCACATTTCTGCGCAATTAAGATCCTAAGCACGTAACTTAATGCTGGAGTTGCTTCAGAATGAGTCTCCAAAAGTCCTTGAGTGGAAAAGCCAAAGGTCAGATTGGAGCCCAATTGAGCAGAGGTCCTCAATCTTATCCAGAAAGAGCCAGTGTGGGTGCACGCTTTCATTCCAGCCAAGCAGTTACTCACCTGATTCTTCTAGTCAATCCTTGGAATCTTTGCTTAAGACCTTGATTTTAAGAATCAAGTGTGTAACTGCTTGGTTGGAATGAAAGTCTGCATCCACACTGGCCCCTTCTGGGTAAGATTGAGCACCCCTGCTATACGTAGAGCCTCTGTAGAGAGACCAGAAGATGCTAGTTCAGATGCTCTCCGTGGTGTCTGATGGAAATTCAGAGGATCAGCCAGGAGGAATAGGAGAAACTGCTCAAATCCAGGTGCTGAGTGTGTAAATACTAACTCAAGAGGCCTCGCATCAGTAACTGCTGACAAAGATGTAATGTAACAAAGTAATGGGAAAAAAAAGCATTTGAATACTCATTGAGCTATTTTAAATGAAATCTATAGCACAGAGTATGCAAAAAGTCAAGGGGTCTGAGTACTGTATGTGAGCTGAACTATATGAAATAACATGAGGAAAAATTTATACCAAGAGATAGCAAAATTGGACAATTTTGGCACCTTGGTCAATTGAGATGTAATGGCTGAAACACACAGTGAAATTACTGTCTCTGCAAAGAGTATTTTCGGTTTGTCATCATAACCGTGTCTCTACAAAATCTGCAGGCATTAAGGCTACAGATGCTGCTAATTCATCTGTAATATTCATTCTGTTTTCTCACCCTCACATTAGCATGACAAGACTCATTGGCATGATCTCTAAAGAATTAATCTACGACTCCCACAGAAAACGTCTAGCTGCACCTCTGACTCAGAATAAGAGTTGGGCATTATTGTGCAGCAGTATATTAGCATTCAGGAGTTGATCTCATTTAGCAAGAAAAAATTCAGCAAATGATTCCGTCATTCGCTTGCACATGATGGCAAGTTATTGCTGATGTTTAAATCATAATTATGTTCTTTAAAGCCATTATGGCAAACAAAAGGTATTGCTTTTATAAAAACGATTATAATATTGCACAGTCCTGTACTTAAGTTCCTTGCGGAAGGTTCATTCAGACACTGGGATGGCTGCATTTCAACAAATTCTAAGTGCAGGAACAAGTCACTTCTATATATGCTTTTAATGCTGTTTTAGAACCTGGCGTTTACTGAATTAATACTGGTGTTATGTGGTGGTGCATCGATTAATGCTGTGTGCGACTGGCTCGTGCAAGGACTGAAAGATCAGCACAGTGCAACCAGCAGTCCACAAAAACATGTGGACACCTGAACATCACACTCTCATATGTACTTGTTGAATAACTCATCGCAAATTTCCATGGAATAAAATTTGAGTCGCAGCCATTAGGCTGCTTCAATAGCCTTATCTCTTCTGGAAAGTCTTTCCACTTGATTTTCAAACAGGGCCAAGGGGATCCGCTTCCATTCTCTTAAAAGGCATTGAGAGGTTGGGGTGATTCTGGCTTTGATCGAAGCCTGTTTAATTTATCCTAAAAATATTTGAAAAGGATAAGGTCAGGGCTCTCTAAAGGCTAACCAAGTTCTTTCACATCAAACTCGGCAAGCCGTTTGTTTATGGAGCTCTTTTATGCATGAGTGTACTTTTTGGAAAGGTGTCGAATGACAGTTCCACGATAAAATCCATTCTTTAGTGCTGGACATTCTACAGCCAGTGTTTGTCTATGGAGATTGCTTGGTGCTTGATTTCAAGCACCATTTGATTTGCATTATTTGTTCTGCTCCATTGAGCAATAAAAGTGGCTATTCCCACAAATTGGATCAACGTCCGCATAGTATTGGCCATATTGAGTATTTTAATCAGCTCTAAATGTCGCTTGTAAATGCAGTTGGATAGTCTAACAGTGAAAATAAATTAATAAGCCAATGGTAAATAAGTAGACTAATGGATGTGGTCAGCATTCATTACAACATAATGGCATGAAAGAGGTCAGGAATAAGTGGTTCTCATCTGTTTCTCATTACAGGACCTCTCTCTGAGTCCCGGGGCAGCACTGACGGCCTTGCGGTCAGATCTTTAGCCCTGTAACCCTAATGAAACCGCGTAAGTAAATCCTCCCTGGAGTCTGCTGGGCTCAGCCTCCTATAGCTTACGAAAATACAGGAACCCCCATATCTCATGCAATCGTCATGCGCTAAACTCCCTTCTCAAGAACAGCGGGGGACGCGTAAAGGACGAGACAAAATGCGCGTAGCCCGTTCTACTGGAAATGGGCATAATATAAACTGCATGGGTTATCAAGTTGCGGTTTGCGACAATATATTCAGGAGGACTTGATATGAATGGCTCGTGGAAATGCAGCAGCTTAGAATTTAAGACTGGGAAGTCATGCTTTGCATTCACTGTACTCTGTGTCAACTCGAACAAAAAAAAAAATTAGCCAAATCATTTATTGCATTAGTTGGCCCAATCACAGATCAGTCTTCCACTGTGCATGTAGGAGGATTTGAGAGCAAAACTTTCTATTTTGTGCATCTGTGGTTTATTATTATTATGTAAGTTTTACAACAAAGCCTAAACCGAAGCCTACCATTATATTGTTGAGGCAGAACCTTGGGAATTTTCAAGAGCAGGCTTGACTTAAAGCTACATACCATTGAGTATCTGAAGTGATATTTTCACAATAGTAAAAAGAAACTGGCGAGCCTAGTTGGGCTGAACGGCCTGTTCTCGCCACTCATGTTATGTTATGTTATGTTATGAAGGCTCTTAAATATCCAGATAATGCATTTATACAAACTCAAAGGATATTTGAGCCCCTCAGAATAAGAGTGGTTAAACTCATTTTTTCATTTTTCATTTTGGACCACAATTGCACGGAGCACTTCATGAAGTGTGGAACATATGACCCACCTATTGTATAATGCTGGAACTACACCGAGTTAATCCATTATTGCACAGAACAGACTGACCACTAATTAATCATTTTAAGATAAGAAAATAAAAAGAAAAATATGGAGTTAGACCACTTTTGTTCTCAGGGGCTAAACTGCTATCTCTAAAAGACTTTGAAATGCTCTCACAGTCACAACATCCATGGAATTAATCTTCATCCAAACACAGAAGGTTACGAGTGTGTCCCCTTCCCCCAAAGAGAGGCTTTCTTTAGTGACAACAAAATGGCTGAAATTGTTCCAGAGCCCAGAAGGATTTTTAGACTCAATTTGGCCCAAAGTAAATATACCTCTGTCCACATCCCTCATTCTGTTAGGATCTCTTGTGTCCTGAAGTACACAAGATACACAAGTAAATATGTTGGGGCATGACTAACAGTTACATTTATTTTAAGTATAAGTTATCCACACAATGATTTTGAAAAGAAATGTGCGCCTTGTCTGAGGGTACAAGCCAAATAACATCGATTGCGTGCCCTTGGAGCGCAATGCCGTCTCACATTTAAAACATAAACATCAGTTCTATCACTGTTGTGGCAGTCACTGTGCTTTGGTCTTACCAGTAAAATCGATTTGGCGCCACCTTTTCGTGCACAAGCTGCCACTTTCTCCCGAACTCTATGGAGCTGTAAAGCTGGAGAGAGAAGAGAAACATGTACAAGTCTACTTTAACAGCTCTAATCAGAGCTTTTACTCCTGAACATTAACAGTGCTGATGAATTACACGAAAAAGACAAGTGACAATATTTGGAACAGCTTTCTGTTTTCATTCATGTTAATTTTAAACAATGCAAGCGGATGATGCACCCTGATAAAAGTTCACCACTGCTTTACCTCACTGCCAAAATGGACCCAAACAATATTAGCACCACCAACATGCATAGTACACAGCCAATTGCTCGAACTAATGATTTTAAATGTAGCATTTTCAATTTGCCAATTACAGGATTCATGCTGGAAAAGGCTTTGAAACAGGACTATACACGGCCAGCAAATAAGGTTCAAAAAGATGTACGAAGGCTTCATTCATGAGACCCAACAAATGAGCAGAACCAGAATATGATTTCAGTAGGTGCACTAAAATCCTTAATACCACAGTAAGCACTGGTCAGGATGACTGCCAGTCAACTGCAATGGCCATATATAGATCCCTGAAAGGCAGTCAAATTTCTCATCATTGTAAATTTGATTTGGTGATGCATAACCTCCCCCGCCAATGTTCTTGATACTTTTGGTGTACTAGCGAGAGACCGAAGTTTAATAATTAGTCAAATGACTAATTTGGAGCTCAGCTCCAGGTCCTGTTTTGTGAATATTAGTAGTCTTTTCTTCAGGTGAATATCATTGAGCCATACCCACTGACACAGAAAGAATACCTTATGCTGTTTTTTCAAACGTGCAAAAATGCTGTATAATTCGCAATAATGTAATTATGAAAGTTACATAAACCTTTGACTTTTTTTTCATAAGGCAAAAACTGTACAGTATGACCGTGTTCTGGTCATCACTTATTATGGGATGGCTCTGAGGCCTTTTCAATTATTTTACTGTCGATAATGAAGCAGCTTAACTGGTTGGTCGTATATTTAAAGAAATTGGGAAGTGCCAAAGCATCTTTGCTTCAGACCAGCACTTTGAGAATTGTTTAAACTGATTCAAAGTCAGGCAGTCCTTGAAAATGATGCCAAAGATAGGAGGGCTGCAGCATTTCTTTGACTGCTGGGATAAAGGCTTTTATTCTTACAAAGGAGCAGTAAGCAGTTATAGCTCAATGGATAACAAATTTGAAAGCTACAGTAGTTTAGACTTTTCTTGCTACAGGACCATGACACTGAGAGTCTGTCGTGCCGTGAAATGTAATGAAAATCTAAGTACGAGCTGTATTTCTTCTGGAGCAAATTATAATCCACTGTCTGGGAGAAAAAGTATTACACCCCGTTATGTTTTATGGTGATTTGGATTTACAATATGCGGACGTCTCACTCTCTCCCTCTCGCAATTTACTAAATGTTTTCGCAATTTGCAGATAGCTGTACTGCTGGAAACTTTATATCCCTTTTGGTTCAGCGATGCATTTAAATACAGCGACATGCATGTGAATGGGCCCCATTGTCTGGCATCTGTTAAGGTTGTGTTCCAGTGTGTGGATGGGCCTTGCGGTCTGGTCTCTGTAAAGGCCCAGGTCAAAGTGTGTGAATGGGCCCCATGATCTGCTATCTTTTAAGGCCCAGTTCCTGTGAATGGACTGGCTCCCCATTGTTGTATCTGTTAAAGGTTCAATTTTTACTCTTTTAAGACTTTCAGACCACTCCCTGGTGTTTGTAAAGCATGATTTTGAAGCATTTAGTAAAAAAAAGAATGCACACACACACACACACACACACACACACACACACACTCATTCCCCTCATTAACTATCCACTGTCCACGCTGGGCGATGATTGTGTGCAAATGAGGCTCTGTTCTGATTGGTTCATTCCAGCACAAACTGAACGGTGGATGGCAGCCAAATCTGAAAACTGTACTAGGCCACATTATGTGAATGAATCCCCTTGTGACCTCGATGGGGGCACAGAAGCAAATCACATCATTCAAGCACATAATTTCTCAGGAAGGGCCTAACAGCGAAAATGCTGAGATGGTCAAGTTTCTTCTTTTCTCAGATGTTAGATGTCAGATGTGGAGGGAGGACCAAAATACATGGATAAAGGCAAGGAAAAATACAGTGCCAGGCAAAAGTTTAGACACACTTTGCTAATGTCACAGCACTCTGTTTTTAGAGAAATTTAACCAGCTGAACTTTTCTATATAATCTCAAATGGAATCTGGTAAGAGGTAAACAGTCAGAAGTTAAAAAAAGAATAATTTACTTGATTGAATAGTGTCCAAAATTTTAGAATTCTCAAAGAAGCCATATTTTGCAAAGGGAGCAGACAAACAAGCTCTTTCCATTTTCCAGCAGCCAAATTAAAGACAAGTTGTTTTGGAATTTATTTAGCAAAAAAGTCAATGAAAAGCAAACCACAAGAGCAGCACATCTTTGGGAACTTGGGAACCACAAGTGCAGCACATCTTTGGCCACTCAGCAGCAGACTCATTATAGCTGTATGACTGCACTTGTGAAAAAAAAAAAAAATCTGAGTATGCTCTGCAAATATGACAGAAAATGCTTGTACGTTTGATAGATTTAAGAATTAGATCTTTTTTTTTTTTTTTTGCAAAATAAACGGTGCCTTATTTCCTTATTTAACATGTCTTGTAAGAAAAAATGTGGCTGTGTCCAAACTTTTGACTGGTACTGTATGCTTTTCATTTAGACTCGGCTCCAGAGTTCCAGTGTAAGAATGAGTCGCACTGTATGAAATCCAATAGTCTCAAGGTCTCCTGTGGTGCTTGTGCACAATTTCTTTGGCCCAACCCTTGGACTTGAGCAATGAGCACGGCTGGTGAAAACGACTGGGAGGGCAGGGCACAAAGATTTTAGTCAGGGAATGTCCTGAGCTTTCATCCAGTGGAAGTGTGCATGGTCTAAGCTGCAGTCCAAGCAGTACATTAGTGCTTCGAAATTTCTAGTACATGCAAACGGGGGTTCTGAACAATCTTTAGGTATAACCGTGGCAAAGGGGATCTAACGGTACACAAATCGTGTATGCAATTCAATCTGTACGTTCAGTCTTAAAAGTTTGGCATAGCTGGGAAAAAATATGCTGTTTCATATATGACTTTTTGAAAAAAAAAAAAAATGTAAACACCAGTTAGACATACATTTCATGACAGAAATAAGATGTAGTAATACAAGATCACTGACGAGTTGAGATTGACTGAAATTGTTCTGTTTGTCGCAAGTGCCAAACCCAGTATCAACACTCAGTAAATTAGCGGTTACTGTCATGCTATCCTTATACAAAGAAATTCAATGTTAGCTTCATGGTTCTGATATTGATATTGAGGACCCTTAAGTGAGTATCACATTGTCATTCATTTTCTCAGAGACCCAGAACTGTACTTAAATTATTCAGCTGGTTGGTGTGATCGCTAATCAAGCAAAATGAATTCGAACAGCTTGAGGGCTTCGTTTAAAAGTACAATTTCCGCCCCCCTGCATTCCAACCTCCTGGGCTTCTCCAGATCCTCAGCAGCTATAAATAATGGAATATATGCGTAAAAAAACATCTGGCTCCTTCTAATCAGCAATGCAGAATGAGGCATCATGGCCGTAAGGCAGCATAAAAGAGCATATGTATATGTGCGCTGTACAGGCACAGTCCATAAGTATTTGGACAGGAGCGCAATTTGCTTTTTGGCTCTGTAGCCAAACATGTTGGCTTTGAAAACTATGAAGGAGGAAAAAGTTAGTCTTTCCACGTTAATGAGTGGAATTTTCTTGCGTTCTTCAAACAACAACGGACAGCCATTTTGATTACAGTCTCTCAGCTTGAATACTTATGGACTGCACCGTAAAAGACTGCCCAGTAAATACCACTCAGCTTTCACCAGTAATATAATTTTCTGTGCTGCCCTTGCCTGTAATTTTTCTGTCTGCAACATCTGCGAAAATGCTGCTTTTAACGCAGCGGTGTTTCAATGAAAACCTTTTTCATGAAATAATTAAATGCCAAGTGTGGGTGGAAAATGGTGCTGAATTGTCAAACACTTCATGCAAGTTAAAAGCACAGGCTAATTCAAATAACTCAGAGCAAAGTAGTAAGCAACTTTTTTTTTTTTGGCTAGCTTCCAAGCTATTTTTTAAAATGTTAATGCTGTCACTGTGTTCCTGTTTACCACTGTGATGTGCAAGGCCATGTCATGTTTTTATATTCACTGTAGACCTCTGCAGAGGAGTGGCTCAATGGACGGCAGCTAATGGGGTCCACTTTAAGAAAAGGAAGAGACTATGTGACTGAACACCATAATTATTGTCTGATTTACATGTTCGCTCAGGCGTGATACACGCTCTTAAGGCAGCTTCCCAGTGTGCAGATGGGCTCCGAGTTGAAGCTGGTAGCCTCATGCTTCAGAGTATACAGCACTTTGCGATAATACCACCCGATATGGGAGGGATTAACTCAGATAAGAGTGTCATTTTTGAACAGAGTCCCCCTGTTGGCGATCAAGCTAACACAATTATTGAGTTGAGACCGCGCATTTGCATCGCATAAACCCTGCTGCTCTTAGTCCATTGCTTAAGAATTAGGCGTTACAGTAACGGTCAACCCCGACCTGACCCTCGGTATCTACTGATTTTTTTCATACTCTTCCTGCGACATGGCCAAACATCAGCAACAAGATCAGCAACAACAAACAAGAAAACCATCAATGCAAGAATGAACTAGAAAATTCTGATTGTTGGTAATGGCCTGACGGCCTGTAATGGTGGATGTATGGTGCAGGCTGTTTGATAGGGTAGTGCACACTAGTGCATTTAACGTTGTATTTACAGCAGATCTTTTCAGCATCAATCCTGAAAATTTGACAAATTTCACAAACTATCAAAAGTTATTCTGTTTTTTTTTTTCCACGACTGCTTTTTCTTTCACTGCACGGGTGCAATTTTATGCCTCAAATTTTAACATAATTTGACAGTGAGTCAGACTATTTAAATTCGACATTTGGATACTCTGGAAGCAAAGTGGAGCGGTGCTTTCCCCCCTCTGATTTCTTAAAGTTCAAGAGCTGTACTCGCTGCATCGATGTGCAACTTCTGTAGCCTACAGGATACTCAGGTACAGCCTGTGAAGTATCTCATTTCACTTTTCTGCCTACACAGCTCGACGAAAGCAATCTGTTCCCACTAGTAATGGTATGCTTGGGGCAGGAGCTTTTAATGCGCACTTACAGAATACTTATTGATAAATCTCAATTAGCAGTTGAGGCCCCCAAAGTGTTATTTTTTAACTGTACTGCTGTGGTGAGTTGAGACTGTAGTAGCTTCAGCTCTGAATCAGTGCAGCTATGGCGTCGAATCACTACCATTTAATCATAGCTGAGAATTACAACTGAAAGCATGAGCAGCGGATCTGTTGTGCGTACTAGTTTGAGACATAACCTGTATATTGTGTCCTCGATGTTTTTTTTATAAAATATTTCACAAGTACACAGCTGTCAATGAGTCATTTAGTTGCCTAAATTGTAAGTGTTGCACAAAACAGTAATGTTGTGCACTGTCTGAAAAGACTGCTTCTGGTAGTGGGGTTTGCATCCTGTCACTTGACTGTAGGAGGGGCACTTATCCAAGTTTTAGAAAATGGAGTCCACAAAGTGGGTGAAGTGACATTGTCATCGGCAGATAATTCAACATGCCTCTTACTGCCTGACCTCTAGAACGTGACACATTTCTCATAATTAAATTTTAAGCACAGAATGCAAATGAGCTTCCATTCGTGTGACAAACCTTCTGATAGTCCTGTTGAAGCCCAGAATTTATATTAACAATGAAGAACATGGCTATTATCACTGTATGACATCATGGCGAATAAAAGTGCTTCATACTGAGTCATTGCAAACTATTAAAATGTTACATCTCAAACAATGGGGAGGTTTCAAGGACAAAGATTGATCTTAGCCCTGAACTGAAGACTCTTTATTATGGAGAGTCTCCAGTGAGGGTGGAGGGCGGGGTTGGGGAATCTATAACATCAGAGTAATTATCACAGATATGCCTTTCTTCAAGCACAGTGGATACATACTAATTAAAAAAAAGTGCAGTGGCACCTTCCTTACACAACCGAAACCCAATTGCCAGTGGAAGATCATGTATGTCTTTTCTTTCTGATTCTTTTATTTTGGACAGTTTCCACATAAAACAAAAACACAGCCTTGAGAAACCCAACCACATCAAATGATGATGAATAACACATCAGGACACTGATTGACAGCCTTTGGATCTTGGCTAGCTCTTGCTGTCGTGTCTTTTAGTCATGGATGTGTTGATGTCCTGCATTTTGGTCATGGACAATGCCAGTGTCCAAAGTTTTTGCGGTGGCTAGAGTTGGCTTCACGCCTCTTAGTCCTGGCTCAATTTGATGTCGCGCCTTTTAGTCGTGGCTCAACATTGATGTCGCACCTTTTAGCCATGGCTAGAGTTGGCGTCACACCGTTTTGCTGTGGCTTAAGTTGTTGTGGGACCATTTAGCTGTGGCTTGAGTTGGTTTTGCACCGTTAAGCTGTGGCTCAAGTTCGTGTCGCCCCTTTTAGCCGTAGCTAGAGTTACTGTCTAACCCTTTAGTCGTGGCTAGATTTGGTGTCCGACCCTTTAGCCGTGGCTTGAGTTAGTGTCCTATTTTTTAACCATGGCTAGAGTTGGTGTCGTGCCTTTGAGCTGTGGCTAGAATCAGTGCTCTACCTTTTAGCAGCGGCTAGAGATGATGTTGCACCTTAGCCGTGGCTCGAGTTGGTGCTGGACCTTTTAGCCGCAGCTAGAGTTGGTGTCGCACCTTTTAGCTGTAGCTTGAGTTGGTGTTGTACCTTATCGCCATGGCTCGAGTTGGTGTCGCGCATTTTGGCTGTGGCCCCTGTCTGAGGATGTCCTACCTTTTGATCATGACTGTAGGCCAGTATCCAGTCCTCCTGCTGAGGATGGAAGAGCAGACTGAGGATGTAAAAGTTCAGGCGGTACTTCTGATATGAGGCTCCCTCATCTAAGCTGATGAGGAGACTGTTTTCCACCTCTGGGTCAGTCAACAGCATGATCTGCAAGAGAAGACAAAAGCACATGGTGTGAGACCAGGGGTTAGCACAGGCTAATGCTCCATATAGCGTACACTAAGACCATGGGAAGCTCTCCACTCTTCAGCGTCATTTTATATTCGGTCAATTATAAACCATTTCTCCCACCATTCCTTTCTGTCCACCTGCGAATGCAGTAACATAATGTCTCTGCACTAGTTGAATATTTACCGTATGTGTCACAAGGGTTATTAATATTCTGCTATAGCAGGAGAAGGCTGGTAAGAGCGGTACATTAACAGAACATCAATAATTGTGCTCTTGGTGCTCGATAGAATCACTGGTCTCGGGGGACTGTCTGTGTTCAGTGCACCATGAACCAGAAAAAATGGGAAACAGATTGTAAATTATTCCATTTCTCATGAGAGGTTTGCTGAGCACTTTTCCTTTCCTCGTCAAAAAAATACACAGAAACTTAAAACTTTTCTCATATAAATGTAGTCGTTTTATCCCTAATCAGGTTATTATCATTATGAAAAGATTTATTGCAATTGCGTAAAAGCTTAGAGAAGTAGAAAAATGATAATGCGTATCAAATTTAAACTCTCATTTTAAAATCTCATTTCATTCTTTCACTTCGTGTATTATGCTTGCACAATTACTCAAGTACTCACGTAAAAAAAACACTAACTGCCATCCCAATTGAAATATAAGAATAAAACTTTGGTGACTGTTTCTAAATTTTGATTGTGCTCACTGGCTAGGAAACTATATCACAATACTTTGGATCAGTACAATTGTAAGAAAATGGCTGCCTGAAGTCTGTAATTTCCCACAAAGCCAATCAGCTTCTGAATCATGTGGGACTTAGAGCCAATGTTTATACATATCTTCCAGACAGAGATAAAACTCAGTTCTCCTCGCGTTTGTCCAATGGGACTTGATGCACATGGCCAAACAGCTTATTATGCTGGAGTTAATTCAATGTGTTGACCCACGTGCCGTTTAAAAAGATATGATATGAATCCTAATTGGACACATAAAACAAATTGAGATTAGACTAGTGTATTTATCCATCTTAAAGTTTAAACAAAGATTCAAAGTCATTTTTGAATCTCTGTCCATTTACCCAACTGTATTTGCCTGTTTTTAGGCCTATTTGAAGAATAATATCTCTCCCTGGAGCACCTTAAGCCCGCTAAATCCAAGTGAGTTACATAACAGGTCCATGTGGAGTGTCATGAAAATCCAAAACTGTTTTGCAGCTTGAACAAATGGGTGCAGTAGCAGATTAATATATTATTCAAAATGGCTGAGCAGATGAACATTCACTTTCAGTAGTCCTGAACAGCTGAATAACTGAAACTGCTGAATGGATTCATACAATTGTGGAGATTCAAAATGCAATCGCCATAATCAGAATGCATCTGAATGCGATTTGATTTCATCCAATAAAGCAAACTTCTTGAAGGAGCATATTCAGATATTTTACCTAAGACAATATTACGTAACATCTACTCCCATGCTGTATGCACATATTCCCCATGAAATTGAAATCTGGGCTGATTTGTCACATATTACAATACACACAGTGATGGAAGATCACAGAAACCATTCAGCTACATTTTGCTGTGAGCTAAAATAAATTAATTCTCCTAAACTGTCAATAATTGTAAAACTGAATTTTAAACTTAAATTGCTCAGGAAATTTTTCAGAGGGAGAGAGAAAAAAAATACTCAAATGTCTTAGCTTTTGTAATAATCCATGGTGGTTTTTCTAATTAGTCAATAGTGATGAGCCTTTGTCGTTGCAGCTTGAGGGACAGAAACACTGCATTTTACACGTGTGCCATTATCTTAGCAAAAACCATCCCGCTTGAAAATCCAGCCTGAGCCTGTAGCTGGTAACCAGCCTGAGCAGTTCGAGCCAGGTTTTTGACAGCTGGTCCGTCAGCTACGAATTCCTGTTCTTACCAGCTACTAGATCCTATTTTAACCTGCTACAAGCTTTTTTCACCTGCTACAAAGATCCTATTCTTCCCGGCTACCATCTTAGGTTTTTACCAGTTACCATCTCAGATTCTCACCAGTTACCAGCTCATATTGCTGAGACCAGCACCAGGTAAAAATTACCAGCTTGCAAAAACTAGTTTTTGGTTTACAGTCAGAGTTCAAGGGTTTTTTTTTTTTTTTCTTCCATGAGACACCAATATGCAGTATAAATAAATAATTTATATTTATTCATTTAATGAATTTTGATTGAAGTCAAGCCATGTTGATATCTGTCATAAGAAACAGAAGCCCATAAAAAATGCACTTAAAAACTAATGCTATTCTTTCATCACCTTATCTGGCATCTCAGACCAGAACAGGTCTCCTGTGATCTGGAAAAACCTAGTACGTATGTCACTTTTGGTGGAAACTGAGTTTGACCCTCATTTGCTGTAATCTAGAGCAGTGAAAATTTTGCTATTTGTGTTATTTGAACTGTCAAAATCAAGTTTCTATTATTTTTTTTCTTTTAGGAAAATTCCAAAATCTAAAGGTTTTTGTTCAATTATGAGACCCTTGCCACTGATAAACTCACTAGGTTTTTCCAGATCACAGGAGAGGAGCACCAGCCTGCACACGCTGGTGTGCTATCTATTGACGAGTTACACCAGCGCAACCTATCTGGCTGCTCACTTCTCAACCAGCGACACAAAACTGTCCTACCCGCTGATCACCAGTAATACCAGCTTAACCAAGCTGGTCCTCCAGCGAGATCCAGCAAGAACAGCAAATGACCAGCTAAGGTTTGAAGTTGGTTCCAGGTGGATTTTTCAGCAGGGCAAACATCATTAGAGTATATTTTTCTTGTAAAATGCAGCATTATTTCAATACTGAGAGCATGGTCTTGAGTACATAATATTAGATTGTTTACGGCTAGGCTTTCGGCTTTGATAGATCATTGTTCCAAATGTATGTTTTTATAATGCCTTCTGTTTATAGCTGTCTGCTACTGCAATGCTTTCTCAGGAAAAGATCCACCTCCTTGTGCCAATTATTCCTAATTGTGAAAACATCACCTCACAACATGTCAGACAGACAATATTAGCTGGATTTACCCTTATCAGTAATGTATCAGGGAAAGGCTTGCTTAATTGAAGCTTATAATGAAAGGTCAGATCGCAGCGACCATGGTCTGTGCATAGTCTTTTCAACCTTTCAGAGCCCACCAGACTGCGATGGCCAGCATGTCTTCACGAATAAAGGGCATTTTTAAAGATGCGCAGTCCGTCTGAAAAACACTGCAGCTTTGAGAAACAATATTTTGCAATATTATATGTAGAGTAATATTATAATTAATTTTAAAAAAGTAGTATTGAAAGAACATGGGTTATTAATTTCCTAGCAATCAGTTATCTGTGCATGTGAGGGATGTGACATCTATGGTGGTTGGTGACTGACCATGTTTCTACCAAGAAAGCCATGACGATTACAGTAATTCGATCTGTTAATCTCCCGGCATTCCAGATGTAATTGTGATACTTGGCTCCATTTTCGAACAAAGTGTTTCTTGAGTTACATTTTATGAATTGGGTAATGTCCCGGAATAAACTAATAATTCCATTAATGGTACACAGTTTGCAGTGCTCATTGAGTCAGATTTCCAATAAGCGTGTGAGGAGACTACTTGACACTATTGAATGGGCGTACAGTGAATAGTGCACCTTTGTTTCATTTCACCTTGTACAGAAATAGTTTTGGCTTCAGAGGATGGAGTCCATGAATATCAGAATGGACTGCAGCATTTGGAAACAGTTACGTTCTTTTTCCGAGGAGTATTGGACGACACAAGAAAGTGAGAGACTTCATTGATTCATTGACGCATTTCACACAAATTGCTAGTGAAACAACTCTGACAAAATGGCTTTCCAAAGCTGAAAAGTTATTTCTGCATGTGAGAAATTTAAGCCACATTTTCAGGCGCATTTGACAGTCAGTTTTGTGGACATTCTCTGAAGTCAAATGAGCTCTTCCTGCAGCTCTCTAACGACAGGCAACAGCAGCGCAAGCTGCTCTTTTGAGAGGCTAAGATCAAAACAAGACAAGCATTTTAATTAGGTTCTTGATTGTGTACAATAATGGTCTCTATTTTGACTAATCTGTAAACATCTCATCACTCGTTCAGTGTGTGGTTAAATATCTTAATCAATGAGCAAGTATGTCACTGAGAAATGTACCGCATCTTCAACATAAACATTGAAGAGGATTGGAAGCCTTTTTTTTTTTTTTTACGCTTCCAGTTTTATATGGAGTGTGACTGTTTGGTGCTTAACCCATGACTGACTAAGCCACTACAGAAAATAACTCCCTAAATTCTGAAGGTTTTATGAAAAAACCACCATATTTGACAATGTTAACTAAAAAAAAAAAATCATCAGCCTCTGTGTTAGATGCAAATATATGAAATAAAAGGCAGAGGCTGTTATCTGTCAGAAATAGAACATTTTGAACAGCAACATGAAAAATTAATGTTTTTCAGAAATCACATCGCAGTTGACACTGTTGCAGTCAGAAAGCTTTTATACAGTGCACAGTTATATGTTCATCGATGTGTCTAAAACAGTGGATGTAAATATTCGCTCTACAGTAGAACTTAGCGACAGATGTACTTTACGGAAATCATTGTCTTCAAAGAACACGATAATCCACTGATCCCTGTCAAGAAGGCCTTCAATTACTGCAAAATCATTGTTGTCATCGTCACAATACTTGTGTAGACAGCCATCACTAAGCTCATTTAACATTTTCACACTTCAGTATGTGTCATTTATGTAAAATAATAAGCATAACTACAGTCTGTTTCACATAATGCATCTCAGGTTGTCTAATGTGATGTAAACGCATTCCAGCATATGATAATCTGTCTAAACTCTCACTTGCTTTAAAAGACAGTCATATGTTCAAATGCAACAGAGACATTGAATCCTAAGGGAGATGTAATATTTAAGTTGCATGTGTCTGCGATGGGTTACAAAACATAAGATTTCATGATTAAATGGTTTGACCTCTCCTGTGCATCACATGCAGTGTTTATAATTACGGATACATGCGAACATGTGCAGGCATGCACACGCGCCCGCACTTGCACACACACACACAAACACGCGCCTGCACACGCACACACACACACACACACGCACACACAAGAGCACTTGAACAGTATTTTGCTTTGGGTGAATCTCTGAATGGGAGGGATACCGTAAAATGGCACCAAGCAAGACTAAATTGCAGTTGTATCACCACAGCTAGAATTTTCAAAAAGGGTAACCATGAATAAAAATCAGAATATGGGAATTTTCAATGTAGACATAATTGTGCATGACTTGAGGGTTAATCTGTCCTATTGTGCCAAACCCATTGCTGTTGTCGCATTTCTAAATGAAATTCGCTGAGGGTAATAAATGCACTTTCAAGACTGTACCATGCCGCATTGAAAAGAACTGCATTTAATATTGGTGTATGCGCCATTTCCACTTGGTTTAGAGGTGAACTGCCTGAAAAAGTATGGATGATTTTTTGCAGGGTTTAAATACACAACATCACTCTGTCCTTGATATATTCAAGGATATGACCCCGTCAAATGGACCAATAATATGGTTTATTTCTCAAAATATGCCAAATTTTGCTAGGGAGGCAAGTTTTCTGTGGACCTTGGGGTTACATGGAATTGTGTGGTAGGGGAGCCCATACAAACCGGAGGGGATCATCAAAGCTTTGCCCGGAGACAAGCCCAGCTGTCTAGGACTGGGACCCAGAACCTCATTCTTCTAAGGCACCCATGGTAACTGCTGTGCACCCTAAGATAAGAACCCTGTGTGGGCTTTTGTAGCTTCCGAGTACAAGATCCCGTCCCAATAGTCAAAACGCATTGCCTTTCCCCTGCTCTCGACTGCTAGTGCTGCTGGTATCGACGGCTCGAAGGGTAGGACCTCACTGTTCCATTATCCTGATTTCAAATGCCAGCCAGTGCTCTTCAGGCCCAGAACCACCCACGGGAAACACTCGACAAACATGATCAGACTCCAACTCCAACTTTTCCCCAGCGTAAAACCAAAAATTAAACTTGCCTTCAGCTACGAAGAGCTTACAGCTATACTTGTATTTGAATATAACATGATGGAAGAGGGCTGAGTGTTCTGTGTTGTAGCAAGCTGGATTCTGGCTAAAACTAAAGTGCGCATTTTATCCATCTGCCACTTATTCCTGGCCGAGGGTCAAGGGAAGCTGGAGCCTATCCCAGCATCCAATGGGCCTGAGAGAGATTCACGCCCTGGACAGTGCACCAATTCAACAAATCTGTGGTGCAAAAGAAAGAGTGCCTAAGTGAAATATTGCTCATTTTTATTCCTGTATCACCAAAGAGGGCTTAAAATATGCGTTAGAAGTTGTTGATGTATGTTGTACTTTACTGTGAGGGGTGGAGCGGGTGGGGTTTAAGAGATCCCGAAAGCCGCAGAATGAGCGTTCTCATCACCCACGGCCCAATTTCACTATCCGCCAACAAAACTGTTGTGACCCAAGTCTTTTGGCTCCATAAATCTAACTGAGCAGCAGAACGGTGTAGGCTTCCATCAGAGTTAGTTCGGCCGTGACAATAATAAAACTGAACGAAGGAACTTTACATTAAAAGAGCCGTGAAAAAAGAAAAAAAAGCTATGAACTTGCACATTAGAGCACTCGGAGAAATAGGCAGTCTAAATTTCAAGAGCAGGCTTAATTTAGTGCTAGAAACCATTTAGTCATCGAGTATCTGAAGCGTTAAATTCACTATAGTAATAGGAAAATGGCAAGCCAAGTTGGGTTGAACGACCTGTTCTCGCCACTCATGTTATGTTATGTTCAATTTTTCCTTGCATTCGTTTTGTTAGTATGTTTTGCAAACCAACAGGAAAAAAGTAAAGCAAATCCAAAAATCTTACAGCAGTCTCATATAAAAGCTTTCTTCTTTTTGTTCACACTGTGCTATATAAGCAACAATATCCCCATTCAAGAATAGGTCTGTGAATAATTACTTTGGAAACATGTCTGGATACTGCAAAACAAAGCTGCATGCAAAATGTTCTCTGCTAAATCTGCTCTGTACCTTTAAGACTTTACATTGCATTGGTAATGAAGGCATTTTTAATTTAAGACCAAGTGCTCATGTATTAACCCTCCCCAATAAACAATTTGCAAATGAATTACAAATGAGCAGAGGGTCAAATGTGTAATCAACCACGTTAATTGACCAATTACGCGCTTACAACAAAAACCACTGAACCCATTATCTCTCCGGGTCGAGGGTTCGAGAAGTTAATCTTGCTGTTCAGATCTTTTTTTTTTTTTCTTTGGGGGGGTGTTGAATGTAACACCACAGGACAAATACAGTCACCAGAATGATCACTGGTCTGGAAGTAATGACCTTACCTTTCTTTTGTTATTGGGACTGACGTACAGATAGCTCAGAATCGTTTTCGCTCCCACTTTCTCGTTAAGTCTCTCGTAAGTGGCTCCGTAGTCCGTCGACCTGGAAAATCATTAGGGGAGTCAATTACTGGGTTGTGCCACATTAACTTCCCTGTGCACGCTCAATAATGATAGGGCAAGTGAGCAATTTCATAATTCTGTCTTTAATGTGCAACAACATTAAGAAATGCATGCAACAAAGATGAAAGAAAAATAATTGGCGAAAATTGATTTTTTTTTAATCTCATGCCATTCTTTTTCAGACTTAACTTCTTTGTTGCAAGAGACAATGCTCTCCCTAAAATTTAATAAATAATTTAAATCACATTATCTCAATGCAGGGGTATCACCAAGATTAAAATTGTTGTACAAAAAAAAAAAATTTATGCCAAATACCTATAATCAAACAAATTCAGTAAACTACCGCAAAACTGTAAATCACTTTTTCCTGCCCTTTTCTAATGCAGACAGCCTCTTCGGGTTATTTCTTCTGCCCCAATGCCCTGTTCCCAAGCTGGGGTAGCTGACCCATGTGGGCTCTGGGCTGGCTGGCGGGTCAGTACCATCCCTGTACTCCCAGCCAGACAGTCCAGCAGAAGGGCTACTTCCTGATTGAAGGAATGGCAAATGTATCTCCACCCCAACAAGAGATGCTCCTATTGGCCCTCTCAAAAAACTCAAAGGCCATGTTCGAAACTGCGCTCTACGGTCTACATATACACCGCAAAAATCCCAGTGCTAATTCAGCTCCAGTAGAGTTTATATGAGACCAACCCATCCATCTTGGACTCAAATAAACTCTAGTGGAGTTGAATTAACACTGGGATTTTTACTGTGTACTATTATCACCACACACTAGCCACAATACACGCTACTCACTACAAACGAACTCTTCCTGTTGCCTCTTCTGCTTATTATTCCTCAGCGAGTTTTTCTGGCGGTTTACGTCGTGTTGCATCTTGGGAGAATTGTGAATGAATATTGAGCTTACGATGCACCCACAAAATATCTGCCCAATCTAGTAAACATCCGGGAACTTCTCGCTGACACAAACTCACTCCCCACGCATAAGTGAACACCCTACCCCCTAACTTCGATAGTACGCGTAGTATGTTAGTGTGCGGTTTCGAACGCGGCCAAAGACATCCAACTCAAAAGCTTTTTTAGCAGTGGCCACCATATTGCCCCTGTTGGTTCTAATAGAACCTACATCTTCTTTACCTCATATATCTAAGCAATGACCAAAAATAGAATGTAAACTTTGAGAAATTATCAATTTACTCCACAGTTCAACTAAGCTACTCCATAAGAACTCCATAAACACCTTGATTTAACTGTTTGTCAAAGTTAAGGAGTGATGATTTGGATGTAAACAGTGAGTTTTTCAGGTACAATAGAGAGATGCACATCATTTATGTAGGCTGCCAAATTAGCAGTGAATTAAGCACTAGCACGGTGTAATCAGCACAGACCTCTGAATTATTGGGAATAAAGACTTATTTTACAGTCCCCACCTTGCTGTTAACATCTCCTAAAAGCATAAAGATCACCACTAAGGTCTAAAGCAGAAAGGAGTACTCCATTGCTATCAGCAGAAAGCAGTTCTTAATTACAGCCTAACGATCGACTGGGAGTTTTTTTTTTTTTCCTTTTCCTGCCATGCTGAACACAGTTTTGTTTTTTAAGCAGTTTGCAAATCATAAGCAAGCCTGCAAACTACCTTGGAGAATCAAATCCTCTGATAGAAGCAAAACAGATGAATTGTGGAGATAATTTATACAAATTTCCAATGAGTTCTACTTTTCTCTTTCTTGGGAAAACTGCACTTGCTGTCTTCGCTAACTTGAGGGCTACCTAGGGGGTATACTACAAAGCTGGCTTTGTGACTAAGCCTGACTTTAAGCTAAAGTAAACCCCGGAGCAGCTCCTTTTACTTCAGTCCATGTTCCAGATTTGAAAAGGTTCCCGGTTTTACTAAGTGCTGAAGTCAGGCTTAATCACAAAGCCAGCTTCGTAGTATACCCCCCTGGAGTTGAAGTTGGAAGTTTACGTACTCTTTTGTTGAAATTATGAGAACTTTTGAACCATTAAACTTAATACATGTTAACATACCATATTTTCGCAAGCAACTTAGGGCATCTGTTTAGTGCATGACCCAAGTATATTTTTTACAACAATTTAACTGGACCAATTATTTTGCCTACAATTCACCATATCAGCACTTCTCAAACATCCCCTAGAGTACCACTCCTCCTGAATCTTTAAAGCCTGCCCCAGACGGTGCAACTTTGCCTGAGACAAGGGACACGCGTGTATACTGCATCAGGCAATGTTGCACTCTGTGGGGATGGTTTTTGCTGCGTAACTTCCTCGCGTGAGAGTGCAGCAGCGTATCTAGCGTGCTAGATATTTTCGCGCCACGTGAGGAAGTTACTCACCGTGTGGGGGCTGCCTGCTGCAATGTTACACGTGCTTGACCAATCACAATGTGCAGACCTGTCATATGATGTGCAGACGAGTCACATGATACAGAAAAATGGTGGCACCCTTCTGAAACTGTAACAGACATCCTGGCCGAGGACAAGGAGTATGAAAAGATGGAGAGGACACGACAAATGGCTCCAGTGAAACTCTGGGGTATGGCACATGTGCAGTGTAAATGGAGCTGCGATGTTGGAGGGTTCCAGCAGACGGCACTGGTAAAAAAAAAAAAAAAAAAAAGGCATGAAATATATTCCCACCCAAGGCTGATTGTGGACGCGTCAGTGAAACAAAACAATCACCCCCGTGCTGCTAGATAGCGCGCCATCTACGGACTGTTTCTGCAAGAGCAAACCAGATTTTACTGCGCATGTGCGATACCCCATAGTTTCATTGGAGCCATTTGTCGTGTCTTCTCCTTCTTTTTATACTCCTTGGCCGAAGATAAATTAGTTGAATTGTGGCCATTTTTCTGTATCATGTGACTCGTCTGCACATCTTATGACGGGTCTGCAGTTGTGATGATCGAGCACGAGTAACATTGCAGCAGGCAGTCCCCACACGTTGAGTAACTTCCTCGTGTGACGTGAAAATATCTAGCATGGTAGAAACGCTGCTGCATTGCCACGCGAGGAAGTCACGCAGCAAAAACCATCCCCACACGGTGCAACATTGCCTGATGCAGTTTACACACGTGTCACTAGCCTCAGGCAAAGTTGCACCGTCTGGGGCAGGCTTAAGATCTCTCGCTGCTCCAGCACAGGTGATTCAAATGATCAACTCATTATCGATCAGCTTCTGAGGCTGGATAATATCCTGATCATTTGAATCACCTGGGCCGGCCCAGGGAGAGCTCTAACGTGTAAGACGAGCGGAACTCCGGGAGAGGTTTGAGAAGCACTGCACTTTATCCCAATTCCACTTGGGAAACCAGGACAAAACGCCACAAGACAAAACCCCACTCTGATTTTTTTTCAGGAAAAATTATAGGGATTTTAATAATAGTCAAAAATATAATTTGCATAATCATACTTTTTTTTTTTTTAAATTCAGCTCAGCATTTCTCTGATTGCACTTCAAACAAAAGGTTGAAAGAGAATATCTTGGTTGCTTTTATATATATATATATATACACAGTTGCAATCCAATCAAAATTATTCAACCCCCATTGCAAATTGGGTTTAATGGCAAAATTTACAAACTTTTAGCTGTTTATGATGAACGGATTAAACAAGAGCATTTTAAATAGCTCAACACAACTAATATTACAAGTGGTTTCTCCAAATTTAACTCAATATGCCACTTTTAATGACCACTGCGGTCTCAAAATTATTCAACCCCCTGAATAGAATCCGTCATAAGAGCATATTTGCAAGTCAGGTATTGTCTCAAGCACACCTAATGCAGCTAATCAAGAGCTTAATTAGTTGCATCAGGTTTGCTTGAGATAGAATACATCAAATACTTGCACTCGCTAGGGGTTTGTTGACAGTGACATTTGATTGCATATCAGAAATATGGCTGTCAAGAGAATTGTCCAAAAAGCAAATAGAGGAGATCATTGCCTGGTAAAAACAAGGTGAAGGATACAAAAAGGTAGCACAGGCTCTGAATGTTCTTAGAGATAAAGTTGGAAGCATAGTTTGCAAGTTCAGAGTTAAAGGAAGAGTGGCTACAATACCAGGATGTGGCAGAAAGAGGGAGCTATCAATGGCTGTCACCAGATTCCTGAGGAGACAGGTGGTCAAAAACCCTCGGGTGACTGCAGGAGACCTGCAGCAAGACTTGGAGGCAGGAGGCACTGAGATTTCAGTTTGCACAGTAGGGCGCATACTAAACGTTGAAGGTCTCCAAGACATACACCACAACTGATCCAAAAGCACAAGCTCCAATATGCTCAAAACCATATAAATAAGCCACAGAAGTTTTAGGATACTGTTCTGTGGAGTGATGAAACAAAACTGGAATATTTCGGGCTTATGAATCAGTGGTATGTCTGCAGGAGGAATAAAGAAGCATATGCTGAAAAGTACACCCTGCCTACAGTGAAGAATTGTGGGGGCTTTTTGATGCTCTGCGGCTGCCTTGCCTCCTTTGGCACTGGAAATCTGCAGAGTGTGGAGGGCAAGATGGATTCAGTCAAGTACCAGAATATCCAAGGAGAAAATGTCATGCCGTCTGTAGGCAAGCTGACACCTGGGCATCATTGGACCTTCCAACAGGACAATGATCCTAAGCATACCTCAACATCCACCAAGGTTTGGTTTCAGAAGAAGTCTGGGAAGATTCTAGAGTGCCCATCACATTCGCCTCACTTGAACCCCATAAAAAATCTCTGCTGGGATTTGAAGACGGCAGTTGCAGCACGCAAACCCTCGAATATTAGTGAACTGGAGGCCATTGTCCATGAGGACTGGGCTAAGATTCCTTGGGAATGCTGCCAGAAGCTGTTGTCTGCCTATGCATCATATTTCCAGCAGGTCATAGTAGCTCAAAGGGTGCTCTATTAAGTATTAAAGATGCTTGTCATGAAGGGTTTGAATAATTTTGAGCCTGCAGTAGTCATTAAAAGTGGCACTTTGTGTTGAATTTGGAGAAGACGTTTGTAATATTGTTGTGTTGAGCTATTTAAATTGTTCCTGTTTGATTTGTTCATTGCAAACAGCTGAAAGTTTGTAAATTTTGCCAGTAAACCTAATTTGCAGCGGGGGTTGAATAATTTTGATTGCAACTGTATATATATATGTGAATATGTGTGTGTAAGAGAAGTGGGATTTCACAGGAATGGCCTATTTCATGAGTGGGGTTGTGTACAGTGGGGTTTTGACCGGTGGGGTTTTGTCTGAGTGGGGTTATGGCCATGGGGTTTTGTCCGTTCACATCCATTCAGACAAAGTCGCCTAGATCTGACTCAGCCTTTAAATACCTCGGAAAATTCTAGAAAATTTTTTCATGGCTTTAGAAACTTTTGATAGGCTAGTTGACATCAAATGAGTGTCTGTGGATATATGTTTAGGCCGACCTTTAAATTCAGTGCTTCCCTGCTTGAAATCATGAAAAAAATCACAAGAAATCAGCCAAGACCATAGAAAATTGTTGAACCACCACAAGTCCAATGCATCCTTTGGAGCTAATTCCAAATGCCTGAAGGTAAACCGTTCATTTGTACAAACAATAGTATGCAGATAAACACCATGGATCCACGCTGCCATTATACCGCTCAGGAAGGAAACACATTCTGTCTCCTAGAGATGAATGTACCAGGGCACAAAAAGCGCAAATCAGTCCCAGAACAACAGCAAATGACTAAGTGAAGATGATGGAGGAAACAGGCACAAGAGGGCCTATATCCATTGTGAAACGAGTATTGACATTACCTGAAAGGCTGCTAAGTAAGGATGGGGACGCTGCTCAAAGACAACACAAAAAAAGAAAGACTTTCCAGATGATCACTCCTGGGGCGGTGGCTGTTCAGGAAAAATGGTTTGCCTATATAGTAAATACATAGCAGAGCATGGATTTTCGTTCCATCACACGAAACACAAACTGAAACAGAACAAATGTTTGAAGTGCTGAAAATGCGCTTCATATCTTTGGATAAGTTGTGCATGGGACGACCCGTTAGCCGTTATTAGGCTATCTGAAAAATTCATTTTGAATCCAACCTGAATGCAGTGCCTGCAACCCACTTGTCCTGCTTCTATTATCAAATACGGTGCTCCACAATTTATTTGAAATGTCTTTTGTATTGTAGTTTGGTTGACAAACTAAATGGCTTTAAAAAGCGGCCCTTAGTTGCAGCAAAAGCAAGGGATGAAATTGTTGTCACCGTCTGTAATTAATCAGAATTTCTTCCATATATCTTGACCTTCAATTGTCAGCCAAGCGGAAAGTCTTTTCACTCCTTTCAGATATTATTCAAGGGGTTAAAGGAGCTGGGTCGTGATTACATCAGGATAACACCAGAAGCGTTTCTGGTCCGCCTCCGCCCTGCTGCGTGTTTGCTGCATGCACTGCCGTCTGTCAACACCCACCGGCTGCGTTTTTACTACGCACCCGCACCGGATAGCTTGAGAAGCGAGACCAATGAGCGAGCCTGATGAGGTCACGCAGTAATTATAGAATCACACGCGATTGCTCAAGATAAATGATACATGTTGTATAAGTGCAGATACAAACAGGTGACAGCCTTTGCTCGAAAGGATTCAGGAATGATCGACTTTAGCTGTATATTGGCAATGTAATCCATTTGAAGTGTTTTTCATCAAAATTTACAGGGATTAGGAAGTAAATGTATTGCCAGAACCAGACCAATCTGAAAGATAATGTTTTATTCGCTCTACCAGATGAATCTGGAACTTCTCCCATTCAAACAGATTTACATCTGACCAAGTTCTGTTCCAACCAATCACAACCATTTATCTAATATGGGACGGGTTTGATTCGATGACCTTGAAGTATTTTTTAAAGTAATCAAGATCGCTTGGGCTATCTGCAATCGCGACAGTAATAAACAAACCGGATATTTTCTCTAAAAGGAGAATTAACAACTGCAGTTAAAGCTTTAGTTGATAGATTCGTTTGCTGTACTTCTGACAGATTTGGCTGTTTTTGGCTATTACAATTTGTAACTTTACATGTTGGCTGCTAAATCATATCATGCCAAAGATGAGTGTATTATGTTGCATCAGAAGCGATATGAAGTGGATGTAGCAACTAGCTACCTAACCTAGTTGCCCACAGGTAGTTACAGAAGATAGATTGCTATCTTGAGTAGAAGTGTTGAGTTGGCGGCATTGTGAACGCCAATATAAAAAAAGCAGCAGGTCCCAATTCTTGTAATTCTTTGTACAAACCCAATTCAAATGAAGTTCGGACGCTGTGTAAAACATGAATTAAAACAGAATACAATGATTTGCAAATCCTTTTTGACCTATACTCAATTGAGTACACTAAAAAAAGCCACAATTGAGTGCATTAAAAACTGACATCATTCTGTAAAGGATATTACCATGTGGGCTCAGGAACACTTCTGAAAACTATTGTCAGTTAACACAGTTTGTCATTACAGCTACAAGTGCAAGTTAAAACTCTACCGTGCAAAGCGAAAGCCATATATCAACAACACCCAGAAACGCCGCCGGCTTCTCTAGGCCCGAGCTCATCTGAGATGGACTGATGCAAAGTGGAAAAGTGTGCTGTGGTCTGACGAGTCCACATTTCAAATTGTTTTTGGAAATCATGGACGGCGTGTCCTCCGGGCTAAAGAGGAAGAGGACCGTCCAGATTGTTATCAGTGCAAAGTTCAAAAGCCTGCATCTGTGATGGTATGGGGATGTGTTAGTGCCCATTGCACAGGTCATTTGCACATCTGTGAAGGCACCATTAATGCTGAAAGGCACATACAGGTTTTGGAGCAACATATGCTGCCATCCAAGCGACATCTTTTTCAGGGACGTCCCTGCTTATTTCAGCAAAACAATGCCAAGTCATATTCTGCACGTGTGACAACAGCGTGGCTTCGTGGTAAAAGAGTGCGGGTAATAGACTGGCCTGCCTGCAGTCATTAACGAGTGCCTGGAACACAGAGGGCGCGTTAACCAATCCAAATGGCATGACAAAATATTCGTAGTACCCGTCATGCGTATTAGATGCCGTTTCCACTCATGCCCCTCATGGATCCCAACCAAGGAAAAGCATTCCAGAGGTCTAGCTTAGTAAAAAACGACGCCTCCTGCAGCCGTTCAAATGCGGAATTCATCAACGGAAGTGGGTATCGGTTTTTAATAATGATATTATTCAAGCCAATATAATCAATACAGGGTCTCAGGCCGCCAGCTTTTTTGCCCACAAAAAAGAACCCCGCTCCGGAAGGAGAGGTGGAGGGCCGAATAAATCCATTAGCCAGAACTTTCTGAATATGTTCTCGCATAGCCTTCCGCTCAGGCCCTGACAGCGAGTATAATGAACCCCTGGGGGGAGTGGTACCCGGGTGGAGATTAATCTTGCAATCGAACGTGCGATGAGGAGGTAAAGTCGAGGCCCGTTGCTTGCTAAAAACCTCCACGTGATCAGCATAATCGTCAGGAATATTAGGAGGCAGACAAAAGTTCTGAGCAGCCCCCTAATTCTCACCCTGTTTGGAACCTGCCCCCTCTAAGTCAGATTCCGAGTCAGAGAAATCCTCCGAATAGCAATCCTCCTCTGGCTGCTGCCAGTCAAATTGAGGATCCCACTCCAACCCTTCCTCCGCCCCTTTCTGTAGATTAGGAGGGTTGTGTGAGGCAAACTCCTCAGAATCACTCCAGGCGTCAGCCTCCCCCATAGGTCGATGCTCGGGATGACACGCTAAACTCTCCCTACAGTGGGACCTAAAATCAGTGCCCCACTGGACGATCGGGCTCTCCTGACTTCCCCAAATGATATGCGGCCTATGTTCCCGTAGCCAAGAGTGTCCTAAAATGACAGGGAAAACAGGAGAACTGATAATAAAAAACCGGACCTCCTCAGAATGGCCACCAAAAGAGATGAACATAGTCAATGATTCAGAAACTTCGGTTATAAATCCAGTTCCCAGCGGGTGACCGTCCAAACATCTAACAGAGCGTGAATGTAAATGAGGGCGGATAGGAATGGAATGTCTTCTAGCCCACTCTGCATCCATTAAACAATCCACGGCGCCAGAGTCCACAAAAGCTTCAATAAATATTCTCTGTCTCCCCACAGTCAATTCTACAGGGATTAAAGTTCGGAAGGGAAATTGGGTCTGTCCCTCTAGCGCCCCCCATACCGCTAGAGGGACTTCCCGTTTTCCTGAAGCTCAAGGCAGCATGGACGGATATGTCCTGGTTTGTTATAATTATAGCAGATTATACGTCTCTGAACGGGCCTAGGAGCCTGGCTCTCATATGAGCCATCAACCTGCATAGGCTCACCAGGAGTGGAATTTTCAGTGGGCGGAATGAGAGCTGTATGCATGCTGCTAGTAGCATTAGCCCCGTTGCCAGCAAGAGCCAATGCAGTACATTTCTCCCTGTTACCTTTGCGGATGCAATTATCAATTTGCACCGCAGTGCAAACCAATGAATCTAGAGACAAACAAGGCTCCAATGTAGCCAGAGCGTCCTTAACCTCCTCTGCCAAAGAGTGAACGAACACTGTCATAAGAGGCGCTTCTGGCCAGCCTGTCTCTGTAGCCAAGGAGCGAAATGTGATTGAAAACGCAGCAACACTCTCAGAGCCCTGCCTTAGATGCATTAAACGCGTAGCCGCGTCCTGGCCACAAACATACTGATCAAACACCGATATCATTTCTCTAATGAGAGTCTCCACAGTATTTACTACTGGTGAATTAGATCGAATAAGTGGGTCGATCCAAGTGAGTGCTGTGTCGGTTAACAGGGATAAAATAAACGAAACCCGAGACTCTTCATTCACGAATCGTGAAGGCTGCGCTTTAAAAAATATCTCACATTGGGCAATGAAATCTTTACATCTTCCTGCCTCGCCTACATATCTTGGGGGTAACTGAAGCTTTGGCTCTCGGGGAAAATGTGCAGACTGTGCTTGTGCAACATTTTGTGTGATTTGTGTAGACAAGGATCTAATACTCTCAGTGAGCGTTAACCGAACGTTCTCCTGTCTCTCCATGGCATTCGCCTGAAGGCGGACTCTTTCTGCCAACTCTACCTGTTGATTGTTCGGGCTAGCAAGACCCTTGCTATAACCAGAGGGAGCAGCTTGTTGGTTAGCCACAACTTTCTCTAACACAGCCGTTGCTGACGACTCCATGTTGGCTAGAGTGTTCGGTAATGACCGGTAGCATACAGAGGCCAAGCGCAACGTCAGACAGAAAGAGAGTAGCACGGACACAGTGCAAACACAGAGAATAATATAGACCAAACGCAAGTACTCGCACTTCCAAAGGATGTATAATAGTCCGAACCACGGAAGCAAAGCGAGATAGAAAAAGGGAGAAGAAACTCCAACAATTAGAAGATAGAAGTCATACAAAACCTGACTACAGATATCTTCGGCTATAGTGCAAAGCTAAACACAGACACTCTAGCGAAGGAGGCGTGCCAGACTTCCTACTTATATAGATTCTGGGAAAGCACCGCCCCAGCTCAATCAACCAGCTGGGTAAAGAATTTGATGGCCCAGGAATTTGATATCGTCCCGGGACGAGAGCCGCAAGGAAAAGTCCAAACAACACGCACCCCTCGCAAACCATAACAGTGTGCATTTATGTGAGAGCAGACATTGGTTTTCATCACAGAACGGACTTGTATAGCGATCAGATTGAAGCGGTTTGGTTAGATATTTCGCTACCGAAGAGTAAGACCATACTAATCGGGGCATGTTACAGGCCGCCTGATCTAAGCCAGTTTTATGAACTTCTAGAAGAGCTTTGCACAAACAGGTTGGACTTGATTAAATCTGAAGTTATCATGATGGGAGATTTTAACACTGATATTCAAAAGCATGATGTTTCCGGGTGTAAAGCATTAATGAACTTTTGTCGATCTTTTAGTTTATATCAGCTGATTAATGAACCTACTCGTGTGTGTTCCATCACCCAAACCATGATTGACCTTGTCCTAGTATCAGATAAGTCTAGGATAGCAGAGAGCGGGGTTATAAATTATGGGCTGAGTGACCACTCTATTGTTTTCTGTACTAGAAAGATCAAGAAAGCAGTGCTTAACTGTCATTCCTCTATTAAGATTCGGTTGTTGAAAAGGTATAACAAAGAAACACTAAATGAATGTTTGAAGCAAATGGACTGGTCTAATGTGCTGCAATGTATAAATGTGGACAAAGCATGATGCTCATTTAAAAGTATGTTTTTAGAAGCTGTTGATAAAGTAGCCCCATGTAAAGAAATTAGAATAAAACAGAGAACAGAACCCTGGGTAAATGATGACATCCTTGAGGCAATTAGAGCAAGAAATAAGAAGTATGATCGATTCAGGGTACACAAGGATGAGCAGAGTTAGTCTGATTATAAAAAGGTGAGAAATGGAGTTAACAGATTAGTGGTTAATACTAAAAAGGCATATTTTAATGAGAAAATCACAGAATATAGAAATGACTCATTAAAGTTATGGAAATCCCTCAAGCAGCTTGGCTACAGTAAAAGGATGAAAACAAAAAAAACTAACATCACTCTAGATCTTTGTAACACTATTACATCGGAGAAGGAGATAGTAGCAGGTGGCTTTAATAAATATTTTTCATCTGTTGCCAGGGAGCTGGTGGAAAAGCGACCTGGCCAGTCTGGTCAATATGGTGAAAGTCATGTGCATGACTATTATTCTCAGTTAGGGATTCAGACAGGGAGCTTCTTCTTTGAAAGGGTGTCTGAGGCACTTGTTCTTGAGAAGCTCCAAAGGCTTGATGGCTCTAAAGCCACAGGATTAGACTCCATTCCATCCAGGTTCTTAAGGGATGCTGCTGAGATCATTACCCCGTGCATCACTCATATTGTTAACAGGTCTATAGAACAAGGACATTTTCCCAATGATCTCAAGATGGCCAGAGTGATCCCGCTATATAAGAAAGGGAGTAAACTGGACCCTGGCAATTATAGACCTGTCTCCATTTTGAGTAGTCTGTCAAAGATAATTGAAAAAATAATTTTTGAACAGATTGACAATTGCTTATCATCACAAAACATACTTTACGAGTTCCAGTCTGGCTTCCGTAAATCTCACTCTACCGATTCATGTTTACTTTTTCTAACAGATTTCATTAAAAAAGAGGTGGATAGTGGACATTTCTGTGGCATGGTCATGTTAGACCTACAGAAGGCCTTTGATACAGTTGACCATAGTGTTTTATTGTATAAATTGAAAGCCATAGGTTTTGTGATTTAGCAATGAAATGGGTGGGCTCCTATCTGGAGAATAGAATGCAAGTGGTGGACATTGGGGGTACAATGTCTCAACCACAAGGCATAGACTGTGGGGTCCCTCAAGGGAGTGTTTTGGGACCACTTCTTTTTCTTTTATATATCAATGATTTAAAGGCTGTTCGTTCATGTAATCTTTTTTTGTATGCGGATGATTCTTCACTGGTAGTTTCTCATAAGGATAAAAACATTATTGAACAAACACTTAGCGCAGAACTTCTGAAAGTTAACCAATGGATGACTGACAACAGGTTATCACTTCATTTAGGGAAAACAGAATCCATTTTATTTGGATCAAAGATTAGATTGAAAAAAGCCTCAGCTTTTAAAGTCCTAGCTGGAGATTCTGAAATTACAGCCAAGGAATCCATCAGTTACCTTGGCTGTGTGTTAGATTGCCACTCAACTGGTGTAGGTCAGGCTCAAAAGGCAATCACCAAAATAAATCACAGAGTCCGTTTTTTGGCCAGAATCTCAAATTTTCTGGATCAAAAAACAATGGTAATTTTAGGAGGAGCCTTAGTTCAGCCTTACTTTGATTATGCATGTGGTTCATGGTATAATGGTGTCACAATGAATTTGAAACATAGGCTTCAGACCTCTCAAAATAAGTTAGTTAGGCTTATTTTGGACCTCCCCTGAGAACCCATCTTGAATCATCCCACTTTGAGAGGGTGGGATGGTTGAAAGTAGAGGATCGTGTAACTCAGATGCAGCTATGTATGGTGCATAGGATTGTTTATGGGGATGTGCCCAATTATTTCAGAAATTATTTCAATAGGGTAAATGAAGTTCACAGGTATTCCACTAGGGGGAGTTCAACAGATTTTGTACCACCCAGAGTTAAAGAAAAGACTCTTTGCCCAAATTCGTTTTATGTTGGAACTAACCTTTGGAACAGGTTACCCGGTTCACTCAAATCAGTGGGAAGCATAGGCAGTTTTAAACAGGCTTTGAAAAAAATGGCGTAGACGCCAATCTTAGGCATTTTGTATGCGACCATGTAATCTTTTTTTAATTTCTTTTCAATGATTGATGTGTGATCTGCTGCGACTTGCCCTCATCTCCTGTCCCATAAGGACCACAATGGAAATAAGCCTTTGGGCTTTATTGTGTCATCCCTGACTATTTATGTATTTTAATGCATGACACAGATTGCTGTTTCATATTTTATATCAAGAGTGGTCAAATAAAATCAATCAATCAATCAGTTTGAACATTAAATATCTTGTCTTTGTATTGTACTTAATATACTTACTATACTTAATATAATATACTTAATATACTAAATATACTGTACTTAATATATTGAATATACAGTAGGTCTAAAGGGATTTGCAAATTGTATTCTGTTTTTATTCACATATTACGCCATGTCTCATTTTCATTGGAATTGGGTTTGTATGAACGTTAGTAGCAGCAAGCTAGCTTCCCTAAACTACAATTCAGTGGCAGCTAAAAAGCTTAAATTTCATCTGTGCTTAGCTGTTCACATTTCATTGCTTTGATTGGTTGTCAGTCTATCCAACTGCGAGTCATTTTGGTCTGAGCCCACTGATAATACAGTCGCAAATTCCCTCCCTTCCAGTGGACCACTACCTTATTTAAAAAAAAATATGTATGGTAGTTAACAGAGAGAAATTAATTATTTTTTGATTCCGTTTGAAATCATGCCATGAATTACAAGTATGATGTTCGTCACCTTAAAAGATACTTTTGTAAGTGAAGAAAGTCGTAGTTCGTGGTCAAACTGTTTAAATGTATGACTGTGAAAATACAGAGGTAAAAAGACTACACAGTCAAAAGTCTCGTAAGTGACATCATAAATTTCTCTGTCCACAACATAGACAGTATACGATGGGTCTCATTCATGAAACGTTAGTAAATTTGTGCATAGATTTGCACATAAAAGCCTGCGCTACTAAAAACCTACTCCGGATTCATGAACACCGCGGGAAACTCAGATCTGATCATAAACAAGTGTGTATGATCATGAATGCCAATCCATCGTAAAGTGACAGCGCGCTCCCGGTAATCAGCTATTAGCATAAATCCCCGGCCATGAATTGCCAATGACCACCATATAAGGAGGTGTAGATGCATCCAGTCGACCTGTCAGTCATGTCGCAAACAAAGAAAGAGAGAGAAAGAAAAAAGAATTTTTCCGAAGCGGAGATAGAAATAATTTTGGGTGAAGTTTAGAAAAAACATTTTATTTTCATCTGTTAGCAGTGGTGTGACAAAGGACCCCCCCCCCCCTTAACCTACAATAATCCAGTTCAAGAGTTTTTCATGACAACTGCATCATATTGATACATATTCATATCATGCTTGGTATTGTTTTTCTCAGGAAAATTTCAGGAGTTGAATGGAATTCATCTCACTCTAATTGAAATTATATTTCATTCCCTTTTAGAAACTCCCAAAATTTTGGTCAAAGCAGGATACCCTCTTGGATAACCATTTGGGTTTTCCTCGCTTTGCTAAATTGTTTTATCACCTCCTGCTAATGGCGGAAACTCAAAATGCAGATTCGACCCCCCTTCCAGGTAATTTACGGCCATGCCGCCTGGATCAAAGACTGATTTGGCTTAAAGCAAAGGGAGACAATTCATTCGGGGAAGATCGTATCCGATCTCTCCCCGCGTACGTTAGTGCGTGGTAGCCAAAACAGGTTTGGTAAGAGACTCTTTACGTTCAATTAGCCTATTCTTTAAAAATTCTAAATTATGTAACGGACTAATTAAATTTTCTATGTGGACCTACCTACCTGTGCTATAAAATTTATTTCGTATTAATAAATTGTCCTCTTGTAATTTGTGTGGCTTTTATTATTTTAAAGGGACACTGTGTAACATTTTCAGTTATTTAGTGGCCAAAATCTAAGTCTGCATTCATAAGTTTGTCATCATTGGTGTATTATGACCTCCGCTAATAATCTGACATATTCTCGTAAACGAAGAATTTTAGATTTGTTTGTACATTGGATGGGTAAGCCAGTAGGGAAGCGCCATGACGGTCTGCCATCTTGAAACTACAACTGCCGGCAAGGGTCAAATAGCACCAAACGCGGAATAAATCCGCGTTTGCCCTGCCAGCCAGCACAGAGTGATTAAGACACCAGAGTAGATCAGCAAGAGAGGCTACCGTGGCAAGTTTGAAAATCTGCACTACTGCAGCATAATGCAGGACCATGCATATGCAGCAGCAGCCCAGGAGACGGAATCCTCACTGCCAAGAAAGCGAAAAAGAGAATTAAAAAGGCAGCGCGACCGGCGCATTCAAAAAACGAGGGTCAACATCGGGCTAGCCTTCCCCAGGTGGAAGGAGCTAATGAAAGCGAAAGATTTTCAAAGAGACGCTGAAGTTGCCAGCTTTCTGATCGACAAGTAAGTCAACTTCAAATTCAGGCTACGCGAACACCAAGGGGACCTTGTCTCAAAGCGCGTTCTCGTAAGCAGCGCAGCAGCTGCAGTTCTTTACTTGTAGCACTGGTCAGGAGATTCCGTGCTGTCGGCTTACGTTATTACCAAATCAGTAAAGTGAGCAGGTGTAACGACACCAATGTTTTCAGTTATTGTATTTGATGAATGGCTTTGTTATGTTGCGACTCGACTGCTTCACCTGTCTTTTATGTAACTTTACAGAATAAACCGTCAGGTAGCAAAGGCTGTTGTTGGCTAACTTAGGTTGAATAACGGGCGTGTATTCAGTAACTATTGAAGGTGACATCCTATAAGCGTGCATGTAGCTAACACATGCTTTGCTTTTTCATATTGAATTGTTCAAGATGCACCTAAGCCGAGTTGTTTATTTCCATTACTTTGAATATCTTACATTGATTCATGGCACTGTGCTTTGCTGCTTCATGTATTATATGCTGGCTAAGCAGCATTGACTACGTCCATAATATGTGCACTTTCAGCCAGGTATAAATTCAGCCCAAAAAACTTCACAGCTAATCATTTATTTACCGTTGCACGCTCATTCTTAATTATTAAAACAATAGCAGATGTGCATACTTGATGTCGTGACTTCTCAGCAACTTTTAAGAGAACAGAAACTTCATATTTTGTATCTTATTTTATGCATGTGCCGAACTTGCATGACAGCACCTGCACAGAGACAGTATTTGTTGTTCAGCCTTTATTAGCTAGAAGTATTGAGTGGGTTGGAAATGCTGGATAGGATGAGATGTGAATGACACACTGTTCGTGAGGGGCATCAGTGTATGGGAGTGATGCAGCGGAGATTGGCTAATGCGGGTGAACTCTGCACAGAGAAAACACGAGGGCTCCAGAAGAAACCGAAGATTGACTTTATGTATATTTTATAACTAGGCTGCTGATCATGTGCAGACTTAGGAATTTGCTTATCCTGTGTAAGGGGAAGGAAAATAATTCAGAATTGAAACTCCACTAATGTCGAATGAAATCACTTTTCCGGCTTACCTTGATGTTTGAGTACCCAGAGAAACATTAGGGTAGTAAAAACCTCAAGTGTGAATTTAGTCAAGAAAATTTAGAGTTTATTTTCTAGTGCTGATAAACGTGGTAATAAACAGCAGTAGCTATGTTACGGATGACGCACTGGGTTGCGAGAATATGCGCAGCATATGCATTCGCAATATTAAAATTAAATTCTAATCAATGGTGTGTGCACCCTGCGAGTCAGCTGGGATGGGCTCCAGTCCCAGGTATAGAGAAAGGATGGAATTAATGAGCTTTGAGCATTCGTACACTAAAAGTAATTTTGCTTGTCAGAAATTATTTCCCTGTTAACTAAAACTAGTTCATCAACATTTAATATCCCTATTAGGTATATACATTGTTTTTCCATACTATATTTAAGCTGAGTGCTATGTTTACCCGTTCGGTGCGGAGCTGTTGCATGGGTTTTGCAGTGGACATAGCTACATTTCCGGAGAACATTGTTACACGGTGGCTACCGTAGTTGCAATACGTGTTTGAAAAAGTGAGGCGCTCGAGTGCATTATTCGTTTGAATGTAATACACGATTTCAACGCTGGATGGGAGTATTTCCTGCACAATGTCCCTTTAAATCCATCTTGGTTCTTTGTCAAAATTACGGTTAAATACTAAGAGGAATGGGTGCTGACTGAGACCTACTGTCAGAGGCCAGTTGCAGACGAAGTTTTTAGGGAGCTCTGGTAAGTTAGAACGGGGGCTACGTTCGACTGCTAACGGGATTGGCGGGGTATTGGCTCTGGAGGTTTGGCTTAAGAGAACCCATGGGCGTATTACGCCGGTTCTTGTCAAATGCTCCCTAAGGAGCCCGATAGATACTATTAGTGTCATACTAGTTGACCCGGGTCCGTAACTGTCGCGAGGGACAGGTACTCGCGTTACTACGGTGGTTGCTGGCTAACCAATGCAGAGCTCCCCGAACTAAGGTTTTGCGATTGTGTGGGTCCGGAAGCGCAATCGTGTAAAATTGGCGAAAGACTGAGCATGGTATTATTATTTTAAACTCACCACATTTACAAATAAATTTTATATTCGTAATTACTTATATGGAGTCAGATCAATCGTAACTGCTGTGTTTAGTGCCCTGTTCTACGAACAGAGAAAATTAATCCATTCTTATTATGCTTCACACCAACCCAAAAAGTAACGCACCAGCCAGAAGAACGCGCAGAGCCTTCACCTTCGGCAATTTCCGTCGTTGGTATTGCTGTGAGGTTTTACAGAACCATGTCCGAGGAGAAGCGTAAATGGTTTGACATGAAACTGGAGGCAAAGAAACACATAAGCGCACAAAAAAATACATCAGCCACAGGAGGAGGAGGCTCACAGTCACAACTACCAACTGCAGACGAGCGCATCGCTGGCACAACATGTAGAAAGAACGTGTAATCTATTGAGTCAATTCACATAGATAATTCACAATCATGAACCTAATCTGGATCTTAAACCTGCCAATTGCCAACTAATTTAACTAAATGTGTTATATTTTTTATCATTTGTCATGTTTAGGCTATATCACGTGTTTCAAAGGCATCTGCATATTGTGTACATAACAGAGTGCACAAGCACTACGCGTGGTCAGCAGCATGTGTAGATTTTGTTAGTAGCTACGAAAAGATCGGAGCTGCTAAAATATTGAAGAATGCGGAGATGCACGTAAATTTTCGTCTGCGAACAGTTTACACACAAATTCGTTCTGCTCACGTTTCATGAATGAGACCCAATGATGGGCGATGCGTCTCCAGTTCCTAACGCTGTACAAAAATGGAGCCAAAATATCCTTCATTCAGATGCTGCCATCTTGCTCATTAGGAGCCAGAGTCTGTGCAGTCGTGATCGGGGAGTTGAGCTGTGGTAAAAAGGTCTTGCTCACACACCTAACCTACTCAGTCACAATCACTTCCCCTAAACTTTTACATAGCCTAACTGGCTGCTTTAGTGTAATAAATGTGTAATGTTAATGTTTTTTTTTTCGGTCACAGTCCAGCTTCGAACAATTCCTGGAAATAAAACAGCAGGCGACTACTACAGTCAGTCACAGCTGTCAATCTTGACTTAACACCCACTTTTTACAAAGAACTACCGTAATTTTTACAGTGTACAGGCCGACTGGGCGTATTTATAAGCCAAGCCCTGTTTTCAAGGCTAAAACAATAGATTTTTTGTGTTTTCTCTACCTAAGCCGACCCCCTAGCCTAGAAATCTAGACGTACCCTAGCGGTAGCAAATAGTTTTGCTTAGCCGGTACGTATAGCCACGAGCCATAGGGCCCCAGTGCTACCAAGTGATTGGTCCGACCAAGGTTTGGTCAGACCAATCACAATGCTCTATGTTTGTAGAGAGTCGTTGGGCGGGCTTAGCACGATGACGACAACGCTGCGACGGTGCAAAACAACTGAGATGGCTGTGGCAAAGGAACGCCGGTTGTTTGAATCAGCTTTGTCATTGACTTTGGAAGAGTTAGACCTGGGCTTTTCTTTGAAAGATGAGCAGAAAAAGGCACTCAAGTCATTCGTTTCAAAGACTGATTTATTTGTTGTTTTGCTGACGGAATACGGCAAAAGTTTAACGAATGGGAGTCAGTGAAAACCCACTGGTGGTTGTAGTCTCGCCGTTGATCGCCCGGAGGACCAGGTCACAGAGGTGACCAAACTTGGACTCACGGCCATGCAACTTGGTGTACATAAATTGAAGGAAATTTGAAATGGCTATTGCCAGTTGGTCTTCGGTAATCTTGAAGCCTGGCTCATGCAGAGGAAGTGGCGCAATGTTGGCTACTAAGGTCTTCCGAGATAACCTCCTAGGAATCGTGGTGGATGAGGTACATCTCATTTACAAATGGTCATCAAGTAAACTACTTAATAGCGATAAAATCTTTATTCAATATTTATAAGTAATGTGAACTGAATGTACAGCCAGTTGTGTTACACACGGCCCCACTGTGATATTATAATCCCAGCAGACTGAAAGTCTGAATGCTCCTCATTTTTTCCTCCTCTGCTGTCGGTGTTAAACTTTGTTAAGTAGCTTATATATTAGGACCACAGGGATGGATGCTAGTGTTGATGGATAGTTTGATCAGACCTAATTGCTTTGTGATGTTGAATGTATTACCATATTGATGTAGTCATTAATGTTGACACAGTGGTTACCTTTTGTTATTTTTGTTACAAGAACGAGAACTGTCGTCAGTCTCCCTGACCGCTACACTGTCTTCATCAAAATCGTCTCCAAAACTAGCCGTATCCCTTCTAAGTTTACTTTCGCGTTGACTCGTTTCCGTCACTCTGAATACGTCACCTTGTTCGTTGCTCTGATTGGTCGTAGCACTATCCTATTGCGTGCAGAGGCAGTTTGAAAGACAACCACTGATTTCGCCCCTAGGATTGAGCCCGGTCTAAAGGTCGTGGCCAGACTATACATTTTGATGTTATAGTCTGGCTTGTCAGGCTACCGACTTCCTTTCTGGAGAATGAATTTATCCAAAAAAAAAAAAAAAGGAATGTCATTGTGTAAAAGAATTGGCTTAAATTCAAAAGGTTGGCAAAGAAAAGAAGAATTTTAATAGAAGTTTAGGTTGAAGTTGCACCACGTGCAATACCGAACGATGAAAAGATGTTCATTTGGCCAATCAGCACTGCATAATCCCATAACACACTGTCCAGTAAATAACACTTTGAGGGACTCAGTTAGACTTTTCAGGCACACAACGGCATGCAAACGGTCAGTGATTTGTTAATTTTGTTTATCTTTCAAATGTTTTGCTGATTTCACAAACCTTTCTGCAAAAATGATGAACTCTGTTGGCATGTGGTTTTGTTTGACCAGAGTACATACGATTCCAGTTTCAGTAGTAAAAAAGAAAATTGAAATGTTTGGGATTGTTTTCTTTATTACCTCCATCACCTTAGGTGGAAGGAGGTTATGTGATCGGTGCCGTTTGTCTGTGTGTTTCTGAACAAAACTAAGAAATTACTAAACCGGTTTTGATGAAATTTGGTTCGATGGTGAGAGAGTCTACGGATGAGCTTTTGGTGGTCATTCTGAATACACCTTGGGAGGGGAAAAAAACGATTGATTTTGGGTTTTGCTGCCACCTGGCGGTAAAATGTGGCGGAGGCACTTACGAACTCTGAGCATAGCTCTTTGTTTCATAATGTGATACCCTCTGTATAAGCCGACCCCCTGCTTTTAAGACCAAAAATTGGGGCTAAATGTTTGGTTTATACACCGGAAATTACGGTAAATAAAACCAAACTTATCAGAAAAAATGAATCTTGAACATACATCAGTATGATAAGAATTACTTGAAATGACAAATTTTTAGAAAAAAAACTGTTGACATGCACTTTCATTTTTTTTTTTTGTGAGGTCCATGTCCTATCCATAAGCATGGAGGAGGCGGGCTTATAACCTGTACAGCAGCCTGCCACTGGATGTCAATCAAGATATTTTGGCCTCACTTTTGGGGAGCTGTTTGGTTGTCCATTTTTAGATACAGTCTATGGTCTACAAACTGCCCAGAGCCACAATAGCAAAATTTGCCAGCAGCCATACTACTACTTAATCTGCTCCAGCCACGTGGCTGTAGCTAAGCAGGTGTAGGCTTGGTTAGTACCTGGATGGGAGACCACCTGGAAAAACTATATTGCTGTGATTTTGCCTCTGATGGAATAATCCCCAATTCCCCAGTGCAGTGATGGGGACACTGTACTGAAGGAGACACCGTCTTTAGGATGAGAAGTTAAACTGAGGTCCTGACTCACTGTGATCATTAAAGATCCTATGACACTCTTCCACAAGAGTAGATTGCTCCCTGGTGTCATGGCTAAATTCCCAACCAGGTTCTTTCAACTTGCCACCCAATCATCCCCTGATCCTATTGGCTATGCAACTTGTGCTCTTCCTCTCCACCTCAACCCCCCAGGTCTCCCTTGAAAAAGATTTCAATCTCAACCGGACTTCCCTGGTTAAATAAAGGTTTAATAAAAAATCAAATAGTGCGCCCTGGTGGCGCATCGGTCTGGGCGTGCGCACCGTAGGGGCTGTGGCCTTCCCGTGGTGACCCGGCTCGATTCCGGCTCGGGTCATTTGCCGCATGTCTTCTCCGTTCTTCTCCCCGGCTTTCCTGTCTCTCTCTACTGTGTGACTGTCGCATAGAGGAGAAAATCCCCAAAAAATAATCTTTAAAAATAAAAATAATAAAAAGCTACAATGCCTGTGTGCCTCAGACCGGGATGTACCCACATGATCAAAAGGTCTTGCTTGTTTTATGGCTTTCCCAGTTGAAGGAAGGACCAGGGATTGCTGGATGAAATGTTTCAGGTAAGATAACATTTGTGCGTGGAACATATCTAAGTTACCCAGCTAGCTAGCTACCTTACTTGCAAGCTAAGTCAAATATCTAACTTGCAATGAATATTAGCGGATAGCCTTATGATTTCAAACGCACATACAGTAATTTGTTCAATGCACGATAACAGAAACATATCTCTAAGTGTTTAACATCTGCGGTTATCACACCAGCGTCATCATTCTACAATGAATGAAAAGGCTCAGTAAAGTTTGTTTTTTGTATGTTAACATTAAACATTTTAAAGCTCAGGGAGAGTTGAAGGGAGGAAGGCAGACCTGCATGACATTCTTCAGGACAAGGTTTTTCACTATGGTGACTGGTCAATGCTCTTAATTTTAATGTAATTACAAGTAATTCAATTTATTGTATGACTTGGAGTTGTGTTTGTGTTTCATTCAGTCACACAAATGATCAACACCATTTAGTAGTGACACACTGGAGTCCAAAAGTCTGTTGTGGTGTCCCTGACTAGGAGGCTCTTTGTGTTCTCACGCCATGGGTACAGCCCAGACACCAGCTGGAGGACTTTAGAGGTGCTAGGCTTCCTCTACTGGAACTCTCTGTTGGGCTGAAATTTACCAATCCAGAAGCATGGCTACCCTTGAACTCCCCTGAGTGCACATGGTCGCAGGCAGATCTCGACCATGTCGCGTCATCTTCCATTCAGGGTTGCGTTTCCCAAAAGCGTAGTTGCTAACTACGTTAGCAGCTTACATAGTTTGTCCATTTGCAGTCAATGGTTCCAACAATGTAAATTAGCATCAATGATTTTGGAAAACATACCCAGGGCTGCCAACTCTCACGCACTTGGCATGAGAAATGCATGAGATTCAGTGGCATATTCAGCAATTACTCAATCAACGCAATGCATGTGTTTCACGATCTTTCAAATTGTTGCAATGAAATAAGACCAATTGAAACGTTTTTATGTAATTCCATTGCTTCCAACCCCCGAGTAAATAACAGCGTGAGGAGTCAGGAGTCATAATTTATTTCCATGTTACTAGTGGTGAAATCCACCATTACGCATGTGGAACTAATAAACCTCCATGCACAAGGACTTCAATTCCACCTGGGAATCTCTTTCAAACGCACTGATTGAATAATTGCTGACTACAGCCCGGGAACGTGAATATGCCACTGAATCGCACGCATTTCTCACGCCAAATGTGTGAGAGTTGGCAGCCCTGCATACCCCAGATCAGTGAAAGAAAAGTACCATTTGGAAGCATTAAATAATAGATTGAGTAAGCAGTAATATGAGGACGGGCAGGAAATATGTACCAATTTGTGTAGTAATGTTTTAAGTATGCTATGTCTGAAAAGTGCACATGCCAGCGACAGGCAAATTATGCACCACTAGATATGGGTGAAATCTCTATTGATGGCTAAAACTACACTTCTCTTTCACAAACTACAAAGGAATGTTTTGATGTAACATCCCGTAACGAGCCATAACAGCTTATGTAAATTGATGATAACCCAGCTGAAAAATCCAGCGAGGGTCCCAAGCAGGTTTATGATGATTCTAGCCGTTCTGTTGGTTAAAACTATTCTCTTCCTGGGCAAAGCTGGATAAAGCAGGGTTAGCTGGTCGAGTTAGCTGGCGGTGAAACAGATTGGCCAGCTTCTAGACCAGCTAACGCTGGTTTTAGCTGGAATTTTCAGCAGGAATGACATGCATAAGACTTGTGGTATCCAAAAGAACATTGAAATCGGGCCCCACACTATCTTGAAATACAATAAAAATGATCTAACATAAGCTAGCATTATCTAACTTGCCTATTACCAGCTTAACTTGACAGTACTTTAAAGAATTTGTGCAAGAATCAATATAACTTATTGTGAACACACTAGCTAGCTACCCATGAGAGCACTAAATTTACAGCCTCTACATGTGCTGTTAAAATCTTGTAAATTACATTTCAGGAATTTTTTTTTTTTTTTTTTTTTTACATATCAACAGCTTCTTCAGTGGATTTGCACACTGTTCTACGGTCTGTTTTAGGTTTAAATTATACTATTTTTACAGATTCCCACTAAACTCACAAGTTAGTTCAACTAATGTCAGCTATAATTATCAATACCTTTGATGCTAATAATATAACATGTTAGCCAACTGGCATTACACTTGTTTTACATTCATTGAAACCTTGAGGAGCCAATGCTGTATAGTCTCTCTTATAGAATCAACTTGCCAACTCTCCTTCCGAATAAATGAAGCTTCCAACGTAGCCAGACCTGTCGCAACTGGCTACTGATTTTCACCTCCTTTCATGCTTTAAAGTGTGCCAAGCAGACGGCCATGTTAGTGCTGGTGACATACTGTATATTGTGCTAGACGGGAGATGTAGCTCACTGAGTGACCTCACAAAAAATTAAATGTACCTTACAATCTTTACGACAAACTGTGAAGTTCTTGACTCGCAAAATTATCTATTAAAGTGACAAATATCACATGTGTAATTCATGGTATAATTCAAACGGGATCAAAAAATAGTTTGCCTCTCGCCATTGACTACCATTCATCGTTTTTCCAAAGTCCCATGGGGAGTATCAGAGGGGGAGGAACTTTGCCTCTCCAAGCCTCTTGGAAATCAAAAATGAACTGAGAGGCTCCAGACTAATTTGCATTTGCAAAATGGTCTAACAATGCCAGGCTGGTAAATGTACTGAAAAGGCACTGAAAAACCATATACTTCAGCTGTTGGTTACAAACTAGAATTATTCATTCCAGTACACACGGAGTAACTGATCCAGGGATGAACATTCATTGTTCAGTGAGAAAGAACAGTCGCATAAATTAATAGTTTCTGTTTGTATGCAAAGGGAATCTGAGTTCATTCTCCGTCATTAAGCTCAGGACAATGGCCTTTTTTATACCTGAATAAATTTAAATGTACTTTAAAGAGAGACCCTGTTGCTTTGACTTGGTGAAAATAAACTTTACCCTCCTGCTTGGACCACTGGCACCTAAATAACACACCAATACCTCCCCCCCCCCCCCCCCCTCCCCCATGCAACCCTAGCAAAACACTCCTGGAATTGGATCTGGTTCTATTGTTCTATTGTCACTTGTAAATTACTTTACTGGTATTCATACAGGTGGCAAGGTTTTCATTATGTTACAGAAATCCCTGACGGCTGAGAAGCAAGAAGTTACTCCATGTACACACTGTGGAAAGATGCAAATGCATCCATGGCAAAAGTGTAAGTCTATTATGGTACTGCAAATAATGATATTCAGGGAAATTGATCTTTATTTTTTTCTGAAGCTATAGTCAGTTAATTAAAATGTGATATTCCCCCTATACCTAGTAGAGCATAATGTGTCTGGATTGTAGCATATCTGCGAATATTAAAGGTTCCATATAATGTTTTTTTTTTTTTTTTTGGACAGCTATTCTAAAAAAAAAATAACAAAATAAAATAAAATCCACCATTCCTAGGCCATACCCTGAATGTCCTTCTTTTCCCTCTGAAAAACAGAATATTTTGAGAGGGTGATCCCTGTATGATGATTAGCTCTGCTCTGATTGGCTGGTGAACAGAGCAACCAGCACATTACAATGTGCATCAACAGATAGCGACCAATACATTAAAATCCCGGGCTAGACTCGCAATGGTCTCAAAATACAAATTATGGTTGCGGTCCAGTTCCCTCAATGTGTAGCCCTCCCCCCACTTTCCCCTCCCACTTTAACAAGGGTGGATGTGATGCAGAGCCAAAAATACGTAAATATACGCACAAACCAAGGGAGAGGAATATGGGAAGGAACAGAATGTTTCTAATTGGACTGTGCTTGTGCTTTGAAGTTTGTGAGAGAAACCATGGAAACGAGTTGGTTATGTAGTGAAAGCATGAGTAATTAAACAAGGGCAACGCAAAGCGTAACATCTCCTTGCCCGGTACAAATGTGGTGCATGTACATGTGTATATACGTCAGAAGAAGGTACTTTCATTAGACTATACTATTTTACTAGGCAAGGAAGTTATTAATATCCGGGGATTTGATGTACAGAAAGCTTACAACTTTATGGAATGGCCCACGAGAAGATCTGAAAATAAACTTTATGCTAATTGGTGTGAAGATTTAATAAAAGAATGTGAATAAAATCAGGGATTTACAGAAGAAGATTGAAGCATATATGAGAAGGTGACAAAATGAAATAAGAGTGAAAAGTGAAAACATAATATGAACGTATCCTTGAACTTTCAAAGGTTAGTACTGTATAATATTTGAAACAGTGTAATGGCATGAAAGAAATCTTGGATGTGATTAAGAAGCAGCACTCATGACAACAAAATGATAAGGTCCAATGGGACAGTCATCACGTTATACTGTTAAATCTTCTGGCACCCATTTTCGCATATTTAATGAGCAATGACCTTTGACCTACATACTCCGAAATCGAACTCGGGCTTTTTTTGATACCATGTAACTTCATATCAAATTTCATTAAAATCCGTCAAACATTACTCAAGTTATGGAACGGAAAACATTTTTGCATATTTCATGAGCTATGACCTTTGACCTACATACACCGAAATTGAACTTAGGTTTTATTTTCATACCATGTACCTTCACATCAAATTTCATTAAAATCCATCACACATTACTCAAGTTATTGAACGGAAACCATTTTCGCATATTTAATGAGCTTTGACCTTTTAACCTTTGACCTACATACTCCGAAATCACACTTAGCCTGTATTTTCATACCATTGTACCTTCACATCAAATTGCATTAAAATCCATCGAACATTACTCAAGTAATTGAACGGAAACCATTTTCGCATATTTAATGAGCTTTGACCTTTGACCTTTAACCTACATACTCCGAAATCGAACTTAGTCTGTATTTTGATATAAAGTACCTTCGCATCAAATTTAATTTAAATCCGTCACACATTACTCAAGTTATCGAACGGAAACCATTTTTGCATATTTAATGAGCTATGACCTTTGACCTACATACTCCGAAATCGAACTTAGCCTGTATTTTGATACCAAGTTCCTTCACATCAAATTTCATGAAAATCCGTCAAACATTACTAAAGTTGTTGAACGGAAACCATTTTCGCATATTTAATGAGCTATGACCTTTGACCTTTAACCTACATACTCCAAAATTGAACTTAGCCTGTATTTTGATGTAAAGTACCTTCAGATCAAATTTAATTTAAATCTGTCAAACACTGCTCAAGTTATCGAACGGAAACCATTTTTGCATATTTAATGAGCTATGACCTTTGACCTACATACTCCAAAATCGAACTTAGCCTGTATTTGATGTAAGTACCTTCACATCAAATTTCATGAAAATCCGTCAAACATTACTAAAGTTATTGAACGGAAACCAGATTTGTTACGGACGGACGGAAGGAAGGACGGACGGACGGCGGCGTTACTATATCCCCCTCCGACTACTTCGTCGGCGAGGGGATAATAACAGTGGCAGCTCGTGAACTGGCAACAGGGGAAGCGCAAACAATTCCTTAATATTAATGATTGGTCATGACCTGTTTTCAATCATTCATTTAAATTACCATTACAGAAACTCTGAAAACTCTCAACATTATCAGGTGTGGCCAGTTTTCATTAATAACGCATATCTGTCAACTCTCACGCATTCGGTGTGAGTTTGACTTGCATATTTACGTTCCTCTGCTGTAGTCAGCAATTATTCAATCAGACGCGTATCTAAGAGATTCTCGCGTGGAATTGAAGTCCTTGTGCACTGGAGGAGTTGGAAGCAAGGGAATTGCACAAAGACGTTTCAAATGATCTTATTTCATTTAAACGATCATGAAACACATGCTTTGCTTCCAACCGCTGAGTAAAGAAAAGCGTGAGAAGTCCAGAGTCGTAATTGGTATGCGTTATAAATGAAAACTGATAATGTTGAAAGTTGTCGGAGTTTCTGTAATGGTAATCTCAATGAATGATTGAAAACAGGTCATGATCAATCATTGAATTTAAGGAATTGGTTGAGCTTCCCCTATTGCCAGAACACCAGCCACCACTGGTGGTTTAGTCAGGTAATTGTCTGATTCGGGGTAGTATTTTGGTTGTTGCAGCAGCTCTGGCTCTCCGAAATCAACATGCTGTCAGTTTAAGATCTAAAAATAGGACCAGTGCAAAGTTAGATAAAGCACAGGCTCGTCAGAAAGCCCATTAGTACATTGTAGTGTATAAGTGATGGACACCAAGCCTCTGTCTACTAAGACAATGGAGGTGGAATCTGAACCAATCAGAGCTTACCCTGAAGCAGTAACTCACGGTAACAGTTGGCTGGGAGGGAGGTCACAGGAGGTCTCTTCTTTTAAACATCTGAAAGGCTAGGCCTCTGTCATGAGGTCAGATTCAATGTATTTACCCTCAAAGGCTGACCCTTTAGAAGAAGGTTGCGATGGACTGCCGTGCTCCATTGGCGACTTCCTGAGATTATGATTACGATTTTCATAAATAGATAATGCAGGGGTGATGTGCTGCCATTATACTCCAAATGGTGCAGTGCTTGCAGTCATGGCTAATTGTGCATCTACATTGTGAGCCCTGAGAAAGAAGATTACTTTTTTTTTTCTTCACAAAATGAGACGTGAATGTAGTTTCAGTGTGTGGCAGCCGCACTGACCTGTGCTAAACTCCACTCAAATCTGGAATTAATCAGTCATTAATTAGTCCTCAATATGAGAAGGATGTTTTCCTGGTATTGATAAGCTGTCCACAGTGTTGAGACCATCAAGCAGGGGTACTGCCTTCCCTTTTCATACAGGCCAGAGGGTACGGAATGAGTTCATAGGAAGAAACCGAGTGCACCAGCTGATCAGCGACCGATTAATTAATGCCGATAATGCTCAACAGTGCTTGGGACATGATTATTTTTATTTGTTTTATACATATATTTTCCACTTTTGCACTTATGAATTCATACATTGGTGTTTATTCATTCTCTGTATTTAATTATAGGGAAATAATAAAAGTGAATAATGCTTAATTTCTTAAACGCAGGGCCATCTAAGGCAGCTCTTCGCTAATGGCATAATGTCTCATCCACTTACTGTGAAATTGTGTAAATGACACCTGAGACTGCCCTGAGAGTCCAGACAGCACATTAAAACAGTGTTCAGACTCCTGCTATGCTGAAGTGGCGAATTCCCTGTCATTACTCAAGCTCTGACTAGTTCCTCCAGCACTGTGATTATTTTATTTATGACACGATGATTATGGTAGAGTACCTACTCTTTAATCCGCTATGTAAAGAAACAGAATGCTCTGACAAGATTTCAATTTTCCCTTCAAAACGTTTCAAAGCCACTGCAAACAATCAAAGCATTATGTATTGATACATACATCTGTATTACACATTAATTTGCAGTGAATATCAGGGAATGTTTAACAGCAGCATTCAAAGCTTAAAATGATTTAATTGGGTTGTTTAGCTATATTTACAGCGCCAAACTTTTTTTACTCATCATTTGTTCCAAGATGGCCCTGGGAATCGTAGGCAGCAATATTCTCATGCATTTGAGAGAAAACTGAAGTGAAGTATTTAGTTTAGGGTATCGCATTTAAACATTTTTCCTGCTGTCACTTCATTGCCCTGATGAATTTTTAGTTCCTTGAGAGTCATACCAAATCCCTCAAGGCCAAGCCAGTATTTTGTGACGTTAATGTTTCCTAACATATTGACATGCTTCACCATGGCATTGCTACATTGTTTTGGATGGTAATGGTTGTGCTTTTGCATTCGACATTTGCAAGAACCAGCAACAACCCGCTGGGAATGAGTTATTTTAAAATGAAGCATGCTGAAGTTCATTTTTATTCTTCGTATTACAGGTGTAAAAAAAAAAAAGAATTGAGTTAAATGCCCCAGGATCTATTTTATAGGAGCAGCCAAAAACAATTAAGTCGAGAAATAGAATAAAGGAAAAGAAGAAAAAAAAACAATGAAAAGTGCATTCAATTTATGCATTTTTTCCTGCTGTTCGTGTTTATATCCAAGCCATATGAGACTGCATATTATTCACAAAAAAATTGATTGTCTTTTTTTAACAGACTATGACGAGTGCATTGCAATTGCAAATGCCCAAAACCTGCTGTTATAACCTGCTGTTACTGGGCTGCGACTATAGGCAGATGTGGCCTGAAGAGGCTCGCAACAAGGGTCCAGATTGTAAACCAGTCTGGCACAAAATTGCAATTAGCTGCATGAGAACTGCAGTGGGATGCATCAAACTAACAGTGGTCTCCTGGATGGTGACTGACACCAATATCGAAGCCTATCCTCCATTTTCCTTTCACAGTCAATCTAAAACTTGCCAAATGGCTCAGGTGCATCTAAATTCATGATAAAAATATCACTTTCCTAGTGCGATGATTCAATGCGATGTGTCTGTCTGACGATGAGCCCATGAATAATATTTTTTATTCTCAAACTGGAGCTGTGGCAGAGAATGCCATTGAGATCTCTATGAATAATCTCATGTTGCAGTGATTTACTCTCTGTGTTGAACCACACAGAGTCAGGTCCATAACTGTTGGGATAGTGGCATAATTTTCATCATACTTCACAGATGAATGAGGCGGTATTCTTGGATCATAAACAGATTTTTTTCCTTCTGCATGCTCTTCTCTCTCATCATTCTGGTCAAGGTTTGGCTCATCTGGCCATTGGATGTTTTCACAGATCTGGCTTTTTTTTTTTTTTTTTTTTTTGGTGTTTCTGATAAACTTCCCATTCTCAAGGTTTACGAATGTTTTTTCTTTTGTGATAAACCTGCTGTTTTTACTCTGGTGAAGTCTTCACTTGACTGGTGACTAACACAGATATGCCTGTACCTCCTAGAGAGTGTACTTCATCTGGCCATTGGTTGTCAAGGAGCAGTTATTCCTCTGTCAGCCAATACCTGTATCTGTGGTTTTCCGGGTGTTCTGGTATATCAGAGATCACCACTGTCTTCTTTCTTTTTCAGAATTTACCAAACACTTGATTTGGCTACACCTCATATTTTGATATTTCCATGATGGGTTTGTTTAGATTTTCAAGCCCAATGATAGCTTCCTTCACTGCAAGCTGCTTGAACCTATTGAGCGTTAAAAGCAACAGATTCCAGGCAAATTCCACTCTAGATATCAACTTTTATCACCTTCCTTGAAAGTCACATAATGCGGGAATGCCACACAACTAGCCATGGAACAACGGTGCAACCAATTGTCTAAAAACATTTGGTAGATTCAAAAGGGGGGGGACCATATACTTCATATGAAGAACTCACACAGACCGAATGCTACGCCTATTAATAATTTCTTCCAGGGGCAATGACTAATTTGAATTAGGGCTACACGCGACTGGGCGGAGTGAAAAATTTCTAGGGTATAGGAATATTTCAGGGCATGATTCCCAGTGGGAGTGTCATTTAAACAAGGCCGAATGCGGCGATCAGCGGTATCTTCGTGATATATAACAGAGATCGAACCAAGTCCAAACTGAAGCGCAACATATTTCTAATTTCATCCGAAGGCACCGACATTTGGTATTGATAATAATGTAACTTAACTGTACAGCTTGTATGCTATTTCTCACACCCAGCTTCGCCCTATTTCAGGTTTATAGTGGGGGAAATAAGTATTGAACGCGTCAACATTTTTCTCAGTAAATATATTTTTAATGGGGCTACTGACATGAAATTTTCACCAGATGTCGGTAACAACGCAAGTGATCCACACATAAAAGAAATCAAAACAAATAAGTCCAAAGAAGTATGACAAATAAGTATGACTTTGAAACAAAAATTGGCATAAAAATGTAAGTCCAAGATAATTGTTATTTTTACCACACCCAAGAGGGAACTTGGATCACTTGGACCACAGATGTCCACAGCCTTCAGGGAAAGATGTCTCTGACACTCTACAGTTAAATTTAGAGCACTCTTTAATTGTGTATGCTTAACTGTATATGCCTATTCTACGCTCTCAGTTGATGCAAATGTAGGCTGCTGTTCACAGTTTGCATGCTGTTCCAGACCGAGTGGGTAGAACAAATAAAATCAAGTTAACGTCATTATTTAGTCTCACCAGTTACAACTGGCCTTATATACAGTGGGAAAATAAGTATTGAATGCGTCAACATTTTTCTCAGTGAATATATTTCTAATGGGGCTATTGACATGAAATTTTCACCAGATGTCGGTAACAACCCAAGTAATTCTCACATACAAAGAAATCAAACAAATAAGTCCATAAATTAAGAGCCAGAGTCTGTAACTATGAACCAGGGGGTGATATGTCATGTTCCTGTAGGCCACTGAAGATTTTTGTGGGCGTAGATATCTAGTCCAAACTGACAAAAATTACGTTTTTTATCAGAAGATCCCTTCGGGGTGGAAATTACAGCCCTTTTTAGGGTAGGGGTCAAAAGGGCCAAAATAGTGACATGGTCAAAATCTGGACTTTGTCCTGCTAATATCTTTGTGTGCCCTCTGTAAACCTCCTTGATCTTATGGTATATGAATGTATGTGTAGAGTTCTTCCATTTAGCATAATAATTTTCAAGGCTTACTGAGGGCGCCACCTATAGGTGGCGCTTCAAATCATGACTTTCTGCATTTTGGACTACATTTGAGACCCTCCCAGGGCCTGCGCCCTCATTAAACCTTGCTTACCTATGTGTATTTGGATACATTGGGACTAGTTCTTTCCAAATTTGCATAAATGGCGGTGGCTTAGTTAGGGCGCTTTTGCATAGGTGGCGCTTTTTTTGGCAAGAACACGATTTTAGGCGATTTTCATTTGGCCATATCTCAGTGCGCCCCTATGGATTTCAGTGAAACTTGTTTTATTATGTTTGTCTATATCTCTGCTATTCATTATAAAAATTTCAAGAAGGCTTTTTGCCTTATTAACCCTTTACATGCCGAAGTTTGATGTATGTCACAATCAAGCACCACCACCGAAAAATGCCCATTTTTGTTTTAGTCCCCACCAAGCAGTGGGGAGAATTATTTGAGTGTTTTCAGAGCATTGAGGCAAGAGAACTTATTCAAAAAAGCAACAATTTTTAAAATGTTAAAACTGAAATAAAATAAAAGAAGAGACATGAAGTATTAGTAAACTCTGTATGCACCAAAGCAGAGGCAAACCTAGCTTTTTGGTCCTTGGGGGTCCTTATGGTATTCATATTCATCAAATGAGTCATGCAGCAAAGTATTCTGCATTACTTCAAACCATAGTGGTAACCATAGTACTTTTCAGAGGGGGTTGAGGACCCTGTCTTTACATTCTGCATTGCTGCATGCATTATGCATACACACAGGTCACACCCATTCAACAATGTGATCAGAAATATATGATCTAATATCTTGGGAGCAAAACTAATCGTTAGCACAATATCCCACAAGGTAAAGATGGAACGATGTACTGCTCGCAGGTCTTAAAATCAGAAGATGTTTGTGATAAAGCAGGATTTCCACGGCTCTATTCACTCTCTGAACATGCCATCAAAACATGTGGTCGCAGCAGTGCTGCCACCTGCCATATGAGCCGCCTATTGGAGCATTGGAGAACTAACCTTTTGTCTTTCTTGATTAAAGTGGAGTGTGATCTGGTGTGAACGTTTTAGCACAAAGAGGCAAAAAGCCTTCTTCATATTTTCATCATGAATAGCAGAGATATAGAGAAACACAATAAAACAAGTTTCACTGAAACCCATAGGGGGCGCACTGAGCTATGGCCAAATGAAAATCGCCTAAAATCGCGTTCTTGCCATAAAAAGCGCCACCTATGCAAAAGCGCCCCAACTAAGCCACAGCTATTTATGCAAATTTGGAAAGAAACAGGCCCAATGTATCCAAATACACATAAATAAGCAAGGTTTAATGAGGACGCAGGCCCTGGGAGGGTCTCAAATGTAGCCCAAAATGCAAAATGTCATGATTTGAAGCGCCACCTGTAGGCGGCGCCCTCAGTAAACCTTGAAAATTATAATGCTAAATGAAAGAACTCTACTCATACATTCATATACCGTAAGATCAAGGAGGGTCACTGAGGGCGCACCAAAATATTCGAAGGTCAAATTCCAGATTTTGACTATGTCACTATTTTGGCCCTTTTCACCCCTACCCTAAAAAGGGCTGTAATATCCACCCCGAAGGGATCTTCTGATAAAAAAAAGTAATTTTTGTCAGTTAGGAAAAAATATCTGCCCCCACAAAAAACTTCAGTGGCCTACTGGAACATGATATATCACCCCCTTCTATGAGCTGGTCCAAAGTTACAGACTCTGGCTCTTAAGTTATGTGTCTTAAAGTGGAATGACACAGGGAAAAAGTACATGCTTGCTGAAATTTATTTAATATTTAGTAGAAAAGCCTTTGTTTGTAATGACAGCTTCAAGACACCTCCTGTATGGAGAAACTAGTCACATGCATTGCTCAGGTGTGATTTTGGCCCATTATTGCGCACAGTCTGTCTTCAAATCTTGAAGGTTCCAGGGGCCTCTTCTATGAACTCTGATCTTCAGTTCTTTCCATAGATTTTCAATTGGATTCAAGTCGGGGGATTGACTGGGCCATTCCAGCAGCTTTATTTTCTTTCTCTGAAACCAATTGAGAGTTTCCTTGGCTGCGTGTTTGGGATCATTGTCTTGCTGAAATGTCCACCCTCATTTCATCTTCAGCATCCTCGTAGATGGCAGCAGATTCTCATCAAGAATGTCTCAGTACATTTCTCCAGTCATCCTTCCTTCTATTATATGAAGTCTGCCAGTACCATATGCTGAAAAACAGCCCCACACCATGATGTTCCCTCCTCCAAACTTCCCTGTTGGTATGGTGTTTTGGGGGTGATGTGCAGTGTTGTTTGTCCTCCAAACATGGTGTGTGCTATGACATCCAACGAGTTCAATTTTGGTCCCATCTGACCAGACTATATTCTCCCAGTATTTCATAGGCTTGTCCAAATGTTGTGCGGCAAAATTTAAACAAGCTTCAACATGCTTTTTCTTCAGCAATGGAGACTTGCGCAGTGAGCATGCATAGAGGCCATGGTATTTGAGTGCATTACTTGTAGTTTTCTTTGAAACCACTGTACCTGCTAAATTCAGGTCTTTCTGAAGCTCTCCGCGAGTGGTCCTTGGCTCTTGGACAGCGCCTCTCATTATTCTTTTGACTCCTTTGTCAGAAATCTTGCAAGAAGCACCTGATCGTAGCTGGATTATGGTGAAATGTTCTTTTCACTTCCGGTTTATGGCCCCAACGGTGCTCACTGGAACATTCAGAAGTTTAGAAATACATCTGGAACCAATGCCATTAGAATGTTTTGCAACAATAAGGTTGCAAAGGTCTTGGGAGAGCTCTTTGCTTTTACCCACCATGAGATGCTTCTTCTGTGACACCTTGGCAATAAAAAACCTTTTAATAGGCCATAAATTAGGACTAAACAAGCTGATATTAATTTGCACTGATGGGGGGCAGGATTGCGTTGTAAATACTGACAGATTTCTGCTGGTTTCTTGGCTTTCATGCTTTTTTGCACTTCCTTTTCTTCGTGTGTTCAGTACTTATTCTCTGTGTCATTCCACTTTATTACACATAACTTAATTTATGGACGTATTTGTTTTGATTTCTTTGTATGTGAGAATTACTTGGGTTGTTATCGACATCTGGTGAAAATTTCATGTCAATAGCCCCATTAGAAATATATTTACTGAGAAAAATGTTGACGCGTTCAATACTTATTTTCCCACTGTATGTAAGGCCAGTTGTAACTGGTGAGACTAAATAATGACGTTAACTTGATTTTATTTGTTCTACCCACTCGGTCTGGAACAGCATGCAAACTGTGAACAGCAGCCTACATTTGCATCAACTGAGAGCGTAGAATAGGCATATACAGTTAAGTATACACAATTAAAGAGTGCTCTAATTTTAACTGTAGAGTGTCAGAGACATCTTTCCCTGAAGGCTGTGGACATCTGTGGTCCAAGTGATCCAAGTTTCCTCTTGGGTGTGGTAAAAATAACAATTATCTTGGACTTACAGTATATGCCAATTTTTAAATTCTTTTGTCTCAAAGTCATACATATATAAATATATATATGTATTTTTAATTCTGGAATAGCATCTTGGAAGCAAGTTACACTGGATGAAGGCAACTCAAAAAAGCAAGGTGACGAGATATGAAATTTACTATACAGCAAAGATGCACAAATGTAACACTACAATGGCCAGATTTCACAGTATGCAGCCTCAGCTTCTTTAAGGAGCCTTCTGTGCTCCTCAAATAACACTCAGGTGATCATGATAACTTGGTGAACATGTAACTGAGCAGTAAAGGACATATTTAATGTCACATGCAAGTTAATGCATTGTTTAGCCACTACTATGTGGAAAGCATGAGTTAGCCAGCATACACAGGCACAGTGTGTAGTAAAGAAGTCCCACACAATTCTGAAAGCGGCCAATACTGCCTTTAATTGTAAACACCCTCCATTTGATTTTTTCACGATAAAAATGCCCCAAAGACTTTTTTTTTATCACATCATAATAGATAATGCAATCAATAAAATGCACTATCAATGTTCACAAAATAAAGGTGAGCACCTTAATAAAAATAAGCAAATTCAATTCACCTATACATGCAGCTTACTCTTGTGCATACAGCAGAGCCCCAACATAGGGTGGAAATATTATTACTGAAGCTGAGCCAGTCTTTTTTGATGGATCGCTGCTCTTAATGTCATGACTACTTGAAGCTATTGCATAGTGCATGCAAATGCGTAAAAATACTCAAAAGAACCACTCCCACTGATGGAGAGGGTGGCGATGGTCCTTCCGTGTATCGCATATGATTTTGCGCCCAAAGTGTTTAAAAATCACAGAATTTTCACTCCCACTTTTCAATGCCTCAGTAGCACCATCTCAAACGTCACCTCAGCCTCCTTTTCTAAAATCAGACAAGTTCACTCCTCCAAATGTGTTAAGTCTTAATGCTTCTTTTCATATGTGAAGTCAAGCTGCTTCATTTCTCTGTGCAGTCTGCTTGAGTTTTCTCAGACCGAGCCCTTGTGCTCTTCACATGTCGCTTGTGTAATCAGACTTGGAGACGTCTAAATGATCGGAGAGGTCTTCTGATGATTAACACACTTTTCTCTGAGAATCCTGCCTGTGGTGCTTAAAAGCAGCTACCCTGTGTTAGAACTTGAATTTTCCCCATTCGACTAAGGCCCTGAATGACCCCATCAGACGGTAAGGCCATCTGCGCTATAAAAAACAGCCAGTTCAATGCAGAATAAGCTAGGGAGTTATAAATCAGTTAGATTTGGTTTCCCTTTCTTGATAATCCACCAATCTTTACAGAGTAATTCTCTGGACAGTGGTGAGCTAAAGGAATACTGACTGTCTGGTAAACATCTGCAGCTCGTTTTTTTTCTCTGCCGTGTAATCAATGTACATGGTTACATTAAGCAAAATGGATTACACTGCATCATTCTCATCTCAAGGGCTTTACTGTTGCTGTGATGGGCTAAACATGGAGGGAATAGGGTTTGCATCAGAAACACCACTCATTTGCTCACACATCAGGGCACTAAGTCATGCTATCTGATAGGGCGGTTACTTTGACCCAACCAGAATGGCATTTGGCCAAACTTCAGAACAATCTAATCTTTGCGGTAAACCCAAGGGCGTAGGTTTGCATATGGACAGTGGGGACATGTCCCTACCAATATTTCAGAAAACTCGTTCAGCAAACTTATCATCTTTCCAGAAAAGCCATATTAGACCCAGTTGTGGAGGCTACGTCTCCAAGACAACCTATTTATGCATTCTAGCATTTGATTGGTTGAAAGGGAGGGGCTACCTGAAGGCTAAAAGTCAAGTGTAAATTGACCTCTCTATTCAGGTCATGAATATTCATTTTTGTCCAAAGCAGGGCTTGAGACACGCAACTGGATTGCCGGCGCTGGTTTCATGGTGTTTGCAATGGCTTGCCCGTTGAAGAGAACCGTAATTTGGCATTTGCTCCAGATTTTTCTTCATCGCGTAACTATAGCACTTTTCCCATGGCGCAACTCATGACATATATTTGATATTACCTTGGGTACGTATCACTTTTGTGGAAATTTCATTGTCTGAGAGCGTGAGAAAAATTATTGTTCTATGTAATGCTGTTAATATTCAGCCAAACTGAATGCCAAGTGTAATGTTGGTAACTTGAATCAGTGCGGCTTAGCACTGTGGCAGGCTAGTTTCAACTAGCGAACTAAATCCAGTTTCTGTCTCGTATTGGCTAGTACATAGTCAGGTTGCTAATTGTAGTAGACATAACATGGGTGGATATATCAAATTATGAGGTAAATTTCAGTCTAGAAATCCCACGATGGTGCCATTATGAATGTATTATTTTGTATGCAGGAACCACAGTAGCAAACTGTTGAGGATACAGGTGTATAAGAGCTTCAGGTAAGGTCCTAATTATGAATTATAATATGGAATAATTGGGAAAGCATTAAAGTTAGTCTCATGATGTTCAGCAAATATAACTTTTGAAAGTCAAAATGTCCCAACCAACTTTGCCTCAGTAGAGAAAAGGAAAGAAACAAGTTATCGTAAGTCGTAAATCTAACATGATCCAGTCCGATGGAACGCTCCGTTTGCAGCTTGTCCAATTCACAGATAGTCAGTGGTCCATTTTGAAGTGTTTGGCTCGGCTGCAGTCGGGTTACCGCACAGAGAGATGCTTAATAGACATAAATTGCCTACAATGATTTGAACATTCTCTAATTATAAAACATACCATTATGTAATTAAGTAATTTCTGAATTGGTAAGAGTATCTCAATTGTTCGATATTGCTAACCTTCATAATAAATGTTCATAACATTAGTAACAGTTGTAAACTTGTATTCAAAAATTCAATAAAAAGTATTTGGATGGCAACAAAATAGAAACAGAAGTTTATGTATGTCGCATCTATCTATGAAGATTATGGAGGCACCTTGCTTAATATCATAAAAAAAACCAAAGAAACACTCATGCGGATAATATCCGTAATATAGAAAAGGCAGTATCTGCACTCAGATTTACAAAAATTTTCCAGCTCACGCGCTATGCACACTCGCATTACATATGTGTCCCCAGCAATTCTCACATTAAACCTACGCCCTTGGGTAAACCCCATTGGTCAGGAGCACATAATAATGTGATAGTGAGGACAGTTGTTGACTGCAGTCTTTTTGAACTTCTGAAGGGCGTGATAATGCCTCTTACCTCCACAGGGAGCTTTCAGTCACACTGCCAAGGTTGAAGTCAAAGTGCTTTGTCAGCATGAGAATCACCTGAAAAACACAAACCACCCCAGTTCACTTTCCCATTAAAACAGACTTCATAGCTTAAATACTGCAGCTGTACATTATCATTCATGCGAAATAAACAAGATTAAAATGTTTCACTGACACATTGGGAAGGTAGGCTAGATATGGCATCTTGTTATGTGCATATCATCATCATCATCATATCATCATGTGCATTGCTCATTTAGCAAAACAAATTCTTTTCTCTCAGTAGTAACAATAATACTGCTATAAAATCCGGAAATTTGAGGGTTTAATGTCAGATTTTCAAACCTAATTCCAAAAACGTTGCCACATGATGGCAAATGCAAGCAAAATTAAAAAGTGGTTTGATAGTTCCCATTCATCATAGACCAATCTGGCCTGTCTTCCTCCCAATTACTCTTGGTGACCTTTTCTTTGTCTGTCACCTTCGATAAAATCAATTATCACCCTAAATTCCAGGACTCCACTTCCATGCCTGTCCAACTGTCAGCCTTCCTTCTTTCCTAACTCAGTCCCCTCTCACATCGTAAGATTTATATTTGCAGTATACTGTATATGCACTTTATATACATAGTTTCATATATGCAGTTTACTCAATATGTACTAGGGGTGCAAATGAGCACTCGAATAAACAAGTATTCACCAAAAAAATCATAACTGGTTACAAAAAAAATTGATAATTGATTTCTAGTCCTATATTTTCCCTATATTTTATCCCAGTAAGTTCTTGTGTTATATAGCCCAATGTTATTTAAAAAGCTATCATGCTTCTCGCTTTATTTGTCTCAACTTCTTCAACTCGGACTCCGAGCTGGTAATGCTGGCATTACAGGATTTTGATTTGAGTGCCGTCAGATAGAAGCTTCTCACCGTTTGCATGATGGATCTCAACTTGTTCCCATTTGAGATTGCCTGATTAACAATCAAACTATTTATTTACTGAACTACGAAGACCAACAAATAAGCGTATAATGATTAAGAAGTTATCATTTGGAAATAACCAAGAAACCACCGATAGGCTACATTCAAAATGTACATATAATACACAATATTGTGCCCGTAATTGATCAATTCAGAACTTTCTCTGAATTCCATCTCCTTTTTCTGCATTTTTTACATTTAAAATGGATACATCTTCATTTCGAACTCTATGAAACATTGGTTCAAGACGGTGTCAATCATAAGCCGAGTGAATGCAGATGCATTTAACATTATATGATCTTGTTTGTAAGGACTTTTGTAAGCAATTCATTATAACAGTTCTAGAGCTGAAATGGTAAAAAAAGTTGATATTTTTGTTATCAGCTACGTGTATATGTAAGTGTAATTCATGGTGCCCTGAGTGCTAAACTGCCCTGTAAATACATTTGCGTGCGTGAGTAGCGGGAAGGCGAATAATTCAGCTTTGAGACGTAATTGCAATTAAAAATGATAACATTTATCTTTTTTCAAATACCTGTACATTTTTACTTTTGGAATTTGGATTTTAGGCTACCGCACTACGGAATTATTGGAAAGGTTTGGATGACGAGAGTCAAAAAACAATCCTGTGCAGTCACCACTGGAATCTAATTCTACAAAAAGTATGATACTAGTACTGTATATACTAGTATAACAATATTGGTACAGCCTAATTTTTGTCTGCAACTGTGCAGAAATACTGGGTTTAAACAGAAATATCGGGTTTCAATAGAATGAATACATGGAAAAAAAGGTTGCAGCATTTCATGATTTAGAATTTGATCATCAACATTATGAATGAAGCTTGAAACTATTTGGTACAGCCCTACTTTCAGAATGAATAACACAGTAAACATCAGCCTAGTGCTGTGCGCATTGATTCCAAATCGCAACTTTTGTAGACTGGACTGCATGGACAAAAAAGGAAAAAAAAAACTACAAGGCTGTTCAAGTACTCTTTGCACAGAGATGCAGATCGTAGACACAAGCATCTACTGAACTGCTCAAATGATGCAATCAGTTGCAGAATCCTATCAGCTTTTTGTAGACCTGAAGCGAATATTGAATATTCAAGAGGAAGTGTTGCCCGAAAACAATTTAGAATACGAACATGTTAAGTCCTAACACAGTTTCCCAGGAATTGTATGAATAAAGCTCCTCATTCAAACCTGATCTGCAAATAGCCAAACCTATTTTGCCTATAGCAGGGCTGCCCAACCCTGTTCCTGGAGAGCTACCATCCTGAAGGTTATCACTCCAACCAAAGCAAACCACACCTGTTTTCCCAGTTAGAGATCTTGACGAGCTGCTAATGAGCTGAACCAGGTGTGTTGAATTAGGGTTGGAGCAGAAACCTACAGGATGGTAGCTCTCCAGGAACAGGGTTGGGCAGCCCTGGCCTAAAGTATCCATCCAGCAGTCGATAAAAATATATCTGATTCTATGTCATTCTACTCTCCCACATAGCCATCAGATATGAAAAACACATAGTTCCCTACCATTGATTTACACATATATTTGTCCCTTGTGGAATTCAGGGGTCACTTAATGCCTCAAACAATATCTCTAAAAAATGCAGTCACTTTAGTGGTTTCTCAAGTTTATCTGCATAAAGCACAGCTATTGTTCACTTCCATGTCAATCTTTCCTGGTAATTATCTGTTGATTTACAAGTCTTTATAATTTCAGACAGTATCAACTTTCCACTGTAATTGACAGAAACGGATTGGGCCTTTAGAATAGTATGTAAACCCCTGCGTAATAGCAAGTCAGGTCGCATTCTCTCAACTTTGCGCATTTCAATAATGTGAATGTATTGAGAAATAATAATTATTTTTTAAAAAAAAAAACCAAAACAACCCATAAATGCTCAGATTACGTTCATGAGATGTAAGTGTAGTATGGACATGGACACTGGGAGTCATTCCAAATGTAAGTGCACTAGAGAGTTCCTTGAGCCTGATAGTATAGCTTCTCTTGAGGAGGAAGTCAATGATAGAGAGTCTTTCTCCTTGATGTGTAAGCAGGCATATTGTTACATGGAGTATATGCTACTTATAGGCAGCTAGCTAGCTATTTTTTTCATTTTGCGTTTACCACCATTGCCGTGGTTATCATGCTATTGCAGGTAGTGTGTCACATTGGTTATTCTCAGTAACCAGTAGCCTTTGCCAATAATGCTGAAAATAGTGGCATTTTGCTCAATGTGCCGATCTATTCTAGAATTTATACTGCATTCAACAAAATAGAATGGCTAGGTTTTCGCTAGTTTCGAATGTGGACAGCTAAAGGACTTCAATATACCCCGTCATGTTTGTTGCACTGATTCTGTTCAAACTAGAGTAATATATTTCCTGCTTTTTCCTGATCGTAGAATGACTGTTTTGTAAAAAATAAGATATTTTTTCTGATATTACTGGGTTATTGAGTTGTTCCATATAGGGTATGGAAAAAAGCTTGTGTTTCGCTTGAGTGCTCGAAGGTGGTAATTATAAGCTTTCCATTGCAGGGTGAACATTCTGATCAGAAAATAAGCAGTTTTTTAATGCGTGTGTGTGCTGACTGATGGGGCTCTGATGAAAAATGGGCATATTTCTGAAATTTGTAATGGGAAAAAAAGCATTTTTTAGGTTCGGGGAGGTTATTGATGACCATTGATGTCCATCCCCGCCTATAATAATCAAGTCAAGCGAAATCCCACTGGAAAATCATTTAATCATATTGAGCTTCATGAGTCAAAAGTTGATTTGTGTTAAAAATATGATTAGTTTATGATTTTACAGTGCACAATTTTGAAGGCTCCGACAGCATGGAGAGTCACTAGGATAGCGATATTATTTGGCTCATTAACAGTAGGTAATTTTGAATATCACTCTCAGATGTAGCACACTTGTGATTGAGGAGTTTATGATCCTGGAAATCACCTCTATCAAATTTCTGATACTACAGCTGCTTTTAAATTGAAGCTATTTCATTTTTATACAGAAAAGTTTAATAACTATTTTTCTTCTGACGATTCCTGTACGTGGGTTGGCAAATGTCATTGTTCACGTTGCCGTCTGTCCCTCTGATGTTACTTACACTTGCTAGTATACTGTCTTATTTTATTATTACTATTTTTTTTTCTCTTTGTTCAATTGTCTGTACATGTTGTGGGATGATTGCCTCACAATAGGTGCCTTGCCACCTGTGCGATCATTTCCTGACTAATGTCAAAGCTTAATAAACAAATCTATTGTTTTAGCTCCCAGCTACTTTTCAGTTCTCAGTAATTTTTTTAATTCAATGCTGAATTTTCATGAAGCTTTTTTTGTGTCTGCAGCCCTTTTTCTGTGCTAAAATTATGAAAATACACTGAAATACAATGTTATTCTAAATTCTACTAGTGTCTAATTTCATTTAAGCTATTTACCCCTCTCTGTGAAGCTCAAATCTTGAATTACAAAGCCTTAAATAGGGATATGCATAAATTGCCAGATTTGGCTCCAGTGCAAAGGGGTTACAGCAATAGGACAAGTATTTAGTTTGAGAAAATTCTGCATTTCTGCACCCCTAATATACACTGTATACAATTTCATATTTGTAGTATACTCTATATGTACGGTATATGATTGGATATTTGCAGTATAGTGTATATGCACTATATGTGCAGCTGTGTAAGCTACAATTACTATACACGTTTTTCTTTTATGAGAAGGATTCAGAGATTCACTGATCATAACATATGTCCCAGTCTCCCTCTTCTCCATTCTCTCTCCTATTTGCTCTCCTTTCCCTGGTTTTGATGTTCAATAGCTTATGCTCCTACATACCCTAAAGCTTAAGGCCTGTGCTGGACCCCTATCTCGTCCAGGAATACTGTACTGTTCCTCTTCTCCCTTTCTATTTCTAAAATGCTCAAATGTGCTGCTTCAAATCAGTTATCTTTCTTTTTGCAGAAGAACCATTCAGACCCAAACCTACTCTCTTCTTGTAGTCAGCAAGTTATTTTATGCCACACAAGCAGCCTCTCTCTCTCCTCTGTTCTGATTTTCATGGGCTAGCCGGCAGTATTGAGAGTCTATCAGCTCTGATAGCAATGGGGATCTGTGACAGAGCTCCATAATGGATAGAGTCCTACCTCTCCAACTGCTGCTTTGAAATTTAATGGGCTGGTGGGATATTAGCACCTCATCCCCATGCTCCGGGAGTCCCCAGGGCCCAGTCCTTGGTCTCTCTCAATACTCAATCTCTTGGTCCAATAATCTGAAGTCACGCTTTATCTTACCAATACTATGCTGAAGATGGCAAACCAGGGGGTCAGCCCCAGCATATATTCAAAAGATTATCAGACCCTGCACACCACAGACCTCCCCACTCTGCCACCTCTGTACATTCAGCACCTCCCACTCTTCATACCTGCACTTCCCAGTCCTGTCTGCTTTGTACTCTGCCTCCCTTAGGGCCTGTGTCCATCTAGCCTTTTTGTTCTGAGCGCCAGTGTCTTTTTGCAGTTGTTCTAAATTTGAGAGAGCGTATGCGGCCGCCGAGGGAAAAACTGCTGCACCCAGCGTCTTTTTTTTTTTTTTTTTTTTTTTTTTTTAGAGCGCTCCACCTTTAATGTGCGGCCGTTCCCAGCTGAAAATCTTTGCACTTTTTCGAAAGGCACTGGTGTCACCACGGTAACTGCTTTTAAAGCAACCAATCACAGATTAGGTGGGGCGAGACTCTTCACCTCAGTGATGATGTCAGTTTGTCATGTAACAATGGGAGTGGTGATATGTTGATATTTCAAACTTTTTGTCACAAATACAAAGCCCACGCGCAGCATTTTTTTTTTATCACAGCGCAAATGCTGAAGAGTGCTGGGATGAAACATCCTGTCTGCGTTTGTTTCCAGAAAAAAAGACACTAAACAGACACATGCCCTTACAGTGGAATGATCTTCTTACTGAGGTTAGAACAGCAGGGACTTTTACCAGCTTTGAGTACAGTCTGAAGACTCATCACCCCCCTTATAAAAATTTACTATAGCTAACTATAGTTTACTACAGTAAAATTGATGTAAACTATAGTAAACTACACTTTACTACAGTAAACTATAGTTTGTTGCAAATATGCTGTAGTAATTGAATATCATTGCTATAGTTTACTATATTAGAGTTTGACTTTAGTGATTTACTTAAGCATCACTATAGTAAACTACAGAGTGACTATAGTATATCCATAGTATATCTAAAGTAATTCCGCAAAAATACCATAGTTACGATAGAAAACTATAGTATTTTTACTGTAGTATTTTGTGGTAATTTTTCATAAGGCCCTCTCCAGGGGAGGTTCAATCAAATATTGATCAAGGGTGGCAAATTATTTTGGAAGCAATTTTTGTCGATCAATCCAACTTTTTTTCCTGGTGCGTTAAAATTAGCATCTATGGCTTTAGATTCGTCTGGATTGTCCAAGCATGTAATAAGAAACAATACTACAATGAACCTTGCATTCATAAAACATGTTCTTATTTGCCTGAGGAACACTGATGTCTTTTCAAACCCTTTCAGCATCTGAAACAGTTTTTTTTCCCCCCCAAGTCAAGCTTATTTCAATCATGCTGGCAAAAATTAACAATGTTCTGCGAAAGTGAGAGACTTGTCCTGAAAGTGGCGAACAGAACACCGTCTGTCGAGAGGACCCTAGCGGGCTCGCCAGCCTCTGTAATCAAACGACAACAGACACGTCAACACTTAAAAATTAAAATATCTACTCAAGGCCCTGCTGGGCTGAAGTGCTTTTGTAATTGTGAGCCACTTTAAATTCACTTTTCTTCAAAAGAGTAAAAACAAAGAAACTCACTAAGAGTTTGAAATAAAAGTTTGTATGGTAGGTGAGTGAAACTCTGAAAAACAATTAAGCATAAACACAATCTCCATAAAATCATTTTATACAGCTGCGCGTTTATTCAGGAAGTTCTGGTTAAGTCACCAGTTGCTCAAGCGCAGGATAGTCCTGCCCATGGCCCTGAATGAGATTTAAGCATTTATATTTGGGGCTAAAAGTGTACTGTCTGTCATGCTCAACCTGAGGACTGTAGCAGCTGAAATTCACTGAGGACTACAATAATCACACCAACTTACAAGGCCATCTTTGCACTTATAGTTTTTGACATGAAAATCAAGATGATAGAAGCAACAGGGCATTCCTGGATGAGAAACTGGACTGGGTTGAAATTAGAAAAACGTTCACATTTATATGTTTTTTCGTGCACAGCTTATGGCCGAAGAAAACTTTTCACTAGTACTGCCATTGTAACAGCTGAAATGGAAAACTGAATGCACTTGCAAGAAGAGGGTTATAGTTGTATACTGCTTCAATGTGCTGAAAGGAGTCACACTGCTGCTGATATTTCCTGCTGCTTTGAACTAACATCGACCCGAATCCAACGCGAAATAAATTCCACAGCCCTGTAGGTGAGACATTTCTCTGTAAATTGAGATAGATTAATAAAATTGGATCATCAAGCGAACAAGAGGAATATTTGACAAATTCAATCTGAATTGCAACAGCACACGTGTCTACTCTGATCAAGACAAATGGTGGATTTCAAAGATTTTCTGTGGATCTCTCATCCTCTGTATAATCACTGTTTTTTAAATGTGCTGTGTGGTTGAATATAGTGTGGTTGAATAAATACAACTATATTATATAAACCCCAATTCCGAAATTGTTGGGACAAAGTGTAAATTGTGAATGAGATCAAAATGCAATGACTTTCAGATCACATGAGGCAATATGTTATTTACAATAGAATATAGATAACATTTCAAATGTTGAAACTGAGACATTTTAGATTTTTATCCACAAAATGAGCTTATTTCAATTTTTCTGGCTGCAACAGGTCTCAAAAAAGTTGGGACACAGGCAAAAAAGAGCTGAAAAAGCAAGTAATATATAAGAGAATCAGCTGAAAGAACATTTAGCAAGTAATGACATTAACTGGCATCAGGTGTGTAACATGATTGGCTATGAAAGGCATGTCTTAGAGAGGCTGAGTTTCTCAGAAGTAAAGGTGGCCAGAGGCTCTCCAAACCGTGAAGGCTTGCGTAAAAAAAATTGTGGAATACTTTAAAAACAATGTTCCTCAATGTCAAATTGCAAAGGCTTTGAAGGTCTCATCATCGACAGTGCATAACATCATCAAAAGATTCAGAGAAACTGGAAAAATCTCTGTGCGTAAGGGACAAGGCTGACGACCTTTACTGGATGCCCGTGATCTTCGGGCCTTCAGACGCCACTGCATCACTCACCGGCATGATTCTGTCATTGACATTACTAAATGGGCCCAGGAATACCTAAAGAAACCACTGTCTGTAAACACAGTCCGCCGTGCCATCCGCAGATGCCACCTAAAACTCTATCATGCAAAAAGGAAGCCATTGTTGAACATGATCCAGAAGCGCCGCCACGTTCTGTGGGCCAAGGTTCATTTAAAATGGACTGTAGCAAAGTGGCAAACTGTCCTATGGTCAGAAGAGTCCAAATTTGACATTCTTGGTGGAAATCATGGGCGTCATGTCCTCCAGGCTAAAGAGGAGAAAGACCACCCCTCCTGCAATCAGCGTTCAGTTCAAAAGCCAGCATCTCTGATGGTATGGGGATGCATTAATGCATATGATGTGGGACACTTGCATCTTTTAAAAAGCACCATGAATGCTGAAAGGTATATAAAGGTTTTAGAGCAACATATGCTCCCCTCCAGATGACATCTATTCCGGGGAAGGCCTTGTGTATTTCAGCAGGACAATGCAAAACCACATACTGCAGCTATTACAACAGCATGGCTTCGTAGTAGAAGAGTCCAGCTGTGCTGAACTGGCCTGCCTGCAGTCCTGATCTTTCACCAATTGAGAACATTTGGCGCATAATTAAACGAAAAGTCCGTCAAACGAGACCAAAACTCTCCAGCAGCTGGAGGCCTGTATTAAACAAGAGTTGGATCAAATTCCAATGGCTAAACTCAAGAAACTTGTCTCCTCAATGCCTAGACGCCTCCATTCTGTGTTAAAAAGAAGAAGGGATGCTACACCATGGTAAACCAGCCCCTGTCCCAACTTTTTTGAGACCTGTAGCAACCATCAAATTTGAAATGAGCTCATTTTGTGGATAAAATCGTAAAATTTCTCAGTTTCAACATTTGCTATGTTATCTCTGTTCTATTGTGAATAAAATACTGGCTGGTGTGATTTGAAAGTCATTGTGTTTTGATTTTATTCACAATTTACCCTTTGTTCCAATTATTTCGGAATTGGGATTGTAAATAAAATAGTCTTTTCGGATGTAACTCCGCTGCCCATTTGCTTTGCTTTCTTCTACTGTATAAGCAGTAAATGTTTAATTGTACCCTAATGATTTCAGCAAAATATGAGACATAGCACAAAGCCTACAAAGTTGATTAATCAGTTAGTATATGCTTGATAGATCAAATTCTCAAGTGTCATTCGGTTGTTGATTAATCATTGTCATCCTTAGAGGTGCCGGTGAGATAATCTAATTTCGAGTCAGAAGTAGTGGTTCATTCTTCAGCATTATGCATTTTCCGAAGCCAGCGACTAAGTCCAGCAGCTTCAGATTTGAGCATCAATCTGGCTCAACTGATTTTGTGCTCCAAAATGCATCCTCTCAATAAGATCTCAGCAAAAATGACCATTAGCATTTCCTTGGCTAGCTAGACGTTTCCTTTTAAGAGGCCAGATGGCTCCATGTTTGGATATTCCAGGCCACATGCTGTTGCAAACACTTGCTTTCATTTAGCCTTTGCAGAAAGCCTTTAATTAGTCCTCTGTGACTGACAGATTACGTAATGCAGGTAGGATATTTTTGTTATCTGCTTTCCTGAATGGGGGCTCTACGGTAATTCTGGAGTTGACTGCTGCCGTCAAAATCTGGACATTCATGAGAGTATATGGACTGTCAAATTTACAAACACAAAGTTGGTTTAGAATAAGATCGTAGATTTGAATGTAGATTTGATTTTGAGGTGGAACCTTTCCCGTGGTTGAACAAGGTCCAGAATGAATAAAAACAAAAAAATAAAGACCAGCAGAGGTTACTCAGTGTAAGTGTGTGTAATGTTGAGGTGTTGTCATGGTTTCCTTGGAAGGCCAGCATAATTGATTGAGAAAGCAAGGGCATCAGCTACAAACCTATACAGAAGCAAAACAAGGCTTCCTAAGGGTTCATCCCATTATCCCACCTTAACTCCTGTATGCTCTATCCTCAATCATTTGATCCAGAAATTGATCAAGACCTGCCACCTTGAAGGCCGTCCCAATTCATTAAATGTGCTGGGAGGAATGGAGGATAGAGGAGAAAGGAGGCTTACAGAGGAGAGGTAAGCAAGTGCAGCCAATACGGAAGTGTCATCGCTATATGTGTATACATGCTCCACCCCCACTTCACAAATCTTAGAACAGCCATAACAGGATAAGCGTCACTTCACAAATATAAGTGCTGACAGTTCTGCACAAATGTATATAGGCGATTTATCTCATAAGCATATGCTATTGGTGTACATATTTTTTTTTTTAAAAATGGATGTCCTGTGTGGCCGTTTGATGGCATTCTTTACAAATCGTTATGCTGACATCAGTGTGGTGCGCGTGGTGGCGTACGGAGGTAGCGCTGGTTTGGGCGGGAATATCCCGCGGACAATGTATCCCACTGCATTTCATTAACAGCAACTTGAATGCATTGTGATATCACGATGAGTTACTGCAGCCTATCGTTCTACCCTTCATCCACCAAAACAAAGCAGTATTCCAGCATGACAATGCCATACCCCACTTCACCCATTGCTACAGTAATGCTATGCAATTTATTCGCTGCACTCAGAATATGACGACCTGACAATCGGGTCACCAGGGTGCACGCAACAGTATTCATTTTTCAGTTTCAGTTAATCCCAGTAATTTGGGGTCTTGGAAATTGGTGATTTAAATTAGACAATCCATTTATGTAGCTTTTATACCACTGAACAATGCATGTTCCATTAATCAATTAGAGAGGCATCCGCGTGTGTATGGGCTGGAAATCTATTCAGTCAACAGATACTGCAGCTATTCTGGACTGTCATAAAAAGGATCATCAAAGCCATGGAATGTTTAATTAGCTTGAATTTTAGTGAAACATACCTATTATAAAAGCTTTTAGATGAATGGAGAGATCCCACTCTTTAACAAATACTTACATTTGTGAAATAATTACACATTCAGTCCATTGGGCTGCATAAACCAATAGGGCACTGAATGCCGAACAGTTAAATGTTTTAAGGTTATGTGGTGCATCTGCCTATTAAATCTTGACATGTCATTCTTCCGTGGAAGAAACTGAATTAACATTAAAAGTCAAGAGCGAAAATTTACAATTAAATACTTTTGTACAATATTCAATATAAAAGTACACCTGAACAATACCAAGGTCTAATTACTTAATGGAAAAACCATTCAGCCACTGATTAGTATTATATATATTTTTATTTTATTTTAATTAAAATGTACATTTCAGACTTGCCCATGTAAATACTGGACCTAAAATAGTGCATTAAATCCAATGAATTAACAGAGATCGATGAATTTCACTAAACACATAAAAACTAAACTGTTGAGGATTTATTCGGATTTATTTTCTGTTAAGCAGAGTGACAGGTGAATACAACTGTGCGCATGCCATAAGTAACAGACTTGAGTGAACAAGGATGTCTCATTTCCAACTACGGATTACTCTGTCCTCACAGCTCATCCTCGCACCCCTCCCTTGTGTTTTACGAGGATGGAGCTAAGATGTGAGGAAGAAACGAAAGTGAGGGGAATCAGGATGCAAAAGGTTGAATGAGGATGAACCCTGAGAGCAGACAGTGGTGGGGATCAATACAGTCGCCTGTTGAGAAGCCTAACAGGCAAATAGGTCTAATCACGCTGGTTTGACATATTCTGTACTCAAGAAGTCGATGTTCTGGTGCTCCTGGTTTCTAGTCCTTTATATTTTCACACCAAATCTACACACAAAGACATGACTTAACAGAGTGATATCTGCTGCTTCTCTCAAGTGGGCCACATTAATAGGGTAGGTCCACTATGCAGTAAGGTTACGCATGAGGAGCTCGGCTCGCATAAATTTACGTAAACCTATGTAAGTCAGTCGAATCCATCGCGCTCTGCAAATGACAGTAAATTTACGCAAATTTACGCGGCAGAAGATCTGCGGTCACAAAAAATACGTGAACCTACACATTCCACTTTGGAGGACTTTTTTTCACCATACCTCAAAACTTGTCTATATTGTTGAATTATTTAGCTTGAGATGAATCTGCTTTTTAGCCCACTTGGGTCAACGAACCAAAGGGAGACTCTGCGATCACGCGGCGATGTCGGTGTTGGCGTCTGCGCGGACTTTGATCTTCTTCTGCCAAACCACCGAAGGGATAAATGAGAAATTTAGTGCGGAGGTACATATGAATGTACAGATCGAAATTTGTTTGACTGGTGTAAATCTGTCCTTAGGTGGTGCTATAGCAAACAAAGTTTCATAACTCCTAAACCATTTGTCTGAGCAACTTGAAATATTGCACGCTTCCTATTAGTCAGGGTTGCTATGAAAATGTATAAGAACAAAGTAATAAATGAAACATGGCCAACATCAGCAAATCAAATTTCAGTGGCCCTTATACTCACTTCAGCTGTCACCTGTCATCATGAAACTTTATATTCTTGTTAAGGATGTGCAAAAGAGCCATTTTTATTGAAATAACTTTCATTGGCCGTATGGTGGCGCTAAAGAGAGGTAAAATATGTCTTGGACAATAACTTCAAAACCATAGGTTGTAAAATCAAAATTCTTTTCTGTTATACTCTGTGGGTCAAAATGAATCAATCCCTGTAAGCTACACCCATTTTTGTATTTGCAAACTTTCCACCATTTTGAATTGTTTATGAAATATTCGATATTTATCTCCTCCGAGACGGCAAAATCAATTCACAAAAAATTTAAGGGCGTGGCCTATATTGATATAAAAAGCTGTAACTACACTTCGTGCTATGTCCAATCATTACCAAACTTGGGATCACACATCTACAGGCCATGCAACTTCATCATGCTGAATTTGGTTTAAATCTGTTCATAGGTGGTGCTATAGCAAAGAAGTGGTCATAACTCTTAAACCAATGGTGCGAGCAACTTTAAATTTTACATGTTACATGATGGTGAAAGTTGCCATGAGAACTGATAAGAATAAAGTGATAGTTCAAACAAAATGGCCAACATCAGCCAGTTAAAGCAATCGTCAAAACAAAAAAACACCCTGATATTGCAGTTATGCCCCATTTCCGATGCTTTATGGGATAGTCCGGTGGCCGAGTCGCTTCCAGTGTCGCGGAGCAGCGGAAGGTTACTTTAGCATGCGTGGTTATGAATACTTGGCCACACGATACCGAGGGTAGCAGCCGTATTAAGAAGCTTTCATTTGGGGAACGGTCATTTTCTTGAAGTTTCGAGAAGGGCCCTCCATGGCGATATTCAGGTGATTGATATAATTCCTCGTATAATTTTTGGCTTGCCGTCAACAATTACAGATGGTATAGATCAGTGCTTCTCACAGGTCTCCTGAAGTGCCACCTCTCCCACATGTTTTAGGTCTTTCCCCGCTAGTACGGATAATTCTAATGATTCGCTCATTATCAAGCATCTTCACGCGTAACGTGCTGATCATTTGACTTACCTCTGCTGGAGCAGGCAGAGCTCTTTATTTATATATTTGTTTATTTATTCAGTCTTTAGTTAACCAAGTTACTCCCATTGAGATCAAAGATCTCTTTTACAAGGGAGACCTGGCCAAGAGGGCAGCAGCATAGTTACATTAAACAACAATAAACAACAGATAAAATTAACAACATAGAAACTTGCTCACATAAAACACTTGCACACAAACAAGGTAGAATGCAATGATTTCACCAGAGCTTTAAACTCATTCATTGTAGCAAGTGCTTGAAGTTGAAGTTCAGATAGTAATTTATTCCAAGCAGTAGGTGCGGAAAACATAAATGCTTTCTTGCCCAGTTCAGTTCGTACTTTGGGGACGACAAATTGCAGAACATCCATAGATCGGAGATTGTGACTTCCATGCTTCCTTGTTAAAAGACAAGACAAATAGGATGGAAAGATACCCAAAATGGTTTTGTAAATAAACACATACCAATGACTGAGGCATCGGACACATAAAGACGTCCGGTTAACCTTCATATACAGTACACAATGGTGAGGAAGGGGACCATAGTTGGTAATGAATCTTAGTGCCCCGTGATACACACTATCTAGCATGCGGAGACAATGAGCAGAAGCATTCATATACAAGACATCACCATAGTCAATAATGGGCAAAAAGGTTGTTTCCACCAATTTCTGTTTCACACAAAAAGAAAAGCAAGACTTGTTTCCATAATAAAATCCTAATAAGAGTTTCAGTTTTTTTACAACATACTGAATGTGCTCCTTAAAAGACAAGTGGTCATCAATTAAAAATCCTAAATATTTAAAAATAGATACCAACTCAATTAGTTGACCATTTCTTGTTAAATTTTTTCAGACAGTGCTGATCTCGCAGAACATACATTTTGGTTTGTCTGCATTTAGAACAAGTTGCAGGTGACATAGTTGGTCTTGTACTCTATCAAACACAATTTGTAAATACTGAAAGGCCTCAGCAGGAGTGGGTGCTGCACAGTATATGACAGTGTCATCAGTGTAGAAATGAAAAGTTGAGTTTGGAATACCCTGTCCAAGATTATCTATGTAAATAGTGAATAATAATGGGCCCAGCACAGAACCTTGAGGGACACCCTTTTCCACTTGCAATACCTCTGAGGAAGAACCTTCTATATGAACAGCCTGGGTTCTGCTTGTGAGAAAATTTGCAAACCATCCAACTGCTTGCTGAGAAAAACCAATAGCTGAAAGACATTTGATTAAAATAGTATGATCAACAGTATCAAATGCCTTTGAGAAGTCAATAAAGAGAGACAGACAGCACTGCTTCTTGTCAAGAGCTTCAGTAATATCATTTATGACCTTCATGGTGATTTTTGTGAAAACCTGACTGAAATGTTGACAGAATAGAGTTGGTTGCCAGAAAGTCTTTTACCTGTTCACTGACCAGAGATTCAAGCACCTCTGCCAGAACAGAGAGTTTACAGATTGGTCTATAATTGTTTAAAATACATTGTACAACCTTACAATACATTGTAAGGTTAAAAATGTGACACAGTGGTCCAACTATAATTTCAGCTGCCAGTTTTAGGAAAAGCGGCTCCAAGTTATCTGAGCCAGCTGGTTTTCTAGGATTAAGTTCTTTTAGAGCTCTCATGACCTCTGATATGGTAAAGGGAGTAAAATTAAAAACCTGAGTATTGCCAATGGTAATTTCAGGAGTTGGCAATACTTCAGTAGAATTGTCATAATTGTATAGAAAACCAGAAGAAATAAAATAATGATTAAAATAATTAAGCATTTCTCTTCTATCACTCACTCTGAGACCATCAACAAGTATACTAGGTGGAAGATGGATTGCGTTACAGCGAGCAGACAAAGATTTTATGGTCTTGCAGAACTTCTTTAGGTTTTTGAGGCTTTCTGTTGTTATGGAAAAATAAAATTATGATTTTACTTTCCGAAGGAGAGAGGTAAATTTATTTCTCAATTGTCTAAAATTCAGCCAATCCGCTTCTAATCCTGACTTGCGTGCCCTGGCCCAAGCAGCATTACGCTCATGCATTATTTCTGACAGGTCCGTTGTAAACCACGGATTATCACGTCCTTTAACTCTAAATTTTTTTTCATGTTTTTAACTATACTCGAGAAGCTGAATGTAAATGTCTCTAATACCCACAGGAGAAGTCATACTCCAGGAGAGGTTTGAAAAACATTGGTGTAGATGATAAGATTGCTATCGTTCAATATTATTATGAGCATGCAAATAACCTAAGCACTTGCGAGCTGCGCAACGGAAGTGTGTTAGTCTCGGAGGCTTGAGAAATTTAGGTGAAAAAGCTACATACGGCAATGTTTTTTTTTTTGTATTGATGATTGCTCAAATTAAATTTCATCAGCCACTATTCTCACTTTAACTGTGATCAATCATGAAACTTCATACTGTTGTTAATGATGTGTATAAGGGCAGACTTAGTGCAAATTACTTTGATTGGCTAGATGGTGGCGCTATAGAGAGGTACAACAAATTTGATTCCAATTGGCCAATATGTGGCATTGTAGTAAAAAAAAAAAAAAACAATGTCAAATTGCATATTTGTTTACAGCCATTTGACTCAGTGGTCCTATTTTTGCATATTACATCTCTCTATGAGGATCAAATAGTCTTTCCAATGAGCAAAATAAACCTTTAATTTTCTGGATGCTATTTGTCAATCTGGTAACAGCTGCTATTTCAAAGACATGGCACTGACTAGTAGGGCAGTCAGAATGAGCCAAAAATGCCGTTTGAATATTCACGCTAATTAAACACGATATCGATATAATATGGGATATTTTACTTTCTGTATTTCTCACACATAATGAGATACCAAACTGCTACTAACTCAGGACCCTGACGCATCGCAGAGCTTATGAAATAACAACAGACCAGGCTCATCCAAGTTTGAATGAGATGCCAACTGTTCAGTTTTATTCCGTGAGACAGTAATTTTAATTCCACAACATCATTAGCACTCTCACCACAGTTAAATCCAAAACACTATTGTTCGCAAATGAAACTATATTTCAGAAAACACGTTTTCTCATCTCCAGTTTTTAACGTTACATCGTAAAAACCAGCACCCGCAGCAGGAATGGTAGGCTAACTTGAACTTGCATAATTTGTGAACAACTTTCCTTCGGTCCTCAGTTTTGCCGTCGTCGACTGACCAAAACCCCAAGTATTTCCAAACGGAGCTTTTTAGCTTCTTCGGGATGTAAACTGGTTATTTTCTCTGCCCTCATTGCCACGTAAAATATCAACGAGGTGGTGTGACTCTAGCTCCTGGCTGTCTGTCAAACTGGCGTGCATTGCGCACGCCCAGCACAAAGATGTAAGAGTTTCAAGACATTGAGCCATCTCTGCAGTATAGCGCATTGGTAGCCACCCGCTACACACTGCACTCACTGACAGTGGGTTAATTATCTTGACGTGACTTAAATCACTTAAAATGACTTAAAATATTCGATAATTAATTTTCATGTTCGATAATTTGTTTTATTGATAGAAAATCGATATGTATTCAAATATGGAATATTAATGACAGCCCTGGTGACAAGATGACCTGAAATTTGCAGGACAAAGTACTTGTACCATGCACAGTTTGAGCCATGAAGTGGAAATTGTTTGCAGAACTTAAACAATTTGAGTCTTCATTGCTTTAAATCTGATGATTACTTCATGTTGCTTGGACCCTGTAATCACCACTTCCGGTTATACAACCCCAATTCAAAAAAAGTTGGGATGCTGTGTAAAATGTAAATAAAAACAGAATGCAATGATTTGCAAATCTCATAAACTGAAATTTTATTCATAATAGAACATAGAAAACATATCAGATGTTGAAAGTAAGACATTTTACCATTTCATGATAAATATTAGCCCATTTTGAATTTGATGGCAGCAACACATCTTTAAAAGGTTGGGATAGGGCTATGCTTACCATTGTTTAGTATCCCCTCTTCTCTTAACAACAGTTTGTTAATGTCTGGGAAGTGAGGGGACCAACTGCTGAAGTTTTGGGGGAGGAATTTTGTCCCACTCTTGTCAGATGTAGGATTCTAGCTGTTCAACAGTCCTGGGTCTTCTTTGCTGGATTTTACATTTTATGATGATCCAAAAGTTTTCAGTTAGTGAATGGTCTGGACTGCAGGTAGGCCAGTTCAGCACTCAGACTCTTCTACTGTGAAGCCATGCTGTTGTGATGGATGCAGTATGTGGTTTGGCATTGTTTTGCTGAAATTTGCAAGGCCTACCCTGAAAGAGATGATGTCTGGATGGGAGCATATGTTTTTGTAAAACCTCTGTATACTTATCAGCATTGATAAAGCCTTTCCAAATGTGTAATAGTGCCCATGGCACTATTTTTAAATATATTTATTTGTGCCTCATCGATATTCTGACATACTGACGGCAGATTACTGCATGCTGCGTATTCTAATGTAGCAGTTAATCATGGTGCACAGCTGATTTTTTTTCCAACATGTTAGAAAACTTTTTTAGGTGACCACATGTCTTTGTTTCCTTTCATTCTCCCCCACACCTTTCCCCGCTCTGTTAATTAGTTAATTACTCTTATTTGTAACCACGCTCCCTGTTTATGCTTCCTCATTCTCCCCACTCATGCTTTGAGTTTGTTTCTGTTATTTGTTTGCAGCTTAAGCTCCCTGTTTTATTTAGTTTGTTGTGAGTCTGTCTCCCCTGAGTTATGCGCCTTTTTACCTAGTGTTTTGATTCCTGGTTTTCCTTTCCTTTGTCTCTTCGTTTACGAATTCTGGATTGCCCTTAATGTCTGTTTGGTTTTGGTTATGATTGCCCACCTGGTTCTTTGACTTGATTCTGTCTGTTTTCAGGTACTTCATTCTGTCAGCCTGATTTCACTCTCGTTTTTGAACTGCAATCTGCCCGCTCATTAGCAACCTGGACTGCCTCACCCTAATATTTGGATTATAATCTGTTTTTGCCATTTCACCACTGTCTGTGCCTGGGTCCATTCACAGCCTTGATAGTGCTGGAGAGGGCTTATGCTATTTGAGCCTGGAATTTAAACCACACAAGTAGTCTAAAAAAAAAACACTGGGTAAAATGGCTGCCCCAGCATTTCTGTGCTCCAGCATGTGAGATGTGAGATTGAGTCCTTTTCTTCCCACCCGTTGTGAGTCTCCTCAGAAAAATTTTAAATGAAATTTCTGCCCCTTTCCCCCCAATTCTGATGACCCTTTTACAATAAAGATCTAATTTAAAATTGGAGAAAATGGGGGCAAAAATAGCTATAAAAATGTTCTACCAATGCACAATCCACATGAGGGTTTAAATACACACATTACCTTTCCCTCTTTCAGCCCACAGTCAGGTCTGTGGGGTCTTTTCCTCATTGTAAACATTACTTCCTGTGCTGGCTATAAACTTATAAATAACCACATCACCCGTTGCACTCTCAGTGAGTCTCATAAATATTGTGGGAATTACAGGACACATAACATTTTATCACTACCCTGTTACTACGGCCTGGTCTAAACAATATATACTCAAGTAAGTCTGATGGGCTACATAAATCTTCCCAGATGTCGCTTAACAGTTCCCTGTGGGTGGATCCATTTTTCATCCTGATTTTTTTTAAAAAAAGCTCACAAACATTATTTTTTAACGATGATTTAGCACCATATACTGCATCCTGAATCGCAGCAATGATGTAATATTGAACTACCTTCCCAATATCTGAAAAAAAAAAACAACAATTAATTTTGTTTTATTACAGGGAATGATAAAGTTGTTCCTGAAAGTGGTCTTGGTATATGCTATTCTAGAGGTGTGAAGGTTTCAGTGGTAATTTTTCAAACTTTGTAGATCGCCATTAGAAGCCAGCTGGTCGGTTGCTGTGCAGGTTCATTAGTCTTTGCTTTGTGCTTGTTTTGTCAAGTTTGCAGGTGTCTTCATTTATTTCTGGAGCTATAAACTTGTAAGTACAATGATTCTAATGAGATTTGTGTTCAACAGAAACGGCAGTGCTTTATAAACAGGTGTTTTATATCACAGCTTACAAAAATAGACTGGATGTTTTGTTGTGGCACCTACCTAGCAGCATTTAATATGTTGGTACAAATAAATATAGAAATCAAAATGAGGAGCCATCGTACTTCTTTTATATAAAAACAAGCAAAAAGTAGCTGATATAGGGACCATATATATACACTCAAGAGCCTAAGCACACATGGTACAAACGTTGAAAAACAGTGGAACTACTGTATATTCAAGCAATTATGGGTTGGATTTGATATTTTTCAGTATGGAGAGACCATCTTCCTCTGTGGTTCTTATGATGAAGGAGACTAGCGATATCACTTGGAGCACAACTCTGAACACTGACCATTCAAAATACAGAGAAACTGACTTGCGTGTTGATTTCTGGTGATTACAATTTAATGACTAAGTACTAAGCAATTATGAGATGTAATGTCTGTCGTAGCATCTTCCAATAAAAGGGACAACTCACTGTATGTCTTTTGACATGAACTGAAATCAGCTGCAAATGTTGTGACAACAGATCCATCATATGCATAATGTAACGTCAGCTTTATGTCAAAGGATTCAAGTGTCTCCTTTACTTTTACATACCAAGTAATTACCAGTCAAAAAATTATTTGAATTAATCTGGCTGCTCATCTCTTTCTCATCTCTTCCTCACTTCATGTAAATGGGTAACTTTAAAGGTCCCCCATTATGTCACCAGGTAAACAGCCAATTAGTTATTACAAGCCATTTCAAAACCTTTCCCCTCTTGACATCACATGGGGAAGTAGCCAACCAGAGGCAAGAAGAACTGATCAACTTCAGCCAAGCAGTCAATCAGATTTAATTATTCTGGGTGGTCACTCCCCTTTTTGATGTCAGAAAGGGAAGATTTTGAACTGGCTCACAATGGCTAATTAGCTGTGCACCTGGTGGCATAATAGGGGAACTTTAAAGTTTAAATTCAAAAAGAAATTTATGAGAGCTTGCTGTAAAATAGATGGTACTGTAACACTGGCTCGTTGAGGAATCATCACCTGCCACATGCAGCAAGTTGACTGATCATATTTTCCAGCAATATATCAAGTGTCCAGACTGACCCCTGCTGTGCTACGGAGTCTAATAAGTCATGTGTCAAAGGATCCCACCTGAATATTAGATCAGGTTTGGTCAGATTTTTTTTTAACCTCCCATACTATCTTAGGCGACCTAGAGCTGACCAGTGAGAGAAGGGACAGCCAATGCCGTCAGATGAGCTCGTTTCAGGAGCCAGTTTCACATAATGTTAATCTTCACTCTTCTGCCTGCCACCAGAACTGTGAAACCATTAGAACAGCCATGATTAGGCACACAGCTGACTACTGCTCTAACTCCACAGTGATTCCACATCAGTCCATATTAGGACATTGCTTTACCAAAACTAACCACATCATTCAGTGTTACCTTCAATATGAACATGGTTCCTCTTATCAAGGCATATTTTCATAGCAAATTAAACTCACATCATTAAATTGCTTCAGCTTCAAATATATGTCTGCAATATAACTCTAAAGTCAAAAAAAAAAAAAACTATCAGGCCCCTTTAAGGACAAACATGATAAAATCAAATACAATTTAAATTGAGCCTGATTAAATCAAACCTAAATTCAAGTTTGCCCTGAAGAGAATGAATTCACGCTTAAGTTTCTAAAGCGCTGCTTCAGAGCTTAGCTTCTGTGCTGTTCATTCTGTACATACAGATTGTATAGTAATGAGATCATTCTCATCCTCTGCTCCTGTCCTTAATACCACAGGCCAAAACCCTGGTTTGCATCACAACTGATATGAAAGGGGATTAGAATAGAGATCGGTGGGTTTCTGTAACCCCTGAGGACTGATATCAAAGGGAGATATCAAAGCCCAGCTACCTAATTACCTTCCACAGTGATATGTTATATTCGGCTTGAATGGGCTGTTCTGTATATTTTTTACATGGGCCTGCTATTCTTGTGTTCCGACATTTTTTTTTTCTTATTTGTATTTTTGTTCCGCTAAATTTAATATAACCTTCAGAGATCCCCGACACACATTTCAGATTTTCACTTTGTAACTGTTCATCAGCTCATGAGAGAACAATAAGGTCTCCAAATATTCACTGCTGCCTGTATGGCAGATTTGTTTATTTTCGGGAGAATTTCCAAGCACTCAAAGGGAATCAGCAAGCAGGTAGCAAATTCTGGGAGATGCCGGACTCTCCGGGAGAGCTGAGATGCCCTGTAATGCAGCGCTCCTAATCTGTCCCTTCCTCTATTGTAAAACTGTAATCTTAAAATTCTAGGTTTAGCTAGCATGCAATAAAACTGTCTGAGTTTGTGTCAAAGGTTTGTGTCTTGGTTTCATGCATCAGCTTTGATTTATAGCAACACTATCAAAGTGAAAGTGATCTTATGTCCAGCACATTTCTGACATCTGCACACACTGGCAATGAAACTGACAATGGAACCCAGCCGTCCTGGAGTTGCACTCATTTTCTAGGCTCAGAACCAGTATAGCCTTTTCAAATGGAGTCTGAACACAGCTGGCTATTGATGTCTGTGGAAAACACAGGGCACGAATGCTTACTGGTCAAATTGCTTCAGTAAAAATGAATGCTTCTCTCAAGCCTTAAGCTCCTGGACTAGCAGCGGGGAGGACCTGAATCCGTTGATGGAGTGGGTGGGAAGAAGCAGTTCAGGGGGAGTCAATGGCTGTAATAATTTTTTATTACAAAGTTCAGACTTGTTCAATTCTGTCTCGCCTAACACTGCTGCAAATCTTTGCCATCCTGTTGAGCTTGTTTTTGTACTTGCTGTTCGGGTTCAAAAGCCCAGCTGCGCTCAGAAATACTGGTATTGATTCAATTCAAAACTTTACCGACCCGACAGAAGACTACAGTCATGTCAGTTTTGTTGATAATACCCCATTCTTGGACAAATAGACAGTGGCTGAGCACTATATATATGTGTGTGTATATATATATATATATATATATATATATATATATATATATATATATATACACACACTAAATACACACACATTATAGGACTGCTCACAATTTCTGGTAGACCATTGCAGTCACTGTTTTCAATCCCATTGTTCCCAGTCTGGAAATTTTGAAACAAGTGATGTTAGTCTTCATTGTCTGTTCATACAAAATCTTCTCTCACTTGCATGTTGGGCTGATATAGTGAGCTGGGTCATGAGCAGTCCACAGATTGCCTGATTAAAAGTGATGAGCAGCCTGTTTAAAATTACAGGTAGAAAATATGCCCTTTAATTTGAGTTGTGCCCTTAAACTTCATAAAAACCTTATCATTACCAGTATAATGAAAAACTCATTTTTGAACCTGATTGAAGACCAACCCCGACTAATAGTAGGTTTGTTGATGAAATTACACTGAACAAAAATATAAACGCACAAACCAAAAATGCTGAGTTAAATTGACCTATAATGAAATATGCCCACAAATAGTGTTTATTGGTGTACTGAATGATTTGTTTTGCTCAGTTCTGGTGACCCACTTCTCATTGACCACTCCCTGTGAGATTACTCACTCATTGGTTATTCCGCCCTTGAGCTGCATAGAGCATAACATTGAGTTGGTCAGTCAGCGTAACCAATACACAGGCACTCCTTGCGCCAGGGTCAATAAAAGGCCACCGCAAAATGTGCACTTTTGTCACAAATCACAATGCAACAGATGTCACAAGTCATGAGGGAGCATGTCATTGGCATGGTGAATGCTTGGATATCTGTGACAGCGGTGTCAACACACTTGAATGTGCGTCATTCCACCATCAACCGGTTGAGAAGTCGATTCAGAGAGACTGGCAGCACTGTGAATCGTCCACATGCCCCACGACCACGTGTGACCACGCCCACACAGGATTGGCACATGCGGCTCCAGCACCTCCATAATTGGCTCCGACCAGCCACCAGGACAGCTGACGAGACCGTCGGACTGCACAACAGGCGGATATCAGCTCAGACTCTCCGAAACCGCCTGAGGGAGGCAGACCTCCAAGCCCGCTGACCGCACTGAGGTCTCGACCTGACCGCCGTCCGTCATCGGTACAGACTCGACTGGGTCAACCATGACCTTTGCTGGACGCTTGCACGGTGGAGGACGGTGTTATTCAGCGATGAATCGCGATTCCAACTGTACCGCGCTGATGGCAGACAACGCGTATGGTGACTTGTGGGCGAGCGTTACGCTGATGCCAGCTCCGAGTTGCACTGTAGCAGGAATGGGACAACATTCCACAGGCCACTATTGACAACCACGTGAACTCCATGCGCTGGAGGTGTACCGCTTTATGTGATGCCAATAGTGGACACACTTGTTACTGAGCGCTGTGAACTCTGCCCGCTGACCCCTGTTGGGTTCAGGCTGTGATAACTCATGAATTGTGTACAGTAAATTGTTAGTCATGTTTCTGTTGCTTGAATATTAAGGCAAGAATAAAATAATAATTGTTTTGTTGAAATATTTCCTGATTGATAAAAAATAATTCAAAAAAATCACTTTGTGCGTTTATATTTTTGTTCAGTGTATTTCATGTAATTTTTCATTTTTTCCATAAGCCACAGAATCTTGAAATCCACTACCCAATTGGTTAAAAAGTGTATTTGTAATGCTTTTTCAGTGCACTGAGGAAAGTGCACTGGAAAAATGGAAAAGGTGGAACTGGATTGTGGATTAATCTATTTACTGGAACTGGATTATTATGCCTTTTCTGATGCTTCACAAAGGCAAAAAAGAGAAATGCAAAAACAAACAGGAAATGTGGTTCTAAATCTAGTTACAATAATGCGCTGAATTATAAATGGAGTAACAGTGCCATTAATTAAAGGTTTTCTAAAGTTAAGCGAATACACGGTTTACAAAGTTTACACTAGAGTCACACAAGGAAACAGGCTTACAAGGCTTACGAGACTTTGCACTGAATGAGTGCGAAGTTCGCATTTATGCATGCATAGGCAATGAATGACACAATGAGAAACAGATGCGGTGGAGCGTGAAATGCGGGCCGGGTCTTAATAGACCGATGATTGAGGGCACTGGAGGCTTTGCGTTACAGTATTATACATTTCTGACGTCACTCAATAGCATTTAGACTAATTTGCTAAAATTAAATTTACCAAGTGCATGGTAGAAAGCGCTATAAATGATGGACATGGACAAAGACTCCATTCAGGCTCCGAGAGAACCTGGAGTAACACTTCTGGGCAATTTGCTTGCTGGAATGATATGAACTGGGTTCCTCAACCCTGGACCTTACTTTATTTATTAAAAAAAAATATTCCTGATAATTGCTGTGTGAGGTCCACCTTCACTCCGCAGTGGGCCATTTCATTTCTGACCGATTTCATGGAGCCTTCCAGTTTATAATTGGGCGCGGCAGTAACTTTAAAGCAGTCCTCTACCAGCTAGTGCCAATGCAAAGATGCAAATCAGTGGAAATATGAAGCTGGAACTTTCCCAAGTTAATGCATAAATTAATATAGAAAGAGCTGAAAGGGAGTTATTGATCTCGCCTGCAAACACTGCTTGAGTTGTAGCGTGAGGCAACTTCTCCAACAAGACCAGTATTGAAAGTAATAAAAGCCAAGTTATTGATGTACCATAAATCCTCCCAACTACCCCCTTCCCCCCTCCACCAGAATTATTTATGGCCTAGAGGTCAGAGCCAGTGATGGAATTTATGCATCACCATAGACCGAGGCTGAAAGTTTCAAAGTGAAATTCCTACAGTCAGCTGAATTGTCCTTTTGCGTAAAGCCCTTTGGGGAAACAAAGGGATTATGGATAGAGGGACGAACAATTGACAGACGCGTAACAGAAACTACATTTTCATTTGAGTTATTGACAAGGCATCGCGTTTTAAAAGCCCTTAGATCCATTATGGTGAGGAAAATATTATCTCCATTTCAGCTTCTCCCTAGGTGCCCATAACTGTCAGGAAGGACTGCAGTATGTAGATCTTGCGCGGGATGCTTTTTCAGGAATACATTTGCAGAATGTACATCATCAGCAATCCTAGTGTTATTAGTTAACTGATCGTTAGTTAATTTATTAGTTTATTGAAGATTAATTTAACCTGAGGGTCTGAATGAGAGTCTGTCTGCATAACAAAAACATCAAACACACAAAGTCAGGTCCATTAATGTTAAAACAATGACACACTTTCCATGATGTTGACTGCCCGCAACCACAGTGGATTTGAGTTGAAAAAATCATAATGTGCTTGAAATGCTGACTTTATGGGTTTTTTTTTTAAATGCATTACAACCATTTTCATATATAGCCCCCAATTTTAGGGGCTCGAAAGTAATTGGACAAGCTAACATGATCATAAATTGTCATTTTTCATGCTTGGTTGCATATATTTTGCATTTAATGACTGCCTGAAGTCAGGAAACAGTGGACATCATCAAATGTTTGGTTGCTGGCAGGCCTTAATGCAGCTGTATGCAATTCCGGTTTCTTATTTAGGTGCTCTGCTTTCGGTTTTGCCTTCCGCAAGTAAAACACCTGTATAATTGCATTCAGGTCAGGTCCTTAACCATTGTTATACATTCCACTTGTTTGCCTTAATCAAGCCTCGGGATGCTTTCTCAGTATGGTTTGGGGGTCACTGTCCATCTGTACGGCAAAACACTGTTGAATGAGTTTTGAACCATTTGTCTGAATCTGTGCAGATAGTATAACATTGTACAGAACCCAGCCTGCCACTTTTGTCAGTCATCACATCATCAAGAAATACAAGGGAACATTGGCAGCCATACATGCCCACAGAAACCAATGGCTCACAGACGAGGTAGGAAAGAAGTGAACTAGTGATTAAACCTCTGTCTTAATGGGCTGACTTGGCTTTTGAACTAGTGATTTGACAGCTTTGCTAACACAGCAAAACATCAAGCAAGTGCAACAATGCAAGACATAGCAAGCAATCTAATATCGCTTACTCCAAAAGCAAGGAGGCAGCTCATGGTCTGTCTTGCAGCATTTTATTTTTTACGAAACTCTGACTAAAAGCCAGTCCAAGATTTACTCTCGTCCAATCTCGTTTGGTCACTCTCTTTTTCTCTTCTTCGCTTCCTCTGTAAACTACTTCTTCGGTCTGTTTGCCTCTACAATGACATCGATACTGAGAATATTGGACTAGTCTCATCTTCAAGCTAGTAGCAGACTAATAGTAGCAAGTGCTGTAAAGCGTTACGCACTTATTTTTAGTAATCGCATTCGATCAGCTAAAGTTACTTCACAAAAATAGGCCTTCAAGGCACGGAGTACGAATGAAAGAAGCACCATTCTTCCGATTGCAAATTAATGTACCATAAAAATGATTTTGAAGCTCGTATTTTTATGTAAGGTTGTCATGTAATTTTGCTTAAATACTGTGGTTAGCACAACCATATTCATAGCTAAAGACAACATTTTCATATTTTCATCCATAGTTTGCATTTACATGTGGACAGTTTGTGTCTACCACAATGAGCATGTTAGATCCAGCGAAACCTCTTGTTGATGTCTCAGAGTATGGTCCTTTGTTCTAATTTGTTTAGCTGCAAATGAGCTGCAGTTTCTTGTTCCACAGCGTCATATTTCCAGTTGTAGTTTTTGGCTCATTGTGCGTTTTCCCAATTGTCATAATAACTACGTATACTCACCTCGCAAAATGCAAACATGTTGTGCGTTATTTATTTTAGCCAGCACTTCCAAAGCTTGCAACTTCGTAACACAAAGTGACAATTAAATGTGCCAAAATGATTGAAAGGGTCAGAAGGCTAATGGTTTTGAAATACAGGAAAATAATGAACACTGTTCAAACGAAGTTTAACAAACCACAGTTGAGATCTCAATGAAGCCACAGTATTACTTGACACAATGTTTATTCAAAGCCAGCACTCATCAAATCTAAGGCAGTGCTGAACTAGCCCTCCCCTCTCGCCTCACATTTTTTTTGGCAAAATTCTAGTTTTTGAGGCTTACCAATGGCTTACATGCTGGTAGACCCACTGCATTCCATCAGGCAAAAAATTATCTTGATTATTGATCTTGACTGGAGGGTGCCCTTCGTCTGGCCAACTGTTGTGAGAGGGTTTTTCTTCACCAGGGAAAAAATACTTGTCATTCACCATTGTCATCATCCATGGACTTCAAGGCCTTTCAGTTTTCCCAAGTGTACCTGTATGCTCTGTCTTTTTAAGAATGTACGAAGTAGCTGATTGGACCACACCTTGGGACCCTCTGATTTTTTAAACCAAATGGTTCCAGGCATTAAAAGCTTGTTGGCCTCCATATTGAATGCTAAAAGCAATAGATTCAAAATGCAGCTCGAAATCCGCTCTTATCTGCTTACTTGTCAACTTACTTATGATGGAATTACACACGCCTAACCATAGAAAAGCTTATTAGCCAAATTTCCATCAATGTTGGTCCCTTGAAAAGGGTAAATGAATAAAAAGTTCAGCAATTTCAACCCAGTTCACCCAATTTGGTCAGATATATAAATTTTTTCAGCCAAAAAAAAAAAAAAAAGTTTAAACAAACATTTCTTCATCAAGGGATTTTAAATAAAACTCTCATTACTAGATAAAGATCACTGATATTCTCATCAAGGTTTCAGTAACCCCCTTCTCACTGGCTCATAGTGAGCCCAATGGTGGATGCAAAAGCCGAGACCAGTAATGAACCATTCCGCAGATTAGTAAACAAAATCAAATGGTTATACGACCATCTCTGCATTTCAATAAATTATATCACTATAATCCAGGACAAAAGCGCAGGGGTGTAAAGTCCAGGTTCAGAAAGTCAAAATCCTCCCCAGAACTTTGTTCTGACCACCTGGATTTACTTCGGACAGGAGATAGGGCCAATATGAGTGATCAGCTCATACTGTGGGAGGGGGAATAAATTGGCAGGACTTTTACTTTCTGACCCCTGGATTTTACACCTCTGCAAAAGCGTCATTGTATGCACAATCTTACTATTTTCTAAATTAAAGATTAAGGACCAAAAATTTTTGTTCATTTTTCAGTATTCAAATTAAGCGTCTTATCAGGTCAAATACCCATCTGCAATTGGGGACAAGTTCAAGTTCAGAACCCTACAGGATAAAAATATGGCGGTTTTTTGGATCAATTAATCAAAATTTTAAAACACCATCGACTTGATTTTGTCCTCATTTACTATAAGCTTTGAAAATGTTTGATAATCTTTTCGGAGTAAGGACAAGATCGACAATATCAAGTGTTTTGGACAGGTCAATGAAGAAGGCATTGTCTCTTGTCCACTGCACCGACCATGTCGTTAGTAATTAAGGAGGCAGCCATTTTGGTTCTGTGCCCAGACCTGAAACCAGATTGGAGTACATTTAAAATACAATTTGTTGCTACAAAGGATCCTGAGGAATCAAGACAAACTTGACATTAGACAATAACCATTTGAATTACTGTGGTCACCCGCTTTCAATAAGGGATAAAGAACACTGGCAGTTTTCCATATTTTTGGAATGTGAACATACACTGTTATAAACTGTTATAAACTTTCACCTGTTTTGCTAATTATTTTAACTGGCACCTTTTTTGCCAGTTATTTTAACTTTAATTTTACAATCAGTTTATAACAGAGGTTCCGTGTATGTAAACTGTAAACCACAATGAAATGCGCGCAGGACTCTGCTTACAGTTAAAATAATAAGGAGGCAATGCGTTAATTTAACTGTTAAATTCAGTAAATTTATACCAGTGTACACCATAGGCATATTAAATATGAGCCAGGGGTTGGGCAACGAATGGGGCAGTCAGCGTCAAAGATATGGATCTAGCAAGTAAGCTCCCGAGGATTCATTTTTCTGAATTTTATTAACAGCTTCTAGCACTATACAACAAGATAGAGTGAATACAGTGTCGCTATTGACCTTACTCCTAGTCACATTACTTAGCCCCAAGGTTAAAAAGTACACCAACTGGCAAACGGAAAGCTTCACCCCCGCCTGCACAACCACTACCCCACCAAATAAAGGGATACCGAGCACCCAAAAACCCAGGCATTTCTGTATTTGACTGTCAGCAGGATGACTGACAGGTAGACCTAAGATGCATAGATGCATGAGTATAATGAAAACGGACATGTCACGTCTTCACAGAAGCACCCAGCAGGGAACATTCCAGGCTCACTACAGTAGGGACTTCATCAATGTCAAAAGAATGAGCAGTGTTTTGAGAATATCTGACAGGAAAATATGACTAATCATTGTGGAATATGATATTAGGATGCCATTTCTCCTCTAAGAGGTTTGAGAAATTGTGGCCTTGGTACACAATCTGCCCGGTTTGCTGGACGTTGGCACACCGTACAAAAATTTATGAGTTTCTGTACATGACGTTTCTGCTGACACTAGTTAAGATTGACCCCATACTCTCCTCAAGGTGCCAAGATGAAAAAAGGTTCAATTTTAAGAAAGGGCTGAAGGCCAAGTTATATGAACAAATGTTGTCACAGGGGGAATAAGTTGCATTTTTTTTAACACTCACATAGAGAGAGTGCTTTGCTGTCAAACCACTCCCGTTATACGAAGTGTCGCCCAAGCTGTAAAATATTTCCTTTCAGTTCCTGCACCATCTAGCCATAGCTGCTTGAACAAGGAGGTATGCAAAGCTAATGTATCCCTAGAATTAGAGCTGGAGGAGAAAATTAATGGTTTTCCATCCCCGCCCTTTTCATATTAAAATGAGGAATTTATGTTACAATATCCTAATTTCACTGGGACATTAGCGATCGTTTTGTTACTTTCATGAAACTGTAAAAAAAAAAAGTCCTCCAATACTTAGTTGCAGCAAAGCCACCGTGCATAACAGTGCATTATGCTGAGTCTTCAGAATGTTGGACATGAACGGCGAGCGTTACGGAATTGTCAGACAGTCAGGCAAGAAAAATAATGAGTACGACAAGCAAAATTGTTAAGTTGCTGCATAAGTAAATGAATTAGGTGACAGGGATAGTGATGCCAAGGTCTTTTTAATGATTTATTAACCCTTTTTGATAGTAATGTTTCAGTGTGGTAACATTTTCCACTGTACGTAGCAGACCGTGATGCTAAGGGACTTAGCCAGCCAAGTTCAAATGGCATTAGTGGTGAGTGATGTGAACATTCTAAAAATAACATTCATAACCTTACTTTAACATTGCTTGATTCCAACCAATACTAGCTGAATCGAAACGTAGTCTACCAGCCAGCAGCTTCTAATTTCAAGAGCAAAAACAACTTGTTAGCAAACCTTTACATGCATGTGTGAACCAATGTCTACAACAGCTGTTAGTTGTCAAACCTGGAAACGTTAGGTTGTTGACATTTCATACAAGTCTTCTGGCCCATGACTTTTTCATTTGTTCTTTTTCCTCATATTTGCTTCTTTTCCACAATGGTTTATCAATTTGTCACTGCAAAGCACTTTGAGCTGGAAGTGATGTATGAAGTGGGTGCTCTATAAATACATATTTATGTAAATGCAAAGCACATTAAGTGTTCAATTTCTTTGGAGACAATGAACACAGCAACTCCACTATCATTTTCACTGTGCCATTTATTCTTCTCACACGCACATTAGATGAACTGACGACTATACTTGGCACCATGACAACGGCTTCCAAGATAAGACTTAAAGACTGTATTGTACACATAATTTTTTCAAGTCCTGAAACGTCTCTTCTGATATTAGCTTAAGTCATTCGGGTTAGTTTATAAATGCAGTACATTAGTGTTAAATGTCAGAAAAAGTTACTGGGGGTGGGCTCCTGCCAACATAGCTGCTCCTGTCACTACTGTGTCTCCACAGGGTTTAGAGGCTGCTGTCCGCGAACCTGAAATTCAAAATGGGCAATGCAGGACTACGGTCCACGAAGAAGAACACAGTGAAAACCGCATGAGGAATGCCCCCTACCCACACTCCTTTGCTATTGAAGCGGGTGAGAGCTTCCTCCCAGTGCTAATTTTTCCCACTCTGCCTGTTCAGAGCCACCGTAAAGTGTTGGGTTCTCCTTGATAAAGTTCTTGTACTAGCTCTTGTTTGGTTTTTCTTTGCCTGTTTTTGTTCATCTATCTTTTGAATCATGGAAGCCATGCTCCTTGTAATATTCAGTCCCTGGTTGGTATTTGTTATCACCTTTTAGTGGCTTTTCTTTTGGCCTGCCTTGTTTGGCAGTAGTTTTCTGTTTGTTGTGTATTTTCATTCTGATTTCTGATTCCAGTACCGGCATTTGGGTCCAGTTTCTAACTCAAGTTGTCAGCGCCAGCCATAACACCCCCACTTTAAAATGGAATCAGGCGATCATGATCTAATACACTGGCAAATATCAAGTTCAAAGGTCTTATATAATGGCCAAAAAGCAAGAGTTTTTGTCACACACAGGGCCTTAAGTTCTGTACTGTGCCAGATTATCGCCGTTTGGCCTTTAGAGTCACAAAATATTCTCAAAGACAAAACCAAAGCTTGCTTACATGGGATTTCACTTTGGATGTGTTCTCTCCATTCATGTTCAGTGAAGCAAAGCAATATTTCAGAATTACCAATGGTATGAGAGTAATGCACATATTATTCAATGAAAATGGACTACTAATTGCTCTCACAGTAGCACTGATGGCACAGACACATTTATACAAAATGTCCAAAAGTTGCTCTCCATAAGTTTCAGTGAAGAGGGTGAAAAAAGGTTGCTCAGTTCTGCCAAACTTGGACATGCAAATTTGCTCGACTCATTGACACTCAATTAATATGTGACAAGAAGGTTGAGTTGACTCCCAAAGCTGCAAATTTCAACATGGAGGAGATGCTAATATTTGCTGTGTCCAGGTAAATATTGGCTGCATTTCCACCCATCGCTGTTCACAGTCTTGTCCATTTGCGCAATAGCAAGCCTCAAACATTGCTTGTCTATTTTCACATGTGACCGCGCCTTTATCCGTGTTGCTGTACAAATGAGGCTAAAGTTAGCATGCTATCTGCGCAGCTCAAAAGCCCTCCACAGCTTCACTCACTGAAGGTGTTATAATTAGGACTGCTATACTAAAAAACATTACCAGCATTGCTGTCTCACTGGTGCCATCCATCCAAGATAGTCTCAAGTTGACTTTGGAATGAATTGGCCAGTGTAGGGCAGGCTAATAGGACAGACGTTCATTTGAGAGTATTTTCATACAATTATGCAGCCCGATTTTAATTGTTGCTCTTTCTTGTACATTTCCTTGCCCTCTTTGACAACTCCAGTTTGTAAGGGATGGGGTGAGAGAGTTTACAAAGTAATGAAAGTCCTTATGGTAAAGCGGATTTGAATTGAAATTCTCTCAAACTGAAGCAGATAGTCTGTCCTATCATGCCATCTTCCCCCATCGGAGCAAGGTGTGTTCCCGCCTCTCATTCAGAGCTGGGATAGGATTAAGGCTCGAGCTTGACCAGAAAAGGTGGGTTGAATAATTGATAAACGTGCATACAACTCTCCACCATTGTTCTGTACACTGTTATAAATTGACTGAATTTATTTAAACAATTAAATTAACGCATTGTCTCGTTGTTATTTTAACTGTAAGTAGAGTCCTGCACGCATTTAACCCATGACCTTGGTATTATAAGGTTCTATCTGTCCCAGAAACGTATGAGTGATGGAACCTTATAATACTGAGGTCACGAACTGTGGTTTACAGTGAACATGCACGGAACCTCTGTCATAAATTGATTGTAAAATGACAGTTAAAATAACTGGCAAAAAAGGTGCCAATTTATAAGAGTGTACTGACTAACAGCAAGTTCACCTTCACTCTGACATGCTAAAGCTCTTTGAAAAGTATCAGACGATCTGTCTAGTCAGACAGAAAAAAATGCCTGACAGAAAAATGAGAATTGGGCCTTCAATCGTCCTCCTGTTCCAGATATGTTGAAAAAGCCCTGGAGGACTCATCAGACCATGCTGAGAGCATACCCCAAACACCAAATTACTCAGTGGAATTATGTCAACAGCAGGCCCTGGTTTTCTGCCTCCATTCAGTAAATATTGTTCTGTGCTGCACAGGGCAAAGCCAGTATAAACTGCCCAAGGCAATTTTCACCATTAGACCGAAAGATGACCTTACAGGGTGAACACAACCCCTTGCATTTGCATTGCAACAAAATTATGTGGCTGCAACATTTTGCTACTAAATGTAACTAAATGTGTTTATTTCACTGGTAGTTTTTTCTCCAAACAAAAATTCTGAAAATTATTGGAATATGTCATTCTGCCTACCCTGCCCTCCATGTTCAGTAGTCTGTTACAGCGTTTTCTTTCATTACTTTGCAAATGTGCTGATTGCTTCACTGTCTGTTTATGCCTGTCACAGAGAGGAAACTAGACTGATAATAATATCTAGCTGCTCGAATTGTTTTTATAACCTTCTTGTGAAATTATTTCTTAATTTTTGACTTCGCAGTAATCATAGCGTCAATCACACCAAAAGCTAGAAGTTCAAATTTTCATGAAAAGGGAGTGTCTTTTTCAAGTAAACAGGCCTCAAATCAAAACTTTATTGACCAAATGTCCAACTGTCTCCTGTTTTAAAGATACTAAAATTGCAATTATTTTAAATTTTACAAGTATATTCTCATTTCTCAGGGTTCAGAGAAAAGGACGATGTTATGCTTCCGTAAGCTACTCTCAATATGGCTAAATTTGAACAGAAAACCTGTTTAATATCATCAGTCCCCCACACACCCTCATAAGAAAAAGAGCAGCATTTTACCACTGTTACCACATGTTCCGTCATATTTTAATGTAAAGAATGTGTCAACAAGACAGGGAATGTGAAAGCAAGATGGTTGGATCAGGGCACTGCAAAACAAAGCTTCTCAAAGCAATAATGTGAATGAGCGACTACTATTTTTGTGCATTTAAAAAAAGAAATGAAAATAACTTGAATAAATTTCTTCTCTCCAAACTAAATGATTATACTGAGTTTCCTTTAAATAGCCACACAAACACATACCACATGCCTATAAAGTAGGCACCACACATAGAACTTAAGCCTGAATACACTGACAGACAACTCAAAAATGTTTGGCACCATTGATTAAAAATAAAAAAGGACTGTTTAAGCAACAAATACAATGAATCATAATTTAGGCTTAAACCTATGGGGAAGCCATGTACTTTTGTAATATTACACAATAAAAAAAGTTAGTTTCAAAAGTACATTTTTTTTCACCAACATATGTGCTTATTTCCAAGATTTGCGCTGGCCTTTTCAACTCCAACCATAGGTCTTCAACAGCCTGCACACAGATGGCCATTGTAAAAGATTGATTTTGTGTTCTCCCATGTCTTTGATTTTAATGAATGTTTAGTTAGGTTCATTGTCTAGCTGAAAGACAGACCATCGACAGCCATGTTTCAACCGCCTGGCCGAGGCAACTAGGTGTTTGGCCAAAATATCCAGGTACTTAGTGGAATTTATTGCACCATCCATCTTTATAAGATTTCTAGGACTGCAAGCAGTAGTACAGTACTAGATGCATTTCATTGTATGCAGTGCCTTTTCTCAGTAAACATGCTATACTGTAGATTTACATGACTGAAAGATCAGTTTTCGTCTCATCTAATTACAAAGCACAGTTTCAACCATATTTACAGTAATGCTTGGAAAAGTTCAGGCCATCAGGCGCTACAATTTGTGGGTCGCTCTCAGTAAGTGCTTTTCGCAACCCAGTTCAAAACAACTACGTGACATGGAGATAGCCTCTAACAGTTGATTGACTAATTTTATATCCTCAGCAGTGCACGACACTATGCACCTCTGAACCTGTGATCCTTGGGGCTTTATTTGCCACCCTAACCATCCTCCTCACTGCACATGGGGGGAGAGAGGTATGCATGTCCTCGTTCTGGCAAAATTGCCACTGTTCACGCCTTGGAAACTTTTTGATATTGATCTGATTATGCATGCTGGTATTTTCAACTGTTTATGTATTTTCTTATATCCTTTACCTGATTTGAAGGGGTCAACACTCATTTTTCTCTTTTCAGAACAAAGCTGTTTGTTTTTTTCCCATTCAGATGGATGAAAAAGGGATTTTTTTTTCATTTGTGCAACCAAATATTTAAAGTCCAGTGAAAGAGAAAATGGGAAAAGGCAGCAGAAGAGATGCTTGTTACTAAGCATAAAAAATACTCGGTCACCTTTTTTTTATTTTATTGGAAATAGATGATAGGGACACAAATAATTTTCAACCAAATATTGTTGAGAAAAAAACAGTCTTTTATATGAAAAAAGTTTATTTGAGAAAATGTAAGTAATTTCACCAAATGTTTAAGTTGAGCATTTCAGTCACTGTATTCATTGTTTATTCAATACTGACATTTTTGCTCATTTTCATGATGGGTGCCAATCAACGTAAAGTTGATATTTTTCACTGTATAAAATCACAAATGCTAAAAAAAATTGTTTTATATTTTTAGAGTTGTTTTTCAGGGCAAATAAAAGTAATTTCATGAAAAGTTTAAGCTGAAAAATTGGGTCATCATGTTTACTGTTTATAGATAGTAATAATAATTCTTAAGTTGGTCTGATATAATGCAATCCCCGCAGCCCTGCCTGAACATTGAGGATGAAATGTCTCCCTCAGCCTGCCTCTTTCCTACCCTAAAAAAAAAGAAAGAAAACTCGTTCTCTGGAGACGGCTGGCACCAGTTCTAATTTTCAGAGGGATTTATGCTAACTTTGTGACAAAAGGTCACATAGATAATTTGTCCAGCACGAACAACGGAATTGATTCTCCCACCCTGAAAATCCTGGGTAAATCTCAGCGTATCAATAAAAATGGCGTCCGGATGCGTTTGATCGCTGAGCGTGCGAGGGCTCCTTCGTAACGTATGCAAGCTCAGTCTGAAGAGATTACCTCCGCGCATCCTGGGGGAAGCAAGTATTAGGGAGGGGATCGGAGAACAACAGAGACAAATTAAAGAGCGCTGCCTGATCCACGTCACAATGCTGTCCCAGACGCCCAAAATCCACCTAAACCAGTGTTGAGCAGTAAGGCCCCTCATCAGTATGACTGGGGACATATTTACACAGTGTAATTAATTGTAAGGAGATGGATGGATGAGGCTCTTGGAAACAAATTGTTTAAGGAGGGAAAAAAGGGTACAAAGTGACTCACATTAGGCAAAGTAGGATTGCTGTTCTCGTATCTAGGGCTTTCTTTTTTTCTGAAAACCCAGAGGAAGAACTTTGGATTCACCTCGAGTTCTATTGGTTATTTTCCATTAATAATCCATACCCATCGTGTCTTGCAAGGCCAAGAGTGTAGCAGGCGAGGAAAGCTATAATTCTCCACATCGATGGCTCCATTCCCCATTATTAGCTAACACCTCATTAAACACACTTGAAAAGTGTCCCTACCTAAGACAGAGTGTAAAACAAGCCCAAAAACCAGTGTAGGGTGAGGGAGTAACTGCAAGTAGAGTGCGTATGGGCTGATTCTGAATCTTTTACCTCCTCAGTCTGTGTGGTTCTATTCGCCAGATGGAAATCTGTATTGAGCAACAGACCTTGTCGGTTTCATGAATTCAGTTATTAAGCAGCTTAGCTGCCTCCATTGAGGAGAAGTTTGGTTAGGCTTGAACCGGAGCCAGCCATTGTTATTCTTTACCTGCAGTGAAAATCACCTAAAATGCGCAGGGATTACAATGTCCAGGATTGAAACCATTTCAATTCAACATGTGGAATAATGTTTCTAATGAAACACACTATGTAAAAAAAATTCAATATGTCATTTATGATCAACCATAAGAGATAGACTATTACAAAACACACAAAGTTCTTGTCTGTCATTGAAATATTCTCTGTACATTATCCTTCTTTCCCCTTTTGTCAAGCAGATTGTTTACTAATGGAATAGCAGACTGGGAGAATTAATTAGTGTCCTAATTGCAAATTAAACAGCCGCCATACCGATAGGTCTATTTTCTGAGCAGTATAGATATAGTCAAATATTTGGAAACCTTGATGGACTTGCCAGCAGACATCCCTACGCCTGTCTGCACTGATGTTTTAATCCATCAAATAGCAAATTAGGACCACTGATAAATGTAGACACTGAAGCAGTGACATCATCTGTCTGCTGCTCCAGGGAATGGAAATTTCCTGCAAAAGACCATTTATTGACCCAGAAACCCCACAGTGAGTTGTCACTATGACTATGCAGAATAACTCATTTTTCTTGTCTCGTATTCAAGGTATCAGAAACAAGCTAGTCACTTCCTTTGAGCTGTATTACTGGACATATTCAAGGCCTCGAGGCATGTACAGATTCAAAATCCCTGACCCCTTGGCGTGCAATACAACAGGTATTAGTAAAACCCCAAGGACATGAGGATCTCCAGTCTTCCAGGTTATTGTAAGCAGAACTTATGCCTAAGTTACGGCTCAATTGTATCGAACTCTCTCACAATCTTTAATCAAGTTGAAAGGATAGCATGCTGTGAAAAAGTATTTGCCCCCTTTTCAATTTCCTCTGTTTTTGCATATTTTGCAGACTTATATGTTTCAACTCATCAAATTAATTTTAACATTAGACAAAGATAACCAGAATAAACACTGAATAAAGTTACTAAATGATGATTTAATCTATGGATGGAAAAAACTATCCACCTCTACCTGGCTCAGTTTGAAATAGTCCTTGCCTCCTTAGTTACAAAATCAACTGATTGAACTGACTAATAATTGAGTTCAATTTCACCAGACACACCCAAGTATGATCACTGCCAGGACTGCTGAGTCTGAACATCACTTTAATAGAATCTGTCTGGCAATGTGAAATAGGCAAAAAGCAGCACATGATGCCACAATCTAAAGGCATTCAAAAATAGATGAGAAACAAAGTTTTTGACATCTATAAGTCTAGAAAGGGTTGTAAATTTATTACTATGGCTCTGGGACCCCAGTGAACGATAGTCAGAGCCATTGTCTATAAATGGAGAAAACCTGGACGGACCAGTCATAAACCTTCTCAGGAGAGGCCTGTCTGCAAAAATTCCTCCAAGAGTGCATCGAAGATACATCCAGGAAGTCACAAAAGAACACAAAATTCCTCCACAGCAATGTTAAAGGCTCATAACCAGTTATCGCAAGAGTTTGATGGCAGTTATTAGTTATTACCACCGAGGGAGGCACAACCAGTCATTAGGATTGTGGGGGCAATTATTTTTTCACATGAGTGATATAGGTTCTGAATATCTTTTTACCTTCAATAAATTAAATTTTCATTAAAAAACTGCATTTTGTTTCTACTTACGTCATCTTTATCTTATATTAAAACTACTTGGATAATCGTAAACATGTAAATATGACAAATAAGTAAAAATCAGGAAGGGGCAAATATTCTTCACAGTACAGAAATGGGAGGTTCATTGAATCACCACAATTTTAGTTTATTATCTATTTGTCATCATTTAGTCCTTTGCTCTGGGTATCCAAATGAATACAATATATACTTTTGATGACATCTTTGATGAACATGGTTTACAGTCTTTTCAAGATATTAGGGCTATGCTCTCCTTTCCCGGATTACCATATGCGGCAGTCCATGTAAGCACATGTAATACCATAGGACCATGCTCTACGAAGACACCTTTTCCTTAAATGGTTAGACCTGTTCATTGACTCAAAGATTTACAATATATAAGCAGAAAAAATGGCTAGACCACTAGTCATCACATCCATATGGGACATGGAAGTAAAAAATCAAAATCTTAGGGTTAGCTATCTGAAGTGATAATGTTGGACCCAAATACATGGAGGAAGGAGTCAGGATTTAGGCAGTTCAAGGCTTAATGAAGAATTATGTATACAACCCCAATTCCGAAATAGTTGGGATGAAGTGTAAATTGTGAATAAAATCAAAATGCAATGACTTTCAGATCACATGAGCTAATATGTTATTTACAATAGAGCATAGATAACATTTCAAATGTTGAACTGAGACATTTTACATTTTTATCCGCAAAATGAGCTTATTTCAAATTTTCTGGCTGCAGCAGGTCTCAAAAAAGCTGGGACACAGGCAAAAAAGGGCTGAAAAAGTAATTAATATATAAGAGAATCAGCTGAAAGAACATTTAGCTAGTAATTAAGTTAACTGGCATCAGGTGTGTAACATGATTGGCTATAAAAGGGATGTCTTAGAGAGGCTAAGTGTCTCAGAAGTAAAGATGGCCAGAGGCTCTCCAACCTGTGAAAGCTTGCGTAAAAAAATTGTGAAATACTTTAAAAACAATGTTCCTCAACAGCAAATTGCAAAGGCTTTGAAGGTCTCATCAGCGACAGTGCATAACATCATCAAAAGATTCAGAGAAACTGGAAAAATCTCTGTGCTTAAGGGACAAGGCCGAAGACCTTTACTGGATGCCCGTGATCTTCGGGCCTTCAGACGCCACTGCATCACTCACCGGCATGATTCTGTCATTGACATTACTAAATGGACCCAGGAATACTTCAAGAAACCACTGTCTGTAAACACAGTCTGCCGTGCAATTCACAGATGCCACCTAAAACTCTATCATGCAAAAAGGAAACCATTGTTGAGCATGATCCAGAAGGGCCGCCGTGTTCTGTGGGCCAAGGCTCATTTAAAATGGACTGTAGCAAAGTGGCAAAGTGTGTCAGATGAGTCCAAATTTGACATTCTTGTTGGGAATCACGGGCATCGTGTCCTCCGGGCTAAAGTGGAGAAAGACCACCCCTCCTGTTATCAGCGTTCAGTTCAAAAGCCAGCAACTCTGATGGTATGGGGATGCATTAGTGCATATGGTGTAGGACACTTGCATTTTCTAAAAAGCAGCATGAATGCTGAAAGGTATATAAAGGTTTTAGAGCAACATATGCTCCCCTCCAGACGACATCTGTTCCAGGGAAGGCCTTGTGTATTTCAGCAGGACAATGCAAAACCACATACTGCAGCTATTACAACAGCATGGCTTCGTAGTAGAAGAGTCTGTGTGCTGAACTGGCCTGCCTGCAGTCCTGATCTTTCACCGATTGAGAACGTTTGGTGCATAATCAAACGAAAAGTCCGTCAAAGGAGACCCAAAACTCTCCAGCAGCCAGAAGCCTGTATTAAACAAGAGTAGGATCAAATTCCAATGGCTAAACTCAAGAAACTTGTCTCCTCAATGCTCAGACGCCTCCACTCTGTGTTAAAAAGAAGAGGGGATGCTACACCATGGTAAACAGGCCCCTGTCCCAACTTTTTGAGACCTGAAGCAGCCATCAAATTTGAAATGAGCTCATTTTGTGGATAAAATTGTAAGATTTCTCAGTTTCAACATTTGCTATGTTATCTCTGTTCTACTGTGAATAAAATACTGGCTGGTGTGATTTGAAAGTCATTGCGTTTTGATTTTATTCACAATTTACACTTTGTCCCAACTATTTCGGAATTGGGGTTGTGTATATATATATATATATATATATATACACACACACACATATGACATATGAAATATGTCACATATTTGTATGAAAATACAAAAAATAAAAAACCAAAAACAACTGCCAAACAGGGCAGGACAAAGGAAAACACCCCTGAGAGGATAAATAGGAAAACTGAAACAACAACCAAAAACACTAGGAGCAAAGCTTCTATTAGTCAAATGGAAAAACTACCAAAAGGGATAGAAAAACTAATTCAAACTGGGGCTGGAAACAAGAACATCTAGCATAAGAAAAAGTAAAAAAAAAAAAAACTGATCAGGCAAAGTGAAAAACCAGCACTAAAGGTACTGTATGCCCATACCCCCTTAAATAGCAAACGAGAGTGGGTGGGGGTGGAGCCGCATTTCTCATGCAGTGTTCTGTGCATTTTCTCCCATGGACTGCGGTCCTGTGTTGCCAACTTTGCATTTCAGGACCGCGGACAGCGGCCAGAATTGCGACCGACGCTGTAGCAGTGCCAAGGACACCGGTCGGAAATTCAGGCAGGGAAGCGACTGTGACACTTAGCCCTGATTGGGAAACTGTTTGGTCAAATTTGACCATCATACACCAATTAATACATTTTTAAAACAATTAATAGAGCCTATATGCCATACAAAAGCTCTAAAATTAAGTTCATTCCAGACTACAACTGTCATATAAATATGACAGTGTGTCACCTGATGTGTTTTTACAAATGTTCAGGAATTGCCCCAATATGGCTTATTTCTGGACATATGAGAGTACTGTTACAGCTGAACTTACAAAGATACATTTTGTCCCAAACCGCTCTCTACTGTATATTGGTTCCATAATGACTCTATGATTGGGTTATTACTGACTCAGAAAAGGAAAATATTTGCTTGTTTTCCATCTTCAAAAAACAATTTTAACTAATCTGCTGCCGTCTTCCTTTTTTCTTTCCTCTGCCTGTTTTCTCCTTTTGTCTTACCATTGATGTAATTTTCTTTCCTGACGTATTCGTCCCAAAAATAAAATAAGAAAACGATCACAAAAAAAACAGACTAATTACGCACACATTACATCTAAACTTCTGTTGCCCTTTTTTTGCTTGTTTGTTTGTTTTTTTTACCCCCAAAGGGCTCATTTCTCCTGAAATGAACCCAAACACTGTATCGACCCTCCCTGCATGATTTAAAAGTGTGTGAGTTGCAGTGCTTTTGCAGTGTGGTGTGTGTAACACCCAGTCATACAGCTGGGCCAGGTTTTCTCCCCGTTTCTTTTAATTAAGGAAAGCACGTCATAGCAGCTTTCAGGGTGGAATAGTTCTGCTTTATATTGCTGAGCAGAAATAGATTAAAGCTGCTGGTTTTGTAGAGAGCTGCAGGCAAAACCTAACTGGAACAAACGACATCAAGAGCCGTCATTGTGCCTTTTTGGGATCGTGTTAAAGGCCTTTTCCTTTATTACCCGTTTTCTTTGTCAGAGACTAAAAAAACAAATGGCTGAAAAACTTCTCCCGGTGTTATTGTGTTTGATATTGATTGTCTCCTTGCCTCAGACTGAATATATTACTTGTGCAGAAAAGAGGTTGCGTGCGGTAATGAGAACCACCGCATTAAATTCAACCACAACTATTATCACTAATGGTAATGGCTGCATTGCTGGCCTTTTTTTTGTGAAGGCTTTTTGTAATTCATGAAATACGAGTATCCTTTGGTGCCGATAAAATGTACAATAGGAGAGGCAAAGTGCAGTTCCAAGAAGTACAATGGTATCTTAAAAACCGATGTAAAACTTAAATGCGCATCACCATGTCAATATATATTAAAGCAAAAGACTCAAAACTGACATAACAAAAAGAAAAAAAATTCAAACTTAACACATAAAATATTTAACGCATTGAAACATATCAATGCAATTATACCATTTATATCAATAATGTAATTCATATTTATGATCATCAGAAATATCAGCACCATTAAAGATCAATCATTTGAGATGAAGATATGTAATTACGCAATAAGATTGGAAAAACAAACTATAAAACAACACACAAAGTATTTTCCACTCTGATATTCCATCAATATTTAAAGGAAAGAAAGAAGAAAAAGACCTCTCCATCTGGAAAACTCTGCACCCTTTAAGCAGAATTCACTATTGAGCCTAATTCTATTATTTTTGCTTCCAGGGGCCAGTTCTTTCTAGGCCTATGACCTTTTTATTAAAAGATGGAAAAAAAATGTATTTTCCTCAGCTGAAGGCAAGGAAAATGACTTTTTTCAGGGTGCCATTGATTTCTTCATACTAAAAATAGCATATTGTTATAAGCAGCAAGCAAGAAAATCTTTTTTTTCCATCAAACCATTTTGTGTAACTTTCTCAGGACCACACAAGCCATCAGGTTTAATGGCAGAATGAAGCCCATTAGTCCTTAAAGCCATTAGGAGCCCAATTTCGTACTCAATAGCCCAGAACCCCATGCACAACACATCTATGCTATGATTTTAAAGCTGTAAGAATATCAATAACCAATTAAATAATATCAAATCAAATTTACTAATCATGAAATTATTTTGAAGAATTATGTAGCGTGCATTCCAGCTTCTCACCCAATGGATGCTAATATAGGCTTCATAATGGGTAGAAACACATTATGCATGGGTTCTGGATGAAGTTCTTTGTAGTCCATATTTGTTTATTATCTATGACGGTTTTAACTTCTTCATGTTATGTTTCTGTTTGAGTATTTTCATTCATTTTTAGCAGTCCTCTTTGAGTATGCGCTGTAGACTGATATTCTCTTCCCGAAGTTTCTTTTTACTTCAGAGGAAACTAATTAGTTCCCAGGTTCTCTGATTCTCAGTGATTTAAAACTGTAATGATTTTCTTTTTTTTTTAATCTGTGAAAGTAAATGTCCAGCTTCCTGTAAAGTTGCGGTTTGGCTTCTGTCAATGGCTGCAGTCCTGCCTCCTAACGACTGAGGAAGCAGTGATGAATGACTATGTACACTCTCAAGGACAAAAATTCTATCCCCGCACAGTGAGACATACAATGGGATGGATTCTATGCTGGACTAGTCATAAAAAAGTTGGCAGAATGACTCATAGTTTGAGAAATACAGCCTGCATTTATGCAAGGTTCTGTTTTGTAGATGTAATGCTTTATGAGAGGGGAAACGGGACTCATTCACATTGTTATTGTCATGAAACAAGGCATTTAACTCGGATTTATTTAACCTATAAAAGCTAAGCTTTGTGAGGCACGTGAACAATAAATATTCGATGTGACACATCCAGCACGCGTGTTATCATCTGTGTATAAAAACGTGGGCTTATCTGGAGCCTACAGTACGTAGCAATGCAGAAAATGTAATTAAGGCGATAAAATCTGCCAGAGAAGGCACTTGGCTCCCTCATTAACTCCCCTTCTCTCCTCTCCCGGTAGATTCTTTTTACAACTCTGCCAGCCTGTTTAGTTTATTGTAATGGCAGATTTGATATGTTTCATGCTTTTATCCCCTCCCTTTTTCTACCCAATTTGGCATGCCCAATTTGATTCATCAGCGCTTATTGCTCCAACGTCGACTGTCAGTTTAGATGAGTTCAGACTGTGAAAATAGCTTGCGTTCATCTGTGAAAACAGCTGATGTCAGCTTCACGGGAGGACTTCCAGGAGCACTCTGTAGCCTAGCGGCTAAGGTGTTTCACTGGACAACAAAAAAACCCAGAAACCTTCCAAAATTATGCACTCGGACTGAAGTAGAAATATCTGCTCTGGGTTTGATTCAGTGCAGCTAGCTTTGTAATCCTGCTTTTGATATACCTGTAGCCCCCAGGTCTTTTTCAGCCAGATCCCCACGTTGTCCTCATGATGGATCCTATCCATGTTCAGAGTCAGGGATATTATCAGGTTATGCAGTAATTGGGTTTTACCCTATCAGAGGCAATACAATAACAAGCGTATCTAAAGTCCTTAGGGACGGCACTCAATGAAATCACCCTGCAGCAATGGCACTCATAACATGGTGATAGCTGCTTCCAGCACGACTACTGCTGCACTACCTGAACGACCTCAATTAAAATATTAAAACCTTTTAGTGCGACAGAATCACCACTCACTACTTCGCAGTATCGAAGTTATCAAAGATCATTTTCAAGGCAAATTGAATTTACCATTCTTCCTGTGGACTGCTTAATTGGTAATTCCTAGCTTTATGGATTTTTTTTTTTTTTTGGTTTTATCTTATTACCTTCTTGAAAAGAAGCCTCTGATGGCTCCTCGATTTTTCGGCTGGATAACTTCATTCAGAAAGCCCAGGAGCAGCTGTGTCTGACCTTGAGTCTGTGCTCCGCGTTCAGTGGTAAACCTGGGTTCAGTAATGACGCACCACATTTCTTAAAATGTTTTGAAATAACCTGCTCTATTAGACAAATTCATCACAACCTGCTATGCTCAATAACTTTCAAATCTTTCATGTTCAATTGTACAGAGTAGGTATAAAGTGTTCTGAGAGTCTTATTGCAGAAGATCACTACATAATTCAAAATTGAAAGTGAAAGCATGCTTGTGTCTTTTATAGTTTTATAGCAATTTGTTAAAAATAATTTTGGGGATACAAAGGAAAACCTGTCGCTTGGCAACACGCTCACTACAAAAATAGCAGCCTTTGGAACAAAATGGCTACCAACAGTAAAGACAAAAGTGAGTAAGTCTTACAAATGATGCTCATCTGTGCATATTAGTACACGTCTATTCATATTAAAGAGCAGAATTTTAATTCTGACATTATCCAAGTTTTTTTTTTTTTTTGCCTACGTAAATGAGCCATGGATTAAACAAAAACAATTAAAAGCACAGGAAAATATGGCACTTCAATTGTTTTAATAGGCACAAAACATGTTACCTCTCCGGAGAGTACAATTACTTATCTTGTTTTACTTTTTCTCTGATAATTAACAAATATCGAACTTGGGTGAGATAGATACTCATCGATTTGAAAATTAAGACAGATATCGCTGCTAATATTTTTGTCATTGCGACAGGCCAAATCGTAATGTTTTTGTGAAAATGATCAGTTTATCAATTGTACCCATGCATCTTCCTGTAAAGGTACAATTCTATGAAGAGCAAAACCAACAGATTTTAAAAAAAAAAACTTCATCACCCACTTAAGTTGAAACTACATGTTGAGCAGATTGGTGGCACAGTAGGTAGCGCTGTTGTTGCACAGCAAGACGGTGGTGGGTTCAAATCCCGCCAGGTGCCTTACTATGTGGATTTTCGGCGACTCCCCAAAGCGTTCATCAACATTAGCACTTTACTACCAAGGATTACTCCAAGTAAATTCTCCCATGAAGCCGCGGAGGGCTCTCTGCATTAAGGGGGATGCGTAAAACTATGCAAATGAATGTCCTTCATTCGGTCCACTGGGAAACTGGTCACAAAAGCAGTTGTCACCATGGCAACCAATAGACGAATCGCGTTGTGTCCGTAACGTCTCTTCCATTGTCCTGCTTCTGGTAAGGGAGGGTGTGATGGGAAAGTCAGTACTGACGCAGACTCGCAGTTGGAAGGTTTTATAGTCCACCAACTCGGCACTAACTGGACTGGGTAGACTTTAACTCGGCAGACCCTCCACCATCGGATGGAGAGTGGGCAGGACAAGGGTGTAGTGGATGATTCTGGATCATTCCTATGAGTGTGTGAGTAAATGAGCGTGTGAGTCATCCCTGCAATGGACTGGCAGACTGTCCAGGGTGTGTTCCCACTGCTCGTCAGTTGGGTTCTGGGACAGAATCCAGCCCCCCGCGACCCAGCCTAGGAATAAGTGGGTTGGGTAATGAATGGATGGGTACTGAGTCTCACTTTGAATAATGATGTGCTGCAGCCGCGCTAAGTTTGTCCGCAGAGCATCCAGCCTCTTTTAAACCTCATTTCTATTCGAAATATTATTCTGTCCTCAAAAACTGGTTTGAATTTTCCTCTTTGAGGCCTAGTGAGTGCATTTCCACTCTCGAAGTGTATTGTATTGTGTATTATGAATTGTGAGTGTATTATGCTTAAAACTCAGGTACTCTCTCAACAAACAAAACATGCCTACAATTTCTGAGGCAATTGGTTGTTTTGCTAGCCAGTATTAGGATTTTTCCGCATTGCTCATTACATCTCCCTCCATCTTGGATTAGGGCATAGCCAGTGCATCAGCGTTAGCACAGGGACCAAGGTCAAAAACATTCCAAGTATACAAGTATGGTCCACCCATTACAACCGCTAGCTTGCACGCCTTCCTCAAATGGCCACTTTTTCCACAAACAGCGAGTATATCACACAGTGTTCCACAACTTCCTCCATAATAGAATCTTAAGTAGGTCTAATGCGAGTGATATATGGACCAGAGAGGGAGAGAGTCTGCTGCAGTCCAACATAGCTCACCATCATTACCATTACATGATTTATGTATTAAGTTTTCGAACAAGGCTTTTCAGGCATTTGACTGTAGATCAAGCAGAAGTGAAGAACAGGACAGGCAGAATATTGCTGGAACATTTCCATCTTAAACTTCAGAATAAAGCCTTTGCCAGCAGATATGCTGTTCCTGATGCTACAAGTGAGGGCTTGCGAACAATCTGAATTAATTCTGCAGCCAGGCCATTCCAATTCTGATTTAATTTCATGGGAAAAATAATTTACGCAGTCCTGTGACTCATCTTTTCTGGTTATGGGCTGCAACCAATGCAGGAAAACATTTCAAATTTTCATTGAGTTTACGATTAAACATGACTCTTTCCTGGAAACACATCAGCATTTCTAGTGTGCGTTTACAGTGTCCCACGACCAACCTTGTTACAGTTACTAATAAACCACTATCAGTGTCATTCGCACACTGAATTAGTCTTCCTTCCTTTACTTCCCTGATGTGTGGTAAAAATTTAGCTCTAGCTTCAGTTTCACAGTTGGTTTCGTACTTCAAAAAAGTTGTTAATTGGCCTACAAGTGGCTCACAGCTATGACGTTTGTCTGAGAACACTATGGTCACGTGTTTGAATCCGTGCCATTGGCAATGTGTAATTGGCAGTGTGCTTGCAACGTGTGAAGAAGCAACGTGAGTCTATGGGAGCAGGTTGCTGTGGTAGAGTGAGCAGTTCTGCCATGTTCAAATTGGGTAAAATCGGGGGGAAAACTCCCTCCAAAATGCTTCAAAGTAATTTAAATGATGCCAGTGATCACAAGCACATAAGCAGTTATAGAAAAAAAATAACAATTCGAAAACTATATTAAAATATAAGCACATTATCTGAGAATATGCCACAGAACATCAATTCAACAATGTTTATTTTTTCTGTCCCACAGAGTGGAAAGTCAATAAGGATTTATGAAATGTCACCACTAAATTCCTGTTCAAAGAACTGCTAGACCAAGACATTACTATACATATACAATTAAACTTTTCAAGTCAGTTGTTCATGAAATAACTTCCTGAAATGATAAATAAAATTCAGATTTTTACATTTTTCTTAACTCATACAGTGCAGTGAAAATGACGGAGCACTGTCATGCAGGAAGATAACTGGTGTATGATAAGAGTGTCACGTGATCCATCACGAAGGGGTCAATGGGATTTGAAGTCCAATGCTTTAAACCAACTCATTCTGTGATATGGTGAATGAAATCATTCACAGTAAAAAGAAACAGTCGTGTAAAATTAATGATCATTAAAAATTCACAGAAGAAACAATTACCACTCAGAACCAAACTTTCCTGAACTCACTGGTGAGTTATGATGGCACGTCAGGCATAAAAATGATCCTTGGGGCAACGCCAGAGTTTGAGCGCAGTGCATTATTTAACAGCAAGAACAGTGATAACCTCAGGCCGTCAGCCCTGAAATCCAAACCTGTGAGGGTATAAATGTTCGCAGAAGATGGAGATGACGTCGCACTGAAACATTACCCCCTGGTGCAAACGTAAAGCAACAATTTTAAACCATTAACTTTGATAAGTAAACTGTTATTCTTTATTTCTGCTCTATTATCAGCTTTATATTGGCAGGCTCAGCAATCAAAGGAAACTACTGGAGTATTCAATTGATATTTTCACATATGTATGTAGTGTAGATGTAGCCTGCAGACTTCATTCTTGCCTAAATTGTTTCATTGTCTTTTGTACTCTCTACCAATTTCACGACCGTAGGATGCATCTTTTTTTTAAAACCTTTATTCTACCAGGGAAGTCCCATGAGAACACGTCCCTCTTTTTGAAGAACACCCTGGGAGGAATAGTTGCAGGTGTAGGAACAGGAGTAAAGCCCCTGGAGCAGTTCTGAGGTTAAGGGCCTTGCTTAAGGGCCTGATGGCAGAGTTCCTCTCAACTACATCTCTCTGGATCAAGTCCAAATCCCAAGCTTGAACCAGCAACTCTATATTTTCCAGTCAAGTAACTTGTTTCCAGGCTACCCTACCAATCTCACCCTGCACACACATACACACACAAACACCAACAAGCATAGTTGGGCTTCTCATCATAATAAAAAAGAGAAAAAGAAACGCTAGAGTGTGTCTTGCCGCACATTGGAGTCGTACCATGGCAGCACACAGTGCATTTCCTGGCAATGTGGTTCTAGGAGCTCAGTACCTGAATTTCGCCTCATGGTAAAAACTCAGGTGGCCATAAATGAAGTGAGAGGAGCTACTCTTCCCTGCGAGTGAACCACTATCTATGGCTGAGTGGTGAAACGCCATGATCTTACGATACAGGTTGGCAAACATTGATCCCCACGGGGAATTTCTGAAAAACCAATATAAATAAAGCAATCCTTGGAAAACCTCTCAGGAGGATAATTAACTCGTTAATTTCATGTTCCACCTCGTTTAATTTTCACAAAACACTCTGCAGTCCCTCTAGCCGAGTTTTACCTGCTTTTATGGTAGGCTTTGGCAGTTATATGGCTAATTTTTTTGGTTGAAATGAGTAAAAAAGGTGAGCATGTTTTATATTCTGCACAGATTTAAATAAATCTGCATATTATTTCTGAGAAACAATATCTGAGAATCAGAAAGAGAAACAACTCTAACAAACACAAACTAATAGGTTAAATTACTCTTGGCGCGGAATTTTCAGCCTGCCCACCCAGGAATTAAAGGAGCCACGAGCACCTTTTCTTTACGAGCATTAATCGCTTTCTAATGCCACCCTGACACTTGCACGATTTTTTTTCCTACAATGCGTCATGGCAATGATTAAAGTCTTCGGGAACGAGCGTGAGGAGTGTGTGAAGGGTGCGGGGGAGCGTGCCATGTCGTAGAGAGAATTTTAAAATGTTCAAAAATTCGGCATGCACTTGGCACGCAATGTTCGTGCCATGTGCGTGCCACTTGGGTGAACCATGTGTGAACACTATGCGAACTCGGCGCGAACACTGCCGACGGTGCGTGTCAATGCGTACCGTGTTAGGGTGTTAGGGTGTTAGGTGTTAGGGTGTTGGGGTGTTAGGGTGTTCGGTGTTAGGGGGGTTAGGGTGTTAGGGTGTTGGGGTGTTGGGTGTTAGGTGTTAGGGTGTTGGGGTGTTAGGTGTTAGGGTGTTAGGTGTTAGGGTGTTAGGTGTTGGGGTGTTGGATTGTTAGGGTGTTAGAGTGTTAGGTGTTAGGGTGTTGGGGTGTTAGGTGTTGGGGTGTTGTTAGGTGTTAGGGTGTTAGGGTGTTGGGGTGTTGGGTGTTAGGGTGTTGGGTGTTAGGGTGTTGGGGTGTTAGGGTGTTAGGTCTTAGGGTGTTAGGGTGTTAGGATGTTAGGGTGTTGGGTGTTAGGTGTTAGGGTGTTGGGGTGTTAGGGTGTTAGGGTGTTGGGGTGTTAGGGTGTTAGGTCTTAGGGTGTTAGGGTGTTAGGATGTTAGGGTGTTAGGGTGTTGGGGTGTTGGGTGTTAGGTGTTAGGTGTTAGGGTGTTAGGGTGTTGGGGTGTTAGGGTGTTAGGTCTTAGGGTGTTAGGGTGTTAGGATGTTAGGGTGTTGGGTGTTAGGTGTTAGGGTGTTAGAGTGTTAGGTGTTAGGGTGTCAGGGTGTTAGAGTGTTAGGGTGTTAGGGTGCTGTCAGGAGCTCACGTGATCATGGCACGCCCAGCTCACGCATAGTTGGCGCACGTCACGAACCATTCGCGCACGGCAAGAACCTCTCACGAAGTGTTCACGCATTGTTTGCACATAGTTCAAATTTTTGGCCGCGCATTGCGTAGATGGTGTATAACTTATGCGTGTACAGTGCGCGAACAGGGCGCAAACAAGGCTCCGCTGCGTACCACCGAAATGGCACGCCTTGCCACGACGCATTGCGTGGCATTGCGGGGACAAAAATCGTGCAAGTGTCAGGGTGGCATAACACTAATGAGTGAATAGACATTACTTACCTTACCCAACTTTTCAGGTTGCCTACAACAGCCGTTGAACCGATTTGTAAGTGGAGGTACCGGGTCGCATTTTCCATGAAAATTTGAGGGAAGTGATATTTATGCACACTCCCGAGTGCCTTCCCTGCATCGCTTCAGCTATCTTATACTATTTTAGAATTGGAGTGTGCTTACATCGACAAACAACCGCTGACTGATACGCTAAAATAAGCAATGGTAAACTGCAATGATCGAGTAAGGTGAACTACAATGATGCATGGAATAATGACACCATGAACCATGATCCAGGATAATGCCAAAAACATCTGTTCTTTCAAACATTTTACAATTCTGTGAACAGTTTACGTGCATCGTCTCCATTCTAACATTACTTATCACACTCCTATCATCTGTTGATAGCTAATATTACTTCAGAATTGAGTTAGCTTTGTCTCAACCCACTGCCAGACTTATTCAGCACATTAACGTCAGCCAACAATAAAAAAGATCATCATCATCATATGATCGTCCAGAAACATTAGTGCATCGATTCAGCAAAATGAGAGTTTTGGAAATGGAAGCTATGATGTCAATAATGAAGTGTGGCAACATATCTTACTTAAAATAGTCCATCTTGTTCACTTGCAGTTTATGTTATCATCGCCTCTCTGTGAAAGGTAAACAAACAGCAATTGATAAAGCTGGCTGGCTAGCTAACACCTACGTGTATTATAAATGCAGTCAATCTGTCATGCAAAAAGAACGGATAAGTTCAATGTCACTTGCCTATACTCTACTAGCAAGTGATATTGCGATTTATAAATCAACCTTCAGAATGCAATTCAAAAAAAATAATGGTAGTCAAACTGTAATAACTGCATGACTTTACTTAGCTACCCAATATGTCACGTTCAGTTTCATGTGCGAGAGCGAGCACAAGCAATAGGTGTTGACAGCAGTTGTTTTAACTGTCATCAGTGTCAGCAGAGACAAAGAATTTCTGAGAGTTTCACATAACACCTTTAAGTCAGTGTAAAAGTAGGAAGACTGGTATATAAACACAGATTGGCATTCACTCCCTTTAAAAATGAAAAATAAAACTTGGGCCCTGATTAGATGAAGATTTGGACATGGAGTATTAATTGTGGATTTAGATGTAGACTCATATTATCTATTACTGACTTAAACTGATCATCTATGGAAATTTGTATGCATTTGCAATCAAAAATGTGAATGAAAGTATGATGAGTTGGAATGCAAAACCCACAAAGTCCACTCAACCTCTTTTGTTTTAAATTAAGTTTCTTATTTTACTCAGCATATTATGCTGAGTAAAAAAAAAAACAACAAAAAACTCAATTTAAAACAAAAGAGGTTGAGTGGACTTTGTCGGTTTGCATTCCAACTCTTCGTATCTTTATATCATTTCCAAAAGAATTAACATTACAAATCCACATGCAGTAATCAGGTTAAACAGTCATTAATAGAACAGTAATAAAAGAGTACAAACCCCAATTCCGATGAAGGTGGGACACTTTGTAAAACGTAAATAAAAACAGAATGCAATGATTTGCAAATCTCATAAACCCACATTTTATTCACAATAGAACATAGACAACGTGTCAGATGTTGAAAGAGAGACGTTTTGCCATTTCATGATAATATTAGCTCATTTTGAATTTGATGGCAGCAGCACATCTCAGAAGAGTTGGGAGAGGGCTATGTTTACCATTGTGTAGTATTCCCTCTTCTTTTAACAACAGTCTGTAAACGTCTAGGAAGTGAGGAGACCTATTGCTGGAGTTTTGGAAAAGGGATGTTGTCCCACTCTTGTCTGATGTAGGATTCTAGCTGCTCAACAGTCCTGGGTCTTCTAATTCAGATTTTCCATTTATGATGCGCCAAATGTTTTCTATTGGTGAAAGGTCTGGACTGCAGGCATGCCATTTCAGCACCAGGACTCTTCTACAGCGAAGCCATGCTGTTATGATGGATGCAGTATGTGGGTTAGCATTGTCTTGCTGAAATATGCAAGGCCTTCCCTGAAGAGACATTGTCGTAAAACCTCTATATACTTTTCAGCATTGATAATGCCTATCCAGATGCGTAAGCTGCCCATGCCATAGGCACTAATGCAATCAGAGATGCAGGCTTTTGAACTGAGCACTGATAACAAGCTGGATGGTCTCTCTCCTCTTTAGTCTGAATGACACGGCGTCCATGATTTCCAAAAAGAATTTGAATTTTGATTCATCTGACCGCAGAATAGTTTACTATTTTGTTTCAGTCCATTTTAAATGAGATTTGGCTCAGAGAAGACAGCGGCATTTCTGAATCATGTTCACATGGCTTCTTTGCATGATACAGCTTTAACTTGCATTTGAGGATTGCACTGCGAACTGTGTTCACAGATAATGATTTCTGGAAGTGTTCCTGAGCCCTTGCAGTGATTTCCAGTGCAGAATTGTGCCTGTTTTTAATGCCGTGCCGCCTGAGGGCCCGAGGATCACGAACATCCAATATTGACCTTTGGGCTTGTCCCTTGCGCACAAAGATTTCTCCAGATTCTCTGAATCTTTTGATGATATTATGTACTATTATATGTATTATGTACTATTCAAAATCTTCACAATTCTACATTGAGGAACATTTTTATGAAATTGTTCCACAATATTAGGCTCAGTTTTTCGCAGATTGGCGAGCCTCTACTTCTCTCTCTCTCTCTCTCTCTCTCTCTCTCTCTCTCTACTTCTGAGAGACTCTGCCTCTCTAAAATGCTCTTTTTATAACCAGTCATGTTACTGACCTGTTGCCAATTAACCTCATTAGTTGAAAATGCTCCTCCAGCTGTTTTTTATGAGTATATTTTTTTTCCAGCCTTTTGTTGCCCCTGTCCCAACTTTTTTGAGATGTGTAGCTGCCATCAAATTCAAAATGAGCTAATATTTTTCATGAAATGGTAAAATGTCTCACTTTAAACATCTGATATGTTGTCTATGTTCTATTGTGAATAAAATGTGGGTTTATGAGATTTGCAAATCATTGCATTCTGTTTTTAATAATGTTTTACACAACATCCCAACTTCATTGGAATTGGGGTTTGTAATTGCATTCCCTGTTTGTCTTATGTAAAGGCAGACTAATTAAAATAAAGTTTCAGCTCTGTGTCTAAAACTGTTGGCATTGGGATTAGATACAGTGGTTTTACATTGTCTGAGGAACCCCCATTAGTTTCCTATGTAAAGATACCGTGAGAACTCTCCACCCATGTATAACACAGGCATTATAATTTTCAAGGTCATGTATGAGAAAGGTGATGAAAAGGCATTTTATCTTTCAGCCTTTATTATGGTGGGCCTTTACCAAAAAAGTACAGGGTCATTTAATTGGAGAAACTGCGAAGTTGACTGAATATTATGGAACATAATCTAATGCTGCAGAAGATCAATGTGCTACCCGTGAAAATTATGTATAGAAGCCGCGCCAAGGACAAAAGATGTAATTTCAGTTTCAATGCCAGACTTACTGGTCACAAGAAATGGAAAGGAGAGATTTCATAAAAAGATTGTAATGTATCTTCAGCTTGGAATCGGTATCATGTAGCATACAGGACATTTTATGAAGTTGACAATCCATCCTGAAATGGCCAAAGCTGTGTGCATGTATGTGTGGCACATATAAAATTGTCTCAGCAGCTGTCATCACAACAGTAGCAACACAATGTTCACTTAGTTTTAATGACTTGGAAGCCATTAAAATGAGTCATCTAAACTGGAAGGGAATATATGCTCCATTATAAATGCTCTCATGACAAATCTACCACTCCAATACAGAAAACATTAACCTCATAGTTTCATATCACTCTGCCAATGCCTGGGATCTCTGCTTGAACATTGGAGGGGTATACTGGTCTTCACAGTTGCAGTGGCAAACGGACATGACACCCTTACATATACAGAGAGCGCACTGGCCATACATCTCTTATTGTAGCCAATGTGTGATCTCTGTTTTTACACAGGAGGCTGTGACAACCAATAAAAAACACAAATCACGAGCTGCCGGATAGCTCACTCGGTTAAGGCACTGTGTTGCAGTGCAGAAGTGACTCTCACGTCGCGGGTTCGAGCCCCGGTCGTACCAACCGGCAGTGGTCGGCAGCTTTTTCAGAGTAGCGCAGAATTGGCCATCGCGCTACAAGGTATCAAATTGGGAAGGACTGCGGAAAGGAAATAAATAAATAGCTTTGTTCGTTGCTCAAAGCGCCTCCTGTTGGCCAGGCGGGCGCTCGTCAGGAAGATTCTAAGTCTGTTCATGTCCGGGTATCCTCCGCCCTCGTTCTGAACTTGCGAAGATTCAACCAATGAGTGTATAAGAAGCAGTGGCTGACAGGCACGTGCTTCGGAGGAGAGCCGCGAACTGTCTTCGCTCTCCTGAGTTGGCAGCAAGGGTCTATATCTGAGCAAGCTTTGTACATAGTTCACCAATTGGGCATTCCAGATTCGGGTGGGATTGGAGATGCCAAATTTATTTTTTGAAAAAAAAAAAAAAAAACGAAATAAAAAAAAAAAAAAAAAAAACACAAATCACACCCATAAACATCACTATAATGCCTAGGTTGCACTCCCTTCACCAAAATGTGGTTAAATCAAATATGTATAAATTAAATTGCTAATGTTATGGCATTGCACCACCTTTTATCAACTGTGTAGACATGATTACAGTAAAGTCTGCCTGATGTGCCGATTAATCACGCAGATGGAAATTTAAAAATGGTCTGTTGTCATTTACATGACTCACATGCATATATGCAAAAGGAACAGATACTTTCATGATTCAGTCTATGCTTAGTAATAGAGGCGGAACAAAGACTTGCTCACCGATAGAAGAGAGAGAAAGGTTGCATTGGCTCATCCTCTCCACTGAGACTAATTATGTTCAGCAGTCAGCTCCTTCCACAGTCTTAAACAGTGCACTACCTAATGAGACGATTCTAATGTTACAATGGGGAAAAATACAAGAGTTTTTTTTTTAAATTCTATTTTCAAATAACTTTTCTGGGGCAGCTAATTTCACAAGACGTCAACACTCCGGGCTTTACACAGAAGCAGCAGAAATGGTGCTAATACACTTCATAGCTATATAATGCCTTTTTTCGCCGTCTGAGGATTTAAAATTGACTGACCGAATCATGAAATTAGGAGGGCTGAGGAGTGGTAATGACGATCGCTGGACCACGGCAAAAGTTCATTTGCAGAACGCAGTGGTGGTTCATATGTAATGGTGAATGTCATTTGGAAGTTGAATGTACCTGAGGGGTGATGATGGTGAGGGTGATGATGAGGATGGCTAATCTACGACTGAAAGGTAATTAAGATGTGAAGCATTTAGTTGTGGTAGACATGCACACAGTCAGTTTGTCCATTAAAAAAGGCAAAAATGGAGGCACCAAGTCTCAAACATTTACAGACTGAATAACATAGGCTTCCTCAGTCCCTGGATATGATTTAACTCCACAGAGTGAGGCATGAATAGCATGTATTAGATAAATAAAACTGTCATTCAGGTCACTGAGTGTAAAGCTCGATGCTATTTAATCAGAAGCAACCGCAAAGCCCTGGGGTTCCAGGGTCATGTCTGGCTCTTTCAGATCATGATATACAGTATATCTGCAAGAGACCAAATGTATGTGTGTTTGTGGGAGTGGGGGGAGGGTTTATCTGAACCTGTAGCGACTAAAAGTCGCGCACATGTTTTGTGTGTGTGTGTGTGTGTGTGTGTGTGTGTGCGCGCCTGTTTGTGGGTGCCTGTGTGTGTGTGTGTGTGTGTGTGTGTGTTGGGTTGGGGATTTATAAACTACTGGTCAATTGTCTTTGTACACTTATGACTTTCGGGTTTTTGTTAAATATAAATCATTTTAACATATCTAAATAACCTTAAACAGATCATTGTAAAATGAATAATTAATGAAAAAGGAGCTTTAATTTCATAGGATAATTGCTGAAATTTCTGAGAAAATTGAGAATAGCTGTCATTTATGAATAAAAAGGTTAACTGATTATTATTTTATTATCATTTTCCAGCAAGCAAAATTCAGCAAAAACGAGTAAAATCAAGCTCAAGTAGGACATACTTGACAGAATAATCAAGAGGAAGCAGCCAAGAAGTGTAGCACATCAACTTCCAACATGGAGCTGGGTGTTAGCTTTGTGAACCATAGGACTGTAATGAATATAACGCATAATATCCAGTTCTGTCTGTCAGCTCAGGTGTTGTAGCAGTAGCAGAGACAATGATAGTTTGATGTCTACGTTCTGACCCTGACACATGCTGCAGCCTACTGAGCTTGAGGACAACAGAGCGAGGAGTGTCAGGATATCCACCCGCCTGTCAATCAACACCCCCTCAAAGAGATTCAGAGCCCACAAGTGGATGTAGGGTGGAGATGGAATTTTGAATTTCAGCAGGAAATTATGATGCAGCAGCAGAGAGCGATGCAGCGCAGCAGCAGGCAGAGGCATGTTATGCCGCGATGGCGGAGCAGGATAGCAGCTTATATAGCTCACCTACCAGAGAGGTGAAGCAAAATCTGATTTGCATGGGTGTGTCTATGGGAGTGTAGGCATACCTTGAGTTGCTTGCCAGAACTAGCTCCGCTGGCTACTCCCCATTTACAACTAAAGATGGCTTTTAAAAAAAATAAATAAATCTAAGATTCTTGAATTTCCTTTCGAACAAAAGGTGTCTGTAATTTTCTCATTTTTCATTTTAACTGCTTGTAATGTGCTGGAGCTCAAAAAATTTTTAACAATTGTGTATGTTAGTAGATGTTAAACGAGATGTGCCCAGAGTTGCCACTGGCTACTCTTCCACAGGCAAACAAATGGAAATACTGTGATTTTGACTGCAAGGCCTTCAAATTAATCAGTGCAGCCCTTAATGCTACAGAGTGTACTGTCCAGACAGTAAAGTCCAAGTAGGCTGAATGTCTCTGAGGATGAAGAATATAATATTAAAGTACTCTGACATATGAGGAATTCAGTGAGGAAACCCTCCTTCATTTACTGAAGAACATCAGATCGTGAATTCAGATCCCATGGTCTGAATTTGGCTCTGAAATGTTAAACTGAATGCAATGATTCACTTTAAATTACCTTTTTTGGATGTATAATATAGCTTGGATATTAAGATTTGCAAACCTAGCATTAATTTCCAGTTCATTTATTGATTGAAGTGTGATTTTTCTCCACATATTAAAATTCCTCACACATCATTTGCTGCAGTTTATTGGATTTATTCACTATTACTAAACAACATCAAAACATGACTTTGCCTTTCAATTAAAATATTTGGAGGAATGACTAATTAAGCTTTCACAGTTTGTAGACATAAATAGTCAATTCTGAATGCCAAGTCAGTGCTGCTTAAATTCTTTAACTAAAAATAACTGCAAACAAAACTAAGTTACACGTTGATTAACATAAATACTAGCTTTGTTTTTTCTATGGCTTTCAATACCAATACTTATACAACAAATAATACCAAAATTGCCCAAATCATTCTTTTTCTCCCCCAAATGACTTGCATTTTACCATAAAACCTTCATAGGAAAAGAGAAAATAGATGCTAATTTTGAAAGGATAAGACTAGTGTCATTTTTTTGTTTTCTTGAGGGGGGATCAGTGTCTCTGTACTGTGTTGTTTCTCCTGTTCCTGTAGCTTCTTTGGCAAGAGTCTCATTTGCATATTATCTGTTGGCTAAAATTTCGAGGTTCAGCGGCCAATAAAGGTCCCCTTCAAGAGATTCTCACGGGGAATTGAAGTCTTTATGCATGGAAGTGTTTTTTTTTTTTTTTTCGGTACTGAATTTAGCCCATTATTTCATCACTGTTAGATTGCATGGGGAGAGAAACCATGTCTTCAATGGCCAATGGATTATTACTATAATTGGAAAACGTGTCAATAAAGGATCGAGAGCTAGCCAGGACTAACTGACGTTATAAAGAGATGTTATTTCCAGTTCTGGCACCGCCACTGCTGGGGGACAACTGAGTATTCTGTTTTTCGTTCCAACCACACTTGAAATATCAGGTTTTTAAAAACCTGATAATTATCCTTAATTTGATGCTTCTCATGTTCAGTGGAATGATTAAGTCCCTTAAACCACATTATGACAATAGCAGCTATACATTCCACAAAAACTCAAACCCTAATCTTCATATTGTGTTTGTTTTACTATCTTCCATGTAACAACAAAAGAGAGCAAGAGAACATGGTATAACTTATAAAATTCAAGACTGAGGTGAATCAATAAGCTTCCAGTTAGGTTTTGGAACAAAACCGTTTAAGTTCATAAATTTTTTTTTTCTAAGAACTTATCACAAAAATAACTCAACAGGTTTACTATAAGTAATTTCCCAAAATTGCATTTTTGGAGAATTTATGGATTGGCCATGGCCATTGCAGATCCTTTGTGATAGCTCAATATTTCGTTAAGCGTATAAATCGGGACTTGTGAATCATTTTCATATTTGCATGAAATGGGCAAATGTTAGCAAAGAAATGGTCTGGCAAACGCAGTCAGAAAAATCTAAGCTGTTTCATGGTCAATTAAATTTTAAAAATGAAACACCGTAAAACAAAAGTGCTATCAGAATAAATTCGACAGTCTACCAATACAAATAAGTAATTGAGCGAATAAAGTGTTTGCTAATTGAGCAAAGCAAATGGCAATGGGGTAAGAGTAATTCCTGTTTAAAAGGTGATGATTCTGCAGACCCCAACTTTGCTCTGTTAAGCACGTCGCTGAGAAATACTTTAGTCAATAAAGTTCTCCTCCAGAAGCATTTCATGCGGCCTTTGATTTTTGGCGCCTGTTAGTTCAAGTTAGTTCAAGACCGCATCAGGTGTGATTAGTTGAAAACAAAAGGAGCAAGCTCGTCTGTTTGCCCCATGGTGGCAGTCATTATTATTGCACTTACGATTCTCGAGATAAATTTATTGCACATGTGTAGTACACAGACAACAAACCGGTTCAACTATGACTGAAAGCTTGTTAAAGGGTTTGATAGTTTGGATCTTTTCCAAGTACAGTCGTATGGCGCTAAAATATTTTTGCTGCTTTCCTCGTCCTTGGTGGATTGTTGCTTAGCCGGTGTCTGGTCCTAGCTAGAGAGCTCATTTATTGTCTATGGATGAGTAGGAAGCTTGCGATATCATACAAACCTCCTTTAAAAATTCGAGCTAGCTAACCTGTAAAAATAAGATAAATAGGGTCTATAGTTCAATAAACTCCCCACTATCATGGGTTTTAACATTAGTTCTCACTATCTAGCTACCGGAGGGTGACCCCAGTGAATCTTGATTAACTAATGTAAGTTAGGTAACGTTAGCTATCTATCAGTTTTTGGGTCACTTATGCAAGCAACAAAAATTCATTGTAGAAGCCCTTTGCTCTGAATGTAACATTGCTGCGAACAGTAGCTACAATACATTATGTTTGAAGTAAAGAGCTTTTCACCACCAATTTCCATTGCTCTCTACTGTGACCTATTATAGCTTCAATGTTGCTAAACTAGGTGGCTTGCTAAACCTTTCTACTGTAGCATCACTGCAAACAGTACATTGTGCTATATTCAGAACAAAGACCATTTTACAATCAATTTTTGCTGGACTTGCCAATCACTATAGGTTATATTCACTCGTACTCTGACTTAGCAACTTGTGCATATGTAATGTTAATGTTAATGTCTTAACCCTTTCGCAGGCACAGCGACATTTTTGTCGTTTTAACCAACGTGTTTTATAAAGTCTTCTCTCATTGGCCGATTTAAGGGAATTCCCTTGTTAGTTACACTCATTACCATTGGCTGTCTCTCAGGTCACCCAGCACTGTATTTTTAGCCGTGAGCGAGGCATGGGATTTCCTAAAAATGCTAAATACTGAGACTACTTCGGGTCAAATTGTGGGACATGTGAACATGGCATCGATTTAGTACAAACAGCCGGCATTCTAGCCGTGTTTCTAAACGTAAATACAACGTGGATGAAGTTTTTGCTTTATTGAATGACTCTGACGATGAGTTTGAATATCCAGAGAGCGGGAGTGACTTGGATCCAAACGATTTTAGCGATTCTGGAGAGGATTAAAACATAAAAACATCAGTTATGGGAAACTTATTATGAGATTTGGTGTTATTTTATTGTTATTTTGAATAACAATCATATTTTGGTAAAAACCCAAAATTAATCCGTCCGTGGGGGTATGCATCTGGGCCAAAATTTGCCTGCGAAAGGGTTAATGTTAAAATGTCTTTTCTCAATGGTTGCACTCCAGCTCTGTACAATTGCCGGAAGTAGATCAACAGGTGACTATTTCTCTAGGAGAAGCTGTCAATCAAAGCTGTCAATCTTGACTCTACACCCCTTCTAACAGTATAAAATAACTACATGAAATACAACTTAGCAAAAAAAAAAAAAAGAACAATTGAACATATAACTTATCCTCAGAAAAAAAACTTATTTGACACATGCACTTCAATATTTTAGTGAGGCGCATGTCCCATCCACTAACATGGAGGGGGTGGGCTTATAACTTGTTCTGCAGCCAGCCACTAGATGGCGGTCAAGATGTTTAGGCCTCACTTTTGGGGAGCTGTTAGGGTTTTCCATCTTGATATTCAGTCAATGATTGCACCTACTTGGAAAATCTTATAGCCTAGTTTTAAACCCCGCAGCAGGCAGAGCAGGATCACAGCTTATACAGCTCACCTACCAGAGGAGTGGAGTGGTGTCTGTAATGCATGGGAGTGTCTATGGGAATATGGCATGTCTCGAGTTGGATGCCAGAACTAGCTCTGCAGGCTATGCCCCATTTACAGCTTTTTTGATAAATCTATAACTCTGTTTTTCTTTTGAAGAAAACAGTGTCCATATATTACTTATTTTTCCATATAGCTGCTGTTGATGCATCAGAGCTTGAAAACTTTTGACCAGTTGTGAATGTAAGTAGATATTTTAACACGATTCAAATTAATCAGTGCGACCTTTAATGCTACAAATAGTATTGTCAAGACAGTAGAGTCCAAGTAGACTGAATTTCTTCGGAGATGATAAATATACTATTAAAGTACACAGTACAGCGAAGAATTCAGCAGGTAAACCTTCCTTTTTTACAGAAGAACACTGATCTTATATTCATATCACATGGTTTAGTTATGGCTCTGAACTGCTAAATTGAAATGTAATGTTCCACTTTAAATTACCTTTTTTGATGCATCATATAAAGTAGCTTGGATATTAGGATTTACAATTCTAGTGTTAATTTCCAGCCTGATAATGTATATTTATAGATTGAAGTGTGATTTTCCTCAACAAATTAAAAATCCTCACACATCATTTGCTGCGGTTAATTGAATTTATTCACTATCACTACATCAAAATATGCATGCATTGTGAATATGGAACTCTTCAAGGCATGCATAACAATATCTGACATAATGCTGCCTAAAAGGGTGAATAATCCCTATATAGATAAATACTGTAATTAAGAAGAATTGACAACTTGTGAAAATTCTGGAATTGTAACTGCTCTTGGAACAAGAGCCAGCACAAACACTGGTTCCCCAGGACTGAGTTTGAGAGCCATCTATCTACAAGACAACAACTATTGCTCCAAAGAGCATATTTACTCTTGGGCCACTTTATTAGAAACATTATATTGAAATCCCCCCCTCCTTTGCTAGAGTCTGTGCCAAGAAACCATTCTCCACACCATCACCACCAGCCTGAACTGTTGTCATATTGCGGGTTTGGTCCAAAGAACTGAGCATTAATCGAGATTCATCAGACCAGGCTATCTTCAAATGTCCAGTTTTGTTAAGCCTTTGCCCACCACAACCTCAGATTTCTGTTTTTGGCTGATATGAGAGAAACTCAAAGAGGTCGGCTGCTTTTGTGGGCCATCAACCTAAAGGTTTGATGCGGCGTGATTATCACACACAAAAGTGATTATCCGAGTGCGTTTCTCAAAATTTCACAGCACAAAAATCCCCAGCCACACCATCACCAGAACAACCACAACAGCCTTACAAAATCAAACAAACAGTAGTTCATTCGGCCCTCATATCTAGGATTATTTACCTCAACTGAGCACTGAGCTGGTGTTCTAGCTGGAACTGATGACATGCACTCACAGAGCTCCTGGTCAACCACTGTCTCTTTAATTTTCTTTTTTATACGTAGGGCCCTATGATTATCGCATTGCAGAAAACAAGGACCAAGTCGCAGAATTTGATAATAGAAATTGTTTCAATTGAAAAAAAGGAATACTGCATAATGTGCCATAATGTGGATGCAATTTATAAAAATCACGGCTATCCCTGTAGCGTCTAATTGCCAGAAGTATTGCCCAACTGGCCGAACTTTCATTCTAGTGTCACTCAACATTGACAGTGGCCGTATAGGTTATAAAATTGCAAAAACTCAGCTGAGACGTTCCAACAACTCAGTGCTGCGGACAATCAAGGAAGACATAATTTGGCGAAATTTAATTTGTTTGGTGCTTCACTTCTCAGAAGGTTGACAGCTAACGAGGGCAAATGTTTGGCAGCACTCATCTGGAGAAATACAATCTAACAGAATTGAGGTTCAAAGATGGAGGTTAGAGTAGTAGTCTAATATTTGATCAGTTGTCAATCATCATAACATGTTTGCATCCTCAACCAATGTCACCCAGTGAAAGACATAACTAAACCCTAAGGTAGCAAATGAACAGTCAGGAGGGATACATCTCAGTAACAATTAACCGCGAAGAACAGAATTCTTTGTGGTTATAACCTAAGCGCTAGCTACTTATGCCTAGGTCCCACTGGGGAAAAATCATCGGCGATGTGGAAATAGACAAATTTTCTCCCGATGGCTCCCGATGCTCCCGATGTTTTTGACAAAAAACGGAGTAGTCCCATCACAAATTGCACTTATTAGGCATCGGGGATGGTCCGGTGAACGTTCACTGATGCTTCGGCTATGGCCACATAGCTTCTGGGAATGTCCCCCGAACAATGCCCGTGAAACATCAGGGATGGCTCCCAATGCTCGGGAAAGGTCCTGGGTACCTTCGCCGATAATCGGCGAAGGTGCCCCAGAGCTTCCCCGAATTTGAAACATCATCGGGGGAATATCCCCGTAGATTAGGGGATGCATCGGTGAGTACTTGCGAACCATCCCAGGTGCCTGGGGGAAGGGTTATTGGAGAGGTATATATTGTAGCGAGCTACAAGGTGCAACCAGCCTCTATAATTGTCGAACAGTTTGGATGGGAATCCAGTGCGAGATGCCAAGCAGGGTTTGGGAAAGAACTTTTTTTTTGACTGAAAAATCCTCTAACCTCCCTGTGCACTCCCTGTAACTCATCCCACCACAAAAACTGATAGCCTATCTCCGAATAGAAACTTTTTTTTTTAATCACTCGCATTCACTCCACTTACTCCTGCCCTGAGTTACTTTGAACATTGTTTCCCCCTCTCATATTCCCCCTCTAGCCTTTTTTTTATGATTTCGTTTCCTAAATTTTTTCTCTTAATTTTGATATATAATTGAAGTTTGTTTAATGACGAGAAGGCTGTCGGGCATTGCTTTATTTAGCTGACCGCGACTTGCGTCTGGCAAGCGCATCTGGTTGTTATAATCTGTACCGCAGCGGCCCAATCTTTTCCTTTAGAAATTAGTCAACTATTTTTTTATTTTTTTTTTTTTTTATTATTGAGTGGCTGGATATACATATTTAGTTTTCTTGCAGGTGTCTAGGCTGGGGCCTGCAAATTGGGGTTATATATTTTCCACAGATAAATGTTTTTTTTCCCTTAACATGTTCATTTTTTCTCTTGATGTAAATAATGTTATGATTTGAGCAAACGGAAGAGCCTCTTTGTTTGTTGGTACAATACAAGTTATTTACTTTCTCATGATTTTGTTGATGAGTTTTTCCATAAGATGCTGTAGTGGAGCTGAACACAACTAATTTATTTTGGTCTAACGTACAACCTGGCGCTCAGACAAAACATTGATAAAATAACTGTGTTTGGCTACGCTATAATATATGCACATTTTGGGCTCAGCATCATTTCTCTCTGGCACATACTTATATGAAATGTACTTATAGTGCGCGCAAATGCAAAATCCAGCCAATCAGCGCCAGGTGAAGAATGCACTTTTCAACCGCCGCCGGCGAATATTCGGGGATGCAACCCCGACATCGGGAGTGTGTCACCGAAAGGTCGCCGAGCTTTCGCCGAAGATTCAAATATCCCCGAAGGTCCCCTGATACTTCGGCGAGACATCACAGATGCTTCGGGGATGCCTCGGGGAAAACAATATTTCGCCTAAGCCCCCGGAGCTTCCCTGTGGCTCTGGAAAGCTCCAGCGAGGCCTCCCCAGCCTGTTTTCCCGACAAAACGTCGGGAACACATCGGGAAAAGTTTCAATGCAAGCATAGAAATTTTTCGCAGTTCTCCCGATGCCTCCCGATGGTTCCAGATGGCTCGCAATGCTCCCGAAGCTTCCCTGGGACATCGGGGAACCTGTTCCCGACGCCTCCCGAGGTGCATAAAACTCCAACGGGAGTACATCGCCGAGGCAAAAAATGCCCAGTGGGACTGAGCTTTTACAAGTGTGACATTGCAACTATGTATGATGCAGACTATCATTCTAACTTAGATGGCTAATTTGTAGCGGCCCTGCTGCCCCGACTGCATTTTACTTGCACAGCTTTCAAAAGAAGCTACAATAGAAGCACAAGCTAAATACAGACACATTTATAACCCATTACTGCAAACAAAAGTGTTTCCACGTAGAGAAGGTCTCTGTCGGTTGCACCACGTGTACGACATCATTAGATGTTATCAATATTGTCTGTTACTGGCACGGTCAATGGATGTCAAAATCTGCGGGTGTGAGTGACCGGTGAAGTTACACCATTGGTTGGCCAGCTGAGCGTATTGTCCCCATATTGCCCACAATTCTGCATATAGACCATAAAAGGTCCAGCCATTTGCTAGCTTTTGACCTAGTCTTGTTAGTTAGTTAGTAGTGCAGTGCCACTTGAGCAGTGAAGTACAACCTCGATTCCGAAATAGTTGGGACGAAGTGTAAATTGTGAATAAAATCAAAATGCAATTACTTAAGATCACATGAGCCAATATGTTATTTACAATAGAACATAGATAACATTTCAAATGTTGAAACTGAGACATTTTACATTTTTATCCACAAAATGATCTTACTAAAATTTTCTGGCGGCAACAGGTCTCAAAAAAGTTGGGACACAGGCAAAAAAGGGCTGAAAAAGTAATTTTATATATATATATATATATATATATATATATATATATATATAAGCGAATCAGCTGAAAGAACATTTAGCAAGTAATTAAGTTAACTGGCATCAGGTGTGTAACATGATTGGCTATAAAAGGGATGTCTTAGAGAGGCTGAGTCTCTCATAAGTAAAGATGGCCAGAGGCTCTCCAACCTGTGAAGGCTTGCGTAAAAAAATTGTGGAATACTTTAAAAACAATGTTCCTCAACATCAAATTGCAAAGGCTTTGAAGGTCTCATCATTGTCAGTGCATAACATCATCAAAAGATTCAGAGAAACTGGAAAAATCTCTGTGCGTAAGGGACAAGGCCGAAGACCTTTACTGGATGCCCGTGATCTTCGGGCCCTCAGATGCCACTGCATCACTCACCGGCATGATTCTGTCACTGACATTACTAAATGGGCCCAGGAATACTTCAAGAAACCACTGTCTGTAAACACAGTCCGCCGTGCCATCCACAGATGCCACCTAAAACTCTATCATGCAAAAAGGAATCCATTGTTGAGCATGATCCAGAAGCGCCACCGTGTTCTGTGGGCCAAGGCTCTTTTAAAATGGACTGTAGCAAAGTGGCAAAGTGTCCTGTGGTCAGACGAGTCCAAATTTGACATTCTTGTTGGAAATCATGGGCATCATGTCCTCCGGGCTAAAGAGGAGAAAGACCACCCCTCCTGTTATCAGCGTTCAGTTCAAAAGCCAGCATCTCTGATGGTATGGGGATGCATTAATGCATATGGTGTGGGACACTTGCATGTTTTAAAAAGCACCATGAATGCTGAAAGGTACATAAAGGTTTTAGAGCAACATATGCTTCTCTCCAGACGACATCTATTCCAGGGAAGGCCTTGTGTACTTCAGCAGGACAATGCAAAACCACATACTGCAGCTATTACAACAGCATGGCATCGTAGTAGAAGAGTCCGTGTGCTGAACTGGCCTGCCAGCAGTCCTGATCTTTCCTTGATTAAAAACATTTGGCACATAATTAATTGAAAAGTCCGTCAAAGGAGACCCAAAACTCTCCAGCAGCTGGAAGCCTGTATTAAACAAGAGTGGGATCAAATTCCAATGGCTAAACTGAAGAAACTTGTCTCCTCAATGCCCAGACGCCTCCACTCTGCGTTAAAAAGAAAAGGGGATGCCATGCCATGGTAAACTGGCCCCTGTCCCAACTTTTTTGAGACCTGTAGCAGCCATCAAACTTGAAATGAGCTCATTTTGTGCATAAAATTGTAAAATTTCTCAGTTTCAACATTTGCTATGTTATCTCTGTTCTATTGCGAATAAAATACTGGCTGGTGTGATTTGAAAGTCACTGCGTTTTGATTTTATTCACAATTTACACTTCGTCCCAACTATTTCGGAATTGGGTTGTACTTTATTTTTAAAAAAATTGTTTGTTTTATGGGCTAAATAGAATTAAGTGCTTTCTTACATAAAAATAGTGCATGTTGAAAGGGCGTAGGTTTGCTTTGGGAAACCAGATTATCCCTACCAATATTTCAGCGAACTCGTTTTTATCATCTTTCCAGATAAGCCACATTAGACCCAGTTATGGAGGCTACGTCTCCAAGACAACCTATTTTTGCATTCTAGCATTTGATTGGTTGAAAGGGAGGGGCTACCTGAAGGCTAAAAGTCAAGTTTAAATTGACCACTCTATTCAGGTCATGAATATTCATTTTTGTCCAAAGCGGGGCTTGAGATGCGCAACTGGATCGCTGGCGCTGGTTTCATGGTGTTTGCAATGGTTTGCCCATGGAAGAGAACCATAATTTGGCATTTGTTCCAGATTTTTCTTCATCACGCAACTATAGCACTTTTTCCATGGCCCAACTCATGACATATCTTAGATGTAACCTTAGGTACGTATCACTTTTATGAAAATTTCATTGTCTTAGAGCGTGAGAAAAACAATATCGTTCTATGTAATGCTATTAATATTCAGCCAAACTGAATGCCAAGTGTAATGTTGGGAAATTGAATAGGTGCGGTTTAGCACTGTAGCAGGCTAGCTAACTGCCACTCTCATGACTAAGTGTGCTTGGAGTACCTTTCCATAGATAACCATTATATAACATTAGTTTATTAGCTAGCGAGCTAATGGCAGCTAGCCACTCAGTTGACAGAGGAAGAAATCTGAGAGGCCACCAAAAAAAGAGGCGACACGCTAAGCTTTTTTTTTTCTTTTAACCATCCAGGGCGTAAGTGATCAAACTAACTAGTCAGAAATAGTTAGTGACAACAGTGAAAACTTGTTAGCCACCTAAAGTTACTTTTTATTGGAAAATAATGTCAACTAATGTTAGTTAATCATGTTCGCTAGTTTCTACTAGCAAACTAAATGTGGTTTCTGTCACATGTTGGCTAGTAGTCAGGTTGCTAGCTGTAGTAGACATAACACGAGTGGATATATCAAATAATGAGGTGAATTTCAGTCTAGAAATCCCGCGATGGTGCTATTATTAATGTACTATTTTGTGTACAGGAACCATGTCAGTGAGCTGTTGAGGATAAGGCTGTATCAGAGCGCGGTGAAGTTAGATTGATATTCAATATTCAGACATTTGGTGAACGGGAAATCTAGGGACCGTCGAAAAAGTGCGCTTCAGGTGTGGTCCTAATTATGAGTTATAGTATGGCATTATAGGGAAAGCATTAAAGTTAGTCTCATGATGTTCAGCAAATATAACCTTTGAAAGTCAAAATGTCCCGACCAACTTTGCCTCAGTGGGAAAATGAAGGAAACAAGTTGTTGTAAATCTAACATGATCCAGTCCGATAAAATGCTCGGTTTGCGGCTTGTCCAATTCAGATAGTCAGTGGTCCATTTTGAAGTGTTTACCTCGGCTGCAGTCGCGTTACCACACAGAGAGATGCAAATTGCCTATAATGATTTTGACATTTTCTAATAATAAAAGATACCATTATGTAATTAAAAAACTTATGAATTGGTAAGAGTATTTCATTTGTTCGATATTGCTAACCTTCATAATAAATGTTCATAACATTAGTAAAAGTTGTAAACTTGTATTCAAAAAATCAATCCAAAGGTATTTGGATGGCAACAAATTAGAAACAGAAGTTTATGTATGTGGCATCTATCTATTAAGATTATGGAGGCAGTTTACTTAGCATGATAAAAAAAAAAAAGCAAAGATTCACTCATTCGGATAATCACCGTACACAGAAAAGGCAGTATCTGCACTCAGATTCGCTAAAATTTTCCAGCTCACGCGCTTTGCTCGCTCGCATGTGTCCCTACCAATTCTCACATTAAACCTACGCCCTTGGCATGTTGTATTACATCAGATTCATAGACAGTGATTACATGTAGAATTTTTTTTGAATTGTGATTTTATTCAACTACTACATGATTAGACACTCTTTCTGATGACAAAGTGTGCTTAAATCATAAAACACAAATCATAAAATCCGTTTTAGAAAATTAAAACATTCACAGGGCCGTATGTATGTTAGTCTTGAAATTTCCAGTTTGCACAGGAAAGCAGCTTGTTAATGACCCAGTCTGCCATGGCTAGACACTAGTTTGCAGCGCTGGTGGCTGAAATCAATTTTTAAACTATGGTCCAGCCTTAATTCCATTTGCTGCTCCTGCACTTACAATAACACGTTTTTTTTTTTTTTTTTTTTTTTTTTAGCTAATTCACAGCAGCAGAGCAGGTTGCATTATATACCCAAGTTGGTCGTCAGTGTGCACAGAGGAGAATATGAAGGCAGATTTCCTCAGAAAGGCTTTTAAATGCATAGACATGAAACCGCAAAGATTAGGTGTGCCCAGGTGCTCAGTCGCCATGAGGGGAAACATCTGTTACCCCTTGGTCTACAAGATGTCGCTAAGGTGTCCCGCAGTTTTACTTCATGAAGATGATGAAAAAAGTCTGCCATGTTTGCCACTTTTCCTGACTATTCCCCATCCACCAACAGCTTCACATACTTTACTTTGATGTCTCTGTTTTTGGATTCATCCCCTGGTTCATATTCACCTTGCCAAAACTTCGCCATGGGATAACACCCAGACCCAGACCTCCAAATGAGGCAAAAGAATTTGGTAATTTGATTTGACCCCCCCCCCCACCCACACACACACACACACACACACACACACACACACACACACGCATACACACAACGCGACAAGCAGATGGCTCTTTGAAGTCCTTGTTCTATTAAAGAAAACAGTGCACATTGCATCCTCCAATATGTATGAAATTTCCTTTGTTAAAGTCCTTACAGCCAGGGCCTCGCTGTGTGAAAAGCAGTGTGTGACCAGATTATGTGGGTTATCTCCATTACCCTATTAATACACTTCTTTGTGCGACCCATCATAGTAGCTCCATCGGGACAAAAATCAAATTTGCTTCTGCCAGGTTAGGTTGCCCATTTCACGCACACCGATGTCGGGGTGTAAGTTTGAAATGCAATTATTTAAGCGTCATGAGACCAACTGCTGCCATCAGTGAAGTGGTGTTGGAAGGGAATACATTAGGGCAGTCAGTAACGTCCTCACAAACTTTTGCACATTATCTCATTAAATTTGCTTTTTTTCTCCAAGTCTTACATTACAAGCAAAAAATGTGTTTTGGCCTTGTTGGGCTGTTCTGTAATAATGTGCCTTTTTAGCTTACTAGGAACCATAACTTTATTCAACAGCCAATCTCTGCATAGCGGGAAAGGCATTAAGCCAGCAGAGGTGATCCGGAAGGGTCAATGCAAAGAATATGGATGTAGAAAGGCTAGTCAACATGTAAGGGATTGTCTACGATGTTGCACACATAAAAACTAAGTTCTTGTCATCCCAACACAACCACCAAAATAAAGGGGTAAACTCACATCCATCCATTATCTAAACTGCTTCTTCCTTGCTAGGGTGGTGGGGGACCTGGAATCAATCCCAGCTGACAATAGGCCAAAGTCAGGGACACACCCTGGACAGCTTGTCAAACCACCTCAGGCCGCACACACACCTTTGACTTACATGCTCATACCCACAAGAAATTTAGAGTCTCCAATTCACCTGGCATGCCTGTTTTTGGACTGTAAGAGGAAACCGAAGTACCTGGAGGGAACCCACGTGAACACGGGGAGAACATGCAAACTGCATAGAAACGCGGATTTGAACTAACAACCTTCTTGCTGCTCTCACAATCACTCTAGAAAACAATTAATGGAACCCTGTGCAACCACTTGCTTGCCAGGTACGGCTTGAATCTAAGCTGAATCGAGTGCATGTGTGCAAGATTTTTGCAAATGTGGGGTTACCATCTAGACATGACCTTCCGGTTGTGTTGCCTGTAGGCTGACTGCATGCCATCATTTCCTGTTGGCCCCCACCAGCGAAAAAATGATCTTGCGCTGAGACATGTCTAGGATCCAAGTCAGAATCTTTTTCAAAAATCTGTCCATTTTGTTCTACATTCATGTCAGCCTTCGTACTTGTATTTGACCCAAACTTTGATGCAATATCACGGACCATGGGCAAATAGAGAGTGAAAATTATAACAGTCGGCTCAGCAAGTTTTCTTGATCTTAGTAAATAATAAATATAATAGTATGCCGAGGCAGACTGGTTGAAAATTGCAGAGTTTAGATATTTACTAGCCTAACTTTTTTCTGGCTAAAAGTGGTTCACAAACAACGGCATTCATTTTTTAGCATTTTTTTTTTTTTTTTTTTTTTTTAGAATTTTCCAAATAGTCATAGAATATGAAGCAGACAGGGGACTTGCAGGATGGATTTTATTTCCTAGATAAAATGAAATAGAAGACTGAAAACTCCCATCATTTTACCCATTATAAGAAGACACAATCTCTTCTAATAATGTCTTGAACAATACACATGAATAGCAAAGTGCCTAGTATAAGATGTTCATATCTCTTGTTTAATTCATTCTTATGACAATGCTTTATTGGCTTCCAGGACGCCATAGATCTGTCCCCATTTGCATGTAAATTTGGCTGAAAACACTCCTCTCTGACTGATAGTTATTCAAATGATGAGCACTTGTACTGGAATAGAACAGCTTTGGTCACTGATTGGCTGAATTGTGTAAAAGGCTTGTATTTTTAATGACCATTTTATGCAAATGTTTGTTGAATGACTGGCTGTTCTGCACTAACGTCCAAATAGAAATGAAGTGAAGATGATATACAACAAGCTAAAGAAACTATTTTGGAACATCTGGCCTACATATACATGTCTGCATTCATATGTAATTTATGCATTACCCTATGCATGTTTTCATGTTTATACAAAAAAGAAAAAAAAAGCTGCAAAGAAATTTATTTAAAATACCCCTCTCCACAATCCCCTTTCAAGCTTGGTAAAACATCACAGGAGTTAGGTTATCAAAAATTCAAGATCTAGATGGAGTACATTGATTTCCCAACCAATAAAGATGGACAACATTGTTTTTTTTTCTCGCTTTTTTCTCCAATTCTTGCTTTGGCATGGAGCAGAGCTTAATGTTCAAACCCTAGGGTGAAATGAAATTGGATTTTCTTTAAAACGTTCTCCACTTCAATTAAAAAATGCTGATGCTTTGGTTTGGTGTAGGATCTAGACCTGGCTGAGGATCATGGTCATTCACACTGGGTGTGCATTAATATTACAAAGCGCCGTGACTCAGAGAGACAGGTACATGCAGAGACGGACCTGGGGTCCAGTGAGGCTTGGATGTGCGGCCCATTTGCCTTTATCACACTGCCGTCCTCGTGATTTCAGAATAAAATTTCAATATACCATTGTGATTTTTTAACTCAGTGGTCAAGTGAATGTCAAAAGAGCATAAAATTTTCATATTTTTATGTATCATTGTAAAAGGGCACCTTTTCCGATTCCAGTGGCCACACTTTGATACCTCCTGCTCACTGCACAATTCACAATACACTCCGCTGACAAAGGGCTCCACCTCAATATCGCGCATTTCCAGGGCTAACTGTTCCTCTCTGCATGCGACCCCTGCTGAACAAAGCCTTGCTCGACTTTTTTGTTTCCTGATTAGCACAGGTACAGGGATGCATCACAGAGCCCTTAGTAAAATCGTTATCCACAAGATGTATTTCAGCCAAACAGATACACCATTTACATGTACTTCACATACTATGACTTATGCAAGTTGATTATCTCTAAGCTTGGTAGACACAAGCTCACGTTTCTGCCACGTGATAGGGAGTTGTCTGTTGTCTGTTTGTGGTCTGACAATGGCTGTATAGCACACAATGAATTTCCAAAGGGACTTTAAATGTCTATCTGTCTGTCTGTCTATCTATCTAAACTCCTCTGCCAGCTCTGTTTGGTAGTTGATTAGCAGTGACTGAGTAACCAAATAAAATTATGATCATGTATTCATTTCAATTGACATGAAGTCGGAGTGCACACATGGTGAGATGCCATTTGAAGAGATGGCATTGCTTATGAGACCGTGTTCAGGGGTGTTCCTGTTCTACCAAGTTTCTCCCTGAAATCTGAGCATGGCCAAACTAGGAGAAACAGATCTCCCAGTTAGTTTGTACAATTATGGGTCAGTCCACATAAAATCATCCGATCCAGGGAAAGTTCACGTTCCTAAAGTCACTTTTTTTCTTGTCTGCATAAAGAATATCATATTTAATTAAAGTACACAAAATTTTAATCATCAACAAGCAATATTTCTATAGTTAAGGCCATTTGAAGTGTAAAGGGCCAGTCCAAATTTTTATTCTGTCCTAATTTTTCAACCATTTTTGAACTTTCATTGTCTCATTACCCAAAATGCAAGCCACATAGAATTTTGCTAATACGTGAGTCAATCATCCTTTAAAATCCAGATTTTTGCCCACTGAACTCAGTAGCGAACCACAAATCTGAGGGCGTCTCCCTGTGAGTCATGAGAAGTGGCCCCCAGCAGAAACAAAGCATCTGTAAGGCTTTTAGTGCGAGTGGGTGAGCACTAATAGCAGGAAACGGTGACAGGGTCCCAGTACGAAGACTGAGATTGTTTATTCAGTGGCTGAAGCAGAGCCTCAGACACAAACACAATTACACATAGAAAACGGGGAATGCAAAAATCCCCAGTAAAGACAGAATATATTGCAAGACTAACAGTAAGTCTGCTATAATAAAGATTAGGTAAAACACTATGTCTACACGGGCGGAGCGTAAAGGCAACAATGAGACTTTGCATCGAGGGAAGGGACATGCGAGTTTAAATAAGCTTAATTGGATGATTGCATCCAATTAAGCGGCAGGTGGACTGAGTGGAGTACAGGAGCTGGAGCGTGGATTGGGATCAGAACTCCGGTGACGCAGGCCGTTGCGGGCGAGGCATGACGACTTCAGGCAATAAAAAAAAAGAAAATGAATAAATAAATAAATAAATACAGAGTTAGGCAATAAACAACAAAAGCAACAAAAGAATACAAAACAAAAAATAACTAGACAGTCAGGTCGGCTGCGACCGCATGGGTGTAGCCCCCGAAAGCCTGCTTCTCCCCTTTTTTGCGCATTATTCGGCCAATACTGTCACCATGGCCAGCGAAATTGATAGGTATTAAAAGTGAAGTATATCACGTACCTACATACCAAATATGAAAGTAACCGGTCAAAAATTGCAGCCTGTACTGCGTCCACAAGGAAATCTCTATGTTTTGCCACTAATTTGCATATTATGCGACCAATACTGTCGCCATGGCAACCAAAATCAATAGGTATCATAAGTAAAGTGTAACACATGTCCATACCAAATATGAAAGAAATCGGTCAAAAAATTGCACTCTGTACTGCATCCACAAGGAAATCTCTATGTTTGCCACTAATTTGCATATTATTCGGCCAATACTGTCGCCATGGCAACCAAAATCGTTAGATGTCATAAGTGAAGTGTAACACATGTCCATATCAAATATGGAAGTAGTCGGCCAAAAATTGCAGCCTGTACTGCGTCCACAATGAAATCTCTATGTTTTGCCACTAATTTGCATATTATTTGGCCAATACTGGCGTCATGGCAACCAAAATCTATCGGTGTCATAAGTGAATTACAAAACATGTCCATACCAAATTTAAAAGAAATCGGTCCAAAATTACAGCCTGTTGAGCGTCCACAAGAAAGTGTTAACAGACACGGACGAGGCGGTGACGGCATAGATGACAGACGTGAATCCATCGTAGCCGCCCGACTTCGTCTGGGGGCTACAATTACATTAAAATTTTACAATGCCAGCATTTGTGTTATATGCTGCACGTTTTGTTTTGTTCAATAACTTAAAGATTACAACCCCCAACATCCATCAACTCTCCAGTCTAGCCAGTCAAATATGACACTGAATAATGTTAAAATTAGTCATTGCTGGAGTTTTAAATTCAGCCTCTACGCGGGATAGCTACACAAAAACACATCAAACTCCTAAAGTGAGCAAAAATAAATAAACATGAAAAGTATATACCTAAGTCGAGCGCAGTAGAAACAAAACAAGGAAAGGGCAATTGAGGGAAGGGCAAAATTGCCCAAAATAATATCTTTCTTTCTTTCAGAACTACTGATTAGGATTTATTAACATACAAGGATGCATGTGCTCAAAACTATGTGCCTCCGAGACATTTGATAAACGTGGCAGCAGCTGTGCATTCGTAGAATATTTCGAGGAAACTAACACATAGTACAAAATGAGTGATGAATGAGGCCCTTTTTTTGGTAATTTTTTACATTGCAAGTTGAATGTATCCTTCCACCAGCAAGCTCAGAGCTTGCAAACTGCCAAGCATTAGTCATAGTTCTGAGCTGGAGACAAAGTCACCATGGATTTGTGTTCACAGATAGCTTGTTGGTTCTCACCGCATTATGTTTCAACAGTAAGTGAAGCTTCTAGCTAACAATAAAGAGTTGACCTTTCGTCTTTGTTTGCAGGGCAACTAAATTTCTTAATCTTGGATAATGATTCCACATATGCTTTTCATCATTCTGAAATAAACACCACTTTGGGTGGCAATATTAACTAGTAACAATAATAATGACAACAAATTTCAGTTCCCTTTTTATTCCACATTAGTTTCAGTCCTATGTTGCCCCATGCCTTTCTATAAAGTTGCTTTGATGAACAGTATTTGAAAAGTAAAGAAAAAGCTGACCTCTTGACATCTTGAGGACATCTTGCGGAAGGTCAGTTGACCGAAACGTCGACTAATAAATTAATTGCAAGTGAGAGGCCAGTGTGCGGGAGTTTTTTCTTTACTTTAGTCCACAGTTGGCCTTTCTCTGAGGCACCTGTCTGCTTACCGGTGTGCAAAAGTTTTTTTCTTGCTACTATGAACAATATTTGAGAAATTATTTATTCATGTGTTAATTGTTTTGGCTTCAAGCACCAGCTGATTTAATGAATGTATGCAAAAATCACTCCTGTTAATTTGTGCAGTGAACAAAAATATAAAGGCAACACTTCTTATTGTGAGAAATATGACCATGTTCAGAAACTCACTGTACTTTCATTGAGTGTTGCCCGATTGTATGACCATACTGCAGTGCATTTGATCAATGATTGAAACAGACAAACAAGAATCTCACGGTGGCATAGATGATAAAGGGATGGGGTCTATTGTCCAAATTGACAAATCAACATTGGGTTTGTCCACCTTTGGCCTGATGCATTGCTACACATCTCTGCCATAGAGACCATACCAACTGCTTAATGGTGACTTTGGGAACATGCTCCGACTCCTCTTCAAGAGCTGCACTGAGTTGGCCGATATTGGCCGGATATGGGAACCAATGACAAACTTGTTGGTTGAGGACATCCCAAAGATGCTGGATGGGGGACAAAACCGAGGATTAAGCTGGCCATTCAAGCACACAAATGTTTTCAGGCTCAAGAAACTCTTTGCATGCACGGGTAACGTGGGGTCTGGCATTGTTATGCTGGAATATAGTGTTGTTTAGATGGGCGAATGGTGGGACGATAGGCTGAAAGCAGTCCTCCATTGTGTCATTGGCTATCAAATGTGTCTGTTCAGTCAGGCGAACTGATTTTTTAATCAAGCTGAGGGGAGGTCCAATCCACAAAGAGCACAACGAGCACAGATATGGACTTCCAGGAGATGATTTTTCATGGTTTAGGCAGAAATGCGGTAATTGAGGGGACCAACTGTCTCATCTGCAGTAGCAGTTGAAGATGGAGAGTCCGGATATGGTGGTTTTGGTCAGGGGTCGTCACACTTGGTCGTCATGCATGTGGGTGGTTTGCTGTCATGCCCGATTCCTCAAAATAGTATCTTATGCGACTCATTGTTGACACATGGACATTAAGAGCTCTTGCGACAGCCCTGAGAAACATTCCTGCTCTGAGCCTGCCAATGGCACGCTCCCTGAGGGCTCGAGTCATCTATGGCATTTTGAGCAATGGCAGAACTGGAACTTCTGAGGTGGCATTTTATTGATTAAAGGACAGGATGTGCCTGGGCTGACCACACCTGATTTCAATAGCTCTGAATCAGACCCCACCTGTCTGCCAGGCCAATTCTGACAAAGGGCATGAACTTGACAATGATATGGAGATGGTGACTGAAATGCACATAGACCAGTATCACACAACCTTTGTCATGCAAATAAACCCTACTGAGCCAACCTCAGAAATAATTATGCGGAATACTGAAAGGACTAAACTGTTGTGTTTATATTTTTGTTCAGTGTATTTTTCCATCATTGTGGTGCTCCTCGTGCCCAGAGATGTAATAAGGGCACCCAAAGTGCGAATAAGAGTGAAAGACCCAAGTGGAAGGACGTAAAATTTATTAAATAAACAAAGTGCATAAGGAAACAGAAAGTAAAACTCCTCAAGGACTGAGAACCAAACAGGAGTGCTCTAAACAAAAGGTGTGACATTATAAGGCTACCTGCCTGTGAAGGGGGGAACTGAGGTATAAATAAGGGGAATGATAATTAACCAATGGAAACCAGGTGTAATCATTAGAGTGAGAGCAGGGGGATAATTGAATAATTAAGAGAAGGCAGGGTGCCGGAGAAAAATGGGAATGCCCAGGAGGAGGGGCATTACGATCATGTTTTTTGTGAATTGGGGTTGTATATCAGCCAACTACACTGCGCGGTCAGAACTAACTACCGTATACTTCCAATAAAATAAAAACTCCAGTGTGGGCGGGAAATATTATTTGAATATGCGTATACAACCATTAATTTAGATCGCACATTCTTGCTTCATATTGGTCCAACTACTTTGCTTAATATGATGCACACTATTCCTGAAAATGTGTGATACAGTTCAGGTTAACAGCGTGATTTAAAGACGTTCTTCGGGAAAAAGTTTTGAAAAATGAATCAGCTTGTTTTCTATCTGACAGCCCGAAGGACTGATAAATAAGAAACACAACCCATTTCATTTGGCTGGTAGTCGTCTTTTCTGCGTGTATGCACTAAAAGAAGCATGAATATGCAGTGACTTTTTCATCTACGCCTGTGCGTTAGAGAGAACCTCCAGGTTATCTGACAATTTAACACTCCATCTTTTGGGAACTGGAAGTGGCATACACCTTCGCTGGAAACAGCAAAATACTTGGACATCCTGATTTTCATATGAAATGCCTCTTTAAGCTCCTTGAATAGCAGTTTAAACTATAGAAATTCGTATCGTCATGAAATGGCTTTTATTTACAAAATGTTGATCAAGGGAACACCCAAGTTGACAGATGACCCGTAGGCACCCTGAAACTGCCATATTTTTTGGGAACAGAGGGCGGATGGAGTTGGCTATGCGCTCAGCAAAATAGAGAATTTTATCTAATAAACAGTCGACTGCCACTACTGCGTTAACCTCTATGTAACTTAAATTGAGAAGTTACTTAACGCAGTTGCATGGGACCGTTTGCAATCCTTTAACATTTCAGTGAATCCAACATTTAATTTGTAAGAACAATAAATGCTTTATCCATCATATTTGGCCAACAATTTAGAGACCAGAATGAGTCTTTCACATTGCTGTGGAGGAATTTTTGCCCACTCTTATTCGCAGAATTGTTTTAATTCAGCCGCACTGGGGTTTTTGAGCATTAACGGCCTGTTTCAGGTCATGCCACAGCATCTCAATCGGATTTAAGTCCGGACATTGACTAGGCCACTCCAAAACCTTCAATTTGTTTTTTTTTTAAGCCATTCAGTGGTGGACTTGCTGGTGTGTTTCGGATCATTGTCCTGCTGCATAACCCAAGTATGCTTGAGCTTGAGGTCATGAACTGATGGTCGGACATTCTCCTTCAGGATTTTCAAGTAGAGAGCAGAATTCATGGTTCCATCAATTACTAAGCAGCCCCAGACCATCACACTATCACCACCATGTTTGACTGTTGGAATGATGCTCTTATTATGAAATGCTGTGTTACTTTTACGCCAGATGTAACGGGATGCACACCTTCCAAAAAGTTCAGCTTTTGTCTCGTCAGTCCACAGAATATTTTCCTATCAAGATCTTGACAAATGTGAGATGTAGGGATGTCACAAGAACCGATACTTGCGATACCATTCGATTCTTAAATGAAAAAACACTGACGATGCCTATTATTTTGAGGCACCGTAAGTACCGAGGCACGGTAAGTTTCGGTGCTGTGACTATTCCGGAACTAATGGGGGCAGTATACGCTTCAGAGTGTTCCAGTTGATACCTGCAAGGAGGTCACGAAAAAGTAGACCTTTTTCTTCGGCATTCATGTTGGTCACTAAGAACTGTAGCAAGTAGTCACGTGACCATACGTGTTCACAGGCCAGAGCTGCGTCTGTTTTTTTTGCCAATGAATGTTCCTAACTCCTAAAAAATGATCCGGAAAATATTATGTGGCACCATGATAAGTGCCTTCGAATTCTTTAAATGTTGAGGAAAGGAGTCTCAGTGCTTCCTAATTTACGTCCTTTAACATAGGGTACACAAAGCATTCTTTTCGAAAAGAAAGGAGATCACGCCATTCCACAATTCAGCGCAGCAGCAGTATTTAAAGCAGCGACCATTCATCCGTCTAATCGCGTAAAGAAACATATGGTTGCAATTAGATGCTGTATATTATCTTCTTGCATATGTACACCAAAATGACATGTTTCTTCGAAAAAAAACTTGAATGGTGAAGAAAGGGTTAAAGTAGCCATTACAAATGATACCTCTGGAAGGTATGAATCTTAAGTTCTCTGAAATGATTTTACTGTATTCTGTTATGTTCAGTATGTCTGTTCATAGAAATTATATTTTAATATTTTGCAAATCTTCTAATGAAGATGTTTCTGTTTAAGTAAATGGGATCTTTGAAAATCCTTCCTTCCTTTTTTACCGTGGTATCGAATTGGCATCGAGAATCGTCTAATTTTACTGGTATTGGCACCAACTACTGAATTTTTGGTATCATGAAATCCCTAGTGAGATGAGCACTTTGTGTTCTTTTTGGTCAGCAGTGGTTTTCGCCTTGGAACTCTCCCATGAATGCCATTTTTGCCCAGTCTCTTTCTTATTGTTGAATCATTAACTTTGACTTTAACCGAGACAAGTGAGGCCTGCAGTTCTTTAGATGTTGTTCTGGGTTCTTTTGTGACCTCCTGGATGAGTTGTTGATGCGCTCTTGGAGTAATTTTGGTTGACCGGCCACTCCTGGGAAGGTTTATCACTGTTTCAAGTTTTCTCCATTCGTGAATAATGGCTCTCACTGTGGTTCGCTGGAGACCCAAAGTCTTAGAAATGGCTTTGTAACCCTTTTCAGACTGATAGATGTCAATTACTTTATTTCTCATCTGTTCTTGAATTTCTTTAGATTGTGGCATGATGTGTTACTTTTTCAGATCTTTTAGCTGACTGCACTTTGTCAGACAGGTTCTATTTAAGTGATTTCTTGATTCAACAGGTCTGGCAGTAATCAGGCCTGGGTGTGGCTAGTGAAATTGAACTAAAAAAATGTGGTTAATCACAGGGGGCAATTACTTTTTCACATAGGGCCAGGAAGGTTTGGATAGGTTTTTCCCTAAATAAATGAAATCATCATTTAAAAACTGCATTTTGTATTTATTCGGGTTATCTTTGTCTAATATTAAAATTTGTTTCATGATCTGAAACATTTAAGTGCGACAAATATGCAAAACAATAAGAAATCAGGAAGGGGGCAAAAACTTTTCCACAGCACTGTATTTTGACCTTGCAAAATATCTTGTGACCGTTGTCAATGCAACGATGAAATTGCTCACGTAATCAGGAGTAATTGTTCTCTGAGATATCTTGGACAGTCAACATGAACTGAAACTATTTTGAGCCTGATCATGGATCTGGAAATATAACCATAAGTCTTCTTGAAAATGTTGGGGGAAAGGAGCTCTTTTCATTTTATTATCCGGGATGCCTCGCAGCAACCTGAAAGCAATCTGGAAGTTTCTGGAAGAAAAACAATGAAAGGAAGAAGAACAATTGGGGTGTATAATTTATGATTTTTTTCCTGATAATACTCTCACCGCACCGCACACTTGGGGACCACCCATGATGGGAAGTAGCTCCAGGTGCGATTCTGCGAGAGTTTTTCCGCTGAAGGGTACGACAGAAGGATCTCCCCTGGAGCCACACAGGCTCTTCAGTAGCACACAAGGAGTGAGGAAAGAAAATGATAGACATGCCCTGCAAACTCATTAGGCAGGATTTAATATGAGCCGCGCTCTCATGCACGCATTTCCTTCATTTGGACTGATATTATTCAGAATGATTATTCCTAACGTGCTGTCTACATGAAAGCAACTGATTAGATTACGCGCATTTATATGTCCGAACCATGGTCAACAATCAGAATAGATTTGCCATCATATTGCAACCAGAATTTGGTTCCTGCTTTTTTAATTCTTTCAAAACATAAAAAAAAAACATAGTCTTGGTTGCTGTGATGGCGTCATCACTTCTTATGGACCCTCCGAGCATCGGCTGAATGGTACATACGCAGAGGCAATTCAATGGAGCGTTTAGATGGCCGTCGAACAAATTAACAAACGGACGACACCATGTTGTTCGACCGGCATAGATTTACTGTCTGATCGGGGCATTCCATTCAGGCATCGATGTTTACATGAGGACATTTGAAGACCAAAATGGAAAAATAATCAGAGTCACATTTTCACGTTGTGGAGAAATGATGAATTAAAAATTCAAAACGATCATAGAAACAAATCACTGAAAAAATACGCAAAAAATATAAAAAATATAATATATACAGTTGTAATAATAATAATATATAATATTATTATATATTAAATGCAAAATTTGGACTCTGATTGTTTTTCCTTAGTGGTCTTCATTTCATCATGCCTCGGTGCGGATGTCCAAGCGTTATGCCTCGGTGCGCATGCACAAGTGAGGTATAGGTAGGTCGTTTGTGTGTCATTCAGTCATTCATTCAGTCATTCCGTCTGTTACCGGGATAGCTGCTATGCCAGTCAAAATCAAGTCCTAGAATATGGCTCTATGGGTTAAATGCCATGATCTCTTGGATTTAAATTTGCCAGATTTTTCAGATATAGCTTTGTTTTCGAGTTATAGCACTATTTGATTACCACGATGGCAAAGCTGTGACAAATGCGCGTGAACGAGTAGGTTTGGTGTTCTGTTAATATTTGCAACCTGCCTCGCGGTCTGCGCTTGCTCAGACGTAAAATCTTCGTCTGGGTTTCTTCGCTCATATCTTAAGTAGCCTATCTGCAAAAATCATTAAAAGACTTTTTTTTCAGCGCGTCTTTAGACCTGTAAACGTTTATATAATTGCATGTACACGCTACGTTTTCCTGAAAATGCGGAAGTTGGATGACAACTAGCCATGCTACGCACAGGCTAAATGCACGTTATTCGAAGCAATGTAGGCAGCCTGGGTTTAAAAGTTCACAGAATTTCCTTGCATACAACATTTGTGGTGCTGTTTTGTCCTTGATTGAATTAGCCGGTTTTACTTGCAAAAACAATTTCAAAATGCAGTTTTCACTTCATAACTAAGTTCGAAACCTGGCGCATTGTCTTTGTCACACAGTAAAACCGGTGTACGTGGAAAACAGACTCATTATTCACGGTGGTTTCGGAGATGTGTGAAATTACGCAAATCGCCAATGTAGTGGAAACCTTTGTAAATCAATGAACTCAAAACTTTCATATTGTTTAATAACTATCATTTGCTGGAGATAGTTGTATTGTTAATGTGGAGTGATATATTGTCATTTTTTAAACATTAAAAAATATATATTGGTGCTTCTTAGATTTTGGTGTGTGCGCTCCTGAATTTTGGCTCACGCTCCTAACTTTTTGAACTTGGGGGCGCAGCACTACCAAGCAAAAAGTTAATTTCGAGCCCTGTACTGTAGTACTTTTGCTGCATTGGTGCACACGCGCATAATTCATGTGTCAGCACGTGGCTCTGTGAATAGAGTATGTCTCTTCTTTGCATACATTAATGTACATCAGACTGCCATTGGTGGGTAAATACTTGAGTATGTCAAGCATAGATGCACAGCTAGGGCACTCTGACATGTCCACACCCAATTTTATAGCTTCATTAAGGGACATACTTGTCACTGCTGTAAGCACCGAGGCATCAGCACCTTCAGTGCTTTCATTTTCTTTGTGTTTCAATCTGATTGCAATACTCTGTAAATGAGGCTAGTGATTCTACAACCAGGGCTGTCAAGTGGTCCCTGAAATAAGATGCACAGTGGGTATACTCAAGAGGAAGATTTTAAAAACAGCGCTCACGTATGGCGTCCAAGACCCCTAAAATGCAGCACAGCGCAATGACACTGTGCTAAAAATGGTACGTTCTCACCGTAACAGGATCATAACACAGGCCAGCAGAGCGTAGCATAAAATGGGAGTGAAAATGCTTTTTTCGATATCGCACATGAATAAATTGAAATATAAAGTATTTTCCAGGATAAGCATAGATATGTATCAGTGATGGGAGGTTGGCTGAAATCAGAGGAGGCACAAAAAAAAAAATCAGTTTTAAATAATCAATGTTCTTGACTTGTTTTAAATCGTTTTACTTGACTAACAAGTCTCTCTATGATGAGAAAAATCCATTGGCAGTTTAACTCACAACTTCCCACTTAATGCAATGCTCTTACAATTAAATAGTAAATTAAATTCAGATAAATGTTTTATTCACTTCACAAAAAAGATGAAGTACTCTGCTAACTTTCTCATTTTCTTTTAGCACCCCAGGCTAGTCAATCTCTGCCTCATGATTGTCAAAATTACAAAAAAAAAAAAAAAACAAAGGAGAACTTTGGAAAATGATTATCCTAATGAGGAGAACTGGCCACACCTGATAGTGTTGAGTGTTTTTGGCAATCACTTAATGTCAATTTAAAAAAAAAAAACTGAAGATCGGCCAAGATCAATCAGTAGTTGAAAGGGATGTTCTGCGCCTCCTCTGTTTTCAGCTCACCAGCTGCCACTGGAAATGCATTAAATGTAAAATTATCACTATTACTTTGAGAAATGACTATAAACAGTTTTCCAACAACCTGCATCTGCAGTGATGCAGAAGTTAGCTACTATATGACACATCTGGTCCTTAGTGGCAGGCTAAATACAAGTATAATAACAACACCACCATTAGTCAGGATCATGGCCTTACACTGGAAAGAAAAAAGTCAGCACTTCTAAGCCCGACTAATATCCCACACTCACTAATTACAGTTTCTAGATTGTGGAGGTGTTAAGTTCCTTTTTACTCTGAAATCGGTACACATGGTGCGCTGAATATTCCGTTTCAAGTGCAGCCATAAGAGAGAGTAACATGCCTCAATGATACATCACTTTCCTTACAATGGCATTTAACATGAACTTAACTTCCAAAGGACTAACAAAAAGATGGTTGAAGAGATATGAAGATGCTTCAATTAAGGCCATAGTACTTTGCTAAATCTGCTAGTGCTGCCTTCAACTAAATCAGTTGACAATAAATAAAATAGAATGAGAGACCTTGTTTTACATTAGTCCAACCTTGATTAATGCAGGCTTCCTTTGTTTAAGCAACCAGTAAAAATAGTTTTCTGTCTCTTTGGAAAAGAGTGAGGATTGTACAAGACAGCTCCTCAGACAATGGACTAAGGCTCTGAGACAATGATTTGTGCCTGAGTCCAGCAGAGTTCAGTTACGCAGGAAGACTGTTGTTTATCTGTTCAGATACTTGTGTGCATTATTTACTCTTTCTTTCTAAGTATATTTGCTCACCAGAGTCAGACAAGAGAGGATATTAATTTTACTGTGCACATCTGATGCTACACATCCATTCCACATGGCACAGCATTTGCTCACATTTGTTTGCTGGAGGCAAAATTTCACCCGTGAAGACAAACCGTCATTCTGCTGGTAGATCTTGCTGGAGGCACCTGCAAGTTTTTTTGTCTAGAATGTCGATCAGTGGTAACCAGCCTTGACATAATTTGCTTTATGAGAGTGAATTGTGGGAACAACCTGTTTCCACATTGGTTAGAAATAGCATCACGTTGGCCTTCACAAATAAATTTATGCAAGTGAGTGCGTCACAACCCTTGTTTGAACCCCTTGTGTGTCTCTTCACAATTCAGCAACCTGCGTATCTATTAGGTGTATGTCTTTTGTGATTTGTTTACATCTTGCACGTCTCTCCCGCACCAGCTGAATCTCGTCACATGGTTGTTCCCTAGTGACATTATGACGGGTATTTAAGCCCTCAGCTTTATGCACAAGTGGCTGGATTGTACAGTCGCATTTGCACTAAAATCTCAGTCAGTAGTACTTGTAAAAATTCTTCATCTTTGTTGAATGCAACCAGTACTTTAGCGGCAGTGCTCTCTTATTCTTATCTAGTTAATTTGAACAAGCTTCCAATTCTAATCAGGGTCCAGGATTTGGACCGAGTTCTTGCCAAGTTTGTTCTCTTTGTCAGGAACAAGCTACCAATCTTTCTATGGTCATCTGGATTGGAACCAACTTCCCTCAAGCAACAGTTCTCCTCCTCTGAAGCTGTTTGGTGCAGGTGAATTCAGCACAACATCTGGCTGCGTCCCGGAAGCCACTGGTAACATCTGTTAGAATTTCACACCGTATTAAGAGTTAACAACAAAGATTCCAAATACGAAGGCAATGCTTGAAATCAACGGATGACTTTCTACGTGTTCATTTATAAATTAAATGATTTGGGAGAAAACCTCACCTGGCCATGATGAATCTGAGCAGCCAAATGTCCAATAAAGTTTGATCCTTTGGGTGGGTTCTAAAAAAGTTCTGGAAATTCCACACCCTCCACCCAATGTCAAGGTGTAGTACCTAAAATTGAACCTGAATGTCTGCACTTTGAACTCAATTTCATTATTTAATTTCAATTCCAATATTTTATGGTCGACAGCTAAAATAACTATAGCAATAGTTTTCTACTGTCCAAATATATGAACCACCTGTATATGCATTTTTTGGTGAAAAATATGCCACCTTCAAGCTAATGTCAGGGACGCCCATTTCAACAAGATAACGGCAAGCCCAGGTCTGCACATTACAGCTGCATAATGGCCCACCTGCAATCCAGACCTGTCTCCTGTTGAGAAAATGTGGTGCTTTAAGAAGTGCAAACTATGACAATAAAGACCCCAGATGTCTGACCAGCTGGAAATGTATATCAAGGAGTAATGAAAAAAAATCCTCTTAACTGAAACAACTGGTATCTTCACTTCCTCAAATTATTGCTTGGGGAAGGAGTGCTGATGTAACAAGATTATGAAAACATCCCTATCCCAACCTTTCTGGAACCTACTGCAGGAATTAAATTCAGAACGCATGTTCAAATACTGTGTTTGCACTGTTTTACAATTTGATGCAGGTCAAGAGTGATTTACAAATGACTTCTTTTACTTACATTTTCTATATTGTCCAAACTTTTGCAGTTATACTTCACTGCTGTGATAACCTGGGTGTATAAAGTAAATATCACTGCTAAAACAATATAAAGGTACAAAGGCACAGTGTTAATTGCACAAAGAAGAGTTGTAAGAGAGGCCATTAGGAAATAAACAGTCGTGTCGCCCATCAACTACCTAATTTAAAAGGTAGAAACAGACAAGGGAGCGTGTTAAAATGCAGCCCATGTGAAAGAGTGTAGAATTCACTGCCTTGCAGCACTCTGGAGTATTGTGTTGTTTAGAGGATAACCTAATTATACCTGATCCTGGCCCCTAGCTGCAACACATGAAACATTAATGAGGCAAGCCTGATGCAGCACACAACTTCTTCCAGCTCATAATCTCACCTCTGCCACCTCCTGAAGTGTTTTACATGTAAATTAGGCCCCATAACGACCACTAATGTGAATATTATTCCAGAACCACTTAATAATATGCAATGATACTGTGGCACAGAAGCAAAGCCTGATGGGTAAATATGACAGAAGCGAGGACAGCATTAATTATTCAGCCGCGATGTCACCGACACTAACGCCTAATTCAGCAGAGGTGGGAACAGACCTGGTGTGCCGTCCCCTTAAGGTTGCAGTTTATCCAAGACATGTCATTTACCAAACTCTAATTTGGGCTTTAATGGAGACAAATGGCTGGCTGGTAACTGCAGAGACTGAGACAAGGAGAAATGGCAAGTCTGTTTTGCAGCGCAAGTCATAGGTGTAGCTGGGAATTACTTTGGAGAGGGCGAAACTCTCACCCCACCCTCTATTGCTTCTCAATCAAATCCCCCATCTTTCTACCCAAGAAGCCATTAGAGCAGTTTATTTCAAATAAATGATTGAGATTTTTTTTATTTTAAAAAACCTGCCTTGGTGCTGGTACTGCTACACAGTGCAATGAGAAAGTATTTTCCCCCTCCCTGATTTTTTCTATTTTTGCATATTTGTCTCATTTAAATGTTTAAGATCATGAAATCCACTTTAATATTATAAAAAACAAGAGCACTCAGAGAGCGCAGCACCTCCGCCCAGGGCCCTAACCCTAACCCTTACCCTAACCCCTAACCTCTAACCCGTGTGTCATTTCTGACCTTCTCTGCTGGACTTGCGAGAGCCCACACCTCCGCCAGCATGGCTGGATTTGAACTTTGGCCTATATCTCAGCTGCACTTAGGCTAGATATGCCTAAATTTAATCACTTGTTCTTCTTGTGCTACTTAAACATCCTGCAAAGTTTGGTTAAAAAATCTATGCACCGTTTTTGAGATATGTTGCTAACAGCCAGACAGACAGACAGACAGACAAACAAATGACTCCCGCCTAGCGGGACCGTTGTCAAAATAGTCTGGTTTCTGGCTTGAGACTTCAAATCTCTGCCAGCATAACTGGATTTGTACTTTGGCCTATATCTCAGCTGTACTTTGGCCTAGATATGCCTAAATTTAATCACTTGTTCCTCTTGTGTTACTGTAACATCCTGCAAAGTTTGGTTGAAATCTATGCAGCCATTTTTGAGATATCCTGCTAACAGACAGACAGACAGACAGACGACTAACGGAACAAAGTGACATGGTTGTCGATTTTGACAACCAACAAACCAACCAACGCGGGCAAAAACATGCATCTCCTTGGCGGAGGCAAATAACCTGAGTAAACACCAATTAAATCTAGTTTTTAAAATGATGACTTCATTTATTAAAGGAAGAAAGCTATGTAACCCCACCTGACCCTACATGAAAAAGTAATTTCCCCTTAAATAAATAAATCAATCAATTAAACAAATTTAATTGACAACTGTTTTCAACTTCGCTTGACACACCCAGGCATGATTACTGCCAGCCCTGTTGGCAATGTGAAGTAGGCAAAAAGCAGCTCATGATGCCACAATCTAAAGAAATTCACAAAGAGATAATAAACAAATTCCTTTTCATCTTTCAGTCTGGAAAATGTAACAAAGCCATTTCTAAAGCTCTGGGACTCCAGTGAACCACAATGAGAGCCAATATCTACAAATTGAGAAAACTTGGAACAGTGGGGAACCTTCCCAGGATTCCTCCAAGAGCGAATCCTGGAGGTCACAAAAGAACCCAGACAACATTTTCAGAACTGCAGGCCTCACTTGCCTCAGTTAAGGTCAGTGTTTGCAATTCCATTATAAGAAAGAGACTGGGCAAAAACGGCATACATGGGAGAGCTGCAAAGTAGAAATCACTGCTGACCAAAAAGAATACAAAGGCTCATCCCTTGCTGCTGGATAGCTCACTCGGATAAAGCACTGCATTGCGGAGCATAAGTGACTATCACGGTGCGGGTTCGAGCCCTGGTCGTACCTACAGGCAGTGGTCGGCAGCTTTTTCAGAAGTAGCGCACAATTGGCCATTGTGCTACAGGGATGCAAATAGGGAAGGGACTGCCGGGAAGGGAAATATAAAATGGTTGCTTTGTTCGTTGCTCAGGCGCCTGTTGACCAGCTGGGTGCTCGTCAGGGAGATTCTAAGCTTGTTCATGTTCGGGTGTCCTCCCTCCTCATTCTGAACTTGCGAGGATTCGACCAATGAGTGTAAAGAAGCAGTATTGATGGGCACGTGCTTCGGAGGAGAGCCGTGAACCGTCCCTCTCTCCTGAATTGGCAACAAGGGATCGCATACGAGCAAGCCTTGTAGATGGTTCCTCATTTGGGCATTCCAGATTCGGGTGGGATTGGAGAAGCCAAATTTTTTTTTAAAAAAAGAAGGAAAACAAAGGCTCATCTCACATTTGCCAAAAAATAACTGGATGCCCTCCAAGACTTTTGGGATAATATTCTGCGGACTGATTCAGTAAGTCAAAAGTCGGACTTGGAAGACAAGGGTCCTGTTACATCTAGTCTAAGACTCACACAGCATTCCACTATAAGAACACCATACCAACAGTCAAACATGGTGGATGTTGTGTGAGGGTCTGGGACTGCTTTGCTGCGCAAGAGGACCTGGACAACTTGCTAGAAGTGATGGAATCGAGAATTCAGCTCTCTACCAGATAGTCCAACAGATATCAGTTTAGGACCTAAAGCCAAAGCACAGATGTTTGTACATTGTTGGCACATTTGCAGGTTTCCCCCTGATTAGTTTAAGTATTGATGAGCATTTGACAATGATACGACTGGCTATTTCTGTGCTATGCAAATGGAGCTACTCCCCACTTTGTTGTTATGGTACAAGATGGTGCTATGCAATACCAGTCTCATCTTCAATAAAGAACAAAACTACATATTGCAGCAAATAGTTCTTGCAGGGCTGGGTAAGTTGTGTTTGAACTCTTTGTTGTAAAACTATCTTAAGACCAGTGAGATTGCTAGCCAGTAGATACAGAGTAGATACCCTTACATAGTGTGTCCCTTATTACCCCCCGCCACAATGAAGTTGGCAGGGGATATTGACGCAGAGCTCCATCCGTCCGACTGTGCATGGATGAGGGCGTGCATGCGTGTGTGCGTGCATCTGTGCGTTCATCCCGATCAGGAGGACACTTTGTTTCCAGAGGAGAACTCTGAAAGTGTCAAAGTTATTACCTTGAAACTTGGCATGCGTGTCCTCGAGGGGTTGTAGTTGTGCCTTTTGATACTAGAGAGTTTGACAAATTTTATTTTTTCCAGTTACCATGGAAACAAATCTGGACAACATAATGTTTTAAATATGTTAGCTATTAAGTGGCGGGGGAAATAAATGACTTTGTCTACTTCTTAATTTTGGGACACCCAAAATGGCTATATTGATAAAACTGTTTTTATCAACAAAAAAAATCAGGAAATAAAGGGTTAAAAAGGGATTTCTGATACTTATTTTGAATAAATTTCATGTTAAATGCTCAAAGAGGTTTAATTTAGCTTTAATGATGCACAACAGGTACCCATTTTTAAAGGCTGGACTGGAGTGGAGCCTAAGTTATATATATTTGAATGTACTGTATAATGGAGAGGCCTGTTTGTGCACAAGTATTTGCAGTTTGACCTTTTCCTTGTACATGCTTTTGGCGCTTTGAAGGCTTTTTGAAGTTATGTTAAGTTCATGAGTGACCAAGAAAAAATAAAAACTTTGATAAAGTGAAGAATACTTTTTTTACTTTATTTTTTGAGGATAAAATTGAAGAATATTTTTCAAAACCTGGGGGAACCCAGAACAAGCAACTGCTTGTTCTGGGTTCCCCAGGTTTTGAAAAATATGATCAAAACCCTCAGATGTGGCTGAACAGTTCTGTAAAGAACAGTGGGCCAAAATTCCTCAACAGCCAATTATTGCAAATGTGGTTTGATTGCGGTTGTTGTCACTAACGGTGGAACTACAAGTTATCAGATTTTGGGGAGCAATTTTTTTTTTCACATGGGTGATTTTTAGAAGCTGCATTTTGTGTTCACTCATGACTTATTTTATACTAAAATTACTTACATTCAAATTAGTTGGAACATTTAAATCTGGGAAAAATGCAAAAATACTTCGAACCATTGACTAAACGGCTCCAGCTATGCTTTTGGGAACCGAGCATACATTCACTCAGTTTCAAAGACTATTCATAATTACTTTTCATCAATTTAGCAAACCTTTCTAAGGTAGCTAATGTCAAACTACAGAAACTTGAAATTCATAACATGACAACATAACAAAACATAATATGAGTGATGACAACAGGCCATTTAGACAAACTCAGCTCACCATTTTCCTGTCACTAAAGTACAATACGGCCAAGAAAGAACGATTTGCAACGATGGATTCCGGAAATGCTTAGATGATGGTTTTTGTAACCTAGCAAAAATAAGTGCTTGAGAGAAATGTTCTGAAAATGAGGTAATGGGTGCTTCCAGCTCAAAAAATGCTGCCGATAGACACAAGCCCTTCAGTGTCTAACTCAAAAAATGGTCTTTGGCAACATTTTGAATGGAAAGCAATGTAAGACTGACTTTTGCACAGACTATTGCAAAAAAAGTACAAATTGTGAAAATCACCTGGTTTACTCACCCACAACACTTACCCAGCATCCCCCTCCCACAAACACACTCACACACACAAACACGCACACACACACTGTCATAAAGGGGAATGGATTCAAGGGCAGACTGGAGTAAGACGGTGAAAACACATTTTATTATTGGCAAAATCAGGGTCAGGCAGTCCAGGGGGAAATATGCAGACAATATGAAACACAGGAAGGATAATCCACATCGTAGTCACAAAATAAGTCAGAGCCAGTAGATGACAACACACAAGCCAAAGAGCAGGCTCAACAACCGTAAATGAAAACTGGTCAGAACCGAAGAAAATACGCTGGAAAATACACAGACTCATAAGTTACTCAGAAAGCCAACAAACTTGCAAAGAATAAAGGCAAGCAGAGGCTATACCGTATACATACATACCAACTCACTACGGCTTTTGGGCGTTTTTTTCAGAATGAAACGCCCCAGAGGCGGTGTTAGACCCGAAAATTATTGGCTATTATCCCACCCTTTATTGACAACAATTTGTCCTGGCTAATTCTTGATGGTTTTCCTTCATTAACACGTTTTCCAATTCAAGAATAATCAAGTGACAATTGAAGACCACGGCTTCTCTCCCCATGCGATCTAAAAGTGACAAAATAATGGGCTACATTCAGTACAGAAAAATAATTTAATTATAATTAGGTCTATGCACCGTCTTTCGGCGACGGCATTTCAGAACTCTTCAGCGAATGAAGGTTATTTTGGTGACTAGTCGTGGTTTAATCCGATTACATTTTTTAATCAGACAGCTGTTTATTTTATACAGCGAGTTGCGTGACCGTGCTGCAAAAACAGGTGTACGTACTTATGTCGCCGAAATTACCTTAATTCGCTGAAGCATTCTGAAATGCCATCGTCGGCCCGGAGCATAGACCTAATTATAATTAAATTATTATTCTGTACTGAATGTAGCCCATTATTTTGTCACTTTTAGATGCATGGGGAGAGAAGCCGTGTCTTCAATTGTCACTTGATTATTCTTGGGCGCGTGTTAATGAAGGAAAACCATCAAGAATTAGCCAGGACAAATTGTTGTCAATAAAGGGTGGGATAATAGCCAATAATTTTCGGGTCTAACACCGCCTCTGGGGCGTTTCATTCTGAAAAAACGCCCAAAAGCCGTAGTGAGTTGGCATGTATGCGTATAAAGGGGAGAACAGAGCAAATTAAGGAGTGATAACAGGTGCACCTGAGAACTATGAAGCATGACTAGAAGCAAGGCTCTATACAAGTGAATGAATGAGAAACAATAAAGTAAAAGACTGGGGAGGCCTGGTGCGGAAATACAATTAAAACAAAGATAGCGGAAACAGAGGCAGGGAAGGGGGATGATAACAGAAAACAAAGCAATGAAAGAAAAGAAACGATAATTAGAAATAAACAGAAAAATAAAACAAAAAATACACAGAACACTGACACAAAGGCAGGTGAGGAGACTAATCAAGGAAACAAAACGGGTTAAACACAAGGGAAAAGAGTGCTAGGGGGCGCGGTAACAAATGGGGAAATGAGGAACCATGAAAAAGAAAATGGGGAAGGCGAGAGAGAGAGAGGAAATGGAAAACACAAAGCATGCCAAATGAAATAAAAATAATGAAACAATGCTTAAGTAAAAACATAATATAAATAAAACATAACTAAGCACAACTATCAGAATGCCAACACTGATGCACACATCCAAAGTGCTAATCTCTATACAGTCATTTACAGCCATGACTTAATTAATTATTCACAAAATGACTTGCTTTGCGGTCTAAGATGTGTGTGATGACCAGAGCTTGTACAAAACCCAAAACCAGTGAAGTTGGCACGTTATGTAAATCGTAGATAAAAACAGAATACAATGATTTGCAAATCCTTTTCAACTTATATTCAATTGAATACACTGCAAAGACAAGATGTTTAATGTTCAAACTGAGAAACTTTTTTTTTTTTTTTTTTTGCAAATAATCATTAACTTAGAATTTAAAGGCAGCAACACATTGCAAAAAAAAAAGTTGGCACAGGGGCCTTTTTACCACTGTGTTACATCATACAAGTAAACGTTTGGGAATGAGGAGACCAATTTTGAAGCTTTTCAGGTGGAACTCTTTCCCATTCTTGCTTGATGTACAGCTTAAGTTGTTCAACAGTCCGGGGTCTCCGTTGTCGTATTTTACGCTTCATAATGGGCCCACATTTTCAATGGGAACAACTACAGGCAGGCCAGTCTAGTACCCGCACTCTTTTAACGGAGCCATGCTGTTGTAACACGTGCAGAATGTGGCTTGGCATTGTCTTGCTGAAATAAGCAGGGGCGTCCATGAAAAAGACGTTGCTTGGATGGCAACAATGTTGCTCCAAAACCTGTATGTACCTTTCGGCATTAATGGTGCCTTCACATATGTGTAAGTTGCCCATGCCTTGGGCACTAATAACCCCCATACCATCACAGATGCTGGCATGCCTATAACAGTCCGGATGGTTCTTTTCCTCTTTGGTCCGGAATCAGTTTCCAAAAACAATTTGAAATGTGGACTCGTCAGAACAGAACACTTTTCCACTTTGCATCAGTCCATCTTAGATGAGCTTGGGAAAAGCCGGTTCTGGGTGCTGTTGATAAATGGCTTTTCGCTTTGCAAATAGATAAACTTGCAGATGTAGCGACGAACTGTAGTTACTGACAGTGGTTTTTCTGAAGTGTTCCTGAGCCCATGTGGTGATGTCCTTTACACACTGATTTCGGTTTTTGATGCAAACCGCCTGAGGATCGAAACGGGCATTCAAAATGACGTGCAGTAATTTCTCCAGATTCTCTGAACCTTTTGACGATATTACGGACCGTAGATGATGAAATCCCAAATTTCTTGCAATAGCTCGTTGAGGAATGTTGTTTTTAAACTGTTCGACAATCAGCTCACACATTTGTTCATTAAGTGGTGACCCTCGCCCCATCCTTGTTTGTGAATGACTGAGCATTTCAGGGAAGCTGCTTTTATACCCAATCATGGCACCCACCTGTTCCCAATTAGCCCGTTCACCTGTGGGATGTTCCAAATAAGTGTTTCATGAGCATTCCTCAACTCTCTCAGTCTTTTTGCCACTTGTGCCAGCTTTTTTGAAACATGTTGCAGGCATCAAATTCCAAATGAGCTAATATTTGCAAAAAATTACAAAGTTTACCTGTTGAACATTAAGTAACTTGTCTTTGCAGTGTATTCAATTGAATATAGGTTGAAAAGGATTTGCAAATCATTGTATTCCTGATTTTATTTACGATTTACACAACGTGCCAACTTCACTGGTTTTGGGTTTTGTACTAAAAAACAGAAGTATCCAGACACATAGCATGCAAGCAGTTTCACTTTATATTCGCCGTAACCTCTGCATGTATCCCTTCGACACAGAAACCACACGCAGAAAGACTACTTTACAAAATGAAACACATCCTGCAACAGTGGTTCCCAACATTGGTCCTGGGGGACCCCTGCGTATGCTGGTTTTCGTTCCAGCCAAAATTAATGATGACAAGGTGTTACTTCTTCTTAATTGCATTGTTCATTTATCCTCTCAAGGTACATTATGCTAGAATATGCATGACCTGAAGATTTCCATATGAAATTCAAAAACTAATTAGCTTATAACTGGTGTAAGAGTGGACACAAGGGCAACAGTTACGTTACCAGGCTAAAGGGACTCAGATCTGATTTTTTTGCTGTGATGTGACACAGAGCCAATGTTTTCAGGGCTGTGTGGGTACAGAAATTCAATCTTTAAAGCCATTCTTCAAATAAGAATTGAGTCATTTTGGCTACGTTAGCATGACCAGGCTGAAGTGACTCAAATCTGATTTTTTGCCTGAAACACAGATCTGGTGTTTTCAGGGCTAGAGTGGACACAGAAATCCAATCTTTGAATGTGATCTTCAAATCAGAATTGAGCCACTTTGGTAAGTGTTCCTAAATCAGATACAAATCTGATATGAGGCCATGAAACATGAATGAGAATAGCCAGATAAGAGCCTATGTAACTTTTTGTTTGTACACAAGCACTGAGTGCAGAAGCAAGCCGTCTGCTTTTTTTTTTTCCACTTTCTTGGGCTCATCACGTACAGCTGATGAACTGTTTGCCGTCCTCCAGAGCAAAATACCATGCCCACAAGCATGCCCATTTTTTGGGTTTCAATCAAGGGCATGAACAAGACCAAAGGGTCTCACGCTTGGTCTCAAGAGGAAAGAACTCCCGAGTTTTGAACAACTCGCGAGTCTTGCACATTTTCTGACATACAGTACCAGTCAAAAGTTTGGACACACCTTGCTAATGTCACAGCGCTCTGTTTTTAGAGAAATTTAAATGGCTTAACTTCTCTAAATAATCTCAAATGGAATCTGGTAAGAGGTAAACAATCAGAAGTTAAAAGAGAATAATTTACTCGTTTGAATAGTGTCCAAAATTTTAGAATTCTCAAAGAAGCCATATTTTGCAAAGTAAGGCGACAAACAAGCTCTTTCCATTTTCCAACAGCCAAATTAAAGACAAGCTGTTTTGGAACTTACTGGGCAAAAAAGCCAATGAAAAGCAAACCAAAAGTTCTGCACATCTTTGGGAACTTAGATGGCCGCTCAGCAGCAAACTCATTATAGCCATATACACTGCCCTCCATAATTATTGGCACCCCTGGTTAAGATGTGTTCTTTAGCTTCTAATAAATTCAGTTTTTTTCTAAATAATATAGGACCACAATGAAAAAAAGAGGAAAATCCAACCTTTAATTCAAGTGCATTTATTCAGTGGGAAAAAAATCCCACATTAAGAAATAATTCCTTTAGATCAAATCATGTGTGCCACAATTATTAGCACCCCTGATGTTAATACTTTGTACAACCCCCTTTTGACAACAAAACAACACCTAATCTTGAGGTCTGGGGACTGAGATGGCCATGGGAGGAGCTTGATTTTGTGTCTGGTAAACCATTTCTGTGTAGATTTGGCCACGTTTAGGGTCATTATCTTGCTGAAAGACCCAGTGACGACCCATCTTCAGCTTTCGGGCAGAGGCCACCAGATTTTGATTTAAAATGTCCTGGTATTTCAAAGCGTTCATGATGCCATGCACCCTAACAAGGTTCCCAGGGCCTCTGGAAGAGAAACAGGCCCACAGCATCACCGATCCCCCCCCATACTTCACAGTGGGCATGAGGTGCTTTTCTGCATACTCATCTTTTGTGTTCCGCCGACCCACTTAGAGTGTTTGTTGCCAAAAAAGCTCTATCTTGGTCTCATCTGACCAAAGCACACGGTCCCAGTTGAAGTCCCAGTACCCTTAGCGACCTCCAGGCGTTTGCGTTTATGATTGTGAGTGAGAAAAGGTTTTTCCGTGCATGCCTCCCAAACAGCTTGTTGGCATGTAGATAGCGCCTGATGGTTGTTTTGGAGACTTTGTGACCCCAAGATGCTACCATTTGTTGCAATTCTTTAACAGTGAGCTTTGGAGAACTTTTTATTTCTCTTACCATCCTCCTCACTGTGCGTGGTGGCAAAATAACCTTGCGTCCTCGTCCAGGCTTGTTTACCACTGTTCCAGTTGTTTTAAACTTCTTAATGATTCCTCTGACAGTAGATATGGGCAGGTGCAGGCGAGTGGCTATTTTCTTGTAGCCATTGCCTGACTTGTGAAAGTCGACACACATCTGCCTTACTTGAATGGTGTGTTCCTTTGTCTTTCCCATGTTGAAGAGTGGATAAAAGAAATGGCCTCTGTGTCTCGTCATATTTATACCCCAGGGAAACAGGAAGTGATGAATTACTAAATGTTCCTAGATACTCTGATCAACTTTGTAAACTACTGTAGAAATGACAGAAATACTTCAATTACATTTATTTCCTAGGAATTGTTAGGGGTACCAATAATTGTGGAACAGGTGATTTTATGAAAAATAATTATTTCTTAGTCAGGGATTTTTTTTTTCCCCTTAAAATTCACTTGAGTTGAAGGTTACATTTTTCTAGAATTTTCAGTGTGAGAGAACGCTTCTGCAATAAAAATTGAATTTATTTTAAGGCTTTTAACACATCTTAACCAGGGGTGCCAATAATTATGGAGGGCGCTGTAACTGCTCTTGTAAAAAAAAAAAATTTTTAAATGTGAGTATGCTCTGTAAATATGACAGAAAATGCTGGTTAGTTTGATGGATTTAAGAATTAGATCTCTTTTAAAAAAATAAATAAATAAATAAATGGTACCTATTTCTTTACTTAACATGTAAGAAAAATGTGGGTATGTCCAAACTTTTGACTGGTACTGTAGTTGCCAACTATGGTTTGCATCAAATTCTATTGAAAATGTAACGCGAAAGTGTGGATACCAATGTTGGCAACACTGGATGCCATTTTGAAAAGCGAGGGGAGACTGTTCTTAGATGTTCTCGCACGTCTACACAAGACCAAACGTAGTTCAATTGTTCAAGAGGCAAGAACTGGCAGGTTCTCACTGGACCCAGCGATTTTGAAAATGCCCCAGGTTTGAATGCCATGCAAATATGTCTTTTGTTCTTGGTGATGCAGATGTATCAACATGCGCATGCTTGCCGTTTTGGAGGACAGATCCTTTTCCATTACAGTCAGATATAGGTCTCTGTAATTATGAATGTTACCCATCAAGATAGGCAAATACAATCTGAGAAAAAATCTGAATTGAACAAAGAGGTTTGTTATATGAACAGAGCAAATGTGGTCCTAGAGTGGATACAATCCAATATGTGACCATGCAACAGGAATTGGAAGAATCAGAATCCATGTGGCTTTTTACCTGTTTGCATTCACTGAGCACTGTTAAATCCACAAAAGCTGGCCGCCTGGCTTATTTTCCGCCCTCATATGCAATATGCAAGAATGTATCAATGTGCCCATGCTTGCTGTTTTGGTGAGCAGATACGTTCACGTTAAAGTTAGATTCAGGCAAAGACGTTTAATTTGACAAGACTGTCACTGCCATAGGCCTAAATTGTAAGAAACTGTACACATTTCCTGTCTCCTAAGTGGGCGCGGTTCCTTCATTCAGAAGTGGTGTTTGCGTGGCTGAATATACTGTAAGTAGACTGGGTTGTATGTCGCACTTTGTTAATGGAAAAGGTAAGTGGGCTTAGGCTTAGTAGTACATATCGTTATTTATGGCCTATCTTTCATTTTCATAATGTATTTACATTTTATTTTGTTATTTAGCAATGCAGCTAACAGTCATTAACGATTTAGCCGACTTAGGGTGTTCACGAATGTTATTTGACGTTCTCTTGAATATTTGACACACTTAAGCTAACAAATGTCAAATGAAGACTAGTTATGTTTGGTTTTGAACAAGCTAACAAGTAAATATCTTTAATCCAAAATATGCTTAGAAAAAACGGATGCACACATTCAGTATAGTCCTGGCATTATAATATTATTGCATGAAATGTCTGTGAACATTAACTACATCAACTACAATGAGTACAACAACAAAGGGTTAAAAAGCATTCCATCATTCAAACTTGTGAAACAATTCAGTTTTCCTCTTGGCTCTTCCGCCATCTTGCATTTTACGGTTACCCTGCCTTAACTGTGCCCCTATTTCGCACATTATATATCTTAATTTTTCTTGCAGAGTGAATGCATGATCTGGGAGTGCTTCAGGGAGGATGGGGAAAACATCAGTGTTCTACTTGTACTCTTAAGGCCTGATTTACTAAGATCCCACATAAAGAGCGCTAAATTTCGTGCGCACGCTTATAGATTGCGCGTGTTGTTGGTTTGCGTGTTGTGGGTGATCTACTTTGGTTGCCTGCGCAAATGACAACAGGCGCAAAAGTGGTAGAGACCGCCCTATTTCAATGAGGATTTTGCGTGAGTCAAGGTTTTCGCCATGGAGAGTTTGAGAGAGGAGACTGACTGCATGGAGAATATGAGAGAGCTGACTGAACGCAAGCGCAAAATTAAATTTGAAGCCATGGAATTGGAGATGTTAGTGCAAGAGGCGAATAAACATATTTTGGAGTTACAGCAAAGAAATCTTAACCAGGAGAAACGCAATATGGGAGGCTATCTGTGACAAGATCCATGCTGTGGGGAAAACAAGAAGAACAGCAGATGAAATTACATACATAGACAAGACATAAGAAGAAGAACAAAGGAAAAAATCGTTTGTAATAAAACCTCAGAAAGTAAAACAGGTGGGGGACCGGCGGAGGAGAACCCTCTGTCTCCAATTAAGCAACAGGTGCAGCTGACGTTCTGTGATGAGCAGATCACTGGAATACAAGGATATGACACCCTTGAACCGCAAACTGCAGACTGAGGTAGGCCCATACTAGTACAAACACGCATTTCTCTTATTGGATAGCCTATATCTGAGTTATTCAGATATGTACCAAATAAAAAATGAATGTGCGCGATGGGTGAACATTTATTTGAACGTGCACTGAAAAAGCGTAATGTCATGATTTACAAAAAGTATTTTTGCTTATGCATTTCCCAGAGGATTTTATTTTCCACCAGGGCTGCAGAATAGGGATTAATATTTTTCCAGAAAATGAGACATTTTCTATCCCGGAAAAAGAAGCACATTTTCCCGCGAATCCTGGGAAATTAACTTGTTTCTAAGGTATAATTTTGGCTACCATTATATAACATTGGTCATAGTTCAGGAAACACCATACTTAACGAGACATGTGGGTCCCAAACATGACTGATTTAATGTATTATCTGGTGGTATATATAATTATTGAGGCACAAAAACGTAATTTCAACATTAATCAATATTATAAAAATATAAACTGCGCAAGCCGCATGCAGTTTAACGTTCTCGGCAGATGAGAGGGTGAAAACGCCTGTGATCTGTCGCTGTCAGACTGAACAGCCTCATGGAAATGATATTTTACAATTCTTCATATTATAAACTAAAGAAATTTGTTAAGGCAAGTAGTTTGCTGCTTTCAAAGTCATGGTTTTGAGCTCAGATAGATTCCACAATCTGTTCACATTCAGATGCTGCGGGTGCGTCTGCAGGAGGCCAAACCAAATCAGTCCTCCTTGTGATAACCCGGATTCAGTTCCAGCTCGTAGTCATGTACTGCATGGATTCGTTCCATTTTCAGTGCGATTACCGATACGGTATCAGTATCATTCTATATCGAGAGGCTAGCTAGCTTTATAGCCAATTAAACCTATCCCACGTTATCTAGCAAGCTAGCTAGCCGTCGCTAAATGTGTTTCTTCATAAAGTCAATCATCCACAAGCTCACTAGCCTAATTAATAAGCCAAATGGCAACGGAAAACAGTGTCACTATCTGGCCACGTTCAGCTATATTCGGTGTCCAGTAACGCATCATTTACACAGACAAAAAAAAAATCTAAGTGAAAAGTGAAGCTAAGAGCAAAGCCTCTTTGTTGAGTTCCAGAAGTACCTTAATTTAGACGACGCAAAAGAAACGTTGCAAGTCACATTGTTATCATTAGCTAATATAATGGTCATAGATAAGCTGGGTAGCTGCTGAAATAACCATAGTTTAGCCTTGGAGCCAGATGCCCAGCTGTGCTAGCATTGATAACCCGTGCGTATGTTAGCCACAGAAGCCTATTAATTCGGCATTCACCAAATTCAAAATGTAGGGTGATAGATCAAAAATATGCCTGTGTGAGGAAAGAAAATAAAGGTCCACCACCAGGCTTGCTAGTAAGCTTACGTTATGCAATGTTAAAGTTTGACTAGCCATACCACCATTAATGTGGCGTGGCTAAGGTGCGTCAAAAATCTGAGCTGAGCACCGCTCGTACTCCTAAGGGTGAGCCAACTGTCGCAACTTCCCAACCGCTTCACGGATATAAACAGCATTCGACCCGCCACCTCAAGCAACTTGGCGGGCTCCTTTCCTTCACTAGGACAGATATGACCTGGCATCTCGGCCATAGCGAACTATGTAGTATCGAACTGAGTTGGCTTCTTAGCCTAGTTCATAAGCAGAGCTGGCTTGGTAGCTTCCAGCTCGGGGGGCGTGTTTTAGCAACTAGGTTCAATTCGGCTCGCCTCAGCTCCAGCAACGGTCCACCTTTTTGACCATTTTTGGATTAGCCGGGAGGTAGGCGGAGTCAGGTAAGTGCCAAACTGGTGACAAAATTAACTTCACAGTGGATATTCAGAAACCTATGAGTAACGTCACTGAGGCTATGTCCATGTTTTATACAGTCAGTGCTCTGGGGGGGGCAATGGGGTGGCCAGCAGTTTTCCGCCCCTTGGGGGCGTCATTGCAGGAGGCCGGCACGGTGGGTGCCGCGGTGTCAGACTGTCGGCTGAATAAAGTCAGCGATCACTCAAAGTTAAAACGCAAAGCTATAAAACGCATCCACACTCACTGAGTGTGAGGTTTCAGATGGATTCTTCAGGAGATTTTTCTTTATTCAGTGAGAGCCCCATTTCACCAAAGCCAGCTGCATCTCTGTCTGAAGCATTTTGCATGAAGTATGAATCCAGTGTTCTTGTAGTATTGAGCTTTCACCTGGAGTTTTGTCTGAGATTTTAAATGTTGACGCGAGCAGAAAAGATTTGTTCTCTCTGTTGCCCTTCGTTGTGCCTACGCCTCCTCCTCGCAACAATAAACGCAGCCATTTGTGCGCACAGTTAAGACCTGGCTTTCAAACGTGCTAAATATAGACGCAAAAACAGTCACCGCAATCAGTTTTAGGTTTGGTAAATCACATTGAGTGAGCTAAATTAATTTATTAGCATCTACTCCTCCCAATATTTTGCACGTTCTGGCAGACACGCCTATATTGCATATTCATTGAAGGCAAATGTGCTAAATGGATTGCGCGTGTTATTTTGACCTTTTTACAGACGCAATCCTGGGTGTGCCCAGTTAGTAGATCAGCTTCAACGTGTGTTTGCGCGGGCTGTCAAGTTTGCGCACGTTTTTACACACGCTAACCTTGAGTAAATCAGGTCCTTAGAGTCTTGCAGAGACTGCTCTGGTGTTTGGGCTACTTTACTCATCACCTGTGTGCGTGTGTATTTTTCATCAATAAAGATAATAAAATGCTTTATATGTTTGAAACTGAATTAAATGCACTTTTATTGGGTGGCCAGCAATCAAATGCAATGAAACGGCTATGATTCTGGGGACAAGAAGAGAGCAAGGACTATGATCTTCAACTACAGAATAAGCATTTGATTACTGGGCACCCTGGTCCTTGACAAGTCTTCAGTTAAAGATTAAAGAAAAATTAACAAAGTTTGGGATCAAGAGGATGGTAAATACAATGTGACCATTTGCCCTTTTATACAATGCAGATTTGGTACATTATCATTTACCTTGTCTTTAAATTTGTCTTATATTGTGAACTGGCAATTTTTATGTGGCGATAGCTATGTTCACATCACAAACCTCATTGTTCATTTCATATTTTATGCTCATATTAGATTTTCCGATTTTGAGGGTTCACATTTATAGCTGCAAGTGACCTGTATCAAAGATGGCGAAGGAAAAAGCCACCCCACTGAAGAGTAATTCCCTGTATTAGTCACATGAGTACCCCATCCCTTTAGGAGACTAGCGGCAGGTGCTGAGGCCATTTACTCTGATGGGAGGAGTGAACATGAGCACAGATTATGACCAATTCTTTTGCTCCATAGTCATCAAGGTAAATACTGGACTTTTCACATGCCACATATCTTCCGTACATGCTGATGCTGAAATGATATTTTTAAGACTGATAAATCAGGGAAAAATGAACGTTCATTGTGACCTGTGTCTCTTCGCAACGCACTCTTGTTATACCCCAGGTCTACCCAGGTCATAACACTCTCCTAAGATCTGGCGACACATATCTCTTCTTTTGTATTGGGTTGATATCAGATATTAAGCAATGAGTCGCAAAATAAGGTGCAAATACACTGCCTGGCCAAAGTAAAAACTCATGTGCTCCAATATTTTGCTGGACAGCCTTTAGCTTTGTTCACAGCGTGCACTCGTCCTGGCATTGTTTTGACAATTTTATGCAATGTTATAACTTTTATTATTGACTAGAGTTGCATCAATTTTTGGCCAAGATCTCATTTTGATGATGGCAGAGAGTCAAACTACTCTGTTCAGCCTTCTCTAGCACATCCCAAAAACTTACAACTGGTTAAGGTGAGGACTCAGTAGTGGCCAATTCTTGTGTGAAAATGATTCCACAAGTTTGCTGAACCACTCTTCATAAATCAAGCCTAATGAATCTTGGCATTGACATTCTGTACTATGCCTATGATAGAGGGGATTGGAAAATCCATTGAGAGCATAATCTGCTCCTTCAGTACATTCTAGTAGTCTGCTTCATTTCAGTGCTTCATAATATTGCTGAGCCGAGACCTGACCAAGTGAAGCAACCCCAGATTATTACCCTTCCCCCAGAGGCTGGTACAGTGGGCGCTATGTATGACAGGTGCGTAGCTTCATGGGCTCCCTTTCTTACCCTGATGTGCCCATCGCTCTGGAATAGGGCAAATCTGGACTAATAAGACCATATGACCTTTTTTCCATTGCTCCTCAGTCCAATCTTCCTACTTCCTAGCAAATTGAAGTCGTTTTTTTCCCAATCATCCTCACTAACAAGTGGCTTTCTTGGGACCCTGCAGCTGTTTAGTTGTAATCCGCCAAGTTTCGTTGTGTTGTGCATGTAGAAATGCATTTATGAACTTCACCAAGCATTTTAGCAATCCCAGACCAGGATCAGTCATAATTGTTCTCCAACCCATTTCTTTCACAAAACTGACAACTGACAGTTTGAAAGTACTGTCTGCAGTGGAAACACAAACCAGGTCTATGGTTAAGGTTCATGTCCACACAGGTTACGTTCCAGTTCTAAGGGTACCATGCCGAAAGTCTTTAGTTGAAACACGACTTTTCTCAGTGGTTCTCATCATTAGTCCAAGGGATCTCCTTTGTACACTGGTTTGTTTTCCAAGCTTTAATGAAATGTTGATTTTTCCAGATTAGGCTATTTATTCTTATTAGGATTATTTACACTCTTAAGTCACATTGTTAGGAACAGTGTAGTGAAGTGTTACATATTCATATTGCACACAAATTTTTGTATTCCATAAAATGAGGGAAAAATCTTTTACAGATATATTAAATGTCCCCTATTATGCTGATCCTTCTTTTAATACATATAAGTAATGTTACAATGTTGGATGTTCATACTCAACCTCTGCATAGTTTGTAAACATAAGATACAGGGGTTTTGCCATAATCTGAGAACGTGATTTCCTGAACATGATTTCCTCTCTGAACAGCTGGTCCCGAGATCTTCATGAGATTAGGGCAAAACCTGACGTCAGGTTGCTGCGTCCAATCAGTACAGACCTGGCCAGAGCCAATCATGGCACTGGACCTGCCCACCCCGGAATTTATTCTATCAGACACAAACGAGCCCAAATATGTCTTCCAAAGCTGTTTGTACGTGTTTTTTGGATGCAAACGAAAAAGTACAACTATTTTCTCTTCCAAAAGACAATGCCACCAGAAATGAGTGGGTAGCTTTTTTGTTTGCTGGCAGCAAACAGCCACACCCAAAGGGAATGCCAGCTGTTTGTTCTCGGCATTTCACCGAAGACAGCTTTGTCAATAAAGGATAATTAGACGCTGGATATGCGTCTCAGCTGTTTCTCAAACCTGGAGCAGTTGCATCGATCAAGCGCTCGGAGTCACAAGCTGTAAGTGATGATAGAACAGCAAATAATGTAAGTGAAGCTAACGTGTTACAGGTGGCTAGCAAGACCGCTAACGATAATTAGCACTAGCAACTGGCCTCAAACACAGGCTTTGTAAAATATCTGAAGATAAAGCCTGGATCGGTAGCAACTGTCCGTGACTCACAGATGCAGAAGCAGTAAGTTTTACCATTTGTGTTGCTTTACTGCATAAGCCTACCTAACATAATAGCCTGTTGATTGTGGCTGTAGCACTGCAGCTAATGTAGCTAAGTTACTGTTGCTAATGTTTGTGTCCTAAATATGCAAGAGTAATATCAGGAGACATTCAACAGAAGGTGTGTGAACATACACCTCATTTGAAGCTAACTTTTTATATTTGTTTGTAATTTGGATGCTTGGTACAACTGTTCACAGTAACGTAACTTACTGTCTGTAAAACCTGTATTTCAGAGTAATGTTTGTCTCTATTGTTACGAACACTCGGTTACTAGCTACTGCATGTTAGTTTGCCTGCCGGGCTACTTAAAAAATGCTGCTGGTTAACTTATATGCAGTAATTCTGATCGGTATGCTTGCGTTAGCATCAATGTGGCAGTTTCATCATAACTGTGATGGGGCGCATAGCGTTTGTCACGGCAGCGATGCGCTACCTTCATTCACAAACTGACTGTGTGCAAGTGTTTGTCTGAGGGTGTTTCATGTCTGTTAATGTTTGCCATCTTCTAGTTTAAAATAAGTTCCGTTCACCATGTCATTCATCATACTGCTCCTGTTATTTCTGTTGTTTAAAAGAGCTCTGTAAAATCGAACACAGCGGTGAATTTTGCTAGCATATTGTTAGTCATTACTCCATTTTTGCAGTTTAAAAACACGCATTCTAAGCCATCGCTTCCTAAGTTAAAATAACCACCCATTACAATGTCTTGTCTCCGGGTTAGCCGGAAGTGAACCCGTTATTGTATTAATTTAATTGCTGCTTTACAACTTGTTGGCTTAGCCGCCTTATAGCACTTATGCACGAAATGTGTTTCAGCATTTTTCTAGCTGTTCAGCAGGTATTTTAGGGCTGTTTAAGCATTCGCGATTGATTGCTTACCTGAGACACTCCTGTTTTACTGGTATGAAATGGTATGCTCCAATTCAGGGCCGCGCTCAGGCCCGACATAAGCGTTCATAGTTCAGTCTCCCAGGAGAGCGGGTTTTGAGCAGACGTACGTCTTTTAGCTCTCACATTGTTCTTTGTATTGACGAGTGCAAATGGTCAAGTTTAAAAGTCGACTTATTTTGTAATTTTTTTTTACTCTCATGTCAATTTTAATTTCTTTATTGAAAAGTGTTTTTTCCCTTTTTTCACCTCTTTTTTCTATTATTTATTTATTTATTTATTTGTTTGTTTGTTTTTTCATTTCGGCATGATTGTACAGTCATTCCATGACAATTTCAACACAACATGTATCATGACCGAAAGGGTCGCGGGAGAAGCGAAATTGCTTGTCAAAGTCCCGCCCCCAACTCCCGGAAAAACAGTTTGATTATGGGTAAGATATCATAAAGATTTATAAATCACAACAGAGCTGAGTGTCTATTTACACAACGATTTAAACGTCACAACATAAAATCATAGAGATTTATGACAGTCATGAAGAGTTTTAATCACAATATAGCTGAGTGTCTATAAACAACCCCTATTGTTTATGCCCGTTATGGTTCTGTTTAATTTATCCAATGCCATTTTGTTGGATAAGTTCATAGTTATTCAAACATGCACATTTCAGAAGACACTTAAAGTCTTTCAAATTGTCTGCCCTTCTGATATCGTGTTCAAGTATGTTCCATGCACTGACTCCAGCCACCGATAAGGAGTGTTCACTCCGAGTCGATCTGACCCTTCTAGTTTGCAACAACATTCTGCCTCTTAGGTCAAGGCATTCACGCTGGAGAAATAGGCATTGTATATTTCTAGGCAATTCTTTGTGGTATCCTAAATATACAATTTGCAAGGAGTTGAATTTTATTATATCCTGCAATTTAAGAAACTTTGCCTTAATAAACAAATCGTTTGTATGAGTTCCATAGGGAACGTTATGAATAATTCTAAGGGCCTTTTTTTGGAGTTTAAACAATGATTCTATTGTATTATTATAAGTGTGTCCCCATACTTCAGCGCAGTAGTGTAAGTGGGGTAGGTGGCACTGTGTCTAGTAATCCTGCTTGGTTTTGTGATTAATGGTTGCATACCCATGGCATACATGGTGTCAATATTCTCCTCTATTATAGAGCTATTATTTGGATTTATCAAGTCAATATTAAAGTCCCCACACATAAAAAACATTTTTTCTGGTTCATATTGACAAGTAATTCATCCATACATTTACTAAAAACATCAATTTGCGAATCCGATTGCTCTGTACACACAACAAATAACCGTATTTTTACCTTTCAACCTAGGAATCTCAATTGTAAGGCATTCCATTACATTTTCCACAACAATTGATTTGCATTCTAGTACCTGGAAGTTTATGGCCTCATCAATAAATAGTCCAACACCCCCCACCAGCTTTGTTCAGTCTGCTCTTACACACGAAGTTGTAACCCTCCATGTAGAAGTCCTTGCCCTTTTCTTCTTTAATCCAAGTTTCCGATAGTGCGATGATGTTGAGCGGATTAGCAAAAGACAGAAGGTATTCCTTTATTTGGTCAAAGTTTGCATATAGTCTCCTACTATTGAAGTGGATAATGGACAAACTCCCTTCCATTTTAATGTTCTTGTTAAATTCGTCTAAAGTAAAGTATCTGCATGCGTTTGTTTCGTTGTAGAAAAAAATGGTTGTCCGGATCTATTTCTTCATTAGGGTCTATTCCTGAGTTTTGGTGACTTGTTGTTGAAAAACCAGTTTCCTGATCTACAGCTTGGTTTATCAGATAACTGCTCATAGAGATTTGTCAGGGATTTTAACCTGCCTCAGTGGTCAAAACTCTCCAAATCCGCATCATCTTGATCAGCACCGGTCTGGTAGTTTCGGTGACCCATTTGGTTTGATGAAAATTCTGCAGTTAGCCGTCCAAGTGCTGTGTATCTTCCCGCTTTCTTTAGTTGGCGAGCTTTCCATGCGATGGTTGCATTGTGCCTGGTGAGGTTTTCATTTATGAAAACATTGGATCCTTTGAGATTTTTTCCCTTGCTTCAACAGAGCGATTTTGTGCTTGTTGCTTGTAAGTCGAGTAACACGGCCCTTGCTGCATTCGGTCTCCGCTTCCACTCCTTTTCGTAGCAGATAACATGAATCCACATTGCTGGGGTCCAGAGAAGTACTTTTGGTCGAAGGAATTCCACCACCTGCATTTCCACAGATTTATTGTCCTCCTCGCCTCCATCGCCGTCCTTCGCTGCTGCCCTGGCATAACTCCTGGGTTTGATTTTGAGCCCTGTCAGGATTACATCATTACGTTTCTCTTGTTGCTCCAGCTCCTCCAGTTTGCTTGATAAAGATTGAATCTGTCGTCTTTCTTGGCAATCTCCTTTTTGAGATCACCGTTTTCCTTCAAAAGCTGGTCCAGCTTCTCCTTCATTTCATTTCTCAATTCTTCGAGGTCTCTCCACAATTGTTGCAAGATCCGGCGGGCTTGGTTTGTCGCTTTGTTTGTCGCTTTTCCCGTTCTAACCATTTTCTTAGTTCAGAAAAAAAAAAAAGGCTCTATTACAGAGTTTGTGAGAAAGTTTATCACTCAGCTTTTCTCCTGACTCTGTTGTTTTCCTGTATTGCCTGTATTGCGTGCAGTCGCTGTTCGGAGTTGTTGCTCCTTCAGTGACCATGACCATTATTACACCTTTAGGGCCTGTTTTGTGATAAAAATAAATTTTCACATCTTCAACTTATCCTCCATCGGCCTCCTGAGGGTTTTTCCGCCTAGCTCAGTCCGCATCGACACCTCTACCCATAACAATAACGTTGCCTGATTGTAGCCACTACAGTTGAAGCTAACTGGTGAGGTGTTGTATGTGTCTGCAAAGTTGGGCTGAAAAGGCTGCAGTTAGACCAGATGTAGGTTTTTCAGAGCTCAGGGTATGCGTTTGGGTTTGTTTACTGCTATTGTGAAACAATCGTTTTACTTATCCATGACCGGGGTCAGCCGGGTACTTTGCCATTGTGTGGGCTAGCTCTCTGAGGCTACCGCGGTGAAAGCAATTGCGAAACACACGATAACGTGTCTGGTATAACAAATGATTTCTCTGCATGAACGTGGCAGAATTTTATCCCCCTTTAAAATTGTTCTGGCTAATAAAAAGCTGAAAAAAGTGGAGATTGGATACAGAATTCTTTCCTGTAGAAGTTGTCAATTTGCTAGCTCCACATAAGCACTCACAGATGCGGAAGCAGTAAGTTTTACCATTTTGTGCTGCTTTACTGCATAAGCTTACCTAAGGTGATAGCCTGTTGAATGTGGCTGTAGCACTGCGGCTAACATAACTAAGTTACTGTTGCTAATATTCATGTCTTAAATATGCCAAAGGAAATAATATCAAAGAGACATTCAACAGAAGGTGTGTGAACATAAACCTCATTTGAAGCTAACTTTTTGTACTTGTTTGCAATTTGGATGTTTGGTACAACTGTTCACGGTAATGGAACTTACTGTCTGTAAAACCTGTATTAAAGGATAACGTTTGTCTCTGTCGTTATGATGACCACTGGTTACTATCGTATATTAATTCGCGTTCCATGCTATTTAAAAAATGCTCCTGGTTAATTTATATGCAGTAATTCAGATTGGTATGCTTGTGTTACTTTGGTTAGCATCAAGGTGGTAGTTTCATCATAATATTACCTGACCGTAGCCGCTATAGTTGTAGCTAACTGGAGAGGTGTTGTGCGTGTCTGCAAAGTTGGGCTGATAAGGCTGCAGTTAGACCAGACGTAGGCTTTGCGGAGCTTAGGGTACGTGTTTGGGTTTGTTTACTGCTAATGAGAAAAGATCGTTTTACTTATCCATGACCGGGGTCAGCTGAGTACTTTGCCGTGGTGTGGGCTAGCTCTCTGATCCTACCCCGGTGAAAGCAATCGTGAAACGCACTATAACGTGTTTGGTATAACAAATGATTTCTCGGCATTACGGTGGTGGAATTTTCATCCTCCTTTGAAAATTGTTCTGGCTAGTAAAAAGTCAAAAAGGAGTGGAGATCGGATTTGGATTCCGGTAGAAGTTATCGATTCGCTAGGTCCACATAAGCAATGCTTACACCATTTCTGTGTTTTTGCTACAAACTCATTTAGCAGCTTGGTGTTGGAATTGTGTTTCGTTTTGGTAGAAATGGTTAACAGGAGCTTGTAGCAAAGTTTCCTACGGATGGCTAAGTGGGTATATAACATGACTATATAACAGTACAGCTAAAATCACGTGCATGCAAGGCGAGACAGTACCAGCAAAACACTAAAATTTCAACTTGCCGCTCATCGAAATCTTGCTGTAAATGTTGCTGCAATACTTTAATTGCTTCTTCCTCCCGTTCGGGGTCGAATTCGGGATCAAACAAGTACGGTCTTACAGCAATAGATGCCACAGACAGCTGTCCTGAAATACCTGCCATCTTGGTTTCCTGGTTTTTCGAGTCTGCACCCTCCCTAGGCATCAAAGCGGCCAGGCAGCCAATCAGAGCAGCGCCTCGTTAGCATAGCCTCCCCACCCACTCAAAACAGCTCGTGTTTCAGGCCGGCACAGATGGGCTGAGAGAAGAGGTCTCACTAGGCCTGAATGTGTGTTTTTTTTTTTGTAACTGAAATCTTAACATTATTTTAAAGACCCATTGGACATATTTTAAACGACTAAATACAGCATAATATGGGACCTTTAAAGACTCACTTGGCTCCTGATTTTTGAAAGTATGAACATACTGTCACTTAAAAATAGTCAGTTGGTTGTTAATGATAAATTAAAACATGAAGCAAATGATAATGAGCCAAACCTGCATTGTGGAAGAGGAAAAAAAAATTCAGAAACACAATTAGGACCCTATTGTATCATCATCTTTAATTCGGTCAGTTAAAAATTGTACCCTTTTTTGCAAATGTGTCAGTAAGCAGGCACAATTTTCATCCTAGATGGCATACAGCTGTAGCTATTTCAGATATCGTAGCTATGGAGGGTAAATAATCCCTAATTAAGAAAATACAGAAAAAGTAAGGGCTGTTTAATACTGAGAAGGCAGTTGCAGTTGGACCGATTTTGAGAACTACTGCTGCAACCTGCATAATGTGGTTCAGTCTCAGTTCCGACAATATTCTCATCACCACACTTAACTGAGTTGTTTCAACTATATTATGTTTAGAAAGATGTAGCATGTCCGTGAAAAATCAGTGAACATTTGTCTGTATACTTTCATGGCAACACTTCCTTAATGCATTTTAAGTTAAACATTTCCAGAGTAACACATGAACAGCTGCAATACTGATGAAGTAACTAAGCAATACACGTTTGGCCATGATGAGAAACAGCATGAGGCTAGTACATAATCTGCAATCTAATGCAATTGAATTTGAGAATATTACAATAATTTTCTACAGTTTTAACCAGTTGTGTCATAAACCATCTCCCAGAGGTTGTAGAATTTGCACTGGCTTTCTGCAGGCAGCCTGCATTCAGGCACACAAACCGCAATATGAAGGGAAGCAAGGAGCCCAAAAACACCTAGAAGAACTCTCCATTACCCCTGAATAGTTGATCACCACTGTTCCAATACACTGAGGGGGGTTACTCACATGAGGCAAACCAATACAGAACATTCCCAAGTCATCTCATTGGCTGGTCAAATTAAATAAGATTCATAAAAAACGTGTATCGTCGGCCTGCTGATATAATCTCGTATCTTCAAAATGATAAACTTTACAGGAGAGCATAAAGCATGTTTAATTTTGCATGTAAGAATGCAGTTGAGCTGTGTTCGGGTAGGATGACTATTTTTCTTCCGAGAATGTATCCAATCAATAAAATTTTGTAGTTTGCAATGTCGTGGAGATACGAGTTTTTGTTTCTTATTAAATTGGAGACACAAGGTTTCATCAGCAGGCCGACGATATGTAATGAAATTTTTTTTTCTCCATAAAACAAGACTGTGCCAGCACGCTAAATATGGCTTGTTGTTTCCCTGTGTCCATCCTCACATCCTGACTGATCTTTGCTTGGCATTTTAATGGAAAGTCATAGACTGTGGAAGTGGGGGAGTATTCAGCACTGTAAATGAAGACTGTTAACAGGTTGCCATGGCGCAGTACAGATGGAATAAGTCAGAGAAAGATTCTTTCTTAATTTGAAGAGGATGGACTTGACCTTTGAGTAGGAGGTCAATGTCCGTACTACAGTGGCTACAATGTAGCTCATTAATGTTATGGGAGAACATACAGAGCAGTATTTTTGTTGGGTTGCCACAGCACAGACAAAGCTGTGAAATGCTAATAACTCAAAAAATATGAAATGTATTAAAAGAATATTTACATTGGAGAAGTCTACTAAAAACAAAAAAGACTGAGAGACTGAAGTTGAAAAAAATGGAAACATGACAGTCGAAAGCGTATTCAGAAATTGGTTTTCAACCACAAGGTTTTTTTTTAAAAACAGTATTCTCCAAATATTGAGGATCAGTCCAATGTACTAACCACAATTTGCATATAAACAGCTGATTGGTCAAGAGAATGGGCCTCATGCAGCAATATTCCCTAAAAATTCTCTTACATTTTCTCTATTGTTTTGTTAAGAGAAAAAATAAGAGAAGTCAACTCCAGATGCAGCAAATGTTCTAAGAAGGTTGTATGAAGCCCTTCAACAGCAGCACTATTGAGGTGCTGTTAAATCAACGTAAGCAAAGAAATGTGATCTTCCTGAGTTTCACAGTCTTAATTAGGACCAATTGACCAACAGTATTTTTTAACCTCAAATTAAATAATCCAATAATTGCGCCCCGGTGGCTCATCGGTCTAAGTGCGCGCACCATAAAGGCTGTGTCCTTCCGCGGCAACCCGGGTTCGATTCCGGCTCGGGTGATTTGCCGCATGTCTTCCCCATTCTTCTCCCCAACTTTCCTGACTGTCTAATAAAGGAAAAAAATAATCTTTAAAAAAAAAATCCAATGATTAAAACTCCTTTGGAACATATAGCTAATTATCTAAATTTGATGCTATTACATGTATGTCAACTTACGGATTGCCCAAAAGTAATACAGATTTTCCCCCAACTACACAGCTTACAGACATGCAAATAAAGTTATATGGGCTTTTAATTCCAGCCGTGAAGTGTAAACCAGCCGCAGTATACCTGGTATTGGAAACATGAGTTCTGTCTGTCTAGCCGCGTGAACACAATAACATTGGAACAGTTGTAGATTCAAGCTTAAGACATTACATGTTACTAGCTGGGATAAAAAGAAACTTTGAGTTTGATTGCTGCAAAAGATTATGTTTATCATCATTATAAATGTTCAAATCGAGCCCTGCTTCGGGAAATCGCCCTGCTGTCATCACGGCTGGTTCGATTCCAGGTGCTCTCTAGTTAGAAAAAACTTTGATCAAAATATTAATTATTGGAAGCTATTCATTTTGACAACAACAAAACACACAATACGATAAACAAATAACAAACGGATGCTACTATTCGTGGCACAACACAATTTGCCGTTGGCCTTACTGGACCACATTTTGGAGGCTCAGCTCATCATACGTACAGACCATATAGACCGTATTAAACAAGGCACGGTTTGCACAGTCACCAAAAGTATCAGTTGCACGCATACATACAAAAAAAAAAACATATCAAGATGAGTCTGATTCCCGCGGCTGCACAGCATTGGTTATTACTGGACGTCACCCTTCTCTCTTGTGATATACAGTACGAGTGGAATGATAAGATTATGGGTCAGAGATTTGCGATTTTGATCAAGATTTTCCCACAGTGGAGCGCAATCAAAGATCCCTGACATGCCTGTGTGTAACATCGGCGGGAGCGTGGTAATGATCACTGTCCTCGATGAGGCTTTGAGGTTTTTTCTTTTTAAATACTTGAGAAGAAAGTTTTTCAAGCTTTTCAAAATATTTTAATTAAATTTTCTCATTCCATTTATAATTTCATTAATGAAAATACAGTTAAATTCAAAAATTACTTTAAAAAAATCTTATGGATTTTTCAAGAATTTTACAGATATTTACCGGAGGTAATACATGCGGGAACCCAAAGAGGTTAACATGTATGCTGTTGTGCATTTATTGATGTTCCTAAAATGTAAAACATATGTTTCTGTGCATTGGACATACAATTCATGGACTGTATATAAACAGGATGTTTTTCTCTTATTTTGGTAAGAGTGTTCTCAACCTCTCGCAAAATTTTCTCTTACCTAAGAGAAGAGCAAAAATAAGAAAACATTGGTGCATCCCAGAAATCAATGAGTACTAAAAAAAAAATCAGAGAAAATTGTGGATGTGAATAAAAATAGGAGAAATTTTGTTCATATACCGCTTCTTGCATGAGGCCCATTGAGTGCACTTCAGCCATTTAGGACAACCATCAAACAAATACAGATAGCTGCTCCCAACCTTGTCCAACTCAGGCTGTCTATTGTTTGGGAAACATCTGCACATTAACACTGAGAGGATCAGCACAACACACTGAAAACTGATGATTGAGTGTAAGAACGGCAAACTTAGCAAATTTCAAAATTTAGCAAAGTCCTTTCAGACCTTCAAATTTCAAACAGCATTGCTGTATAATCTAAAAATTGCTCTTTTTATTTCTACTCTGGGAAACTAAAGCAAAACATTTCCCAATTTGTAAAGAGCTGAAGAAAACACGAAGCCCACATTTCCCCAACAACTCGAAAACATTCCTTCCAGGTGAACATATTACAGTTATGTGCTCTAACACCCCAGAGGGTAAAAAAATATAGTGCGCCAAGAACGCATGTGCAAGATAGATTCTCATCAACCCTCATAAATAAACTGATATTCCTTTGTAAGCTGACCTGGGACAAACAATTTTCAGCAGCGCGGCTGGTCCATTACATAAATCTCAAGACGCTGATAGCTGGCGCTCTGCTAGTCACTGAAAATGAATGGCAGCAATGAGAAGGCAGCTGGTGCCATTTTCCCCAGTCTCACTGTCTTTGCCCAATCCCTGACCCATTCAATTAACTCCACGCTCATCTCATCTGTTCCCCAGTCAATGTGCTCCGCTATTGAAAATGGCGTTTTTATTCGTGCCCTCTGCCACCTTCCGCTGGGTTAGAGATTGAGCTTCGTTCAATTTCTGGCACGTCGCCGTCTGAAACGCCCAGTCACTCCTGTCTTCTGATCAGCTGACAGACGAGCTTTTCTCCACTAAAGAGGCTGCTGACTGTCCTTTAGTGGAGCCAGCTATCAGCACTGTTGATCTGCACCACAAAAAAGGCCCACTCTGGGGGGGAACTACTAATGTGCACACTGGGAGAGCCTGGACTCATCTCTTCTCCCCAGATTGGGAGCAGGTATGTATTGCAGAAGGGCTACGCAGAGGGCCTTTGTGAGTCTTTTGAATTCCCTCCATAAGCCATTCATCAAGTAATGCAATCTTTCTACATGCTGTGGCCCAGTAATAGCGAAATCTTGCCTCACTGATTTGAAAACATGGCTGTCACGCACAACACAGCCAGCAATTTCCCTCTCAAAAAAAAAAAAAATCACATTAAATCAAAAGGAGGTCAGATCAAACCCAATCATCTGATAGCTTTGACCTAAAATGTCTTAGCATAATGATTTATTTATTTATTTATTTATTTGCTTTTTTGGAGAAGGAAAGTCAAATTCAGCTCGTGCAGGGCTGCACTGTCAACAGGTTTTTGTTATTAGCTTTCAATCAGCAGCCAAACAAAGCATGGATATTTGGGCTTTTCAGTCAATCAGTGATTTCACACAATTGAGCTGAAAAGCAGTTATTAAATATAATTACTTCAGAGCTGGAGCTAAAACTGGTAACAATGTTGCCCTCTAAGACTGGATTTCAAGCTGCCGGCTTGAGCCAAGTAGTATTGATAAAATGGCATATTGCAGTATTTTTCATTTTAGTGAGAATATGACGGTGATTCTTTTCCAAAACAACATACACAAGCAGTAAACTGAAGTATACTATATGAAAATCAGGGTCAATAAAAATGTGGTGATGAATTTCACTTCGTATTCAGATCATGAACCCTGAACGATGTGAAATATTGTATGAAAGTCAAAAAACAGATGGTAAAAAAGTGAGAAATCTGAGAGCGTGAACTCTGAAAATGATGACAGAAAATAACACAAATGCTGCTGGCCGACAACAGTATGGTATGTACCAAAACAGCAGCATTAACTCCATTGGCAAAATTCAAAGTTTGGCTAAGTAGTGGTACAACAGGAAACAGGTATGGGATCCAGAAAATCAATAAGTGAAATACTGCAAGCTCTGGGAATGTTCATAGCTAATTTTACAAATTCCCATATGATTTAAGATACACTTTATTGAATCCCGTGGGGTAATTTGTCCTCTGCATTTAACCCATCCTTTATTTAGGTGCAGTGGGCAGCCACAGAGCCCGGGGGACCAATTCCAGTTCTAAAGCCAGTTCCTATAGTGTTAGCCAGCCGCCCGTCTCCCCGTCTTTGAGACGGGCAATGTTTACCTGAGACGCTGAGACGGGTGAGTCTGATTTGAGATGGGTTCGACCATTTCCAGCTTTGAATTACCTATATGTGAGACGGGCGAGTATTTGTATAGATAACAATGGTTGTCCCAAAAATCTGCGCAGTGGATTTGACTTTCATTCTTTGTGAACAGAAGTGCTGCAGGCTGGGCGTGAAATTGGGCTCAAATATAAGCTCATTAACATTTGACCAATCCTCGCACTTCTGTCTTATTATTTATACACCACAATGGCGCCATAGCCAAGTCTCGTAGCGTGTGTGGGCAACTGGGCATTGTCCATTTGTTCAAGAGTTGAATAAAGTTGATTTAGAGTTAGGTCAGAAATTGTATTGATGACGTAGATGTCTAAGAGCATTTTATTCAGTTATGTGATTCAAAACGTTCTGCCTTGCACTGATTTGTTAGATTAAATGCCTCTTTCAAAGCCCCTTCAAGTACTTTTTTTTTGTTTCTGTTTGCAAGTGTCGGCAATAGAAACCTGTATATCAGAAATCGGGAATGTGAGTAAATGTAGCCTGAAAGAAATACATGTCCATATATTACGGTATTCGTGGCTCCGCTTATTTATTTTGGAATCATATCGCCAGCTTTCCATTCTTAGAGGTTCGACAGTCGCCAGATTTCATCCCTAGCCAATCCCCTTGATGTGGAGCAACATATATCATTTCCTTCTTGGCTCTCTTGAAATCGGAGCCCTCAGGACGTAAAATTCAATTCTAATGGAGACACGTTTCATACAAGTGGTAGAATTGGGTAAATATTCCGATTACTAATTAATTTGAAATGATGGTATTCCTTCTACTGCAGCTGATACAAACTATGTAAAAGCTAACAGTTTTGCCACGTCGAAACTGCTTGTCTCTTGACCACGTAGATGGCGATTCCCAACAAGTTACTTTAATCATGTTAATGGTGTTCTGAAATTGCCAGGCGAGCTACGAAACGTAGATTTCTGCGATACAGCCCAAACATCAAAAAGGCTTCCAAATGCAAGTTTCGTTATTCCAAGTTTTTTATATATGCGGCCCTGACACGAGAAATGATTGGTCATATGTTACGTTATATTTGAGCTCAGAACCGGAGTGGAGGAAAAACTTTGCAGGCCGGGCAATAGCTATTCTGAACAGAGAGATCACCCGGATACTGCTTCGCGCTGAGCTGGCGACTCATGGATGTACTGATCATGCTAGAGAACCCCAGTAGAGAGAAATTCCATTGCTTCGGTCAGTGACATGATGTCGAATGACGGCTACTTCCAGCACTGTTGTTTGCCAGCTGAGATCTCTATAAATGTGAAAGAATAACAAGATTTTGTTACTGATGTGCATTCTAATAGTCATTTAGTTACTTAAGAAAAATATTTGGTGCTGTAATACCAAGAAATGACAGAAAAACTGATAAGGTAGATCGGCGGATGAGGATCAGAACTTGATCTCCCTATACGATCTAATCACCTACTGAATACTGATGTCGGGGAAATGAACAGTCTTTCCACTAGAGCCCATCCTTGGAGAATCTCTGTTATAAACAAGCTAAATAAACTTGTGGCTTCATCGAAGTACTTGCTTCAGGCTTCAGGCTTGTACTTGAGTCTAAGGCATTTTGTCATTTGTGACATCCTTAGGCTGTTCCCAGTATTCGTCAGGATAGGTCAAGTCGAGGCTGTCCGCACTTGGCGCATGCGTGTCGTCTGAGATCACTTAAGGTTTTTCCTGCGACAAAGTACAACACTGAATTCATTTAGGTTTGAGGTTTCAATAATGCCATGATTTTCTTTTATATACAGTTCCCTTAAGTGACCCAAGTACACTAATGCACTCATGTTTGGATGTAAGTACAGCTGTATATTTAAGATGAGTTTCTTGTACAATTAAATGTCGTGTTTTGAATTGAAGTGGTTTCTTTGACTCTTTCCTCTGTGTCAATGGCATGAAATACCCATCAGTTATTTCTTTTGTTTGCAACAAGCTGGTTCGGTGGGATGAACCCCTACCGCAGGTGGTTTCCTCTTGGCCAGGTTGGCCTGGTCGCAGCCGTGAGACACCCTGAGATTCCATTCTGGCTAACACTATGGTCAGGGCTACTGGTAGGAGTGTTCCTATGATGCATGTTTTTTTGGGTGGGGGAAACCAGAGTAGCTAGAGGAAACCGACGCAAACATGGGGAGAACATGCAAACTCCACACAGAAAGGCCCCAGGCCAGATTTGAACCCATGACCTTTTTGCTGTGAGGCGGCAGTGCTAACCATTGCGCCACCATACAAGAAGTTCCAAGCAATTTCCAAAAAAAAAAAAAAAAACTGTCAAGTTGGGGTCTCCAGGTGGCTCACCGAGCCCTGTCCTCGGGTGTTGGAATCCAAGCTGTGCCATTACTGGCTATAGGCGAAGTCCGCATGGGTGAGGCAACAATTTGCGCAGCCTTGCCAGGGGTAATCGGGGTTAAGTCAGTTAAAATTAGTTCCTCACTCTGTAGTGACCACTTCTCTGTGAAGTATATATATCTGTACAAAAGTGTACGCTGTATAAGTGAACCTCCGACAGCATAAGCAGTGTGTGATTAGTGGTGCGACTGCTGCTTGTCTGCCGTCCTGCTTGACTTTTCCCGGTGCACTCTGGGCTGAATGCTTAGAGACACAGACACAGAAGACTTTCTGTGAGAATGGAAGTATTAGGGGGCATCCGTTCATTCTACAACCCTGGTTTGTGTTCCGAACTCATGCACAAATTAAGTTTTTTGAAATGACAAATTATGGCTTTCTATCGCTTTGTTGTTTGCATGCGTGTACTTGGAGTTTTATATTTGTGTTACTCTTACTCTCCATGCGCTGCTGCAACTTTTGGATCAAACCGGCAACCGATCTCTCCAACACCGCTTCACTCCTAATACATGGAGCCAACTCACAACCAATGCAGATATCCTAAATCATGGTAAAGCTGTCCTGCCTACGAGCCGGTCAAGTTTTAAGCGCAGAGAAAGACCACACCGAGAGATCTACTACCTATTGACAACCCTCCTCCTGGCTGGGGACATCCAAACCAACCCAGGGCCTCACCTGATCGCTGGCAGCGAGCCGCTGCTAACTCCAGACGCGCTGGGCTCTACTTCCAACCCGAGCCCGCCGGCGCTCAGTGGGAATGACAGCCGGCCAGCCTACCACGGGGGGCGCCTGCAGATGCTGGGATACAACGATGACAGATGGGGTGCACCCACTGTTCCGCCCTCGCTGGGAAGCTCCTCAGGTGTGATATTGCGCTCTTCTCTGGGCAGAGTGAACTCCGACACCGTTCCGCTTATTCCTACTGCGGCTGTTAGGGGAATTTCTCCCCTGCGGTCAGGTGAGGAAAGCTTGTGCATGCGGCCAGTCGGCCGTACTCGACCATCGCGGAACACCAGCGCTGTTGGCGTTAGCCCAGCTGCTACAGCGGCGGCAGCTCATCTTCAGCCCGGGCCCGCTGTACCAACCACAACTCTGGACTCTATAATCAACCCAGCTACTACTGCGGCGGCTGCTTGTCTTCAGACCGGGCCCACAGTGGCTACTACAATCCTGGACACAAAGACTAACTCAAACTACAATGGTGAGTGTGCATTCCCTTCTACATCAAATGCACATGGTCCTAGCTGTTGCCAACGAACAAACAGCCTAGCATCCCCGTCTTTAAAAAACATCGGTCTGCAAAGATTTTTCGAACTTTAAATCAAGCTAGGACAGTCTGGGACCGCTTATATAAAACTAAAGGGCTGTTTGGTGGCCACCTTAATATACGCAGCATGATTCCAAAGTGTGAACAGTTAGAGCATATACTCTGTAACTCCAATATTGATTTTATAGGTCTTTCGGAGACATGGATTACTGAATCGTCCCCAGAGGCGGCTATAAATCTGCCTGGTTATAATGTATTCAGAAAGGACAGGGCCAAGAGGAAGGGAAGGGGCGGAGGGGTTATTTTATATGTACGTGAAACATTAAAATGTTCAGAAATTGTATGGCCCAGCGAAATTGACATAGTGTCGGTGTTAACATCTCCCGATCTTCAGAAATGTCATTTTCTGTACTTTGTATATATCGACTGCCTTTTGCTAAACCTGATTTTTATGACAAATTAAAAGTAATTTTTAATCACTGTAATTTTAATAAAGAGGTCTTTGTGTGCGGTGACCTGAATGTCAATTGGGACAAAAAAACGAAAGGAAAACTCTCAAAACGATTACGGATCATCACAATCTCACCCAACTAATAGAACAGCCTACCAGAATAACCAATTACTCCAGTACAAGAATAGACTTACTTTTTACAAACAGACCGGACTGAATCCTTAAGATCCACAACCTCTTAACTAGCCTCTCCGATCACAATGCAATCTTTTTTCCAGAAAATTATCCAAAAAACGTTTCACCAATTTCTTTTCCAACTCATCAAGAACTAGATTTTTTGAGGTCATCCTAAAAAACCAGCAGCCTAACTTGGAAACAGCACTAAAAGAGTATGATTGGGCTGAAGCACTTTCACGTGAGGATACCAAAAGTTGCAGTGACTCACTAATCAAATCACTACAGAAGATTATGGTGCCTTTCTCCAGGAGGGGATGCCATAAGAAAGGAAAAGGGAATTTGTTACCTTGGTTAAATATTGAAATCAAGAAAATGATGGTATGCAGGGCCCAATTGCTCAAGAAATCACTGAAAACTGGCTTAATTACCGATCGGCAAAATTTCACCTCTATTAGAAATAACGTCAACGTGGCCTTCCATAAAGCAAAAGCAAAGTTTTTCATGTATATGATTCAAAATGCCCATGGTAAAGGACAAATAATCTGGCAAAAAAACATAAACAAAATACAGACCTCAAACTCAAAACCAGTCACATCAATATACCACCCCTCGAACTAAATCTTTTTTTTTTTTTAAATTCTGTTAAAACAATAATGCATTGGCGACTGATCCTACCACCCTGGGTTACCAATTTTTAAAATTGTCCCAGAATCAGGCGTAGTCACTTTGATAAAGGTGGCTAAAGCAAGGGATGGATTTACACCCTTATTTTTAAATTTGGGGATAAAATCATTGATATGTCAAATTTTTAAACAGGCCTAAAATCAGCAGGCCTATTCTCTCAATGATATCCAAAATCGCTGACAAATGAGCGGCTAAGCAATTAATAGAACATCAAAATGAAGGTCGTTCCCCCCTGCACCCCATGCAGTTTTGGTTTTCATTCAACTGAAACAGCTAACGCTGTGTTTTTGGAAAAGGTAAAAGGCCTGCTAGATAGGAATTCTTGTGTTGGTGCAGTTTTTTTGGATTTAAAGAAGGCTTTCGACACAGTTAACTATCAAGTTCTTCTGTCAAAGCTGACACATTTCAATTTCTCAGAGCAAGCTATACGTTGGTTCAAATCCTATCTTTCGAATAGATAACAATGTGTAAGGGTCGATAGTGTCAAATCTTCATATCTTCATTGTCCGGTAGGGGTGCCTCAAGGATCAGTCCTTGGGCTGATTCTGTTTTCCTTATACATAAACGACCTACCTAATTCATGTACCAGTGTAAATTTTCAAATGTATGCAGATGATGCTGTGATCTTTACACATGCCAAGACCTCCCAGGAAGCCTCCCAAATTTTAACTACAGCAATGGTTCAGGAGCATAATTGGCTCACAAATTCCTGTCTCCTTCTGAACGCCAAGAAAACTGTGTGTATGCCATTTTCCAAAAAGCCAGCAGAGACAACAAAATTGAATGTATTCCTGAATGGGGGCGAGTAAAAGAACTTGGCACTGTAAAAGAATTTAAATATCTGGGTGTCACTTTGGACTCAAATTTATCTTTTAAGAGCCATGTGAAAAGGTTTGTGAATACAATCAAATTTAATCTACACAATTTCAGGCAGATTAGGACATCGTTAGCAGACAACGCAGCCAGGATGTATCTACATTCCATGATATTTTCTCACATTGACTATTGCCTGGTAAATTGGTCTCTTACAGGAGTAACAAACCTTAAGCCTGTTGAGTCGCTCTATAAAAAGGCTCTGAAAGTCCTGGATAAAAAACCACACCATTATCACCACTGTACCATTCTTGCTAAACAAAACCTTTTAAGTTTTGATAATTTTAAAAACTTCAGAATCGGTTGCTTTATGTATAAGATGCTGCATGGCCTTGCGTCTCCACCACTTAATGAATTTATTAAGTTAAGATTGGATCGGGGCTCGTCCACCAGGGCCACAAGGGCCTCTTCAAGAGGGGACTGTGAGGTGACCCTTTAGGCGGACCGTCTTTGGTCAAAATGTTCTGTCGGTCATTGGCTGTAAATATTGGAATAGCCTTCCACTGAATTTAAGGAGTGTGCCACTTATCTCTCCTTCAAAATTAATATGAAGGGATGGCTAAAATTGAACCAAATATGTAACCATAACACATAATCCGCCACACCTAGTCTGCCCAGTCCAACTATCTTGATAACATTCTTCTCTGTGTACACTTTGTATTTATAGACTGTCTGATATGTCTTATGAATAGATATCAGGGATATTACATTCTAGTTATGTACTGTATATATGCATGGTGTATGTGATGCAAGTTCCATCCTTGCGTATGTTTTAAGATATGGTTTTCTATAATTTTCAAACAAGTGTTGTACTAGTTTTGATGGTATTTTGTTTTGCCCTATTCTTGTGTCATATGTTTGTTTTTTCCCCCCCCTCTTTTCCCCAGAGACTCTATATTTTTTAACAACAACCTGCCCTAGGACAACAGATGTAAATTAGCCTCTGGCTACAATCTGGCATATTTACATTTTGTGTAAAATGTTCATTAATATGCATTTGTCCCTGTACAAATGAATAAATAAATAGTGTAAAGAAGCGGGGACTAGTCGTCATGTGACTCGGAGGAATCACGTGCCACGGCATCTTCCTCCTGTGTAGATGGGAGCAGGTCACTTTGCAGTGGGCTAAACAGGTCAGCTGTGTTCAAGATCAAAAGAAAAAAAACTGTCAAGTTATTGCAGTTGTAAAAAATAGTGGCCAAAATCGAACTTGGCCCAGATTTTTATCCCATATATACGCATATAAAATATGAAAAGGATCCATGAAAAACTGAAGGCGCTATAGTGATGACAAGACAAAAAGTTTACGGATGCACAACAGACCACCGTGAAGGCATCTAACCACAGCGTTAGCCTGATTGGCCTAGAGGCCATGCGGGCTAAAAATGAGAATTTTTGCCTGGTAGTGGTGCTGCAGCAAAGGCCATTGAGTGCCCAACATCAAAAACAAGTCTTCTCTCTATGCCAGAAATAATCTCAATCAAGTGTGCCATGCTTCCCATCAAAACAGTTATTGGGAAGCTATTGCAGTTAGAAGTTGAGTTATTGCATTTAGAAATTTAAAGTTTGACCTGCTGGTGGCGCTACAGGAAAGGTCATAAGGTCGGACAAAACAATATATTTTGTCATCTATGCACCAGAAATTAACACAAAATTTTGCATGATCCCCATAAACAGTTTGATGACCCATTAGCGGCAGCAGCAGTGAAGATGGCCAAGGTCCATAATATCCCCGAACACCCAGTTTAGGAGTAATAAATATGATTAAGATCACCATTACAAGATTATTAATATTCACTGAAAACATCTGATAATAACTACTGCTACGGCTACTTGCCATCCCTGATTGCTATGCGCATTTCCTTGATTCAGTATTGTGACCAGCTGCAGCAGAGGCAGTGAGCTTTCACTGAGCTCCAACCACAACAGCTGTTTGCAAAAACTTTTAACATCTCATCTGCTATATAATGTCAAGTTTTGAAATAAATGGTGCCAGCTTATTTCAAAACAGACAACTGACCTCATAAATGTCCATGAGTGCAATCCTTTATCATGCTGTCATACTCGCATAGTTCATAGTAATTTGATGTGAAACAGTACGATTGAGGACGATATTGCCAGTCCACATACCACTGAGTGAATATAAAGAAAATTACCAAACACTTCAGGTACCATTGCCAGCCAGGACTGCAATTTAACCTGCAAACCTTGCTGCCCTCCAGGATTGGACTCCGACTCAAGTGTTTTGGTCCTTTTCCCGATGAGCCTGGTGGAAAAGCTTGAATTTCTTTCAAAGTTTGCACCACACTGCGTCGTCGGGACATGCTCCAAGGGCACACGTCCGCCGGGCCCACACCTCCTGGGCGAAATGTCATCTACTCCATCATGCTCAACAGCTGCAGTTAATCTCCAATCTCAATGAGGAAGGGCCCGGATGACACACACTCGGCCTCACTGCTCATGCTCCGGATCTCACTCACACTACAGCCATCTCACTTCCCACAAGTAAATCAACACAACATCAACAACAGGCCTAAAGTCCCATGAATTGGCTGACTATGTGCAACACAACACATGGTTTTAGCCCTTTCTGCTTATTTATTCTTTGACATAATCTATTCTTGACATAATTAAATTTAAATAGTTGGCATAGTAAATAAGATTCTTTAAAATATATATAGACAAGAGAGCAAATAACCTTTTTTTTCCCCCACTGTACCCCTTCATATCAGTTATCAAAAATACTTCCCATCTTTATGTCAGTTTGTGAATTTGAAATGAATGTAGAATTTCTGGCTGCAGACTGAAAGAATTCATGGAGTGGGAAGTGAAATCTGATTAAATGAGCTGCTCTGATGGTCAGGAAAATGTTAAGGAAAATTGTTTTTTAATAGAAGGCAGAGTAGATTTGCCATAAGTGTTTCACTCCAAATCTAAATCTCTCAAGCAGACTGCTCCGGTTACTCCTCTTTCTAGCCATTCCCTAGAACAATGAAATTGCATTAGCATATTTTTGGAGACCATCAAGGTACCACATAATTTTATAAGGAGTCAATTCATGACATTCTTTAGCGCAGAGAAAAATGATTTATGAAATAGCAAGGACACTGAAATGAATATACAGTGTTACAATAGATACTGATAGTATAACAGCTCTAATTTAACCATGACTGACATTTTCAGAACAAATAAGTTTTGGAATATAATTGTTGAAGTGAAAAAGTTTATTAGATTGGGATAACCCCTTGAGATGTAACACCTCATTTTCAGACTTTCAGACGTCAGACAGAATTCTGAGATTGGACACACAACCAAAAATACACAGACCAGACTAGGACCCTATAATCTCCTTCAGTTTATCAGTGAAGATAGTTTTTGATCACTCATAAACCTAATGAGAACCAAACCCTTCAAACTCTAACTTTTCACTTAAGTTTTTCCGTACGTAAGGTTAAGGTCAGAAAAAGCTTTTTTTTTCATATTGTAGGACAATGTCACAAATATATTCTGTATCTGCTGATAGCAGCGCTTCACTGAATCATGCTTATATTGACTAAAATATTCAAAACCAGGACTCCATGTTTTTATAGCAAAAGCATTTCATCAAATGGAAAATATCTAGACCTTGTATATCATTTACACACATTATCCGGTAATTCAGCAGGACATATTTGGGATCATTGGAAACCCTGGGATCTCCACCAGAATTTCAAATAAGCCTTATGTTCCACAGGTTTGAATAGAGCAGCTGCATTAGACGGATGGGGTCAGTCAATTACGACAAATAGCCTGGTCTTCGGCCTAAATCTTACTTTCATCAGTCACCTTTGCTCATGTAGTGAACCAAAATCAGAAGCAAAAAGACTGGGAATGCAGGCTATTAATTGCATATTGATTGTCCATAAGTTGACGAACAACAAAAGAATTTGCCGCCTGAAACACATGGAGACTGTGTACAAAGCAGGGAGGGAAATTCGTCGGGGTCTTTCAGCTGCAGATGAGACATTTGTCTGTACTTGCTAGGTTTCTATGCACCGCAGCCGGCTCAAACTGAATGTCATCCCATTCAAATTGGACGCTTGCAGCTGGGGACTCCGGCTAGACTGGCTGTAGAAATCGAAACGTGATTTCTTAATCTTGCTCCCAGGAAAAGTGTCAAGTGAGGTGAGAATAAGCGATTAGGGTGTCTGGGCAGGGCTAATAGTACTCTCTTTATGTTCCTCTTTTTCACAAGGAAACGGGGCAGCGTAATAAACCACACTATCACCTCTAATTAACAAGCGGCAACAATACTGGCACCGAATGTTAGCCAAAGACTGCAGATGAGTTTATTGTCTCTCGATTAGCATTCATGAACAAAATGAATTATTTGGCATCCCCCCCATGATTAATTTAAAATAGAACCAGGTTTTTCTAATCCACATTAATCACTACCTCTAAGACCGTATACAGTGTAGTTTCTTCTCTTGACTCAGTGGAGTGTGGATTAGGACAGAACAATGTCTGGCATTTATGATAAATACTTAGCTAGAGAGCGCAATCTGCTATAAAGTATCCAGCACAGATGGCTTTGTGGCATTATTCCACAATAAATGCAAAGAATTTATAGTCCTAAACACCTGAAACTGAAATAAACACTTGGCCTGACCACTCTCACACATTTATTAGAAAAGCACCACAGTAAAACATTTAGTCATCTCTGTTTCTTGAGCTCATATATAACTGCAATGTGGTACATTAAACTGTGGGTATGCAAATGTACTGTAGGTGATGTGATTTACGATTCTATAAGTTAAAAAAATAAGGCAAATTTCATATTAATAATGTACTATTAAAGTTATGTTTTACCCTCCTTGCTTTCCAGCATGTATAACAAAGCATGTAATGAAGCAAAACAGATAGACATACAGTGACTGTTCTTATTAATGCACAAAATCATTACAGCATGAGAGATAGATGCATGGATGGATAAATCAACCGATGAGTAGACAGATAAAGACCGAGAGGTATGCAATGTTCATCCTCCTATTTTGATATAATTCAAATAATTTGACATTCTTGTTCGTTATTAAACTGTCTTTCACACAAAGCGCTGCAACACCCATGCAAGTATGGTGAGATTTCACAGTATTACTGTCCGTCTTTAACCTGCAACCAAAAACACTTAAATGGATGCAAAACTGCATTTGACCTCAGTGCGACTGGAAAAGGAGGTGACTGCCAGCATCATTTTGTGAACCTCAGCAGACAGCTCGCATGATTGTTAACCTGCAACTAAAGTTGGGATATCCAGGGGTGACATAGTTTAAAACCTGTCATGTTTATCCCATATTCCTGAATTCAGTCAGGTGACATGATTGCTACCTGCTGGGTGAAAAATTGGACCAATTCACAAATCCAGGTGACAAAAAAAATTCTGGAGAGGGATTTTTTAACCTGTATTTTCCACCTCTCTCTGCAACCAACAACCCTTTAGCTCTAATTTTTCTCTTAAGATTTCCCTCAAGGGAAAACACATCAAATGCTGAACATGGATGCTGAATGATAGGTGAAGCAATCTGATTTTAGTAAAAAGAATATTTTTAAAAATCTGATTCTTTTTTACATTGAATAATGGAACAAGTTGGATTTATAACCGCTGACATTCATAGCAACCTGTGACATACGCGATGAGCAGCCGCTCTTTAAACAGCAGGCAACAGGCCAGAAATAGCGTAATCCCACCTCTTTCTGAAGATTAACAGCCGACACTCTGTTCACTTAGTTCTCCAAACCCCCAAAGCATTGAAATTCATCCATTTTTCACCATAGTCCCATTAGCCAGCACACCCTTACAAAAAATAGCTAATTTTACTGTCAGAATGTTTACTTTGCAAGGAAACAGTGTGCTGCTACCACCTACTATGACGTGACGAGGGGTTGGACATTAGGATGCGTGCAAAATGAAGAAAAAAATACAAAAAACGGTGCCATGGGCTCTGTTGTTCACTTGGTTTATTTCAGGCTTTAGTATTATTTAAGCTCAGATGTGGTAATATTTTTTATGTTTTGGTCCTACATTGGGACATTGAAGACGTCTTTTGTAATTTAGAAAGAAAAACAAATATGTAGAAAAAAACAAATATAACTACAAGCAGTAACTACGGGGTCCAAGCAACATGAGGTAATCATCAGGTTTGAAGCAGTGAGGACACAAAAAAGTTTTTCAAACAATTTCCAGTTTATGGCACATAACTGTGCATAGTATACTTTGACAGGTAAATTTCACATTAATTAGTCACTGCCATGTCTTTGAAAAAGCAGCTGTTATCTGATTGAAAAATACCACCCAGATGTTTAAATGTTTATTATCTCATTGGAAAGGCTATTTGATCCTCATCCAGAGATGCAATATGCAAAATTAGAACCATTGAGTCAAATGGTTGAAAACAATTATGCAATTTTACATTGTTTTTCTTACTACAGCACCACATATTGGCCAATGAAAATCAAATTTGCTGTACCTCTCCATAGTGCCACCATTTGGCCAATCAAAATAATTTGCATTAAGACTGCCCTTTTACACATCCTTAACAACAGAATAAAGTTTCACAATTGATGATAGTTAAAGTGATAATATGGGCTAATAAAATTTAATTGGCTGATGTTAGCCATCTTGTTTGAACTATCACTTTGTTCTTCCAGGTTTTCATGGCAACCGTCACCATTAAGAAGCATGCAAAATTTAAAGTTGCTCGCACAATTGGTTGAGGAGTTATGACAATTTGTTTGCTATAGTGCCACCTATGAACAGATTTAAACCAAGTTTGGTATGAAGAAGTTGCATGGCTTGTAGATGATCTCAGGTTTGGGGATGACTGGCCATTGCATTAAGGAGTTACAGCTCTTTATATCAATATAGGCCATGCCCTTAAATTTTGTGTGAATTGATCTCACTGCTTAGGAGGAGATAAAAATTAAAGGGTTCACAAACAATTCAAAATGGCAGAAAGTTTGCAAATAGAAAAATGGGTGTGGCTTACATGGATTGATTGGTCTTGACCCACAGAATCTAACAGAAAAGAATTTTGTTTCTGCAACCTATAGTTTAGAAGTTATTGCCCAAGACATATTTTACCTCTCTTTAGCACTGACATATGGCCAATCAAAGCGATTTTAATAAAAATGGCTCTTTTCTAGCCTGGAATCCATCCGTATCAAGCTTTGGTCGCTCCCAACGGTCACTTGTTTGTATGTCTGGCCTCAGTCGGTAGACCAGCGTTTGACTTTCAAATATTCGCACAAAATCCATGCGAGATCTGTGATTGGCTCACAGTCGCGAGGGTGCCCCCCTCCCCCCTTTAGACAGACTTAAAAATAAATAAAAATACCACAGTTCAGCATTCAACGGAAGTCCCGCCTCCCGGCTCGTGTTTATACGAGTATTCATCTGAGTGGCAGCAGAGTCTCTGGGCAGTGAATGAGCCGGGTGGCGGGACTTCCGTTGAATGCGCGAGCTTACTTGAAGCATAACTGGTATTTTATTATTTTTAGCGAAAAATAACCGCGTTTTCTTGAGTTCTTAGGATACGAGTGGATAAAGCTGACTTGGATTATACTGGACGATGCGTTGGACGATAGTTTGAAAGTTTGTCAACAGACGTTTTGTGGAGTTTTCCCATTGCTACTGCGTGACCCCATTTGCTTCCAGCAAAAAAGGAATTTGGATAATTTTTCAAAACTCTCCAGTGGCCATAAAGTTGCGCCAGGTGAAGAACAACTTTTTCCGTTCAAGACATCTAATGGTGAGTAAGTGATATACAAATTATAGTTTTTGGGTGGAGTATCACTTTAATCTAGCTGATGCAATCATGCCCTTCGAGCTATAGCTAATGCCAATTACAGTGAAATACGTTATGTAATTTGAGTATTATTTAATTTAGCCTTTATTATACCGGGGAATCCCACTGAAATAAACAAAATGCAGATATGGCCAAACATTATCCTGTTCAAAACCTAAAAACCACTCCAAGAGTAAACGCAAGCAAACCACAATCTAATTTTTAAGCTCATGTCAAATAACATTCACGAATGCCGTTGCTGGCCAGCTAACTCATATTCGATTGGTGGTTCTCGCCAAGAGCAGAAAACATGAATATTCATGTATTCACATTATTAGTGACGTAAGGGCTAAACGCTGGCTATACGACTGAGGCCAGACTGATAAGTCAGTGACCGTTGGGAGCGACCAGCACTTTATCAGTATGGATTCCAGGCTAGCTCTTTTCCACATCTTTAACAAGAATATAAAGTTTGATGATGACAGGTGATAGCTAAAGTGAGTATAAGGGCAACTGAAATTTGATTGACTGATGTCCGCCATGTTGTTTCATTCATCAGTATGTTCTTACAGATTTTAATAACAACCCTGGCTAACATGAAGCATGCAAAATTTCAAGTTGATCGGACAAATGGTTTTGGAGTTATGAACATTTGTTTTCTATAGCGCCACCTTTCGATGCATTTACATCAATCGAACAATTTATAATCTGTCCATCCATATATACTTCCCAATCAAATTTCACCTTAATCCCTTCAGTGGTTTGGCAGAGGAAGATAAAAGTTAACGCAGACGCCGACGCAAACACCGATGCTGATGCTGACAATTTGATTGGCTGATATCGGCCATGTTGTTTTTTATTTATCAATTTGTTCTTATACAAACCCCAATTCCAATGAAGTTGTGACATTGTGTAAAACGTGAATAAAAACAGAATACAATGATGTGCAAATCTCATAAACCCATATTTTATTCACAATGGAACATAGACAACATAGCAGATGTTGAAAGTGAGACACTTTACCATTTCATGAAAAATATTAGCTCATTTTGAATTTGATGGCAGCAACACATCTCAACACAGTTGGGACTGGGCTGTGTTTACAATTGTGTAACATCCCCTCTTCTTTTAGCAACAGTCTGTAAACGTCTGGGAAATGAGGAGACCAGTCGCAGGAGTTTTGGGAGAGGAAGGTTGTCCCACTCTTGTCAGGTGTAAGATTTTAGCTGCTCAAGACCTGGGTCTTCTTTGCCGGATTGTGATGCACCAAATGTTTGCTATTGGTGAAAAGTCTGGACTGCAGGCAGGCCATTTCAGCACCCTTCTTCTACTGTGAAGCCATGCTGTTGTGATGGATGCAGTATGTGAAGTAGCATTGTCTTGCTGAAATATGCAAGACCTTCCCTAAAACAGATGACGTCTGGATGGGACAATAGTTGTTGTAAAACCTTTATATACTTTTCTGCATTGATCGTGCCTTCCCAGATCTGTAAGCTGCTCACGCTTATTGCAACCCCAGACCATCAGAGATGCAGGCTTTTGAACTGTGCGCTGATAACAAGCTGGATGGTCCCTCTCCTCTTTAGACCACACAATACGGCGTCTGTGGTTTCCAAAAAGAATTTCAAATTTTGATTCATCTGACCACAGAACATTTTTCCATTCTGCCTCCGTTCATTTTAAATGAACTTTGGCCCAGAGAAGACGGCGACATTTCTGGATCGTGCTCACATATGGGTTCTTCTTTGCATGATATAAGCTTAAGCTTGCATTGTAGATTGCACGGCAAACTGTGTTCACAGACAGTGATTTCTGGAAGTGTTCCTGAGCCCATGCAGTGTATTCCAGAGCAGAATCATGCCTGTTTTTAATGCAGTGCTGCCTGAGGGCCCGAAGATCACGAGCATCCAATATTGACCTTCGGCTTTGTCCCTAGTGCACAGAGATTTCTCCAGATTTTCTGAATCTTTTGATGATATCATGTACTGTAGATGATGGGACATTCAAAATCTTCACAATTTAACATTGAGGAACATTTTTCTGAAATTGTTCCACAATTTTTTGATGCAGTTTTTTACATATTGGTGAACATCTGCCCATCTTTACGTCTGAGAGACTCTTCCTCTCTGAAATGCTCTGTTTATACCCAGTCATGTTACTGACCTGTTGCCAATTAACCTAATTAGTTGCAAAATGCTTATCCAGCTGTTTTTTTATTAGTACCACTTACTTTTGCAGCCTTTTGTTGCCCTTGTCCCAACTTTTTTGAGACTTGTTGCTGCCATCAAATTCAAAATGAGCTAATATTTTTCATGAAATGGTAAAATGTCTCACTTTAAACATCTGATATGTTGTCTATGCTCTATTGTGAATAAAATGTTGGTTTATGAGATTTGCAAATCATTGTATTTTGTTTTTATTCACATTTTACACAATGTCCCAACTTGACTGGAATTGGGGTTTGTAGATTTACACAGCAACCCTGACTAACATGAAGCATGAAAAATTTCAAGTTGATCGGACAAATGGTTTAGGAGTTAAGACCATTTGTTTGCTCTACCGCCACCTATGGACAGATTTATGCCAAATTCGGTGTGGTTGAGTAACCTGGCCTGTGGACGACAGATCTTAAGTTTGGTGTGGATTGGTCATTGACTTAAGGTTTTACAACTCATTCTATCCATAGAGGCCACACCCTCAAAATTCACTCGCTTACTGTGGCTACATCCTTTTACTTAGCAAAATTCTGTTCGCTGAGATTTTAGATCTTGATCTGAAGATGCTGTCTACCAAAGTTTGCGCAAATTGATCGCACCGTCAAGGAGAAGAGAGAAATTAAATTTTTTACAAACAATTCAAAATGGCGGAAAATTTTCATACATGCAAATGGCTTGGCCTTAGAATCTAACGAAAAAAAATTGTTTCTACGACTAATGGTTCAGTAGACATAGCCTGAAACGCGTCATACATCTGTATAGCGCCACCTATGGATGGATTTGCACCAATCGAACAATTTATAATCTGTACATTCATATGTACCTCCCCACCAAATTTCACATTGATCCCTTCAGTGATTTGAGGGAAGAAAATCAAAGTTAACGCAGTCCCCGACGCTGAAGCCGCTGCGTGATCGCATAAGCTCCATTTGGTTTGTTGGTCCAAGTGAGCTAAAAACTATTAAGAAGGAACACCGGGCTGCATACTGATGCATACATGATGAAATGTGTGAATAAGAACAAACTGCATGCAGGTCCAGTGACATACACATCAATGAGCAATCCCACTCTCCTGCATTTGAACACTTCTCTCGATATTCTACACAAAGCATCTTTAGTTGCGCTTGCCCTGCAATCTTAGTGACAGGCAAACTACCTTCTCGCTACCTTCTACAGACAATCAGACAATGTTCCATCGAATCCATGCAGCTGACCCTGCCAGTATGCACCTAATACATAAGCGCATAATAATCTTGTACTCTCCATGCTCTGTAAGGAGCAAGCATGACTTACAGTAATATCCAAAATATACTTAATATACACAAAAAAGATATTCCACAATCAGGAAATAGCAGACAATAGGCTACTCCACCTTGAATGCAAACTTTGTCAAAGTCATTCAGTTCCCATTTCTCCCATATCCAACACGTTGAATACAAGAACTAACTGTTGGCTACCGTCTGCAGACCTGACGTGCCGTCGTTATGAGATAATCAACATTATTTGCTGCATCTGTGAGTGGTTTTAATGTTGGCTCATCTCCGTATAAGAGCCAAATGTGTCCTCAAGCTGTCTGCGAAATAAAATAGCATAAACCAATTTTAAGACATTTCCTGTGGTAGAAATTCGAAAACTGATTGCCACACTACGCAATATCCCACTGTATTCAGCATTATTAGCAAAGGCTAACAGTTAGTGTATACTGTCAGGCTCAGGAAAGCTTCCAGCCTTGTCTTATTCAGACTCACTCCAGTGTCCACATCCTTCCTGCTTTTCCATCTAGGAATATTTATGTGAACATACCAGCGTACCCATTTTTTTCCAATTAATTTGCGTAAATTCCCATAATTCAAAAGCATAAATGCGCAAAGCTGAGAAGACGCGACCCATCCTGCTGTTACACACGGGTATATATTCTTTTTCTAAAGCCCCAATTATTTCTGTTAATCATCGTCGGAAAGGCTTCTCTCTTTTAGAGAAAACACGTGAATCCTCAGATATTGAGAAAGCATGAAGTCGGTGTGAACTACAGATGTGGGTTTACGCAGCACAATATTTGCTGCAACTAATCAATTAGTATTTCCAGAAGAGATTGTCAGTTGGGATAACTGATCACTGAATGCTGCGAGGGATGCATATACGCGTAAATCAATGGTAGGATAACGTGTTTATTTCATATCACATGGCTATAAACAACAGTAGAATGACATAGAAGCAATACCATGTTGAATTTTTGCTTCAAAAGAGCATATTTTTTTCACGACTAAATTGACACATCTTCGGGCTAGTGTGCCTCATTGATACAATGGAAAACTATTTTTTTTAGAGATCATTCCTATCAATTACTGGATGGATACTATTGTAAAAAATGCTTGGCTGTTCGCAGATCAGGCTTTGTTGAAGAGCTTAATTCACACACTTCCAGAGAAACAGTAATGGGACTTAGAACGTTTTTATTCTGAATAGATTAAGGGCACCGCTTTCTCGTGAATATCCAATTTGCATTTGCCTCCACCCAACATCTAGCTGATAGTATTAAGAATGCGTAAAAGAGTGCATCAATTGAGCAGCCGAATGTCCACGGGCCTCTACATCTGCAAAGACCAGTTAATTAATTAGAAACATAAACCTTATCTAAATACCATCTTCAGCAGCATTAACTAAGGTACATAACATTCTACTTCAGGGTGGAATGTCGAAAAATTTCAGTTAACCACCGTCCATGCAATCTCAAATTGTAGCCTTCCTCTTTGACGCTGGGTTATATGTTATTCACTATTGGCACGCAGCTTCTTGGTAGTTAATTTGCTTAGTAAGGTTTAAGTAATTCAATTAATTGCCTGATTCTTAATCAGAAACAGGTTGAAAGCTAACCTGCACTATGTTAATGTCACTGGTTGTACACAGATTTATTTTTACATTACCAAACTTAACACCCGGTCCAGAGATGGAAGAATCACATTTTTAAAAACGTTTTCTTAGGCTTATCGAAGCTGATCAGACGTTGTCGCAGAAAAAAGTACTGTTTTGTAAGCTATAGGAATTAAGCAGTTCTGAGTCATCAGACCAGCAAGTTCAAAATGTGAACAGGCAAAATGGCCTTAGCAAAATGCTCAGTGTGGTACTGGTGTGGAATCTGTGTGCCTCAATAGTCTAACAAAGGGTGCTTTGTCTGTATGGAACACAAATTTTTGAAATTATGATAAATACAGGGGAAACTGAATGTCTGGCACTGAAAGAAGGACTTGAGAATTACATTGCTCATGGGCCTTCCTTGGAAATGTTCTTTATTGATTGCATGAACCAGCTGTTTGTGAAAGGCCCAGCGCTCAATCCAAAGATCAGCTGTCAACCTGGTCAGCGCTGACAAAATTATTTATGAGTTAATGTTATAAAGATTACTCATAGTTCACCCGTGCTGACCTGACATATGTTGTGGGTAAGCTCACTAGTATATGCTTGACATGCTGAAAAAATGTGTCATTTGCGCAGTGTAGATGTATGTTGGCCAGCAGCAAGCATTCTGGGGTGTTTTCATGATTGACTTTACTAACTTAGTATTTACCCAGGGGTGTATGGGGTAGTGGGGTAGGGGTAGTACCTCAGATGGGGGGATCTGTCGCGCCCCTTTCAGGGTGGTCCTTCCACCATGGTCCCCCAACTGACTCCCAGCTCTCACCTATGACTCCTAGTAGCTGTTTGCACGCAACAGCGGCCAAACCCCGGGCAATGGCTTCGACAGGCCGGCTAAACTAGGTGAGGGTAGTCAACGGGTCTCAACCCTCGGTGAAATAGGTTCTGTCTACCTACGCATGCGAAGACTGGCTCCAGCGGATTGCGCAGAGGAAACCACTCGGGTGGTTCAACGGGCGGTCCCAGCAAAGTGCCGTGGAGCGCAACCAGGGCACAGTGAGACTGGGGAGACACTGCTGGCCATCCACTGCATCCTGGTTCGTCTCCAGCCGTCTTGACCTTGTCTGGCTACCGGATCCAAACTGACAGGGACAAGAAAGTGAGGCTGACGACCATGCACAACTCTCCCTCACTTTCAACAAATTCACGCGCAAGTCATGACTTCTCCCCCCATCACCTCACCACCATCATCATCCCTCTTCTCAAGTCCTGCAGTAATGGACGAGTGGCCAAGCGACAGGTGTGGACACACTGGCAGTCGTAGTCACAACTCTATACGTAGGCGGCTCAGGCTATAGGGTCGCTTATCAGTGAATGAAACAACGCTGGAACTTGGCAGCCACCTGAGTGACGAAGCAGCCCTCTTCAGGAACGCACTGCTTCCCCCTCATAGCCTGGGGAAGGGACTAGAAAAGGTGCCCTAAAAATTGCCTATGTCACCTCTCCCTGGCCAACATGCTGTGGCTGGCAGGGGTCCCATCACAGTGGTAAAAAGAGTACACAGAAAAGAACATCTACAAAGGTGACCTCGCTCACCCTAAGCGCATGGAATGTGCGCACCCTTTTGGACCGTGCCGGGACAAACCAACCTGAAAGGAGGACCACTCTCATCACCATTGGACTAGCCAGATACCACTTGCAGATTGCTGCTCTCAGCGAGACTCATCTTGCAGAGGAAGGTCGACTGACAGAGCAGTCTGCTGGCTACACATTCTTCTGGATCAGACGTGGACACAACGAGCGGCGTGAGGCAGGAGTTGGTTTTGCTATCAAGTCCAACCTGGTCAACAAGCTGGCAGCACCCCCCAAGGGGTTCAACGATCGCCTGATGACCGCCCGCCTCCCGCTCCCCGGGAGGAGATTTGCCACGCTGATCAGCGCCTACGCCCCCACCATGACCAACCCCAGCGAGGTGAAAGCCATATTCCGTGAGGACCTGAAGGACACCATCTCAGCCATACCCAAGGGAGACAAGCTCATCATTCACTTCAATGCCCGAGTCTGCAGAGACCACAAGTCGTGGGAGGGAGTGGTGGGGAAACACGCCATTGGTAACTGCAACAGCAATGGACTCCTGCTGGAAACCTGCGCTGCTCATGACCTTCTCATCACTAACACAGTCTTTTGTCTGCCCAACTGTAACAAGACGTTGTGGATGCACCCGCATTCCAATCACTGGCATCTACTGCATTACATCATCGTCAGGCAAAGGGACAGACAGGACGTGAGAGTCAGGAAGACCATGTGTGGCGCGGAATGCTGGATGGACCACCGCCTGTTGATCTCCAAAATGAACCTCCAAATTCAACCACCCAGGAGACCTCAAGGCATCAAGGTGCCCAAGTGACTGAACATCTCCAAGCTCAAGAGCAACCTCATCAAGTAAAAGCTGGCAGAGGAATTAGACAGCAAGCTGTAAGCACCAAGTACAGAACTGCATGCTGATGTTAAAGCAGAGTGGTAGCGTCTCCGTGACACTGTCTACGCTGCCGCCTCAGAAGTGGAGGGTCCCACCACCTGCAAGCACCAGGACTAGTTCGACGACAACAACAGTCGCATCCAGACTCTGCTGGAGGATAAACACCGACTCCACAGAGCCCTCCTCAATGACCCTTCCTCCGCCTCCAAGAAAAAAGCATTTAATGCAGCAAGAACCGTTCAGTCTGAACTATGCCGCATGCAAGACGAATGGCTCAGCGAGAAGGCCCATGCAATCCAGGCCTGTGCAGACAAGAAGGACACGAAGAGTTTCTACAGGACTCCCAAGGCTGTCTACAGTCCCACATCGACAAGATCATACCCTCTCCTCAGTGCAGATGGAAACTCACTGATCTCAGACAAGGAGAAGATCCTCAAGCGCTGGGCTAAACACTTCAACAACGTCCTCAACCAACCTTCAACAATTAACGATGAAGCCATCGCAAGACTACCGCAAGTTCCAGTCAACCATTCACTGGCGGATCCCCCAACTGATGATGAAGTAGGAAAAGCCATAAAGAGCTTGTCCAGCCGCAAGGCACCTGGTGCCGACTCTATCCCAGCTGAGATCTACACCTCTGGTGGCTCAAGACTGATCGAGAGACTCACAGGCCTGTTCAACTCCATGTGGATTTAAGAAAAGCTGCCACAGGAGTTCAAAGACGCTTCAATCATCCATCTCTACAAGCAGAAAGGGGACCGGAACACCTGTGACAACCATCGCGGCATCTCCCTGCTCTCCATTGCTGGGAAGATTCTGGCCAGAATCCTGCTCAACCGCCTCAACGCACACCTGGATTGTGACCTGCTACCTGAGAGCCAGTGTGGATTTCGGGAGGGACGCAGCACCGTGGACATTTTTGGATTTTTGCCGCTCGGTACCTACAAGAGAAGTGTCAGGAGCAGAACGTCGGACTTTACACCACCTTCGTGGATCTGACGAAAGCATTTGACACCGTCTGCTGAGAGATCATGGCCAAGTTCGGATGCCCTGCCAAATTCATTGCAATGGTCCAGCAGTTCCACGACGGCATGTACGCGAGGGTGCAGGATGACGGTGAGTACTCCCAGCCGTTCCCCCATGACCAATGGAGTAAAGCAGGACTGCATGCTGGCCCCCATCTTGTTCAACCTGATGTTCTCCACCATGCTGACTGACGCCTTCCGGGACGGAGACATCGGTGTTGGCTTCAGATACCGGACCGATGGGAAGCTCTTAAACCTGTGGAGGCTGCAGGCAAAGACAGAAGTGCAGGAAGACACCGCCCTTGACTTTCTCTTTGCCGACGACTGCGCGTTAAACGCTAGTACACAGTCCGACATGCAGGGAAGCATGGACCTGTTCTCCAAAGCCTGTGACGACTTTGGCCTCACCTTCTCCACCAAGAAGACCAAAGTCCTGCATCAGCCAGCTCCAGCAGCTCCCAACACAGAGCCCCACATCACCATTAATGGCCAGAGACTCTCCGTGGTAGACAAGTTAGTCTACCTCAGCAACACCCTATCGCGCTCGGCAAACATTGACGAGGAGGTGGACTACAGAATCACCAGAGCCAGCACAACCTTCGGCAGACTCAAGGACAAGGTCTGGCAAAGAGGAGGTCTGAGCCTGGACACCAAGCTGAAAGTGTGCAGGGCAGTGGTTCTACCATCTCTGCTCTACGCCTGCGAAACATGGACAGTATACAGCCGGCATGCCAAGCAACTCAACGCCTTCTAAATGAGGTGTCTCAGGACACTGCTCCACGTCAAATGGCAAGATAGGGTCCCGGACACTGAAGTGGTCCAGCGGGCCCAGACGGAGAGTGTCCACGCCATCCCGCTTCACTCTCAGCTCCGGTGGGCTGGCCTTGTTCATCGTATGGACAACTGTCGCCTCCCAAAGAGACTGTTCTATGGCGAACTGACCACAGGCAAGCACTCTAACAGTGCGTAACAAGAAACGCTTCAAGGACACGCTTAAGGTGTCCCTGAGGTGTTACGGCATTCCCCCTACCATCTGGAAAGAAACTGCACAAGACCGCCCTGCCTGGCGCACCCTTATCAGGGGTGGCCGACTTCGAAGAGAGGCGCATCAAAGACAAAGAGCAGACACGCCAGCAGAAGAAACACCAGGAGAGCTCCAAATCCCAATCAGGTCCACACCCCACACATCCCCTGTCCCCACTGCAACAGACATTTCCGGGTGAAGACTGGCTTGATCCGCACGCAACCAACCTTCCAGTGATGTGAATTCAAGGTAATCTTTGCCTGCGAAGGACGAAAATCTTTATTTACCCGGTGTCAATATAGTCAGGGCATTTGCGAATGACAGAACTTAGCTAAGGTTACTACATTTTAAGTGGTGAAAAACGTGTAATATTTTGTGGTGATGTGACACACAAAGTGACGTAAGCTATGCTAAAGTCCATGATATACCTTTGGTTGTAAAAGAATGTTGGTGTCAGAGAACTAACGTTGCACTGGCAGATTATACTGATCTCTGATTCGAATTTAGCCAATTCCAGATATCCTGCGTCACTTTGAAATATGAGCTCCATGGAATAACATGTCGTATTTTGCATTAGTTTGCCAACTAGGTTGTGGTTATAACAGTACAAGCCACCTGTAGCCTAATTAGCACGCTAGCTAGCTACCTAGCTGGTGGTAATTACAGTGCAAGCAAACTGTAATCTAATTAGAAAGCAAGCTAGCTAGCAGTTATTACAGCACAAGTGAATGATGGTATAATGTCCACTAATAATACTTCTGTACTGATCATTGACTTTGTCTGAAGAGATGACAGTTTCAGCTATTTGTGATCTGGCCAGTTTAACCCCTTAAGCTCTGAGCCTCTTTTTTCGAAAATGGCAAGCCCAAAATGAAATGAGTATATCTCTGCGACTGCATGGTCCATTTGAATAATCTTGGTATCATAATAAAGGTAAAACCATTTGGGATTTCTGCCCTGGTGTAAAAATCACTATATATGTCACTGAGTCAGAGTAAATGGAGATGGAACCCAGTATAAATGAAAGATCCCATTTTGCACCTGACAAAGTTTTACTTCTATCCCTTGTAAATTTGTTGAGTTGCAGTCTGAAACCTCTAAAAAATTACAGCACAGAATCTCATTATTATCTGTGCCAAAGTTCATTCTGATCAGGTAAATCAGAGCAAAATGAGAGAGGAATGTCTTAGGTGGCTTCTCCAATTTGGCAATTTAGGTACCTTGTGTTCCATTTCAGATTTCTCAGATACCAAACTGCAAAACTCATTTAATTTCACTTATATGTCACTACAGGCATACATTCCATCCAAATACAACATTTTTTAATTTTTAGAATGAAAAAAAAAAAATTTATTATTATTTCTGCCAGTTTTGTTGCCTGTACAATTTCCCATTCAAAGATAATACATACAATGAAAATGAAGTTTGACTCTTAAAAAACAAAACAAATAAATAAAATTTTAAATACAAAGGCAATGTGAAAAAATGTTAAAAAAAAAAGTAAGAATAACAAAAACCCCAGCGATTATTTGTAGAAGGAAACTGCGATTATTTCCCAAAAAATATGTACCTAGATCAGGAATCAAACTCTCAGAATCTCACTTGCAGCGCAGCATTTTAACCATTAGGCTACGCCAACTGACTGTGATATTGTGGCCAAATTGCCCATTTAAGGAATGGGTAAAGAAAATACGTACTGCACTGTTGTAGTCTCAGTATTTGTGCGGAATAGCGCAAAGATTCTGTCAGAAAACGACTTTGAAAATGAATGTTGAATATTTAGCGGATAATTATTCGGACAATGCCTCAAACAAACTAGTTATGCGTTTATATTGTCGCACTATTCAAGAACATGCAAATGGCCCATGGACTCAGTTTGATGCACTGGGAACGCAAGGCTGTAGCTCAGGCTAGGTTTCTGCGATTAAGGTGGTTTAGAGTTTTTTGGAAACATCAGGACCCATAGAATCAAATGGCAACCTGCATAGTCTTACTGACAGCATCACAAGCCGATCGCAGAGAGGAAAATACATTGCAAGCAAGCTGAATGCTAAGGAGCTGAGATCTTTGAAGCAACGCCCTGGGAAAGAACATGCTAGGATACTAGCAGGTCTAGTTTCGTTATAACACGAACACATTGGGCTAACAATAGCAAGCACAGATTTACCCTCGAGCAGTTTTTTATTACAAAATATATGAAAGTTAAGAAATTTTTTTTGCTCATCTCTGTAGACTGTAAAGTGTTTGCCTGCTGTTCTTTGAGTGTGGTGTCGGTTTAAAATGACAGGGCTCATATCGTTGGATTCTGTGGACTTTCCTCTTTAATTTGAGGTATCCTTTTTATGCATAGCACAAATTCAGAAGAAATTCTGGCGATTCAGCTCTGATATGATTTTATCCTATGTTTTGCTACATGCTTATTTACTTGCTTGGTGCTTGAATTGTGTTCGGTTGAGGTAAAAATGGTCTACATGAGCTTTTGGCCGAGTTTCTTCGCGAAATGTGGATATGCCACATGACAATGTTGCGATTTGGAAACATGCTGTATTTATTATGTGTAACAACCGGCCCCCGGTACCGGGGCGTAGGGCTTAAGGGGTTTTAAACTGCCAACACTTCCAAACATGAGCTCCACTGCATTGCTTTGGATGGTTAAATAATGAAACTCGTTTGAAGTGTAATTCTACCATACAATTTCAAATGCTATGAGTAGGCGTATTTATGTCTGAGAATACTTAGCTATGGTGAAAACTATTTAGATGACTCAAATGGTGCAAATTAATGTATGAGGACCAATTTTTCTGGAGGGACCAGATTTCCCATGACACCGGCTGATCTGTACAGCCCAGAAAAATATATCAACGACCCTATTTCACAGCACAACTTCCAGGCACCATCCAGGACCTGCCATAAACTCCAGGCATTCAGGACACAATTAATGATTTTCTGTACACTGTTGCAAACCTAGCTTATTGATTGGTAAAATTATATTCTAATATTACTAAGGCGTAACAGATAAAGTTTTGATACTGCACCTTAGGTACCCTTTAATAATAATAATCAATACGACGTCATATAACATGACTACACGTAGCCAGTGTATGAAGTTTATCATGATAAGTTTAGCAGGGTTACAGGACTCTTCGTCCCCAGACTTTTCATTCCCGAAGTTTCGTCCCTGGACTTTTCGCCCCCCGACTCTTCGTCCCCTAGGATTTTTCATCCCTGGACTTTTCATCCCCGAGCACTTTTCTTCCCTGGATTTTTCGTTACCGCATTTTTCGTCCCCTAATGATTAAGAAATGTGCCACCATTGTTGACAGACAGATGGAGGGGCAGACGACGGGCAGATCACCATAATATAAGAGTTAGGGTTAGGGATAGGGTTATAATGCAGGAAGAGGGAAAAGCATTATTGGGGATCAACAATCCAGGGACAAAGAGTCTGGGGACGGAAAGTTCATGGGGACGAAAAGTCCACGAAGACGAAAAGTCCGGGGATGAAAAACTCGGGGACGATAAGTCCGGAGATGAAAAGTCCAGGGAAGAAAAGTCCCAGAGCCATTTACCAGTATGGACATTTGAATTTTAATGGGATTAGCCAATATTCTGTCCATTTATGTTGCTTCGTCGAATGTTACCATAGCACAAGGCCACCAAAGTCTTTGTTTTCCCCCCAATATTGCAATATAAACAAGAGAATGCAATTTTTGAAGAAATATGTGAATGCTTGCTGTTGAAAGGCTGACAATAAACTGGATTACTGGCTTTTGAATGAGTTAGAATGTGGGAATGGGCTGAAGAATGAAAAATATACTGTAAGCAGGTAGCTAAACTGCATTCTTTTATTGATGGTTGTCACTCCACGGCATTTTTGGTTTGACTTGACAACAAATTGAATTCCAAAGTTGATTGACACCCAGATTTTATGTACAAACAATCTGAAAGGTGGGAAAGAGATAAAGGATGCAAATTTAGTGCAAGCTTGAAGCTAAATTTTGTGGCTATATTGCCACTGTTAAAAGGTTGACACTAAACTAGCTGGATTGCTAGGGTTTTTCTAGATGTTTGCAAGGGTGTTTTTAGCCTAGTGTATGTTTGGTGGTTTTTAGCAGTGGCAGCTGGTGAACTGGCGATAAGGGAAGCTCAAGCCATCCCTTAAAAATAATGATTGGTCATGACCTGTTATCAATCATTCATTTAAATTACCGTTACAGAAACTCAGAAAACTCTCAACATTATCAGGTGTGGTCAGTTTTCATTATTAACGCATACCTCTCACGCATTCAGTGTGAGTTTTAGTGGCATATTTACATTCCCCTGCTGTCGTCAGCAATTATTCAATCAATGCATATGTGATTCTCATGTGGAATTGAAATCCTTGTGCATGGAGGTTTATCAGTTTCACGTGCGATTACGACTCCAAACTTCTCACACTTTTCCTTACTCAGGCGTTGGAAGCAATGCATGTGTTTCATGATCATTTGAATTGTTTAAATGAAATAAGATCATTGGAAGCAATGGAATTGCATAAAGAAGTGTCAAATGAGGGCACCTAAAACTTTTGCACAGTACTGCATGTACTTAAACTCCTTACCAGGAATAATGCCCTTACCCGGGAACATATTTTGATATAAAACCACTCTTACAGAGAGTATGTGATCCCATGAGCTTGAATGCATTCTTGCAAGAGTTAAAATCAGAGCATTTTAACAAGTATGAGTTCATTGTATTTGCCATGAAAATCTCCTGGATTAAATTTAGCTGTATATTTTAATTAGCTGTTTTTACAGTACCATATGGTTTCAGAAAAGTTATCTCTTAAAGGTTATTGTAGAGATTAGTTGTCATATTCGCGGCTGTGAAAATGAGCTGTTCCTGTATTTTCACAGGGTTTCATCTGCCTGTGAGATGAAACAGAAAACCATGTGTTTTTCCCCCTTGTTAGTCATCTTTTTCACACAACGAGCACACGTGATGCGCCACAGCGTTGCAATGCATTTTCCTTGTATTTCAGAAAGAGAAAATGAGGTCTCTTAGAAAGTGGGCTGATTCTGCATCTGTTATATTCAAGTCGCAGAACAAGCCTGAGGTTAAGAAAGGACTGTTTTATTTAAATTAATTTAATTATTTCTCTCTTTTTTTTTTAGCTCCAAGGCTGCAATGAAATCAATTATGGCTGTCTAATCTAGTAAGCTACTGTAGTGCGCTTTAGCAGGTGTAATATCCTGCTTAACTGTGCTGCCCCAGGGGAGGGCACCTCAAAGGCACTTGGACAGTGCTTTATTGTGGTCCTCAAGGTATACACTAACTTGGTAAGCTGTTTGCACATACTACTGACAGCACAATCATGCCGAATGCGGTTTTGTGTGATGAATTTTCTGTAAAGTGTATGACTGTCTTTTCTCACCAAGTAAAGGGGAAAAAAACACCCACAGGGACCAGTCCAGGACAGATCGTTAAAGTTGAAAAACCCCAGGGTTAGAGGAGGGCCGAAATGTGTGCAGATTTTGTTAACACTGAAGTCTGTGAGGACATTTCAGGTATCTTTGATGCAAGAGCGAAAACCCGTATTTATTTATTTATTTTAAAGTAAAGAATAATATCTGATTCAGACCAAGTTAAGGGAATGCAAAAGATGCTGACAGTGCCTAGGTAACTTTCTTGCGGCTCATGAGTACGCATTTTTAAGTGCGTAGGCTACATTAACCACACAAAGACAGTCACCCGTTAGAAGTGCACAGGTTTACCACAGAGAGGTAGTGATCCACAAAATTGTGTCTGTCTAGTAGTGACAATGAAGCTGTTCTTCCTTCAGCACGTGGGACTCGACGGAGGAGATGAGGTCATTGAAACAACAGCACGTGCTGCTCACCAGTTGCGATAAAACAGCAAACTGTCTAAACCAGATAATGAATTAACTGCGGCAGAAATGGGAGACAAAAAGTATGCCGACGCCCTGCCATCCATTTACGCGACAGTGAATTAAACTCAGCAGTTGCTGGTGTCTGGGCTTGGACAAAATTACCGCAAATATTGCCAACTTCGTTGCCCAGACTTGAGTAGCCTTCTAAAATTGAAGTAAAATATATCAAAACATAAATTAATATTATAGTGCCGTAATTCACATTTGGTACATGCAAGCCATGGGTTTATACATCTGCGTTGCATCCATAGGAACGTTTTCACTTACGCTGCTATTTTGCCCAGACCAGTGAACCATGGCTTGGTTATGCGCCGAATCCCCGGTCAAAGCAAAAGTGGAGCTGGTCAGTTTCAGCTCATCCTGCCTGGAACTGCGTCTTTCCTCGCTGCTGCCCCTGAATGCAGACCGAGTCAATCTGCGTCCAGCCAAAGAGGTGCTGCGCGCTCGCCGGCTGCCCGAAGTCCGTGAATCCCACCAAAGCTTTGAAATGGGTTTAGCTTCTTTTCTCAGATGTTCAACTCTTGGGCTGTTATTGGGAATTGTTTTATCACGAGTGACTGGAGTGATAACTGTCTCCGCGGTGAAACTACCCGGTCCCTTTTGGAGATTAGGTTTGCGTACCGGCACTTCCATTACGCTAGACTGCCCACTTCTGAACGTTTGTTTCAGTCGCTCTGAATTCTTTTTCGGAAATAAACGCTGACTACAATCTCCTTGGTTTAGGTCGGAAATACAGTCGAGGGACGGTGATGCACCGTCTGGGTGCGGAGTCCCGTCAGTTTCAGGATAATTTCCCGCTGCCCTGTGCACATGCCTGATAACTTCGACTTCAGATCCTGTTGCAAAGACTCGCGTATCCATTTTATAAGCCTCTACAGATTCCCGAGGCTGTGGTTTAGCCACCGAGGGCTGGCATGATCTGCACGTTATTTCTGATTTTGCTCCGCAAAGGATGGAGGCAAAGATCAAAACCCAGTGCCAAAGTCCTGCGGTCCAGGGGGGACGAGCGCAGAATCTGTTCTCCATTGCCCCGAGCGCAGAAGTAATCGGGGTTAAGTATTTTAAATCAGTTTCCTCAATTTTTCCCAGAAGACGTTTGTTTTGAAATACTCTGATATCTGTCTCCTTCTTAGTTACCCTGCTATACAAAAGTGATTCTCTGTGAAGCGATTTAAGTTGGAGCATTTGATCAGTTGAGGCGCCACCAGGGGGAGGAGCTCAGCTGAATCGCGGGGAAGGATAGAGATTTCTTGGACCACTGTATTTTTTTCAGCAAATGATTAATATTAATAAGCACGTCTCATAACCGTTGCTGTACATAGGGTGAAGTCAGGTAATTTGGGACACTTTTCGGTTGATAGTCAAGAAGACCACCCAACATTTTGAAGATTACCTGGAGTGAAACAACCCTGTTTCCAGTTGGAGCATTGTGTAAAATTTGAATAAGAACAGAATGAAATGATTCGCAAATCATTTAAATTCTATATTTAATTGAAAAAAGTACAAAGAGAACATATCAGATGTTGACACTGAGAAATTGTATTGTTTTTTGGAAAAATATCTCCTCATGTTGAATTAAATGATGCAGCACATTTTTAAAAAGTTGGGATGGGAGCAACAAGAAACTGAATTAGCTGTATGATGCTGAAGAATACTCCTGGTGGAACATCTAACTGCTATTTAAGTTAATTGGCAGCGGTTTAGTCAAATGATTGGGTATAAAAAGTGCATCCCAGTGAGGCTGATTCTTTCATAAGAAAAGATGGCGAAGGCTTCACTACTCTGTGAAAGACAGCGTGGGCAAATATTTCAACAATTTAAAAATAATTTTTCTCAACTTGAAATTGCAAAGAATTTGAGGATTTCGTAATTTATGGTACATAATATCATTAATAGATTCACAGGATCCGGAGAAATCTCTGTAAGCAAGGGACATGGTTGAAAACAAAAAAAAGAAAAAGGCCGTGATTTTCAGGTCCTCAAGCAGCAACTACATGAAAAACAAACAGGATTCTGTAATGGAAATTGCTGCATGGCCTCAGGACCACTTTTGAAAACCATTGTTAGTGCATCTACAAATGCAAGTTAAAACTCTACCATGTAAAGTTAAAACAATATAAACAAGATTCTATAATGTATGTACAATGTAACTCTTTTTCAGCTGCCTTTGGTATATAGCAGGGATACTCACTCTTTTCCAGAATGAGCTGCAGTGGGTGCTGGCTTTCATTCTAACCATGCAGTTACACACCTGATTCTACTTATCAAGGGTCTGTGGCAAAAGCTTTAAGGGTTGATTTGTAAAATCAGGTGTGCGACAGGTTGGATAGAGTGAAAGCTTGCACCCACTGTGGCTCATTCTGGAAAAGCGTGAGTATCCCTGGTATATAGGGTTTCCTACCAGCCAGGCACATATTCTTTGCCACTTATTTCCCCCTTCACTTGCCTGTCTAGTATTGACTTTGGCACAGTCCACACCCCTGCTAAAAATCAAACTGTGGCCTCTGTTCCCCAGCACAGTAGAGTCCACTGAATCCAACCACACAGACAAGGTTGACTTTGAAGATGCCCAGTTTAGCTGTTGGAGAGATGACAGATCTACCAAGAAACTTTGGATTTTTATTTATTTGGTTATTTATTTGCTAAAAAAAAATTATTAACCTCCCTTTTAGGCATCGAATTCTATAATAATGAATAATCATGCAACAATTTGCCATTAAGGTAGCATTTTATGGAATAATATGGGACTGTTGAGGATCATTTCTGTAGAATTTTACAGTAATTGACATTGTAAATCCCCTGTTTAATTTAAGAGCAGTCTATGGTTGGCATTGCTGCTACACTATAAAAAAAATACTGTTTACCTGGTTGAAATTAAAATGGGAACCTGCTAGAGCTGTGGGTATGCCTGGGTGAGATTGCCTTCGGTTATTTTCTAAAGATTGGGGATTATCCTCAGGAAGATTATTCCAGCCAGTCAATAGTACTAATCTGCTCATGCTAACAGTGTTGGGTATGTTGTCCTGGTGAAGAGGGTGCATTGCAGTTGGATAAAATTCTATAGTGTTGAACCCACTCCTGATTTGACAGAAGACACTGCAGGCAAGAGGCTGATGTATGATTCAAAATGGGAGGAGAGCTGGAAAAGAATGCCAGAGGAGGGCCAAAGCTGCAGCATCTTGCCCAGTAAAATGCTTTTTTTATTACAGCAAAGTCATCAATATTCGTCTAACCCTGAATGTTAAAGCCATCAATGCAACAACACCTGGAATCTTCCCTATAGAGTTTGTCGCAAAAAAATTTGGGTACTTCTATTAAAAGGATTAGGATCTATATTTTATGTTTAGATTAGTTGTTGTTGCTTCAAAAAAGAGGTGATTAAACGTAAAGAATCTGTGACCAGGAGACATAAATGATGACTTGAATAAGACTATATGTCCAATTGACCTTCATGGCCCTAAAACTGAGGGCCATGTTAAAAAATACAGGGTTGCCTAATAGCCAATGTGCTTAAGTACAGAGCCAAAAGAACAAATGGTGAATCACTATCCCACAGATTTTGATTTGCAAGGTATCTGTAAGATAGAGAATAAATGTTCCATATTCAAGAGAGGACTTCTAGGGTTCTTTCAGATCAATAATGCATTTTCTGTTATCAGTCAGATGAAGTAAAGCCTTAATTTTCAGCAATGTCTGGCACTGTGGATGACTGAAAAGAAGTTCCACTGCTTTAATTATTGATGGACCTGTTATATCAGTCATGTCCAACACTCTAAATTATTGGATTTACTTTAAAAAATCATGAAGTGCTGCACGCTATATTAGGGATATATTAACTTCAGCTGATTTTATGTACTTGGCACCTGCATGTGGTCTGCAGCTGCTGTGGCTCATCTGCTTCGAAGTTTAACGTGTCGTTTGCTTAGATATGCCCGCCTACATGCATCAACATGGCTGTTCGAGCGTTCGTGAAATTTAGTGCGAGCTTGAATGGGTTCGCGCATTCTGCTCTGAACTCTCTCATTAACAAGGCTTTTTTTAGCCACAAGACTGCTGCACAGTGGATATGTCTTGTTACTTGCGTCATGCTGCCTAAAATTTAGAGACTTTAAAGCGCACGGATATCTTAGGACAGCTGCTGTTTCTGAGATGCCGGAACCACCACTTCTGGCACGAACAATCATAGCATGATCAAAGTTGCTTAGATCAGATGTCTTTGCCCATATGTTTGGTTCCAACAACTCTTTGTGCTCAGTCGCTGCTACGTCATTCACTGTAGGGAGGAACTGTCTTTTTGTGGGAACAAGCAGATGTACTGTGTAATGTGGAGACTGGTTGCATATTGTGTATCGTCCATATAATGGGGCCCCAGGACCTGAGAGACCATGATGTGTATTATGAAACGCCTCTCACTGCAGTAATTAAGTCATTACCAAGAAGCCTGCCTGAGGTTAACACTTATTTCCGAGTGTAAACTTTCCCATAAAATATGTACATTACGCTATTGATAAAGGCACAGTATGGACAGGGACCAGTGACAAAACCTCTGCTTACATACGATACGAGCAGAGGCTATACAATCTCAGTTTCAGTGTTTGAATAAGTGAATGTAAAGGTAAATGTGCCCTTTCAGTCTCATGAATTTTTAACCCTGTGTATCATACAGTATGCTTTTGATTCACATCTCCTCTCTCCATCTCGTAGGAGATGGTGTCAGAATGTGAGGTATTTCTGAAAATAAGGTGGGTCTATAGTTTTAGAGCCTATACTAGAGTATTACTGTATATGTGAACAGCGATTAGCATGACTAATTAAATATTGTCTTATGAAATACAATTACAGGTATAGTACAATATAACTAGAGAAGTACAAGTAGAACCATTTATTATGAAGCAATGATATTACATTTTTTTGTTTTGTAATATTTTGTTGTTTTCAAACTCACTTTTAACCGCAATCACAATATCCTGACCAATAGCCTCAAAGCAGACACCCAATGCTTTTACATCGCAACTACAAAGGTGTGACTGTATACAATTAAGGAAATATTTGGACAGTGATGAAATTTTCATACACTGTAAACCTAGATAGTGTGATGCACTCAGTTTTTTTGTGGAAACTGATTGCCTCAAAAAATTTGTGCAAGCCAACTTGATCTTGTTTTCACTACACATAAAAACATGCTAAAAACAATTTTTTAACAACTTTTTTTTTGACACTGTTAACTGTTACATTCATGAGCGTGTCATAAAAAATTATGTCAATGTCATAAACGTTTATGACTGTTGCAAGTGTCGTTCGGTTTTTGTTAAGTTGACATTGTTTGGGTTGCCTTGAGTCATAAACGTTTATGACATTGAAATAATGTTTTTTTTTTGAGGTAATCATGTCACTCTTATGCGATACCTTCAAGTAAATCATTTTAGTTTGCCAAATTTTGTTTGCCAAATGTCTGCGGTTATTGTGTGTTTACCTTGAATGTCACCACGATGGATTTTAAGAAAAACAGTCAAGATGCACTTGAAGATGAAATTTTCAAGTTTAATTTACGGCTTTTGTCAAAGGTATTGTATAAACCATCTGGGAATCGCACCAGTTTTACCCCCAGCCCTCTCAATTTTAGAGGTTCAAAAGTAATTAGACCCAAAAAAAAATCATCATCAATTAAATTGCTATTTTTATTGTTGTCACGCCCTGGCACCCACAGATATTACAAGGGTGCCAGAGCAAGGAGTGGAGCTGAGGACCCAAATGCAGGGAATTGGATTTTTATTAAATTAAGAAGGTGAATATCACAAAAACAAATGCAAAACATCCAGGATACCTGAAAGGGAGTGCACTAAACAGAGGGGAAACAGACTTTGGCTACCTGCTCATGAAGGGTGAAACTAAGCTTTAAATAGTAAAAAAGGAATCTTAATAAGGAAACAAATGAAAATTATTAACTGAGGAGAACAGAGGATAATTGATTAATTGGCTAAGGGCAGGTAGCCAGGCATATGAATGCCAAAGGGGAGGGCATTAGAATTATAATTGGTGGAAAACCCTCTGCAGCAATTGACTGTCTGAAGTCTGGAACCCACAGAGATCACCACACGATGAGTTTCATTGTTAGTGATGCTCTGCCAGGCTTTGATTGCAGCATTCTTCAGTTTGTGTTTTGTTTTTGGAGCATTTTACCTCCTGTTCAAACCTCAGCATGTAAAATGCATGCCCAATTTGATTCGGGTCATGTCATTGACTCGTCCATTGTAGAACATTCCACATATGCCTTAAAAGTCATGATTCTAAGTCATGAACCATCTGTACTGTGAAATGTTGTTGAATGAGTTCTGAAGAATTTGCTGAAGCATATAAATAGCCCTATACAAGTAAGAATTCATCCTCCAACATTTCGCAACAGTCACATATCCTGTAAATACAAGGCGACCAGTTCAACTGACCGCCACACATCTCCACTCACGATCACTCTTCACAGATGCAGAGGTATGCTTCAGATCGTGAGCAGTTCTTTCCCATCCCCCAGTTCTGCTCCTCCCATCTTTCACATGCAAGTTGATCTTTGTCTCATCTGTCCACAGGATGCTGTTCCAGAACTATGGAGGCATTTTTGGGCGGCAAATTTCTTGTTTTCTGGTCTTTACCTATGGCTTATGTCTTGAGATAAACCCTCAGTATTTATTCAGGCAAAATCTCTTGATTGCTGACTTAAGCACTACTACACCTAACTCCTGGAGTTTTTTTTTTTTTTTTTTTTTACACAGCCAAAGTCTATAAAGGGTCTTATTCTAAGCCAGGGAAAAAATTCTTGTCATCCTCCACAATTGTCATCCATGGTATTCCTGAGCTCACCAGTACTTTCTATCTTTTTAAGACTGCAGCTAATGGTTCAGTCGGCCACTAATAGTAGTTCAGTTTTTTTTCTTTTTTGGGTTTGTTTTGATTTTTCTGTGTAGTAATGGCTTGCTTCACTGAAGATGACAGATCTTTGAATTTTATATTGAAAGTTACCAGCAATACAGTATAATTCCAAATGCAATACTTAAAATCAGTTGTGAAACTTCGATGTGTTCCTTTTTGAAGGAAATTATCAGGGAATAAAACACATCTGGCCATGGAACTGCTGAGCGGCCAAATGTTCAAATACTTTTGGTTGCTTAAAAAGGGCAAGACCTCATGAAAAGCGTTATAATTCCTACACTGTCCACCCAATTTTGATGCGTATTCCCTCAAATTAAAGTTGAAAATCTGAAATTTGGGGCTGAATTCATAACTTCATTTCAACTTCAGTATTCTACTGTTGCCTGTTTACTCATTGTCCGAACAGTATGGTCTTTTTTTGATGAAGGAAGCACATACACATTCACGTTTTAGTTTGAGCATATTTGATTTCTATGAATGTATAATACCAACATTTGATGGTGAAATGCACGTGGTTAAGAAAGCATAAATCTTCAACACCATTCCCAAAAAAGTTGGACTGTGTGGAAAATGCAAGAAAAAAATAAGGCAGTCATTTGTAAATCACCTCAGAGCTGTCTCCAGCTGAAAAAAGAAAGAGACAAAATATTAATATTTCACGTTTTAGCTGTCAACTTTGTTTTCGTTCTTGGAAACATGCTGATTCCGAATTTGATGTCTGCCATACATGCCACTCATTCCAAAAAAGTAGAGATTAGGGCAACATAAAGTAAAGTAATCCAAAAAACAAAACAAAACAAAACATCAGGTATAGAGCCATTTCACAGTATTAAAATCTGTGGAAAAGCACAAAATAAAAGAACAAAGATTTTCTGTCACTTGGGTGGGCTTATGATACTGTCATTCAGCAGGTAAAAAAATTTTTGAATTAATTGTTCCATCTATTAATAATGCACTACGTACGGGGACACCCAAAAACGTTGCACGTGAGCCAAATTTGCTGCACTGCAATATGGATACTAGAAAAGCATCACTGCTGGAGTGCTTTAAGTGAAGTTCTTGTAAAATGACTCAACAAATGCCATGTGATCAACAAACATGCATATTTATTGCCATGGGTGATAATAACTAATATTTTTAAATAATGTCAATAATCAATATAAGCACCCACAGAAGAGTTTTACTCATTACCCACAGAATGATGTTACCCATGATGATGCCTAAAACTGAGTTGAACTTTGAATGATGTAACACAATGATAAATATATACAATGCTGATTACTAGTGATAATGAGAAAAATGAAAATATTTTTATTTTTTCTTTAACCTTTATTTAACCAGGGAAGTCCCATTGAGATTGAAATCTCTTTTTCAAGGGAGCCCTGGGGGTTGAGGTGGAGAGGGAGAGGACAAATTGCATAGGCAATTAGATTGGGGGACGATTAGGTGGCAGGTTATAAGAGCCAGGTTGGGAATTTAGCCGTGACACCAGGGAACCCCCTACTCTTGTTGAAGAGTGTCATAGGATCTTTAGTGACCACAGAGAGTCAGGACCTGGGTTTAACGTCTCATCCGAAAGATGGCGTCTCCTTCAGTACAGTGTCCCATCACTGCACTGGGGCACTGGGGATTATTCCACCAGAGGGAAGATTGCAACTTACTGGCCCACCAACACCTCCTCCAGCAGCAACTTGGTTTTCCCAGGTGGTCTCCCATCCAAGTACTAACTAAGCCCACACCTGCTTAAGATTGAATAGTGGTTTGGCTGCTGGCTATATATCATATATAATATGATCAAAATGATCTTGAGCAATGCCACAAATGATAGAAAATAATTTATCAGATAACTGTAGTACTTTTCCTGTAGCCAAACCAATGACGTATCATTAATATTACCCAAAGGTTACCATTGCAAAAATTTCATTGGCTGAGAGCATGAGAAAAAAAAAATTGCTCCGTTGTGTTAATATTTACTGAAATATTGAAACTGAATACCAAGTTTAACATTGGTTAAATCGGCATGGCTCATCGCTATTGTAAGTTCACGTTACTTAGCTAGCTAGCTAGCGCGTAAGCATGCATGTTTTCATAACCTTTATGTAACATTAATTTGTTTGCCAGCAAGCTTACAATAGCTAGCTACTCAGTTAAGTGAATTTACAAATCGTTGCCAGTTCAGCCGCAAATGTCTGTGACTCGGTTGACTGACTTTGTTAGCAGAGCGATGGACTTAGCTTAGTTCTGACAAACAATGGGCGCTAACGGAAATTATATTTGTCGTTTAAATTATAAAATTCACTTATGTTATAAACAGAATCTTATACGTACGCTTGGTCGTGCCATTAGAAAGTTATGAAACTCATTGAGTAAATTTTGCTTTTCTTGCTCGCTAAAGAACAAAACAAATGCAAAATTTACTCAACTTGTTTCATAACTTTCATATGAAATGCCCACTTGTGTAAGATCTTCCATGTAGAAGAATGCAAAAATGAGACTTCAAACAAACAGATATTGTTGGTATTGAAGAAATGTGAACTTTTCTATGTCTTTCAGAGAAATGTAGTTAAATCCATTTTTGGCCCACTTTTTTAGGACATGCCAATACATAATCACATTTTGATTATGCAATAACATTTGCCTTGTAAAAAGCTATAACATGCCTGTGGTTGAAGTCAATAGATCAAAAATTGACAGAGCTACAAAAAACAAAAAATAGAATGTCAAGCATGCAACGCTAATTACCCCGCTCCGCCTGAAGGGGGAGGGCAATGGGTATTGTTTTTAGTTCGGTTTGTTTGTTTGTTTCTTTGTTTGTTTGTTAACACTTTAGAAGCAAAACTAATGGCCAGATTCACCCCAAATTGGGTTTAAGGATTGCCACTGACCCAGAATAGATGCCTATTTAATTTAGGAAAAGTAGGTCAAAGTTCAAATAAGCTACAACATGTGCGGGGGGCGGGGTTTGTCGTGCCTGGCACCACTTGTTTGGCAAGATGTCATATAAATGATCACATTAACATATGAAAACATATTGTGAGAGCTGAAAAATGTAAAAAAAAGAAGTTTAAGGTATTCAAGAAAGCTTTCACTCAGCAGATATATATATATATATATATAATTATTTTTAATTAATTAATTAATTATTTTTTCAAAATCCATGCGGCAATTACTGTGAAATGACCCTATAAAGGTATTCAGGTGTTGAAGAGGTGGCACGATCATACTTGAAAATAAAAGTAGCATCCACAAAGGACCTCATTTACAAGCAAAGAGGGGTCTAGAGTTTCTACGTTTCAAAAAACTCTCTGGTTGAGTAATCCAACACTTAAAGGATTTTAGATATGGATTCTAATGATTCAATCTTCTATAGAAGATTGAATCATTAAAGATTCCCTGAATCCCTGAATCAAGATTCCCTGAATCTTTTTCAAATATAATGAAGTGTATACACTTCATTATATTTGAAAAAGATTCAGGGAATCTGGAGGTTACAAATCAGTCCTGAGTGCCACTGATCTTCAATTCCTCACATGGAACTATTTCAAAAACTGTGATGGATATATGGGCTGGGACTACTTTGAAGAACCATTGAACATCATTCATTACTGCGTCCATAAATGCAAATGAAGATTGTACTATCCATCAAGGAAGCCACATGTACCATATGCTTAAAAAGTCTAGAAACACTAATGTTTTCAATGGGCTTGAGCTCATTTGAAGCAACGTGCTTTTGTAGGACCAGTCAATTTTAAAAATGTAAATAGTAATATTGAAATAGACATTGTGCTTTCCAGGCTAAAGGAAGGGAGCATCTGCGTGGACACAATTTTAGCTGAAGGACATATGTGCATCCTGTCATGGTTTTATCGGAGTTTGTGTTTTTACGAGGACTGCCTTCTGTTTTTACTCATCTCATTCTTTCGACATCGAATTCCTTTCCTGAGCTGGCTGATTGGTGATTTGTGGCACCTGTCTTCAGGTATATTTAAGCTGGAAGTTCGCCACCCCTCGCTGCTTGAATGTCTCACTTGATACATGAGAGCCAGCTAGAGGATTTGCTCGAGGAATTTTCCGATCTTTCGCGTTTATGTTCAGAAAGATTGAGAGGGATTGTTAGTAGTATTTCTACTTCGGTTTCCCTTTTAGTTCACCCGTCTTGGTGACGTTAAGGAGGTTATTTCGTCCATTCGGACGTTTATTTAGTAATTAGCCTGCACCGCTACTTCTGTGCAGTTTGTTTCTCATTTTCTTTTTGGGTACTCTCTTCAGGCTCCGCCTTTGTCCTTTCGGAAGCGGAGCAGTCTATTTAGTTTGCTGGGAGACTATTCAGTTGCTGTTTTACTTCTGTCTTGGTTCCTCGAGACTTTAGTGGCTGGTCTTTAATTTTCGCCGGCTTTCTGTCCTGATTTTAGTTGCTTTTGGTCTCCTTACATTACTGCAACCGTAACACATATATGCATTTTTGGGCAACATATGCTAGTTCCCAAGGACACCGTCCATGCAAGAAGACAACAACAGGCACCATTCTGCATGAGTGACAACAGCATGGCTTCCTAATTAAGAGATTGTGGCTGCAAAATTGGCCTCGCTGCAGTTAGGACCTGTCTCACTTGAAATTATGAGGTGATATAAGAAGTTTGAAATACGACAATGACAAATCCGTACGTATGAGCAGCTGAAAACTTATTTCATGGAGGAAAAAAAACTCTTAAAACTGAAACAATTTGTGTCCTTGTTCACCAATTAATACAAATAATTACTGGGAGGGCTGTCAAAAGGACAGGTGATGTTAAAAAATGGTATAAACCACTGTTCAAACTTTTAAAAAATGTGCTTCAGGCATATCAAAATAAGAGTTTATCCAAAAAAAACAGAACAAAAACATCAAACATCTTTTTTTTCTTTACAGTTAATTTTAACATTGGTAAAGGATAATGAACAAATCTGTTTTTTTGTTTGCATTTTCTGCATCGTCCCAACTTTTTCAGAAATGGGGTTGTTGAGTTTATTATTATTTAATTTTTCTAACAAACTCCATGAGAGATCTTTTCGCAAGCAGCAGACGCATTTTCCAATCAGTGTGGAACACAGTGCTCATCAGTGTTCCTGATATTTCTGAAGGAACATGGTGGGTTTTTACAAACTAGTCCTTCAGAGGTTTCTCAGGAAAATAAAATCCTGAGTTTCGCCATCGGAAACCTGCAGGGTGCAAGCCTTCCAGGTTACATAAATGCTGAAAAGTCATGATCTATATTTTGGTTTAATTCAGTCATCACAAACTACTTGTATTATTTATCATTTTTAACAATGATGAATAAGAGCAATTTGAGATAGCAAACCTCCACTAAGGCTGAATATACCCCATTTGTCAACACCCCAGCAAAAACCTTTTTATTTTTTTTATTTTTTGTTCTTATTATGTGGCAGGAATCTACATCATCTCAGCAACAATGTAGAGGTAATAAAAGTCTTTACCTAGTTACTTTACAATAGAGACATGTTCCCATCCCAAATTAGCAAAATTTGGGACCGCGGATCCTGATCAGTTGGTGATATTTTCTTGACTTCATTGAGATAATTCCCCCATATCAAATTGTTATGTATTTATGAAGATGTGACTTGTAATATCAAATTTTCTTCTATCTTGCAATGGTGAAGAATCATACATAAAAATTCTAAAACCTGATCCGAATCCTAATCTCTCTCAAAATCTAACCACCACTAAGTTGGGCCAAGATCCACCGTTGGTAAAATTGTCAAGCAAATTGGTTTATTAGATTTTCTGCTATTCTGTCAACTAACCAACTAATAATTGAAATTGCTTATAGTGGGACATTTGTGAAAACTCAAAAACATGAGAAGAGAATGAACATTTCGGCGTTGGCCTAATGCCTCTATCCTTTTTCTGAAGCGAGGTATTAGCCAAACTTTATTCTTGACCTTTTTGATGACCTTGACCTTTGACCTTGTCCTTCCAAAACTGAATCCCCTCTTCCTTTGACATATGGCTTCTTGTGGCATAAATTTCAAGTTGATATCTCGAGAATTATGTGGATGCTAGGGTGACCACAAAAAAACAGACAGGCAGACAGACAGACAAACATACAAATGATCAACATAGTAACAAATAACAAATCAACAACAGATCATATAACCTATTTGGCGGAAGTAATTACATTTCAAATGCAAATTATTTATATTTATTTCAGGAGATGCTGGGGGGGATAGTTGAATTTGTGAGCAAACTTTTGATTCCAAGGTGTCCCACCGAAAAACTGTCTAATCAGGTTATGCATTGAATATTTAATCCGGATGTACAGATGAGGTCAAAGGTGTTGGTAAATTTACACCTATTTGAAACAATTCTCCATCCTTCCTGAAAAGTGTTGAAACTGATGAAAGCTCTGTTGTTGTGCATACCTGCAAACCTTTTGTTTGCGACAATAAAACGATCAAACCATGAAAGGAGCTGAATTCTTGCTAATTCTACAAAGATATTCTAAAATACCCCAGACAAAATAGCTTATACACCTTAGAAATAATAAAAGATAATTGAATTGCAGGGTTATGTCAAACAGACCATTTCCTTTGATTAGTATCGCAAGCGTCTTCAATCTTGCAATCAATCATTCAGCCTCTTTAAATTGAGAAAATGACTCAGTCTGCTGTGTGGTATAATTGAACGCACCAATCTGAGTATGGACGAGAGAGAGAGGAGAGCAGACTGAGGAAACAAGGAAGAAAATTTGGAGCGGAGTCAAGATAAGGGCTACAAGACCATCTCTGAGCGGCTTTAGGTTCCTGCAACTATAGTTACAAATATTGTCAAGAGGTTTAAAGTCTATGGGACTGTGGCCAATCTCCCTGGATGTGGCCACAAGAGGACAGTTGACCCCAGACTGAATAACGGGATAGTTTGCCTTTTCTTCTCCCTTGCTCCCCGTTGTAATCATTTGTATGCCTCACCCCCTTTGTGGAGTGTCCTGTCTATATAATTCTCTTGTGCTCCCAGTGTGTTTACAGGATTGATCATAGTTAAACCTTCCTGTCAGTTTGTGTCTTCTAATGTTGAACAAAGCACTCTTCCTCTGTGTGTTTGGTTTAAACTGTAAAAAGAAAAACATAATTACTCTTCTATTACCATATTCCTGTTAATAACTTGTCCCTTGTGGACTGTACTCAAAATCTGAATTTAGATCCTTGTCTGGACCACAACAGTGCAATTCCGCTGAGGAAAGAAATCAGCAGATTCCCCGTGATGCCCTGAGGTCCAGAGGGGTTCAGATCAGTTGTCAAGAAGCAGAGCTCCATCAGCTACACCAATGCATTGATGCTGTCGCCAATCAACTTGGAGCTATCATTGACATCTCCTGGGATTCCTACCCTCTCCAGTCATTACCAATGTAGCTGGACAGCACCTCTTCAGCAATGGTCTTCCCTCTTCTATACCATATTCCTGTAAATAAACATTTCCTGGGGAATCGTACCCTGAATCGGCATTTGGTTCCTTGTCTGGATCATAACACATCATGCCAACTGACACAAGGTGCCTTGAATCTACCCAAGGAATGATGAAATCGGAAGTTTATGAAGGCATTCCAGAGCAACATCCTGCCCTACGTCAGAAAGCTCAGTGTTAGTCACAGGTCATGAATTTTCTGATAGAGCAATGACCAATAACATCTATCTAAAAACACCCAAGAACAGATAAGAAAAAACATTCTTTTGCTCTGCTTGGCCTGTTATGAGTCCTGATCTGAATCCAATCAAATGTCCACAGAAAGAGCTGAAACTCGCAGTTGGGAAAAGGTGCCCATCAAACCTGAAGAAAAACTAAAGCAGTTTGCTCGAGAAGAGTGGGCCAGATTACCAGCTGAGACATGTTAAAGTGTCATTCAGAGCTACAAAGGGCGTGATTAGAGTAATTGGCTCAAAAGGCTGTGCTCCAAAATATTAGGTCATGAGTCCCAGACTCCTAGTATTTTTGTCTAAGCCATTTTCAAATGTATTATTTAAAATATTATGTTACATTGAACCCCAAAGCAAAGCATCAGTTCTGTTAAATATTGAATGAAGAATGGTGGATACTGATTGGCTTTTTCAGTCACAGCTTATTTTAGAGATAATTCTGTTTTTTTATTCTTCTAATTGGAAGGGTACCCACATTTTTGACCATGACTGTATGCACTGCATGGAGAAATTGGTTTTGCTGTATGGTGAATGTTATATGAATGTAGAGCAATTGCAACATTTGTTCACATTTGATCATGTTTCCTCAAATGTGTACATGATTTCGCACTTGAAGTCAGTGAAGGTGGTGAATACCACATTTGCTTCGTATTTTCACATAAATACAGTGCAATTTTCATATGAGCATGAAATTATAATTGTGCAGCGATTTTCAGATTCATTAAATGTTCGCCTACTTTTTCAAATCCATAAAGAATGTGCAGTAAATGGAATAATTCACAACAGTTTTTCACCATATTCACTATATCCGCACATACAGGTGCATCTCAATAAATTAGAATGTCATCAAAAAGTTGATTTATTGCAGTAATTTGATTGAAAAAGTGAAACTCATATATAGATTCATTACACACAGACTGATATATTTCAAGTGTTTATTTCTTTTAATTTTGATGATTACAACTGACAGCTAATGAAAGCCCAAAATTAAGTATCTCATAAAATTTGAATATTGTGAAGAAGTTCAATATTGAAGACTCATGGTGTCACACCTGAGCCTTTGAATGGTCTCTCAGTCTGGTTCAGCAGGCGACACAATCATGGGGAAGACTGCTGACTTGACAGTTGTCCAGAAGACGATCGTTGACACCCTGCACATGGATGGTAAGACACAAAAGGTCATTGCTAAAGAAGCTGGCTGTTCACAGAGTGCTGTATCCAAACACATTAATGCAAAGTTGAATGGAAGGAAAAAATGTGGTAGAAAAAGGTGCAAAAGCAACAGGGATAACCGCAGCCTTGAGAGGACTGTGAAAGGAAGCCCATTCAAGAATTTGGGGGAGATTCACAAGGAGTGGACTGCAGCTGAAGTCATTGCTTCAAGAGCCGCCACACACAGATGTATCCAGGACATGGGCTTCAACTGCTGCATTCCTTGTGTCAAGCCTCTCTTGAACCAGAGACAACGTCAGAGGCGTCTTACCTGGGCTAAGGACAAAAAGGACTGGCCTACTGCTCAATGGTCCAAAGTCCTCCTCTCAGATGAAAGTAAATTTTGCTTTTCATTTGGAAATCAAGGTCCCTAGAGTCTGGAGGAAGAGAGGAGAGGCACAGAATCCTAGTTGCTTGAGGTCCAGTTTAAAATTTCCACAGTCAGTGGTGGTCTGGGGAGCCATGTCATCTGCTGGTGTTGGTCCACTGTGTTTTCTCAGGTCGGAGGTCAGCGCAACCGTCTACCGGGAAGTTTTAGAGCACTTAATGCTTCCTCTGCTGACCAGCTTTATGGAGATGCTGATTTCATTTTCCAGCAGGACTTGGCACTAGCCCACACTGACAAAGGTACCAATACCTGGTTTAAGGACCATGGTATACCTGTGCTTGATTGGCCAGCAAACTCACCTGACCTAAAAACCCAATTGAGAATCTATGGGGTATTGTGAAGAGGAAGATGCGAGACACCAGACCCAACAACGTAAAAGAGCTGAAGGCTGCTATCAGAGCAACCTGGGCTTCCATAACACCTCAGCAGTGCCACAGGCTGATCGCCTCCACGCCACGCCACATTGCTGCTGTAATTCATGCAAAAGGAGCCGTGACCAAGTATTGAGTGCTGTACATGTTCATACTTTTCAGTAGTCCAATATTTCAGTGTTAAAAATCCTTCTTTTTATTGGTCTTAAGTAATATTCTAATTTTCTGAGATGCTGAATTTTGGGTTTTCATTAGCTGTCAGATATAATCATCAAAATTAAAAGAAATAAACCCTTGAAATATATCAGTCTGTGTATAATCAATCTATATAATATACGAGTTTCACTTTTTGAATCAAATTACTGAAATTAATCAACTTTTTGATGATATTCTAATTTATTGAGACGCACCTGTATTATATGTGAATCATATTTGCATTCAAAATGAATTTGATGCAAATACAGAAGACTAAATTCAGATCATATTTGCACCAAGGTTAAGCCACATATTCATGAAGAGAGGGAGTAATTTTTCTAGCATAGAATGTATAAATGTATCATTTGTTTGTTTCTGCATTCTGGCAATATTTTAATCATTTGAAAATGCACAGAAAAAGTAATTAAGCTGCATTGTAGGCACAATTAACAAATGAACTTGTAAACTTTCCATTATGCAGCATAACAACTCAATAACATTGCATATTGTTTCAAACCTGAAGGGATTTTTTCCAATCACTCCTCCTTTCAAGCAAATGAATGTTAACATCTTTACAGGGGGTTTGACTGCATAGTTTAAATTAAACTGAAAAGCCTTCGAGCAGGAATATATTTTTAAATATATCCACAGGCAACAGGATAAAACTAAGTGGCTAAACCAAGCTATCAAACTGATTTTCTGTGGAAACTTTTATTGCATATTTCAAAGGAAATTAAGCTTTTGGATGAGCTGGGTATTACAGCTTGCAGTATTATTGTACATTACCCTCTCCACAGTGCAGGTAAGCGCACATCCACAGCCTGCAAAAAAAAGCACTATAATATGTATGCTAGTTCATGAAGCTAGCTATTCGGCACATTGGGCCCATAGCTGGGCCACTGCAGGCAGGCTGCAGTAACCCAGCTGACTAGATAAGGTTCAACCAGGTGGGAATATCCAGACCGACACCGCATTTTAGGGAGGCACCATGACCCTTTCCCAAACCGCTCCGCTGCCACTAACACTTCAATGCCGACTGTCACTCTGTGTGAAGTCTTCCTCGTGGCCGTTGAGGGCACTCCTCATCAAGGGGAGGGCTTGAATGCGAGTGTGATCCTGTTGATGCACTTTCTTTCCTCGACCAGCATTAGGAGCTGGCAGTTGCATTTAAGCGCGACCACTTCTGTCTTCCTGCTTCTGGCAAGGAAGAGTGAAATCGGTTAGTCAGATCACACACACACACACACACACACACATACACACATGCCCTCGCTGGCCACTTAATTAGGTACACCTTCCTAGAAGGCCTTTGGGTTTTGGTATTAAAATGCAAGGGGAAAAAAAGGCCTGGTTGCTATCCGGGCAAACAGTCCCAAAATCAATCAAAAAGTATTTTATAGAATGGGAAAAGGTATTTTCACTTTTAAAAATTGCGTAAAGAATGTAAGAAAGGAAATATTCATTGTTTGTCAATTGAGTAAAAAAATGAACTTCAAAATCCATTCTTGTTGCATTCAACAAAATATATTCATAATAAAAAGTCAAGCCCACTGGTCAATTAGCAAGGATAAGAGCTTCCAAAAATTACTTAGGCCTGTTAAGATTTAGCTTTCAGCAACAACAATCTGCATATACTTCAAAAGCTGGGGCAATCTAGATAACAGCTGGCAAAATAACAAATTCTACGGGAAGATAGCTTGGGCTAAAGGCTGAATTTTTCAATTTGTACGAAGAAAAAACCGTTCACCAGTTCTTCTCCTAAGCTAGCCAGTTGTCTAGTATATACAGCTGAGCTGGCTAGTTAGGGGCTGAGCGACATTATACTGTGCTAATCATGCTAAACTAAGTGGTCTTTATCTACACCACTAACCACTGTCATGTTTTCATTTCCTGTACTCTGAATTTTTTTTTCCTCTTGAGACTCAGATGGATAAGTCTTCCTCTGTGATTTGTCAATAGTGCACGGAATCCACTTCGATAAACTTGCGCATAGCTACCTTCTCTCCTCCAGCAGTAGACACAAGATGGTGCATTATCAATTGACGGTGTTAAGGAGGTCCGCATTGACATTGCTGCAGATTTAACTGATCATCCTTCGGGAGCCTCCTTAAAGCTTGGGTCCCTGATTTACCTTGCCCTCAAATTCAGCTCTGGACACACGCACTGAAGCTAAACTGAAGAAAAGTAACAATTTTGCCTCAAATTTACTTCATTTAACCTACGGCTACTCTTGTTTAGTTATTCATTGTGAAAATATGTTTGCCGATTTTTTCATGATTTATTTCATTTCTCAGATGTGCAAGTTGTAACACACGGGACAAATGGCGTTCAGTATTGATTTGTGAAGGAGTGCAACCAATTATTTTCAATTCCGGGACGATTCCGTAAAATACGGAATGGGTGGCAACCCTATGCATAACCTTACTACATAGTGGATCCACCCGAAGAGCCTGCTATTGCACAGCACTGCCTGGTGGAAGTCCAAACTAGTATTATGTGATATTCTCAGTTTTGTGCCAAACCAGAAATTGGTTTTCCTTTCAAAATATGCAAGAGATTCTTTCTGCATATACTGTCCACCCTTCCTGGTAGAAGCTTTGGGCAATGTGATGCTATTTAGCCAAAATTCAAACTGTTTGAGCTTAAAGAAGGCAATGCTTGTCTATCATGGAAACAAGAAATTGTATGACTCTCAGCCATTCTAGTACACTTGTCAAGTGTGACGGGAACCAGAGAGTTTTTCAGATTCGCTGAACCTTGGGCATGTTATGAAACTGCTGCTTCAGTTGAGCCCAAAGTGTCTGCCTCTCGGTTGGCCACGGCACAGGGATCTTCGGCTGACGCCAGCATGACAGAAAGCTGGGCTCGTAATTAGGGAAGGCTGGATCTGGGACCACATGCCGGAGGATTGTTTGATAAGGCACTGCAGACTATGGGGATTCAGTACTACTCCACAGCCCAGAGGACTGCAGGCTTAATGATGAAAGTTTAACAGATAAAAGACCAGCCAGTTCAGGTCCTTTCTCCTCATTAGCTTGTCTTCTAAAAATATATGAAGTTCCATACCATCCTTGTATCAGCTCTGCAATAATTTCATGTTCATTCTGCGCTACTATAAATTTTTACTTATACAGTTCTAGTTTGTGGAAGCAGTAAAAGCCTATTTAAAAGTTGAGACAATCAGAAAGTTGCTGTGATTATTATAACTTTTTATCTTCAGCAAAACCAAGAGGATTGGTAGTTGTAATGATGGTTTGTTTTGTTCCTGGTGATGATGGTATTGGTGATGATGACTTTATTTTTGAATGAAGAATTTCTTTCATTATAAATTCAAGGGAGTGTAGTTTCACAATCACCAAGGCTCCTCTCACATGATTAAATGCTATACTTTGTATTCTACTTACTGCACAGGTCATTTTTGGGGTCAAAAACAATCATTTTTTTCTATCTTGAATAAAAAAAAGTGCAAAAAAATCTTCTCCTTGTTTCATTGGTTTATTTATTTATTTATTTTTGCAGTTGGCAGTGTAATTGATTATAGTTCATCACTATTCCACTTATCGCTGAGCACACATATGCATCAACTGCATGCTAATTTATCTGGCGTTAACGTCCACTTTGATAGACAGATTAGTACTGGCATTGGCTGTAATTCAAGGTATATTTGACATACGCTTTCAGACAAGTAAGGTCGTACCAATAATTAAGGGACATTAAATGACACAATAAGGCATTCCGTTCATGAAACCCAGTATCAGTGGAATTCGTGTCTTTCAGGGGAGTCTTGCATGTGACAAATTTCCAAGTAGAAATAATGCAAAACAGAAATAATTCATCAGAGTATAAGTGGGAATATAAACAATTTACTTGATATCCTGAAAAAAGACACATGGTTACTTTCCTTAAATATTTTAGAAACAAATCACTCGTTTTTTGGCGGGGGGCTGGGGAAATTTTTTATTCTTTTTATTCATTTTTCATCAACTTTTTGTTTTCAGAATGCATTTAAATTATTCATTATAATATTGCACATTTCCCAGTTGAAAATTTATTCGAGTCTATTTTTGCATGTATGAGGAGAACTGGAAGCAATTCATAGAGTTAGATTCTTGTCTTGGATCAGAAATTTCCCCCATTGCTGATGTTAAACAGTACGTGATGTTTCAGGTTTGTCCTACAGTGTCAAGCCATTAACTATAATGTTCCTGGAATACAGCACATTCAGGCTTGCAGACTATAGGACATTTACAAAGAGGGTAAGTGCATAATCTCTTCTTTTCAACAGTTTTCAGAAGCGAACTTGGTTGGAGAATCTATGTGATGTGAGGGCCTTCTGCTATTTCTTTATGTTTGGTTTTTTTCAATGTTTATTACTGTCATTATTGATACAAAACTCAGTTCAGCCTGAAAGTGGGCTTAAACTGTCTGTGACGCCGGCCATAATGGCTCCACTGATATTGGGGCCACAATGATATGTCATGTAATTATGTAATTTACCGCCTCCGTGGAGAGAACCCTCAGGTTCTCTCTAATGAAAGAGAGAGGTTTGAGTATGAAAATGACACGCCAGCTAAACTTGAAGCTGTAGCACCGCAGGTGTTTATATTTGAGCACATCTTAACACAACAGTTCACTTTCTGGGATTATTGGCCATTTAACAATGTAGGCTATACACTATTCTGTCATTACTCAGTTATGTGCCCAGACTAAATAGGACAATGTTCATCTTACATGATCATTGTGCACTGATCACTTCCATAGTGATCAATGAGCATAAAAGCTTGTGATTGGCTGATGTCATGAGGGCAAAGTATGGGTGGGGTTAGACGGTTCACCCCAAGGTCGGCTGCCATGTGTACAGTCCCAAAAATGATCATCTCTATCATCTACATGCCTGGCTAAATGAGATTTTTTTTTAGGTTGTAGATATCTGTTGCGATAAGGTGCGAACTCCGTGCACTCGCAAATTAAACTCTGTTGAATAGCACTCTGATGCAGGGTGAAAGACATATAAAGCAACCATTGTTCAACAGCAGAGATTATTCCACCTAACAGTTAGTTCAGCTCTTCTATGGTTAATATCAGATTAGCATCAGATTCTGAAACTCAAAATGGGCTCCCAAGTCCAAGCGGAGGCCTTTCTGCCTGTTCCCTCTCTGTCCAACTGTGGTTGATGTTGCTTCAATGTTAAATCTCCAAACTGTTTTTCAAACAGACAACCTTAATGTATACCGAGGCAGGATTTAGTCTCTTAATTGCCCATTATGTCACAAACAGATATTAAGTGTTACAAAGAATGACTATGCCACATTTATTTGGAGACTTTTAAACAGCCAGATCACTTTTTTGCTGCATATACTGTCAGTTTCAGTAATGTTTTGCAGAGAGTGATTATTTTTGAATATTCTCTTTTAAATTAAATAATAGGTTTTGAACCGCAATCAGTTTTTAATCGCTGAGACTGCCGACTCCTGGTTAATGAACGTGAAATGGATTATGACAAAAAAGAGCTCAAAAACAGCATGAGTGATAATATGCCCAGGTACAAAAGCTCATTTGAGTAATACTGAAAAAAGGTTGGGTTTTTTTCGCCCTTTACAAGTGAATTACATTTTACCTGCGATGCATGCATTTCCTGGCTGGAACTCATTCAACCGCATTTGGCTTGTTTTCCTCCACATTTATGAAAAGCCCTTTTAAACTGTTTGCGTTCCAAAGGATCTGTGCTTGTTTAACTTGGCAACAGGATATTTCAGAGGACATCTGGGCATTTCTATATCACAACTAACATGTGCAAGACTGCACAATTTTACTGGAAGGAAAAGCTATTTTGCGGTATGACAGAGTATTTTAGTAACCGGACACATTTTTCTATTTAGCCGATGCTGGTCTATGTCACATTTGGGTGTGATAAATCAGTTATGAGTAAGGCATGTGGAAAAAAGGTGACCCAAGTGGCATTGCACCCCATCCCGCCCAAAGGCTCCTTTCCATTGGTGGCAGCAGTAATTCCCAGGCGTCACACTGCAGTTTTGTATATGAGCAAGGCACTTTGTCTGAGCTGCCTCCTTATGTGTCTAAATCACAAGGGCTTTCTCATAAAACAAGGCAACAAGGGTAAGTTTCTCAGGACAAAGGTGTTTCATTAAGGTGAAAAATAAAAATGCACTTGGCTGTCCCATCACATGGAGAAACTTTGCCTTTCATATCATGTTACTGCTATATTCATTATCCTCATGCAACACCTTCTAATCCCACTTTGTCATATAGAGATGCTCTGCCCAAATAGCGATATGTCACACCTTGGGAGTTAGAACGGGCTCCCATTAACCATTACACCTTCCCAGGGGACAGAGCGCTGGTTCCCTCGATAGCGAGTTCTTCCAGAGTTTTCCTCAATACAGACAGTTTTTTCTTCACCACAGTATCTGGGTTTTCTCTCCACAGCAAAGATTTTCCAGTGTACCAACAATTCTGGTATCTGCCCCTCTGGCACTCTGCCAATAATCTTTGCGTCACTCTTGTACAAAGGACTTTACAATTAAAATTCAGTTGGAGGACACACACTGTACATTACGTGGTTTTTTTTCAGTGAGATGTATGAATAAAAGCAAAGTCATGAAAAACGGAACAGTTCTGTGAAAAATTAGGGTGTGTATTTTATTATAGCCAATTAAGGAACTGTTTACTTATTCTAATCTTAGACTAGTTCCAATACATGAAAATCATAATGAAAGGTAAATATTTTGGCCCATCTTGGAAAATGCTGCGGTTGAAGTTGATACTATCGAACTTTTATGTCACGTCCGTCACACACCATTAAGACCACACCAACAGCGTAAAATGGACCAGATGGCATTTTCTGAGGATTTAGAGGCACAGGGAGGCAGATAAACAGAGATAGGACATTTTTTTTCAACCATGAACAGAAAATACAATACCATGATATTAAAATTTGTCCCTGATGACCAAAAAAATTGATTTCTGTTTTTGTAGTTTAATTCTTCATGAGTTGAATATAAAATAAACTCTCTTAATTTGTTATTATAACAAAGTATTACATTTCCGACATGTATTAAATTACATTTTTATGCACTATCTTTAATTTTACATGGGATCAAATTTTCTGTGTGACCGACGTGACATGGTGTGACGGACGTGACATAAGTGACATGTTGCAGAGTCAATGCTTTTCAATGGAATTTGTTTCGGCCATTAGCAACAAGAAAATGTTCAGATCCTCTTTAATGCTCATAGAGGACTTGCCCCTAACATAATAAGATGTGAGCTCCACAAATACCGTCGCCTCTTGGCTCGGTTTTCAGTCACTTGTTAATGTTTCGCTTCGTTGGAAAGGGTACTAACATGATGAGTGACAACTGGTACTGAATATGTTTCGTCCTGGAACAATACACTGGTTATCTTTTGAATTCAATGTCAAGAAATGATAACTCTCATGGCTTTAATTGCAAGTTTACATTTGCACAAGTTGTCAAAAAGTTGTGATGCATTATTCCACAGGATCCAAAGGATAAATTGATTATTTTTTCACTGAAAGAAAGTCAAAAAGTATATTATCATGAAAAAATACCTGGGACATCACAAATCATATATTCTATTATTATTTTAGGTGTAGAAAAAAACCTCTGCAATTTTTTTTACACATTTACGTTTAAAATAGCCTGGTTTTTAACTTAATTTGTCTACTGCATTGCCAAATACCAATGAATCCTGCCAAAATTTACTTTTACAAGTAGTTGTTTCTCAAATAAAAAATGTCTAAATCATCAGGTTCATTTTTCATCCACGTTTCTAGACTCGTGAAAGTTCAGTTTTTTTTCGTGACTTCACTCGTAAGGATCACTTCAGCCGCAGTCTGTAAGTTGTTTGCTGTGTAAGTGATGGCTTCCTCCTCCTAATGACTTACTCAGAGGAGGCAGGGAGGTTCCTGTTCCTGTAGTTAAGTGTGACAGCCCAGTCAGATGGGAGCAGTACACGTGTCCTTCTGTGAATGGATGTGCCAATCACTCAGTCCATTGCCTCATTCCCTTCAGCGCCAGTTCCTGCAGGACTGACAATTCATTCACATCCCCTCTCCATATGTCACAGACCAGTTCGAGCCTTTACTGGAGCACAGAGCAGGATGGATGACATTTCCAGAGTGATGTCATCAGTAACAGGCCAATTAATGTAACATATGCATTGGGCTCCACCATCAAAGAAAATGCACTTTCACAGAACTCATTATCCCAACACAAGATTAAAGGGTCTCTAAATGTAGCGGTTACCCTTGCAGAATGTAGATTGCGCCTTCCCTAAGTCGCTCTACTTCAATGTACAAATGTGAAAAGAAACCCGCCGCCTCAAATCTGAGCGCAATGGAACACGGCGTAACTGCGCGAGGGAACCGGCCAGCATGGTGCACGTCTCTCAGATCTGAGTGAGGGCTCTGCTTTCAGACCGCCATTTAATTTCAGCAGTGCGACAGCCCCTGCTTGATTGATTTGAAGTCTATTCTTAGTTGGCATTTGGCTGGAATGATTTGGAGCTCCAGTCAGCTTCGCGGGAGCCGGGACGGTGGTCGAGAGAGCCGCCCGCTCGCTCTGCCTCCCTCCCTCTCAGACAAAACTTGTTAGTGTTGTTGTGAGGGGTCACCACACAGAACCCATTCATTCGCCCCCATTAGTGATGCTGCGTGCGACTCCTGGCCCCGTCTGTTTCGGTTAGACCCCCGCGCCTGACGGAAATGAGACAAGGCAGGGAATCAGGCTCGCGGCACGCGGACGGCGGCGAGGAACCTCGCACGGGTCGCGTCATGAGGTCCCCTGTGAAGTACATCTGCGACACGGAGTTAATGAAACTCGCAGAAGGTGTGATCGTTACAAAACGCTTTCACTTCTGAAGGTAAAATCTCATTGGTTATGAGCCCTCGCATCAATCAAGACCTGCTGTTGGTGCAGTCCGTAAGTATTTAGACTGCAGCACAAATTGTGCTCTTTGCTCTGTCCTCCTGCACGTTGGATTTGAAAACACTGAACATGATGTTAGAGCGAAGAAGCTTTCTCTTGTGGGGAGTTGCATCTATATCCTGTTTGCATTTCGGATATTTTTAAACAGTATCAGAGTCCACATACTTAGATAGCACTATACAGGTACTCTACCTGAAACACAATTTTGGCTTATTCCCATTTTTATTTTTTTCTTGAGTAAATGAACCTCCCCTGGTAGTTTGGCAAATTGTCCTTTCTATTGACATTTGTAATAAGTTGCTACATACATGCTAGCATGTTAGCAGCTTCCATGCAACCAGAAGCTGTCATGATTTTATTTGTGCAAAAGCTCAAGCCAAATTCACGTTCATGTTAATGGCCTACTCAGCTTCTGACATTTTTTTTTTTTACTTATTTGAAAGGCCAGAATAAACACCTACCAGGTAAATAATCAACTTTGATCTTGTAAATATGGTTTTATGTGATTCATTTGCTTTGAAAGCCAGAATCATGTTTTCAAAGACAGGAGTGATGACATGGCTAAGGAGGCCATCAAGTTGCATGAAAGCTGCTTACAGGCTAACAAATAGCAACCTATTATGACTCTAGATAGAAATAATGGTTTTCAAAACTGTCAGTGGGTGTTCATTTACTCAAAAAAAAAATAAATAAATAAATAATGAGCCAAAATTGTGTTTTGAATTGAGCACCCCTTTAAATTTTCCTGATGTAATTATGATACCATTAGATCGTCTGTTTGGTGCTACACAGGCAAGCTACGTGATGCACTTACATGGTGTACGTGACAGATATTGGATAAATCTACCAATTCCATCAATTATGTAAATAAGCGAGACCTCTTTCAAACCTTTGATGGAATAAAAATATACTGAGTACAGTTGCTCTGTTTGCGTAATTTAATCCATAAGGATCAGTGCAGGCACGTAATGAAAGCTGTATTCCACGACTAATGAGCTTCCTCTGGCCCTCTGGACACAAACAACGCAAAATAAAGCTTTATAAAAAAAAGTTAATTTGCCTTGTATTCATTGGGAAGCCCCTTTGAGCGTTATTTAACTGTTGGTGTGAAAAGTGCAAGAGTTCCTGAATTGAACTAATTAGCCCAACAAAGAATCCATGGTCAAGATGGAGACACAGGGGAGCCATTTGGAGCATTTTTTGGAGAGTGTGTTCTACACTATGTCCATACAGTATAATCATGGTTATCACCCTCACATGAGAAATTACACTGTGCACTCAGTTGATTTTTTTTTTTTTTTTGAAGGAAGAAATTGTGTCCAAATCTAATCAATATAGTCTCTGTAGTTAAGTCACTTATGACCTTTCTAGCAAGTGAAATCTATAAAACATGATAAATATTATATTTCCTTTGCCAGGAGAAAAAAAAAAGTCCGGCAATGTTTCTGTACAGAACAGCAGAGGGCTTCTTTTTGCTCTCTGCTGTGGATTACAATGTACAACCCCAACGCATAAAAAATTTTTTTAATGGAAAATTCACATAAAAAGAGACTTCTAAATTTCCTTTGCTTATATTTCATTGCAAATGGCATGACACAAAGAGATTTTTTTTCTGGTTAATTTTATTTGTAATGATACATTCATTCTGGCCATTCAGGCCTACAATGCATAGCAAAAAAAAATTTGGATGGGGTAATTCAGGATCAGTAATGTGGCAAAAAAAAAAAAAAAAAAAATTGAATTATGATGTGATTTGAAACAGCTGATGTCAGCAAGTGATTGTAATCATGATTTGGTTCAAAAGCAGCTTCCAGGAAAGGCCTTGTCCTTCAAAAGCAAAGAAAGGCATGAGAAAATCATTGTGAAGTTTAAAGCAATATTTTCACAAATTTGAATATAGGGCTTAATATACAGTTACCAATGTGCATAATACATTTTGCAATTGACTCACCAAGATTTCATGCCTCTGTGATGAAGAGGAGGAGTTTGAAATATCTCCCCATTCACTTGCACTGAAAACACTACAGACTATATGAAGACCACAATGGAAAAATGATCAGAGGCACATTTTCACGTTGTGGAGAAATGACAAATTAAATATAAAATAATATTATAATATAAAATATTCAAAAATGCAAAATTTTGACTCTGATCGTTTTTCCGTTGTGGTCTTCATATATATACATATATATATGTGGCACCATATATATCAGTGGCGACTCGTGAACTGGCAACTGGGGAGGCTCAAAACAATTCCTTAAAATTAATGATCGGTCATGACCTGTTTTCAATCATTCATTTAAATTACCATTACAGAAACTCCGAAAACTCTCAACATTATCAGGTGTGGCCAGTTTTCATTTATAACGCATACCGATTACGACTCGGACTTCTCGCGCTTTTCTTTACTCAGCGGTTGGAAGCAATGCATGTGTTTTGTGATAATTTATATGAAATTAGATCATTTGAAACGTCTTTCTGCAATTACATTGCTTCCAACCCCTCCATGCACAAGGACTTCAGTTCCGCGCGATAATCTCTTACATTGCCTAAGCGTTGATTGAATAATTGCTGACTACAGCAGAGGAACGTAAATATGCGTCTTAAACTTACACCGAATGCTTGATAGTTGATAGGGTTGAAAACAGGTCATGACCAATCATTTATTTTAAGGGATTTTAAGGGATTGTTTTGAACCTCCCCAGTTGCCAGTTCACGAGACGCCACTGATATATATATATATATATATATGGGCTCATTCCATACTAAACTGTACAAATGTGTTACAATGGTATTGAAAATTCAAATACACCTTTTCCAATTCTGCAACCACCGACGTCGCCATCTGCTGGCAATTAAATGGAATTCAATTTCCGCATTAGCCTCACTTTTCAGACCCGGGTGCTGCATCCATCTTTTTATACAGTCTATTGTGATAGCGCACAGATTGTACATCTTTTCATGGTTGTAACACAATATTAGGACACGGAAAAATTTTCATTACTTTTAAAAGCATGGTATATATGATTGTCTGACGCCTTGTGAAATTTTGATGCAGGAAGTGAGTACCTTATTTTGCCGAGGTCATCTTTACGCCATTTGCATATATTATGCAAATTAACCCACAGGGATAGACGTAACACGTGAGGACGCAACTGCTTACGTCCACAACGGTCATTTCAAATTGCATTTCTGATCAGACGAGTCCCGATAATTTAGTGCAGACAATTGAAACCGTTATTATGGGTATTTCTCTGCAATATTTCATTTCACTATCTTTTGAAGTATCAACAGACATGTCATGAGCATTTCATGAAGTTGGCTGCCAAATTTTGTAACAAAATATGTCCTTCACAATGCCTTGGCTGACATCAGGAAACCACTTTTTCTGCTGTGTTGTTGGACCGATGAGACTGATTTTTTTCTTACGTATATCATCAATCCGGGAGTGAATAAATATGAACAATGCAAATCATTTCATTGTCCTAGAAAAAATTTCATTGACCATTCTTATACAACACAGTGAATTGTACAGTTTAGTATGGAGTGACCTATATATATATATATATATATATATATATATATATATATATATATATATATATATATTTACAGATCTAAACAAGGCGATTCAAATGTGAAGTTTTAAACATACCATGATATTTATACACTCAACTATGAAAGGGTCTGTTTCTGCTTGTCATTTCTGTGCTTGATATTTGCGTAATTATCCTTTTTAAACTGTTTTGGACACAAGTGGATCCAGTCTTTCCGACAGGTTCTTTGATCACAATCATGACTCAATGTGCCTCTAGACGTTCTCCAACTGATGAGCAAGAGTGGATCTGTTCCAGAGTAAACAGGATGCAAATTTTATATTCTGCAGTATTCCGAGGCGCAATGCAAGTGAATGGGGAGGTAAATTTCAAACAGAGATGCATTAAATTTTGGTGAGTCAATTAACAAAAGTATTGTACACATTAATAACTACATATTAAGCCTAAATTTAAATTTTAAAACTATTTCTTTAAAAGCAATATTCCTCAAAGAAAGATAGTAAGGGATTTGGATATTGCACCTTCCATTCTGAATAAAATAATCAAAAGACAAGAACGCAAGCCTGAGCTGAATACCTTTGATCTACTCTCAGGTGGCAATGCTTCAAGAATGTCATATACCTATGACTGATATGAGCACTTGGGCTCTGGGTTACTTTGGCAAACTTTAGTCAAGCACTGCAATATGTGATTACATCCACAAATGCCAGTTAAAACTTCACTGTGCAACAGAGAAGCCTTATGTCAGCAGAGTCCAGAAGCAATGTCAACTTCTCGGGGCTTAATATTTCATGTCTTTTTTGGTAAAATAGACACCATGTGCTCTGGATCAAAGACAAAATGGACCATCCAGACTGTAACCAACAAGAAGTCAAAAAGTCCTGCTCTGTCATGGTATGGGGTTGTATCAGTGCCCTTGGCTAGGGTGTATTGCACCGCTGTGAAGGCACCATCAATGCTGAAAAGTACACAAAGATTTAGAGTAACAAATGCTGCCTGCAAGACATCAGCTTTTCCAGGGTCAAGCCCATGCTTTCTTCAAAAGAACAACGCAAAACTGTATTCTGCACACGTCACAAAGGCATGACTGCATAAGAAGAGGGAGTGGGTTCAGGATTGGTCCGCCAGCCATCCTGACTCATCCCCAATAGATAACGTGATGCATTTTTAAACCCAAAATGCGACAACAAAGACCCCATACTGCTGCACACCTTAAGAATTGTTTGCAGAAGGAATAGGATCAAACTACAACTAAGTCACTTAGTAATTTGGTGTCTTCAGTCCCATTCACAAAGATGGTAACCATGTGGTCCATTACCAAAAACGAAATGAACCATCCAGACTGTTCCCTCCTCTATCAGTAATCTTGACCATTGAAACCATCAGTTACATCAAAGAGAGTTTTTGTCACCAGATTCCCCCTGAATATCAGTTCATGGCCAATCCGCTGCTTAGCTTTCCAAATGAAGACCTGTGTGCAAGAAGTACTTAATTGTCGAGTTTCCATCTCATGTCAAGCAAATTTTAAGCGAATTTTCGAAAATTTGCTTTAAAGAAAATTCAAATTACCTGCATTTCCATCAACTGGCTTGGAGCAAATAAACTCCATTTAAGTAGATCAGCTTTGCCACAAGATGGCGATAGAGATGGCGTTCATAACATGTATTGAACAGCAGAAAAAGAAGAGGAACGAACCTACCGGAGGAGCGAACTCTAGCGAAACAACTGGAAAAGAAACAACTGGAGAAGAAACGAGACACTGTAAAAATGGAGAGAGGTTTACAGGAGTTGCATGCAATTCAGCAAATCATCATAAATCTTTTCTTTCAGCTAAGGATTGCAATGTTTGATCATGGCCGGAGATGAAGATGAAGTCGAATGCTAATGCACCCAGCGGCTGCAAGGCAGCTACGTCAGAACTTAGTCAGCTAAGGCCGCTTGAGCTGTTTCCCTCCCATATTACGCAAATTAAGTCTTTGTGGCAAAAGTCAAAAACCACCTCAAGCGAGCATATAAACTTTTATGTGACTTAGAGGAAGTTTATTGCATTTTTCCATCTCCATCTGCTTTTTCCAATGCAAATTTTCAAAATGCGCATAAGAATAGAGAGATGGAAGTGCGACTGGAGTCGCATAATAACACTTTGGCAATTTTGGGGTTAAAAATTTCGAAACCTGCTGCTGATCCATTTTCATAATGGTGGCACAGCCTGTCCCGTTTCCTGGGTCCACAAAGAGCTGACAGGCCCTTTTTCAGGATAATACTCATGTATCATTAATTAAAAAAATAGATTCAGACATTAGCTCTTTTTTTTTTCAGCTAAGTGACTGGACTTCAGTACATTTTACCACTGAATGGGTAGACGTGAATGCTTTTAACACATGAAGCCAACTAATCCCTGAAGCCGACTGATCCATCATGATATGATGAATGCAACACGTTTTCAGTACAACGAAAGCATAAGGCATAGAAACTATATACCTCATGCTTTGGCAGCTTCCATTTTCTTTCAAGACCAGTTTTATGTTCACTCATCCTTTTTATGCCCGATTTCCTCATGAATACCATGCTGTCCAGCCTCCATTTTCACAGCACATGACATATGCTGCCATTCTGACTAGAACATCATAGACTTACAGGTCTTGCTCAAACATTATAAACTTGGGTATTTCTTCTGCTAAATTTTAGTCAGTTCCACAATGTTCAATGCACTAATACGAAAAAACCTTGTTCTGAGAAATTTGTTAATGTTCTGGGCACCGGGGATTATAATTCTGTCGCCATCTTATTTTTTTGCAAAATCTGATTTAAGTACATTTTGTGCGCAGGTCTTCAAAATGAGCTTGAACATTAAACCAGATAAAGGAATCATGTCACGTCCGTGCCCCTGTTTATTAGTCTCTTGATTTTTCTGGCTATTCTTGTGTTCTCCATTTTGCTTTGGTAACTGGGTTCAGTTGATTGTTTAACCCACATGGAAAGAATCTATATGAACATATATGCAACTTATATGCTGCATATATGCAACATATATGCGCATATATGCTGCATATAGGCCAAATTCAGGTACATATATGTGCTTATAGAGGGCATATAGGTCTCAGCTCATATACCCAGTGGCAGGTTCTGTTTGTCATACCTATTGTATAGGTCATATCTCACTTCTGCAACTGTCATACATGATGCCTAGCTCATATTTTTATTCTCAAGGTAATATCTGCATATTAGTCCAAAGTCCCTTACAGAAATAACAAGAATTTCACACAATAACTTATTAATTGCATGTGAACATGTGAAATTGGCATCACATTTGATCCTAAATACATGGTGACATGTGACAACGACATGTTATGTGTAAACCAGTCATTATTAACTATGGCAAGTGAGAGGAGACAAAAAGCTATGATATCAACACAAATATCTAATACTATTTGTTACATTTTTTTTTTCCTGAAACATTAACAATAACAAGGTCATCAATTCTTTCTTGACCATACTTATCTCCATTCTATGTAGATTGAGTTGTGTATTGTGGAAGAGAAGGAAACGTATAGTTGTGTATTGTGGAAGAGAAGGAAATGTATAAAAACAAAATGGTTTGATTATGTTTATTTCATCAATTAAGCATTTTTTCAAGTTTAATGTTTTCTATCTTGTCTGTAATGCAGTTTCTAGATGAATATGGCTCAGAGGTCCTTAGTCTAAATGTAGCAAAATAAAACTAAAATAACAAAATAAAACTACACAGAAAAACATTTATTCAAGTAAGCATACCTTTCAAAAGTCATTTTCATCCCCACATCTATTTGAGCATTTCACTGTAGTTAATGAATTTGAAGACAAAGTCTACATTTCTGTTCACAGTTTTAATGAACAGACACTTGTCTTTTATTTGAGATGCTTGTATAGCAACTAAAGGTCCCAGACTTTTTCCTACAGGGATGAAATAAGAAGGATTCTTAAATTCCCACACGGAAAGAACCTATATAAACGTATGGGTTTTAATCCCCGCCTTGTATCAACCAGCAGTGGTCGGCAGCTCTTTTCAGAAGCACGCAATTGGCCAATGTGCTACAAGGATGCAAATTGTGAAGGGCCTGATGGGAAGGGTTATGTAGATTAGAGTTCCTCTAGGCGCGTCCTGTTGGCTAGACAGGCGTTCATAAATAAGATTCTGACTGGGGGTTTAATCTGGTATCCACATTCATTCTGAGCTTGTAAAGGTGCCCCCCCCTGCCAATATATATAAAGCGCTTGAAGATCTAGGTATAAAAAGTACACAAGGCACATTTTCCAAAAAATGAGCTGACACTACTACCATAAAGGAGAGTGTCATGTGCATCATTTAAAGCCAAAAAATTCCAAATATAAGTACTCAAGTCCTCAGTACTGATATAAGGCCTTCCCTGAATCTGCTGAATTTTCGTGCAAGAAATACTCAAGTCTTTGCAGAAGTACTCAAGTCCTTGACGTCATCAGGAACAAATGCCTAAGTTCATGACTGTCCAATCAGCTGCTAGTATGTGTCATGTGACAAGCGTAGCAAAAATGACTGTTTGGCAATCAGAAAATGATTGAAACGGCATTTGTGTGGTAAAAGTACCGAAGTCCATGCATTTTATGGCAATAAGTACCGAAGTCCAGGCATTTTATGGTAATAAGTACCAAAGTCCGAAACTGATTTTCTTGTTTTTTTCGTAATAAAACATTATTTTTCCACAAAAACGTGTCTGTCTACTTTGTATAACCCCTGGGACTAGCAGCAGGCGCCACTGAATGTTATCTTTTAAAAAAAAGTATCTGCAGCATGTTTTCAAAACTTTGACCCTTAATATCTCAAAAGTGTTATTCTGTGACTAAAGTACTTCTTGCACCCAGGTCTTCAATTGCCAACAGTCGCGGACTGTGTACACACTCCTGAATTGTCAACAGGAGGCCGCATATGCGAATAAGCCAAAGAACTTGTACATAGTTCCCTAATTGGATATCCCAGGTTCGGGTGGGTTTGGAAATGCTGAAGAAAAAAAGAAAAAAAAAGGTCAAAGTTTTAATTGGCTGTTTTCATATATTATAGGTACGTATATGTACCTATAACATATGAAAACGGCCAATTTTATGTATGTCGCATATATGCGAAACCTATATCTGGCCCTATATTAAAACCTATATGTTTATATACGTTCTTTCCGTGTGGGAACTGTCTCGCTACCTCCCCAATTCCTCTGTACATCCCTCACGCCTTTCCCTGCTCCTGTGGCCCATTGTTACCTGCTTTCTGTGTGTATTTAAAGTGTGGAAATAATGCCATATTTCTATATTTCCAGCTTTATATTTTTTTTCCTGGGGTTTTACCCTATCTAGACCGGGAGGGGGGGGCTTTTTATTCACATTGTACAATTTCTGAACGGCTTCAGCTAGGACCACCAAACTTGGTGACGTTTCCTAAAACTTGTCTGGGAACAATTTTATACCAATAAGTCAAGTCTACCATCTTCACCGTTTCCATGGCAATGGTTTTCTAACAGGTATGTCTGACAAAAAATCGCCGATTTCGGTTTCATCAATGTAGTTTCCAGATTTTCTTTTTAACACATACTTATTCCATTATATTTACAATATCTTATGTAATTTAATGTCAGCTTTGTAAGTAGAATTAATTTATGCTAATTTGATGACGTCATTGAATTTATTCTATTTTCCTATGATGAAAGCTTCTACTACCAACAAATAGACATTTTTTTCCATTATTAAGGTGGTCTTTAGGCTCTATATTGAAATCAATATACTGTACTAAACTCAAAGAAGTTGACGAGAAGAGCAGAGCAAGCTTTGCTTACGCAAACCCGTTGTCCTTTTTAAGTTTACTTTCATTTTTTTCTGACCTGAACTTCGAAGAAAAACATTCTGAGTAAATGAAAAACTATTTTCACGGAACATAAATAGAATTTTGTGTATTTTATGGCCTCTTGGAGCTAGGGCACTCGGGAATAAAATAAGCAAAGTATTCTGGGTAATAAAAATCAAAACATGATGTCATAATGACTTCATAATAGGTCATAATAATACCAAAATGATTGTAGTGATTTAGTTTTACGTGTACATCATCCCCTGCAGATTTGGTGGTCATACACCATGTCGTTTACGAGTTACCGGGGGGGGGGGCGTAAAAAGCCCCACCCCTGGCCCCAGGAAGCCCCAAAAAGCCCGGTCTAGCTAGAGTTAACGAGAGGTGCTTTGCATGCTTCAGAGTTGAAAAAAATCCTTATTCATCTGATACTGGCCCTTTATGCATCCTGAGTTCAGCCTCTGTCTGAGACGAGTTGTTTTGGCTCCAGCTTCCTTGAGGCCCGCTTCCCTAAAAGCCCACTTTTCTCTGATTTGCCAAATTTCAGAGGCCTGCAAAGGATTTCCGTGGTGCGGCTGGAACAGATTACCATTGGACATCCCCACCGACCTGAGGTCAGTTCATTGCAAATGTACAAAAAACCATCTGAAACATGACATTCACTCGAGTCTGAAGCCTTAGGATTTTTCTCATGAAGATTTCTCTTAACCCTCTGCGCAGAAGCCAAATATGGCTATTTATGCGTTACCCAATTTAAGGCTTTATAATTCAATATCTGAGCTTCACAGAGAGGGTGGAAATGGCTGAAATGATTCAAGATACTTGTAGCATTTAGAATTGTATTTCACTTTCTTTTCATAATTTTAGTTCAGAGTGAGGACCATAAACAAAAAAATCTTCAAAAAAATTCAGCCATGAAATTACACAAAGTATAAAAAAAATAATACTGAGAATTGAAAAATGGCTGGGAGTAAATACAATACATTTCTGGGATCATAAACTCCTTGACCAGAAGTCTACTTCCTGTGGCAGTGCTTTCCAAATTATCTGCCCTCCATGAGCCAAATAAGGCAGGTATCAAAATAGTGCACTGTCAAATCATAAAATAATCATATGTTTAACATAAATCAACTGTCTACTCGGGGCGCCCTGGTGGCACATGGGTCTAAGCACGCGCACTATTCCAGTCATCCAAGCAAAACGCAAGCTTGTATAAACGCTTTTCACGCCCTATAAGGAGGGTTCGCATTTTAAATGAGCGAAAAGCCAAGACATTCTAAAACCTATTTAGTTGAATGCGATATAAATTCTAAAACAGATTGCCACATTAAGCAAAATGTCAGCACATGCAACATTATTAGCACAGGCTATTGGCTACTCCTTTTAACCAATGTGGCAAACTCGCTGTGATCACGGTCGTAAGCTGAAAATAAGAAATAGCTGGCTAGATAGTTAGCTGGCTGGAGGTAAGATAGAGCTACTCCATACAAAGGCAGTTCAACTCACATTGCAAGAGTAAAAACTCTCCATCATTGAATTTCTCCTCCAAAGAATCAATGCTGTCAGCCCTCAAATCTGTTCCATTCAGAATAACTGCTATTTTCCATCTCAGAATCACATTTCCATCCCTCTAAAATAAGCTCAGCACTCCAGGGTTGGTTCCGGAAGTCCTTTTTTCCATGCAATAACGTCATTCTCAGCTGTGCTAAGTTGAGAAAATACAACTTAACTGCTATTTGCAAGTGTTTAAATACTTTTATCCAAATAATGTCTTTCAATTACTGAGGAAAGCGTATACTGTCTGGAATTGGAGTGTCAATCAATAGGTAATTACCGGGAGAGTTTCACGTGGGCGTGACCTATAGCTGCGGTTTACGCAGATAAGCCCGAGTAACCACTGAAGTGAGTGTATTTCCGTGAGGGATTGTATGAGGCTCTAAAAAACAGCTGAATTCTTTGAGAGATGGATATACGCGTAAATCCATGGTAGGGAATTACGCGTTTTTGTGGTGTGATGACTATAATTGATAGCAGAATGACATAGTATCAATACTACAGTGAATTTTTGTTTCAGAAAACTGATTTTTTTTAATTACGTAATCGGGATACCATTGGGTCACTTTAGCTGAAGTGATAGCTACAAAGGACAATGCTTTTTTCTGTTGAAAGAGAATTTTTTTTTCAAATGCTGGGTAGATACTATGGGCAAGTATTTTGAGCAGTTTGCACATCAGGCTTAGCTGAGGAGTTTATTTCATGCAACTGATGGAAAACAGGGATGGGACTTAAGTCGTCCATATTCTAAATCGTGTTTGAGCTCGGCTTGCTAATGAATATTCAATAACGGATCTGGGTGCGCCATCTAGTGCTATAATAATGTAACTGCGTGCATAAATAGAGCAGCTCCATGTTCGCTGAAGTCTACATCTGTGCAGAGGAGTTAAATACGTTTACCTCATTATTTGAAACTTTGGCCACGTTTAGCATGGACATCCAACATTGAAACCATTTATGTGACAGAAAATAAGGGAAACCATAATACCACTCCCCCCCCTTTTAAGTTTGAGTCTGTCTTAATATCTTTGCCAAATTGTCGTCTTCTCATCTTATGCCTGTTAATGTTCGGTGTTCGCTTTGTATTCCTGATACCTGGTTCCACATTCCTGCTTCCTGTCCTTTGTGGTCATGTGTGCCTCGCCCTGTGTCTTAATTTGCTTTACCTCTTCCACGTTCCTGGATTCCTATTCTCACCTCCGCTGCTTCCCTTTGTATAGACTTTCGAGTTTTGACCACAGCTCAAATCTTTGTCTGTGCCACTGCTCGACCCCAGCCTGTCCCTGGACTGCGAAATGCCTTGCCCACATCATTCTGTTTGTTGTGCACCAAACCTTGGACTGTCGTCCTCTCAAATGAAGATCGGGTTTTCTCTATACCTAGGTTCTTCTGCCTTTCCATTCATGTCTGAATCGGGCCTTGAATCATTGTAGATGTGATATTAATATGCAGTGGAGTGATGCGTGATTCATGAATTGTTAACAAGTGCTTTTTTCATATAAAGATACAAAAAATGTAACTTGGTTTGCTCCAGAATTCTGCTATTTAAAAATGCATTGCCTGTGCATCAGTATTTGGATGACTGAGCATTACCATCAATGGATTTCTGGTACAATTAAACGAAAACATTTGAATTAACAAAGTCCCTTCAAGGACATGAATTAGATTTCTGAATTAGAAAAGTGCTCTTAGAGATAAACAATCCCTCTAGATAACATTAAAAAATAATTGTAGTACTGTACGGTCAGCAGCTTCCAATTAAAGTACAAGTATCACTGTTGCAAAAAATTAGCATGTTAACAGGAGGACATCTTCAGGCTATTGAAAAACAGTTCCTTTGAGAAGGAAAAAACCCTCTCTGCTATTGCTGGAGCTTGGTTTTCATGGCATGCTAAATGGCTTATATTTTCACACTGATGTGAGTTTAGAATTCCATTTATTAGTAGCTGCTAAACTGAGCAGCTTACAACTTGGACGCAAGTATAGTTTTGTGTATTAACAGTACAATTCAAAGGCTTTTGCCTGGGACCAGGTGACTTACGGCAACGTCTGATGGTGTTAGTGTCGCAGTATTGAACAGTGTTTTGGGAACTGGGTTAGAAATTCAAAGTCTGCAGGATAACCCCCCCCCCCCCCCCCCTTCCTGGATGGCTCCCGTCACATCCTTGAACTTCAGCAAAGATGAACTTGTATAATTTGTTTATAAAAATAATATTATCTCTGAAGGTTTCTAAGAAAGTGTAACTGTTGCATGTGAATTTTTAGTTGGAAATCCAGCCTTAAACCACATACTGAATTTCCACGACAGTCCATTGTCACAAACTGGCTAATTAACACACCTTAAATCATCATTCTTAATTTTGCATCGCAAATTAATTGAATTGGCCAGAATATGTTATCACAAAACCATGCTGTTGCAGTAAGTGACTATTTTCTAGTTGTCTGTGATGAATAGCACTTTAAGTAAAGCCACATGATTTTCGATAATGCCTACACAACGTCTACCTGTTTCATTTCATCCTAAGTCTCCACAGCAGTCTCCCTCCACTCCAGGAAACGTGCCTGGAATTTGGCGCAGTTAAGTCACTCCACAGCGTTATTGTCTCCTGTCCTGAATGAAGGCCATTCAACTCTTGACGTAGTTCACCTCTTCATTGCCTCTCAAGTGAAAAAGTGAAGCAGGATTTTCAGAATGGACCACTTGAGTCTTTCAAGTTTTCACTTGATGGCCGACTTCCTGTATGAGCAGAATTACAGCAATTATTGTCTTCCTGTTTCCTGTTCCATTTTAATGATGCATTCAAAACAATATCGACATGGTGAATGTAGGCTTTTGTATGCCACAATAAAATCCAAGCCCTTTGTTTCACATTCAGCAGTGGATTCTGGCAAAAAAAAAAGAAAATACAAATTTTACCCCTCTTGCTGAATGAATGAGTTCTGTTTGTTCATTGTTATCTGCAGTTTTTCTGATTTGACAACACATTCTCACGTGACGCTGTCTTACCGAGCATCGATATACGACACAAAATGAGGCTTTTACTCTCTTTATTTGACGCTTACACTTAGGGTTCAGGTTAAGGGGTTAGGGGTTAAGGGGTAAAATCCATTTTAATCCAGCATCAAATAAGGACACCAAAAGCCTCCTTTTGCATCGTATATCGACGCTTGGTCAGGTAGCGCCACTATATGACGTGTCGGGATGAGACTGGGCTCTACTTGATGGACCTGGTCACATCGAGTAGTCATAGGTTAATTTTTACGCACCAAATCCCAGAATTACATGTCAATCTACTCAATAAAAAGACATCAAGTCCTTTATTTTTCTTATCAATATTTTCATTATAGCAAATTAAGCAGATTTTTGATTTTAAATGCTTCTCTGTCCAAACTTGGCCAGAGAACATTGTGTCCACATTAAATCACTGCAAATCAGTCGCTCCATGGGAATGATGTCATTGTGACAGGCCCATGAAGCTTAAATATTGTGCCCAATGTTACCCATTTATAGGTGCATTTAAAGGATGTATTTATGAATGCAAATGCAATCAATCAATATTGCTACACAAATGCAAATCTCAAGAGGGAATTGCCTGTTATTATTTCTCTTAAAACTGAATGGATTGAAACCTCTGTAGAACTTAATTGTTGTCTTGCTATTATCATTCTGCTTTGGGTTCTTTTCACCCTATTGAAAGTTTTTTTTTAGAAAATATCAAATATTGATAAAATGAAGAAGGGCATTTGATGGTGTTTTGATCTCAATCATTTATATATTTTGTAACTGAAAGTATGATTTGATTTGATGATTTGAGACTGATTAAGGTACATCAAAGTCTGAAAGTGAATCAAAGTGAATGCGTATTTAGCACATTAGGAATCCAAGAAGACAATTGCTTTGTTTTTGTAATATCAGGTTCCATTCTCTGGTAAATAAAGAGGTGGCATATTTCCATCTCAATTCAAAACATTTCCATGTGTAAAATAAGAGGGGTCACCCTCCAGGACATAACAATCTTTGTCAAAAAGTCTTGTTCCTCAATGCTGGACCTTACCAACAAACCTGATCTGTATTGCGAGGTGCAGTAATCTGTGAAATCTCCTAATGGAATATTTAATATAATATGTGCACTCGGGGCATACATGGGCCCTTCATCCTTTTAATAGTAGTAATACTTCTTATTGCACAGTGCATGTTTATAATTTATGTTGTCACGTGGGAGTCTTTTGTCACACTTTTATGTAGGTCCAGCAGAAGACCTGAGTTATGGACACTCAAAGCCAAGCCTCTCATCTGTCTGGGTTTGTGGTGTTATTAGGAGCCGTCTGGGGTTATTCATGGGTCCTGTCACATATATTATTTGCACCACAGCTTTTGACGGAAGGCATCTTGATCAAATCATAGAGGGGCTCTCTCACCTTCCGTAATTTTGAGGCTTTTGACATCAAGTGTGCCAAGAGATATGAAGCAAACTAAGCATTTTCTGCAAAATAAGTATCAGTTTATCATTTAAAATGCATAAATACTGAAAGATGAATTGAATGCCAGCACAAATGGCTATAAAAGTTGTTGTTATTAAACTAAGGAGTGTCAATATGCCTAACAATGGCTCTTACGCATACATGACATACGCAACAAACCCAAGCTATTTTTACTGGAATGAGTTTACATCACGAACCATTCATGTAAATGTAGCTAAAATAATACCCCCATGAGTTTTCTTGAAAGCAATAACTTCATCATGATTTATGCTTTCACTGCAATGCAGTTAGTGCAGTCATTGGTTATATAACACATCAAATTATCACATTTTCCATCCAAGTTTGACAAGAACAATGGCATTTCCTCTTATAGGCTGACTTTATAATCAACAAAAAAAGACATAGTCTGACAAATAATGACAAAATGTTAACTGGAAAATGGCTTTTGGCATTTATATTGCTCATAATTTGATGATGACCTGGTCTGAACAAATATCATAAAAGTAACAGTAATGTTTTGCATGAAGAACTATGGGGGGGTTACAAAATTAAATATTGACCCCACTAACACCTTCAATCCCGTCCTTGCATTCAACATAATCTCAGGACAGGTAGAAGCACAGAGCAGGCTCTAAAGCAGCTGCATATTTAAGAAGCTGACACACCGGGCCAAGCAGGCCGAGAGCCTCAGCGAGGGACACGCACAAATAGCTGCTGACCTGAAGTGCTCTGGGGTTCTCAAATCTCAGAGCCACCACCCCAAGCACATTACCTATATACAGTACATGTCCTTATTTTAAAACCAAGAATTTTAAACTTCACGCGTCCTCAGCTTTATCTGCAGCTGATTTTATACACAAATGCATCCTAATTAGGTTGTGATGGTACAATAACATCATTATGTAGGTTTTGATCTTATGTTTAGTGGAACAATTATTTTTAGGACGATAATATTTGTCAGCATATTTGGCTTTCACAGGTCAATGAGTCGTTTGATCTGTCCAAATTAAGGCGAATGTGCCAGCGAAGCAGCAGTGTAATAATTATGACAGTTATATTGTTATAACTCAGTGATCTAACCTCCCTTTGAACCATGCCCAAAGCTCACAGATATGAAAGAGAATTACCTGCCAACTTCAAACGATTTTTGCCGCCTGTGTTTCAATGTTTGGAGAGTCCCACAAAATTATCTTTATTTAAACTACATGCGACAGATCCAGGTCTCATTAGAATACAGCGCAGATGTGCTAAGCAGAGACAAGCTTACTCTGTCGTACAGTAACGCTACTATAGAAACGGGTGAAAAAAACTGTCACCATGTCATCACATGCAAATTAACAGAGGGGAGAATAAGCTGCATAACATACAGTGCTTATAAATATGAAAATCTGGATAAAATGTCATGTTTATAAAAATGAGTAATTCCATCATCATTTAGAATTCTGCACTGCTTTTAGGTATTTATTTGTGCCATACCGATCAAATGTTTCCATCTTTTTTTGCTGAATAATTTTTCATAATTTTCAGTTACGCCAAATACAATATACTGTATATCATATAAAGTGTATACAGAGAGAGAACAGTTGCATTGAAAGCGAAATTACAATGATTATGATAGAAATTCACCCCATCCCCCCCGCAAAGCCCAACCAAACCCTCCCAACCTTCCCCCTCCCCACCCCCCAACCACCCTCTCAACTATGAGTCAAGACATCAACAACAGTAAAGTGATATAATGTTGAAGGATAATTGTATCAATCCATAAGGATGGCTATAGAAAGTAACAACAGTGAAATAAACAAGTGGTGCCAGTCACAACAAACCCCGCCCCTCGCACATACTTTGACCTATTTTTCCTAAATTCAAGAGGCATCTATTCTGGGTCAGTGGCAATCCCTAAACCCAATTTGGGGTGAATCTGGTCATTATTTCTGCTGCTAGAGTGTTAACAAACAAAGAAACAAACACACACGCAAACAAACCGAACCAAAAACAATACCCCTTGCCCTCCCCCTTCGGGTGGGGTGGGGTAATAAAGGGGAAGGGGCTGTCTGCTGCCTCGCCTCCACTCTGCTATTCCATCTTTCCTCATTTAATGGTGTTTTTAGGTTCCAATTGTAATGCCCCTCACCCTTGGCATTCCAGACTTATGGCTACCTGTCCTGATCTGATTATTCAGTTATCTCCTATGTTCACCCTCCTAATTATTACACCTGGTTTCCCTTGGTTGAGTATCATTCCTTTATCGATATAAACCTCAGTTTTCCCCACAGAGTTAAAGAAAACACTAGAGTGGATAAAGTCATTGACTGAACCAACCAGAAAACATGAGACGCATCCGCCATCTTGTGTAAGGAATCGGCAGGGGAATTGCGCAATCAAATGCTTTACATGTGCATATGCGACTAGATAAAATGAAATGAGAAACACTGAATTTCTTCCTCAGTGAAAATATTATGTATGATAAGCGATACATCTGTTAATTGTAGTATCATCAGCATCAAGTTCACTTTCAGGTCTATTTTTCGCATATGCTCATATACAAACTTCACCTATGTGAATATACCCTTAGAATCTTACTTCATGTAAAAATCATCAACATAATCTCTGTATTCCACCTCTGAACTACCTTGGTCGAAGGTTTCTCACAGTTCCATATGGAACGCTATCCTTCGGTAAGATTGCGGAAGCGAATCTTGCCAAAACTGGTCTCGTGTCCACTCTGGTGTTTTCTTTAGCTCTGTGGTTTTCCCCCTCTCTCGTGGGTAGCCTTAGTTTGTGACACTCTTTAGTTCAGAGTGTGGCCTTTTTCTTATCTTGCTGAGGGTTTGTATCTGTTATTTATTCACTTTGTAAATTTAATAAATCTATGTTCCAGCACTTGGGCCCCTATATGTTCCGTCACTCTCGTAGTGCCCTTCCAACATCTTTGGGCACTAGGTTGTCACACCCATAAGACTCTCAAAAGGGGTCCAAATCTCCCTAAAGTTTTGTGTAGAACCTATGACCATGTGTCTAATTTTCTCAAGCTTCAGAAAATCCATATTTTCTCTCATCCAACGATTAAAGTAAGGAGGTGTTAGTTCCTTCCAAAAGAGAATATAAGATGTATAGTAATGAAGCATGTGAATACTGTAATTATTTGAGCTTTTCACACTGAAAAAAACCTTCTCAACAATGTTGTTTTTTTGGAAGGTCGAGAACAGAATTAACATTTGGTCACACTTTAGATGAAGTGTTGCTCATAAAAAGCTTTATACAACATGTATAATGCCTTCATGAATGAGACATAATGTCTTCATGAAGCATACATAAGCAAATGTCATGCTTTGTAAAGGGTAAAATAACACATCCTTATTCAGCATGTGATGCCAGATATGATGTAACTGATAATGTCACTTAGCTAGTGGCTAAATGCTATGCAGGTGACATTGTCAGCTAAGTGACATTGTCATTGTCACATTTGGCATCACATGCTGAATAAGGATGTGTTATTTCGCCCTTTACAAAGCACGGCATTTGCTTATGAATGATTTATGAAGACATTATGTCTCATTTATGAAGGCATTATACATGTTGTATAAGCCATTATGAGCAACATTTCATCTAAAGTGTTTTTTTTTGGACAAAAATATTTTTTTTGGACAAATTGTCTAATTTGGAGATGCGGGGGGAAAAAAGTTCATCCAAACAATTGGGAAAGTTGTGCAATTGAGCAAAATTTACCAGCAACATATTGATTGGAGATTAATTTAATATCCTTTGAACACCAGGTCCTACAGGTAGAGTCAGAGATAGAGGGTGAGAAGTTGTGATAATTCTTAATAGGAAAATGGGTCACACTTTAGATGAAGTGTTGCTTATGAAGGCTTTATACAGCATGTATAATGCCTTCATAAATGAGACATAATGTCTTCATAAATCATACATAAGCAAATTTCATGCTTTGGAAAGGGTGAAATAACACATCCTAATTCAGCATGTGATGCCATATGTGATATAACTGAAATTGTCACTTAGCGAGTGGCTAAATGCAATAAAGGGTGACAATGTCAGCTAAGCGACATTGTCATTGTCACATCTTGCATCACATGCTGAATAAGGATGTGTAATTTCACCCTTTACAAAGCATGACACTTGCTTATGTATGACTCATGAAGGCATTACGTCTCATTTATGAAGGCATTATACATGCTGTATCAAGCCTTTATGAGCAACACTTCATCTAAAGTGTGATCGGAAAATTTATTAATTTTTTACGTAAATTAAAATGTCTCCTAAATTGTGACCAGAGTCTGACTGAGTGATAGACAACTGAGTTCAAACAGAATTGGCTTTGTTGAGGAGGATATGGGCCACAAATTGGGGAACTCGATTGGAATGTGCTGGATGTATATTCCAATTCCACCGAGGGATCACACCAAACTGTTATTAGGAAAATAATATTTTCTTAATATCATAGGCCCTGTAAGACGAAATAAAATTGAGTATTTCATTTCATGTTTAAAATTTTCGTTTATTTGTGTAAGAAATGACCAGATAAAACTTTGCATTTGTCTCTCTACCATGACAAGCACTATTGATTGGACAGAACACAGTTGAACTCACGCCCCTCTCCTAAGGTCTGTTCAGCCCCTTTACGTTTCACTCAGCCATCCAACGGTACTGAGCACTAAGCATGCTGAGGAGCTGACCATCGTGCATACAAACATGACTATAGCGTTTGAAAACTGACCATTCTTACTTCGAAACATGTCGATAGCGAATAGAAACAACCCATCGTCATTTACAAACATGTTAGTGCTGCATAAAAACTACCCATTGTATGCACAAACCTGTCAACCTGAAAACTGCCCATTTTTATATACAAATATATCTCTGGTGTATGTACAGTACCCATTGTTGTTATATGGTAAACAAACAAGTCAATGGTATATGTAAACTACCCATCATTATACAATATATGATTGTGTCAATGGCGTATCCAAACAACCCATTGTTAGACAATACAGAAACATGTCAATGGTTTATGAAAGCTAATCGTGCCTGTACAAACATGCCAATTGCAAATGAAAACTATCCATCCTTACATACATAGATATCAATGGCGTATCAAACTAATGTTGATTAGCTTGCTTTTAATGCGTTAGTTTTCCTTTAATGAGTTTTTCCCCATTAAGGGAGATTTTGTAATGATTAGAGCCGCAAGCATTCGCCAGACTAAGCAGAAACAGAAAGGTGACTTTGGGCAGACAATGAAAAAGCAGCACAGAGAGTGCCATCTGCCCAGTGAATCCAAATGAATGGGCTCACCTGATCAGTAGCAGTGCTCTCAGTTATATTAACTTGACAGGGAGGATGGCACACTGTCAGTCATACTATTTAATTCCACAGATATGCACACATTACCAGAGGATGAGATCGGTCTCTTCACACATAATTCTCAGAAAAAATGATTCCTGAAGGCTCCTTTGTTTTTTTTATGCGTTGGTTTATTAACTTGGGACAGACGGAGAAAACATTGACAATTGCAAATGCACTGGCCAATGTACCAAGTATGTGTTTATATTTAAAGCTAATTTGTAACACCAGTCCCCTTGTGGGCAGGGATTGTGCATTGCAATAGTTTGTATTTTTGCAATTCAAAAGGAGCAAGCAACTTGGCTGTGTGCTCCTGAGCAGCCACTTTGCATCTTGATTATAGATTCCATATGAGACAACAGCCCAGTATAAGCAATCTTTGCTGGGTAAAATGGATCTGTGAATTTTTACTTGTCATGCAGTAAGACAGAGACAACAGTTGAGCCAATGAACCTCATTTTATAAAAGAATACACTGTGAGTATGCTTAAATAAGCCTATGAGGCATATCAGGCACCGTGCTGAGGTCTCCAGGGATGCAGCTTGGTTTCCATGCAAGAGAATGAGAATGAGGCAATTATCTATACCAATAGAGAAGTGTACAAAGAACAAAGGAGGTTAAATTCAATGCTACTGATTATATTAGCAACAAATAACTAATATTTTTAGCAACAGAGAAACACAGGTGCGTATCCGAGGGGACTTTTTTGAAGGAGTGACAAAAATTATTGGCAGGAGAAATACTTCAAGAAACTTTCAACATGCCGCCTTGATCAGCCTATCCCTGCATGCTCATGATTTCCCCAAAAAACAAATCAGAAACTAAATAATTAACATTATGTTGCTAACTTTTATTGAACATTTTCCCAAAATTCCACAGATGAGCTACTGGCAAGTTGCAATTGAAGTTTTAACAACTTTGATGTTTTTAAATTGATAAAACCACTTCGTTTAATTTTCTTTGAGTCTTGACTACGCAGTGCCGTTTGGCATGTCCGGACGGTTAAGTGCGATGTTGCTCAGTGATTTTGTAAAATAAAATATTGCAGCAAAGGAACGTGGAATCTTTGAAGCGATTTCACTTAGGCTTGAATGGATTGAGTGGTCGTTCCATTATTTGCCTCAGTAAATCACATTGGCCTACAGCAATAAATGGTGATGAAGGTTTGTCCTGATGGCAGTGAGTTTCTTAACCGCCTGAGAACTACGCTGATGTGTTGTAGCATGATTTAGGAATAAAAGAACTAAAAATTTGAATGTGTCCTCAGAGTCGACCTGACATTATTAGAGACTATTTTCCTCGCTAGTAACATCATATGAGCTAAATGGACGGAAAATAATTAAACCATTGCCTTTCGATTAATATGGCCTCTTCAAGTTCTATGAGGTGACCACTGTCTTATAAACTATTCTGAAGGTCACTTGGTGCTTACTGACCCAATCGCAGCTAACAAAACTAACACCCTTGACCCCATCTGGAGGCCTGTAGGATCATATGTGCAGAAACTTGTGCAGAAAATTTGAAGAAACTTTACATGAGTTGCAACAATATTTCTTTGATGTTGTATAAAATTATTCAATGAAAGAATGTAGTACAACCCCATGTCCAGAAAAGTTGGGTCAAATGTACAAATAAAAACAGAATGCAATAATTTGCAAATCACTTAAACCTTCAATTTTATTGAAAATAGTACAAAGAATATATTTGATATATAAACTGAAAAATTGTATTGTTTTTGAAACATATCTCCTCATTTTGGATTTGAAGCCAGTAACACATTTCAAAAAAGTTCAGACGATGGTAACAATAGCCTAGAAAAGTTCTTTCATGTGAAAGAAATTCACCTGGTGGAACATCTCCCTGCTAATTAGGTTCATTGGCATCAGGTCAGTAACATGATTCAGTATAAAAGTCTTTCAGAAGTAGAGATAGTGAGAGCTTCCCCACTGTGTGAAAGCCTGCATGTGCCAATAGTTCAAAAATGTATGAATAATAATTCTCAACATAAAATTGCAAAGAATTTGGGGATTTTCTCCCTCTTTGATACATTTTATATTTTAAATATTTAGAGAATCTTGAGAAATCCCTGTATGCAAGGGACACGGCCAAAAACAAAAATTAAACGGCCGCAAGCTTGGTCCTCAGGCAGCACTGCAATAAAAAAAGTCAGGTTTCTGTAGTGGAAATCACTGCATGGGCTCAGGAACCCATCTGTCAACTATTGTTTGTAAACAGAGTTATTCACTGCATCCACAAATGCAAGTTAAAACTTTGCCATGTAAACATTAAACCTTATCTAAACAAAATCCAAAAATGCTGCTGCCTTCTCTGGGCCCAAGCTCATTTAACTTGGACAGAGGCGAAGTAGAAAACTGTCCTGTTGTCTGACCGAACTAAATGTGAAATTCTTTTTGGAATTCATGGATGCTGCATCCTCTGGGCTGAAGAGCAGAGGGACCATCTGGCTCATTATCAGCACACAGTTCAAAAGGCAGCATGCATAGAATAGGGGTGAATTAGTGCACATGGCATAGGTAACTTGCACATCTGAAAAGATACCATTAATGCTGAATGATAAATACAGGCTTTGTAGCAACACATGCTGCCACCCAGACAACATCTTTGCCAGGGAAGGTCTTGTTATTTTCAGTAAAAAATGCCAAATCACATTTTGCGCGTATTATATCAGCATGGCTCCATAGTAAAGAGTCTGGGTGCTAAACTGGCCTGCCTGCAGTCTAAACCAGTCACCTACTGAAAACATTTGGCTCATGATGAAACTAAAAATATGACAAAGGATGCCACGAAGTATTGAGTAGCTGAAATCCAATATCAAACAAGAATGGGTAAACATTTTTCCTTTCAAAACTTCAATTTCTGATCTGCGCAAGTTCCTAAATGTTTGCAAAGTATTGCTAAAAGGATAGTTATGCAACACAGTGGAAAACATGCCCCTGTGCCACCTTTTTAGAGATGTGCTGCTGGCATCAAATTCAGAATGAGCACAGACATTTTTCAAAAAAACAATCACATTTCTCAGTTTCAAATGTAATGTGGTAAATAGCCACTAGATGGCAGTATTGACTTTTTTTTGTGAAGCCCAGTCTGAAGCTAGGTTGGGCATGTCCAGGGCATGCCCAGAGGGGAAAGTCCCAGAAATGGGAGGGGGCTGGACAAGAGTATATAAGGAGAAAAATCGAGAGTGTGTAGTAGTAGGAGAAATTGCAAGAAGGATACATTTGACCAGACCTGTCACTCTTTTCAAGACCTTTTAAGCTTTTTGTGGATTTTTGCCTGTGTTGGAGCATTTTCCTGTCCCAGGACCTCACAACAGAGCAGCCCATCTCCATTACAGGGAACTGTAAATATATATTTTTTTATTTTCATTTCAATCTTGGTCAGTAGTGTAGGGTGTAGATTAGTTCTAGGTGTTTGTTTAATTAAATCTGTTGAACTTTAAGAATTTTGGCTGTCATCCTTTGCTGTCCGTGACGTCATAACAAATTGACGCCATAACAAATTGGGGCCATAACACAAAATTTAATATGTTGTTTTTGCATTATTCCCAATCACATTTAGGGTTTAGATGACTTCCAAATCATTGCATTCTGTTTTTATTTAAATTTTGCACAGCATCCCAACTTTTTTGGAAACGGGGTTGTAGATTTTTTTATAACTTGACAGTTTAATATGTCTATTTTTGCACTTGCATTTCAGTGGGTAAAGGCATTAATTTACCTGAAATAAATATGAAATGGGTAAGGTGGCGCAAGGTCAGAGGTAACATCGCGTCATGATGGGTGTCAGCTGTATAAGTTAATAACTAGGTGCCTGAATGAAAGCTTTGTTAGCCAAGTCTGATATAAAACAGTGTTGCTTATCAATGAAGCAGGATTAATAAAGTTAAGGTGCATGACATTGATCACATTGATAATGTCAGCCACAGTTGTGAAACCTTGAGTAACTGACCGGCTAACGCGATGCATTGCTAATTTGAACCCTTCTAGGGATGACCATCTTGGCTAATGTTGGTTGAATCTAACCTGTTACGTTAAGATAGATCAATCATAGCCAGTAATAAGGAATATATCACATATATTCCTTATTATTGGCTATTATTGAACTACAAGAAAATTGATTATGATAAATAATTGATGCTTCTGCAGAAGAAAATTCAGACAAATGCTCTTGCTAAATCCGCTCTCTGACTGAACAGAAAGTAGGCAGACTCATTAATAAAATAGATATTTAAGCTACTATAATTACAGACATTTTAGTCCTATTTCGACTCTGAAAATATGCGAGGTGTTTTAATGCGTGTGATATAGGCCTACTAACATTGCAAAAGGCAGCTTGAATAACTGTTTCTTTGGTTTTCAAATAACATTGTTGCAATTTCAAGTCAGAATTTCAAGATTATTTTAAATGAATGCCTATTCTTAAAACATCAGCCTCCCAAGTCTGTCCCCCCCCCCCGCCGCCTTTAAAAAAAAATCCTGGATCCATGCTTGTTAATAAAATAATTTAGTCTCCCACTTCAATTTCAATTTCATGGTAGATTGCACTTTTACTAACAATATTCAAACAAAAAAGAATTCTGTGAGAGGGTGGGACTTTCCCTCAAAACATGGTATGGATATAAATACAACATGACATCATTAGATGTAAATTTAGCCATTCTTGGTTGGTTGGCCGATGTCCCATAAACCCAGTCGTTTCATAAAGTATGTGACTCTATCTCCTCAGGTGTTTTTCTAACTGGTATCATAAGTTTGACCTTTGGCCTAAAGCCACCCCATTTCCAAAATGGAGCTAGGGCCCCAGCAGCCACCTTTTCTTTTCTGCAACAATTTTTATTTTCAGATGCTGGGAAATAGCATGTTTTGGTCCATCTCAATTTTAAAAATTTCTGGGGTAGGTCCCCCAAACCCCCTTCCGGAGAATGCTGGATCCACACCTGGAACAACTAATAACTTAAAACCCACTGGGCACTTAATCAGGACCCCTGAAATGACCAAGTCATTCTCAGACAAACAATGATTAACACCCAAGTGAATTAGACTAAAACAGTAGTGGGCTTTTTGGAGTTCTCATTGATTTGCCTCAGAGACACAGTTCACTTGCTGCAAGTTTGCAAGGCTTTGATATTTTTCAACCCACAAACCACTCTTGGTACAATTTTTCTTCAAAAAGGCCCAGAGAAGGGAAAGCGGGGCCCAGTACAGTTATGGAGCTCATACAGTAATCAGCCCTTAATTATTTAATTAACCAAATCTGTCACGTGATCCATAATCTCAGCTACGTTTGTAGATAAGCCCAGGACTCACAAATACTGCTCTTCATGTGAAATGCATTATGGTCTGATATACAGTGTTGTCAAAAATTGTTTGCCCCCTTCCAGATTTCTTCTGTTTCTGCATGCTTCTCACACATAAATGTTTCAGATCATCAAACCAATTTTAATATTGGACAAAGATGAAGCAAATCAACACAAAATGCAGATTTTAAATAATGATTTTCTTTTATTGAAGGAAAAAAGCTATTCAACCCTTTCTGGCCCTATGTTAGAAAATTGTTTGACCCCTTAGTTGCTAAATCAACAAATTAAACAAATTTGATTGATAACTGGGTTTATTTTACAAGACACACAAAGGCATGATTGCTTCCAGCCCCATTGAATGTAAAAATCACTTAAATAGACCCCTTCTGGCAGAGTGACATAGGCAAAAGCAGCACATAATGCTGCAATCTAAAGAAATTCAAGAATAGATGAGAAACAAAGCAGTCAACATCTAATAGTCTAGACAGCTTTACAAAGCCATTTCTAGGGCTCTTGGACTCTACTGAGCCACAGTGAGACTCATTATCAACAAACGGAAAAAACTTTGTTTTGAACCTTCCCAGGAGTGACCAGCCGGCCTGCCAGATTTCCTCAAAAACGCAGTGAAAATTTATCCAGGTATCCAGGCGGTCACAAAAAAACTCAGACAAACACTAAAGAAAATGGCATCCATGGGACAGCTGTAAGGCAAAAAACCACCGTTGACCAAATAGAACACAAAGGCTTGTTTCCCATTTTCCAAAAAAAACTTAATGAACCCCAAGACTTCGCAAACACTTGATTGCAGTTGTTGCCGCCAAGGGCGGCACAACCAGTTATTTAGGTTTTTGGGGGTCATTATGTCTTCTTATGGGTGACAGAGGTTTTGAATTTGTCTTTACCTTCAATAAATGAAATTATCATTTAAAAGGTGCATTTTGACAGAATCCTGACAGGATAGTGAGTGACAAATTGAAAACAAAAATAAAGTACTGTATTACACATAACAGAAGATAAACCGTGAAATTAATTGTACATTGATGTTAGGCTTTTACGACCATGTAAAACAGTTTTAGCCAGTATTTTTCCGTTCAGGTATAATAAAGTTTTAGTATAGCTTTTGATGTTTCAAGGTCAGTTCTGTCCTTCCAGATGCCACAGTCTAATAAAAAGAGGCAGGGATTGTTCAAAGCCACAAAGAATGCAAATCTACAAGCTTGGGCTGAGTATCTTGCGCAAAATTTATTTTAGTAGTGAACTGATAAAGTAGATCAGTTAAAAGGAAAAATAAAGATTCACCAAAATAGATTTACACTCATTTCCAAAAGGCTTAGACACACACACACACACGCACATACACACATGCTCTCTCCCACACCACTCCCACTCACGCACTCACACACGCACACACACACGTACGCACTCTCCCACACCACAGTCACTCACTCACTCACACACACACACACACACACACACACAAGCACACGCACACACATACACACACACACCCAGTCACACACTCACATACACACTCATGCAGTCACTCATATACACAGTCACTCACACACTTGCATACGCACACACACACACACACACACACACACGCAGTCACTCATCACTCACACACACACAAACACACATACACAGACACACCCCCTTTCATTCAATGCTCCCTTCATCCATTAACCCTTAAAGTGCTACTCACTGCTACAGTCACGCAAGGTGCAAAATATACAAAGCAAAATGTCAGATTTCAGCCTTTGATAGGTCAACAATTTTGTCAATTTTTAGTTGGCAATGACCTTCAGAAGGGTTCACAAGTACCTGTGAGTCCCTCTGAAGGTCATTTGTCAACTACATTATGGATGATTAACTTTTGAAGGGATAATGTAAGTAAAAATTAAGCACTTTAAGGGTTGATATACTTGTGATAAGTAAGTTGATAACAGTTTCTTAAACATTGACTTCACATTCACTTCAGAAAAATAAACTCGTGATGCAGTTAAGTGTTTCACTAAAAAAAATTAAACCCTGATTTTTATGTTATATTACAGTTTTTCTCAATTGCTTACACACTATTACCAGACTTATGAACTAAATATCCTAATGCATAATGCCATCTCCCAAAAGACACACCCCTTTCCCAAAACTGTAAAATGTGTTGACCTGTTTACACACATGATTCAAATTAGTTGAACTTTTTGTGCAAAACTGTACACACAAATCCCCTTAATTGTCATTGCCTGCACCTTTTGTTCATTCAGAAAGCACTAGCATTTGACACTGTTAACTCAGTCAGCAAAGACTGAACCCAATTAGCACACAATTACCTGATTGAAATCACTCTGAGACCAAACTGTTGACACACCAATCAGAACCTCCAGTGCATAGATAAAAGGGCCCTACGTTAGTTCATTTAGTTTTAGAGCAATGGATCCAGGAAGGCGAGGAGGAGGCGAAGACCGGGGAGACAAGTAGTGAGCGATAAAATTCATGCCACTTTTGTTGACCATGTCCTTGTGCATGGCCTGTCAATGAGGGAGGCTGGGCAACGAGTGCAGCCGAACCTTAGCCGCTTCACTGTTGCCTCCATCATACGGACCTTCAAGCAGGAAAACAGGTAAGTATTTTATGTAGGCTACATACTGCCCTCTACTATACGTACTTTAGATTGCTGTACTCTGAGCTCTTACAGTACAGTACAGCATGTACATGTGTACTGCAGCTGTTTGCTCTATCATTCTGTCTGCATCTCACTTACAGTGCGTAATGTGGAGTTATGGTTCGCTCCCATTTTGTCAAAAGAATCGTTTACAGTTACAGTATCCCATCCCACTTCTGTTTTTGCAAAACTGAGAGACGACCACCTGGTGGAGGCCGGAGAAGGCTGGTGTCCGAGGAGCAAGAGAGGGATATAGTCGCCATGGTCACTGCCAACAATGCAGTTTGCCTGCGACAGATTCAACAGCGGGTCATTCAGGATCAAGAAGTCTTTTGAGGAATTGATGCCATTATTGACCGTATTCTGAGAAAAAACCATCTGCGAATGAAACAGGCATATCGTGTCCCTTTTGAAAGAAACTCTGACAGAGTGAAAGACCAGTGTCAGGAATATGTGCAGGTATGAGTTTCCATACTGCATGAAGTATTTCAGTATGTTACAATATATACAGTATTACTGCACTGTACAGTACCGCTGTCTATACTGTAGAACAAACTACATACACGATGGCCTATCACTTGCACCCTCTAGCAATGTTTTTTGGTGCAGTCATTTACAGTACTCTACTATATTTCAAGTTTTTTGCAGGGAATCTTTGAAGTAGAAGGGCAACCTGTTCCTCACAAGATGATCTTTATTGATGAAGCAGGATTCAGCCTAACTAAGAGAAGAAGACGGAGGAACATAATTGGCCTACGGGCCATTGTGCATGTCCCTGACCAGCGAGGAGGGAATATCACCATGATATTCCCTGATCTGATCAGCAATCGAGGGGTCCTCCACCACCATGCCGTCCTCGGGCCATATAACACAATGCTTCTCCTTACTTTCTTTGATAGTCAGAGAGACCATATGTGACCAGCCATGAAAAAAGGCTGGCAGGGTCAAAATTTTCAAAATTCAGTTTTATGTTACTTTTTATAGAGTTGACCTTCCTCTTTCGTTATTCAAAATTGCATACCTGTCTCACTCAAATAGCTTGAGCCGCACGCTTTTTATAGCCTATTTAACTACCGAGTGCCACTTTTTTTTTTTTTAATCAACCCACGCAATACCAAAAGTGAAAGGCGATATTTCATTGGAATGCGGACCAATTCAATCAACGCGAAGCATTGGCCTACTAATAAGTAAATTATTTTTCTGTACTGAATTTAGCCCATGATTTCATCGCTGTTAAATCGCATATGGAGAGAAACCGTGTCTTCAGTTGCCAATTATAATCGGAAAACGCATCAATAAAAGAAAATGATTGAAAACTAGCCAGGACTAATTGTTGTCATAAAGGGACGTGTCTGTGCCACCCCAATTCCCAGTTCTAGCTCCGCCACTGAATAATAGCCAATTTTCGGCAGTATTGAAATGGAAATTTATCGAGACACTGAGGGGATTCTGCGTGACATATATGGAGCTAAATCCCGTGGATCAAAAGCAGTTTTCCAAATGCAGAAGTAAACACAGTCCGTGTGGCGAGCAGGACATTTAAATCGCGTTTTTCTCAATAGCATGATCGCCGCTCGGAGGTACCTTTTACCACTGCGGGTCACATATATATCAGTTAGAACAGAGGGAGCCAGCACAACTACAGCAGCCACGCTAAGTTGTCATTTGGGACAATGTAAATTTCCACCAGGCTGCTCTAGTTCATGACTGGTTCACCAATAACCCGAGGTTCAGCAATGTCTTTCTACCAGCATATTCCCCCTTCCCCAACCCCATAGAGGAGTTTTTTTCGGCATGGCGGTGGAAGGTGTACGACAGAGGCCCCTACATTAGTGCTCACCTTCTCCAGGCCACGGAGGAGGCATGTTTAGACATCACAGTAGATGCATGCCAGGGGTGGATTAGGCATTGCGAGGTGTTTTTTTCCCCCCGCTGCCTGGCAAGGGCCAATATAGCATGTGATGTAGATGAGGTTCTCTGACCTGACCCAGACCAGAGACGCGATGCAGTAGCAGAGTAAAATATTTTCTGTATTTGCCAGTAATCCATGGTGGGGATGCTGTGGTAAATTATTTTCTATTAGTTTTTTTTTTTTACAGTTTTTCACAATTGCTAAAACACATTTCTTGAAACTGCCACCCATTTTCTCAAAACCTTAAACACAAATCCAAAAATTCAAACTACATTCACAAAACCCCAGACTTTTTTTTTATCACAATCAAACTATCACCTCAAAACCAGTTTATCCTGTGTTCAAAACCAAACAATGTGTTCAGATCATACAGACAGCAAGTCAAAATATATTCACCACAGAGCATTCGTTAGACACTACATAAAATAATTTAGGACACAGCATCCAGGGCATGTAGTCAACAGAAAATGTTTATTGTAAATGCATTTAGCAAAAGATTATTGTAGTCAAAGTGATATCTATATTCAGCACTTTCTTAACAAAAAAAAAAAAAAAATGAAAAGCACATTACTGCATAGTCAAAGTCACTGAGATTCAGTCTCCAATATCTTGTCTTTGTGCGGGGTCCGGCCAGAGGACTTCATTCACAGGCAATATTTTCCTTTGCCAGACAACGGGGGAAGAACCCTCTGGTGTGCCGAACCCAGCCTTGACAAGACTCCACAGTTATATCATCACAGGCCTGTTCCATTGCCTCCAACAAATTTTCCCTGGTGTAGGGCTGTCGGTCATGGACCTTCCACTGCCATGCAGCAAAAAACTCCTCTGTTGGATTCAGGAAGGGGCTGTAGGGTGGAGGGAAAACCTTGATGAAGCGCTGGTTGTTGGTGAACCACTCACGTATCAGGACAGCATGGTGAAAGCTCACATTGTCCCAAACTATGACATATACAGGATGCACTGCTTGCTGATCCAGCTGATGTCAGGAGATGTTCAGTGTTATATGGCCCCAGGTTTGCATGACGGTGGAGAACCCCCCAGTTACTTATGGCTGCACAAAGGGTGACATTGCCACCACGCTGGCCAGGGACTTCCACAAAGGCACATTGACCAATTATGTTCCTGCCTCTCCGCCTCCTTTTTGCCAGATTGAACCCTGATTCATCTATGAAAATGCATTCATGGGGCCTTTCCATGGAATTCAGTTCAAACACTTTATAAAAATAGATAAAGTAGTTTAGTACAGTAAGTAATACAGAAAGACTTCTGCCATAGTGTATTTACAGTATGCACTCCAGATTTACATACATTGCAATATAGTTTACAGAACTGTAAAAGTAGCAACTGCAACTACTAGCCTACAGTAACAGTCAGCCTATGAGCATAGAATTGTACTGAGAGCAGTGCTGAAAGTGTGTGTAGGTTACACTTACTTGCACATACTGATATCTTAGATCTTCGACTCTTGCGGAGTTGCGCTCAAAGAGTACTCTGTTCACTTGTTTCATGCTAAGTCTGTTGCGTTGGAGGACACGGTCAAGAGTTGACAGAGATACACTGTTGATTCCATCAAAGTTGACATTGTCTTCAATCACTTTCTGCCAGATTTCACGAAGTCCGATGGCATTATTTTGAAGGACCATGTCAACAATGAGTGCTTCTTGTTGTTGGGAGAAAAAAGCAGTCCTTCCACCCTCATTTGGTCGTCTTTCAATTCTACAAAGAGGAAAATGCACCTAAACATATACAGCCAGTAAAAACAGTATTGTAATGAGCATTACAGTACTTACAGTATAGCATTCTGTATGTCCAATGTTGTACAACAAGAAACAATGACCTGTTCTCTTCTCTGAATGTCCAGATGATGCTGGCCACAGAGAATCTGCTCAGATTGGGTTGGACTCTTTGTCCTGCTTCTCTTATTGTCATCCCATGAACAAGGACACGTACAATACAATAGTTGCCCGAATTTCATCAGTGATGACTGTTCTTGGTTTTCCTCGGCCTCTTCCTCGTCCCCTTCCTCCTCGTCCGCCACCTCTCATACGAACTCCTCCGCCTCTCTGTATGTCTCTGTCCATTGTAGATGGAAGCACATGTGCCACCTCTGCACTCTGAACTGGCTTCTATCCTGCCCAATTGGTCTGATCACATCATTAGAAACGTGTGTGTTCAATTTTGAGATGTTGTGTGTAAGAGATGATAGCTGTGTTGGAGTTGTGTTCACATTTTGCTGCCAGTGTTTACAATTTGCAACTCAAGTGCATCACAGTGTGAAATGTGTTTAGTGACTGAGAATGTGTTTAAGGTTTTGCAAAAAAGAGCAGATGAGTTTTGCAAATTGAGTCTAAGTACCTGAACAGTGCTTAAGTTTTGGCCAAAAGAGTGTTTGATTCGAAAAATGAGTTTAGGCCGCTGAGAATTTGGTTCAGGGAATGGGGTTTAGTGTTTTAGCAATTGTGAAAAACTGTATTGTTTTGTATATATATATATATATATATGTATATATATATATATATATATATATATATATATATATATATATATATATATATATTTACAATACATATTTTTTTCCTTCATTCCTTTACTGTGTATTTCATCCCTTAACATTGTATTGATTGGAAGTCGTACTGTAGAATACATTTTGAATAAAAAATTAAGTAAACATTTTTCTCTATTGTGTTTATCATGTGAAGAGGTTTTGTGGGGGAGAACCAGAAGCAACATTATTCATTTTAGATTTTGTGGCAGTGTTATGAATTTATCTCCACAGTGTTTAAGGCTATGTTATAGTCTGTGTTTTTTGGACTATTGTGTGAAGGAAAAGTTTGGTTCTTCAGCAAGAGTGTATGGTTTTGAGTGGAGAGTTGGGTTTTCACCTAAAAGTTTGACATTTGCGGAGTTGAGTGTGCAGTTTTCAATTTGTGTTTTGAGATATGGAGTTCAGTTTTGAGAAATGTGTCTTAGCAATCGAAAGACACTGTCATGTAAAATATTTGAATATTTATTGTGGAATGGGCTGATTAGTTGCGGTTGATCACATGATATTTCATGCCAAAAAGAAAAAAGCTGGAAATTGACATAAAATGCTTTACAGCAAGGGTAAAAAGGTTCTTATTGTATCCTCAATTCAAGAGCTCATGATTATTTACAGTTTCTTGCATTATGCATTAGGATATTTAGTTCATAAGTCTGGTAATGGTGTGCAAGCAATTGAGAAACTGTAATATTGATGAAAATTTAGTTTTCTGAGCAGTAATTGTTTGTTGAGCTCTAACTATGGACATCTATTAACTTTTACATGCTAACAATGGTAGAAATTTTAATAATTTTAAAATCCATTCTCGTTACCCAGGAATGACATGTTCCATTGGAAAAATCATACAATTCACACACACAAAAAAATTTAATTGTATTATTAAAATGAATTCCTGCTGTTGAGTTGTACGCAGAACACTTTAGTAAATATAGACAGTGCTGAAATGGCCACTTTTTGCCAATTTCATTTATTTTTTTATTTAAATCCACATTCATCTTAGACCCAACTTTGCCTGTCATCTGACGCTCCATCAGTGTGGTTGTTTGTGTGTTAGTCTCACATTGGCCTTTCATCAGAGGCCATTTAGGCTGTCTGTCAGGCCCTTCATCAGTAAGTTAGCAATGCTGGCTTTCACCAGCTAATAGCTTCATCAGCACATCAACAATGCTGGCTCTCACCAGCTAATAGCTTCATCAGCACATTAGCAATGCTGGCCTCAGCTTGCCAGCAAGTAGCAAGCCTCTAGTATCTGGCTTTTTATCAGCCGGTTAGTAGTGCGGGCCCCTCATCAGCCTGCTAGTTAGTATTTGGCCCTTTATCAGCACATCAGCAAGCTAGCCTCATCATCTTGCTAGCTAATGTCTTGCCCCTAGTATGTTGCCCTTCATCATTCAGTCAGTAATGCTGGCCCCTCATCAGACCTCTAATTAGTATCTGGCTCCTTTCAGCGTGCTAGCAAACAGCCCTCATCATCTTGCTTGCTAGTATCCAGCCCTTCATCAGCCAGTCAGTAATGGTGGCCTCTCATCAAACCTCTAACCAGTGGCTGGCCCTTAAAGGAGGAGACTGCATTTCAGCAAAGTATATTTCAGCGGAAGGTAAAATTCTTGAAGTGTCTAAAACTCATATTTTAATTTGATAATAATCCATACAATAATAATTTTGTATGGATGGGGAAAAAAATAGATTAGTTAAACCAGTACTTCCCTTGAATTCCATCTCCCGATCTAGCATTTTTTTTTTTTTTTTTCAGCAGTACAACCTAATTTATTTTAAGATTACACTCAAATGTTTTCAGTGTTCAGAAGAGTAGGCTACAATTGCAGGGAGGCACAGTTGCGCACTGGTTGCTGCTATGCATTAATAATAATTAATCAATTATTAATAAATTAATTTATAATGACTAATTGCTTCTCTCGTAATTGAGGACTTGTATTTTACCATTATGTTACTCATATATTACCATTACATCAGTAAGAAGACAATCGCAAATTAGATGTTATTCTAACGGTGGCTGCAGTCGCAGTAACATGGTCAATATTTCAGTTCAACCTGAGACATATCTACAAGTGTCGTCGATATGGCATTATTTCATGTAAGATCTCTCAATAATAAGAGTTTTTTAATTAATGATATTATCTCTCAGTGGAAATTGCATTTTATGTTTCTTGTTGAGACCTGGCTGCACAATGATGGTGCTGCAACACTAATTGAGGCTTGTCCCCTGGACAAGGTAAAAAGGGGGACAGCATAGCTACTATTTATTCCAATCAGTTTAATTGTTCTGAGATTTATTTAGGTATATTTTCGTCTTTTGAATATCTTGCTATTCTCTTGAAAGCTGCCCGTGGTGTGCCCGAAGTTCATTTTCACAAGCCAATTCTGTGTGTTGTAGGATAGCCTATCGTTCTCCTAAATTGATTTTGGCAGAATTTTCAGTTATTGTCCTTGGTGGTTTTGAAAAATGACGGGATCGTAATAGCGAGTGATTTTAATTTTCATGTCGACATTCCCGCAGACACTTTGGCCGCTGAAATGTTAAATGTTACTAAATCCTTCAATTTCGTCCAGTGGGTGTCTGGCCCTATGCACAAACAAGATCATACCCTGGATTTAGTTTTTATGCTCGGTGTGAAATTGAATGGCCTCAAGATAGAGGATGTTTTTCATTTCCGAGCATAGTGGTGTGATCTTTGATATCATGGTCCCTGCAGCTCAAACCAAATTGAAGCAATCTTTTCATTCTCGTATGGAAACCTCGCATACAGCCTCAAAATTTTCATCTATATTTTCTAATACTCGCGTTAATATACCGCACATTCCGGATTGCAACAAAATGCTAATTTTACTGAATAAAACGTGCTTGTCTACTCTAAATGTTGTTGCGCCTTTCCAAATTAGAAAACCTATGCAAACCTATGCAACAGAATTCGCCTTGGATAAATGATAAAATACGCAGCCTTAAGAGGGAATGCAGAAAAACGGAATGGAATTGGAAGGCCACTAAACAAATTGTCCATTATGTGCATATGAAAAGTCTGTTAAACTCATTTAATCAAGAAATAAAAAATGCTCGAAATAGATTATTCTCTGACTGAATAGCATAACACAAGATTTTTATTTAAAACAATTGACTGTCTTGTGAACCCTGCAATTGCTGTCGCATTAGCTTCATCCCCCGCTGATTGTGATAAGTTCTTGAAATTTTTTATTGACAAGATAGCAATTATAAGACCTAGTTTCACACCTGTTCCTTCTTCTGATGTATCGTGTCCTCGCTTAAACTTGAGATGTTTCACACCAATTTCTTTGTCAGATCTAACTGATATTGTGCCCCGTATAAAACCCTCCTCCAGTCCCTTAGATATTATATCCACCAGGCTCCTTAAAGATGTAATGTTGGCTATTGGCCCTGACCTGCTGTCTGTGGTGAACAGTTCTCTCTCTTCTGGCTGTGTTTCTGTCTATTTTAAGATTGCCTGCATTTAACTGCTTCTTAAAAAACCAAATCTTGATCCAGCAATTCTTAATAATTTTCAACCAATTGCTTAACTGCCTTTTATTTCAAAAGTTTTGGGAAAAGTGATAGCAAAGCAACTTTTAGAAGTGGTGGAAAACAATAATATTTTTGGGAAATTTCAGTCCGGCTTTAAACAGCGACACAGCACAGAAACGGCCCTTCTCAGGATCACAAATGACCTCTTGATGAATGCTGACTCTGGTGACTGCTCATTATTGGTGCTGTTGGATACAAGCGCAGCCTTCGACACTATTCATCATGTTATTATGATTGATAGACTGAGAAATTGGGTTGGGCTTTCTGGGACTGTATTGAAATGGTTTTCCTCATATCTGTCAAACAGAAAATTTCTGGTTTCCCTCGGTGATGATGTATTATCGTCTGCACTGCTCACTTCAGGCTTACCTCAAGGCTCCATACTTGGGCCTATATTATTTTCTATTTATGTGCTACCTCTGGGTTTGGTTATTTCTAAGCATTAAATATCTTTTCATTGTTATGCTGATGACACGCAGTTATATGTTTCAGTGCAACCTAACGATTTCAGCAATGTGTCGGTGTTGCATGACTGTTTAGCTGATGTTCAAAATTGGTTGGCAAATAATTTTTTGCAGTTAAATTCGAATAAAACATAATACTTTGTCCAAAGTTAGTGTCAAATAGAATTAACCATCTCTAGGACCTCTTGCATCAAATATTATGGTCGTTTTCACAAAATCTTGGTGTGATCTTTGATACTGAACCCAAATTTGAGCTGCACGTAAGAAGCTTGTACAGTCATAAAATTTGCAACTCCTTAATATAGCTAAAATTAGATCTGTTCTGTATTTTGAAGATACTGAAAAAATTATTCATGCTTTTATTTCATCAAGATTAGACTACTGCAACTCTATTTACCCATCTGAATAACAAATCGGACAAACTGCAAGTAGTTAAAAATTCAACTGCACGATTGCTCATTAAAACAAGTCTTAGAGCCCACATTACTCCAATTTTTGAATTTTTGCACTGGCTGCCAATACATTTTAAAATTGATTTAATAATTTTATTGATTACTTTCAAAGCACTCCACGGTATGGTGCCAGGATATAAGTGAGCATTCAAATCCTTATAGACCAAATAGATTGCTCAGGTTATCAAAGCGAGCATTAATGGCTGTTCCGGAGTCTAAGTCAAAAACAAAGGGTGATTGAGTTTTTTCAGTTAAAGCTGAAAGACTCCGGAATGGCCTCCCAAATAATATTAGGAATGCTAAGTCTTTAGTGATTTTGTGTAAGTCTTCCTTAGAAAGTAGATTTTGTGTAAGTCTTAATTCTTCCTGTTTTGCTGTTTAATTCCCAAACATTTTTCCCCTTTTTGTCTTATTGATTTTATTTACATGTGTTTTTACCTGTTTGTGAAGCACTTTGTGCTGTATTGCTTGAAAGTGCTATATAGATAAATGTATTATTTATTTATTATTTATTAAATTAACGACGCTTTTCCCGTCGAAGCATTGGTAATTAAATAATTAAGTAAACTGGTTATTAGTGTATCCTGGAAGTTCAACTCGTTTTGCATTTAAAATCATTTTAAATGCATGCCATGCATCAAACTTTCATAGTAGCAAAATCATTAATGAGGTCCAGCCTCTGGGAGGTTGTAGGAATGCTCCAATATGAGATTGTATGAAAGGCAATAATATAATAAATTGGAAACAAAACCTCAACCTTATCTAAATACCTCCATCAGCAGCATTTACTACATAATAATAATAATAATAATAATAATCATCATCATAATCATAATAATAATAGTAATAATAATACACGTCATTTATTTAGCGCTTTTCAACATACTCAAAGTCGCTTTATAAAAAGAAAACAACTTTAATAGGATAAAACTAGTGAAGGAATAATAAAAAAAGCAACGAGCAGTAAAAGGGAGTTAAAAATAGGTTAAGTAGGGAAAGCAAATCTAAAAAGGTGGGTTTTGAGGGCTGTTTTGAAAGACGACAGGGTGGGGGCAGTTTTGATATAAGCTGGGAGTGATTTCCATAGGGAGGGGGCAGCAACTGAGAAAGCCCTGTCGCCCCAGGTTTCACGGTATGTCTTGAGGATGACCAAAAGGTTGGCTCCGGCAGACCGGAGAGAACGGATTGGAGTATGGCGGTGAAAGAGATCAGAGAGATAGCTAGGAGCTTGATTGGTGGGGGCCTTGTAGGTGGTAAGTAGTATATTTAAAATTGAGTCTATATTTAACTAGGAGCCAGTGAAGGTCGCAAAGAACTGGTGTGATGTGATCTCTGGATTGGATCCTGGTGAGTAGGCGGGCAGCAGAGTTTTGAACGTACTGTAATCTCCTGAGAACTTTGTTGAAGTCACCATATAGGAGGCTATTGCAGTAGTCGAGTCTGGATGTGATAAATGCATGAATGAGTGTCTCTGCAGCAGTGTGGGACAGATTGGGACGCAGGTGGCCAATGTTGCGGAGATGGAAGAAGGCGCTTTTGGTAACCTGGTTGACATGAGTCTGGTAGGACAGGGTGGGGTCGAGGATGATACCAAGGTTGCGAACTTGGGTGGAGGGGGTGACAATGGAACCATCAATATTAAGAGTGAAGTCCTGGGTGGAACGGGCGAGTGAGGGTGGACCAATGATGAGGATTTCAGATTTATTACAGTTAAGTTTTCGAAAGTTGATTTGCATCCAGCTTTTGACATCGTTCAGACAGGTGGTGAGGGTGGAGTGGGTGGAAGCAGTAATGGTCTCGGCGGGGAGATAGAGCTGGGTGTCATCGGCGTAGCAGTGAAACCGGAGACCATAGCGGCGAAGTATCTGTCCAAGGGGGAGCATGTATAAAATGAAGAGGAGTGGGCCGAGCACTGAGCCCTGAGGGATACCATGGATGACAGGGGTTATTTGTGATTGGCAGTTGTTAATGTGGATGAATTGATGTCTGTCAGAGAGGTATGATTTGAACCAGGAAAGCGCAGTATCCGTGATGCTGAGGGTGGATTTGAGTCGAGAAATGAGTATTGAATGGTTAATGGTGTCAAAAGCAGCACTGAGGTCGAGGAGGATGAGGATGTTGAGTGAGCCAGTGTCAGAGGAGAGCAGGAGGCCATTAGTGACTTTGAGGAGGGCAGTTTCTGTACTGTGTTTGGAGCGAAAACCCAATTGAAATTATTCATATAGGTTGTTTATTTCCAGGTATGAAGTGATTTGAGTAGCAACAACACGTTCAAGGATTTTTGATAGGAATGGAAGGTTGGAAATGGGCTGGTAATTGTTGAGGGATTCAGGGTCAAGGCCAGGTTTTTTAAGGATGGGTGTGATGGCAGCAAGCTTTAGTGGAGAGGGTACATGTCCAGAGGAAAGGGAGGAGTTGACAATTTTTTGATGAGAGGGGAAAGAGGGGGGATGCAGTCCTTGAGGAGGGTGGTGGGGAGGGGTCCAGGGAGCAGGTAAAGGACTTAATATCTGCAACTGCAGAGGAGATGTCTGATGGGGTGATGTCCATAAATAAGGGGAAGGAGTAGGTACTGAGTATAGGGGGGTCGGGATCAGGTCCAGAAGTGGGAGAAGTGGCCAGTTGGTTGTGAATATTATCAATTTTGTCATGAAAAAATTATAGAAAATTATTGCATTTTTTGTCAGTGAAAGAGTGTGAAATGGTGTCAATGGGTTTGAGGAGTTTATTGATGGTGGAGAAAAGAATTCTGGGGTTGCCACTGCCAGACTGAATGATTCCAGAGTATACATATACTTCAAAATGGAATTTTGAGAAATTTCAATTAATTTCCATCCATGCAAGCTTCGAAAGACATTGACATATTAAAGGATCCGCGTCACAATTCTGCGCATGCTCAGAACTTTGAACAAAGGGCGTTTTTGCGTTAAAATGATCGGCAGGTCTACTGACACTGAAGCGAGCAGCATACGAGGTGAATGATTTGGAAGCTGCTACCCAATATTAAGTTAAAGTAGCAGAGAAATGCAGATCTCCCCAAATACCTTTTATTTTACACACAATTTTTTTTTTAGCTAAGTAGTTAGCAACTTAACTCACTTCATTTAAATAGCATCACCAAAGAATTAGTCAAATTGTTAGCTAACGTTCCCTACGTGGTGATTGCGGCTACGCTATGCAGTTAACTACACAGATAACCACAAAAAACTTTTATTTCACATGCAACTTTGTCAGCAAAGTTAACTAGTAAGTTGGCTAAATGTTAACAAAAATGATCAGACAACTAGCCGAATAACTAGCTAAAGTCAGCTACGTAGTTATCGTGGCTACGCTACGTTCTTAGCTGCACAGATATCCATGATAACTTTTATTTCACATGCAAATTTTGTTGGTTGAGTGTTTCCTTACCTAGATACTTCATTTTAAAGTTCATCAGACAAATAGCCAAATTGCCAGACAACGTTAGCTCTGTAGCTATCGTAGTGATGGTACAGAGCTAGCTCATATGCAGATATCCATGAGGGAAGAGAGCTTCTTCTTCCTCTATGATGTTCATTTGAGTCTGGCAAACAAGCTTACATTTTTCACATCCTTTGGCTACAGCGCAAAAATGTTGCTTTGAATCCTTGAATGTCTATATAAAACTCCTTAATATTAATAGCATAATGCCTGAGCAACTAAAATATATAAATACAATGCAAATTGAAGATGCAGTGGGAAGGATGGAATCAGATTATGATTTGCAGTCAAGCAGATTCACTTTCCTGGGATGTAAGTTCTGAGCATGCACAGTTATTGCGACACAGCTCCTTTAAGTCACCATTAATGTGGATAGGGAAATGCTTGAGAATTATTACAATGAACAATAATGCAAGCTGAGGGGAAATGACAGTAATTCTACAGATTTATCCTTGCAACTGAATGAATGAACACTTAGCTGCTAATTAGGTAATGTAAATGGGAACAGGCTTGGAGAAGTAATGCGTTTTAAGGTAAGGTGAGAGCAGGGCTATAATCCGTCTGAGGGCAAGTCCCGGGTGGAAGATGTTAAAGCTAAAGAACAGATCTGCAAGACAATTTTACCAGAGGTGGATCTTGGCCCATCTTAGAGCTGATTAGATTTTGGGAATGAGCGGGATCCAGGATTTTTTTGAAAGGATTCTTCACAAATGTGAGGGAGGGCAAAATTTGACATTTTTAGTCACATCTTCACGAACTCATCACAATTTGAAATGAGAAAACTTGGGGGGCATTATCGCAATGATGTTGAGAAAAACTGATGGTGTTAACAAACAGGGGATTGTTTGGCCTGGAGGAGGCCTGCAATCTCGGATTTATCTTTTTCAGTTGGTACATTTATTCATTTATTTATTAATACAACCAATTCATTTCGAAACAAGACTCAATATTCAAATAAAGCTTGTATGTAAATTCAAGCATGCCTGAGGATGTTTGGTAAACAATAAGGTGTGTTCTGCTTCCTTACTAATATTTACAGTCTGAGGGTCCTTTGGGGATTGAAGAGACTTTCATAGGGTTTATTACCTTTTCTTCCCTCAATCCCTCACCAGCTTTGGGTTCTGTGTTTTAGTTGTTTTATTACTCCTTCTTCTTTTCGTGCTCTTAGCCAAGAGAAAAGGATGGTGAAGTGCCCATTGTCCAGCACAGACAGGCTATTGTGCACATCTACATGCCATTCTTGCACACAACTTGAATTGCTACTGTTGCGTTTATTCTGACTACAGTGGTTTCCATCAGCACAAGCATACAACGAGCTGAAATTGGATATCTGTTCCCATGCAAAGACTGAGGCTTATCTTCAAATCTTGAAGTATTACAATTGAGTAAAGAGTAAAGATATACAAAACATATCAGTAAACATATACATATTGTTGGAAGACAGGATTTTTGGGTATTGGCAATATGAGGTGAGCCAGACAGTTTGATCAATAGGAGTTGAATGTGTATTAGTCGGGTCCGACAGGGCATATCACCTATTTGCTAATTCCAGCCGGGATCTCCTTTGGTCTTCAGTTCCGACAGGACACAATACGCACTAGTGCCTTTTAGTCGGAGGTCCCTATGCCCATATATGGAGCTCACTTCCGAGGGTTGGGAGTCTATTGAACCAATTAAGTTGAGAGGTTCAGGTGAGGCCCAATTGTAGAGTATCTCTTTTATCGATGTGTAAACCCCAGGACCAATCAGCAACAACTCCTGATAACATGAAATAAGTCGCATACAAACATCTGTACTTTTGCCCGTATAAAGTTTCTTATGAAATTAATGAATTCTGAACTCTGTATCATGCTGTTGTTCCCACGGCCGGCTGTGTAATAAACTTTTTCCTGCTTTTGCTACGAACATCAGAGTCTGCTTCTTCATTGGGACGACATTGTTGGGTTTATTAACTAACCAACAATTTTTACAAATATTATTCTTCAAAAAAGTAGGGGATATTGAAATTGCAAGGTCTATAACAAAATTATGATATAGAATAACTGGTCCCAAACTAATTGTATCTTAACAAAGGCGGAATCAAGTAAACAATTCACCTGATATTTCATTACCTTAACAGTTTGTCTTGCTGTCATGGTCTGTGAAAGAAGGAATGGGTAAAGCAGGGTTTACACATAGGCATAATGCGTTACGAATATCATTTTCCCGTCATTCGTGGCACATTCGTGCCATTCGTAACCTGACTTAATGCATCTGAATAGGGTTCTTAACAGCGCGTGTCGGTTCGTGACATTCGTGATATTCGTGGAACATGTTTTTGGCTGCCAAAAAATCTTCCACGAATGTCACGAATCACCCTCGATTCGTGGAGTTCGCAACTGAGCATGTCGATTCGTGGTGATTAGTGGTGATTCGTAATAGAGCGTGACAGCATTCGTAGTGTATTCTTGCCATTCTTTGAGCCCCTGTCACGTGTCGTTACGAATCGACACGAAAGCTGTCAAGAACTGAACTGAATGACGCGTGATGCCTCTGCCCCGAATCATCAAATTCAATTCAAATTCGTGATCCTCGGTCACGAATTTAGATTCGTGGCATTCGTGACTTGTCGTCGTTATGTGTAAACCCAGCATAAGCAACGGAAATTGAAAGTTAACATTTTTGCGACAATAGTGCATAATGCCCCCGTTATTGGCCACAAACTAATTGATTCATCGAGGCATTGTGTGTATGAGTCACAATTGTTATAGTGATTTGATGCAGTCTGTCCCATGCTTCCACCACTGCCTGGCCAAGTTCATCTAACCTGGCTCGTGGCCTTTCACGTTGCTGCACACGTCCGCCGAAGATGTCCCAAACATTTTCAATGGGCGAAAGGTCAGGCCAAAGCATCCTATGGATATTGGGCGGTTGAAGGTGGTTATTGACTATTCTTGCACGGTGAGCATGAGCGTTGTCGTCCTGAAAGACAAAACACCGCCCCTCACGTCGTGCATACGGGACAACATAGGGTTTCAGTAAGTTGTCCCGATAGTACTGGCCAGTGACTCTTCCTTGCATGATATGAAGTGGGGTTCAGTTACCCCTAGAGTCCACTGGGAGTGTCTTGGCTGCGTTATTGCCGCGAAGCGGTTGCCGAAGTTGATCGCGGCTGTTCTAGGCAACGGTTGTGATTCCACCAGCCGCACCATAGCACGTCTCCGCAGAGTCTTAGAAATGGCTCTCTGCGCTGCTCCGCCGAGAATACGAACCAATTCTATTTTTGGCGGTGACGGGCCACAGTCGGGCTGATCTGAATATAGCAGGGATACTTTTCCCATAGTTCGACCATCTATAGTCATTGTTTCCAACTATGTTAGCATCTGTGCTAATGGGAACCGCACCCCAGATCGTGCCAGGCAGGAAGTAACTATCAAGGGGGATATTCTTTTTACTAAAAGAAACTAGCCACAAATCTTTGATATAAAATTCATTTATAAGTTACTTTTCAACAACTTGTCTGTGATTTTGTTCTAACCAAAACAAAGGCACAAATTTTTTTATCTATGGAGTTCATGGCTGGACTGTAGTAGGCTACAGCACAACAAAGTCAGAAATGACATTAAATACAATAAAAGCAGAAAAAAAAACAGAAAGCATGCAACTTCATTACCAACTCACCCATGGTAGAAGCATAAATATGCAGGAAAAAATGACAAAATAAGATAAATCTGAGCAGGTAAGTTGTATCAGCTGGCAGGATACTTCGCTAACGTTTCGCTCTCAGTAGGATATGAAGTCGCATGCAAGACAGAGCAAAATAGCGTCACTCAAGTATGATTTAGAGACGCACTCGGTGGAATCCCGGGGTTATAATCATAGTGATTCCACCCCACACCATAACAGACCCACCACCAAAGCATGGCATTCGTTCTGACATCGTCAGATACGACCACGCCTATCAAGGAAGTCTAAAGTGTACTGGGACTCACCTGAGAAAATTGCATGCGACCACCGATGATTTCCCCGGTTCCTGCATTGTGTACAGCCTTCGCGTCTATTAGCAATGTGGAGGTTGGCCAATGGCGGCACTATATGAGGCTGTCTAGCATGAAGACGGGCATCGTGTAGACGATTTCTAATCATCTGACCTGTTGTTCGGACACCAGTAGCCTGTTGTAGGTTTGCAGCAATCTGATTTGCTGTTTGAGTGCAATTTCTCAGAGCCTGGGTACAAATCAACCTATCCTGGGCTCTGTTGTTGACCGTGAATGCCCTGAACAGCATTGATAATCAACATTATGGGTTTGCTGATACCTGCTTCATAATCTGCTAATCACAAACTGGGAAACATGGAAGAAATTTGCAACCTCAGAATGACAGCTGCGAGTTTCAAGCAAGTCAATTGAGGGGGGTATTTCCATAAGTGCTCAAGTCCATACTCATTAAAAATCAGATAACACTACAAATCCATTCTTTCATTGAGGAGGAATAAGCCACATAAGCTAATTTTGGCTGTAGCTGTAGCTTTCTTACCTAACCAAAATCGCTACAGGCCAAGATGAGTGTGTGTGGACTCAACCCAAAAGAGCTAAAAAAAAAAAAAACCCAGGCAGCCAGAAACTTGGGCTAAAAACAAGCAAAAAAGAAGTCTGGCAAAAGGTAATCTTTTTTAGCAGCTTATTTTTTGGCTGAACTTTCTAATTACCACGCCAGATCCCTATCGATGACGAATGAAGTCTTTAAACCTCTTTGGACGGTCGGCTTATTGACCATAGCTTATTAAGCGGCACTTTCAGTAATTCCAAACCCACAATGTCCAGACTTTTCCTGTGACTCAGAATCTGACTGATAAAAACAGTCATCAGTAAAGTGTCTCGAGCAGATCACCGATCCTGGTCCGATGTTGTGTCTGATTGAGTTCCCCTGTCAATTCGTGCTTCCGCGAACAATGCAATGCCACGACATCCCTGAATAGTGTGGAGAGCGCATGTACATTTTACTCCAAATTTGACGGCGAATCGTTAAAACATGGGGTAATTGTATGATCACTGCTGAGCAGAAGAGCTCAATATTGCAAAAATACAAATTGCAGGAGATGGTAGAGTATCAAAAATTCATTGCTTTATGAGGTGTCATCTATGAAAACTTTCTTAAAAGTGAGCTGATTCATCAATGCCCATTAGGAGAAATGAGGGAAGAGAAACAAATGAGGGGTTTTCTGCCCAACCTTTTTTTTCTAGTGCCAAGCAACACCAAAGAGAAAAAAAGAAAATGTCTAAATTGAACTAAATTTTATGATTTCTGAAGGAAAATGTGCAGCAATGTATGTTTATTCCTATATTAAGGGACCTCAATAGTCAATGAGAGCCCATGTATGTATGTCTGCTCAACTTTATTTAGGCTGCTTAGAATAATAAACTCCCTTGAATTACAATTATAAACAAGAGGCCTGTCGGCCTAGAGAGCTCCGCTGAGGATGACTGAAATGTCCATGTCATAACTTAATCTCAGAAATCCTTGAAAACTATTGCAATATTAACACATATGACACATTAATGAAAGACTGAAAAAATGAGCATAAACACTGATTTTCTAAGTCCAAAATGCTGGATTTCTCAAAAACCGGGACGTAGAATTTTCTAATTTTCACAAGGGATATTCAAAACATCATAAGAAAAGCTCACAACAATTTAGACAAAAAGTTATCAGACAGTTTTTAGGATATTAATGAAAGACTGAAAAAATGAGCACAAACACGGATTTTCTAAGTCCAAAATGCTGAATTTCTCAAAAACAGGGACGTGGAGTTACTAATTTTTGCAAGGGATAATCAGAACATCATAAGGAAGGCTCACAACAAATTAGACAAAAAGTTATCGGACAGTTTTGGTAATATTAATGAAAGACTGAAAAAATGAGCAGAAACACTGATTTTCTAAGTCCAAAATGCTGAATTTCTCAAAAACCGGCACGTACAATTTTCCAATTTTCACAGTGAATATTCAGAATAACATAAAGAAGGCTCACACCAAATTAGGAAAAAAAGTTATCAACAGTTTTCGAGATATTCAGATTTGAAGTGAGAAGTTGACGCCGGACAGACAGACGGACGGACAGACGGACGGACAGACGCCGGACGACTTGGCATCAGAAAAGCTCCGCTGACTGACTGTCATCACAGCGGACCTAAGAAAGAAAGGCAAGGCCCCAGTGGTGTGGCCAATGAAGCACTGTCATCCTCGTCATGAGTCGCAGCATCCTTTTGACTCTTGCCTATTGCTGCAACCCACAGCACAGCAAGAAATTACCATTAAGAGAGATATATCTGAGATATCTGTCCACTTGCCATCCACTTGTCGCTACCTTACGATACCTCCGCCGTCCATCTTGGCGGTCGTGATTCCCGGGACCTCAGACGCAATACATGAATACAATATACTACCAGTCAGAAGTTTTCGCACACTGCAGTCATGTTTTTGTTCATGGCTTTGGTGAAATATAAGCAGTTTCTTACTCAGGGAAACAGGCTGAAATGGCAAAAGACAAATACATCAATAGTGAGAGGTCAACAGGGATTTTTAATTTCACAGCATAGTTGCCTAAATTTGGAAGTCATTTTTTTAAATTGTTAACATAAGTCAAGCTTTGGATGAATAGAACAGAATAATCAAGAGTTAGCAACCCACAAGTACAGAGCATCTGTGGGCACTTCTACATTTGTGTTTGGTGTAAACATTTTGAAGCATATAACTGTGTTTGTTGAAAAAAAAAAAATGCCAATGAATATACTTTTAACCATGAAATGGTGTTCATACTTTTCTCCATCTCTAACAGCTTGAAACTGTTGGGTGTCCAAAAACTTTAGACTGGTCAGGGTATATTAAAATAATAAAAATTATTAATTTTAAAGTGTGTCACAGAACATCTTCATGCATTGTCTTAAACTCCAAAGCATTCAAACCAGTAATTTCTCGCTGCTTAGGAATTCCACTACAACAAAATAACCTGTCCAAACAAATACACTGTGTATTTTCTAACAAGGGTTTCTCGGGTTAAGCCCTAAGAGGCTTGTTGATTGGAGAAATGTTTTTAAGGCCAGAGACTTTGGAGTGGATTTAATTTGTTGTGGAAAAATTAGATCCTCAGTGTTGTTGTTGATGTTGTTTGAAATGTTAATTTTAATTGGACTAACAGGACTCTACTGCAAACATCACGTCCTGTCGCCTAGGCAACACTTCCTGTCTCTGATCTCCTTGAATCCTCAGTTTTTTGATTAAAGCTTTTCAGATTAAAAAAAAAATACTGGTGGCACAGAGAGGTGCAACTGTGGTGCATGCCTCCGCATAGATTAGGGGAGTTAAAATGTGGCTCGACACATCTTTTCTCCCAACTTAAGTCAGTAATGTCATTAAACAAGCAAAGCCTCCAATTCTGACAAAGCTCTCTGCTATTGCAGCCAAAGTGTATTTTGTTGAACAAGGGGGAAAACTAATAAAAGGCATAGAAAAAGCAATTCAAACATTATTTTCACCTTGAATCCATTGGTAAGTGTTTTCTCTATTTGCATTTGGGGTCACTTTGACAACAGGACAGGGCATTTGAAGGCTGGATAATAAAATGCTGGCAATGAAAAAATTTTGCACATTGCTCCAGAAATGCCATTTTATAAATGCCATTTTTTAAATACATTTTTTATGAAATGTTAATGATTACTTATGCTGAAACTTGTGTTATAACTGTTGAATACATGTTAGGAACACCCATTCCTTCTCAGAGGGTGACTGAATTTGGCAGAATGGCTGTTTATTTCAAAATAATTTAAGCAGATGGATGTGAGTAAATGGATTCCTGGCTTCCATCAGAAAGCTCAGACCAAACATTGAAAACTGGAAGGGCTGCAACATTTGCTGCTTTGCTGTGTTCTCCTGTGCTGAAGTGCTTGATTTAAGTCATCGATTGAGTCTTCACATCTTGCTTCCAAGGATTAAATTACCTGCTGACTGAGAGGAAGCGACTGCAGGAAACGTAAAAACACGGCGTCCCTCGGGATTGAGGCTCTTGTCCAAGTCATCTAAAGGGAGACAGAAATTCAATGTTTTCACAGCCAACTGCTAAAGTTGTCTCCAGCATCCCCTAAACATCACCTTCTTGTGTGGATCAGAATTCTGTTCCTCATCTTCTGTCAGCACTGCTCTGGCTGTCATCACTATATTCCTCCTTTGCTGGCAGCTGAGCCTCATGCAATAGCCTTATGCATTCACAGAGCCTAAGCTTATAGCGCACAGGCTTTACTGTGGAGAAAGAATAATCACCCCAGCCTACAAAGCCTGATGAGTGAGAGAGGGTGCGAGAATGAAATAGAGCAAAGGAATTAAATACATACGCAACTAAGGAGGTACATAAACTTGATCCCTGCAGCACAATACAATGTATGTCAGTAAATACTTTCATATACAGTCAAATGTTTGGACACACTTTGCTAATGTCACAGCACTCTGTTTTTAGAGAAATTTAAATGGCTTAACTCTAAATAATCTCAGACGGAATCTTGTGAGAGGTAAACAGTCAGAAGTTAGAAGAGAATAATTTATGTCTTTGAATAGTGTCCGAAATTTTGGAATTCTCAAAGAAGCCATATTTTGCAAAGTAAACTGACAAACAAGCTCCTTCCATTTTCCAACTGCCAAATTAAAATCAAGGGGCTCTAATTTCTTGGCGCAGTGCAGGGTGGCGCAGCCCACGCAGTGGTACTTTCGTCCAGTGCAGCCCGCGCAGTGGTAATTTCGTGCGGTGCAACACCGTGCGCAGCCACTTTGGCAATTTGGTAGACGGATGTGCGCCGAGATGGGTGTGGCGGCGCAGTAGGGGGAGGTGTCACATATTCAACATGACGCAGTGACAATTTCGTGGCAAAACGCTCCGCCGAAAGTGCGCAGAGAGCTTGCCAGCTCCAACCTGGTTTACTTTCTGTGCAGTGGTAATTTGGCTGACCGGCGCACAGTGCACACACGTCACCGAAACCTCACAGGCATGTTTCCAGAATGTCAGGCACATTTCAATGCAATAAATAATTACAGCAACCACTATTTAATGTAACTATCTGAATCAGCACATAAATGATAGTATCTATATCGATTGTCCTGATGTCAGATCAAAGAGAGAGAGAGAGACAGAGAGAGATGTGTGCATGTGGGCGCGTGAGTGCATGTGTAGGCTATGTGGGTATGTGTCCTTCAGCTGCTTTCACACCGGACGTGAAACAAATTTTTCACACGACTGATTACATACAAAGTCAATGCAAGGACACAAATACATGCGTGTATTCGCGTCTTTGCATTGACTTTGAATGTAATCTGTCATGCGAAAAATTTGTTTTGCATCCAGTGTGCAAGCGGCTTAATACTACTATTATTGTAACTTAGGTTTTATCGTTTTTAGTGAGGGAAAGGAATACAGCCTGATTACTATGATCTCGTACTGAGTTAACATCACATATTGAAAATAAATGTGTAACATATCTTGCATTGTTGTCCATGCATGTTAATCCCAAAATTTTAAGCAGCAACAGGGTGTAATAATAGGAACACGTTATCCATCGTTTCTCTTCCCAATGATGCAGGCAGAAGAAATAAATGAGCAACTGTCGTATTTCATTCCAACTTCATAAGTTCGAATGATCTGACATAGTTTCGTTTTGAAATTCCATTCAAGTTCGCTAATGGTAATAATTTGCGAATGCCCTAGCTAGCCAACTAACTCATATTCGTAATGCTTAATATACACGTAAGCGGGGCAGAAAACATGCCTGAAGCAGCAAATTAAAATGCAACATTAATGCATCATACAGATATAGGACAGAGGCTTCTTTATTCCAATTTTAAAAGTGAGGAGAGGAGCTCATTTGATTGGTGAAGATTTGACTCGGCTGTGTTAAACCCACTCACGGCTTCTCTCCTCCCTCTTTGCCACTTGCGCCGGCAGGAGGGACAGAGGCGGGACAGAGGAATACTTGCGCCGGGCTGCACCGGGCACGAAATAGCAAAATACGCCTGGATACACCCCGTTGGCGCGGCGCTCCCCCCATTCACCGCGCCTGCGCCTGGTCAACGAATTTAGAGCCCAAGCTGTTTTGGGACTTATTGGGCAAAAAGGTCAATGAAAAGCAAACCACAAGTGCAGCACATCTTTGGGAAGTTAGACAGCTGTGCAGCTGCAAACTCATTATAGCCATATGACTGTCCTTGTGGAGAGGGAGGGGAATGAGTATGCTCAGCAAATATGACAACACACGCGTTGGTTAGTTTGATGGATTTAAGCAAAATAAAGGGTGCTTCTTGCTTTATTTAACATGTATGGTCAGAAAAATGTGGGTGTGTCAAAACTTTTGACTGGTACTGTATTCTGCGAGCACCAAAATTCATTGGACAGCGACACATTTCTTGTCATTTTGGTAATGTTCCTGAGTGGATCTGCATCCAGACTGAACATGCACTTCACATGCTGAAGAGGAGACTGAAGACAAATAGGCCCTGAAACAAGCAAGAACTGAAGATGGCTGCTGTACAGGCCAGGCAGAGCATCACTAGTGAAGAGATTCAGCACCTGGTGACGTCTGTGTGTCATATACTTCAAGCTTTCATTGCATGCATAGGATATGTGACCAAATATTAGAAATGCTTAATTTACTCAGTCAAAAAAGAAACTTCACACTCGTTTGGAGGTCGATAAGTTGAACATACAAGAAAAGTGGTTTTAAATAATGATTTAATTCCATTCTGTACCCATTAAGGACGGTGTACCATAAAAATCATGTTCATAATGTAACCAGTTCCACTGGAAATGCTACGGAAATGTGACAGAGTAAAAATGGTAAGTTACAACTTGATGAAAGTATGTCAATAGCGCGTATGCCCTCCATGAGCGTTCACAACTGCGACGCAACGTCTCCTCATGGATTGAATGATGCGTCTGAACACAGCTTGGGGGATGCGTCGCCATAATTGAACCAACATGGCACCAAGTTCCTGCAAATTCTGTGGAGGGTTCCTTACTTGACGGAGTCTTCTGCCCAACACATCCCATACATGTTCTATGGGATTAAGGTCGGGAGACCTTGAGGGCCACTCCATGACATTGATGCCAGCATTCCTAAGAAAATTCCGCGTTAAATTGGCCGTATGAGGTCTGGCATTAGCTGCCATGAATGGCAAAAGCTCTGGAATGAGCACTTGATCTCTGTATCCTGCAGCAGTTAGGTTTCCTTGAACAACCATCAGTCGGGAATGGCCAGGACCATTAAAGGCACCCCAAACCATAACACTACCGCCCCCAAAACGGTCCACTTCCTGCACACAACACTGGGCGTTGCGTTCACCGCGTCTCCTCCAAACTCTAACTCTCCCATCAGCGAAGTGCAAAGTGAATCTGGATTCGTCACTAAAAACGACCCTATTCCAATCACACTGAGTCCATCTCAGATGTCGTTGTGCCCAGAGAAGCCGTCGACGTCGGTGTAACTGGGTTAAAATTGGTCCACGATATGGCCGGCGTGCATGGAGCGAGCAGTGCGCGAGGCAATTACGTATGGTTTGGGCTGTCACACGACCTCTAAACAATTCATTCCTAGTGGATGTTGCAGTGAGAAATCGATTACGCAAATGGCGTAAGGCGATTTATCGGTCTTCTGCTTGTGTCGTCACTGCGTGGTTTACCCGAGCGAGGTCGGTCTGCTGTGGTGCCAGTTTGTTGGAGACGTGTCCAAAGATCATGGATAGTCCGTCGACTGCATCCCATAACCCTGGCAACGTCAGTGACCGACGTTCCCGTATTCAGCATGCCAATGGCACGTTCACGTTGAATGTTTGACAAGTTTAAGAACTTGTTTTTCCGAGATGTCACTCTACCGTGCTAACGTGGGCTCAATTGCACTTGTCTCATAAGGTCACGCGACTAGGAACATGAGGAAACATGCTTTTACCTTGATGTACGCTGGCACGTGCTGCATGCTTGTGCACGTCGGAGTTGCTGTGTGTCATGATGTCTTTGACAACGCATTTACCCCTAATAATAATAATAATATCTCTTGTATTAAGTTTCAAGAAAATATTTAGAAATTTATGAGTGTGAAGTTTCTTTTTTGACTGAGTATATTACAGCCCTGAAACGGAATTTTCGGGTATATTCTGAATTCCGCTGCCGGAGAACTTTTGTGTTTTGCCATTTTTGTGCTTTCAGGATGTGATGCCAGATGTGATATAACTGATAATGTCACTTAGCTAGCGGCTAAATGCTATAAAGGGTGACACTGTCAGCTAAGTGACATTGTCATTGTCACATCTGGCATCACATGCTGAATAAGGATGTTATTTCACCCTTTACGAAGCATGAAATTTGCTTATGTATGATTTATGAAGACATTATGTCTCATTTATGAAGGCCTTATACATGCTGTATGAAGCCTTTATGAGCAACACTTCATCTAAAGTGTGACCGGAAATTCTGTCAAATCTACTGCCGATATTCCTGGTGCAAGAGCAGGAACCTTTTTAGTTTTGATGGCTCTGTTGGTTTAACTTAAGCGCGACCATTCAGGGAAACTACATTTCCAAGTGTAAAAAGTCAAACTGAGAGTCAGATCAATCCTGTTGTGAATACTGTTCTGATGACAGTAGAGTTGTTCCTGTAGCACCATCCTCAGTCAAACAGTTTCCAATGGGAATCGAGTAAAATCTGCTGTGAACATTCCTGAAACCTAAAGTAGTTTCCCTGTTGATTTTGTGCACCCTTACCCGTAGTTTCACTACAAGGCCAAACTACGAATTTTGCCTCTGAGGAGAATGCTGTAATTTCAGGGACACAACAGCATTTGTCTAGTTTTACATTTTTTTAAATTGTCCAATATTTTTTGTGCTCCCAAAAAAATGGGAAACCTTGTACAAACATTGCTTTCATTTTTGAAACGTTTGTCTGCTATGGATGCAGACACCCTAAAATTAAAGCTGACAGCCTGAACCTAGAAATAAACAGAGTGTCACTTTCCAATGAATTATGGTGCTCGCAGTATTGTTTAGAGTTTGGATTGTGTTAGTTCACAGAAGCAAAAAAAAAAACATCTATTTTCTCTTCCAACCTTGAATTTTTGAACTGGCAGTGCACAGTTAGTCATATTGCTCATTCTGGTGCATCATCTTACCCACTTACTCACGCTCAGGGTCACGGGTAACCTGGAGCCTATCCCAGCATACAATGGGTGCGAGGCAGAAGTACATCCCGGACAATTAGCCAATCCATTGCAGGAATTACACACACCATCCACCCACACACTGATGGGCAAAGTGGCCACCACCTGTCACAGCATGTATGTTTCTGGACTTTTGTGGAACAGTGAAGAACCCAGAGAGAATTCGTGTGAACACAGGAAGGACATGCCAACTCAACACAGCGCAGCCCTAGCCAAAAATAAGACCCACCACCTTCTGCCTGAGAGGCATAAGAGCAACTCACTGTGCCATGTCATTTTGCCAGAAGGCAACTTTTGAAACAAAACAAATAAATTTGGGGAAAGTTGACAAAATTGAAGAGCTGTTGTGTCGTAATATGATCTGACAAGGTCAATGAGGAATTTCCACACGATTAGCTTGGTAGTTGCATTCCGGAACATTTTTTTTTTTTTTATTTTAATCTTTTTGATGTCTAACATCTGGCTGCTTCATTCGTGGATGTCGTAGAGAAGGAAACGCAAACTTGATCCATCAAACTTGTTTCTGCACTCTTGAGCTCCTTGAAAATGGTGGTCAGTTTAACTTGGAGTGAAGAAAGGTCAAACCCAGCTCTCTGATCTCTGAGCCATTCATCCAAAAAGGAACACATCGTTTACTGTATAGTCAGCAAGATTTGAGGAAACACAGCCCTGGTGTGCTTAGTTTACCAGCTAAAGAAGAAATAGGAAAACAGGCTCATCATGTGGTGCACCCATAGACTGTATAAAAAGATGGACGAAGCAACCCTGACATCACCCATTGGTTTCAGCATACCATTTAGGAAGTCTCGATTTTGGCAATTTGAACCGGATTTGATTCCTATTGGATGAGAGTGTGAATTGAAGATCCAGAAAGGAGTGAGGGGTGAATCTAACCGTATCTGATAAAGACCAGAGAATAGCCACGCCCATAAAGCATATTCTGGCTTTATCCTTTATTCTATTCTATTTGGGACCATAGTTTACAAAAATGAACATCATGATATATCATAGGGGACGTGTAACTTGCGATAGATACCATAAAATAATGTGGAAAATCATTATTGAAATAATAAATCAGGTGGGAAAGTAGGGTAATTTTCTCATGGACTTCTAGAGCATTGAACTTCTTTCTGCAACCAACCATCTGCTGGCCATTAAATAGAATGCAATTTTTAGTGATTTCCTGCATTGGCCTCACTTTTCAGACCCGGGCGCTGCGTCCATCTTTTTATACAGTCGCTGGGTGCACCATGACAACATGTGACCCTTGACTGACATCAATATATGATCCCAAAAAACACCCTTAGTGTCTGAATGAATGCATATTCTGATTGTTAATTTGTAGACGAACCACTGTAATGGCTGGAAAAGGGGGAAAAAAGGAGGTAATAAGGCCTACTGCTAGTCATCCATGATGATACATGTCTGCAATATTCATGTACTGGAAAGTAATCAGATACATGGAAAAATTCTGAGTCACCCGATCAAATGGATAAATATCACGTTATTTGCATAATGTCATAGACAGGGACCTGAACGTTCAGCATGCCCACTCCTTTTGATCTAGATTTTTCTGTAGGATATGACGATGGAATACAGGAACCGGGGGGTAGGCACAATCGTCATGTTCAAAGTTCAGGGCTCTACATATTAGGTTTGCTGTTGCCTCACAATTAGTGTGGCAGTGCTTCTCTCTCCCTTCAGTATTTATAAGATAACATGAGGAACTCTAGTGGATTACAGAGGATTTCAATACTTTCACAAATTTGCCAGCCCTGCTCTGCCCTGTACTAACCCTCTGGCATTGGTAATCTTGTCCAGACCTGTATAATGCGAATCCCCAGATAACGGGTCAGTTATAAATTTTACCATTAGACGGGCGGTAGCGGTTGCCAAGTTGGAGCTTTCTTATGCTTACACTAATGAGGACAGTGAATCTCTGCATTGCCTCAATGGTCCAGCTACCACATAATTAGCTTGCTTGTTTGCACACGCTAATTAATTTGTTCTCAAATCCAGTGAAACTATCGTTTCTGGCACACTGACTTCAAACTAATAAATTAATCTGAAGAAAATGCCTTTATCTTTGAAGTTGGGTAAAGGCCGTAGTTTTTCTTCACCCAAAACTTTTAAAAGCCAGCTAAAGATCTCCAAAGTTCCATTTACAAGCTGATAAACCTTACAAACCTCAGTAAATGGTTGGTAAATAATAATAGTAATAATCATCATCATCATCATCATCATGCTGAAGCAACCATTTATTGTGGCAGAATATACAAACTATGGTATGTTGCAAAATAATATGTGAAATCCAGAATGGGCACCAGAAAACATGAAGTTATGAGAACTAATTTCTTCTCTTTGTTCCATTTGTCATGACAAGTTTTAGATATTGAACTCAAGTTAGTATTTTTTCAATGATTAAACATTAAATCATCCATTGAATATTGACTTATTGAAACAAATCTCATCTTCAAGGTGAATTAACTCACATTTTTAAGGCTGCTGATCAGCTCTCCTTCATAAGTTTAATTAGCTTGAATGCATTAAGGTAAGCATTATTTTGAGACAAAGAACTCTGTCTGTATCCTACTTTGTGTTCTATCTAGTTTTGGCTTAAATGGGAGCAGCTTACTCAGTGTTGCCTGTCTTATTTTCTGAAGCTCATGTAAAACCATGGCCACAGCCTGAAACTTGTCAATGGCTTCTCTGATTCTAAGCACACACAATGCAGCTGTCTGCGTCATCTCTTGGCGCAGTTATTTTCCAATTTTCTGAAGAAAACCTTTTACACTGCCAGCGCAGATGAAGACCAGTCATTAAGTAATGTACCGCAGCTCATCAAAACAGCTATAGTATAGCCTCCTGCCAAACTAATTAATTAATGTCTGTAAGATGCTTAAAATGTAGACTGAGCTAATCTTGATGCTTAGTGTGGCTTGCTTCCATTTCTCAAATGAGCCAGCCCTGACATTGCCATTTCATTAGAGTACCTCTTTTTTAAGCAGTAGAATAGCAGTGCCATGTGACTGAAATACAACATCTGCATTGTCTGCACCTCACATTCAAAATTTCCATTTTATAATCTGCTGACAGTCACAACTCTACAGGATTATCTAAAGTATCTTCTATAATGGCTCTTTTTATATACCCAGGGGGTCATCTATTCTGAAATACAGAACAATGAAGTGACTCAGTATGCCAAATCCAATTGGCTAATTCATCTGTTGCTATAAAAAGCATAACTGGTGCCTCTCAAATCAGCATGTGGCCCTTTAAATACACATTGAGACATGAGTCCAAATGATGAAGAAAGGAGCATCACAATGTAAAACGTGTCATTTCTGTATAAAAACCGATTCAAGGAATTCATAATGCTCAGCTGAAAAACTCACTTGATTTATAAGCAACTAAGCTTTTCCTCATTTGTGTTCACTTTATAATATATTTGGCAGATTTTATAGTCCTTGAAAATATACGGATCTTTTTCATTAACACTGCAGAAAAAAAGGAATTTTAAAAAACCCATCACATTAACTGCACTTTAATAAATATGGTAAGTTCACACACTGTCAGCATTATACTGCGTGTTCATATGACTCCGCTGGAGTTGGGACGGTAAGGTTTTGAAAGGTCGATAATGATAATAACCACTTTAATATTACTTTGTGATACATTTCTCAATATATCACACAATAATATTATCTACTCCAGATCCCAAATACCTTTGACTCACATACTCATATTGAGGAGCAAATGAGACACTCACGTTAACCTAATTTCCAAGTTTTTGGACAATGGCAGGAAACAAAAGTAGGAGGGAAATATACTTGTTCACATTCAGCTCAATTATGAAAATAAGAGTAGAGCTAGATGCGTGATTTTTATGCAGACACCCTTCAATCCCATACCTATGATAGCATACCACAATGGCATTCCTGAGATGTACTGTTGCCTCGCAATGTGACTAGTAGCATTGGAACTGCAGTTGCATTTAACCCTGCAGGGAGCGTACAAATTAATATGCCTGACCCAATGGTCCAGTACTCTTAATATCTTCCCTACAGCGACGCATTTCCAACACTTTGCAAGTTGCATTTTGGGTAGGCCTCTAAAACAGTCTTTAATCTGACAATTGAAGTCAGAAGTTTACATACACTCAGGGGGAAGTCATTGAAACTCATCGTTTTTTTTTTTTTTTTTTACCTCTCCACAGATTTCATTTTAACAAACTGTCATTTTGGGAAGTCGGTTAAGAAATGTAGGGGAAGCCGGGGCACAGTGAAACTGGCTCTCCTGGTCCATGCTGCTTTTGTTCCAAGCAAACACCCATTCAGTAATAATGACAAATAAACACACTAACTACTGCATCATGTTTTGATTTATTAACTTTAACTTTATATAAAGTTAACTTTATATTTCTGGGTGGTCTACAGGATATGGCCAACAAACTGAATTGGTAGAAATTTACTTTTGATGCCTAAAAACATACTTTACCTTGCTATTTTATAAGTAGTGATCCTGAAGATACCAAGTGAGCTTTGTTGGATGGGGAGTCCCCAAACACAAAAAGTGATGATGTCATTTTGGTATTCCCCCTTGTCAGTTCTGAAAAAAAATCCCCTGATTCACTGTGCCCCTTGATTCACTGTGCCCCGGCTTCCCCCACTTCTCGCATGACACCAGTAATTTTTCCAGCAATTGATTACAGAAAGATAATTTCACTTATAATTCACCATATCACAATTCCATTGGGTCAGACGTTAACATCGACAAAGTTGACTGGGCCTTTAAACAATTTGGACAATTGTCATTATTTGTTATAATGTATAACTGGTGAAGAAGCTTCTGATAGGTTCAATAACATCATTTGAGTCAATTGCAGGAGTATCTGTGGATCCATTTTAAGGCCTGCCTTCAGACTCAGTGCCCTTTGCATGACATCGGGGGAAAATCAAAAGAAATCAGCGAAGTCCTCAAAAATTTGTGGGCCTCCAGAAGTCTGGTTCATGTTTTGGAACAATTTCTTAACGTGTGAAGGTACGTGTTCATCTGTCCTAACAATAGTATGGAAGTATGAACGTTATCAGACCACACCGCCTTTATTCCACCCCCAAAGAAGATGTGTTTTGTGTCCTAGAAATGGACATGCTTTGGCGCTAAAAGTACAAAACAATTCCACAACAACAGCAAAAGACCTTTTGAAGATGCTGGATGAAACAGATTTAAAAGTTTCGATATCTACAGTCCACAGAGTCCGTTATCAACATAACCTAAACGACAGCTCAGCAAGCAAGAAGCCACTGCTCCAAAACTGCCATATAAAAGCCAGAATACGGTTTGCAACAGCATATGGGGACAAAGATCTTAGTTTTTGAAGAAATATATTCTGGTCTGATGAAATTTTTGGCTGTAATGACCAAAGGCTGACAAGCCAAAGAACACCATCCCAACCTTCAAGAAACAGGGTGGCAGCATCCTATTGTGCGGTGCTTTGCTGCAGAAGGGACTTGTGCACTTCATAAAATAGATGGCATCATGAGGAAGTAAAATTTTGCAGGAATATATTGAAATAACATGTCAAGACATGCATCATGATGGTAATGCTTGGTTGGAAATGGGTCTTCCTAATAGACAGTGACCCCAAGCATACGTCCACAGTAGTGTCCCCAGACCAAATTTCAGACGTGGCAAGGATGAAATGAAAGAAACGCAGAGCCGTAAGTCTAACATGCTAAAGTAAATGTAATGTCAGTACCTCCGTGGATGGCGGTTTTGTCCAATACATAGGCAGTCATTAGTCCAATCTGAAGTATTTATCCTAGCTGTAGGTGCATGACTAACATTGTTTCAAGAAAACAATACCGCACACAAAAATGCCTATTAGATAGGACTGCAAACAGGCTAGCCAGCTAGCATACCTACATATCCACGAATTTGGGTTCAATATCTCTACTTTAATAGAACCATGCGTATTTCCTGAGTAATGCCACCCTGTCACTTGCACGAGTTTTGTTCCCGCAGTGCCACGCAATGCGTCGTGGCAATGATTAAAGTCTTCGGGAACGAGCGTGAGGAGTGTGTGAAGGGTGCGGGGGTGCATGCCATGTCTTAGAGCGAATTTTGAAATGTTCAGAAATTCAGCACGCATTCTGCAAGCAAAGTTCATGTCATATTTCCGTGCCACTTGCGTGAACCATGCGTGAACACTACGCGAACTCGGCGCGAACACTGCCGGCGGTGCGTGTCACTGCGTGCCGTGTTAGGGTGTTAGGGTGTTGTCACAAGTTGTTCACATGATCATGGCACGACCAGCTCCCGCAAAATTTGCGCGTCATGAACCATTCGCGCATGGCAGGAACCTCTCACGAAGTGTTCACGCATTGTTCATGCATAGTTCAAATTTTTGGCTGCGCATTGCATTGACAGTGCGCAACTTATGTATGTACAGTGCGCGAACGAGGCGCAAACAAGGCTCCCCTGCGTACCACCGAAATGGCACGCCTTGCCGCGATGCATTGCGCGGCATTGCAGGGACAAAAATAGTGTCAGGGTGGCATTAGCTGAGGTGATCTGCAGTAGTCCGTGAAGGTTGTGGAAAGTGAACAAATTTCAAATAATTGCTGAACTTCAAGTAGTTGATAACCAGTGGTCGAAACATCAGGGTAGCAGTTGCTCTTGGGCCCACGTGTGATGCAGTGTGATGAGGATCTGCTGACGAGTTATCTCAGCTGTAACTAAACAATAATTGTAAAAAAAATTTTGGAAAATATGATGAATCGTCCAAGTAGACTAGCTAGCTAAACTTTCTCAGTGACTTCACTGAATTTGCAGTCAAAGAACAAACACAAAAATGGGAGAAAAAAGAAAGTACAGAGGAAGGTGAGGCAAGAGTGAAACTGCCTATTGTAGACTCCTATTTTGTCTCCATGAGTAATGTGCCGCAGTAGAGCACCTGATGAAAAACTGACAGCATTACCCTAGCCAGCCCTGGTGCTATCAAGCACACTAGCGAGCTTGTTAACTGGCGACTGAGACAGACTCCTGTCCTTGGACTTTCTTTTATGTGTTGCTGGTATCTGTGGGATCATTTCGCCTATGCAAGACTGTTGGCAACTGGATGTGAGTACCTGGCTAGCACCCAGTTTTTGCCGGAAGTTCCAGTGGACACGCAATTGGAGATTTTAAATCTACCAGAATTCCAATTTTGCACTCTTTTTAAATTGGGAGGGGTCTGAAAATGCCAAATAGTGGTTCTTCTTTAAAAATTCTTTGTGTTAAAACTGTCTTACTTATGTGGGAACTACGTGGGATGCTGGGCTGCACAGAAACCAAGTTAGGCATTTCCAAGTCTGAACCCACGCAAACACCGGAGAAAATGCATGCTAACTCCTCACAGAAAGGCCCCAGGCTGGATTATAACCCACATGCTTCTGGCTGAGAGGCAACAGAGCTACCCACTTTCCCAGGATGCCACCTCCCAAACATGTAAATATCTGAAAAATGAAGGGAATATGCTACCACTGAAATGAAATATCAAATTTTAAAGCACCAGAAAGGAAACTATCCTTTCGAACAATGAACGGTGTAAAAGTTTTTGAGGCAAATCAAATGTGTACACTGAAAAATAAGAAAATAAAAAGTTTCAAAAAATAAAAAATCTACTATGAAGTGCTGATAGCTAACACGTGTTACCGACCTTGTCAAGAAAGGCAACATTAGTTTAGGCAACAAAATCGCATTTATTTCCATTATGTTGATGTGACAGTTTTTATGCACCAACAGTACTCAAAGTTTAGCAAGCTGGCTAGCTTTTTTGACAATAGTGTAAGTGAATTTACTCTGGTCGGACATTATCTGTATTCACAGTTTTCCTGTCCTCTGGGGTCATGCACAGCCAAGGCGGCTGCTTCATTGTGCTAAGTTAAAGGACATGAACACACTGTGGTCTAGAAGAGGGGAAATTGTTTATGTACATTCCACATTCCAAGATATGCATACATAGTTGCACAAACTTAATGTTTTGAATTTGAATAATTTTGCTGTGTGAAAAATGCATGTGTGGCAATGAGCTGCAAAACTAACAGAAAGAAATCATATTAGTTTGGTGTTTCCTTGTGTGAATTAAACCAAGAAGAACCCATTGTGAGGGCTTAAAAAATGACTATCCTTTAAATATGGGCTATGCATTATTGTGGGGCAGTCTGTGTGAGGAATGATTTCTTTTTGTGAACTGCACTTGCAGTATCAGTGCAGGCTTGTACATTTTGACTAATTTGTTTTGGGTTATTATGGACTGTGTTCGCTTTAGTGAAAAATGCATTCTTCACTTTGTAGTTGGTACATCACTGAGGGTTGACACATGGCCTCCTTAACACACAACACCACAATACCCCTTTCAGTATGTGAAAAAATCTATGGGTGTAGACTTTAATTGTTTATCACACATTGCATAAATGTCACAACCTCTTATGATTAAGTTTGGATAAAGAGATTGAGTTTGAAGCTGTTAAGTATGATAAGCATGTACCATAAGGGGCATTGGCCTACACTCCATAAAAAATGCAGTAGTGTGCAGTGATGATTATACACCACCACTTTTGTCGAAAAGGGCTCGTATTATATTACTTCTCTATAATTTTTTGGTGAAAATGTATTGGGAAATACTATCGTAGGCAATGACACAAAAAAAAAAAACATTCCTGCAAGTCTACTGAGGTAAACATATGGGTAAAAAACAAAGACATTGCAACCATCCATTTTTTGTAACAATCGAAAGGTATCCCAAATTTTTTTTTTTTTTTGACTCCTGCATAGCCTGATATCATCTTTCAATGCTCATTCCATGATTAGTGATGCAAAAGTATTTGGTTAAACTGGTTTGTGGCAACATTATTCTGCAAATTTACCTCTGATGGTCAGTTGTTCCTGTATATAAGATGACATGAACTTTGAGCAGAGTCACTGTGTTAAACACGATGGCACAACGGAAGGAGCTCTCTGAGATTGTTCGTAGCTGCATTGTAGCCTTAAATGGTGCTTAAGATGTTAAATGCTGCCATGGCACTGTAAGACACACCAAGCATTCCAAAGAAACGGGTTTGCTGAAAACTGGTGGCAATTGAGGTGCAAAATGGATGTCAAGTGCCTCTGATGTTCATTATCTGTGAATGATGAGAAAAAAAATGGCGGTTGACAGCACGATAACTCCATGATGATATTAATAGCGCCTGAAGTGGAGAGATGAAAGTATCAAGATCTACCATTTCCAGACGTCTGTGTGAAAATGGTCTGATTGGCCGTTTTGCTGCCAAGAGCCGTCAACATCAAAAAAAGACTTGAGTTTTCCAAGAAATTCAAGGTTTGGGCACCAGTGGACTGGGAACAAGTGTTTTGGACCAATGAATCAAAATGTAAAATTTTCCCACCTAAATGCAGAATTCATGTGCGCTGTAGAGTTGGAGAACGTTTCAAAAATGACTGTTTAACCCCTTCAGTAAAACATGGAGGTGGTAATTTTATGGTTTAGGGCAGGGCTATTCGACATTATCCTGCAAGGGCCGGTGTGGGTGCAGGCTTTCATTCCAACCCAGCACTTACACGCCTGACATCACTAATCAACCCCAAGAGTCTTGGCTGAAGGGATTGATTAGTAGTATCAGGTGTGTAAGTGCTTGGTAGGAATGAAAGCCTGCACCCACACCGGCCCTTGTTGAATAGGCCTGGTTTAGGGTTCAGTCTCCTCAAAAGGAGCTGGTGATCTCATAAAAATTGACACAATCATGGATCAAAAGAAGTATCACAGCATCCTTGTGAGGCATACATTGCCATCTGGAAAGAGACTGATTGGTCAGGGATTTTATTTTCAACAAGATAATTACCATAAACACTCTTCTAAGTCGTGCAAGAATTATCTCAGTCGGAAAGAAACAGACCTTCATCCGATCAAGCAAATCTGTTGTAACATTAAACAAATCTCTTAGGAATGAACTTCGAACCATATGGAATGATTTAGTGAATGAGGAAATGGAAAAATAAGTGAAAACTATGCCTGAATGTAAGGTCACGCCCCCAAGCCTCCAGCTCGCCGGTCCACTAGGACCCTGTAGCAGCCCCGCTCATTAATCAATTACGTTCTGTGTCATTATTCAATTACCACTTCCCTCCATTTTCACATTCCCACTGATCATGTCAGCCTTATTTAAGTTTGTTTAGTCTGTCGTATCTCTAGCCTGTTAGACTTGTTGTCTGTTAAGGCTTATTTTCCGTGTATTTCGCATTTACTTATTAATACCTTTACTCGTGCCTGGCCAGCACGTTATTTTTAGAGGAACCTTGATTCCCTTTGTTTTATCCTACTCTGAATAATTATAGTTTCATACTAGTTAATAACTGTTTGAAATCTCAGTTCCCTTTTCTTTCTCTCTGCACCGTTTGTGTCTGACTGCAGTGCACTATCTTAATAAACTCTCATTTATGCATCCTGCGCCTGGGTCCAGTCCTCCGCTTCCCGTCCTCCAAACGAAACGTTACAATGAAAGATTCAATGCTGTTATGAAAGCGAAGGGTGGCCACACTAGATAGTGACTTTATCTCTCAAAAACACATTATTTTTGTTTTTACAGTATATTGTTATCTGTTTAGTTATTTTCATCTACATGTATGATCCAATATTACATGAAATAAATTTTTGAATAGTACTTAGTTTCTGATTTATCTTCATTTTGTTAAGTGTTTAATCATCACTGCACACTACTGTAGACATTAGGCAAAGAGCACTCAGCAAAAGTAATAGCGAGTATGGTCTCAGGTCACTGAGAAGCATAAAGGTATGGTGATTTTAAAATGGTACAGGACAGCACCCCAGTTAATTGATATATAATTATTGTTGCACAGATGTTTTGGGTACACGCTTTTCCTCAGTGTGCTTCATAGACAAACAAACAAAGTCTGTCACTCACAGGTGACTGCTATTAATTACCAGGCTGACGCAGCAGCTTCCAAAATCAGTTATTTTCCTTTTTATTGTTCTTGCTGCTCAAACCACAAATCTCAGAGTACATTCAAAATAATAAACAAAATTTGTGTAGTCCTATATATGACAAACTAGCCTAATTGTTAGAATAATAAATGATTGGCTTCATCAGTGCATATGGACTAAATACGATAACCTCCATATTATAGCAAACCAGAAAAATAACAAGGAAATTATAAGAAACAAGATAAAGACAAGTTCTTTTGCTTTCAGAGTATCAAGCAGATGTACCAAAAATCTCTGACAAATGATTCTTCCTCAATCCCCACCTCGGGGCGTAGTTATGACCCACGCTACGCCCATGTATATCTAAGATGTACTGTTGAGTGTTGATGGCTATTGAAGTGCCTTACGTCATGATTGTGGACTGAAAACTTGCATTCACAAATCCTTGTTTTTAAATCACTTTTTGTTTTACTTTCAGTATAAATTACAAAGGCATTTTAACAGGTATACAACAAACTAAGTATTGCACGTTATTCTGTCTCTGACAAATGCAGCAGTTCCAGTTTTAGCATGTGGAAAGTGATTACCTCTAATCAGACCATTGCAATGAACTCAACTGAGATAGGGAAAATTCCCACTTGAAATAGAAGATGAGCAGAGATGACCTCTTGGGTTCATCAGATCTCACCAGGTAGTTGTGCAAATTGGGCTGCCTTTTATAGAAGAATCTTGAAGGTGCTTGAAATACCTTGCCAATATCAGGGTCTGTTTCTAGAATGTGCCAACAATTGTTAATAACCTCTGACTGCACCAGGTTTTGGGATAAAAGTATAAACAAGCGAGAGAATGTTGCTGAAGGAATCTCTTTGTTTATTCTGAAGTTAATGATTTCTCTAGACCTGACCCATTCTGTCCTTAGTATTTCAATCAAAGTGGTGCTGTAAGCTTGACTACTGGAGGCGTGACCTTACAGGTGCTATAATCTTTGTTGAAGAGGTTACCGCAAAGCTACTTCGCTTGTGTTTCAAGTGAATGTCTAAATCGCAGACGCAGTGCATGTATATCTTGAAGACATTGGATGCGGATGGTTGCTACTACGATGCGGAGGAATGTGCTTGTCTGTTTTTTTTTTTTTTTTTAAATACACTTCCAAGTGCACAATATTAAAATTTTTTTCCCGAAAAAATCTATGTCATATTTCAAGCGAGGACACAATTGATTCTTTCTCAGAATTTAAATATTCATGAAACATGTTCAGGTTCTCGACATTACCAAAAAAAAAAAAAAAAAAAAAAAGCATTAAAATGTCTCTAGTAAGTCTTGACCTATCTATGCCACTTACTCTCAGAGTCGGGGGGGGGGTGGAGCTGGAGCCTATCTGAGCTATCTATGGACGAGAAGCAGGAACCCTCTGTGCACAGCTCGCCAGTCCATTGCAAGGCACACACACCATTCGTTCATACCTTATGAGCAATTTAGTCGGTTAATATGAACTGCATGTTTTTGGCCCGTGGGAGGAAAGCAGAGTGCTCAGAGCGGAAACCCACACAAGCATGGTAAGAACATGGAAGTTGAAAACAGAAAGGCCCCAGACCAGACTCACACCCACAACCTACTTACCGTGCCACCCGTGAGCCTTCATAAGCTTAGAAAATAGCCCATGAATAAATTTGCATAGTTTGGTGTCACAGAGGAGCCCATAATATCATTGCAATGCAAATAATATCATTCCTGAAATCTAAAGTAAGATCTTGTTAAAACAATTTCAGTTAAGGACAACAACAATTCAGATAGAGGATGCGGCTCAAATCTCTGATTTAAATAACTTAAAACATTCAAACAATCCACAGTTCAAAGTATATCAGTGGACACAATGTTATAGATCTCCACTTTGTTACGGAAAATCCGTTGTGTATTATGGCATATCGAAACACTGTGTCCCTGTACTTACCTGTATTTAGCACCTTTTTTAACCCGACCAAGGAATGATTTATACTGGCTGTTGTATTTAGTGTCTCCCCCTTTCTGTCAGCTGCTTAAGTCCCGATTCCTGGCTTAGGTAATCATACGTGACAAGGCTAGAGACATATGCTGGCTGCTGCAATATGTCCTTTGTTCCTGAGGGAACAAAAAAAAAAAATTACCTGTGAAAATGTTTTCCCGCTAAGGTAAATGACAGGATTATTTTGGGATGTGCCGAACTTCACTGCAAACACCACGAATGTCCGATGAATGGTAATATGAGACTGAGAGGCTGTGACATTCTCATGAAAATCAAGTTTGGGGTTGGGATTTAGCTCCAGTCAAAACCCCTGTGAATGCCATTTTACATCATAAATAACCTGTCACCGATGGAGCTTTTTACAACGAGTTGTTTGGAAACTGATCTGTTCAGCATTTTGCCCGTTTTCCACCATTTGCAGATGCACTGATTGCACAATATCTCCCCGCTGGTTGGATTGTGAACTGCAGATGAGCTGGTGCTGGGACTGGATTGGCGGAGATTGATCACTTTTGTGATAGTGTTTCAGAGAATTCATTACTGTGGCGTTTCTGAAAGGAAGCCAAAAGGACAGCGTTATTGAACAAAGCCTTGACGGGCCTCCTCCGTGCAAAACCCTGGATTGCATGGATTCCACGGAAGCAATTAATGTCGAGGATTCTTGCAGAGACTTTGACATTTGTGGTGATAGAATATGACGGATGACATTTAAATCTTTCGAATACCAGCCCCAGTTAATCATCAAATTAGTTTTCACTCTGTTGTGGGATTGTATGGATGGGGGCCTGATATGTATGCTGGTATTGCAAGTTGTGCACCAGCTATGATCAATTAACATTTTCAGGGCAGTGACTTTCCATTAGGGGTCATCTTAACTAGAAGTTTCCTTGATTGTGGCACGGGAGCTATTTGCAGTTGAATGCAATGGAGCTCTACAACAGAGTCTGAATTTTCTGAGGAAAAGAAAATAGTAGGCAATGTTTTCAGTACAGCTGTTAACTGCACAGGAATGTGAGGAGATTGGTCAGCAGTTATATTCAATAACATTGTCATCTTTTTTGATTGATTGAATTCTTCATTAACCCTTAGAGTGCTGAAATATGTATTTTTTTTAAATATACATTTAATTATTTTTTGCTGTTGAAAACCTAACATGTTCCGACTTGTTTAAAAGAGCTCCCCAGCGGGAGCTCTTTTAAACAAGTCGCCAGATGATAGGTTTTCAACAGCTATGATTTTCATATCTTACATCATTGAGCTAAAACAGCAGCATTTAATGCTTCATGGGTTAAATATTATGAAAATTGTCAGGTCAGTCTTATGTTGAAAGATAAAGGGTTTGTTTTACTGGTATATCACTTTGTTGCAATAATTGTATTTGTAATTGTAATTACTTTTAAATTCCAACCATCCATTATCTAAACTGAATTTCCCTTATCAGAGTTGCAAGGTAGCAGGAGTCAGCAGCCGACTATGGGTAAAAGGCGGGAACATACCCCACACAGCCGGCCAATCCATGGCAGGGCTCACAGACCACTCACACACACTCTCATATCTATGGGCAATTTAGTCTTCAGTTTACCTAGCCTGCATGTTTTTGGGCAGTGGGATTACCAGGGATTACCAGAGCAAACACAGTAAAAACCTGTAGACTCCCCACAGAAAAGCCCCAGGCTATATTCAAACCCACAACTTTCTTGCTGTGAAGCAATACAGGGTAGCTCTACCAACTGCTCTACCATACCATCCAACCAGTGTTTTACAATTTAAACGAAATTAAAACATAACCAAATGATCCAAAAAAATGACCCTTCAGTGGGTTAAAACCGCACAATGGCTTAGCTGAATACTCAGTGTTCTATAATTGCGCATCTGATTGGCTGAGATCACCCGCACCATTGTGTATTAGGTTTAAATCAGTCCGTGATCAGAGGGGAATGAGTATATATACCTCGCAAGTAGTGCTCCTCAGTGCTATGTTTTAGGTAATCTATGACTTCGTATTTTTTCTTAATGAAGTTTATAAATACAAACTAACCTCGTGTTGTCTAATGGTGAGATATGACTATGAGCCTGGGCACCTTGTGAACCAACATGTTCAGGACATTCAAACTCTATAATACCCTGCCTACTTCCAGTTTGATTATCCTATTTAAAAAAATGGCAACAATGTGCACACTTTTATAACGGTAATTAAGTTCTTGCCAATAGAGCAGTAATTAATATGGAAAAAAACATGTACACATCATAGCCAATCAGGATTAGGCATAAGCAAGAACCAACAGTTCCACAACTGACCTTGAAGGCCAGATTGGAGCTTGGGTCAAGACCTAAAGTTTTTAAATTCATGAATAAATTTAATCAAGTGTATTTTTACATTAAAATCAAACTCTTGAAATGCTGACCTTTCCCATCCTTGTTAAGTAACTATTCTGATAAAAGTTTACAAAACCATTCGCTTGTTGAGTCCATTTAAAGGGTTTGTGTGTAATTTTGTCATTTTTAATTGGTTTTAGCAACTTCACTATTGGTCACAAACTTTATTTTTCACAGCCCAAATACTGAAGTTCCATTGAAAAAGTAAACAAAATGCTTTTTTTCATAGATAAAAACACCACCTGCATCATTTTTACTGAATAAAATCCAATAATTGTTTCTTACTAATTTTGATTCCAAAAATAGTGTCTGTTTTTTTTTTCCAAAAATAGTGTCAAAATACTTTTGTTTTAGAAGTCATATATCATCCGATTAAAATCACCAAATTTTTCAAACTTCCACAAAGACATGATTTCCATCTTCCTCTGAGCCAGGTGAGAACTATTTATTCAGTTCTCGGCTGATTTTCACATGCATGAATGATTCTAAAGATGTTATTTTATGCCTAATCCTGATGTCAGGCTTACAAATATGGCCAACGACAGAGGGAAATGCAAACATGATTCAGATGTTTTCTGCTACATCTGTGGGTGTTTCACTAAACCCAAATAGTTTTTGTTACTGTTTTGATCAGTGCATAAAAGCCAATATATACTCAGTCAAAAAAGAAACTTCACACTCGTTTGGAGGTCATTAAGTTGAACATACAAGAAAAGTGGTTTTAAATAATGATTTAATTTCATTCTGTACCCATTAATGAATGATTCATAAAAATCATGTTCATTTAACCAGTTGCCGAAATCCTACAGAATGTCAGGTAAAAATGGTAAGTTACAACTTGATGAAAGCATGTCAAATGCGTATGCCCTCCATGATTCAGATGTCTCCTCATGGATCGAATGATGCGTCTGGGGGGGATTTCGCCATAATTGAACCAACATGGCACCAAGTTCCTGCAAATTCTGTGGAGGGTTTTTTGTTTCTGCCCAACACATCCCATACATGTTCTATGGGATTAAGGTCGGGGAGACCTTGAGGCCACTCCATGACATTGATGCCAGCATTCCTAAGAAAATTCGCGTTAAATTCATGAGGTCTGGCATTATCATGTTGGAAAAACCTGGGCCACAAGCTGCCTTGAATGGCAAAAGCTCTGGAATGAGCACTTGATCTCTGTATCCTGCAGCAGTTAGGTTTCCTTGACCATTTCGGGAACGGGCAGGACCATTAAAGGCACCCCAAACCATAACAATGCCCCCCAAACGGTCCACTTCCTGCACACAACACTGGGCGTTGTGTGAGGCTCCTTTTCTCCCATCAGCGAAGTGCAAAGTGAATCTGGAACTAAAAACGACCCTATTCCAATCAGCTTCCATCTCAGACATGCCCAGAGAAGCCGTTGGCGTCGGTGTAACTGGGTTAAAATTGGTCCACGATATGGCCGGCGTGCATGGAGAAGCAGTGAGCAGGCGTTACATATGGTTTGGGCAGTCATACGACCTCTAAACAATTCATTTGGTGAAATCGATTAAATGGCGTGCGAATCGGTCTTCTCTTGTGTCGTCACCGTGGTCTACCCGAATGAGGTCGGTCTGCTGTGGTGCCAGTTTGTTGGAGACGTGTCTGAAGATCATGGATAGTCCGTTGACTGCATCCCATAACCTGGCAACTCAGTGACCAACGTTCCGTATTCAGCATGCCAATCGTTCATGTTGAATGTTTGACAGTCGTGGCATTGCAAATCAATGGATAACTGACTGTAAGAACTTGTTTTTCCGAGATGTCACTCTACCTGCTCTCGTGGGCTCACGCAACATGTCTCATAAGGTCACGTGACTTCGAGAAACATGCTTTTACCTTGATGTATGCTCGCCGTGCTGCATGCTTTCTCTCGGAGTTGCTGTGTGTCATGATGTCTTTGACAACGCATTTACCCCTAATAATAATAATAATATCTCTTGTATTAAGTTTCAAGAAAATATTTAGAAATTTATAAGTGTGAAGTTTCTTTTTTGACTGAGTTATATAATACAATAAGGAAAATCTTCATTCTTTTTGTGGAAAAAAAAAACAAACTCTTTGTGAAAGGAACTTTTTGCTTGCATTTTTTAACTCAGCATACTCAAATGAGGTAATATGAGGCCTTTTTTGGGAAATGAGAAGAATAGTTTTTCCAACATGCAGGATGGTGTAATCGATCGGTGGCATGTCTGAGGAAGACGGGCAAACAGAGGTTATCAACAATGTTAACTGAAGTTGATAAAGGTGGACTGTTCAGCCCTCAGCATGGCATGATTAAACCATATTACCCCTCTCTTCCTCTCTCTCTCTCTCTCTCCTGCACCCTCCCTCCCTCTTCCTGTCTCTCGTATGATCACGCAACATATCCGAGAGCTTTCGTTTTAGCCCTCATTCCTGGTGCAATTGGTACATATTGATTCCTTGTCTCTGCTTCTGACTCCATTTTGACTTTTCATAATCACAAAATTGATTTAAAAAGCCGTTAATCGGGGATACTCTGCGAGCACACAGCGGTGTTTGGGAAAGCAGCATTGGTGAACTTTGATTCTCTCACTCTGAGACCCTTTTAAGACCTCAATTCAGCAGACTAATTTTTTTTTTTTTTTCGCCCCTCTTTTTTTTTTTTTACAATTTTCAACCTTTTGATAAAACAATAAAATATTTATCATATTAATTGGGGGCACAATTAGGGTTTTGTCTTGCTCTACAGTGTATTGGACTTTAGATAAAGAATTATTTGAAGCTATCTAGTGGAGTTTCTGAAGCAGGGCCATACCTCTGCCATGACTCATTCAGAACTTCCTATAAATACACACCCAACCCACACCTCCCATTCAGCTTTTGTATGATGCGCCCCTCCCTCCCATCTTGTTCCTCTTTTCTTTCCCTTTCTCTCTCTCTGCCCGTTCGGTGGGGTCATAGGGAGGTTCATCATGCCCATGCGCTATGGCGAATTCCCGATCGTAGCTTCCCCAAACTTGCAAGCGATAAAGCAGAGGAGATCCATGAGTGTTCTCTCTCACATATCAACCATATTCTCTTCAATAAACTTTTAAACGCATCTTGCTGGTGGCGTAGTCCTTGCTAGTGAGTGTGAGGGTAATACACAGATGATATTTACTTTCAGGTCATGGAAAAATCTAAATCTGCTGAAGATAAATGCATCAATATTACCCAGGGTCTGAGAAAGCCGAGGTCGAAATTGAGGAGGTAATTTGCTACCTCAATGCTTCCTACCACATTTGGCCTATATGGTAAAATTGATTGTTCTGGGCAGATGATTGTTGAGTCCATCAATAGATGTTGGCAACGTCATTGCGCAGGACAATTTGACGGACGCATTGTGAAATTGCTGCTGAATTGATAGATTTGGTGTGGGAAATCTGCATTTAATTAATGAATGGGGTAGAGATAGCTGCTATAACTGACAAAATGTCATGGGGATCGGATTGCACTGCATCAAATTGATTGAACTGCTGGTGAATGCGTAATAATTTATCAACAATTCTTTTTAATCCTCAAGGGATTATTGAATATGAAAGCAACATTCAACATTCAGTTGCATTTTTGATGCAATGTTTAACTTGATTAAATCTAATTTCATTCAACATTTAATTCGATCTCAAAAGCATTTATTTGTTCCTTTCTATTTCTTTCAGCCCGCATAAAAAATGCATTTTCTGAAAACGGCATGAAAATTTGCATTAATACTCTGTATTAATACATCTTGTTTCAGTGAATCTGCGTACGATTAAGATGGGAACTGCAACACTGAAAACTGCGGGCTCTGGCTGACAGCTCATTATGAATGAGGGATTCTGGCTGCTGAAAATAATTATTGTTTGGATTTGCAGACAGGGACCTCAGTATGTGACTTCAGGCAGTGAGGATTCACTGCAATATAGATGCTGACAAAACAAATGGTGTGAATTGGCAGAAAGGTCGGTAGACATAATGCATGAGCGAAACGTTCCCCCTCTGCTGTTTTGTGAGTGCCCGACTGCATATGCCAGCACACTGGACTGTAAGATGCCAGCCAAAGATTGTTTAAGTGCATTCACCGTGTCGATACATTCGTTCAGTTCTACAAGGAGAAATTAGGGAGGTTAATGACAATTAGATTGCCCTTGAGTGGGGTTATTTGTTTGAGCTAAAGGCACAAACAGCTACCTATTGTTTGAGAAGAATCTGGTTTAACATATAGTTCAAGCTACCAATGTTATACAATCTCCTCTCCAACAAAATCCCACAAAATGTATTCAGTGTATGGCTTTCACATCTCCACAAATTAGGCACAAACCATTCATCATATTTTAGGACTAGGCTGTGAGCAGACATTAATTTTTGGCTTTTTGTCCCTCTTGGTCCAGAATGGCTGGTTTGGTACTAACTTAGGCTGTCTATTGGACTGTGATTGTTTCTCAGTGTCAGATCCATTATATAATTGCCACACTCAAGATAAATTACCTGGCGTCACGTGCATCCTGTGCCCTTAAAAGTTTGTAGCGGTTCTGCTGCAGGCGCATGAGTTCTTTCTGGCAATGCAGGAGTTCTCTTTGTTTCATACTCAAGGTTTTTCTCTCTCCTGCACAAAGACTGGCATTTTTTAAACCTACAACCACTCAGTGTGTTTGCATATGCTTGAATGACCCAATTTTTACGGTAACCAGGTTTTAAAAAATGTAATGTAAACGCATAATTGGGTTTGAGCATCCAAATTACTTGCAGACGCTGAACTGGGTTTTCTTTTGGGTTTATTGAGACTGTATGTGTCCTCTCGCAATTACCGTGGGTAGGGGGAATATTTTACGGGACAGAGACAGACAAGAAACCAAATTCAAAAGAGGAGCAGTAGTGCAAACACTGAGATGAACACCAAAACAAAAAAGATCTAATTTTAAATTTAATGAAATGAAAGAGTCCAACAAATAGAAATTCTTGAAGGGTTACCTGCTGTGAAACAGGAATCTATTCAAGAATCACTTTTTCTGCTGCAAGAAGTTTTTCGATCCATTTGCCAGGAGAGGAGCTATAAATGAGCCACAGAAGCTCATGTAAACAGTGATCCTCTAATTTGGTGAAAGGCTGAACAGCTTTCAGCATGAATTACCAACAGCCACCTGTCACATGCCCCTTCCCTCTGCACCAAGAAAGAACCAGCTAGTCAGGTTTGGTCAAAGCGTGAGCCCCAGCTCAGAGGTGAAAAACATGCCACCTAAATAAATGGTAGCCACTCGCTACAACTGAAGTACTACAAAAATGCTTCAACATTCAGACAAATCTGAAACGAACTGCAATGTGATGAATTCAGAAAAGAGCACCATCTGCATATTATTATTATTACTTAATTCCTTAGAGTTTGCCTGATTTTGCTATCTGCAAGCCAGTGCTGTCTCTCACCTCCTAACTGGGACGGTTACATCATCTCATACATGTTATAAGTGCCAAGATCTCAAACCAGGTGCAAGAAAAAGAAAAAAAAAGTTACTATTAACAGCTCCTTAATTGTGCCCGTGCAACCTGACAGGGTTGTTAAACTATGCATAAAACATCAGCAGCAGAGGGAAAACAGCAAGTTCTGCATGAAACCGAGGAAAAGAGCTTTGATTTTACTCACATCCAGGTGATGAAGTGTTAGATTGATGTTTGACTGGTACCGGGAATTAAAGGCCTGGATTCCACAACATCCAAAACTTTTTGGGGAGTGGGGGAGTGTGTCCCACCCTGAACACAGCCAAACTGTTCATCCCTCTGCATCAACCTGCTCCCATCTACTCAGCATGAGGATTCAGTCGCACACGATCCCTTTGTCTCATGTGGCAAATGTCCCTAGCTTCTGTTATAAATGCACCACCAATCAAACTGTCTATGCCGTTGGAGGATAACACAGTCAGCATATAATTTTCTCGTACTGCAACGTGCACCTGGATGACCAGAAGTGGCAACTAGAGAGTGATGAGACTAACAAGCTTTACCTGGCTCAAACCTCTATTATCCCCAGTTAGGCTGAGCCAATTGCTGTCACTGGCCATAGCCATTAATGATATAGCTGGGATTTGATCATCCGACCGCTGGGCTCCCGGAGGAACATCTTAGTCATGAGCCAGTGACCCTTAGAGCAGAACTTAAGAGCAATCTGCCATTTGAATGACCACTGAGCCACCAAAAATCACAAATGACATCATAATCCATCGACTTGAGAATGCTAAAAGCAATTTTCAGACCAAAGAAAAAATAAAAAGACACTTGTTTTGTTCCAACAGCATCTCACCCGGAGAGATAACGGCTGTCTTATTTATGAAAACTCAAAGCAAAATAAAATCTAAGCTGTGTTAGTGGTGTAAATTTGTGAGTTTTATGAGAATCAAATAAAACAAATGAATTTCAAAGAGGATTCGGGGCTTTTGGGTTTTTTTTTTTTTTCAAATGTCAATTGATGCAACAACAACATGCGGTGGTCATTAATCAACTTGTAATCTCAGAAACTTAATTTTGAGAAGTGTCTATTTTGTTAATCAGACTTCTGCTGGTCTCTGTGCAGGGGGCCTAATTTGCGATGAAGATACTGGTGCCTGTTTCAGAAATTATTTTGGAATTACTTTAGATAGGGCATTACTGCATTTATTTCAAAAAAATAATGATATTTCTTATTGAAAATATAATTAATGATCTTACTGATTATTTACTACATCACAACCAGTTGTGCTCTCTATCTATAGCAGTTTTTCATCATTGCTTACAAATATTTTCCAAACTGTGGGGTTAGCGCACCATGACAGCCAAGCCCCTTGGATATATATACAGTACCTGTCAAAAGTTTAGACACACTTTGCTAATGTCACAGCACTCTGTTTTTAGAGAAATTTAAACAGCTTTACTTGTCTTAATAATCTCAAATGGAATTTTGTAAAAGGTAAACAGTCAGAAGTGAAAAGAGAATAATTTACTTGTTTAAATAGTGTCCAAAATTTTGGAATTCTCAAAGAAGCCATATTTTGCAAAGTAAACAGACAAATAAGCTCCTTCTATTTTCCAACAGCCGAATTAAAGTCAAGCGGTTTTGGGACTTATTGGGTCAAATATGACAACAAATGGTGGTTAGTTTGATGGATTTAAGAATTTGATCTTTTGTTTAAAAAAAAAAATGTGAGAAGGCTGCAAATTGACAACAAATGTTCTTTGATGGATTAAGAATATTTTGTTTTTTTGCAAAAAAATGTGGGTGTGTCCAAATTTAACATATATTGTAAGAAAAATGTGTATGTATATATACATATATATATATATATATATATCGCCCTTTTCTAGGCAACATCACGTGGTGCTTTTGCAGCCATCTGGAATTGCCTCTGAGAGCACTGACATTACACATTTATACTCAACAAAAAAAGTAAAGGAACACTGTTGAAATGTACAAACTGAACGTAAATCCCAGATGTTGTTTATGTCATTGCTGTTAATCCAAGACACAAAAATGCATCAAAACATTTGATCAGACAACTTTGTTACCCCAAAATAGGGTATACATCACAGGGAAGACCATAATCACACCAAGTTCTGACCCTTAAATCAAACTGTCTAATGATGTCAAAAGCCATTCAATATCTAGTATGACCGCCATGTGCTCTCACCACAGCTTGACAGTGTCTTGGGAAGCTCAGAACAAGAGAAAATAATAGAGAAAAAACTCAGTGGTCCATAACTTTTTTGTTGAGTATATATTTCAGACCTCTGCCAATTAAAGGTCATTTTTTAAATATGAAGATATATTTTATGCTCATTTAGACATTTAACTCTGTATCTAACTGTATTGCTTGCATCCCTCTAAATTGCCAAACAGTGAGAGTCTCAGTATGAGATTTGCTCTTCAAGGAATAGTTCAACCAAAAGTGAAAATGCCTGTTGGAACATGGGTGAAGTTGGCTAGTCCATAAAACATAGTGGGAGGATGCCAGCATGACTCCATAACAGCCTTCTCTAAAACAAATGAAATCCATGGACACTTATTCATTAGAGTTCTTTAGAGTCCAAAAAAAAAAATACCATAAAACTACTCCAAGCAGCTCCTGCTGCTTAATTCAGGTCTCCTGAAGGCAAAACATTGGACTGTGACTGGAAAAGACTGAACCATAACTTAGCATTTTCATGCTCATTCATGCTCTGCTCGGTCAAACTTCACTACCACTCCAGCACTTCCTCACGTATTTACACTACTATTCATTGGCTATGCTGCAGGAGCACAAGCATGAACTTTTTTAACAATACAATGGCTGCATTGAAGAGAATCTACCTGCTAAAACTCCATATCAGCATTTATTATGCATTATGATGTGTCAATGCCATGGTTATGGTCCAGTTAAGGTTAGGGGTAGGTTCTACTGAGAAACAGGGAAAAAGCAGCTGAGAAAATCACAACGAAGAAAGGAAAACAGCAGCACTATACAGAGGGAGAGGTGATTAGGGAAGCGAGGGACTGGTGGTGTGGAAAGCAGGAGAGAGGAAAGAGGGGCTAGGCAACAAACAAGGTTAGGGAAACTGAAGAGGGAGGGTAAGGTGAGAGAAACAGGGCAGATAACACAGATACGTGGAAACACAAGGGCAAAAGGAAAAGTAGCTGAAATAGCTGGGACAAAGTGTAAATTGTGAATAAAATCAAAACGCAATGACTTTCAAATCACACCAGCCAGTATTTTATTCACAGTAGAACAGATATAACATAGCAAATGTTGAAACTGAGAAATTTTTCAATTTTTTCCGCAAAATGAGCTCATTTCAAATTTGATGGCTGCTACAGGTCTCAAAAAAGTTGGGACAGGGGCCTGTTCTCCATGGTGTAGCATCTCCTCTTCTTTTTAACACGGAATGGAGGTGTCTGGGCATTGAGGAGACAAGTTTCTTCAGTTTAGCCATTGGAATTTGATCCCACTCTTATTTAATACAGGCTTCCAGCTGCTGGAGAGTTTTGGGTCTCCTTTGACAGACATTTCGTTTAATTGTGCGCCAAATGTTCTCAATCGGTGAAAGATCCGGACTGCAGGCAGGCCAGTTCAGCACAAGGACTCTTCTACTATGAAGCCATGCTGTTGTAATAGCTGCAGTATGTGGTTTTGCTTTCTCCTGCTGAAATACACAAGGCCTTCCCTGGAATAGATGTCGTCTGGATGGGGGCATATTTTGCTCTAAAACCTTTATATACCTTTCAGCATTCATGGTGCTTTTTAAAACATGCAAGTGTCCCCCACCATATGCACTAATGCATCCCCATACCATCAGAGATGCTGGCTTTTGAACTGAACACTGATAACAGGAGGGGTGGTCTTTCTCCTCTTTAGGCCAGACGACAGGAGGCCTATGATTTCCAACAAGAATGTCAAATTTGGATTCGTCCAACCACAGGACACTTTGCTACGGTCCATTTTAAATGAGACTTGGCTCACAGAACACGGTGGCGCCTCTGGATCATGCTCAACAATGGCTTCCTTTTTGCATGATAGAGTTTTAGGTGGCATCTGTGGATGGCACGGCAGACTGTGTTTACAGACAGTGGTTTCTTGAAGTATTCCTGGGCCCATTTAGTAATGTCAATGACAGAATCATGCCGGTGAGTGATGCAGTGGCATCTGAGGGCCCGAAGATCACTGGCATCCAGTAAAGGTCTTTGGCCTTGTCCCTTACGCTCAGAGATTTTTTCCAGTTTCTCTGAATCTTATGATGATGTTATGCACTGTCGATGATCAGACCTTCAAAGCCTTTGCAATTTTTGAGGAACATTGTTTTTAAAGTGTATTCCACAATTTTTTACACAAACCTTCACAGGTTGGAGAGCCTCTGGCCATCTTTACTTCTGAGAGACTCAGCCTCTCTAAGACATCCCTTTTATAGCCAATCCTGTAACATACCTGATGCAAGTTAACTTAAGTACTTGCTAAATGTTCTTTCAGCTGATTTTCTTACATATTAATTGCTTTTTCAGCCCTTTTTTGCCTGTGTCCCAACTTTTTTCAGACCTGTTGGAGCCAGAGAATTTGAAATAAGCTCATTTCGCGGATAAAAATGTAAAATGTCTCAGTTTCAACATTTGAAATGCTGTCTATGTTCTATTGTAAATAACATATTGGCTCATGTGATTTGAAAGTCATTGCATTTTGATTTTATTCACAATTTACACTTCGTCCCAACTATTTTCGGAATTGGGGTTGTAATTAACTGGACCAGACAGGTACGGAAAACAGAAAAGGAAAAAAAATACAACAATGGCAAGAGAGCAAGAAAAGAAAACAATGGCAGAACAGGGGAATACTGACAAGACAAAATCAGGAAGGTGGAAAATACTTTTTCACAGCACTGAAGACATGCAAGCCCATTCAATGGACTAATAACAGCCGAGCCGGCTGAATAGTGACATGAAAAAAATTGCACTGATTAATTTCTGTCTTAAATATGTGCTTGATCACTTACCTACTCAAACTAGAGACCCTCTGGGATAGCACCAGCCATGGCAGTGATGCTAGTATGATTTCAATATAGCAGTTCTTATTATAACGCCTTCACTGAGAGATGTCACCTTTAGTAATATGGAAACCGATTATGACTCTGGACTTCTTAAATTGTTTAAATGAAATAAGATCATTTGAAACGTCTTTATGCAATTGCATTGCTTCCATTCCCTGAGTAAAGAAAAGCTTGAGAAGTCCGGAGTCAAAATCGGTTTCCAATAATTAGTGGTGAAGTCCACCATAACACACGTGAAACTGATAAACCTCCATGCACAAGGACTTCAATTCCGGATGAGAATCTCTTAACCCTAGTCACACTAGAGGCGGAATGAGCCGGAATGCCGTCGGAATGAAAATTCTTTGTATATTCCTGGATATTCGAAGTGTGTTCTAAAAATTCTGACTGCATTCTGAGTGCATTCCAAATATTCGGGCCTGTTCTTGTGGCCGGCCCGAATGTTTTGCTCATGCTCAAAACTTTCCAGGTGCATTCGAAGTGGCGAAATATGGAACGGCATTCGAAGTGTGTTCTAACTGCGCTCTGACTGCATTATAAATATTCTTACGGCATTCCAACAGCATTCAAAACATTCTGATTGCAATCGAGGAGAATCGAAACAGCAAGCCCGTCAAATCCTGCCAGAATGCACCTCAAATGCATTTGTTTGCTGCAGGAATCTATTTCGATATTAAAACAATTCAGCTGGAATTGCTTCGATTGCCGCTGGAATCAGTGGCGGCTGGTGAACTGCTTAAAATAATGATTGGTTATGACCTATTTTCAATCATTCATTTAAATTACCATTACAGAAACTCGAAAACTCTCAACATTATCAGGTGTGGCCAGTTTTCATTAATAACGCATACCTGTTCACTCTCACGCATTCGGCATCAGTTTTAGTGGCATATTTACGTTCCCCTGCCGTAGTCAGCAATTTCTTGATCAACGCTTATGGGACACTCGTGTTACATTCTAAGTACATTCTGAGTATTCGAGCTGCATTCTGTTTGAATTCTTGGGCGTTCCAACCATATTAACATGGCCAATCTGGGGAGCATTCTGACTACATTCGAGGTGAATTATTACAGCTTTCGAGGCACCTTCCAACCAGACTTCGGGTGGTGTTCAGGCAGCAATTGAAACGCTTTTCGTATGGCATTGAAGTGTATTCTAAATATTCTGACTGCATTCTGATAGCATTCTAAATATTCCCACTGCATTCCAACTACATTCAAGCTGCATTTAGAGCTAATACACCCAGAATGTGCAAGAATCATTTGAGGCAGGTTCAAAAGCGCATTCTAAGTATTGAACGGCATTCTTTCAAAGCTGTAAGAATTTTGGTCAATTTGAAATTCCGCCCAAATGTTCTTGCGAATTCTTCATTCTGGCTGGTTCTGCTTGATTCCTGCTGATTTTGAATAAGTGTGATGGGGGCTTTACATATCGTTGTTTGAATAATTGCTGACTACAACAAGGAACGTAAATATGCTACTAAAACTCACACCAAATGTGTGAGAGTTGACTGGCATCGTTATTAATGAAAACTGACCACACCTGATAATGTTGAGAGTTTTCAGTTTTGTAATGGTAATTTAAATGTATGAATGAAAACAGGGTCATGACCAATCATTATTCTTCAGGCATGGTTTGAGCTTCCCCTATCGCCAGTTCACCAGCTGCCACTGTTCATGAGAATTGTCCACAAACAGAATCACAGGCTGACAGACAGACACATAAATACCTAAAAAACAACTGAAAATTCTTTCATAGCAGTTGTATCGTGGTTTCAGACTGATCTTCTTGAAGTTTGCCCTGAAGACACACACAGCCCAACTGAAAACAATACCAGCATCGCTATCGGGGTGATTATTACGCGAACCCTTGGATTTAGCAGGTGGCAAAACCTCATTTCCCTGGAATAACGCCAATAAAATGTTTACTGTATGTTCGGATTAGACATGCACAATGGTGTGTAGAAGAATTTGACTTTTTTTTTTTTGCTCGTAAACTGTTTTATTCTATTGATATTCTCAAAAAGTAATTCATGAAGAACATGTCACAGCTTCTCAAATTGATTTGAGGTCAGTACTTTCATGTGATCATTTGAGAACTTTGTTATATTCTCTGAGCTTGTAGGAAGCACAGCAGCCTCAATTTATGAGACTCCCTTCACTAGCTCTCTGTTTTGCAGTGGGCTCATCGTGTTGAGGTATAGTCGTTTTTTGCTTCAAAGAGCTGATGTTTCTGTCAAAAGCTCATTTTGGAACTTTCATTTTCCAAATTTGAGCAGTAAAAACTTCACTTGTTTATTTTAGTAATGAGGAGTGCATTTGTTTACTGTGTTCTCCCTTTAGCACCATTATTACTGCGATCATAGACACATGTGGTGATAACTGAATGAAATCAAGAGATTACAGCTAATCCTAGGCTTTTACCGTGCTCCTCAGTGATCTTTGAATAATACCCACTCTTGGGGAGTTTAACAACTCAGTAATTACAAGACACATTACTAATCTTATCCATGTGTAGATAACTTGTCTCAGTGTGACAAATTACTTGATATCCCTTTCCTACTTTTTTTCATCTCAGCTATTCTTATGGGACGATGAATCTCTTTGATTGGGGGACTGGTTCACATGACGTTACGATCAGAAGAGAGAATTCTCAGTAGCCATTTTTGGTTGCTCTTTGTGAGGTATAGGGCATTACAAGTCACTTCCCTAGTTCATTGGTTGGACTAACTGACTTTTGTACAATGATTCATGAATGGATTCACACACTTTTTCCATCCAGACTATGAATATTTATACTATAATATATTCAAATTGGACAATTAAAGATCCAATTATTTAAGCGTTAACAATTTATATAAATTGTGTTTATGACCGGAATGAAAATCACAGCACAATGTATGACTAAGTAATGCATAAATGCTCGAATCTCATGTGTTCAGATAGCCTACTTTATCCTGCCACAATAAATTATTAACTTGGTATTTATCACCACATCTCGCATCAAAAATAGCAATGCAGTGTTGCTTGTTAAATGCCTTGGGCTACTTTCTACAATATTAAAATCTGCTGAGGAAATCAGGGATACAAAGTTAAGCCAATTGAAATTCGACGTTATAAACCAGGGCCTTGGTGCTGTACATACTGGTGGACAATGAGGCAGAATATCACCACGGGCTATGAAGGGAAAGAAAAACTGATTCATCTCAATGCTTCAGTGAAAATAAAAACAGGTGTGTAACACAGTACATTGCGAACTCCCGTCAACATGAATATTTGATGCTTTGCAGGGAGCCTGTGGTTTAAGTTGAGGCTCGGTCATCAACACAGATGACGAAAAGACAATTAGCAATGCTTAACACGTTGGCCCATGCTTGCTGCTAGCCTTCCTATCTAGAAAAATGTTATTATTTTTAAAAACTATTATAATTATTTCTAAATAACATATTTTATTATGACTCACTTTTGCACCATTTGGAGTAAGCGGAGTAGCTTTATTATTATATTATTACAGCAGTAATTCAGAAGTTTATTTTAGAGAAGTAGTTGGAGACTGCAATAGTAATTCATATCAGTGCATGGTATAAAATTTGAATCATGCCAAACAAATCATCATTGTGTTTGCGAAAGGGACTTCTGGAGTGCACTCTAAAAAATAATTCAGTGATCTTATAAACCAGTGTCTGCCAGGGGGTGGCAGCAGAGAGAACCAGGAGGAGTGGGGCCAAAAAACTACAAACGTCTGGTTGCAGCTCCCTCCAAGTATTTCTTGAATTTTGCTTCTGTGTATTTGGTTCACCAGCATCTTGTTTGCTAAATTACAAAAATTTTGTCAGTATTCACTTCTTTGTTCAAGCTTTAAACTGTGTTGACCCTCTCGTGAGTGGTCCTGCTCCAGTGCCAGTCCTTGTGACTTACATGTGAACTACATTAGACCACTCAAGGAGCTGGTTGAACTTAAAAAGTTGCAAACATTACTTGTCTTGCACATTAGCTCAGACCTTCATTCTGTGACATCCAACAGTGATATAAAGTTTTGCTGGCTTAATGAAATTACTGAACATCACAGTGATGATTATTTCAGTTGGTTGCATCTAATTTAATCCTAAATTCTTTTAAAATCAACTGAACATTATGTGTAAAAATGTTTTACCTGTTTAATTAAGTAATATGCAGTTGCACTTTTTAGTGTGAAATGGGTATGAGTTTTATCTACTCCAATGCCTCATTAAAACTAACCCTGCCATTTCTAATTAATGGTTGTAAACAGCATGCTTTTAATTACTATATCAGTTTCATTCCTTAGTCTGGTGTCTGATCCTGCCATATGAATAAGCACTTGAAAATGAGTCACTGAGCCAGCAGAATAGAAATAAACTGAGTGTTTTGAGAGCTGTAATTACTGAATAAAACCATTCTGAATATGGAGTGGATGGAAGTTAAATGGATGATACTAAACAGATACTGTCCACTGGATTCCGTCAGGTCAGACTGAATCACCTTAATAGACTCCATACTGTTGGCTGAACCACCCAATTTTGTATTACCTGCAAATTTAGTTAATTTTCCTCCAATTTTACAGCCACAATCATTATGTCTCCCCCCCCGGAGGGAGAGGGGAGACATTGTTTTAGGCTCGGTTCCCGTTCGCGTTTGCGTCGGCGTTCCCACTTCGTTTTCGGACCTACTCAGGTCCTGCACTGGTGTCTTTTGGTATGTGCCTGTCTGTCTGTCCGAGAATAGCTCACAAACAAACACAAACAAAGGTCGGGGAGGCAGTCGATTTAGGCCGTGTCCGTCCATCCGTCAGGCCACGCCTCCAGCCATCCAGCTCACCAGTCTATTCAGACCCGGACTGCATTCTTCACTTCACTCATCATTGTTTGCATCTGTGTGTAATTGCCACTGGGTGGTAGTAGTGTGTATTTAGGGCCGAAAAGTCTCGTAAATACATGCTTGTGCGGCATTCCTAGTCTTGTATAGACGTATTCTCTGCGTGTCATGTTAGCATATTCTAAACTCTTTAAACTAAGAGCTGTTATTGTTTATGTCAGCACTTTGTATTTGGGAACTTCGCCTCCCTTTTGCTTTCCTATTTGTTATACATTGTTACTGCAGATAAAGTCCAGAGTTTGCATTACTAATAGTGTCTATTAAGGAACCTCGGTTCCTCGTTTTGTATTGCTTCGTTTGTGCCTTCTGTTGCGCAGTAGGCATAATAAAACTACAAAGCCCATCCTTGCACCTGAGTCCAGTCCTCAGACTTCCTGTCCTCCATGTACCTGAACTGTGTACAAAGCACAACCCTTACACCGTCTGTCCGTCCATCCAACGGCCCATCCATTCATCTGGGCATGCATCCTCTAGCGGGAGACTTTTGTGGTCTCTGATCAGCTTAACCTGATCTGGTCCTTTAGTTATCCTGAATAGCATTTGGATGGTGATGCCAACCCCCGATATTCCCAGTCTTCTAAACTTGCTACACAAGCCTCCAGGCTTGGCACACTGCCATGTTCTTGTAAGAAGAGATAGTCAGATCAAGAGGATGATTGATTTCATCAGTCAGGAGGATGTCTCATTCCCAAGTCTTTTTCCTTTTCTCCATAAATCGCAGTATCCCAGACAGCCGTTTTGGGTGTAATTTCTCTCCATGTTACCCCAGCAACTGATAAAGTTTTCTGAAGAACATAAAAAGTACATAAAATAAAAAAATTCTGACTTTTATGACAGGAAATTTTTCTGCATTGCTCGAAAGTAATTGAAGGAGCTGGTAACCTCATAATATTCTGAGCCATATGTATCCTCACCCTGTCATTTCTAATTAATGATTGTCAACAGCATGGTTTTAATTATTACATCAGTTTCATTCTACTTTAGTCTGGCATCTGAACCTGTCATCTGAATTAGCACTTAAGACTGAGGCTTTGAGCTAGTTGAGTAGAAATAGACTTAGCGTTTTGAACACTGTTATAACTGAATAAAACCACTCTGAGCGTGATGTGGACAGTCGTTACATACATGGTCCTCAACAGATAGTGTCCACTGGATTCTGTAAAATCATACTGAACCACTCCGAAGTGTTAGGTGAACCACTCAGTTTTATGTTATCGGCAAATTTAGCTATTTGTTTAATGTTCCTGTCACAATCATTTATATATGTGTAAGGAAAAAAGTGATCCCTGCACTGCAATTGAGAAACATCTCCTTGTTTTAGTAACTGAGTGCAGTTATCCAGTTATAACTTGCTAGTCCTGTGCTGTGAAACAAGACCCTGTAGTTTTAGAGGGGGGAGGGCGTGAGATCTGTAACGGCAACGGGAATCACCTTGACCACAAGAATATTCTTTTTATTAGCTCACCTGGACTAAAGGTCCTGGTCACCAGCCGGCTGAATAGTGACATGAAAAAAATTGCACTGATTAATTTCTGTCTTAAATATGTGCTTGATCACTTACCTACTCAAACTAGAGACCCTCTGGGATAGCACCAGCCATGGCAGTGATGCTAGTATGATTTCAATATAGCAGTTCTTATTATAACGCCTTCACTGAGAGATGTCACCTTTAGTAATATGGAAACCGATTATGACTCTGGACTTCTTAAATTGTTTAAATGAAATAAGATCATTTGAAACGTCTTTATGCAATTGCATTGCTTCCATTCCCTGAGTAAAGAAAAGCTTCAGAAGTCCGGAGTCAAAATCGGTTTCCAATAATTAGTGGTGAAGTCCACCATAACACACGTGAAACTGATAAACCTCCATGCACAAGGACTTCAATTCCGGATCAGAATCTCTTAACCCTAGTCACACTAGAGGCGGAATGAGCCGGAATGCCGTCGGAATGAAAATTCTTCGTATATTCCTGGATATTCGAAGTGTGTTCTAAAAATTCTGACTGCATTCTGAGTGCATTCCAAATATTCGGGCCTGTTCTTGTGGCCGGCCCGAATGTTTTGCTCATGCTCAAAACTTTCCAGGTGCATTCAAAGTGGCGAAATATGGAACGGCATTCGAAGTGTGTTCTAACTGCGCTCTGACTGCATTATAAATATTCTTACGGCATTCCAACAGCATTCAAAACATTCTGATTGCAATCGAGGGAGAATCGAAACAGCAAGCCACGTCAAATCCTGCCAGAATGCACCTCAAATGCATTTCGATTGCTGCAGGAATCTATTTCGATATTAAAACAATTCAGCTGGAATGTGCTTCGATTGCCGCTGGAATCAGTGGCGGCTGGTGAACTGGCTTAAAAATAATGATTGGTTATGACCTATTTTCAATCATTCATTTAAATTACCATTACAGAAACTCCGAAAACTCTCAACATTATCAGGTGTGGCCAGTTTTCATTAATAACGCATACCTGTTCACTCTCACGCATTCGGCATCAGTTTTAGTGGCATATTTACGTTCCCCTGCCGTAGTCAGCAATTTCTTGATCAACGCTTATGGGACACTCGTGTTACATTCTAAGTACATTCTGAGTATTCGAGCTGCATTCTGTTTGAATTCTTGGACGTTCCAACCATATTCGGCGGCCAATCTGGGAGCATTCTGACTACATTCGAGGTGAATTCGTACAGCACTCGAGGCACCTTCCAACCAGACTTCGGGTGGTGTTCAGGCAGCAATTGAAACGCACTCGTATGGCATTCGAAGTGTATTCTAAATATTCTGACTGCATTCTGATAGCATTCTAAATATTCCCACTGCATTCCAACTACATTCAAGCTGCATTCGAGAGCTAATACACCCAGAATGTGCAAGAATCATTTGAGGCAGGTTCAAAGCGCATTCTAAGTATTCGAACGGCATTCTTTCAAAGCTGTAAGAATTTTGGTCAATTTGAAATTCCCGCCCAAATGTTGCGCGAATTCTTCATTCTGGCTGGTTCTGCTTGATTCCTGCTGATTTTGAATAAGTGTGATGGGGGCTTTACATATGCGTTGTTTGAATAATTGCTGACTACAACAAGGGAACGTAAATATGCTACTAAAACTCACACCAAATGTGTGAGAGTTGACTGGCATGCGTTATTAATGAAAACTGACCACACCTGATAATGTTGAGAGTTTTCGAGTTTTTGTAATGGTAATTTAAATGTATGAATGAAAACAGGTCATGACCAATCATTATTCTTCAGGCATGGTTTGAGCTTCCCCTATCGCCAGTTCACCAGCTGCCACTGTTCATGAGAATTGTCCACAAACAGAATCACAGGCTGACAGACAGACACATAAATACCTAAAAAACAACTGAAAATTCTTTCATAGCAGTTGTATCGTGGTTTCAGACTGATCTTCTTGAAGTTTGCCCTGAAGACACACACAGCCCAACTGAAAACAATACCAGCATCGCTATCGGGGCGATTATTACGCGAACCCTTGGATTTAGCAGGTGGCAAAACCTCATTTCCCTGGAATAACGCCAATAAAATGTTTACTGTATGTTCGGATTAGACATGCACAATGGTGTGTAGAAGAATTTGACCATTTTTTTTTGCTCGTAAACTGTTTTATTCTATTGATATTCTCAAAAAGTAATTCATGAAGAACATGTCACAGCTTCTCAAATTGATTTGAGGTCAGTACTTTCATGTGATCATTTGAGAACTTTGTTATATTCTCTGAGCTTGTAGGAAGCACAGCAGCCTCAATTTATGAGACTCCCTTCACTAGCTCTCTGTTTTGCAGTGGGCTCATCGTGTTGAGGTATAGTGCGTTTTTGCTTCAAAGAGCTGATGTTTCTGTCAAAAGCTCATTTTGGAACTTTCATTTTCCAAATTTGAGCAGTAAAAACTTCACTTGTTTATTTTAGTAATGAGGAGTGCATTTGTTTACTGTGTTCTCCCTTTAGCACCATTATTACTGCGATCATAGACACATGTGGTGATAACTGAATGAAATCAAGAGATTACAGCTAATCCTAGGCTTTTACCGTGCTCCTCAGTGATCTTTGAATAATACCCACTCTTGGGGAGTTTAACAACTCAGTAATTACAAGACACATTACTAATCTTATCCATATGTAGATAACTTGTCTCAGTGTGACAAATTACTTTATATCCCTTTCCTACTTTTTTTCATCTCAGCTATTCTTATGGGACGATGAATCTCTTTGATTGGGGGACTGGTTCACATGACGTTACGATCAGAAGAGAGAATTCTCAGTAGCCATTTTTGGTTGCTCTTTGTGAGGTATAGGGCATTACAAGTCACTTCCCTCAGTTCTATTTCATTGGTTGGACTAACTGACTTTTGTACAATGATTCATGAATGGATTTACACACTTTTTCCATCCAGACTATGAATATTTATACTATAATATATTCAAATTGGACAATTAAAGATCCAATTATTTAAGCGTTAACAATTTATATAAATTGTGTTTATGACCGGAATGAAAATCACAGCACAATGTATGACTAAGTAATGCATAAATGCTCGAATCTCATGTGTTCAGATAGCCTACTTTATCCTGCCACAATAAATTATTAACTTGGTATTTATCACCACATCTCGCATCAAAAATAGCAATGCAGTGTTGCTTGTTAAATGCCTTGGGCTACTTTCTACAATATTAAAATCTGCTGAGGAAATCAGGGATACAAAGTTAAGCCAATTGAAATTGACGTTATAAACCAGGGCCTTGGTGCTGTACATACTGGTGGACAATGAGGCAGAATATCACCACGGGCTATGAAGGGAAAGAAAAACTGATTCATCTCAATGCTTCAGTGAAAATAAAAACAGGTGTGTAACACAGTACATTGCGAACTCCCGTCAACATGAATATTTGATGCTTTGCAGGGAGCCCGTGGTTTAAGTTGAGGCTCGGTCATCAACACAGATGACGAAAAGACAATTAGCAATGCTTAACACGTTGGCCCATGCTTGCTGCTAGCCTTCCTATCTAGAAAAATGTTATTATTTTTAAAAACTATTATAATTATTTCTAAATAACATATTTTATTATGACTCACTTTTGCACCATTTGGAGTAAGCGGAGTAGCTTTATTATTATATTATTACAGCAGTAATTCAGAAGTTTATTTTAGAGAAGTAGTTGGAGACTGCAATAGTAATTCATATCAGTGCATGGTATAAAATTTGAATCATGCCAAACAAATCATCATTGTGTTTGCGAAAGGGACTTCTGGAGTGCACTCTAAAAAATAATTCAGTGATCTTATAAACCAGTGTCTGCCAGGGGGTGGCAGCAGAGAGAACCAGGAGGAGTGGGGCCAAAAAACTACAAACGTCTGGTTGCAGCTCCCTCCAAGTATTTCTTGAATTTTGCTTCTGTGTATTTGGTTCACCAGCATCTTGTTTGCTAAATTACAAAAATTTTGTCAGTATTCACTTCTTTGTTCAAGCTTTAAACTGTGTTGACCCTCTCGTGAGTGGTCCTGCTCCAGTGCCAGTCCTTGTGACTTACATGTGAACTACATTAGACCACTCAAGGAGCTGGTTGAACTTAAAAAGTTGCAAACATTACTTGTCTTGCACATTAGCTCAGACCTTCATTCTGTGACATCCAACAGTGATATAAAGTTTTGCTGGCTTAATGAAATTACTGAACATCACAGTGATGATTATTTCAGTTGGTTGCATCTAATTTAATCCTAAATTCTTTTTAAAATCAACTGAACATTATGTAAAAAAAATGTTTTACCTGTTTAATTAAGTAATATGCAGTTGCACTTTTTAGTGTGAAATGGGTATGAGTTTTATCTACTCCAATGCCTCATTAAAACTAACCCTGCCATTTCTAATTAATGGTTGTAAACAGCATGCTTTTAATTACTATATCAGTTTCATTCCTTAGTCTGGTGTCTGATCCTGCCATATGAATAAGCACTTGAAAATGAGTCACTGAGCCAGCAGAATAGAAATAAACTGAGTGTTTTGAGAGCTGTAATTACTGAATAAAACCATTCTGAATATGGAGTGGATGGAAGTTAAATGGATGATACTAAACAGATACTGTCCACTGGATTCCGTCAGGTCAGACTGAATCACCTTAATAGACTCCATACTGTTGGCTGAACCACCCAATTTTGTATTACCTGCAAATTTAGTTAATTTTCCTCCAATTTTACAGCCACAATCATTATGTCTCCCCCCCGGAGGGAGAGGGGAGACATTGTTTTAGGCTTGGTTCCCGTTCGCGTTTGTGTCGGCGTTCCCACTTCGTTTTCGGACCTACTCAGGTCCTGCACTGGTGTCTTTTGGTATGTGCCTGTCTGTCTGTCCGAGAATAGCTCACAAACAAACACAAACAAAGGTCGGGAGACGGTCGATTTAGGCCGTGTCCGTCCATCCGTCAGGCCACGCCTCCAGCCATCCAGCTCACCAGTCTATTCAGACCCGGACTGCATTCTTCACTTCACTCATCATTGTTTGCATCTGTGTGTAATTGCCACTGGGTGGTAGTAGTGTGTATTTAGGGCCGAAAAGTCTCGTAAATACATGCTTGTGCGGCATTCCTAGTCTTGTATAGACGTATTCTCTGCGTGTCATGTTAGCATATTCTAAACTCTTTAAACTAAGAGCTGTTATTGTTTATGTCAGCACTTTGTATTTGGGAACTTCGCCTCCCTTTTGCTTTCCTATTTGTTATACATTGTTACTGCAGATAAAGTCCAGAGTTTGCATTACTAATAGTGTCTATTAAGGAACCTCGGTTCCTCGTTTTGTATTGATTCGTTTGTGCCTTCTGTTGCGCAGTAGGCATAATAAAACTACAAAGCCCATCCTTGCACCTGAGTCCAGTCCTCAGACTTCCTGTCCTCCATGTACCTGAACTGTGTACAAAGCACAACCCTTACACCGTCTGTCCGTCCATCCAACGGCCCATCCATTCATCTGGGCATGCATCCTCTAGCGGGAGACTTTTGTGGTCTCTGATCAGCTTAACCTGATCTGGTCCTTTAGTTATCCTGAATAGCATTTGGATGGTGATGCCAACCCCCGATATTCCCAGTCTTCTAAACTTGCTACACAAGCCTCCAGGCTTGGCACACTGCCATGTTCTTGTAAGAAGAGATAGTCAGATCAAGAGGATGATTGATTTCATCAGTCAGGAGGATGTCTCATTCCCAAGTCTTTTTCCTTTTCTCCATAAATCGCAGTATCCCAGACAGCCGTTTTGGGTGTAATTTCTCTCCATGTTACCCCAGCAACTGATAAAGTTTTCTGAAGAACATAAAAAGTACATAAAAATAAAAAAATTCTGACTTTTATGACAGGAAATTTTTCTGCATTGCTCGAAAGTAATTGAAGGAGCTGGTAACCTCATAATATTCTGAGCCATATGTATCCTCACCCTGTCATTTCTAATTAATGATTGTCAACAGCATGGTTTTAATTATTACATCAGTTTCATTCTACTTTAGTCTGGCATCTGAACCTGTCATCTGAATTAGCACTTAAGACTGAGGCTTTGAGCTAGTTGAGTAGAAATAGACTTAGCGTTTTGAACACTGTTATAACTGAATAAAACCACTCTGAGCGTGATGTGGACAGTCGTTACATACATGGTCCTCAACAGATAGTGTCCACTGGATTCTGTAAAATCATACTGAACCACTCCGAAGTGTTAGGTGAACCACTCAGTTTTATGTTATCGGCAAATTTAGCTATTTGTTTAATGTTCCTGTCACAATCATTTATATATGTGTAAGGAAAAAAGTGATCCCTGCACTGCAATTGAGAAACATCTCCTTGTTTTAGTAACTGAGTGCAGTTATCCAGTTATAACTTGCTAGTCCTGTGCTGTGAAACAAGACCCTGTAGTTTTAGAGGGGGGAGGGCGTGAGATCTGTAACGGCAACGGGAATCACCTTGACCACAAGAATATTCTTTTTATTAGCTCACCTGGACTAAAGGTCCTGGTCACCTATTGCCATCACTTGGCGTCCGTCGTCGTCTGTCGTCGTTTGTTGTTAAAATTTTTCAATCTTCTCTGCTGAAATAACTGAACAGATCCAGACTAAAATTAGCCACAAGCATCCTTAAGATGTCTTCTTTAAAAACTGTGTTGATTATGCCCACGGTCTGAATAACATGGCCGCTGTGATTAAAAATAGAACATGGGGTAAAACCACCTATTTTCAGCTATATCTCAGGAACTAAAGCAGCTAGAGAAAAAAAACTTTATCTCAAAATGATCAGCAGATAAAACTCTACAAAAGTCTCCATAGGACCAAAATTTGAAATTGTACAATGGCTCTTTGTAGGAGTTATTTGCCTTAAAACATCAAATATGATGATTTTTGTTGTATTTCACTATACCTTCTGAATAAACCATCACATTCAATTTGCTCATGAGATTCTTGAAATGATAATCAGAATCCCCTGCAGGCTTTCCCCAGAAAAGTTTTTAGGCCCGGTGGCAAGTATCTTTTGAGGGGGGCCAGCGGCCCACCAGCACCCCATCTGCGGCCAAGAAGTATTTTTTTTTTTACAGGGGCTCGACACAGGCCAGCAAATGACTGATGGCAGGGCCCTATAGATAACAGATTCATGATTGGAGTTCAGAGGGTGAGATTCCAGAGGGCCCTGCATTGAATCAGTGTTAGAATTTGATCAGAAATCTGAAAATATGCCAACGTAATCATGTGTTGTTATTAGACATTTATTCTTACATTGCATTTAGCAGACGCTTTTATCATGCTGCCGGATAGCTCACTCGGTAAAGCATCGCGTTGCGAAGCAGAAGTGACTATCACGTCGCGGGTTCGAGCCCCGCTTCGTACCAGCCGGCAGTGGTCGGCAGCCTTTTCAGAGTAGCGCACAAATTGGGAAGGGACTGCCGGGAAGGGATTACAATAGTTGCCTTGTTCGTTGCTCAAGCGCCTCCTGTTGGCCAGACGGGCGCTCGTTAGGAAGATTCTAAGCTTGGTCATGTCCGGGTATCCTCCGCCCTCGTTCTGAACTTGCGAAGATTCAACCAATGAGTGTATAAGAAGCGGTGGTTGACAGGCGCGTGCTTCGGAGGCGAACTGTCTACACTCTCCTGAATTGGCAGCAAGGGGTCGCATACGAGCAAGCCTTGTACATAGTTCACCAATTGGGCATTCCAGATTCGGGTGGGATTGGAGATGCCAAAAAAAAAAAAAAAGAAAAAAGAAAAAAGCAGACGCTTTTATCCAAAGCGACTTACAAAAAGGAGTAAATCGAGCATCAGTGGCAAAGTGCAATAAGCAAAACATTATCAAGTGCACAAAAAAAAATAAGTAACTGGGTGAAGTGCAATTCTAGCAAAACAGCAGGACAGAACAAAATAAGTACCAATGGGATTTGTTTAAAGAGAGAAAGACAAGAGTGAGTTAGTTGGTTAGTTGGTTAGGAGAGAAGGTGGACCCAGAAGAGATGAGTCTTCAAGAGCTTCTTGAAGCTAGAGAGGGACGCCCCTGCTCTGGTTGCGGCTGGCAGGTCATTCCACCAGCGTGGAACTGCCTGTGAGAATTGTCTAGCCTGAGAGTGCCTTGTGCGCAGGGATGGCACTGCTAGACGGCGTTCCTGGGAGGAGCGCAGTGATCGGCCAGGGGTGTAAGCCTGTATGATGGGGTTGAGGTAGAAGGGAGCAGACCCAGATATCACTCTGTAGGACAGCAGAAGTGATTTGTATTTGATCTGAGCTGCAACAGGAAGCCAGTGGAGGCTGATGAGTAATGGAGTGACATGAGTCCTTTTGGGTTCATTGAATACCAGATGTTTATATACCAGATATAAACATCAACTATAGCAGATAATTATAAATCGGTACAGTCTTGAAATGCTGTTTTTAACAACCCCAAAATAAATACAATTGAAATAGATAATATCAAGTGTTCTCACCAAAAAAACTTGAAAAATGTTTGATTACTGATTATTCACACAGCATGTATGAAATCGGTCACTGGTTGGTCCGGGTGCAAGATGATTTATTTTCATTAGAGTACGATAAAGATGAGAAAAGCTGCGGTTCTTATAGATTTATAGTCTATTTTCTTTAGGGTTCCGATAATTATCCAGCGGTCAGTTGAATAGTATTTTGTCGATTGCAGCAGATGTTCAAAATACTGGTTCAGAAACAAACTGGTAATGCCTTCCCAATGTACTCCAGTGACGAGCATATACAGTACTGTGGAAAAAGTAATTGCCCCCTAAACCTAATAACTGGTTGTGCCACCCTCGGCAGCGACAAGTGCAATCAAGCGTTTGCAGTAACTGGCAATGAGTCTTTCACATTGCAGTGGAGGAATTTTGGCCCACTCTTCTTTGCAGAATTGTTTTAATTTAGCCACACTGGAGGGTTTTTGAGCTTGAACGGTCTGTTTAAGGTCATGCCACAGCATCTCAATCGGATTTAAGTCTGGACTTTGAATGGATCCGAGTACACTTGACTCCTGAGTCTAGTTCATTTGGTAAGTGTAGACACAAGCGTACCGTGCTCGGATACGTACCGGGTACGGTTGGAAGAGGTGGACTCGGGCACGGTTCATCCATACTCGTACCAAATGTGAAAGCAACCGTACTTGAGCACGGAAGATACTGTTCTGTGTTACGGCTCTTTTGTTCTAACAAATGCAGTGGATAAAGGATCCTTCCATTCAAACGAAGACATTCAATGCTTGCTTGAAATTACGGGGGATGAAAAGATACAATCACAAGTGGATACTACACACAAAAACTCGGAGATTTATGGAATAATTTGTGAGTAGTAATGCTCGCATGGTTATCACAGAACAATAGAAAAGTGCCGTGACAAACTTAAGAAAATGTGGCAGCGATATTTCGAAGTGCGGGATGCAGTGCGAAAGTCTGGCAGCTCAAATTATGAGAAAGATAAATTTTCATGGTATTGGGCAGTGGACAACATAATCGGCCAAAGACGCAAGGGCGAAAGAATTCCATATTCAACCTCCATCAATATCGAAAGTAATCAGTACTTTTCCTTTTCGGCTAAACTTGATGTTGCTTTCCTCCGTTTGAAACCTTAAAATTTATCTTGCACCAGTACCTCTATGGGCACCACTATCTCTGTAACAAGTTAAACCAGCCAACTGCCGAAGCAAAATCAGTGTTTTCGCTATGTATATATTGCACGTATTTAATTTCAAGAGATTTCTCCGTGGCACATGGTCTGGTTTTGCGAGATCGGTACGGTGGTACGGTGGGGCGCCACCGATTGGCATTACTCGTTAAAAAACAAAATAAGTGTTTTCACAATGTACATAAGACACATATTACATTTCAAGAAGCTTATCCATGGCACAAGTCTGGTTTTGTCAGATCTGACATATTGGTAACAGTGCACTCTATGCTGATATATTTTTGAACATTCGTCCCCTTATGTTCAGACATTGGCAGATGTAGTATATACACTGAACAAAAATATAAACGCCCCATGTCAAATTTTTGAGTTTTTATTAACATTAGGGTTATGCAATATATGAAGCGAATCAAAAATTCATTTTTGTTAATGACTAATCTTCAGATCACCGTCCATTACATCTTGATATTGGCATCTGCAAAGGAGATGCAAAGGAGATCCTTTGAACACGTTGGGGGTCAGGTTGAAGAAATTGAATGTTCAATATCTTGTGTGTCCACCATTTGCGTCTCTCAGAGCAACACATCTCCTTCACATGGAATTGATCAGGTTGTCTACTGTGGCCTGTGGAATGTTATTCCATTCTTCCCGGAGGGCCACACGTAGCTGGCGCACATTATCCGGAACTGGAACACAGCCGCGGACATGTCGATCCAGAACATCCCAAAGATGCTCTATGGGCGACATGTCCGGCGAATACGCATATGCATACACATATGCATTTAGGAAACCTCCAGGGTATATAATGAAGGGAAGTCCTGTATTTGCTAGGTTGATGCCAGATATGGCAAACAATTTCCTGTTTGAAAAGTAAGTTACTTTACTATATGTTTTACAATAATAATATGCTTTATTTATGCCTAGTTGATTACACATGAACTCAAGGGTCATTTGGGATCCAGCACAGTGCTATATATATATATATATATATATATATATATATATATATATATATATATATATCATATTTAGTATAAAACTAGGACATTGAAAAAGAGCGTTGGGAGGCTCGAAATATAAATATTGGCTATCTGTTTATTTTTCCATCTGCAAATGTATCATCAGTCATACTACCACTTCTCTGGAGCAAAGAGATAAATTTTGCTTTGAAAATAACATTTAGAGTTCTTTGTAAAGACAATGTGGAAACCGCACCATAAGGGGCTCACCTGAAAGGAAGAATTCCCAATCTCTTACATAAGAAATACTGATTTTTTTTTTAAAACAAGTTGTCAGCATATACAGGAACCTCAGAGAAGTTTCATTTTATCCATAATTGCTGTAACACATCAGGGGAAAAGTCTACAACCTGATTGCAATGCCTTGCATTGCATTTTATTTTATTTTTCTTCACATTTTATGACATGCATTGTTGAACCTAAAAATCAGGTACTGGACTTCAGTTAATACTGTTTAGTGGTAAAGGTGTACATTCCTAGTTTAAAAAAAACATTGAACCATATTCTTGGCATTTGTGGCGTTGGACATACAGATCTCTTTTCTATGTTTTTATAATCTGGTCTAAAATTTGATTGGTTAAAGATTTCAACTTACTTTTTTCTAAACTATTTTGAACACATGCTTGGACTCCAGATTGGTGTTATTCCCTTCACACCTGCTGCTGCTAATCAACAAAAAAAACTCTCCAAATTTTGAATTTTGTTTTCAATTTTTGATTTTCAGACATTTTCTTTACATAATTGGATGAAAATAAGCATTAAAAAGTGGAATTGAAATATTGAACAGAGTATGACTGTCTGGTCATAATGGTGCAGGTCTCCAGTTCAAATAAGTCTTTAAACCATATGTTTCACATGTATAGTAAGATAAGATAAGATGATAAGATAAGATAAGATAAAATACACTTTATTGAACCCCGTGGGGTAATTCATCCTCTGCATTGAACCCCGTGGGGTAATTCATCCTCTGCATTTGACCCATCCTATAGTTAGGAGCAGTGGGCAGCCACAGAGCAGCGCCCAGGGACCAACTCCAGTTCTAAAGCCAGTTCCTTGGTCAGGGGTACTGGTAGGAGTGTTCCTATGATGCATGTTTTTGTTGTTTAGTTTTCAAGATACAGAGCTTTTTGTAACACAAGTCAAACAAAAAGGCAGCATTTCACCCATTTTCCCCTTGGGATGCAGAAAATATTACAGTGTATTCAAGTAGGTATCTATACTTGAGGGAATATCCCAATTAGTTTTCTTCTTTTTATCCTGATTTGGTCCTTTAGCTATCCAGCAGAGCATTTGGAGCGTTACGCCAACCCTAATATTTCCAGTCTTTTTAAGACAAAGAAAACATTTGTTTCAGCTCTTGCTGAACGAAAGTACATGTTCCTCTCGTTCCATAAGTATATTTTGTGAATTTTTGTTATTTTTATGCACAGAGTAATCAAACATCAAACCTCTGAAATACAACTCATTAGCACAGATTCATAAATGCTGTCATTCCATATATTTTAGCCAATCAAAAACTACTTCTTGTGTCAGTGTCCCGGATGTCATGATGCAAATGGACACCAGGAAATCAGCTGATCTATATAAAGTGTATACAAATTAGTCCTATCATTATATATGCTGCAGCATAATTTTACACAGAAAGATAATAGTTCAATATTCCCATCATTATTTGAACCTGAGTGACAAAATATGCCGTAACGCTGCTGAATTCGGTTGTTGGTTGCTCCAACAAAATGGGAAACTCGGAACTACCAACGACGAGTCACCAGTTAGTCACCAGTTCTGCAGGCTTTTCACCCAGTTGTTTCAGGGAACACTTTTACATAAAATGTGGAATTGAATCGCCCAGTAAATATCTGAAAATTTTGAATGATGATGCCGTGCCAACAGAGTTTAGTCACCAGCAGGTCCCCAAGCTCAAGCGCTGGTCAACTTTAGCCAGGCTGGAGAAACAACAGCATCAATTACAGATAGAACAGGTAGGCTCTCCAAATCTTATGTCAACCTATAATTATTGGTTGTCGTATACCGATCGCTGTCATATAGGCCATTCATGCCAGAATGCAGAAACCAGTACTGATGCAACACGCAGCAATGTTAAAAACAATATTTATCATAAAGATTATGCATACTGGTACAACAGTTCTCAGCTGTCATTGTATTTTGAACCTCTGCGCGCACAAGAGTTCCGGTATCCGGGTGACATGGCAAGCCATCCCGATTCTAACAAACATGGCACACCGCCAACAACATAGATATCTGATCTTCTTGAGCTGAATTAGTCATTTAAAAAAAAATATTAGTAGGGGCAGTGTACTTATATTGGGTATTCGCAGCACCAAGCGTTTTCTTTGCCTTTAAAGCTTCGCTGCAAGCCTCCAGTATTAGTGTGCTGCCATGTTCCTGGAGGAAGAGACGGTCAAATCAATTGACTTAATCGGTAAGAAAGACATTTCAACCCCAAGACCCTTTCTTTCTCAGTGCGCAATTCACCTTCCTTAAATTTCAGTTTCCCAGACAGCTGTTTCAGGTGTAATTTCTCTCCATGTTACCGGAGTGATTGTAGGTGACTGATTAAGATTCCTGAAGTACATAAAAAGTGCATAAAAACAATGACTTTTATGACAGTGAATTAGTCTGCCTCGCAGGAAAGTAGTGGAAGTAGCTGGTAACCTCATATATTCTAAACGATATGTATCCTCACTCGAGTTTGAAATTCAAATTCAAGCTCCCCTTAAACGTCACCAGTTTTGAGGCTATTTGGAATGCTAACATTTTACAATATAACTGCACAATATGAAAAAGGTATGTACAACAAAAAATGTATTAATTTAAGCTTGTAATGGAAAAACAATGTTGTTTTAGGCATTAATGTTAATGGTGAATACTTTCATGTACTGTATGTTCAGCTAAAAGAAGAAAGTGTCACTCACAAAAGGAAAACCTTATGTATAATTATTTGAGGGAAGTAGGATACTCCCTATCATAAACTGTGCATGGGAGTATATTTTTTGCAATATTATCAGTCGTGAAGAAGATATTTCCATGAGGTCAAAGAGAATCCTGCTGTGAAAAGTGACTGTCTGATGCAGGTGTTAGCTCTGCCAAGCTAATTATTGGGTGAGTCTGTTAAAGGTCCCCTAATGTGAAAAACTTGTCCACACATATTCATTATGGTCATCCTTCAGCCCAGCACACTATGAGAATGTGAAAAGTGAAAGCCCCTGTTTTATTCCCATTGTCCGCCTACTGAGTAGACCATTTAGCCATCTGCGTGGCCATTTAGATTTGGCTCCTGTCGTTACGTAACAACAGCAATTGTGCCTGCCCATATTGTCACCTCTGCAACACCTCCACTGTGGATAACCACTCTCACTCTTCTCCCCTGCTGTCTGTGCATGTGGCTGCAGAAACTAGCACGAATGTCTGTATTCACTACCAGCATCAGAAGACAAAAAGAAATGGTGGTTACAATTTATTTACAACGGCCATATTCCAGCCGCAATTGCTGCCAATTTGTGCAAAACTCTTCATCTCAAGACTGCTTCACCAACTACGGTCAGTACAACAGTGGCTTTGCCGCAAAACTGACCCTAAAAGACTGTTCCTTACCAACAATAAGTGACCCAACAATAGCAAATGTGCATTTGGTAAGTATCGCCACTTTGTGACAATATTTACTGTTCATTACTAGTAAAGTGCAGTTAGCTTGGCTTGTTGTGCTTTAGCATCATTGTTTTGCTTGATTTTTTTATAAGCTCTTCGGAGCTTTGTGTTCTTGTTCTGTCTGCCTTGTGTCCCTTTAGTTTTGCCTCAGTCTTGCCTTTTGTCTGTTTCTGGATCCTGTCCCGCACTGCCTCCTCATGTCTGCGTTCCAGTCCACGTTTTGTTTTCTCGAGTGCATGCACTGCTTCTTTGCTATTGGCTGGCTGCGGTATTCCCATTTTCCTTCAGCGCTGTTCTGGTTTCGGGCCTTTCTAAGCTTAATGTCAATTAACTGTTTTTTAGTTGCTAACAGCTACTAACATTCACGGGAGGTGTTTTTCTTAGACAGGCACTTTACTAATATTACTAATTTAGGTAGGGTGTTAATTGTCATGATTTCCCGCTTCGAAATTAAATTATTTCAGATCTTGCTGTACTTTGCTGCGTAACTTTTTCACGCTTCCTTCAATCTGCATACTTCACTGGTACTTAGCTGTGCACGCCCATTTTATTAATGGGCTTGTTATGTCATTAAGCCTTGTCCAATGTCTCATGTTCTTGCTTTGTTCCCTCCCTGTTCTGCTCAGGTGTTCCTCGTTCTCTCATCAGCCCTGTACCTTCTTATTCTGTGGAGGCATTCCAGTTGGCAGTCAGTCCGTTGTTGCCATGTTGCCTGTTTCATGCTCTTGATCATATCATATCATTGACTTTATACTGCCCTATTTGTTTCAGCTCATTGAGTGTAGTTTTTTGTTGCCTTTGTGCCCTCCTTAATCCTGCAGTTTTTTCAGTTTGGACTTTTCAGCTTTTTAAGTGGAGTTTTTTGTTGGCCTTGTGCCCTCCTTTTCCCCTGCATTATTTCTGTTCATTCATGAAGTTTCTGTTGGCCCACGTGCCTTATGTTACGGCCCCTACTCTGCTTGCATTTGAGGCCAATTTGCAGGTGCCTGGTGGGCGGAGCCAGGGCTCATTGGTACAATAGAGAGCACCTGTGGCTCATTTGCTGAGCAAATAAAAAAAGCCCATTTCCCATGTTGGGAGCTCTCTCCCTTGTGACTTTTGCTTGGATTGCATACAACACTGCTTTACTACTCTTTGCACACATCCACTCATTTACATTTCTTATGATACTGACTTTCACACCCCATATTTGCATAGTCTTTTTGTTATGTTGAAGTTTGCGAAATAAATTGAATCTTGCTTTTTTAAATGCATCAGTTTGCATCTCCCTCCTTGTTATGGCTTTTGAGCCGAGTCGTAACACTTATTTGTTTGGAATCTTTTGCTCAATAAAAATCATTCCTTGATTCACGACTCGCTACTGCTGTCCTTCTGCGAACATAACACTTTGTTGATTAATCAGTCACCTTATTGGAGAAAATCAGAAACAGATGAAGCATTAAAAAGGGCATCTAAAGTCGATTCCCATTGTTTTTGTTTATCGGCCAATCAGCGAGCTGCACCTGCGCAAACGGACCAAAGTAGAAGGATTAGCTACGCATGTACACAAAACTTTGGTTTATATGAATGAAATTGGTTATGTGACAATGCAAGATGTCAACAAAAGCAAAATTTGTTTGTAAACATTGGACATTCAACGTCCCGTCTGAGAATCGACTTTAGATGCCCTTTAAGCTATGGTACTTAACATGTTAATCCGCGCGCGGGTGATTTATGTGTGTGTTTTTGTTCAGACACCCCCCGCATATCTGGCCTATTAGCTTTGATTTGTTAACAAGGAGAATCTGGAGCTGGTTAGCTAGGTAGCTAAGTGTTTCCAATCTCTTTAGCGCCTGCTAAACTGAATTCCAAATGTAACAATAGTTGGTCACACTTTAGATGAAGTGTTGCTCATAAAGGCTTTACACAGCATGTATAATGCCTTCATAAATGAGACAATGTCTTCATAAATCACACATAAGCAAATGTCATGCTTTGTAAAGGGTGAAATTATTCACCCTTATTCAGCATGTGATGCGAGATGTCATATAACTGACAATGTCACTCAGCTAGTGGCTAAATACTATAAAGGGTGACATTGGCCACGTTTATATGACGACTTTTCATTTGGAATGAATTGATCCGAATGAAACCATTCGGAATGAACTTTTTTTCCTGCGGGTTTACGTGGGATATAGTCATTCCGAATGAGGGTTTACATGGAAGACGCATTTAATCGCTTTCGTGTAAGGTTTGGTGCTGGGAAGGCTTCTGATTGGATAGGGAGCGGGGCGGATATGTGTATATGTGTTTCCCTTTAGCCTACCGGAAGAAAAATATTAGACTTGTCCTTGTTCCTGATAGCAACAACATGAATGACGTTAGTAGTGCCTTTTTCAGACTGACTTTGCTTCCGGGCTCTCAAGTCTCACGCAGTGAGCGTGATTGTCACAGTGAGATGTCACGCAATTATGCCACACATGGTATTTCTCACGCAAAAAAAATTATTAAAACGAAAAAATTTCCAACAGTAGGCCTATATGTGCAGCAGCACCGCTATAACTGTGGAAACCGGCAGGAATCAAACACGTCTCCCCTGGAGCTCTCGGTGGCAGCTTGCCACCTGCCAGCCAATCAGCTGTATGCTAAGGTGTCAATGTGGGAAATGGTAGGAACAAGCTTAAAATGATAGACAAACTACCGCACTTTGATGAAATTATTTCACCCAGAAAGAAATATGGAACACCTTAGGAACCACATTCAATCGAAAGCTGAAAATGTAGTCTTTCAAGGGAAAAAAATTGCAAATCGATAAAAGTTGGGCCACATGGCCTTAATGTCCGCTGAAATTAGGCTATTTCACTAAATTGGCTGACTTTGGCCACAAGTGGTGCCACCTGTGTGGTGTTTTAAGGAATAATTGTTGCGCCCAGACAAGCTCCATATCTACCTTAATTAGTAGCCCAGAGATTTAGTTGCTGGAGAAAGAATTCTAATTTTGACAAATTTTTGATTATTTAAAATTTGTTATGGCCCATTGATTTTTTTCCCATTTTCCGAGCCTCTGTGCATCAGCCCATGACACAAGGCGGGTATGATTTTATATTTTCTCCCTGGTCTCTATAAGTAGTACTACTTGTGTAATTAAACTTAGACCTGTACCACGTTTGGATTTCTCATAGTAGCCCCCTCAAAATGGCCCAGAAATAAGGATTTGCTCAGGAGCACAGACCCCCCTCACACTTAAAGGCCTGAAACTCGAGGACTATGTGGAATTTTGATTAAATATTTGGGGAGAGTAATTCAGATACATTGATGATTGATCTATCAAAGTAGGAAGAAATTCGGAGATGGTCATCCAGGAAGGTTAGTCCAATTGACACGGAATGTCTCAGAACCAATTGAACGAGTAAATTCAGTTTAGAGTTTGGTAGAATAGAGCAGCCCCCAGCATGGAGCATTCTTAGTGAATTGAATGTTAGCCAATGGTTGCTCCCGCACAGATGCTTGCCACAAATAGGTGTTAGAGACTTAATTCCAAATGTAGCATAGTTAAACTGTTATTGCGACAGCATGCCAGATTTCTTTGCGAATGTAACCATCATCCTTGCTGAGGCAACAGAAGTTACATTTCTGTACTTATTGAGTAGTTTAATGACTTCCTAGCTACTTCCTTGCTACTAATTCAGTCATCTGTATTTGCCAGTAGCCGGGGGATTTCGCTCTCCAATGACAACTGGGCCGATGGATCTCTCAGAACAGCTTGATATTCAGAGGGTTAGAAATGACAGGAATCAAATTGCCTGGAAATCATGGATTTTATGTTTTGTTCTGCTAAAAATGGCATAAACATCCCATTTGGACTCCCCAGAATATTATATCTTGCCAAACAACAGCATAAGATGGAACCTTTAATCTCAGCATTTGTGAAGTCAGCACAGAAAACCTGAGTCTTGGAGCACAGCTGAGATTTCTAACATTGGGCGTGTGGCTGAGCGGTGACTGTGGCCTCAGCACTGAGCAAAGAGAGTCATTTCTTTGTGACTTACTATTCGCACCGCACATACAACGGGGGGCCAAACTCTTCACTACAGGTGGCGAGCCTTCACAACATGAGTGTGTGTATGTGCATGTGTGCATGTGTGTGCCTGAGCATGTGCTTGTCTGAATCAAAAACAAAGTGAAGAGAAACAGGCCACGTCAATCATTATCACTGATACTTGTCAAGAATATATTTTTTTCTCACAATAGTATATCAGAGGCATTTTTTTTTTTTTTAAGGCTATTGAAACAAGCAAGAATTACACAAGTAGCTTCGTCCTGTTTCGGTGTTCTGATGGTAATGAGAGCGAACCATGAGGATATGATCCTGTGTCAAGATGATGTCATCATTGTGATTTAACCAATCAAACTGCTCCTGTTAAGTTACTGGACCTAATTCGTAGCCCAAAGACATATTGGATAGCATCAATTTGGAAAACAGCTTGCTAAGTTTGAGTGAAGTCAGTTAAGAAAATAGTCCTCATTTCTATAACCAGTGCCATCGCTGCCTTATTTTAAAAACACTGGGATGAAAGTCTAACGCCATTTATTCCTTGTTGTTCTCTTTTCTGGTGTATCTATCGAAAAGTGCAACTCCACTGACAATTCTGATTTCTGAATACATTACGGAGAAAAAGCAGAGCTTATTACAATGGCAATTCCAGCTCAGTCACCTGACCTGAACCCTATCAAACATCTGTGGGAGCAGCAGAAGGTGGAAAAGGCTGAAGTAACCTCAGCAGTTCACCCGTGGGAAGCGTAGAGGAGCACGTAAGAAAACAGATTGAGTCATTGCCAAAGTAAAAGCGGCAATCAAGGAGAAAGGCAGACACACAAAGCAGTAATGCTGTACATCTGTTCTCACTTATGTTATTATATGATGCTATAGAAATCAATTGGCCTTGAATAAAAGTGTAAACATTGTCAGAGATCTATCGGTCCTCGTTAAATAATTTAAACATATAACTAATATCATTGACAGCTTGATGACACTGTGGGTAGAACTGTTGCCTCACACAAGAAAGTCATGCTCTCTCAGAAAAGAAATTACATCATTGCACTTTTAGGGGCAAAATTGGCTTGTCACTGGACCAGTACGCTGAAACATGTGCCTACTGTACCCTTGAAAATGTATATTTACCTTTCAGCCCCCAAAAGGGTCTGCAATAGTTATATTTAGGTCCAATGATTAGCCCTTGTTGGTACATTAGTGTAAACTGTACTGTGAGGGAATAGAATTACCCTATATCTGGGAGATCGGGTGCAGGCTGGGACCTTTCTGTGTACAGTTTCCGTGTTCTTCCGATTTATGTATGGGTCTTGGGTATCTTGTCTTCTTTGCAACTCTGTATTTCCCATAGGTGTGAGGGGATAGTATCAGAAGTCTATAACTCCTGGACATGTGCAAGGACTCATTGAGTGTCGTAGACCGCCTTTGTCCGTTAATATCATATCAGGTGAGTTTGGGCGCCTCTAGCGGTGAATCCGGAAACTGTCAGGGGAGGCGATCATGTTCGAACCAAATCGCCACAGCTCTCCTCGAATGCAGTGCAGGCTGTCCACAAACCAGTCCAGCTATAAGGCGCATGGAACCATGGGATTTTTTCTTAAAGTCTTAAAGTAGTTTTTTTTTTTTTAAGTTTTTCTTTTATCTTAAAGTAAATCTAAAAAATGACTAATCACACCTAACAAAGCATGTGGACTTTAATAGATTAAAATATTGGGTAAAATTACATAAAACAGGCCATCATACTAATATAACCGATGTGCATGTCTTTACACTAATCTGATCTGAGTTTTTAAGCAAACCGGCATAAATTTATCTCCCACAATTCAGCGTGTTTTATGATAATGAAGCCATCGGGAGTTACCAACAATTAAAAAATTTTTCCGACGGTGGGCTTCTCTGCACGAAGTGATGGATTTCGTGAATTTACTGTGCAGATCATGTGATCAGACGGCACATCATGTGTAATGCTTGGCTGCGGGTCACCATTGCTGTCTACTCAAAGTTACCGTTGTTCACTTCTAGAGTAATAGACTTCTGATAGTACGTAATCCCAACATAGTTTTGATAAGAAAGGCTGCCATGATATGACATTGTAAATGCCTTGAAACATAATCAGTCAATAAAGATAAATATCTCTGCTGCACAAGTAACATGGAGGCATTTCAGTTAGTCAAAATTGGCTTGAATTGTTATTGCAGAAGATTCCTTTTAACTTTGATCAAGTTTGCATCCACATGCAGTGTTCCTGCAAACTGCCAGTAGATTCTCCATGAAATAATAAAGATTAAATCTGATCATTATCAGGCTGATTAAATAAAAAAAAAGAACTGAATATTTTAAAATACGTGCTTGCTTTCTCCAAAAATGAACTTTGTGGTACATTATGAGAAACTATTTTTAGCATAATTATCGCAATACAAGAAAAGTACCATGGTTGGATACTTTAATACTTTTCATTGTTTTTTTTGTTTTACCAGCCTCCAGTTGGAAGTACAAAGTATAAATAAGTCAATGACAAGCCAATCAAAGAATTATTCAATTAATTAATTCATCAGTAAATGAATCAATTATTCAACTTAACTGCAGTACATTTCCCACTGAATTGTTGACCTGTTCCTGTTTGTGCACATGAATAATAAGGCAGCACTGTTGATTTCTAGTTCACTGAGCAGTTTCATGAAACCAAAGGACACTGAGTCACAACAGGGATCCCCAATCACCAGCAGGCCTACAGCATCCAGAGTCCAATAATATCAACAGCACCAGGTCCAGTGCACATTCAGTAAGACAAACAGCAAACACCCGGCCTCCCTTGGCAATTCAAAATCCCCTACACCTCTCCCAGGAATTTGGTGAAGTGCATATCTGTCACCATGGCCTGTCCCAGCATCAGCGCAGGCAGGAGGTTGATTTGCGCTCATCTTCCTGAGTTTTCTCTCCTGTCCCTCAGATGTGCCAGAAAAACCTGATGGGGAGTCTGAGCCGGAAGATTTATGACGGCACTGAAGTTCTAACGGCCGTATTACGGGCCGTAACAAACCAGGTCATCTCATTTCACATGCAGACCAACGACAACAAGCCTGCTGTTCAGCATTACGAGGGCAGCACCGAGACTGTAAACACAGCAATTCACCAGGGAGCGAGAGAGAGCGAGAGAGAGAGAGGAGGAGAGAGAGGTGGGAGGAGCGGGAAATTGAGAGGGAGAGAGGGAGAGAGAAGGGGAAAGGGAGAAAGAGGGCAAAGAGAAGGAGAAGGAGAGGGAGATGGGGAAAGAGAAAGACAGGGAGAGGTAGAGGGAGGGAGAGGTAGGGAGAGAGGGGAGTGAAAGAGATGGATATAGGGATAGTGAGAAGGAAGAAAGTGGGTGGGAGGGAGGGAGGGAGAGAGAGATGAAGAGGACCATCAAATTTTGGAACCATCTAAAAATAGCCACCCTCATTCCTATAGTTAATATGAATTCATGAATTAAATTTGAGTCAACTTCATTATAACACATCACAAAAATAATTACATCACTTCTTGGGGCAAAATACAAAGCAAAAAATGCAATGCTATTTGGCCCTAAACAAACATTTTTAAAACCTTGTCAGATTATCTGACCGCAATGACTGAAAAAACTAAGAACCGTCTTGATGAAGTACCGGCTCAGTGACTACAGCCTAGCTACTAAGATACCCCTTTTCCACCAAAAAGAACCTGGTGCTAGTGCCGTGCTGGTGCTAGTGCTAGTGCTTGGTTGGTTCAACCCACGCACCTCCTAAGAACCTGTTTGCTTTTCCATCGCCCAGGAGCCAAATCAGAGCCACGCGATCACGTCACTGTATAACGTCAGTACATCTGGCAATACAGAAATACAGTATGGACTGCGGGAAACCATGAATAAAAATTTAAAACTGAAATAATGCTCGTGTTTCTATGCTCAGTAATACTATTATTGTCGGTGAGGTTTTATCATTTTTAGAAGGGGAAAGGAATATAAACTACTAGATTGCTATGATCTTGTACTGGGTTAACATCAGATTTTTAAAAAGCGGAAAAATAAGACGCAAACATTAAATGTGTACCATATCTTGCGTTGTTGTCCATGCATGTTAGAAATACCGAAACCTTGTGCAGCAATAGGGTGTAATAATAGGAACACGCTATCCATATTTTCTTTTCCCAAAGATGCAGACAGGTAAGAAATAAATGAGCAACTGTCGTATTTGATTCCAGCGTCATAAGTTTGAACCATCTATAATGTTATTTCGTTTTGAAATACCCTTCAAATTCGCTCATGGCAATTACAGTAATATATGAACGCCCAAGATAGCAAGCGAACTCATATTCGTAATGCTTGATATAGACGTTGGCGGCGTAGGAAAAAAATGCCTGAAAAACTCCGCCCCCACTCCTTGACTTAATCGGTGCTTGGCTCTGGACCAACAATGAGTTGGTGCTTGCTCTGGCACCAGTTTTTAGAGCCTGGAGCTGGTGCATAGGGTGTGGAAAAGCAAAGAACCGGTGCTAAGTCAGGCTCTGGCTCCGAACCAGCACTGGAACCAGCTTGGTGGAAAAGGGGTAAGAGAGGCCAACACAGACAAACATACAAAGTCTGACCATTGAGAATGGCTGACACAGACAGACTTGCTGAGGCTAGCCAATAAGAAAGGGCGACTTATAGAAAGAAATACTGACAAGGGCCTCCACCTGTTGTGACCAGCAGCAATCTCCCACATTTAAAGATTTTAATGTTTATGTTTTTTATGTTCATGAATAAGATGGATGAAGTGACTGCAAGTCCAAAGTTTCTGTCAGGGTACAGAAATACCTGCATCTTTGCTGTCACTGAAACCTGGCTCAAAGAAAATGACTCACACTCTGATCTTGGAATCAAAGGCTTTGGGCAGACTTTGAGATTGGATCAGCACCCTCATAATAAGTTGGTTTAGTACAAGGGAGAGGCGAATGTTTATATCTACAGAGTAGACCCCGCTGGCGTGTTAACTATATTTGTTTGTGAAACTGACCGCAGCCATAATATCAAGTTCATAAAGCTTTTTCTGCACCCTACCATCTGCCTTGAGAATTTTCGCAAGTATTTACATCCATATTTATATAGGTCGTTTATATCCATCCCAAAGCAGATGTAGACAGGGTAACACCGGTCATTATAAAAGTGATGCAAAGCATATCCCCTCATGCAGTGGCGGCCTTAAGCACCTGAGGGCAGTTTCAAAAGCTAATATGGGACCATAAAAAACATAAGAGCGAAAAAGTGAAGATTCAAGTTCGTTTGCGTCAATGATGACTTATTTGCAGACTTTAGCTAAAATTCTAGAATGCATTATGTGCACTTTCAGCATCATGGACAGCTCCACATCCTAAAAAATCCAGTCAGTTCCCTTATATCAGCCTAATTTATTGTTTTGGATTGCAGGCTGCCAAAATTTTCAGGCGATCCGATGAATGGTTCTCAAAAAATTTGAAAAATGCATTATTTCTCCAAACCCCTTCCCATTTACATTTCCTAATTAACAACTACATGGTGATTCATTCAGTTGCGATGATCAATAGAATTACTGTCCATTTCCCTTGGCTTGGATTTTCGTTCATTGCAAAAGCTAAAAAACATTTAACTATCCACACTTATAGTGACATAAAACTTCAATGACTTTCGAAGCTTCTTAATTCTTGTAGCTTAGAAAACTACAATGGGCTCGTTTACATTAGAATTCTAGCAATTTGAACTTGAATAAAAGGGGCCTGGATAGGCTCTTTACAGTTTTTTGTGACTAACGTATTTCATAGGATTTGACTGTCATTGACTTAGGTCGAAGAGCCGTGACTCCAAGAAGGGGTCCCATTAGGGGGCTTTTGACGCACCGGCCGGAGATGCGCTATAATGCCTTCATAGGAGGCTTAATGAGGTTTTCCTGCGTCATTGCAAAATGCGCCAAATTGAGTGGACATCGGGGATCCTAAACATCTGCCTTTTTTGGGGGGGCCCAAAACATTTGCCTAGTTTGCTTCTCCGGACAGTGTGCCTCTGAATATTTTTATGCAGTCAAGGTTTAGGCGTTAGTTTAGGATGTTAATTCTTGCCTAGCAGTTGGGGGCCCCCCGGAGGGCGGGGCCCGTTTCAATTGAAACGGTTGAAACACAGGTAAGGCCGCCTCTGCCCTCATGCTCCTAACTTTGCAATGAGGGTTTTAGTCATGGCTGTCGCCTCAGTTACATTTTGCTGCATGTTACCTGTCCTTCAAGACATGGTAAGGTGTTGGACTTCTGAGATGAGTCCATCTGGAGAGCCTACTGTTAATCCTGCAAAGCTCCTCTGGGCACCTCTGACCACAATTCTTTTCAATTTGCGCGAGTCAACCAGCTGACTCTGTGTTTTGAATGTAAAATCGGGACATTTTTAAAGAATCCTGCGCAGATCTGGACAAACTTACTGATGCAGTATCATGTTACATAAAATTGTGGGAAATATGGTAATTCCTCACAAAATGTGCACAATCCTCTCCAATAATGAGCACTGGATTTGTAAATTCCTTTGAGAACTACTGAATCAGAAGAAACTAACCTTTTATCAGGGAGACAGCTTTTAAAAAGGAGGTCCAGCAGTGTGTTAAAAAGGAGATAAAACTAGCTGAATGTAAGTTTGAAGATAAAGTGGAGGGCGAATTGAAAAATGGTAGCTTAGGTGCAGCCTGAAAAGGCATTAAATGTATGATGGAATGCAGAATAAAAAGAGAAATGTGAAGGGCTTTCATATGTCTGACACTGAATTGACAGATGAGTTAAATAAGGGTTTTTTTTTTTTTTTTGGATGTACAGTATTTTAAATATGAATTCTCTGAGGGGGGCAGTTAGACAGATTGACAAAGCCATAGTTAATCTTTCAGCCTTATCTAGAAGAAGGAAAGTCCTGGTCCTGACTTTTTTAAGGGTAGGCTCATTATAAGCAATTCTTGACAACTAAGTGAAGTTATTATGTATATCTTTCAGTCCTCTTTGGAATAGTCGAGGGTACCCAGACTTTGGAAATAATCCACTGGGGTTCCAGTGACCAAAGTCACATCATCAAAGACATTAAATGATTATTGCCTCATGGCTCTTACTTCTCATCTAATAATAACTTCTGAACTAATTGTAAAAAATAAAAATAAAAATTTTGACGTGACACTCAACAAACTACATTCCCTTCCAGTTTTTTTTTTTTTTTTTAATATAAAGCTAGGAGTGGAGTTGAGGATGGTACTGCAGTCATGATCAGTCTTGTTTGACACATCTTTTCCACTGAATGGCTCTTTCTCGTGCATTTTCACTTTCCAAAGGGCTGTGTTCTTAATCCACTTTTATTTGTCTTGTGTACAAATGATTGTCAGGCATTTTATAAAGACAGGTGTGCGCATGATTTTGCAGGTGAGATTGTTATAGTCAACGTTTCGTGGGATGAAGAACAAAGTAGTGGATTAGTCAAATGAGAATTAATCAGTTTGTTTGAACAGTTTTACCAACAGCTGAATATTTCAAAGACCAAAGAGATGTTCATTGACTTTAGCCGGAGACCTCCTTCCACCTCTGCTTCTTGGTCCTGTCATCATTATTAGGAAGCCTGTGGCTGCTGTCCTGCATGAACTGAAATAAAAATGATTGAAATAAAAACAATCGCAAAGTCCATCCTCTCTAATCAATTGATGATTTCTGCATTCATGCCAATTTGGAGCTATTGGAAGATGTTATTAGTAATGTTTCTCCCATTCTTGGTGCTCAGTGCATTTGCTGAGCAAGGTGTGTGTGCAGAACATCAGCGTGCAAGTTTTGTAGGGGAACAGTAAAACGGTGATGGGTGGTCCTCCTGCTGTAATCCATCAATAGAATTAATTTCCGGCAGAGTAACAGACTGTTGCTGGCGTTTCTGCATCTGAAATTCCTATATCTGCTATTATCAGACTGCCTGATATGCATCTTTCTTCCTCTGTTATCAAGACCATCTCTGAAAGCCAGCCTTTTCAAAGCCAGCGACCAAAAAAAATGAATGATGAAATTAGTTGGGTTCTCTGAGTTTTCTCACAGAAATTGAAAGGCTTTTTGATTTTTTTTAATTAGTTTTGCGACAGAGATGTTTGGAGCCAGATGCTTCATTGTGTGGACTCTCTCAGACAGTTGGGGCTCTTTGTTTGGATAGTGTGAAGCGGTGAGGAATGGCGCCAACTTGTGGGTCAAGAGATGGAGGACGTGCAGAATGGCGCCTCCACATCACCGCACGTGTATCAGAAGATATTGCTCCTCGACAAAATGGGGTCTCAAGGGGGACAGCCTCCCAAAATCCCCCATTTCTGAGGGGAGGTAGCTGAAACAAGCCAGGAACGGTCTGTGTGTGAGACATCTCTAGGCTGGCAAAGGCATCCCGTTACAGCATTAGCCAAAGCGTTGACCTTAGCCGCTCACCAGTGGCGGGGCCTGAAGCTCCAGATCGGTGCTTTGTTTTTACACTTTTTCAGATCGTATTTATGTATTTTATTCGTCAGATTTACAGCTTGCTGTCTGTACACACTTCACCACCTCGTAAATATGATATGCAACTCAAGTTCATTAAAATGTGTAACTTTTATTTTTTTCTGGTCTTTAAACATTTACAGATTCATAAATTAAATTTATGGGTGATAGCATACCAATGAGAAAAATCAGTCGTTAGAATTTTGGACAGATGTGTGCACCCTGCATAATGCCTGAGATGAGCAAATATCTCCCCTTGATTTTCTGCTCTGTGCAGTCCATAATTATTGATTTAAAAAAAAATAATTTCAAGTTCAGATTCTCAGCTTTCATCAACAGAAGAACATAGCAGATGTTGAAACTTTAATCTGTCAGTAAGCATATGACAAGTAGTTTTGAAATCGTCCAACTATCAATTTCAGGCACCTTTTTCTGCCTGCTTATGAGGAAACGCCATGGCAAGCTAGGTCAGGTGTGTCTTCATTTTGGGTGATTGTGGCTGCTTGCATGATGTAGAATGGGCACTGCCTCTCTCCTGTGTGAGATGCGAATATGGCACTGAAGCTTGTCGAAGGGCAAATGACAGCCATCAGCTCCTGCGAGCATTTCTGGAACATGGCGATTTTTTCACTCGGGCCGGTAAGCCACGAGTCTAAGTTTCAGCTCCGTTCTTTTTTTTTCGGGGTCGCGATTGTCCTGCTTATGCGCTCGCGCGGTTGGCCCAGGCCTAGACCCGGCCCGAGTACAGGCTCTGAGGAGCCTCTTGTTTAAAATTACGATCGTACTGACTCAGGATTCCCTTGTGAAGTTTGCTTAAAGTACCTCTATAGCTCAGTGTAATGGCCATAGAAGAGTGACACCATCGCCATTTAGACTGGTTCCCCATGAGCCTTGCTTTCATACTGTAATTCTGTCTGCTGCTGGAAACAATCTCCAGAGAGAATCTTGATTTACGGCACAAAGGAATGTCAAACATTGTCAAGCATCGCATAACCAAAAGAGGAAGAGGATTGTACTTTTGTTTTCCCTGGTAGCTATTGGAAGCTATAGCAATTCCTGTAGGGGAATAAAGAAAAGCTGTCAGTGTTGGAAAATTATTTGTTGGTTTTTGTTTTCTTATATTCCTGTTCATTCTGTTTATATTTTCTTTCCTTTTCCCCATTTCTTCACATCTTTGCCTCTTTCCTTTTCCTCTTGTCTCGCTCTTACCGCTGTGTTCCCTAATTGTCTCCTATTACCTTGTTTCTAGTCAGGCCCATATCTGCTCCCTCCACCTTCCGTTTCCACCTGTCTTGTGGTTCCCTAATCGCCTCAGGCATTACGCCCTCCGTTTGCCGTCACTAGTTGCAAGTGAGTCTCAGTCCTAGTTGTGTCACTTACAAGCCTTTTTCTTAGTCAGTATTGCTGTGTAGCTTTAGTTGTTAAGGGTTTACAGTTGTGGATTGCACATTTTGTCTGTCTGCTTCCGGCTACGACTTTTTCCGATCGCTGGATTTCATTTCCACCTCTGTTCTTTTCCTTGCATTCTACCTGGCTGGTTTGTGGATTTTTTTGCCGGTTATTTGACTACAATTATTGCTCAGAGATTCTGTACTGCAATCCGAACTCTAATTTTCGACTTAGACTGTCTGACCCTGTACTCTGCTTCAATTAACTGTCTGCAATGTTTGCTACTTTCTGCACCAGAGTTCTGAGCCCCTATTTTGTCAAAAGCTGCGGAGGAGAGGAGGATTAGCCAAAGTGCTATATTGAGTTTGCGTTGGGTAGACGTCATTTACACACTCTAATTGGTTGTACAATTTATTCATTCAACATTCAAAATTCACTGTCATAGCCATTGTATTCATAGCAATAGATGTGTACAGACTGTGGCTAGCTCCCTCAACTGTTACAGTATTTGTCCACAGCTACCCAACAATAGGAAACGAACATACATCAATTCTGAATCGATAAACATTACAATTTTGAGCTTCTTCCTTGAGGTGATGTGAGGATACACTCAGGAACCAGATGCGAGAACCAAGCAGTGCAGTAGATGAGTTTATTAAGCGAGGATGGAAACCCCCGCAGGGCAGAAGGCAAAAAGGTACAAAGTCCACAATCCAAAAATCACAATCCAGTAGGGCAGAATCAGAGTCGAAAACCAGGGCAGCAATCACAGTACTCGTGGTCGGGCAAAAACAGGTTCGGTACACAGGCACAGGTTTGTCAGAAAAGCAAAAGCCAAAATCCAGTGGGCGTAATCCAAACCGTTAACAGGGCAGCAAACACAAAACTCGTAGTCGGGCAAAAAGGGTTCGTAAACAGATGCAGACAATAGTACCAAAAAGCAGAGCCAAAAATCATAAGTCAGACGGTCCAGTCAGAAGAGTAACACTATGAGTACAAGGCAAAGACGATAGCAGCACAGGTAAACAAGAGAAACGTTCTGACAAGGAAGTGCTGTGAAAAGACACCTAATATACACTCCTGGGAGATCACATGATACATAGAACACAGGTGCAGGAAATGAGGCTAATTACAAAGGAAGCAAACATGAGGGAGAACCTAATCACATGAAATAGGCAAAAGCCAAAACGCGGACAGGGATCACAAGACAGCCTATAGACAGAACAAACAGATCCGGTTAGGGATTTCTACGTGCACAGAGTGAGTGGCAGAACAGTGATTAGACAGGTGCAGAGAATCTGCTAGAAGCACAGCAAAGTAAATTGAGTGAAGGCAAGAGGCGGAGACTAGAACAGGGCGAATGCTGAGAGATCGTTAGTCAATTAGTAGAGTGCAGCTATACAATCCCTAGTGCTTGTTAGTAAGTTAGTACTATGTACAATGTTTGTCTTGGTTAGTAATTTAACAAAAACAACAAACTGTTAGTGTTGGTTAGTAATCCAGAAAAAGCAAGATGAAGGAAGTAAACGAGATTGGAAGGAATGGTTGAAAACCAGAATCCATTAAATCACCCGAAAGAGTGGCACGCAATACTGGGGCTGTGAGCAGACAAGAGACAAGAGACCAGACAGGGGGAGACAAAGTGCAATGCATGGTGATAACAAAAACATGGACCGGAATGTAACTATGGCAAAATGCAAAACATGGAAAAACTAAACTAAGACAATACATGAACAATTCTAAGTTACCAAATCACAATACACATTTCAAAGAATAGTCAGACATTGCAGAAATCCAAATCCAAATCAGACAGAAGATCAAAACATGGCAAAGCAGATCAGAATCATAGCAAACAGGCAGAATCACAACAGGTGATTTTTTACCCCTGCAAAATATTCCTAATTAAGTAGTCTTGCATAAATAATCTAGGGCTGATGAGCTGTTTTATAATACAACTGGCAAGTACAATATACAGTGCCGTGAAAAAGTATTTTTCCCCTTCCTGATTTCTTATTTTTTTGCATATCTATTACACTTAAATGTTTCAGATCATCAAACAAATTTTAATATTGGACAAAGACAACCCGAGTAAATACGAAATGCAATTTTTAAATGATGATTTCATTTATTACGGGGAAAAAACTATCCAAACCTACATGGCCCTATGTGAAAAAGTAATTGCCCCCTAAATCCTAATAACTGGTTGTGCCACCCTCGGCGACAACAACTGCAATCAAACGTTTGTGATAACTGGCAATGAGTCTTTCACATCGCCATGGAAAAATTTTAGTCCACTCTTCTTCGCAGAATTGTTTTAATTCAGCCACATTGGAGGGTTTTTGAGCATGAACAGCCTATTGAAGGTCATGCCACTGCATCTCAACCGGATTTAAGTCCGGACTTTGACTAGGCCATTCAAAAATCTTCATTTTGTTTTTTTTTTTTTAAGCCATTCAGAGGTGGACTTGCCAGTGTGTTTTGGATCATTGTTCTGCTGCATAACCCAAGTGTGCTTCAGCTTGAGGTCACAAACTGATGGTTGGACATTCTCCTTCAGGATTTTCCGATAGAGAGCAGAATTCATAGTTCCATCAATTACGACAAGTCGTCCAGATCCAGAAGCAGCATAGAAGCTCCAAACCATCATACTACCATCATCATGTTTCACTTTTGGTATGATGTTCTTCTCATGAAATGCTGTGTTAGTTTTATGCCTGATGTAATGGGACAGACACCTTCCAAAAAGTTCAAATTTTTTTCTTTTCAGTCCATAGAATATTTTCCCAAAAGTCTTGGGGATCATCAAGATGTATTTTGGCAAATGTGAGACGAGCCTTTATGTTCTTTTTGGCCAGCAGTGGTTTTCACCTTGGAATTCTCTCATGGATTCCATTTTTGCCCAGTCTCTTTCTTATTGTTGAATCATGAACACTGACTTTAACTGAGGCAAGCGAGGGCTGCAGTTCTTCAATGTTGTTCTGGGTTCCTTTGTGACCTCCTGGATGAGTCATCGATGCGCTCTTGGAGTAATTTTGGTAGGCCGGCCATTCCTGGGAAGGTTCTCCACTGTTCCCAGTTTTCTCCATTTGTGGATAATGGCTCTCACCGTGGTTCGCTGGAGTCCCAAAGCCTTAGAAATGGCTTTGCAACCCTTTCCAGACTGATAGATGTCAATTTCTTTGTTTCTCATCTGTTCTTGAATTTCTTTAGTTCGCAACATGATGTGTTGCTTTTTGAGATCTTTTAGCCTACTTCACTTTGTCAGTGATTTCTTGATTCAACAGGTCTGGCAGTAATCAAGCCAGGGTGTGGCTAGTAAAATTGAACTTCAAAAATGTGGTTAATCACAGTTAATTCATGATTTAACAAGGGGGGGGCAATTACTTTTTCACATCGGGCCAGGTAGGTTTGGATAGCTTTTTTCCCTTAATAAATGAAATAATCATTTAAAAACTACATTTTGTATTTACTCGGGTTATCTTTTTCTTATATTAAAATTTGTTTGATGATCTGAAACATGAAACATGAAAAATGTACAAAAAAGTAAGAAATCAGGAAGGGGGCAAATACTTCTTCACAGCACTGTATATTTTCCTGAATATTATTTTTTTTCACATGAAATTTTGTTGGCCAATAGTTTGTGTGCACTATAGGTCTATAACTGTTTAGTGACAGTTTCAGAGCTCCCTGCATTTCCACATCTTGCTAAGCTGTCTTACAGTTTACTGGATTGGATTGAGAAAGCATTCGCTAACTTACGGGCCTACCAACTCGTAAATGTATGTAAATGTATTGTTTTATTTTTTTTCTCCACGTAAGCACAGTACTAAAAACTGTCATTCTAAATTGACTTTCATGATGCTATCATTCATAGTCTTGCAAGATTCTTGCAAAAAGTGCATCACACTTGACAGAAGTCAGATCCAATCTTGTCACAACCCTAGCTGCTGAGATGGTGGGCCCTACAACAACCTAAGTGACACTGGAGACACTACCTAGCAAAAGTAAAATAATTCAGTTGCTGGAGGGGGCAAATGGGTCAAAGAGGAAGAGTGGTAATAACAGACATAAAAGAAGAGAGAAACTTGGATGGGAATTCACTCAAAGGAGTGAACTCTGGGATTTAACCTTCAGGTGGCAGTGTTTCTACTGGATCAGTAAGAAAGACGACTTGCTTACTTATGAAAACATCTGGATGTTTTACTCTGCCTTTATAATAGCCCTATGATCAGGGTTTCTCATTCAAACTATAATTCTTATGGTTGTTTGCTGCTTTAGACAGTAATCTGGCTGTAGTAGTATTTTAGGCTCTGATAAAAATGAAAAGCCATCAGGTTGTGTTTGCAACAGCGGTACATGCAATAATATCATTTGGAAATGCTAGGGTGGGGAAGTTGAAAAGTTGTCCATTGCCACTTTCAGTAAAAAGAAATCGTTGTATACCACCAGAGAGGTTATCTCTAAATGCAGGGCATCTCTCGACTTGACTCTCACAATTAATCTGACGAATAATAGGCTAAATACCAAGTGGCAACCTCCGGGGCTGAGAAGTGAGGCCAACACAGAAGTGCTAAAAACTGCAGTTCCTTGAATGGCCACTTGAGGCTGGCTGCAAAAGCGAGTCAATTCCCCCTTGATACCCATGTTGAAAAAGCCAGACTACAGCTGAAATAAACATATTTACAGCTCGGTTCAAAAATGGTTTTAGTTTCTATGGCTAATCTCTCCCTCCATTTACACTGAGAGAGGGTGAATTTTTATATAACTTACCCATATACCTTATATTGAGGCTTAAAGTTGTGCGTAATTAAGGGTGGGGCTGTTTTGAGTGACAGTGGTGAAAAAGCCATGTATGAATATCATTTTAGATAATACGCTCAGTAGCTGGTGGTAGTGCAACAAAATGGTTGTTAATGGCTTTTAAACTCAATAGAAGATGAAGAGTGGATCTATTTTACAGCTTATCCATCTTAGTAGTAGTAAATCTACATGCTCTGTTATGTTCTGTCATATATGTTTACACTTTGGCAATATGAAATGTACCCTTTCTTCATGCCAATAAAGCCCACTTTGAATTTGAATTCGAAAGGTTTGAGCCCATCCAACAATGAGTTCGAACAATAATGACTAGTGTCTTCCTGGCATCACCCCAGCTAGGTGAATTCGAGTCACTGAACTTGACAGCTAGGTCCCATTTCTGACTGGAGAATTTTTCATTGAAATATCGGGAAAATAATATCTTACGGTGCGGTTAATTGTAGGAACAGACCGTCAAAGGAATCTGTGCTCCATTTTCTTCAGAGGATGACATTCTAGCTAATATCACTTCATATAATGTTATATGTTAGTACTGAGTGGCAAATGTTGGCATTTTCCCGTTAACTAGCCAATTAGCCAGCGAATGAATACAGAAAGCCTTCAGTTAACCTTCGCCCAAGATGCCCAGCTGTGCTAACAGAGGCGTATGTTTGCCACCGTTTCTAAACTGGCATGCACCGATGTCACAGCGTTAAAGAGCAGTGTAAGAATTTAGGGTCATAGCTAATACTTGTGAACAAATGAATCTTCCAGACAGCAGTTACGGCTTCCCTAGGAGTTAACTAATGTAGCTGGTTAGTTAGCCATAGCACTGTTGCACGGTAGTAGGGGCATGGGAGGGCACATATAGAGATTTTTGTAATTATACAGTCAATGGATGCACGTGACAAGAGATTTTGAGATTTTAGTGCGACAATTGTCGTTGCTTTGCTATAAATGGATTTGTGCAATTATCTAGCAAACTGTCATCAAATGTGTTTTTTCATGAGGCCTATCATACACAGGCTAGCTAGCTACATGAACCTAACTAGCTAGTGTTTCAAATGGTAACTGAAAACAAAGGAGCAAACTAGCTATGTTAGGCTATATTCAATATCCACTGACGCTACATTAACACAGAAAATTGCTCCTTGTTGAGGTCCAGATGTGGCTACCTTAAACTATACGACCCAAATGACAAGCGATAAGTCCCAGGGGTAATGTGAGCTAATATAAGACCCATAGAGATTAACTAGCCGATGAATTAACCATAGTATAGCCTTTGAGCAAGACACCCAGCTGTGCTTGCATTGCTAATGGGTGCATATGCTGGCCACAGTAGCCAATTAATTTGGAATTCCCTGTAGTCAAAGTGTAGGATGATGGCTAGTACTTTTAAACAAAATGTTCTTGTGTGAGGTAGTGAAATAAGGGTCAACCAGATTAGCTAATGTAATGCAGTGTTAACACTGGACTGGTCATACTACTGTTAATATGATGTTAATGTTTGACATGGCTAACATGCATTAAAAAGCTAAGGCGAGCCCCCCATCGTTCTCCCTAGGGAATGTCATTACTGTGATAATAATTTCGACACTTAAGTTTGATTCGTTTTGAACACATTTGGCACTTTTGGTATCAACACGGATTTACAACGCTGTTTTGAAATTTACATTATGTGACAAGAGAAAAAGCCCTTACCTACCACATGAAGGACTGAATGCTTTATTGAGTAGTGTTACGACCCTGGTTGTCTTACAGGGCCTGTGTAGTCTGCTTTGCATTGGTACCTGTTGGGGTGGAGCTTGGAGAAATCAAACAAACTCAGTCCAGCTGCATTCGGCGATTCCATGGGTTAAAAGACTGGTCAGCCCTTGGCATCGCGGGACGTTTCGTCATTCCCCCATGCACCTTGTTTTATTTGTGGTTTTGTTATGTTTGTTTTTGCAACCAAAACGCACCACACCGTACAATCCCTTCATCCACATCCTACACTACTGACAACGCTGACTTTCATATCTCATGGCAATTGTTGGAACACCAGTTCTATGTCAAGGCAGAAAAGATGACCGTCTTTTCTTTATGTTGGAGTTGTTTCTTTTGGATAACAAATTAACTGTGTTTCCTTCTTGTTGCGACCAATTGAGTCGTGGTCGTAACAGTAGTTATGGTGTCATTGCTTGATAGAGAAGGCTTGTGGGCAGCGCTGTATTAATTCAGGGGCTTATCGGGGCTGCTGCCCCGGGGTCCGATGTGTGAAAGGGCCCATCACGAGGATCAGGATCAAAACAATCTCCGGAAGAAATGCAAAATAATGCTAATACAGTGCTCTGTTGCTGTTGTGTGTGTTGGGCCTGCCCTGGAGCGGGACACGGCGCATTAATATTTTGCATCAATAAAAGCAATTGTGATTGGTTAATGAATGAAGTGCATGCCTATTGCTACTGTCCAATGAATGAGTCGTTGAATTTAAACTGTGCACATAGCTGTTACCTTGCTCCTAGAGTAGAAATTTAAGACAAAAGATGCTATAATGTGGAAAGAAATGTGAAAACGGGGCTCATAAATCCACAAATCAACGAGAGAAATTGCTGCAATGTCCTAGGTATGAAGAAAAGAAAAATACCCAAGCTGACTGGATATTTCAAAGCTATGAGCCCCAACGAGACAGAAAATCCTCCAGCAGTAGCGGCTATTCAGGGGATGCCAACGAGCCGCCACCGGCAACGTTGAGCACATTGGCTGCTGATGATGGTAACGAGCCGTCTGCACCTCCTGCTGCCACAGGGTAGGAAACGAGCTGGGCCTTTGGTCATTAGCTTGCTTCATACAACAACAACATTAGAAAATGTAGGCTAGAGTTTCAATTTAGCCTGTCTGGTGTAACTGAAGAGTTTCACTACAAATCGCAAAAGCTAGCCGATACATATATCCATTTGAAGCCTTTTCATTAAAATGCAAAATTTTGTCATGGGAAAAATAAGCGTGGAACAGCTTTCTTATTTGTTAATATGTCTTGCTAAACAAGTTAGATGATGATACCATGATGCTATTAAATCTAGGAATAATGAATTTTGTGAAAATGCGAATTCTGTTGTGATTATCATGCGAGGCGCAATATATGCACAGAAGTGCGATTTTAAGTCAAATGCCTGCCAGTCAGTTATAGAAGTAAACATTTCTGTATTTCCATAGTAAGTCGAAATACTTTGCTTTGTATATCGTCTATTTTTGCGATTCTGCTGCTCATTGCAGCCGAAAAATTGGGGAGAAAAATGTTCATTGATAGGAAGGACAGGAATAAACGGATAAATTGGGGAATCTTTTTCCCGCTGTGCTAGCAGCATAGAAATGAACTTTTTTTGCCCCCAACAAGTCGCTGAACCAGGGGTTCCCAAATGGTGTGCCGCGAGTCAAGTCCAGGTGTGCAGAGGGATTTTCTGACAACTGCATTTTTTTAGGGGGTAATGGATGATCAAGGAGCAGCAGATCACTTTTGCTTGGTCTTTAACAGACAATATTTTCACGAACAATGTCATAAAACTGCCATTTTAGGACAAAACAAGCTAATTCCAAATCATGCGGCTCATGCATTTTTCTACGGTGTTTTTGACGTTTAATTGCATCGGTGGAATAAAATTACATGATCTGACTGGTGCAAAGAAAATTATTTTTCTGGTTTGAGCAGAAGCTTCGCCGCCATTTCTAGTTCATTTGTGGTCAAAAATGTAATCGTAAAACCGCAATTTTTCAGTCTTGATAGAATGTTTTGGACTTTTGCCTTAACGCAAACAGAGAAACTTGATCGTTTCATTCTCTCACGTGGTAATTCTGAGCGTAGAGGATCGCTTGTGTTGCTGTGTATGTAGGACAAAGTGCGTCAGCATGCGTGTACATGTGAGTTCAGTGGGGGTGGTCTCATGATGGCGATATAATGTTTAATGTTTACTTGATAATTTATTCTTGGTTCCAATTCAATGTGCTTATTCAACTTAATGCTACCTCCAAATTATGGTATATGTAGCCTCCAGAAAATACCTCCCCACTCCATAGTGATATACAATGCAAAATGCACTCTTGTTGGTTTGTGATTAATGATAATTTCTTTTGTTGTCAACACTTTTGCCTAATTTAGACGAAAGGAGTTCATGATTTAGTGATTTTCATCTGCTTTTGCTGTTCAGTATCATCATCTAAATTTTGGTAGTATAGACGGTGCAAAATAATTGTTTGTATGAACAATCATTTCTGAAATTGGAAATATGTTAGATATTTTTACACGGCCCTTCCTTGGCGAGTTGCGTAGGGATGGAATTTACCGTCAGATGGAGTAATCCGATGTGATACTATATTTGATCTGCAACAGTTTAAAGGTAGCGCGACAGAAAACTACGTTGTATTTTCCGTGTATATACGAAATTCTGCTCACTAGTTTTGTGGTATCACTTCACAGAAGATTGTCATTTAGTTGTGAACAGAATTACAATATGGGCAGTTAAAGCCCCAAGAACGTTCTGATGCTTTGTCATTTTTCTGCAAAAAGATTGGAGGCTGTAGACCTTCAGAGAGCATCTTGAGAGCTTGTACCGTGAAACTGATACTTGTGACTACGGATCAATATTATGTACGCTCATTTCTCACATCTTTTCATGATCAAGTTTATCTATTGAAGGGCGCAATAAATGCTTTACAATGCATACGGCTTGAAAAAGTGGTAGCCCCTGGGCCCATGGTTCTTTAATGTGGCCCTGCTTGTGGGTGGCAATTAAAATGGAGACATATTTTTATTTACTTAGTTAAATAGATATTTTGATTAAAATATACTGGTAGATAAAGCAAGATAAATATATACGCATTGGCTATGTGTATTAAACTGTATACATCTGTTGCTGCACCGGTCCACCGGCTTTCCTCCAATTACTGACGACATTTGGAAAAATGAACATCTCCTGGAGTTGTATTTCCAGTATTATGAAAACAACTTCACTACGGTCCCTTTCAGGGTGGACTTTCAAAACTTCTGGAAGTTCCACCTTATCAGCTCTTCCCTCTAAGAAGAGCAGTGGTTTTTAACAACTGATTTATCGCCCGGTTCTGCCCTTGAATGGGCTACCGCAGTCTGGGATCAATCCACCTTCCCAACCTACGACAGCTCCATAACCCAGTTCAAGGCAGTTTTTGATCACCCGGGGAAGAAGGCTGGGGACGGACTGCTGGATCTCAAACAAGGGTCCAGGTCAGCAGTGGACTACGCCTTCGCCTTCAGGACCCTGGCTGCAGCCAGTGGCTGGAATAAGCCAGCTCCTCTCACCATCTACTTTAACAGGTTGGACCACGCCAATGCCTTGGATTCCTTCATCGAGTCCTCCATCCAGCTCGATCAGCTGTTGCAGGAGAGGCAACGAGGGCACCCCAGAGACCCCACCCAGTTGCCAGGCCCGGAGTTGGAGCCAGTGGCGATCGGATCATCCAAGTCCACCTCGGCCGACTGCCGCGACTGGAGGAAGTCAGGGCCGTGCTCCCACGGTGGCAAACTGCATTCACCGCCCTCCTGAGGTGCAACAAGGAACTTCAGGAAACCAGAGCTGGACCCTACTTCACCTGTCAAGGTATACGGTCTCCATCTACTATATACCAGAAGTTCCTGATTCCAGTGTATGTGGCAAACAATAATAATTGCCTTGAAGTAGAAGCCCTGATTGACTCTGGCGCAGTGGGGAACTTCATCTCCCACCAGTTAGTGCGAAGGCTCCGGCTCCCTGTGCACCAGCTCAAGGCCCCCATTAATGTGGCAGCAGTGGATGGCAAGCCTCTGGGGAATGAAAGCATCCTCAATCAGTTGGCTCCAATCTCCCTATCCTGCCTGAAAAGCCGCAGGGAGGAGCTCCCTTTGCTTATCTTATCCATCTCTAACCACCTAATCATCCTGGGATTACTATGGCTACAGAGACACTTCCCCACCATCTCCTGGCTTCACCACCACATCTCGTTCCAGTCCAGATATTGTCTGCAGCACTGTAGCCCCCTCTCAATTGCCTCCACTACAGTTAACAGCCCTTACACTGTGACCAACCTCGAGATTCCCAGGGAGTACTGGCCCCTCCGGCAGGTCTTCTGCAAGACCAAGGCCTCCAAGCTCCCTTCTCATCGTCTGTGGGACTGTGTCATAGAGCTACTATTCGGTTCCACCCCTCCACAAAGCTGCATATACCCCCTGTCCGTGGCAGAAACTTAAGCCATGGAGCAGTACGCCCAAGAGGCACTCCAGCAAGGCTCGGCCCTCCACTTTACCAGTCTCAGCCAGCTTCTTCTTTGTTCAGAAGAAACATGGAGGCCTTCCACCCTGCATCGACAACTGAGGGCTGAACGAAGTCACTGTAAGGTGCTGATACCCACTCCCTCTGGTCGTGCTAAGTTTTTTCACCTCCATGTCCGCTGTGCATACAAGCTGGTCTGCATCCAGAAAAGAGATGAGTGGAAGACGGCCTTTAGCACCACCTCTCGTTATTATGAGTACTGCATGATGCCTTATGGGCTTGTCATCAGTATTCCAGTCCTTCATCAATGACGTGTTGCGGGACATGCATAGAAAATGTGTCATTGCCTTTATAGGTGATATCCTATTCTACTCTCCTACATACTCTGAACATGTCCAATATGTGAGGAAGGTGCTCATGTGACTGTTAGAACACCAGTTCTACGTCAAGGCAGAAAAATGTGTCTTCCATAGAACCGCCAACTCCTTCCTGGGGTACATGATTGGACCACAAGGGGTGGCTTTGGAAGAAAAGAAGGTGGAGGCGGGAGCAGAATGGCCAGTCCCACACACCATTAAGGAGCTCCGGCGCTTCCTGGGATTAGCCAACTTCTGCCGCCAGTTCATCAAAAACTTCAGCATGGTTGATCAACCGCTCACCGCACTTTTCAAGGTGAAGCCGAAGGGACAGGCGTGGAATCCGGAGGCACAGCATGCCTATGACTCCCTGAAGCAGCTGTTCACTGCAGCTCCAATTCTAAAACTACCTCAACCCTGAGAAACCCTTCATTGTAGAAGTGAACACCTCCAGTGCTGGAGTACGGGCTGTCTTGTCTCAGCAGCAAGGCACACATGAGAAACTTTACCCTTGTGCATTTTTTTCCCCACAGACTCACCCCTGGAGAAGCAAACTACAATGTGAGCAACCGGGAATTACTGGCGATAAAGTTGGGGCTGGAGGAGTGGAGGCATTGGCTTGAGGGGGATCTCCATCCATTTACTGCGCTAAATGATCACTGAAACCTGAATACCTACTGAAGGCAAAAAGATTGAATCCACTCCAAGCCAGGTGGGCCCTGTTCTTTACCTGCTTCAATTTCACAAAAACTTACCAACTGGTTTTAAGGATACTAAAGCAGATGTCCTATCCCGACAACATGAGGTAGAGGCAGACCCGGAGGCGGACGAGCAAATGTTACTACCATTCTGCTTCGTCGCCCCAATCTGGTGGAGACTGGACCAAGACATCAAGCGGGAGTCGAAAAGGGAACCTGCTTCTGCCTCTGCCCACCGGAAAGGTCTTTGTCTCTTGTACCCTGCGAGATAGGGTAATCTCTTGGACCAACACCTCCGTGGCATCTGGTCATTCCAGAGTGCAGAAAAATACACAACTCATCACCCCACTTGGCCTCTGATGTGGAGAGAGTGGTCAACTCATGCAGTACCTGTGCAATCACTAAGACCCCGAGACAGCTTCCAGCCGGTAAACTCCTCCCACTACCAGTGCCACACCTCCCATGGTCCCACGTGGCAGTGGACTTCATAACAGATTCACCAAAATCTGAAGGGAATACAGTAACACTGGTGATAGTTGATTGTTTCTCAAAATTCTGTAAATTCATTCCGTTTCCAAGCCTTCCCTCTGCCTTCCAGGGAGCAGAAACCCTCTTCGAGCAGGTCTTCAGCAACTTCGATCTTCCGGAGGACATCATTTCGGACCGTCAACTGCTGTTCACATCTCGGGTGTGGCGAGCCTTCTTTCAGAAGTTGGGAGTGTCGGTGAGCCTCACCACCCAAAGTCGAATGGGCAAGCGGAGTTGACCATCCAGAATCTGGGGTGGTTCCTCTGAGCACACTACCACCAGGGGTACGGTCTGGAGGAGAGGAGTTGTGTGGCATCGCAGGACATCTTTGACCCCCAGCTCCTGACAGAGTTCCACCATAACCATCTGGATCGGCTCGCTCATTGACCTCGGGATCACCCTCCAGGCCATCGCCGAAGCATGCTAGGAGTCGTGCCTCGGGGGGGGGTTACTGTCATGCCACGCCCCCAAGGCTTTGCGTAACCAGAGTTTTGAAGAGCCGGCCTGCTCGTCCACTCACCACTTAGCTGTTTGCAGCCGTGTCTAATCATCTCAGTATGTCATTAAGCCTATTTAAGTCTGAGCTTCGCGAAGTCGAAGTGCGAAGTCTTGTAAGCCTATTGAGTGGCGTATTGCCTTTATGTGACCCGATCTGGTGAAATGAGTCGGAAGTCGCAACGTTCTATTTTGAGATATGAGCCGGATTACATTAAAAAACACTGAAAATATTGATTTTTCTTTTTTGAGCCTATTTCACAGAAAAGGTACTCAAAAATCATCTCCTAAAGTTTCAGTCCAAAAAATTATGTAAAGGTATTTAAATGACAATTTAAGTCCACATACAACGTTCAGATCTTACTAAGAATGCCCGAAATAAACTCTGATTTTGTCTTGTCAAGTAGCCTACTACGTTACTGCTGAAGATTTCCCTGAGTTCCGGGTATCCTCTCAAACGTCCCTTTCTCTGCTCTCCAAATATTCTGTTAAATGTCTCACAAAACCAATCATAAAGCTTAAAACAGCTATGCAAATGCACATGATTTGCCAATCGAAAGCCCCGTTAACACCAGACCGTTAAACCAAGCATTTTCATAAGGGTGGGATAGCTCTCTGATGCTAAAGCTGTGTCTGGTATAACAAACGATTTCTCTGCATTGCTGAGGCGGAATATCATCACCCTTTAAAAATCGTTCTGGCTAATTACAAGCTGAAAAAGTTTGAACTGGATATGGAATTTTTCTCGGTACAAGTTATCGATTCGCGAGCTCCACACAAGAAACACTTAGACCGTTTGCATCTTTCTGCTATGAGCTCATTTAGTAACTTGCTGTCAGAAATGTTTCGTTTTGGAAGAAATTGTTATCAGGAGCTTGTAGCAAAGTTTCTTCCAGAAAAGTGGGTATATAACAGTACAGTTACAACTGCATGCATGCAAGGTGAGACAGTACAAGCAAAACAATAAGCTGAGACGAAGTTGGTTCATTTCATTTTATCTAGTTGCACATACACATGTACAGCGTTTGCTTGCGCAGTGCCCCGTCGATTCCTTACATTAGATGTCGGACATTCACAAGAAGTCAAAGCCACAAGTTCCATTTGACTGGTACAGTTTCTTCAATCTGTCACCTACAGTTTGTGTACGTATGCCCATTGATCACATCCTATCAATCAGATGTTCTTGAGAAGAACAATAACTGGATTGTCATTGATTCATGTGCATTCTATAACTCTGCAGCAGCTGTGTGGTAAATCTGAAATAACGACAAAAGGTGGAGAGCTCCCTCATCATTTACAGAGGCTTGGGACTCTCAGCCACCCCCCTTTAAACTGCATCTATGCCGTCTACACACATCAGCTGTGTCCTCTACTCCAGACTACTCCACAAATTAGAAGGTGGTTACAGGCTGGTTTACGACTCTCCACTTAGATTAGTTTGACAGAAATTACCAAAGAATTCTAAACAATAATGCAGGTACATGCAGGCAACAACAACATAAATAAGCCCTACTAAAAATTAAAACATTTTATTTTATCACAAAAATGTGAATGGCACTTACTGTACATTGTTAGTAGTAATCTGCGAGTGGTTAATGAACACTGTCTCATCACATGCTACTTTAATTTGTTGGGAATTGAGATGTATACAATAATTTTCAAATTCATATCAACATAATGCCCTGGGTCAATTTCACCCAAACTGAGGCAAAGTGTACCAAATCCATACATAAAATATGTATTTAAATAAATGTTTTTAAATAATGTAACCTTCAGCCTGTTTTAATAACATTTTCCTATGTATCCAAATGCCTTTTGTGAATTTTAATTGTAAAATGATGAGTTTATCCCTTTGCATGCTAAGGATTTTTAAAGATATGTACCAAAAATGACTAAAAAAAACTTTAAATGTGATTTTCTCCAGTTTTGTACCGGAAAAAGAGGGTGGGAGACCATAATTCAAATGGCCGTATCTTGAAAACCATCCAAGGTATGACTTTGACCAGGAAATCATTTTAAAGCTTATTGTCTCATCTTTCCATTGGTACCAGAATCTCAATTTTGATGTCTGGGTCATTGTGACTCATTTTGCCGGATCAGGTCACATATATCTCTTTGTACTTTCCCCTAGCAGACTTACAGTATGTCAGTCTAGCGATCTCATTGTCATTGTTTAAGGGAATTGCTGTTCCCCATTTTGTATTTTTGAATTCTCACTTCAAAAATCCTCTTCCACTGCATTTCAATCCAGTCACCGTCATTTCCAGTTAACAAGTGTGCACTGAAAAGACATTACATGCGTATCTTGTACACAGCGAAATGTTCAGAGTTTATTCGAGTGCACTCTCTCTTAAGGAGGTGATTTAACTGCGAACATTTTGCCGTGGATCCCTTGCCTTTTCCTCATACGGCATTTGGGCCTCACCTAGAAATGACAGCACTTTATGCATCTACTGCATATTGTGTCAGTGTCAGAAGGCTGTACTGTATATGTAAAGTAGGACATAAAAATCAAATATAGACAGTAGAACTACAGAGAAATAAATTGGGTCCCTAGCCATTTTGTCTTTCATTCGTGGCTGACACATATTGTATATGCAGTTACTATTTTTATGCTTGAGTCCAAAACTCTGCTCCACTGATGTCCAACTGTTTTTATTAACAGTGGGATTTATTTATTCATTTTTAATGAAAAAAAAAACAAATCCACAGATGCGCAGATTTGCACTTTGTAGGAGATAGTAATGGTGTACCGCTTAATTCCTGTTCTGTTCATGTACACTCAGTCCTCAACATTATTTGCTGCAGTAGGCAAATATTTATGATTCTGTCAGTGTGCATAGCATTACAGAAAGACATAATATTGTGCGTCAGAAGAACGCTCACTGCAAAATACCCAGATCATTATTTCGCTGCTGCCTTTTTTGTTTTCCATTGCTTTTTAGTACATGTACTTACCATTTGCCTTGCCAGAATATTTCTCTTACTGTTTCTCTTCTTCCTGATAGACTATACCTCCTTTGTGTCAACTGTTAGGTAACTTGGTGGAGGAAAACACCTCTCGAGAAACAACTCTTTTTTTGGAAATAAAAGTATCCTGTTCTCTGTGTTATCTTTGAATGGTACATGTGAAAACCTCTCATGAATAAAAAATTACAGTGCTTCATGTAACATGGTGTACTTACTAAAGATTGATGTCAGACTCCTACGGAGCAGAACATATCATTTTAAACAAGGGAAAGACACATCGGCCATTTCTGGACTACTACTGCTTATATAGTATGTATGATAGGTATCGTTCAGGAACCAGACGCGAGAACAGAGCAGTGCAGAAAAATGGGATTTTATTTGGAAAGGGGGCGAACCCCCGCAGAGCAGGAGGCAACGGTACAAAGTCCACAATCCAAAAATCAATCCCAGGGACAGAATCCAAAGTCGAAAAACCAGGGCAGCAAACACAAAACTCGTAGTCGGGCAAAAAGGGTTCGAAAACAGATGCAGACAAAAGTACAAAAGAGCAGAGCCAAAAATCGTAAGTCGGGTGGTCCAGTCAGAAGATTAACACTATGAGTACAAGGCAAAAGGTAGCAGTACAGCTATACAAGAGGAAACGTTCTGACGGGGAACTGCAGTGAAAAGACAGCTTAAATACACTCAAGGGAAGTCACATGCTATGATTAGGATCAGGTGATGAGGATCAGACTAATTACAAAGGAGGGAACATGAGGGAGAACCTAATCACATGAAATTGGCAAAAAAGCCAAACGCGCGGACAGGGAACACGAGACAACCTATGACAAAACATACAGCTCCGGTTAGGGAGTTCTAATGTGCACAGATAATGAGAGGTAGGACAGAGTGGAGCAGGTGCGGAGGATCCGCTGAATTGCAGGAGAGACAAAGTGAAGGCAAGAGGCGGAGACTAGAACAGGGCGAGTGCTGAGAGCTTGTTAATCAATTAGTAAGTGCAGCTATACAATCCCTAGTGCTCGTTAGTAAGTTAGTATTATATACAATGTTAGTCTGGGTTAGTAACTTTAACAAAAATAACAAACTGTTAGTATTGGTTAGTAAAACAGAAAAGAGAGGCGAAGGAAGCAAACGAGATTGGAAGGAATGTTTGAAACCCAGAAACCATGAAATCACCTAAGCATGTGATACGCAGGACTGGGGAGAAGCTGTAGCTTAACAAAAGACCAGACAGGGGAGACAAAGTGCAATGAAGGGCATGAACAAAGACATGGACCGGAAACTAACAGAATAGTGGATTGGGAGTGGCAAAAACGAAAACATGGCAAAATGCAAAAACTAAACAGAACATGGCAAAACCTAACAGACATAATCATAAACATAACAGGGACTAGGGAAAACATAACAAGCATGGCAGGAACAATAATGAACATGGCAGAATAAGAACAGAACAGAATCATAACAATGTACAATTTTACCTAAAATATACATCTCTTTTATATGTACACTGTAAACCCTGATAGTATGGTGAACTCAAATATTTTGTGGAAACCGATTACCTCAAAAAAATTGTGTAGGCCAACTTAACTGCACTGCGTGGAAGGATCTTAAAGAAAATAAAGTTCATTTGTTTTTTACATGTTATTAAGTGCCCTAAACACAAGATCATTAATTTGGCAAACTCAATTTTTTTGAGGTAATCGGATTCCGCTAAACATTTGAGTTCACCACACTTGTCAGGGTTTACAGTGTAATAGCCAGTTTAGCGATATCTGATTCCAGTGTAAACGCTCAGCTTGGGAAAAGACAGTCAGCTGCTTTTCACACAAGGTTTCTCTCAGTTTGTGCAGTGATCTGAGCAAAAATTTATCAAGTCTTCAGTTTTCAAAGCGGAAATGAAGGCTGTAGTTTAAGCACATGAATTCTGCAGGGGACATGAGTCCAGTTAGTACTAATCATATTCATGGCTTACTGCCCAGAGCAGACAACTGCATTTTATGTAGTAATTCTCTCAGATCTTCTGGGGTGCATTAGACACTGTATGGACTTGATGAGGTGACTGTACCTGACAGCCCAGGAATATAGTGCACATTTGTACATTCCTGGTTGGATGTCTGGGCAGACTTCCACTGGATCCCAGAAGTCAATTATCTCCAAGAAATGCAATGCCAGAATTCAGCTGCGTTTGACGAAGATGAGAGCGGAGCGTTATTTTTTAACAAAATGTTATACTTCTTGATAAAAATCGACCACCCAAATCTAGTGAGACAGATTAGACAGAGGATCAGAAGGAGCTGCTGTCTATAGAGCCGTCCCTCTCCTTTTCTGTGACATGATGAATAAAGCTGAAATGAGAAAACGCATGGGCCTGGGCGTTTGTTCGGTGATGGCCATTATTACTGTTCACAGTGACAGCACGAAAATGACGGACATCAAAGATGTCTTGTCCTCAAAGACGCAGCCTTCACAATTTTAATGATAATTCTCCCTGTTTCAGACTGCCGTAGTACTCACAGCATAACCGGGGTTGGACTTGAAGGGCTTTTGTTATAAGCGGCAGATGTGCATTGTTCCCAATTATTTTATACCAAGTCCCTACTTATTCAACACAGTGAGAACCCCCGTGGCAAGTACGGGTTTTCATATTACAATCCGATCCCACTTCAAAGGATAGTGATATTTCTAATCCCCTAATGTTTCTGCGAAAATGGCTTCACCATCAACTCATGGAGAAAATGGGGTCTGTATCTGTTGTAATTTATAAAAAAAAAAAAAAAACTTCAACTGAAATGAATTAAATTAACTAAATCTGATTTTTTGATATGATTAACTACAAGTAGTCTTTTTCAATTTCTCTGATAATTACACATAAGAGTGCAGACTAATTATAACTGAAATAGAATCTCCTCTTTGTTGGGCAGGAACAATTCTAATTACAAATAGAACAGCCTGTGATTGGCTGTAGAGAGCCTTTCTAAACGAGGCACTGATGAACAGGGTGACGCAGCCGAGACGGCTCTCGTGCAGATCTATACAGAGAACTGGGATCTTAAAGCCAAAGATGCTATGAGAGCATGTCAAACTTTCATGAACATGAAAGGCACTGCATTGTTATTCTTGGCTGTGTGCCACTTTAAATTTGGAGGAAGAAATCAAATTGTAACCAGCGTGGGATTTGGCCCAATGCAGCACAACAAAGACACTTGCAAATGTAAACATGATAGATGTTGCGCACCCTGCACACAGTTCAGTCCGCAACTTTTTGGCTACAGACACAATATTTTCTTTTTGTCTCTGTATACCAGTGGTTCAGAATTGAAAACAATTAATATGCGGTTAATGCAGAGACTGCCTGGTTTACTTTGTGTGTATTTGCATCCATAGCTTGTGAGTCATGTGGGAATTAAAGCACTTCACAAATAGGGCCAATATTCAAATTCTTAGACAACACTGCACATTTACCATTTTTTCAGCTTCAAGTAACAAACATCATTAATTCTCATTATATAAACAGCAATGCAATATACAAAAAGGATATTAAAAATGTAAAATATATATACTTCCCATCGCACGATCTTTAGCCATCGTTAAAACCAAAATCCTACATTTGTTTTAATATTGTAAATGCATCAGATGATACTGCTCTGTTCATGTCATTTCATTTTCAAATCTGATACAACTTTCCTCACCCAGCATCTTCATCTTTCATGTAAATGAATTTAAAGACTCCACATATTTCCTGTATTCAGTTATACTGCCTGTGGCTGCGTATCCTTGAAAATGATATTAAACTCAATCATGACACATGGGATCTCTTCAATTTGAGGTGAGTGCTAAATGAGCTGAAGGTAAAATATACCATGTGATCGCAACAGACAGCACGGGAGAGAGGATAGCTGACGGTAAATCTGTCTCTGTTTATTCTGCTATCTTAAACTATGGAGTACCTGCTCTGAGCACTTTTAGACTGAGCCTAAAGCAGAGTGTACCAGACCTCTTCCTTCAGAACAATTACAGATTTGGTTGCACCGCACAGCTTGGAGAAAAAGGATGTAGTTCAATTCCAATTTCAATTTTATTTGTATAGCGCTATTCACAGAGAGACTGTCACGAAGACGTTTTACGGAGCACAAAGGGCAGGGCCCGGCCTAATCCCCAAAATAGCAAATGAGAAAAAAAAAAAAAAAAAAAAAACTCCCAGTAGGGAGAAAAATCCTCAAACAGTGGAGAGAACAAACTCCTCAGTGGGAAGTAATCTCAGGAGGAACCTGGATGTAGTGGGGGAGCTCATCCTTCCGCTGGCAAACTAATTAATACATTTGAATTAAAGTCTATAAAAAAAACTCTCTAAAACAACCAAGGAGCAGTGTCTGTAGCTCCAGGAGGTGGCGAGGCCAGGATAGGGTATAACTGGATCAGGACCGGATCAGGACGCAGGACAGGAGCAGCAATCGACCACACTGTGAGGGGCAGGGCTCAGATGGTCCATGGACTCAGGGTTCAGGAAAGAAGGATCCCCGGAAACAAGACACAAAAAGGAAAGGCACTTGATAAATCTAATGCATACTAAACAAGTGTTGCTGGGTAAAACAAACCCCAGTAGCACTTTTTTTATTGCTTAAGCTTCGTGTTTGTTAGCCCTCTGAAAATCCGCAACCTTGAGTTTGACCTTTTAAGGTCGGTCAAAGGTCATGATACCAAATGAAAGCCCATACGTTACTTCATATATGTCAATAGTAGTAAATATCTCTCTATCTGCTACTGTTTTCGAGTTATAACCCTCTGAAAATTTGTAGTGCCAACTGAAAGCCCATATGTGACTTCCTATATGTTGTTCATAATAAACACCACTCTATCCAACTGTTTTTGAGTTATAATGGAAAATTAGCAAATTTAAGCAATGGCCTTGACCCCTCTGACATTTAATCCCAAACCGCTAAGAAGACTAGGAGGAATAGCCAATCATGGAGCACATGAGTGGAAGCAAAATTGAAAGATGCACATTCTCAATTTAGTTTGAAGTTGATATGATTGTTTTTACCAAAGTTACTGCAGAAAAACATTTTTACCATTCTGGTGACCTTGACCTGATGACCTCCAAAATTCATAGGCGTCTATTCTGGGTTAATGCCCACCTATCCTGAAAGTTTCATTTGGATTGGTAACAAAGAAAGAAAAAACCTCACCAAAAACAATACCTCGCCTCTGGACTCCATCTTTGGCAAGGTAATAAAATACAACCTATTCAAGTTGACATTGGTTGGAGAACCCCATTGCATCAACAATGGATTGGTGTCGATAGTCCAATAGGTCTGAAAGTAGAGTCTTCAAATGTGTGTTTATGTGGGTAGATAGTGTGTTACTCAAGAAAAAGAATTGGGTTGCCCAAGTGAAATCATTTCTTAATTCCATTCAAATGAATCATTTCTCACGTGTTGATGTTTGTTACTACAATAATGATGTAAATGATTTAGATATGGTTTTAGCTGAGGTTGAAGAATTTAGATGGCTTGACACAAAAAACAAGGAAGAATCTGCTAAACAAAACTGTGGCGATAACAAGTTGCATACCTATCGCATGTTTAAACAATAATTTGGTACAGAAAATAATGTCAAAAATATTTTATCCAGATGTCATAGAAGTGCCTTTGCCAAATTCAGATGTGGGGTTGCCCCACTTGCATTAGAAACTGGTAGGTACTCTAATACCCCAGTGGACCAACGTTTACGCCTCCAGTGTAATGAAAAATGTGTTGAATCTGAAAGCCATATTCTACTTCATTGTGATCTTTACAAAGACTTTAGAGACTCTTTGTTAGTAAGTCTTTCCAGCCAAATTGCGAATTTTAATTCCTTATCAGACAGTGAAAAGTTGTGTCATGTTTTATGTGGCCAGTTTAGTGTGAATGATTGTGCTAAAACCTGCCATCTAATACTTCTTTGAAGAAGAACCATCACCAGCACTTAAGAATATAACAATATAACCCATATCTTATTCTTTTTTTTAATTTTATTTTTCTTTTAGTGTGCTGTTCTTGTCTTTGTTTTAGTCGCGTCTCACAACTTAGCCTATTGAGTGGCCTCCTGTACTGTCATAATGTTCCTTTTACTCATTATACATATGTTGTCATATGGGTACCTCATAATTGTTGTGCATGTTTGTGATCTTGTCTATGTCTGTATCCATTTATGGTGTTTATTTGTGTTGTATCGGAGGATGACACGTAAATAAAGCTCACTACTACTACAACCTGAGTCAGGTTGCAAGTTGAACTTAAGAGTAGCAACTCTGGTGCTACTAGCTATAATTATCTGGTCTCAAAACGGTCAACATTCCTCCATCCACTTACTGCAGCACAGAGGCCTTGCACCGACACCAGGCTGAGAGACTGATGTGCTCTAGTCTACTTTTGCAAAAAAAAATTCAGCACTGTGGACTCAATATGAGCCATCAATGTCAATTCCAAGTGGACCTCCCCATTGACTAAGGCTGTGGCTAGCCACATTTGACAAGCAACCAATTTGACAAGCAACAAATGAAGATTTTTCAGCTCTGGGCTGAGGTGGTCACATTTCTTAGTCCTAGAATCCTAATGGCGGCAGCCAGGAAGTCACAAATGCGTTAACCATTTTTTCAGCATCCTAAAGAGACAACATTTTTCTCAGTTTAGATGTGTTTCCAAGATGGAAAAATACAATTTTTTAAATTTTGTAAATATAAGGGTGGAGAGGGAGTTCTGAATCAAGGGTGACACCAAGGGTTTTAAACAGAGGCTTAGACAGAAACAGAGAGGCCATTTATGTGGAGAGAAGACTTAAAGGGACATTATCATCCAATACAATTTGCCGCTTAAATAATTCCCAGATTACAATACATTTAATAACTTTCATATCGAGGGCTGACTGCAATAAACAGTTATGTCCAGATGTTTTACATTGGACAATACTGTTTATTGCAGTCAGCCCTCGATATGACACGCTTACGCATGTAAGATCCTCTACATCATGTATATCCCCGGGGTCGGCTACTGTACCGCACAGCGAGTTTGTGTCATTTGTCATGTATGTTTGTATGTCAGTCATGCAGACATAGTCAAGGTCTAGGTGCAGGAAATCTAACTTACCCGCTTTCTTTCGAAGCAGGCGATTCGTATTAATAGCTGGATATCACACAAAAGACACAAAATGTTCAAGTATTATGATCACAATGCATAATGCATGAATGCAATACATAAGAAAATGACAGTCAAAACAAAGGCAGCGAGCCGGGATGACGTTGACAGCACCCCTAGCAGTATTTCCTCAAAAATACCGTCTGCTAGGATTGTCATGGCGCATTCCATAAACTTATCAAAAATATCTAAACAATTCAAAAGGATGACCCCCACATAAAAAAAAAATCCTACATATGATTGATTTTGTGTATTTATGCAGCTATTGGGTGTGACTTGCTGTACTATGATAATGTCGCTTTGAAGAATATGTCTCTAAGCGGTTTGGGACCTATTACCAATATTTCAGTCTTATCTGCATTTAGTGAGAGAAATCTCTAGTTCTATCTAGTTACTTGATCGTTTTCACATGGCTTAAAAGATATATAGAGCTGCGTATCATCTGCATAGATATGGTATTTAACGCTATGTCTACCTATGATGTCTCCAAGGGGAAGCATGCATGGAGAAAAGAGCAAAGACCCCGGAACAGATCCTTGAGCTATTCTAGAGTTCACCTTGGAATAGTCTGAAGGCTTGTTATTTACCCTGACTAAGTGCGATCTGTCAGAGGGATAAGACTAAACCATGAAAGTGCAAGTCAAGAAATAACAGATTTTTCTAGCCAGCCAAAAAGAATATAGTGGTCTGTGGTATCAAAGGCAGCACTTAAATTTAGGACAAGAACAGAGATGCAGCCACAATCCATAAAGAGAAATGGATCATTCATTATAACGGCAAGAGCCGTTTCATGTTACAATGCTCTTGAAAGTTAGGCTGAAACCTTTCACATATCTTATTCGTTTACGACAAAGAATAAAGCTGTTGAGCAGCATGTTTCTCAAGGACCTTTGATAAAAATGGGAGGTGTGAAAATTGGCATGTAATCGGCCAGGATAGTAGAATCCAAATTTGTTTATTGAGTTGAGGCTTGATTTCTGCCATCTGAAATTAAGTGGGAACAAAACCTGAAATCAGGGAAGAATTAATTATGGGGAGAATTGGACTGCCAAGTGTGAAGTAACCACTGAACAACCATGACTACAAACAGAGATAAGAGCACTGCTGTGTTTCATATTCACATCAATACAAAACATTCTCAGCTGAGAAGAACTCTCCGCTCTGTCGGTTTGAGAGCACATTGAAAGTCTGACCTTGCTCTAAAGATGCCATGAAAATTATGTGAAAGTCAATGAAATAATATGCTTCAGCAGAAAAAAAACATTCAAGGCAATCTGCTCTCAAATTTGAAGTCTTAGGAGACTACAATATATAATGAACTGCATCCATGGCATAATTTCACAGGGTAGAACAGTGCCTCCAAATTAGCTCCTTAATCTGTATACACAATGTCTATAATGTTGTTCATGATGTTATTTGCCCTTTTGATTAGATTGACAGAGACTGTTTTGCAGAAGCACTGACCTTGCACTTGCAAATGGCCCCTCCAAACAGCCCAGCTTAGAACTGTCCTCTGGGTTGATGAAATCAATCTAACCCACCCTAAATGTGCCACTTCTCAATATATGACTTTCAGAAGAAAAAAAAAAGTGCAGAACAAGCGATAGCTGAAGTTCCGGGTGCTTATGTTAAATAGGGCTTGTAGAGTACGTGTTGCTTTCAGAAGCTGATGAGCATTGTTTGCTTAAATGTAGAGGAGCTTTGTACGAACATTCAGTGATGGCTTCTACATGTGAAGTTAAGAGACTCAAAGAAAACATGTCAATCGAAAGGGGTTAGATTTTTCATGATTTAAGCCAGGCAGCTCTAGAGTTGAAAAGAGGCAAGGCTGTGCTCAGTAGCGTAGCACACTTTCTGGGTGATAAATAAAATATCACTCACACACGGACCGATTAGGCAAATGAGACACAAGCCGTCTGCCATGGTGAAAACTTCCTCCTGTAATATTGCGGGGAGAAAAATGGATTTTCTTAAGAATTAAATGAAGAGGACACGGTTCCTTCAAACAAGTTACTCATTAATTGGGGTGGCCAAACCCTTAACTCCACGAGAAATAATTATTCCACCACCCAACAAAGAAAAAGGCTCAAGAACTAAAATGAAGCAATTAGTCCATTGTCCCTCACTGTTTTTTAGTTAGGAACTAAATGAATTAATGAAAATGATACAATATTTTGAATGGATTGTTTCGTTTTGAAAGGTAAACTGGATGAGAAATTAATGTTGATGTGCTCAGGCAGCGGGAGTGTCTTGCTTCCCTCTAATAAATCCATCACTTTCAGAGCACAAGCCATGCAAATACGCCAAAGCTTTTGTGGGTCTCGGCGTGTTGCAGTATTTATGAAGAAAGTCGTAAAAGAAAACGCTTGTTTTGCTGAGTTCCTGTCAGTTTAGTCATTTATGCGCACCAATGAATAAATAAACTTGTTTTCATGTTCTGTTTACGTACCGTGTTGTGTAACTGGAGCCCAAATTTTCCTTTAACACATTGCGGGCTACATCACAATATGGCTTTAAAGGACCCTCAAAGGGTTATGGGAAATTTTTTTTTTTTTTTTTTTTAACTTCAGTTCACCTGTACTGAGGTATCCAATATTTCTAACATACCAGAGCAGATTGACATTGAAGACCCCCCACTTTAGCCATTAGACCTCTCTACTCTGCTTCAGTGTTTGAAACACGCGGTTTGAAATGCTGTTTTCTACGTCAGAAAGATCTGCTCGCATAGTTCAGAGCAACCAGCTCTGTCTGCATTCCCTGCTCCCTCAACCAGCCATGGACGACCCTCCCGCACTCTCTTCCTCGTAGCACTTACAATATTTTTATCGAATTTGGCGATATTTTTGTCATTTTACATTGAACTGCTTTCTGAACTAGTGCCAGCACAGCACCAGATTCGCTCAAAAGTTATGACTGAATGACGGCATCATTCAAAGGGTTCGTGATGAAACTGCAAACCTGATGTCCTTAGCCAAAACCTCAAATAAACACGCACAAGATTAATAAGTGACTGACAAGGTTCAAGTCCAACAATGAATAGCAGAAAGCAGAGATGAGTAACATCTTTGAAATCGATCAGGTGGGAAAACCTTAATGCCTCCTGTTAAGACTGCTTTCTCTGTATTTTAGTCTAACATCTGACTGAGACCTTTATTAATCAAAACATGTTGCCATATCTGACATATCCCTTTATGTTATGTTAGTTAACAAGCTAGCTATCGAATAGTCTGTTATTGTTGACCAGGGAGCAGAGTAAACTGATGGGACTGCCTCAGCTGCCAGTTTGCCATCCTGGCTCCAATATCCCATCTTCAATTCCATCAGATATCTGGGTAAGTAACTTTCTTCTTAAATTGAGTGCTGAATATTAATGTATTTTCTGTTACAAATACAATTGTTGACTCTTTTCTTCTCCCCATCAGCACAAATCGCTCCCATGCACAAAAACGGACTTTGTTGTTTTTCCTGTCGTAAGGGTTGTGCACTGAGCTCTGGTGATGTGCACGGAGGACAGGAAATGTTGGACTGGACTCAGGTGCGAAGATGGACTTTATTTGCTTTCGGCGCAGCAAGAAGGCAGCGTAGGATGCAATACAAAAGAACAAGGAATCAAGGTTCCTGGATAATACTATAAGTAATACAAACACTGGACGTTAGCTACAGTACAATGTATTACAAATAGAAAAGAACAAGGAATTGAGGTTCCTGGTTAATAATAATTAAGTGTTGACATGAACATTAACTGAGTTCAAGAGTTATAATACTAGTACATTCAAATACGGGAGAAAAGCCTATTTAAGACTAGAGAGTACATACAGACTTGTGAGGCTTACAAGACTTCGCAATGAATGAGGGAGAAGTTCAGACATGAATAGGAAACACTGCCACACAGTGGAAATAGGTAACAGATGCAGGCAATGATTACGGACTGAGGAATGTGGTCCAGGTCTTAATAGACCGGTGAGTTGGAGCGCTGGGGGCATGGCCTTACACCCGAAAGGAAAACTGTGTACACTGTGTCTCCTAAGACTTGACGTTTTACTGCCTGCAAAGACAAATTGATTCCCCATAAGGCATGCAAAATTATACCTGAAAATATATGCTTATCAATGAGAGCGACTGACTGACAACTGACTGTTCCGATCAATAACCTCCCTCTAAGCGCTGCTGTGACGTCACTAGCTGAGATGTTACAATTCGCCATCAAACTAAAAAAATAGTGTGTATGACCATCGCCTACATGGGCTTTGCGTGTTGCACCAAAGACAATGAAGATAAACTGTCTGAGCCAGTGAAAAGCATAAACTACCACAGGACAAGAATTTTCATCTGATTAATTTTATGTAAATTTAAATTCCTCCTTATATTAATGTTATAGTTATATATCTACATTATTTGCTTTACAAGAACAGCTCTGTGCCTAATTCTTTAGGCTACACTGATGCGATTTGTTTAGTCGGGTATTTTATTCTGTTAGGATTTGGCATAGAAGACGCAAGGCGCGAGATGAAAAGTAACAATAAATGTTTATTATAAAACAACAAGGCACGAGGGCCAACAAAAAACTACACCCAAAGGGCTGAAAATAGAACAAAGGTACGCTACACAGAGCTGATGAATAAAAAAACAAAAACTTCTAGAAACTAAGGATAAACAAAAACTAGAAAAGCAAGACTAGGCAAAACTGAAACAATACTATGATACAAAGCACAGGTAAGTAAATGCTCAAGAGAACTACGTGGTAAACAAGGCTCGTGGACAACACAACTCATGAAAAAAACAAGACACAAAAGGTTCCGTCTGCAGTCTTCCTCCAGCCCCTCCCAGATATGGGCAAGGGGGTGGGACAACGGGAACGAGGAACATGTGGGCTGCACATGAGGAGAAAAGCGCATGATAACAAGACACGGGAAAACACAATGGAAACATGGACTCTGACAATGACCAAGCAATTAGACAATGACAATGTAATTGAGAATAATGAGCGTGTTCAGCATAGGAGTACCAATACAAGATTAAGGGAAAGCGGAGAAGTGAAACTTTGAACAAAATAACACAGTGTTCTGAAAATAGCGAACATGGGAGCTCAACCAGTCAATGCCCTAACTATTTTAGTAGTGATTAGTAAGTGCCTATCTAATAAAACATCTTCCCGTTCATTGTTAGTAATGGGGTTAGTAAATATTAATCATAAAAATGAAACAATCACTCAAGCTTAGAGCAGGCCCAAATATAGAACAGCTGTGAAGGAAGTGAGGAAATACCAAATGCCACTCCCGAATGCGGTGATGAAGCAAAAGACTAAAAGATGACAAAAACATGAAATGGAACGTGGATTTGGAGAGGTGAAGTCAGGCTGGCAGACCGGGCAGGAAACACTGGAAATAAATAAACACACATCACTAGGGCAAGGCAAAACATGAACATGACATGGCAAAACACAACATTATTCATGCTCAAATTCTGAGCCTCCATATAATCCACTGTATATAATGTATATCCCCTACGCCTTTTTTCATCTTATCTTAGTTTCCCTATTAATGAATGCATTTTTCTAATTTGATTAATCTAATACCGCGGAGCTTGTGTCAGTCGTGTATCTTGCATCGTAATGTATTTTAATTCTTCTCTGATTAAAGATGATAATGCAGGTGCAGTGAAAGTAATTATTAGCAGCATAATTATCGCAGCATAATTAAAGAAGTCAATGGGTTAGGATTTATTTTGTCAACCTAAAACTAGATCTCTATTTATTGGATGAATTTCCGCCTTGTAGCCATTGGATAAAAGTTGAGGATTGTTCAGCTTCAGAGTTAAGCTGGCCACAGATTCTAGATCACTGGGATGGTGTTTACAGAGAATTTTGAGCTTAAAAGTAGCTCTTAATATGTCGATTTAGAGGAAACTTCAAAAAAATTGGCATGTTACTTCAAACTTTATGACTCCTAATTTTTTCTCCAATGAGTATTTCACAAAGACTTTACGAGTAGCTCCAAAGTTATACTGTGGCTACAAGCAAGTCACAAAAACTCTTCATGGCAACTGCCAAACTCTAGCTTCATCACAAGGTGAATATTTATGAAAAATATAATGGTATCGAGCTATTGATGCAGTGTCGCCTCAATTGCCAAGACATAATTATTGTGGTAGATTTCTTTTAAGAAGCATTCACTTCAACAACAAATAGAAACAAAGTTGTAACTGCGTACCTCAAAGTTTGGACCACTTCCCTATTTGGCCACTGGCAAAATGCACCAATACAGCGTTGACAATCAGGGCATATCTCAGGCATTCGGGAGCATGATCATTCACCAATTCGTCTCTGCACTCTCCAGACCCCACATTCTTTAGCAGTTCATCAAGTTTCTATCAGAAAATCTCCAACTCCAGCGGAACAAAGCTGATTTAATGACCATTGCTAGACAAGCATTTGTTTGCGAGACAATTGTCTGTGTTTGAAAGCGGCCAAAAGTTTTGAGAAAAGTGTTTATTTCAATGAGGGAACTCATTCACGTGCACACCACTGTAGAAATGTCCTTATGCTGAATGAATGGGTTTGACAGGCATTCATCTGTTATGGACTCAGATCGGCCCCCCATCGACCAGTCGTCGTGGACATGGAGGATAAGAGTGTGCATGAAACAGTGTGTCATCTTTGGAAACAAGGTGAATCGCAGCCCCTATTCTGAATGTAGGACATCGCGCAGATTTGGAGTAAGAGTTGCTCTTTTCACCATTGTGAATCTCTGTTAAGAGGTAACTCAGGGTTAGAAATTTTTGGTACCACTTCAGAGTACTCCTTGTGCTAAGGTAAGATTCTTTATGAATACAGCCTTTACACCTGGTCCTCAATTCACGGCCCTCAAGGTCAGAGAATTGCTGGTTTTCCACCCTCCCTTTACCTGGGAGTCAGGTGTGGAGACAGTCTGGCCAATGAAAGGCACTAATTTAATTTCTTGGGATAAAAAAAAAAAATCCTGAAGTGCGTTTGGATTCAATGTCCAGATTTGAGGATCCCTGTTCTTAATCTTTCACACTTGGGTTTTGTGCTTTACCATGTTCAGAAAGTCCTCATGTAGACAGCTTAAGACTCACTGTCAAATCCCAGTCAGTGATAGGGCAACTTGGGAACAATGCACCAGCCAAGCGGTGACAGAGTATTAGGAATTATAACAGGAATTGGGGTTATACTTAAACTGGATCTTGCATGCACACTTACACTTTGAGCTTGCTAAGTAAAGTCTGTTCCTTGAAAATTTTCTTTTGTTATGATTCTGCTCTTTCTGTTCTGATTCTGCCATGCTTATTATGTTTCTGCCATTCCCTGTTATGTTTATGATCAGTTCTGTTAGGTTTTGCCATGTTCTGTTTAGTTTTTGCATTTTGCCATGTTTTCGTTTTTGCCATCCCCTTCCACTTTTCTGTTAGAGTCCGGTCCATGTTTTATTCATGCCCAGCATTGCACTTTGTCTCCCCTGTCTGGTCTCTTGTTAAGTTACAGCTTCTCCCCAGTCCTGCGTGTCACATGCTTAGGTGATTTCATGGTTTCTGGGTTTCAAACATTCCTTCCAATCTCGTTTGCTTCCTTCGCCTCTCTTTTCTATATTACTAACCAATACTAACAGTTTGTTGTTTTTGTTAAAGTTACTAACCCAAACTAACATTGTATATAATACTAACTTACTAACGAGCACTAGGGATTGTATAGCTGCACTTACTAATTGATTAACTAGCTCTCAGCTTTTCGCCCTGTTCTAGTCTCCGCCTCTTGCCTTCACTTTGTCTCTCCTGCAATTCAGCGGGTCCTCCGCACCTGCTCCACTCTATCCTACCTCTCATTATCTGTGCACATTAGAACTCCCTAACCGGAGCTGTATGTTTTGTCATAGGTTGTCTCGTGTTCCCTGTCCGCGTTTTGGCTTTTTGCCAATTTCATGTGATTAGGTTCTCCCTCATGTTCCCTCCTTTGTAATTAGTCTGATCCCCTTCACCCGATCCTAATCATAGCATGTGACTTCCCTTGAATGTATTTAAGCTGTCTTCTCACTGCAGTTCCCCGTCAGAACGTTTTCCCAAGTTTACCTGTGCTGCTTTCATTTCGCCTTGTACTCTCTGTGTTTATCTTCTGACTGGACCGCCCGACCCCACGATTTTTGGATCTGCTCTTTTGTACTTTTGCCTGTATCTGTTTTTGAACCCTTTTTTGCCCGACTTTGAGTTTTGTGATTGGTGCCCTGGTTACGATTTGGATTTCGCCCTCCTGGATTTTGATTTTTGGATTGTGGACTTTGTACCGTTGCCTCCTGCTCTGCCGGGGTTCGCCCCCTTTCCAAATAAAATCCCATTTTTCTGCACTGCTCTGTTCTCGCGTCTGGTTCCTGAACGATACCTAACATCTTTGTGTTTATTCATCACTGCACACACTCCATGATTGAATAAGCAGGTGTAAGTGGTTAGTTTCATGCAGTGGATTTTAAATGGAGGTTTAGAAACACTTAGGAAACGCCAATTAAGCAATCAAAAAAACAAACTTTCTAGGCCCTGCGTGTGTGATACTGCTGGTAACACTAGGTGCATGAGTGACCTTAATTCCTATACAAAAAGCAAAAATCAGACATGCAGCACAACTCCAGCCGGCTGATCACAAGATGGAGAGGCTGTATTACCGTTAACATAAAGCAGCTGTCTCCTCAGTTTCACCCCTCACCCCTTCAGATGGAGAATAATGAGTTTGCTGCCATAATGGTTCTTATTAAAGCACTGCTTAATATGGGCATATTTTAATCCTAAATACGATGAAGATGTTGTTTATTACCCAGCTCTGAGTACGGGAAGGGTCCCGCTCAAAACCACATCATGCCTTGCTGTGACTCAGCCGTGCTTAATGAGGTTGGCTATCAGCAAGTGAAACATTAGGACGCACCGTAAATAATAACTTGTGCTCTTATAGAAGCAGTCTGAGCTGTGTGCTCTGGGCCCTCTGTGAGAATATTTCTCTGCAAAGTCTCTTAGTGATGCTGCCTCTGGAGCAATATTCATGTGCTCCCTCATTCTCGTTATCCATATTCTCATTATTTCTCACCCCCCTTTCTTCCTGTCTCTGTGCTCTCATGACAAATAAAACTGAAAGCTTAGCACTGTCACCCCCCCCAAAACGAACCTCTGTAGGCCTCTAGAATCATCCCCACCCTTCACTCTTCTCAATGGCAGCCATATAAACAGTGCAGACAGTGCAGCAGCACTGTAGCCCATGGGTTGCGATAGGGCCTATAAGGCAGTCGGTGAAATTGTTGTTTTGAGGTCGTATCGGGTGAACTGCAACTTAGACAAAATTCATTTCTCTGAGTAATTAAAAATGCTTAGCATTTTTGAAAAAATAACTGTCACCCTAAATATACCTGTTGATACATTGCTTATCAAAGTTGGTAATCTGACTTCAACGGGTTAATATACCAAGTTTATGCTGTTTCACCATTTCTATGCAATTTACCAAGGAAGAGGACGTCCTTAGCTCTTCATGGATACCTTTGACTGCAACATTACTGGACTGATTAAATGACCTTTGAAAATGGTAGATTAGAATTTCATTTTTCCAAGTTTTGGTAATGCATGGAAGACATTCAGAAATCGACTTGATTTTTTTTTCCTTTGGGGACATTTGAAAAACAAAGTGTTTGTGACATTTGAAAAACAAAGTGTTTGTGACTCCTCCCGGAGATCTTGACAAACTGCAAGAGCGCATTCAAAATGAGGTTCAGGCTTTGCAAAATGATCCAGCTACGGTGAGACGTGCAGTTGAGGACATGCTTCGTCGCTGTTAGCTTTGCGTCGAAAGAGAAAGAGGACATGTTGAAGGTGTCGGTGCGGTGTGTTGACTTTCACTGACTTTCATGGACTCTTTTTTTTCTGACTTCCATCGATAAACAAAACTTGGAAAAATGAAATTTGAATCCGCTGTTGTGGTTTCCCGACTAGATGTTTACATATTTTTAAGGTCCCCTTGTTCGTGAATAATTGGAGAGAGACAAAATCTTCAGAAGCCATCTTTATTCCCAGCCTTGAATCGTGCAATAATCCAAACCCGGTGAGCAGTCCCTGGCCAAGAAGTGCTAACTCGGCATTCTTTACAGAGCAATATTTATGGGAAAAACTCAACCAGCTCTGCTCCAATCACAATTCTTGGGTTATCTCTCAAGTTTTTTATTCTTTCCCTTGGATTCTCTGAGAAATATTGGTGGCGCACAGAAACATTAGTTTCATAAAAAATGAAAGAATATACACTTAAAAGGTGTGGGAAATTACAGTTTAAGAGTGGAAAAACAGTCAGATGAATAGGATACAAGTAGATACATAAATGATTCAATTGATTATGTTTTCAGTAGCAACTTATGATTTTACTGAACAAATATTGATCAAAGCTACAGAAATCAAATACATTTAAATGTCTCACTTGGTTTTGTTTTCAAATCAACTAAACAGAAGCTTGCTTACTAATCGAAGCTACAGAAGCCCGCTGCTCATGTGTGTGAGCTGCTTATGCATGCGTGAATTGAATTGCTTGCATGTGTGTGTGACTGTGTGTGAACTGCTTGTATGTGTGTGAGTGTGTGTGTGTTTGCACTGCTCATCCCCTCCCTATGCGTATGTGAACTACTTGTATGTGTGTGTGTTGTGTGTGTGTGTGTGTGTGTGTGTTACTGCTGCTTACATGATATGGTTATTGGTTATGATTATTTATTATGGTTATTCAACATGGCAATTGATCTACTGATGAATATGATGAGAAATATTGAAATATAATCTTCAACACTGCCACTTTCAAAGGTCATTTAATCAGGTATGCGCAACAATAATGTTGCAGTCAGTGGTATCCATGATGAGCTAAGGACGCCCTCTTCCTTGGCAAATTGCATAGAAATGGTGAAACGATATAAACATGGTATATTAACCTGCTGAAGTTGGATTACTTCTTTTTTTTTTGACACGCACTAAATATCCAAACTCATCTCCATAATGGTTATTACTATTATTAGAATTGATTATGCCAATTCTACCCAAAAAAAATACACAGTGGTTACCTAAATTCACTTATTTGAGGTAATTTTCTTGGCGTTGGTGTTATTTTATGCTCAGGACCAGTTGCTGGGAAATGTGTTTGTTTGCTGTTGTCCAATGTCAATTGTTTATTTGGTGTTGATAGCTAGATCTACGTTTAAGTCCTTTGATAGCTGGTGAGAAAGCTGCAGATAGGATGTCTTAAACTTAGGAGTGGGTCTCAAAACAGAAAGGGGAGAATAAAGCAGAAGTAGGATGGCTTTTATTAAAACAGGGCTCACAACAGCCGAGGCCCCAGGTGAAATAGGCACAAAAATTGCTCGGAACGCACAATTAGCAAAGCCAGTGGGTGTTGAGGACGCATTTTAAAAAAATATTTTTTTTAATTTTTAGTAAATAAATTCCTGAATCGCACTCATGAACCTTCTGTCTCACTCATTACTTTTTTTCGCAAAGCTATTTAAAACATCTTGTAGACCTTCATCATAGTAACGTATACACTGCAATGCCTGCCTGCTGTATTCCCGCTATTAACTACAAACCCCGATTCCAAAAAAAGTTGGGACGCTATGTAAAATGTATTCATTGTACAAATGTGTATTCGGAAGAGAATACAATGATTTGCAATTACTTTTTGGTCTATATTTAATTGAATTCAGTACAAAGACCAGCTATTTAATGTTGAAACTGATAAACTTTATTATTTATTGGAAATATTCACTCATTCTGAATTTGATGCCTGCAAGACAGAAAGTTATCCAGGTTATTAGGATCAGCATCAGGTTTCTTTTACGTAGGAGTGATTGCAGCTGCTCTGAGGGCTGATGGAACATGACCAGTAGTGAGAGATGTGTGAATAATGTTGCTTATGAGCAAAGGACAGGGAGGGTAGACAGGCTTTTACCTGGTAAGTGGGTAGGGGATCAAGCTGACAGGTAGAGGTTTTCGATTTCCAAATGAGGTCACATATCTCAATAACAGTTTGAAGTTGAAAACTTGAGATAGAAGAGAGGGGTCAAAGGAGGCAGAAGAGAGTGAATGAGATGCTGTATGTATTGTAGAGATTAAATGTTGATGAATATTTTTGCATTTTAGCATTAAACAAATTCATGAAAGAGTTACAGCGAGCAGTAGAGTACATAGACTATGAGGTGCTAAAGTATCTGGGGGCCGCCAGATGGTATTTACTGTAGAAAACTGAGATCTGGTGTTCCTTTTATCTAAGCATAATGCATATCTAAGCATGATTAGGTTAGCATAATAACATAACATAACATGAGTGGCGAGAACAGGCCGTTCAGCCCAACTAGGCTCGCCAGTTTCCTTTCACTATTGTGAATATATCACTTCAGATACTCAATGCCTCAATGGTATCTAGCTTTAAGTCAAGCCTGCTCTTGAAAATTCCCAAGGTTTCTGCCTCAACAGTATGGTCAGGCAAGCTATTCCACATCAAAATTACTCTTTGGGTGAAAAAATATTTCCTAATATCAGTGCTAAATTTACCCTTGGTCAACTTCCATTTGTGACCCCGAGTTCTACTAACAAAACTTGGCTGGAGGAATCCAACATAATTCACTTTGTTAATCCCTCTAAAGTATTTAAAGACCTCAATCAGATCACCCCTAAGTCTCCTTTTCCTAAGACTAAAGAGATTAAGGATCTTCAGCCTCTTCTCATAGCTTTCATCTTTTATACCTGGAATTGACTTAGTGGCTCTTCTCTGAACTTTTTCTAAAGCCTCTATATCTTTCTTAGAGTACGGTCCCCAGAACTGTACACAATACTCCAGATGTGGTCTGACGAATGTATTGCACAAGAGAAGTACGACCTCCTTGGATTTGTACTCAATACTTTTGGCAATTTATCCCAGCATCCAATTGGCTTTTTTAACTGCTACGGCACAATGACTAGAACCTGTGAGGGTTTGGTCAAAAATCACTCCCAGATCTTTTTCATGTGGCGCACATTCCAGTTTTAAACCTCCCATGAAGTAATCCTGTGTAATGTTTTTATTACCTACATGTACAACTTTACATTTTGCTACATTAAATTTCATTTGCCACATTTCTGCCCAATTCTGGATTCGATCCAAATTATCCTGAATCACTTTAGTGGACTCTAAACTATTTGCCAAACCTCCGAATTTAGTATCATCTGGAAATTTAACTAATTTGCTCTCAATATTCCTAATAAGGTCATTAATGTAGATGAGGAACAGCAGGGGTCCCAACACCAATCCCTGAGGGACTCCACTCCCCACCATACCTAGCTCAGATGAGATTCCACTGACCACCACTCTTTGTGTTATGTCCTGTAACCAGTTTGGAATCCACTCCAGAATACCTCCTGTAACTCCAACAGAGCTCATTTTAAAAATGTGTCTTATGCAATACTGTATCAAATGCTTTCTGAAAATCCAAGTATATGATGTCATAAGCCCTGCTCTAGTCATAAGTCTTGGTGGCCTCTACAAAGAATTCCAGAAGGTTTGTCAGGCATGACCTTCCCTTATGGAAACCATGTTGGCTATCCCTCAAGATATTATTACGTTCAAGAAATAATTCCAGCTCGTCTTTCTATGATAGATTCCAGTATTTTGCATGCAATGCAAGTTAAACTGACTGGCCTGTAATTTCCTGGCTCAGTACCCCCCCCCCCCCACCTTTTTTTTTGTAACATGGGACTCAAAAGGGGCTGTGCAATAATCTGCTGCTATCACTGCTTCATTGTTTATTTATTATTTTTTGAAAATCCCCTGATGCTCTTAAGTACTTAATTATTTATTTGTTGATGTGCGTGTGTGTGCATGCAGATGTGCTTGTGGGTGTGGGTGTGTGTGTGCAAGTGTGCATTGTTTTTAAGGCTGCACAAGCAAATTTCGTTGTGCTTTTACTGTGCAATGACAGTAAAGGTGATTCTGATTCTGTTTTTTTATATATTGGTATTATATTGCCCTGCTTCCAATCATTTGGTAATTTTCCAGTTTCTAAAGACCGTCTGAAGATAGCTGAGAGTGGTTTAGGGATGATCTTACTAACTTCCCTGAGCATTCTAGGATATAAGCCATCAGGACCTGCCGCCTTATCTGCCTTTAGTTTATGCAACTTGTCTAATGCTTCATTATCCCTAACCTCAATTTCCGCTAAATAACTTTGAGCATTGGACATGCCCTCTGGCCAAATAAAAACCCGCTCCGAGGTAAAATTCTCAACAAAGTAACTGTTTAAGGTATCTGCAATATCCTTGTTATCATATAGCAGCGATCCATCTTTATTCTTTATGCACTTAACCTCCTCTTTGACTTTCCTTTTTCTGCTACAGTACTGAAAGAAGCGCTTAGGATTAGTTTTTGCCCCCTCCGCAATTTGCCTTTCATACAGTCTTCTGGCATTCCTCAGCTCTTTTTTTTGACCACAGCCTGCATTTTACAGTATTCAGTGTTAGTATTCTCATTGTTATCCTTTATGTATATCTTATAAAGATTCCTCTTTTCCCTTAAACTCCTACGAATAGCTGTGGTCATCCACTGAGGATTCTGCTTTTTCAGCTTACTTTTGGAAACCTTTGGAATGAATTTGCATTGTGCATCAAGTAAAACCCCCTTAAATCTTTCCCACATCTCATTTACAGACTCACAGTCCAGGAGTATCTCCCATTTTATTTCGCTTAGATATGAGCACATCCTGTCAAAGTTTGCTCGCCTAAAATTGAAAACTTTGCTTTTCGAAGACACCTTTTTAACTTCCCATGAAAAAATTAACAGTAGAGTGATCACTAGTCCCAAATGGCTCCAGTAGCTCAACATTGCTAATTCTATCACGGTCATTACAGAGCACTAAATCTAAAATTGCCTTCTCTCTGTAGGTTTATTAACATACTGCACCAAAAAATTGCCATTTATAACATCTAGAAATTCTTCCTCTCCTTTACCCTGTCCTTTCACAATTTCCCAATCGATACCAGGATAATTGAAGTCTCCCATAATAATAGTCCCTCCTCCTCTACAAGCTTGCATAATCCTCTTAAAGAGCATTTCATTGACAATATTGTCCAAAGATGGCGGTCGATAGCATAATAGTTAGCTTCAACTGTGGAGAGAGCATCCTTGTAGAACAGAATATGGTCACCGCACATATTTTAATGAACAGCGTGGCCAGTTTTCGTGTCATTCTAGGCGACGCCCTTTGGCTTTAAGGTGTCGTAGTTCAGGGGTAAACCTTGGGGCAGAGTGAGAAAATGAAGCAGTCTGTGTCTTTAAAGGACTAACATCATCCAAAATACTGTGAAGACCAGCATTGAACTGGGAAACCAGTTCATCAAAGGTAGATGAATTTTCATTACTGGGGAGGTTATTAAGCCTACTAGCGAGAGCAGATAAAGTAAATCAATGTTCTATATATTTCAAAAAGTGATGAAATGGGGCAGGATAGTTTTGGACACAGATTTTTTTGCAATGAAAGATACCAACTTATGGTCAGATGTAGACAAATCAGATGTGGCACAGTGAAGGGAGATTACACCGGAACAGCAGAAGAGATCAAGAATACGGAAAAATCAATGAATTGTTGTAGTCCAACACTGTCATGACATGTTAAAAAATCTCTTATGAGTATTGCTTTAGTGGTGACCATTTGCATGTTAACCTCTCTCTGCAGATCGTAGATGCCAGCGGACAAGAGCTGCTCAATTTATGCCCGCAGTTGCACTATATATCAATAGGTTGTACACCCAACTAAGGGGCAGGGGGGTATTATCGTCCTTACCCGAATACCCTTTGACCTTGCCCCACTGACCTTCACCTTGAAAACTTTGTCTGGGCCATTTCTCTCAAACCGCTTTAGTTAGAAACTTGATTGTGCATATGTGGACTTGCCTTGGTGGGTAGACGTGCCTCGTCAAGGTTTCGTAGCCCAATGACCTTTGACCTTGGCTCAGAGACCTTCACCTTCAAAACTTTTTCCAGGCTATTTCTCTCAAACCGCTTGGGTTAGGAGCTTGATTTTGCATATTTTGACTTTCCTCAGTGGGTAGGCATGCCTCGTCAAGGTTTCGTAGACCAATGACCTTTGACCTCGCCTCACTGACCTTCATCTTTAAGACTTTGTCCGGTCCATTTCTCTCAAACCACTTGGGTTAGGAGCTTGATTTTGCATATGTCGACTTGCCTTAGTAGGTAGGCATGCCTTGTCTAGGTTTTGTCCCACAAAGAGCTTTCACTCTGGGTCAAACACCCTCACCTTTGATTCAGTATGTCGGGGCTGAGGTATTGCCTCCGCCCCCGTGAAGCACATTTTTGAATATTTTGCAGAAGCGGTGCCTGTAAACAATTTAGAATATGGGCGAGTCCCATCACTGTTTTCCAGTAATTGTATGAATTAAACTCCTCAGCCAAGCTTGATCTGCAACCTGCCTAATAAACTGGCCCATAGTATCTATCCAGCAGTTGATAAAAATGATCTCTTGGCACAGAAATAATCGTTTTCTATTGTTGCGACCAGTTCAGCCATAATAGCTCAAAGGTATACCAATTAAGTATTGAGAAAATCAGTTTTCTGAAGCAAAAACTCAATGTGGAATTGATTCAGTGTCATTCTTCTGTCAATTATAGTCATCAGGTATTAAAAACTCATATGATACCCTGTTATTGATTTAAGCGTATGCGTCCCTTGTAGAATTCAGTGCTCACTTAAAGCCTCAAATGATCTCTCCCTGAAATGCAGTCAGTTTAGTGGTTGCTCAGGTTTATCTGCATACGGCAGTTAGATTTCATGCCCATGTGAAATTTTCCTGGTTATCCATTGATTGACAAGTTTTTATCTAATTCCAGACAGTATAAACTTTCCACGGTAATTGAAAGATTTTGATTGGACCCTCATAAAATTATGTAGACCCTTGCATAACAGCAGGTTACGTTGCATCCTCTCAACGTTGCGCATGAGAATTACACAAAAGCATTAGAATAACATTACCAAATGCAACCCAGTAGCGCTCAAGTTACATTTACAAGATGGGAATCCGACATGGACATGGACACTGCAGTCAGTCCAAATGGAAAGCCACTTGAATAGTTATCTTATTGGCTGCTAACCAAAAGATAATTCTGAATATCACACTCGGATATAGCACACCTGTGGTCGAGGAGTTTATGATCCTGGAAATGTATTGTTTTAACTCCAAGCCATTTTTCAATTCTCAGAATTCTTTTTTGCCATTTCAATGCTGAATTTTCTGAACTAATGTTATAAAAATAAACTGAAATATGATGGAATTCTGAATGCTACAAGTGTCAAAAAGTCATTAGTCTTGGGTGGACGATGAACAACAGCTAGAACAGTAGGGATGGGCCCGTGAATTTGTATGGGAATGATTTCAAAGGCAGTATACCGAGGCACAGCTATAGAGGATACTTTCCACTTATCATTGTAGAGTATCACGATACCACCCCAGCCAGAAACATGGGGTTGACAGATGTAAACAAACCCAAGGGGAGTAGTTTGGTTAAGCTGTGAGAAATCATTAGGTTACTGCCAAGTCTCAATCAAACAGAAGAAATCAAACTTAAGATTGTTAAGTAGATCATAGAGCAGAGGTCACTTGTTAGTGAGCGAACAGGTGTTGAATAGTCCAGTATCGAGACTGTTAGAGCCACGTTTGACACTAGCCGAAGCTGAACTAGCAGCTGAAGCTGATCTCCTTGCAAAACGTGGGACGGAAGACCAGAATGATCTTCTAGATTTAGTGTCAGCCAAATTTAGGTGGCAGCGGGACCCATGGTGGATATCTTTCAGGTGATATTGGCAAGCATTATCCAGGTGGAGATGTAGTGCTGGCGGTGCACACTCAGCGAGACAGAGTTGTGGAAAAGTTCAGCTGCTGTATATTGGCGTACCAAATGGAGGATGTAATGATCCAGACAAATATAATCCAGGTCAGCGCCCTGTCGAGCCGCATACTTGGTCAACCGATGCTCCAGCTCCAGTGAAAGAGTCCGAGTAAGTAGCCTGGAGGAGGCGAGGGGGTGAGGGGAGGACAGGCAGCCAGGTATAAACAGGTAACTTATCCAACCGACAAAACTGAGTTATCGAATATCAGATGACCGAACTGTGGCATAGATAGACAAAGTGGGCTGTTAATTTGACATATAACAGCAGAAACAGCAACAGCAATCAGATAATCAAAGATCTTTCTGAGCACAAGGGCAGCAAGAAGCGCTATCATTCACTCCCCGGAGCAATCGAGTACACACACGCGTGAGAACACTTGCAAAAGGAAGCATTTCTTTCCATTCATTCATATCGTTGGACAACGTCATATACATATTCCGTATTTGCTGGTTGCACAGCTTCACTGAAGCTATATCACACTTAAACTGAGAAAAATATTCAGACCCAGGACATCATGTTTTCTTGGCCATAAGCATTACATGACAAATGGAAAATCTTTTAAATTATTTTATACACATTTCCCAGCAATTCAGCTTGACATGATTGGGATCATAGGAAACCTTGGGATCTCTCATAGAATTTAAAGTAGGCCTGGAGTTCTGCAGGCTTGAATACAGCAACTGCATACGGGTCTGCAGGTTTTATGACATTAAGGAGCCGGCAGGACGTGACATTTATCATGCTGGTCAGAGTTGTTGAGGAGGGAGCATCAACCAAGGAGTTCGATGCTACTGATGCTGTGAGAAAGTTCTGCCCTGTGAAGAAACAGAAGCGTTAACAGGTGTCTGTATTAACATGATTGTTGCCAGTATCACAGTCATAAGCATAGAAAACAAACAATAGTCCATTTTACACAGCTTCTGATTTTATTGTCTAATTTCAGTCAGTTGGAACACCACATCACAACTCCAATTCCAAAAAAGTTGGGATGCTGTCTAAAATGTAAATAAAAACAGAATGCAATGACTTGCAAATCTCATAAACTGACATTTTATTCACAATACAACATAGACATAATATCAGATGTTGATTGTGAGATATTTTACCATTTCATGAATAATATTAGCTCATTTCAAATTTGATGGCAGCAACACATCTCAAAAAAGTTGGGATAGGGCCGTGCTAGGCTTACTGAGCAATAAGATACGAGATACTGTGCCATTTGCGAATGGAGTCACGACTTTAGGGTATTATTAGGGGCACACTGCAGAAAAAAATGCTGAATCAAGAGAGGGAGATCTCTGGAGGTTTTAGAGTTTTTGCTTTTATTTGGATTATTGCCATCCGGACAAGGTTATGTCAATTTTATAAATGTCGCTAACATGCAATCACTGTGTTATCATCATTCTCAATCATTATAAGCCATATGTGTCATGACCCAATTGGTTCGGTGTCTTGCGTGCCTCCCCGTATCCAGTTGTAATTCATTTGTTTTCCAGTTCCCTCATGTTCTTGAGGTGTATATAAGCCTTATTTTGGTCAAGCAGAGCTCCTGGATAGTCACGTTATTAAGTTATCAAGCGACCAATCAGTATATGTCTTCGAACTCAAACGCTTCATAGTCTTCTGAAATGATCATAAACTTTATAATAGTGAAATACGTAATTACACTTTGGAAGTGTACTAATAGGAGCAAACTCTCAAGCCTTTTTATCGGTCTCCAGAATTGGGACTTCTTTCCCAATAAACCCTTTCAGACCTGCTGTCTAACAGTCCTGCCTCGGCATGGGTTAACACCACCACGCTTCTGCCGTGAAAAGTTTCTGAAGGCCCTCTATGCATCTTTTCATATAAAGTTTGTTTTATAAAGGTGTAAATTTACGTCAATCTTTGACAAGTAATTACATCAGTTATTCCCTTTTTTCTCCTGGGTGCGGGGCCTGTGCCAAACCTGTTGTTTGCTCATGCAAGCTGCAGCATCAGCGACATATTTGGTACCAAGAGCACAGTAACAGGTTGTCTGGTGTAGGTTCTTCAGCATTTTCCTGCAGTGCAAGAACATCCGCATGCAGCCATTGTAAGTGGGTTAGTGGTGATTTCCAGTGTGATCTGAAGACAATGATGTAGACCTTGATGTTTGGCAACTTAATTTTGCAAGATTTCTAAATTCTAAGACTGGAACACCTGACCGTTTGAGTGCAGCACCCAGTATGGCTTCGATAGCCTCTTAAAAAATTTATAAACACGAATAATATAATGGTAAAGATTTCTTTCATTCACTGTTGTTGGATGTCTGGATGTGAAAAACCCCTGTCTTAGATTTCCATGATGGGGTTTTTATTTCAGTATTTCCCACAAATGCCAATGGACTATAAGAAAACACATTACATTCACAAAATATATTTTTTGATTGACATTTTTGATGAATAAACAGCAATACAAGTTGATTAAGCATTTAATTTGCCTGGTGTATTTGTAGTCTACATTAAATAAATGAAATGTTATTTAACATGGAGGTAATAAAAATGATCATTAGTATTCTAGGCTTAAGGCGGCATCTCAACCAGCTCTGCACAAGTCTGATCTCGATTAATTTTGCCGATGAGCAAAGTCTTGATGGAGCACTGCTTTTTCTCATTTTTTGGAGTATTGCCTGTGATGGAGAAAGCATTGTTGCCAGGCAAATACTTGTCAGACTGCTAGTAGTATATTCGGGTGGGTTAGTGATATTGCAAGTTTTTGAATCAGCTTGCACTGTTCTCTGAGCAAGTAAATGCAAAAACTGGGACAAATGCACAAAAATCAGAGAATGATGGGGGCACACCTTACAACAACAAGACTGTTTTGGGTGAGCTGGGATGTCTGGTCATCCCACTTAAAGTGGAACAAAAACAAAAATGTAAGCTTGTTATATTAATAATGTACTACCAGAGTTATTTGGGTCCAGTTCTAAAAAGTGCTGAAATGCCTCTTAAGGGAGAAAACTGAAAGTGAAGTTTGGTGTTTTGTAACAACTTTTCATTTGATACAGTACCGCATAAGAGACTAATTTTTAAAATGAGCTCCACTGGAGTTACAGGAGGTATTCTGGAGTGGATTGAAAACTGGTCACAGGACAGAACACAAAGAGTGGTGGTCAGTGGAACCTCATCTGAGCTAGGTATGGTGGGGAGTGGCATCCCTCAGGGATCGGTGTTTGGACCCCTGCTGTTCCTCATCTACATTCATGACCTTGATAGGATTATTGAGAGCAAATTGGTTAAATTTGCAGATGATACTAAATTGGGAGGTTTGGCAAATAGTTTAGTGTCCACTAAAGTGATTCAGGTTGATTTGGATAGAATACAGAATTGGGCAGAAATGTGGCAAATGAAATTTAATGTAGTGAAATGTAAAATTTTACATGTGGGTAATAAAAATATTAGACAGGATTACTTCATGGGAGGTTTAAAACTGGAATGTGCTCCACATGAAAAAGATCTGGAAGTGATTGTTGACCAAACCCTCACAGGTTCTAGCCATTGTGCCATAGCAATTAAAAAAGCCAATCGGATGCTGGGATACATTGCCAAAAGTATTGAGTACAAATCCAAGGAGGTCATACTTCTCTTGTACAACACATTTGTCAGACCACGTCTGGAGTATTGTGTACAGTTCTGGGGTCCATACTTTAAGAAAGATATAGAGGCTCTAGAAAAAGTTCAGAGAAGAGCCACTAAGCTAATTCCAGGTATAAAAGATGAAAGCTATGAGAAGTGGCTGAAGATCCTTAATCTTTTTAATCTTAGGAAAAGGAGATTTAGGGGTGATCTGATTGAGGTCTTTAAGTATGTTAAAGGGATTAACAAAGTGAATTATGTTGGATTCCTTCGGCCAAGTTTTGTTAGTAGAACCCAGGGTCACAAATGGAAGTTGACCAAGGGTAAATTTAGCACTGATATTAGGAAATATTTTTTCTCCCAAAGTGTAATTTCGCTGTGGAATAACTTGCCTGACCATATTGTTGAGGCAGAAACCTTCGGAATTTAAAGAGCAGGCTTGACTTAAAGCTAGATACCACTGAGTCTTTGAGTATCTGAAGTGATATAGTCACAATAGGAAAAAAAAAAAAACTGGCGAGCTTAGTTGGGCTGAATGGCCTGCTCTCGCCACTCATGTTATGTTATGTTATGTTAACAGGGCCCCCATTGTTAAGTTCCGCTAGCAGTGATGTCCCTGGAATGGTGGGATCTATTTAGCTTCTATAGCAGTGAGCTACAAATCAGCAGTTTCCTAAATAGACAAATCAGCATAACACGTAAAAAGAGTGAGGAAGACGATGATGTTTTGAAATATGGATGGTTCTGAAATTGAGTGTCATCATATAAGTACCATGAAATATTTACTGATGAAAAGCTGTCTTTTAAAATGCGTGTTGATGAACTAACAAAGAAGTGATGAGGGAAAATTGGGTTCTTTTAAAGAAACAGGTCATACTTCTCATATGACAATAGGAAGCATTTAATTCAACCTACTTTCCTGTCCATACTTGAACGATTATGGTGAAATTATCAGTATGCATGTGTAAAACCCTCACAGCTATACCAATGACGGACACAGCAGGAGGTGAAGGCTCGGTGCGTTCTTCTTAGCCGGTGTAAGTGGCGGATTTAGATTTAGACATGGGCAGTCGCCCAGGGCGGCATCTTGACAGGGGGCGCCGGCAAGAGCAAAAAAAAAAAAACATTCATTTGCTGCCATCTCTTCATTAGATAACTCCAGTCAGTGGATTTAAAATATGCGCCTGGATGCCCTCTAGTCAACTTGGCAGGCTGCTGGCTGCCTACGTTCTGGCAAAGATACGCCTTTCTGGAGAGAGAGGGGAAGGGTCTAGCCGTACATATAAGTATACGCCGTATTAGCAGCTTTGTTTGGCTCATTGCTCTGACACGTTTGAGCGTCACCCATATCAGGGAGGGCAGGGTCTGCATGAAAACAAAGGAGAGTTTCGCCCAGGGCGCCATGGTAGCTAAAACCGCCACTGGCTGGTGTGATTCAAAAGAAAACATTGATCAACTTCTCTGTTCGTAGGAACAGGGCGCACAGCACAATGGGTACATAAAATCTGACTCCATATCAAATTGTGAATATAGAACCCCAATTCCGAAATAGTTGGGACAAAGTGTACATTGTGAATAAAATCAAAACGCAATGACTTTCAAATCACACCAGCCAGTATTTTATTCACAACAGAACAGAGATAACATATCAAATGTGGAAACTGAGAAATTTTACAATTTTATCCACAAAATGAGCTCATTTCAAATTTGATGGCTGCTACAGGTCTCAAAAAAGTTGGGACAGGGGCCTGTTTACCATGGTGTAGCATCCCCTCTTCTTTTTAACACAGAGTGGAGGTGTCTGGGCATTGAGGAGACAAGTTTCTTGAGTTTAGCCTTTGGAATTTGATCCCACTCTTGTTTAATACAGGCTTCCAGCTGCTGGAGAGTTTTGGGTCTCCTTTGACGGACTTTTCATTTAATTATGCTCCAAATTGTAAAACCCACAAAACAATAACCAACAGCGGAAATTGTAGGGTTGAAGGTTTATGCGTGTTCTTTTGGCTGGTGTTAACAAGCGCGACCTCCTGGCTGGTGTGAATTGCAATAAAATGGATCTATTTTCTCCGTTTGAAGGACGGGGCACAAAAGCACAACGGTTACAATTAATCTGACTCCATAATAAATTTATAATAATGAATTTAGTTATACCCTCGTTAAATATCTGACTCCAAATTAGAATTAGAATTAGAATCCATAATCTAGGGAAACCTGCGTGGGTCTCGAAGTGGCTACACCTCGAACTCTTAGGAGACCATCGACGTTGCTAAACATGCACTCCCGGGTTTTTAGTACTGTTACCGGATCCTAGGTTCGTTGATTAGATTAGAGGTTGGAAGTCGGCCATCACTGCAACAGCATCTTTTGGCTTGAATACAGCGAACCCAGATCGATACACGCCCATGGGTTCCTTCAGGGAATTTTAGCAGATAACCGACTTTTCGTCCATGGGTTTGCTTAAGGCTAGAATCCCAGAACCGGCAATACACAAACCCTTTATGTAAGTAGATCATGATCGTCTCTCCAACTTAATAAAACCAATTCCCAGACCAGGCCGCTGGCCAGTCGTACCTCGGTCGGGATTATACCCCTAGGTATCCGTCGCAAAGTGGCTAGAAAGAATAAAAGGATTAAAAGTCCCGGAGTTTAAAGGAATAACAATAATTTATTCACCAGGTAGGCAAGAGCTTAAATCAACAGACCAAATATCAGTTACCACAAATTTAGACCAATATAAAAGTCATACCTGGCGACAACTACACACACAGAGTTGGGTGAGTGCGAAATCAGAGAGGCGATCCGCCATAGCTATAGAGTCTACTCACGCACTTACGTGCGCGGGGAGAGATCGGATACGATCTTCCCCGAATGGATTGTTTCTCTTTGCTTTAAGCCAAATCACGCCTTTGATCCAGGCGGCATGGCCATAAACACCTGGAAGGGGGGTCGAATCCGGTTTTTGGGTTTCCACCATTGGGAGGATGTTATAAAACACAGCAGAGAGGGGAGAATAGGGTGATTACCAGAGAGGATTCTGACCAAATTCTCAGGAGTTTCCAACAGGGAATGAACCATAATTTCAATGGGAATGAAACATACTCCATTCAACTCCTTAGATTCCCCCAAGAATAACAAGACCAAACATGATATGAATATGTACTAATATGATGCAGTTGTCATGAAAAAGTCTTAAGATGAATTAATATATACGTAAATTGGGTTATAAATCTAGAAGTGATTTCTTTGCAGAATATTGAACATATAAGCATATTATGTAGTTCTCAGGGGTTTAGATTATTTTAAACAGATTAATATAACTGGACTTTAACTCAAGAATTAGGCCAGTAATATGACTCGCACAGGGGCATTGTGTCAGCCAGAGCCCTGCAACAAGCCCCCCGCACAGAGGAACAGTAAGACCGTTAACACCTTAGCAAGCATCTTGGGGAGGAAGTCCACAAAAGCTTTATTGCTATCTGGCATGGCTCTGGACCGAGCTTATCAGCCATTTGTCGCTTACAGCCTCTGGGCTCCCCCATGCATCAGCGTTTGCAGATCTTACAGAGGTGCCACTCAGAACCCAACCCAAAGGCACAGATGAATTTTACTGGTTTCGGAATGAAACAATCTTTTGTAAAATGAAATATGCAATGTTTACAAAATGTTCTCAATCGGTGAAAGATCAGGACTGCAGACAGGCCTGTTCAGCACACGGACTCTTCTACTACGGAGCCATGTTGTTGTAATAGCTGCAGTATGTGGTTTTGCATTCTCCTGCTGAAATACACAGGGCCTTCCCTGGAATAGATGTCATCTGGAGGGGAGCATATGTTGCTCTAAAACCTTCACATACCTTTCAGCATTTATGGTGCTCATTAAAACATGCAAGTGTCCCACACCATATGCACTAATGCATCCCCATACCATCAGAGATGCTGGCTTTTGAACTGAACGCTGATAACAGGAGGGGTGGTCTTTCTCCTCTTTAGCCCGGAGGACATGACGCCCATTATTTCCAACAAGAATGTCAAATTTGGACTCGTCTGACCACAGGACACTTTGCCACTTTGCTACAGTCCATTTTAAACGAGCTTTGGCCCATAGAACACGGCGGCGCTTCTGGATCATGCTCAACAATGGCTTCCTTTTTGCATGATAGAGTTTTAGGTGGCATCTGTGGATGGCATAGCGGACTGTGTTTACAGACAGTGGTTTTTTGAAGTATTCCTGGGCCCATTTAGTAATGTCAACGACAGAATCATGCCGATGAGTGATGCAGCGGTGTCTGAGGGCCTGAAGATCATGGGCATCCATTAAAGGTCTTTGGCCTTGTCCCTTAGGCACAGAGATTTTTCCAGTTTCTTCGAATCTCTTGATGATGTTATGCACTGTCGGTGATGCAATTTGACGTTGAGGAACATTGTTTTTTAAGTATTCCACAATTTTTTTACGCAAGCCTTCACAGGTTGGAGAGCCTCTGGCCATCTTTACTTCTGAGAGACTCAGCCTCTCTAAGACATCCCTTTTATAGCCAATCATGTTACACACCTGATGCCAGTTAACTTAATTACTAGCTTAATGTTTTTTCAGCTGATTCCCTTATATATTAATTGCTTTTTCAGCCCATTTTTGCCTGTGTCCCAACTTTTTTGAGAGCTGTTGCAGCCAGAAAATGTGAAATAAGCTCATTTTGTGGACAAAAATGTAAAATGTCTCAGTTTCAATATTTGAAATGTTATCTATGTTCTATTGTAAATAACATATTGGCTCATGTGATCTGAAAGTCATTGCATTTTGATTTTATTCACAATTTACAATTTGTCCCAACTATTTTGGAATTGGGGTTGTATAATTTAGCTGTAATTGTGTTGAGTTCGGAATAATAATACCAGACTCGGTCTTTTGCCAACCTTATACGATTATGTTTCCGGACCAGCACAATCGCAAAATCTCAGTTCGGGGAGCCCTACATTGGATAGACAGCAGCCACCATAATACACGAGTACCTTTCCCTCATGACAGTTACGGACCCGAGTCAGCTTATATCTATCGGGCTCCTTAAGGAGAATTTGACAAGAGCCGGCGTATTACGCCCATGTGTCCTCTTAAGCCAAACCTCCAGAGCCAATACCGTTAGCAGTCGAACGTGGCCCCCATTCTAACTTACTAGAGCTCCCTAAAAACTTTTGCCGCAAATGGCCTCTGATCAGTAGGTCTCAGTTAGCGCACCGTTTCCCCTTTAAGTTTGGCTAAAAGGAACCAAGATGGGTTTAAAATCATAAAAACCACACAAATTACAACAAGGCAATTTATTAATACGAAAGAAAAATTTATTCAAAAGGTAGGTAGGTCCACATAGTAAATTTCATTAGTCCGTTACATCATTTAGAATTTGTATATTTATTTGTATCACAATTTAGTAGCATAATAGCATATTACCCAACCTGGTTCGGCTACGTGCACAAAGAATATGCCCCGGAAGCTGAGTACAGTCTTCCAAAACTATATTGGCTACACACAGCAACAGAAGCACGTGTGGGAAGTCGTTTGCGATCTTCCATAACTGTAGAGGCTGCATACGGCAGATAGAAGCATGCGTGGGAAGTCATTTGCGATTCTCCATAACTATATGGGCTACACACGGCATGCAGAAGCGCGTGTGGGAAGTTTTTTGCAATCTTCCAAACATGTTTAAGCTACACACGGCATAGAGATACACGTGTGGGAAGTCGTCTGCGATCTTCCCCGAATGGATTGTCTCTCTTTGCTTTAAGCCAAATCACGTCTTTGATCCAGGCGGCATTGCCATAAATTACCTGAAAGGGGGTTGAATCTGGATTTTGGGTTTCCACCATTTGCAGGAGGTAATAAAACAATTTAGCAGAGAGTGGAAAAAAACCAAATGATAACCCGAGAGGATATTCTGGTTTGACCAAAATTTTGGGAGTTTCTAATAGTGATTAAACCATAATTTCAGTTGGTATGAAACATACTCCATCCCATTTTTTTGGATTTTTCTGAGATCATCAATACCAAACACAGTATGAATATGTATTAATATGATGCAGTTGTCATGAAATAACTATTAAACTGAATTATTGTAAAAGCGATTTCGGCTATGAGTCTACAAGTCATTTTACAGTAGTATACTGAACATGTGAGAAAGATTCAGGGTTTCAGAATATTTAAACAAATGAGTTAAGGTCCAGTTTCTTAAAAGGCATGATCAGGGCAGGGGATGATGTTCACAGGGGGAGAACTGTGATAGTCACCCCCCTCACTTCGCCAGAGTCCTGCTGATTGTTCCCTGCCGTCATGAACCCCCCCCTCAAGTCTTCCACAGGCACAACCATAAACACCCCATTTCCCTTGACACCACTCAGCAAACATTCTGGGGAGTCAACAGTCCACACATCCTGAGGTAGGCCAAACTGCTTATTCTTATATTGCAGGCCACATGAGTCCTTTGAAGATTAGGATGAGCCTCAGTTCTTGGGCTCCTCCAGTTCGTCAGCCTTTTGCTGCATCCCAGCTTGATCCCCGTCTTACACATGCTGCCCCTTCTACCTTCAAACAGCTTGTCACTTTTTACCATGCAAGACTTTGTATAAATACATGGGATCATTTGTAGAACGCATCTCTGTACTCGGTATCAGGCTGGGGGCTGGTCGTCGCTAGCTAGTAGCAGGATTTGCTGACATTTGTTTAAAAAGCTGTCTTATATTACTTTTCTAATTTCCTGACATCTTTTACCAAATGGTGTCCTATAATCTACCCAAGCAATGTCTCAGGAAAGGTTGGTTCTTGAGGTCTCTAAAGTCAAAACTGAGCATGGAAAAAATAGTTTTTAGTTATTGTACTCTAAGGATATGGAATAAGTTTCAGATGACTTTTAAATTTGGTGCCTTAATCTCTTTGGAGAAATTCAAAAAAGTGATAAAGGACTTGGTAGTCATGGTCTGTGTACCTTTGTTTTAAATGATGTTGCCATAACATTATCAGTTGAATGTTTGAAATGTATTGCCATATGTTCATTTTATTGTTTATAATATTGTATTTTGTGCATGTGTTTATGATATTATGATTTCTGTTAACAGGGCACCATCACAAATGAGACCAAGGTCTCGATGGGTTTCCCTCCTAAAATGAAGTGTAAATAAAATGAAAATAAAAAGCCCTTCAGTAATCTCACACTACTGAAAAAAGTGCCCGCATTCGTAATGGAATTTGGACAAATTTTTCAAAGATTTTCATGAGATTATTTCTGTCCTAACAATATTAAGCTTTGTATTATATGAAAACGTAGCGAACAGTGATATTTTGGTCATTTTGTAATTCATCATTTGGCCATGTAAAAAAAATTGGTTGGTTCGCATCCCCGCCTGCCCCAGAAAGTCCCTCCCACCTCCGATTTTTTTTAATTTTTTTTACATTTTTTAATTTGACTAAATCTGTTAAAATTGTACCAGAAAGAAAGAGATAAAAATGCTCAGAATCCCTTTCCATGCAGCAGATGATTTGTTTGGCTTTCAATCACTACACCACTTATGGGTTTGGCAGATTTGATTCTTTATGCTAGTATGTGTACCTGCGATTTGGATTTGTTGTGCTATTAGGCACAACTGAAAATCTCAAAATGGAAATGGGAAGGAAGCTAATAAACAATTTTTTTATGTGGGCTCTCTTAATCATTAGAGGCCTCGGCTGATTTTGATTATTTAGTAAATAAATAGTTTGATCATTACTGAGGCAACCCCTGAAATCATAATCTCTTGAGAGCAATGGTCCATTAAGAAGTAGCGAAGGTTACTGAAGGCCTTAATAAAAATAAGCATGCAATGGTCATTAATACAGTATATTTTGAATTTCTGCATTTTTTTACATAATTCACTCCAAGCTTCACTCACTCCTTACCAGATAGTTCTTTGCCATTTCCACGCAAAGACTTTCCAGTGTTCCCCGTCTGTATTCCTGTTGCCAATCCTGCCTGCCTTTGCCTCTCCTCTTGTCTGCTCCCTGCAAGATTTGGTTATCCTGGATTGTATTCATGCTTGGTTTTCCACCTTCTGCCTGCCTGATTACGTCTCCTGCCCACTCCTTCACTGTACTATCGCCTGCTGTTCTGCTGACCTGCCAAATCATCTGCCTACTGTCTACGGTGTGTGCCAGCGGTAAAAATAAAGATCACTGCCAACTATCTTCAGTGTACTGTGTGCCGCAATTGGGTTCAAACCAGACCAGTTACGACACCAAAATGTTCAGAATACCATCAACCCTTTGAGAGTCCATTTGGTTCAAATCTAGCAGCGTGGACTCAAATATACTCTGCGTAAAAGTTGAATAAATTGACCATTTTGCTGTGTACAAACATGTCCCGAGTTTGACGGTAGTATGTTTTTTTTGGTATATTCGGAAAGGTGTGAATTTGTATTGTTTGTTATTTTTTTCCCGTGTGTGAGAAATGTTAGGTGGGGCGTGAGTGTGGGTATTGTAGGTTGCCGCAGGCAGAAATGTGCTTTTTAGGGCCAACTGACCAACCCTGCTCTGCCTTACCAATGTCATGGCCTTCCCAAAATGAGCTGGAGCCATGATCATGAATGGGCCTTCAAACTTACAGCAGCAAAGGGGGAAATTAAAATGTTGATGTAAATAAATGTGATTCGTTTGGAATTATGAGTCCTTTAAAAGCTGGCATATTCTGAGATTAAGATGTTGATCTGTGGGCAAATACCCAGTCATACCTGTAACAGTTTGTCTCCGTGTGGAACTCTTGCAAATTGATTTGCCTTTGTAATGAGGCAATTGCCAATAAAATAATGAATTTTGGCTATCCATTAAGCGTTTGGGAGTACTCATTATGAACACTTTGACTGAGGGTTGAGGAAATTGGGTTATAGAGCAGAAAGAAATGATAGAAATACATGATATACCATTAATTTTTCCAGACAGGCAAGAGAGGCTTGGTTGAATCTCATCAGTCAGTTGCACATTTTGTTGACAAACCCTTATCATTGTTTCTGCAGAACGTCATTTGAAAATTATTCCACCATTACGGTATTTAAATGAACTATTGAGTGTCACTGATATGTCACATTTCTCCTCTGATTTGAAATGGAGAACACTTCCATCAAACCATGACACAAAACAAACATGTTGACTCGCAGAGGTAAACAATGAAAGGGGGTGACTCAAGTTTAAAGACTTTTCACTGGTCTACATAACACATGCTACTGCAGTGATTGCAAACAACTGATACAGACCATACACAAAACTGGGAGCCTTGCTCCAAATGTGGGCTGACAAAAGCTTTGACTCCCATTCCTTCTTATGGGCTTGACGAGTCACATAGTGTGACATTGTTCATGCTGTATACAGCTCCTCCATTTAAATAAAGCTTTGGGCAAGGAGGTTGAGATGCTAAACTAAAGCAAGGCTAAGTGGTGGGAACTGATCTTAGTAATATTTTGTTTCACGTCTAATTTCATGGATGTCAGCTGAGTTGATTCGGAATATTGAACATTCAGGACTAATCACATACATGGGCTTTAATAATGTCATTTGTGTACTTGGTTCCTTGAGGTAACAACTTTTTCTAAATATAAAAATGCAATGTCAAGAAACTGACCAAAAAAGACACATGGGGCAACACATACAAATGGGGTCAGATCAGTCTCATAATGAATTAACACAGAATGATTCACAAATGTATTTTGGGATTAATATGCGCAATATTGTGAAAGTTTTTACCCCTGACTATTTTTACAAATTTGTCACACTTTTGTGTTTCTGATAATCAAATATATTTCAATATTAGAAAAAGATAACCTGAGTATACACAAAATTTGTTTTATAAATGTTGACTTCATTTACTGAAGGAAAAATGCTATTCAACCCCAAGTGGCCCTGTATGAAAAAGCAGCTTTCCCCATAGTCAGGAAATCAACCAATTATACAAATTTAATTGATAACTGAGTTTATTTTCACTAGATCTGCCCTGGTGTGATTACTGTCAGCCCAGTTTAATGGAAACAACAGTTAATTAGAACTTGTCTGGCAATTTGAAGGAGGCAAAAAGCAGCATATGGTGCCGCGATCTAAAGAAATTCAAGAAAAGATGAGAAACACAGTCTTTGACGTCTGTCAGTCTGGAAGGGGTTATCAAGCCATTTCTAAGGCTGTGGGACTCCAGCAAACTTTGGTCAGACCCATTATCTACAAATGGAGAAAACTTATAACTGCTGAACCTTCCCAGGAGTTGGCAGCCAACAATAATTCCTCCTAAGGGCTCATGGAGGACTCATCCAGGAAGAAACAAAGTAGTCAAGACCAAAATCTAAAGAACTCTGGACCTCAAATGAGACAATTAAGATCAGTGTTCATGATTTCACAAAAAGAAAGAGAACAGACAAAAATGGCATCCATGGGAAAGCTGGTGACCGAAAAGAACATAACGGCTCATCTCACATTTGCCAAAAAACATCTTGATGATCCCAATGACTTATAAGATAATATTCCGTCGACTTATGAGTCAAAAGTGGAACTGTTTGGAAGACATGGGTCCCATTACATTTGGCGTTAAACTATCACAGCATTCCTCAATCAGAAAATCACACCAACAATGAAACACGGTAGTGGTAGTGTGATGGACCAGGGCTGCGTTGCTTCTTCAGGACATGGGCGATTTTCCACAATTTATGTCACCATGAATTCTGCTTTCTGCCAGAAAATCCTGTGGGAAAATGTCTGGCCATCAGTTTGTGACCTAAAGCTCAAATACAGTGGAGTTAAGCAGCAAGACAGTGATTCGAAGCATGCAGGCATGTCCACCTCTGAATGGCTCAAAAGAAATAAAATGAAGGTTCTGAAGTGGTCTAGTCAAAGTCCTAACTTGAATCCAATTTAGATGCTGTTGTATGACCTTAAACAAGCAGTTCATGCTTGAAAACCCGCCAATGTGGCTGAATTGAAACAATTCTGTGGAGCAGAGTGGGCCAAAAATACTCCACAGTGATGTAAACTCATTGCTAGTTACTGCAAATGTTTGAATCACACAGCTAAAGAAAATAATAGAGAGGACACAAGACCATTTTTTGCAAGATTCACATCTGCATTCTTACTGAAGGATAGCGTCTCGCACGGAACTGTGAGAAACCTTCCACGAAGGTAGTTCAGAGGTGGAATACAGAGATTATGTTGATGATTTTTATCGTACATAATATTTTTCCTGTGAAAGAAATTAATACTGGTAATTATTATGAACCAAGATGAACATTTAAATACTAAAATAAAAATTGCCATAATTTAGAATAAATAGCACTATAGGAATTCAAGGTACAAATACATGTGTTCAAAATATGAAAACAGCATTGCTTAGACATAAATATACAACTCTTTTATGTATATTTACAGTTAATTGAAATTAAATTTTTTGAGTTTTCAGTAACAATTAAGAATTTCCTGACAATAAACACCTGTAAACAAAATAATAATTTATTAAATAATTATGCCAGCCTCATGCTTGTAGACTGGTGTGTGTCACCAGTCCAGTGTTTTTCATTACATTTTATCCAGTCGTATATACACGTCAGGGTTTCCCCCAGAAAAGTTGTTAGGCCTGGTGGCAAGTATCTTAAGAGGGGGGCCGATGGACCACCAGCACCCCACCGGCAACAAAGAGCCTTTTTTTTTTTTGACAGGGGCCCGACACAGGCCAGCAACTGGCTGACGGCAGGGCCCTATAGATAACAGATTCATGAATGGAGTAGTAGAGTTTAGAGGGTGTGCTTCCATAGGGCTCTGCTTTGAATCAATGTTAAAATTTGACTGGAAATTTGAAAATATAACTATGTAATCACGTGTTGTTGTCAGACATTTCTTGAAATTATAAGCATCAATTGTAGCGGATTCTTACAAATTGGTACGGTCTTGAAATGCTGTTTTTAACAACCACAAAACGAGTACAATTAAAGTAGATATTTTCAAGTTTTCATACCAAAAAAACTTGAATAAAGTCCTTACAGCTACTGAATCTTAAAATAAGCCTTAAAATTCCAATCACATTTAACAAAAAGATAAATCGTAACAAATAATAAACAAAAGGCAGTGGATATTTTACCGTGAACCGGTTTTACATTTCTGCGTCTATTTGGTCCTGACTTCTGGCACGCATGCACAGTTGTGTCATTTTTGGACTTGGACCCTTTTGCCAAGGCGATCTGCCGGCAAGTGATTTTTGTCCCTAACCGTGAACATACTGGCAGGACTGCCAGCTAAACAGTACGCAAGCTATTTCACCGTGAAGACGTTGCAGCAGCAGCCAGTTGTTTAGCTAGTCTCTGGCGATATTTTATAATGAGCGCAGGGCATAATCTAGATGGTTTCGGGGATCTATCAGATTGGGGTAAACGGTGTTGTTTACCAGCAAGCCTATCTGGCGAATTGATAATTGACTGTGTGCATTTTTGTGTATATAGATATGTGGCCAAATTAGGCAGTATTTTTTCAGGTCAGTTTGACCTAAAATGACTGCTTTAAATGATCTCTCTATATACACAAAAGTGCACACACAATTTGTGTTAATGTAGGACTTGATGAGTCACTCATAATTTCTTATTCACTTATGATGCAGTATTGTATGAAATTGATTTTAAAAGTAAGAGTTTATGCACATACACCAGAGACTGCATCAGGCATATCATTTTCAATCAGTCGTGAGGTTTTAACGTGATGTTTGCGTGTGATGACAGTTGGGAGTGCTTTGAGGTGTAGCTTCAGGTGATGAACAGAGAACTATTGGACGAAAAAGCTCACTGACCCTTGACTTGATGAGTTCACGTGTTGACCAAAAGATGTCACCATTGCGCTTTCCAACTAAGCATGTTCCCTGTCACTAACCACGTGACTGGAATTTGAAAACCTACAACAAAATGAAATAAATACATACATAAACGATGCTAAGCCTGGCGGGGGTGGGGGTGGGGGCTGTAATACGCTGGGGGAAACCCTGCATGTACAGCGTTTGATTGTGCGATTCCCCCGCCGATTCCTTACACAAGGTGGCGGACGCATATCACATTTTGCAGTTGGTTCAGCCAATGACATTGTCCACTCTAGTGTTTTCTTTAGCTCAGTGGTTTGAATGCAGTTGTTGCCGCCAAGGGGGGCACAACCAGTTATGGTTGATATAGCTTTTGAATAACTCCCTACCTTGAGAAAATGAAATTTTCCTTTAAAACCTGCATTTCATTTTCACTCACAGTGTCTTATTAAAATTAGTTGGATGATCTGAAGCATTTAAAGGGGCAATTCACCCATAGTGAAACCATCTATAGTTTCAAAGTGTAGGCTTTGTATAAATAAGTTGCACACAAATTATACACAAATTTCCCTCAGTTGCTTGAGATATTTGCACATATATGACCCCGTGGCTCCCGTATGGATTTGCTGTAAAGACAAAAACTACCATAATGCATTGCGCTAGCTCACTACACTAGACACACCCTCAACCCCGTGCAGATCCATGACCTACAGCTGTTGCTCACTCCAAGCTTAGGGCAACACTCATCTTACACCAAAGAGGACTGCTCATGATGATGATGCCAACAGTTTGTTTTGTGTACAGGAAAATGGGCTACAAAAAGGCCAAAGCCAGAGGTTAATTTTTCACTGTTTACCTGAAAGTACACTACAGGCAATTGAGTAGCCACAGGATATTGCAAACACGAGATGTAAAGTAGACATATTCGCAAATAAGTATACACAGATAAGGGTTTGTAGTGCCCATTTTCTTTTTGAGGACTACAAAAGAGATCTCTAATCAGAATCACAGGGTTGTCCTCCTAAATAAATTCTGAACAATACAGCCATATGGTTCATTTTCTGACCCAAGTAATCAAGGTCAATCAAGACTTACTTTCACTCATGAACCCTCCACTAGGGAAAAGAGGATGACTGGCGGAATTGCAGGAGATGAAGCTCACCAAGTAGCTAGCTGCTTTCTTATGTCAAGGCAATGACCTGGCGAAAAATTCAGGACTGGCAAAACTTTCCACGTTCTAGCTAGCTCCAGCCAACTCACATTTCATCCATAATTAAGCAGGCGACTGTGATCATTATTTGGTACAAAAGCAGCATCCTGGAAAGACCTAGTCCAACAGGAGCAAAAATGGGCCGGGGATCATATATTCACCCACAAATGCTTGAGAAAATCACTGGAAGGCTTAAGAACAATGTCCTTCAAAGAAAGATAGGACAAGATTTGGATATTTTACCCTCTGTGGTGCATAACGTAATTAAAAGATTCAGGGAATCTGGAGGAAATTGTGTGACAGACAAGGGTGTAAGCATAAACGGAATATCCATAATCTCTCAGAAAGTCACTGGATAGGCCGGATTAGGCCTGTCCAAGGTTCTTTATGGCATCACAGTGGTGCGTCATGCTGATGAGACAGGCTTGTTGGACACTTCTTACAAATCATACAATCCAGATGTTCCAACAGCTGCTCAATCGGAATCAAGTCAGATGACTGATGCTGGTCATTCCATCAGAGTTAGTAATTCCTCTGTTTCTTTCCTTCCCAGGTAGTTGCTAGGGTATTTCTAGCTGGTTACTCGGGTGTACAGGGTGGTTGATAGGTTGTTTCACAGTTGGTAGCTAGGTTGTACAGCGTGGTTGCTAGAGAGTGCTGGGTGATTGCCGGGGTGTCTCTAGGTGGTTGCTAGGGTGTTTGTCAGTCATTGCTTTGGTATTTCTAAGTCATTACTGGGGTGATTCATGGCAGGTGAGTTTATGAGTTTATATGTGTGTGTGTGTGTGTGTGTGTGTGTGGACATATGCAGTAGTAGTAGTCTGTGTGTAATGGACCACAGGGAGGCATGCCGTAGTTACAGTAGATGCATCCCCATGTATGTGGATAATAGGGATACATGCAGTAGTAGCAGTAGTGCAGGTTTAAAGCAAAAGTGAGCCAGTACCACAAAACACAAGAAGATCATTTGTCGATTCAGACTGATATCTTTTAGCAGTGTTTGATGAAATTAGTATTTTATTTTTAAAAAAATTTTCCCATTGAAAATGAGTGTAGAATGTTCAGTTCTACTAGACCTCTGTGATGTCTAGCAGAACTGAACATTCTACACTCATTTTCAACGGGAAAATTTTTTTAAAATAAAATACTAATTTCATCAAACACCGTTAAAAGATATCAGTCTGAACCGACAAATGATGTATAATAGTCAGAAATTATACCTGAAAACACAAAATTACCTTGGTGTTTCCAAACTTTTGAATGGTAGTCAACAAAATGTGGAAACAAAGAAACCCTGCTATTCATACCTGAGGCGTTGTTTTGAGGAAGAATGGAACAAAATTACACCTGAAACAGTTAATCGCTTGGTGTTTTTAATCCATAAACATTTACTAAGTGTTGTGTAAAGGATTGGCAACATTACAAAGTGGTAAAGTCCTTAGTGTCCTAACTTTTTCTGATTTATGTTGCAAGAATCAGAATTGAAATAAGAAAAAATAAGAAAATTCACGAGGTGAAGCATCTAATAATGTGTTGATGCATTGTTTTCTACATAATATAGGCCAAAGATAATTTACAAATCACTGCATTGAGTTTTAATTTAATTTTACTGTACTTTCCCAACTTTTTCTGATTTGTACATTGATGAATAAAAATATTTTATCTAACGACCTCAATTCTTATCATGTTCATTTTAAACTGACTTTCCTTCAGTTAAATCAAATAAAACCAAATATATCCCCACACGCTCAAACACACAAAAAAATACATTTTCCAGGGCATCAACAAAGCAATATTTGCTTCAGTAATGAAAGGTGTTTTCAAGATGTCAGTCATTCAGTGTCAATTCCCTTTCCTATCCCTTTTGAAATTAAAGTTATCATTTCCTTGTAAAGTTATTCCAGCAGTGATCACATCAATATTTTGTTTATTACAGTCCTAAAGTTTCCTTTGAATTAAGTTACAAAAATAGGACAATTTTTTTAAGCCCTTTTTAATGAGAGACACTATTGGATTGGTATGTCTGTACGATTGATGGAAGCCGTTCAAGGACACGCGGGAAAAAGTCCAAAGTCAGATCAGGAAATGTGGACCCCTCATTGATCCCCTTGAGCTACAGCCGCCAAACCCTGTTTCCTGGCACGCTCAAAGTATCTCTATTCCTCATCTCTGTTCTATTATTCATCTCTATTCTTCCTGAATGATGCATTTTCACTAATTCATATTCAGTTGGTCAGTTGCGATCGGATCCAAATCGTCTTGAACGACTGGCTAAAATGGCATCATTATTAAATGCTGCCAGCAGCATATCACAGATGTCCTTGTGATCACCAGTGGGGCTCATCAGTAATTCTGGCTAGGCTTTGCAATCAGTGGCAAAGCAAAGGTTTTTATTCTAACAATCGACTGAAAAAAAAATGCCTCTGCGTCTCCCATCTCATTTTTCAGCATTTGGATCCATACATCTTCCTTGTTTCACTGTCTGTAAGTTGTCCCTTCATATAATTAGTCACTTTTATTGACGTTAAGGAACATTAGTGAACCCATTAGTAGAGAGTAATGATGGCTACCTAATGCTGACCCTGGAATAGACACATGTACCCTACCCTGCTGTGCCTTCTATTCGCTTTAATCTCAGATGAGCTGGGGTAAACACCAGCCTCCAATCAGAAGAGTGAAATGGATAAAACTGAACCAAGGACAATTACCATTGATTTCCCATTGGCCGCCAGGCATTAAGATCTGAAAAGTTAAAAAGCCTTCTTTCTGCAGCATGAATAAATATCTGCTTTCTGTGGAAGCCCTAAAAGACCAAGTTTTTTGCAGTTAGTGTGGGCTGAATAATGGGAAAATTGAGTTGGCCTATTTTATTCTACAACCCCAATTCCGAAATAGTTGGGACAAAGCGTAAATTGTGAATAAAATCAAAACGCAATGACTTTCAAATCACACCAGCCAGTATTTTATTCACAATAGAACAGAAATAACATAGCAAATGTTGAAACTGAGAAATTTTACAATTTTATTCACAAAATGACCTCATTTCAAATTTGATGGCTGCTACAGGTCTCAAAAAAGTTGGGACAGGGACTTGTTTACCATGGTGTAGCATCCCCTCTTCTTTTTAACACAGAGTGGAGGTGTCTGGGCATTGAGGTGACAAGTTTCTTGAGTTCAGCCATTGGAATTTGATCCCACTCTTGTTTCATACAGGCTTCCAGCAGCTGGAGAGTTTTGGGTCTCCTTTGACGATCTTTTCGTTTAATAATGCGCCAAATGTTCTCAATCGGTGAAAGATCAGGACTGCAGGCAGGCCAGTTCAGCACACGGACTCTTCTACTACGAAGCCATGCTGTTGCAATAGCTGCAGTATGAGGTTTTGCATTGTCCTGCTGAAATACACAAGGCCTTCCTTGGGATAGATGTTGTCTGGAGGGGAGCATATGTTGCTCAAAAACCTTTATATACCTTTCAACATTCATGGTGCTTTTTAAAACGTGCAAGTGTCCCAGACCATATGCACTAATGCATCCCCATACCATCAGAGATGCTGGCTTTTGAACTGAATGCTGATAACAGGAGGGGTGGTCTTCTTCCTCTTTAGCCCAGAGGACACGACGCCCATGATTTCCAACAAGAATGTCAAATTTAGACTCGTCTGACCACAGGACACTTTGCCACTTTGCTACAGTCCATTTGAATGAGCCTTGGCCCACAGAGCATGGCGGCGCCTCTGGATCATGCTCAACAATGGCTTCCTTTTTGCATGATAGAGTTTTAGGTGGCATCTGTGGATGGCACGGTGGACTGTGTTTACAGACAGTGGTTTCTTGAAGTACTCCTGGGCCCATTTAGTAATGTCAAGGACAGAATCATGCCGGTGAGTGATGCAGTGGCGTCTGAGGGCCCAAAGATCACGGGCATCCAGTAAAGGTCTTCGGCCTTGTCCCTTACGCACAGAGATTCTTCCAGTTTCTCTGAATCTTTTGATTATGTTATGCCTGTCGATGATGAGACCTTCAAAGCCTTTGCAATTTGATGTTGAGGAACATTGTTTTTAAAGTATTCCACAATTTTTTTATGCAAGCCTTCCCAGGTTGGAGGGCCTCTGGCCATCTTTACTTCTGAGTGACTCAGCCTCTGTAAGACATCCCTTTTATAGCCAATCATGTTACACACCGGATGCCAGTTAACTTAATTACTTGCTAAATGTTCTTTCAGCTGATTCTTTTATATATTAATTATATATTAATTAGCCCTTTTTTGCCTGTGTCCAAACTTTTTTTAGACCTGTTGCAGCCAGAAAATTTGAAATAAGCTCATTTTGTGGATAAAAATGTAAAATGTCTCAGTTTCAACATTTGAAATGTTGTCTATATTCTATTGTAAATAACATATTGGCTCATGTGATCTGAAAGTCATTGCATTTTGATTTTATTCACAATTTACACTTTGTCCCAACTATTTCGGAATTGGGGTTGTACACTAAGGTAAAAATGGTTTGAAACTAGCACATTTATTAATTTGATAAGTTGAGGGAAACATGCGACAGCCTTCCAGTTCATTCACAACCTTAATTTTTAAACAAACAGCATTGCAACAGAGTTTCATCAGAATATGGTCGAGTGCGAGGGGGTACAAAGATGGCAGATGGAGACACACTGGTCGATGTCATAGACAATGCGTGGAAACTAGACATGCATTCATATTTCATACATATTCAATTTATGCCCGGTGATCTACTTATGCATGCAATATTTCTTTTTACTAACCCTTTAAGTTCCAAGCCCAAATACATGAGGCCTGAGTGCCATTTGGTACTCTGGGGGCTTAAAGGATTTAAGATGACACCTTTAGGCTACTTACCATAAACAATGTCCTTATCACTCAGGAAACACACAGTTTTGTGACTGTAAAGTGCAAATGACTCTATGTTTTGAAGTAAAGCTTTATAAATTTTGCAAGCAATGATATTTCTTTAGCTCGCTTCCCCGGACATGAATTGCATGATGCAGCTGGATTTTGCACTTCATACTTCTGTCTCCTTTAGCAAACTTCCGCAGACTTCTCTCCTAAAGTCTCACGCCTAAAGTGACAGATACCACCCAACTTTCACACTCCAGCATAGACTCAAAGTGCTGATAATATACTGTATCTATGAAATTAGAGATGTAGCAGCGATTCGCTTTAAAAAAAGCTCTAAATGACAAAGATAGTAAGAGCCTCAGGTCAGAGAAAATGAGTAGGCTGGTGACAATAAGTTCAGAATAATAACCAGCAACAGTGCTACAAGCAAGTATATGCTTGAAAAAGCAAGAATATCATAAAACGTGATTTATTTTTATGGTATGCATTTTTGCGTTTCTCACTGAAAGATAATAAGTGTGTGCGTATGCACATCCAGCGCTCTATTCCTCAGGTGCTGTGACAATAAAAACGTAAACTCAAAATAAAAAGAGAAAAAACCTTGAGAAAAGTTTCAATGAGGCCATTTTCTTATTCCTTCAGGCCAGTGATGCCTCATTAATGAGGGATATAATCATGATAACCAAAGGCACACACTGGTCTCTTACCTTCTGTTTTTCACTCATTTCCACCTCTATTGGTATGGCTTTATTTCATTTTGAATTTTTACTCCGCCCCACCCGAAGGGGGAGGGCAAGGGGTATTGTTTTTTGATTCGGTTTGGTTTGTTTGTTTGTTTGTTTGTTAACACTTTAGCAGCAAATCTAATGGCCAGATTCACCCCAAATTGGGTTTAGGGATTGCCACTGACCCAGAATAGATGCCTATTGAATTTAGGAAAAGTAGATCAAAGTATGTGCGAGGGGCAGGGTTTGTTGTACCTAGCACCACTTGTTGTGTCTTGTTTGGTTTTGTTTTCTTTTTATTTTGACTCCTTTTATGTGTATGCCTATAAGCTCAGCCTATCTGTCACTTAGCGGCTGAGAATACAGTATATAAACTGGACTTTTGATCTATGTTGACTATGTTACTGAGATCGGATATTGATACAGGACTATAAGTAAGTTATTCCATCTATGTGTTGTTACGATCTTGGGTACTTTCTCCATTTGTCTGGCCTCTGCGGTGGTGTTTTTTTTTTTTTTTTTTCCATGTTGGACCTTGTTTGGCCAGCAGATGGAAGGGCTTAATTGCTAAATTGGGAGCCAGCCCTATATAAGGATGGACGGTGGTTGGAGAAAGAGGCCACTTTTTCCTGCTGAGCTTCTTTAGCTCTCTTGTTGCCCCTGGGTCTTGTTTCTTCTCCTCCGAGCCAAGTCGAATGGATGACTTTATCTATTCTTAGATTAACGCTACTCTATTTTTCCTAGTAAATTACTATTTTTGCATTATAATTTGCCTGGTCTCCATTTTGTTTGGTTCAGCCGACCATGGATCGTAACAGTGTTAATTTCTAAATGTACTATTATTGGTCACCAGATGAGTTGATGAGTTCTATCTGTGACCATTCTGGCGATACAAATCATTGAAATTTTACGATGATAAGTTTGGCCTTCAAAGGTCACCAAAGATCAAGTTCCAGGTCACCAAATGAAACTTCATATTAGACTTCCTTTATGCCCCTTATACAAACCTCAGCTGTATCTGTAATAGTTTTGGTGATTGAAGGTCACCAAATGAAAATTCATATATGACTCCCCAGTAGAGTTCATACACATACTGTATATACTCCATCTTCGACATTTTCAAGCCCAGAAACTTCTGAAAATTTTCACATTTTGCTTGACTTCGAGTTTGACCTTTTAAGGTCATCTGAGGTTAACTTTAATACCATTAAAATAAAGGTCATGCATGACTTCCTATACGTCAATACTACGAACTTAAGCCCTATCTGCAAGCATTTTTGCCTCCCCAGGCCATTTCATGCGAAAAATGCCAAAAAAAAATCCAGACAGGGCCCCTGGGTGTCCCCAGTAGACCCACTTCCAGAAATTCAATCAAAATGGAATTCTCGCTGTATATTGACGGCACCAAGGTGAGTTGATTGCCTGATTTAGAGAATTGGTCCAAAATTTCAAAGGCCCGTAAAGTGCCAACTTTTTAATACATTTTATGTTGGTTTAAGTTTAATAGTTTGAGATGGACAGTAACATGTAGAAGATTAAAATCTTATTACAAGTATAATCTTTGTTTTTTAAAGAAATAGTACCAACTCGCAGAATTTAAAAAAAAACTTTCATAAAGGAAATGAGGTTGTTAAATCTATCTTCCTATTAAATGGAAGATATTTGGCATATAATGTGAACCAATTTTGCGTTGAAATAATTGGAGGAATTTCACAAACAGACTGCTGATTAGACCTTGAAATATTCTTTTTGTGTGTTCTTCAAATGATGGGATTTTACTTTCCAGGTATGTGTGATTAAAATTTTCCAAAAGATTGGATTACCCTATGTTCTTTCTCAGTAGAATATGATTCATCTAATGCTATTTTAGAGGGTTATAATTTCCTAAAACCCAGGAGCTTCTTGACCCCCCATAAGGGCTCCACCATGGACCTGGCTGGGGGCCAGTGGCACCCAGACCCCTGCCTCATTTTCAGCTGATTTCAAATTTTCCTGTTGCCATCCCTGTGATCGATGTCAATGGCTCTGTTTCTCATCTGTTCTTGAATTTCCTTAGATTGCGACATGGTGTGTTGCTTTTTGAGATCTTTTGGCCTACTTCACTTTGTCAGACAGGTTCTATTTAAGTGACTTCTTGATTCGGCAGTAATGTTTGGCAGTAATCAGGCCTCAGTATGGCTAAAGAAATTGAACTAAACTTCATGATTTAACGGGGGGGGGCAATTACTTTTTCACATAGGGCCAGGTAGGTTTGGATAGCTTTTAGTCCTTACTAGATGAAACCATCACTTTAAAACAGCATTTTGTATTTACTCGGATTATCTTTGTCTCATGTTAAATTTGTTTGATGCTTAAAGTTAATAAAAAATATCTCAATACCGCAGTAGGAACTATTTGAGGGGGACCATCCCATTGTTTGGCCAATTGCTTGTGAAACTGTTGAATACTGCAATATATTTGTATTTACCAGCAAACTGAAAACAATATGCATTTCCTCATACTTTGGGCAGGATTTTATGCCATAGACTTTGCAGAAGTTAAGAGGGAGTCATTATTTCCTTGACTATGAACCTGCCCTTTTGTTCTCCAATGCAAGTTTAAAATAATGTGCAACAAAGCACAAAGCAATCGGAATAAGGTGTGACTTCACACCTGGGTTTTACTCAAAGAATCGGAAGGCAAGTAAAGAATTGCAAATGTATGCGTGACCAGTCCTGGACTCGAGAAGTGCTTTATATTCTGGTCTAGGTCTAGATAAAAATATACTGTGTGTGTGTGTGTGTGTGTGTGTGTGTGTGTATTTGGACATTGATAACATTATTCTTATTTTACCAGTCCACCACACCATCTGGGAGATGAAACTAAATAATTAGCATAAGCTCAAAGCAAAAAATTTCAGCTATAATTTGTAATTTGAAGGTATTAACCCACAAAATGGGTGAACGCTGTAGGAATTACAGCGCTTTTTAAGTGTGCCCCCCTCCCCTCCTTTAAAGGGATCTACAGTAATTGGGCATGTGGATATGCGACTGTTCCTTGGCCAGATTTGTAGCATTTCTTCATTTTTTCATTTACAATTCCATTTCCAAAAAAGTTGGGACATTGTGTAAAATGTAAATAAAAATAGAAAGCAATGATTTGCAGTTCAGTTAAACAGTTGCAGTTCATTGGAAAATGGAACAAAGACAAACAATGTTTGTCCATTTTTACATGATGTAGGATTTCAGTTGCTCAACACTTTGCAGCGTCTTTTTTTTTCATATATTTTGATTTATAACACGTAAAATGTTTTCACTTGGTGACAGGTCTGAACTGCAGGCAAGCCAGTATCGCACCCTGACTTTTCTTACGGAGCCATGTTTTTGCAGAATGAGGTTTTTCATTGTCTTGCTGAAAAAGACGTTAACAGCATAGCAGCATATGTTGCTCCAAAACCTGAATATATCATTCAGCACTAATGGTGTCTTCATAGATGTGCATGCCACTCGTGCTTTGTGCACTAATGCACCCTAATGCGGATGCTAGCTTTTGAACTGCGTACTAATAACTCACTGGTTGGTCGTTCTCCTCAGTAGCCCAGAGGACGTGGCATCCATGATTTCGAAAAAGAATTTTACATTTTGATTGATCAGACTAGTGGACATTTTTCCACTTTGCCTTAGCCCACCTTAAATGAGCTCAGCCCCAGAGAAGGCGGCTGGGTTTCTGGATCTTGTTTACATATGGATTTATTTTTACATGGCAGAGTTTTGACTCATATTGTGGATGCAACAACATACTGTGCTCACTGAAAATGGTTTTGACCTCCTCCACTCTGGAGTTGTCATCAGAGGGATTATGGCTGCGCTGTCACCTCGCCTTAAAGCGCATTAGGTCTCCAAACCAGTTCCCATTTAGGTTTCCTAATTACCAACTAAGCAATGTTTCCTCTGGGATTTTTTATTTATATGTTCACATATTTTCAGGGTTTGCCATGGCAATAGAAAAAGTCCCAGGGATGCACTGGGGTGTAAAATACTGAGTCCTTTATGATATGATTCATTTAGTGAGTCCCATTTGCTATTGCTATTATGCTAAATTTTATATGTAAATTCCTAAATAACTTTTGATTTACTATATATAAGATTTCTTTCTTTGCATTTCATTTTTTGTTCTAGGTGGCCAGAGAACTTGATTGGTTGTGGGCATTGTGAATGCACTTGGAACCATTAGATGTACAAAGTAGAAGCTTAGAAGTTTAGAATTTTGTCCATTTTCCCTCAGAGTCCCACAAGCCAGCACACATACTCATTAAAGGAACTGCTTATTTAACGGTCAGAACATTCACCCTGCAATGAAAAGGTAGCAGCTCCCACTTCCCAGCTCGCGATCTTATATAAACACTTTCCACACCCAAAGGAACAAGTATAACTCACTTACTCATTAATATCTGAAATGTACCTTATTACAGAACAGACATTCCACTATCAAGAAAAACCAAAAATGCTATGGTAAATTGAGAATGAAAAACAGCTCACCAGCAAGCCAACTAGCCATAAGTATAAAAAAAAATAAAATTGCACTTACTCATAAAAAACCTCAACAAAAACCTTTCTTGATTGAATTCCTCCAGAAATATCAATATATTCGGTGGAAGGAACCCTCCAGTCCTGTTTCATTCAGAATAAATGGGTCTAATTACAACTCAAATTCCGAAATAGTTGGGAAAAAGTGTAAATTGTGATAAAATCAAAATGCAATGACTTTCAAATCACACCAGCCAGTATTTAATTCTCAATAGAAGAGAGATAACATAGCGAATGTTGAAACTGAGAAATTTTACAATTTGATCCACAAAATGAGCTCATTTCAAATTTGATGGCGGCTACAGGTCTAAAAAAAGTTGGGACAGGGGCCTGTTTACCATGGTGGAGCAACCCCTCTTCGTTTTAACACAGAGTGGAGGCGTCTGGGCATTGAAGAGACACGTTTCTTGAATTTAGCCATTGGAATTTGATCCCACTCTTGTTTAATACAGGCTTCCAGCTGCTGGAGAGTTTTGGGTCTCCTTTGACGGACTTTTCGTTTAATTATGCGCCAAATGTTCTCAATTGGTTAAAGATCAGGACTGCAGGCAGGCCAGTTCAGCACACGGACTCTTCTACTACGAAGCCATGCTGTTGCAATAGCTGCAGTATGTCGTTTTGCATTGCTCTGCTGAAATACACAAGGCCTTCCCTGGAATAGATGCCGTCTGGAGGGGAGCATATGTTGCTCTAAAACCTTTATATACCTTTCAGCATTCACAATGCTTTTTAAAACATGCAAGTGTCCCACACTATATGCACTAATGCATCCCCATATCATCAGAGATGCTGGCTTTTAAACTGAACGCTGATAACAGGAGGGGTGGTCTTTCTCCTCTTTAGCCCGGAGTACACGACGCCCATGATTTCCAACATGAATGTCAAATTTGGACTCGTCTGACCACAGGACACTTTGCCACTTTGCTACAGTCCATTTTAAATGAGCCTTGGCCCACAGAACACGGTGGCACTTCTGGATCATGCTCAACAATGGCTTCCTTTTTGCATGACAGAGTTATAGATGGCATCTGTGGATGGCAGACTGTGTTTACAGGCAGTGGTTTCTTGAAGTATTCCTGGGCCCATTTAGTAATGTCAATGACAGAATCATGCCGGTGAGTGATGCCGTGGTGTCTGAGGGCCCGAAGATCATGGGCATCCAGTAAAGGTCTTCAGCCTTATCCCTTACACACAGAGATTTTTCCAGTTTCTCTGAATCTTTTGATGATGTTATGCACTGCCGATGACGAGACCTTCAAAGCCTTTGCAATTTGACGTTGAGTAACATTTTTTTTAAAGTATTCCACAATTTTTTTTTACGTAAGCCTTCACAGGTTGGAGAGCCTCTGGCCATCTTTACTTCTGAGAGACTCAGCCTCTCCAAGACATTCCTTTTATAGCCAGTCATGTTACACACCTGATGCCAGTTCACTTAATTACTTGCTAAATGTTCTTTCAGCTGATTCTCTTATATATTAATTGCTTTTTCAGCCCTTTTTTGCCTGTGTCCCAACTTTTTTCAGACCTGTTTCAGCCAGAAAATTTGAACTAAGCTCATTTTGTGTATAAAAATGTAAAATGACTCAGTTTCAACATTTGAAATGTTATCTATGTTCTATTGTAAATAAAATATTGGCTCATGTGATCTGAAAGTCATTGCATTTTGATTTTATTCACAATTTACACTTCGTCCCAACTATTTCAGAATTGGGGTTGTAATACTGATAATTGAAAAATGGCTGGGGGTCAAAACTATACATTTCTGGGATCATATACTCCTTGACCACAAGTATAATTGATCTGAGCATTACATTGTAAATAACTTACTCTCTAGTAGCCAAATAAGACCGCTATCCAGGTGGCTCCCTGAACTCTAAGATCCCTCAAAATGGCGCACTGTCAAATCATGATCGACTTTATCATGGTGTTAAGGCATGTTTTGTGTTTGGAGAGGTTACTGGTGACCACTGATGTCCAACTGCACCTATATTGATAAACTCATGTTACATTCAATCAGAAAATCATTAGTTCATTTTGAATTTCATGTGTCAAAAGTTGATTCGTGTTAAATATATGATTATTTTTTGATTTGATGTAGCTGCGTTACATCTGGTGTAAAATTAACACAGCGCTTCAAAAAAAGAACATCATACCAACAGTCAAAAATGATGGTTTTAGTGTGATGGTCTGGGGCTGCTTTGCCGCTTCAGGACCTGGCAACTTGCCGTAATCGATGGAACCATGAATTCTGCTCTCTACCAGAAAATCCTGAAGCAGAATATCCGACCATCAGTTCATGACCTCAAGCTCATGCGCACTTGGGTTATGCGGCAAGACAATGATCCAAAACACACCAGCCAGTCTGCCTCTGAATGACTTAAAAAAACAAGATGAAGGTTTTGGAGTGGCCTAATCAAAGTCTGGACTTAAATCCGATTGAGATGCTGTGGCATGACCTGAAACAGGCTGTTCATGTTTGAAAACCCAAACAATTCTGCAAAAAAGAGTGGGCCAAAATTCTTCCACCGCGGTGTGAAAGACTCATTGCCAGATATCGCAAATGCTTGATTGCAGTTGTTGTCGCCGAGGGAGGCACAACCAGTCATTAGGTTTAGGGGGCAATTACTTTTTCACATAGGTCCAGGTAGGTTTGGATAGTTTTTTTTCCTTCATAAATGAAATCATCATTTAAAAACTGCATTTTCTATTTACTCGGGTTATCTTTGTCTCATATTAAAATTTGACAAATAAGACAAATTTCAAACATGAAGTTTCTGTCAGGACAGTCATTTTTTGTCTGATGCAGGTAGTTTGTCCCCAGGAATATTACTTGTAAAGTTTTGTAAAAAAAAAAAAAAAAAAAAATACAGTTTTTCTATTTTACCATTTTGTCTTTATCATTATTTGAAAAATGGTAAGGACAATGTAAGACAATGTTAATGTTATATAGACACAGGATTCTATTCCAATGGGGCAAATACCGATAGAATACAGATGCCTGAGATGGTAGGGACTGGTGATTGGTGAGGTCCTAGTGCGACTAAGAGTGGGGCTAATGTTGAATTTGTTTTGATGCAAAAATTCCTCAGAAACTAAATTTCTGTTGGCACATTAGTCACTTTTAGTACATTGTATTCAGCGTATGTTTAAACATATGCATGACAATTTTCAGTGAATCAAATGTCCTGAAACAGTTATAGGAGAAGGAAATGGGCGAAATACTATGAAGGAATACACTGATCAACTTTTTTCAGTTGAGATCCGATTTCAATACCTGAATTTTGATATCTGCCAATACACATACTATTCCGATACTAGAGCAAATTTTTCTTGAATATTATTATTATTATTATTATTATTATTATTATTATTATTATTGTTCGTATTATTATTGTAGCCCTCAGACGAAGTCGGGGCCACAAAAATTTGGCCTCGTCACGTGTCTGCAGCTGCTGCAGACAGAGATTTCCTTGTGGATGCTCTAGAGGCCACAAATTTAAAGCTATTTCTTTTATATTTGGAATGTAAATGGGCAGTGGTTGGGACACAGTGCCTATCAATTTTGGTTGCCATGGTAACATAATTCACTTAATAATATACAATTCTCTGTCAAAAATAACCCAAAATGAAAAATGTGGGCGAATGGGGGCTACACCCATTGGTCGCAGGGGACCGACCTGTCTAGTTATTATTAAAAGTTGTAGCAGTGGTATTGTTGTTGTTCGTATTATGTGCATAGGTGTTGATTTGTTTTCATGATTGGGAGCATGATCAGTGTCAGGAGTCCTCGGCAAGGGAGAGAAGTGTCTGAGTGGGGGAATGGTGTAAGAGTAGGGATACCCCCCTCTCTTGGTGTTTGACTTTTTAAAAAATTTGTTTGTCAGCTGCCAGATAGCTCACTCGGGTAAAGCACCGCATTGTGGAGCAGAAGTGACTATCACGGCGCGGTTTCAAGCCCCGGTCATACCAACCGGCAGTAGTCAGCGGCTTTTTCAGAAGTAGCGCACAATTGGCCAATGCGCTACAGGGATGCAAATAGGGAAGGGGCTGCCAGGAAGGGAAATATAAAATGGTTGCTTTATTCGTTGCTCAAGCGCCTCCTGTTGGCCAGCCGGGCGCTCGTCAGGAAGATTCTAAGCTTGTTCACGTTCGGGTACCCTCCGCCCTCGTTCTGAACTTGCAAGGATTCAACCAATGAGTGTAAAGCAGCAGTATTGATGGGCACATGCTTCGGAGGAGAGCCGTGAACCGTCCCTTTCTCCTGAATTGGCAACAGGGGGTCGCATACGAGCAAGCCTTGTACATAGTTCCTCAATTGGGCATTCCAGATTCGGGTGGGATTGGAGATGCCAAATTGTAAAAAATTTCATTTTTCAAAAATTCATTTGTCGCAATTTTCATTTTAAAGCATTTTAAAATGATTTTCTAGGTAATTAAATGTAGTTGAAATTCACTACGAAGACAACAAGAACAGCAATAATAATTATCATGGAACATTATTTCAGAAGTTTTGTATTGTGTGTTAATTATTACATTTAATGGTTGTTGTCAACTGAGTAAAGAGCAAAATAGCACCATCTACATTATCATTTCTACTGCTCTTAACATGAAAAGATGAAATACTGAATAATTTACAGAAGCTTGTTGTGCCAGCACATTATTTATAAACCGCATCATCAAATCTTAGTAGCCCTCGTTAAATAATATTTGAAAAGGACTACAACTGAGTAAGATTTGATGATGCGGATAGAAAATAATGTGATGGTGCAGCAAGCTTCTCCAAATTATTCAATTATAATGCATATAATAAAAACTTTGAGTGAATTGATATTTCAGTGAATTGCCTTAAGTTTGAAGGCTTCACATTTTTGTTTTGTTCATTTGTCATATGGTATCTAAATCTTGACTCTCTCCAGTGCACATCATGTAAGTTGTATACTTAACTGATTCTAAAATTAAAATTATGACTTATGGATACGCAAGAAGCAAATATGTCTGGAGATTTTGGTTGAAGCGCTGACATGGCTGAAGCAGTGAAATACATTTCTTGTGAAGTCAGGTATTTACAAATGCATTCTCACACAAAAGTATAGAAGGGAGGCAAGAACTTGTAATGCCTGGATGCCTTTTGATTGAGATTTTTCAGTATTGTTATTACCTTGCATCCTCGCTTCCAAACTACCAGGGCAGGCCTGATAACATTTCATCTCTATTCCCCATACCTTTAATGTTGGCAAAAACCCCTGTGAGCAGCAATCGACGCACATGATAGGGTCATGTAAATATAAAGAAATTAAAATATTATTACATGCATATTTCTCATCTTTTGTCACCACCCTTCTAAAAACGATGATTTCTCAGAATATAATTACCCCGTCCCGCCTGAAGGGGGAGGGCAAGGGGTATTGTTTTTGATTCGGTTTGTTTGTTTGTGTGTTTGTTTGTTAACACTATAGCAGCAAAACTAAAGGCCAGATTCACCCTAAATTGGGTTTAGGGATTGCCACTGACCCAGAATAGATGCCTATTGAATTTCGGAAAAGTAGGTCAAAGTATGCGCGAGGGGCGGGGTTTGTTGTGCCTGGCACCACTTGTCGTGTTTTGTTAAGGTCTATCTCTTGACGTAATATCAAAACCATGTAGGGCCGCCCTGCAGTATAAGAAACGTGCATAATTTGACGTTGTTTTGAAATCTGCATTTTGGTAAAGGCAGCAAATAAACTGTTCCTGCAGATTGGCAGATTTGAATGGGTATCGGGTATTTGATAACTGCTGAACTTCCTAAAATAGTCCAAATCTATTCCATAATATATTATCAGGTAATCAATTTCTCATATCATTTTTTTTATCATTTAACCTTGAAATATTGGGGGGATAATAATACATGCCATCCGCTCCACCTCAAATATTGGGAGGATATTATTATTGCATTACGAGTATGCGACAGCTGTTCTTCACATATGTATTTTCAACATGGCCAGCAGCGTCTCTCCAACACTTGTGTGAGTTCTTCCTCCCTGCTGTCTTGGTTGCTGATGAGTAAAAGCAAATAGGAGTTGGTTTGGAGTTATCATGCTTTTAAGGCAAGGCTACAGAGGGGCTATTTTACTCTGCACGGCATGTCACTGGAAATCCTGGTGGAAGAGGTATATATTGCGGCCAATCAGTAATCAGTGACCGATGAGCCAAAACAGTTGAACCACGAACAGATGAACCAAATAACTGTCACAACCTTCATGCGAACACCTTCTGTGTCCCAACCCATTCAGCAACTTGCGTGTCTGTTAAATGTAACATTTCTTTTGATTGGTTTGCGTCTTGCGTATTGCCTTATCCCTAGCTGTGTCTCATTTCCTTGTTCTTACCCCTTGTACCTGTGATCTGCATTTAAACCCCCTCCTTTGAGTTTCAAGTCGCTGGAGTGTCATTTGCTTTGTGCGCACATACCCAGTCTGTATTTACTGGTTTAAATCTTTGTTATTTGAAAGGAAAAGGCAGCCTATAATGATAGGAATTTAAGGAAACTATCTTCATTATTAAATTAAATCCTATCATTACTGTATTACTATCAATAAATTCTTCTGGATTGTACTCTGCCTCTGCACTTGATTCCTGGTCCAGGTCATTGTTTTGTAACAATTGTGCATGTCAAGGTCTGCAGACAGACCATAGATGGTAAACAAACAATCAAATCTCAAAGTCAGCGTGTTAGATGTGGGAGCAATGGGACCTGAGCAACTTTGCCAAGGGCAAAATAGTTATGGCTACACAAGTGGGTCAGAGCACCTCAGAAGCGGCAATGCTTCTGAGTCAGTTGCGTTGAGTACCTACCAGATGTCCATTTAAGCAGATGAAGCAGTGTTTAATTTTCAAAAAAACCACAAAAGTAGTTTGTGTTTGCCAGCAGCCATACCACTATTCGATCTGCTCCAGCTGCGTGGCTGAAGCTAAGCAGGTGTGGGCTTGGTCAGTACTTGGATGGGAGACCACTGAGGAAAACCAAGTTGCTGCTGGAAGAGGTGTTGGTGGGCCAGTAGGTGGCGATCTTCCCTCTGGCGGTATAATCCCCAATGCCCCAGTGCAGTGACGGGGACACTGTACTGAAGGAGACGCCGTCTTTCGGATGAGACGTTACACCGAGGTCCTGACTCACTGTGGTCATTAAAGATCCTATGACACTCTTCGATAAGAGCAGGGGGTTCCCCGGTGTCATGGCTAAAGTCCCAACCTGGCTCTTTCGACCTGCCACCTAACCATCCCCTGATCCAATTGGCTGTGCAAATTGCCCTCTCCCTCCCCACCTCAACCCCCAGGGCTCCCTTGAAAAAGAGATTTCAATCTCAACGGGACTTCCCTGGTTAAATAAAAAAAAGTAAAAAACGACACGTATGGACTCAAACCGTGTTTGTTTTATTTAATGATTGATTACCTGTGTTTTAGTTTGTGTGTACAAACTGAAAGAGTAAGCGGTACAAATGGTGGTCCCCACTGGCCAAATTTAAAATGACATGTGAAGCACTGCTAACTGGCTGGGTAGATTTCTGTTTTCGGTCAACTGATCTTTTGTCCTAGGATTTGAAGCATTGGCTTACCATTGAGAAACAGGAGTACGAACCCTTGTGCATTCATGTAAAGATGACTGTAAGCACGACAAATTAGTGATCGATCGCATTAACCACATTCAATGGGTCCCAGTAGGGGCTACAGACTAGTAATGCTAGATTATTCTGGCATTCAAACAGCGAGAGCGATTGCTAGGAGATTACAATAAATGTCAGATTTTGTCAAAGTCTTTGCTTTTCAGGGTCAGGAGCTACTCCATTGTAAGGATTACAGTAAGACTAATTAAACCCAGCCAGCAGTACGGTTTACCAATGTCTTCAGTGAACTTAAAATCATATGCATTTCTGTATGTCCTTAATTGATAGTAGTGGAGCAATCGCAGGGGCATCTATCTTACATGTACATTGTGAAATACCTTGAATGCATATGCTTTACCATCTTGCAAAATTAGTGTTATTTTCTACCATGCTTTTTATCAATTTCTCATAGTATCATATGCTTTTTACATGTTCTATTATAAAATAAATTGAATGTTTGCAAGTAAATTGTGTCAAATGAATCTTTCACATCAGCTCTGTAGTCCATTTTATGTCTGGCTGTCGGCCTACTCATCGGAACAAACCTGACGACGTTTATCCTCAGCTCAATCATGATGAAATGCATATTTTTACTGTTAGCCTGATCCTGGATATGTGCGACTTATATGTCACATTTTTCTTGCATTTTGTCATCATTCAAATAAGATTGGCATCTGTTTAACGTAGTCCCTTTCAAGAACAGCATGCCTCTCTCCTGTGGAATGCTGCTTGATGTCACACACACACACCTCCATGCGCAATAAAAAATGCCCCATGGCACATTTTACAGTGTGCCTCATAAGCATTTCCTGTTAGACTCTAGCCAGGAAAATTGTTCCACCGATTCATGGTGACCCATTTTTTATTATGCTTTTTCAGTATTTCCCTTTCCTTTAGAGCGTTATACAGTTTTTTTTTGTGCATGTAAAATGTTGGCAAAGTAACAAAACCCAAAATTCACACTATATGGAATTATTCTCCGAAACAGAAAATGCAGCTCTTGAACTGCCTGAAATGCCTTGTTTGTGTTCCAGCCTTTTATCCTGTAAAATGTCTACATCACAATGCAACACAAATATCTAATGTCCAATTAATTACCCCATGGGGTTCAATAAAGTGTATCTTATAATAAAAAAAAAAGGAAGAAGATGCGGCACGGTGGCATAGTGGTTAGCACTATTGGCTCACAGCAAGAAGGTTGTGGGTTCGATTCTGGCCTGGGGCCTTTCTGTGTGGAGTTTGTATGTTCTCCCCGTGTTCACGTGGGTTTCCACCGGGTACTCCGGTTTCCCCCACCCACAAAAACATGCATCATAGGAACACTCCAACTAGTACCCCTGACCAAGGAACTGGCTTTAGAACAGGAGTTGGTCCCCGGGTGCTGCTCTGTGGCTGCCCACTGCTCCTAACTATAGGATGGGTCAAATGCAGGGGACGAATTACCCCACAGGGTTCAATAAAGTGTATCTTATCTTATACTAATGGCTAGATTGGCATGCCATTGAACAAACCTGGGTAGAGCAGAGGCTAGGAAGAGTTTGGTTAGTGCATATTGCCATATCGATAAGACACTGTTTTCTTCAGCACAGAAACACAGCAGACTCAGTGAAGAATCAGAGGTTAAAATAAATTCTTGCCACCATTTCTCAGCAGTACAACCCCAACCATTTACTGTATTCCCTTTATTTTACAAAGCACCTTTCCTGAACCGAGGTTGGCCAGTCACAGCAGAGAGGGCGTTAAGGGAGCGGGCATTAAAGAGACTGGAGCTGAAACAGCCCAATTGAGGCTGAATTAGATGCTGCACACATACAGTGGGGTGCAAAAATTTGGGCACCCCTGGTTTAAATGTCTGTTACCATTAATCTCCAAGTGATTGAAAGCAAACCTGAACACTAAATGCTACAAAGTTAAACGTGACACCTTTCTGCAAATTTAAAAGCAAGGTTTCTTTTTGTTTAAATTTTTCTGAGTTTTTAAATGATGAAAAAGGAAAAAGGGCCCTGTGCAAAAGTTTGGGAACCCTTTTGGATTATTCTTTGTTACCTTTTAAGAAGATGATTACTAAGGCCCAGACCCGGGTGATTTACTTGTTACGTCTTCAATGAGTCAGGTGAATATAATTCCAGGGTTGAACTATATATTCTGAAGTAACTCCATGCCTTCTAAAGTATCCGACTGTGGCGGCTGTTGTGTCTGGTGTTAAAAACCATGTGTTCCTCTAAACAGTCGTCCAAGGATGTCAAAATAAAGATAATTCACTTCCACCAACAAGGAGAGGGCTACAAAAAACTCTCGCAATGTTTCAAACTACCCATTTCTACTGTCAGAAACATCGTAAGAAAATGGAAAATAAATGGAACAATTGAAGTCAAGGCAAGATCTGGAAGACCAAGAAAAATTTCAGATAGAATGGCCTGAGATCTGGTGAGAAATGCTCAGAAGAACCCACACATCACTGCAAAAGAGCTGCAAAAAAGAGTAGCAGACACAGGTCTAGTTGTTCTCAGGACAGCAATACAGCGTACCTTAAACAACAAAGACCTACATGGCAGAGTTACAAGAAAGAAGCCTTTCCTATGACCTCAACACAAAATTAAGCGTCTGAAGTTTGCAAAAGAAAACCTTGAGAAACCTCAAGCCTATTGGAACAATGTGCTTTGGACTGACGAAACCAAAATTGAACTTTTTGGCCACAACCGAAGAAGGTATGTTCGGAGAAAAAAGGGTGAAGCATTTGTAGAGAAGAACAAGTTAAGCATTGAGGTGGATCCATTATGCTTTGGGGTTGTGTAGCAGCTGGGTGTACAGGCAAGATTGCGCGGGTGGAAAGAAGAATGGATTCCATCAAATATCAAGACATTCTAGAGGCTAATGTTCAAAGCTCAGTCCAGAAATTGAAGTTGAAGAGACGTTGGGTATTCCAGCAAGACAATGACCCGAAACATACCTCAAAATCCACCATGAAGTACCTCCAGGAAAGACGGATGAAGGTTTTGGAATGGCCATCACAGTCCCCAGACTTCAATATTATTGAATATCTGTGGAGAGACCTCAAACATGCCGTGCATGCAAGAAGGCCGAAGAATATTTCTGAGCTAGAGGTGTTCTGTTAGGAAGAATGGGGAAAAATTCCAAAGACAAGAATTCAACTATTAGATTGAAGAAAGCCTACTCTTAGCTGGCAGGAAGCGTTTGCACGCTGTTATAGCTGCCCGAGGAGGAGTTACAAAGTATTAGCTGGCAGGGTTCCCAAACTTTTGCACAAGGCCTTTTTCCTTGTTGTATTATTTTGAAACTGAAAAAAGTTAAAAATAAAAATTATTCTTGCTTTACAATGTGATGACATGTGTCATGTTTAACTTTGTTGCATTTAGTGTTCAGGTTTGCTTTCAATCACTTGGAGATTAATTGTAACAGACATTTTAACCAGGGGTGCCCAAATTTTTGCACCCCACTGTAGCCTGTACAGCTGTGATTAGTTCCTTTTTGAGCAAAAAACATGCAAATTGTTTGTAAACAGACCAAGAAAATTATATTACACTGGGAAATGGGCATAATTTGTCACCTTTAGAAATTAATTGAAATTCTGTATTTTTGGTCATGAAAGTAATTTTATGAGACTTGAATACAGCATTTGCAGGTTTCCTGGAAAACCAAATTGGTATCTCGAGGGGGAATCATGAAGATAAACGCGTCTTAATTACCCACCCTTGCTATTTCATGTATCGTACAGGTATTTCCCCTACATAAGCATTCTCAACACGTAGCATCCCAATATTTGTTTGAATGCAGTAATATGTGCAACCGCCAACTCTGTCAAAGGTTAGACTCATAATTCTTTAAAGTCTCAATTCATCAATTTGTTTCCCCTAAATTCACCAGAAGTTATGATTTAAGGGCTTATATTTCAAAATGTTCTTCCTGGGGACCATTCCCCTGGATTCCCCCCCCCCAAACTTTCTTGGCTTCTCCACTTAATGCTTCATGCTCTATTTCAACCAACAGCCACCGCTGGTACTTACGGACAGTGGTCCCACGAGGAATAAACCATGAGCCGGCGACAGGGTGTTGAGCGCCCTGTGCTTAGTAATGTAGTCGAGCAACAGAGGCTATTCCCATCTGATCTCAACTGACAGAAGTTTGCTGAGGCACAAGTTGCAGAGAATTTTAATGATACCCGAGAAATGTGTCGCAACACTGCGTGCATGGCGCCCTGCTACATATAGCGCTTTGTAGCTGCAGACCAGTCTGCATGCCCATTCCCAACCAGAAAAATAGGCTCATACATCCAAAGAGGGGGAAGAAATAGAACCAGGATGCTTACTGGGGGAAAAAAGACAAGCTGATGGAAGGAGTGCGATGCTCTTTGAAATGCTTAGCTGGGAAACCTTGGATCTGGGGAATTCAAGTGAACATCAGTTTGACAGAGCTGTTTTGGGGGCATGACGGGCACCTACACAATGTTAGGCAGGTCGTGCTAATGTTGTGGCTGATCGGTGTGTATATAATTTGCATTAAAATATGCAAGTCTTCTCGCAGATTGCCTATAGAGGAGTGTAAGTAGGATAAAGAGAGAGTTCAGATCTCAATTGTCAGTTAGGGAATTGCTCAAATTCAGCCAAATTACATTTCAGGCTTTTAGCAGGGACACTTATTGAATTCTTTGCACTAAATGCATTAATGCAGCCACTTACTGAGGAGCGGTAGCTAAAGAACCTTGTTCAAGGGTAAAACGATTCTGTCCTCAGATTTAAACATATGGAAACTCAGGAATAGCTAGATAAGTGATACAAAAGCCAGTTATAAAAGTAAATTCAGAACCTTTCGTCTGAGTTTCTGCTCATTGAATGTATGGAAAAATATACTGTGTGATTGGCTGTTACTGTGTATTTGATGTAAGATGACATAACCTCCACTCATCCCCCAACCCCACGTGATGATAAATTCAGAAGTCCTGTCACCTCTCTAAATGGACAAGTATTAGAAGGGCTAACTGTACCTTAAATCTCAGGATCCTTTATTTTTGGATGGACACTATGAATTGAACAAAAACTATTGATCATGTTTAACTGCTTAAGATATAAATTATAAGTTCTTCTGGGTTCAGAGTGAAGAAAATGCTTTACATTGCTGGAGACCCAGACTGTAAAATATTAAATTAAGAGGACAGTGCTAGTTGCCAAATAATTTTCAGAGCTCCACCATAAAAGGATTCTCATTTTAAAAAGACCGATACCGTCAAGCATATTTCAGTCCTATGACTGGATTATGACACGAGTCTTTATTTTGCAAAGCATTCTGTCCAGTGCATTGACAGAAACCATGGACTCAGAGAGAGGTAATGAATAGAAATGCATTTCTATTTAAAGTATTCATGCAGTCATTAGGGCATCATTTACTTTGAATACAGAATACCGAATAATTGTGGAGGACTTTTGGTTTTAGAAGATCACACATAATTTTGCTTAGGCTTCATATGCCTGGGTGATTGTCCAGTGACACAAATGCATGTTGAAAACAGCTGTTGCGGGAGATCATAATTTTCGCCCAAGTTAAAATTGTACAATTTGTCGGTTGTCTGACAGTGGCAAATCAAGTACATGTTTGCAAAGACAAAGTGCATTTAAGGCTGTACAGAAGATTTCAAAATAAAGGGGAGACTGATAAAAAATGACACATTTCAGATGAGAACAAATAAGTGTGAGGCATAGGGCTATCATCTATTGCCCCTCACAATGACCCTTGAAATAAACTTTTATAGAGATGGGTTGTTATTTACAGTTGCCCGGTTTCTTGTTTGTGAGAGCGTACAAGGGTTATATACTGATCTCAATGTGCTTGCAGATGTTTCACTGAACAGAACAGGTCCAGTGACTGCTCACAGGAAGCCCAGCTTGCTGTAATGGATCAGGAAAAGTTTGAAAGTGACTATGCTGCCCCCTATTGGTTAAATATGAACCCTATTTTCTGAATTTGCCCACAGCACCGTCTGCATTCCTCATACTAGTGATCCAAGGGCTCTGGCACTGCTGGTTTTTATCATTCTTCTGTACTTATTCCCTCAGTTATATCAGTTTTTACACTGATGACAAGCTTCACCTGGTTCCTTGGGTCTGAATTGGCCTGTAGTTTTGAGGTCAAACAGAAACAAGCAGAGCTGGTGGCTCTCTGGGACCACGTGTACAGACTCCAGCTCAACAGCCATGTGCTGACATAAAAAGAATGAATTTCAATAAAATTCTGCCAGATAGAATTGTATTGATGCAATTTAAAACAGATTTCTTGAGCTGTCATTATTCTGAATGAAGAATTGTGGCATTCAATGGCCATCAATTCTTACATCCCAAATGAACATTTTACGTTATACACAAAAAGGTTATTGAGGTCATTGCACAGGTTCAATTTACACAATAAAAGCTAATGAAATTGTCTAAAGTAGATACAAATGCGTGTTTCATATTTGGAAAAGAGCTAGCACATTCATGCATAGATGCAACAGAGATGCATTAATTATTATTATGGACCGTCATAGACTACAGCAGAACCAGAGGTTGTGGAAGTTCAATTTGTAAAACTTAACCTGGCTGTGGGACTCTTTTGGATGGCCCAGGGTCCAAAATGTTGAAAAATGGACTGGTCATACTTTTTGAATACAAACCCTAATTCCAATGAAGTTGGGACATTGTGTAAAATGTGAATAAAAACAGAATCCAATGATTTGCAAATCCTTTTCGACCTATATCCAATTGAGTACACTACAAAGACAGGATATTTAATGTTCAAACTGATAAACTTTATAATTTTTTTGAAAATATTCACTCATTTTGAATTTGACGCCTGCAACGCGTTCCAAAAAAGCTGAGACAGGGGCAACAAAAGACTGGGAAAGTTGAGAAATGCACAAAAAACACCTGTTTGGACCACTCCACAGGTGAACAGGTTAATTGGAAACAGGTGAGTGTCATGATTAGGTATAAAAGGAGCATCCCCGAAAGGCTCAGTCGTTCACAAGCAAGGATGGGGCGAGGTTCACCACTTTGTGAACAACTGCATGAGCAAATAGTCCAACAGTTTAAGAACGTTTATCAACGCGCAATTGCAAGGAATTTGGGGATTTCGTCATCTACAGTCCATAATATCATCAAAAGATTCAGAGAATCAAGAAAAATCTCTACACGTAACCAGCAAGGCCAAAAATCAACACAGAATGCCCGTGACCGTCGGTCCCTAAGGCGGCACTGCATTAAAAACCGAGATCATTCTGGGAAGAATATTACCATGTGGGCTCAGGAACACTTCAGAAAACCATTGTCAATTAACACAGTTTGTCGCTATATCTACAAGTACAAGTTAAAACCATGCAAAGCGAAAGCCATATATCAACAACACCCAGAAACGCCGCTGGCTTCTCTGGGCCCGAGCTCATCTGACATGGACTGATGCAAAGTGGAGAAGTGTGCTGTGGTCTGATGAGTCCACATTTCAGATTGTTTTTGGAAATCATGGACGTCGTGTCCTCCGGGCTAAAGAGGAAAAGGACCATCCAGATTGTTATCAGTGCAAAGTTCAAAAGCCAGCATCTGTGATGGTATGGGGGTGTGTTAGTGCCCATGGCGTGAGTAACTTGCACATCTGTGAAGGCACCATTAATGCTGAAAGGTACATACAGGTTTTGGAGCAACATATGCTACCATCCAAGCAGCGCCTTTTTCCAGGGACGTCCATGCTTATTTCAGCAAGACAATGCCAAGCCACATTCTGCACATGTTGGAACAGCGTGGCTTCATAGTAAAAGAGTACAGATAATAGACTGGCCTGCCTGCAGTCCGACCTGTCTCCCATTGAAAATGTGTGGCGCGTTATGAAGCGCAAAATACGACAATGGAGACTGTTGAGCAACTGAAGTCGTACATCAAGCAAGAATGGGAAAGAATTCCACCTACAAAGCTTATACGATTAGTGTCCTCAGTTCCCAAACGCTTATTGAGTGTTGTTAAAAGGAAAGATGATGTAACACAGGTAAACATGCCCCTGTCCCAGCTTTTTTTGGAACGAGTTGCAGGCATCAAATTCAAAATGAGTGAATATTGAAAAAAAGAAATAAATAAAGTATATGAGTTTGAACATTAAATATCTTGTCTTTGTAGTGTACTCAACAGAGACGTGCGGTCAGGGTAGGCAGTGACTTCTTCTTTTTTATCGCTAGATCAACCTGTTTCCATGTACTATGCCTGATTGTCAATGAATCAATTTGACCCTTTTTTCTGGTCAATTAAGCTTGTAATGATTAAGAGGTGATAGTGACAAAAAGATTAAATTACCTTTATGCTTTAATTCGAGACTGCAAGGAAGTAAATCTTAATAATTAATTAGGAAAAAATCTCAACTCTCTCAGTAATTCCATATATTGTTTTGATCTTTTGTTTATTGGATTATGAAAAAAGACTGAAAATAATCTCCCTATTTTTTAAAAATGGCATTAAAAAGTACATGTTTAAGGGGGAAATATTATCGTAAACATATTGACCACACATTGAATGCCGCATAAGAAAGGTTTTAATATTTGTTAATGGCATTGCATTAGCTTCCTCTAAGCAAATGTGAACAAACTTGCTGTCTCATGAGCATTTTAAGTTCGATGCACTGGGCAATAATATCGTGGATGGAACTGGCACGCCATTCTGCCGTTGAGTCTTGTAAATTAGTTAATCAATCCTCAGATTGCTAATCAAGCAAAGCAATAGAGTAATCGTTTATTTAACGGTGAGGATTCTGCCCACCCTAACTGACTTCCGACGGCACGCCACTGGTACTCAACTGAATATAGGTTGAAAAGAATTTGCAAATCATTGTACTCTGTTTTTATTCACGTTTTACACAACGTCCCAACTTCATTGGAATTGGGGTTTGTACATTCTGAATAAATTTACTTGCAGGGAAAGTACAGGATAAGTACATGGTATCCGTGGAATATGCAATATAACATTAACTTATTGTGGCCGATGCATTTACAGGAGCGAGCGTTAACACTGTGTTGTAACATGCCCCACGCTATGCTTGTCAAACTTATGCTTGGCTCACAGTTTCTGCTCACTAATGTCACGGGTCAAAACTGCACCTTAGCTATATCTTAGATCCCACAGGACAGTGACTTCAATGATGTAAATTTGGAGCCAAGTTATCAATAATCCACAAAACACACTTGAGAAAAAAGGTTTCCTTCATGACGCTAAAACTCACTCCTCTGGACAACTCTTCTGATTAATTTTTCAGATCAAGCTGCTCATGCACAAGAATCACGGTGCTATAATGCAGGATTCAAAACAAAGACAGTTTTCCTCGATGAAACTATGCATGATTCCCATGTTTCAACATTCCATGTGTTTGTGCCTGCCCAGGGATCCTGTTTATAAAAAGTTGTGTCCAAATTTATAAGACAGTGGGTGAGCTAAACTGCGTGTAGTTTTTATTTATATAATCAGGATCAACTTGGAATTTTGCATGTTTTCATCATCTCGTTAATTTTGCTTATTTTTTAATGTAGAATTTGTTTTTATTCGTCAGCAATCCGCAAAGAAAGAGGTTTATGCATCTTATCTGTGCCTACGCTCCATTTATAAATTTGGCCCGTGGTCTTTACTGTGGCCCTTCCCCAAACAGCTCCCTTCACCCAACTGGCCCTTAACTTCAGAGTGTAACTTCATGTAAAGTCTCCTTCACATCCGTGGAGGGTACTTCTCATTAAGAAGGCGAGTATAAATACACGCATGAACTTTGGAACACCCTTGTATTAAGACTTCAAACACTTATTACCTCCGCCAACGAAGTTGGGGCGGAGGTTATGTTTTCGCCCCTGTTTGTTTGTCTGTCTGTCTGTGAACAACATAACTCGAAAAGTAATGGACGGATTTGTCTGAAATTTTGTGGGTGGATTGCTATTACATCAAGGATGGACCCTATTGATTTTCACCGCAATCAGTGAAACAATATGGCCGTCACGGCAGCCATGTTGAAATCCTATCACACGCGATAACTCAAAAAGTCATGCACGGATTTATCTGAAATTTTGTGGGTGGATTGCTATTACATGAAGGATGGACCCTATTGATTTTGACCGCGATCAGTGAAACAATATGGCCGCCACGGCAGCCATCTTGAAATCCTATCACACGCGATAACTCAACTTTGCTCCCACTCATGCACATTTAGATTGTGCTGCCTTGGCGGAGGTTTGCACTCTACGAGTGCCTCTAGTTTCTATTGCCATTTTTCTGAGTAAGACAAAATTTGCCAATGGGGTGAGATAATTTTAACTAATTCCAAGATTTGCCAATGGGATAAGAACATTTCACTTGTGAAGCATGTGGTAACCAGGGCCGGCTGCAGCCTGCTTTGACTGGTGGTGCAATGAGAATTGCTGGGGGGTAGAGACGTTTTGTTGACGGGGAGATCGTATTTCATTTTGTTGACCAGGGGTGGCATCGCGTTCCATTCTCATTGAATTCGCATTACGCACTCCTTTTAATTGCGCTAAAATATATGTTAGTAAGTCAGCAGGCGCTGGGGAGGCACGGTAAAAATTTGGGGGGGCATAGCCCACCCCTGCACCACCTCAGAGACCGGCCATGGTGGTAACTTAAAATAAGCTCATTTTTTTCTACTTGACAGAGAAAAACTTGGAAGTTAGTTCTTATATTAAGACAAAATTACTTGTTAAGACAGACACGTTTTGCAGTGTGCAGACTTGCTGTTAGAGAGTTTCACAGTCCACTCCCACTTGGTGCTAATAGGACTGAGACAAACTTCAACATGGTGGTCCCTCCGCATGAATGTGGAAAGGGAGAGTGGGTAGGGTGAGTATGTCGTGGGCGATTTGGGATTGAGCCACCACGGCTTTGGATTTTTTTCCATTTAAATTGCATTAACTTCAGTTTCGTTTTTACATTGTCATGGAACAAGTTTGTATAACGTGGCTTATAAAAGAGCATACAGTTTATAAACTGGTCTGATATGCGGATTGTGAATATTACACTCTGCCACACAAAAGTATGCCCAAATTTTGAGGTAGTCTGGAAAAATTAACAGCTTTCCTTGAAAATCTCTACAAGATTCATCAAAATAGCCAAGTAGGTCTATACTGCACATTGCAATATGCTGTGTTAGGGAGAGTAGGGAGGATTGGGCCATGGGGAGGAGTGAGCCATTTTGATTTTTTTCTGTCGTTGACTTGAAATGACCTAAGGTTAAAGGTCATGCAGAGTCACCTAGCAACCCTGCAGAGGTCAGGCCTAACAGAGATGCAACAACATCAACAAGTAAGTATGCAGAACAAACATTGTCATTTTCATCAAGATTTTTCATCAAGATTTTGATGCATTTGGTACTGTTGTGTAATCTGCATATACCATATATACGAGACCATGTGCTTGAGCTGGGAAGCTGGCGAATGTTGAAATCTCTTGAAGTACACTGAGGGAGGAGTGGGCACTTAGTAGGAGGGAGGACTGAGCCATGGTTCAGCTCTCCCTACCCTGTGGCTCACTCCTCCTCCATGTAAAAATGCACTCTAGGGTGAAACTGTCATGGTGAAATACATGGTTGAGAAACCACAGAAGTTCAGTCATCGGTTTGTGTTCCCAGAAAAGGAAGATATTGATACCGCGTCCATTGAAGATGTGGTCATGGTTCTTCCCCAACCAAATCCGGTCGGTGGCACGAAACCTGCTTCAATGCAGTTTGTGTTTAATGTTAATCTTTTCAAGTACTTTCATGTTTAATCCACACCTCATTCATTGACAGTGCACTTTTATTCTCAATGCCAGGATTGGCTAAGTTTAATTTGATAGACGGTGCTGTACAAATGTGGTTTTGGACGACTATTTTCGCTGTTTTCATCTGTGTTTCAATAAAGCTTTTTGTTAACTGACTCTTTTGTCTGTCGTTTTCCCATCGAAACTAACGGCTCAGTCCTCCCCATGTGGTGGACCAGGTCTCCCCCATATGGGGAGGACTGAGCCATTATTTTCCATAGCAGATTTTGACCTCACTGGCTCTTACTTCTGGTCAATACCTTTTGTCACCTGGGTTAGATAAGAGTCTTCAAGATACGCTTCCATTTCCATACAGCCTTTTATCTTCTAACCCAAAGAACGGGAATATGATCCAAAAAGAAAAATGTGGCTCACTCCTCCCCAGTCTCCCCTATTGTCATGACATTTTTTTCTACAAAGACGGTTATATGCTTCTTAAATTTGTCACCAAGCAATCTGGTGTTTTCATGAATGCGCTGCATTTGCTAGTTTCATCTTGTTTAATTTTCTGTCCAATTCTATCCTTGATTTTCCCTTATCAGAAAATGGAGATAATCACAGTTTTTAACAGTTTCTCTTTGTGAACATAGATATTTTTAAATCAATTTGCAAAATTTACCATGCTATCAGGAGATTGAAACCTTGCTGAAAGTGACGGCAGCGACAAGCCAGTGGATCTGACTGAAGAGAGCAAATAAGCAGTGGGGAAAGAACGGTGGGACTTACTCTTCCTCTTCTGATTATTCTCCAATGGAGCGGTTTGTGTTGAATTAAGTGCAAGTTAGATCGCTTGGGGAGAGTCTCCGTTGGGTGGCATGGGATGTGTCATTAGGCTGCAGCTGGGTTAATATGGCAGGCTGGTTAGTGACAATTTTACTGTAGGCTAAGCTGTGGATTTGCTGTGTCTGTTTCCCTTAATTGATTAATTATTTTTCCATTTCTCTCCCCTTCCTCCGGGTGTCTGTGCGTGCTCGCATGCTTCCTGTTCCTTAGTTGTTAATTGGGGAGGTGTGTCTATAAGTTCCTTTATTCTCATCTTCCCCTCGCTGGATTGTCTAGGTCTCTTCATTGTGCCTCTTGCTATCTCAAGTCTAAGAGCTCAGCTCTTTCCTGTCTTTGATATTGTACAACATAATTAAAACTATGAAACAAGTGACTATTTTTTTGGGATTGCTCTTCTTGTCTTTAAGCCGCTCTCAGATTGATGAATTCTCCAGTTCTTACAAGCTGTGGTGTTTGAGAGTGTGCCCAGTCCAGCGCACCCTGTGGTCCACCCATTGTGTTCCCAGTATCGACCTCGGACCAATTACCCTCTATGGCTCGCTCAACCACCTTGATCCTGCCTGCCAATTGACTGGCTCAGACTGATTCTGACCAGTCCTCTGCTGCACCCTCTTTTCAATCTTTTTCTCAGTTCGTACTGATTGCGGCCTGCTAATTGTTATTTAAACCTTTAACACTCCGGGAAAATTTGCCTAAAATGCCTATCCAAGGCATACCCAAAGTAAATTGAAAGCTGTTCTTGAACCGTTTGGAGAATATGGATGGTTTTGGTCTTTTTTGAAAGGAAACACTCTGAAGTTTTTCCCCCAGCTGAAAGAATCACTGTAAGCACTACTGTAATTGAGTAATCAAAGTTGGAACACACTGAAGTAGAAGGTTTTTATTCTCGCCTGAATTTTTTTTTTTGCAAACGGATGCCTGCAGATGAGTGTAGCTGGGACTTACTTGTATTAGCTGAAAAAACACAATGGGACCACAGCATGAAGCTGTGACACAGGCGTTGATTAAAGCTGCTGTGATGATTATATTTTGAAATGGTTGGCATCAATTGAATCACAAGAACCTTAGCTTTCCGAAGATATGTGGCGTGAGTATCTCACGTTACATACAAGCTGTGTAAATGACGTAGTTTGTTTTTAACTTCCCGGCCGTCGGCCTGACAAGGGGTTAAAGTCCAATATTAAAAGGGCAAACACACTCCAACGGCAAAAAAACATCCCCAGTCAGAGAATTGCGTTGCAGATTCAGAAACGATACAAACTCAACAAAACATCTGAAAATCCAACATACAACAAGGTTAACACGCTTCAGAAATCAGAAACAAATAATAAATTGAAAACACTCTGCAAGTACAGAAACAATGCAAAGTCAAAAATGCATACAATTAAAAACACTGCATATCCAGTCAACACAACAGAAGTGATCCACGCTTCTAGGGAGAGTGGCAATTAGAACAGCTTAATTTTAGATCCACGAGAGTGTGTTTGTTTTTGAAGCAAGAAGTGGAATAAAAAGGCAACAGAACGTTGGTACAATGTTGTCTTTTTTCATTAGAATGTTCACTTTCATCAAGGTTGAAATGTCAATCGGTACGTTTACATGGGCAGCAATATTCTGATATTACCCCGATTGAAGCAATACTCTGAATATGACATCGCCATGTGAACGCCATTTCATTCATTCATTCATTCATTCAAACCTTTATTTACAGTGCCAGACAAAAGTCTTGTCACTTATCCAAGTTGTAGGAACAACAAATAATAACCTGACTTGTAGTTGATCAATTGGAATCAAAAATGGCTTATATGAAAGGCAAAGCCCTCTAGATTATGTGAAATATAACAAAATAGAGTTTTGTGTCATTCATTGAGTTTTATTATTTAATTAGTACGGAAAGGTCAGATTTTGCTTGGACAAAAGTCTTGTCGCATTGAAAAAAAAAAAAAAAAATGTGGAAATTATACATAAACTTTATTTTGAATACACAAATACGCCACTATAATATCAGAACATAAAGTCATGGTGCCTTGGAAAAAAGAATTAATATTGCGTATGACTCCCATGAGCTTGGAGGACTGCATCCATATGTCTTGGCAATGACTGAAATAACTTGATGATGAAATCATCTGGAATGGCATAGAAAGCAGTCTTGCAGGACTCCCAGAGTTCATCAAGATTCTATGGTTTCATCTTCCAAGCCTCCTCCTGCATCTTACCCCTGAAATGCTCAATAATGTTCATGTCAGGTGACTGGGTTGGCCAATCCTGGAGTACCTTCACCATCTTCGCTTTCAGGAAATGTGACATGGAGGTAGAAGTATGAGAAGGAGCAGCAGTATAAGTAGGGCAGCAAGAACTTCTTGATATTTCAGGCTGTTGATGTTGCCATCCACTCTGCAGATCTTTCTCACACCCCCATACTGGATGTAACAACAAACCATGATTTTTCCTCCACCAAACATGATTGTTTTCTGGGAGAATCTTGGGTCCATGAGGGTTCCAACAGGTCTTGTACGGCGACTGGGATGCAGTTCAATGGATGATTCATCAGAAAAATAAACTTTCAGCCACTTCTCCAGTATCAATCCTTTCTGCAAGCTGTGGGCCTTGGCAAATGCAATGCAGGTTTTTTGTTTTCTGTTTAATGCAGGCTTCTGTGTACTAATTCGGCTATGAAAACCACTTTGAAAGAGAATTTGACAAACTCTTCTTGTAGATACCGGGATTTTCGGTGACATTTCCTCATGTAGCTTCGCTGTAGTTGAAGAAGGGCTAGCCTTGTACAGTTGAAGAAACAAACGGTCCTTTCAAACAGTTGTCATACCGGGGTCTGTCTGACCTGCGCTTGCCATGAACGTCACCAGTTTCTTCTAATATTTTTCTTATCCCCTCCACTTGACATTTGGATACATTAAAGATGTCTGCCACCTCAGCAGCAGACTCAGTCTTCAGGCTCTTGATGATCAGCACTTTGGTCTGTGGTTGATTCTTTGGTATGTTATCAGAGGTCTAGTTGCACCTCATATGAAAGTCTGGTTTGCTGGGGTTATTTCTATACACATCTGGGAATGTGTTAATTACAGTATTTGTCATAGGTTAAACTCTAATCTGCGATTTGTTGCATCATCTGAAGAGACGACAAGACTTTTGTCCTAGCAAAAACAGATGTTATGGGCTTAGCCAAGCTGTGAACATCAGAACACTTTTTGACGGTTTCATTTTGCACCAAATTATTAATGTGAAAGCCCTTGACATTAAAATGGACCATTTATTGTAACAATTGATTGGTTAGAAATAAAGTTTTATGCTATTTTTAGTTACTATGTCCTTATGCGACAAGACTTTTGTCAGGCACTGTATTCTCGAAAGGACATTGAGGTTTCTCTCATTTTCAATGTCGTCGAGATCACAGACATTTATGATTAAGAGACAAACACAGTCCATCAATCAAACACAACAGCAAAGGAATCAATAAAAACAGTTACAAACAGAAGAACAGTGGTCAGAAATCAAGATCTTAAACTCTGTAAGAGAGGGAAAGGCTGTCAACTTAAGAGAGCCATGTGTTCTGATAACCTTAATCATAATATGATCATAGTCAGAGTACGCAATAATTGAAACAATACGTGGAGTATTCCGATTTTATTTGCATCATTGAAGTGCTTTGTAGACATGTATTCACCTTAATTGCACAATTATGTCCTATCGGGAGCTTTCACAGCATTTTGTGACACGTACAGCAATCAAACTTTGAAACCTGTGCCCCAGCTTCCAATTTTGCTTAAAGATGATTGCTGCTGATAAAGTCCCAATATTTGTGGAATGAGGCTAAAATTATTCATGCTACATGATTTTAGGGAAATGGTAATCATGAAGTTTTTGGATAGGTACAGACATCATAATGGGGGCGTTTTCAAAAAGTTTGCTGACTAAATAAGAAGGAGGGTAACATGAGTTTGTCTGAACAAATTCATACTGATGTAAGATGCTAAAAAGCAGCTACTATACCTCAAAGAAACAGAACAGGAGTGGCTGCAATCCTTCCACTTTTCCATACCTATCATATGATTAATGACATGCTCAGTCATCAACCTTTATCGAACATATCTGAGAGCGAAGTGGACGTCAGATTTGACAGTCTCGAAGATCAGTAAAATAATGATATGAATTTGAAACTTTCGCAAAATCGCACAGCAAAGACTCAAAAGGTTACAGGGCAGAAATTGCGGAGCGAAAGTCAGATGAATGATGTTGGGGACGTGATGTGAATGTGCACACCCTGAGCAAATCTGCCAACAAAACCACTTTCTTTTGAGTAGCAACATTCAGCCCCGTGCCCGCATAACCAGTGTGCGTCTCACAGGCACCTGCAAGGGGGTAGGTACAGGAAGGGATACTCCTGTCCTGCTGGGGAGGTACGGGGCCACCCCCTCCCCAAAAAAGAAAAAAAAAATTAAAGGGTTGTCTCAGGTGCATTCTGAGCACATTTTGAGTTCCTAACTTAGTCCCTAACTCCTTCAATAATTCAATACAGGGAATACTTAATGATTCATATCGTAAACATCTTTAACATAAAAGACAACCCATGATTCAGTTAATGACTAGAGAATGTCAAAGTTTTATTCAAGACATCCTTTTACTCTTACATCAACTTTCAGGTACCAGCAAAACAATTTCAGTTTCTTACAATGTATAGTACTACACATAATTTGACTGTTACCTGACAAGAGAATGTCAAAATTTTTATTCAAGACATTTTTAACAGAGATGACTTTGAGATTATGAAAACCCCACATCCAAGATTTTGCAAATATCATAATTATGAGATTAAATCAAGTCAATTCAGTCTGTACTGATTTTTGTCATGGAAAACACTGAATAAAGTGCTAAGCATCATGAATTTATGGAAGAATAATGGAAGCCAAATACAACTAAATTGCCCTTACTGATGATAGCACTGACAGTATGGTAATAACAATATCAGCTGAAATATGGGTAAAATGACAATTTAAGAACTGATCAGGTATAGTGTGAACATATATTTTATTTCATGAAACCTCAAAAGGTGGCAGTTTTTTGTTTTTTGTTTTTTTATTTTTTTGCAAACATTTGGTAAATGAAGTCATCCAAGCAAAACCCAGATGAAATGCAGATAACTACCAGATAACTATGTGGAGGAATCTGAAAAGCCAGAGGTGTTCTGGTGAAACCACAAGGCTTGATGGCCCTGATACATGCTTCCCTGGTATTGACCATTGACAGAGTTTCCACATAAATATATTGATAGACAATGTTAGCTCACTACATTTTGGGCTTATTAACTTGCGAATCTGACTGTCGTTACTGGATTTAAGATTCAGCTTCACCTTGCTGAGCTGTGCCCATGGTACATGAATTGCTATTTTTCAACCCAAAACACGCATGCTTTTTTTATATGTCAATCCTCTTGTTCTTTCTTTGGGAAGACGGAGCTCTGGTGTATCGCAAACGGATCCTCGTGACGTTAGCTACTTTGAGATCAAACACCGATCAGCATCATTTGCATTTCATTCTATCTCAAACTTTCCTAAAAGTGGACTAATCTCAACCATGCCTGAATTCTGCTCGCCCATGATGTTTCCCATGCCAGGTTATGTTTGGTTTTACGATGATTTAAGGGATGGGTGAAATCAGCGGCATGGGCTGTCCTGGACGGAATTAGGACACTCACCTTACCCTCTGAAAGCAACAAGCTAACGAAGGTTACGCTGTGGACAGAGTCTGTTTGTTCTGTACTGCCACATGCATATCTGGCAAAAAGATATAAAATGATAATTAACATTTGGGATCTTGAAGGAAGAGCTATGCAGTATTGGGCTTCAAGAGAAACTGTCTGCATTTTTTAATTCAATCATCAGTTATTTTGATATGATTTTCTAAAGTTAAATGAGCCAGAAATTACATCACAGCTATTTCTAGAGAGGAGAGGAAAATTCTTAAAATTGAAAGTGCTTTGACACAGATGTGGTGCTTTATCAATGAAATGTTTATCATCAACATTACTTTGGAACATCATTTAATCGATCCATAAGGTAAGACGACAAACTTTCACACACTGGTGGGCAGACAGGTGTGAAGGAGAACAGCCAACTGTGGACTCAAGTAAGGAAGAATTTCCCGCACACTGTCTTCTCACTTGCAATAATTATCAACTTGATGTCTTGAGGAAGGTGAGTTGACCGATACGTTAACCAAGCAAGTTACTGCAAGTGAGAAGGCAGTGTGCGGGTAAAATCAGAATGTGAAGCAGGATTTACAAACAATTTAAACAGCAGTAGCTAGCTTTACACTACAGTTTTATATTGCTTTGTCCAGCCAATGAAAATATAGGTTCATGAGTGATATAATCTGTAGTCAAGGGGTAAGGGAGGCAGAAAGGTTGGATGTCTGGGGTAAAAAAGTTGCAACAGCAAGAAAGATGAATAGAGAATCTCATAGCAAAACACATCTGTTCATCGGATCTCTGAAATATAACTGTACATACAAATATTGAACGCAAAACTATTTTCACATCAGCTGTGTATTCAAATGTTTTTTGTTTTTTCTCCAGTGCAGTCAATAAGCTCGACTAAACCCAGTATTGATGTTGATTTTTGCTAATATAGGAACAACCTTGATAAAACACTCGCAAAGCCAGCAGCACTCAGTATTTACAGTGCGGAGCTATGAGCGTCCCACTCTGGAAACAACACACTGCCACTGTAAATCACTGGCCTTAGCGTGCTTTTTCCGGCTAGGCTTATTTCTAGGTGGGCAATCACAGATTAAGACCTACAGATGTCAAGCTTCTCCTTTAGGATAGTGATACCAGAAGTGACAGGGCCTCCATTTTAAAAGTAATACCCCATATGAAGTAGCTGTGATTTGCCACAAGGGCTGTAGAGTTTAGTCATCACTTAAAACCAATAGATTTTTTCAGGACCGGCAGTCCAGGAACCATCAGAATTTCTGCGTTCAGGCTTGATTTACTCACACGTCAGTAAAACAGCTTTCAACCAGGACTGACACCGATTAGTCACTTATTTATACTAATGGCAAGTTACAGTAAGTAATCTAATCAGTTGTGAGATGTTCTGCCAGTTGTCTTTTTTAGCATCTCGCAACTTCTCCTGCCTTTTAGTGTCCCATCCCAACTTTTTTAAAACATGTTGCTGTCATCAAGTTCAAAATGAGCAGATATTTTCCAGAAAACAAGGAAATTTACCAGTTTCAACATTTGATAAATTGTCTTTGTCCTATTTTTAATAAAACAAAGGGTTTTAATTGGTTTACAAATCACTGCATTCAGTTTTATTTACATTCAACACAGTGTCCCAACTTTGGGGAAATGGGGTTGAATGAATGGTATGTACACCAGTCATCCACAACATGATGACCACTTGCCTAATATTATGTTGGCTTCCCTTTCGCTGCCAAAACAGTCCGAAACAGACCCGTCGAGGCACTAGACCTCTGAAGGTGTGCTTTGGTGTCTGGCACCAAGATGTTGTGAGGTGGGGCCTCAACGGATCAGACTTGTTTGTCCAGTACATCCCATAAATGCTTGATTGTATTGAGATTTGGGGAATTTGCAGGCCAAGTTAGCGCCTTGAACTCACTGTGTTCCTGAAATTATTCCTGAACCATTTTTGCAGTGTGGCGGGATGCATTATCCTGCTGAATGAGGCCACTGCCATAAGGGAATACTGTTTCCATGAAGGGGTGTACATGATCTGCAGCCAAGTTTAGGCAGGTGGCACATCCCAAAGTAGAATCTACATCAGGGACTGCACAGACATTTTGAGAGGCTGTTGCGCAACCTGGAAAAAGGGCACCTTGTGATGTGCGGACCTCAGACCCTCTCGGGGGTCTGGGGAAATGCCCCCCTGGAAGAATTCCTACAGCCTGGCTCCTGCACAGTCACAGTTACTCTCAGGGGCATAGTTAGGATTTGAAAGAAGTGTATGCACATGTTTAAAACTGAAGTTAGGTTTTTTCTTTAGAATAAAATCATGTCTCTCTTTTGAATCGAGAAAGAGACTGGTTTCTGCTACTTTTATGTCTGTGCTCGACGATGGTGATGTCTTGTATATGCAAGCCTCTTCTCAAAGCTTACAGTCTCTGGATACTGTGTATCATGGAGCTCTGAGGTTCATCACTAATTTTAAATCTTTTACTCATCATTGCTTGTTGTATGCTCGTGTTGGATGGTCTTCTTTGTCTGCACGCAGACTCAATCACTGGCGTATTCTTGTTTATAAATGTATTCTTGGTCTGCTCCCATCCTACCCTCTGACCTCCATCAGTCAGAAGAGCACAGGATCTTATAATCTTCGGTCCCAGGATCTTTTCTTATTATCTGTTCGCAAAGTAAGAACTGAGCTGGGAAAAAAGGCATTCAGGTTTGAGGCTCCACATACTTAGAATGAACTACAAAAAGACCTGAAACTTAAAGATCTGGTTTCACTGGACACTTTTAAGACAATGTTGAGCGATTTGGAGACGGACACATCTGGCTGCAGATGTTTTGACTGATGCACTTTATCTTTCTTACATGTCTAATCCAAGGTAAATTGGCTGTCTAATATTGTGACTTTTCTTTCTTAAGGTATTGAAGTCTTGTTTTATGTGTTTGATGACTGTGTATGTTTGTGTAAAACTGTTGAATGTGCCGCTGTCTTGGCCAGGACACTCTTGAAAAAGAGATTTTTAATCTCAGTGAGGTTTTTCCTGGTTAAATAAAGGTCAAATTAAAAAAAAAAAAAAACAGTCATGCTAGAGAGCTAAGTGAATGAGCCACAGCAGTCTTGGGGTATAGAAAAGAATAAATGGGAGTACTATCCTAAGGACTGTGGTTTACAAGCTAGTAGTGCATAGGACAACTAAACACAAATAAGCACCTTGGTGAATTTGCTATGATTGAAGCAAGTAGTACCAATGCACAATTTTTGAGCAGCTAAAGGCTGTTACCGTGTTTACGTGAAGTCACAAAAAGAAAAGTTTTAAACAAATTAGTCCCTTAGATCTACATGAGATCACATGCATTGCAGGATGTGCTAAAAGTGAACAGAATCAGAAGTTTATAGAATGGTGGTATTATTAACCTCTTCCACTCCAGAGTTGTAATCGGAGGGATATTGGCACTGCTCTCACCTTGCCTTACAGCGCATTATATCCCTAAACTCGATCCCATTTAGGTTTCCTACTTACCAACTAAGTGTTAATTACCTCCGCCAACGAAACTTGGCAGGAGGTTATGTGATCGATGCTGTTTGTCTGTCTGTTTGTGTACAAGATAACTCAAAAAGTGATGAACGGATATCTCTGAAATTTTGCGGGCTATTACATCAGGGATGGACCCTATTGATTTTGACCACGATTGGTCAAACAATAAGGCCGCCACAGCAACCATCTTGAAGTCCTATGACACGCGAAAACTGAACTTTGCTCCCACTCACCAAGATTTGGACTGTGCTGCCTTGGCGGAGGTTTGCACTCTAGGAGTGCGTCTAGTTTGTTCTGTTGCAAGGATCAGTCTGTAACCATTTCCCCTCAGCTTGCTTTGCAGTTCATTGATATAATTATGTAGCATTTTCCTAACCACATTTATGGTGACATAAAACGTCCATGTCTTCGGAAGCTTCTGAATTCCAGCAGCTCACAAAACAGAATATATTTATTTCTGTGTCTGCGTCCGATCGGCTTGATACGCCTAAAAAAAAGTTTCTAATCAAAGTGACACTATCGTTAACTCCTGGATAAGCTGTTTGTGAATCTTACCACCCGTGGTCGTGCTAACAGGAAATTGATTGATTCACTGATTGATTAGTGAGTGACGCTCAAGTCTCATCACAACACTGCTTCCAAAGCTTTGCTTATCCAGGAGTAACAAGAGGCTCCTCAGAGCCTGTACTCGGGCCGCGCATGCGCAGGACAATCGCGACCCCGAAAAAGAAGAACGGAGCCGAAACTTAGACTCGTGGCCTACCGGCCCGAGTAAAAATGTGGTTTTTCCGGCTTAGGTGCATGTGTTAAGGTTGCTCATGTAACAATAAAACTCAGCTTACAACCAGTGACATAACCAAAATGCAGGTTAACACTCAACCTGTTTCTAAATAAGAATCGGATAATAGGCTAAACTGAATTAATTTACTGAGCAAATGGGCTTCCAATAAGCTGTGCTGCCATTAACGATTATAACATACAGCTTTGCGTCAACGAGGAAGGCTACAATGAGACTGCATGGATGGTAATTAAGTGAAATTTCTCATTTCTCTCGTTTCTTGTTTAATTAAATAATTGTAGTTCCTACAATCTCATATTATAGCCTTCCTACAACTTTCCCAGAAGATGAACAGCAAAGACCTAATGAATGACTTGAAAGTTCTACGCAGGACCATAGACTGTATAAAAAGATGGACGAAGCTACCGTGACATCACCCATTGGTTTCAGCATACCATAAAGGAAGCCTCGATTTTGGCAATTTGAATTGCTCCATGTTGTCATTTTGAAACCGGATGTGATTTCTATTGGACGAGAGCGTGTATTGAAGATCCAGGGAGGACCGTGGCTCTGGATCTGACCATATCGGACGAGGACCAGAGGATAGCCACGCCCCTAAAGCATATTCTGGCTTTATCCTTCATTCTAGTCTATATGGGACCATAATTTACATTTTTCATTTAAAAATGAACATCATGATAAATCGAAGGAGACTTGAAACTTGCTATAGCTACCATAAAATAATGTGAAAAATCATTATTTAAATGAAAAATCAGGTGGAAAAGTAGGGTCATTTTCTCATAGACTTCTATATCATTGAACTTCTTTCTGCAACCACCGACGTTGCCATCTGCTGGCCATTAAATAGAATGCCATTTTACGGTACTTCCGCACGGGCTTCGATTTTCAGACCAGGGTGCTGCGTCCATCTTTTTATACAGTCTAGGCGCAGGACATACATACTAGTTGATTTCATATGCATGCCATGCTCAAACTTTCATAGTGCATTGATATCCAATTCACTAAATTATTCAATCACCAACGCTTCAACGTAAGAAGTGTTGGTAATTTAATAAATTAATAATTATTGCTTCGGGCAGCAACCAGTGTGCAACTAAGCTTCCCTGCAGATGCAACCTATTCTATTGAACACTGAAAACATTATGATTAAGTGCAATTTTAAAATAAATGAGGTTGCTCTGTAAAAAAAAAATTTTGAACAGGAGATGGAATTCAGGGAAAGCACTCGGTTAATTAATTATTTTTTATTATTATTTGCTTTCTTTCCTCCATCTAATATCACTATTAAGTCTGTTGTCAATGTTACCCTTCAGTGATCTGTCGTTTCTTTAAACTTTCTTAATAATCACAGGCTTATATATTGGTCTTGATTATTCAGTAAATAAATTGTGAGATTATTGATCAAGCGATCTTAAACAGGATCAGCTTGAAAGCAATTATCCGTTTAAGGGTCAGAGACTCACAGCACATCATTTGAAAATGCCTTAAAGCCGGCGTTACCGCCAGGGGGACGTTGGGCTTTAGGGAGTTAATTTAACTTTTTTCATTTAGTGAGTAAAACATTGTTCTTGACTGAATTTACTATGTAACTGCCGCAGCACTGCAGGAAGAAGAAAGTGGTATTAAAATGCCAATGGATTACTATGATCATTGGAAAACTTGATCAAGCAAAATGATAGAAAACTGGTCCTAAGTTCTAATTAATTAAGGTATTTTTTGTGCCTCCTCTAATTACTGCTGAGCAGCTGCCCCTAATCAACATATAGTAAATGTGGGCTTAGGTTTATACTTATACGATCAATTATTTTGCAGCGAAGGTAATTAGCCATGTACTGTACAATACCGATAAATTGTTCCATCCATGTCTCTACGCAATAAGTTAATGAAATACCATTTTACTTCTACCGTGCAGCAATTAAACATTACTGTTAGCTGTCGGCCACACAGCTGTTTGCCCATACAAATGCGTTATACACTAGTTCCATGTTCAGCCTCCACCAATATCGAATGAAATCAGTACTTTTTCAGCTCACCTTTATGTTAGGGTACCCAGAGAAACATTTGGGCGCGTCAAAATGTCAAGCGTACGTCCAGTCAAGAAAATTTAGTTTAATTTCTAGTGCAGCTATACGTGGTAATAACATATAACGGCGGCAGCCATGCTACTGATGACACACCGTGTTGCTAGGGCATGCATTTGCAATATTAAATATTAATATTAAATTCGAAAACCCCTTCTCACTAGTGAAACCCCCAAAATATGTGCCCCCTTTTAAAATCGTTCTAGCAAATAAAAAGCTGAAAAAAGTGAAGGTTGGAGACTGAATTCTTTCCAAAACCAAATTCATAAACAAACAAACAAAAACTCTTTCAGGGGCAGAGGGGCAGCTCTGCCCAGGAGGGCGACAGGGCTGTTGCTTGAGCAATAATATCACAAATTTGTGCACGTCCATAATTCACATGAAGGGCAGGACCCAAGGTTTCCCAGCAGAACATTGCCCAAAGCATCACAATGCCTCTGCTCGCCTGCCTTCTTCCCATAATGGATCCTAGTGCTATATCTTCCCTAGATAAGCAACACACATGCACCAGGCCCATCCATATGATGTAAAACAAAATGTGATTTATCAGATCAGGCTGTCCTCTTCCGTTGCTCCATGGTCTTGTTCTGATGCTCATGTGCCCATTGTAGGCGCTTTCGGCAGTGGACAGCGGTCAGCATGGGCACCCTGACCGGTCTGCAATTACGCTGCCCCATAAACAACACACTCTGTATGTCCTGACACCTTTCTATTAGAATCAGCATGAACTTTTTCAGCAATTTCAGCTACGGTAGCTCCTCAGTTGGATCGGACCATGCAGGTCAGCCCTCGCTCCCCACGCATATCAATGAGCCTTGGCCGCCCATGACCGTGTCGCCGGTTGACCCGGTTTTCCCTTGGAACACTTTGGGTAGGTACCCTTCAACCTCATTGCATCCTTTTTAACTCAAACACTAGAGTACAGAAACAAAATTTAAAAAATGAATCGTTGTCCAAAAGATTATGGTGTTCATTGTAATTAGCAAAACATTAGGAAGATACAGGGGAGGAATTTTACTTTCTGAAACTGGATTTTACCACCTGATAATTTACCAAGTTGCAGCTGGCGGTGTAATAAAGCGGGCTTGACAGTGTTACGTTCAGCAGCTGATAGTAATACACTGGATCTGACAGAACATCCCTTTACAACAATTATTAGTCCTGGCTTGTTCTCAATCATTTTCCTTAATTAACACGTTTGCCAATTATAATAATAATCTATTGGTAATCGAAGTCACAGCTTCTCTCTCCATGCACTCTATTGGTGACTAAATAATGGGCTAAATTCAGAACAGAAAAATAATTTACTCAAAAATAGGCCTATGCTTTACGAAAGACAAACTTCTCTGAAACATCTTGCACTACCGCACATCAGGTGATTGCTGAAGCTCACAGCAAACGCAAAATTTACTTGACATGTTCCATAACTTTCATATGACACACCCACTCACGTAAGATCTACAACGTACTATATATGGTGCACTTACACAACATGTTAAGTATAAATTGATCATGCAGGAATGTAATTGCCTATACTCATTTACATCAATCCAAAACAGTATTTGTTTTGTTTTTTTTTCCCCGCTAGCATCCCTTTTAAGCCTACTAAGTAAAAATGTGTCGGGATGTCTCAGCCCATCTTCTGTCCCCAAGCCAGAAACATTTGAAACATTCTAAAAATTGAACAATTTTTCAATCCTTCTTTTAGAAATTCTAAAGAATTCTTAATTCCTTGTCATATCAGCCAGGTGATGGTGCTGCTCATTACGCTTAGGCGTCGCTTTCCTTACTTGCGTCTCTTCATCGCATATTAGCTCCTCCCAGCAAGGAGTCAAAGTTGCTTAAAGAGAAATCTTTTGCTCCAATAAGCTACATTGATGAAGAGGTGCGGCATTTAAATGTTACGTCACATGATATAAGGCTTCTGCGAAGGATACACCTGCGTTTCCTTGCTTTACACAACTTCCTCCAGAAGTCTCCACTCTTCTCACTCTGCATCTCCTCAAGGAACATTTAAGGTATTAGAAGATTCTCAATGATGGCTGAGGGGAATGATTTCTGGGTCACAGAAGGAGTTTGGATGCGAGGAAGCATTGGTTGACAGAATGAAAATGAAAACCATCCCCTCCATGTCCTTCCTTTTTCTTCTTCACTTCCGTCCTTCTTTCCCTCTCTCATTTTCTTCCTTCCTTATGATTTACTTCCTTCTTTCTTTCTCTCCTTGGCTTTCCTTCTTTCTCATTTTCTTCCTTCCCTCCTTCTTTACTTCCTTCTCTCCTTTATTTCTTTCCTTCCTTCTCTCTCCTTCCTTCCTTCTGTCCTCCTCTCCTTGCTTCCTTACTTTTCCTCTTCTGTGGAAGGGCCCAACTGGCTGAGATGATGAGGAATTTAGAATTGTTTACGATTTTCAAGGATTTAAACATGGTTCAGTTTTTAGAATGTTTCAAATGTTTTTGGCTTGTTGACGGAGGATTGGCTGAGAGATCCTGACACCATGTTTGTGGTCTGTATTTCTAATCACCTTCACAGAACTGACACTAGATTTTTACCAGTAACTTTTGAATCATTTGACCTGGTGGCATGATTCTTCTGTCCCAGGAATTGTGTGACCCTGCTTAGTTGAATGCACCCACCACCATAAACCTCAGACATTCCCTGCAAATCGGCACAAAATTTGGCATTATAGGAACACTTTAATGAATCATTGATAAAAGATATTAAGGTCTGAACCCATATTTTGTACAGGGTAAGCAAAATAGAACTGCAAAAAATGAAAAAATTAACTATTTCAATTTACTATTGAAGGACGTATATTGTAACTCATCTCAAAGGCACAACCATAAAGCATTGTCTCAATTAAATAAAACCCTGGTTGTTGATATTAACCCCTTTGTGCAGAATACAAATAATACCAATTTTTCATGTTGTGCGTATTTAAGGCTTTATGACTCAGTATTTGTATCACGGAGACTGGAAAATTATTCCTGTGAAGCAAGACATTTGGAAATTCAATTACAGAAGTATTTAACAATGCTGGCATCTAAATCTGCGCAGATGGTTCATAAATTGATAAATTTCCTCATCAGGACCAGATACTGGAAGTGGAGGATGGGGTAGAGCTGTCGCCTAACTGCAAGAAGGTTATTTGTTCAAATCTGGGGCCTTCTTGTTTGGAATTTGGATGGGCCTCCACGTTCACATGTGCAGGACATGTAATGATCTGGGGGTGATTTAGTGCTGGAAAATGGGACCTTTGTCCAAGGTAAAAGGGCTCTCACAAAAGTTCCGCTCCATTTTTATCATACCATGTGGATGGTGCTTGATTGGAGCCGAATTCATCCTACAATACCACAAATACCAAGGCACTGCTCGAAATGACACAAGACCTATTCTAAGAAGAAGCATTCAGCTGGTATTCTGTCTGTGACTGATAGACCAGCACAGTCACCATATCTCGGCCCTGTTGAGCTGTTGTGGGAGCAGCTTGACCGTATAGTGCGAAAAAGTGCCCATCAAGCTAATCCAACTTGAGAGAGGTGCTTCAGCAAGCATGGGGCGAAATTTATGCAGATTACTGAAACAAATTGACAGCTAGAATGACAAAGGTCTCCTGGGCTCTGATTGCTGCGAATGGAAGATTCTTTGATGAGAGCAAAGATTTGGGGACAAAATTGGTATTAGAATCAGAAATTGTTCCTAACAACCTGGTCAATATCTTGACTCTTTTTTTCATCCCATTTTGTATACCTCAAAAAATGCAGAGTGGAATGAAGCCGTTTCTACTGGAGCTGTGCACTTCCAGGTCAGGTATATGCTGAATAATTTACAGAAGAAAAAGCCAAAGGGCAAAGCTATTTGTTTGACTGGTAGTGGTGACAGTCAACAGCCAAATATAGGCCTCTGAGCACTTTCATATAGCAAGCAGATTGTATGCTGTGCGCAGCATAAATCAGTGAGTTTGTAGGTTAATTATCTACGCCAACGAGTCGAACAGAGGATCGCTCCCGTCTGTCTGTCTGTTTGTAAGCAGGACTACGGGAAAAGGCGTGGACCAATTTTTAAGAAAGTTTATGGGAAGGTTATACTAACAGTAATGGTTTATTAGATTTTCACAGGTCAAGGTCAACATTGCAGAGAAGGTCAAAAAACCCTTGTGTAGGCTAAGGTACGCACTCAGCGGAGTGCCCCGCTAGTTTTAATTTCATCTTGTTTTACGGCAAGACCAATTTGGGCTGCACATGTCGATCAGGGCTAGGGAACCCGGCCCCTGGAGAGCCATAGCCCTGCATGTTTTAGATATCACTCTGTAACACACCTGATCCAAATGACTGTAGCTTATCAAGGGCTTTATAACGGGGCAATCATTCGAATTGGGTTATGTAAGAGAGACATCTAAAACATGCAGGGCCATGGCTCTACAGGAGCAGATCTCCCTACTCCCGATGTAGTCTGTGATTCTGTTAATATTTTTCTTGCATCAAAAACTTCAAGGTGTAAAATTTCTGTTGGCCCTGGTTTCTCAGAATTTGCATCATAAGCATTCAGTTCAGCCGGAGTCCCTAGTAGCTTTCACCATTCCTTCAATTGCAGTGGTTCCCAACGTCAGTCTGGGAGACCCTCTGAGTATGATGGCTTCCATGCCAACCCCAACTGCGATCACAGTATCGACCTGCAGTAAATTTTTCTTAATTTGGACCTTTTCATGTTTAAAGGGATTATTTACCCTCTTTAGCAACACTGTCCAAAATAGCTATAGCTGTATGCCATATAATATAAATATATTTGATTCGTTGCAAACATTTGGAAAAAGGTAACCTACATATTTTTACCTGACCAAATTTACAAAATTGGTGAATCAGTAAGGTCCTAATTGCATGTCTGAATGTTACTTTTTAATCCTTTAAGTTAATTTCTTCCTATGAATTTCCTTGTTTACAGCCACACTCCCAGTCATGCTTCCCATCTCCAGCACACGATTTCTGTTCTTCGAATTTTATTTTCTCCCTTTATATATCCCGTAATCCCCTTTCACAGTGCAAATTTGTTGCCTTTTCTAAGTCACCTCACGGACCTTGTATTTCCTAGTATATTTCTTTGGCCTTGATCATTTTCTGTCCTTGGATTTTGAGTTTGCCTGATCTCTTGTGTATTTTGGTTCTGACTTTGGCTGGTTTTTGGTCAACGATTCTGCTCTCCCTCATATGTGGGATTCTTACCGTTTGGCTCTTGACCTCTGGGCTGTACCCTGACCACAGTCTGGAGTATCTCTTCCATGCTGCATGTGTCCTGATTGGCTTTGAATCAAATTGTCAGTCCCTGAACATACATATTACTAAAAACCTATGAAACGGACTTTCGGTTTGCCTCTGAGTCCCCCTCCTGTCTAATCCACCCCAAGTATTCCCTTATAAAAGTTAACTATAGTTTACTACGGTAAAATTGATGTAAACTATAGTAAACTACACTTTACTGCAGTAAACTACAGTTTGTTGCAAATATACTATAGTAATTGAATATCATTGCTATAGTTTACTATAGTGGAGTTTGACTTTCGTGATTTACTTTAGCATCACTATAGTAAACTACACTACTATAGTATATCTATAGTAATTACGAGTTACTATAGAAAACTATAATATTTTTACTATAGTATTTTGTGGTAATTTTTCATAAGGGTTCATACGGCTCTGCTTGTTAGAAGCTGTTTCACCTCTTTTGCGAGGCCAAAACAGCCCTTGGAGGGACCACCTGTTTTGCCTCCTTTACCTTTCATACGCAGAAATGTACCTTGAATCTCAGTCTTATTTCTCAGAAATTTTGATGGAATGAAAACATTGCCAAATAGCTGATATATGATGCCGGTAAGGTAATAAGCAGCATAAAAATAATTAACTGAAATTAATATCTCACATTCCTTTGTCTACCAGTTTGCTTTAAGTTGAAAAAGAAACTACCATAACTTGCTTATATTCCATTTATTTTCAGAATAATAAGCCTTACGATTAGGGCTTATAAATTCAGGAGGAAATCTGAAAAATGCCCTGAAGGATAATACCATCTTGCTTGACTTTGAGATGTTATTGGCTACTTGTGTCCTTGTAGTTTGTGACCTAACAATAAGATAAAAATTATGAAAGTGTGTATGGGTAAGGTCACGGCTCCAAGCCTCCAACTCACTCGTATACTAGGACCCTGCAGCAGCTCAGCTCATTAGCACCCCACATTCCTACCAATTACTCAATTACCACTCCACACCCGCTTTCACTGCAAGGCTGACTACCTGCAGCCTTATTTAGGACAGAGCTAGCTCAGTCCTGTGTGTAGTCTGGTAAACTTGAGCCAGTTGCACCTGTGGTCTGTTTAGGCTTATTTCTGGTGTGTTTTGCGGTTATCTTTATATATCTATTGTGCACTACTCGCACAATTATATATTAGGATTCCATTTTGTTTTAAACCTACTCTAAGTTTTATTTTAGACTTGTAGGTAACACTTAGGAATCTCTGTGCCTTGGCTTGTATTTCTGCAACGTTTAGTGTTGTACTGACATGCAGCCTCTAATAAACCCTCATTTATTACATCCTGCGCCTGGGTCCAGTCCTCCACTTCTCATCCTCTGGACGAACCGTTACAGTATGACTGGACACAAGATGGTAAATTCAGTAATGGAATCCAGTACACTTCTCCTGTGATCTGGAAAAACCTTGTGAATTTATCAGAAGCAAGGATTCTCTCAACTGAAGAAAAACCTTTGGATTCTGGACATTTTCTAACCGGAAGAAATTTCAGAAACCTGATTTTGACAGTTCAAATAACACTAATAGCTATTGTATTAAGATTTTCACCACTCTTAATTACCGCAAATGAGGGTAAAACCCAGTTTCTCCCAAAAGTGACAAATGTACTACAGTGCCTGACAAAAGTCTTGTCACTTATCCAAGTTGTAGGAACAACAAATAATAACCTGACTTGTAGTTGATCAATTGGATCAAAAATGGCTTATATGAAAGGCAAAGGTCCTCTAGATTATGCAAAATATACCAAAATAGAGTTTTGTGTCATTGAGTTTCATAATTTAATTTGTACAGAAAGGTCAGATTTTGCTTGGACAAAAGTCTTGTTGCATTGAAAAAAAAATGTGGAAATTATACATACACTTTATTTTGAATACACAAATATGCCACTATAATATCAGAACATAAAGTCATGGTGCCTTGGAAAAAAGAATTAATATTGCGTATGACTCCCATGAGCTTGGAGGGCTGCATCCATACGTCTTGGCAATGACTGAGATAACTTGATGATGAAATCATCTGGAATGGCATAGAAAGCAGTCTTGCAGGACTCCCAGAGTTCATCAAGATTCTATGGTTTCATCTTCCAAGCCTCCTCCTTCATCTTACCCCTGAAATGCTCAATAATGTTGATGTCAGGTGACTGGGTCAGCCAATCCTGGAGTACCTTCACCTTCTTCGCTTTCAGGAACTGTGACATGGAGGCAGAAGAATGAGAAGGAGCAGCAGTATAAGTAGGGCAGCAAGAACTTCTTGATATTTCAGGCTGTTGATGTTGCCATCCACTCTGCAGATCTTTCTCACACCCCCATGCTGGATGTAACAACAAACCATGATTTTTCCTCCACCAAACATGATTGTTTTCTGGGAGAATCTTGGGTCCATGAGGGTTCCAACAGGTCTTGTACGGCGCCTGGCATGCAGTTCAATGGATGATTCACCAGAAAAATAAACTTTCAGCCACTTTTCCAGTATCAATCCTTTCTGCGAGCTGTGGGCCTTGGCAAATGCAATGCAGGTTTTTTGTTTTCTGTTTATGCAGACTTCTGTGTACTAATTTGGCTATGAAAAGCACTTTGAGAGAGAATTTGACAAACTCTTCTTGTAGATACCGGGATTTTTGGTGACATTTCCTCATGTAGCTTTGCTGTAGTTGAAGAAGGGCTAGCCTTGTACAGTTGAAGAAACAAACGGTCCTTTCAAACAGTTGTCATACCGGGGTCTGTCTGACCTGCGCTTGCCATGAACGTCACCAGTTTCTTCAAATCTTTTTTCTCATCCCCTCCACTTGACATTTGGATACATTTAAGATGTCTGCCACCTCAGCAGCAGACTCAGTCTTCAGGCTCTTGATGATCAGCACTTTGGTTTGGGGTTGAATCTTTAGAATGTTGTCAGAGGTCTAGTCGCACCTCATATGAAAGTCTGGTGTGCTGGGGTTATTTTTATACACATCTGGGAATGTGTTAATTACAGTATTTGTCATAGGTTAAACTCTAATCTGCGATTTGTTGCATCATCTGAAGAGACGACAAGACTTTTGTCCCAGCAAAAACAGATGTTATGGGCTTAGCCAAGCTGTGAACATCAGAACCCTTTTTTTGGTTTTCCATTTTTGCCAAATTATTAATGTGAAAGCCCTTGACATTAAAATGGACCATTTATTGTAACAATTGATTGGTTAGAAATAAAGTTATATGCTATTTTTAGTTACTATGTCCTTATGCGACAAGACTTTTGTCAGGCACTGTAGGTTTTCCAAATCACAGGAGACTTGTTCACTGTAACATGCACAAATTGCAGGCCGCTCTTGCTTGAGCAGGCCTGTACAGGCACATAGTTTTAACCCTCTCCAGGCTCATGTTGCAAATTTGCAACAATTAATCAATTGATGACTGATTATAAAATATAAAGACCACATGGGAAATGGTTTGATAAAGTTACCCTTCCAGCTCATTATTGCAAAAATACAACGTTAGTTCCACCTGCAGCCACTAGAAGTCACCACTATCTCATTGCAAAATGGAAGCTTCCATGAGAACCAAAGTTTGCTGAGAGCAGCTCAGCATTTATGTGCTGATTCAGATAGTTGCATTAAATAGTGGTTGCTGTAATTATTTATTGCATTGAAATGTGCCTGACATTCTGCAAACCTGCCTGTGAGGTTTCGGTGACATGTGCGCAGTGTGCCCCGGTCAGCCAAATTACCACTGCACAAAAAGTAAACCAGGTTGGAGCTGGCGAGCTCTCAGCGCATTTTCGACGGAGCCTTTATCCACGAAATTGTCACTGCGTCATGATGAATATGTGACACCTCCCCCAACTACGCCACCAAACCCATCTCGGCGCCTCCGTCTACCAAATTGCCAAAGTGGCTGCACATGGTGTTGCACCGCACGAAATTACCACTGCACGGGCTGCACCGGATGAAATTACCACTGCATGGGCTACGCCACGCTGCGCCACCCTGCGCTGCGCCAAGAAATTAGAGCCCTTTGTATCAATCATTTGCATTTGAATTCCAGGCTAAAGTTGCAATCATCAGAATGAAGGCAAAAAATATATACAGGCAACATATAACCTTTATTTATTCTCGAAAGGACATTGAGGTTATCCTCATTTTCAATGCCATCGAGTCAACAAGTGCATTAAAAACAGAAGAATAACAAATAAATGTAAGAAAAAATCATTTAAAACAATTACACTCAGAAACACACTGTTCAGAAATTAAAGTCCTAAACTCTGTAAGAGAAGGAAGTGCTGCCATCTTCAGAGTGCCTTGGAGCTCATTCCATGAGCGTGGGGCATCTTAGGAAAATGCAGTTTTACCAAGTTCAGTACGAGCTCCAGGAACTTTGAGGAGTAACAACTCAGATGAACGGGTCTTGTAAGTGCCAAAATTCCACTCCCGTAGGCTTGCGATGTAAGGTTGGTAGTCTGCTAAGAAGGGCCTTAAAAATATGAGTTTTCCCATGTAACTCAACGGGCTCTTATTTCTTGGCGCAGCGCAGGGTGGCACAGCCTATGCAGTGGTAATTTCGTCCGGTGCAGCCCGCGCTGTGGTAATTTTGTGCGATACAATGCCGTGCGCAGCCACTTTGGCAATTTGGTAGACGGACGTGCGCGTAGTAGGGGGAGGTGTCAAATATTCATCAAGATGCAGTGAAAATTTTGTAGCAAAAGTCTCCGCCGAAACTGCGCGGAAAGCTCGCCAGCTCCAACCTGGTTTACTTTCTGTGCAGTGGTAATTTGGCTGACCGGCGACAGTAAAGACACGTCACCGAAACCTCACAGGCAGGTTTCCAGAATGTCAGGCACATTTCAATGCAATAAATAAATAATTACAGCAACCACTATTTAATGTAACTATCTGAATCAGCACATAAATTATAGTATCTATATCGATTGTCCTGATGTCAGATCAAAGGCGGTTGGCACGCATAATGGAAACTCAACCTGACAGCCCTCAGAGTGTCAGTGCATTTTCTGTGGCATGTTGCGTGCTACACAACATAGCTGTACGCCATGGATGTCACTTTGACCTCACGCAGGAGACATTACAGGACTTGAGACAGAGAGAGGCCAAACTGCATGTGCCGTATCAGCAGGGAGAGCAGCAGCGCGCACGGGAGGGGAGAGACCACCTGGCTGCACAGCTCTGTCCTTAGCACTAGGACCGCGGCACTGATGTTAGTAATGCATGGTATTTCATGTCAGTAAAAGATATGAGTCCTTCTGTCCATGACTTTTTCTAAATATGTGTTTTCTATGTTATGTCAAAATTTTGAACTTCTGTTATAAAACATAAGTGAGTATTGATATTAAATTACTTTGAGCGCCGTAGCCGCTTTTTGCGGGAGTGGCTTTGACCGCAAATACCCCTGTCTGCAACGTACGAGAGAGAGAGAGATGTGTGCATATGGACGCGAGTGCGTGTGTAGACTATGTGGGTATGTGTCCTTCAGCTGCTTTCACACCGGATGCGAAATGAATTTTTCGCACGACTGATTACATTCAAAGTCAATGCAAAGACACGAATGCACGCATGTATACGCATGTCGTGCGAAAAATTTGTTTTGCGTCCAGTGTGCAAGCGGCTTAATACTATTATTGTCACTTTGGTTTTATCGTTTTTAGTGGGGGAAAGGAATACAGCCTGATTGCTATGATCTCGTACTGAGTTAAGATCACATATTGAAAATAAATGTGTAACGTATCTTGCATTGTTGTCCAAGCATGTTAATCCCAAAATTTTAAGCAGCAACAGGGTATAATAATAGGAACACGCTATCCATCGTTTCTCTTCCCAATGATGCAGGCAGAAGAAATAAATGAGCAACCGTCGTATTTCATTCCAACTTCATAATATTGAATGATCTGACGTAGTTTCGTTTTGAAATTCCATTCAAGTTCGCTAATGGTAATAATTTGCGAATGCCCTAGCTAGCCAGTTAACTCATATTAGTAATGCTTAATATAGATGTAAGCGGTACAGAAAACATGCCTGAAGCAGCAAAGTAAAATGCAACATTAACGCATCATGCAGATATAGGACAGAGGCTTCTTTATTCCAGCATCTTAAAGGTGAGGAGAGGAGCTCATTTGATTGGTGAGGATTTGACTCAGCTGTGTTAAACCCACTCACGCCTTCTCTCCTCCCTCTTTGCCACTTGGAGTACTTGCTCCGGGCTGCACGGGGCACGAAATTGCAAAATACGCGTGGATACACCCCGTTGGCGCGGCGCTCCCCCCATTCGCTGCACCTGCGCCTGGTCAACGAATTTAGAGCCCAACATGTTTGCCAATTATGGTGAAATAGGCAACTGAGAGAAAGCATGTTACGATAGGGACAGAACAACTGGAACTGTCACGCTGGAGAACTAGCAACTGGAGCTCTTGATTTGCATCAAAACATAATAGGACTGGCTTCCCTACTTTTGTAAGTAGGGACAGTAGTTTGGGCTATTTCTCAGCGACATAATTTCATAGTGGTGGAGGGAAATAGTCAGCAAACAAATTCAGTTTTTGCGTGAAAATTATGTCTTTAAAGAAGCATTGAATTATGGCTGTATAAGGGCAAAATTAAACTCCTTGTCAATAATTATGTAAAAATAACCCCACACGTAGGTGGTTAACTGATTAAATTAAGCCTAACTGTAAACAAAATGTAATGTGATATAACATGTAATGAAATAAATGAAATACAATAAAAGAATAATTTATTAAGATGTTTTGAAAATAATCAAGAGTAATTATGAGTGGCATAGCAATAATGAACAGGTTGGCAAAATAAGAATACAATGATAAAGTGAGTAACCTGGTTGTTGATAAAGAAGGTTTTAGAGTAAGCTTATACAGTATTGTCGTGCCTTAGAGGCCTGGAGCCTTGTTTGGGTGTTTACTGGATATGCTGCTTTTATCTGTTCCACTTGTTTTCGTGGTTTGTGTTTTTGCTGCATTTACAACATGCTTCCAGTTTATGCATTTGTTTTGGATTTCTGCAGCGCATTGCTTTTGTTACATTTGTTTTGTATTTTTGCGTGTGTTGTTGAATTTGTATCGTTTCTGAAGCAGCAACGAGTTTCTCCGGCTGAAGATGTTTTGGGCTGTAGCGCGTTTGCCCTTGTCGGCGACCGTAGTTTATCCTTTTTCAGCAATGTTGCATTATGTTTTCTTGGAGCTCAATTGTTTGTAGAATTTTTAATAACTTATGACGAAATGTAGTTTAAAAGGGTAAATTAAAACAAATCAACAGCTTGCTAACACTACGTGTGGGAGTGCACTCATGGATGGAAATGACAACTAGCATACTCATGGGTACCCAAGACAGAGTTTGAAAACCACTATTTTAGACTAATGATTGGCTGGCGGCAACTCCTTGTCTCAGAAGCCCAAAGCATCTGCACTAGACTGAAGGGATTTCTGAACAGCAGCTCTAAACAATGCAGCACAGCATATGGTGGCAGTTGTAATCTTTTATTAATGTGCTGCAGCCGGATGAGTGATGGCCCAGGACAGGTGGGTGACGTTCTAAATCCAGGGCTGAAGGGGCGGGAATGCAGCAGGTGACCCACCAGGGAGCGCTCCTCCAAAGGCGACATGGTATGGAATTCAGCTCTTATTTTCGGGTAACCGAGCAGTTGGGATTTTGTGTGGCTGTTGCCCCCAGAGATGATCCGTAGTTCGGTGACTCTGATTTGCGGCCCTTTTCCTGCTTTGTTATACAGAATGTAAAGGAGGGAGGGCTTGTTCAGGTTGGTGCAGCTACTGAACACGGCAAATATATTAATGCTTCGGCTGGTTATTCGGCCGCCGGCAAACACTGCTGGGCTTGAGCCCGATAAGTTAACGACACACTGCCGTTTCTGTGCCAAAATGTGTGCCCTGCTCCAGATCAAAGGAAACACATGCAGGAGTGCGGGGCAGATTTCAGCTTCACTTCCTTGTCCCCGTTTGGGTTTATTTCTGTTGTATGCATGCGAGAGCAGGACATGCCAAGAGCAAGTGAACTCTATGAAACGTCTCTGTGAAATGTATCAAAGCAAGCAGGCAGAAATCGCGAATCAGTCTGAATTTCAATGCTGTGTTTTCTCTCAGGAATTGTCTCAGCTGATATGCTTAAAATGAGCCACTGTTACAAGCTTTTGACAAATAGATAATTCTTGCAAAAGGAATTGGCTGGTTCACTGAATAGCTCCCTGGTTTATTTAATATTTTTAAATTGAGTCATTTAATGAGCTTTTTCACTCTTTTAAAGTAATGTTTCATGCAAAACAGCTGTCAAACTGAGAGGAACTTTTGAATAATGTAATGGTATAAAGAATTACTGTTGAAGTCACTAGGGAAAGTATTCTACCACTATTACTGTCCAAACAGTTGGTACACCAATGATTTATTCTGCAAAGACCTGAGGAACAGACTCTTTTTATGAAAAAGATCTCATAAGCATCCCAAAAAAGCTTTGTTTGCAACAATTATGCCATAAAAAATCTTCGGGCAGATAGAAATCAAAATAGCAGAAATGTCTTTAAAAACTTGCTGCGTGATTACAAATTGTCATAACAGCAATAGTGTGAGAGTCAGTGGATCATTGGTAATCACTTTAAACAGAACCCTCTATTTACAATGATTGATCAACAAAAACATTGACATTTTTTCCCCTGTGGTAAGATATTGTTTGGAAATTATTCTGCTGAACAAAGTTGAGTTTTTTGTACTCCTTGCGATACCACATAAACTGTTTATAAAGATGGATGACGCGTCTCCCCTTCCTAACGCTCTACAGAAAAAGGAGCCAAAATGTCCTTCACACTGACGCTGCCATCATGCACATTTGGAGCCAGAGTCTGAACTGTCGTGCTGGGATTGAGCCATGGCATCGCGGTCTCGTCCATATACCCGCCCCACTTAGTCCCAAGCGCATCCCTGAACTTCATATGTAGCCTGGCTGGCTCCTTCAGTGTTAGGCAAGAGACCGGGAGCAAGTTCAATCCCATCAAACGTTATTGTTAACCTAAAGTACTCCATATTGTTTTGTTTGGAAATGTAACCAAATATTGGGCCTACTCTTCCGCGTCTGAAAGTTCATGAAAGGTTTAGTTAGTTCAGACATTCTCCAAGTACAGTTGTACAAAGCTAAACACGTTTTTGTTGCTTGCCTTGTTCTTAGCAGAACATTGCTTGGCTCCCATGCTGATGTCCAGTGCTTCTGCCAGCCTCTACAAACTCATGCCGACTGCTAACCATCTACTAGCTAGGTGGCCATTACAATGACTGTGGTTAAGTTTCCTCCTACAACTGTTCAAAATTAGGTAGCTAAATACAGCATGCGAGTAAATGGACTCCCCACTTTCATGGTGTTTGTTCTGACTACCTCCTTGGCCAGCTAGCTAACAAGGTGACCTGTGAATGAACCATGATATACTAGTTCGGTAGTTTGCTTAGCATTTTTTAACTGGCTAGCAAGATTCGGTAATTGGTCACTTGAATTAACATTAGCCATGAAAATTGATGACAAAAAGCTCTTTGTTCTGAACATAGCATAGCTGCTAAATGTGCATTACATTGTGTACTGAGTAAAGAGATTTCTATCATCGATTTCCGTTGCTACCCAACTTAAGGTGGCCTGTTATAGAATCGTGCTACACTAGCTGGTGAACTGAATTTACTTATCAGCGATAGCAAGCAAACAGTACATGATGCTATGTTCAGAGCAAAGTCAATTCTGCTGTCAATTTTTGTTGGACATTCAAAATCACTGTGGTTTATGTCCAGTTGTACTGGGACCTAGCAACTTATGCATGTGTAATATTAATGTTATATTGCTTCTTAAAAGTTGCATTCCAGCACTGAAGAATTCCCGGAAATACGAAAGCAGGCGACTTCCTCCCTTAGAGTCGCTATCAATCATGTTTGTCAATCATGGCTGTACACCTTCTTTCTATACTATGAAATAAGTTTGTTTTTTTAATTATCAGGGAAAAAATGAAAACTTGAACATCAGCATTGTAAGAACTACTTAATAAGACAATCCATCTTCGGAAAAAAAATTATTTGACATGTACTGTAATAACTTAGTGTGCCCCATGCATAGACTGTGTAAAAAGGTGGACGAAGCAACCATGAAATCACCCATTGGTTTTTGCATACCCTTTAGGAAGCCTCGATTTTGGCAATTTGAACAGCGTCATTTTGTCATTTGGAAACCGGATGTGATTTCTATTGGACAAGGGCGTGAATTGAAAATCCAGGGAGGAGCGAGGGATGGATCTACGTGCGGATCTGACCGTATCTTACGAGGACTAGAGGATTGCCACGCCCCATAAAACATGTCTGGCTTTATCCTTTATTCTAGTCTATTTGGAACCATAATTTACAAAAATTAACATCATGATATATCGAAGGAGACTTGAAACTTGCGATAGATACCATAAAATAATGTGGAAAAGCATTATTGAAATAATAAATCAGGTGGGAAAGGAGGATCATTTTCTCATAGACTTCTATAGCATTGAACTTCTTTCTGCAACGACCAACGTCGCCATCTGCTGGCGATTAAATAGAATGCAATTTTCAGAGATTTCCGCATGGGCTTCACTTTTCCGACCTGGGTGCTGCATCCATCTTTTTATGCAGTCTATGGCCCCATGTCCCATCCACTAACATGGCGGGGGTGGGATTATGACCTCTACTGCACCCAGCCACTAGATGGTGATCAAAATGTTATGGCCTCACTTTAGGGGAGCTGTTAGGTTGTCCATCTGTATACAGACAATGCTGTACCACTGATTTGCCTGGCTTGATTTGACATAGCCTTGATGAATTTGAGTTATAACCCTTCTACCAGTGAAAAGAGATTTCTGTTACCATTGAAAAATAATAACACTTGGCGAAGGTCATGAGACGAATAAATCCACCACATCGGATTCAAATCTGACCTTTGGAACTGGAGAGGTCGAAAATGCATGCGCCAACAAGAGACCAAGGCAGCCATATTGGATTCCAAATCGAGCCGAAAAATAACAGTTCTCAGTCCAGGGCCATGAGATGAACATTTATTTCAAGTCTGATCCAAATCTGCCCAGTAGAGCTTCAGAAGAAGTCCTTAAATGGGACATATTGTGAAAAAATCACTTTTTCAGTGTGTGTGCAGATACATTTCGGTATCTTGCGTGTCTACCAAAGCGCAAACTATGAAATGAGACAACCTAGTCAGTTTTTTTTATGGGCTGTCTTTTTCATAAAACATGACATTCAATATGCCATTCAGATTTGGCTCCCCTTCTACTACGGAAGCATATAGCTAACAAAATTAAAATGAAAATGCATTCTTGGAAATGCGTTATCCTTTTCAAGATGCAAACACATTATTTGTACCATAATGGAAATGAAAATGTCATCTTCTATGTTTCGTTTTTATTTTCAAGTCCATGTATGCAATTTTTATAACAAATTGAAAATTAAAATACAGTACAGTCCCCTTTTGCATTTTAATTTTCAAAAAGTGGCCTGCAATATTGATTAAATGATAAAATGAAAAATGTAAATCTTACAACACAAATACATTCTCAGAAATGATTTTTCTTTTTTGAGAAGCAAGCACATTATATCATCATGAGAACGATAATGTATTTATCCACTTTGCATCTTCATTTTCAAGTCCATGTCTGCCCTTTTGATAAAGTGAAAAAAATTAAAAAAACATTCCCCATTCGTGTTTTCATGTTTAAGAAGTGGTTTCCCATATCACTCACAATGAAAATGAAAATGAAAATTCAAATACACTCACGGAAATCTGTTTTCTTTTTCGAGAAGCATACGCATTATTTGTATCACCATGAAATGATCAAATAATCATACACTTTCCATTTTCATTTTTAAGTCCCTGTATGCACTTTTTTTTTGGAAAAAATTTAAAATAAAATTACATTCCTCATTTATGTTTTCATTTACAAGAAGTGCTCCACCATGTTGCCAATAAAATTTAAATAACATAACATGAGTGGCGAGAACAGGCCATTCAGCGGCCCAACTAGGCTCGCCAGTTTCTTTTTACTAATGTGAATATATCACTTTAGATACTCAATGGCTCTATGGTATCTAGCTTTAAGTCAAGCCTGCTCTTGAACATCCCTAAGGTTTCTGCCTCAACAATATGGTCAGGCAAGCTATTCCACATCGAAATTACTCTTTGGGTGAAGAAATATTTCCTAATATCAGTGCTAAATTTACCCTTTGTCAACTTCCATTTGCGACCCCGAGTTCTACTAACAAAACGTGGCCGAAGGAATCCTAGATAATTCACTTTGTTAATCCCTTTAACATATTTAAAGACCTCAATCAGATCACCCCTAAGTCTTCTTTTCCTAAGACTAAAGAGATTAAGGATCTTCAGCCTCTTTTATACTTGGAATTAGCTTTGTGGCTCTTCTCTGAACGTTTTCTAGAGCCTCTATATCTTTCTTAAAGTATGGTCCCCAGAACTGTACACAATACTCCAGATGTGGTCTGACGAATGTGTTGTACAAGAGAAGTATGACCTCCTTGGATTTGTACTCAGTACTTTTGGCAATGTATCCTAGCATCCGATTGGCTTTTTTTAACTGCTACGGCACAATGGCTAGAACCTGTGAGGGTTTGGTCAACAATCACTCCCAGATCTTTTTCATGTGGAGCACATTCCAGTTTTAAACCTAAAATGCTAATCTTATAATACAAATTTGTTCTCGGAAATGCTTTTTCTTTTTCAAGAAGTCTCATGATCAAAATGATAATGCAGTTCCCCACTTTTCTTTTTCATCTTCATGTGAAAATGCCCTGCCTTGCTTTGCGCTTTCGTTAATGTGGTCGTACACGCTGTCTCAAACAAAATAAAAGTTAATACACATTCCCTTGTTGGCTGTGACCTTTTGTTTATTCTGTGAGAATGCGGGACTTGGCCCCTCAATTTGGTACGGATTGGACATTTACAAATACAAGAAATCTCATTGGTTATCTGACAGAGAGAAATCCGTGCTGTACTTGGCACAGAAAGATGGCCTGGATATTATAGTTTCATTCTTATCCTTTTTCAAGAGTGTGGCAATTCAACTTGAGGGCAGGCATATCGATTTCATGTGTAGATTTTGTAAAGTTTTCCCCCAAAATTCTACTCTCACATTCAAATAGCCCTTGCTTGCATTTGGATTTGCGCTGCTTCTACTCAGATGGTGTGTTTACACTCAGATCTGTCACTGCTTGGACAGACTTCTTGTGCGCGATCTGCTTCACAGTTTACTCGCTTACGAAGCAGGTTGATACGCTCCTGCCCTCCGGGGCTACATACGTAGTTCCTCTGCTTTCTTCACGACTTCGGAATAAAAGGACAGCTCACAAAACGGTATATCCGATCAACTTGATATGCCGGCGAAAACGTTTTCAAAAATGCGGTTTTGCCGACTCAAGACCGTATGTTAAGTTTTCAGATGTAAAGATAAAACTCAGGGTACAACCCGTGATGTTACCATTATATACGTGAACTCTCTACCTGTTTCCTATTAAGAATCGTACAAATGAATTAATTAATTTACTGAGCAAGAAAGCTATCTGTAAGCTGCGTTGCCATTAATGATAAAGGCATTCAGCTTTGTGTCGAAGAGGAGGGCTACAATATGAGATTGCATGGACAGCTAATTTCTGAAATTTCTTGAAATTCCACCTTGAAATAAAACTTTATTTGATAAATGTTGCTGAAGAAGGCATTTAGATAAGGTTTAGATTTTGTTTCCAAGTAATTAACTAGATAATTGCTATACTTGAAATCTAATATTTAAGCCTTGCTTCAACTTTCCCAGAAGCTGGATTATAAAAACCTCATCAATGATTTTGCTGCCATGAAAGTTTGATGCACGGCATGAATTTTAAATGATCTTAAATGCATGCCATGCATCAAACTTTCACAATGCACTAATAACCAATTTACTAAATTATTCAGTTACAAACGCTTTGAAGTAAGAAGAAATTGAAAATTTAATCCTCAAGCAACCAAGTGGGGTCATTTACGACCCAAGGAGTATATTTTTGTGTGCCGTCTTGATATATTAAAGCAGAAAAATGTTTCCCTCCATGAGTTTGTCAAGCTCTTCCCCTTACAACTTCTCACAGGTTTTTAGAAGAATTGGACAATTGGTGTGGCAGGGATAATTGAAAGATGTTTGGGGTCATATATGACCCCAGAGATATAGAAGTGCTTTTCAAGTTGATAAAAGGGCAACCAGAGGCGCGTTCCTCATCCAAAGCAAATTATTATCATTTCCAAGTAGAGATAGAAAATGTGCACCCAGTGGGGGCACATACCATCCATCAAATGACAAAAATCAATCACTTAATCTGTTAATCCTGTTAATTGGGCCAATATGTCAATTTTTAATTTTTTATATTTTTGGCTGCTTAGTACCCAGCCTGGTAAAAATCAAATTGAATTGATTTGGTCCTTGGACCAATGTCTACCCCCGTGTAAATTTTGGGGCATATCGCACGATTAGTCTTTAGGGTAAAGTTGGTGAAAGACAGACAGACAGACACACACACACACACACAAACATCATTCCCTTGGCAGGGGCAGTGGCGGAGCTACAGGGGGGCGAAGACATGTCCCTTTTAGTCCTGGCTAGATCTCAATCATTTTCCTTTATTGACGTCTTTTCCAATTATTGTAATTGGCAACTGAAGACACGGTTTCTCTTCACATGCGATCTAACAGCGATTAAATCGCGGGTTAAATTCAGCACAGTGGCGGAACAGAGAATTGGGTTACACAAAACAGCCGTTTAAAACAATTATAAATCCTGACCTGTTCTCAGTCATCTTCATGATTAACAAAAGGTTCACTCCGAGAGCGCTCCACACTTAACAGCTGCTGCTTGTTCTCCCCGATTAGGTAAGAGGACAATCATTCATCTGGACGCGTATTTGCTGTATTTAAATCTACGTTATTCAAAATTGCATAGCCTACCTGTCGACTCTCACGCAAATGGCTTGAGCCACACGCTTGTTATAACCTAGGCTATTTAACTGCCGAGTGCCACTGTTTTTTTGTTTTTTTTTAAATCAACCCACGAAATACCGAGAGTGACAGTCCGCGTTTCATTGGAACACGGACCAGTTCAATCACGCGAAGCATAGGCCAATTAATAAGTAAATTATTTTTCTGCACTGAATTTAGCCCATGATTTCATCGCTGTTAGATCACATACGGTGAGAAACCGTGTCTTCAGTTGCCAATTACGATAATTGGAAAAGACGTCAATAAAGGAAAATGATTGAGATCTAGCCAGGACTAAAAGGGACGTGTCTTTGCCCCCCCTGTAGCTCCGCTACTGGGCAGGGGTAAAAATAGCCATAAATAATATTATTCTGGATCTGATAGGCAAGGTTTACAGCAAAACATAACAATTTAATGAATAAAACTTGACCATTACAATAATATCAATACCCATAAGGTTGAAAAATATACGTATTTTCTGGGGTCATAAATGACCGCACACAAGTTTCCATTATTCTTGCCACACAAAAAAAGTCAATCAAAAACTTAATTAATTACATTAGATCATTTAATTATGTCTGCCATACTTATGTAAAGCTGTGTGGATATAATGTACGCAAAATAGTCATTAAAAATATGTATTTTTACATAATACATCGTGGGGTCATTTTACTTGCTAAAAACACTTGGTCGCTTGAGGGTTAATAAATTATCACATCTTCTGCAAATGCATTTCCTTGCAAATGTAGCCTATTCTTTTAAACAAATTTTTTGATTAAGTGCAATCTTAAAATAAATTAGGATGCACTGCTGAAAAAAAAAAATAGCTAAAAAGGGCGATGGAATTTGGAGATTAATTTTGGCATTAATTTATCATGTTTTTTTTTCTCCATCGCTACAAGATCACCATTAAGTAATTTGTCAGTGCTGCCCATCAGTGATTTCTGACATTTCTTGATAATTTCCCAACAGTTACAGGCTTATACGTTGGTCTTGATTAAACAGGAACAGCTTGAAAGCAATTATGCGGTTAAGGGTCAGAGGCTCACGGCACGCCGCGGAAAGTCCTGTAACGCCACCTTTACCGCTAGGGGGACATTGGGCTTTAGGAAGTTAAATCAACAAATAAGGAAAACAAAAGAAGGGCTCTGAACTACAGTCCATCAGTGATGAAAAAAAAATAAACCTAACTACTTTAACAAAACCGGTACAGCGAAACAGCACTCCTAAACTCAGGGTTACGGCAGATCAGTACTGCAAGGCTTGCAATTATGCACTGCGATACAAGCTCAGGAATTAGGAGGCAAGTGAAAATATTCATATGCCAGATTATAACTTGAGTTCAATCAATCAAGGTAATAAAATATTTACATGCTGAATTATAACAAGAGTTCTAACATTCATGAAAACAAAGTGAAATCAGAACAGTAATAATAATAATAATTGATTTTATTTATAGAGCGCTTTTCACCTGAAAACAAGTCTCAAAGCACTTACAGAAAATTCAAAAAAGCAAAAATTTAAAAGAGATAAGAAATCAACAGGCTAAAAACAGACAGAATCATAACATGAGGAGCAATCAACGGACATTCTAAAAGACCAGGACATCAGGGGTAGGCTTTTTTGAACAGGATTTTCTAAGATTTCTTTTAAAACAGTCTATAGTCTGGGGGGCCCTCAGATGGTCAGGGAGGGCGTTCCAAATCCTTGGGGCAGCGGATTGAAATGACCAATCTCCCATTATATGGAGCTTTGTTCTGGGGGGTTTGAGGTAATATTTTTTCTTTTTAAGCGGAGGGTTCTTTAAGAGATTTGGGGTGAGATGAGGTCCTTCAGGTGGGTGGGGGCATTTCCATAAACACACTGGTAGGTGAGCAGGGAGATTTTATAGTCTATTCGGTGGTGAATGGGAAGCCAGTGGAGGGTGCGCAGGATAGGTGTAATGTGCTCATGTTTTCGCACCCTCATCAGGATCCTGGCAGCGCTGTTTTGTATATACTGGAGCTTTTGAAGGCTCCTGCCAGGGATCCCGATGAGGAGTGCGTTACAGTAGTCGAGCCTGGAGGAGACAAAGGCGTGGATGAGCTTTTCTGTGTCTTGGAGGGTGAGGGAGGGTCAGAGCTTAGCAATATTACGTAGATGGTAGAAGGAGGTTTTGCAGAGGGGTTTGATGTGGGATTCAAATGTCAGGTGGATGTCAAACTTAACACCCAGATTGGTAACTATTTTGGAGAGAGGGATGTTGTGGCCAGAGAAAGAAATGCTGGTTATGGATGATGAATGTATCTGGTGGGGAGTGCCTACAAGAATGGCTTCGGTTTTAGAGTTATTGAGCTGTAGGAAGTTGCGATTCATCCATGCCTTTATCTCCTCCATGCAGATAGAGAGTGCAGATGGTGATGGTGTGGTTGCAGAGGAGGTGGAACCAGCTTTAACGTAAAGTTGAGTGTCGTTGGCATAACAGTGAAAAGAAAGTCCTTGTTTCCTGATGATGTGGCCAAGGGGGAGGATGTAAAGGGTGAAAAGGGTTGGACCGAGCACCGATCCTTGGGGGACCCCAGAGGTGATGTTGTGTGTGCTGGATTTGGCGTTCCCCAGGGCAACAAACTCAGTTCTTCCAGTAAGGTAAGAGTGGAACCATTATAGGACGGTACTGGAGAGTCCAAGGGCGTACTGTAGACGATATAAGAGGATGTTGTGGTCAATGGAATCAAATAGAGTAGTCAGGTCAAGGAGGACAAGGAGGGATGGAGAACCAGCATCTGCTGCCATCAGCAGGTGGTTTGTGACTCTGACCAGAGCCGTCTCGGTGCTGTGGGCTGTGCGGAAACCGAATTGGAATTTTTCAAAAAGGTGGTTTGCATGGAGATGGTCATGGAGTTAAGCAGAGACTACTTTGTCCTTTACTTTGGAAAAAAATGGGAGGTTGGAGATGGGTCTGTAGTTTGTCAGATCATCGGAGTTTAGAGTGGTCTTTTTGAGAAGGGGCTTGAAAATGGCAGTTTTAAGGGCAGATGGAAAATGGCTAACTTGGAGAGAGTGGTTGATGATTTTGATGATTAGGGGACGTGATTTTAGAAGAGATGTGGGGAAGGGCTCCAGGATGCATGTGATGGGTTTCATCTTGCAGATGACGGCTTCAACCTCATGCTGTGTGGTGTCGATGAAGAAGGAGAAAATGTGGGAAGAAACTGTCTCTGGGTAGCATACAAGAGCGCACAAGCACTGCACCAGTTGAAACCATATACTGACAGCCCCCTCTATGACGGAGTTGAGGTCGGTTATTTTAGCTAGGTAACTGGCTAGCTTGCTAGAACGCCTTTTTGCCGACTTAGCTAGCTAATCTTGCTCAGGTCAAAAGTAAAAGCTGTTGTAATTGCCGCTCCCGCAGCGACTGGGAGCACTTCCGTTGTATTGATGTGGACATGCAGCATTTTTCTCTTGCATTTGCTTTTGTGGTTTGTGTGTTTTTGAGTTTACATTGTTTACATTGTTTCTGTTTTTGCAGCGTGTTTCCCTGATTGAAGATGTTTTGGGCCGTTGCAGAGCATTTGTGTTGACGTGGATATGCAGCGTTTTTCTCTTGCATTTGCTTTTGTGGTTTACGTGTTTTTAACCTTGCATTGCATCATTTCTGTTCTTGCGGCACGTTTTTCCTATTGGAGATGTTTTGGGCCTTTATAGCGTGTTTGCCCCTGTCGGCCACCATAGTATCAGCCTAATGGAACGTAACACTCACAAAAAGACTACAGGAAAGGGTTATTGCACACACAAGGAAGGGGGGTTGCTACTGCGGCCATAACACAGATATATTTTAATTCTTCCTTATCTAGAATCCAGAATATGTTCCAGATCACTTCCAAAATTGAATCAACTTCATTGGACTTCTTGAACTAATCAAACCTTTCATAACTTCGTGAGTTGCCCTGTTAACAGACTGACAGACAGGGGTGAAAACCTAATGTCCGGAGGTTATAACGCCTGCAAAATTGATGGTGGGATCCAATGGGAAGTGAAGGGTGAACGCGTATTTTTACTCATGAATATTTTCTTTGTGTGAGGGGGAAATACAAATAATTAACCACAATCTTGCCATGTTTTAATACCACTAGGGCGCATTACATGGGCCAGCTGAAGGAATCATTCTTAACTTTGTTTCATAGGTTTGTACCTGAAAGCGGTCCCTTACAGACAAATGGTCCCAAAAACTGGTCCCTGCCACCAAAGGACACAGAGACCATTTCAGGACACAATGATTCCAGAGTTGGTCTGGGTTGTGTGTACTGATGTGTTCCTCGAGCTGTGGACCATGAAGCATGGGTCTTGAGGTGGTCTTTGAACGACTCCCTGTGCTCATCAGTGGTACAGTGCTTAACAAATTTATTAGATCACCTGTCATAAAAATAATAAAACACAAACTATTTTAGAAATTTGTCAAAAACTTGTTTAAAACTAAAAAATTATATTGTTTTTTCTTTGGCAAATAACAAACTGAAACAACTAAATATTCCTTATTCACACATAAAAACCAAAAAAACTTAATATTTTGTATGGCCTCCTTTGGCCTTGATAACAGCTTGCATTCTTGCATTCAACCACTAAAACTAATTTTTATGTTCAGGAATGCAAGTAAATAACTGTTATTTGGCATCTTTATCAAAAAATAACAATGTGTTTACTATTTTTCTCAGCTTTTTTGTAAAACAGTAAATTCAAAAATTCATGGATAACAACAATAATTATATTTTAGCACTAAAAATATCTTTTCAATCAAAGAGCTTGTACTTATTGGTGGATTAACCATTACAGAAACATAAAAAAATGATTTTGGTTATTACCAACACTGTTAATTTTGGGCAGCTCTGGCATAAACCTTACATTGGGTGGTGGTCTCATAAATTTGTTAAGCACTGTATGTGGACAAGTATATGGACCAGGTATTGTGGTCCCTGATTGACAGGAATCTCGATTGTGGTCTCAATTGTCGGAATCAGTAGAAAGTAGTTCCTGAGACAGTTTCTGCAGACAGGGGGGAGTAGAAAGTGGTCCCCACGTCCTCTGGTGGTCGGACCCGGTGTTCCACAAGAGAAAATGCAAATGAACATGAAACAAATCACCCCTCATGACAAATACAATAGTGTGCAGTGATGATTATACACTTAACAAAATGAAGATAAATCAGAAACCAAGTACTATTCAAGTATTTATTTCTGGTAATATTGTATCATATAGATGAAATAAGTGAACGGACAACAATATGTAGTAAAAACAAGAATAAGAATGTTTTTTTGAGAGAGAGAGCAAAAGTCAATATCTAGCGTGGCCACCCTGCTTTGATTACAGCATGTAATCTTTCTGGCATAGTTTTCACATATTTTCTTCATTTCCCTCATTCACTAAACCATTCGACATGGTTTGTAATTCATTCAAAAGAGGTTTTTTTGATGTTACAACAGATTTGCTGAATGGGATTAAGTTCTGAACTTTGTGCAGGCCAAGTCAGAACTTTTATGTCACCAGATGATTCTTTCCTACTGAGATAATTCTTGGACAACGTAGACGTGTTAATGGTCATTATCTTGTTGAAAATAAAATCCCAGACCAATCAGTCTCCTTCCGGATGCCAATGCGCACCTCACAAGGATGCAGCGATACTTCTTTTGGTCCATGATTTCATTGATTTTTATGAGATGTTGATGTTGCCAGCTCTAAGAGGGTTTTTTTTCTGGAGGCAAACCATTTTCACACAAGCATCTGGAAATAGTAGGTCTTGATACTTTCATCTTTTCACTTCTGGCGCTATTAATATCATCACAAAGTTGTCTTGCTGTCAACTACCAATTTTTAATTTATTATTATTTATTATTATACTTTTTTACTGTCATACACAGGTAATGAACATCAGAGGCACTTAACTTCTGTTTTGCACCTCTGTTGCCACTAGTTTTCAGCGAACCGGTCTCTTTGAAATGCTTGATACTATAGTGTTGGCAGCATTTAAGACCTTCAGCATCATGTAAGGCCACGATGTGGCTATGAACAATCTCAAAGAGCTCCTTCCGTCGTGCCATCGTGTTTAACACAGTGACTCTGCTCAAAGTTCATGTTACCTTATATCCTGGAACAACTGACCATCAGAGGTAATTTTTCAGAATAATGTTGCCTCAAACCAGTTAAAACAAATTTCCTAGCATCAGTAATCATGGAATGAGCTTTCAAACGTTCATTCAGGCTTTGCAAGAGTGAAAAAAAATTAAATGTGCAACATCTTTCAATTTTAATAAAAATTGAAGACCTGTGTGCAAGAAGTACTTATGTCACATTTTGCAAAAAATGAGCTGACACCAGTATTAAAAGCCACAATGGCCAGAGCATCATCTGATACCAAAGATTTCTGCAAAGAAGCACTCAAGTCTTGTGTACTGGTGCGTTTCCATTGTCCATTGTCATAATCTGCAACATGTTTTGAAAACTTTGACCCCCAAAGTCTCAAAAGTATTATTTTGTGACCGAGGTACTTCTTTCCACACAGGTCGTCAATTGATGTTTTCAGTGTTTTTGTGTATTAGCCATATTTTTACCTCAGTATATTTGTGGGAATTTTTTTTTTGTTTTCATGGCCAACATTTTTCTATACATTTTTCTAATTATTAAAGAAATTACAGAGAAGTAATATCTTAGGACCCCTTTTTGACAAAAGTGGTGGTGTATAAACATCACCGCACACTACTGTATATGAAGAAGAATTCATTTAAAGGGTACCTCCGGAGGTCAGCAGTGTATATCTCAGCACAACCGCTGTGGTGCTACAACATAATTTTTTGTTTTACTTAATCACAGAAAGTTTTATCAAAGCCACACAAGGATAGTAAACATAGCTTACGTCAAATTGGAAATCCGCCATGACGGACCTTATCCGGGCACTGCGTGACTAAAAAACACTAAAGAAAATGCAGCTGTGATACTTCAAAGTGCAGGATGCGATGCAAAAGTATGGCAGCTCAAGTCATGAGAAAGATACATTTTCATGGTGTGAGGCAGTGGACAGCATAATCAGCCAATTTGGTGGAAAATTTAACATCAGTCATTATTTTCTACTGCTGAATTTTTACTATTTATCATATGGTTTGTACATCCTTATTTTACTCATTAGGGTCCGAGCAGCCTAAGCTGCCAGGACCCTATTTTTATCCTGCATGTTCTTCTTCTTCTTCCAAGGAAATCCTGCATCCCATGCGCAAAAAATCACCAAACTTTGCACAAAGGTCCAGTCCCATGCCAGATTGCCTCAGCTGCAAAAACAGGCCAATAGCCCTGATGGTGGCGCTACAGCAAGCCTCTAAAGTTCAAAATTTTGAAAATTCGCAACAAATCAACCATATGTGCCACAGATTTGCAACTTTCACCAAAATGTAGCCCCAATACTGAAGAAACTTTTATAAAAAAAAAACCTATTGCAAATTATGAAGTCCATTACTCTGTGTTTTTTTTTCAAAAACTGTAAAACTTATTAAACTTATCTCCTCCCACAATTTTTGCTCAATTGACACCAAACTTACTACAGAGCATCTTCAGAATGTCCTACACTAACGAGCCATACAGATTTTTGATTTATTGAAAATTGAGCCAACAGTGCATCAAAATGTTTGACTGCAAACAGTAGTGTAAACATATACTGGCAAATTCTTGCGAAAAAAAAAGTTAAAATTTTGGAGTCATGGTAGATGATGTTTGGAAAATATCAGAATTTTTTCTCAAAAACTGAATTTTTTTACAGCATTTTGAATTTCGCTCTCATGCGAACAATTGGAGTCAAAGCAAAAATAGCATTTTTGACATCAGTTTTTCACTTATGGAGCCAATAAATCATTGTTAAAAACAAATTACCAACATCTCCATGCTGTCTAGATGCAATCTGTGTATTTTCACATTTTTGTCTTAATAACTGAATTTTGACAGCCGTTTGAAATCTGCCTCTACACGCTAACAGCTGCTGTCTTGCACACAGGTGACTGGCTTAGTCAATTTGTGAAGCTACATGTGACATTTCCATTTGCCAATTAGCTCAGTGAGCAGTGGCGGGTCTAGAACTGGGAATTGGGAGAGCACAGACACGTCCCTTATAGTCCTGGCAAGTTCTCAATCATTTTCTTTGATTGATGCATTTTCCAGTTATCGTAATTGGCAACTGAAGACATGGTTCCTCTCCATATGCAATCTAACAGCGATGAAATCATGGGCTATATTCAGTACAGAAAAATAATTTACTCATTAATAGGCCAATGCTTCTGGTTGATTGAACTGGTCCATGTTCCAATGAAATATTGCCTTTCACTCTCGGTACTGCGTGGGTTGATTAAAAAAAAAATTTGGCACTCGGCAGTTAAATAGGCTATAAAAAGCCTGCGCCTCAAGTTATTTGCTTGACAGTCGACAGGTATGCAATTTTGAACAACGTTGATTTAAATACAGCAAATACGCGTCCAGATGAATGATTGTCGTCTTACCTAATTGGGGAGAACAAGCAGTACCTGTTAAGTGTGGAGTGCTCTCGGAGTGAACCTTTTGTTAATTATGAAAATGATTGAGAACAAGTCAGGACTAATAATTGTTTTAAACGGATGTTTTGTGCACCCAATTCTCAATTCTGGCTACGCAGCTGTAGCCTACTGAATTTAGCCCATGATTTCATCGTTGTTAGATGTCACATGGAGAGAAACCGTGTCTTCAGTTGCCAATTACGATAATCGGAAAATGCGTCAATAAAGGAAAATGATTGAGAACTTGCTAGGACTAAAAGTGACGTGTCTGTGCCATCCCAATTTCCAGTTCTAGACCCGCCACTGTCAGTGAGATAGAGCATAGTCTCTTGTGCCAGAAATTGTGAGTTCAATCCTCAACTGATGTAAAATGCGTATTAGAATGCCACCTTTTTTTCATCTTCCTACACTCCGCTTGTTGCTCAGAATTGCCTAATTTTGCCTTAAATTGCCCGGCCCTGACCATTGCTACGCAGCAGCTATAATTTTACTTATTTTATATTTCATGTTTATATGTATGTGGTTTTTTCCCCTATATTTCATATATAAGGTAAAATAAAATAATAGAGTCGACATTTTACCCAATTTTTCACACGCTGAAGGAGGGCACCGTCAAATGCAGCAAGACACTGCTATTTAGCCAATAGAGTACTGAGGGGAGTGCGTCACACTGGTGTCAGAGGTAAAAATTCCCATTCATTTTACCCATAGACTTGTTTAAAAATTCAGTTTTGAAGTACTTCTCGCTATTTTTAAGTGACTATGGATTTTGAGATTTTCATCATATTTCCGGTTAACAGCAAGTTGTTTTACTTGACTGTAGTCAACTAGAAGTTACAAAGTTTAAATTTTTCGCTGACATGCTAGCCCCATTTTTAGTCTAAAAACTACACGTCCCATGATACACCTGATTCCCGGAGAAAAAAGGAATGGTAAGTAAGCTAACAGCATCTTGCCATCTTTGAAAGCCTAGCTATCAAGCGAGGCATAAAAAGCAAGGAAGCCTGTTGTGCTAGCTAGCCAGCTAGCCAGTTAATTAGATAGCTACTGTATGTTCTACTTAGTAAAGCTAACCTAGCTTGTTATCAAGCCATGTTGCTAGCACCAATTTAAATAGCTGAATATCTTTGGCAAACGTCTGTCAAGTTAAAAATTTAGTAGCCAGTGAACTAGCCAGCCAACTAATCAATCTTATCAATGCATTACTGACTTAGCTTACTATGTTGCTAAATAATCACTACTCACTGACCTAACTCTAGTTTTGTAGCAAAATAATCACCATTCACTGTTCTCTATTGATTTCTATGCACCAACCGTAGCTAGCTAATATAGCCAGTGAATTGACCTGCTAGCCAACTAATCAACCTTGCCAATGCGCCATTGACCTGGCTGGCTAACTACTGAACTAAGTAATCACTACTTGCTGTTCTTGCTCTCTTAACCATAGCCAAGTAGCAAAATAATCACTATTCACAGTTCTGATTTACATGCAGCACATGTGAGCTAAATAATAGACGTAAGCTGTAAAATAAGTCTGCTTCATCGCTGGTCCTACAGTTTTCCAAAGATAGCCAACCACAAGTAAATGAGGCATCAACCTTGTTTTCTTCAATTTATATCTCTGATTGGCATCTGTCGAGTTACGGCTGTAATCATTTGCTGAAACTGAGGTTCCTGATTGGCTGGGAACAAATTACAGGCTACACATACATTTATGTAATGGATATGCTAGCTATTTCACAAAAAAGACCACAAACTGGACTACAAATGCAATAGCATTACATTTTCATCAACAGACTACAAATTTGATATGCTCACTTGCATCCATGTGCCCCATAGGTTAATCTTGGAGTGAACCACCTCATAAAATTTATTCTAATTTGATTAATACTGGAAAGTGTCTGAACCCCATTATAAATGTCCAAAGGGATATTACTTCTGAGATCAGAAGCTAAGTCCCAGTGACATAGTCATCTCTGTACTCGATAACTAGGCCATATATCCACTTGGGATGCACACAAAGGTGATTGAAAATTTCAAACTCAGAAATTCTTTTTTTTTTTCTTCTCTGCATCATTAATGTTATTTTTAATCGACTTCATTCCAACAAGTCAGAAGGTCGAATGACACAAAAATGAAAGGTTGCCCATTAGCCAACATGCATGAAGTGCCTACATTCAGCTAAATAATATGCATAAGATGACAGACAGAATTTTTTCTCAAATATTTCACTTGCAATTGACCACTTGAAGACTTCTTGCAGATATATTGCTCTTTTTTTTTTTTTTTTTTTAACTTTATTTAACCAGTAAAATCACATGAGACAAGTCTCTTTTACATGTGCGAACTGGCCAAGAGGCATAAAGTTTACGTTGAAACATTCAAAGGACAAAACATTAAAGACATAACACACACACCTCCGAACAACATACAACACAACCAGCACAATAACTACCTATAAAGAGAACAAAGTTGAGAATTAAAAAAAAAAAAAAAAAAAATTAGAAATAGAAAATTTTATAACAAGTAATCCTAACAAGTGAGCCCAAAGACCTAAAATAATAATAAAAATGTTGGAGAGATTATATAAAAAAGGGGGTTATGCATCAAAACAGGAGCAGTGACTAGGGAGAGTATCCTTGATGATCCTTTTAAAGCTGGAGAGAGAAACCAGTGTAGCCAATTTGAGTTTAGACTGGAGGTCATTCCACGACCAAGGCCCAAAGTAGGACAGACTTCTTTTCCCTGACTCAGATTTGAGTGGAGGCACAACGTAGCGTAGCCAAGAATTGGATCTTAGATTGAAAGAATTTTGAACCAAAACGAATTTAGCACAGATGTAAGAGGGGAGGTGACCGAGAATGGCTTTATAAATAAAAATGTACCAGTGTTGCGATCTGCAAGATGTTAACGAGGACCAACCAACAGCAGAGTACAAAGTACAGTGGTGAGTCCTAAAAGGAGAGTTAGTGATGAACCTCAAGGCTGCGTGAAAAAGAGGATCAAGTTTGGCCAGTGTTGAGGCACAGGCAAATCTATAGACAATGTCACCATAGTCCAGCTGCGACAGGAAGAGGCCTGTAACTAGCTGCTTACGTGAAGCAAAGGAAAAACACGACTTCATTCGATAAAAGAAACTCAAAGTAAATTTTAATTTCCAGAAAGTCGACATGATATTTGAAAGTAAGCTTAGTATCCAGCCAAATACCAAGATATTTGTAAACTTCAAACCATTCAATGGATGTTCCGTCAAGAGTTTTGATGGGTGGAGGGATATTTACTGAGCGATTGGGGACAAAGAGCATGGCCTGGTTTTTTGGCCATTAAGTAGGAGCTTACTACGTGTCAAATCCTGCTGCAAGGAGACAAAATCCGAAGCCAAATTTGACACAGCCAGATTCAAAGAAGGAGCACAAGAATACAAAACCGTGTCATCCGCATACATATGATACTTAGAGAACTTGCAATGACTGCATATGTTATTAACATATAAGAGAAAAAGCAATGGACCCAGAATTGAGCCTTGAGGGACTCCTTTCTCAAGGGTGATAAGGTCAGACACCGTGTCACCAAGCTTTACACATTGTGTGCGACCAAATAAATAATCCTTAAACCAACCTGATATGTTGTGACCAAAACCAATATTCGAAAGGCCTTTAAGCAATACTTGATGGTCGACTGTATCAAAGGCCTTTGTAAGGTCGACAAACAGAGCCACACAGAAAGATTTCTTGTCCAGAGCAGCCCTAAGGTCATCTATGACGTTTAGGCATGCTGATACAGTGCTGTGTTTTGCTCTAAAACCGGATTGCATAGGGTTAAGAACCTTGGATGTGTCGAGAAAGAATTTCACCTGGGCTGATACCTGGCATTCAAGAATTTTAGCCAAGGCAGACAAATTAGAAATTGGCCTATAATTGTTTACATCACATGGATCACCACCCTTGAGAAGAGGCAACACAAAAGCTTGTTTCCACAAAGCAGGCAACCTTTGAGAGGTTAGAGAAAGATTAAAAATATCTGTGATTGGTTGAGCTATAACAGGGGCAGAAATCTTAAGAAGAAACGGGTCCAGGCCATCTGGACCAGCAGACTTTTTTGGATCCAGAGTGGATAGGGCAAGCAAAACATCCGATACCTGGATGGGGGAGAACTCAAAATTTATGGGTAAGCCTGCAATCTCTTGTTCAACCTGAAGAGGGGAGCAAGCATTTTGTTCATCAAAAAGATGCCCCGCCTTCTTGAAGTGAGCATTAAAAGCATTGGACATTTCCTTAATGTCAGTAACATGAGATACACCAATCCGAATCTTAGATGGGGGGCCAGCCGTTCCCTTTTTCTTCTGGAGAGATTTAACAACTTTCCAAATATTTGAATAATTAGAATTGTCTGTAGCAAGAGATAAATAGTACTCGGCTTTTTGCTTTCCTGATGAGAGTAGTGCACTTGTTCCTAAGAATCTGAAACAAGAGCCAGTCATCTGCAGACTTGGATTTCCTGGCACGTGCCCATTGCTTATTTCGGTCATGTATCAGGTCAGCTAGGTCCCTAGAGAACCAGGGGTTCGAACGATTTTTAATTCTGAATTTCTTGAGAGGAACATGACGGTTAATCAAAGAGACAAAATGATCATGAAAGAAACTAAAAGCATCATCCAAGGAAGGAATTAAAGAGATACGGGACCAGTCTACAGCAGCCAGGTCAATAAGGAAGGTTTGCTCTGAGAAGTACTTATAACAGCGTCTAAAAACAGTCAAGCCTTTGATTTTGGGAAGCTTTGTACTCCGGACGCAAGAAATTGCACTGTGGTCACTCAAGTCATTTGCAAATACACCAACTGAGACATATTTGTGCACAGCATTCGTAAGAATTATGTCAATCAAAGTATCGCCATCAGATTTGAGGGGATTGATTCGAGTAGGGCTCTGGATGATCTGTGTTAGGTTCATAAAATCACATTGCTGCTTAAAAGCAGCAGACTTAACACTTAGCCAATCCCAATTCAGATCCCCTAGGAGGATAACCTCAGTGTTGAGATAATTTGAAATCAAGTCAGTTAAGTTCCCCTGGGCTTCATTTATTGCAGAGGGGGGTCTATAGCAACAGATAATAGTCAGAGGTGTATTTACTACCTGGATCTGAACTGCTAAGAATTCATACTGCCTAGGCAGTGATACAGAATGAAGAACAGACCCTTGGAACCTGTCAGAGATGTACAAAGCAACCCCCCCACCTCTACCTTTCCGGTCTGTTCTGAAGAGATTGTAACCAGGGATATGAACCACACTATCAGGAGTAGAATGTTTTAACCAGGTTTCAGAAACAGCAACCATATCAGGATTAGCTATCTTGAACCAACTGCTAAAAATATCAAGCTTGGGCACTGAACTCCTAGAGTTAAAATGAAGGAAGCCCAAGCCGTGTCTACAGCTAAAGTCGTGGGGAGTAAGCAAAGTAGGTAGATTTTCTGATGAATCAGGGCCAGGATTAATGTGAACATTTCCTGACATAAACAACATCATCAAAATCAACAGCCTTGTTGTTGATTTTTTAAATGTTAGTCTATTTTCAGGGGCCCTGGAGGACAGAGAGGGGATAGAAGCAGAGACAGACCAGGGGCCGTTGTAACAACCAAAAACCATGTCTAGTAGAATAAGGGCAAATGGGAGGACACTTTTCAAACACTCAAGATTACGTAGCCCTTGTGGCAAAAAAACTATGTCCAGAAAACCTGAAGTGACACACATAGGCCTATTATAACCTGAAACATTCAAGTTCCAACTAGGCGGATAGGTATTAGGCCTACTATATTGTGGACAATTGTCATTGGACATAAAGCAGAAAATAAACAAAATAATGAGCATCATGATTAGCAACAAATTATTCACACTTATTAAAAATAAGTAAAAAGAAAGTCAAACTTCTCACTGCAAATGATCGCAGAAATCAGCGAACAAGTGAGAACGCCGACAATCAGTCTATAATCGGCCGTAGATCGAACTCCGCGGAGAGCAGCAAACCAGCCGAAACACAGACAGTCACGGGAAACAAGCCTTCCACGCTCGTACACTACCCAGTGCAGGAACGTCAGTGCCAAGCCAGCTGGTAGGGCGTTGACGGGGAAGCCCTTGCGTGATCAGGCAAAAGGGAATCCCTTGTCACTCACTGCTGGGACGTTTGAATTTGCAATAAGCAGCATACGCTGAAAGTGCGAAAACAGCTACAATCAGGGCCGGACTGGGTCCAGAACAGTAGTTTAAAACACGCAATTAAAAGGTTTCGCAAAAAGCACTTTCCTTCACTTATATGGAGATAAGGCCCAACTGAATAATTTAGCGGCGGATTGACAGCTCCATGGGGATTTCGCCGCACTCCGATTTGGAATCTCCGCTGCAAAAGACGGAATAAACTCAGGACCGCCTAATAGTTGCACAAAATAGTACTATTTAAAAAGCCAGGGACTGAGGTAGAAATAAGCACTTCCCTTTACGATGCTGCGTTTGAGCCCATCAAAGTCGACATGCTTTCGGAAATCAAGCGATTTCACAGCTGATCCGCAGTCATGACGGCACCCTTTATTCCAGCAAACAGGTGAGCCAGGACGAAGATGTTTGTTAATAAAATCCAAATTGCGCGATAATAAATGACTTAGTTGCTAGTATAAAATAGAACTTTAAAATAAAATTTGTTTGCGATAAACGTAACTTGGCAAATAAAAACACAATCACACAGATATACGGACAGGTAAACGCAGGAAACAACGTACGGCCATCTTGGATTACTACGAGCAGGCTCTTGAAATTGGAAATATTGGCTAAATAATCAATCAAATGTCACACAGAAATCACTCTCACTGTATTTACGGGTGGTATTTTTGCTTCAAGACCTATTCTTTGGAGTTTAGTTTGAGCATGATGCGGATGGCAAATAGTTAATTTTCGCAGTATTCCCAGCAGAGGTCGCGTTACACTTTCAGGATTGTCCGTCATTGTGACGGACAGGGGCATAAAAATTCCGTCATGATCAATTATTATTTGTCATTGTAATTGTATTTTTTAAAATGATAATCGTTTATTTTTTTAATAAAATAAACAGAATAATTTATAAATTACGCATTAGCTGATGCCGACAGTGATTCATGTAGACACACATTGCTCACTGTGTTAAATACAGCACTGCGTGGATTTTCAAACTTCCTGCTGTATGAACTTTATAAAACATAACAAATGATTTCTCCCCCCACACAGTAACAATGTGCAGATGAACAATGCTTTCAGTTATTGCTGGGCTTCATTAAGCCTAACAACCGTAGTCTCGCTAAGCGGTCCTACGAAGCTGCTTATCAACTCATTATGTCAACCAGCGCTTTCCCGACCTAGATATCTGCATGTTCACATAACAGAGACGGCGTTTGTAGCATATGACCAATCGTCTACCGGCAGCAGAGCAGCATATTTTACAAATGAAGAGCAAATGATCATATTACAAAAATATGAGGAATGCAGGATCATACCAGAGATGCCAAGTCTCACGCATTCGGCTTGAGTTTCTCGCCTCTTAGTGGCATTCACGTTCCTGTATTGAGGTATTGAAAGCAATGGAATGGCATAAAGACGTTTCAAATGGTCTTATTTAATTTAAACAATTGAAACGATCATGAAACACATGCATTGTTTCCAATCCCTGAGTAAAGAGAAGCACGAGAAGTCCAGAGTCATAATCGCTTTCCATGTTACTTGTGGTGAGGTCCACCTTCACGCAAGTGACACTGAAACTACAATGCACAAGGATTTTAATTCTGCGTGAGAATCTCATTAATAAGCGTTCATTGAATAATTGCGGACTACGGTGAATAAGCCTAAAAAATGCGTGAGACTGACGCCGAATGCGTGAGACTTTACATCTCTGTCATACAGATCAAAGAGAATGCTCAAGACAATATGACACCCACCACCAATTGGACGGGGGTGTGAATTACATTCTGTCAAAATGACGGACGGCCTTCAAAATGTTCCGTCATTTTTTTAAAAAAATCCGTCAATGACGGAAAATATTCGGTGAAGCTGACCTCTGATTCACAGACAGTATTTTCACTGTATTCTCATGTTGAACCATACATTGTTGAAAGTGTTGTGCACTTCAAAAAAACTATTTTCTTAACTAGTACAAATGTTAAGCGAATTTAGGTGAATGTACTTTAATGTGTTGAGTAGCTAACTTGAACTTGAAGATATAATAATAATAATAATAATAATGATAATAATAATAATTTTATTTATAGAGCGCTTTCAATCAAAGTGCTTTACAAAGCTTAAAAACAAATAACAAACAAAGACACAACACACCATAAGATCAGCAGTAAACAATATTAAACAGGTGGGTCTTCAGCTTCGCTTTGAATACATCAACCGAACATGCCAACTGAATGTCGACAGGGAGACTGTTCCATAGAGTGGGAGCACGGAATGAAAAGGCCTGCTCACCAATAGTCTTTTTATAGACCTTAGGGACACTCAAAAGGCCAGTCCCCTGAGAACGAAGTGCCCGAGCAGGCACATATGGATCCACCAGATCAATGAGGTAAGAGGGTGCCAGACCATTTACAATTTTAAAAGTCTGCAGTAGCACTTTAAAATCCGCTCTGGCATTAACAGGCAACCAGTGAAGAGAGGAGAGCACTGGAGTTATGTGCTCATATCTGTCCTTCCCAGTCAGAAGGCGAGCCACTGCATTCTGCACCACCTGCAGACCTCGCAAACTCTTCTTGGGCAGACCCGACAGAAGAACATTACAATAGTCCAACCTTGATGAAATAAATGCATGTATAAGAGTCTCAGCATCCCTGAAAGACAGGATTGGTCTTATCTTGGCGATATTTCTTAGGTGAAAAAAGGACACTCTCGTCACCTCTTTAATGTGAAGACCAAAAGAAAGAGTTTGGTCAAATACAACTCCAAGATTTTTAACTCTGTCCCTACTATGAATGGCACAATCATCAAGTGACGGAGTGAAGCCGTCATACAAGTGATTCAGTCTTGCAGGGCCAACAACCATCATTTCTGTCTTGGCAGAGTTAAGAAGCAGGAAGTTTGGCGACCACCAGCCTCCAACAGCAGCCAGACAGGACTCAAGTTTCGATGCAACAGAACCATTACCTGCCACAATCGGCATATATAACTGCAAATCATCTGCATAACAATGAAAATCAATCCCATAAGAACGCAAAATGTCACCCAGTGGTGCTAGATATAATGAGAACAGCAGTGGACCTAGGACAGACCCCTGAGGAACCCCATGCCTTACATCACAAGACTCCAAGACAATGTTATTAAATAAAACCCACTGAGATCTTTCAGACAGGTAAGACCTCAGCCACTGAAGCACCTGACCCGATATGCCAAAGTATTTCTCCAGTCTGTCTAACAATATACAGTGATCCACTGTGTCAAAGGCTGCACTGAGATCCAGTAACAATAAAAATGATGATGAGTCTGAGTCTGCAGCTAATAGTAAATCATTCATCACCTTGGTCAGTGCTGTTTCTGTGGAGTGATTCACTCGGAATGCAGACTGTAATGACTCAAAAAGATTATGTGCAGATAAGTACTCCAGGAGCTGGTTTGACACCACCTTCTCAAAAACCTTGGATAGAAAAGACAGGTTTGAGACAGGTCTGTAATTTGTGATAGACTCTGCATCAAGGCCGGGTTTCTTCAGTAGGGGTTTATCCAGGGCAGTTTTAAAACAAGATGGAAAAACTCCAGAAAGGAGGGACAAATTCAAGATAGTGACAACATATGTCCTGAAAGTAGACCATAGGTCTTTAACAACCCAGGATGGTACAGGATCCAAAGAACAGGTTGTACATCGTGCTGCCATAACAACCTTGGTCAGATCATCAAGATCAATGGGCTCAAACTCAGATAGACCCTGTCCAGTGTAATTTGGCATGGAAAAAACACACTCTGAGACCCCAGTGGAGGACTGAGATTTCCTGATTCTGATGTCTTCAACCCTATCATTAAAATACACCAAGAAATCATGGGCTGACAGATCAGTGCTGCTGACTGACTGATGACACTGTGTGAGCTTAGATACCATATCAAGTAACAGTCTAGGGTTATGCTTATTGCTCATAATAAGATCGGAATAGTAAGCTGCCTTTGCGGCCGACATTCTAGATTAGTAGGTATGCAGACTATCCTGCCACGCTTGATAGTACACTTCAAGTCTGAAGTGATGCCACTGACGCTCCATTTTTCTAGAGTCCTTTATTAATGCCAGTAAGTCATCATTTAGCCAGGGCAACGGACTCTTTGAAGAGCACTTCCGAGTCTTAACTGGGGCCAATGAATCCAGCTGGCCTCGAAGCGCACTGTTAAAGTTTTCAGTGAGGCAGTTCACTGAAGACGACTGAATAAAAACTGGCTCGACAATGTCTGGCACTCCCAAATTAAAATCAATTAAAGCTTTGGGGCTGATGTAACGAGATGAGCTCTGTGTCTTTGTTGCTGCCCACTGGCTACGGAGACTCGGGATTAAAATATCAAATAAAATAAAAGAATGATCTAAAATTGGCAAAGGAGTGATTTCATTGATCGACACAGACATACCATGGCCTAACACTAGGTCTAATGTATGTCCATGCTGATGTGTTGGTCCCCACACAAATTGAAAAAGATTAAAAGACTCAATAATATCTACAAAGTCTTTGACTAATGGCTTATCATCACAACATAAATGAATATTAAAATCGCCAACAATTAAAATCCTCTCATAGTGCAGGATAAATCTAGATAGAAAGTCCGAAATCTCACAGATAAAAGTGTCATTATGCTTGGGTGGGTGATATATTACAGCAATTAGAACAACAGAGGGGTGATTTATTGTGAAAAGCTGCAGTTCAAAACTGGTAAAAGAAGCACAGTTAGAAATCTGTTTGCAATTAAAACTGTCTTTAAAAAGTGAAGCCACCCCTCCTCCCCTCCCTGTCAGTCTCGGAGAGCTGAAAAGACTCGACCAAGGAGGACAAAGCTCCACCAGGGGCGCTAATTCACCCTCCCGTATCCATGTCTCTGTTAAAAACATTAAATCCAGCGCGTGGGAATTATAAAGATCCCGGAGCAGATCAGAGTCCGAGTGTTTAGGAGAGCCATCCGGACTTTCACCTCTCCATCAACCTGCAGCGCTGTGCAGTCCAGGTGACGCAGGTTTTCCATCGAAACGCCTCCGTCTTTGCTCCGCCTCCTGCTTGTCCAGCTGGGCTGCAACAGCTGATCGAGATCACGCCGGGTGAACGAGCTGGATCCAGCGCTGTTGCCAGTCACAATCGGGAATAAAGACTAATCCCTGCAGACCGATTCATGTTCATCATCCTTAGCCAAAAGTTTAGTTTGACACGTTTACCGGAGCGTCTGCCACGAGCACGTCCACGTCTCCTGCGACCCCTCTTCCGGGGAAGAAAGACTGGCTCGCGGCGGCGTAACTCATCCGGGACAGACGCCAGGAAAGGAGGTAGGCATGAGAAATGCCCACCGCACTCATCATAGGATAATTTTCCAACACAGCTCCCGATGTCATAAAGCGCCTGGCGCTCGTACACAAGCAGTGATTGTGTATTAATCACAAGCAATGACACCACCAACAACACAGCAAACATTGAAAACAGCGGAGATGAGGTGGAAACAGGGACAGAAAGACGGCGTGCCGTGACAGTCGGCGCCATTCTCATCTTCCTCCATATTGAAGGTGTTATCGAGAACAACCAGTCTGAAGTGGTCTCTGACTCTGAGTGACAGGGAATAGAAGAAAGTCGTCCTGGATGTGGTCCCTGAAGTGGTCCCTGCAGCCAGGGACAAAGGGAATGTGGTCTAGGAGGTGGTCCCTGTGTCCTCTGGTGGTAGGGACCAGCATTTAGGAGCACTGGTCTGTGAAAGACCTCTTTCAGCTACAACCCCTTCTCCACTTGCACCTGTGGAGAGCGAGTGAGCAACTCAAGCAACAGAATGCTGTCTGCAGTTCACTTAACAGCCACCAGTGTCATTAATAACAAGAATATCAAGTAACAGTTACAGTATCTCACAATGTTATAAGTTTCAATAAGAAAAATGCGCAAATCAAGGGCAACTAGAAGACTTGGTTTGAAGGAAGTGGTGAGAAAAATTGCAGCTTACAGTACATTTTAGTAAAATACTGTTTTCATGGGGTAATTCCACAGGTTAATCTTAATGTTAGTTCAACGGACACCAGTGAAATTAAGCAGAAAGTGTAATCTTGTGACGCTCAGTTCCACTTTGTGAGGGTTCTGGTGCCAATACAAATTGAACGCTCTTGTCGAATTAGTAAGAGGCATATCACAGACACTGCACTATTCATATGAATAATTTCAACCACTCTTTGCCGTTCTGCTTTGTTAGCTGACCTTCCTCCAGAACTGTGAAAGATTGTGTGCAATATTTGAGCAGTGAAGCTCAAGATCTGTCACCACATGGACCTCTAATTTCCAGCCATCTCCGAGCCTGTTATGTGGTTTCATTGCACTTTCCCTCAATGTGTGTATCCATGCAAAAATCCTGAATAATACATGAAATGTCAAAACAGTGGAGTCAAGAATGTGGGTGATGAAACTAAGCAGCTTCCATGGTAATGATCCCAAGCAATCCCACCCATCGTAAGGTTCAGAAGCCAATAAACTCCAAATCTGTCAGTATTTGTAGGTCGGCCCTTCTGCTAAAAAGATGTGTAAACTGCAATTAAACTCAATTGAAATTCATATTACTTTGCACTTAAAACTGAATTTGAAAGGCTACTTGCCAGGTTTTGGGGCATTTCACGGACCCAGATTTTGCAAGTCCCAGTGTAAAGTGGCTTTCTCTAAGCTTGACAAGTAATACCAACCCCTAAAGTACAGTTGTGCTAAAAAAAGACTGCATACAGAAATGTAAAAATGAAAACAGTGAAGACACACTTGAGTTAGATTGTTCTCATGCCCTGCTTCTCAAGGTAGCAAAGTGCCACTCAAACTGGAACACAGAACTGCCTCAGTTCTGGCTGAGGGGTTTTTTAAGGTAAGACTGATCTCATCTCGTCAGGTAAGTGTGACACCTCCGGTCGACCTGTGCCATCAGGATACTCGTCCTCCCACACAATTACTGTGCATCTCCTACGGCTCGGCGGGTGGGGCAGTTTGACAGTGCACTCGTCTGAGGATAGTGTTTTTGCTGCCACGCTCATAGATTAATCGAGTGAGCCACACCTGAGGCCTGGCTATCATTACCGATACCTTTGCTTCAGAGGAGCGGGGTCAGGATACCAGTGGCTACTGCAGAAACAATGCAATTCATGCTCAGGGAGCTGAGGTGGGCGTGCTGTTTGAGCCTTTCCACATCAAACAGGCCACTAGGGAAAAACGGCAGGTAAATAAAGTGGGTACAAAGGTGCTTATGTGGAAAAAACATTAGGATCAAATCAAAGGGTTGGCTAAAAGAGCAAAAAACAACTTTCCTTATAATTCTCGCCCTGTCATAATTGCTGTGTATTTTCACCCCTCTGTGTTGCCATCTCCCCTCTATGTTCAGTCAGTGCAATCTGCAGAAAATCTGGCAGGGGGATGCTTCCGGCAACAAGCGCAGAAAATCAGTCTCACAGCTTTTATTAAATGGAAGCTCAGGGTCAGACAATCCAGTTTAGTATCAGTCAGGAAATGTGCAGCACAAAAGGGAGAGTCCAAGTCATCGTCAGAATACTGTCCAAGGATCAAGCGCCGAACAATGAGAATGCCAAATCCAATGGAGAACAGAATCCTATGTCGAAATTCAGCCAATGTCCAAACTAATAATGGCAATACACCTGGGCAAGCAAACTCATAAGCCGTGGGCCAAAAACGAAATCTGAACCAGAACACTGCTCTGGGAAGTTTAAGGCTGTTGAGTGAGTATGAAGGGCAACAAACTCGCAGAGTAAATGGAGAAAAGCGTGTGGCTATATAAAGAGAAAACATAATAAGGAGTGAACTGAAATTAGGTGTGAGGGAACATAGAAGCATGACTGGGGGGCGAGGTTAAAAACAACAGAATGAGAGGGGAACAATTAACTAACAGAAGGTGGAGCGCAGGTGAGGAACAGTGAAAAGAAAGCAAAGATGTGAAATTTAAACAGGGAAAGGAAATCATCACAAGAAAATAAACGCAATGAATAAAATAACAATACTAAACCTAAAAACATGCAGAAGAATAAACAACAAAAAAAATGGAGAAATAACCTACACAGATCTCAAATACCAACAAAATGACATGAGTACATGATTAATCTTACTCCCATTGTGGACTCACTCCTTTTACAGTCATTAAATTAAATGAGACGAGTAATGCCACACACAAACGGCTCACCTGAGGGAGGCATTTTAGTGCTTTGGGTGTTGAATAACCTGCCCCCCCCCCAAACATTTGACCTCTACCGCTAAAGAGCCTAATAGTGTAGCATATAATTATTCTAGCGTAGCCTATAATTAGAAGCAAAATTGAAAAAAATGCATGTCTTGAATACAATTAGAAATTGATCAGGGTGCCCCGGTGGCTCATCGGTCTAAGCGCGCGTACCATAAAGGTTGAGTCCTTCCCGCAGCGACCTGGGTTCGATTCCGTCTCGGGTCATTTGCTGCATGTCTTCCCCCATTCTTCTCCCCAACCTTCCTGTCTCTCTACACTGCATAACTGTCAAATAAAGGAAAAATTCCCCAAAAAAAATCTTAAAAAAAAAAGAAATTGATCAGAGCAGATTCAAAGATGTTATTGTGTAAAAAACTTGGTGACCTTGACCCATTTAGGTCCAAAATTTAATCAGGCCGTCCTCGGAGCATTGCATACCGTTCCAGAAAATTGTTTATAATTTGATCAAAATGTTTCTACTCTAAACTGCTGGCAGACACACATAAAAACAGATGAACAATCAAATGCTACCTAAAACAATACCCCTCTCCCTTCAGGCAGGGTAGCAGTGTTACAAGAAAATGGTTTTTCCCCAGATCCCTTTAACTTGGATGTATTTACAGTAGATGGGCAGTAATCAGCACATTACAGAACTACCTCTGATGTTCTGAACTGTGCTCATCTCCGTGCAGTCACAGTCAAACCCTGAGCAAAATGCAGCCAGAGCTTCACTCTTGAGACAGCTGATCAAAGCTATGGGTTCTTTTTACTTTTGGTACTTGTGTAACAAAACTTATGGTTGCTGGGAGGGAGCATTTAGGGTGGTGCCATCAGTGGGTAGAACCCAGCTCACACACAGGAAGGGCCACAGCTGCAGGGAATTGAAATCACTGGAGCTGTGGCCCATTGCCTGCAGGATAGCAATATGTGGAGGTCTACCTCATGCGCCAAAGGGAAGAGAGGAGCTGGGAGGAAAGGCTGTTAAGGATGTGGACCTTGCCAGTGCCAGGACCAGCGCTGGTTCCTGTGTCAGTTCCGGTTTCTCTGTCCTTCCAGTCTAATTTGGGAATTTTCTGTTCAGGATAATTTCACAGCCTTGGGGTTTTGGTTTTCAGTTTAAGACCGTTCTTTTAAAAGTCTTGATTGTTTGGTTGAAGGAAGCAAGAAAAGGTCTTCGGCCCATTTATTTCATCATCATTCTCTGTTTGTTCTATCTGCCCTCTAGGTACCCATATTGCACATGGTAATTTCACTGGCTGCGTCAGTGGACTCAAAACATGTCAATGTGCTAATTTTCAATTACAAACAGTGGCCTCTATGATCACTTATGTATCACTTATGGAGCGATTTGTACTGCATAGACTTGAGTTACCTTTTCTGGATTACTCGTGAGTCTTTAAAAATGTGTTTGTTTCCCCCTCGAAAAAAGATTTCGTGAACAAATGCTTTCAATCTAATAGTAAATGGAGCCTTCTTAGCTCAAAATGGACAAGGCGTTGCTTGATAAATGTTTCCCTATTTGACTTGCAATAGTAAAATGGATACTGACATATTCAACAAAAGAATTCTTTTTTCTCATTTTATCAATTTTAACTCATCTGTCACAACTCATTCGCTTGTGTGAATCCCTTTGAAGCCTCCTTCCATCCAGCAGCTTGCATTCATGTTTCTTATTCCTTTGCGTGTGTGTTGGCGTGTATATCCCCCTTACTTTGAGTGTGCTAGTTGCTGGATTGTGACTTGCTATGTGCCCTTTAGCAACCAGCCTGCATCTTCTCAGTAAAAGTTAACCCTTTCAGCGCTGTGGGCAACTATAGTTGCCCAATGATCTAAGATATCAAAGTCAGATGCTGTTGAAAACTCCCGCAGGGGAGCTCTTTTAAACAAGTTGCCACATGATAGGTTTTCAACAGCTCAAGATAACTACATTTTTAATTCCTTAAAGATGTATTCGGCGCTCAAAGGGTTAATCATCTTCGGAAATTATTCTAAATCTTTAATGATAGTGAAATACGGAAGTGCTCTTCCTATTCCCATCAATACGAACTAACTCCGAACTAACTGTTCCTCCGCCCAGTTTATTAGTAACACCTTCCAAGCCCTCTGCAGTCATCGGGATTGGGCCTGTGTTCCTGCTAAACTCCCTGATCCTGCCATATGACAGTTCTGCACTAGCGAGAGCATTCTCCATCTGGCTACTGCCCCGGGACGCCACTGGCCGGGCACAGCCACGCCCCCCCACACTGAAGCCTATTTCATCTGAACTGAACTGAACAGTGCCATTCAGCTCTGGGCTCTGTCCCTCACAGTCATTAACCATATTACTATGAATAAACCCAACTATTGGATTGTATTCTGCCTCCACATCTGGTTCCTTGTCTGGATTGTAACATCATAGTTTAAGTATTTTCAGTTACCAGCAGCCAGAAAGAAAAGTACAATTTTGGTCATAGCAATATCTCAAAAATATCATGTTTTTTTTTCTTTTTCTTTTACCAGATTAGATGGTAAAACAGAGAAAATGATGGCTGTGTCAGCAAGATGTTCTTCAGACCATTCAAGCATTCAAAGTTCTTTCAAGCACAATGTGTAGTTCTTGAACTGCACTTATGAAGATGAGAGCAATGGTCTTCCAGCAATCAAAATCAGCACACCATATGGCAAACCTGCTACTTTGGGAAAATACATATCCATCTCTGTCATTCTTAGCGTGCTCGTGGTACTTATGTAAGACATCAGAGCCACTTATACCTTGACATTAAACACAGATGCTTGTGGCCCTAAGACTTCAATCTGGAGCTAAAACTTCAATAAAAGGCGATAAAAATTGTATATCCATGAAAAGTATATGTTTTAATGTTACTTGGTGGAAGAAATGTGTCCATTTCTATCCACACAGAGCATATGTTTTTTGACATTTGCTCTCTTGTGGTACAAACATGGTAGAGAATATCTTTGAAACTGCAGATTTCTTTTCCCCCGAAGTGGATGGCATCCCATTGGGCTTAACACAGGTCACATCTGTCATCCCTTCTTAAAAAAAATGAGAAACGTGTTTGGCTTCAGAAAGCATCACTTTGTCAGTTATCAGAATCTACCCGTCCTTATCATGCATTATGCATTTATATGGGGCAGTAATGGGTTTTCTTGATGTGTTGTCTGCGTACATGAATCCCAAAGCTGGCTCACGTAAAATGCAAAGAAGATTGGCTGAGACTCCTTCTGTTTGATTTATTCTGCCATTTCTGTTGTGGGACACATGCCAAAAAGTACCATGCGTTATTTCTTCATTTTTAGAAGATTCAACTGCATTGAAAGGCAGAAATGAATGAAAATACCCTGTTAGTTTGGAAGACAAAAAGACAAAATAGTGTAACTTCCAAGAATGGAGTCATCCCATAAACAGCTCTCTAAAATGCATGAATTTATTTATTTATTTATTTATTTATTTATTCTGAAACTTAAGTGGCCCCCAATCATAATGCTTATATTTGTCTTGGCATTGTTAGTTTTGTAGCCATAATTGAAGTTGTGAGGCTATTGTATGTGATTCACAAATCTAAATTGTGCAACAACCCTAAGGTGAATCCCTTTCTTGTCTCCTCCCATCCAGCAGCTAGCGTGTCTTTTTGTCATATTTTCTCCTTTGATTAGTTTTTTTTATGTTCTCTCCTTGCCGGCTTTTATGAATTTGTGTTTCCCAATTTTCTCACGTGTGCGTTGGCATATGTATAGCTATTCCTTACTTTGAAAGTGCAAGTTGTCGGATTGTTGCTTGCCATTTGCTCTTTAGCAACCAGGCAGTATCTTAGTAAAAGTTTATCTTCTTTAGAAATTACATATTTGTCATCCTCAATGATAGTTAAATACAGAAGATCTCTTCCGAGTTCTATTATAAGAACAAGCTTCCAAGTCTTACTGTCGGACTCCAAGAATGGGACCCCAATTCTATTAATCATCCTTCAGTCTGTTCCTCGACCCAGTTTATTAGGAAACCTCCCAAGCCTTCTGCGGGCATCAGGATTGGGACTATGTTCCAGCTAAACTTTCCGGTCCGGCCATCTGAAAATTCTGCTCTGGCGAAGTGTGCACTCCATGTGGCAGCTTTCCCAGAATGCCACTGACTGGGCATGGACACGCCCCTGGCACTCAGGCCTGTATAATGCAAACTGAACAGTATCATTTTGACTGTGGGCTCCATCCCTCTCTCAATAAATCCAACTATTGGATTGCACTCTGAATCCACATTTGGTTCCTGGTCTGGATCATTACAAAATTGCACATTCTAAATAGCATGTAATAACCTTGCACAAGGAACAACTCTGTTATTGATATTTTTCTTCTAGTGAACTTGGTACTTTTCAGAATTGTAATGTAAGCCATACCAGCTCAATTTATTACCAAGTATATTTTGTTTGCAAATGAAGGTTAGCGTACAATTTAATAGTAAGGTTTATTGATGGTAAAATGGTGGACAGTTGGACGGAGCCCAGAGGAGAATGGAGCAGTTCAGATGTACCAGGAGAGGCTGTGCAGGTGTAGTCAGCGCCCGGCCTGCGGCTCCCCAGAACGACTGCTGGATGAAGTGCACAAACCAAGGAACAAACAGAGTACATTAACAGGAATGCAGCCCCAATCCTGGAGACAGAGAGAAAGGCTTGGGAACTTGTTCCTATTAAGTAACCAAGGAAAAGTACTTCCGTGTATTACTGTCATTAAAGGTTTCCATTTCATTTGAAAACAAGAGTTTTACTAACAAATACTGACTGTGAGCGCATATAGCAAGTGAAAATCCAGCAACTTGCAAACTCAAGGGGAGGGATAAAAATACATTATACACATATGAGGAGGGGTAACCATGAGATGAGACACAGCTGGTAAAAAGGAAGCATGGAAGACACAAACCAATCAAAAGAGACAATACTTCTAATGGACATGCAAGCTGCTAGAAGGGAGGAGACACAGACGGCATTCACAGAAGGTTTGTGACAGGTTATCATAAGCAGCTATTCCAGGGTTTGAGCAATCATAGTGCCTGAATGCAGGTCAGGTATTCTCATCACATCTACAAGGTTCTTCAAGGCAAAAACTTTAAAAATACTGCTTGACCATGGCTTGTTTGCATGCTTCTAAATATCTGTATATCCTGACATCATTTGTCACTTTGGGGTATGTTCATTGCATAATATATCTTCAGTAATATTAGAGAAAATGTAATTGTTGTATTTTTGGTAAATGTACCCATTCTAATGCTGATTAATTTAATTTTGACTGATTTTGTTTCAGATCTGTGAGAACTATGCAATCTGAAGAGTATTTTCCCTTATTTTTCAAGAACTAATTTTTGCTCCTCCTCACTAGATGGCAGTATCTCCAAACATTTTGAATTCATTTTGAACACTTCATTTTTTTCAAATATAGTTGCAGATCACTTTGGGATGTTTTTGTTCAAGTTTTTGTCTGTTTATTAGGGACTGCCACAGGGCTGTGTTTGCTGCAGAGAGACTCGGATGGACTTCCTGTTTAGCTTTTGCAGCTGAATGAATGCACTCTAAGGCAAATGCAGTGCCAGCAAAGAGAAGCCAATATGTATAAATGGGGGAGGCACATAAAAAGAGAGACACTTTAATGACTCCATTTCACCATCAATTGCGTTTTTGGGTGATTATTAATTGTTCAGGTTGTGGTTTCTTAAAGACGGTGCTGGGAAAGTCACTTTAAACAAGTAACATATTGTACATCACAGAGCTCATATATTTCATCAAAAGTAATAAGTTACATTACAATATTCCTTTCTATGCCAGCATATAATTACTTTTAACATTACTTTTTAGTTCTTTTAAATTACTAATTTGGTCTACCGATTTGCACGCTCATCCGCAAGTCCAAAAACACAAAATGGACTTTATCAATATGCAGTTAGTGTTATGATTCAGGCAAGGAACCGTTTGATCAGACAGAACACAATCCAATAGTAGGGTTTATTTATAGTAATACGGTAATGACTGTTAGAAACGGAGCCAAGAGCAGAATGGCACAGTTCAGTTTAGATGGAATACACTTGAGAGAAGCGCATGTCCGCAGACTCCGCGCCCAGTCAGTGGAGTACTTGGGCAGTAGCCAGATGGAGAGCACTCTTGCCAGAGCAGAACTGTCAGGCAACAGGACCAGGGAGTTTAGTAGAAATGCAGTCCCAATCCGAATGACTGCAGAAGACTTGGGAGATGTTCCTAATAAACTGGGCAGAAGAACAAACTGAGGAGTTACTATCAGGAAGGCAGTCCTTATCCTGGAGACTGAGACTAAGGCTTGGGAGCTTATTCCTATTAGTAAGACTAGGAAGAGTTCTTCAGTATTTAACTATCATTCCAGATTACAAATAATTTCTGAAGAGGATAAACTGTAAACTTGGAAAAAACTGACTGGTTGTTCAAAGGATATATAGAAAGTGACAAACCAGCAACTTGCACACTCAAAGTAAGTATATGCCACACACACGTAAGGAAATGGGAAACACAAATGCACAAACACCTGGCGGGAGAGGCACGCAGGACGTCAAACCAGTCAAAGGAGATAATATATCTAAAAAACACTCAAGCTGCTGGATGGGAGGTGACATGGAAGGGATTCACATTAGGGCTGTGACAGTAACCCATTCCTCGAAGGGCGCCACCGCGAGGCCCTGTGGTGGACCTCTACTCCAGTGCAGGAAATCACAAACTAGGGAAAGGTCCACAAGGTTTGTTCCAGAACCCAGGCATTCTACAACAGCCTTTAAATCACCAGGCAGACATGGCAAGCATGATCCTCCAGGGCTGTAGAGAACACCAGGATATTGTCAAAGTAAGCATAAACAAAATGGGAGACTATGTCTCGGAGGACGTCATTAATGACATTTTGGAACACAGCAGGGATGAGAGTGAGCCCAAATGGCATTACCAGGTATTTGTTGTGGCTGGGGGAGGTGTTAAATGCTGTCATCCATGCGCACAAAGTAGTAAGCGTTCTACAGGTCCAGTTTGGTGAAATAACAACAGCCCTAGAGGTTGCAGAATTCCAAGTCCATCAAAGGAAGAGGGTAAAGACCCTTGAAAGTTATTAAGTCCCTGATAATCAATGCAGGGACGTAGACACCCATCTTTTTTGGTCACAGAGAAGAAGTCAGTGCTGGCTGTTGACAAAGAGGCTTGAATGATTCTGGATGCCAGAGATTGATTAATGTACTCTTCCATAGCTTGGGACTCCTGTGTGGTTGGGGAGTACAGCCGACCCCTGGGGGGCAATGTTCCAGGTAACAAGTCGATGGCACCATTATAGAGTAAATGTCAAGGAAGTGACATTACTCAGGATTTGCTGAATGCCAGACGGAGATTATCGTAAATCAGAGAAACTCCCTGTAGGTCTAGTGGCTCCTCCTAATGGTCAGAGGAAGAAGGTGCAGTGGGACTGAGTGTAGAGGGAAGGCAGAACTGAGATCATGATGAACTCCACTTTAGGATGGATCCTGAGGGTCAATACACACGAGGGTTGTGACGCGCAAGCCAGGGTCTTCACAACACCACCATTTTGGAGTGGCAACCAGAGGTTGGCATGGGTTACCTCTTTGACATCAAGAAGGGCAATACACTTGAGACCTTGAGACCAGAGTGGTGCTGGCAGAGGTTCAGTTGATACCCTCCGGCAGCCAACAAGACCAGCATGGATAAGGTTCCAATCTGCCCCTGAGTCAACTAAAGCTAGGGTGGAAATACAGCGACCCTGCCAGGTGAGGCGATTAGTTTTCAAAGAGGAGATAGCAGCATCAGACAGAACCTCTCTCTTAGATGTTACTCGCATTTGCGGAACAGGACATTTAGCAATGATGTGGTAAGCAGTTCCACGGTGTAGACATTGATATTGTTAAATTCAGTGCAGCCATTCTTCTGGGAACAGCTTATGAAACCAAAACCGATCAACAGCCATGGGTACCCAAGGAGCCAGGTGAGATGAAGTAAGTAATGGTGCTAAGTTTCACTCAGAAAGGGTTTTTAGTCCTGCCCGAGAGGGACTAAAGGGAGGAAATAAAAGGAGACACCGGGGATGGGGGGTCAGCAGTGGCTGCCGTCAGGTATTCTGAGGGCCTTCAGTAACCGCACCCTTTACAGCTCGATTGCCCTCAAGCTGTTCTCATATAAGTTCGCCTGATTAACAATCAATCAGTTTATCGACTGAGCAACCAAAACCAATACATGTCCTATAATAAGAAATGATAATTAAAAAGAAATGATAATTATAATTGATATGGCATTGGAAGGATGGCAATATAAATGCAAACAATCTAAAACTTCCGCTCACTTCGCAGCATTTATTTTTGCCATCCTTACAATTATCACTCAGCTCTGAATCGTGCCTAACAACTCCCTTTAGCCGTGACTACATTCAGATTATGGAACGGATTCTTGTGGCGTATTGCTTAATGAGCCTCGAAAACCAATTTACCCAAATCTGAGCTGTTTCAGGAGCTACGTGAGCGCAGAATTTATAAAGATATATTGATATTTTAAGTCGCCATTTACGTGCGGAAGAAAACGCCCAATAATTTTGTAGTGCAATGTACGTTGTACAACGCTATCAAAAATAAATTTGACTGTTATGTTAAGCAATAAGTCTGAGCAACTGTTGCTAATCGGGAAAAGTAAACTGTGAGAGGTTTAGGATATTACGTATTGAAAGGTGAGGCTTCTGAAGGCCTTTGTTGCCGCCGACAGACCGCCTCTGGTGGACAATTGTTGGGGAAGGAGTGCTATTTTGCACAGACCAACCTGGGTAATGGTGTTTCTCTTTGAGTTACATAAAATAAACCCAATTGCATCAGACTCTGGGGATTGTGTTCATTCCTCTAGAATAAATCAACAATGTGAGAGGAACACTTAGTCCACTGGCTCGAACTGAGGGTAATTTTCTCCCACACTGCATGCTCAAAGTAATGGATATATATGCCACTCACATGTTGAGGAATGGGAAACACAAATGCATAACACCAGGCAGGGGAGGCACGCAGGACCTCAAACCAATCGAAGGAGGCAATATATCCAAAAGAAATGCAAGCTGCTGGATGGGAGGAGACATGAAAGTGATTCATACAAGGGTTGTGACAGTTGATTGCGATCACCGCCAGCTATCAGCAATAGACAGAAGAATTTGGTTCTGATTTGGGCTATGTTACGTGCAGTTGAAGGTGCATTAAGATGATTGTACCACCTCTGAAAATGATACACATGATATTTTGCCTATATAATAGGCATGGTTACTTTCTGTGAACAAACTGAAACGCAGAATGTACAATACGTGTTTCCTCGAGAGTACACTCCACTCTAATACTTTTGTTAAAATCTGTGGTTCCCAAACTCAGTCCAGGAAGCCCCCTGTGTATGCTGGTTTTTGTTCCAACTTCTTTTGCAATTAAATTATTTTACAAACTGATAATTTTTCAAACTGGATGCTTTTCATGCAAGATTACTTAAAACATTATCATATTATATCAGAAATAGAATTTTATGATATGTTCAATTACATTTCTGTGGACATGTAGTGCTAATTGGGCTATATTGCAAACATACTGTACACTAACATGAAAGGAGGCAAAAATCAGTGATTAAATTGAGACTGACCTTAATCAATGGGCTGCTAATTAGAAGAAGCCCAGACAACTGTCCACCAATCATAGCTTTCTGAAAGATAATGAACAATTCAAAGGCAAAGTAAATGATCATGAGGAAAACCTGCATTGTATTGATGGTTCAGAAAGAAAAACAATTAATGCCAACCAAGTTAGACAGAATGAAAGACATTCTGAAAGACAAATTGCAGAGGGGGCAAAAACTAACCCTAAGCGCTTCTTTCAATAATGTAGGAGAGGGGCGCCCCGGTGGCTCATCGGTCTGGGTGCGCGTGCCATGGAGGCTGTGTCCTTCCCGCAGCGGCCTGGGTTCGAGTCCGGCTCAGGTCATTTGCTGCATGTCTTCCTCCATTCTTCTCCCCAGCCTTCCTGTCTCTCTACACTGTAGAACTGTCGAATAAAGGAAAAATTCCCAAAACAATAATCTTTAAAAAAAATAATGTAGGAGAAAAAGGAAAGTCAAAGAGGAGGTTAAGTGCATAAAGAATAAATTTGGATCGCTGCCATATGATAACAAGGATATTGCGGATACCTTAAACAGTTAGCCTACTTTGTTGAGAATTTTACCTCAGAGTGGGTTTTTATTCGACCAGAGGGCATGTCCAATGCTCAAGATTATTTAGTGGAAATTGAGGTTAGGGATAACGAAGTATTAGACAAGTTGCATAAACTAAAGGCAGATAAGGCGGCGGGTCCTGATGGCTTATATCCTAGAGTTCTCAGGGAAGTTAGTGAGATCATCTTTAAGCCACTATCCGCCATCTTCAGACGGTCTTTAGAAACTGAAGAAATACCAAATGATTGGAAACAGGGCAATATAATACCAATATATAAGAAAGGGGACCATACTGAGCCAGGAAATTACAGGCCAGTCAGTTTAACTTGCATTGCGTGCAAAATACTGGAATCTATCATAAAAGATGAGCTGGACTTATTTCTTGAACGTAATAATATCTTGAGGGATAGCCAACATGGTTTCCGTTAGGGAAGGTCATGCCTGACAAACCTACTGGAATTTTTTGAAGAGGCCACCAGACATATGACCAGAGCAGGGCATATGACATCATATACTTGGATTTTCAGAAAGCATTTGATATAGCACCTCATAAGTGACTAATTTTTAAAATGAGCTCCATTGGAGTTACAGGAGGTATTCTGAAGTGGATTCAAAACTGGTTGCAGGACAGAACACAAAGAGTGCTGGTCAGTGAAATCTCATCTGAGCTAGGTATGGTGGGGAGTGGTGTCCCCCAGGGATTGGTGTTGGGACCCCTGGTGTTCCTCATCTACATTAATGACCTTGATAGGAATATTGAGAGCAAATTAGTTAAATTTGCAGATGATACTAAATTGGGAGGTTTGGCAAATAGTTTAGAGTCCACTAAAGTGATTCAGGATGATTTGGATAGAATCCAGAATTGGGTAGAAATGTGGCAAATGAAATTTAATGTAGCGAAATGTAAAGTTGTACATGTAGGTAATAAAAACATTAGACGGGATTACTTCATGGGAGGTTTAAAACTGGAATGTGCTCCACACGAAAAAGATCTGGGAGTGATTGTTGACCAAACCCTCACAGGCTCTAGCCATTGCGCCGTAGCAGTTAAAAAAGCCAATCGGATGCTGGGATGCATTGCCAAAAGTATTGAGTACAAATCCAAGGAGGTGATGCTTCTTTTGTGCAACACATTCGTCAGACCACATTTGGAGTATTGTGCGCAGTTCTGGGGACCATGCTTTAAGAAAGATATAGAGGCTCTAGAAAAAGTTCAGAGAAGAGCCACTAAGCTAATTCCGGGTGTAAAAGACGAAAGCTACGAGAAGAGGCTGAAGATCCCTAATCTCTTTAGTCTTAGGAAAAGGAGACTTAGGAGTGATCTGATTGAGGTCTTTAAATATGTTAAAGGGATTAACAAAGTGAATTATGCAGGATTCCTTCGACCAAGTGTTGTTAGTAGAACTCGGGGTCACAAATAGAAGTTGACCAAAGGTAAATTTAGCACTGATATTCGGAAATATTTCTTCACCCAAAGAGTCATTTTGATGTGGAATAGCTTGCCTGACCATATTGTTGAGGCAGAGATCTTGGGAGTTTTCAAGAGCAGGCTTGACTTTAAGCTAGATACCATTGAGTCATTGAGTATCTGAAGTGATATATTCACAATAGTATAAAGAAACTGGCGAGCCTAGTTGGGCTGAACGGCCTGTTCTCGCCATTCATGTTATGTTATGTTATGTTATGTTAATTCCCTCAGTGGTTAATGGTACCTTTCTTTAACGCCTCGGCATTGTTAATTGAGTACCTGTGCAGTGAACTGTATGGAGTGCGTCCAGTGAAAACATTTCAGGTCATGTGCTCTGTGTTGTGCATCAAATACACAGAAAATACATTGAATGTTCCAAAATGAAATCAAATAGGTTATAATAGAAAAAAGGGTGTCAACCATTCAAAAAACATCCATGTTCTATAAACTGTGTGTGCTAAAATTTTGCTTTCAAAAAAAAAAAAAACAAAGTTTTTTACTTCTCCTTTTATTTTTATTTTTTTATTTTGGATTGCACATTGAAATTCTATGCCTTGCAGTTACAACCCCCTACCCCACCAGCAGGGCTGCCGCGGCTCCCTCGGCCTCCGTACCTCCAGCATCCCGGTTTTCCCTTAGAGGTATCACTTTTCCTGGTGTAGGTTTGGTGGTGCACCACATTTCAATAAAAAGTTACAGAAAGCAGAGTAACATATTACTCAATGGAGTATCTGTAGTAATATTATGCAAGTTTTAATAGGAGCAAATAATTGCTGCAATATGGTACTTAAATAATATTTTCTTTAACACTGCTTAAAAAATAAGCACAGCCATGTGAAAAAAAAATAGTTATTTCGATCATTTTCAATAATTCATACGATTAAGTTTGATACAAATTTTAAGAGAACGGGAAAAAATCATATTTATGTTGGCTAGGGAAAGCTGCTGTGTTTTTCTACCATTATAAACACAGAACTATGGGAAATTTGGCATGGCGTGCTTATCCTTTGTTCATTGCAGCGAACTTCGGTCAGCAGATTGGAGAGGGATTCGGCGACCTCGCTTAGGCTATATACTGTATAGTCACCTCAAATTCAGTTTTTACGGCGATCAAGAAACCAAATTTAAAGATTGCACCAAAAATTGAGAAAACAGACTGCACTGCTAAAACATGGCACTCATTATCCTACAGGGGGCACTGTAACACTACATCTCAGGATCGAATGCCGCATTTAAAAACTGTTCATTTCCTTAATGATTTACTTATTAATAATAATAATAAAATAATAATAATAATAATAATAATAATAATAAACGCCTTCAGTTTGATACATTATTCACTCGAAATTATTCAATAAGTAACCTAAATGAGATGTACTACTTTTGTGGTAATTATTTGTTTTATTTGTTGATGCTGCACATAGGACAATTTTACTGACAGCAATGACTAAATTCGATTTTTAATGATGATTGAAGTTCAACAAATCTCAGTTAGCCCTGAACAAAGGTAAATCTAAGTCTGTGAAACTTGGAATTACTCTGCCTATTTAAAGTTGTTTAACGGTAGGGGTTTAATCAGAGTTCTGCATCCTTGGATAGCCAATCGTTCATCGCTTAACAATATTATGACGACAGTAAACTGAGTTTGACTCAATGCATTGAAGGATGTACATCCGTGAATTTTACGAAAATGGAAATTATGTCATCTGAGGGAGGCCAAATGTTCAATAACTATTGGTGAGAAGCATACTGGTAAAGGGAATACCTCGTGTTATGATGATGATGATGATGATGATGATAATAATAATAATAATTAGTTATGCAAGGTCCATCTTGCAATTGCGTGAAGGAAACTAAATCATGCATCTTTTTTAATAGCAATATGAAAAATTGCCAAAATTCTGTGTTCAGGCTGACCATTGACTTTATTTTCGTACTTATGTATCCTATATTTTAATACGCATTTTACTTTGCACATGGGGCATAGACATCATTGTTGACCATTGTAAAACTTGAAAAAGACTTGAAGAAAGCCTCCCGGTGACAGTTTTGTAGAATGATTGGGGTATATGCCACTGCTGAGTGTCGTAGATCACCTTTGAACAGCTTCTGGTAGTGTAATTCCTCCCGCAACGCTCGCAGTCATATAAGAAAGTTATACAGGCCTACTGTTTTGCTGAATGCTTCTGAAATAATGCCCCATTTTGAGAGATGATTGAATGAGTTTCGTCGTTACTGTGCTATTCATTCGGGGCAGTAGTGCATCTTCGTAATTTAAGGGGAAGCTGCGACAGTTGCGTTAAAGGTACCTCACTGCGCTAATTACTTTTAGCATTTGCGATTACATACGTAATGCTGAAGCCCAGCAAGTTATTTTTTTTCTCCATAAATGTAGCACGGCAGTATTGGCCATCTTTTGTATTGTTTATTTATTGGCTACAGTAGGCCTAAGATACGATGGGCGAAGCACGGTGCCTTTGGTCAATTCTGCCACAAAACATTACTCTCAGTATATTATTACTTAAATAGTCGCGGGTATTCGATGCGATTGCTATGAATATTAGAATGCCTTAAAATTAATAATTAAAAAAATAAACAAGCGGAGGATACTTTCATTGCATAGCAGTGAAACACAGTCATGATTTACGGGCAATCTACCAGTTTGTCACCAAACGTTAGGTTAAACCAGCGCCGATTCTGCCGAATCAATGACGAACTGCGAAATTATGTTCCTCATGTGTTGCCATAGGAGCCAGAAAAGAGCGAGGGCAACAACTACTTCCTGCCAAAAAGTGGCGTTAAAGCCATACACACCAGATATACACTAGCAAGGAGTTGGACCGGGGTTGCATGAACGTGAGGCAGGGGCTGAATGAAAGCGCCGATTCTTTTTTTCCTGATTCATTCTAAACTTCAGGTAAGAATTTCGTTAAGAAAAAAAAATCATAAACCCAATCTCCGTGGATTTTAGCCTTACTTACAGTTGCCGATGTTTGCTAAGATAATGTTAAGTTACGTTGTTTGCGCAGCACATGCATTGGCTAGACCTACCATCCAAGATAGCTAAGTGACTAGCGAGCTAGCTAGCCTGAAATCTGGCTGGATAACGTTAATCCCTGGGATGATTTGGCTGGCTGGTAAACAGTAACGTTCGCCGAATAAACTGTTCTACCGAGAGCAATGTTGTGCTTTACTGCAAAATCGGTGGATGACAATGTAACTGTTAGTTTACCAGTACGCCTTAACGTTAGCAATAACTTTGATTTCTTTTTTTCTTGTGTGCACAAATCTATGCAGATCATGAAGTCGTGAGCCCGCCATGTAAAGCCGCTTTCACACTGGACGCGAAAAGAATTTTTCGCACGACAGATTACATTCAAAGTCAATGCAAAAACGCGAATACACGCGAAACGCGTGTATTCGCGTCTTTGCATTGATTTTGAATGCGATCTGCGGTGCGAAAAATTCGTTTCGCGTCTGGTGTGAAAGCAGCTTAACTGTTGGCTAATCTTATGCCAAATTAATACGGCTGAATAAATGTAGACAATAACTTGCTCGTCAGCGATATTCCTCGCTTGCCTTAGCTGTTTAAATTGGGGACCGAGAAGTAACTGTGATGTTACCCAGCTCGCTAGCTAACGTCAACGGAACAAGTGCTACTTATTAAACATTATCACTGGCTTTCGGCAGCTATCCATACTTTTTTTTTTTAGTAGGAAAATGACTTGGAATTTTGCTGAGTTGCATTTGCGGTCAATGTGCCCGAAAAGTCTGCCAGTTTTACGAATTTTATAGCGACAGCTGTGGTTGTAATTCACTTCCTAATGATTTATAACGTTACTTGGAAAAACTGTAAGAGAAACTGAGCTTTAAAATTGTAAGCTGCCCTTCAGTCAGTAATGCGGCAGCATATGGCTAATGTTGTCTTGCTAACGATAGAGAACTTGCTTGCGATCGCTTCGCACGCCTCCCACTATTGATGAGCTAGCTAGCTAGCTGTGTTAGCTGACAACGTTTCTTGTTCACCTTGGCGTTGAGCTATGGCAATTTGCGTCTAATAGCCTCGTAAATATTTTATTATTATCGATTGTAGCCCTTGGCAGTGATGGTTAAATCGGTAAATCATTAATGAACTCATTGGCCGACTGTCTGTCATGCTTTCACCTGGGCTGTCAGTTGTGCCTGGTGACCCTCCTTACTGCAGTGCTGTTAGTGACTGTGTTCAGGACCATATTGGTTACAAGGACCATCGCAGTTGCATTTTTTATTTATTTACCTATTATTATTATTATTATTATTTGTTTGGCTGTGTTATATTTTCCACTGGTTCCTGAGAAGAAAATCGCGACCAGATTGTCAAATTCTGCTGGCAGGTCAGCTGTAATCTTGAGCTTGGCTCATCATTCTCGGATGAAGTTGCAGATGTCAGAAATTAAACTGCATAAAGTCTAATCCAGGGTGGGCAGTTTTCCGTTCAGAGGGGTGTACTACGAAGCAAGCTCGGCATTAGCCGGGCCCTCATAGAGCGAGCTGGCTGGACAAACCCGAAACTGATGCCATACGTTGCAATGGCGGCTTGAGAGAGCCACCCTCGGGACATTGAAAAAGCTGGCATTAGGCTCAATATACCTCGCTAACTCATTAACCTCGCTTCGTTGTACATCCCTCTGGCGGGCCGATGTGTTTGCAAGTTTTTGTTTTTACCCACAGGGCTTATCCTGATTTAACCAACCAACATGAGTTTACTTTCAGATTTTATGGCAGTAAAATATTTCATTTTAGGGACATGACATAACAGCCTCTAGTGGTTATTCAGGGGCTCTTCAACAAAAATTGCTAAAATGAGAGAATTCATAAAAATGAGAGAATTCATTAATGGTTTGGCAATTATCTTAAGCAGGTAAAAGCCAGATGTTGACGTGTAAGTCAGGAACAGATAAAATGTGGCTCTCATTGCTCACCTTTGGTGTCAACCATTCAGATTCATCCCTCTAATACCAAAGTATAAACTTTTGGGACATCATACATTTTGTAAAGTGTTTTGATCTGAATGATGTTTCTTATGACCCTCTGGCTTTCTAGAGCTATGCTAATTTATGGAACAAAGCCTCTTTCATTGGTTGATTGAATGCTGGTTATGCTAGTGAGTGTAGTTTGATTGTGAGTGGGATCACAGTCACACTCTTGTGATCTTCCTGTGGTTTTTTGTAGAAACTTTCAATTTATAAGGAGGCTCCTTGGGTGTCCAATGTCTACATTTTAAATGTAAATTGTGACTCAGATCTTGCTGCAGTTGGAAAAGTGCTTGTTTTTTCCAATATTTTACTAGCCAAGTCTTGAGCGTATTTGTTTACTTGTGTTTTTTTTATAAGATGGATAATTTAAGTGCAGTATGTCACTGTATGTGTTTGTTATGCTTTTCAAAAAGCTGAAAATGAAGTACCTTTGACTTTAGTAGGGTATATAGAAAATGTTAATGTTTGAGTTTTCACATTCTTATCATGACATTTAGTGAATTGTGATTATGATTCAGTGCTTCAATTCTTTTACATAGACTGAACATTTTCACCTCAGGTCACCAGATTAAGGGCTCTTTGTGCTCTGAAATGACTGCTGAAGTGATTTATTTCTACATCGCTGTTATCATCATCATCACCACCACCACCACAGTCTCTAGATACATGTAGGATCCTTGGTGATGGTGTATGACAGTGATTTTTCTGGTAAAGAAGCATAGTGTGCATCGCTTTAGGAGAAAGCTCTGAATCCACGTGATCCTAAGTGCTCTGTGTTTGACATTAAAAGCTAACATTTGAATATAGTTACTCTTCCTTGAGGCGCTGCATTTTCAGTTTTATTTGAATAATCATACTCGCTCTACTGCATATTGGCCTATCCCATTGTCACTGGCTTTGCGCCTATCTGTTGCTGAGATGACGGAGAGGGGTTTATGGCTAGTCACACTAATGAGCGGACAAATGCGTAAGTGGTGGTTTTTTGGGTAATAAAATTGTTTTATAGATGAGTAGAAAAAATTAACCCCTCTCTTGACATTAAACCTGGGCGATTCCGTGGTGTTTTAACAAAATGTCCCCTCCGTGTCGAGACACTAAACCTTCCCCCAAACAAAATTCTGTTGATGTATTAAAAAGCATTTTTTTTAATACAATTTATGGGTATAATAGTGCACTACTATATTCGGGAGGAAAAAAGCTCAAAATTTCCCTCCATTTCCAAGCCCCCTCTACACTATCCAACATCACTCAACTTTTGTTGAGTCAACTTCAAGTTGTACTGTTGAGGTAAGTTGAGTGACCCATCTACACTATAAAGATTACTCAACAACGTCCAACATGTTGAACTGTGTCTTGTCTTAAATTGGAGGGAAATTTCCCTCTTCCTCTCCAATTCCTGGTAAAAAATGAAGACTAGCCGAAAGAAGCGTGTAGCAGGGTTGTTGGCAGTAGTTATCGCCTTAGCTGCACAGCGTTGCTGAAAACGAAACAGGCAAAAGACGCGCATAGGGCTAAACATTGGATGCAAAAAGAGAAAAAAACTGGGCATATCACTACACTATGGCTTCCACGGCTGCTTTTTTTTTTTTTTTTTTTTTGTCTCTGTGTTTGTAGTCTTTGTCAAAGTATAGACAAGGGTATTTCTCAAAGTCCTCAATTGGAGAAACTATCTCCTCGTGGGACCAGCTCCTTTCCTTCGCCTTTGGCGCCGCCATTTTGTCCAAGTCACGTGCCTTGAGAAGACCACATGATTTCTACATGCTCGTTGATTGGCTAATTTCGCTCAACTTCGCTCAACTTGTTGAAAAAGAATATGTATGCACATTCCTGATTCAGCAATGTTGGACGCTGTTGAGTGCTGTTGAACGAAGTTGAATAACCCGTCCACACTATGCAACACCACTCAACTTGTTGACTCAACTTGAAGTTGACTCTTGTTGACTCAAAAGTTGAGTGATGTTGGGTAGTGTAGGCGGGGCTTAAGAGGAGGCGGGCGGCGATTTCGCCGCCAACTACAGCCTTCCGCGGCGCCTACTTTTTGCTGGTGAATGATTTTATTTATTTTTTTTCAATATTGTTGACCAACTGCTGCATTTTGCCGCTGCCAATTCAGCACAGTCGATTCACGGTAGCAATTTTTTTCCCCACTCTAGTTCCAGGCTCTGAATATAACTCCAGCGCACTTCTGTCTAATTATCTATGCACTTCACAATGGCACCTTGGTCAAGTTACATGTTAGTTTGGGGATTGTCCACTTGTCCAAGAGTTGAATAAAGTTGTCTTAGAGGTAGGTCAGCAATTATATTATTATCGTGGATGTCCAAGAACATTGTATTCACTGTAATGTGATTTAAAAACGCACAGCGTTAGACTGATTTGTTTGATTCCATGCCTCTTTCAAAGCCCCTTCAAGTATTTTTATTTTATTATCATCAGTGATGCGTAACTGAGCTTAGGCCTACTATATGTGCATATAGCTTATTGCACCTAGAAGAAATATTCGTTAAAGAGATGTAATCGATTGATATAATGACTACCGCTTTTGGGGAGCATGTTTCGTTATTCTTGACCCTAAAGTTTTGATTTTTGCTGTTTTTGGTTTGTCTGGGCAATAGGAACTTGTATACCAAAAGTTGAACATGCGACTAAATCTAGTCTGAATACATTTACATGTTATACGGTAAAGGCGGCTCGGTTTATTTCTTTATTAGAATCATGTCGCCAGCTTTCCACTCTCAGAAGTTCAACGGTCGCTAATTTCATCCCTAGCCGATTCACTTGTGGCACTAGACCCTTATCATTTTCTTCTTGGCGCTCTCTCAAAATCCGTGCCTATCGAACAAAATGCGACTCAAATGGAGACAACAAGTCTCATAGTAGTGGTAAAGTTAAATGCATATTTCTGTTTGGTTTGAGATGATAATCTCTTGGCGAGATGAAATTCCATCGACTGCAGCTGCAGTGAAATGCGCATAAAAGTTAGCAGTTCTGCCACTTTGAAAGTAGTTGTCTCCTGATCACATTGACGGAGATTCCCAATAAGTTATTTTAATCTTGTTAATGGTGTTCTGAAATTGCGATGCGAGCTACGAAACGCAGATTTCTGCATTTATTTTGATACAGCCAACACGTGCTGAAAGGCTTCCATGCGAGCTAGCTTCGTTATTCTGTGTTCTTAGTGCGGCTTTGACACAAGAAATGATTGATTTGTTAATGAGTCATATTTAGCCCAGAACCAGAATGGGGGGGAAATCGCTCCCTATAATTTTTTTCTAGTCGGCAGTCAGAGACGTGTGGGGATTCCCAATCATCCTCAATCGCAATCTCATTATTTCTACGAACCTTTGGACAAACACAACGTGCTTGCCTTGAGTGGGAGCGAGGTATCCCATCACAGAAAACCTGACGTGGAAAATGCTGCTGATATGCTGTAGATCGAAGTATCTTTGCGTTAATGCCTGTTCTTTTTTTTTTTTTTTGCATAAAATCTAAGTATAGGCGGTCATTCCAGTTTTCCATGTTTTTGACCCCGAGCTAAACCAACACCATGAATGTGCGTTCATGATCTATGATTACACGGCAGACACAGTGGCAAAGCGGGTGGCAGGAAGTCAGATGGCCTTTGGCTTTACTAAAAAGCCCCAAAATGATGACGTTGTCGGTAACATTAGTAACTAAATTGCATTTTGTGTGGATGTCATGTGTGTCCTTGCATTGTAATCCATTTGGACTTCGTAGGTATCTTGAATGGACCAAAACATAGATACGACATTGGGACTCGAACATCCGCATTTATCCACGTGCTGTCGTCTGCCCATATGTAAAAGCCGTTGCTCAGTAGTGAGTACCGATCGCTGGGTTGCGAGAAACGCAAATCGGAGACTGATTAGAAGAGTGTTCAGTAATCGATATCATTAATGCAGGGTTAGGGGAGCCCTGTAGCATTCTTGGCAGTGGGATTTGAATCAGCCAAGATATATTTTTATGGTTTGATTAATAGCCAGTTAAACTACACATTTAATAACCAAACCCGTATTTATTTTGTTACAATATTTGGAGTAACAGTGATTGGATGTTGAAGAAACTTCTAAACTGCTTTGAATTGAAAGTGATGATCTTGGTCCGGATTACATCGATGAGGAATCAGCCTGTGAGGAGTTGATGGGGGACTTGTTTTAATCAATGCCAACTCGTAGTACAAACGGGGCTGTGGCAGAGTGAATAGTTGGTGACAAACAATAGACAAGATTATTTAAGATAATTTATTATTGGGCTTCCATATTTCATTCTCAAAAGTCAATGCTTGTCGCACAATACATACAGGATTTATGCATTGTATAGCATCATACATACACATATGTGAAAAGGGCTGCCCGCTGGATATCTCTTTGGTCAACTGGATCTGCTCGGGGGCTCAGCCTTCTACTTTGGACCAATAGCCTGCTACTCTGAAAGTTATTGAGACGGCTGCATTTCCATTTGGGGATCATTATAGTGTCTGTCACGGAGGGGACATTTGTTTGACAATACCTCGGAATTGCCCGCCTATGAATAATGACAGCTTTTCAAGGAGACTTAATGTGACTTTTCCCTGTGAAAATGCAAGTGAGGAATTTTTACTGTTTTAGTTTTTGCATTTTTAAGTGAGCAGTTAGAACCTAAATTGCCAGTGTGTTTGGATCATGAAGGACGGGGGATGAGTTTTGAAAGATGGCACATTTCATTTGGATCCATCTATGGAATGTGGGGTAATTAGCCTCCTGTTTTGTGCCTGTTGAATTATCGGCCGTGGTAGGTTTGCTTTGAGCCCTTAATTTTGCCTGTTTTATGTTGTAAGAAATGTGAATAGAGGAGTCGTGTTTATCTGAGGCTTTGAGAATGCCTGCTCGTTGAGATTGATTGCGCCGTCTGTAAAACAGTGTTTTATGCAAGTCATGCTCAATGAGTTAACGTGCTATGCGGCCACAGCTGTGCAGTTACATATGTTGTAGGATTTTAACTGCCCTGTGTTACGAACGGCCCACATTAGCCATAATCAAACAAATGGTGACCATTTATCTGCAAAATGCAGTTTTATGCGATGTTGAATTTTATTTTTCTTCAAAGCTTAACCTCTGCAGTGCATCTAGCATTTTTTAGTGAATGAATTTCATATTTTGATTGCTATTCCTCAAAATATGTTGAACTGCACCAGTCCTATTTTTTGTGCTGCAGCTTAGCCAGTTGTGTCGTAGAAAAAAGATGACCTCACTGCTCCCGCAGTAGAGAACTAACCGAGACCCTTAACCCTGTCAAAAAAGGGCTGTGCTGTTACTGATGACCAGTTCTGAATTGTGAGGTATTGTTGGGATTGGGCTTTTCTTGGGCTGGAAATAACCTTGCCCTCCCCCCCCATGAATCACAGTATGGTGCTTTTCCTCTGACCCAGTAATTGTGCAGGGTTAAGGTCCTTGCTCACTTGATTCTTAAAAAGGGGCTTGACTGCTGTTATGGGGATAGTGCCTGTCCCTGGAGAAATGGTTGGAGGGACTCTGGCAATGGAGTGTACTGCCATAACAGAGACCCGATGTAGCAAACAGTGGTCTCTGTTATGGTGGCCTTTTCAGTCAGCATCAAGTTTCTGCTGAACACGCTCGGTGCCTGTCTGAACGGTTTTCCAAAAGCTGCGTTGCACCCTTTTCCTCTTTTATATTCAGTTGGCACAAAGTCCTACCTCTCTTTTATTGGATGGGCCCAGACGCATTCCTCAATGCGTATCCACCTCATTTTATCTTTGCCTGGTTGTGGTTCTGTATAAGCGTTATTTCGCATGTCTGCTCGCACCTGTGGACTATTTAAAGAACATGGTGGCTTCAGATTCGTTCGAGCGCCCATATGCAGATTGGAGCCCGCAGGCATTGCCAGGTTCAGCTGTTATTTGTTCATGTCTTTGTGTGTTTTTGCAATCGTTTGCACTTTTTTTCTGCATATACTGTTTAACTGAAGATCTGCTCGATGAAAATGTGGTGAATTGTCGATTGTTTGATTTAGGTTGTTACGGTTAAAAACGATTTGCAGTGGCTTCTATCTTATGTCCCACTGTCCTCGTAAGTGCTGGTTTAACCCCTGACCCCTGACCCTGACCCTGAGGTGTGGTGGTAGATGGGGCCCGGCTCTGTTTTGATGCCACGCGGCAAGCCCAATGCAGCTCAGGAAACATGGTTATTATCTGCCCAGTTGCAAAACTTCCTGGGTGGGGAACTGCGGCCTAGCGAGGCCCAGTTGGAACGCCCATCCACATGCTTCCTGTTTATTGGCACGCTTCACAGGTGGTTATTATCAAGTCATAAATCCTGAGCTGTTCTATAGCAGCTCTGTGATCAGGTATGTGTGTGTGTGTGTGTGTGTGTGTGTGTGGGTGTGTATGTTTCCATCTGCCTGTGTGCATGTCTGCGTATGTATCTCACTTTGCATGCTACAGACATGGATGCACACACACCTCAATAAAGATAAGGTGGTGGAGACTGAAGCATTTCACAATCTCTGAATTTAGTTGCATGGCCATTTTGCAAAGTAATATCCTGCATGTGGAAATAAGGATGGTTTTTCAAAAACGCTGTTCTATTAATGTGCTGCTGCTGAAAGACCTGTTTTTGTTTCTGCATGTGACTAAGTTTTTGTGGGGAAAAGGCACAGCATTGGAACTCAATGGCACACCACAGCTAATGTGAATGGAATTGCTCTATATATATATATATATATATATATAATATAAAATTTTTTTTTTTTTTTTTTTTTTTGCATTTTCACTTTGAGTGCTGATAAGATTAAGTTCACTAGGATTGTTAAAATGTGGTCCATGGGCTTGCATTATCTAAAGATTTTTTTTTTTTCGCATCATTTGCATGAACACCAATTAGTTTGACTTATTCATCTAATTCGATACATAGTTATGATCTCGACATTAATTATGTTGGGGTTTGTTGGGGTGAATGCATTGGGGCCTTGTGGCTGAGGCACTTGAGTGGAACTCTGATGGTTGGAGGTCTAAGCCTGAAGTGTAGCCACATCAAGATCTGAACGAGGCCCTTCACACCTCATTGGCTCCTGATTGGACTATTCAGATGATAATTTCTGTAGATAACAATGTCCTGTAAATAACTAACTTGGTTATATTATCAATTTCACTGTACACCCCAATTTTATGATTGTGGCTGTGGTCTTTCCAAAGATGTGAGTCTTTGATTGGTGGAAATGTAAGGCTACCATTTCTGTATTTGGGCCTACCATTTATTTAATTATTAATTTTTTTTGTCTGGACCTCTGGACCTCAGCAAAGCGAGGTCCAGCCCTGAAAATGCAAAAGTCTGTGACTGAGTGACTGAATCCGTCCAGTGTTCAAGTTTCCCTATTGGCTGTCGCACTTTTAAGTGCTTCATCTAATAACGCATCTGATTAAATTCCATATTGTTACATTATTGTTTCCTTTCTGCATATTTTACATTGCTTTAAAATAATTTACTACAGACTGATGCTGTGGTTGATTCTGGGCAATTCCCGGTACTAAAATAAAAACCAGTCAAACGACTTCTAGTGTTTGTTTCAGTTTTTCTTTCGGTTCACAAATACACAGATTAAAAATAAAACTTTTTAATAAAAGCAATCCTCAGAGATGACGTTTGACCACTTTAATGTACTTTAAAGTAGAGAAGGATGTCTTCGTAGGGATTAATTAGCCTTACATGTAGTTCAATTGGTAAAATGTATTACTTGTGAACACAGCTGAAACCAGATGATGGAGTAACTGGCCAATGCAATTGAAGCTGTCGAGAATAGGAGTGTTATTGTTGATGGTTACTAATGAATGCTCCTGGGAGAAGATTCCTTTGCATGTGATAACTTCATTTTCTGTCATGTGCATAGGGTGTTTACTTTAAAGCTATTTGTATGCTTTGTTTATGAAGGTTTTGTAGTCTTCTGAGTTTTTTTTTTTTTTTTTTTTCCTCAAAATGTACATTTTTCTGAAACTTTTCATTCGAATGGTCTCAGAGACAACTGTTATGAGTTCCTGAAAAAATAATGATTTTGTAATGGAAGGAGGTTTTATAAGTACTGGAAACTAGCAATCTGCACAAGACTAGTCTTTGCAAAAGACATGTTGCCACAAATTCATTGACTTTTTTTGTTAAATTAAATGGATGACAAAAAACCAGGCAGATAAGCATATATAAAACAGGTTTTCTTGTGTCATTGGCTAGCGAGGTTGAGTGGGGTTGTTTTACCAATGAAAAGATACTGATATTAAACAGACAAAATATACAAGGAGTTTAATGCGATACTGTATGTGTTGGATAAAATTCATGTTCCCATGAGTGTGAATCAGTATTTTTTTTCCCTTTGGGGAGAAGGGAGGTGCCTTCACTACCTCCTCCTTTTTGGGAAAGAATTACACTGCGCCCTTCTGAAATTATCAGATTTCCCATGACATGCAGCCAGTCCTCGTTCTTTGAAATTTCCTCCTTGCCTTGTTGTTGCATTGTGACCAGGTAGCCGACAGCTAGGACATTGCCATGTGTCACTGGTGACTCAGTGAAGCCAGCTTTCATGTCAAAACAATTTAAATGCTGCATCTTACAGAAAAGACGATGGAAATCCTTTGATCAGTGCCTGTGTTCTTAAATTATTGCTTTAAACTCCTGCACTTTATTGCTTTGCACTAAGTCTTTTATTGTTTGTTCTTAATTATTGTTATCTGTCTGTCCTGTTCACTGTGACGTGTGCTGCTGCCTTTCTTGGCCCGGTCGTCCTTGTGAAAGAGGTCTTGATCTCAATGGGTCTTTTATCTGGTTAAATAAAGGTTAAATAAATAAATAAAAATGCATCTTATACCTTGTTAGGTTCTATGTGGGGTATAGTGGGTGCTCTTATTTTATTGCCCATTAATATTGGGATACACTTCACGCCATTGACGTGTCTAGTGTTTTACATACGTTCAAAGGCCTTAAAGAAATTAACAAATTATAGCATGCAAGCTAATAAGTGATGTCATACCACAATTTAGCCAAACCAATGAAATATTGTCCAGAAATAAGTCATGAAGATTATGAAGTGGACATTGATAGAAAAGAACTAGGCTATAAAATTATGTAGTAATGTAATCTTTGAGCTTCATTATTAATGTGGTGTTGACATAAATTTTGGCAGTGTAGCAGTCATGCAGTTTTAACCAAAGGTTTCTATTTACTTGTGCAAATTTCTCTTTGCCAACTCCAATGTGAAAAGATGATCAATATCAACTCTAACTATTTGCCGTGAACCAAATTCAATAACCTCCTTTTAAACTCCTGCTGTTGTGTTAAATGGGAATCTCCAATTAGTCAAGGGCACTCTTGGCTGTTTGTCATTTAATTAAATGCATTCTGTTCTAAGTGTCATGCCATTTAACGTCACCCTAATGGTCATGCACTGAGGGGTGAAGCCAGTCTTTTGTCATAATAAATTAGTTGGCTTGGGAACATTAGTCTTGATTGCAAACCTCCATAAATATCATTTTAAAGGCAAGATATCAGCCTTGGCCTGACAGACCTTAGCATCAGCATCCGAAAGAAAAAGCAGTTGCTCTAATGAACTCAAAATATTGAACGCTACATTAGAAATATTGCATATTTTGCTACATGCTGATAAAATCTTCCACTAAAGAGTACTTTCATTGAAGGGAAAAGAGAGTTGAGTAAGAATTTGTGGGGATTCAAAAGAAGTTGATTACTGGCAGTTGTTTGAGGCATTCCTTGAATATCACTGACTAAAAATGTCAGAAAGAAGTGCAGCAGTGGTTGTCCTCGAAGTTCCCCGACTGGAGTTCTGTTTTACTGTCCTGAACGCCTCGCTGAACTGAAAGTAAGGTTGTTGTGGCACACGCGCTCCGATCCACGCCCAAACTGCGGTCTTGTGTCCTCTCCATCTGCAGCTCATTAAATTATCCTGAATAAATCTGAGTAGTTTTAGATCTTATCTCATGGACTCGGAGGAGACGTGTCATGAGTGTTTTCTTTGCAGAGAATGAATGGCTGTTAATTTTGGTGCTGCAACAGCATGGATCTAATAAGAGCATAATCTAAAGTCCCTTGGAACATTGATTCAGTTTTTCACCTCCCAGGGCTGTTTTCACAGAGTTTGCCAGAAAAACCACACTAAATTATTTTTTGATGTTGAAATTAGCTCTTTGCAAATAAATTGTGCTTTTGGTGCTCAGTTGTTGGACAAAACTTTGGGTCAGAATGAAAATGTGTCCCAAGTTTATCCCTTTAAAACTTCGCTGGGAACATTGTGTGAGAAGCAGTTTTGAAACAGGTGGTGGATATTACTGAATGATTTTCAGCTAGAAAGTTGTATGACACTGCAAATTCAAAATATGACAATCTGCCACAAACTTGTGCAGTGTTTGTTTGTTTACAGATTACAGTGTGACTTGAAATATTCAAAAAAGCTTTTGCAGCAGAACTAGGCCTATGCTGAGACTGTTTACTTTTCTTGCTCAAAGTTCAAAGTGTCTTAACTGTTACCCAGTAAGAATACACAGAGGTCAGAGGGCAGAGTGCAGGGGTCAAGTTCACGGCATCCATGGCCCTGTTTTTTCTGTGGTAATGTCTCTGCTCAGTATTGTCAGCAGTAATGCTGGTGTACAGGCTGGTGCACTGCGGTTCATACGCGCTGTATCAATGTCCACTGTACCAATGTCCAATGTCCACCCCTCAGTATTTCAGAACGTTGAATAATATGGCGAGCCTCGTGGATGTCGCCTGCAAAACATAGTATTATGAGGTGGAAAATCTGAAATGTTGAGTGTTGCGGTTTTAAACTGCTGCAGATCATATGACATTCATGAAGAGTCATGAATGTCATATTCATCATATTCATTTTTGTACAGACTCAAAAAAAAAAAAAAAAAAAAAAGAAAAAAGAATGAACTGTAAGAAGGACATGGGGACAGTCCGACCACCCTGTGTGGATTTTCTTTTTTTTTCAGGCTGGTTTTATTCAGGCTGGTCAAAAGCTGAAAGTTATAGAGCAGATTGTCAATGCTTGTGATTAGTGGCCATTGGCCAAGGAGTTTTAAAGACAGGAAAGAGGAGGGAGATGGGGCTGATATTTGACAGTCATCTCTATTCGTGATTAGGCTTTTTAAAAACTAGAACTCTGAATATTTGTTTTATACCTGAAAAGAAACTGTTTGAAATGAAGAAATGAATATTTGCAGTGGTAAGAGGCAGTGGGCAACATACGGACTCTGCTGGTGTTCAGCAAGGAATTCTGATTGCATGCAAACTGGGCTATATCACCGTCTTAGCCTATGAACAATTCACCATATGTGCCAGTCTGCGGTTTCTGAAATTAAATTGTTGGGTTGTTTTACTGGATTTACATCATTGTTACCCTTACCTTTCGTCCTCCCCATTGTTGGTGTGCTGAACTAAGAGAAGAGACTGGGACACTCAAATGTCACCGCGGTGATCTAATACGACTGGGCTGAAAAAATATGAGCGGACATGACACTGTGACCCAGTGAGAAGAGGCGAACAGTGACGGGATGAGAACGTTCAGGGAATGACCAGTTGCTCATTCCAGGCGAGGTGTCCTCACTAATCACAGCACAGTGGAGATGAGGACCCTTGGGGCTCGGAAGTTGAATTGCAGCAGTCGGACAGCAGTGGAGATTGGTGTACTTAATTAAAGCAGGAGACCTCTCCTCGGCAAAGTATATTTGAGCGGAAAGTAGAATTCTTGAAGTGTCTAAAACGCATAGTTTTATAAATCTTAATTTGTTAATAATCCAGTACGACGCATTTTAAAATCAGCAAGTCTTCAAATTGGCTTCACTATCAGGGGCAGATATTTTTACCTGGGGAATCTAATTTTATCCAATCAAACGCCTTCATGAAGGGAATGAGAATAACTGATGTCACAAGTACCATGGCACAGTCTAGTGAACTGGCGTTTGATTGGATAAAATTAGATTCCTCAAGTAAAAATGTCTGCCCGCTGATATTGAAGCCAGTTTGAAGACTTGCTGGTTGCACTGGATTATCACCAAATTAAAATGTGTTTTAGACACTTCAAGAATTCTATTTTTCACTGAAATATACTTTGCCGAGTTGAGGTCTCCGCCTTTAAGGTACGGCCGTTGGAATATGAATGGGCAAACTGCATCTTGGCTTGAGCGAACAGTGGAGCACTGGAGGAGATGTGTGAATAGTGCAGGATGAGTGGAAAAAGAGAAAAGGAGGGGTAAAAGAGAAACTAGGTTGTGGTTGAAGCTCATACATCTGTTTACCACAGATTTAGTGGACGATCTCGTGCTGAACGCTTCACTCAGCCCATTCGTACAGCTGTGACACTTCCTGAGTCGGCTCCGATTGAGTGTCGCTCCGAAGCGTTCAACCGCACTACGTCAGGAGGGGAAGGGAACCCACAGCCTTACTGAGAGACGAACCCACAACTTTACCAAGTTACGAACCCACTTCCCTAACCATAATAATATGCTGTGGATTGTTTTTTTTTTTTTTTTTTTTTACAAATCTCAAAAGAAGAGTACTACTTTGAGACTGGCGAGATTCATGGAGCTGCCACTAAATAAAAGACAAAAAAGATTCCCTTCCACGTCGCATAAAAATGTTATTTAGAGGACACTATTACTGTTGTGTTCACTGCAATACGCTGTGCTTTGGTGTGTCCTTAGTCTCTACTGACTTGTACAATATTGGAATACAGCGTAAATATCCCAGTAAACATTCCGTTATTTACTGGAGTGCAATTGAGGGAAAAGCCCATTTTCAAAAAGGTTTTCAAGAGGCGTTAAACCCTACTTAATGGGCATGTCCATTTAGGGCACAGACCATGGTAATGTGTCACTCCGATAGCAGAATAATTGGTTTCCTTTGTAAATGGCCTTTCATGAACAATTTACTGCAGTCAGTTGACCCAGTCTTCTCACACCAGTAGCACACGACAACCCATAACTATACAATTTATGATCTGAGAAGGCAGTGTTTAAATGCGCAGTTATTCACTCGCATAGGAACATAAGGGAATTGTCTTTTTCATGTTTTTTTTTACTTTTGTTGGAAGAAGAAAAGTAGTAAATGAATTCAATGAAAATATTATATTTTCATTAATGAGATGGCAGCTCTTGATACGGCAGGAGTTAGTTTTTATTATTTTTTTTAAATAATTTTTTTCGCTCCATACAAACTGCTTCCTGCCAGATCATGACATTTTCCTCATTTCCAAATCCGATGGTTGGCAGAGTTTTGCAAATGACAAGGTGAGTAATGCGTTGCGAACACTGAGGAGTGTGTGGTGTTTGAGAATGTTACTGCAGCAGTAGAGCTGAGTCATTACTGCATCATTGGGTGGAGAGGTGCACTGTGCTTCAGGTCACAGACGAGCGTAAGTGCGTGTGTGTCTGCATCGGTCTGAGTGTGGAAAGCTGCTTAATCCTGCGTGTGTTACTCCTGCTCCTTCCATTCAGATGCTGTGAGGCTTTTTTTGAAGCCCCCCATAGAGAGTTGGGTTAAAGCCCCAGTGCGAGGGAGGTGCAGTATATTTTTTTGTGAGGCAAAGCTCAAGAACTGGAGGTGCGGGTGGGGTAGGGGTGTTTTCTGTGTCCCCCGTCTGTCCATCAGCCCTGCTGTCCATCCAGTGACAAGCCTCCAGGACTTTTTATTTCGAACTCCTTTCCACCGTACGGACTCTCTAAGCCGACGCAAGTATTAACGCACGATGGACGCACGAGCTCGGTTTGGAGTCCAATAAATCTCCGCCTCGCTTCATAACGTCGTTTATACATGGCCAGCTGCAAACCAATCACAATCCGCTGCTAATCACCCCCCCACCCGTTCCTGCTTCCCCCCCTCCTCACCTCTCAGAATGGGCCATAAACCTTTGAGGCCAGGAAAAAGAAAGGAAGAACAAAAGGAGCTGAGCCAAGGAGAACAAGAGCGAGAGAGAGAAAGAAGAGAGAGAGAGACAGGGAGAGAGAGAGGGAGGGGGAGAGTGAGTTCTGCCTCTTACGGCCGGCCTAGCGTGCGCCTACGGAATGCTAATTGGCATGTCTGCACCCCGCCTCCTTTCCCAAACAACCCTGGAGACAAACTCTGACTCTCTCCACTCCTCTCTCCCGAGTCCTACCCTATCCTGCTCCCTGCCTGCTCCGAAACGGCGTAACGCCACAGAACCGGGCCAACATACTCTCTCTTCACGGCCTCTCTCTGTCTCTTTAGCGCTATGTGAGCTGGAGCGCTGCAGGAACGGCAGAGATTGGTCTTTTCACTTCGTATTTTTTCCCCGATAGAGGGCTGAAGAGGACACTGTCCGTGTTCCTGCTTGTTGAGGGCAACATCTATTCCAGGTCAGTTGTGTAAATTGTACTTTGAAAATGGTTAGGATGTCATCTTGGGTGCATTTGGTTATTTGATTTGTTTGCATTGAGTTTATGGGACATCTGAGTGAGGCTGTTGCTCAGTCTATGCAGACTGTGGTCCATTTCTCATCTTACTACAGTGGTCATTGCAGTCATTTATCAGTTTCTAACATATTCTTGTTCCTATGGCTTTTGCTGTTTGCATCAAAACTGATGGTTTTGCCTGTAATATTCAGTCCAAAATTTCTGAACTCCCAAAAGTCAAAATAATAAGAAGGAAGATTGAACCAAAGTCCTTTATTTTCCTGCATTTTGTTTGAAGCTTATCTTGGTCCTTCTGTCCAATAATGAACAAAGATTTTATGAACGGATCAAAGATTTTTTTGTCATACCTGGCTGTTCAGCATAAGAAGCCACTCAGTGCTGCCAGCCTATGGCCATCATCATAACATTCATTGAAGGAGAGCGAGTGAGTGAGAGGAGGAAAGAAAGTGGCGTGAGGCACTGAAAAGGGCTGGCAGTGGTTGAGAGAGGGATTATTTCTCCTCATTAGAAATTGTGCTCGATTCAGATTTTGATGGCTATTGTGAAACTGCATTTTTTTTTTTTTTTTTTAGTTTAGTGCTGAGGATTGGAATAGAGATGTGTATTTATGTTTCTACCCTGGAGGGAGAGAGGAGACATTGTTTTAGGCTCGGTTCTCGTTTGCTTTTGCATTCGCGTTCCCACTTCATTTCCGGAGCGTAGCTCCTAAACCGTTTGCATGATCTTAACAAAACTTTGCACACTTACTACTCAGGTTCTGAAGTGGCGCCTTTCTGTATGTGCCTATCTGTCCGTCCGTCTGTCTGTCCATCAGGACGTAATCAATTTATGTTTGGAGCATACCTCCAACACTGTTTGCATAATCTTAACCAAACTTTGGATACTTACTACTTGGGTCATGCAGTGGTGCGTTTTGGTATGTGCCTGTCTGTCCGTCCGTCCAGTGGGTTAGGCAGGGAAAGGGGCCAGGGGGGAGACGTCCGTTTTTACGAGTAAAAACACATTCTGGTTTGCTTTGTATTCAGGGGTTTGAGATTTTCTGCGATGGGTCTTATGTTTCGGTTTTATTGGCAGCCTCCTTGTGTCAGGCGGTCTGTGGAAGCCTCTCCCTTTTCATATCTCATGCCACTCCGCTGAGCAGAGGGTAGCTGCAGATGAACCTGTCCCAGTGTGATGTGAAGTGAGTGATAAATGACCTCCGCTTTGCTGCGGCTCCATCTGCTCATTTTTCTGTTTTAGCAGGAAGTGTGGAGTTGTTTTAATAGAGATTTCTGGGGTCTTGGCGTAATGTTTTTTTTTTTTTTTTTTTTGTGGGCTAATGCGTTTTAAGTACGTGGCGCGGCTGCACCTGTTTGCGTTTGCACTTTAAGGTTTAGCTACAGCGCTGTGCTCGCTCGAATGTGAGGACTTGACAGCAGACGATACTTCTGTTTTGGCTTCGCACCTGATGATTCACTTAGTAATTTGAGGTCGGTCAAGGCTTGTAAAGTTTGTCTTGTAAATTGAGTTAATGCATAACCACTGCATAGCAGGTCAGGCAACTGTAGCCATTTCAACTGTTGGCTGGAATGAAGTTAAGATGAATGTTTTTGAAGTCATTTTTTTAGAAAATTTTCAAAGTGCATGAGGGTATTTTAGATTGTCGAAATGTATCTGGTTATAATGTGTTATAATAACATCTGCAGTGAAAAAAGTCTGCTCATGTAATATTGATGGCCAAGCTTTGATCTTTGATCAAACTCTTTCCCCAACTCCTTAGCAAACTCTGATCTTTGCTCTGCGATGGAGCTTTCTTTACATAAAACCAGATTATAACCTTAGGTTTCGTCTGAAATGTAGACTTTCAATCCATTGAAATTGATGAAAAATTGCATCAAACAAGCGGATGAGTGAAATTATCTGACAATTCTTGATAATTTTATGTTTGATAATCTTTAGATGGTTTTTAAAGTGTTTGTTGAACCGAGAGATTGTCTCATGCTTCGTTTTCGGCCGAAAGTTTGTGCATGCAGAATGTACTTGACAGTGAAACTCAAGTTTTGCTTGTTAGGCGTCCCATAAAAACCTAAAGTGGGCTGACTGCCCACATTTCCAGGCGAAACTGAATCGCTGAAATATCCTGTTTCCAGTGCAAACAGCCGCAGTTAACGGCTCTATACTAGCGAATGCTAAACCCAAGGCATTATTCAAATATTTACATTCTTTGCCCGGAGTGCTCTAAAAGCAGCGTGTGAAACACTAATAGTTTTATGAGGTTTGCCCTGCAGGGACCTGTCAAGGGTCTTGTCAGTCTGGTTCAAGGTTTCAACACTGCTTGGAAAAAAAAATAAATAAAAAAAAATAAAATGAAGATGAGGAAGAAATATACAATTCAATTGAATAGTTTTCAAAATGCGAGTTGGTGTGGGTTGGGCAGCTGCATTTATTTGCAGTGTAATATCTGGCATTTCACTGAGTGTTGACAAAGCTCTTTGTCACAATGCTGAGACTAATACTTAAAGCTCTGTACATACTACGCATGTTACTGTGCACATATTATCACTGGCGCTTACCATCAGGAGATTTAGAAAAGCTGTTCAGTGGAACCAAGTCCTCCTCCTCCTCAGAGTTTAAAATGCGATAAATATGTTTTGATTTGATTTATGCGAGTGTAGATCTTTCTCTGCTTATGCTTGAGAGTAATTGTCAGTCAGATTTGATGCTCCCTGGAGGCGTATCTCTGTTCTGTTATGCTGTTTCTCTCCAGGACGGAACTGGAACAAAAAGGAGTGAAGGGCGGATTTTATTTTTTTATTTTTTTAGCTGTCATGGCTCTGTATGATTGAGCTTTGCTAAACGTGGCCCTGACGTTGGCAAATGGAAACCAGGCCCAGTGTGTAACTGAGTGTTTCAAGATGCCTGCTGCACTTACTGTACTAAGTGAAGTATATTCTAAAATATTGCATGGCTGTGGAATTTGCTTTAATATTGAATATTTAAGAAATATCACAATCGAAAATTGTGGCAGAAACAATATGCTTTTTTTTGCGCAATATCAGTAATAATGTATTGATGCTGCATCACAGGTGAGCCTGGAAGTCCTGCCCAGTACTCAGTTCCAGTAACCTTTATTTTCTAATTAGCACAATTCTTGCGGTAGAACTAAAGCCTCGGTTCTGCCAAGCACTTTTGGTGTAGTACTCTTGGAAATGGTATCTAACCTGTATGGACCAGTACCTGAACCCTACATCTGATTTGTGTTTCCTCCGTAGACAGTACTCTTAATTGTACGCGGAGTCACTGGATGGTAAGAGCCGTGTTTACCACTTGTCTTGGTAGAGCAAGAGTGACGATTCTCTGTTGACCAATCCATGGACTGCAATGTTTCCAGCTCCACTTTTTAGTATTGGATCAGTGTGCTCAGCACCTCACAAGCGGGATAGCAAAAATATGGGACCGATGGGACAATTATTTTGGCTCCATACACAACTTTTTTTTTTTTAAGATTAATTTTTTGGGATTTTCACCTTTATTTGACTGCTGCAAAGTAGAGAGACAGGAAAGTTGGGGAGAAGAATGAGGGAAGACATGCGGCAAATGACCCGAGCCGGAATCGAACCCGGGTCGCCGCGGGAAGGACACAGCCTATATGGTACACGCACTTAGCCGATGTGCCACCGGGGCGCCCACTCCATACACAACTTTCGGCATTGGAAACGCAATGAACTTTCTGCTCTGTGACGCACGGAACTGTGCCAGACTGCTTGGTGGAAACGTGGCTTAATTGGTGAAATCAGCTGGCTGTGTTAATGGCTGGGGAAAAACATGGCAGGACTGTTAATTTATGACCACCGGATTGTTCACACCTCAGCGCTAGCCTCATGGTTTCCCTGCGCTCTCATGCTTAGTTTGAAATCCTGAAACACCTGTGCATGTGAGCGTGTGCAGTCTGTGGCATTCCATCTGATAAAGAACCTGACCGGTCTTGGCCCGGCGTGCGTGTAGAGCGCGTACACCTTTGTTGTGATAACTGATCTCCTCAGGTACTTTAAAAAGGTGAGTTCCTCTCTGCAGTTTAGGGCTGATGCCGGGAGCACGAGTTGATAGAGCAGGTTTTATTGGTTGTGTGATTGTTTATACACTGAAGGAATCTACTGCTCCTTTTCTATTCAGTAGTGCTTTTCAAAAATTTTTTTTTTTTTTATAATTTTGACGGGAATTGAGTAACCTTCAGCATAAAACCATTCTTTGGAAGTGTGCCATGATCCCTGTAGAGCTGCAACAATTTGTCGATTAATCAATCTGAGGAAAATAATTGCCAACTATTTTGATAATCGATTAATCCTTTCAATCATTTTTCAAGCAAAAATGTGAAACATTTGCTGATTTTAGTTGCCCAAGTATGAAGATTTGCTGCTTTTCTTTGTTTTTTTTTTTTTTTTTTTTAATGCTAAAATGGGAGAATTTTGGTTTTGGGCTGTTGGTTGGACAAAAGAAGCAAATTGAAACCATCATTTTGGGCTTTGGGAAATTGATTTGTGTTTTTGACATTCTATGGAATAAATGATTAATATACTATTGTGAAAATAATTTACAGATTGTTCAGTCATGAAAATTATTGCTAGTTGCAGCCCAAGCTCCCTGTATCAGCCCTGAACTGTGCAGGCGAACACACCTTTAAGCACCTGAGCTGATTGTTTGAAGTGCAGAGGGTGTGTGTGCAGTCCACACTCGCAGGCATAGCGGAGACCCATCTGCCTCCATCAGACCAAATGTCTCACATTTGTATTCCTATGGTCATATAGCTGTATTGCACATTTTGAATGTGAATTTTAAAGATCTCCCTGGCTAAATTTGGCATAAACTACAGAACACGATTTTGTATATGGGGCAGTGACGAATAAGGAGTTCAAGTTGACAGAACAATCAGAATCTGTTGAAACTGCAAACAAAAACTGCTCTTACCTGTATTAAAATGAAATTTGCTCAGTTCTGAAATCTTTCTTTCAGCCCATGTATTTTACATATTTTTATTTAGAATAGCATGAACTGTATTTTATAATAAGAAATTAATTTCTGAAATTATTATAATTTTTTTTTTTTTTTAATTGTCAAAAAAAATGCTGAATACATATACTTAGTAAGGTCTTCACCACTATTTAGTGTAGAAAAAGTGACATTTTTACGCGGATTTATTTTTATTGAATGATTTTTTTTTTGCCGAAATCCGCATATTGTTTAAATATTTGATACCTTGACGGAAACTCCTTTGTAATTATGCCTAAGGCAGAAATTTCAGTTTTGATTTCATTTAAATTATAGTTTAGCATTAGTTCCCACTGTCGTGCGCTTCGTTACGAACGCCACGATTAGCCATTCGTAGCTGATCGTGGAACTTCTCTGAAATTTCAGGTTTGGATCCGAGGTGATGCGATGATCACGATTGACAATTAATCGTGTTGATTGTAGGAAATTTTTGAACCGTCCAAAACTTTTCTAACATCAACGCGATTGCCACGACTGACCTCAAGATCTGATGGGATCACCACGATTACTCCACGATTAAGACCACGATTTCAATCGTGCCGCGAATCGTGATAGTGGCAACCTAGCATTAGGTATGGAAAGTAATCCTGTATGACATAATTCCAAAAATCAAATAATTCCTCTAATGATGGGAAAAATTATTGAGAGCAATTAAAATTTCATTCACACAGCTAATTTACTATCCAATGTATTTTTATTTAAAATACTTTTATGTGATTAAATTGCTTTGCACCTTTTATACCATTTTACTATTTGTTACTCAGTTTGGCTTGTTTGCAAGTGAAATGTATCTGCTCGTAATCTTGCTGTCTCCAGAAAGAACTGAAATGCCTATCTGAGAGTGACAGTGCAGGACTCTGATGTCTACATGATTTGCCTAACACTGCTCTGATGGAAGTGTTGAAACTTGTTAATTGTTTGGGCAGGTTTTCCCATGGTGATGTCACCAAACGGCATTATTTCCAGCTGCTGGAGTCATTTGGAGCTGTATCCACTTAATTCTTCTTTCTAGAAAAATGGGAGTGTTGAGTTTTGAGTTTTTTTTTTTTCTTCTTCTTCTAGTCATTGAGATGTGCCTGTGATCTGAATATTGTATCTTCGCCTTGGACTCAGTTGCTCAGCCCATGCATAAAGTAGTAGACGGCTAAGAGATTAGTGCTGCCCATGACCCTTTGTATGAGCATTAGATGGGAAGCACTCTGTTTTAGGTTATACATCTAGGGTAGTAAAATGAGCGGATAATGCTCTTTTAAAGGAAAGGATATGGCTTGGGTTAAATCCTCAAAGATGACTGCACACTCGAACAAAAAGAAAGTTGCCTGTGTCAGTAGTTATGTGTTTGTGCTGGCAGTTCATGCAACGCTTTCGCAGGCCGTTTGAGCCTTATCTCAACATGCACCCCATGGTTTCTCTGAGCTAAAGCTAGATATTTTCGAAGCAGTACTGCTTTTGACTTCATTGCGTAATTGGTCGTCAGCGCGTGGTTGTGTTTATCTGGGTGTGGTTTTGCTGCTGTGCAGTTGAGCGGACTTTGCGATCCTTTATATATTGTAACTGAGTAATGAAAACACTGATCGCCTGACGATCAACATTTGTGGTACGGTGTCTTTCTGTAGTACTCGGTGTCTGAGGAATTTTAAGACCTAACATCCAACGGCCTTCATTCTGCCATTGACCACTGTCCTCAGTCTGTGACCACACCCATACATTCTGACAGTCAGTCCAGTGAACACACCCATATCTTCTTGTCGTGGAAGCACCAATGAGCAATGTTATAACCTTGGCCAAAAATCGGGCAGGAATGCTCACAATACAGCCAAAAAAAACTGTTTCATTTCTAATTGTTTATTATATTGGTTTTAACCTCTTAGAGGCTTTTTTTCAGCGTTCATTTTCAGCAAGGACTGCAAGAACTACATTAATTCACTATTAAATAAAAAATTTAGTTGCTTGCTGACAGGAAAATCTGAAGACCCAGCCCTGATTCTTCTAGAATGCGGCAGTGATAACAGCACTGGGCAAACTGAAGGAAATTCCTTTTCTCAAATATATTTTTCAGAAATTGTTGGCACAAGCTGTGTACGGTGGCACTTTCGTATGTTGGCACCATTGCCTTTTATTTTGGCTTTGTTTGCTGAAAGCTCGTGATGACTGTGTTTGTGCATCCTGTGCACGAGATAATGACATTTGAGAGGGCTCGCTCTACGCTGTCCACGAGCTGGGATGGGTGCTGCAGATGGAGGGAAACACAAGGCAGAGGCCACTGGAAATGGAATCGTGCTGGGCCGTGTCACTTCCTGAATAACAGTAGATATTCCATTTCCTGCTCAATGCCTCTGCACCCATGATCTAAGTGGTTTGTTTTCTCAACTTCTGCGTGTTGATGTCACTGTGGAACAAGTTTCAGGGACAGAGTTCATACTTCTCACTACAGCAAAGTCCTTTGGGGACTTTCATTCACTCGCTAAGCTGATGATGACAATGGCCAACATAATCATGATCTTTTTAGCCTAACTTCAGTGGTGTGTGTGTCATATGGTGGTTTACTTTAAAGCTGTAATATTTTGTGGATCTGCATTATACTTATTGATTATAAATGGGACTGACTTTGCTGATCAAACTTTAAACTTTCAGTCTGGTATCCAAACCCAGGTTTCTTCATAGAGGAATTGTGAACATTGACCATAGCTGAGGCAAGTGAGGCCTGCCCTGTAGTTCCTTGGATGTAAGTCTAAGCTCTTTTGTGACCTCCTGGATGAGTCGGTGATGCACGCTTAGAGGTATATTGGTCAGCCCGCCACTCCTGGAAAGGTTCAGCATTGTTCCAGGTTTTCTCTAGGTGTAGAGAATGGCTTTTGCGGTGGTTTGTTGGAGTCCTATAGCCTTAGAAATTGCTGTAACCCTTTCCAGCCATATGGATGACAACAACGTTGTTTCTTTACTTTTCTTGAATTTCTTAAAATCGCAGCATCATGTGCTCCTTTTTGCCAACTTCACATTACTAGACAAGTTTTACTGAAGTGATCTTCAGATTCAGTAGGGCTGGCAGTAATCATGCCTGGGTGTATTTAGTAAAAAGTGAACCCAAATATCAATTAAATTTGTTAAATTGGTTGATTTTGTGACCTAGTAGGGCTTTTTTTTTCATATACAGTAAGGAAAGGTTGGATAGATGTTTTTGTTTTTTTTTTTTTTTTTTTACTTCAACAAATGGAATCATTTAAGAATTGCATTTTGTGTTCACTCAAATTATGTTTCTCTGATGTTAAAATTAGTTTCTGGAAGAAACTGAGAAGGGGGCAATAACTGTTTGCTGCACTTTACGTGACTGGAGTGAACCCACAGTGTGTGGAACATTCTAATCAGAGGGGCTAGGACATTGGTGTCGTGTTGTGTTTCTATGTGGCCTGTGGATGACCGTTCCGAGTCCAGCCACCTGTGGGACCCAGCCGCTTGGAGCATGTAAGGGGGGGTATCATTTTCATAGCCGCATTGGCTGTTGTTTTCCCATCATTGTCATTTCCTTTGCAGATGTTTCGAGCTTATGGAAAGAATAATAAACCGTTGCATCAGCAGAATGACTTTTGAAACCCCACCATTCCATCCGGTACGTTCGGCTAAATCATAACAACACCAGCAGAGTGCCATTTAACCCTGGGGATTCTGCTTGTTGTTGTTTTAGAAAACAAAAGGACGTTTTAATGGCCCCTAATGCATGACTGGATTTTGATAAGTGCGATGTGTTTTGGTCACAGAGAGGACGACGCTGCTTTTCAGCGGCCTAATGCCGCAAAGCTGTCAAGTGCCTGGACAGGATCCCAGTAAATTTGGACTTGGCCTCTATCCAGTTTTGTTAAGAATCTTCTGCGTACATTGTTCCCAATCCACTGTGTTCTATCTTCTCAGTCCCGTATGTTGTGCTTTTAAAGTCAGTTTTCACCATTACGACCAGATGAGTTGAAACTTGCAACTTTTTGCGATGCACCTGTCTGAAAAACTCTGGAACCTGCCAGTTTCCACCAATAGGACTAGACAAGGCAGTTTATCTTCTCCATAGCCACAGCTTTATTACGACTTTCCGTGTCTCCCAACTTCCAGCTTTTCAGTTTGTTAGTAGTTGGATAATTTTAGCGTCTTACAATATGAATGAGGATAGTGACTGCATATATTTTGATGCTTGTTTACAGACACTGCTGTTTCGCCAACAAATTGATGTATCGGTCCTCTCTTTTCTCTGTGCGTTTTGTTCAGCAGGCAGTTTGCAGGTGACTTGAACAGCCAACTTTGCTACGTGCTCACTGGCTGTTGAAATGGGTGATATGCCTTAAGTTCTAAAACCTGCATCTGGCGACTTGGCAAGCAGTCTCGCAGGCAACGCCGTCAGCTGGCTTGAGTTGAGCCGAGATGGCCAAATTACACCGCTGCAACTTTTTTCCTGCAGCGTCCTAAAATTGTTTCGTTTTGTCGTGAATTTCTGTGGCAAACTGTTCTTTAGAAACCTCGCATGCAAACTCTGTCATCTTACAGTTACTCGCTGCCCCTTGCTGGGATCTGATTTCATGATGCATTTGACGTGTTGTCTCTCGCCTTTTGGTACATGTTCTTTCATGTCTAACAATGCACTCGATCATCCCGGACGTGTGGCCTTTTCATACGCTACTGCTATACCAAGTCAGGAGGGGTTGACACTGCTAGGATAATTGTTTCCATTCAGAGCACCTGGTTGGGATCACTGCCTATTTTCTCCAATTTCATCATTCCTCATGGGGGCCAGAGGGGTATTTCACTAGTATGCTGCTTTAAAGCCTCATCACCTGGGTTATTTTAAAGGGAATGTTGGCCGTGAAACATTGAATTCTGAATCAAGCTTGGACTGACGGAGTACAGGGAGAAACGACTCACTTAAATCATGTTTGAACTTCAGTCTTGGAGGACCTGCTATAGTTTCTGTCAAGACTTCGTTTTTGTTTTATTTTTGCCATAAATTGGTCTCTCATTTTGTGCGGATTTGCATGCTAAAGTGATCTTTACCTCCCTGTGATTTGCACGGTCGTATCGGGGTTGTCTTAAGTAGCGATGCAGCATGAAGCATCCTCCCATGGACGGCGTCTGATTGCTGCTCGAGCAAAAATGAGAGGAAATAAATCTGCCTCAGTGGAACCCATGGTGCCTTGCTCTGTTTTATTGATCACAAAACTCGCAAGTTCAATGACTGTTCCCGGGGGCATCATTAATTAGCTAGAGCTTTTGAACTTTTGACTGTCTGTCTGTTTGCACGGCTTTACTGCTGTGGTCTCACTCTGTCTTTGAGGATTAGAGTAGCCTTATCTCTGGAAGTTTATGGTGGATTACAGTAGTATTTGATTTGATTTCTGGAAGTTTCTCAGTGCAGAACAGAAGGACCAGGGGTCTCATTCATAAACTGCGTAGGTACATAAATTATGCATAAGGCAATTTATTTGCCGATTTTTGCATTTATGATGGCAAACTTGACATTAAGCTGCATACAATATTAATATGATTATATCCTGATTGGCTGAATAAAAATTGCATGCAGTTTTTCATAGCTGCCCACGATTTTATAAATTAGGACATATTTTACTATTTTTTATTTTTTACTTTTTTTTTAACTCTCTTCTAACTGTATTTAATATTTCGGATTGGAATCCATGCAAATTTTTATAAATGCTGTCCCCGGTCCTGGAATCCTCAAGCGTGTTACTGTGGATTTCTGTTGTGTATTTCCCTATAGCTGGCCTGGTGGCTATTAATTGTTTAGCATCGTATGATTAGGAATCGGACTTGGTGCTGCATGTTCTGTTATCTGTTGGCATAGAGAGCCGGCTGAGCCGCTGGTTCCCATTAGAGTGCTATGATGTAATGGCGGAGAAATGTGACCGTAGCCCTGCTCTTTTAGGGCATTGAAGGTATCCCTGGCAGAACTGCGATCATTAGTGATGTCATTTCATAGATCCTGAACAGACTTATTTTAGTCAACAGGAAGTCTGCTTTATTTAATCCTGACTGGTTGCGCCCCTCTTTTCTTTCATGAACAGTGAACCCTACACTGGCACTATCGACCACATCCCACCCAACACCCACACTGTGGTGAACATGATCTCATGAGCAGAGAGGGTTAGTTACTCCAGTTTCACACCAGGAAGTTGTGATGATGCAATTTCTGAGCTCCAGACTCTACAGGTGCGTGCACATTGAGACTGAATAAGGATGAAGTGTTTGCCAACTCGGTCTTGAACTGTGGTTGCGTTCCAACTGCCTGCAGTGAACTTTTGGCTTCCTCAGAGTCAGAATCTACTCATAATTGATGCTGAGATTATAATATGTACGAATGCAATTGGATGTCCAATACTTTTTGGACATGGATAAAGGATGCTATCCATTATCCAGCTGAAAAGTGTCTGTCATCTTGAACGAATCGATATTAAATTAAGCTGCAAACTGCCAAGCATTGCAGACGTATGCAAGCAGGCCTAGTATTACTGCTGGGAGTGGACCAAGCATTGCAGATGTAGCTTGGCTGAATATGGCATTGCAGCTGTAAATGGGAACAGCAGGATTCCCTTTTTTTTTAAATGGATTTAGTTGGCGGTGCAGGTTTAAATTAATCTCTGATGAGGAGACGACTGAATTTTGCTGGAAAGTGCAGACTCAAAGCTGAGATGCCGCATGAGGGAGGTTCTTTGTGGATATGATTTGTGTATCTTCAGGTGCTCATAGCTGTGCATTGTGCCTTTCCAGCGTGTTGGTAAATGTTGTATAATTAGTATGCATTCCGTGCATTTGCTGTAGAACTATGAGAATAAAGGCAGTTGACAGGTCTGAGGGAGATGTTACAAATCTCGGAGTGTTTAGTAATGCCGACAAGAGGGGTATTTGAATGTCAGTCTGTCCCTTCCAGTGTGGATTGCCCCTTTTTTGCTGCTCTTACTCCAGCCTGGAGAGCTGTTGGCTAACCTTCAGGTTTTAAGGAAGGGGAGCTAAGCTGGCAGTAAAAATGCTACTCAGATTTGAGTAGGTTGTGGGCACGATCTCCAGTTTCACTTGTGAGTGATTATTATGAGTTATTTAGTCTGCATGCAGAGCTGCTCTGCCTTTATCAGTGTTGTTCATAGCAGCTGAGAACAGCCCTGCTCTCCTGCTTTAGTCCTCCTTTATCATGGTCCTTCTTACGAAAATGAGCTTCTTTAACACCAACAGAGTGTAACCACCTCCTTCCCTTGCGGTCGAGAAGGAAACGGAAGCTCGGGGACAAGACATCGGAGTTTATTGGGGTGGGGTGGGGGGTGGGGGCAAGTAAACTTCGACCTTGTGTTCTTGCCTCTGCGATAAGCTTTGAAGTGGGTGTGTCTTGCGTATGACAGAGGAGATGATAGGATGTGCCGTGGGGAGCGGACAGAGGAAGGACACCTAGGCATTGTGGGAGATTAGCCGAAGCCACAGGACCGTACGCTGGTCAGGTCTGTCTGAGGCGCCTGAGCCAAGAGATGGCAGCTTAGTCCGTCCCCCGCACCAGCACCCCCCCACCTCGCCCGGCGACATACACCACAACAGGAGCAGCAGCTCTGCTTTACAGACGAGCCGTTTAATCCGTCCTCTGCAAATGTGTGAGCCCAATAGATGACATGCCTTTTAAAGTCTTATGTTGAATCCAACCTCTTATCTGCTCCCACTACCAGGCAGAGTTGGGCTTTTACAGTGGGACTCTGAGAGGCAGGAATCGCCCAGATTTTAAGCATAACAGTGGTGTAAAGCATATTTTGAGTCACTTGGGGGCCCTCTAAACGTATTAGAACTGTAAGACCAATTCCTCTGTTTTTGCAATTCACATTTGGGGTTGAGATCAAAAGACAAATATGAATTTATAATGCTTTTATTCCCTGATGATTACAACTAAATGTCTTAGAACATGGCACTTCTGGTATCAGACCACTCAATTCTTAAGTGAGAAAAAGTTTTTTTTTTTTTTTTGGGGGGAGTGCTTCAAAAGGGTGCGATGCATCGCGGCACGTGCTGAGACCCAGAGTGGCTGCTACGTGGGGCAGTGAGAATTGATCCCCAAAAATTGGGGTTTTGTTATTATAAATATGCTGACAATACATTAAAAAATTGGTGAAATCTGTCACTGGTTGGTTCCACCTCCTGGTTGATTTGAGATGGAGTGCCCCTTACTGCAATCTTGCCTTCGAATTTTTACTGTGTATGAGTGTTTGGCATCTCGTGGTATGGCCTCTATATTGCTGTCTTCCAAGTCGATTGAGATGCCTTCACCTGAGCCCTGTGGAGATTGTTTTTGGCCTTACTGACTGGTGTTTGGGGGTTTTTCTTCAAAGTTCTCACAATGTTTCTGTCATCAACTGCTGCTGTTTTCCGTCCTTGACCTGTTCAGTGTCTGTTCCTGAGTTTGCCAGCTGTTTCTTTTTCAGCACATTCCAAGTCGCTGCACACAGTATCTCCACTGCTTTTCCATTGGCTGTGGGTAATTTTTTTCATTCTTCACTCCAAAATTGGTTGGTTTTCTCCCAATGACAGCTCTCTGGTCTTTATGTTGGCTTATCTTTTCTCACACAAGTGCCGTCATCGGCAAAACCCAAGTATAAATCAAGAGTAGACAACATGCTATTTATTGTTCGACCAATCAATCTTACCGGACGTGTCTTGGCAGCAAAAAATGCCTGTCTCATACTTTTGCTACGTCCTAAAAATTGGATGCACTGGTACAAAAGGTTATTGCTGTGGAACAAATCTTCTGTAGATGAAAATATCAGGAAATGAAAGCGGAAATTCAAATGTGTCCTTGTCTGGTTCATTTTTTAACCTCAAACTCGATTGTATTTGGTTTGTAGCTAAAGCAATTGACCTTGCTTTTCCAACTGGAGGGGATTGAATGTATTAAGTAGGTTATTCACTGGTCTTCATGATAAAATTCATATAGTCATTGTAGTGTATTGTGGCATGACGCCTTATTTTCATTAAATTGGCTGTTGTGAAGTTTTTTTTTGAGGGATGTGCATGCATTTGTGCTGTATAATGTAATATTATGAAATAATGTGGTTACCACCACCCCATGCCCTGTTTGCATCATACTCCGTTACACCTTATGTTGCCCTTTATTAACCCTGTCGTTGTTGATGTTCCCTTTCCCCCTTACCTCTCCTTTCTCTCCCTCTCTTTCTCCACTCTCTTCCTCCCTCTTGATCCTCTCTCTCCCAGTTTAGTTGGAGAGTTTTGGCCCAGTGCCTGAGCCCAGCAGATGGGCGGGGCTTCCTGACTGGAAGTGCTTTTTTTTTTCGTTTATCATGTTATTGGGAGTTTGGCTCATGCTGCTCAAATTGTCCCACAGCCTGGGCTCTCCTGTTCTCCCCCAGCCAGCCGCTTTTCCTCAATAAATTAGCCAATAGTTACTAGTGCCGACTTGATGTTAAATCGGTAACAGACTGTGAAACCCAGTTGACTTTGGCAGAAGTATTTTTAGTTGTGTTTGTGCCATTTTTGTTTTGTCTGAGTATCTTTTTTTTTTTTTTTTTTCTTTTCAGGCTTTAAATTTTTTTTTTAAAACCATTTTTATGAGCACTAAATAAAGATTGCTTGAATAGTAGTTACCTTGTTACTCCAGTTTTATGAGTATGTGCGTAGCCCTCTAACACGCTTCCTTACGAGGCTTTACCTCAGCACCTGAGGGGAAAAAAAACTTGTTTTAACTGCCCAATAGGGGTTAGCATCCACATGGCACCCTCCCCCAGTATAACTGCGGTGCTGTAGCTGCTTGACCCCCTTTGAAACTCACCAACAGGCTATAGACACATTGGCGCCAAATCCATGCCCCTTTTTGGGGGAAAACAATCGTGCTCAAATGCTTTAAACGATCACTAAAAGGCACGAAAATTGAGCAGGAGAATGCTTAAAAACTGTTGTGTACTCTGGGTTGTACATCAAATAAAAAGACAAGTCCAGATCTCGGGTCCCCCATCCTACCTGGAAAAGAAAAGGATCCCAAAAGGAGAGCTTTATGGCTTCAAGCTCTCCTGAGAGAAGAGGAGGAGGGGAAGCTTTGGGATCCCGTGTTTATGTGAGTGGGAAACACTTAATTTATTAAGGTATTGCAAACACTCAGGTTCAGGCAAGGTGGCAAAATAATTGCAAGACATATCTGTAAATCATGAAATCGATGTAAAAATCAAAAATCGAGGAGATAAAGTTAAACAAATCTGTTAAATTTCACAGCTAAACACGCGTCAAATTACGTTAAAATCAGCGGGATCTGAGGCTTTCAAAAGGGGCCGCGACCTTGACGCTTTGCGAAGTCTGGTCTATGGTGGCCAGCTTGGCTAGTTGTCAGAGGGCTGCGGACTTACTCGTAGATCTGTTTCGTAGAACAGCTAGGGAACTGTTTGGTTGCCATTCTCCTTCAGAAACGTGTGCGTTGGTGGGATAGCATGCAGTCGGCTCTTAGGCTTAAGATGAAAATATGAATTTTACGGAGCCGTCGTGGTGGCAGTATTTAGCTCCTGCTGCACCGCTTGGGCCGTGAGTGAGAGACGAATAGCCAACTAATGAGACATAAACTTGCATATTGGCAGCTGGCTGGGAGCGAAGAGGGTTCGCTTGTGAGGCCAGAGCAGAGGGAGAGCAGGCATCGTGCACAGTCATTCCTTGGTGCCTGCTCAAAAGGACCACTCGCGGACCTACCATTCACCTGGGAGGTCGGGTAAAATACGTTTCAAAAGTTCGTCTGGCGGTTGATTTACGCATGTGAATTCTTGTACAAAAAAAAAAGTACACAATGAATTTTTCCAACTTCGCCAGGCAAGTGACTGCTGGACACAAATCACCAACACTGATTAAACATTGTTGAAATAATTTACGCTCCTTCTTTTAGCCGAATCAATGCCTAATGCTCGCGTTCAGCCCTGTTGCTGTACATCTCTGTTGAGGGAGCCAAAATATTTCCTTCGCGGTTTTCAGAGCGCAAGACTTCCTAAGCTACTGAGAGGTTGTTATGCACGGAACATACTGTGGAATAAGTCTGGGCTAATACTTGCTTGAAAACGTCCTGAGAGGATATGCTTTATTAATTGCTCGAGCATGCTTATGTCTGTTGCCAACGGCATAGCCAATGATGTCCATCAAGTGAAGCCCGTAAGTAATAAGAGCGTAGTGAAGGCTGATGGCGATGGCTTGGTGTGGAGTCCAAGGAAGATCCGGCCTGATGCCCTGTCTTGCCCTGTCTTGCCTTGTTTGGCTCTTGAGGCTAATAGTGCTAGCATCTGGCACAACCTGTATGTTAGTGACTAGTGCTGGAGAAAACTTCTCTGGTCCATGAAAAAGTACATCTGAGCCAGTAAGACTCGCTAATTGCCCCCAGGGCAGAGGCCCCAAGGAGTGAGTGGCTCGACTTGGGGTGCAACCGACTATGGCAACACTGAGAGGAACTGGAGGCTGAGCGCTATGTCCGGCCACAATACTGGACCACCAATATGGGCTGGAGCAATGCTATTAGCGCCATCCACTGTTTGAGCGTCACCACTCTGCTACATGCGCCCAGCTTGTGTCTTGCGTTGCAAGGACTAGCTGCAGTAGCTAAATTAGACGTGAGGGCTGAGGAAAAGATGGCTTTGCCCACCATCTTCCTCATATTTGCCTCCCATGGCTAACAGCGCAAGCATCTGGCACGACCTGCTTGTCAGAATGACTACAGCTGGAGAAAACCTCTCGCAGCAATGTATTTACCAGCCGGGCAGGTCATTCAGCCGAAACAGTGGGCTGCTAGCACAGGATCTTCCTCTTCGAAGACACAACGTTCATCCTCTTCATTGTAGTTGACTCACGGCTTTGACCAATTCGTTGTGCCCACCACCACTGGCGCCCCAGCTAGCGTCGAGGGGACGGACGGACTCGGTGAATTGCAGCCACTGTTCACGCTCCTCCCGAGACAGCGTAAGGCAAGCCAGCAGTCGTGAGAAGTTAAGGCGAATTCACAGGCACAGTTCTTCTCAAGTAGCTGATTGGGGGGAAAAATGAGATTAGCAGCGATGGTTATGTTGGGGTAGATTACTGTGTGTAACCAACACCCTTATAGGATGGTGCACGAAAATTGTTCCTCAGGAGCTGAGTAGAGCCTTGTAAGGGTAAACCAATAGGGAAGCCCGTTAGAAGCCTCAGCACATGTGACATAAGACTCTGCCTTTGTCTCTGTATGTCAGTGAGACTGCTGGGACTGCACTACAAAAGCTGTGAGTCAATGTTGTCTGTATTCAGTTCAACCCAGGATTATTGCCCTTGCAGAGCAGTTGATAGATTGGGCTTCAGCCTCTGTTGTCTTAGTTATATATTCGACTTGCCCCCTGACTCGGCCCTCTCTGCTCAATGTAGTTATTCCTACCACTGGGTTCATGTATCGGTCATGTGTGTGAAGAGCAGACAATCAGGAGTGTTCCCCGACATTTGTAAACGGAGTTGGTAAACAATGCCATTTGTAGTCAGTGTTATGTCTTGCCTCAGGACACATTAGAGCAAAGGAACATGAAGGAGAAAAGGTCAGAGATTTTTTTTTTTTTTTTTATGTCTTTAACCAGTTTAATTTTTTAAATAAATGCATTTTTCTCATGACTGGTTTTTAACCTACAAATGGTGCCTCAGGGTCATGTTCAAGCTATTTAGTGCAATAATTGACAGCACATGAGGAAGTAGGCCGTGATATGGACACTTCACTAGCTGGGCTTGCAGTGACATCTGTGCAGCTTGCTGAAGTTCAGTCTTTCTGTTGTAGAACATATGCTCCTGGTTTATGTACCATTAATTGTTGGGCTGTATTGTGCTCCAATGTCTGCCTTTTGTGGCTGCTGTCAAAGTTGTGCAAATGTTTGCAGACACATAATTTTAGAACTGTGTGTAGGCCCATCACTGGAAAGTAAAGCAAAGAGTGTTGGATGAGAGCCGCCTATGGGCAAAAAGAAGTGTGTGTGTGCGTCAGTGTCTGTCTGTCTGTGTCTGCACAAGCATGTGATGGGTGGCGTTGAATGGCTTTACTTTTGTCTTGACAAAAAGATGCTACATTTATTAAAGCCGACTTCTTATTGCTGCCAAGTTTTCTGAGGACATAACTTTATTTCCCATCAAGTTTTGAAAGAAAATCAGTGAGTTTCTTGGTGAATTCATGAGAATTGCATTTTCTCAAATGGACTTTGATGTGTTCAAATAAAAGAACATGCACCTTTCTCATTATAAGCAGCATTCACATAGTTTAGGATGATTCAGTATAACTTTGACACTGGCGTGTGTTGTGTGTTGTGACTGGTCTGTTTAACAGGATAAAAATCTGAAAATATGTTTGTTGTTGTCATTTCTGTCCCTGGACATGGAGCAAGTGTGTATTACAACTGTCAGAATGTACTATATATCTTTATTACAATCGATGTTAGATCGATTATTTAACTCCTTCAACCCCACAGCCCTCTACAGAGGGCTGACCAACATGTTCCCTTCAACCCCAAATTCCTGTGGGGAAAATTCAAACAATCTGACTAATTGATTGGAACATATCAGGTTACATTTAATGGGATTCCAGAGATAACAGGAAGATACAATGTCCAGATAATGACCAGCCCTCTACGGAGGGCTGTGGGGTTGAAGGGTATAGTGATGCTAGAATATCTGGGGTTGAAAGAGTTAAAGATTCCATGCACTCAAATGTGTTTGTGCTCCCTAAAATGTCTGTCGTTCACAATACTTATTTGCATCTGTGGGAAATGATTTTTACTCATTAGATGTTTCCGCATTGCTCTTCTGAAGTGGAGATGTCTGTGCATTTACCCAAAATCTAGGGATTCAGACGTACCTTGAGCAAGCTAGATTTGGTATGTCACAAATTCTAAACTCCAATTTCTGTCTTGCAAATGCTAGCAAAGGAACAATCCCTAACTACAGAGCAAACTTCTCTAGAGAGTCAAGAGTTTGCATTAGCATTGTGAATGTTATGACAGCAAACACCATTCTGCTGAAATAAGAGTTCACTTTGTTTTGAAGTTTGACACTGTACTGACTATTTATCCAGGGAATGCGGCAACGAGCAGTAGTCAGTGTGTATGCATTTCACGTATATGCATGTATTCAATTTTCTAGATAGCAGAGGTGAGATGTATCCACGATTGCTGTGACGGCGTGTTCTGTTTTATAAAAATTAGGCCAGACCAAGTTAATTTTTCGAAGCACGGGACTGATCGACCATATTTCACGTGAAATGAAAATAAAATAGTCCTTTTTTTTTTTTTAAGGAAAACTATAAAAACCTATGTACACTTCTGCGCATGGATTCCTTCTCGCAAGAATCTCTTAAATAAGGGTTGAATGGATAATGACTGATCCGTGTACCGATGTAATATCGCCCATCACCTCGGCACAGCGTGGGCTGATTGAAAAAGTGGGACTCGGATATAAAATGCGGTTTTGCTTGCCGAATTAAATTTTTCAATCCTCATTTTTGTTATTATGAGTGGGATTGCTGATCCTCAGCATAAGAACATGATATGCCATTAAAAAACGTGAGACTCCTGCCTGCCATGTGCGAGTGAGTTGGCAGGTATGCGTCCATTCCTCTTTTCTGGTGTCTTCATTGCACCAATCACAAAACAGAAAAATTATTTTGAAACAGTTTTTTTTTTTTTTTTTCATACTCCAGATTATTACTAAGATTGAAAGAAAAGGTGGCCACACCATGACCTGGAAACAGATCATGCATAACACCGGTGTTATTGAGCTGAAAAGAGACTGATTAATGTCATCGTAGTGCTGTAGAATGAGCTTAAATAAAACTTCTGTAAGACTTACCTTTTTCTCTCCTCATATGTAAATTCCTGAGCAGCCTGGAGCACCTTGATTCAAGTAAAACAATGGTCCCCCAGCTAAGGCCTCACGCATAATTTTTGTGCATTGGTGAAGTTTTGTAAAATGTGTAAATTTGATATTTAGAGCTTTTAATGGGATTGCATCATCTAATCGATCACCAAAACAAAACTAACTACAAGCAAACACACTCAAAAATTATGTTATTCATGCAGATATTTTACAATGCCAGACAGCATGCTATAGAAGATTACTAAGAGACCAAACGCACCTCTACTGCTCTAAGTCAGGTAAATGTTCAACTAGAAACAAGTGCAGCTGGTGATGTAATTCATTTTAACAGTCACTTTTACCAAGAGTACGATGTTATAGTTCGAAAATGTGTTATGCAAGTAGGAAAAGTGTTCCATGAGCAGGGGCATTAAATAAGTGAAATTACACGCTTAAAATGCACAAGAAGCCACCAGAGAACAACAAATTTTCAAAATTTTCCTGGGAGGGCTTTCCCCCAGACTCCCCCTACCTTTCGCACGCCATCGGCACGCATCAACAGTGTGTCTTAAGACACAAGTCTTAGCCTTCTACTTACAATGTTCCACCTGCTGCTTTTTGTCTGTGGACATCTCTGGAGAGAGCATTCATTGCCAACGCTGGTTTTATTGCCATTCCCCCCCCCCCCCCTTGTTGTTGTATTGACCCTGAGCTCTTAGCAGGTGGCTAGCTTGGGGAATTCGACTTTATGCTACAGATGCTTGCTGTATGTGTTGCATGTACATAAATACTTCAATTCAGCTCTATGCAAAAGCTGGCTTAATTAATAGCATAGATTACTTCATTGACTTGGTTACTGTAGAATTGCTGTCTAAATATGTTCTACATATAACTGAATGACATTCGTTATAGTGGTCTTTCTTCTTCCCATAAATTATGTATCTTATGTATGTATCTTATGTATCTCCATCCATTTCTCTGTCAGATTTCCAACCATTTACTTTTTCACTGGGAAAATCCCCTTCTGGGGTGCGTTTCCCAAAACCGTAGTTGCCAACTAAGTTAGCAACTTGCATAGTTCGTCCATTCACAGTCATTGGGTCCAACTATGTAAGTTAGCATCTGTGATTTCGGGAAACACACCGCTGGATTGCACAGAAGTTTTTCCAGATTATTATTTATTTATTAATTTATTTTTTGGTTGAGTAGTTGGCACAGAAAATGTGCGATATTGTGCTGTACCATAGCACAGCCGCTCAATGGGAGAATAAATTTAGTCCTCTGTTACTGCTGTGTGCAAAGCCTGAAGGTGAAATTACGCGGGAGAAAGGTGCTATTTATTATTTAAGATCTCTGCATCATTATGTAACAGTGATGAAAGCAGCGGCCTTTTTAGGAGCACAGGCTTAATTAATCTGGACTATAAATTTTTCAGCGCGAGCATTTCCACTAAACACTGAGCTGCTATGTTGGCGTGTTAAACTGTCTAGGTAATAAGTGGGTGTGTGTGTGAGTGAGAGCGGGGGTCTAATTATAATAACAATGACACCCTGTTTGTGTGTGCTAATGTGATTGTGTGTGTGTGTGTGTGTGTGTGTATGTGTATATATATATATATATATATATATATATATATATATATATATAGAGAGAGAGAGAGAGATGTATACACTGCCTGCCCCAAAAAAAAAAAAATTGCACACTGATATTTCGTTGGGCCATCTTCAGCTTTGATCACAGAGCACATGCATTGCGTTATTGTTTCGACGGTCTTACAACCTTCTCAATAACTTTCAGAGTAGGCGGCTATTGGTCCATAGTAGAAGGCTGAGCCCCCAAGCACGTCCAGTTGACCAATAAGATATCCAGCGGGGCGGCCCTTTTCACGTGTATGTGTGATGTTAAGCAATGCATAAATAGTGTATGCATTTTGTGACAAGTATTGACTTTAGAAAATGAAATACAGAAGACCAATAATAAATTATCTTAAATATTCTTTATTTTGTCTTTTGTATGTCACTAACTATTCACTCTGCCACAGCCCCATTGATTCCACAAGTAGCCTATGGCATGGATTAAAACAAGTCCTCCAATCAAATCCTCACGGTCTGATTTCTCATTGTCATCAGGACCAAGATAATCACTTTCAATTCCAAACAGTTTAGAAATTTCTTTAACATCCAATCACTGTTACTCCAAAACTGTAACAAAATAAACACGGGTTTGGTTATGGAATGTGTCGTTTAATTGGCTATTAATCAAACAATTAAAAGAAATATCCTGGCTGATTCAAATCGCACTGCCCATAATGCTACAGGACATCTCTAACCCTGCAATAATGATATTGACTACGTAGCACCACCTTTTAATCAGTCTCCGATTTGCGTCTCTCACATCCCAGCAAACGGTACTCCCTAGTGGTAATGGCTTTCCAATGTAGGCAGACGAGTCCCGCTGTCGTATCTATGATTTGATGGATTCAAGATGCCTGCAAAATCCAAATGAATTACTATGCGGGGAGGCGCATGGCATCTACCCAGAATACAATTTAGTTACAAATGTTACCCTGAACATCTTTTTTTTTTTTTTTTTTTTTTGCCTTTTAGTAAAGCCAAAGGCCATGAGACTTCCCGCCGCTCACTTCGCCATTGTGTTGGCTGTATGTCGGTCCGGGAAATATAGCCCAACTGGGCATTGCCAACTGAGTACAAATCTCAAAATAAATCGGCAGTTAAGACTATTAACGACATGACGACGTGCATTCAGGGCATTGGTTTATCACGGGGTCAAATACATAGAAAATTGGAATGACCGCCAGTTATTCCTTTTATATTTTATGCGAAACATCCCTACCATTAACCCAAAGACACATCCCGATCCGTAGCTATCCCGGACTGTTTCCATTTCAGTTTTACGTGACGGGATACCTCGCTCCCACTGAGAGCTAGCACACTGTGTTTGTCCAAAGGCTCCGACATCTCGCCAGCTGCCTACTTAACCGAATACTGGCAAAGCGACCCCCATTCTGATTCTGGGCTCAAATATGACTCGTTACCAGTCACTTCTCGTGTTAGAGCCACGCATATTATGAACAGGTGGAATAACGAGGCTAGCTCGCATGGAAGCCTTTCGGCTGTAACAAAACAAATGCAGACATCTTAGTTTCGAAGCTTTTCTCCCTATTTCAGAACATCATTAACTGATTAAAATAACACGTTGAGAATCGCCATCAACGTGATCAAGAGACGACCACTTTAAAAGCGGCAGAACTGTTGGCCTTTTTACGCATTTCATTTCAGCTGCAGTCGATGGAATTTCATCTCGCCAAGAGATTTTAATCTGAAACAAAATAGAAATATGCGTCTAACTTTACCATCACTATGAGACTCGTCTTCATTTGGGTCGTATTTTGGTTCGATAGGCACGGATTTTGAGAGCGAGCCAACAAGGTAATGATGCGAGTCTTGTGCCACAGCGAGTAGATCAGCTCGGGATGAAATCTGACCCGTGTTCAACTCCTGAGAGTGGAATGCCGTCGATATGATTCTGAAAGAAATAAACGGAGGTGCTGTTACCGCAATACATGCACATGTACATGTATTTCAGACTCGATTTACTGACGTGTCCGATTTTTGGCTTACAAGTTCCTATTGCCTAGCCCTAGACAAACCCACACCAAAAATCATAACTTTAGGTTCAAGAATAACGAAACGCGCCACCCACATGTTAACGGTAGGAATTATATGAATCGATAACCTCTCCGTAACCAATAGTTCTTGGTGCAATAAGCGATGCTCACATATTTTAGGCCTAGGCTCAGTTACGCATCACCAATACTGATAAGAAGTACTTGGAGGGGCTTTGATGGAGGCATGGAATCTAGCAAATTTCAATCACATTACAGTGAATACAATGCTTTTGGACATCCAAAGAATAATATAATTGCTGACTTACCATAAAAACAACTTATTCAACTTTTGGACAAGCGGACAATGCCCACACTGACACAAAAGTGTGCTTAAGAGCCCGGAACCAGAGTGGGAAAAATTTTGCCACTGTGAATGGGGTGCGCAGAAGCAGCTGCGACGAAATGCAGCAGTACCTGACAATATTGGGGGGAATTTTTTTTTTCTTTTTCTTTGACCAGCAAAAAATAAGGCGGCCTAGCAGGCCATAGAAGGCGCCGATGCCTCTTATTGAGAAGGCTGGTCATACACAATGTCACAATATTTATTATGACCAGATTTGCATTCATTTTTGGCTGACGTATTGGCCTCACCAAGCATTTTGGTGATCTCCAACCCATTTCTTTTGCGAAGTTGACAGCTCACCATTGTCCTTCCAGGTTTTAATAAATTGTTGGACAGTTGTTGGACATCTCCATTGGCACTGGCTGGCATTTTGTGGATGAAGGGCAGTGCCCAGGCTTGGCTCATAAGTTCCTACCTCTATCATTCAAGTTTTCTCTAAATGCTAGTGTTTTCATTGTTTTAAACTCTGTTCACTAGTTTTTGGTGGGGTTATATGTTTGTGTGGACTTTATGCAGTCTGTTCAGTTGAATTCTGTCTGTGGCATCCTGACCCTTGCAGTATGGTCAGGAAAACTGGAACCTTTTTCCAAACGCTGCTGTCCTCTCAGAACCTACCTTTTACCAGAATCCACAATCTGCTGAGACCAGACTATGAGTTGACTATTGATGATATCTGCGTATTTGTTCTTTGTGCTGTTGGAAAGGGATTGGAATGATCTGGGTTTTCTGAATGTAGATGCAGATGCATCACTTGTTTTTCCGGTTCAGTTAATTAAAGCGAAGGAAAAAAATGTTCTGGACAGGGTTCCTTTAGTTTTATGACCAAAAACGCAGGTTTGTGCTCATATATGTATCTGCGCATGTTCTTTAAGAGCAGGAAACTCTTAACATGGAACATCTGCATGCGTTTCCCCTGGCGATTGCTCTCACGAACCTCCCCTTGAAGGCTTGGGTCTTTGTGCGAACACACAAGCCGTTTCTATAGGAACCCAGAATGGCTGGCTGCAGGGAAAATGGGGAAAAGCTGGAGGCGCAGTACTGTAAAGAGTGACATCACTCATGTGTGCTCACATGTGCTGTGACATCACTCATGCATGCTCGTGTGATGTGACATCCTTCATGTGTACTCACACGTGCAGTGAAATCTCTCATATTTGCTCATATGCGTTGCAGTTTTTCAAACTGCCCACGTGCATTGACATCACTCATGCATCCCATTTTCCTTTTAGTCTGTCTCCGTTACAGTCCTATGAAAAAGGGAATTGGCACATTAATGTGCGACATTTTACTGTTTTGTCCTGATAGGGATCTGATTCAGCTACAGGGTGTTTCAAAAAAAAAAAGTGGACCCAACTTTAATCATCGATTCTACTGTACAAAAACCCGTGAAAATAAACGTGTGGTTAGGGTATCATTAAAAAGAGTAAAACCAGCTCGGTCTAATGCCATATCGCACTTAAAATAAAATTCAGTGGTTTTTGTACAGTATAATCGATGATTGAAGTTGGGTATACTTTTTTTAAACACCCCGTATAGTTAGTTGAGACTCATCGAATACTGTGCATTGGAGGTGGCTGATGGGCATTTGCTGGCTATCCTAATCATTACTGAATCTTTAGCATTAATATCTCATAATTTAAATGGCCGAATAGCTTGAGGTTGAATCTGGAGTTGTTGGCTTGCTAGCTCATTCTCCTGCCCCTACCAGAGCACAATGAGAAGCTGATCTCCAGGTACTGAGCAGGAGAGCGTTTCTCGAGCCCGATAGCTGCAGGGTCAGACGCTAGTGAGCTTTAAGGGTGCGGTCACGTTAAATGCAAAATTAATTCTGGTAAATATTTGCCTCCTGTTCACTTCCATTCTTTGTGAGCGCTGGGGCGAATAAAACATTCCCTTCCTGCGGGGAAGCAAATTCGGATCTTCTCTTCGCATGGAGTTCAACTTTGATGATCTTTGACTGGCGAAATGGCAGCCTCAGCTAATAGCAAAGAAAAATGTGACCCCTCCTTCGCTCTAGTAGGCGAAAGTCACATCCTGCTCTGTCCGCATTCAACTCGACAAGAATTTCGCCTTGGCTGGCCATGGCCCATTGCCTACATTCGTTTGTGTGTGTGACCGTGCTAACCGGCGTAATGCTAACCATGCTCCCGCACGAGTCCGGAAGATGGACAGTGTTCCTGTCTGAAACTCCATCACGAGGGTCTGTCAACGATGCACACAGCCCTTATATGAAGCTGGCAAGAATGAATAGGATCTGAGCAAAACCAAGCCTTACAGAACCTGATCACCGACTTAAATTGTGCTCTTTCTTGTGGGCATTCATTCAGAAGCCTGCGTCTGTAATGGCTGGCCTTGTGGACTGGAGTCTGAGGTCCTGCCTGATCCTTTATACGCAAGCGCTCATCTCAAATTCAACTTCAGCCTGGTAACTGTGGAGCAGTTTGTGTGGTTAAATGAATTGAACTTGACAGCCAAAGGTTGGGAATACTAAATGGATAACGCTCCCCTTTCCCAGAATTTACTTATGGCTCCAGCAATTCCGCAAAGGTTTGCTTGTCGTCCTTGAAAATACGAGTCTCTGAAAATGTAATTTTTCAGTGTTCTGTGACTATGGTACACTTACAGTGGAGACTGTTGTACAAGTAGGCTTAACAGATTTACATCACTTTCTGCTCGTTGTGCTTTACCTTCAACAGGGTCATTTACATGATGGTCCTCTGTCCAGAAGAATGAGAATCGCCACCCATACAAAATGACTTGTTATATTAATTACCTAGTATTTGTATGAGGCAGAAATTGTCTGATGTGTGTGAGGAATTTTGTTTTCAAGTGGTGTCATGCTTTGGTTGATGTGTGGGCACGATTACTGCAGGGAAAATCATTCCTTTTGCACCTGAGTAATTTAGGGTTAGATACAGTTGAATCTCACATGTCTCTGATAGGTTGTATCTCACAGGAAGTGACTTCACCGGCTGAACTGGGTTTTGTTACAGCACTGCTGTTCAGTTGTGGAGTAATTGAAACTGGCTTGGAAAAATGCCAGCTAGTGAGGTCATAGTGCTTTTAGCCCTCAAATGAGTTGGCTTATTGGAATGTCTTTTTCTCTTTCTGAATTCGAAGACCGTTTTCTGGAACTGCATTGCTTTCATTTACCTGTTTTGATTGTTACTTCAGCGTGACGATGTTGCGTTAAGAACTTAATCTCGCATTTGTGACCTCACACCTTGAAGGCTGAAGTAAAGCCGTTGGTAAACAGTAGGTTCTTGTGTCTCTGTGACTTCCTGAAGCTCAGGAGGTGTCGGCAGGAGCAGGGGGCGGTGGGTGGCTTTCATATGCAGATGAAGTGGTGAGGTCGTTCATGCGAGATTCACGGCCGGATTTTTACTGCGGTTCGACTGGCACGGGACACAATAGCTGTTTTTTACGGTTTCGGGTTACACTCGAATCCTCTGGTCAGTGCAGAGTTGGGGTAGAGCCAGAATTCAGCTGCAGCGGCAGTGCTGTTGCCACTGTGCTGTGCTGCTTTTTAAAAGCGACTTTCTGGAAGAGAAACTGACCATCCTTCTCATCAAACTGACAGCTCGTAGGCTGGCCAGCCTGAATAATCGCGGTCTGTTTTCTGTTCCCTGCAGTCGTCCCTTAGCCTTTTGGTGGGAGTGGTAGCTGCTCGTGAAGAGGGGCGGGGATTGAAATGCATTTTATCGCTCAGATGTCTGATAATAGTCAGGCTTTGATCTTGTTTTCTGAGGGCTTCGGTTTTTGGAATGTGTGATGGCCCCTCCTGCAATAACTAGCCTGCAGGTTATGCCTTTTTGGCTTGAGTTCATGTTCTGTCTCCAGGGGCATTGGCTTTGTGGAGCCCACTCCCACATCAAGATGTATTCTGACCCTCAGCTGAGACAGGTAGTCTTTGAGTCTCAAGATCCAATTTCTTGTCCGCTGGAATGTTTGCCTTTTCATGGTGCAAGTGTTCTGCATGTACTTGTTAAAAGCGGTTATTTATTCCAGTCAGGTGTGCCAGTGTCGTATAAAATCCGGTCCCTTGATAAAATCTGGTCCCCCCCACGCGACTCTCGTCGTATATTGAGCGTCAATACGTGTCAAATTGCATCATTTGAGTCATCTACGTGATTTGCGAAGTGACAATGTATTCCCGGAAATAAGTCAATTCATAGCATTTAAACGCAAGGATTATAATGGATGTCACGTTAGTGGACGTTATATAATCTTTCACTTGTACTGAAGTAACTAGCTTGCCAATAAGGCCACAGTTCACTTTAATTGTGATAATGGCAAGCTAGCCAGCTTAAGTGATAACGAACTCTGTAATGAATAACTAGCACACCAGTGTAGTGAACTAGCCAGCTAGCTTGCTGATAAGCTTACAGTTCGCTTCTACTTTACAAATCGCTAGCTAGCTAGCTAAAGAGATAACACAAACTATGTTTTAGCTTGCACCCCAGTGTAGCAAGCTAGCTAATTAGCTAGCTTGCTTGCTAATAAAGTTACAGTACACCACATGCACGCAGCCGCAATTAAATCAATTCTATGCCATTTCAACAGTGAGCTATACGAAAACCCCGCAAGACACCTCATTGGACGTGCATTATGCGACGGAAGTCACGTGAGGGGGGACCAGATTTTACACGACACCGGTAAAGGGTCCTGTGGACCAGTGACAGTGAGGGTACTTCCTTCATGGGTGTCAATGTTGTAATTCTGCAGGAAGGACAGAGCTTGTGTTCCTTTTGAAGTGTTGTTGATTTGGTTATTTCTAGACCTAGGTCTTTAGAGCCTCGTGAGGAAGTACGGTTTTGCAAGAGCCCATTAGACAAGGTGAGAATTTTGTTAACATTCATCTTGTGGTAGACTGTATTCACTGTCAACAGACTGTGGAATGTTGTAGTGAAGTATTGAGAAAGAGGTGCTACTCGCACCTGCTCACCTGTGCTTCCTTTGCATTTGCTTATGATTTCCAGCAGAAAATGTGTAAGTAACAGCTGATGCTGTGTGCAAGCTGATCTGACCAAAGGAGCGCCCACGTAAGAATGTTATGTGTGGAACGTGCTGTGTTCTGCTCAGCCCTTGTTTACCTTCAGTTAATATGATATTTTGACCGTATCCTCCAGGGTTTTTCGTGCCATATGGAATTGCTCTTTATACAATGCAGGCTGACGTTAATGTCTTGGCAGTTGACTTCAGGAATCAGGACGGCGGACCTAATGCGTTATTATTTAGCTAGGTCTTGAGGCCATAAGACTTGAATGAGGTTTGTTTTTGTTGAATCAAGGTGTTGTTGTTCATTCCAAGATTGTGTTGAAATCACTGTGTTCAGACTGTTGAAATGTCTTGTTTATATTTTAGTGGGGGAGACATCAATATCATGGTGATATTAGCATTAGTTTTGCAGAACATGCGAAGATGAATTTGCAGTGCACGCGTGAGGTCATGTGATTCCGAGGAGTTGTGTCTGGCAGACTCTGGACCGAGAGTTGCGCTCTGTGGTTACGTGACGTGTCGGCACTTTTAAGAAAGCGCTCGCAGATTCTCGGCCCTGAGGGGGAGGATCTGTGCTTGGCACCTGCCTGCTTTGCATTGGCTGGCTAAACCGATCAGTCGGCACTCTCTTTCCTCATTTCATGTCAATGAAGCACCTCCGTTTGAGAGTCGCATTCCACATGAATTGGGATTTCTCTCTCTCTCTCTCTCTCTCTCTCTCTCTCTCACTGCAACTTGCGGTCTTCCCCTCTCTCTCCATTTCTCTTCCTCCATTTCTCACCCTCCTTGTTTCTCTCCCTCCTACTCTCCCTCTGTTTATCTTCCTTTCCCTCTGTCGGCTCAAACATGGGTTTGGGCTCTTTCGTAACTCTCTCTGTTATTCTCCTGGCTGGAGTTCACAGCACTGTGTGGGTAAAGTGCAATAATGATGGCCTGCAGTTTATTATGGTTCCAGTGGAAAAGATCTGTGGGACCGCTGTGCCTCGGCTGGGCAGTCACCGCATTGATCAGAATTACCCTCAAAGAAAAACAAACAAGCCTGCATCTGTTAGCTGGCATGGGCTGGAGCTTTATGGCCTGAGGTACTAAGGCACAAACATTTTGTTTTATGAATTAGTTTTATTCTAATTTTCTGAGCACATTATCTCAAAACAGCTGTAGTGTGGCTATGGGTTTGTCTTCTGAAACCATATAATACCATCAATGTTTCTAAATTATGTTCTGTATATCAAAGCACTATGTATTTTGCACGGAGACAAACCACCATTGATAATGGCAATAAGCCTAATACTTTGGTCTGACCATCATTTTAGAAGCAAGTTGGGTAGCATATAAGTATGCCTTCTGTCGTAGCTGCAGAATATTTTAGGCTATATGTTAGTGACTGCTTTTGTCATCTCAGTTGGTGCCAGGCAGTAGCTTATCTATGTTGCTGCAGTCAGTGATCTGTTGGCTTTGGCTTATATTCTCTTTATTAGCTGTAGCCTGTGTTATCAATGTTTGCTGCACCTATGTTGTCTTTGTTAACTGTTGCCAGTGTTATGTTTTCTTAGCTTTAGTATATACTATCTATGTTATGTTTGCAATCTTTTTGTGTTGGCTGTACTTTATGTTATCTATTTTAGCTTCAGGCTTTGTTGTCAGTAGGCACAGTTATCCGTGCTAGCTTTAGCATACAATATGGTGTGTTAGCTGTTGCCTGTGTTATTTGTGACAGCATTGCTAATTGCTGCCAAAGGCAATGGCATAGCACCCTGCTGGCTAAACCAGCTTGGAGGTGTTTTCTTGGTGATATTGGTCCTCAGTGCCTATTAACTGCCTAAACGGCAAAGCAATGAAAATCCCCCTGTGGTTCGAAGAGCTGTAATTTCATCCCCCTCAAATCTGTTTCAGTAAGTGATGTCAGTTTATTGCAAAATGTGGAAACTAATCTTTCAGGGTCCCCTGAGGAATTTGTGTTCTTTCAGAAATTGGACCGCTGAGGGAATGATATTTAAATTCCGGGGCTTTTGGATCATCTCATTCAGCCCTCTCCTGCTTATAAGGATTGTTGTTGAAGTTTTTTTGGGGAAGCAGAAAGGATAGCTGTGCTAATGATTCTTGGCTGGTAATTTTTTGTTGGTGTAGTGATAGATGGGCTATAAGTGCTTCCGTAAGGCTGACTCATGGAAAGCACGCATTCGTGTCCTATTGAGAGATGAAGAGTCCAGCGAGGTATCGCAACCGAACACTGCGTTTGCTTCTCCTTCTAATGTAGAATTTGAAATCCATAACAAAGCCTTTTCAAAGAGTTAATTGTTCAGTGGAGAGTTGGCTTGTGATCCGAAGAACAGGTAAATAAATGGGTGGGTCTATTTGCCTTCTAGGATAGCTGTGAGTGAGGTAGTGAGCATGTGCGGTATTTCAGCCATACTGATTTTTAAAAGCTGTGCTCAGATGATTTGTGAGCAGTTTAGCTGTATCTGTAGCTGTACTCCTATCAGTTAGCGCTTAGCATAAATAACCTGTACTTGGGATCAGTGTTCAGGAGGGTTCTCTGTTTTATGCTGTTGCCCAGCTCCTCTTGGCCAGCTGGCGTGTAGATATGGTCAAAATGTGAAATCTGCTCGACTACGATTATGCTAAATGGCTGGCGCTATTGAAGTTGGCTGTTTGCGGGAGCAGTGTGACTTCATGCATTGTCATATTTTATCTTGCCTCACGGATCTTTTGCTGGCTTCTTTAAAGTTAGGTTTCCACTTAGTGCAGAGTAAATGCTGCATTGTCTCTTATGCTAAAGACAAGGAGGCTAAATTTGGCCATCAACACTACACTGGATGAACATGACACAAGGTGTATGTTTGTCAGTTGTCACAAAGGAACAAAACACTTTTATACCAGTTAGGTGTGACATGACAAAAAATACGATTAGGGCCTTCTAATAAAGACTAATGATCACTAGTGGTAACAGAAAGTCACAGGGTTTTAAATCTGACTTTGTGTTGAGAGTAAAGAGTTTTTTTTTTTTTTGTTTGTTTGTTTGTTTTTTAAAGGTCCCCTATTATGTCACCAGGTGCACAGCTAATTATTTATTACTAGCCATTTCAAAATCTTTTCCCTCATGACATCACATGGGGAAGTAACCAACCAGTTCAAGAAGAACTGATCAACTTCAACCAAGCAGTCAATCAGATTTCATTATTCTGGGTGGTCACTCCCCCTTGTGATGTCAGGTAGGGGAGACTGAACTGGCTCATAATGGCTCATTAGCTGTGCACCTGGTGGCATAATAGGGGACCTTGAAAGAACTACTTGGTGGGAGAGCATTTGCTTTTGTCCGTACATCAGCGTCATTCTGATCGAAATGATGAGACCCGTTCTGCATTTTTCACATTTTCTGACATTTGTCAAATTAAATGCGAGTGGAACCAATGGTAGATGTCACAATAAGTATACACTACCAGGCAGAAGTTTTTGCACACCCCTATATTTTCTGTAATTGTTACAATTTATTATTATTTTGTTCTTGTCTAATAGTCTCATACTGGTTGTATAACAGAAAGGTAGGAAAACTAAAGCCCAATGTATAAACCATGTATCAAAACAAATTGAAAAAAACCAGGATCAGTCATTTTGTCAATATTTAAGCAGATCAGTAGCGATGGTCTCGTCCAGTGCTTCCCAAACCCCTCCTGGAGGACCACCTGTCCTGCATGAGTTGGATCTCTCCCTGCTCCAGCACAGGTGATTCAAATGATCTACTCATTATCAAGCAGCTCCAGGGGTTGATAACAAGTTGATCATTTCAATCACCTGTGCTGGATCCCTTGTGGATTTTTCATGTAAGTTTATTATTTGTAATAAACAAGTATTGGGATCCTGTGATTTCTTTCTTATAAACATGCATGTAAGATAAAGACTTGACAAGATCTTTGGGTGTGCAAAAACCTCTGACTGGTAGTGTGTCATTGGAAGAATTTCTCTGCTAATTTATGTGTATTTATGTAAAATAAACTACTTTATTGTGTATTTCTCTGTGTATTTCCACAGCAGTGCTTTTGCCCTCTGATGGAAGAGTTTTGTCAGGTTGTGAGTGGCGGTTGTATTTCATGGTGTTGACGGAGGAAATGGGGCAATGCAGTTTACACAGCGCGAGCGATTCTTAGGAACTGACCCATGAAGGCGCTGAGGTCAGCTGTGGTTGCCTTTGACACTCGGGCAGGGTAATAAATCCAGCACAGTCCACTTTATATACTTATTATTCCCAATTATATCATGGGCAAAACACTGTGGGCATCTTTATTGATATTAGCTTGTCGTTAGCTTGGCGTGGAAAAGCCAGAGAACTGGCAGTACTAAGTAAATGTAGCTGACTATATTAATTCAACCTATATTTACTGAGGAAACCAAATTCAGCAAAATTTCGAAAATTCAAGGCAATTCCTCATTTTATATTGCAGCATGCATTTTATATTGCCACATGCAACATTGCAAATGAGAAAATGCTGATGTGTGGCAACCGTCTGCTTTTTTTAGTGCTCGACCATAAAACTAAAATCGTGACATCTTAAGTGTACACACACGTTCACGCACTCACTGTAAGCACATAAACGCACATACACACGCGTTCACGCACTCACTGTAAGCACATAAACGCACATACACACGCGTTCACGCACTCACTGTAAGCACATAAACACACATACACACACGTTCACACACTCACTGTAAGCACATAAACGCACATACACACACGTTCACGCACTCACTGTAAGCACATAAATGCACATACACACACGTTCACACACTCACTGTAAACACATAAACGCACATACGCACACGTTCACACTCACTGTAAGCACATGAACGCACATACGCACACGTTCACGCACTCACTGTAAGCACATAAACGCACATACGCACACGTTCACGCACTCACTGTAAGCACATAAACGCACATACACACACGTTCACGCACTCACTGTAAGCACATAAACGCACATACACACACGTTCACACACTCACTGTAAGCACATAAACGCACATACGCACACGTTCACACTCACTGTAAGCACATGAACGCACATACGCACACGTTCACACTCACTGTAAGCACATAAACGCACATAAGCACACGTTCACGCACTCACTGTAAGCACATAAACGCACATACGCACACGTTCACGCACTTACTGTAAGCACATAAACGCACATACACACTGTTGTTGAAGTCTTTGCTGAACAAGTGCAGATCGGCTGCTGGAGGGAGAAGCTGCTCTCTCTGCTGTGTGGAATAGATTACAGCCCGCATTTCGGAGAGGGAAACCTTGCATTGTCCCTTTACTCCTTTCACTTCGGGCTTCTCTTATATCTATCTGAGAAAGCAGAAGACAATGGTTGATCAAGGAGGCTTGTCCATCATTTCCTGTAGAAACTGAACTGGAGGAAAAAAAATGAAGTTTAGTTGCCTTGGTTTGATTCTGCTGAAATTTGGTTCTCACAGCCTGTTGATGTGTACCAATGAATTACATGATGTTCATGGTAGTATTTATGCATTGAACTAATGCAAGAATTATGGTGTCTTATGTTGGTGTTTTCAAAGACTACATCTGCGCTTCCTTTGTCATCGTTTATCTGGCAGAACCACACTTTTTTCAGAAGCTGCAGAACCGGCTCTAAAAAATGCTCTCCCCGCAGAATATTGATGGTGCGGTTTAACTGCAGAGTGGAAATGCCTTGCTTGGACCTGAATGTAAACAGCTGACTCAGGTGTAGGCAAAATCATATTTAGACCGCCAAGATGAAGTGGATGATGGGATTGTCTCTGCTTCACCCTTCACTGGTTTGATTTGTTTCATTTTGCTGGTGTGGAAATTATCATGAAGGAGGCTCTCCATACTTCAAAGAACAGCGATTCTGATTGGTTTGGTTTCTAAACTCTGTATCTCGAACCGCCATTCCTTCCTTGTCCTCCTTCAGAAATTTTAAATTTTGAAATGCAGAACCTCATGAGGAGATGGTCACGGTCCGCAAGTGATGATGGGGATCTTGTGACTGTACGAATATACTGCTGCGCTCTGTTATCTGTTTCTGGTCTGCTCTCGGGAATTCCAAAAACGAGGAAAAGCACCAGCATAATGACGCCGTTGTGAATATTGGATGTCATTCTGCAGCAATTTGGATAGAATGTGCAGCTGCAGTTTAGCCCCACAGACTGTCGTATTCACATGGTTTTCAGATGATGGTGCCATTTCCGTATCTCTCTGCGAACTGGAGACAAATGATACCTTTATTTTCTTGCAATGTCACTTAAGAGCCCCACAATGTATGTGGGGTTGTGGATATGCGGTTTCATACAACAGTGATACTGTTCCGTTCACGCGCTAGAAGCTTCCTTCGGCAATTCTGCCTGTCGTGCATTCTCCTACATGTTTAAGTGTTGTCATGATCAGCATCATTTTCAGTGAGATTAAAAACACATTTTTTAGACTATTAGTTACGATGGATGTCCTTCGTAGATGGGTAATTTTGGAGCTCATTTCAGGAAGCACTGTTGCACTGTTGTCAATTGTGGATAGTTAGCGCTTTACAATAAGGGTACAATAATTCACGTCAGTTAATGCAGTAATAAGCGTTAAGTAACTGCTTATAAACATTTAACTTATGCATCTTGTAACCATTTACAAATGATTATCACATCAACTAAGGTATACATTTATACATTATTACATTATTAAGTGGTTTAACAATTTGAAGTGCTACATAAGGGATACTTTGTTGTTTTCATTTTCACAATAAGGGAAACAAAGAAATGAATTATGCTTGTATAATGCTTACTCAGCTATCTAATGCATTAGTTACCTGCTAATTAACTGATAGTTCATGAACTAATGTCAATCAATGTACTCTTATTGTAAAGAGTTACCAGCGGATGATATATACATTGTGTCACTTTGTTTCACGCCAAACAATGGTTGAAATGGGCTGTTGTGCGTTTCTGTTGGCTTTAGTCTGTTAGCTGCGCCGCAAGCTCTCTGCTGTTGGTACGAAGAGGATGTTTAGAGTAATGCAAGGATATGTCCAAGCTGAAAGCTCTTTGACTGGCATTGATTGGATGGTGGCTCCTCATTTGATAGCTGTTGTCAGGTGTCAGTGGAGATGCTGTTTCTACACTGACAGCTAAATTGATCTTCCTCTTTCTCCCCCTCTCTTTCTCTCCCTCAATACCCCCCCCCTTTTTTTTTTTTCTTCCCTCTCTCAGGTGAAGGACAGACCTGTGGAGATTAGTTTTGGGCCATGAGTGCAGATGCCAGTCAGGGGGTAGTAACGACCCCTCCCCGTCCCTCCGTGGGACACAAGGAGAGGTACTTCGACAGGATCGATGAAAATGACCCAGAGTACCTGCGCGACCGGAACATGTCCCCCAACCTGCGGCAGGACTTCAACATGATGGAGCGCAAGAAACGGGTCTCCCAGATCCTGCAGAGTCCGGTAAGGACATCAGTCTTTTGAACTCACCATCCCACATCCTGCCCAGTGAATGTCCAGTGAGAACATTCCCCCAAGCCTGAATCCAACCGCAGGCACATTCAGTCTTATCCAGGAGAGGCTGGTGTAGGTGCGGGCTTTTGTTCCAGTCAAGCAATTACACACCAGAAGGGGCTAATCAATGTCTTTAGAGAAGGTTCTTAGAGTTGATTAGTTTAATTGGGTCTGCTTCTGCATGACTGGAACAAAAGTCTGTAACCGCATCCAGTTGAACCATTGATCCCCCAAACTCAGGTCCTATAGGATCAAAGAAGAACATTCCTACCCCAAACCCAGATACCACAGAGTCTACTGGGAACATTTATCCCCCAAATCCAGGTCCAGTAAGCATAGGTCTCTCCCTGAGAAACTATTAACCTACACCAGGTGTACAAAGGTTAAGTCACTGCCTCTGAATCGGGGCCAATACAGTCCAGTGGTACTTCCTTTTCTAATGTGGTTGCTTCACATAGGATTTGACACTGACTGTAGTATTAATACAGATACACCTGTAACCTTTTGCTGTACGATTCTGTGCAGCTTTAAATAAGCCCTCCAGTCAAGCATATGAACTCTGTGACATTTTTAGATCATAATGGCAAGCAGTTGAGAGCATTATTTGTAGTGTTGCTGTTATTTAGACAGGTAATGCCCTGGAGAGAGCAGCATGCCACACCAAACGGCATTCTGCCTCTCTGCTTTGGTATCACATTCATGTTATCAAAGAAAATGACTATTTTCTTCTCATTGGGCAATGGGAAATACCTAATTTCCTCACCTAATCATTTTGGAAGAATATTATGATCATGCAGAGTGGATTTTTAACAGAGTAGTATTACACTTTTGAAGTAAGTAGGTTTTAGTGTTTGTGTTAGAAAGACATAATGCTGAGACACACGTGATTTGTAAAATTGCATGAGAAGCTTTGTACATCACTCATTATAGGTTAATGCTCCTGAACTGCTGCTGGAAGCAAAAAATATGTTTCAGATGTGTTAATCAGGTAATGTCAGGTTAATGCCATGGGGAGTTGTGCCCAGTTTTAAAGGGTACTCTTCTAATGGTCTTAGAATTTCATTCAGTTGTTATTTATTTTCGGACTTTCCATTCGTTATGGTACCTGTTTTGCAAGTTCCTATTGATACACTTGTCCTTTCAGCAGACTTGTTGACATAACATGGAGTTCTCCAGCACCTTATCAGGAGAACAGTTCATCGTGCTGCATACTGACATTAGCGAGATATGCTAAAGGGAGTCATACAATCTTGTTAATGTGGGTTTGGTCTGTTGGCATACACTGAAGTACTGAATAGTGTCTGTTGAGCACCTTGATAGTGTTTTCCATTGGAGTTTATCATTTAACGTCTGTCTGCTTTAACGTGGTGGATCTGCTCCCATCTCAGCTTCTGCAGTCCTGGGCAAAAAAAATGGACTAAGCCCTCAATGGCAAAATATGGAGCTTTTAATTGTCCTAATGGCACATTTGCACCAAACATGAAACAAAAGCTCTCCTCGCTTTACTCTCATGAGTTTGAGCGGGGGATTATTTTTATTTTCTCACTTTAAGAGTTTGCAGCTCAGTTGGCATCAGAATGGCATTTACTTCTTCCTGGGAATCTTCAGAAAATCGGCAACAAGATGGCAATAATAACACTTTTAAACCAAGGTTTAGCTGCTGGGAGTTTAAAGATGCGAATCACATGAAATTTATAGTGTTGATTCCTAATCTGAACTTGAAATTCACCCATCACGTCCAGATAGTTATATACTTACTATAGTTTCACAGTAGTTTGGTACTTAACATTTGCTGCATTTGGCCAAGTTTGCGCAAGTCTATGAGATAATGTCAGCAGTAGATATGCAAAGTGAGACAGACCAAGGGCACGCCTTGAGAGTGATGCGGTTTTCTTGGATAGCAACAGTTTGTTTGTTTTTAGCTGAAGATGATTGGACGGAGCTATGTCAAGGGTTAAGACTATATTCTCTATATTTGTGGTAAATACACCCCGTGTGATCACTTCAAGAAACTGTCCGAGAGAGTGGAGACTGCTTAAAGTATTATTTTGGATGTAAAATTGGGGATCATGACTATAGACTGGGCACCTCATATCTGCTGTGCTGTGTGCCAGTCCCACGCAGTGGCCTCACACAGTGGTTGAATGGCAACAGGAATTAAATGCCTTTTTTTTTTTTTTTTTCCGTGCCGGTCGTTTGGCGTGAACAGACAGATCATCGCTCAGACTGCTATTTCTGTATGAATAAAATTGCAGGATTTCCAAAGAATTGGTCAAAAATGGTCTATCCTGATGGTGAGTGTGCTCTAAAGCCAGTGCCACACGATGTAGAGAATTCAGTGCCAATTCCCCCGGTATCTAATTCTATTGATAATGACTGTTCTGATGATGATCAGGAGCATGCGATTGATGTTGATAAATGTTATGATGAATGTTATGAACCCCAACTTAAAGAGGTTATGCCAAACTTGCCAAGTCAGTCATTTTTTACATTCTCCCCCAGAATTTTTCACAGAAAATTTGGGTGATATTAGTGATGAACCTGGGGAGAGGCTCAATCAGGATAGTTACTTCATGGAGACAGGATATCATGACAACTGTAACCCCAGCATGATGGGTGACCACTGCTGGTTTCTGCAGCAGGCAACAACAGACACTTACAAGCGCAAAAGCAAATGTCTAAAGCACTTTTGAACAGCAAAACTGTATTGAGTTAAGACAGGTGAACTTCCATTAGTATACTAGTTGCTTTGAGTACGTTTTTGTAATTTCACACTTGTGAGCCAAAATTTAGTTATGTATAATGTTTGTATAATAAATTGAACTTTTTGCGCCTGTATGCATAACTCAAGATCTCGACATCAGACAAAATCTTATTTCAGATTTGGATTCAGCGCACTGGATTTAGTGCTGGACACATGGATTATGCCAAGTAGTAGACAAAAATTATTTTTCTGTGATCCCGTGTAATGTGGCTACACTAACGTCACCATCATTTTATTTCATGAACACTGTACCTGCTTGAGAATAAAAGTATTAACTAAAGTGATGATGTTTTCATAATCGATGTTGAGCTAGACCACTATTGTTTGTGAAACTGTGTTACATTGGTTTTTTGATAGAGCTAGCTAGCTAGCTTTCCCATTATCTCAAGCGATGTAATGGCGATTCGCGCAATGCAGCTGCGAGTGGCAATGATTCTACTCAGAACTGTACAATACTAAAAGTGAATTTTTCGCACATGTTGAATACTTTCAGTTAGAGCGGTAGGCAAATTTCGTGCAAATGTGCCGTAAGCGTCGTGTCATTTGCACCATTCGTGTTGCGTCTACCACGTGATACGAGAATATGCGTGGTCTTGCGTTTCTTTGCGTCTTTGCATTGACTTTGTATGCTACCTGGCCGTCCAAAAAATTCGCTTCACGTTTGGTGAAAACGCGCAATAAAAAGTCATTGATCAGAAAATTAGTAAGGATTACACAAATGCTCTCTTGAGACCTGTGCCACCACTTGCCTGTTAACTTGCTGCAGTGAACTGTTTTGGAATGAACTGTTTGAGGAGGAAAAAGCTGAAAACTGCTTCATTGTTAAGCTCAGCTGCATCACTGTGAAAAGTCAATCAATGCTTGGAGTGTAGAAGAATATTGCACAAAGGCTTGCTTACCACGGGTTAACAGCTTTTTCTTCAAAAGGGGAATAATCTGGGGTTATTTTTCAACTCTCTACTACGTGAAGACTGGTAAACTGAAAATTGGTGAAGCACAGAGCATCCCTCGAAAATAGTGATTGGTCTTGACTTGTTTTCAAACATTTATTTAAATTGAAATTACTTGAACTCCAAAATCACTCTGGACCATCAGGTGTAGCCAGTTCTCCTTATCAAGGTAAGATGAGAATGAGAAAATCTTGATCTATTTTAAACCCTTTTCCTAGATTAACAGGTTTTCCATCGGCAGTTAGTCACACCGCTTCTTTCTTATTGCGGTGTAGCAACCGATAAATGGAAAATGTTTTATTCACTTTATGAAAAAGATGAACTACGATGTTAGCTTCCCTGTTTGCTTAAAGCACTTCCAGCACCATCTGATCTTGGCTTCATGATTGTTTAATTACAACAAAGAAAGCAAAGATTAGCAACAAATTTCCCCAAAGGATTATGTCTCCCCCCTGCAGGGGAGCTCTTTTAAACAAGTCGACTCATGATAGGTTTTCAACATCACAAGATAAATTAAAAATGTGTATAAATTTGGGGCGCCCCGGTGGCTCATCGGTCTAAGTGCACGCACCATAAAGGCTGTGTCGTTCTCGCGGCGACCTGGGTTCGATTTTGGCTCAGGTCATTTGCCGCATGTCACCCCATTCTTCTCCCCAACTTTCCTGTCTCTCTCTGCTCTGTAACTGTCAAATAAAGGTGAAAATCCCCAAAAAATAATCTTAAAAAAAAAAAAAGTATAAATTTAATTACTTCAGCACTCTAAGGGTTAAGCACTCATTTTCAGTAAGCAAAGTGCATGGCTGTGTATTGCATGAATAGCTGTTGTTACTGTGACGTGTTTATTCAGGGTCAACTGCAGTTTAAACTGGATTAGTATCAATTACTAAGTGCCGAGTGTATCAATTGACGTGAATGGGGTAAAATTGCAAAGCGAGAATCTCTTTGAAAGGAAGAATCTTCCTCTTAGAGTTCACACTCTGAAAGCTTCCACTGAGTTTAGTCAGCGGGTTTTCGCAGTGAAACCCCAGCCATGTGCGAATCTGTCAGAAAGCGCATATGGAGGCGTGCCGTAATCACGAGGAACTGACAATCTCGCGTGTTTGTGCTCAAGAGACCCGTGTCAACAAGCACGTCGCGACTCGTCGCCATGGAGACTTAACCAGGAGGGTGGTGGGAATGTTTTGAATCATCACCAGGGCTGCTAAGATGTGAACTTCTTTTCTCTCTTTTTTCCGTCTCCTTTTTTTTTTTTTTTTTTTACACGGATTCTTAGAAGTGTTCTGGGAACTAATCGATAAGGTGGTTTGAAGGGGGGGGCAGAGTTCAGACCATAGGACGATGTTTTGGGCTATAGAGAATTGCAGTATGATGTAAATTTGTATGCGGCCTCATTAGCATTAGTTTAGTTGCAGGGCCATCGGTCCAGTATCGCTGGAAGAAATGAATGGGGTTTTCAAAAATCTGCAAAAACAAGGTCCGTAATTAACCCTTTTGCGCCCGCACACGGAAATTTCTGTATTGTGCTAATTGACTCCTGCCCGAGTACAGATTTTTCCCTGCTTTTCGATTACCTTAGGGTCCTCAATCTTATCCAGAAAGGACCGCTGTGGGTGCAGGCTTTCATTCTACTAAGATCCTACTAAGCAGGGTTATCCGCAAAGATTCAAATTCAAGCTGATCACGTACTGCTGAATATGCTCGATATGCAAAATCTGCTACAGCAGCGTCCAACTTGTGCTGAAATGTGTAAGCGACGTTTAATTTTATCATTTCATTCCATTAAATGCTTTGGTTAACTTTGAGCAGATCTGAATTGGATATGAGTGGTCTTAATTAACTTGGGGCAGAGTAGTCATGTCTATTTTTGTAAAAGCTGGATGTCAAAGGGTCAAACTAACACATGGAAAACATACGGTTTTGTCTGTTGTGATGATGTGGTTGAATGCTCCTTGGATTTTCGAAAAGGAAAGGCTTTGAGTCTTTAAAAGGTGAATGTTGGTGTTAATATGTTAGGGTTGAAGTAATATGGAACTAAATCACCCACTGGTCTCAGATCATCAGCTCATTCAAATGTCGTCCATGCTTGTAGTTTAATTATTCTTCACCATAGCGTATTGTCGACAACAGGAGCATTTTAATGGATACAGAGGGATTCATTTTTATGTACTTGTAAGGTAATGCGTCTGTTATCTCTCTAAAACAAAAGGTACACCATCTCAGGCAACAAATTTACTCATGGACCTTATTCTTACCAATTTTTAAAAACCCCATTGATTTTTCCCTTAGACACTGGACTGTAGAAAAGTGCTAACTAAGCTGCGTACAAAATGATGACTGGGCTGTTTCTCTCCACAAGGAGTTGAAAGTTTGTCCATTTTTTTTTTCAGGAATGTCTATTTTGTTGGTACTATTTGTTACTCTTAATTACTGCATGTGTGTAATGGAGTGAACTGAATGAGCACATTTGATTGACAGGCCTTCCGGGAGGAGTTGGAGGGGCTGATCCAGGAGCAGCGGCGGAAGGGAAATGACCCCGCCGGCCTCCTCGCCCTGCGGCAGATCGCCGACTTCTTCACCGCCGGCAGCCTCTCGGGATTTTCCTCTGCACCGTCCGTCAGTAAGTGGACCACGGCGAGATGCCAGTATTGTCCACTTCGCCATTATGGGAACCAAACGAAGAAAATATTTTCAAAATTCTTTCAAAACATTATGTCTCTTCTCATCGTCGTAGACAAATTTATTCTGCAAGGTATAAACGTTGCGCTTTGTTTTTAGGTATTTCGTGCATGTTTACAGGTCATTCTAAGTTTCAGTAGTCTACTTCAGGAAAGCCTATGAAAACGGTAACATTCAGTAACTGGGCTGTACAATTTACATGTAGTGTTTGCTTTGGTGAGCTCGCTGACTGTATTGGTGATTCCTTCATTCATTCATACATTGTGTTGGGTAGTTTGATTCTGGTAATGTAGAATATTACAATAATTGCTCAAAACACTGGAACTAAAATTTGCTGAACCTGCAGTCTCTGTAAAATTTTTTTTTTGCTAATTTCAAGAACCCATGTCTTACCCTGCTGACCATGTTATTGCACATATTCTCTCTCCTTCCTCTCTTAAACAGTGCTCCTGGCTTAATGTTATCTAATGGATCTGTTAAAAAAAAAAAAAAAAAAAAAAAACTTGGCTGCTTGCATGTCACCTTAATAGACCCTGATGTCTTCCTCCTTCCCTCTCTCCATCCCTCCCTCTGTGAGGTCTGGGTTCGGTGACTCCCATTAATGACCTGTATGGGGTGGAGATGTCCTCTCTGGTTAAAGGAGAGAGGCAAATCCGCTGCAAACTGGCCAGCCTGTATCGGATGGTGGATCTGTTTGGCTGGGCTCACTTCTCCGCGCCTACATCACTGTGAGTACTCCTCCTCATCAGCTGGTCACATCAATCTATCCATCCATCCAATATCTATCCAACATCAAGTTCTGGGTCGCAAGGGCTGTATTTGACAGGAGCAAAGTAATTTCCTGCTTGAGCATTCATTTGCACATATCGGAACACTGTCTTTATTTCAGTAACATTCAAACATTCCCCTCTTCCTGAGACACTTCCTGATTCACTTAGGTTAAGCCCGCCTATTATTCAGCTTTTAAGTTCTTAATACTTTTCTGTGTCAGCTGTATACTTGCAAAAGGCAAACTGGAGCGTAATTTGCCTTGTAAATGTATACCCCAGGACTTGGGGGGCACTGGGGGCACTGGGAAAAGGTGGTTGGTGTTTGGTGGGAGCTCACACCTGAGTGACAATATTTGGCTGGTGACTGAAATTGGCAGCTCACTCCTGGGATGTTGGAACAAGTCCCCCTGTGTCTCATCCCCCCAGTATGGTGATGGTGTTGAAAGCCTCTGCGCGATTGAGCTATGGGTGTTGATCTCCAATCCTTTATTTTAGATGTGATTTGAAGTGGGGATAATTTATTATTATTTTGTTTGGTTTATTTAAATTCATTTTAATATTCAGTCATTTTAATGGTGAACTTTAAAGGAAAAGTTAAAAGCATGGTATACCTACATTTCCAGATAAAGTACGTAATCTCTGCTATCCAAAACAATTAGCCATTATTTAAAAAAAATAATTTTACACTAAGTAATCTGCATGTAAATGTCTGGAATAAGCAAGCCGCCATGTTCGTTCGGCTAGAGGAGAATGCCTATGTCACTCGGGCTGGTAGCTCATATCAGTCCGGTTTGGATCGCCTGTTTCGTTGGAACATGCCACAGCCGCGCAACCTGTTTCCACGTACCTTTCCTGATTGACAATCAATCCAATCGATTTAAACTTTTTTTTTTTTTTTTATCACCGAACAATTAAGACCTAACCTAGGCTATATGTAGCCTGTAGTGATTAAGCGGTGATAGTGACAAAAAGATTCATTTATGTTTATGCTTTGATTCGAGACTGCAAGGATGGAAATCTTAATAATTTGGCTAATTAGAAAAAAATCTCAACTCTCTCGGTAATTCCTTGTGTCCTCTTGACCTTTTGCTTATCAGATTATGAAAGAGGACTGAAAGTAAACTCCCTGTGTATATTTTTTTGTATGGCATTAAAAAGTACGTACTTAAGAGGGGAAACATTATCATAAACATATTGACCACGCATTGAACGCGGCATAAGAAAGGTTTTGTTATTCATTAATGGCATTGCGTAAGCTTCCTCTAAGCAAATATGAACAAATTTGAGCAATAATGTCATGGATGAAATTGGCACGTCATTCTGCCGTTTAGTCTTGTAAATTAGTTAATCAATCCTCTGATTGTTAATCAAGCAAAGTGATAGGGAGTTACTGTTAGGTTAACGGTGAGGATTCTGCCTCACCTAACTGAGCTCCGATGGCACGTCACTGCTTTTAATCATTGACTCAACTTTCAATACTTACGTATAAAAGAAGAGACTAGAGCACTCAAATCACTTGCATCAATTTAAATTGATGCTAGTGATTTGAGCGCCCCAGTCTCGTCTTCTGTTTGTATGTTCTGTCCTTCTTGAGAGCACCAACCTCCGCTGATAGAGGGGCTGAAGCGTGAAGGGTTCCTTCATCTTTCTATACTTATGCTTTGACTCCATACACTCGAAAGACATGATGAGCCCTGGTGACGTCAGGCACTGGGCTGGGCAGAACATTTCCTATTGTTTGTTTGGTCGATTATTTTCTATGGAGGCAATGGTAGATTCTGAAATTTCTAGGATTATGCGATGTTTGAAAGCAGATTACATGATGTTAAAAAAAAAGTGTAAAAAAATAATGGCTTATCCTTTTGGATAGCAGAGATTATGTACTTTATCTGGCAGCATAGGTTTACTGTGCGTTTATTTTTCCTTTGAACATTGGCAGAAGCTGAATTGAAAGTGAAATATGTGTTCTCATTAACTGCATATTGGTGTATTCTCTCTCTCTCTCTTTCTTAGGTCAGAGTAACTAAAGAGCAGGACCACATCCTCATCATTCCCCAAGGCCTGTCTTTCTCCGAAGCCTCAGCCGCAAATCTGGTGAGGAAAATACACATGTAATGGGGAAATCGCTGCCTCTCCGACAGTCTTTCCGCTATAGTGAGCCTGAAAATCGTTACTCCTGCGTATGTCATTACAGTCGGTGGAAGACTAGAGTCTGGAATCAGATGTTTAACTGTTCAATTTGTAAACCTGTACCAGTTTCAAAACTTAAAAAAAAAACCTAAATGTGTTTTGTCTAGATACCCTGTTCCGCATATTTATTTTTGAATTTGGTGATCGTGATTTGCCAGATAGTGTCTTGAGGAAGGGGTTCATATTGTAATAGTTGAGGAGCTCTAGACTCCCCCCCCCCCCCCCCCACCCCCTGTTAAAATCAAATGAAAGAAGAGCCCAGCTTTGATTGCCAACTTCGCCATTGCCTCTCAGCACTCTGGATTAAATTTCCTCTGTGAAGCTGGTTGTTTTGGGTGGACCCTGTGAAATGGAAGTTAAGCCTGGTGAGGCATTTTGGGAAGGCTGGGCAGGCTGGGATACTTCACTCATTTTCTGCAACCCTCCCTCTGCTAGGAATTCCCCTCATTGGAGGTTTAATTATGCTGGAGCCAATCACTTCCCTTTTGCCCTTTTGCTTCACCTTATGAGAGCCCTGTGGGTAGGGCTTTGAGCAGAGCATGATGGGAATGGGAAAGCCTTCTTGTCGCTGTTTTCGGATGCTATCGAGGCCCTGCATTTGCTCAGAAGATAATGAAATGTGAGAGCGTGTTTATTTAATCTTAATCTGTGGATTTCTCCAGTTTTAAACGCATCACTTTTCTGGAGCTAATTTTTTTCCAGAATTGGAGTGCAATGGAGCCCAGTTTTGCCGGACATTTTTCCAGTTTAGGCCTGTCTTCGACTGTTGGGGAAAAAAGGGTCGCTCACACTGCATTCTTCTGGAAGGCTGGAAGCAAAACAAAAGGGCTGCATAAGAGACAGAAGTGGTGTAGTTTGTTTGGCTATTAGCTGCCCTCTCTTTTGTGTAGGGAAATGGGTGTTTGCTAAGTGCGTTTGGTCACAGAGCAGGCATTTTTTTTAAAGGTGCTACTTGGTTACGCCCTGCTGTGCAAACCACCCACATCTGTGACCAGCGACACCTCCGTGCTGAAGCTCACACACTGTGTACTAAAGCTCCAGACCTGCACTATGCCAGTGTACCGCACTCCCTGTGGATATCCAGCTTAACCCTTTGACACCCAGCTTGTCCAAAACAAAACATGACATTTAATGTACATTCATTGTCTTGCATTAATTGTAAAAATAAGACCTTGATTAGTTGAATCAGGTGTTTAATAGCATAGTTGGAATGAAAAGCTGCACCCACACTGGCCCTTTCTGGATAAGATTGAGAACCCCTACACCAGTACAGTCGAAAAACGCAGTAAAATCCGTTTTCCGGCAGAGGAGTTAATTACAGTACTGTTTGCCAAAAGAGGGAAATCCAACTAGTTACAAGGCCGTGAGGATAACATGAGAAAGACTAGTAACTGGTTAGGGACTGCTCGTCACGGTCGGCTGAGCAGCTCATGTATACATATCGGTAAATGTAGTCCGGTGCAAGGCTCGCCGTCTGTTGTCTGCATGAATCTATTCTTGTGTTAGTACACCATGCAGCTCAATCGATGCATGTATTGTAATGTTGTGTAGCCTTACAGGGTCAGATAGGGCTTTGGTAAACACTGGTCACCGGCGACAAGAACAGCCTAACGGAAAAAGCCCAAATTATGAACCCCAGAAATGTGCAATTATGGCAGGAACAATCCTAATTATTTATATAAATGGGTGTACAGCAAGCTTAAATTTACTATTTCACTTCAAGGTGGCACTTGTACATTTGCATTTCTGACATAAACCAGTACCGTCAAAAGCACAGTGTTATTAAATGCCTGACCGATACTTTTCCAATAGGCTACTTAGGGATTCCCTGTTATGATATTTTGTGCCAAGACAGTTGGTATATATTTTGCATGTACAGTACCAGTCAAGAGTTTGGACACACCCACATTTTTCTTACAATATATGTTAAATAAAGGAATAAGTAGATTTTATTTTGCAAACAAAGATATAATTCTTAAATCCATCAAACTAGCCGCCATTTCTTGTCATATTTGCAGAGCATTCTCAAATTATTTTTTTAACAAGGGCAGTCATATGACTATAATGAATTTGCAGCCGCACGGCTGTCTAATTTCCTAAAGGCATACTGCACTTGAGGTGGCTTTTCATCTACCTTTTCGCCCAATAAGTCCCAAAATCGCCTGACTTTAATTCGGCTGTTGGAAAATAGAAGAAGCTTGTTTGTTTACTTTGCAAAATATGGCTTCTTTGAGAATTCCAAAATTTTAGACTCTATTTAAACAAGTCAGTTATTCTCTTTTCACTTCTGACTGTTTACCTTTTACAAAATTCCATTTGAGATTATATAGAGAAGTAAAGCTGTTTAAATTTCTTCAAAGTCAGAGTGCTGTGACATCAACAAAGTGTGTCCAAACTTTTGACTGGTACTGTATATGCTGTAATAAGTGTTTTTTACTCATTTAGGATATATAAAGCAGAATCGCTGACATGTAGTCACTTCGGCTTTCACATCTCGAATCTTTACGTCAGTTCACACATTCCACTTGCTATTTCATACGCCAGCCCAGTGTTCTAAGTCTTTGAAGCTTTGTTTGGTCTTGCAAGATGCCGTAATGAACTTGGAGGTATGTTTAGTTTTTTGCTATTCGTTTTCTCAATTAATTTCTGCTTGAATTCGTATATATTTTGGTAGTCCTAATATAAATGGTAATATTGTGCGGTAATATCGCCCATAGAGGAAGACAGGTTCCGTGAAAAATCTGTCACTGTAAGCAGACCCCCCTTGGTGAAAACCCAGTTAGTCATTACTAATCTGATAGGATGTTGAAACAATACCGTTAGCTAACTGGGTAATCTTCCATCTCTTCGCGAACAGTACTGTAGCGTGATATGGAAATTTTCATCTGCAGGAGCGAAAGGGTTAAGTGTGGAGGAACAGCTGAGAAATCCCTTAATTTTGGCTTCAAAGGAAGAGAGAAAATCCGTAAAATGGCTTTTTAATGAATTGCTGCTGGAGCAGTTTATTCAGCTGGTGGTATAGTGTGAAAATGCAGCCAGTAAATTCTGATAAGCATTAGCTGATTATGCTAAGACACCATATCATAGAAACTCACTCCGATTTGTCAGAAGTGGTAGGGTTGAGGCACATATTTAAATATCAGTCCTGTAAGCATTGAAAATATATGTACTCTGTTATGAGTGGCAAGTATGAACTGTCTTTTACAGCTCTATTTGAATTTTTTTTTGGTGACCTAATATGTGAGTCCATTGTACACCTGGTTGCTGCATTGACATGCGGCATGACGGCATTCCGATTGCATCAGACGTTCGGAAAGGTTTTGACACGTACGGATTATGCCTGACTTGGAAGGTCGGATATGATTATATATTGTTTAAAATGTTTGACAGCGGCTGGCAGTCTTCCAAAGGAATGCAGATGCATTGCTTTCTGCAGGCATCCGTAACTACATCTGCCAGTCAAAACTAATTTGATCGACGCACAATTCCTATGAGTGTTACAAAATTTTAAAAATGTGCTGCTCTTACATTCATAGAAAACCAATTTGTCTCTAGTGTGTTTATTCAGATCACTGTCGCGCCAAAATGTAAAGCAATAATTAAATGAAAAGGGGTCCTACCAATACAAAGTTAAAAGGGTGGTAAGATTCAATGGTAAAATGAGATAACTGTAAAACCTGTGACATGCTGCACATCTGATTGCAGCAGTGTACAGATGCACTTAAATGCACGTAACAAAGAGGCCAGTATGGTCAGAGGGTCGTCTGTTAGTGTGTGTGTTGTAAGGTTGTAAAACTGGTCCAGCTAACTGATAATAAACTTTTTTTTTCCTGTCCGTCTTGTTCAAAGTGGCTGTGTAAACATGCTCTTGTGGGGCCACTCAAAAGGTCTCTGTGGTTCACCTCGTTACATCACCTGCCTGCTCGCGGCCCATCATCCGTTGTTATGGATGTGACCTTAACCCTTTAAGCTACGCAAAGAGGGTCATAAAATCACAGACCTTGAGGGCTCAGAAAAGCTGGGCCTTCACCATTTCTTTACCCGGGAGTCAGGTGTAAAGCCACAAATTGCTTTGGAGAGAAGGAAAGCAAATCCAGGTTTGGGTGGAACAGCTCAAGATTACAAATGTTGTAGAGCTTTTACTGGAAAGACAGAACTGTTCTGAAGTGCTTATTTATTGACTATCAACATATAGATTATTTGCCAGTTTGTTTTCAGAAATCGGTGCTAAAATGCACCCTTTTCTCAGATATTTGCTTAAATCAGATTGATTTTACAGAAGTAGTTGAAGTTTTTGTGTTAAAGATGGAGTGAGCCTGACTGGGATGGAGAGAACATGAGGGGAGCTGGGTTGTGTTCATTGACGGTAGAGCCGTTGGGTACTGTAGCTGTCCTCGTGTAATCGCGCTAAAATCGGTTTATGGTTCTTTTAAAAATCTCTCATTATTTGCATGATTGGTTTATGCTTGCGTCTATTTACAGATTAAGGCGACCCTGAAAATACTGGGTTACGGAATAAAACAAGAGGATTAGCTGCTGGATTCTATTACATTAGCATTTAGCCGGTGTATATTAGTGAATGGAAAGTCTGTCTTTGATGCCCCCGGCTGTTTCGGTGAGGTTTGGTGATGGTTTGTCTGCAGTGATTGTGTGAGCTGATGGAATAACCTGTCCCCCCCCCCCCCCCTCAGGTGAAGGTGAACATCCTGGGCGAAGTCGTGGATCAGGGCTCCACCGCCCTCAGCATCGACCCCTTTGGGTTCAGCCCCCACTCGGCCATCTACTCCATGCGCCCGGACGTGCGCTGCGTGGTCCACATTCACACCCCCGCGACGGCCGCCGTGAGTCCGACCCCCCCCGTTCACGATGTGGGCGCGCTTGTGCTTCGTGTCCTCCTGTACAGCCTAATGCTCGGGATCATCTCTCCTGATTGTTCTGCCCTCTGACCTCTGGCCCTCAGGTCTCTGCCATGAAGTGCGGCCTGCTGCCCATCAGTCAGGAGGCGCTGGTCCTGGGCGACGTGGCCTACTACGGCTACCAGGGTTCCCTGGAGGAGCAGGACCTGAGGGGTGAGCTGCAGAAAGCTCTGGGTCCCTCTGCTAAGGTGGGTCACGCCAAGGTTTTCCTGTTCTCATTCTTCCTATCTGTCGTCTTGATGCACGCATTCAAAGACTACTAGAAAGGGACGTCAATTCAGAGTAGACCTGGTGCCGACATCTTCAATGTGAACCAGTTCGAGACGGCTTCCAAAACGAAAGGAGTCCTTATTCGAGAACTTACGTCTGCTGACGACACAGCTTTTGTTGCTCACACACATGAAGATGCGCAAGATATTATCACTCGCTTCTCTTGTTCTGCCAAGACCTTTGGACTCAAGATAAACATCAAGAAACCTGAGATGATGGACCAGGCTCCTCCGGGAACAGAAGCAACCGCATTAGGACACGTCATCCAGATAGATGGTCAAGATCTAGTACAAGTCTTCTCCCAGTTTAAAGGGGAACTCCGGTGTGAAATTGACTTGGGGTGTATTGAAACATGATACTTGAAAGTACTAACTTTTGTAGAAAAGGGAACAGATTGCACTCAACATTTTGAAATACATGGCTTTTGGCAATCTCTTATCAACAGGCTTACAAGATGGTGCATGGGGCATAGCTTTGCCATGCAAAGGTGCTCTTTTTCTTCATCAAACAAGGCTTTTAGCTCCAAACTTCATTGGTAGAATTCAAACATTTAAAAGCGAGGCACTGAGAACTTTTGAAAATGTCAGGTAGTTTATTAAAAAAGGCTACCAATGAAGACAGTACCTGGAGCTAGTTTGAGCCTTGTTAATGATGAAAATCACGATAAGTCTTTGCATGGCAAAGCGAATAGGTATGCCCCATTCAATCTACCATTGTAAGCCTGTTGGGAGCTTAAAAAAAGCCATGTATTTCAAATGTTGGGTGCTGACGGAGGTGGGGTATTCGACAAAAGTTAGTACTCATTATCATGTTTCAATACACCCCAAGTCAATTTCACACTGGAGTTCCCCTTCAAGTATCTTGGATCAACCGTCTCAGACAACAACAGATTGGATGCTGAATTGGCAGTTAGAATGTCTATAGCCTCTGCCACTTTCGGCAGGCTCAAGGAAAGAGTGTGGGACAACAGACATCTCACTCTGAAGATAAAGTGTGCAGTCTACCGTGCCGTAGTCTTACCAACCTTGTTGTGTGGTGTAGAGTCTTGGACGGTGTATAAAATCACAGCTCACAAGCTGAACTCCTATATGATGCGGCAACTAAGGTACATCATAGAAATCAAATGGTGGCAGCTCATATCAAATGACACCATCCTAAAGCGTGCCTCACTTCCTAGCATGTATGACATTCTTAGACCGAGAAATCTTAGATGGTCTGGCCATGTATGTAGACTGGATGACAATCGCCTCCCAAAGCAGATCCTTTTCTCCCAGTTAAGAGAAGGTTCACGTGCTATTGGCAGGACCCAAACTGCGCTACGAAGACAACATCAAAAGAAACCTTCAGGAGTTGAAGATCCCTCCGCACCAATGGCAGTTCTGTGCCAAGGAGAAGTTTGTACGGAGAGACATGATTCTTAGGACGTCGTCATCAGATCCGATGGACTACCAGTGGTACAAAAAATGGGTTGGCTTTAGGGGGTGCAGATTTTTAGGGTTGGAGACGGGTCTCGGTGGGAATGCCCCGTGATTTTTATTGCGTCTGGATGCTGATGTTTCTATGCCCGGTCTCAGGTACTGGTCCTCAGGAACCATGGTGTGCTGGCTCTGGGCGAGACTATAGAAGAGGCCTTTGTCTACATCTATAATGTCCAGATGGCCTGCGAGATACAGGTACAGTCCAGCATGTGTTTTAGGGTCGGGTTCACCAAGGCCCAAAGAATTTCAAAGCATTTCAACGCATGCAAAAACAATAATATGACTAGTCTTGGCATTTGTTTTGCTCCACTCATTGGTCATGGTCATGCTTTTGCCTGTACTAAAATGCTTTGCCTGTGCTAAAAATCATACTAAATGGAACTAGAGATGCGCGGATTGCGGTTATAGCTGCTGGAGCCGCAGTTTATCGACAGATCGAGTGAGTGAGTCAAAAAAATCAAGATTCTGATTAATATGGGTGGATGGGTTGCAAATGGGTGAAATAATACTCAAGTAATGTGAAAATATGAATTGAACGCATATGCGGATTTGGATGACGAGAGCCAATCGGCGCATCTCTATCAGGCACGTGCTTCTTGTTTTGGGTCAGCTTCTCTTGTGACATGATTCATGCTGTATTTATTTTATTTTATTTTTTTGTTTGCGTATTCTGTCTCCTGGAAACGGGTAATGGCACCATAAGCATTAGCTATATTTTTTGTGTGTGTGTATTGCTGTAGATACTGTTAATGGGGAAGTGAGGTGGCTAATTTCATGGCTCCGCAGCCTAAATACACAACATGGTTCATATTTATTGCTGATATTGATGTTTTTTTCTGTTACTAGGGTGACCAGTGCTTAATTCTGTTTCTTGAGGCTGGGTGAAAGGTGTTCACTGGGTCAGTTCTAACTCCCGTCCCTCAGCCCTGCACCTAGTTTTTGAGTGTCCTTGACGAGGCTCTTCGGAGCAGAGCTACAAGGGGTGGAGTTTTAAATCTTAATCTAGGAAATTGGACATCACTCATAATGGTATCTCAGCATTGTATTTTAAAGCCAAATACTTCTGTTGGCTACTATTATAAACTATTAGATTGGCAAACCCAAGCAATATTGAAGGACGGAAGAAGACCGATTTATCTGCTGGTGGTAACCAGGAAACATGTTTACACGGGTTATTTATTAGTGTAACAACAAAATAATTTTGGAATTTTAGTTCTACATTGTTATTGTTCTGACAAAACAGCATCCTGATGCTTCATCGCAGGATACAGTTCTTTGCACAATTGTATGAAGCACAGTACAGGACTGGAGAGAGGTTTATAGACTTCTGTCGGCCACCATATTTGTTCACTTTGCAACGCTTTATTGGAAATTTCTTGTACTCCTCCGTTCATGACTCGTATCTGAAAATGCTCAGTTTTGGAGGGCCATTTGTAGGGCTTGAGGACCATTACCTCTCAATTCCCAACTTTCCATGAGAATGTGAAAAATGCAGGGGTAGGGTGAAATGGCAGGTCCGAGGGAGGAATTTGGTTCGGGCCTGCAGTGTCGCGCCTTTGAAACCCTGTGTTTCTTACAGCTATGTGAGAAAGACTGTTGGAGCGGTATGCGATAAAAAACACTTTAATTATTCCAAGCCAGCACTTGTGTAGTATAAAGACGCTCTGGAGCAGTGCTTGGCCAAGCCCCACGCTTCCTGGGTCCATCTGGCAGGGTTCTAAAGCTCCACCCCCCGCAGTCGTGACTGTGCTCCAGTCTGGAAAATATTAATCTCTGGTGGGTTTAAGTTTGGTTCTGTATTTGGGCTCCAGTGTGCTCCTCTCTGTCTGAAAAGAGTCCTGAAAATTCTCTGCATTCTTTTCATACTTCAGTGGGACAAAAGACATTGTACTAAGATTTCGTCTTATGCTGCTCTTTTAGGAGTTTACAGCTGTTTTTTGTTTCTTTTCTCAATTCAGGCTGGAATTGTTCCTTGTTATTATTCCTCCCTGCCAGTGACAGCCATGGCGGGAGGCATTGTGTGCATCATCTCCATCCGTTCTCCCAGTCTTATGAACGTGATATCTCCAGAATGCATGGCGAGAATTTCTCAAATTTGGCACAACTGCCCTCTTAGACTAAAAGATGAACTGATTAGATTTTGAAAGTTAAAGGTCAAGGGTGCTGTGACCTCAAGTTTGTCTCATTGTTGCGAATGTAATATCTGTGGAATGCCTGGAGGGATTTTTTTCAAATTAGGGCCAAATTTCCACTCGAACCCAAGGATGATCTGGTTAGATTTTGGTGGTCAAAGGCCAAGGTGAGCACATGCCTGTTGCTGTTCCATTCTTGTTCCCCATAGGCTTAGCCCGGTTATTAAAGTGCTCATACATTTTCACGGCCAGAAATGCCAGCCTTGCTGTGCAACTTCCTGTTGAGTCAGATTTGTAATTTTTCGAGTTTTATTGGTGATCCCCCACTTCCATCCCCCCCCTTTTAAGCTCAATAGACTTTCATTCATTTAAAAAAACACTCATACTCTCATAGTTTGTTAGCTAAATCTTCCAAACTTTCTGTACTCCTTCAGGCTGTCCAAAAGGATGAATGTTTGTGTGTGTAGCCCTGCACTCCATTCTTTTCTTTTTTCATCACTCCATCCTCCACTTAACTCCATTCATTTACAAAATCTTGCAAATCTTCTCAACTACTAATCCATGCATCACAGAGAGTAGGGGTTGAGTTGTTGGACTCATTGAAGGGTCATATCTTAATTGATGAAGCCCCGCCCATTTTGTGGATTGGCTTAGTTTTTACCATTCATTACTATTTTAACTGTTTGTCATTGAGAGTTGGGAATGAGGTTGTTTGAGATGTTTGCATCATTCCAATGATTACAGTCTCGTTAGTTTTGGATTGAGCTTCAGGTGATTGTCGTTGCACTATGTGATGGAGCCAACTATCAGGCCTCTGTTTTCCCGCATAGAAATGGTCTCTAGGTGAAGACAACCTGTTTCTCTCTGGAAATTATTCCTGGAATCATATGCATATTAAAGCGGCATTTTAGCTGGTTTCCTGCCCCTCGCCTAAGTCAGCAGTCCCCGCCCCCCATCCCCAAGCCACACAGGAACGCGCATTGGTTACCGACAGAGACAGAGATTGAGAGCGACCCAGTTATGATATAAGTACAATATAAACAAACACTCTCAGTGATAGTCGTGTGAAAGCCACACTGAAAACATGGACCAACGACACATTACATCCATACCGAAACTTCGGAGTGAATATGGCGAGGAGATCGTCGTTACGGAAAAAAAAAATCAGTCGTCGACACAAAAACACTTTTCTGCTAGCCCTTTTAAAGCATGCTTCATTTTTTCTCATATGGGTAGCCTAAGAGCATAGTTGCCTAAGTCATATTTGAACGGTTTTGGAAAAAAAGGAAAAAACACAATTTTTAGCAAGCACATTGGTTTTTTTTTTTTGATATTGCAACAGTGAGCCAAAAAATGACTTGGGCAATTATGTTATGAGGCTAACGATATAAATACATTCCATTGCCTAGTTATACAACAGCCCCTCTTTGTCAGAGCAAATAGCTACCAAGTTTTGCTGCTACACAGCTGATCAAGCTGTAGTCGGCCACAAACGACGACAGTACATTTATAAACGAACATTAGCAGCATTAATCAGGACTACCCAAGACTAATAAAACTGCATAACTTCTACAGAGTAAAACACAGCTTAACTGTTCAGTAGTCGCAAGGCTAGTTGCGTATCGCTTTTTAGGTCCTTAATTTTTCCTTGTTTTCTCAACCTCCCGAAAGCGGCACCGATATATACATGGCTCTCGGCCATCTCCTGTTTTTTCTTCCTTGATTGTCTGTTTCTCTACGAATTCTTTTGTACGCCATCTCTTGTAACGCTGGGATCGGAGGCTTCATCTGTTCTGCTACATAGGCCTGTAGCGATTGTCCCTCTCTACAGTAAAGTAACGATCTGCTATTATTGCTACGGGAGGAGAATTCCTATCCTTGCCACGCACATCTTTGACTGTCACAGACACGCCCCCCTCGCTCACCGTCCAATCGTCACATTCACTTTCTTTTCGAAGTGCTCTTCTCGACAGCTGTCGATCGCGCACATGCAGATACTGTAGACCATCGCCCCCTGATGTCACAAAATCCGATGGGTCACAGATTTCGATGAAACACGTTTACCAGCAGAGAGAACCGCCTCTTTATGGTTATTTATTGGATAGAGGCAGTGGGTGACTCCAGAATTTTATATACTGATTTACTGCACGGGACAGTGACTGAGAGACCTGTGTTATGGACCAGATACTCTAAATCAATGATCTCTGTCAGAATGTGGAGCTATTTAACACTTTTTAAAAAAAAATTTTTTCTAAATCACTTACAGCAGCTTTAATATAGTGAGAACATCAATTTCACCAAAAATGGCCTTTATACCTTTGATTACATCCCATCAAAATTTTCATAACATACGGTACTGTACGAAAGTTTTAGATACATTTTAAGCAATTTCTTTGGGCAAATATTCTTGAAAAAATAGTTAAATTAAAAGTTTCCAGTAACTGAGTAATGCACTTTATAGAGCTGTAAACTGTTCAAAACTAAATCAGATTGATATTTGGTGTGACTATCCATGGCCTAAAAATTAGGGACACTGTCCTGTTGTGCTATAGTTTTAGAAGATGACTGGCTTTTTGCCTGTTCCAAGCGGAGCAATTCTTCTGCAGACTGACTGTCTCACTTGCGTCTATCCCTTCAAGTAGTTGCAGACGGCTGTGATGATGCTGACATCAGGGCTCTGTCAAGGCTGTATTATCTGTATCAACTCTTTTTAATAAAATACAAAAATTGATTTATAAAACTGTTTTTTTACTAAATTGGTATTGGGAATTTCACAGTTACTTACTTACTTTATTTATCTTCAACAATAGTAATGTGAAAAACAAAAAAAAAACTTTTAAAAAATGCAGGTTGCCCAAGACTCTTGCACAGTTTGATGCAACTGTAACTTGATGTAACTTGACTGGTTAGGAGGGGCACACAACCGCAAGGCTGTAATTATAGTTTATGAATTTTTACTTGAATTGAATGCTGGTTCAATGTGAGAATGCGGTCATGTGACGGTCTTCATTTGGTCTATTTTTGACTGTTAATTGAATTTGCTGATTCCCCGAATTACACTTAAGTTTTTCAATGTTAAAACAAGGGAGCATATTTCGGAAGTGGAAAATGCCTGCATTCTGTGGGGAATCTGACAGTTGTTCTGTTTTTAACTTGGACCTTGAGCTGCAGTGCCAGTGCTCTTGTTTGCCTCTCGTAAAGGTTAGTGGGTCATCGGCTTCATGCCATTTTTAGCCGGCTGTAAATAGAGGAACGCGGCTTGCGGTTCTGCCGAAAATGACAGCCCTAACCTACCAGCAATACGGAAACATCCGAGTCTGACGTGAGAGGAGAGAGACGGGGTGTGATGTGGAGAGACTGATCACCTACGAGAGGAGGAGAGAAGGAAGAGAGATGGGGACAGGGAGGGTGGAGACTGGGGAAGAATCTGAGGGGGCTTGAAAAATGACAGCAAAAGAGAGATTAAGAGGGGACGGGTGGTCCGTGCTACTAACTATTGCACGGGCTCATTGCATCTCCCGAGGATGATAGTTGGGAGATACTATGGTTTAGTTCCGGGGCCGCCCCCGCCGCGCTGCAGAGATTTTCTGTTCCAGGCTCTGGAGGCATCAAAGTTCATAGGATTTTTCTCTAAATTTGCATAGTCAAACATGTTTATTTGGCAATGCTCAAGATCAATTCTCAGCGATTTCCGACATCCAATATGGCCGGCGGCAGCCATTTTGTCGGAATTTTTTTTTTTTTTTTTTTGCAGATTTTGTGTTTTCTGCTCATTTTGAGCCACATTTACATATATATACACATGTACAGGGATGCACATTAATGTCATAGCAAGAGTAAAAACAGTAGCATTGTGACTGTAAAAATTTGCAAGTGATCTCTCATGGGGATCGGGGGGATACACGACTCGGTCCCTGTGGCGACCGAGTTATCTAGTTTTAAAGTTAGAATGTCGACCATTTCGGGTGCCTGTTTTAGGTGGGCAGGAAGTTGCTGAATGTGTGACAGGTGTTGAATGTGATGGATGTTGTCGAATGTATGGTGTGTATGGTTGAATGCATGATGGCAGTTTATGACAGTGATGGACATTTCTCTCCCGGTCTGGTTTCAGGTGAATGCCCTGTCGTCGGCCGGCGGGGTGGATAACCTGATAGTACTGGATCCGGAGAAGTACAAGGCGGTGACACACGATGTGGCGTTGGTCGGGGTGAACATGGGCAGTCAGCACAAGTGGAGGTTCGGAGAGCTGGAGTTCGAGTCCCTTGTGAGGATGCTGGACAACATGGTGAGTCACTGTTGAATTGTCTGTCGTTGGGGTGCGTTTCCCAAAAGCATAGTCGCTAACTGTGGTAGCAACTTGCAAAGTTTGTCCATTCACAGTCAGTGGTTCCAACTATGTAAGTTGGCATCTGTGCTTTCGGTAAACACTCCTCTGGTTGGTCTTGCTATTCAAAGTTCACACCCTATTGGTCGAGTCCCTCCTCTGCCTCGGGCAGGGTTGAATATTGGGTTTCGTCGCCTCTCCACTCATAGTACAAATGCTATTGGTTCAGGCACTGTTAAGGCATACTCTACCTCTGGAAAGAGTGCAAGTAGATTTAAGAACGGAAAGACATGCATAACAGGCTAGGTACTCTGCTGCCATCGTCTTCGACCAAGATACTGGCCTCGCAAGTGAAGTTCTTCCACGGATGTTGCATTGTGGCTGACCGCTGCTCCTAAATAACTAGGATGGGTCAAATGCTGAGGGCAAAATCCATGGGGTTCAATGAAAGTATTACTTATGTTAACCAAAACCCAAAAATGTTCACAAGAATAACCCCTCAACCGCCGGAGGTGATGCTATTTTAATTCAGCTGCTATTATAGTGTGGCTCTTGGCATAACTTTATGGACCTTAATGAGGCATCATTTCAAAGCAGAGCTATGGTTTGCAGTGACTCTGGAGCGGATGCACACTGCAGATGACCAGTGAGGGGGGTGGGGGGGTGGTTTAAATATGGAACACAAGCACTCAGAGTTCCGTGTGAGTCATAAGCCGTTGGCATGGAGACCAGGCAGTAGGGTGTGGTGGTTACACTAGGCTGGACTCCATGAGGTGAGTGGAGTGCAATGTGTTTTTGGAAAAGAGAAATTATTCATGTTTTTAAAAATATCTTCCCGTAGATTTAGCAGTTACTTCGTCTCACCACTTCTGTTGACTTTTTCACCGGAGAAGCCCTATGCATACATATTATGCTAGTTTGAGTTGCAAGGACCTCGCTTTTTAATCACAGCAGTGTTTCCGTGAGGTGGGGTTCTGCCCTGATTGATAAGCTTATCGCATGGGTAAAGCAAACATGCATTCACAAAGTTCTGGTGCGTTCAAATACTGGAAGCTTTACACCGCCCGCTGTTGGAAACACTCATGAAGCATTTGCACTCAGAGCAGAAGATTGTGTGATGATGCTTTACATTTGTCAGGTTCCAGCCCTTTCTTCACGGAGCGCTGGAAGAATCGGTCTCTGTAGTCGTGCGGGTTTATAGTAACCGTGCAATCGAATCAGAACTTTATCTGCCTTTTAGTAGATGTGCACGGTCATGTTTAGTGTATTTTAACCATGGATATTATTGCATCACAAAAATTCTGCTCTGTTCATTGTGTCTCATCAAAGTGGACTGTGATTTAACCACTCGTAAAAATTCCATCCACAAAATCAGGTGTCACCTGGAACTTTTCTTGAGTTGTAATGTTACTTGGTGGGAAATTGAGATTGCCCTCCTACCCCCTTCTCCGACAGTTGGGCAGTGCAAAACAACAAAATTAGGCTGGGCAACTCCCTAATGTTTTGCCAGGCACCTGTCTTCTAATCTTTTGGATGGACATTTTGAAATTTTGACTGATTTGGACGGGTAAAAATTAACTTGGAAGCGTAAACTCGCACTCATGTACGTTTCATTATTTCTTGCCACTGGCACTGCTCAATTTCCCATAACATCCCTGCAAAGCCTAGGCACCAGCCTCCTCCGTTCTTGTGATAAAAATAGAGCCAAAACCAGTTTCTTCGCAAGTAAAAAGTAAAAACGTAGTTGGCTAATAAAGACGCTAACTGTCAGCTAGCTGTGTTTCATTGTTTGAATGTCTATCTAACTAACTAGCTAGCTAGTTCTAGATCAAACTTCATTTTAACTCTACAATGCACAGAGGTGGAGATCTCATGCATCATAGCCAAGGAAATGTTTGTCAGCTAATGTTACATACACTGATTTTAAAAGGGAGTTGTTCAGAAAACTTACTGAGGACAGAGAAGGTGCAGAAAGACATTTAGAGCAGAACGTATTTCTTCATCTTGATCTTCATTGTCACATTAGTCGAATGATATCAGCTCAGTGTTCGGTTTTGCACTGTTTGCTCCAAAAGTCTGCATTACAGAACCAGTGGAAAGTGTTCTATCGCCACGAAAATGTCACACAGACAGCTTCTATCTGCACATTCACATTAAATCACACAATCACCGCTTCTGTGACATCAGTGAATGTGTGTGCATGTTCATTGCGAAACATGATTTGTTCTTCGCAATTGCTCAGCCACTGGTTGATCTGTGTGGAAAAAAAACTTGCCAAATGGATAACTACCCTGTCAAATGCACGTGCCGGCTATTTAAGTTGGCCAAGAGTTCAGGCAGGGTTTATCTAAGAAGCAAAAAAAAAAAAAAAACTTTCTTGTTGAAGTTCCTAGCCTATGGACAGAATTTCTGTTCCTCTAAATTTCTCGAGATCACCAGTCATTGAAGGATATGAATGTTACTGTATCTCATAAATGCATTTTTCAGATTTTCATTATTTCCATTATTTAATGATCTGTTATGCAGAAATAATCACTTCAATATGCCTTCGAGGAATAAGTGTGGCAGAAGGCGGAAGTTTTTATACACCTTACTATATTTTTCTCAGAGAAATAAATACTTAATGAAAAAATATGTTGCACCACCCCCACCCACTCCCACTCAACAAGATTTCCGGCACGCAATTCAGTGTTGCTTTAAGATCTACGGTGAATGTAGACGCCGACTTTTCAGTGCCTGGCGAAACCTTTGTGACTCCCACCTCCAAGTCTGGACACATCCCTGAAATTTACGTATCCTTGCTCTGAAAATACGTCGTTTTTAATTCTGAGGTACGTTGAATACAGCAGGTTAAATGCTCAGCCCACTTTTGGTGCATGGTGACTTTAAATCTGCCCAGTTGTTTTTGTGCCAAGTGTTGACTGAGTGAATGGGCACCAGTAAAGCACGTGTGATTTTTAAAACAAGGAGCTCCAGTGTTTGCCCCTGCTAAGTGACATCAGTGATGCAACACTGCTGCAGAATTTCTGCCTCCACCGAAAGGAAAGTGCATCGCATTTTTTTAAGCTGTGCTTCGGCGGGTCTTTGGAATAACTTTGTATTTGAGGTGAGCAGGTAGCCCAAAGCTGAGTCCATTATCTATATCATCCTGAACATGAGGTTATTATAAGGGGCATCAGTATGAGTGCATGCATGCAGCATTGAGCTGTACTGTAAAGAAGCCTTGCTAAGCCCTGACCCTGGGTCTTAATCGCGTAAAACGGCGGCGGTATTGGATTTTCTTGCAGGGATACAGGACTGGGTACGCCTACAGACACCCCATCATGCGGGAGAAGCCGCGACACAAGAGCGAGGTCGAGATCCCCGCCACCGTGACGTCCATTCCACGCGAGGAAGACGAGGGCGCCTCACGGTTGAGCTTGAAGTTCCTCAGCCAGAAGCAGCAGCGCGAGAAAACTCTTTGGCTGAACTCGCCCAACTGCTACACCAAGGTCAACGTGCCCGAGCCCTCCCTCAACGGAGAAGCCAGCCCCAGGACTAAAACCATGGTGAGAACTTCTTGTACTCAACACAAGTGTTGGTCACACTTTAGATGAAATGTTGCTCATAAAGGCTTTATACAGCATGTATAATGCCTTCATAAATGAGACATAATGTCTTCATAAATCATACATAAGCAAATGTCATGCTTTTTAAAGGGTGAAATAACACATCCTTATTCAGCACGTGATGCCACATGTAATATAACTGACAATGTCACTTGGCTAGTGGCTAAATGCTATAAAGGGTGACATTGTCAGCTAAGTGACATTGTCATTGTCACATCTGGTATCACATGCTGAATAAGGATGTGTTATTTCACCCTTTAAAAAGCATGACATTTGCTTATGTATGATTTATGAAGACATTATGTCTCATTTATGAAGGCATTATACATGCTGTATAAAGCCTTTATGATCAACACTTCATCTAAAGTGTGACCCAAGTGTTTACAAAAATGTCCTCTGGAAGAACGGCGCTTCACAGTCCCAATCATACTGCTATTTTGCGGCCTCAAGGTGAAGACCAACGCTGTTCCTGGAGATCTACCATTCTGTCTGTCCTCATTTCAGCCCCGATGTGGCACCTAACTCTGCAATAATTTGCAACTCAGCTAGATTTCTATTTGTTGAATCTGGTTTGTTGTATCTCCCCGACGACAATAGTCTGGAGATACTATGGTTTAGTTCCGGGGCCGCCGCCGCAGAGATTTTCTGTTCTGGGCTCTGGCAGCCACAATTATTTCAGGAATTTCTCCAAATTTCACACAGGCGAAGATATTGATTGGACAATGCTGAACACCGATTTTCGCGAATTTCGGACGTCCAATATGGCTGCCGGCGGCCATTTTATCCCAAATTTGGGGATCGGGGAGATACACGACTCGGTGTCTGTGGCGACTGAGTTATCTAGTTTCCTAATGATGTAAATTTCTGCAGTGTTCCCCATTCCACTGGTATAAAATCATATACCACCTGCCTGAATCAGTTGTTAACTTAACCATTCAGGTCATTATGGCTCAGACCTTTGTGTTTGCACTGATGTGAGTGGTTGTGTGCGAGTGAATCTGCTTAATGCCTGACTGAATGCTCATTTAAAACTGTTCCTCATTTTCCAGTGGATGAAGGCGGAGGAGCTGGGTAACAGCAGCAGCGGCACACCGATCAAAATTGAGGACCCCAATCAGTTCGTGCCTCTGAACACCAACCCGACTGAGGTGCTGGAGCGGAGGAACAGGGTGAGGGGGGATCTGCCTGGTCAATGTGGGGGTCCCACTGTGGAGGTGTTGTGTTGAATTTCCCCCCAGAGGAGAGAATGGATAAGCATGATATTCAAGGACCCTACTGCCTCATCATTGCCATTCTCCCCCATCACAACACAAACTCCCGTTTGTTTCTCACCATAGTACTTCTCACAGTCACTGCTGGACATTTGATGAGCTTCATAAGTATTGGGACAGCGACAGAAAATTCATGGGCTGTTATTCCTACACAAAATTCTTGATTTTGATATTCACACCCTCCATTTAAAAGCTGTAAGTCTGTCAGGGGGTACGTCCCAATGGACTGAACTGAGTGTTGTAGTCGTTTCTTGTCACAGTCCTTTGAAATGGTCCCCGCTCAAATGGTTACAGACTTCGGCACAATTGGGCCTTTCTTTGCCTGCTAGTTTGTGTGAAGTCTTATGTTTGTGAAAGTATAAGCACATGACAGTGGATGCGCAGTCAGTACTGGACTGTCTGCCGTCTGTGTTAGGCTGGCCTCTCATGTCTGGTAAACACACTCCCGATTCCTCAGGGTTTCATTTTCTCAGTGTCCTATGATTCCCCCTGGTGGAGTTTGGTCACATTGCATGTGTTGTAAACACTTCAGCTCACTGGAGCTTGTAATAGTGGTATTTGCCTGTGAGATGCTAATGGTGGTAAAGGCATTCTCTCTGGTTATTTCAGATCAGGGAACAGAACCGCTTTGACCTGATGACAGCTGGACCTCGCTCCCAGTTTCTGGCCGGCATCGTCGTGGAGAAACCGGCAGCGGTGAGTTCTGCTTCAGTTCCAGCGTTAAATGAGGGACTCCTCAAAGCTGTGCAGGGCTAAGCTAACTCAGCCTTCACGAACCACTGAGAAAATCTGGAGAAAATCCCAGAAAATATTGGGATATCATTTCTTGTCAATATCGCACTCCTCTAGTCTCGACCCGTCTGCGCTTTTGAGTGACAAGGTCTATTTTTGAGGCGTCTTTTTTTACTATAACACAATTAGCTGACCCATTTAACATCTCCCTTTCCCAACTTCTCTTATCACTGTTTGTCCACTCTTGCCCCTGCATTGTCTTTTTTGGAGTCTGTTTCAGTCACAAGACTTGAAATAAGCATATATTTTCAGAAGACATTCAAATTAACTAGGTGAAGTGTCAAATGATATCTTTTAAAGTTTTCAGAAAAATGAATGGACTTCTCACTTCTCTCCTTTTTTTTTTTTTTTTTTTGCTTTGTTTGCATGATCCAATAATGTGCCAACTAGTTTTAAATTGGGGTTGTATATTGCACCATATAAATGCAGATTTAAGCCAGGACTATTGTTTGCATTTTCTTCTACAGTATATTTTTAGGTGCGAATTATGGATTAAAACCTTTCAACATAATTTTTAAATCTCATGTAGGGCAGGGTGATAAATTCATCAGTATAATTATAAATGCCATAAAAGTAATTGCTGCAATGGGGCAGACAGACGAGCCTGCTTTTTAGCTTTTCTACGACGTGCACCTGATGCGGTGTTGAACAAATGGCAATCAAACATCAGAGGCCATTTGAAGTGTTTCTGGGGAAAAAATTGGGTTTTGACATCAACTAATTACTAGCGAGGTCGGACAGTTTCCACCACCTTGGCAAAATTAGCCGACCCTAAATCTAATCCCATGTACTTTGCCTTACTAACTATAGAGCCATTTATTTGGTGAACAGACTAATCAAAATCAATATATAGCATATAATTAAAAAAAGAGTCATATTAAGATGGCCCAGGTTTTTAAGCATCTAAAAATATATGAAAAGTGGAACACAAACTCCAAAAACAAAGACAGTGACATCTATCAGTTTGGAAAGGGTTACAAAGCCATTTCTAAGGCTTTGGGACTCCAGCGAACCACGGTGAGAGCCATTATCCACAAATGGAGAAAACTTGGAACCGTGGTGAACCTTCCCAGGAGTGGCCGGCCTACCAAAATTACTCCAAGAGCGCATCGACGACTCATCCAGGAGGTCACAAAAGAACCCAGAACAACATCTGAAGAACTGCCGGCCTCACCTGCCTCAGTTAAAGTCAGTGTTCATGATTCAACAATAAGAAAGAGACTTGGCAAAAATGGCATCCGTAGAGATCCAAGGCGAAAACCATTGCTGACCAAAAAGAACACAAAGGCTCGTCTCACATTTGCCAAAAAACATCTTGATGATTCCCAAGTCTTTTGGGAAAATATTCTGTGAACTGACGAGACAAAAATTGAACTTTTTGGAAGGCGTGTGTCCCTTTACATCTGGCGTAAAACTAACACAGCATTTCATAAAAAGAACATCATATCAACAGTCAAACATGGTGGTGGTAGTGTGATGGTCTGGGGCTGCTTTGCTGCTTCAGGACCTGGGTGACTTGCCGTAATTGATGGAACCATGAATTCTGCTCTCTACCAGAAAATCCTGAAGGAGAATGTCTGACCATCAGTTTGTGACTTCAAGCTCAAGCGCACTTGGTTTATGCAGCAGGACAATGATCCAAAACACACCAGCAAGTCCACCTCTGAATGGCTTACAAAAACAATATAAAGGTTTTGGAGTGGCCTAGTCAAAGTCCGGACTTAAATCCGATTGAGATGCTGTGGCATGACCTTAAACAGGCCAGTCATGCTCGAAAACCCTCCGATGCAGCTGAATTAAAACAATTCTGCAAAGAAGAGTGGGCGAAAATTCCTCCATAGCGATGTTAAAGACTCGTTGCTAGTTATCGCAAACGCTTGATTGTAGTTGTTGTCGCTGAGGGTGGCACAACCAGTTATTCAGTTTGGGGGGCAATTACTTTTTCACATAGAGCGAAGTAGGTTTGAATAGCTTTTTCCCTCAATAAATGAAATTATCACTTAATAACTGCATTTTGTATTTACTTGGGTTATCTTTGTCTAATATTAAAATTTGTTTGATCTGAAATATTTAAGTGTGGGAAATATGCAAGAAAATAAGAAATCAGGAAGGGGGCAATTACTTTTTCACAGCACCGTACATAGTTGGAACCATTGACTGTTAATGGACAAACTATGTAAGTTGCTAACCTATTTAGCAAGTACACTTTTGAGAAAAACACCCCAGGTCGGTCGCCCGCGACCAATGGATGTAGTCCGTGATCGCCCTCATCCTTTTTTTTTCTCTCATTTTGTGCAAGTTTTTGACCCACAACTACATCACAACATCACAAAAGGCTGCTGCGCATCAAAAGATATAGTTCCATTAATGACCAGTTCTACAACTGTACTCGACATACTGAAGGGTTCAAGCAGGAGAGCTCTGGATATCTCCTGTGTTCATTCATAAAATTGTCTATTATTTAGTGAATTATGTTACCATGGCAACCCAAATCGAGAGGCACCTGTCATAACCACTGCCCATATACATACCAAATATAAACAAAATGGCTTTAAATTTGTGGCCTGTGGAGCGTCCACAAGGAAATCTCTACAGCGGCAAACGCAGACGCATGAGGAGGCCAAAGCCATAGTAGCCCCAACTTCGTTCGGGGGCTAGTTATTTTCGCAGTGCACTAAACTATCAAACGCACCAAAAACCTGGCAGACATGTTCAGGCAAATCTGTTCCACAAATCTGTAGGATTTTTTTATTTGATGATTGAAAAAGATTAACTAAAAATAAATTAATTCATAACTTGATTTTGGTTAGGCTACTTGTTATTGTTATTGCATTCGCAGGCTGCGGCCAAATATAAAACTAGAAATGGTCTTGCAGAAACATTCAGGCAAATCTGTCTTGTGTCATGGTCATTTAAATTCCAAAATGTGACAAAGTTGTTATCTAAATAAATTACACTGTCTGCCAATATAAATTAGTAATTGAGCGAATCAGCTGTTTGATTACAAATTGAAGGAAGTAAATGGGAACGGGGCGAGAGCAATGATCGGCTAAAAAGTGATGCTTTTGCAGGCCTTAACGTTGCTCTGTTCAGCACATTGCTGATAAATGCTGAAGTTGGTGAAGTTATTTTCCGGAAGCATTTCAAATGGCTTCTGATTTATGGCAGCTGCTTGTTCAAGACCGCATCAGGTATGATTCGTGGAAAACAAAAGGATCAAGTTTATCTGTTCGCCCCATGGCGGTAGTTACTTTCATTGCCCTTAAAATTTTATCGATAAATTTATAGCCCAGCCCTAACCTCGCCCTCATTTCATTTTGTCAGTCACTGTTGCTGAGAGGAATTTCTTAGCTCAAGCACTGACAGTGAATAGCACAGTACTGATTTTGGCCACTAGGTGGTGCACTGAAGATTTATTATCTCCAAGAGCGAGCAGCAAGTCGGATCACATTTTTAACTGGGTGCACTGGGGGCAAAAAAAGTCCTGTTTCTGCGTTTTCTGTGTTCAAGATCACTTTCTCACTTCTGAAGTATTCATTGTGGCTTACTGTAACAAGCAGCGCACTGCATGTCATCAACAAGAAATTTGTCTGTATTGCAAAGATACCTGGACAGCATGCTAAATTGGCTGAATTTCACAGTAAACTGTGATTGTATACTGTAATACACATTGCAACATTATCAGTTCTAATGTCCTTAGTGGTCGTGTGATCCTGTAGTACACAACATGCTTATTGAAAGAAACTGGGATACTAAATTGAAATTGAAAAGAGGTATAAAGAATGGTATGTAGTAATCCACTTTATTGTAAAATCATGATGTATTTTGTGAACAGATGTGTGATTCTGGACATTGTCAATGTATTTGTTTTGGGCTGAAACTTGGAAGTCTCTTAATTCAAAAATTACTTCTCGTTGTTGGTCAGCTCGATAATTAAAAATGTTTTTGTTTTTGTCATCTGACCTGAGCACTTGAATTGTGAGAAAGATTGCCAGCAAAGTAACCCTTTTCTCTGAATGTCTGGTCTTATTTCCTTAAGGTTGAGGTCCTTGTGGAGGTAGTGTCAATAAATTAGTGTTAATTAGTTATTTGTTTAATGCTGTTTATAGTGCTTTGTCCTGTTTTGTCTTCTGTGTTTATGTGGATTTTTTAGTTCATTTTTTCACCTTTTTTGTATTTTATATTCCATATTTAACTTAAGTGCCATATTTATTTGTGCTGAAAGGCAAATCAGGGAGGCTTCACTTTTTGATGGAATGGATTTGCAAACAGGAAGGCATTTTTTTAAATGCCATTTGGTACTGAGGCAAAATGGAACCTTAAATGCCCAGGCGTCCCACATTCTAGTTTTTGCTATTAAAAATATTTACAGCAACCATTCCAGGGGCTAACCAGATTCACCTCGAGCACCACTGTTTTCGTCTGTTGCCACTGAACACAAATGTGTGTACTGTACGTGAAGCATGAATGTGTGTTATTGAATGTGGTGTGACCACTACTGGGTTAGATTAGCATGTTTACTTAATGGTGTAGTGATGTGCTTTTGAGCTGTTAGCAGTTCAGTGCAACAGCTAGTACCTTTAGCTGAATGCGTTAGCATGGTATTTTTACTCTGCAGTTTAGCTGCAGTCGTGTCACCTGAAGTTAGTAGGAGTGTGATACAACCAATAGCATGTTAGTGGAGTGTGTTAGCTGTGTGGTGCGATCCATCCTACATTAGGGCGTTTGCATTGTGCTGCAGCTATCAGCACTTTAGCCATTAACTTTATGTAACCGGTGTGAATTGGCGCCCCGCACCTGGCTAAGCTGTTCAGATTTCAGATTTATTTATTTATTCACACACATACACATTATCTATAGTGCATAACTGAAGTTATGGGGGTCATGTGTGAATCAAGCCTCCCAGAGAAGCTATCAAAAGCTTTTAAGAGGGAGCCTGAAAACATATAGAAACATTGATAACAAAAACAATAACAAGACAAGTACAGACACATACGCAACACATAGAGAACAACACCATATCTTTCTCAGAGCAGATGGATAATGGGTACCACATGATAGTTAGATATATGATCTTAGCAATTTGTCCTTTAGCATCTTCTTAAAGATGGAGGTCTGTCCCCACAGCCGTATGTGCCCAGCGAGGAACAGGAGGAGCCGCTTCCCCCGAACCCCTTCAGCGAGCAGACGGAGAGAGAGCTGCAGGAGTACAAGCAGAGCGTGGAGCGCAAACATCTCGGCATCGAGGGTACGGCCCGAGACGGAGACGCGCCGCCGAGCTGACAGAGCAGGGCAGAGAAACGCGTGCATCAGTGGGCAACATGAGTCACTGTAGTAATCGCTCTCCATAACGGCCTGAGTGCTCGCGTGCCGCGGAAAATGGGAATTCTAGCTAACCCTGCACTTGGCTTCATGTTTAGAGGCGTGCGCAATGCTTCTCCACCCTGATCGTCTCACGACCGCGCGTCCTACGCACACACGCAATATTTGATACTGACTGTTTCCTGCTTTTTTCCCCTGCTGGATTGTTACCCTAAATGTTTGTTGGGTTTCTTTATATTTTGCACGTCTTACTTACTCGTTATCGTATTGGCTGAATGTACACCCATATTTTCCCTATGGGATAGAATTTTGGGCACTGAATGTTATGGTCTGCACTTGTTGCATAAGTGTGGCCTGTGGTTTTACAATTGAATAGTAGACAGTCATGGGGTCTCTACAGATACGACACTGTGTAACTCACTGTTGAGGCCCTAGTTAATATAACTTGAAAGTAACCACTTCTGTATGTTCCCAAGAGCACATTCCATTCCAAAAAATTGCTCTGAATACTACATAGATTCATTTTGCTGTGATTCAGAAGTGTCCCCAGTGATCGGCACTGTGCTGGAAGTGAATGGGGAAATTGGTTTGGGGAGGAATGTTTGACTCGGGATCAGTAATGTCTCACTAGGTTGCGATTCCTCGGAGTGCAGAGAAGGGTCTGCAGTCACACGGTCTCCCCTGCAGCACATCCAGACGTTCAAACTCTGAAACCACCATCAAATGCAGGCAAACATATTAGAAATACCAGCTTTAGTCCCCACTGTAATCACCTGAATATTTATTTGCATGTCATTAGTATCAATGTATGTTTCAATATAATTTTGAGATGAAACCCCCCATTCCGCAATTGATTGATTGAACGTAGTCTTGGTTAAGGTTTAAATACACGGAGGTCTGACCTATTTTTTGGAGTAAGAGTTCTATATATGAGTTTGGTATGAAATCTAGTGGTCAGACTGGGCTGCATTAGTGGGGATATATAGCCGTCGGAATGACTTCTTGGTTCTAACATTGATGCATTTAATGAGCCTGCATGCGTTTGGATGCTACAGTTTAACTGCACCTTGACTGACTGACTGTCTGCTTGCGCCATTGAGCAGTACACAGCGCTAACGCTAACCCTGAATGCTAACACCCCCCTCACTCTGCAGATGAGGACCAGGACCTCACCTCTGAGGACGCCTCTACTCTATCACAGTCTGTGTCTCAAACACACACCCCACCTGTCACTCCTGCGAAAGAAGGTACTGAGTGTGTGTGCGTGCGCGTGCGTGTGCCAGTACTATGGTATCGAAATATATGGTATCGGGTCCATAGTTAAGTATTTGAACACTGACACAAGATTAATCATTTTTGCACTATTACACCACCAGAGTCGATTTGAAATGAAGCATTCAAAATGTTCTTGAATTGTAGACTTTCAAGATTAATGCGATGATAATGTCAAAAATAATGTATGATGCATAATCTTCTATTTTAGGGGCTCAAAAGCAATTGGAAAACTAACATAATCATAAATTAAATCATCAGTTTAATTCCTGGTTGCCATTTCTTTGCAGTCAATGACTGCCAAAGTCTGGATAGACATCAAGAGAAGCTGGGTTTCCTCCCTGGTAATGCTGTGCCAGGCCTGCAGTCCTCTGTAATTCCTGCTTGGTCTTGTGGCATTTTGGTGGCTATTTTGCCTTCAGCAGATGAAATTTTTTGCTAGTGTGTTATTCGGGTTATTGCTTATTGACTTAGCTGCTGTCAAACTTTTTTTTTGCTTAAAAATCATTGGTTGTTTCACCGTATGTTTTGGGTCATTGCCCAGCTTCACTGTTTAGCACCATCTGAGGGGTTTTGAAGCATTCTGGTGAAACTGAGCACGCGAGTCTTATACGATTCAGAATTCATCCTATTGCTTTTGTCAGCAGTCACATCACCAATGTACCTATACAAGGGAACCAGTTCCTATGGCAGCCATGCATGCCCACGCTGTAACACTACCTGCACCACTCTTCACACAGTGTTTGCTCAGATATTGAGCAGTTCCTTCCTTGTTCTTCTCTTTCCACCATTCTAGCACAAGTTGATATTTGTGTTATGTGCCTATAGGATGTTGTTCTGAAGATATATTGGCTTTTTATTGTTTTATGTCAAACTCTTCCTGATTTTGGGCTTACAAAGTGTAGTTTAAATCTTGTGGTAAATGTTCCGTATTCACTGTGGCGTAGTTTTCTCTTCGTTGTTAACTAAAGCGCAGATGCACCTACTGTACCTCTTGAAGGGTATTCTTCATCTGGACAACTGTTATGAAGGGGTTTTCTTTACAAGGGAAATAATATTTCTGCCATTCATCGTTATCCTTGGTCATGCGGGCCTTTTGATGGGCCTGAGCTCACCAGTGTTTGTTTTTTTTTTTTTTTTTTTTTTTAAATTGATTAAATTATTATTATTATTTTTTTTTTTTTATGGATGATGTGGCCGCACCAGTTGTTTTTATCTCTCTGGAGCAGCATTCCAGCGAATCCTTAAAAAGTTTGAGATTTGTTTTTAAACATTTATGGTCATAAAATTTTTAAGAACAATTTTTGCTTGTTGGAGGTCTTAAATTTTGAGATTTAGCAGAGACTGAGACATGGCCGAATATACCTCAAATATACCAACACGACTATGTCTATTTAGGGGAATGCATGTGTGCAGCCCACTGTGCCATAATAAAAACGTTAAAGTCCCCATTTCCTTAGATCAGAAATGACCTCTGTTCATCTCTAATGCTGCAAGAGGACACTCCCTCCAGAGTAAAGTCGTATTTTGCGCTCTGCTGACACCAGCTCTGGACATTCTGAGCCCTGGGAACTCGACACAGATGCATTTTGAATTGTACGAGGGGATGGTGGGAATCGGTACTTGTCAGTATTGCTCATTGCTCAAGAAAATGTTTCTATCCACCAACAGCAAAAGAAGGTTCATACACAATTTTAAATGCAGTGAAGGCCAGGTCGTATTTATGGCTAATAATAATAATCCAATTTTCCGCAAGCTTCGCATAGCCAATTTAATGATTGGTCATACGCAACTCCTTCGGCGAACTTCACCAGACAGCCGGCGAGATGGCAAATATAGGTTTCTCTCCATTAACATTAGTCCTATAAATTGTTCCACATGAGCATTCAACTGGTAGCTTGTATGGTTCAGCTGATTGTCACTAACGATTGCTGATATCTGTGACTTCACTATCTGAAGTCTGTTGCTGATATTGTTAGGTTTGAAATGAGCACATTACATTGATGCCAAGTTAGCAGAGGTTACCCTAATTTCAGAACTGGTCCGTTATGCAGTCCTGGGGAAGCCCCCGACACTGTTTTCCGCCTGCATCGTCTATTCATCGCTCTCTCGCACTCACGCAAAATGCGAGTGTGCGAAGTAGTGTGACGTTGAACTACTTAACAGAAGCACAGAGGACCCAAAAGTAACTTGCATTTTTGATTAACGATATCATGTTATTTTCTAGGGCTTTAGTGCATGACCAGAATGACCGATAAATACATCGATGGCTTATTTTTATTTTTATTTTTAAAAAACGCATCCTCAGTAGTGTGGAAACAGTCAGTAGAACGACAGGAAAGGGATTGTTAAAATAATCAAGACAACATGGCCAAAGTTTATCTACTATGCAGATTTGATGTTTTTCTCTTCTACATATGGTCAATGTCACTGTAAAATAGATCACATTTTTTAGGGTTTTTGGACTGTTGGCTAAAGTAGTTCGAAGACATTACTGGGGTTCCAGAAACTTTTGGGGAATTTTCTTTTTTGTTTGGTACGTGATAAACATTCAGTGAATTGGTCCGTTTTAGGCCTGCTCCTCTGCACTGAGAGGTTATAACCATGTTTGATTTTTTCTGGCACGTTACCCCTGTGTTTACGTGCCGTTCTTCTGCCGTGCAAATTGTATGAATTTTTATTTGTTTAGGTCTTAAAAGGGTCATTTTAGAAGGGCTAAATTTGATCTTGAAAACTGTGCGGCTACCCTGTGGAGGGTCTGTTTAGATTTTTCACTGTAATAATGGCTCGTCATTAACAGGTCTATGGACTTCCTTTCGAGAGTTGACAGCGCTAGATTCCAAATTCAAAGGCCACACTTGAAATCAACTCCAGACCTTTTTTTTTTCTGCTTACTTGTAAATACAATGATGATAGAATAGCACTCAGCCAAGCAGCCAGTTGTCCAACTGCATTTCGTGCCTCTAAGAGGGATTGACATCATATAAAACGCGCTGCAATTCTTACTCTGGTCACAAAATTTTGATGTAATTTCTCTGAAATTGTTGTTGAAAGTCTGCACTTATTATTTATTCAAGCAGCAGTTCATTATTTAGGTCATATTCATTAATTTATTTCAACCCCAATATGATGTGGTAGACGGCTAAAATAATGATTTTGTTTTTGTTCAATATTTATGAGCCTGACTGTTAATAGGCTGGAGGTTTGTTTGTTAGAAGTCTTCCATCACGCCGTAGAAAAAAAGAAAAAAGTCTTTGATGGTGTAGACCTGCTTTTGAAGGGAAACCCAAGTCTTTCAGCTATCCATGTTCATTTGAATTTGATGAACCAAAACTGTCTTGATTTTACAAAGCTTTACCCTCAGCAGTATTCTTCCTGAAACTATATTCAGGTCATAATACCTTGTCTCAGCATTTTCAGGGTTTTCACTGTGATGTAATGGCACTTTTCAACTCAGAATTAGGAAAGATGGATTCAGTTGTGTAATGAATGAATGAAAGCATTATGAGGAAACCCATAACCTGCTATTATCACAGAATGTAGGTCAAAGCAGAGCAGGATCCTGCTCTGTGTGTGTGTGTGTGTGTGTGTGTGTGTGTGTGTGTGTGTGTGTGTGTGTGTGTGTGTGTGTGTGTGTGCGCGTGCGCATTTGTGTAAGTGACCCAGTTTCTGAATCATCAGCTGGGTGATCAAAACTCTGTTGATTACAGCCGCACAACCTGATCCCTGAGGGCCCACTACAGTCTATTATGCCCTCCTGTACGTGTGTGTGTGTGTCTGTGTGTGCATTCGCATTTACGTGCACATCTGTATGGTGGTGTGTATATACAGTGAGCACCATAATGTCTTGGACGCACAGTATTTTTTGGGTTCTGTACTGTAGCCATTTGAGTGTGACAGTGAGGCTGAGGTACAGAAGGTCAGCTTTAATTATGTCTCTTCGCCAGCAGAGGGGGAGACATATTGCTTTTGGCTCAGTTCCCATCAGTGTAGGCGTAGGCATCTGCGTCTCTGTTCCCAGAGTGTTTCCGGGTCATAACTCAGGAACCTCTCAGTATTTCTTCAACAAATTTTGTCTGTGAATTGATCGCCGACTAAAATGGTGCCGTGCGGTATTTTGGTGTTTGTTCTTACGAGTTAAAACACACAGTAGTTTGAGGGTGTCGTCATCCATGTAGGTTGAACTGCTTAGAAATGACCACACCATTTGTACATAGCACCCCCCCCTTTTTTTTTTTTTTTTTTTTTTTTTTTCAGGCGCGGCAAAAAATATTTGACTGTTAAACATAATGTGGAATAAAGTAACCCTTTTTGACTCGGTAGTCTTCAGTCTCCTCTTCAGTGTGCAAAATGCATGTTCAGACGGATGCAGATGTGGCGACTGACGCGGCCAACGGAACCAAAATATCAAAAAAAAAAAGTGCTGCTGTCCAATTAATTATAGTGCTCACTGCACACACATTCGTATGATTGAAAACGAGCGGAGGGCATCAGACGGCAAGTAAAGAATATTTTAGTTTGATTAATGTGTTTTTATGTGTATGGACCAAAATGAATGAATTAATAATTTGCGTATCGCGGAAAATCACGCTGTCTCGGTGCTCAACAGTGTCCATGTTTTCGTACCGCAGAGAATCACGCAGACGTGCTGCTGAATGGGAAGGACCTCCTGTCGGACGTCGGGGAGGACCTCAGCAAGCGGCTGAGCCAGCTCACCACCAGCACGATGGAGAGCGCGGAGCTCGAACCCACGCCGGGGGAGACCATCGAGACGGCCCTCACCCCCGAGGGGTCCCCCGTCAAGTCTCCCAGCAAAAAGAAAAAACTGTTCCGCACCCCCTCCTTCCTGAAGAAACACAAGAAGAAGGACAAGCTGGAGGCTTGAGTGGGCTCGTCGACGAACACGCATCGGTTAAATCAAGGACTTGCACAGTTTAAAACGGGGGTTCGGCTATCGTGGAGAAATATAACATCATGAGCCAAAAAAAAAGTTGAAGTCGTGGGAGAATCGGCTCTTGCAGCAGAGTTTGCGGTTATTTCTGCCTAGGCCAGATCATAAAAATCGCCCTTTTCTACTTGCTTCTATTTTGTGTATTTTTTTCAATTCTGTTGGGTGGCACAGTGATCATTTTTTAAATTTTAATTGCAAGAGAGAGGGTAAAGCTGCTTTCACACCGGACGCGAAACGAATTTTTCGCGCCACAGATTACATTCAAAGTCAATGCAAAGACGCGTGTATTCACGTCTTTGCATTGACTTTGAATGTGATCTGTGGTGCGAAAAATTTGTTTCGCGTCCAGTGTGAAAGCAGCTTAAAAGTTACCTTCTACAATTTCCCTGTGATGCCGTTTCGTGTATTAAAGTTTCGGATCTCTCGAGGACTTACTTTTGATAAGCAGTTTTCGAATGCTGTGATAAGAGGTTGTTTGTAGGAGTGACTGCTGCAGCGGACGCTTCTAATGTAAGAAACGGGGCTTTTGGAAGAATGTTGAGACAACTGGGTGAACTCATTCAGGTCTTTTCCTGTCGCCCTTTCAAGAGGCCGCACTTATATTTTCAGAAGAGCCGTTTCTTCCTCTGCAGTTATTGTTCTGAGCCGTCCTTCTGAGGACACTACATCCGTTTAACGGCATTAAAGAACGGGCTGGGGAATTACGTGTAAAGAGTGACAGAAATGGCATTTGTTTTTAATGTTTCAAATATAAATTTAGTCATCTCATGAAGCCTTTTTTATTATCATTAATTCAGACATAGTTTTAGTCCAATCAGTTTTTTAGTTTTTTTTTTTTTTTAATATGATCAAAGAGCGCAAAATGTAAATTCTTTTGCTCTATAGTTTGTGAAGCCGCCTGTCTAAAATGATGTGCGTCGTATCTCATATTATTAGAGCCTATGTTGATTGCATGTTTACTAACTGGATTCTGTGAGTAACATTTTTTTTTTTACATTGCTGCACTTTTATTGCTGTGTGGTGAAGCGTAGGTTTGGAAATGAAGGCAGATGTACTGGAAAAGGAACTGCAGACTGAGGTAGACAGGCATATTAGGACAGTTTTTATTGGAGGAATATCCACTGTAAGTGCAGGAAAGGGGATTCAGAAGGTTCTTACTCTATGGTTTATACGAAAATGGCATCTCTTGTATAATAACTGGCGCAAGTCTTTTTTTTTTGTTTTGTTTTTGTTTGAAGCATACTGGATACCTTTTTCATTTTGATAGTGGGAAATATATTGGCTTAAATGACCAACTTTGTCAATGCCATTGTTTAGTGATTTCCGCTAAATATATTCACTTTTTTTTTTTTCAGAGGCACTCTTGACAAATTCCAGGTGAAAACTTAATCAAATCTTTGATCTAATTTTTTGTGAGAAAATGGTGAGGAAACTGTGATAATGAGAAAATAAGAGATAAATGGTCATTACAAGGTTTCTGCAGAATATCTTTGAGCCACTTGAGAATAGTTTAGCATCGAGAAGAATGTGTAGACCACTCACTTAATTGTTGAATATGATTTTGATGTTACTTACTTTGAGGGCTGGAAGTTGTACAAACATATTTTAATATGCAACATATTTTAAAATGAATTACAAAATGGAGTCCACTCATATTTACATAGAACCTCATTATATGAAGGCACTACATTACATTTTATATGTATACAGTGCTTAACAAATTTATCAGACCACCTGTCATAAAAATTAAAAAAAATGAGAAAACATGAATATTTAAGAAATTTGTTAAAAACTTGTTTAAAACTAAAAAGTATTTGGTTATTTCTTTGGCAAAGAATGAATTGAAATCATTAATAGTCCATATTTGCACATAAAAACAAAAAAAACTATTTTGTATGGCCTTGTTAACAGCTTGCATCCTTGCATTCAACCACTAAAACTAATTTTTATGTTCAGGAATGCAAGAAAATAACTTATTTGGCCTCTTAATAAAAAAATAATAATGTGCTTCACTATTTTTTTCTGATTTTTTGTAAAACGGTAGATTTTATAATTCATGGATAACAACAATAATTATATTTTAGCATTAAAAATACCATTTCAGTTAAAGAGCTTGTGCATACTAGTGGATTAACCATTACAAAAACATAAAAATTATTTTGGTAATTACCAATACTGTTAATTTAGGGCAGCTGTGGCATAAACCTTACATTAGGTGGTGGTCTAATAAATTTGTTAAGCACTGTGTGTGTGTGTGTGTGTGTGTGTGTGTGTATATATATATATATATATATATATATATATATATATATATATATATAAATATAAACATAAAGACATACACACATAATTACTCTCTGAGGTCATAAAATTGCTTTGTTTTGTTCAACATTTGTGAAATGTGTTGTTATAATATCCATCATCAATCCTGGATTTGCTGGTCTATTTTTTTTTATGTAACTTCTAAGTGTTTGCTATTTTCGTCATATTTTGCATTGCTTTCAGTTGTACCGTGCCATTTTATGACATTCCCATTTTAATGTTATTTTATTTTTTGTATTAGATTATGTCTGAAGTACGAAATTGACCAAGAACAAAATCAAGAAAGTGCAAATGAGTTTATTTTTATGAGTTTATTTTTTTTTCCAAAGGGTTGCTGTTATTGGATACTGATATCCCAGTCTGCAATGTGAATTTGTACTACTTTTCATGCAGAGAGGCCCATTTAGACGAGCACGTTCTGTGAAACTGTTGGGCCAGTCGCTGGAAAGGAGTGCAAGCCTCTATAGGGCAGAGTCTCGCACGCTTAACTCGTACTGAAAGGGTTCCTTCCTGTAACACTGAGTCATAACCCCATACATTTTCGTACACCTTTTGAAATATCAATTTTATTGTATATTTCATTTTATGTACTACAGTACATTGTGAAAAAGGATTAACTAAGCACTAAGTTTTCTTCTTCTTTTTTTTTTTTTTTTTTTTTTTAGGGGCATAACTTGATCTGAGATGTTATGCGTAGCTGAGTTCTAACTGCACCTTCCACTAATGCCGCCTTGTATTTTAACTGCTTTGGCTTCTGAACTGAGCCACACTAGCCTGTGACCTGTGGTATAAATGCTCATCTACTGGATCTCCTCCTAGACGTATCTCTAATCCGTGTAAATTCACAAAGAAAACATTATTTTGAGAAATTATTGCTATTTTTTAAGTCTGAAATTGTAAGACTCTGTAAAATGAAATCAGATTGAAAATAAAAAAGTGTACTTTGAGCTTTGTTTCCTCATACATTGCAGCTATTTTGTTCTCTGGCGTCATGAACAGTGTTTTTATTTATTATCATAGACATGTTTTTTTTTCTTTTTTTCATCTGCTTAAAGGCATCATGGGTTTGATTCTTCAAAAGCTCTTCTCTTTCAGCTGCAGTACATATCACTCATCTCAGATTTACGCCTTGTAAATGGTTTCAAATATCCCACTTAAAATTCTGTCACTTCCTTCCATTTCAATATCATCTTTAAGTCAACACACGCTGCCTTCAGGCAAATATACTTGTGTGTTTTTGGCACACAGATCACATTTTTATTCTGCAGGGATTAAATGGAAAAGGATTGCAAAGCCTACTTGTGTTCTTTCTTCCTACAGTTTTGAAGTAGTGGTTCCAGAATGAAGATGGAGTACTTTATAGATAAATAATGCTTTATTGTTACTGATTTGGCATTGTAGACGTATGAAAAGCACATTGGTGTTAAATGCACTGGTTTATTTGCTTTGAATTGAAACAATCATTAACATTCAAATACTGAATTTGATTAATATTTCAGGCGCACATTTTCTTGGGCTGTGACATCAAGGATTAGGAGTTTTTGCATTTCTTTTAATTTCTCGGCACTTAAGTTCGGTTTCTGTCGAGAAAGATTGTGGGGGGACTATACAACGAGAATTACTCCTGTCATTTCTTCCACTAAAGTTCTGTCGACGACCGAACCGCTGGCACTGCATAGGCAGTGACCTTTACCTGACCTTTTGGTTCACAGACAGGCAGACCAAATATTAACGTTTACTTGGCGTGGAGCGTTTTATGTTACTTATCAGGTGAGATGTATAAATCATGCCCTTTTATTCTTTTGCCCCATGGTATTCATTTAATTTGTTTTCATTGCATTGACCTTAGAAAAGTGAAAAACTGATGTGTTGTACGGCACACATTGGAATAGCAAGCGGCAGCGTGCTTGCGTGTTTGTCATATTTAACGTATAGTGAGAACAATGTGATGTCTGTATACCTTGAGTGAGAACCTACAATTGCTTTGGGTATCTTTATGCAAGAGCAGGTTAATTTTGGCAAAAATTTTTCTGTTTTTATGCCGACATTGCTCTGAGACTACCATATTGAAACAAATAATTCCTTGGAGAAATTCTTTGAGAAATTCAAAGAAATGTGCTGAAAGGAGGGGAGAAACCCTTAATATAGACTATGGTGCTCTTACACGCGGCCAAAGAGATTGAGTTTTTATAGTATTGTGATCTGGAAGCGAATGCTGTTTGCGATGTACAGTATGTGTGAAATAAGTGGTTGCATAAAGAATGGCCTCTCTGTCCATTTCATTAGCAGGGGCTCATTTTATTGTACCGCTTCCTTGTACAATGAATCAGAATGAAAAATGATGTCGTGCCTTGACGCAGATTCTGCCAATGCAGTACGTGAGATATGCAAGTGATGCATAAGGACTCGCATGCCTTGTGTTCGTACATACGGGTTTCAACCTGGTGATTCAAACATGTTTGAACATTTTTCTTTGTCTTTTGTTGTGTTAAAATCAACCCTGAACTATGCTAACGGGGGAAAAAACTCCTTTAACCCAAGCTTTATTTCTGTAAAATGTTCAGACTTCAGCCTGGACACAAGTTGCCTGCTTCGGTTTAGATTATTAACCTTAAAAAAAAAAATATCTATTTTATGGCAGTGCAATTGAATGTGACATGACTTTGGCACTATGTATGGTGGTGACCTGCTTGAGATATTAAATGTGTATTAAAGCAGTGGCTTTTGGTCCATTTGTTTGAACCATTGGAGGTCATTCCTTGAGTCCCAATCGGGAATTTCCTTTCAGCGAACTTGCGGTACGTTTTTTGCATTTATATAAATGAGGCAAGGTTATAGCTGTGCCTGTCCATCTTTTAACACAGAAATGGTTTTGTCTGTGATCCAGTTATTTTCCCAGAGCATGATTTGTTTTAAAAGGTGGTGCTTTGCAACCATAGTGAAATGGGGTTCACATATTAGGACAAAAACAATGATTCACTGAGTTTTTCCATTAACTTTTTATTGCATTATTTGAAACTACCAATGCAAACTGCTTTGTTTTATTTCTTTCAATGCATGTTTGTTTTTTAACAGCAAAAGAAACATCTCTCCTAAGCAGTTGGTATTTTTGCTTTGTGTTTGAGATTTTTTTTACCTAGGTTTTCTGCAAATTGGTCCAGTGAAACCTCTGGGCCTGATTACCAATAAACCACCTGAAATACAGTCCCAAGATTTTACTGGCCTGCAGCATCCAGTTAATGGACTGATTGTTCTTTTGAAGGTTTAAAATCATCTATATTTAAATCCATGAAGTGAGAATACCAAACTGCTTTTTCTTAAGTGGGTATCTTCCATTTATATGAAAATATGTTGCTTTCATCTCATGCAAGTGGAAGTCGGCTCAGGGCTCGGATTAAATGCGATTTACAATGGACAGCGCTTTAATATCAAGGCTCCTGTGCAGTGCCCTTAAAACTGCCATATACAGCAGCATCTCTTGTAAGTGGCATAATTTTTCTCATGTAGTTGAAGTGCTTGTGTTGATGTTGCTTTGTTGCCCTGCAATGGCGAATTCAAAAACCCTTGTCAGCCTGTAACACCCCCCCCCCATATTGTAGCATGTGATTATAAATTACATATAATATTTGTGACTATTGTATGTTAAGATTGATAGCAGAATTAACCCAATAATATTCAATTTCTGTTCCGTGCTTGTTTCTGGGATACAAATACAAAATGTCAGTTTCCTACGCGAAATTAGGTGTTTTTGGACCAAGCCGTTCTTGGGACGCCCTGAGAGGAGCTGTCTACTGAGGATTTCCCCAGGAAACGATACATGTCTGAGGGATTTTTTTCTGTTTGCATTTCATCCACCAGTAGAAATCCCTGAAGCAACATAATCAACGTATAGTGATGTTGCTCGGTTCCTCTGATGCGGCGAAAGTACTGACACTTGAAGTTGGAGCCAAAAAAGCCGCAGGAACTGTGAACTATGATTGTTCACAGTTCCTGTGGTCCAGAGACCATAACGAGGGGGGTTCGTAAAACTAAGTTCTTAGAACTATGAAAAGGTTATTCCAGTCTGAAAACGCCAGTAGATAACCCTCTTAGAACTGATAATTATTTTCTTAAAGTAATATTTTTTACTCTTTACCTGTAAGGGTGGGTGGATGGGGGGGGGGGATCAGGGTTGCTGTGCAGCCATCTCCTCTCCAGATGGATCTTTTGCAAAGAGTGCCAGAAAAATGCCTCTGCTCCAATCTAGATCATTGCACAGCCACAGGGGACAGGCCAGGCGAGTCCCTTCCTCTCACCGAGAGATCCCACCATACCACAGCTATCTCAGCTTAACAACAGATTTTTGTGTACACACATGCAGGCACAATCTTTTGGGGCATTTTTTTTATGGTACAGACTACAGAGCAGTGGTCATTTTTCTTTTTTTGGCTGTTTTGTCCCTGTAGTTATGTCTGTTTGAGTTGGGGTTTCTGACATAAGAGAAAATGAAGGAATTGCCGACTGCTAGCAGGTGCTTAAGCCAGGACAACTTACAGTGCAACTATTCTTCACGTTTGTCTGATTCTACTAGTAAATCACAGATAATATCTTATTTCTTGAGCATTTCTCAACAAGTGCCGGGTGACTTCTGGTTTGCGCAGGATTGTGTGGGTCAGCTAAATCGGGAAAAATGTGAAAATCATTGGCTGCTAGAATCACGTAGTGTATGGCCAAATTCTGCCTTCATTAGGACAAAGGGGTTTTCTCAGAAGGCTGAGTTAATAAATCGCAGTCTGATGGAAGAGAAAAAGCATCAAACTTCTCGCCAAATATGTGATGTTTCAGCTTCATGCATGAACAAGCAATACCCCATATCAACGTTTGGCTTGAACTCGTACTGCATTGTAAATGCTGTATTCATTGATCTATATTGACAAAGTTGGCTTTTCTTGCAGAACTGATATTTTCCTGTGGATGACTCTTGCACTATTTGAAGAACAGAAATGCGCTGTTATCAAAATGTTAATTGGTGCAGAAACTAAATTTAGTGGCACCAATAATCTGGTTTTGCACAGTATTTATATTTTTGATCCTGTGGGTTTTGCGGATCTATGGTACTGTAAAATCATTGAACTCTTTTAGCATGAATCATGCACTGTAGTTACCGTCTTGTCCACATATTTCTGTTTCAAAGCAAATTATCAGGGAGGGCACCGTGGAAATAGCAAAACTTTATTTAAAAGACAACTTTTTAATTCCATGAAGTAAGGAATGGTTGCTTATGCATGCTTTTTTCATTCATCTTCTTTCCTGAGACCAATCCTTATTTATCGTGACCATGGGCCACTACTGAGGTGCGACATCAACTTCACACCACAAACTGCACTGAAAGCCAGCTAGTGTGTTATGTGAGGCATGCTGAGGTTGATATTGTGATCCTCTGCTGAGTGTCTAGGTCATCCAATTCTGCGGATGTGTGTGGAATGGCCCCGGCAAATTTACTACATGTTGCCTAATGCACCAATATATGCGGGATACAACATGCTTGTCTCCGTAATGGTGTAAAGTGTAGTAACCAGAATGTGACAACCATGTTATATACTACACAGTCTAATGACCACCAGGCTAGTAAGATCACCTAGGTTAGGGTGGGGCAATACCTTTAACTGTATTGAATTTTGATCTGCTGTATACCATGATGATCGCTCCGGCTGTGTACTTTAAAATTCTGCCTATGTTGTTTGGCAGCTGGGTAACTTTTCTGTCTGCATTTTTGTTGATTCTGCAAATCTCTTGAAACTTTTTGTCATGATCAGTATCCCCATGGTTAGTAGCAAGTTGGGCGATTCCCAACACAGCCATGTTGCTCGCCTGCATATTGTAGGCCTGTTATGGCACCTGGTGAGGTCAGTGCAGTGTTACACCAAAATATGTGTAGGGTTTGTTGTTGCACTTTTTCTGCATGTATGATGTTCAAAATTGGCATGAAGAATACACGTGGACAATACATAGACAGCGGATGTTGTCTCGTTGTGCCAGCATGCACGAGTGACCTTTGCATTACCTAACCTTAAAACTGTTCAAACCTAAAGTAAGTCCCCATTAACTGTTACTTTGTACATTTTATGTGCTTACCTCTAACGTTACTAATCCCACTCCTATCATCTGTTTATAACTCGCGCTACTTTTGGATTAAGTTATCAGTCTAAAAATGCCAGACCCATTCAGTGCAGTAGTGTGCAACAGCAGCCCCTGAGGTCACAGATTTTGGTGTCATACACAATGAACCAGCAAACGGTAAAAATATTGTTGGGGCTTTTTATGTAGTTCAGTTAAATGGATTCAAATGTGAACTCTTTCAGGGCCGTGGGCGACTATAGTTGCCCAATGATGTAAGATATCGAAGCCAGACGCTGTTGAAAACCTATCATGTGGCAACTTGTTTAAAAGAGCTCCCGCAGGGGAGCATTAACATCCCCGCTGCCCTCCTGATCTAAGCTATTTAGACGGACAGCTGGTGTCCCAGGGGGAAAATCTGATGGTTTGCGTCCATTCTGTGTTAACCTTTTAAGCGTCTTGGGCAACTATAGGTGCCCAATGGTGTAAGATATCAAAATCAGATGCTGTTGAAAACCTATCATGTGGCAACTTGTTTAAAAGAGCTCCCGCGGGAGCTCTTTTAAACAAGTTGCCACATGATAGGTTTTCAACAGCTCAGGATAACTACATTTTTAATTCCTTGAAAATGTATTCGGCGCTCAAAGGGTTAAATACCCCAACTACGTCAAAGGAGAATGGCTCGGGGATGCAGACAAGGCAAGATGACGTAGGATTTAGGCAAGAGGGCAAACCATTCCCATAACAGGCGAAAAAAAAAAAACTCATCGAAAATTTCCATATGTGCAGAAGTATTTTCTGACAAATATGACTGCTGCCACTCACTTTATGTTCCCATAAATAAAGAACTACCAAATCCTTTTCAATTGGCTAAAATTTTGCTATGATTCCAGCGAGCTGGCTACCAAGCTCTGCAATTAATATTCTCCCCCAATCTCACGTCACTTTTTTTTGCCAGTCGCTTCATAGGTCACAATTCATTTATCATACTAAGTGCATTCCATCAGCTCATTATACCTTACTGGCACACAATGAACTTTTTGTGGCACACAATGAACTTTTTTGGATTGTTCTGCCTAACCCAGGCAGGCTACTGGCCACATGGTTGATGCAGTTGCAAGCAAACTCTGCTTTAATTCTCAAACCCACAGGAAAAGATAAACTATTGATTAAAGATGTTGCTACACCAACACAGAAAAAGTTGGAACATTATGGAAAATGCACATAAGATCAGACAGCAGCGATTTCTGAATTTACTTTGACTTGCATTTTATTACATACAGTATGACACAATATTTATGTTTTTTTCAGTCAACTTAATTTTATTTGTAAATTCCCGCATTTAAGGACAAGTATTTTGGTCAAAAATGTGAATAATGTTGTGATTTGAAATGGGTGATGTCTGCAGGTGATCGTAATCATGAGTCCGTACCAGAGCATTTTCTAGTTTTTCTGGAGCATAGATGGATGAGTATTACCAATTTTGTTGAAAAAAAATTATTGAAAGGTTTGAAAACAATATTCCTCAAAAAAATAAGATGGGATTTGGATATATTTCATACTTCACAATGCTTACCATGATTAAAAGATTTAAGGGGTCAGGAGGAATTTCTTTATGTCATGGGCAATGGTGAAATATCGGTCTGGTCACTCAGACGGCTCTGCATCATGAACTGTAATTTATCTGTGAGGGATATGACCACATGGGCTCATGATTACTTTGGCAGACCTTTGCCAAGTACTGCAATACATAGTTGGGTCCACATATGCCAGTTAAAACTTTACTGTGCAAATAGGAAGTCTTATTTTAACAGTGTCCAGAAGAACATTTGTTTTCTCTGGGAATTTGTCTTCTCCATCTGCCATGGACCATCACATGGTGAAAATGAGCATTCTGGTTAGACGAATCAATATTTCAGTTTTTTTTTTTTTTTTTTTTTTTTAAGAAATGGATGCCGTGTGCCCCAGACCAAAGAATAAAAGGATGATCAAAGCTGTTACCCACTACAAGTCCAGGAGCCAGGCTCTGTCATCGTATGGGGTTGTGCGAGTGTCCTTGGTGAGGGTAGTTTCTTCCTCTATTAGGGCTTTTCCACTAGCACCTACTCTGCTCTACTTGACTCGACTCTGCTCGGTTTTTAGGCTTTTCCATTGGGTGACAGTACCTGGTACCAGGTACTTTTTTAGTACCTACTCAGCCGGGGTTCCAAGCAAGCTGAGTCGAGCCAAAAATCAACAGATGTCAACAGACTGCAGGCCTCTGATTGGCCAGGGATTGATGCTTGCTATGATGACCCCACCCACGGTGAGATAGTACTCAATTGTAATGGAAAACGACCAAAACTGAGTAGAGGCGAGTAGTGCTAAAACTGTGTAATGGAAAAGCTGCATATGAAAGGAACCATTTCCACTTTCTCTGCCAGAGTATTTTCTAATCTAAATTGCCAGCCACTGCCAGCATTTTTGACAATATTCATTGATCTTTCAATACCTGTTTTTGTCGGAGGATCAATAAGAACGTGTAACGACTAGGGAAAGACATTTTTTTTCGGAGCAAACAAGAGGCTGCTCGAAGTGGGTGCATTTATCCTGTGGGCATTTGACCCAGGTAAATCTAACATGGTGGATGGATAACTAGGCATTGGTGTAAACACATCCCTAAAATCTAAAGCCATTGCACCAAGGGGTTGCTGAGATCTGGTCTGCACAAGACAGCGCGATGCGAATGCCGACACAGACGAGAAACCAGAGGAAACCTTCGGGTGACCTAATGAAAATGTTGATTATCGGAATATCTTGTCAATAGCCGGGGGAGCATTCTATCAAAATTGACAGAAAATCTTGTTAATGGCTGGGAATGGGTCAATGCTGAAAAGGGTTACAGGACTCTCTGTTCCCAGTCTTTTTGTCCCCATGGATCTTTCGTCCTTGGACTCTTCGTTCCTAAGGACTTTTCGTCCCCAGATGTTTTGTCCCCCAATGATAACAAAACATGCAGATTTGTTGACAGACGGATGGACAGACGGTTTTACGAACAGATCACCATGATATAAGGGTTAGGGTTACGTTTAGGGTTAGGGTTATAACGCAGGAAGAGGGCAAAGCATTATTGGGGACGAACAATCCATTGACAAAGAGTCTGGGGACAAAAATTTCATGGGGTTGAAAAGTCCGGGGACGAAGAGTCTGAGAGCCGCTGAAAAGTACAGTAGCCTACAATGAAATTCTGGAGCAGAATACACTGCCTTTGCGGGCAGCACGGTTGCACAGTGGGTCGCACTGCTACCTGACATCAATAAGGTTGTGGGTTTGAATCTATCCTGGAGCCTTCCTGTGTGGAGTTTCCTCCAGGTACTTCAGTTTCCTTTTGCAGTCCAAAGGCATGCATTTCAGGAAAATTGGACACTCCAAATTGTCCGTAGGTATGAGTGTGTGAACAGTGTGTGCACCCTGTGATTGATTGGGGAGCTGTCCAGGGTGGGTCCCTGCCTTTTGCCCATACTAGTCAGCTGGGATAGGCTCCAGCTCCCCCGCGACCCTCGTGAGGAACTAGCGGTTTAGGTAAATAAAAACTAATAAACTAATGTTAATTAATGTACCCTTATTGTAAAGTGTTAACGTTACAGTGAGCCAAGAACCTACCAAGCTCTGTAAGTAAAATTGTCCCCTGATCACGATGAACTTTTTGCCATCTGTTCACTCAAAACACAGCTATATTGACACTCACAGCAAGGTTAACTCAGCAGTAATGTTGCACCATAAAGAGATTAGGCTTGGTCATCTTTTAAAAATGAAAACCAAACCGCATTCGAGGAGATTTAAAGTTACTATTCTTTAACCAAATACCAGCCATTACCATAACAGATAACAAACTCACCAACTACATCAATGTGTAGGATTTCTGACATTTACAGTCTGTGAAAAAGTATTTGCCCCTTTCCTGATTTTTTATTTTTTTTTGCATATTTGTCACACTTAAATGTTTCGGATCATCAAACTAATTTTAATATTAGACAAAGATAACCCGAGTAAATACAAAATGCAGTTTTTAAATGAGGATTTAATTTATGGAAGGAAAAAAGCTATCCAAACCTACCTGGCCCTATGTGAAAAAGTAATTGCCCCATAAACCTAGTGACTGGTTGTGCCACCCTCGGCGACATCAACTGCAATCAAGCGTTTGCAATAACTGGCAATAAGTCTTTCACATCACTGTGGAGGAATTTTGGCCCACTCTTCTTTGCAGAATTGTTCTAATTCAGCCACATTGGAGGGTTTTCATGCATGAACGGCCTGTTTAAGGTCATGCCACAGCATCTCAATCGGGTTTAAGTCCGGACATCGACTAGGCCACTCCAAAACCTTTATTTTTTTTTTTTTTTTTTAAGCCATTCAGAGGTGGACTTACTGGTGTGTTTCAGATCATTGTCCTGCTGCATAACCCAAGTGCGCTTGAGCTTGAGGTCACGAACTGATGGTCGGACATTCTCCTTCAGGATTTTCTGGTTGAGAGCAGAATTCATGGTTCCATCAATTATGGCAAGTCGTCCAGGTCCTGAAGCAGCAAAGCAGCCCCAGACCATCACACTACCACCACCATGTTTGACTGTTGATATGATGTTCTTTTTATGAAATGCTGTGTTATTTTTACACCAAATGTAACGGGGTGCACACCTTCCAAAAAGTTCAACTTTTGTCTCGTCAGTCCTCAGAATATTTTCCCAAAAGTCTTTGGGATCATCAAGATGTTTTTTGGCAAATGTGACACAGGCCTGTGTGTTCTTTTTGGTCAGCAGCGGTTTTCACCTTGGAACTCTCCCATGGATGCCATTTTTGCCCAGTCTCTTTCTTATTGTTGAATCATGAACACTGACTTTAACTGAGGCAAGTGAGGCCTGCAGTTCTTTAGATGTTGTTCTGGGTTCTTTTGTGACCTCCTGGATGAGTCGTTGATGCGCTCTTGGAGTAATTTTGGTAGGCCGGCCACTCCTGGGAAGGTTCACCACTGTTCCAAGTTTTCTCCATTTGTGGATAATGGCTCTCACTGTGGTTCGCTGGAGTCCCAAAGCCTTAGAAATGGCTTTGTAACCCTTTCCAGACTGATAGATGTCAATGACTTTGTTTCTCATCTGTTCTTGAATTTCTTTGAATCACGGCATGATGAGTTGCTTTCTGAGATCTTTTAGCCTACTTCACTTAGTCAGACAGATTCTATTTAAGTGATTTCTTGATTCAACAGGTCTGGCAGTAATCAGGCCTGTGCATGGCTAGTAAATTGCTGGCTTTGCAAGCAAAATAAATTAAGACAATCCCTCCAAGACCAGGCAGGCTACTCGCTAAATGGCTAACGCATGCAAACTCTTCCTTAATTCCCAAATCAGCAAGATAAGAGACTTATTAACCCTGTTAAAATGGAACCTGAGGAGATTGCCATTTTTTCAGGCAAATAGCAGCTATTTCTATAACAGGAATAAAAATAAACTCACCAAACACTTCATATGTAGACAACTGTCTTGTACATTTGCAGAGACCAGTTGTGGCAATTCTCATCAACTTGGGCAGTACGGCAGTATACAAACTTGGCACTGGTGGTGCAAACTGGAATTGCATTGCACATGCCTGTTCTAACAAGGCTTGTCAGTCAATCAGTCAGGCATGGAGACTCAACACAGGTCGTGCACCTTGGGTCCCGAAAAAATGCTTAAAAACCATGACCATGACCTCCCCCAAAGCCGACTATCCTATTGATTTTTTAAAAGCCCTAACTGAACTTTTTAAATTCTGCCTGTAGCAGAAAAACAGAAGAACCATTTCAGTTCTTTAAGCTGCAAATATGTCCATACTCATCTTCATAGCTCATAGTGTCACATGAATAATTCTCCAAGGGATTGCATGGCCTAATGTCACTTATACAGAATTTAACTTATTGGAATATGAAAGCTGAAATAAATACGGAAAGAAAAACTCAAATAAGTCATAATGTTTGAAATGGTAAAGCCCAAACTAGCCATATCATTTAGTTTATTTTGTGTGTCAAATGAGTTTTTGATGCTTTAGGAATTGAGGCTCCATGCTGACACGCCCTAATTGGATTACCGAGATTGCTGAAAACATTCCGCCATTCTCAGGGATGTCGAGGTCACTGGCCGGTTTGCCTGGCCGGGTATGTGGCTCCTGCCCTTTGAGTGTCAGGTGAGAGTTTGAGTGCTGGGAGGCCGGCAGAACCTGCTGTGAAGCAGATGGTGTGGGCACACTGTATGTCACGATCCAGCCCACGCACACTCAACACCGCCGCGAGACTGGGGCCTGTGTAAGGTGGCTCTTTGTACGCATGCACTCGCTCGCTCATTCACTCACCCTCACTCGCACAATTACGCACACTCACTCGCTCACACGGTCAAACGCGCACACACACACGCACTACCACAGTTTTACTCTCTCGCAGTTCCTCTGCACAAGGGACAGTGCATGTTGGAAAGAGATAGTGGGGGACGGAGAGAGGAGGGGGCCCCTGAAGGAGAGAATTTATTGAGTCATGATGATTACTAACGGGTGAAGGAACGTGACACCCCCCCCCCCGAAAGCCGCGAGCCCTTCAGCGCTGAGGGTTGTGTCTGTTTCGACAGCGAGACGGAGCTCTCTCTGCAGGGACAGTGCACGCTTGAGTGAACACCGTGGCCCAGAGGATTAAAGTGTCTATAGAAACGATCAGCGTGGGCTGACCTCTGTACAGTCACATATACCGCTCAATCTTTGCGGAAGAAGCCGTCTGGGCAACGTGCCATCTATCTGCTGAAATGTAAGGGCAGAGTTACAGTTCTCAGGTCAAACCCAATTGCTCTTACTGAATTATACCGTGTGAAACTGACATTTTGTTGTATGTATTTTGCACTCTGACTACTCTAGCATGCAAGACGTGAAAGTATTTGTGCTGTATATTTAGTATGTATTCAGATGGTACATAATCAACATTTCTGTTGGAAAAACAAACCCTTTTGGTAAATTTATTCCTTATTAAAGATCAGAAATGCACTGTAGGTACATACAAATCTAATGTGCACACTTTAAAGATGTATTTTAAATTTCACTTACAATGAGTCTTTTCCTTGAAATGCCCTTGCAATGAAAGGTGCAACCAGTTTTCAAATTCAATTTTTAAATTGTCTCCGATTCATTTCCCCTGATGCAGCACCTTCTTTCGAAAAGCAATTTTTCAAACTGACTTGTTGCTTTCTTGTCCTAAAGTTGCTGTAAAAACACTGACCAAGTGTATTTTTTTGAAGTAGGTCTTTGGAAAAATATGACATCATCATCTCCCATGTGGCAGGTTCTGCCTTCTTGCCAATGAGCTTCACCCTCACCTTTCAGAAACATGGGGTCAGTGAGCTGTCGTCATGGAAACACTGGCCCACTCGGTCAGGTCCCTGACGAGAAGAGAAAGAGCGAGCTCCACTGTGGATGCGAGGTTCAGAGTAACACAATACGCCACACACACCCAGAGTCACTCTGCAGTCTGTGCCGTGGGAAGTGTCTGACTCTGATAAAACACACACACACACACACACACGCACGCACATCGGCCTACAGGATAATCTGAGCCCTTCTGTGACCACACAGGGCTCAGGATTGCAGCTCTGTGTGTGTGTATTCAGGTCGATCAGAATAGCACACACTTGGATTCTAGTAGAGAGAAAACTGCTGAAACCCGCCGTAACAGAGGCGTTTTTGAACTGACAGTAATAATAACTATATGATCATTATCATTCATGACTCATCACACATTATAGCACTAAATATTCAGTTTCCAAATCAGGAGCTAGTTTTTATTTAAAGATGTGGGTTGGGGCCGTGTAGATACGAGTACAGACCTCAGACCTGGCACTGTCTTTATCTTTACCTCCCGCATTCCTATCTGGCTGGCCTTCTATCCCGCGACTTCTGCTCAGAGGATCTCCGTAAAGGGAGGGAGGTGGGGCGACTGACTGAGTGGGGTCTGCTCCCCCTCCGTCTACATCTGCACAGAGGCGGCTGATCTGAGCCCTTTGTCCCAAAATCTGCCCCAGTGTAGCACACGCATGGCTGCTCCTGTAGAGGCTGCATCAGACTGTCTGCAGCCCACTTTTCCAGCTGGAAGAAAAGACTTAAGATCCAATCAAAGGCGCGACTCAGACAGACGGCGAGACTCTCTTAAATTCCGCCCCGGTCTGTCTGTCGTGTGTTCTGTGTTTTTTCCTCAGGCATCACAAGAACAGAGTAAAATATAAACTCCTCTCCCAATTCAGAAACCCCCGCCCTCCTTCAGAACAATGAGTCTATACTCCCAGAGAGTGAGGGCGGGGCTTTGTTCGCATAATGCAATAACTATGGAGCTGACATTTCTTTCACGGAGAAAACTGTTTCTTATGCGAGCTCAATATAGTTCAACCACACCCGCGGTGTTATCTGGCGGATTTCCACAGGTCGTATGGTCTACTGAATATTGAAAATGCAATCTGAAATGTTACAGTAGGCATCAAATGTGGAATATTTTATTAGTTTTGATGATGATGATGATGATGAGATGAAGAGTCATAAGCTCAGTGTTAATGGTTGTGTGCACGCATAACGAACAAACACACACACACACACACACGTGCATATACACGCATAAAGATTAAGATCAGACCTCTCCAGCTGTTATCTTGTACAGAGGTCATTAACACTCATCCTTTTGTAATGACGGGATTTTAACTCGAATGGTAAGACACGCAAGACTTAACTGCATAGATGTTCAATGGAATAACGCCATGGCACATATAGAGAGGCGCGTCATCCAATGAGCAATGACCGAGGGCATATTTCACTGAGCCTCCATTATCTGGCAGAAGGCGTCCCAAGTTCAATGCCCCGAAGACTCTGCTCTCTGTCAGAGTCATCCCACACTCTATCTCTCTCTATTATAATCTGAAAGTGCTCCTTGGCCTCGCCGGACCTCAATTGATTTCAGCATTAACATCCCCGCTGCCCTCCTGATCTAAGCGATTTAGACGGCCAGCTGGTGTCCCAGGGGGAAAATCTGATGGTTTGTGTCCATTCTGCGTTAACCCTTTAAGCGTCGTGGGCAACTATAGGTGCCCAATGGTGTAAGACATCAAAATCAGATGCTGTTGAAAACCTATCATGTGGCAACTTGTTTAAAAGAGCTCCCGCAGGGGAGCTCTTTTAAACAAGTTGCCGCATGATAGGTTTTCAACAGCTCAGGCTAACTACATTTTTAATTCCTTGAAAATGTATTCAGTGCTCAAAGGGTTAAGAGCATGCAGGCTACAGGCCTATTCAGACACAGGGGAGAGCGAACAGTTATATCACGGACGAACACAATGACATTTTCTTGCATGCTGGGCAAGGTGCATCGAGGGCATTTTTGGTCAAAGGAAACATTGGGTTGCATATTTTCTGGGTACATTATAATAACCAAGCGTAAGGCACTTGTGCAGTAATAAGGAAGAACCGTAATTCAAATGATCACTTTAGTTGTATAATTTTCTTCACGCATGCTTTTGATGTTCCCTTTTTTATACACGGGTGATGAAGGGTACCTTGGGTAATTTTCTTTGTTTTTTAGATGTGAAATCCTCTTTGGATTTGCAGGTTAAAGGCTAATGGCGAAGAGAAATGACCACAGAAAACGTACTTAATTTAACTCCAAAGCAGAGTGAGCAACAATGCTACAGTTTTAGAATGCATCAGCATAAATTTTGTCATTCCAAAAAGAATCTCTATCTAAAAAACAAGGCACCTGGACCCGATAAAAGTTCTCATCAGAATAAAATACTGATGTATTTTTTTAAAAATTAAAAAGTGTTGTCGTCTGATGTTCCCTTGAATTTCTGCAAATATTTTTGATGGTTACATCATTAAGTGATTAAAAATGCACTAAGAGTGTATTTAATTATAAATACATTCTTCTGTTACCAAGTCCCCCATCCCCCTTTGTAACTGAGAGAATAAATCTACACCCCTTCAGAGCTGGTGATTGTGTTTGGTCCTGTATTTTAGTGTTGTATTGAAAACCATTTGTCCAATTAACCCTCAGAGGATTAGCCTATTGAGATAGCTCTTTCTTGATGGAATAGTGGCCTTCCTCTTTGCGCTAACAGTTTCAGGCACTGAGCAGCTTTCTATTCGAACAGTATCTGAGGGAACAGTTCGAGGCCCCCTCTGCTAAACGGAGCCATAAGCCTGTCAGATTGATGACCTAGAGGCGGGACCAGAGCCCCATTAGCTAATGTCACAGGGCAATAGACCCCTCTGCAAACACTCCCCCTGAATTATTCCATTTTGGGATGATTTATTCCCGACATGACACCTCCCCCTCCCCCTCCCCCCATCCAACATCCCAAACACAGCCCGCATCTCAGAAGGCCAGTCATAGTGACGGAGATGCATCTATAAGAGCAAGTGAAGACCAGTGTCCAAAAAGTACCTAAGTCACAAAAATGACACTTTTGTGATTTTGGGGGGTCAAAGTTTTCAAAACATGTTGCAGATATATATATAGAGTATATCTACAGTATCACAAAAGTGTTGTTTAGTGACATAGGTACTTCTTGCACACAGGTCTTCAATTACTTTGAGAAACACTGACCCCGCAGGCCAGGAATGACCAGCACGCATCGGAAAATGTGTCCTCTCTGAATGGCCTCGCCTGATGTACGGTGTTTCTCAGCGTGCTTTATCTGCATAAGTGTGCAGCAGAAACGATGCAAAGTCGTTCGTGTTATATCGGGATTCAGTTCCAGCGGAATGCAGAGAAGGAAGGAAATAACAGGGGGTTCGCAAATTAAGCAGCAGCTGACTGCGGCAAGAAACTCCAGCGCAAAATGAAGACTGTGTGCAGTTCGGGGTGTGAAGGGTAGAAAGCATGTATAACAATGAGCTTGCATCAGACAAGACCAAGCCAAGACAGAGTGAACGACATTGTGCGACAGCCTTAGGGGAAAAAAAGTGTGATCACAAATCACACTGTGAAAGTGACAGGGAGATGATTCCGAGCCCCATCCTAAAGCCCCTTATCTCTGCAACCAAACAGGACAACACACTCACACTCACACTTCATAACACAAACACACACACTCAGACTTCTGTGTCTGCACCTCTGACGTCTCCCCTCAATCATGGAAATTGTGTTTGAATGTGAGGGGTCAGGGGTTCAGTCAAACCTGTTTGACCTTTTCCCTTTGGCCACTGACCTCTCGGGACCAGCTGAATGCAGATCTGCCGTAAGATGATCAAAAAAAGCAGATTTACAGTACATAAGTATGTTGACAATGACACCTTTTTCTGACTATGAGTACTTCAAACTCATTGAAGTGAAACAATGCGTATGAGGTTAAATTGAAAACTGTTGGCTCCACTTTGAGGCGATGCTTCAAAAGCAAAAAATAAAAAAAAAACAAGTATGTTAGTCTTATATTGAGACTTCAAATGTTGTTTCAAATACTTTTTCCTCAATAAGACAAAAAAAAAAAAAAAAAAATCTGCCAAGGTGGTGCAATAATTTGATTCATTTTACCTGTCAAGCACAGTGAAACAAAACAGGCTAATCGACTGGAAAGAGAAAGAAAATAAGGTTTTATATTCAATATTAAGATAAAAACTGCATGGTCAAAACAGACATTTTTGCAGTGAATTAATATCTATAAGGGAAGATGACATAAGGAGTTACAGTCATTTTAATACAAAGACTGTTACTTGCAGACTGCACTGTAATTTGCAGAAAGCAGCAAGCAAAGTTTAAAAACGGCGCCCTAGATCCTGTGGTCCTCCCCAGCCGTGATTAGTAAACGTGGCTTCCAGGGGACTGTAGTCTGTGTTTTCCACCCTAATTAAAAGCAGGTGGCTCCCACTGTTTTCGACGGGACTCTTCACAGCAGATGGCCGGCTTGAGAAAGGCCGTAAGACAATGAACCCTGACTGCTGAGGGCAAAAGGGCGACTGCCCCCAGGCCGCAATGTCACCTGCTCCGGGAACAGGTCTAACTGGCCTCTACACAGAGCTGTGCCAGGAAAGCGCATTTATTTCCTCATCCTTCTCATCATAAAATCTCCACTTAACGCATGAAAACTCACAAAACTGGACAGATCATGTACGGTGAATGAAGAATACAATAATTACTCAGTTCCTTTATAAATTAGTATAATACCAGAGATGATGGTTAAAAACCAAAACACTTTTGAGATAGTTTATGCCCAAAAATAGCTGAAATACACAGAAAAAAAAACTGTAAGATCCAGGCTCAGTGTCAGGCATAGCTATTGATTTGTTTAACCCTTTGAGCGCCGAAAAAATTTTCAAGGAATTAAAAATGTAATTATCCTGAGCTGTTGAAAACCTATCATGTGTCAACTTGTTTAAAAGAGCTCCCCTGCGGGAGCTCTTTTAAACAAGTTGCCACGTGATAGGTTTTCAACAGCACCTGGTTTTGATATCTTACACGATTGAGCAACTATAGTTGCCTATGGCGCTCAAAGGGTTAAGTACAGCGACCTAAAAGGGTCATACAGTGTTTCTTGACTGTGATGCACTGATGTGACGCATGTCGTGAACACTTCGGATGTTTTGCGAGGAAAGACCAGAAATAGCCAATGTTAGATCACAAGTAGTTCCCCAGGGATGTGTTCTCAGGAAAAAACATCCCATGGTCAAATAAGTCCACTGTGCCTCAGTGTTACATTCTGCCAATTTGTAGGGTGGTGGGGACAGGAGATTCTAAGATTTGTGTTAACCAGTTTGTGTTCTTTTCCGTCAGTGCGTGTACAAACATAATATATGAATTTTTATGCAGATATTTAGTGTATGCAATAAATGTCTCATTACAGCTATGGTTGACAGTGTTTACGAATGTATGCTTCCAAGTACCATCCATTCAAAAACTCTGGACTCTAGGACTCTGAGGAAGACGCTGTGCATCAAAACATTAGTCTTAGCATCTCAATAAACTGATGCAAATGATTCGAGTGCTCCAGTCTGTTCCTTCATTTGTTCATATTTTGTCCTTGTCCATGAGCATCGACCTCTGGCAATAGAGGGGCTGAAGCGCAAGGGGTTCCTTTATTTTACCATCAATTCATTATTTATGGTAGTCATCCATGTATCAAGTAGAATACCATATTGACCAAAGATCTATTAATCCAATTGATGCTTTTTTCAAATACGAATATAAGTAGCAAAAATGTACAAGCAGAGTCTTGAGCCTTGGCATCTTGCCTAAATAAATTTCTGTACAATTTTGAGTGGTAGACTGTCGTAGCGCAGTGGTGAAGTAGGCTTGACTTGGGATCAAAAGGCCTTGAGTTCAAGTCCTTGCCATGGCCTGTGTGATGCGTTCTTGGGCAAAACACTTCCCTCCCACACTCCACTTCACGTCTCTTTCTACCCAGTTGTATAAATGGGTACCAGCAAATAGTCAGGGAAACCTGACTAAGAGCTGGGGAGCACCTGCGATGGACTGGCATCCCATCCAGGGGGAGTAGCAATACTCCTAGTAGCTTCATGCCGCAGAAATTGGGGTTAAGCACCGGCCCGATGGGCCACTAGGCTCGGAACAGGGTTACTCTCTTACTCTAGACTGTCGTCTATGCAAAAGATACCTATGTGTTGGAAATGGTAATCTTATACTTATGATAAAAAAAGTTATGACTGTCATTGCATAATAATATATAACTTTTCTTCTTACAGGGTTGTCGTCCACTGTAGTGAAAGCAAATACCAAGAAATAAAGGGCTAAAAATCATATAATAATTTAATGAGGCTAGCACTATTCAAGTTAATTACTTGAGATGATCATAGGGGACCTCTACTATATTATCTTATGAAGTATATGCTTAATTGCTTTTATTGAACACACCCATACATAGCTTTTTTTTTTTTTTTTTTTGCTGAGGAAAGACAATATTGTCAATATTATCGTTGAAAAATGCTTCAAGCTCAAGGTGCCCAATACAAACATTCAAGTTTTTATGGACCATGCTTAGTACTCAATGTATTGTTTTATCATTGAGGTTCTTGGGCAGCTTTTTTGTCTATTTATTAATTTTTTTTCCAGGGGTGATCAATGATCTTATAATGCCTTGAACTTCCTGATTTTCTCTGAACTATACATCAAAACTGTGCCTTTGAAGCATAGGAGGCTGGAAAGGATGCTCTATTCTGAGTGCACTTGAATGGCTATGATAATGTCATGCTGAGAAGGGAAAGAGGCCTTTGGATTCCGCACATCAGTGCTGCTCAAAGACCACTCTGCTCTCTGTTAGGAGATAAATATGTTCTCAGTGTTTCCAGACGGCTACATAATGATGCCTCACTGCCACCTTGAACTTTCAATATAGAAATCAACCCGAAAGGTCTTCATTAACTGACACGTGTACACACACACACACACACGCGCACACACACACACACAATAAACATCTGCTTTGATCCTGAATATACAGTAAGCAGATTTTCAACAATACCAAATCATCTATCAAACTCATGCTGTATTTTTCCCTAAAAAACCCCTGATATTCCCATGTTCATTCTATAAATACATTGAGTATATTTGCATTCACTTCTGGAATAGAGAGTAAAGTATTCTGGGCAGTAAGAAAAACCAGGAGGTTGCTTAAAATAATATAGCCTCAGTCATCCTGCTGACTAACCTTTCCACCTAAGCCAATGGATGACTGACTGTATAGCACTCCAGCAGATTTTATCTAGGCCACTAGACAACTCTGTTGGTGAGATATTCCACATTTGTTCAAAGAGGAAGACTTTTAAGTAGTTTTGTGTGTCTTACGGCAAATTACCAAATTTCACCTTGTCAAAACACAACTCTTGACAGTTTTCAAAGGAGTATTAGCTTCAAAGCACAAAGTTTAAGGGAGACCATGTGTAGTTCTGCATCATGTGTGATATTACTGGTTTTGATTCTGTCATATTTCAAATTATCACTTGAATGAAGATGCTGGCACATTTTTTTTTTTTTTTTTTTGCTCATTAAAAATTATTATAGGACAAAATATTGGTAGCTGATGTTTGGGGCTGATGCTTTGTGGTGCAAATTCTTCATTTTCTTATGTTATTGAACTGTTTGAGCGATGCAAAATATCATTCTTTGATAGGCCAGGAGTCTCCATGCAATCTTATCTAACGGGCCAGAGTTGCTGCTGGTTTTTGTTCCTGCCTTACACTAATACGCCAGATTCTACTCATAAAGGTTTTGACAAGAACCCCTGATATGTTAACTAGTGCTGTAACACTGGGCTTAAACAAATCTGCACCCTCACTGGCCCTTTGCGGATAAGTTTGAACACCATAACGAGTTCTCATTGAAAGAAAAAGATGAGTAAGCCAGCACTAGGACCCAGCAGTCACCAGCATGCAAGACCATTTCATTCATTTAATCCCTAACTCGCGAATTGTCACCTCCAGACGCTGCGCTTAGAATACTTGGCCGAAGATCTTGTCAGACGCGTACCTTAACCTTAGAAGCAATCACAAAATGGTCAAGACCTTAATGCAAGAAAGAAGGATGAAATCTGAAGGGTTTTCGTCCGAGTCGGAGACATCTCTCGATCAGCAAGATTTTTGTCAGATCTCCTGCTCTCCTTTCAGTGACGTCTACAGCTCGAATGACTCTGCGATGGCCAAGATTAACACCTTTCTGAAAAATGTACAAGTTTTACTTGAAGCAGCAAGTTACATTGAAAATAATGAAAAGAAAGATGGAAGTAAGTCCTTCCGTATAGGCCTGTAATGGAGATCTTTTTTGTCTGATTGACTCAAGGTGCTATATCTTCAGTTGCATGGCAAACGCCTCAGACAACAAAGGACGGAGTTCAGCATAAAACTAATCGCGTTGCGTGGAACGAGAGCAATACAGGGCTGTCATATATTAGTCTACATGGAATTATGATTTCCTCTTTTTGCATTTGCAGGTAGCCTGCATTGCATGCGTTACTGTTATTTTAATGAGTCGCTATGCACCCCAGTGCATTTTAAAATACTGCGAAGTTCTTCCTCACGTGGATTTACATTTATCCCATTATAAAAGAATCTTACAGCACATACTGGTAAATTTGAAGTGCATGCGTGCATTTATTCATTAATTTATTGTATTCTTAGAATTGTAAGGAAATATTGCCGATTACTTTGTTGTCCGTAAGACAGCAATTCCATTTGGCTACCGAGTGTATTTGACTCAAATAAATCGTAAGCTACGTGTGTTCATAGCAATCCACAAATGCAGTTAGTGCGTCAACTTTAACAGATACCAGCGCTGCACTGCTATTGTGCTATACATCCAGGCCTAAGTGTACAGATGTTTCGATGGACCCAGATATCAATCGTGGGCTCCACGGTATGGGAAGAAAGAAAGAAAAAAAAAAAAACGCGTGGCAATACTAACTTTTGGCATATGGACAGAAAGAAGCCGTGTTAAACCCATGAACCGACTACCTGGGCCAGTATTGTGGAGGATCCCCCCCCCCTCATGCGGTCAGGAATCGCGGTTTGTTCGTGCTTAATTTAATGCTAGATGTTCTCTGTTGACAAAATTATTTCCTTTTAAAGCGTAATACAAGTGTCCTACAGAACACGCTGCTTATCAGAGCAAATTGTGCCGAGACTAGTCTATACATTTGTACGCGGTGTCGCAATTCAAAGCCAGTCTCCCTTCCATTTCAAACGGCACAGATTCTGATAAAGCCTACTTTCGGTCATGCGTGTGTCTGTCATAGATAGCCAGATTGCGACCAGTAAGTCAGACATGCATTTATATTGGAGGAAAAATGTATTTATACAGGCGATTGGTGTCAATCAAACGGATCTTATGCTTCTTGTTATTTGCACGGATTTGTTCATCGCTGCTAGGATTAATGTTTTGGAATAATTATATTTATCAAATAGCCTAAAGCACAGCATAACGAGCTGTTGTAATTCTTGATGCCGCACGCAACGATGAGCATGTTCAAATTACTAAAGCACTCGTTGAGTTTCAGAAATGTAACAACAATGCATATTAACTAGACCAAATCATGCCTTCATAACAAAAGCATCCGCTGAAAGAACATGATTACAGCAGGCAATTTGCCGCTTCCTGGTACCCACTGGAGTTTTCACATGGTTTCCACATGGAACAAATTCCCTCACCGTGATTGGTGTGATCTGCTGTTGCGTTTGCTGCTCCTCACCATATGTCCAATCGTTCGGTGGTGAGGTTATGACGGCAGATGTTGCTGGGCTGGTCTAAGTTGGTTAGGGTTGACGGGAAATGTATGCGATCAGTGTAGCCAATGCAGTGGTGTTTTAGCTGGGTTAGTCGAGCGCTTGCTGAAGATGTGGCCTAGATATAAGTTGATTTTATATCGGTTCCAAGGAGCATGAGGATAATCAAAATTATGTAGCCACCAGGTTTAAGTTTAAAGAAACCGTAGCCTTTGCGTGAACTGGAGATAAAATGGGTGAATTATTATTATTATTATTGTTGTTGTTTTTGTTATCACTGCTGGCGTTAATGGTGTTATTGTGCATCGTTATTGCAGGATTTTTTTTATGATCCTGTCTACTCATTTTAGGTTAAGCTAAACCAGTGGTTCCCAAATTAGGTCCTGGGGCCTCCCTGTGTATGCTAGTTTTTGTTCAAAAGTAAAGTCTTCTAAATGTCTACATGTCTACGAAAAGTAAAGTAAAATTGCAGTCTTGAGTTTTTTTTTTTTTTTGAGCTGTTAATTGGTCCTTTGAAGCATTTCATGTTTTGAGCGCCTATTTGCCATCTTCAGCCAAATTTGCGTCGTGAAGAATAAAATGCCCTCGAATATGCTGTGTTTATTATTTCATGGGCTATTGCAAGAATTTCAGGTAAATATTTTTAAACCAATCAAATTTGATTAGGACAAAGTCAATAAGCTGAAAAATGGGTTGCCGAACACGTGTTTAGAGTTTGTGCAAAATAATTTGCTTTCACTTAGCATAACACAAAATAAGTTTGGCTTTCATTTGATTGCTTAATTGTTAATTCTTGTGACCATGTGCTTATGGTTTTGCCAGTTAGGAAACAATTGATTGTTCACATTGGGTGTATAATTTATTCCCTCTTTTAATGCGGTTTTTTGTACTGTATCATAATGTGGATATGGAATTTTTGTGCTTATCGCACGCATCTGTCAAAATGTGGCTTAAGAGGAAAAATAACTGCCCTGAACATTAGTGTACCGAATTACGACAAATGAAAAGCTTGTTAAAATCTTACGATGGTAATTGTGGTTGGAATAATAATCAGCTTACACAAGGAGGGCCCAGGACCGAGTGAGGGCACCACTGCGATAAACTTTCTTATGAGCACTGTAGATGTGAGCACTCGGGAGTCAAATAAATGGGCAAGAATGTTAAGGAACTCAATGTCCCACAGAGCATTGCGAACGACTTGCAGATCCTCCTCCCCTCAGCTGTGGATCCAGGTAAACAAACTAGGATCGGAGTAGAAGGAAACCATCAGCTGAGACTTTGTACACTTGGGGGTTTTGTATCGTTAATCTGCAAAAAAATATCCGTAATCTTATACATTTTAATTGTCATTACATCATACTTGCAAAAACTTGCCGAATCTAATTGCGTCTGCAGAACAAGAGCCTGCCTCGTTATTCGCGTTGCTGCACGTTACGGTTGAAGTAAACTAGGAAGTAGGATTGCCAATTTACCACGGACTATTTTAGGTGCTATCATAAAATACTGTTTACCTTGTTCTTCTAAAAAAGATCGATAGGCAAATACTGCATTTATCCAGATCCTGACCCTGCGATTTCTGTCCCCGAAATATCCGTGCCCTATAGAAAATGACGGCAGTGCAGATTATCAACATCCAGAGGTTATTGGAAGCTGCAGAATATCTGGAAAGGAAGGAGAGAGGTACGGAGACAGGGCAATGCTGCTTCGCTTCGTTTGTGAAATGAAATGATTTGCCAGCTTTGTCGCTAATTGGTCTGCTTGGTCAATCGACCTTTTTAAAATAGTCTCATAGCTTATGTGTAATGACCGATTTTTTTGGCAGCTGCTTATCGGTGTATTTTTCTCCTCAACCAGAATGTGAACACGGGTATGCTTCGACGTTTCCCTCCATTCACAGCGAAAACCACAACAGACAAAGGAAATTAAAGAGCAAGAAATGTCACAGCGGTCTCAACAGGTAAGCAAAGACAGGTTTAATTTGTTGTCGAAGAACTTGCAATTATGTTGAAATATGCAGCGTCGTGCTCTTTTGCGTCAGTTGTGCATCATTGAGTGTTTGCATTAGCTTAGGCTACGTGATACATGTGTGCACGTTCACCGTTTTTGAAAGGCAACATAGCAATCAAATGTGTGATTTTTTTTTTGGGATGAAGGCGCCTGTATAAGATACGGCTAATAAGATTCTGGGTGACTTTTGGCGGAAATGTGTTCACTGTTTATTGATGGTAAATAAATTCTTTGGGCCTGTCAAATATGAATTTTTCGTTCGATCCAATGGAATGACTTTGAAACATTTCCTTGTTTGCTTTGGGGGATGGGAGGCGGTAGTAATAGGTTTCATCAGCTGATTGTCAAATCCGCTGTGGCGAACCGATTTGTTCAGGGAGCACGTGCTTATTTTTTCCGACGATATACGTCACAAACGCTTGTATTTTCCCCAAGTCTTTCATCCGATGGACGTAACGCTATTAGTATTGATGCACTTATATTCATAAAATGCCTCGTGAAAATTGGTTAATGCAAAATTTATATATATATATATATATATATATATATATAAATATAGGTGGATTCAATTATTGATGCTCTGAGCCCTTGAGGAGGATGAAAATAACAAACTCAGTATTGCTTAATAACACTTTATTTTATTGATTGCCCTATGTCTTGGCTTTATGGAAGGGTTCATTCAAGTCACCAACTCCTAACAGGTCAGTTTTTATTGCATGCGCCGTAAAACCTTCCTAAACGCGCGAAACGAGAGTGACGAAATTAAATGCAACATCAAAAGTACAATTAATAATCATCATATCTACACCTAATTTTGTTTGCAAACTACTACAATATGTTACTTTAAGTGTACCAAAAATAAAAAACCAGGGTCGAAAACTTATAGAATTATGCGTCGTCGAATATATGGCACAAAAGGTAAAAGTTGGAAAAAATTGACTCACATTCTTAACTTTACCCTCATTTCCTCAAAACTCATCAGATACTCTTCAAAATCACTGTACTTTGCCTACAGTCGGTCTATTATACAAACCAGTTACCCTTTGCCATCCATGAATTACTTAAACAGCTCAGTCAGGCCCTGCATTGACCCTAGGAAAACCTCTCGATTGTCACTCGCGTTTCACCTCTGACAACATATTCTAAAGTCCACCTCGAAGCACCACTGTACATTATTGGATTGTATCCATGTCACTCCTACATACACTAAACATGTTCTACTATTAGATTAAGGGCATAAATACACATATCTGGCCCATCTAGGGTTCCTACTATGCCTTGAGAAATATGCAGCGTCTACGTGTCCGAAAGTCGGACGGGGTTTCAATATAACTCCGTGTCCGACAGTCGTTTTTAATTTCTTCAAATCTTCTGAATCTTTTAGATATTAAACGTGAATGTTTTGATAAGACGGCTCAGTTCTTCAAGATGAGTACCGAGAATTTCAGTCAAAGCTCTGCTCAATATAGATTAGTCGGCATCGGACTTAGTGCGTTTATGACAAACTTAGCGACTGTCGGACAGAGATCCTAAAATACTCCGTGTCCGACAGTCTTAAAAGTTGTAATTTTTCGAGTATTCCAGCAATTATTAGACGTATTACAAACTTAGCCATGTTTGTATTCGACCTATATAAAATGCAAACTGATAGCTATCGACTTTTCTTAGTCTATTTATTCGTCTGTTTTAACTCTTCCATTGAAGATAGACAACAATCTTTATTCGGTCTCTCTTTTGAAAATTAGTCAGATGGATCGAACAGATTCACGCATTATTTCCACACCAGAGATAAAATAGTGCTTGTAGTCAGTGAGCAAATGAATTCCATGACCATTGACAGTGTGAATTGAATATTGCATGCACGATCAAGACTGTCGGCCGCGAAATGCAAAATACTCCATGTCCGGCAGCCAGCAAAAAGTAAAAGTATTGATATAAGAACAGATTTATCATGAAATAAAGAATAAAAATATATCACCAACAAACAGAACATCCAATGGGCACTGCAGTCATTTATTTGGGCTATTTTTATAAACACAACAAAGTCCGTACAATGCCTGTCGGACACTAAATGCAAAATACTCCATGTCTGACAGCCACAAAAAAAAAAAAAAAAAGAGGACGATTAGACTAGATTGATAACGAAGTAAAGAATAAAAAACATGTTAACAATAAACAGAACATCCAATGAACACTGCAGTTTATTTATTGAAAGAGAGACCAAATAAGGACTGTTTTGTCGATCTTCAACGGAAAAATTAAAACAGACGAATAAATAGACCAAGAAAAGTCGATAGCTAACAATTTGCATGTTATAAAGGTCAAAACCAAACATGGCTAAGTTTGTACGTCTAATAATTGCTGGAATACTCGAAAAATTAGAACTTTTATGACTGGCGGACATGGAGTATTTTAGGATCTCTGTCCGACAGTCGCTAAACTTATCATTAATGCTCTAAGTCCCACAATCTTGACTTATCTATATTGAGCAGAGCTTAAACAGAAACATTGGTTGAAATTCTCGGTACTCATCTTGAAGAACTGAGCCATCTTATCAAAACATTCACCTTTAATAGCCTATCTAAAAGATTCATTAGATTTGAAGAAATTAAAAACAATAATCGACTGTCGGACACGGAGTTATATTGAAACCATCTGACTGTCGAACACGGTCGGAGTTATATTAAAACCTTGTCCGACTTTTGGACACGTAGACACTGCGTTAAATGCAAAATTTAACTTTTTCGCGACATCACCGACTCCGCGCGGGCCAGGTCTTGGATAAAAATACCTCTAGAGAACTCCTTTACTCGTTTTTAACCAGCCACACATCTACTAAGCATTACAAAAGAGATAAACACCATACAAGACGATACATTAAGCTGGCAAGCATTCTACTTTAGCCATGTCAAAACCACCGAAAACCTCTCGTATGTCGCTCGTGTTTCACCTCTGACAACTTATTTTAAAGTCCACCTCAGCACCACTATACGTCATTGGATTGTGTCCTTATCACTGCTACATACACAAAACATGTTCTACTATTAAATTAAGGGCATAAATACACATATCTGGCCCATCTAGGGTTCCTACTATGCCTTTAAAAATAAAATTAAACTTTTTCTCACGACATCACCGACTCTGCGCGGTCCAGGTCTCAGATAAAAATACCACAGGATAACTGATATACTTCGTTTTTAACCAGCCACACATGTCTACTAACCATTACAAAAGAGATAATCACCGTACAAGATGATACATTAAGCTGGTAACCATTCTACTTTAACCATGTGGAAAAATCACTCGTTCGTCACTTGCGTTTCACCCGGTAATACAATAGGAAAATCAGATGAGTTGAGGCCATAGGAGCAGGTATGAATCGAATTAATTTTCTTAATTATTTTACGTTTCGGGTTTCTACATATACCCTGTAACTTTGTTTGGATGGTAGCAAGTATAGAAAATCAGCAGTAGTTTGTGCTGCATATATAGCATTGTACATTGTACTGTAACTGTACGAATAAATGATATAATAATAGGTAAATGTCAGTGAAACGCGAGTGACGAGGCCGGTGTTTAAGAATAATTTTTTCATGCTGGCACAGGCTCAGGTCAATGTATGTAAAAAATATTTCTATGAACATAACCCTTATAGGGACCCTTTTGGTTGAATGTTATGGGTCATTCCGTGTCAATTCACCAAATTTCAGAAAATCTTCCCGCATGACCACCTCAGATTTTCTTGAAAAATTCATGTTGGTGGATTCACTTATTAATAGAATAATCCCAAAAGTGTAGGTCTCTACTGCCAACAGTTTGGCCACAAAAAATTATTAAAAGGACAAAGGTTTGGGCAATTTTAGCATTGCCTTCTGAAGTTCTAATTTTGAGCTGGAATATCTTAAAAAGTACTTGAGCTAGGACTTCCAAAGTTTGTATGTCAAATATCTGGTGGTACATCTGTACATAATTTAACTTTCAGCAGTCTAGCTAATGTGTAACATGCAGTAATAGGCCCCTAGATTCTGTCAAATTTCTATTCGCAAACTGTGGCAGCACATTTAAGGGCCTGTAAACTCATCAGTTTTTATGACAGGGGGCTGATATTTTGTAGGGGGTGTCTTTTGGACTAGGTTCATGGTTTTCTGAAAAATTGAGAAGTAAATAGCATCTGAGATATTGCCGATCAAAAACGAGAAAAACCACATTTTCCTGCAACTTTGAAGCTATATTCCCATTGAATGACACCATGTATCAAATCCAAATCAAGTTCACTTTAAAGAGTGGGTTTTTGTTAATGGTATATCCAAACATTGTGATGGTGTTCTTTCTCTTTTTCCCAATATGAATTTTTAAAATTATTTTATATCTTGGTATGCTAATTCTCAATTATAGTTTCATGGTCGTGTGGACAGCTCTGTAATTATGTCAGAGATCTCAAATTTTGTACAGTGCCTCTTATAAACCATTTGACATTAACTTTAAATACATATTAGTGCCATTCACACTAGTATATGAAAAGATATTGAAGCTTGAAAATGTACATATAATTTTTTTTTTTTTTTTTTTTTTTTTTTGCTTTTCCACCCGCACGTTTCAACTCTGGCCCGAATTGGCGAGGGATGCGCATTTTCTAATTGTTGTTGGCCTATTAAAAAGTCTCCGGTTTCTTTTCAGTTTCAACCGAGACCAGCTAAATTGCACAGTGCCACAAGTTCTTGCGCGCTGAAAAAAAGTTCAGGCTGAGAGAAACTGTTGGGCATGTGAAATTCTACATTTCATTTCAATTTCAACTTACAGTCTGGAGATATTTACCGTGTATTGGCTGTAGTGTAATTGATTTGTACACAGATGCAATGGAGGCACATTATTTGGCTCTAAATGGCATGGCACACCACACCTGGGAATATACCCAACAAACACTTAATTTTGATACTGTTGTAGAATCATTAATTATGCAGAACAGTTATTTAGCTAATGTTCCAATGAGGCTTCAAGTTCAGTAGAATTAAGTGGGTCCAAATCTTTCTGAAACACTGAGGGATTAGATCAAGGGCCCTGCAGTTGTAACCAATATTGTACCAATATTTTTGTGGGAGTTGAACCATCTACTTCCCAGTCAAACTACTCCATATAGACTCAAGGATAAAGGCTTAGCTGTCAGCCACAGAACAGACTACTATCAGGAGTGTTCCTAGTATGGACTGATTCCGTCGATCTGTGCCCAATACAAATGCAGCATTGCATTCTTTTGCGTCCCCACAGCCAGTACAGCTGAGCTTCCGGTGTTTTTCGTGTCATTTGTATTTGAGTGCAGTGTTTTTATGTACAGAGTTGACATGTTGTTTTGGTACTTTTTGAGATGGCTACCGTGTGTCTGTTTACTGAACCTTGTGCGACTGAGTAGTTGTGCAGCCTTCTGCCAAATCTGCCTGTGCAGATTTGAAGTATGTGCTGCTGGAGACGGGAGGCATTTGGGCATGTGGTCAGCCAACTGCTGTTCAAAGGGATGGACCGCAAGAATGTTGCATGAAAGTCATATTAGGTCGACAGAAGGCGAAAGACATAATAAAAACAGATAGCTGCCTCCTGAAGTTGGTTGTTTGCTGTGCATTTTGTTGCAAAATGATCTCTGAATGTAGCAAGGCCGGAAAAAATAATGGAGTGTAACATGAAGAAATTTGGGTAGGATTTTTTTTGTTAGTTTTTAAAGGCCTGTGGTCAATCCTAACCCAGATCCTTTGCAAAATCTATCCTCGATGATGAACCACCATAATCAGAATTAAAATGATCATATTGGGTTAATTTCTTCTTCCAAGACCCTTTTTAAAGCATAATTATATGACCATGGAATTATAAATTAGTTCTACAGTACTGCAGCTAAAAGTGTTTCAGCCACAAAAGTAAAGAAAATGCCTAAAAAAATCTATTTTTTAAAAAACTTTATCGTCACAGAATTCAGTGATCCGGTTAAAAGTATATAACTGACGAGGTACTTTAAGAGCTATGGATCCTATCCGAAAAAGATGTTCAATACGTAATGTACATTACATGGTGTCCATTAAGACAAACATCAACCAGAATGGAAGAAATCTGTTACATCGCCTTCTGTTAAATGTGAAACCACATTGATAAACTTGACTGTAAAAATATTTGGGTTTTCCAATGTATTGGACTATGTGAAAAGTACAACCCCTTTTCCAAAAAAGTTGGGACTCTGTGTAAAATGTAAATAAAAATAGAATGCTATGATTTTCAAATCATTTGAACTTTATATTTATTTGAAAATACTACAAAGACAATGTATCCAGTGTTTATACGGAGATATTTTATTGGTTTTTGGAAAATATGTGCTCATTTTGAATTTGATGCCAGCAACACGTTTCAAAAAAGTTGGCATGGGGGCATGTTTACCACTGTGGTGCATCACATCTTCAATCAACACTCTGTTAACATTTTTGAACTACGGAGACCAAGTGCTGTAGTTTTGAAAGCATAATGTTTTCCCATTCTTGCTTAATGTAGGATTTCAGCTGGTCAATACTTTGCAGCCTCCTTTGTCATATTTTTCGTTTCATATTGCGCCAATTATTGTCAGTAGGTGACAGGTCTGGACTGCAGGCAGACCAGTTTAGCACCCAGACTCTTTTACTACAAAGACATGTTGTTTTAATGTGTGCAGAGTATGGTGTTTGGCATGGTGTTTCTGAAATGAGCAAGGTCTTCCCTTAAAAAGGCATCTGGATGGCAGTAAATGCTGCAACAAAACCTTTATATATCGTTCAACATTAATGGTGTCTTCAGGGATGCGCAAGTTACCCAGGCCTTGTGTACTAAAGCCACCCCCATACTGTCATGGATGCTGGCTTTTGAATTGTTTGCTGATGACAAGCCGGATGCCCCCCTCCTCTTTAGTCCACTGGACATGGCTTCCATGATTTCCAAAAAGAATTTCATATTTTGATTACTTAAACCACAGGGCTGTTTTTCACTTTGCCTCAGTACATTTTAAATTGGCTCGAACCCAGAGAAAAGCAGGCAGTGTTTCTGGATGTTCTCTATGTATGGTTTTATCTCTACATGGCAGAGTTTTAACTTGCATTTGTAGATGCAATGGAAAACTGTGCTCACTGACAATGGTTTACAGGAGTGTTCCTGAGTCCATGCAGTGATTTTCACTACAGAATCCTGTCTGCTTTTAATAGAGTGCTGCCTGAGGACCTGAAAATCACATCCATTCAGAATTGGAATTTGGCCTTGTCCCATGCGTACAGAGATTTTTCAGGATTCTCAGAATCTTTTAAGGATATTATGTACCGTAGAGGATAAAATCTCCATATTCTTTGCAATTTTAAGTTGAAAACGTTATTCTTAAATTGTTGAACTATTTCCCCATGCAGTCTTTCATAGAGTGGTTAAACCCTCACTATTATGAAAGACTTTCTATACCCAATCATGTTACTGACCTGTTGCTAAACAATCTAATTGGCTGTGAGATGTTCAGTCAGTTGCCTTTTTTGGCATGATGCAACTTTTCCTGGCTTTCATTGTCCCGTCCCAACTTTTTTTAATACATGTTGCTGTCATCAAATTCAAAATGAGCTGATATTTTTCAAAAAACAATACATTTTATCAGTTTCATCATCTGATACATTGTCTTTGTACTATTTTCAAATAATTATGACGTTCAAATGATTTGAAAATCATTGTATTCTGGGCCAAGTCACGCAGTAACGGAGCTACAAAATTGGTGTATTTTGTGTCATAGCTCCAAAACTAAGTAAGCTAGAGTTACAATTTAAATGGCTTTGTGTAGGTCTTCCTGAGTACTTCAAACAACAAAATATTTAATTTTGTTCACTTGATTTATTTTGGGTGGAAACGGCAAAAAACTGGTCAGTAAAGGAGTTACAAATGTGTCACTCCGTTACTGACCAGATTTTTGCCACTTTCACCCATAATAAGTCAAATGAACAAACTTAGCTATTTTGTTGTTTGAAGTACTAGGGAAGACCTACACAAAGCCATTTAAATTGTAACTCTATCTTACTTAATTCTGGAGCTATGATATGAAATACACCAATTTTGTTACTCCGTTACTGCGTGACCTGGCCCTTCTGTTTTTATTTACATTTTACACACCGTCCAAACTTTTTTTGGGAATGGGGTTGTAATGTTACAGTGTGGACACCGTTACAGAGTCACCTTTGTGGTTTCATCAATAGATTATTTCAAGAACACGGAATGATACAAAAGGCTGCTATTAGGTGAATGACTCTGAAATGTTACTAGTGCTATTGCTATGACTATTAAAAATTTTGGTAAATTTACAGGACTTTTAATTTTGTGACCCATTTTTCCTGGAAAGTTTCCTGAAAGAAATGCAAAATTCCAAGGGTGCCTCATAGTCATACAAAATACAAGACAAGGGACGGGATTACTTATAATATTTAAATATTTTCACCAGGGTCACATTATTTGTAAGGATGTGCCATAGTTGAATTGCCATTATTTGAAGTGTAAAAACAGTATTTCTGCAAACAGGCGACCTTGCCCTTATTCTTTTCCTTGAATCAAAGCCTATCTGATGCGGTCTTAAACAAATGGCTGCCGAACACTTGAGGCCATGTGAAATGCTTCTGGAAAAAAACGTCTGGAACGGGGCAATGTTAAGGTCTGAATGGAGCAACGTAAAGGTCTGCAGAATCATCTCCTTTAAATCAATTTCTCTCGCCTTGTTCCCATTTACATTGCACCATTAACAATCAATCTGTTGATTTATCAATTACTAATTTGAATCAGCAGACAGTTTATTTAGATAGCAGTTTTGTTTGCCATTTAAATTTCTAAAAGTGGCAATGAAATGCCACAGATTTGCATGAATGGGTTTGCTAGATTTCTTTTTTGTTGGCTTACTGTACATTTTGCGTAAATAATTTATTTCTCTCGTTCACGTTCGATCCGCTTAATTAAATGTTTTCTGCCTCATATTGTAGGTGCTTAAAATCCAGGACAATTGTAAGATGAATCTCCTTTTTTAAAATTAATCCTTAATAATCTGCTAAGAAAGCTACAATGAGAGATGGAATTTGGAGGAAGATTTTTCTCTTTCTTCTTTCAGCCCTACTCTGTAGCTTAATTAGGTCAGCCTGCATTATCATTTCTTAATCATTGTGGGCTACATGTTGAAAATGATAAGTCTATAGGCTAAATAAATTGCGCAATTTTTATTTTGGCAATGTGCACGGGAGCAGATGTAGGTCAGGCTAACTATGCCTTAAAAGGTGATGGAAACTATCTTTGCTGGTTATTCAATGTCGTCTAAATAGCATTTTCTTCCTGGAAGCATTTCAAATGATCGCTGTTTGTTTTAGACTGTTTTGGGTATAAAAGTTTGTTTCAATAAAAAGAAAAATGGCATGCAATTACCTACGCCCCCATGGCCTCATTTCCCAAAAGCATCATAAGGCAAAGATAATCTTAGAATCTGTCTTGCGAAGCTTTCTACATTTGTTGAGAGTTTCTGAAAAGCATCGTAACTAAAGACGTTCTCAGAAATGATCTAAGATCTACGAGTGGTTCCTACCACTCTTGTGTCTTAAGAGTAACCTATGGCACCAACAGGAGTCATTGCAAACTATTTGAGTTTGTTTTTTTTTTTTTTTTTAAATTGTGCGTTGTGATATTAGGCCTACCTTATTAACTTTTGTTGCATTTTCCCAAATGACAACTCCTTATCTCACCTTGTGTGTGAAAGGAGCCAATGTCTCCCAGAACCGGTCCATTTTTCCACCTAGATACCCAAATATCTCTGGAAACACAGAGTCATCAGAATAAAGGCCCAATCAGCAATAAATGACAACATCAATAATCATACGTCCATCTTGCTTGCATATTTATCCTCTTGCCTGACACCATAACTTCCATCATGTCCACTGATGCTGTTTGTGAATAATGGGGTGATTCTTGGAACTTGAATGGTGGTCTTTCAATCATACAATAACCTAATGAAACAAACAACAATTATAGACCTAAAAATGATGGAAATTGTCATAAATAGGCCTACTTCAACAAACAGCGTAAAGTAATACATGAAGAAACAACAAATTACAGAATGTTACAACAAAACTAAAATAAATGAATGAAGACTAGCCTATTTACACATCTAAACAAATTAAAATAATACATTAGAAGAACAGCGCTAGATTTGAAACTGGCTCTTATTTTGTGCCTAAGGGCAACGTCTGCCTTAAACAATTGACAAATTAATCAAAGAACACTGACTTTACCTGATGTTTCTGTCTTGCATATGTTCAATTTATGCTTGGTATTTAGTGTAGTTTCACTATATTACCTGACTTACATGGGCCTACAGTCAAATCAGTGACTATAGCATAAAACCAGTTCATAAATTTCTCTGCATCATTTAAGTAGGCAGCACCACAGCAAAGGTAAGACGAACTTAACAGCCATGTGCACACTCCCGCTTTAAGTGCTGGTTTGGGAAATGCTTGTAAAGGACGAAGAACTTTGAAGACCACACAAAGCGAATCCTCTTAGAGCTTTACAGTCGATCGTTATTGGGAAATGAGACAAGGTGGCAGTTGTTCTTATTACGGAAGCAAATCACCTGAATCTAAAACAAGTGCTCGACGCTGGAAAAGTAGAAAGTATAGAGAAAGTTTCAGAATATTTTCCATTAGGCTTACGGTTCATAACTGGTGGAGGGTCGTTTAATTTCAATTCAGATCGTAGTGTTGCTCACCGACTCAGATTTTGTTGGACTGTAAAAAATATTTTGGCTGAATTTTGAGAATTTCATATTTTTCACTCCTGGGAAATTCGGAATTTTCACACTGGAAAAGGCACCTTAGCTGAGAAGCCAATATTAATATTTAATATCTCCAGAAATATAATCCCTAGAGTCTTGAAATGTGGTGTGCTCACAGATAAAATTGTTTCTGCAAGGAACAAACATTTGAAAGGCACAAATAAAGGTCAGATTTTTAATTATTTGTTCCTGAAAATGGAACAAATGCAAAATTTTCAAACGAGTGCGGTATTGGGGGCTCAAATTACCCCCCTTTTAATATATAGGAATTTCATATTTTTTCCTAAGTATGCAATCTTTCATTGATTTTTATAGCTGCTTTTCAGGGCTCAAACGTCAGCAGAATTACCGATATGACTAGTATGGCAAGGGAAATGTCAAAATTTTCACACTTTTGACATGCCAAAATGGCGATGTGGACTCATTAGTAGAATAATGAAATTTTGTCTCAAAAGGGGCCTATATGTGGTCATTTTATATACAAAGTTGCAAGTTGTAACTATGCTGTCTTCATATTTTAAGGTGGAGTCCCATTAAGGGCATTTTCTGGCCCAAACCACCAATTTCAAAATAATTTTCAGCATTGATAACCCACCCCATGGGGTTCATGAATCCACCAGAGAAATCTGCGATATCAATTTTCTTTATGACAAAAAATGATATTTTTAACATTTTTTCGTTTTTGGGAGGGGCCAACCATTCTGAGGCCCCACAAAGTGTCACCAATGATTATAATCATGTGCTTATCAATGCATATTGTAGTTGATATATTTTCTTAATTAATGAAAAAAGAATTTGTTGAAATTGATGTCATTTGATGCCGAGATGGGAAGATATTTGTTCAAAAAATATGTTCTGAAATGGAGATTTCTAACGGCCATGAGTGTAAACGACGGTACATTTGATAAAGTTCCTAGCCATGACACACTAAGGGAATTTGCTGAAATTTGCCCTATGGTATGGCCAACATTCAATGAAAAACCCGGGGTCTGTTGACACCGGTAACATCTTCATCCAAACACTTGCATCAACCAACCGTTGTAAACCCTAAAATGTGGTGTGTTGATACGAAATGGATTGTGTGAGTAAGGCTCTCACTTAATTCTTCTAGTTAACGTTTTTTCAGTAATATAGTTATTAACTATGACCCTTATGATGTTTCTGCTTCAAAATATTGCCTATTCTTAGACCTTCAAACTGAAGGAGCCTAAAGACCGCAACGAGGTGACAGGTCCCCTTGAGGAATAACTATCATGCTATCATGCCTATTCAACATATGATATATTTGATACACATTTGACTATATTTCGCACAAATTAAAGTGTATTTGTCAGGTTAAACACTACTTTCGTCTAATGTGTACGTAAAACCTTCATAATGTACATACAGTATTTCAGTATTTCTAAAACTATCTACAGATGCCGTTAAATGACACTTTTTGTCTGTTTCTGTAGTAGCTGTGTTTTTTTTTTAACGTAACCTGGTAACTACGTCACGTAAGTGAGTCGTGGAGGAAAGTAGCCTCTGCTTACTATGGCGAGTGATTGGGGGCATGAGGAGGTGGCAAGAAACACTGCAGAAATTTATGATGGGTTGCAACCATATAACCTCGAGCCAGTCAGGCGTGAGAGAGGGGAGGAAAATCCAACAAATACTGGCCCTCAGAGACGGATTAATCCTTCAACGGAGGCGAACGAGTGGAGGGTTGGCGAGGTGTCCTGGAGAGTAGCTATATTGCAACTAGCGCTTGAGCTAATCTACGATCAGCAGTGAAAACCGTAACAACAACAACACCACCACATATTTTACGGTGTATGAATAACACTGAGTGAAGAAGCCAACGTTTTCTGTACATCTAGCTGCTATGATAATGTGATATGTTCAGATGACGACGTTGACAAAACATGTACTAGCCAAATGATAACGAAGGCATCATGCTAGCTAGCCTGGGTGTAGCTTGCCAGTTCCCACCCCGCCTGTCAAAATGATGTTTATTTTATCGGGATTCACCCTTCACCCTGACGTTGTAAACATATCCGCTTGACTGTCCCATGCTTCGACAGTATGGTACTAGCTCTACAACATCTAAGTCTAGCGGTGACGGCAGTTTTTTTCCTGCGGGTGCGAACGTTCATGTGTGCATACATAATCATTGTTGACATGCCGAATAAACGAAAACTCAAATGCCAGGCTTAGTCTGGTGTTGATCAAACTTCATAGCTGATTCATGGAAGTGCTATGGTCTGTGTGTGAGAGAGAGAGAGAGAGAGAGAGAGATGTCCTTTGTCACTATTTCTGACAGGTGCTCGTGTGGGCGGTGTCATCCCATGGAAACAGCGGTGTGACATGAGCGTACGAAAAGTTTGCCTGTCTGACGCGGACAAATTGAACCCACTGGCATAAAATCTGTTTATTTTTGACAGGGAACGAATGGACCCTGTGTCCTGTTTGGGATGAATTCTTACACCCCGCACAAACACAATAATTCACCATTGCAAGCTGCTGTATAGTGCAGGCTCATTGACAGTCGTACTCTGACAGGCTCTTCTCTCCCTTTAGGGACGTAGGCATTGCATTATGGGAGCGTCGTAAACCGCTGTTGAAAGTACCCACTTTTTCGTATTATAGTCCATTTTCTGATAACCAACAACATAAAATATGATGTATAATCGTTCAGGTATTAATTTCCCACAAGAATATTGTACAAAATCTTTCGAAAATTAACCTGACATATACACTTTAAATAATCTATTTACAGTTTATCACAAATTTGAATTTGGCTGTTTGTGGCTGCATCTTTGTTTGTGACTGGTGGTAGAGGTATCCAAGATAATACAGGATGCTGGCCACATGGGCACACATTCCGATAGTACGCTTACCTGTTGGGCAAACACAATAATAATCCTTGAGTGGATCATCCTCATCAGAGGAGTCACATTCAATCCAGACATTATCTTTAGTCTGAGATCAATGTCTGGAGTGAATCTGACCTCTGATAAGGTTTGGTGTATGCTGGCACACCTACTCCTCAAAGTTTCCATCAGGGGTGAGATGTTCTGAGACATAACCTGGTGCCTGCTTGAGCTGTTATACCCCACATGTGACTGTCTTCAGGTACTCTAACTGCAAGAGAGGAAACCGTATATCATTTGCATCCATTTTTTGACAAACAACTTTCGCCTTTCGAGTCATGTCTGGGTCTGCTTTAACTCTATCTGCCAAGGAGTTTGGCTTGGTCAAGCGAGACTTCATCCTCAAGGCAATCGCAACATCTGCTGCTCTTCGCTCAGAATCAGGTTGGTAGATAGCTCCACAAGCAGCATTGAGACGAGCAGTTTTTCGTCGTAGTAAGGTTCCAACGACTGGAATAAAATGATTTGAGGTTAACCGCTCTTGGAAAAATGTCCATTGCTTTGGCCGCCCGCGGTAGCTCTCTACCACCCATCTGGTTTTCGTGCAGAGACGTTCAGCATTGGCCTGTTCAGTGTCATGCTGTGAGTTACCACTTAGCACAGATGGCATATGTGCATCATAACCATGGGACTCAAGCAGACATGACATCCCTGAAGCCTCTGTCGACAATCACATTGTCGTGCTCCTCCATCCAGGATTTCAGATGGTCCAGTGTGTCAAAAGTGTGCTTTGATATGTTGGCATCATTTTCACTTCCATAATACAGACCAGCTGAATCCAAGACAAAGCCATCAGGGAGCACGACACTCATGAACTTCAAATAATTTCGTTTTTGTGTCCGCGATTGGACTTTCTGCGAAGTTCATTGTCTTCACTCTTATTTATATACAAATAGGTCCCATCTGTAATGACAGTGACTACTTCACCGAAGAATGTGTTTGTGAAAGGCGTGTTGTGTGATATAGCATTATCTCTTGATTTATGAGCAGGACCGAGGTGATGAGGAATAGTCTTCTCCACTGCTTCAGTCACAGCATGGAATGACCTCGAGACCTGCTTCTTATCCTGACTAATCACAGCACTTATCTAATCCGAAGAAAGATTTGTCTTCAACTTTTTTTGGTAGTTATTCGTCGGGGGGTCCTGTCACCTCGTTATGGTCTTGAGGCTCCTTCAGTTTGAAGGTCTAAGAATAGGAAATAATTTTAAGCACTAACATCATAAGGGTCATAGTTAATAATTATATTACTGAAGAAACTTAAACTAGAAGAATTAAGTGAGAGCCATAGTCACACAATCCATTTCGTATCAACACACCCCATTTAAGGGTTTACAACAGTCGGTCGATGTGTTTGGATAAAGATGTTACCGGTGTCGACAGACCCTGGGTTTCTCACTGAATGTTGGCCATAACCTAGGGCAAATTTCAGCAAATTCCCGTAGTGTGTCATGGCCGGGAACTTTGTCAAATGTACCGTTTACACACGTGGCCGTTAGAAATCTCCATTTCAGAACATATTTTTTTTCAACAAATATCTTCCTATCTCATTAGTATGACATTAATTTCAACAAATTCTTTTTTTATTCATTAGGAAAATATATCCGCTACAATGTGCATTGATAGGCACATGATTATAATCATTGGTGACACTTTGTGGGTCCCCAGAATGGGTGGCCCCTCCCAAAAACTAAAAAATGTTAAAAGTATCATTTTTTTGTCATAAAGAAAATTGATATCACAGGTTTCTCTGGTGGATTCATGAACCCCTTGGGGAGGTTAATCAATGCTGAAAATTATTTTGAAATCGGTGGTTTGGGCCAGAAAACGCCCTTAATGGGACTCCTTTAACAAGATATGAGATGGGGAAAGTATGGCAAGCTGAATGTCTCCATTTGCATGTTCTTGCATGGATCACTGAAGACAAACTGAATAGATCAGCGAGTGCTATCACAACAAACCTGACTATTTATTTAAGCACATCATTGTACAGTATGGCAACTTTGGCAGGAGATCAATGCTGAAATAAAAGTGCTCAAAAGCTGTTTCAGTGGTCATGTTGGTTTTCCTGTCTAGTGTATACTGTCTTCCCCTATTTTTGGTAGCTGGTGCTTGGATGGTACACAGAACCTGCAGATTTGGTACTTAACAGATATAATCTGATGGAGGCCACTTTAAGCTGGCCCACTTGGATGCATGAACTTCACCCTGACGTCCTGGATCTCTTCAGCTTTGTCAGCGATGACTGTTTGATTGCAAATTGAGCAAAGTAAATGGGAACAGGGTGAGAACAATTGTCGGTTAAAACGTGATGATTCTGCGGACCTTAATGTTGCTCTGTTCAGCTCGTTGCTGATAAACACTGAAGTCACTGAAGTTATTTTGCAGAGGCATTTCATGTGGCCTCTGATTTTTGGCAGCCATTTGTTCTAGACCACATCAGTTATGATTCATGGAAAACAAAAGGAGCAAGTTCGCCTGTCTGCCCCATAGCGGCTGAACTTGCGCTTAAAATTAAATCGATACATTTATCGCCTAGCAGTATCAGTACCCAGTGACATAATGATCTGAAGCATGTTCTAAATTCTTTGGCTTTTAACCACCAAAGACTTGTCATGCATCAGGAAAGCTGATGTCATCATAGTATGTGACATCAGAAATTTCCAGATCAGATGAAGCATGTTTTGACCAGGAGTTTCAGAAGTATCACTTGATTGATTTTTGTTGATTTTTTTTTTTTTTTTTTTTTAATTTTTTTTTTTAATAAGTACCTGGTCCAATGGAAAAGATATCAACATGATCAATATAAATCATGTACGTGCTGCTGTAAAACATATTGGCATAACTGGATGGGCAACATAAGCCTACTGTCCTCTTAAATCTAAGCATGAAAACAGCATGGAAGCAACTTGTAACTTTGCAGTGAATGAACATCATAATATACTGGACAAAGAAAATTAGGGATCACCCCAATTTTCGAATTTGAAATATTTGATAGTTCAAATTATGTTCCATATCATATTTCAATATTAAAAATTAGAGTGATCCCAAACTTTCTTTGTCCAGTATAGACCACTTTTATATAAACTTTCATGGTCCAGTGAAGGAATTTCTTGCATCTCTGTTCTGGCATGGAAAAAAAAAAATAGACCTTCAGCTTACCATACTTTCCCTGTCTCGTATCTTGTTAAATTTGAATATGAAGACAACATGGTTGGAACTTGTGACTTTGTGCTTAAAATGACCGCATATAGGCTTCTTTGACATAAAATTTCATGGTCCTGCAAACGGGTCCACATCACCAATTTGGCATGTCAAAATAGTGAAGATTTTGACCCTCCGCTTGCCATACTTGCCATATCGGTAATTCTGCTGACGTTAGAGCCCTGAAAAGCGGTTATAAAATCAATCAAAGGTTGCACTTGCAAATGTCAAAATTTACATATGTATAAACCCAGGGGTATTTTGAACCCCCAATACCACCCTTGTTTGAAAATTTTGCATTTTATGCCATTTTCATGGACAAATAATTAAATTATTTGTATTTATATCTCCCCGACGACGATAGTCGGGAGATACTATGGTTTAGTTCCGGGGTCGCCGCAGAGATTTTCTGTTCCAGGCTCTGGAAGGGACAATTATTTCAGAAATTTTTTCTAATTTTGCACAGGCGAAGATATTTCTTTGACAATGCTCAAGACCGATTTTCGGCAATTTTGGAAGTCCGATATGGCTGCCGGCAACCATTTTGTCCGAAATTTGGGGATCGAGGAGATACAGGACTTGCCACACTCCCTGTGGCGACCGAGTTACCTAGTTTGTGCATGGGGCTTGCATGCTGTTAACTACTGTGGTGAAATTTGTTCAAACGAAGTATGGTTTCAAAACTGAGCACTGTACCCTGGCAGATCAATCTGTGAAAAGGTAATTTCAAATGTTGCCGTGAGATTCTCTGAGCGGATTAATCTGCTGAAAACTGATTAAAGGGAATTTGTTCATGTAGCTTATTACTTTCATTTTCAGGTTCAAGTATGCCTATTTGTTGTGACAAACCAAGGAAGTAGATTAATCGCAGCCTATGTGATTGACTGTCATTAATCTGTCGCTGAGGCTTTTTGAGTGACTGTTCAATGGTTAAATACATTTTGGGATTCGCTCTTGGGACGATCCGTAATATCTTGATATTTCCAGTCTTGGTGAGCTACATTGTAGCATTTACTGTCAAGTATAGGAAATCACTTTATTATATTGGGTAAACTTAATATTTTGTCAATATAATGGAATCGTCATCATCACCGCCGTATCCACCACAGATTGTGTGGTTTTTTTTTTTTTTTTTTTATGTGGTAACTCAAAAACCATTTTATAGATCCTTTTGAAATTTTATATGCATTCTGGCTGCTTCCATTAGGTTCCCATAAGCATCCCAAAGTATAAGCAGAAGATATACGCTTATTACCCATTTTCACAGTGGCGATCCTCCTCTGACCACCTAAGTCAGGTGACCTCAGGAAGGTCACGCCCACTCTTATTACTTGTGCTGGTCCAGCCTCCAGGACACATTTTACTTGAGGCAGATTTCAGCAAAAACTAGCCGTGTTTTAGCTCATGCTGCATTTCTTATAGTCATTACTTATCTTTATGAAGCAGTTGCTCTGTGGTTTCAGTGTAAAGAAATGTTATACAAATGATGACAGTTGTTTTTCATTAATCTAACGTTGAGATGCATTCAGTCAGGTTAAATCACTTTTTTACTGTCTGTTTCGCAGGTCCACGCACAATGAGTTGGAGAAGAACAGGTGAGTTTGTTCAGAATCAGTTCCACTATCTAAAAAATAAGAAATTGATCTCAGCAACAACATTGGAATATCAATCCCATGGATGAGCGACTTAGGTCCTGGCGGGTCGCAGAGTCAGCAGGCTTTTGTTTTTTTTTCCTTCCTGTCAGCAAGCAGTTAATTTCTTGAGTATAAGGTGTGTGGATTCACTGATTGGCTCCTGAGCTCACACACGCCTAATTCTCAAGGAATGAAGTGCATCCTGTTTGAAAGAGATCGCCAAAGCCTGCCGACACTGTGGCTCTCCAGGATTGGTGTTGCCCGTCTTTGGTCTTGTCTCACCCAGGCTTAGGGTGGGACCTGTGGTAGAAGGAGGCACTCTTCTCCTCCTCCCCCTTACCCATCCTTCTGTCTGTACCTGGCTATTCAACCAATGCACTCCCATTGTTATCTTTTGAATGCCCCCCGTAAAAGAACAGCCCACCTTGTCTCAGGATAAATCTCTGGGCCTCCATCTTTAGGGCCTCCTTGCCATGCTGGTACCAGACAGAGCCACAGACTTCAGCAGTTGGGTTTCATTGGTATGGTTCACCACTTATTCACAATTTTACCAGTACAATAAACTTGATAAAAGACCACTGGCTTTAATCTCTCAGTTCTATGACAGACCCACTGGTGTTGTTGAGAGAAGTGTGCATTTCACCTGTTCATTTACACCAGTTCTTACCAACCCTGTTCCCGGACATGTGCAGCCTCATTAAAGTTTTCTTTGGAACCTATGTCTGGTGCACCAGATTTTACAAGCAGCTCGATGAGATTTCTAGCTGTTGAATGAGGTGCGTTTATGGTTGGAGTGAAGACTTACTAGGATGGTAGATCTCCTGGTACTGTATAGTCTGCCACTAGATTTGTAAGGAAAAAGACTCCATAGCAGGACAGTGGTTCTGTTGCTAAGGCTTCATCTCGCGGGGGTATGCGAGGGTAGACAGAAGTGAAGGTCTAGTCTGCAAAGAGAGATGGACGATTTCTGCTGTCTGTGTACACAAGTCATACAAAGGGAATACCTCTGCTGTCTGTGTACATAGGTCGTTTAACAGAGAGTGAAGGCTGTGAAATTTAATGTGTAGCTTTAAAGTAGAACTTGTAAACGGATGAGACCACTGGGCTAGCAGAAATGCCCTGGGCAAACCAGAATCCAGACAAACTGGGATAGCTGAAAAATGACACATCACCCGCAGTTACCAGGATTAATCGTGAAGATTTCAAGGCTGACCCTGTTTTCCCTGCTAAGTATGGCATTCTGGAGAAGGATTGTTTTTAAGGAGCGATACATTTATTTTTTTTTTTTTTGGTCGGTTGATGGTTGGGTGCGAATGTAATGATGGTGACGCGTTCCTACATGTCGGAATTTGTAGTCCTTTTTATGCGCTGTCCCCCTCTGCTTAAAGGACCCAAAGTTAAAAAATGAAGGAATCTCATTTAGCATTTTATTGATAATCCCTAAATGCTGAAAAACTAAAGCAGATGGCTGACAATAATGAGGGTTTTTTTTTTTTTTTTTTTTTTTTGGGAGGGGGGGATATTTGCAGACTGCATACAGACGGCAACGTGCGCCTTGTAAGGACTTCTTCACGGTGCATTTCCCTCTGTGACTTGCATAAAATGTCTCCTGAGATGTGATTCTGTCAGCAGTGTTCTCTGCTCTCTCTTCACTTGTGAAACGCCTTCTCCGCTGTCTTCTGAAGGGTGTCCTCAGTATGTGCAAGTTCAGCACACCCTGTTCCCGGAACTAATTCGGGCAATTATGCTACCCTTGTTCATTAAACTGGAACCGTTTGTTCCTTGCAGCGCAAGTCCCCGCAAAGCCCTCCTTAACTTGATCTTTGGTTTGGAGGAAAGAAAAATACGTCAGCGGTACTTTTTTCTTCTTTCTCCATTTCTTTCCTGGTTGTGGTCACCAGAGCTCGTCTAGACGCAGCTGTTAGCGGGAGGGCACGAGGGGACAGGGGAAGTGGAGACCTGACAGGCCGCAGTGTCGTTGGGTGACAATTTAACTCCTGAGGGGGACAAAGGGCACCAATCGCAACTTCTGCTTTCTGCCCAGAGCACATCTGTATCCTCAGGCAAATACAGGTCACGCCCTGGTCTGGTCAGAGTCGGGGACTCGGATTGCATTTTCTACCTGAGGTTATGGTCAATGTTGAGAGGCAAGTAGGACGTGCTGTCGTGTACTCTGTAGTTCTTATGTGTGAAGTGGGGCTTGGTAGTGTTTGGAGCCTTGATATAGCATCACCCAATCGAGAAGTCACGGTGCACGCAATAAGATGTATGTTCTGATTTATATGAGAGTGTTTGTTTATTAGTGTTTTTTTTAAAAAGCAAATGAGATGGCACTGATGAGCACATCATCAAGGGCTGCAAAGTTGGAGATAAACGAGCAAATGTTAAATGTCATCAGTGTTATTGAGTGTAAATGAGGTAAAAGGGAGCACAAAGGTCATTGAACTGCAGTTATCACGTCTGCATTTTCACATACAAGTAGCTTATCTCACAGTACTATCCAATAAGCATTTAATTAAAGCCTTTTATACTTTTAAAGGCAATTATTTGTAGTCAATTTATTTGAAAGTGTATATGAAATATAGTAATGAAATTCTATGTCCCTGGTCCTCAAATCACGGTCCTCGAGATCCAAGAACTGCTGGTTTTCCACCCACTCTTTACCTGTTAGCCAGGTGTGGAGACAGACAGGCCAATCCAAGGCGTTAAGTGTTCATTTACTTACTGTGGGGCGCAAAAATTTGGGCACCCCTGATTTAATTGTCTGTTACAACTAATCTCCAAGTGATTGAAAGCAAACCTGAACACTAAATGCTACCAAGTTAAACATGACACCTTTCTGCAAATTTAAAAGAAGGGTTTCTTTTTATTTTAATTTTTCTGAGTTTTTAAATGATAAGAACGGAAAAAGGGCCCTGTGCAAAAGTTTGGGAACCCTTTTGGATTATGCTTTGTTACCTTTTAAGAAGATGATTACTAAGGCCCAGACCCAGGTGATTTACTCGTTAGGGCTTCAGTGAATCAGGTGAATATAATTCCAGGGTTGAACTATATATTCTGAAGTAACTCCAAGCCTTCTAAAGTATCTGACTGTGGTGGCTGTTGTGTCTGGTGTTAAAAACCATGTGTTCCTCTAAACAGTTGTCCAAGGATGCCAAAATCAAAATGATTCTCTTCCACCAACAAGGAGAGGGCTACAAAAAACTCTCGCAACTTTTCAAACTACCCATTTCAACTGTCAGAAACATCGTAAGAAAATGGAAAATAAATGGAACAGTTGAAGTCAAGGTAAGATCTGGAAGCCAAGAAAAGTTTCAGATAGAATGGCCCAAGATCTGGTGAGAAATGCTCAGAAGAACCCACACATCACTGCAAAAGAGCTGCAAAAAAGAGTAGCAAACACAGGTCTAGTTGTTCACAGGACAACAATACAGCGTACCTTAAACAACAAAGACCTACGTGGTAGAGTTGCAAGAAAGAAGCCTTTCCTATGACCTCAACACAAAATTAAGGGTCTGAAGAACGCAAAAGAAAACCTTGATTAACCTCAAGCCTATTGGAACAATGTGCTTTGGACTGATGAAACCAAAATTGAACTTTTTGGCCATAACCAAAGAAGGTATGTTTGGAGAAAAAAGGGTGAAGCATTTGTAGAGAAGAACACGTTGCCAACTGTTAAGCATGGAGGTGGATCCATTATGCTTTGGGGTTGTGTAGCAGCTGGGGGCACAGGCGATATTGTGTGGGTGGAAGGAAGAATGGATTCCACCAAATGTCAAGACATTTAAATTCTGACAGTGTCAGAAATTTAGGATGACTATCTCACAGTGTGACAGCTGCTACGACCTACGTCTACTAATCAGCCAATACAAATGGTAGCGCAGATGGATGTCGTACGCTGATGACGTTGCATATTGACGTACGTCGTAACCTGCGATTCAGTAAACGGCCATCGTACAGTTTGCACACATCAAACTTGATGTCGTACCAAAGTTCATTAGATCCAAGTCGCATAGTGTGTCATGCAGTGGTCTTATAAGATTGCTAAAATCGTACAGTGTGTACCGGCCATTAGTTATCTGGCTGCACTTAACCAGACTTCCGCATTCTTGATAAGCGGTACCACAAAGCCATTTATCAACTCAGTAACTGAACCCAGGGTTTTCCAATCTAGGTGTGTGCGCGTTCACATAAAAGGGGTGGTGTTTGAAGCAAATGACCAATTGCAAACATGGACAAACCGACTGGAAGCAAAGCTGCGTACTTTTCAAATGCGGAGCAAATGCTCTTAATAAAAATATGAAGAGAATAAAGATATCATCCTGGCAAAAATTAACACCGTTGCAGCTGCCAAATACAGAAAGGACAGTTGGCAAAAAAAAAAATCACCGACCGTGTAAATGCATGTTAATTATAATGATAATATCACTGCAAATAACTCCCGTAGTCATGATTGTATGTGGGCTATTGCTGCAATAGTGATGATTTAATTTTACTTCTGCTGCAGTAAATCATGACAACAGGCGCTATGTAGGCTAGTGAGCGCATCTCTCTCCTTCTCTGCTTTACAGGATATGTTTGCTCCAGCACGAAGCCTATTGGCTATAGGGATGTGCGTGTTTTATCGTTTATAATGTCACTGCCCCATCAGTAAAATTACAGTTGCTTATTGAACAAATAATGAATTACTACAAAAACATAATTCAAAGCGGTCAGTAGGCTTACTTTCATAAGTGCGACAAGTACAAGGCTTTAGTGCTTTTGCCTGTGGAAAAATACAGCATTGTGATACACTCAAGATGTGAAACTATACGCGCACGACTCCGCTGCGTTCGCCACATGTCAAACCCTCAGATGAGAACCTGTATCGTACAGACTGGTACTCATCTGCATGTTCATCGGCGCACCGAACTCCGCTGAAACCTCTACGGATGGTGATGTCATTTTCTCAGAACTGATTGGTCAGTAGGCGGTGCTTTTGCATGCTGTGATCTGAATCGAGAACTAAACCTGCTCCGGAGGAGGTTAGCCGTTCAGCTTATGTTCAGCTTATGTTGCCGTGAACCGCCTTCTTGGTACAGAAAACCCAGGGTTAAACCTGAAGTTACCGTGATAAGCCCAAATCCAGCCTTATGGTACAGGCCCCCGAACCCCTGCCCTGCATCTATAGATGGAAAAGTGAAGCACAGTCATAGTATTATGGGAAAGTCACAACTGAATGAACTCATCACGGGGCAAAAACAACACTGATTCATCCACAATTAGTTTATCTTAAAAAAAAACAAAAAAAAAAACAAAAAAAACTTTTTTTCTGTCCTTGCATACCCTGGGGCTTTTTGTCATAATTTAGGGAACACTGAGAGAAGCTGCTAAGAGATACTCTTCAACTTAGTTGTTCAGTTACTGCCTTGGAGCTTTGATTTGTATTATTGTAGCCCCCGGATGAAGTCGGGCGGCTACTATGGATTCACATGTGTCTCTGCTGCTGCCGCGTCCGTAGACACTTTCTTGTGGACGCTGTACTGGCTGTGATTTTTGACCGATTCCTTTCATATTTGGTATGGACATGTGTTGTAATTGACTTATAACACCTATCGATTTTGGTTGCCATGGTGACAGTATTGGCCGAATTATATGCACATCAGTGGTAAAACGAAGTTTTCCTTGTGGACGCAGTATAGGCTGCAATTTTGGGCTGATTACTTTTTTATTTGGTGTGTGATATACTTCACTTATAACACCAATAGATTTTGGTTGCCATGGCGACAGTATTAGCCGAATAATGCGCAAAAAAGGGGAGAAGCGGGCATTTGGGGGCTACATCCATGCGGTCGCAGCTGACCGGACTGTCTAGTTGTATCGTGTTTCTAGAATCTCTATTTGATTTACCCAATGTTTTTATTCATGTTTAAGCTTTACTGTCATTTAAACTATCTTGATAAATTTAAATGAAGATTTTACTGTGGTTAAACTTGACAAACCTTGTGAACCCTGTGTAATTAAGATTCCAAGTTTTCAATCTGAAGCAAGATTGCTGGGTTTATGAAGCTGTTACAATAACAACTGTCTCGACAACTTCGAACTTGCCCATCTAAAATGAATCCGGTTAAAAAAAATGATTGGAAAACTTTGATGGGGAACTTATGCAGCCGAAAATACAATTGATTACTCCAAACTCACATCTGTATGATAATACAGCTTGCCAGTGTGTGTTTCTACAGTGCTGTAATCTGATCATGTAACATCTAAACTACACTGTTAGGTCCACGCAAGGAGAGGAGCGTTTAAAATATAGAATAATCAGTCCTGTCCATTGTATCCAATCCTTGTCGTAAACGCTGCCTTTCACATGACGCTCAAAGAGCTTTCGAATGCTGTCTTACCTTGAACCAAACAATTACTCCTGAGGTCTCCATTCAATATCACATTGAAGATTTCATAATTCTTTGAATCACTGCATCAATCACTACAATAAAAGAAGAAAATGATGACTCACCATGCTATACTCCTGTTGTCACAGCTTACGTACTTGTCATATTCTGGTACTGTGAAACTTATTTCTCTATAATGATGAACTCAGTCATGGCTTGCATAGCTTTTTTGCCTCTTTTCAGTGATTGGAGTAGTTCTGTGATTGAAATAGGAGATTGGGGCTTTTATCAGATTGTGGAATGGCTTTTTGTTTAGTTAGGGTGAGGGTGTTCGGCGGAAACGATGTAAGAAACTTGAGTTCTGTTGTTCTGTGAAGCGGGGATCCCAGAGCATGGCCCATTAGAGGCTCCATAGTGGAAAAACATAGGAAAATTTTGGCATTAGCGCTCTTTCTATATTGAGTACAAAAAGGGCCAATTGGCCTTTTAGGAATTGAAACATTTCTACAGGACAGGACCAAGCATTACACGGCAGAATGTAGCATAGCATGCCATCACATATCAATAAAGCAACGTAACATGACATGCTATAACATGACATTGCATAACATAGTATAACATGACATAAGATAACATCACGTAATGAATTAATATTATGTTAAGGTTGAGATTGTGTGGCATAATATGGCATGTCATAACAACCTTGCATGACCTGATGTAGCGCGTTAAGTAGTCATTCAGCACAACAATGTTTGCCATTTTTTTCTAGCTACTAGTATTCATAATTTGTCTACAAATTACTCTGTATCAAGTGCAATGTCAAGCCTGGCCTTGAAGCTATTTCGTGCATCAACTGCTCACAAGTCTGTACAGTTTTATCTCATTTCAATTTATGCAATTAATAGTAAGCTGCAGTGGCATGTGTATGAATGTGGCCGTGCCCAAACATATTGAACGCGCCAGAAAATGCCCAGCTGCTGGACAAGGTCACGCCACCGCAGTTAAATGCATTTGCAGGATGCTAGAGGATTCTGTGGTGGTGGAGTGGAGAACTCTGGGTAGTTAAATCCTCCACTCTACTGGCAGTTGGCAGGACACTTCTTGATTGGCTCAGTTCCTGGGCAAAGGCCTGCACTCTACTGGGATTTGTTGCTATATCCATGGGGCAGCGTGTGATTAGCCTGGTGAATGTAATACCTGCCAATAATTGTAGCTGTGTGGCTGACCCAAAAACCTGCACTGGAATAGCATGTTGGAACATGTTACATTGTTGAGGAGGCTGCATGATTGATTAGACTGATTTGTTTGTTTTGTGATGCAGTATGGTGTGTAAATCAGGCGGTGTTCATCTCATGAAATCACTCCTGGACTGTTGGAATTTTTTTTTTTTTTTGTATTTTTTGTTTTTGTGCCTCTTTTAATAAAATGTAATGTGTTAGAAATGGAAATTAATACTAATTACATTTCTTTGGGCTCATTGTGTCCACACAGGTCTTTTTGCCTTAGGAAATCAATGACATTTTGTTCTGTGGATGGTTACATAACCCACCTCACACAGGTGGCTGGAACGGAATACCCTCCTTTCAAATGGAAAAGTATCTTGTTCCAGAAAAACTGCAGCTGGTCACAGGCAAATTTTGTTTCCTTTGGGGAAAGAAATGCAACTCGATACACGCATGCATTTGCATGCTGATCCTGGAACTGTGGTAAACGTTTCCTTTCAAAGAACTTTCTCAGGATGTTGCTCGGATGTACATTAATGTCTCCTTGGTAGGGAGGCTGATTTCCTGTGGCTGAAAATGAGCAGGGGTAGTCATCACTTGTCTGGTGTTAAAATATGCTTGTGGGTCATTTAAAAACCAAATCTGAGCATGGCCATTAGTGGAGATTGTTTGCATTGCATGCAAAGCTCTTTTCTTCCTCGGCCTTTACACCCAATTCTTACTGGTAGGATCACGGAAGCTGCTAAAGTTTTTACCTGACACTGTTACAGAAATATACCGAGGACGCACGCACAGCCATCCAAACACATATTTACACACACAGCCACCGTTACACACATGCTAATAGTGCATTTCAGCCGATATTACACGAGAGGAAAAGATCCAATTTTCGCTTGATTTTAATACAGTCAGTACGCATGCAATCATGATCCCGGCTGGTCTTGTTGCCATGCCGGATTTTATGCCAACATTCACCAGTCTGGCTGAATTCACAGTTGGCTGTCAAGTGCAGCCTGTTTTTGAGGTTTGAGTCATAACCTTCTAGTGCCCAGAAACAGTTGGGTGTGGGTGTGGGTGTGTGTGTGTGTGTGTGTGCGCGTGTGTGCCTGCATGCGAGCGAGTATGGAAAAATTTCCTATTGCTCAGTGCGTGCTGGGGGTTCTCTCGGCCATTTTGTGTGGACGTTGCATAATCATACAGCTCTCGCAACAAATGGGGATGATTCACTCATGTAGGCTGATGAACGCACCTTCATACCGCTGGAGTTAACGATGACTAGTCCTTTACTAAACTGTGTTCAAAAAGTAACCCTTAAGAATGATTGATTTGTACGGAGGTTGTGCAGATATTCAACTTGCATATCATTACTTTTAAATTAGAGAAAAATAATTACTTTAAATATTTTCATGCTGGAAAGAGCATCTGAACCCATTTTTAATCTTTTCATGATAGTTCAGCCAAGTTCAACTGAGGAAAATCTGTTCATGTGATAATGGTAAATTAAGCTCAAACTGGCAACAAAATATGACATGAAAACGCTCAAATTATAGTCAAGACACTACTATTATTATTATTATTATTATTATTATTATTATTATTATGAACAGTTTTTATTTATGCATAATATTTCTAGCAGTCAAGTAAAATTGAACACTTCACAAAAGTGCTACTCTAATTTGCAGAAGTTTGGACTGCATGGAAAATGCATTAGAAAATATAAAAGCAATAAGCAGTGATTGCTAAATTTACTTTGGCTTGTATTTCATCGCAAACGGTATGATGACAAGTTATTAATGTTTCATCTGGTCAACTTCATTTTATTTGTAAATATAAATTTATTCCTGCCATTCGTGCTGCAAAGCATTCCAAAAAGAAGTTGGGACAAATTAGAGTAGTAATGCTGTAAAAATTTTATTTGAAATTGCTAGTATGGCAGATGACTGTAATCATGATTTGGCACAAAAGCTGCATCCAGGAAAGGCCTAGTTCTTCAGGAGCAAAGGTGGATTGAGGACGAGAAGTTTGCCCATAAGTGAATGAGAAAATCATTGAAAGGGTAAAAAAAAGCTCCTCAAAGTTAAAATAGGAAGGGATTTGAGTATTCACCCTCTATGGTGCATAACATGATTAAAAGATTCAAGGAATGTAGAGTAATTTTCTGCATGAAGTGCAAGGGAGCAAGTCTAACCAGAATAGCCATGATATCCAATCACTCAGACTTCACTGCATCAGGAACTGTCATTCGCCTTTGAGTGATATAACCACTCCGGCTCAGGATTATTTTGGCAAACCTTTGTCAAGTCACACTGTCGTTCACAAAAGCAAGTTAAAACTTTACTGTGCAAAGAAAGTCTTGCGTATAGCGTTCAAAGTTGTAGTCTGCTTATCTGGGCTTGAATTCACTTGAGATGGACTATTACACAGTGGACTTCTGCATTGCAGTCAGACAAATTTGGGGGGGGGGGTTGGAAGAAATGGATGCAGTATGCTTTGGACTAAATAAGAAAGGGACCATTCGGACTGATATTAGATAAAATCCACAAGCCGAGCTGCCGGATAGCTCACTCGGTTAAGGCACTGCGTTGCAGTGCAGAAGTGACTATCACGTCGCGGGTTCGAGCCCCAGTCATACCAACCAGCAGTGGTCGGCAGCTTTTTCAGAGTAGCGCACTATTGGCCATCGCGCTACAGGGTTTCAAATTGGGAAGGGACTTCCGGGAAAGGGAAATGGCTAAATAGCTTTGTTCATTGCTCAAGCGCCTCCTGTTGGCCAGATGGGCGCTCGTCAGGAAGATTCTAAGTCTGTTCATGTCGGGGTATCCTCTGCCCTCGTTCTGAACTTGCGAAGATTCAACCAATGAGTGTATAAGAAGCAGTGGCTGACAGGCACGTGCTTCGGAGGAGACCGTGAACTGTCTTCGCTCTCCTGAGTTGGCAGCAAGGGTCGACACGAGCAAGCTTTGTACATAGTTCACCAATTGGGCATTCCAGATTCGGGTGGGATTGGAGATGCCAAATTTTAAAAGAAAAAAAAAAAAAAAACACAAGCCATAGTCCGTCATGCTATGGGGCTGTGTCAGTGCCCTTAGGAAGGGTGGTCTGCGCTTCTGTTGGGCATCATTAATGCTGAAATGTGCTCTGAGATTTTTGAGCAGCATACCTATGCTGCCTTGAGTCTCTAGATGGAGCAAGTCAGGACAATTCAAGAATTAAAGCTAGCTTGTGTCCATCAAGTGAAACCAAGCCGTTTCACACAATAGAAGTGATTGGATTTTTTCCCCCGTCTTTTCTTGGAAGGAAAACATTTTCATTTTGGGGGGAAAAAACAACAGGCCAGGTAGCAATGAAATTGTCAGGTTCATGAGAAAGGAGTGAAGTTGGAAGAAATGATCAATGAATAGGAGTGGTGCAATACATTTCACTCTCTTTTAAAGTATTCTGTTGTATTTTACAGAGTTTCTCATGTAAAACTAGGATTTTTTTTAATATGCTGTTTTCTGCACCTTTTGTTTACTATTATTTGTTTTGTTTTATAATAGTTTGTCATGCACAGTAGATAAAACCCGCACACCATCTCATCTTGAGACTGCTTTATTTAACAAACAAACAAACAAACGTTTCGATCACAATGATCTTCGTCAGGTTTTAGTTTGTGAAAAAAACTTTTCCAAAGTTGTCCATTTCATCATGTCCAGTTGATGTATTTTTATTTGGTTTAGAAATGGTTAAAGCTGTGAAAATATTCTAAATATAGCTTACTCTTAATGCGATATTGATTCAAATATTATTCTTTTTATTTTATTATTATGATTTATTTATTTTTTGGTGGGATTAATAGGGTGGTAAAAAATGTTTCAAAGTAATTTTATTCCTTTTTTTATTACACTTTGAGCATGTGCTGAGCTTACTTTGTATCCGTATGTAAGCTGGTTTCAGTTAATATGTGAAGGGAACGCACACTTTACTGCTGCAATGCTGGCACAACTGAATCTTTCAAGTCATGTCTCTGCTTATTCGACACTTTCTGTTCCTGAATCCTCCTGCAATTATATCATTTTCCTGTCAGGATCTTTGGTCATGGGTGTGCAGATGTTCAGATTTTAATTTTGAGATGGGATTTTCCCTGACTAGGTCTGTTTTAAAGGTGTGAATGTTTAAAGCAAAATTGTTGTTTGAGAATCATCAAAGTATAAAGGGTCCCCCTACAGGTGCAAGTCTATAAATGGATGAAGCAGACATTTTGGAATACTGCAGTCTGAGTGTGCTAGTAGACACACATTTGGATGCTTTCAAAGTTATTTTAGCAGTTATTGACCTGAAAGGACAGGTTTTAAAGATAATGTGCCCTGGCACTTAAAGGGGCACTGTCATAACACACTGTCAACGCATGCATGAACTGTTAAAATGCCAAGATTTTCCAAGGTCACAAACTCAAAGATTTAATGGATATTTTCTGCTTTTAGTTTGAAAGGATTTTGAATGTTTTTTGCAGTCCTTTCTTCACACACTATTATAAGAAGAAGAAGAAGAGGACAACCATACACGTTTACTTTGAACTAATGACCAAGAATGAGGAGATGAATCCAGAGGAGACAACTCAAAGTTCTTTTCGTTCGTGAAAAATTTGCAGTTTTAGCTTACTTCTTTCCGAAACTAAAACTAACAAATATATTGGAAGACGTATATCGAGTAATTGTGAGAGCGCTTGCTCTGCAAAGAGAACGAGACAAAGCAATTGGGGATGCTCGTGTAAAGGAAACAATCTCAAGTGCTGCTCTCTTTGCTGTTGCGGTACCACATCAAAACCATGCAAAAATAAAAACTCAGACCAGCTGAGTCTTGTTTGAAATGGCTCTACATCCGATAAATGAACTTACAAGACCGCAAAAATTATAAACAACGAATTGGAGCTCAGGAAGGTGCAAGGACTCCAGAACAAAAATAACAGCTCAAATGCAAAAAGATAATCAATCTAAATGACAAATCAGCTGAAATATTTTAGTGTGCAGGGATTGTAATGATAACACTCAAGATCTTCAAAATTCTTTGCATTTCTTGAAAAAGAACAAGTTCAAGATGAAGCAAAAGTAGTGGGGGAGAGAGTGCCCCCTTTCAGACCCTCCAGCACATGTTTGACACTGTGGGCCTCAGTGGTGCGAATGGTATTGTCACGCAAAGCTCATTTTCTAAGTCCTTGTGGTCCTTATACTGTGCTAAGTTGATATGAATGATACCTGTACAAATACTTATGGACCTGAATGTGCAGTACTGTGCAGAAGTTTTAGGCTCAATTGTAAGTATTCTCTAAGGCAAAGATGCTTCCAAAAATAATGAAAGGTTTCTTTATTTTGAAAAATGCACTGTAAAGAACCATGAAGTGTTAAAGGTCCCATCTTATGCTATTTTAGTGCATTATGTAATATTCTTGGATGTCCAAGAGGGACCTCTTAAATCCATGACTTCACTGCAATTTGATTCCTGTCATTCCTAACCCTCTGAAAATTGGGCTTTTCTGAGTGGGCAGCCCCTCTATTAAATGAGCTCTGTTCTGATTGGTTAGCGAACAGGTCTACCGGCCCCATTGTCAGTGATGACCGAAATCCCCTGACTACTCACAAGACCTTTAAATACAGATGACTGAAGAAGTAGAAAGGTAGCTATTTGAACTACTTAATGAGTAAGGAAAGGTAACGCCTGCATCCTAAGCAAGGATGGTAATTACATATTCACAAAGAAATCTGGCCTGCAGTCACCATAACAGTTTAACGAGGCTACATTTAGGATTAAGTCTCTACCACAGAGTCTTGGATAGCATCTGTGTAGTAGCAACCATTGGCCAACATTCAGTTTACTGGGAATGCACCATGCTGGGGGCTGCTCTATTCTCCCAAACCAAATTCACCCATTCTGTTCATTCTTATCAATGTGTCACATTGCCTGTGGCTAAACAAGACTAGCTAGGTCAAAACCAAGCATATTGCTGGACTGTAAATGACATCGGGATTGCCATGCTAATTTTTGTTTGTGCCTTAATGGGAACTCCCGTTGTATGTTAGCATTGAGCTACCTCTATCACCCTGTTACTAAGTGAGTTACGGGCATTGGAGTTTGTTGTGGAAAAGGTTTCTAGTTTTTAAAGGTTAAATTCACCATCAACTGAGTATCTAGCTTGCTAGCAAGCTAGCTAATAAACTACATAATGATTCTGGGCAGGTACTGTGTGCACGCTAGTCAGCCAGCTCGCTACGTAAGGTTACCTTTGCTAACAGGGTAATTGTTATTGATACTAAAGGGGGCAATACACAGTATTACGAACTAAGGGTATGCACACTTTTGAACAGGGTTCATTTCATTTTTTCGCTTATTGCCATATTTTATTTGATGATTGCCATTCTGCATGACTGACAGTTGAATATGAATCCAGTAAGAAATAAAAGAAATGTGTTTTGCCTGGCCAATCATGTTTTCTTTAGAAAATGTTACTTATTTTACAAATTCAGCCAGGGTATGCAAACTTTTTAGCAAAATTGTATGTACCGGGTTTTGCTGTGCAATGTATTTTTACCTTCATTTGACCTCTGTCATTAGGATATGCCTCTAAATTTTATGAATATTTAAAAATCTTCTTCTGTAAAGCTTCTTGAGCAATGAAGCTAAAACTTAAAATCTTCTTGCCAATCAGGCCTCCTAGATTTGTTCCGAAGGTCTGAATTGGAATTCCTGTAGTCTGATTCAAATCTATAGCTGCCATGGGACGGTACCAAGCGAAGTTGATTGCCTGATTTAGAAAAAAAATTTATCACGTGGTTTTTAAGAAGAAATTTTTTTCAATTTCTCAGTCCTATCTTTAACATTGGGGCCAAAATCTCAAGGGCCCATAAAACGGACAAAAATGATTCAATCAAAACTTTGAAAAAAACGTCTGGAGATATGGTCTAGTAGTATGTTATGGCAAATTTACACAAAAATTCATCAGGCCAAAAAAAAGATAAATGTTCTGGATGACAGACGACGGACGCCACACCACGACAATAGCTTATCGGCCCATAGGGCCGGTAAGCTAAAAATTAGAAATTGTTTTCTGGGAGCTTTTTTAACCCTTTAAGACCAGGTGCAATGTCTGCGTGCTTTTTCCATTAAGCCCTACTGCGAAGTGAATGCGTTTCAGATGATGCCATCGTTTTCAAGCGCCTACGAAGTGCATTGTTATTTGCTAAAATACAAGTAGGGAAGGTAAAATGCAGTTTGTCTTTTTTAGCTTACCGGCCGATAAGCTATTGTCGTGGTGTGGCGTCCATCGTCCGGCGTCCGTCGTCCGGAACATTTTTTATCTTTTTTTTGGCCTGATGAATTTTCGTGTAAATTTACAATGACATACAACTAGACCATATCTCCAGACATATTTCTCTGATTTTTGATTGAATCATTTTTGTCCGTTTTATGGGCCCTTGAAATTTTGGCTCCAATGTTAAAGATAGGACTGAGAAATTTTAAAAAATTATTTCTCAAACTGCGTGATAAATTTTTTTCTAAATCAGGCAATCAAATTACCTTGGTACCATCAATGTACAGTGCGAGCGCCATTTTGATTGAATCGACGGAAGTGGGTCTATTGGGGGGCGCTGTACTTTGTGAATACGCAAGATGGCCTGTGGAGGCCAAATGGTTGCAGATAGAGATTAAGTTTGTATTATCGACATATGGGAAGTCATATATGACCTATACATTGCCTATGTTAAAGTTGACCTCAGATGACTTTGAAAGGTCAAACTCGAGGTCAGGGAATATTTTAACAATGTTAAAAGATATGACTTGAAATTTCAAAAAATTATTTCTCAAAAACTGTAACTTTTTTCCTAAATCTGGCAATCAGCTCGCCTAGATACACGTTATGTACGGTAGTGGGTCTAGTGGGGGCGCTGTACTTTAATATTGGGTCTTATGGAGAATGGGCCAAATCGCCTGTGGAAGCTAAATGGTTGCAGATAGAGATTAAGTTTGTATTACTGACATATAGGAAGTAATATATGACCTATATTTTGGCTGTGTGAAAGTTGACCTCAGATGACCTTGAAAGGTCAAACTTGAGGTAAATCAAAATGTTACAATTTTCAAAGGTTTCTAGGTTTGAAAATATTGAAGATTGGGAACATATGTGCATTGAAAACTTATAGACATGCAACTTGAGTGTCCCTGACCTTTGAGGGTCAAACTCCACAGTGAAATTACAATGACTTGTATCACCAAAATGGTCACAGATTGAGCCAAGGCTTGTATAGAGACATTTAGAAAGTCATATGTGAAGTCCATTTGCTGACCACAACTTGACATTCTGTGACCTTTAAAGTTCACAACTGACACATTGAATACATATTGACATATTTTAATGACTTGTATCACCAAAACTGCTTCAGAGCTTAGAATTGTATTACAGAAGGTCTTATAAATGTATGTGAACTTTTTATTTAGTGACCTTGACATTGATTTTCATTGATTCAAATGTCAAACTTCGCATGAAATTTTCATAACTTGTATCATCGCTGTAAGACTGCTTGCCGGTAAGCTACAGGACCCTTGGTCCTATTTTTTTTTATTTTTTAGCCACTATGTGGACCACAAAGTTTCCAAAGCTTTTTTTTTTTTTTTTTTAATGTTGCCACTTGTAAACAAATAATTGTTTTTTGATCTTTTTAAGAATGTTAATGAACAGTTGGACAACTGCAATGAAAGCCAAAGGTGTAAGCTCTCAAGTGGTTTTTATGTCCTGTTTCTATGAGGCCGAGAATAAAGGTTTAAGTGAATGTTGACAATCCTGTTGCTTTTCAGAAAACCCTCTGCTGTGAGCCTGTTGTTTGCAAACAGTGCCTTAGGTTTAAAAATGTTTTTTTAAAGTCCTTAATGGATTCATTCTGAACAGTAAAAGCGGTGATTGATATTGAATTCCTTTGGGGAAGTGTATGGAAACTAAAATGTGTTTTTTATGTCTTTTTTTCTCCCCTTTGCAGACGAGCACATCTACGGCTGTGTTTGGAGAGACTGAAGGCTCTAATTCCACTGGGACCGAACTGCAGTCGTCACACTACGCTGGGGTTGCTCAACAAAGCCAAAGCACACATTAAGGTCATTTTCAGCCCATCATTTAAAAAGCCTCTGCCTTTATTTGTCTTTTATACATTTTAGCTCATTGTGAAGCTGTGCGGATCCATGTCCAAACCTAATTCAGATTGTCCAACTGTCTCCGCATTTTATGGTCCCTTCTGCCTTAAAGGTGCACTATGCAAGTTTGTTTACTTTCTGCGCGATTATATTTTTGTCTCAATTCGCCGACATCTCTCCACGATCCGCTAGCTGCCTGCCCCTAAATACACTGTAAAAAAAACCTGGGCTCTGGAGACCGCACAGGCGTCACAAACTGCAAATAAACACAAGGGGCACAGGCTGTGCCCCATAAGATAACTAACCGTCCCGGCCAATCACCGACAAGAGTTGACAGTTATGGAAGCATGGGAAGGAGGGAACTATGGGAGGGAGGGGCGGGCTACCTCTATTTTGTTTGAGTTCGAATGTCAACAGAAGTGAAAGTAAACAAACTTGCATAGTGCACCTTTTAAGACATCTGCAGTTTTCCTTTGAAAAGTGTGGTGTCACTAGCCTGATTCTTTTCATGCCGCGGCTCACAGAGAGTCGAGTTCGAGGAGGACCTCTCGACAGGGCCTTTGGTGCTCCTCAGTGAGATGAGAGACCGATGAAGCAGGATGATGGAACATCTTGTTCCCTAGGTGGCGCTACTGTGCATTGCCTTATTTAAGCTCCCAGGTGCAGTCAGGACTAGCTCAATCTGGGTTTAATAAAACTCATCTTAGCTTTACTAAGCAGCTATAGGCCTGCTTTTATTGTTGTTTTGTACGTGCCTTTTTAAGTTGTCAGAATTTGAACACAAACGGAGTGAATTGGACATGCAATATAGTTTAATCATTTGATCAATACAAACTGTGGCCTCGGAGATGTGTTTTTCACACGTATGCACACACATGCATAATCACACATTGTCCCTCACCTTTAACATTAAGTGAAGGTTTAGCTTAGGATCATAGAGGGATTTTCTGAGAAATTGTGCGTGGGGAAAACGCATTACTGATGGAGTAATGGAGGTGCCGCTGTATTCAAAAGGTAGTTGGAGTGCTTCAGTGATGTGGCACTGTTTGCTTGCTTGTATTCTGTATACATTAGGTCTTCACTCTGTGGGAGTCATGCAAGATATTCAGATAACATGATGCAGATTCTGTGATTTGATTCTCAGTTTATGTGGAGTTTCAATTTTCAGGAGTGAGATCCATGTAAGACCCATCTAATGGAATGGATGTTGTGTAGAAATCTGTTTCCCAGTCAGTCGTGCTGTTAGCCTGGTGTTCTGAGCTGGAGCACGTCATAGATCAATGATGTCCCGAGTTCACTTTGCCTCATCACTCCGCTCTAAATCTATGGCTATTTATAGATGTATCCTGTGAGCCTGGACTCCTGAGTAAGAAAGGGTTTGGCTGTGTACCTGGCTCTGTCTTTTGTGCACGGTCTGCTATGGTGTAATCACAGGTTTGGACAAATAGAGTAATGAATGGACAAATTCCTGGCTGTATTATTAGGGGCCAAGCACTGATGGTGCCAGGCACCAACTGAAGTATTCAGTTTTCCTCCATGACACTTTCTGCCATGAGAGTTTGTGGCAACCCGTATAACCCCATGGTAGTTTTTGATGAAATTTAGCATGTTGATAGAGGTCATTCTAAAGTATCCAGGCATCAAATTTGGAGTCAATCCATCCATCTCTGAAAAGAAACCAGCAAGCCAAATTTCAAGTCACATTTTTGCTTATAACTTTTGAATCATTTGTCCTCATCATTTCCCCCCTGAACTCTTGGGTCATTATGATGTGAATGCACCGATTGCCATTTAAGTACCCTATTTTTTTTTCAACGTTTTGAATTTTTCTGAAAACTGACTTTTGTGATCTTGTCCTATATTGTTTACCTTTCTACCACCAAATTTGGTACATATCAACTACAAAGAGTTCTAAACAAAAGTTATTCAAAGAATTTTGGTGGGGCAAGCAGTATTGATGGTGAAGACACCAAAACTGGAAGTGTGGTGTATGTCGGCAGTGCTTGATTGGTGTCACGGAGAATTTGGTATAGTTTATCGCTTGGGTAATATTGAGTATCCACCAAGTTTAATGAAATTTGGCTGCATGGGGGCACTTTACCAGAAATACCAAAAATAATCAGATGGCTGTCGCTCTGGGACTGAAGTAGTGGTTTCTGCCAAATTTTAGCATCATCAAATTATGGGAAATTATCAACCTTCTGTGTTATAAATTTGTTTTTGGCCATTTAGGTTTATTGTTTTTCGGTGGTTTTCTGTGGCAGGCTGTCTAGGTTTATTGTTTTCTGTGGCAGGCCATGGAATCCCTGAATGGATTTTGGTGGAATCTGTTGCCCACATAGGGCATTGTCCATGGCATTCCAGCACCAAATTTAAGGTCAATCCATCATTCCAGAGGTGCGAGTTGTATTTACGGCATTGGTTTAAAACTGAATTGCATTCCAAAACTGATGCGGCGCTAAATTGTAAAAAAAAAAAAAAAAAAAAACTAATTCTCACTTATCATTACTTGAACCATAATTACATGAGTGAGTGGGCAATGAAATCATCATCATAAATTGCATGCTTTTTTGGATTGGCCTTTGCGCAGCGCGGTAGGTTCCAGTCCCCCCATGAGCCTGACTTGGAATATGTGGAATGGATATATGGATGCATGTCACTTAAGGAATGCAGATGAGGCATATTGTTGTGGAGCCAAACATTGCTCATTTAAAAATTTGAAACTAGTTTGTATTAATACATGGTATAGATGGGGCTGAAAGTTTCTTGGTACTTTAAGAATCTGAATAGGCAAACCGTCATAGTATGAGTTATTGAAGCTGAAACTATCTCTGCATTTTATGAACTTGTCAGAGCAGACTACTGTTATTTCAGTTATAGACGCTGAAAGTTTTTCTGCTTTTTAGAAACTTGAAAAGGCAGCTGACAATGGTGTATGGTATTAGTGGATCTGAAGGTATCTCTGCACTTTAGAAACTTGAAGAGGTGGATCGTAGGAGCCAGTACCAGCTGGAAAGTCTGGAGAGGAAACAACGGCACTTACAGAGGCAGCTGGACCAGCTGAGGGGCGGTGTCGATGGAGAGCGGACGCGAGCAAACAGCGTAGGCTCTGCGCTCTCATCCGACCGCTCCGATTCTGACCAAGGTGAGGAAGTTCTACCTCATCACACCTGATCTCTCCCCATTTTATTTAGATTTAGTCACTGTTATTTTTGTGCAAAATCATGTAGACCAGTTGTGTTGTCCTGCATCACATCAAATTGCAGTTTCTTAGCAGATGTTTTGAACCAAGGGTTCCCAAACTCTGTCCTGGGGACCCACTATATCTGCTGGTTTTTTTTTCCAGCCACAATAGAATCAATTGACTTATAATTGTTGAAACTGTAGACTTGTGGTCAATAAAATGAAGTATTTATCAAGTAATTAAGATTTCAAAGACAAAGCAAATTATGATGGGTCAAAACCTCTTTGATGTAATTTTTGTGATTGGTTCTGGGAAAACCATTTGACGTCACCAAACCGTGACGTCACCCATTGGTTTCAGAATACCTTTGAGGAAGCCTCAATTTTGGCAATTTGAATTGCGCCATTTTGTCATTTTGAAACCGGATGTGATTCCTATTGGACGAGAGCGTGAACTGAATATCTAGGGAGGAGCGAGGGGTGGATCTACGGGTGGATCTGACCGTATCAGACAAGGACCAGAGGATAGCCACGCCCCTAAATCATATACTGGCTTTATCCTTTATTCTAGTCTATTTGGGACCATAATTTAAAAAATGAACATCATGATATATCGAAGGAGACTTGAAACTTGTGATAGATACAATAAAGAAATATGGAAAATCATTATTTAAATTATAAATCTGGTGGCAAAGTAGAGTCATTTTCTCATAGACTTCCATAGGATTGAACTTTTCTCTGCAACCTCCGACGTTGCCATCTGCTGGCCATTAAATAGAATGCAAATTTTGGAAATTTCCGCATTTGCCTCAGTTTTCAGACCCGAGTGCTGCGTCCATCTTTTTAAACAGTCTATGAACAGAAGCCCTTATCCAGAGCGATATACAAAAATGCATAAATTCAGTACAAAAGTGCAGAGCTCCAAGGAGGCAATTTAAGTGTCAATAGTTCAAGTGACAAAGAGCGCTTCATGAAATAAGTGACAATTGAACAAACGGTAGACAAAAGAGACCAGTAAAGTTAAAAAAAGAGAACTAAATGACAGTCAAGGAACGTGGACGTGACGTCAGGAGAGTCAAACTGAGGGCAGTGAAGTAGGAGAAAGGTGCAGCCGGAAGAGGTGGGTTTTCAGGCTGTGCTTGAAGGAGTTCAAGGAGTTCTGACCTCGACGGGAAGATCATTCCACCAACGGGGAGCCAGGGCAGACAGCAGTCTTGAGCGGGATGAGCAAGAGCGGAGAGGAGGTGGAGCCAAGCGACCAGAAGTGTTCTAGTAGGTGTGTATGGTCTAACCAGTTTCTGGATGTATGCTGGAGCTGTTCCTTTGACTGCCTGATAAGCCAGCACCAATGTCTTGAACTTGATGCGAGCCGCAGTAGGCAGCCAGTGAAGGCTGGTCAGCAGGGGGTTGACATGGGAGTGCCGAGGGAGGTTGTGGACCAGGCGAGCTGCAGTATTCAGGATGAGCTGCAGGGGTCTGATGGGAGAAGCTGGGATGCCGGCGAGGAGGGAGTTGCAGTAGTCCAGGCGGGAGAGGATCAGCGCTTGGACCAGGAGCTGAGTCGTGAAGGTGGTGAGGAAGGGGTGGATCTTCCGGATGTTGTAGAGGAAGAACCTGCAGGCCCAGGTCACTGCTGCGATGTTTGCAGCAGAGGAGAGCCTGTCGTCAAACAGGATGCCAAGGTTCTTCACACACGGCGAAGGCGATACAGTGGCTTCCCCCAGGGTCATGACCAGGTCCAGGTTGGGAGAGGATGGAGCAGGGACGTACATAGATCATCTCCGTCTTGCTTGGGTTGAGCTTCAGGTGGTGGTTGTCCATCCAGCTCTGGATGTCCCGCAGGCAAGCAGAGATACGAGTGGAAACCTGTGCATCAGAAGGGAGAGAAAGAGTTGTGTGTCATCAGCATAAAAGTGATAGGATATGCCATGAGCAGAAATGACAGGGCCAAGAGACTGGATATAGAGGGAGAAGAGGAGTGGACCAAGGACTGAGCCTTGGGGGACGCCTGTGGTAAGGGGGCGAGGTGTCGATACTGCACCAGCCCAGGCAACCTGGAAGGAGCGACCGGAGAGGTACGACTTTATCCAGTAGAGGGCTGTACCGCAGATCCCCAAAGCGGAAAAGGGATGACAGGAGGATGGGGTGGTCTACAGTGACAAATGCAGCAGAAAGGTCGAGGAGGATCAGGACAGAGGAGAGGGAGGCGGCACGTGCAGTGTGAAATGACTCGTGGACGGAGATGAGCGCCGTCTCAGTAGACCGGGCCGTTCGGAAGCCAGACTAATGAGGGTCCAGGAGGTTGTTGTCTGAAAGAAAAGAGGAGAGTTGATTAGCAACAGCACGTTCAAGAGTTTTGGATAGGAAGGGGAGAAGGGAGAATGGGCGACAATTCGGTAAGGCTGAGGGGTCAAGGGAGGGTTTTTTCAGGAGTGGGGTGATGAGGGCCTGCTTAAAGGAGGAGGGAAAGCATCCAGAGGACAGAAGAGTTAATAAGGGAGGTGATAAAGGGGAGGATGTTAGGTGTGATAGCTTGGAGGGATGAGGGAATGGGGTCGAGGGCACATGTGGTTAGTCGGTAAGAGAGGAGGAGGTGAGAGACATCAGAAGAGGAGGGGGGGGAGCAGAGAGGTGATGGGAAGGGACAGAGGGAGGGGGGGGGGGAGCGAGGGAGGTGAAGGAGTTGCGGATGGTTGCAATCTTCTCCTCGAAGAAGACTGCAAAGTCCTCTGCTGAGATGGAGGTCGGAGCTGCAACAGGTGGAGGGCTGAGGAGAGAGGAGAAAACGGAAAACAATTGACGAGAGTTAGAAATGGAGTTGTGGATTTTAGAGTGGTAAAACTTAATTTTAGCGGAAGTGATAGAGGATGAGAACTCAGATAGGAGGGACTGGTAAAGAGACACGTCAGCTGGGGCCCTGGATTTTCTCCACTCCCTCTCAGCTGTTCGTAGTCTTCTCCTGCTGGAGCGGAGAGTTTCTGACGTCCAAGGGCTGGGTGGGGATGATCTAGCTGGCCTGGAAACAGGAGGAGAGAGGGTTTTAAGTGAAGAGGAAAGGGAGAACAACAGAGAGGAAGCAGCTGATTCAGTGGGAAGATCAGAGAAGGATTCGAGGGAAGGGAGGGAAGCAATTACATGGGAAGTAAGGGAGGGGGGAGAGAGAGAGAGCGGAGGTCACGGCAAACTCGAGTAGAGGAGGCCGGAGACGGAGAGGGGGGAAGGAGCGGAAGAGGGAGGGAGAATGAAACAAAGTGGTGGTCAGACAGGTGAAGAGGGGTCACAGTGTGATCAGAAGAGGAGCAGCTGCAAAGGAGGACCGAGTGGAGGAGGTTGCCAGCTTTGTGGGTTGGAGGTGAGCGCAGGAGGGAGAGGCTGAAGGAGTAAAGGATCGGAAGAAAGGCAGCAGACTGAGAGGCTTCAGGGTAGAGGTTGAAGTCTCCCAGGAGGATCAGCGGGGTGTTGTCCTCAGGGAAGGTGCTGAGTACGACATCCTGTTCATCGAAGAAACATCCTACAGGGCCTGGGGGGGCGATAAACAACAATGATAAACGGATTAACTGGAGAAGATACAGAGACAGAATGAAATTCAAAGGAAGAGATAGAGAGGTGAGAGAGTGGAAGAGGAGAGAGAAGAGGATGGCCGGGGCATGTGGGAGAATGAGAAGGAGGTGGAGAGAGCTGCCAGGGTTGCGTTGTTGTTTGGGGAGATCCAGGTCTCAGTCAGTGCAAGGAAGTGGAGGGACTGGAAGGAGGCATAGGCAGTGATGAATTCAGCTTTCCGGGTCGCAGACTGGCAGTTCCAAAGTCCAGCAGCAACCCAGAAGTTGGTGGAGGTGAGTGAGGGGCAGATGAGATTGGCTGGACAACGATGACGAGGGCGGCCACGATGGTAGAAACGCCTTCTGTGGGAAAGAGGACAGACAGGGCTGGGAAGGATACACATACTCTGTAGATGGGGATTGGAGAGGAGGCGATAAACTGGAAGGGAGCGACGCGATCATGTCGCTCCCTTCCAGTTTATTGCCTCCTCTCCAATGCTAAAAAGCCTTGCTAATTGCCAGCGCAAAACAACTGATCGCTCACAATCGAAACTAAAACTCGTACCGAAAAAAAAGCTGAATAAGTGCCCTGTAACAACATCAAACTCTGATCACCAGAGAAAATACAGAAACTTTGCCTGCTCTAGGAGAGATCCGTAACTTCTGAAACCGACAAATGCACTTATCATAGACAGTGGGTCCCCAGGACCGAAGTTTGGGAATCCCTGCTTTAACCCCTTACCACTCCGGTAACATTTTCTTAAAATGCCTATAAAGGACATACTCAAGGTGAATTGAAATCTTTTCTTGTTTTTAACTTCCCTGATGGGCCCGTATTCGGGCCGTTGGAGTGTTAAGGGGTTAAACAAAAGCGACTTACAATTGAGTAGACAAAGAAGGGGCCAACTCTTAAGGCCTGTGCTGAGAATGGGGGGGCCATTTTTATTGTTCAGCAGTTAGGCTAGACCATTTATTTCCGTCAGGCAATCACATGGTGTCCAGGCTGCTTATAGCATGCTCTTAAATGTGGGGGATCGACAGAAGGGAAGATTCTGTCCCATTTTGAGTTGATACCACCCAGGGTTTGAAATCTGCAAAGGAAGCAGTTGCGACGGTCTCAATGCCTATCGATTTTGGTCAAAATCTGTTAATAATTCTTGGAATAATTAATTAATTTTGGTTTTAAATGAAACTAACAATAAAACAAACAAATCGCAAACAGTATAATGGCCATATTATTACAATCACACTTTTGGCCTTGGTTTGCAGTGAAGATCATCTTTCTGTATTGCATAGATAACCATGTGATATTGTGTTTGTGCTTAGGTGTAACGATACGGTGGGGTCACGATACGATACGCATCCCGATACAGGGGTCACGATACTATACGTATCCTGATACACTACAAATGATTTTACTGCTGACTTTCTTTCCACTTTCAAGTAAGCAGCAACACTGAAAGATTTCCCAAGACAAGGCTTTTGAAGTTTATTAAAACAAAGGAATACGGTTAGTTTACCTCTACGTACCACTGTGTGTTTACTGTTCAGGTCAATGTCTTCAACTTAAAAAAAAATGATAAAAACTGAATAGGTCTCCACTACTATTCACTAGAAGAAACAGTCATATTGCAAACTACTTACCATTAGTAGCTAACTTGAAATCTGGAAACTTAACCTCAAACAAGTTGAACAACACTTCAACAAATTGCACTTGGAGTGATGCAACCACGTGGAATATGAGGCAGGTCACTACGTTTTCATTTAAAGCGATAGAAAATGTTGCAATTTCTGAGTTTAAGAAAATATGTGGACTATTTTAAAAAGCCTTGTGTATCCTGGTACACATCCTCCGAGTCGATGTATCGTATTGGAGGCTTTGTATCGCGATACAATACTGTATCGGCGTATCGTTGCACCACTAGTGCTTTGGTGTGATATTGAGAGTATATTTTTCAGTCATTTGTACGTAGGGAATATTCCATAGTGAGGGGCATGTAGGGTATATTCCTCAGTCAGTGATGGTTACACCCTGCCTGTGTCTGTGCAGAGGAGCTGGAGGTGGATGTGGAGGGGGCAGAATTCTTCCCTGGAGGGGGCCACGAGCCCATCAGCACCAGCAGCAGTGACCTGGATGACCACAGCAGCCGACAGAGCTCGGCCAGCGACGAGGGGTACTCTACCGGCAGCGTCAAACTGGCCTTCTCCTCCTAGAGTCCAAAAACCAGGGGTACCCCAAAATGCCCCAACCTGAAGCCCCTATTCTGTGGGTACCTTTAGGTTAGGCTTATGTGGGTACCCACAGAGCACCCTACCCCCCCAACCTGAGACCTGAACCTCCACGAGCTCTCACATTATGAGGGAAATCGCCCATTCTCAATGACTTTACAGTTATAACGCTCCCGGAACATTAGTACAAAAACACCAAAAAAAAGTGTAAGTGCTACAGATAGTCGACACTCATTAAACAATGTAGTTTGTCTTTTACCAAAAAGGCTTGGTTCAAAGGTATGTACTGTATATACTCATTTCATGCTGAAATGATTTTAAAAATGTAACTTATTTTGAGCATATTTGAAGCAGATGTATTTGAAATTCAGCCTTCGGGTGCATTTAAAAAAGAGGCTCAATTTTATTACGGATCAAGAAACCTGGAGAACTGAATTTGTAGGTTTTTAGAAGGTTACGTTTTAATTGGATACGGATTATTTTCTAGACGATGGTTTCCCTTTAAGTCAAGATCTCTGGAGCAATCGAATCCATGCCCCGGGGTCAGAAGTGGTCACCTGTGCCAATTTCGGAAAAAAAATCTGCTCCGCTAGATGACAGTGAAACATGAGTGATATTGTCATGCAGCACTGAGCATGCAGCTGATTTCATGTCTGTTAAACTTACTATGATCTTAAGCACTGCTCATCAGAACATCTAGAGTGAGCAAGGTGCTCGATCGCAAACCAGCAAAGAGGGTCGTACAAAATGCTAAGAACAACTTGCTTACACGGTATAGGATGCCTATTGCATCTGGCGAATTGAAGGAGTGAAACAATGCGGTGTTTTTCTGGGTAGATTTTAATTCAAGAGTCTGATGTGGTTTTAGTTGCCAGTTCATATAAGCTATCGTGCACTTATCAACTCTAAACCAGCATCATGAAACCTTTTCTACTTGATGTCTCTGTAAACAGTAAGTCTGAAGCAATAACACTCCTAGGCATTTGTACTGGACTTTTTCAGTCCATTTCTTTCTCTGTATTGCAGGTGTGTCCATCCAACAGGAATATTTACTTGTTAGTCTTTTGTGTGTGTATATAATATAGGTTAATTAATTTAAAATAAGGAGGGAAAAAAGGATATATTTGTAACCATATACCATTTGGTGCCATCTGCTTAATTTGTGCTCAGTGTTTGAGAAATTCAAAACACTCTGTCTCATGGCTTGGCGTGGGAGGCATTAGATGGTTCATTTTGCTGACTGTCGTCATCCAATGTCATGACTGATGCAGTCTAGTGGGATCACAAGTCGTATATCAATGCAATGCACACTGGACATTTTATAGTTAAATGCTTTAAATAATTTAAGTGTTTGTTTGAATTGTTATTTGATTTTGTTTCTCCATGTTCTTGACCGTGGGGGGATGATCAGGAGAGGGTAGGGGGACTGGGAGCTCTGAATATCGAGTCTGAATAGGCCAGGTTTTGTTGAAGGTGCTAAACAAACCATGCTCTAAATTTTTCACAGATTGCACTTCAAAGTCCGTCTTTGACTTCTGATGTAGTTTGAATAATTTCCAAATGAGCTTTTTTTCGTTTGGAAAAAAAAAAACTATTGTATTGGGTTAAATGTGTATTTATTGAAATACTCAGCCCTTGATACTAACTTATTGGCTTTTTTAGATATTTCTGCTGCTTACAAGCCACATTCCTTCTTATTGCTTTTCGTTCGACTGTGGCATCACTGAACAAGTTAGCAATTTTTCTAATTTAGACAAAGGTATTTGTTTTGTTTTGTTTTTGTTCATATAGCACTCAAAAGCAACATCAATGTCATCATTACTAATAGAGGTCATGTTAATTTATTTGGCAGTTACCATTGTCCTTGGTGAATCATAGGATTCAAATAAACAATAGAATCATTATTCTGTATTAGTAAATAAAGTAGCTTTTACTTCTTGAATAAGAAAATTGAGACCCTTTCTCAAGTTCATTCTACAGCAAGCCGCTGTATATTTACATCTTTGTTGCAGGTGTTGGATGCGGTGCTGCCGGTTAATTTGGTGTATATCACATTTAGTATCACGTAAACTTGAAAGTTCATCTAGTCTAAATTATTGGGGTGTATCAAGGGAATTTTCAGCAACTGTCTAGAAAATGGAAGTGCGGTGCCAGTACGTAATTTCGTTGGTTTGACGGGAACATTGGATACAGCCGAGGGTGTCATCACCAGCAAAGCCGTTTTCTCAATGGGATGTGCTGTTGGAAATTTTTATCTAGGAATTCATGTCGTCAGGTTCCGACTTGTGCATGATTCCGTCTGCTGTTAAAAAAAAAAAAAAATCGCCAAATGTGTCTTAACACTCCCAAGCTGGCTCTTGCAGGTTATGTCTGCTACCTTGTCTTTAAATATTTGGTGGATTTCCTTTCTTGATTTTGTAAACTGCACTATGACCCATGTTAAAAAACTGTGTTTCCAATACTGCACCAAAGTGTACCCTCCCCACCTCCCCTTCTTATGCATTTAAAGGCCAAGAAAGTCAACTGATGGAGACCAAGTCGCTGGCCCTATGATGTCATTTCCTGTATGTATTGGGTAGACACTGGCAAGGAAAAATGGGTTAATAAATCTACTCCATCCAAATGATACAGCGGTGTTGAATTTCACTTAATTTGCATTGCATCCTCAGATTAACGCTGCAGTCTGGTTCACTCACAATAGAAACGCATGACATGGTGCCCAATACAATTTGCTGCATACTGCACTGACTTCCTGGCTATACCAAAGGGGGAAAAAAAAACAATTCCTGCATCCATTATCAGATTTTGAGGGAATCATTGACCTCTTTGATTACCTCCCAAGTGCCACTGAGTTGCCTGGCAAGTTTTTGTGAATTCTTACATATAGTATTTCTACACAGAATATGCATGAAACATTCTTTTTAATGAATTTGTTACAAAAAATGAGCATCAAGTTTCAGATTGGGGAATAGTTGGGGGAGAGAGTGCTAATGTATGTTCCAATGCTGGGGAAATGAGCAGCTCCGTATGCCTGGCAATATCTCTGCAAAATGTGCACGTTATCGATTCTGCTAATATACTCATGGTGCCCACTCAAGCAGTCCGCTGGTCTCTGTGTGAAAACACCATCTGTGGCTCAGCCCGGTTTTACTGCCGATGTGTGCACCAGCAGTACTCCTCAAGGAGGCCTTGCTTTTTGTCCGCTCACAATTTCATGTGACAAAACGTAGGGCTACACAACTGTGATCTCTTTGCTCATAATCGCTGAATTTGCAGTTAAGCTGCAGTGAAATACCGCTTACAATGTGGCCAGATTAATATTTCTGCCATCTACAGTGAGAAGGCTGCTATTCCAGCCACTTCCACACATTTTCAGGATTTTTCCCCAAGAACTCTTCCCCCACCAGTCTCGCAGGTGCAGCATTAGAAGGGGTGTGTTCATTCCTGGCGAAATCCCAAAATCAGTTGACCCTTTATTTAGTAATATAAAGCAAAAGGTTTGTTTAGATTATGATGCTCAAGACTCAATATCTGCTGAAATGGGCAACACACACTATGTATAGCAGGGTGCAAAAATTTGGGCACCCCTGGTTTAAATGTCTGTTACAATTGATCTCCAAGTGATTGAAAGCAAACCTGAACACTAAATGCGACAAAGTTAAACATGACACCTTTCTGCAAATTTGAAAGCAAGGTGTCTTTTTATTTTAATTTTTCTGAGTTTTTAAATAAGAAAGGAAAAAGGGCCCTGTGCAAAAGTTTGGGAACCCTTTTGGATTATGCTTTGTTACCTTTTAAGAAGATGATTACTAAGGCCCAGACCCAGGTAATTTACTCGTTACGGCTTCAATGAATCAGGTGAATATAATTCCAGGGTTGAACTATATATTCTGAAGTAACTCCATGCCTTCTAAAGTATCTGACTGTGGTGGCTGTTGTGTCTGGTGTTAAAAACCATGTGTTCCTCTAAACAGTCGTCCAAGGATGTCAAAATCAAGATAATTCACTGCCTCCAACAAGGAGAGGGATATAAAAAAACTCTCGCAATGTTTCAAACTACCCATTTCTACTGTCAGAAACATCGTAATAAAATGGAAAATAAATGGAACAACTGAAGTCAAGGCAAGATCTGGAAGACCAAGAAAAGTTTCAGATAGAATGGCCCGAGATCTGGTGAGAAATGCTCAGAAGAACCCACACATCACTGCAAAAGAGCTGCAAAAAAAGAGCAGCAGACACAGGTCTAGTTGTTCACAGGACAACAATACAGTGTACCTTAAACAACAAAGACCTACATGGCAGAGTTACAAGAAAGAAGCCTTTCCTACGACCTCAACACAAAATCAAGCGTCTGAAGTATGCAAAAGAAAACCTTGAGAAACCTCAAGCCTATTGGAACGATGTGCTTTGTACTGATAAACAAAATTGAACCTTTTGGCCACAACCAAAGAAGGTATGTTTGGAGAAAAAAGGGTGAAGCATTTGTAGAGAAGAACACGTTGCCAACTGTTAAGCATGGAGGTGGATCCATAATGCTTTGGGGTTGTGTGGCAGCTGGGGGCACAGGCAATATTGTGCAGGTGGAAGGAAGAATGGATTCCACCAAATATCAAGACATTCTAGAGGCTAATGTTCAAAGCTCGGTCCAGAAATTGAAGTTGAAGAGACGTTGGGTATTCCAGTAAGACAATGACCTGAAGCATACCTCAAAACCCTCCATGAAGTACCTCCAGAAAAGACGGATGAAGGTTTTGGAATGGCCATCACAGTCCCCAGACTTGAATATTATTGAAAATCTGTGGAGAGACCTCAAACATGCCGTGTATGCAAGAAGGCCGAAGAATATTTCTGAGCTAGAGGTGTTCTGTCAGGAAGAATGGGGAAAAATTCCAAAGACAAGAATTGAAAGACTCTTAGCTGGCAGGAAGCGTTTTCAAGCTGTTATAGCTGCCCGAGGAGGAGTTACGAAGTACTAGCTCACAGGGTTCCCAAACTTTTGCACAACTTTTTCCTTGTTTTATTATTTTGAAACTGTAAAAGGTTAAAAATAAAAATTAATCTTGCTATGAAATGTCATGTTTAACTTTGTAGCATTTAGTGTTCGGTTTGCTTTCAATCACTTGGAGATTAATTGTAACAGATATTTAAACCAGGGGTGCCCAAATTTTTGCACCCCACCGTATGCATGGGTCGAGAACAAGTCTCCTGGGGTCCAAGATAACTTGTCACAAAAGGTAAGATTTTTACAGGACCACTACAAACTAGACAGGCACCAAAATACATGAAAGGTATACCATAACATTTATTCCTTAAAATGTAAATGTACAAAACTGAATGGCAACATTAAAAAAAAAAAAAATAAAAAAATCGGTCCTGCAAAAGCAGATTCTGTGACATGAGCTTACTTTGCAGGCACCCAATGACAACCCCTCCCCAAAAAAAAAAAAAAAAAAAACCATTTCTTTAAAAACCATCTCCTCAGTTACCTTGCCACATCAAAAACATCTAAACATGAACTACAGGATTCATTTGAGTCTGAAAATGTGGTTCTTGCACACATGACAGCATAAAATTACTTGACTGAACAAAATGTTCTGAAATCCTGTCAATCAAGAACTCGAGACTTGCAAGGGTATAGGAGACTGTTCTTTGAAAAATACCAACTTTAATTTGCCATCATACTGCAACTTGAATGTTAAACTTGGAACACTTCAGTGCATCCACACCGTGCCATGAACAACCGAGTCCACAGAGGACGATGCTTTTAACATACAAGTATGCAGCAAACCAGTGGCCCTTCAGTGCATGGCACACAATTCTTGGTACGTCCAAAAGAACACATTCCCCGAGTTTCATTCACCCATACGATCGTCCTCCTGATATTTAAGTTAAGCAAAAGTAATACCGCTGAATTCGCCTCGGGGGGTTTTGCCTCAATGTGATTCAAATCCACAGGAATCAAATGAACACTACTGGTTTTACGAAGACTGTCTGACAAGCCAAGACAGAGCAATTGTCGACTTTTAAATATGATGATTAAATTAAACATGAAAATGAGATTTTCCAAGGAAAAAAAAAAACAATCCCTTAAAAACTAAGGTCTGAGAATTAATTAAGTTGTGTTGCTTTCATCTCATCTTTAGCCATTTTAACAAGATTAGGCTGTTTTTAGAGAGTCTGAACATTACTATGAAAACTGGTGTACTTGCACAAGCATAATGCTGGCTTTATGCTACCCAATGACACAGCTTTAAAATCTAAGCACGCCTCAAATCACAAAACATAAATCCTTTAGTGCACAAGCAATTACGTACTCTCCCCATATCTCTCGAGTAACCTGTTACAATGAAAAACGCAGTATAGCAAGTTCTGATCCTGCTAAAACAGCCCATTGAAAACATCAAAAATATTGCCAACTAAAAATAAGAGAAAAGGAGAAAGAAATAACGGTTATTGTGGCATAAGGTGCCGAACGTTGTATTTGGATGTGTCCTGGTACTGAGTCATGGGTTTGTCAGCGATTCCGCACGTTCCAACGCCGACCTTTCCATTAACGCTCTCTGGAGATGCGAATATGCTCCTCTTAACCTGAAGAGGGGAAAAAGGCAGACCGCAAGGTTTCAATCCTCTGAATGCTTGTCACATGACACATATTAAGGGCTGGGATTGGGAGAGCGGTCGCTCGGTAAAGTGTGGGCGGAGTCTGCACCTGTCCCTTCTTGTTCTTGGAGTATGCTTTGTTGTTAAACTGCTGCCATTTTGATTTCTGGTCCTCCCGTTCCTGCTCCAGCTCCTTCATCCTCTGCACCTTCTTTTGCGCTTTCTTCTTCTTGTACTCCCGCTGCTCTGCAATCTGCTCCTTCCTGTAGACGCACATTCACAACAGCGCCCTCCCACTGCATTTACTGCAGTTATTTTTTCCAAGCTGTAATTGCTATACAGCCCACTACATACAACTGCACATGCCAAGAGCCAGCACAACTGAAAGCACTTGTCTCTGACATGTATGTATTAGGGATAATCAATGTCACAAGCATTACGATGATATTCACTACATACTGAGCAGCAAAACAGGGTCAACAACTCACTGTACATTAACAGTTCATAATAACCAAATACAGGCTTGCAGACATTTTTGGGGCCTTGGTCATCCTGAACTGACGAAAATGAACTGGCGTCAGCATTCTGAGTACAGTAGGCTGGCGGGGACTGGATGGAGACAAAGGATATTTCTCTCTTACCGGGACTTGGCTTTGCTACCGTCCTCGTCTGAGCGCTTGCCCTCCTCCACGGCCTTCAGGACAGCGAGTGGGACGACGTCGGCATTGCCGTAGCCCAGGAATGTGATGGCAGCCGTCCCGTTCTCCTCGTCTATCTCTTCGATCTCCGCTTCATACAACCTGCCAATCAATCACGTCTGTAAGCAGGTGAGTACAGGTTATATGTTCAGGCCCTACATACAGCACAGACGCAAGATAGATATTCCTTCTGCAGTAAATACAAAAACTGCTCCTCTTAAAACTGAAAATGTAACCACTCGAAAGACAACGACTGAGAGCGTTGGCGAGCAGACAAGAAAAAAACTTCATTTTCAGGGTGAAGCAGCCGTCAAATATTTCTGACAAACTCTATGATCTTTACTTTTAAAAGTTCCTTCTCAATTGTCACAATTAATTTTTTCCCAAGAAACGTTATACCGCACGACCTCTACGGCAATATACTACAGTGCAACATGCTCGCCTGAAAGAATAGCCTCTTAGCCTAGCAGAAAGACGGCAAATGGTCATGAATCAGAGCAATAAAATGAATTGAGAGGGATAACTGCACTTACTGTCCATCCTCGTTCCATACAGCCATGCAGCGGCTCCCCACTTTCCACGAGTGGCTCGGGGGGGCCGCGACCGAGCTGTCAGAGCTGGCGGGGGCAGCCGACGACTGGTTCGAGAGGAGGTCTTTCGTCAGCTCGATGACTTCCTGCAAGAGAGAGGCTGCGGTGCCGAATTCACTGGTATCTCTCATGCGGACCATTCACACACTTTTATTGTCAGTGTGTCAAGGTCGACACTTATAAAGCACAGTCCTTTCTTTGTGATAAAATGCTCATTGTTTTATAGCACTGAATAAAAATTCCATTGGATTCTAAGAAACACAACTGCCCCTCTTCCCTATTTTGCCCACCATTTGTAAACCTGCAAATACAGCATTTCAGGGACAAAGAATGAAAAATTGTTAGCGTGGCATTTCAGCAGTCATCTTTGATGCGATGACCCATGCCTCCACTTAGTGCTGGGATTTCAAGGCCAAATTCGTGTTCAGTTCTTTGTGAGAGTTTGACAACTTCCGTCCTCGAACATTGGTTAGGTCCGAGTACATTTTTTCCTAGATTGTAACCGTTTATGTTTCTGTATGTACATCCATTGTTGTAATGCTGCTTTGTCTGATTAGACCCACTTGAATATCAGTTAACGTTCAAAATTTGTTCACGGTAGTTTCCACGACCTTTAATGAGCGCTGCAAATCACCTCTGCGTACCCCCAAAACCCACTCAGTTCTATTAGAGTCGACATTGAGACCAATTGCATGGATATACAGCTATGTTACCTTGCCATTCACAATCCTGTCTATTAAGCATCTTCGTGTGCAGTATCGTTTTCTTGAAACAACATTACCCGACTGGAGCGGAGATAAACACTTCAGATTGGACCATTGACCGTTTATGGACTGGACAAAGCTGCAAACTGCAGAGGAACTAACACTACATTGGACTGGAGTATGTTAAATTTACGATTCCGCATTTCTTTCATTTTCCCCATTGATCCAAAGTTAGTCAGGATATTCTTGCCACGTCTGAAAGTTGCGCTGGACATACGCCAGCCATCCTTACCCAGATCTACGCCTATGGATCAGAGGTAAAAATTTAAAGTTTACTTGAGTATTTCTTAGAATCATTTTGGTGACATTCTACAAATTAAAAATGAGAATTTACTTTCTTTCAGTGACTTACACGTTGACTTGTATTGAAGTAGCTCCTAATGTCCAACTTTGTTGACTGCCATCCTTTAAGAGTGGACATACCACCAAATTAGACTAATAACCAAAAACACATCATGTTAATTTCACCAGTAAGAATGAAAGGACAATTTAAAAGTCTGATGTCAAAATAAGCTTCCGAGGCAAAATTAATGCCATATTCTGTGTTAGTTTAGTGTCACAGAGGGCACACAGACACACACGCACGCACTTATGTTTATGCTACATGTGAAGAATAAAGTGACAGTATCATGTCAACCTAAGTCTTACATTCACAACCAAGACATAATGTAGGCCAAAATACTCGTACAGCTGAGTTTTACTGTGTGCAGGGGTGAGTGTGTATGTGTGTGACAGAGGCCCAGAGCCCTTTATGGTGTCTGCCTTGTGACTGGCATCACTGCCTGACTTTACAGTCTGTATCAATGGTGTCTGTATAATGTGGCGCATGGATTGGCGACAACTTTCTGCGCACTCAATTCCGAAATCAACGAAAAGGCACGCGACCGTGTGTCAATGATGCGGTGAAACAGCAGCGAATCAAAGAAACCATCAATCAGCAGTAGCTCAAGGACTTCTCTCAAACATCAAACAAACCACTAACAAAGTTCTTGTTCTGTTCTGTTCGACAGAAGTGCTAGTTCCGGAACATAGCACTAGCCTTAACAGGGATAGACTCCAATTATGTTCTAATACTAATAAATAATCAATCAAGCCAGTAAACATACCAGACAGACAACACAAGCCCTTCAGTGAAACAGAAAGCACCTTTTTCTTCATAATTAATAGCAAACGATAAAAACTTCAAGATTTCAAAGCCCCTCAGTACCCTGCACAAAGAGAAATCCCTAGCCAAGTACTGAGATGATCTAAAATTCAGGTTTTAAAAATTCACCCGTAATAACGGGTTAGAGTCCATGCATTGTTTATCTAAATGACATCTTGTACCACTGAAACGTTCTGAGGCTATAAATTTAAATGTTCATAATTACAATAATAACATCAAAACTTCTTCTATTCAATACAATGAACTACAAGATCGCCAAGCTAGCAGTGAAGATACAGTGAGAATTTCTATGGTCCTGAAACCATCCTGCTATACATCTCTGGAGATCAGTTTCAGGCATTCCTGCTTCCTCTCCAACTTGCACTCTAGCACTCTCTCACCCCATTGCGCGGTGTGATTCAACCCACCTCCAATGCAAATTGTGCAGCCTTTCCTGGCAAAAAAAAAAAAACCTTTTTTTTTTTTTCTCCCCTGGTCTGTGTCGGGCACAGTATTGTCTGTGATGATCTCACGTGAGCCGGCAGGGCTTTAACCTACTCCGCTAGAGTATGAATTTTAAGGCCCGTTGAGAACATAACTACAGTGCACACAAATAGGCCGAGAAAGTTTCACCTCAACTTACAATATTCACGATAAAGATAAATCCAAATTAGGTTCATGCCCATTGTATTCCAAAAACACTCATCCACCCTAGAAGCTCTATGCTGAGCTATATGATTGCAATATTTTGCAACAGCGAACATCACCTCAGGAGAGACCTTCAATATTGTAATGCAAACTTCCACTGAGAAATCTGATTTATACGTAATGTTAGTTAGCTAACCTCATGGATAATATGGATTCATAACTAGCTAGCTACAGTATTTACGTGTCTATACAAATGACTATGATATCGATATGATGAATAAAAATGAATTACAGTACCAGAAAATAAGAGTATATCAATGATGGTTAGTCAACACAGACTCAAAATGGCATTTTGGTGAATTCTCCTTTCCTGCAGAGCTTTTCCTTCCTTTCCTTCTCTGCACAGCTAGATCAAGAATAAAGAGAAATTGACCTCACACTTGACAGAAATCAGATCCCTTTCACAATCGTTGCAAGTGCTGCATCCGCTTCTTCTACGGGACCCTCTGAATTCCACACACCTGCACACTCGCTAGACTGTTCCAGTGTGTTTCTCAATATGTTAGGAAGGAATATTTGCACGCTGTAGTATCTGACCTGGGAGGACCTGTCCCAGCAAGGAAGCATCCTTAACTTTGAGAAACAGTCTTTGACAACTTCTAAACTACCCACACTTGCGGTCTTTGTACTTAGTCAAGTGGCCACTTGAGTGACCTATTTCTGGGATCTGGCCAAAGCGTACAAGTAGGCATAAAGAGTGCAAGAGCAATGAGGTTTTGTCATCCAACGATGGGGCGCACGTGACGAAAGGATAATGTTTTCAGTTCAGGTAGCAGTTGGAGGCTATTATGAGTCATGCATGACATAGAGGTTACATATTGTGAGTAAATTTGTGAATAAAAGGCGCAATTCGCAATCAAAACACTAAAAAACAAACATTAAAACATTGTTGAAATCATAAATACAGCAAAAAATTAGCTAATAAAGGCATCAATAAATAAGCAAACAATTACATCACAGTTGCTTAATTAACACTGAGTATATGGCCTAATAACAGTAGCTTCAGAAACCTGGAATAATTTGACTAACATTGGAACATTTTCTTACCCATCTTCAAAAAAACCACTCCTTCCTTTCTGCGTACAAACTCCAGATACATTGTGGGAAACACTTCCTTCTTAGTACCTCTCTGAAGCGGTATCAGAATAAGGGATCATGAAGTGTGGATTAAGTGTTCCAGAGCTTGGGCATTTTCAGAAATGGGCCCGTCTTGCTCACTTACTCGATAACACCCTGCAAGTGTGGGAACTGGGATGAAGCCTTTGGCTGCATTCGAAACCACCTACTATACTAGCGGTACATATTTATTTGGCCATTCGACATCCTGCATTTTGGCCAAATCAGTACATACTGAAAATATAGTAGACGATTTTGAATGCAGCCTTTTTCTTGTATTCTACTTCTGATACCTCCCCCTTTCCTTGATTGGTTCTGACTAGGGCAGCACAATCAATGGCAAAATAGTAGAAATTGCAATAAGGTTGAGTGCAATATCCAAATTGCAAGAACTGCAATTATTTTACAAGAGTAAATTTGTGTTGCAAAACATTGTTATAATAAATTTTTGTCGTGCTGCAGACATGATCTGGCCAAGAAAGCTCATCATCTAAATGTAATGAAACACGTTTGTTTGGCAGAGACTGGGACAAATGCCTCATCACCATGATTTTGCTAGTTTTCCCATTACAATAAAAATTGTGATGTAAAATGTAATCATCCATAATAATCGCTAATTTTATCACGGTTGCAATATCAAAATAAACACAATATCACTTTTTGACCATATCATCCAGCCCTAGTTCTGATGTCATAGTGGGTCGCGTCACCGCTGAGGCCAGAGGGCAGAGTTCGACAAAAAGAACTGCAGTTCTGGGCGAGTATATTGCACGCTGTGCTCCAAAACACATTCACCAGGGCATTCCTACATAGTTTTGTGTGGCTACTGCTTTCTGGGATGCGTAGCCACCCAGCCATCGGCTAAATCCCAAAGTCCATCCTCACGGACTTTGAGGCGTGTTTGCAGTAAGTCCGTAAGGGCTTAGAGCTACCCAATGCAAAAATCACCAGGAGCGTAAAGCCTCTGGTGCAGATATTTTGATGCCATTACACACCCTTTGTGTCAGTCCACATACATGCAGACTTCTCCATAATTCATAACAAAGTTGCTGAAGTACATAGATGGTTGATCTGCTCCCTCAAAATTGTAAACAAACCAAGCATGGATGGTGAAGAGAAAAAATCCGCTAAGAAGTTTACCTGCAAGTGACAGCGACTCATTGCCATGGTTTTTTTATTGCATTTTGCAAAATCGTTTGTACTTTAAGTCAATTGTCTGCATAAGATTTAGCCTACCCATTTGGATATATTTCTTGAGCTCCTGTGCGGTTTGCTGAAAATTACAAACACTAATGTCTGTCTTGTTGATGCCTTGGTCGTCTAATTAATATAAGATAAACAAAAAGTCCCAGAGCGGCGAAGGTCTCTACCTTTTGGAGGTACGACTTTTTTCTCTAATTATCATGCGCCGTTTCCAAGCAACATGTGAAGTCACAATGGTGTATCCAATTCGCCTTTTTATGTTATTTCGAGCTCTCGTGAACTCAAACACTACCGCTGCGCACACAGATGACGTCAATTAAGTATGTAATGTGATGTTAACCAGGCGCGGTTACTCGCATGAGTCACGTGTGCTGAGCGAATGACTTCACAGTAGTAGCCACATGCACGAATCGAGTACATTTTTCCAGTGTATTTTGAGACACACTGGCCACTTTCGCTTTCTTTTCATTATTGGCAGAATAAAACTTAAGTGCAGTAACAGAGCCACGGTTTCAACTATCTTCATGGAAGATACAAGGTGACAGCCAGCAGTTTAGAACACCTTTACAGGCTGGGCCTCAACTAAGACCAGTTCCATTATATTTCACACAGCGAGCTATGTAGTCGGGCAGCTACCATTTGATTCGGCACTTCAACATTTCATTTAGTTTCTCGCAGACTCGAGTAATGGAGTGATGAGGGGTAACAATAAAGAGACACAGTTTGTTAGATGCTTGGCTTCCAGGGCCGGACAATGCAATCGGACCAATGTGTAAGGTCCCTGAGCAGACCAGCCTTGCATATTGCGGTATGAATCGAGCGCATGCAAAAAAAAAAAAAAAAAAAAAAATGAATGTAAGCTATTCGTCGTCAGTCTGTATAAAAGCATCTACCGACTGGATCGAAATCAAAGATCAATACGGCAAAATAAGCACCATCTTACCTGTAAGTCCTTCTGGAGTTTAAGCAAGTCCTCATTTTCTGGATCAGAGGATAACGCGGCTTCCACCTGCTGCAGCTGGGCTTTGTAGCTGGATAACTGCTTCACTAGATCATCGGACATCTGCGAACACAATTGGCTCAGAGGTTTCAAAAGCACGCTTCATCTGTCACCCCTGCACGGTACTCCATGGTAACTTCAAAAACACTCCAAGTCAACGTCAATCACAGGACAGAGATGACACAAAAATGAGCAACATTTTTCGGTATGCGACCGGAGTTGTGTCCGCGCTGTTCCCCCGTCAAATCGAGTCCCACCGAGAAAGTTCTAGGATGTTGCCGCTGATTTCAGAAAAACACGCAAGAAATAACGTAGCCAGCTAGTACAACAACAACTACAAGGCGCTGAGGAATCAGTTGGCTCTCAAGAAATCACAGATATAACCTCGGGAAGCTCAGTACTTTACCATCTCCAGCAATTTGTCCATTTGTAACATGAAACTTATCTACCAGTTAAGCATCATATAATTACATCATACCATTATCGTCCATTTGTTTTAGCTATACTCGAATTCGGAGCAGAATGCACACACTCATTCTACGCTATTTCCAGATATCATTGGTCTTTGGGGGGGGGGGCAGAGTCGGACACAACATTGGATACAGCGCGTACAGGAACGTTCAGTAATACATTATTACAGCCATGGAGTTGCGTTACTCTGTCAGCCTCAGTCCTACTCGCATTGTTAACGACTAGTTATTGATGAACCAAAGATTAACAGAGCCAACCAAAAATCTCTTCGCAGAGTAAAAGTTAAGTCATAGCCGAGTAAAGTTATATCGAGACGAAGCACATAACGGTGGCCACAGCACAAGTTGCCCAACGATGGCCTGGGTGCAAATTAATGTTGGGAACAGACGGGTAGGGCTAATCTGCTGAAAATATTCTGCTGAAAATTCGCAAATTATTTTTTTCATCAACTCAACTAGATATTGATAGATATACATCTAAAGAATAACTGGTGAAAATGTCATCACAATATATTCAGAAATAAACAAATTATGAAGGAAAGTATAGATGGTTGTAGTTTTTCAGCATAATGTTTCAGCAGATTAGCCCTACCCGGAACAGACTCGCAATCGATTGATTCTCCACTGCGTAGCGAGTAATACGTTTTGATAACAAAGTTAGAAGCGAGTTGGCTGCACAGACAAACAATTCCCAACTAGGCGCACTGCAGTCAACCGTCTACGAACGCGGCTCGATAATGAGTAAAGCCGCTTTCATATGGGACGCGAAACGAATTTTTCGCTCAACAGATTACATTCAAAGTCTATGCAAAGACGCGTCTTTGCATAGACTTTGAATGTAATCTGTCGTGCGAAAAAATTCGTTTCGCGTCCGGTGTGAAAGCAGCTCAATAGCAATTAGCTACAAATCAACCTTATACAGAGTCCAAGTTAGCTAACTTAACGGTAATAACACGAAGGCCAACCAGCGTAATTATAAGGTTATAAAGGAAGGGTGGCTATGGACGCCCGATTTTCGAGGTAAACAGCAGATGGAACGGTCAAAGGGGACTACGGCAACTAATTTAGACTGCGGTTTAGTTAGCTAGCTAATGTGCATTTCCGCGATTAATAGCAAATGAACGGTCGGTTTTCACAGCGTTCGTCAGGCCTTGTGTCATTAGCAAGCCGACCACAAATCTGCAGTTGAGCTAGCCAGCTAGCTAACGAACACCCTCTGCGAACTTAGACGGATTCAATGACACATAACAATTACGATAGACACAGGCGTACCTTTGAGAATGCGAAGTTGTCAAATTAATATCCTGATATGTATTTATCTTGACTTTCTTCCTAAAATGGTTATTTCACTGCTAGCTGGCTAACTTAGCGTCTTTTCTTTACCCCAGATTAATTCTCGTGTAACGTACACCTTTCTCGCGAGACTTTTTACGTCATCCTGTATCGATTCTGCCTGAGGTTACGTCTTCGTTGATTTTATTTGCGCCGTTCGTCCGTTTCTGCTCAGTTTTACCCGAACAGATTGCATCATCAATGGACTGTGCCTTGGCATACTGAGCTTTAACACCTTTTAGGGGAAAAAAAAATTATACTGGCGATTTCTCAGTAGAAATGTGTAGTTTTACTTAGCTCAATAACATGGTGAAAAGGCAAAAAAAAAAAAAAAAAAAAAAATCTGTTGGAATTTGAGAAAATGTGATTTTTTTTTTTTTTTTTTTTATTTGCCATGTTGACATGTTGCGAGGTGACTGATGGTCAAAAAATTTACCGGAAGATTCCTCTTGGCACCACACTGCTCTTTCATGCCGATAAAAAAGCCATTTATATCTTATTTGCCAAAGGATTGCCAACATAATGGTTGCCATGGCAACAAATGACCGTTTTTGCAGTTTAAGTAAATACGAGCTTATTGCAATGACAACAAAGTAAAATTAATCCAGTTTTTAATTTAAAGAGGCAAAATATTTACACTCTAAGATTGCCATGAACTAAAACTGACACCGGATTCTTGTCTAATAACTAGCTGATTTCCAAAATGTCTCATTCACTCATACTTCCTCCCCAGCTGGGAGGATCATGTCCTTACGTTCTGTGATGCTTACATGCAGCTGTTCATCAGTATGACCTCAAAATTTCATTTCATCAGAGACCACCTGAGAGCCTTCTGTCATCAGCACAACTGTGGTCTAGCCCGGTTCTGTGAACACGCTTTTGAAGCGGTACATGCTGACTTTGCAAGGTTTTGGGGGCGTCATTCAGTTAAGGACAAAGGAAACAAACTCTTCGGTCAACGAAACCTTCACAAATGCGAGGCATTGTAATCCTGTACAGTTTGTCTTAGTCGTTGACTGAGAGCTTGTTTGTTGTGGAAGCTAGGTAGCTTACTTTTCGTCAGGAGCAATGGCCTACTGCAGTGGTCCTCAACCTTTTTGGACCAATGCTCCCCTACAAAATGCTGACCAAAATGCATAAGCTGTTCTGTTTATTTTTCTTCAGTGTTTTTGCCCTTCTTTAACACATGTTGCACATATTAATCAATCATAATGTCAATGTGTGGTTGAAGCAAATATGATCTTTACTCATATTTTGTTCCATACGAATTAAAACACTGCTACATCGGTTCCGTCTTTCCCAATGTACTGCATGCAGTCGCTGACAATGCAAGGCTTTATGACGAAAATGCACTGCCTGGCTAAGGAAAGTCACCATGTGGATTTAAATAAGCAAATAGGTAAGAGCCCTCCATTTGATGTTAGTATGTTTCAGCTGGCAACAAGTTATTTAACCCTAACTGATGCTCTGAGTAGCCGCTCATTTCTTAAACTACCAAGTTGGAAGACACAGCCTGTTGTCGAGAAAAAAGATGTTACTGTTTCACACGGGTCAAATTATTGGCCTGCATCAAGCAAAGAAAACAGCTAAGAAGATTGCTGAAAATACTAAAATTGGGTTTAGAACTAACTGTCCAACACATCATTAAAACCTGGAGGGATAGTGGTGAACCATCATCTTTGATGAAGACGTGTGGTTGGAACAAAATCTTGACTGATCGTGATCAGAAATCAATTAAACGTTTGGTGAGATCAAATCATAAAAAAATCAACAGTAGACCTCACGGCCATGTTTAACAGAAAAAGTGAGCGCATTTCCACTCGCGCAATGCATTACAGCATCTGCACAGAAATAAATGTTGTGACATTGCATAAGCTTATCGTAAAGATGCCACGGTAAATATGTGCCGTAAATAAAGCTAAAGGTGGTCCATTGGGTCCAAAGAATTACTAGAGTGTGTGACTTTTTTGGCCGGTCAGTGTACTTCATTTCTCTTCATAAAGTTTTTCCATTCTTACAATGAGGCCGAAAGAAGCGTTACTCTTAGTAACCAGCAGATGGCATTAAATGCCTTCAATCATGTCCCAAGTTCCAACGGCAGAGAAACAGCATTCTCCGACAGTCATACCGCAAGAAATATTCGCTCTGTCTAATCATGTCAAACATCATTTTCTCGCCCTGGTTCCGCACTTGAACAGATGACGAAAAACTGGAAAAGTTCCAGTCCATTCATACAGTCAGGTTCTAAAGATAGCCAAAAAGTGCTGCAGAACGTAGAGATGAAAGGAGATGCAGTAGTGTGCTGTTATGATTTTTCACATAACAAAATAAAGATAGGGGAGAGGGGGGTTAGTTGGAACAGATTTCACAAAAATGCTTATTTTTAAAATATGGTTATATTGAAAATTCTACTGCATGTTATTTTTTATACATATCTATGTTTACAACAATCTCAGCAATAAGGTTCAGCAATGTTTCAAGAGGTTCATAAAAAAAAATTAGTCTTTGTGATATGAGTTGAGGTGTTCCAACTCACCCCACGATGGGGTGAGTTGGAACATGCCATGGGGCAAGTTGGAACACCTAAGTTAGTGAAGGGAAAATCATGAATTATCTTGACATATGGTCTAATTTTGACACTTTTTCCTCCCTGGGAGTGGTCCTGATGAAAATATATGTGTTGAGGAATAATCAAGGACCCTAAACTACCAAAATTTGGATGTGCCTCACCCACATAATTCTTGAGTGACCCTACATGCCCTAGGCAAGTCTTGATCTGCAGTTGGACACTAAATAATCATTAGACCTCAGCACTTTAGTTATTTATTAAATGAAACATACTGACTTCATAAAATATATGAACTTATTTTTTCCTAAATTCATTCTAAAAAATATAGAACTTCATCAAAATTGAAGATAATTTTGCGAAGAAATAAAGAAGAAATCAGGGTTTTTTTAGTGACTGTGCTTTTTGATATATACCCCTGGTTACTTTTCTAAGTTTCAAAGTTCATGTAATTGGCAAAGTCAGTCTCTTTCAGTTTCATTCAATTGTGTAAAGCTCATATGGGAGCAAAGCTAGCTAGCGAGCGAAAGTTGCGATCACTAGCTCTAACAGTAACGTTAACTCAGGAAAATGGCTAGCTACCAAACTGGTATTACAAGTCAACATTAGCATTTGCTGAACTTCAAGGCCATGGTAGCAATGCACCTCCCAGATTTAAGCACATTATATTTCAAACTAAACTTACAGAAAAAATGAAGACCTGATAGTGACAACAGCTTGGAAGCGGAACTAACCGAGTGAGAAACTGTTGTAGGGATTGAAAGCTAGCTAGTTTTTGGAGAATAGTACACTACGAGCTAGCTCCAGATAGCTAGACTAAAGGTTAGATTTTATTTAGGTTTGCAAATAGCCAAATAAAAAGGGAATACATGGCCAGCTAAAGTTATTGTTAAATCCACCACAAATTAGCTATATTAAATGACAAAGGTAATGCGTTCATGATGTGATCTTCATGTCAAGCAGTTGAAAAGTCCCACCAGAAATTTCCCTCTCAGGTAAGTTCCCTATTTAGCTAGCTAGGGCAGTGTACTGACATAGAAGCACAGTAACAATGGGCTTTCAAACTGCTTTACAACCATTTTCCTTGTAGGGTATTCTCTAGTACTACGTATTTGGCCGTTCACTGTCAGATGTGAGGCATGTATTGACCAACTAATAGGTTCATTGTTGACCTACGATGACTAAAACAACCCCCTATAACTTCTTTCTCAAAAGGTGTCAAATAAAATTGTGTTTTGATTCATTTTTTGAATGTAATTCAGTTTCAGTCATATTCAGGAAATATGATTGTATACCCCTGAATTTAACAAAATAATGACAGGAGTTTTTTTCATGATGGTCAATGGGGAAATTGAAAATTGCAGTATGCTGGACGCCATATTGGTTTCTGCAGCTTTTCGTTCAGACAGCCTCTCCAGTTCCCATATACACTCAATGGATCTAACATATCAAAAACTGTGGTTGAAGCAGCTGATAGATTTCTCGGTTTAAAGCAACTACTACTTGAACAGCTCTATGAATTTATGAAGGGAAAACAAATAACGCTGAGTGCTCAATCTGCAGAAATGGGAAGCATGGAAGATCTTCATGAGGATGGTGAAAAAGATAATTGGTATTTTAATGTTCTGTATACTGAAATGGAATTTTTAGAAGCTTATTGGCGAATGGAGAGGACTTCAAGAAATATATGGAATGTTTACAACCTAAACAAGATATTATTTATGTTCAAGAAACTAAACTAAACCGAGGTTAGATTTTATAATGCCTGAATATGTTAATGCTTGAGCTGATAGACTTGATAGAGTGGGAGGCGGGTGCACAATATTAATTAAAATGGGGCCTCAGTATTAATATACAGACTTAAATGCTAATCTTAACTGTGTTGTGGTAGAAATATGGATCGTGCACAATCAAATTTCCATTATAAACTTTTATAACCATGAGGAAAATTGCGTTAAGAAGATTTGGAAGCGGTGATGAAGAAAGTGAGAGGGCTGGTAGTGTGGGATGGAGATTTCAATGCCCATAACTACCTTTGGGAAAGTGACAAGAGGGATAAAAATGGGAAAGTGGTAGAGAATTTCTTAGATAAACAAGAGCTGGTGGTTTTAAATGATGGGAGGCAGACAAGGGTTAATATAAATACAAATAAAGGTAGTAATATAGATCTGATGTTTTCATCCGCCAACTTAGCGAGGGGAGGGATATAGGAGGTGCTCGATGGCTTTCCATGGAGTAGTGAAGTGATGACATCACAGCTACTTAGCCTCTGGCGTCGGAAGTAAAATCCCAATGGAAATTTGTGGGGTTAGGACACTTTCCGGCATTGTTGAAACCCGTATTAATTTTATGAGGCAACTCGCTCCAAGATTAGCCTACGGGGTATATGGATGCTAATGATCACATCAAATTTGTTGTTTATTGCCAAAAATGATATTCATTTGCACTTGTAGTCTAGTTTGTAGTCTTCTTTTGCGAACTGCTTATCCACTAAACAAATGGGTGAGTACCCCATGATTTGTTCCCAGCCAATGGGGTACCACAGTTTCAGCCGACATTCACAATGTAACTAAATGGAAGCCAATCAGTGACCTAAATTGCCATTGGCCATCACCATGCAACCGTTACCACACAGCAGGCCACTATCAGCTAGCTAGCTGGCTTGAGCAAACCCGGGGAGGAGCAGCAGAGAAGGGTTGAGAGCGTGTTTTGAAAGATTTTCTTTTCTGGTTAATGGCTTTAATTGTACTTTTGGATTAGCATTTTGGATTACACACAAATGGAGTGTGAAGAGGGGGGTACGGGAAAAAAGAAAAGGAAAAAGGGAATCGAAAATGAACAAAGAACGACATATTTGTCGTTGAAATTAAGGCGAGTGGAGCAAGTTGGGAAATCAACAGAGTGTTTAGCGACATGTAGGAAAATTTGTGAAGAAAGAAATTGGAGACGTAAAGGCAGTGAGGGTGTCGTGAAATGGAATTGTTATTGTGGAATGCAAAACAAGGAAACAAATGGAAAAGGCACTAAGATTAAAAGTATTCAGCACTTGTCGCGTAACATGTTTTCCAATGAAACACTCGCCAACAGTTAAGGGGGTTATTAAAGGGGTTTCATTTTCAGTGGAACCAGATGATTTTCTGGAGGTGGCGGGAGTTTGTGCCGCTCGGCGTTTGAAAAGCTACAGAAATGGAAATGAGCAAGACAGTATGGCGGTGCTATTGGAGTTTGAAAATGAGTTGTCGGAAAAGATTTAAATTTATTATGTTAGCTGCAGGGTGTGGGCATTTTAAAAAGAGCTCCCCTTCATTGTTACTGAGGTCAAGGGTATGGCCATGTTGCGGCAGTTTGTAAAAATCAGAGTTCAGACAGGACACTTACATCAGATTTAACCATTTATTTGGAATGACATACATTTGACTTTGGCGGTGACTCTGCTCAAGTGATACTCTGGAACAATCTGAGCAAGCATGACACAGACATTCCAGGAGATCACAACCCCGGCAGAGCCTGGTTCACAGTGTTTAAAAATGAAATGAATGACAACACAGTTTACGAAACAATGCCGATACCATATAAAGACAAGAGCATGACACAACTGTACTGCCAAAGACCATGCCGTTGGATAGAAGGAGGCTGGGGTGGTGGAGGGGATGTTATCGATGTGGAAAAGAAGGCTGTACAGAAGAGATCTGTGATCTAACAAAAGAGAAGTCTGTTTGTTATCACTGTGGGGGAAATCATGAAGCGGGGGCAAAACAATGTGAACAGAGGAAATTAGAAAGTGAAGTTGAGCGGACACGGGCACAGAGTAAAATGTCATACGCGGAGGCTACAAAGAATATGAGGCTAGAGAAGAGATCACTGAGGAAAGAGCTAGACACAATAGTAAAGAAGGGGAAAGACTTGCACCAGCCAGCAGTGGTCGGCAGCTTTTTAAGAGTAGCGCACAATTGGCTATTACGCTACAGGGTTGCAAATTGGGAAGGGACTGCCGGGAAGGGAAAATAATAGTTGCCTTGTTCGTTGCTCAAGCGCCTCCTGTTGGCCAGAGGGGCGCTCGTCAGGAAGGATTCTAAGCCTGTTTATGTCCGGGTATCCTCTGCTCTCGCTCTGAACTTGCGAAGATTCAACCAATGAGTGTAGAAGAAGCGGTGGTTGACAGGCGCGTGCTGCGGAGGAGAGCCGCGAACTGTCTACACTCTCCTGAATTGGCAGCAAGGGGTCGCATACGAGCAAGCCTTGTACATAGTTCACCAATTGGGCATTCCAGATTCGGGTGGGATTGGAGATGCCAAATTTATTTAAAAAAAAAAAAAAGAAGGGGAAAGAACAAAATAGAGCGGAGAAACGGTCTTTCAGTATAGACAAGAGATGGTTTTTAGTGTTCACCGAGATGGTGATCAAGTGCGCAAGCGAGATTGATACTAAGACAAAGAGAATAAGGATGGTTGTACATGCAGTGAGAGAAATTTTAGAGATAAATGACCTCAAAGGGGAAGAAATTCAGGGAATTTTCGAGAAAAGCTTTGGTGGGAATTAATCATCAAATTTTAAATGATATAAGAGTAAACACTGTCATCAAAGATTGTGGATTAGGGAGAGATTTTTTTTAAAGTTCAGCCAATTTTCAGTTCCATATTTCTGTGCAGTAAAGGGCGGTAATGCACAATGCACATAAGTTTGTTAACCACCAATAAAACTCAAAGGAAGAGGAAGAAGCCAGCTAACTACATGTCTAGAAATGAATGGATAACAGTAAAAAGCTATTATTTCACCATTAAGCTAGCTAGCTAGTGTTTCTGTGCAACAAATATGACTACCTACGCCAGTGAACTACCTAGCTAGCCAGCTTGTTAGGTAATTACATCTTGTGCATATAGCTAAATCGATAGAAAACAGTAAATGGTTAGTTTACTGTCACTTACTGTTATTTAGCAAGCTAGCTAGCATGGTTATTCTCCAAATATAACTAGCTAAGGTAGCAAAATGGCTAGATAGCTAGTTTGTTAGCCTAGCTAGCGAACTAGTTAAGTCAATAAAAACAGTGAATAGCCATTATTTGGCAACTTTGTTAGCATTGAGCTGCGAGCATTTCACTAGCTGGCATTTGGTGGAGGTAGTTTACCCATTAGTAAGTCGTCGCGTATGGAACGCCGTTTGGGTCAACTGCGTTCCATAGTTGCAGAGACGTCGCTTCTGTCCGGCCAATATGTCCCCGCTGTAAATAAGATGTTGATCAGCGTCCTCCTAATGTTTAATGCGCATTACAACGCATTAACAGAGGCATGCTACCTTTTGTACCTTTTGTCTTAGTTTTTTTCAGAGCATAAGCAAGCCTTTTCTTTTCATTAGCTGGTTACTGAAATAAGTGGGCTGTTGAACAAATAAGGCAAAGGGAACCAATAAACAAGCGCAGGCTCATTCTTCTTATTAACAGATTTAATATTTATCTGTCAGTCTCCACCCCACATTCCCCTAAATGCAACACAATTAAAAGCCGATCTTTCTCCCTGACACTGACGTCGCTGCGATGAAGGGTGCTTTGTTTCTTGTAGCATTATGACCACAGCCATTAACAGCGCGTAAACGGGCATTATTTCGGTGCAATAGCGTTAGCCATGTAGCGTGACTTGGGGTCAAGAACGTTTGTATATCAACCAACATGGCAGTACACCATACTTTGGCCAATTTGCAAATTGTTGTGACGTTGATTGAAAACAAAGAATTCAAAAAGGAAAGGAAACGAGGGCAGGGAATGAAGCAAGACAACAATGAAACAATTAAGGGAGACAAGACTGCAAACCAGCAAAAAGACTGCTGGAATGGGCAAACAATTTGGATAACAATTAAGATGGCGGCATCTTTGGACTTCAATTTCAGAGTTATCTGCTAGAGATTTCATGGAACAGCTTAGCAGCCAGTTATCCAAAAGATCAGCTCATGTTCCTCATAAAATTTCATCTCCAATAATTTCAGCGTATATTGCAAAAGAAAGTACAGCTTTGTCAAATCAGAACCTCACCTGCAGCTCAACGGGCCCCGCCACCTCCTGTATCAAACTCCTACTAGGGGTTTGCCAGTTACAGATTTGACGACGCAGGAGTGTGGGTTTGAGAAGGTGGTTACTGAAAATCAGTAATCTCTCTTTGTGGCACAGGCGCCTGGTAAATTTGTGGTGATTGTACTAAAAAAAATTATTTTACGACTTCTACCACTGATGCTTCTACTAATAGCAGTAACAAAGATGAAAACAATAATATGCATATTTCTATTTCTAATTCATTACAGAGGGGTTTTTGCTCTTGTGGCTTTGTGCCTTCCCTCCTGCAGGGCCAAGGTTCTATAGAGGCTTGTAATAGCACACATCTAAAAATGGAATCTTTAAATAGCATCTTTTGTTTTTTCCCCCTGATTTTCTGAGAAGGGGTTTCATCAGGACAAAAAAGCCCTGCCCAGGGGCTATTTTGACCTGTGCTGAAAATTGTCAAGATGGGCCAAATGACCCATTATTGCCCTCATGATGTCATTAGATACCTCTGTTCTCCGAAAGCAAAATGGTGTGGTGGGCAGTTGCAATTTCACCACGCTGTACCTACTGTGTGTATCCTGCAGGAAGGAGAAGTCAGGACAGGACAAACAACATAATGCATATGAATGACTCCTTTCCGCATCTACGAGAGGGAATTGTGTGCTCAATTAATGTTGTTTAGTGAGGACCATCTCTGTTACATTGGCCATCAGTCTTTGTCTCACATAGAGTCCCATGCAGAGCACTGGGTTGTCATCGCATTGTCTGGCTACTTGGGAAAATGTGCACCTTTCATAAGCAGTCGTTATGTATCACGGCTGTGCCCCGTGTGAGACACCCCACTAAAGTACCATACAAATAGAGCACTATCTGAGATCTCAATTTATTTCCGGACATATTAAGAAGTGACGTCAATCTCCTGTAGACCAGACATTTAGGTTTTTCTGCCATGTTGGTCATGTCAGGATATGGAGAAAAAAAACTGTAGAAGAGAAAGTGGACTTTGGATATTGTTGCATGTTTTTTATTTGGAATTCCAGCTCATCACCTCTGAAGACGTGAGGGTTGATTGCCATGATTCTTAAAAAAACAACGTTGAATGGAACTGGAGGCATATTGAAAGAAACTGGAAAAGTGTTTTGCTTGAGAAGTGTGTCTCTTTTCATTTTGCTGCTGCATTTGTCTTTTAAGATATTGACGTGGATGCTGTAATTAGACTATGCTGAAGGATGGACGTTAGCTCCTCACTAGTTTGTTTGTCTTAAAGTGAAGGATTTGGTTTTTTTGCTCTAACCAAGGCCCTAAACGGATGGGTTTGTTTACCTCGTCTTAAAGTACGGTGTTTGTCCAGCCTATCGTGAACAGAAGAGTTTTTTTAATGGTCGTTAAAAAGGACATATTATGCAATTTTTTTCAAGCTATGTCCAAAAGGAAGGCAAGCAAAATTTTTAGCGAATAAAACAAAAATTCCATGATTTCAAGTAAATTTGATTCCTGTCATTCTTAACCCTCTGAAAAACGGGCTATTCTGAGCAGGCGTCCCCTCAATGGAATGAGCTTTGTTCTAATTGTCCAGCGATCAGAGCCACCATGTCAACTGAGAACAATGATGTCATAATCTCCCCACTACTGGCAAGTCTCTAAATACAGAAAACTGAATAAGTAGCTTCCTAGACATTAAACTACACAATGATTATGGAAAGGTATGTCAGCAGGCTAAGCAAGCATGGACATTAGATTCTCAGAAGTGCGACATGTAGTCACCATCATAGTTTGAGCAAACATGTCACTCAGTCTCTAAGGTTGAGATTGATTCAAAACTAGCATCTATATAGTGGCAACCCTTAGCTACCATTCCATTCACTGCACCAGCTACTCCATTAAAAACAGACTGAATGTGATTAAAAATGGTCAGCCAATCTACAGTATTTTTTACTATCAACGTGTCGCGTTCAGTGCCTCAGGCTGAACTACCAACAGTTTCTAAATTCACAATTTATTTAGAAACTAGCTAGCTAGCTAATAAACCACACAATGATGATTGAAAGCTAATGCGTGCATGCAATAAAGAAAGTTAGTTTTGAGAGAAGCATTTAACCAGCTAGCTAGGTAGTAATATCAGCAACTAAGCCATAGGTCATTCCATGTAAAATCAACAAGTGTTCCTACCTGACCCCCTCAAAATCAGCTGATTTTTCTAGTACAGTAACTTAAGTATATTTAATGAGTCCTTGCCAAATTTTACTTTGATCTTGATTACACGGGGTGAGGTCGAAATTTCTCGCGTCATTTTTTTCTAACATTTTTGAGCCCTCATAACTTCATGTGTATGAGAGGGAACATTTTTCAGATTTGGTTGATTTCATACGGAGTGACCCATAAGGAATTTTTTGACTTGACAGAAGGCCTTGTTTGACATCTCCTGAAGAGAAGGGCTGTAGTCTTGTCATGTCCATGCCTGCCAGCCCAGTGACCACGCCCCCATCTTCAATCAAGTCTCCACCTCCTCGCTCCACCTCACAAGAGTTTGGTTGTATTCACCTGTGTCTATAGCTATGTATTTAAACTCTCAGTTTCTGTTCCGTGGTCACCAGGCATCATCATTATTACTCCGGTTTCTCCTAGCTCCCTGTTTCCTATTCCTTTTGTGCTCATGTAATTTGTATTCTTGTAATCCTTGCTCCAGCATTATTTTTACTCTCGGAAATTGTATATTTATAGCTATTCCGTACTTTGTCCTATGTATCCTTGCATTTTGCGGGTTTTTGTATTTTGGGCTTTTTCTGTTTGTATTTTTGGATCTGGTTCAGTTGTTACTTTGTTTCATCATTGCTTTACTTTGGGGTTTTTGATTCAGGCCTACCAAAGAAAACGGCCAAGCTGTAACAAAAGTTTGTCAGATGTCCACCTTTTTCAAATAACCAGCAACACAAAATCAAAAACATGCCGCATTTCTGCTAAACTTCGCACCACAACACTTTCAAGTCAATACATTTTCACCAGAACCAAACTCAAAAAAAATCACACGGCCTGTAACAAACCCGGAGATGAACCAAATGAGTTTTCACTTGTGTGTTGCTGGTTCTTTGAAAAAGGTAGACATCTGACAAACTTTTGTTCCAGCTTGGCCATTTCCTTTGGTGGGCCTGTGGTTGTTCGTTTGGCTTTTGGATGTGTCGGTTTTTCTGAATACTCCTTTGTTATAGTTATCTCCTGGTTTGTGTAATTCTGTTCTTTGGGATTCTGTTCTGTATTATTTCACCCCACATTGTGATAGCATTGTCTTGTCGTGTTCAACCATTTCCCAGTCTACGTTCCGTGATTATAACCACAATTCTGAAATTAAATTCCCTGTTCCATTTGCTTACTCCCTGTTCCACGTCCTCTTTTCCTCTGACACTCCACTGCTCCCCTGATGTGTGCATGAGTCACTAATGACACAATCTTGTCTTGGGACTTGTGAGAAAGCTGTGGAAAGCCATGGATGTGACCACATCCTGTGCGAATGACAGCGCATCAAGAGCGCCATTAGCTGCCCTCTCTGTCGGACACCGTTTGTGCCCAGCAGTTCCTGCTCTATTTCTCATTCACACTACTTCTTATTAATATTATGAGTTGTAGTAGGAACAGCAGTTCATATGGTTTGCATAATAGTTTTTGTGGTTTCATTTTTTATTCTGTATTTCAATAAATGCAAAATCCATTAATATTACTCCATTTTGTCTAATGTTGATTTTATGAAGTGCGGTGTCCAGTAGATACAGGAGGGACTGCATTGGCTGGCTCAGTTTATGGTTAAAAATGGTTGATGAAATCTGTCTGGTCTCGAGGACACAGTCCAGCTGACATGGACCACAGGTCTCTCTCAGAGCAGGGATGTGAGGATACGCTCAGGAACCAGACGCGAGAACCAAGCAGTGCAGTAGATGAACGTTTATTAAGCAAGGGGGAAACCCCCACAGGGCAGAAGGCAAAAGGTACAAAGTCCACAATCCAAAAATCACAATCCAGTAGGGTAGAATAAGAGTCGAAAACCAGGGCAGCAATCACAGTACTCGTGGTCGGGCAAAAACAGGTTCGGTACACAGGCACAGGTTTGTCAGAGAAGCAAAAGCCAAAATCCAGTGGGCGTAATCCAAACCGTTAACAGGGCAGCTAACACAAAACTCGTAGTCGGGCAAAAAGGGTTCGTAAACAGATGCAGACAATAGTACCAAAAAGCAGAGCCAAAAATCAAAAGTCAGACGGTCCAGTCAGAAGAGTAACACTATGAGTACAAGGCAAAAATGATAGCAGCACAGGTAAACAAGAGGAAACGTTCTGACGGGGAACTGCAGTGAGAAGACAGCTTAAATACACTCAAGGGAAGTCACATGCTATGATTAGGATCAGGTGATGAGGATCAGACTAATTACGTGGGAGGAAACACAAGGGAGAACCTAACCACATGAAATTGGCAAAAGCCAAAACGCGGACAGGGAACACGAGACAGCCTATGACAAGACATACAGCTCCGGTTAGGGAGTTCTAATCTGCACAGATAATGAGTGGTAGGACAGAGTGGAGCAGGTGCGGAGGATCCGCTGAATTGCAGCAAAGACTAAGTGCAGGCAAGAGGCGGAGACTAGAACAGGGCGAGTGCTGAGAGCTTGTTAATCAATTAGTAAGTGCAGCTATACAATCCCTAGTGCTCGTTAGTAAGTTAGTATTATATACAATGTTAGTCTGGGTTAGTAACTTTAACAAAAACAACAAACTGTTAGTATTGGTTTGTAAAACAGAAAAGAGAGGCGAAGGAAGCAAACGAGATTGGAAGGAATGTTTGAAACCCAGAAACCATGAAATCACCTAAGCATGTGATACGCAGGACTGGGGAGAAGCTGTAGCTTAACAAAAGACCAGACAGGGGAGACAAAGTGCAATGAAGGGCATAAACAAAGACATGGACCGGAATCTAACAGAATAGTGGATTGGGAATGGCAAAAACGAAAACATGGCAAAGTACAAAAACTAAACAGGACATGGCAAAACCTAACAGAACTGATCATAAACATAACAGGGAATGGCAGAAACATAACAAACATGGCAGAATAAGAACAGACAGAGCAGAATCATAACAAGGGAGGTGTAAGTCTCAAATCTTTTTTTTAATCTAAGATCAAAATGTGGTTTATCATGATTATCAATAATTTTAGTAAATATATTATCCAGAGTTGCTTCTAACAAGTAATCTTTTATTCCCAGAAAGTTGTTTTTTTTTTTTTTTTTTTTTTTTTTTGGGGTGATTTTGCTGTTGTTGGTATTGTTGTTGTTGTTGTTTTTTGCTGTAGAATATCTGCTGGCTCCTTATTGTGCTGATTCCCGATTCACATTCGTGATTCACAACGACATAGTTGTAGATTATTGTGACATAAGAGAGCCAATAACCTGAAAGTTCCCTCAAGCACATATTAAAAATTCAAATGATCACACAGTGATATACGAAAGGATGGTGACTCACTTTTGATATTCTCAGCAAATACACCCTCAACACACCCATTTCTATGATTCAGCTGCAGTTCTTGTGATTGAAGAGAGCCTGGGTGTGTCCCAGGAGAACCATCATTTATATTCATTTGCCTTGTGTTTCCAAATCTGTCTTTCCACATCTATATTGTATTTCCATAACAGCCATGTTTATTGTGCATATCACACACACACACGCGCGCGCGCACACACGCATGCACACACACACACACACACACACACACACACACTGAATGTGTGTTGCTGCATTTTTCAGTGCAAAATGTGATAATGAACACCCTGTACTGTTGCACACTTTAAGACTTGCTTGCAGGAAGAATGAGATGAAATTGCACCAAAAACACTCAGTCACTTGGTGTCTTCAGCCCATTAACATCTATTAAGTATTGTAAAGAAAAATAGCAGCATTACAGAGTGAACAATACTTAACTGTCTCTGCTGTTTTTGAAATATGGTGCAAGAATTGAATCAAAATTGAAATGGGTTTGTTTAGAAAAATCAATATAATACTTAGATGTTGTGAAATATCAAATAGTGTGTGGTGGTATTGTTTTCATTGTAATAACGATCAAATATAATCACTGCTCTCATTTTAATTTTAATTTAACATACCGTCCCAATTTTTCATTGATTTGGGGTGAAAAATATTTCTCAAAAATTTTACTGCATACTATGAATAATGATTATGTTTTCTTACTGTTTTGTAATTACGTTTTTAGTCCGTCGTTGTTCATTCAACTGAAAATGGTCATTTTTTACCCAAATAGAGGATTTTAAATATAGTTTACTGTTATTTTATGTCAAATGGCCCAACATTTTTTTTCCTTCATATTTTAGATGGAAATGAAATGATGGGTTTATTTAAATTCATAATATCAGGAACTGAAATAATTATAGGAAAAAAAGATTCATTAACTGTATTGTTGAAAGAAGTACACTAATCTGTTCAGTTAATCCCATAGAATTTATGGACCCAGATATAAATTCATCAAATGCAACTTCTGTTTTCGGACCTGAGGAACTTCAGGCACATTTTAAATTCTAGTGGAGATCCAAGGTTTCCAAGGATCCCAAATATGTCTTGCTGAATTACAGGGAAATGTCTATAAAATGACATAAAAGATCCAGGTATTTTCCATTTGATGTTATGCTATGGCCATAAAAATATGCCTTCCTGGCTTTGAATAGTTCTCTCAGTATTAATTGTGTTGTAGCTTCAGTGAAGTGGTGCAACCAGCAGAATCAAGAATATGTATCATGCATGTGACGTTGTCCTACAATGTTCTACAAAAAAAAAAAAAAAAAAAAAAAAGGCTTTTTCTGGCTTTCTGGCCTACTTAAAGGAAAACGAAATGAGTTAAGAGTTCATGTGGTTTTAACTAAAGTTACAAGCATTTTCTCGTGGGAAATAAGTTACGAGTGTAAAAAGTCACCATCAAGATGACACAATGGCAAAATTTGATATTGCGCTTATGAATGTCAATAATTCAACTTTGAAGAATATTTTATTTGTACATCCTTTACAGGACAATGTCTTTTTGGAAGAAGTGTCGACTTAAAGTGCGCATTGATTCACAAAAGATCGAATTTCAAAAGTTCAAAATATCTCCTTTTTTCTTTGTGAAACCTCTGAAATAGTTTGAGAGGTCAGGTTTCCTGTCCTAGAGGAAGTAGGAAGACCGGATGTTGCCCCCCAGAATGCTGGGAACAGGAAGTGCAGCCGGTCAGCACAGAACCAGAATGCTGGGTCAGCTGAGCCCTCTCCATCGCTGAGGCTAATGTGTTGGACAGCTGTCTTCTGCTTAAGAGTTTTTCATTTGCAGACAGTGTAACTTATGCTGCACTTTCCACCACATTAACAGTGCAGCCTCACAGCAAGAAGGTTGTGGGTTCGAATCCGTCAGGGGGCTTTTCTGTGTGGAGTTTGCATGTTCTCCCCATGTTTGCATGGGTTTCCCCTGAGTGCCCTGGTTTCCACCCACAGTCCAAAGGCATGCACATCAGGCTAATAGGAGACACTAAATCGCCCATAGGTATGAGCGTGTGAGTGAATGGTGTGTGAATGGTATGTGCGACCTGCGATGGATTGGCAAGCTGTCCAGGGGTGCGTTTCCCGAAATCACAGATGCTAACTTACATAGTTGGGCCCAATGACTGTGAATGAACGAACTATGTAAGTTGCTAACTTAGTTAGCAACTACGCTTTTGGGAAACGCACCCCAGGGTGGGTCCCTGCTTTTTGCCCATAGTCAGCTGGAATAGGCTGCAGCTCCCCTGCGACCCTACAGAGGAAGAAGCGGTACAGGGAATGGGTGGATTGATGGATAAATGGCGCAGAGACAGATACAATGTGACCATCATAAAATTTGGTTTTGCTGCACGCACAACTGGCACATGCTTTTAACTGACTTGCAGACCAAAAGGCAAGGAAAAGCAGTATATTAACGTTCGTTGCCTGTCACAGGCATAGCAGCTTTATCGTAGTGTTACATAAAATTGTGCCAGCCGTAGATAAACTGTTATTATTTTTAAATTTAAGTAACAGAAGCACCTAAAGGATATTATTGTACCTTTCTTACAGAACCCCTTTCACACAGAATCAATCACGCAGTTGTGAAAGGGTTCGACCCAGGTTCCTGACCCTGCACACGATGATGTTCATTGCTTTTCGGAGAAGTCAGGTAAATTTTGCCATCAGCTAAAATGGGGCAGATAAAGTTGGAGTGTCATGTCTTTTTAAATCTTAATTGCCAATTGCTGTTAAAAATTTTAAATAGTTTCTACAATGTAACTTGATGTATTTTAACTGTTTTGATTGGTCTGAGGTTGCTAAGATGGATGGGGCAATTCCTTATATTTTGATGGCTCTTTCAAAATTTTGCCAAAATGTGGCCCAGTTCACCTGACTTCAACCCATGCAGTTCCAATGAAACTTTTTTGCCAGCAGATAAATAACTTCATGATAAATTTGTATGGTTTGTTCACTGTTTATTGAGTGTTGGGACACATTTTGCTCGGTAAGGAGAAAAAAATTATACACACATTACATATAGGTGCACGGCAATCAGTAAACCATGTCAACGAAAAAAGGATTTAAGCCTGCCCACTGCTCCCTGCCATAAAAGTTAAATACACGTTTTACCGGGACCGACTGCTCACCCTTTGAAAATTTATTCGAGCCATCTCAGCAAAGTTATTAATCTATTCTGTCATTTTAATCCTAATATTATCGTTACTGTCATCACACTATTAAAATTAATTACTTTTCATGAATAATTCAGCCATGTGCGCAAAATTAGTTTGGTTTAATTGCACGGTGTCTGGAAGATGAATTTAGTGATGACTGTAGCCTAATTGTGATGGAAAACTTGTGGTTCCCCATTCAGACATGTTTTTGTTTTTTCAAGGTCCCATTATTTTCAAATAACTCGAGAGAGGCAGAACCTTAAGAAAATTATCAGACTTTATTCCACCTAATGACCTAAAGCCCAGAGTAGTCCTTTCATGCAGAGAACACTACCACACCCATTCCAAATGGCCTTTTGTTAAAATAAAAAAAAAGAGTTCAGGGAGGGCCTGCACACCTTGAATGAGTATCTTGCAGGTGCAACTCTTCCTATGACGAAGTTTCTAGTTTAGTGAATGAAAGGCACAGCACTGCTTGCTCTGCAGGACAACCAAAATTTATTTGGCACGGCTTAGGCTGACATTTCAGTCAGGAGCCCTTCATCAGAGTAACTTTGCCACATAGTCAGGGTCATTATATACAAAAGACACAGAAAGCCTCTACACAAATATTCCACACTGTGGAGGGTTAGATACACTGCACTGCTTTCTTCAAGATCGCCCAAGTCATTCAATACCCCCTTCTCAGTTCATTGTTGATTTGGCCGCATTTGTGCTTAAATATAACTATTTCAGTTTTGAAAATGACATATTTTACAAATAAAGGGCACCGCTATGGGTTCCACCTTTGCCCCTAATTACGCAAACTTAGGTATGTCCTGAACCCACTGAATAATCCATTTTTTAGGCGTATCTTTTCATGGTACCGCTACATTGATGACATATTTTGCATTTTTTATGGATCTGCTTCCCAATTGCAAGACTTTATGCAATGGCTTAATGACTTAAACACCCATCTCTGATTCACAGTGGAATCCGATACACTAAAGGTACAATTTTTGGACGTGTGGATATTTAAATGCGACTCCTCCCTAATCACCAGCCTCTACACTAAAGACACAGACCGACACACCTTTCCAGCTGCTGATTCATATCGCCCAGTGCCCCTTAAAGGAGGAGACAGCACCTGGCAAAGTATATTTCAGCAGAAAGTAAAATTCTTGAAGTGCCTAAAACGCATAGTTTTATAAATTTTAATTTGGTAATGATCCAGTGCGACGCATTTTTAAACCGGCGAGTCTTCCAATCGGCGTCAATACCAGGGGACAGACATTTTTACTTGGGGAATCTAAGGCTGCGTTCAGAATGCACACTTGTCCACTCGCTTACTCACTCTCTATATTGTTTTCAATGTAGAACATTCATACACAGTGCCCTATTTAGTGGGTGAGTGAGCATTTCGAACGCATTATCCAATCAAATGCCAGTCCCACGGTGCTTGTGCATCAGTTATTCTCTTACGTGACATCAGTTGTTCTCTTTCCTTTCATCCGGGCCATAGAGTAGTTCAAGGGGCCTTCAGTAAGCTCTCTCATTATGGCTTGGCTGCCCGCAGGCTGTTTTTATTTAAGCTGGCCTGATTAACATTCAAACAATTTATTGACTGAGCGACCAAGACCAATACATGACCTATAATTAGAAATGGTAATGAAATGTGAATTCCCATTGCCTACATTTATATAATTGATATGGCATTGTAAATCCAAAACTTTCTCTGACTTTGCAGCATTTATTTTCGCCGTCCTTGGGATTGTCACACAGCTGTGCAACCTTACAGCGCCCTTTAGCCGTGACAACATTCAAAATAAAGAACGGATTCCCGCAGCCACGCAAACTAATTTCCGCAGATCTGTGCCACTTAACAAGCGCTGAAATTATGAAGGCATATTGATATTTTACGTCGCCATTTATACGCAGAAGACGCCTCATAATTTTGTGGTGCAATGCATAACAATGCTATCAAAAGTAAACTAGACTGTCATCGGTTTTTACCAATTAGTCTGAGCAACTGTGGCTAATCGGGAGATGAAAATTGCGAGAGGTTAAGGTTATTAAGCATTTTTAAAGGTGAGGTTTCCGAAGATCAAATTCAAAATCAGAAGATTCCCCAAGTAAAAATGTCTGCCCCCTGGTATTGAAGCCAATTTGAAGACTCGTTGGTTTAAAAATGTGTCGCACAGGATCATTACCAAATTAAAATTTATAAAACTATGCGTTTTAGACACTTCAAGTATTCTACTTTCTGCTGAAATATACTTTGCCGAGGTGCTGTCTCCTCCTTTAAACGAGGCCTACCAAAAAGCCCGTTTTTTCGATTACGTCAGGTATGTCATGACACCAACAATTTTGTTGAGAAAGCAGCTGTTTTGAAAGAGAAATTCCGTGCCAGAGGCTACCCAGAAAATTGGCTTGATAATGGTTACGCCGCAGCCCTGAACAGTACGCGTTCAGACCTACTCAAACACAAAGAGACAGGCCAGACAAAAAAATCCTTTGCCATTCATTTCAACGTATACTCCAAAATTTGGTCCAATAAAAGAAATCATTAAAAAACACTGGCGCATCTTGTCTTCTGATCCACTGCTTACCAGCGAATTCTCAGACTTCCCGGTGTTTGTTTCCAAACGGGGAAAATATCTTAGAGAGTTCCTGGTCCGCTCTGATTTAAAATCTCCGCCTCAAACGTCATCCCAGACACGTCTAGCGTCTATCCCCAGTGGAAGCTATAGGTGCGGCCACTGCGTGCAATGCCACCATGTCCAAAAAGCTCACTCCTTCACCAACCCTTTGAATAATAAAACCAACAAAATCAATGATGTTATTTCATGTTCATCTACTCATGTTATCTACATAATCACATGTTCTTGTGGTCTTGTGAATGTAGGAAAGACGGGCAGACCGCTGAAAGTCCGAATAAGTAAACATAAAAGCACCATAAAACGCAATGACAGAGACTATCCTGTAGCCCTTTAGCAGTCCACTTTAATGATTTTAAACACAGCATCAACCACATGCAGGTGTGTGGAATAGAATTGGTAAAAAGACCAAAAAGAGGTGGTGATATTGAGAGTATCCTACTACAAAGAGAAGCCTTTTGGATCCATACACTACAAAGTTTTAAACATGGTTTGAATGAGGAATTGTGCCTTAATATAATGTTATAAATATGCAAACATTTACAGCTGCAAACTCTGTTTTTAACTCCTCACAAATGTATATGTAAGCCTACCTACCTTTGTCTGATATCCTGTGATTGACACACATGTTAATCATTGTAATCATTGTAATTAAATAATTAGTCAGGGCATCCAATTGGATGTTCCCTGTTTCCTGCTCTGTGTATTTTGTATATAATGACTCTGACTATATGGCAAACTTACTCTGATGAAGGGCTCCTGACCGAAACGTCAGCCTAAGCCGTGTCAAATAAATTTTGGAGGTCCTGCAGAGCAAGCAGTGCTGCGCTTTTCATTCCCTAAACTAAAAAGTTAAAATAATAAAAAAAAAACCTTCCAATCACATTACACTGGTTGGGCCCTATTTTAACAATCTAAGCGCTTGGTCTAAAACATGTGGCGCAAGTGCATTTAGGGCGTGTCCAAATCCATTTTTGCTAGCTAAATGGCGGGCTATCTAGGCGCATATTAAGGCGCTCAGTGCAAAGGGGTTGAATTTAATCTCTTAATTAATCATAGGCGTGTTTCGGGTGAAACATGGAATAAACCAATCAGAGTGTCATCTCCCATTCCCTTTAAAAAGCCAGGGGGACTTGTACCCTGGCGAATAGCTATTATGAGGATGGATTCTCTGAATAGCAAAAAAAAAAAAAAAAAAAACTCCTCACTACATCAGAATGAGGGCCGCTCATGCGTGAAGTGAAAGTGTGCGAGCGAACCAGTGTTTAAAGTATGGAAACCTAATCATAAAAATATTTCTGAAATATTGCTCAAAATTATTTTAGGAAGTGGCTATTCGCAAGGCAGCCTTGTGGCTCATTTCCAATCGGCTATTCGCGAGGCAAGACCCTGGTGATGAAATTGGGAATTACAGTTCCAAATGAATCATCTTGGGACCACAAATCTTTTCACTGACTGCTGTACCCTTCAGAATTGTCCAATTTTAATATACTTGGTGTCATTTGAAAACTCTTAACCTACAGATAATAAATACATAAAGTTTACATGCCTTTAACTGTGAAAACAGCACAATTCATAGTTCCCCATCTGGCCACCAGGGTCTTGCCTTACGAATAGCCAATTGGAAATTAGCCACAAGGCCACCTCGCGAATAGCCACAGCCATTATTTTACAAGCAAACAAAAAACAGGCAAACAGAAAAACGGTTTTAATTCAGAGTCGCTGGTAAAAATAAATAAATCAATAAATAAATAAATAAATACACAGTGGTGGGGAACGACCACAAAAAATCTAAATGATTGAGAAAAATAGCTTACAAAAAAGAAACTAAATTAATGTTATTTTGATTACTTACCGCAACCGCTTGAATAATATCCAATAGGAGTGAAAAGAACTTGTTTCTGCTCATCTTATAATTGAAGGTCGAGTTGAATATATGGAAGAAATTCGGATTACATATAGATGGTGACGACATTGTCATCAATTGCTTTTTCTGTTACTTAAAAGTGCCGCCTTTTAGGGCTACTTTGTCAGTCAGCCAAACTGTAAATAATAAATCCAATTCCAAATGAAATGAGGGATTTTGCATTTGAAAATGGAAACAGGACAGCAGGCACTGTATTTATGGATCAGGTCGGATTCAATTCGGTTTTTCAGATAATTGCTGATAACGGGTCTACCCATGCAAGACACATCTAAACTTCTGAAGCGCATTTTCAGCACTTCAAACATTCGTTCAGTTACAGCTTGTGTTTCCTGTGGTAGACCGAAAACCATGCACTATTCACACATTATGTGTCATGTATTTGATATTTTGGCCAACCATTGTCACCGAACAGCCACCCTTCCGGGGAGGATCCCTTGGACGACAGCAGGAATTACAGAGTTTGCCAATATTAAAGGGTGGTGGCTTTATCTAGCATAATTTGCTAATACCTATGTGCATAACCTCACATGTTGAATCGCAAATTACCAGATGGAATAGGCTCCCTTACGATTAAACCAGCCAGCATCACAGCATGCTCTGATGTGGGTACGTGGAGCGATTGCACTCACCATTCTGACCCTTTTTTTTTTTTAAATATCTTGAAAATAATCTTTCACATCTTATTTATTTTTTTAACTGTTTGCTTGTGTGGACGCTGCAGTTTGTTCCTGTGTTGAATGTAAGAAGCAGAGGGTATGCGCGTTATGCACATGCCGAAAAAAACGCATAATGCTATCATAATAATGCGCCCTTAAAATTGCAGTTAAAAACTGACTATTAACTACCAGATTTTTGTTGGTCAACCGCACAAGAGCTTTGCACTACCTCAAGATAACAACAGGCCAGCATTGTGCCTGACCACACCTCCTCTTCAGACCCACACGCCCATGGGCGCTCAATTTGACGCAAATGAATTGGCTATTTATGCAGCAAGGATGCTGGAGGCGAAATTGGTATTTTCGTTGGTTGTAAAGTAACAAAGACACTTGAGTTATGTTTTCCGTCCCACTGCGCTGGGTGCAAGATAGAGGCCGTTATCTCTTATCTCTTGCCCTTCCTCTTTTGGTTGACATGTTCTCTACGGGATTTTCTGGAAACTATTCGTGGCGCACCCCATAAAAAAAAAAGAAAAACACATTCAAAAAATAGGACACAAAAGGATAAGTAAATGGCTCAACTGAATATGTTTCCAGTAATATATATACTGTAACTAATGATTCAAGTGCACAGATATTGATCAAAGCTACAGAAATCAACTGAACAGATATTAATAAACGCTACAGAAATGGACTGTTTATGTGTGTGTGAACTGCTCATGTGTATGTGTGTGTTACTGCTGCTTACATGGTTACTGATTAAGGTTATTGAATTACTGATGAATATAATGACTAATACTGAAACATGATCCTCAATAAACTCTATGGGATTTCAGTCAAACAAAGTTTTACCCCCAACTTTTAGTTTTTGCTTGGAGTTGAGATTGACAGTGACTTCAATCCGCCATCCATAGGCAACCATATTTTATTTTTTCTACTCCTGTGTTTTGTTGCTGGCCTTCACTGGTGCCCTTTTTCAGAATTCCTGTATATAGCACAAGTAGGCATTTCTCAGCAAGATGATTTTTTTTTTCATTTTGCCATAATGAAAGTGCTGTATTTGGAATCCATTCATTCCTTAATGATTAGAGTCATACACTTTATTTAATGAGATATTTTAAACAACTTCAGTAATGAGCCAGACCCTGACCAAAAATATTTATTTTATTACAGATCTGCATGATTTACATAGGTCGCAGTTATAAAATCACCACAAGAGAAATGACACCCTAGTCCCATTCAGTTGTGTCGCGTACGGAATTTAACTTGCCCATCCAGGTCTTGTGCAAAAGGCAATGACCCAGGACTCTCCCTAGATCATTGTCTGGCTTGAATTAGTCAACACTAGATCTCCTATTCAGCGTTTTGCGTATATCCCAGGTTTTTAGTGAGAAAAAGACATTTCGAAACAAAAAAGTTCCTGCTCTGTATTACTGAGACTGCGATTGCTATGTCAAGAAAAAAAAAATCTCTACTCTAGTTAATAATGCTACTGCATAAAATCTTTGTGTTCAGTAGATTACAAAATAAAATATATAAATAAAAATAAGCCAGATTAGGCATGTTACGAAGGAGGGCCTGTGCCAAGTCCTGACCAGCCTATGACCCAATTCCTGCAGCATAAATGGCGATGAATTTTTGAGGGATTATTCCAACAGTTTTGTTACTTCATAACAGCAGGGCTGCAGAATAGGAACACATTGATTTGACTGACTTAGCTAATAATAGACAGTGTGTATCGAAGTTACGTGTAAATAAATTGTTTTCCTCGGCTGCACTGTTCCAACCTTGTGCCTGATGAGTTATCAAGTGCGAAGCCAGTTGCTTGATTATGCACAGTTTTTTCTCGGATAGAGTAAGACTAAGTTCACAAATATGTGAAATAATTGCAGTGATATTGAAATCTGTATTAGTCAAGAGCAGTGTGATGTCTCCTAGAAAGGCAACGTATGAGCGTGCGAACACACTGGCACACACACTCACACGTTTGTTTTCTTTTTTTGTGGGGACATTCCATTCATTCCTTAACCCTGGACTTAACCCTCAACTTTACATACGTAACACTAACCCTAGCCTTAACCCCTAACCCTAAAATAACTCAATTTTTTGTGGGGACCTGAAAATGTCCCCACAGGTACAAAGAAATCTGGAATTCCATGTCTTGTGGGGACATTTGGTCCCCACAAGGGTAGGTAAACATGATACACACACACACTCACGCCGATACAATACCATGACTGAAAGTGAAAAACTAATACTAAAACTGATAGTTTTGTTGAATAATACTACTTCTAATGATTACTCATATCAAAAAATGGATGTAACAGAGGCTTATTGAAATTATATAATCCATTCATGGAACACTGGCCATCTGACTTGTGAAGGCTAATCACCTCCACTTCTAAGCTGAGGATTTGAGGGGAACTTCCCCACCCCCCAAAATAGCTTTGCAGTTCAAATACTAACAACGAATAGGGAGCCTTTGAGTGTCATCAGATCGCTATTCAGACACAGTGGGGCATGCATACGCCAAAAATAATCATGCGCAAGGTAAGGGACGAAAACTGCTATTGCTCCAAGAGATAGCTTCGAAGACCTAGCTGCGAGTGGACAGGCTAGTTTTAACTCAAAAAGGTGTTTGCAGTAAAAAAATATGAATGTACTGCAGGAAATCTAGTATAAGTACATGCATTGCACCACTTGACATAAAAATATAATTTGTTACACCTAGGGTACATTCAAAGTCACACACCGTGTGCACCGTTTTGTTACGGTTTCCAGGTTGAACGACCTGTTTCCTCCAACCGGTGTGCAACGGTGCACAACGGGGTTTGAGGTATGTTATCTCCTGTTTGGTGGGTGTGCCAGGGGTGTTATCCAATCAGCTGCAACAAGTATATAAACCGCGCCATCTTAAAAAGGCAGTGGCACAATGAATCCAATGAGGGTAGTATATAAATGCATCTCTTGCAGCTTGGTATGCACTACGGTTGATGACATCAAACGATATGTTTGTGGTAAGTAAAAGTTTAAAAAGTATTTAACTATTTATTTAATAGAATGAGTTAAAACTTATTTTACTATGTTCTGGGTTATTGTATGTGTTTAATTCCATAAAAACTCTTTAGGCTTGATGTTTTTGAAAGCATTTCAACATTTAAAACAAAGTTTTCACTCGATTGGGACGTTGTCTCTCATTCTGTATGGCAATAGCACTGACTGTAACATCCAACTTGTTTTGTTTTGTATCATTAAACACCAAGGGCGTAGGTTTAATGTTAAAATTGGTAGGGACACGTATGTAATGCGTAGCGCGCGAGCTGGAAAATTTTTGTAAATCTGAGTGCAGATACTACCTTTACTGTATACGATTAATTATCCGAATGAGTGTTTCTCCATTTTTTTTTTAATGCTACGCAAGGTGCCTCCAAAATTTTCATACAAAGATGCCACATACATAAACTTGCCGCAACCTTCACTGACAGCTGCAAACCATCTCAGCGCACTCATGAAACCCGCTCAGATCTAGTAACCTGGACATTGATACCAAGTGAGTGGATATATAACTACGTCACCAAGCCAACTTGCAATCCTCTCTATTAAGCATCTTGATATGCGGTCACGCAATTGCAGCCGCGATAAACATCTCAAAATGGACCACCAACTATGAATTGGACGAGCCGCAAACCGAGCGTTAATCGGACTGGATCATGTTAGATTTACGATTACGTGTTTCTTTCATTTCCCCCACTGAGCCGAAGTTGGTTGGGACATTTTGACTTTCAAAGGTTATAGACAATTTGCTGAACATCATGAGACTAACTTTAATGCTTTCCCTAATACTCCACAGAACAATTCATAATTATGACCTCACCTGAAGCCCTGATACACCTGTATCCCAACAGCTTGCTCTGTTTCTCTAGCTTGCTGCTGTGGTTCCTGCATATAAAATAATTAATTAATCATGGCACCTTTGTGGGATTTCTCCTGAAATTCACCTCATAATTTGACATATCCACCTGGCTTGTATTTACTGCTGCTAGCAACCCGATTACTAACCAACATGTGACAGAAACCAGGTTTAGTTCGCTAGTTGAAACTAGCGAACATGTTTAATTAACATTCGTTGACAGTTTTTACCAGAAAATAAACTTAAGGTAGCTAGCAAGTTTTCACTTTAAGTAACTATCTGTTTCTGACTAGTTAGATCACTTATTCAACCAACATTACACTTGGCATTCAGTTTGGCGAGTTAAAGGAGGACTATCATCAAAAATTTCTGCCCTCCTGTTATTTCAATTTGTTAATCTCCAGCTAGTTAAACTGCATTCATATAGCTCAGTTGTCTAATTGACGAAAAAATCGAATTTAATTGAGCCCATTGGGCAGTGCAATTATTTTCCGTAGCACCTGTCACATCTGATTCTGCGCGAGATCATGACGTCAGCGCGGAGGTCTGGCGCTTCCAGGCATCATGGCCATGCATTCGATTTAATGAGATTTTCTCGTCAGTGAACAGATCCAAAATCGCTTTGAAAATGCTGCATTGTCAGGCATACGATTGTGTCAACGACACTAAACAGAAGATGGCCAGTGTGACATGCACACGTTCCCAAAGGACAGGGATTTAATTTGCCGTTGGGTTATAAACTCGCACAATGGAACAATGCATATATATCACTGTTCAGAGATGCTTTGTTTACACGCTCAGCCGCCGCTTTCACGTCACGATTATGGCTTTCACGGGCTGGTGCTGCCTTCAAATGGAACTCGTGAAGTTGTGAAGTCATGTCGTGAAGTCGTGAGCAGAAATGGCTCAACGTTCAAGTGATAACCGTGCGAGAACATCGTTGCTACGGCAATAAGGTCGCCAAATCATCGTTTCTCCTGGCAGTCTATGCGCAAATATTACATTATTAATTTGTATCTGAACGCCACTCGGAGGAACAAGAGACAAAACGATAAAGATAACGATGGTCTACACTGTTCCTTGTTGTCCAGTAGGTTAGGGTAATGTTATGCAAACTACATTGTACAGGCCAGCGCTCTCGCTTACGTTAGCTCCTACAAAGTAGGGTTGCCAACCCAACTACAAAACCCGCAAGCATGGGAATTAAGGGATTACATGGAAAGGCATAACTGCAAAATTGTAGTCCGGATACAATTTCTGAAAACGTCGTCAAACACGTCACAACTCGTGAACTCGAAGCTTTCAGAAAAGTTTGACTTAACGACGTCGTGAATACCACAAGAAGGCGGCGTTCATATGAACTTTTCTTGTGAACATGGTAAACACGACCCCAGTTGAAGGCACTATGAAACTCTGTCTCGCGAAGCTTGAGTTCAAAACAATGGCGGCCTCCGTTTTGGATTTTATGATGGAAATTATGGGCAATTATCGCCAATTACGTGGAAAGGACTAATTATCTTGCGGAAATACTTGAAGCGGGTGCTGTTTAATTTCAGTGCAGTTAATATAAGTCGAAACAGGTAAGCGTGATAATCCTCCTTTAATAACTAGCAGCATGACTTAACATGGAGCGACTTTTTTTTCCTCAGACAATGAAATTTCCACAGAAGTGATACGTACCTAAGGTAATATCAATGCATGTCATGAGTTGGGCCATGGGAAAAGTGCTATAGTTACGCGATGAAGAAAAATCTGGAATAAATGCCAAATTACGGTTCTCTTCTACGGGTAAGCCTTTGCAAACACATGTAATCAAAGCTGGCGATCCAGTTGCGCGTCTCAAGCCCCGCTTTGGACAAAAATGAATATTCATGACCTAGCGTGGTCAGTTTACTCTTGACTTTTAGCCTTCAGATAGCCCCGCCCTTTCAACCGATCAAATGCTAGAATACATAAATTGGTTATCTTGGAGACGTAGCCTCCACAATTGGGTCTTATATGGCTTGTCTGGAAAGATAAGAACGAGTTCGCTGAAATATTGGTAGGGACAATCTGGCTTCCCAAAATATTGGTAGGGACATGTCCCGAACTTCCATTTACAAACCTACGCCCTTGTTAAACACGTATTTGAACCTATTTCATCAGGCTCTGAGAATATTTCCAAGAGAACGTACATATGTACCTATAATATATGAAAACGGCCAATTTTATGTATGTCGCATATATGCGAAACCTGTATGTGGCCCTATACTAAAACCTATATGTTTATATAGGTTCTTTCCGTGTGGGAATTTAAGAATCCTTGTTATTTCATCCCTGTAGGAAAAAGTCTGGGACCTTTAGTTGCAATACAAGCATCTCAAATAAAAGACAAGTGTCTGTTTATTAAAACTGAACAGAAATGTAGACTTTGTCTTCAAATTCATTAACCACAGTGAAATGCTCAGATGTAGGGATGAAAATGACTTTTGAAAGGTATGTTTACTTGAATGTATGTTCTTCTGTGTACTTTTATTTTGTTATATTTGTTTTATTTTGCTACATTTAGACTAAGGACCTCTGAGACATATTCATCCAGAAACTGCATTACAGACAAGATAGAAAACATTGCATTTGGTGGATGTAACAGTGTAGTGTATAACCTTTCAGTGGATGTGTATGAGCTGTAATGGTGTGAATCCAATTTTATCTAATGTGGTGAATCTGGCAGTGACTTAAACTTGAAAAAATGCTTAATTGATGAAATAAACATAATCAAACCATTTTGTTTTTATACATTTCCTTCTCTTCCACAATACACAACTATACATTTCCTTCTCTTCCACAATGCACAACTCAATCTTCATAGAATGGAAATAAGTATGGTCAAGAAAGAATTGATGACCTTGTTATTGTTAATGTTTCAGGAAAAAAATGTAACAAATAGTATTAGATATTTGTGTTGATCACAGCTTTCTGTCTCCTCTCACTTGCCATAGTTAATAATGACTGGTTTACACATAACATGCCATTGTCACATGTCAACATGTATTTAGGATCAAATGTGATGCCAGTTTCACGTGTTCACATGTGATTAATGAGTCATTGCATGAAAATCTTATTTCTGTAAAGGACTTCGGAACTATTATGCAGATATTACCTTGAGGATAAAAATATGAGCTAGGCATCATGTATGACAGTTGCAAAAGTGAGATATGAGCGATACAATAGGTATGAGAAACAGAACCTGCCACTGGGTATACGACCTATATAGGAGACCTATACCTTGTATGTACATAGAGGGCCTATATGTGGATATAAAGAAGCGATATAGGAGACCTATATGCCCTGTATATGCACATATATGTACCTGAATTTAGCATATATGCTGCCTAAATGCGGCATATATGCTGTATATATGTGGCATATATGCTGCATATAGGTTGCATATATGTTCATATAGATTCTTTCCATGTGGGTGGGTGCAGGCTTTCATACCAACCAAGCTGCTACACCTGATTCTACTAATCAACAGTGGCGGGCGGTGGACGGAAAACTGGGGGGGCGGAAAACATCCCTTGAAACGGATGAGAGTAGTGACCCGATTTCAATCATTGTTCTTGGTCATCATGTTAGTTTCCCTTCTAATGAAATATTTAGGCGAGTGAATAATAAATTCTATAAAATGTTTAATTCACATGCCTTAATGGGTAACTTTTCACGAAAAAACCACTGGATTTTTCGCGTTAAATTTTGTCACATCCTAAGCAAGTCGTCAAACCTGTGCGTAATGATTGTTTAATTAAAAAAAATTGAAATGCGCTCTTTTTTTTTTGCATGGTGCGTTTGATATCTCGTGTTAACGAAGACAATAAGCTACACCTGAGAGGGGAGAGTTCAAGTGTCTTTTACCAGGGAAATTAACTGAAAACAGATCAAGACTAATAAGCAGTTTAAAGACATGTTTATCGCCCTCCTTGTTCTCTGTCCACCGCCTGCCACTGCTAATCAACCTTTGGAATGTTTGTTAAGGGCCTTGATTAGTAATATCAGGTGTGTAGCAGCTAGGTTGGTATGAAAGCCTGCACCCACAGTGGCTCTTTCTGGAGAAGGTTACCTACCCCTGTTGAATGCTCATGCTTTACATACTGCCGCTGCTTCATGTGATACATTTTTTAAATCATATACACAGTGCATTTGGATTGCAAAAACACAATTATGCCAAAGAAATGTGGGATAAACAATTGCACTACGAGGTTCAAAGATAGTGCAAAGTGTATTAAGGGTGCTCGTAACCTAAATGGACAACAAAATCAATGGCTAACTCATTGTTGGTGAATGAGGGGATGACAATACAAGACGGTGACAACAGCAAATGTTATTTCAAATATGTCAAAAAAGGACCAAAATCAGATACCGACAATGACAATGACACAACAGATGATGTTACTACATCATCATGGCTGTTTTTCAAGATGAGCTTTATGTTTTGCATCAAGACAGATGCATTTTTCATTGGAAAATTGTCTGAAACTTCTTCAGTTTTCACATATATACTTATGTTTGGTATCAAAATGTCCGTCATGTTGTTTTGTAGCCATTAAAAAGCATATGGTTTTTCAGAACAATCATTTATGGGTTTAAATATGGACTTTGAGGCCTTGCCCCTCAAAAATCTTAATCACTAAATAGGTCACAGTTCACTTCCTGTATGCAAATATCACATTTCAAATCTATTTTCTGGACAGTCCCACAAGTAGGTACATATAACCAGAAGCTGGTTCAAATTGGGCTGTGGGCAAATTTGCCTATACCCTATATTTTCCACACATGGGAATAAATCGGCCTTCGACTTGAACTAGAGGCTGCCGGAAGATATGCTCACGTTCAGCCGAGCCCACCCCTTCTGATGCCACGTTTGAAACCCGTCCAGGTCCCACACGTCTGTCTTCCAATCCTTTGAAATGCACAGCAACTTGAAGGGGCAGTTTTCTGGAGCTAAAATAAATAGAAAAGACATCCACATATTTCTTTTTTTTTTTTTTTTTTTGCTTTTTGCGGACACAAAGACAATGTGCAATTTCATGTTGACTAAGCCTATTAACACATTTTTGGATAATGACAAAAAACATTGAACAGAGGCTAATAATGGAAGAAGAAAATCAGTGGTGTTAATGTTAAGAGGTTCCATCCCTCTGTCCGTAGGCAGTTATGCAGTTTACGCGCATTCGTGCAATTTGACTGCAGTGTCAATCTAAAAATTACCATTTGCTGTCGAATTTGTTGTGCATTTTTAAAATCAAGCTATGAACTCACTGTAATTAAATTTATAAACATCAGAACTAATTATAAAAATGTGTAGGCTATTTGACATTTTATGGATTTAATTTACGTTGATAATACGCATTAGTTTGGCAATGGCAGGAGATATGCCCACAGATTAACAACTACGTGACCAATGTTTATGCTCACGCCTTTCTGTTGAAAGCCACAGAACCTAGTAATCCACTCAACGATGTGGGCGGTCTTTTCTAAATCGTTCAGAGCCGGTGTCCATATTTGGTCCGTGACGTCACAATCCGGTGTTTCATTCATATAAAGTAGTTTCAGTGGAGTCCCTGGGAAGAAACATTAGCACCAACGCACGGAGGAGTCTGTCTCACAACCTGTTCGTTGAAGAATCCCCAGTCTTTTAGGTCGTCGACTTCTGAAAACTTTTTTTTTTCTTTTTAACAGGTCGATATCATCCCATCTCATGATAAGCAGCATGAAGGTTTTAAGCATAGACTGCCGACGTCTTAAAAAAATCATGAGGAAAGAATGTGGGAACTGCCTCATAGTGGATTGTCGAACGTATTTTTCTTTCTTGGACTCAAGCATAAAAGGCTCCGTTAATGTAAATTTGAATTCCGTTATTCTCCGGAGATTTCGGGCTGGCCCCGTGCCTCTAAAATATATTATACCGGACGAGAAAGCTCAGTGCCGACTTCGAGAGGGTAGCATCAGAACAGTTGTGGCTTTGGACAACAGTACGCGGCATTGGCAAAAAGTAAAACAGGACAGTGTTGCCCAGATTGTGATCAGTGCATTCACACACCTAGCAAGTGGAGCTAAACTCTGTTTTCTGAAAGGTAAGACAAAAAATGAAAGAAAATAGTCGGCCTATAGGCCATGTATTCAGGGTTAGGACTTAGACTACACATCATGCATCAGAACTTCTCATTGTGGCAATTGTTGCGTGGAGAATCACATTTGGCTTCAAAGAAATTAATAGTTCTCTATGATTAAGTCAGCTCGGACACATACTTTTGTCTCATATGGTCAACGCACGATTTCATTTTGTGACGGTAACTGTACGCAATGCGTCGTTGCGCTTTAAATGTCAACACTGTATTGAATACAGCGACGTGAGGATTGCATTTCAATTTCACCCAATTGGGCCAACATTTGGGATTGTCTTGTATAAATTAGAGAGATACAGTGCGCTCGTGTTGGGATATACGCATACAGACATTGCGCACGACCACCTCCTAAGTCTGGTTATGATTCAGGCCATCATAAATCATCACTTAACCGCCAGAGCGCCGGTTAACCGTTTGGTTTCTTCCACATGGGTTCGACCAAAAGAAAAAAATTAATCAAAATGAACTGAAATGAATCTATGACTGTCTTTCCTTACTCTATATGGATTTATATTTACGGGAATAAGAAAAGATGCATGACATTTGGATTAATTATTTATACGTCTGTTTGTTTGTGTAAAGGATGTTTACTGTAGTAGAAATATAAAATGAATGTCAACAATTAAAAAATTTGGGTCGCAAGTTTAAATGAACGACGTTGACAGTCCATTCTGCTTACCTGATTAAGGTCCCTGAACCTACAACAAGTGCCTGACTTGTCAAAACTGCATTAAAAACAGATCATAACATTGCTTAAAAGATAGCAAAATAATAATAATAATAATTATATATTATTATTATTATACCTTCTCTTCTTTCAGTCTTATCAGAGCACAAGCAGAGATGTAAGAGATAAAATGGGGAGCTAATGTATGTGTTGCCAGCATACAGGTCTACATTATTATGCTTTAGAAATTTGTTTTTATTATTTCACAAGTAACCCACATCAAGCGGTCAGAAATATACCAACCAAAAATACTAAAGAATGTATGCTTTTGTCTGTAAATGGCTCTTGTCTCGAAATAAACTAAGTTTCTGCAAACCATACCAAACTGTCATGGGATTATTCAGGGTAAAAATGGACCTGGAATTAAATTGCTGTTAGGCAGATTGTAGTAGTAACAGTAACGCTTAACATTTAGTTGGAAAAGAAGCGAACTGTTGCTGAAAAACTTTAGACACAGACACATGCTATTTCATTGCACTTATGAGCAACCTGTCCTCTTTGAGGCCCTGATATAGTGCCTAGTGTATGACAACAGCAAAGCATACCAGTAATAGTAATAATATTAATTTAAAAAAAATGAAAACAGTTTAGTTGTGCACAAACTGTGCACTGTGCTGCCTTTTACAATTTTGACCTGCACTATTAAATGCAATGAAGACAAAAAATGTGGCAAATTTAATTGAAACACTCCACAACACTACCACTGAACACTCTGCGTATTGAAATGAGCTATTTTTTAACATGGTAATATTGGTCGTTTTGATTGATTAAAATGGCCTTGCTGGCAAAATCCACTGAAGAGCCGGCAGTCATGATTAAATTGCATCCTTCTTCAATCTCACGTCTATCTCCCAAAAAGCGTTATTGTAGATGAGATCAAAAAAAATGTGTATCTAAAATGTGCTGCATTTCAGGTTGTCTGAAAATATAGTGAAAATGGTGTATCATGCTACATTCAATACATTATCCTTGCCCCAACAAATAAATGGATATAGCTATCATTTAGCAGTCAACCTATCAACGCATTAATCCTTTACATTCATTTTTTTGTGGCTAGTTGGCATATGACTACAGATGACCCTTATGCATATTGAAAAAATATTGAAAAAATTAATATATGATTATACTTTCTTGACAGGTGGGTATGTAAACTTCCATTCTCTGTACCCTGAACTTTGCACCGAGCTGAAAGAACTCCCACAGAGTGGCACTGAAATGCAGAAGCTGGTGTCTCACCACAAACCAGATTATGATCAGGTATGTGCGTACTGAATGCTGAAAGGGGGAAGCTCCATCCCCGTTTACAACTAGCCCTGTTCCTCTAGTGAGCGCTGGCTCAGTTATCTGTAAAAAGTGGTTGTATTATGTGTGATTGTTTATTGCAGAAAAATCCGCCTAGAGATTCCATGTGAAGTACAAAAATAACCTTTAGAAATTTGCACCTCTTATTGATGGAGGATTTCTGTTCAATGATTCTTAAAAATAAAAATATAATGCGGGGAATTGACATTTAACTCCTCAAAGTGCTGTCCTTTTTTGAGTAAATTTCCTCCTAAACTAAAATGCTTACTGCTCTTCAACCACTTTGACTAACAGCATAATCATGGTCTTGTTTGAAAAGTGACACTCAGCAGATTGCTCTCAAATAGTCAGAATTGCTGAGAATATTACCAAAATTAAGTAACAACAGTGGAAATATGTTATTGTTCAACAGAAAAAGATTTTATGCTTTCTGCTGCCCCTGTAGCGCTATAACCAAGCCTCGTCAGCCCAGAAAAATAATACAGCCAAAGCCAGATGTCTAAACAACTAGAAGTTTGAATTTTATGATTATGTGACAAAAATGAATATTTTAAAGATTTTTTTCTTGGTTATGTTCATATTTCAACAAACTATTTTGGAGTGTCCAAATTTCCCTGTGTTCACTTTTACAAATAGTTTTAGAACTTCCTTATTTCAGGTCGTGTAGCCAAATTTTCACTCCAATATACCCTTCAATTTCCCTGCACTGATGTGTGATTGTATATGCAAAATCAAGTCGCTTCCAAAGCTCCTTTGCTTCATTGACAAAATCACCCCCTTGTCAGAAAACATTCAACCATATCCCTCTCATAAAAAAATCGACTGCTTGGCTATCATTCACATCTGTCTTTTGGATGTTCCAGACCACTGACTATCTGTGTAAACTAAGAGTTTGATTTTCCTGTCATATTGGAGTGAGGGCTGATAGGCTAAAATACTGATTGTTCTGCTGTTCGATCAGCACATAATAGTCAGTGGGTGGACTTATTTTGTTCTGAAAGGGCTACAATATAATCCACAGCACTGCATCATGGGTATAAATGCTGACTATAGTGAAATTCATGAAGACACACAGCTGCTACCTTTATGGAAAAATCGGTTTGGTGACGTTTGTCCAAGCTTGCTTGTTTTGCGGAATGAAAACTATAAAACCTTTTTATCTCTGGACTGCTACTAAGGTAAGAACATTAATTTCAATGTATTTTCACAAATCATACCAGTGCCATATAGCTTTCCCTATGGGACTGCATAGTCAGGCTGAATGTTGTTATGATACAATTTGAAGTACTATTTTCACTATTGTGTTTGCATCAGAAACCAACTTGGGCAATTAGAATGCTGAGTCCTCAAACTTTGAACGATATATAGTTGTACAACGTAGCACAATATGTCGCAGTATGAAAATGCAATTATGCCTTGTGGCCCGCCCTTGGGCCGATGCTCGCAAAAAGGGTTAAACGATAAAGTTTAACTTTCAGCTTCTTTTTTTCTTTAAAAGGGCAGATATAGTGGATCTATTTTGAAACAAAAAAGGAGATGGCCACTTACTGGTGGTTTTTATTGAAAACTTTAGCACCTTATCATTGTGAAAAAAAATTAAAAACAATTGAATGGTAAATACCTCTCAAGTCAGTTTTTCTACCTTGCGCCTCAACAGTGACCTGAAGACCCCTAAATGTCAGGTCTTGCTTCACACTGCAGATTAAAAATTGAGTGCGTACAATTCTCATTTATATAACCCTCTCACAGGAAACCCTTTGGATTTGATTCTTGCGCAAATTATACTAAAACTTGCTCAAAACCCGGAGAACTATGAATAGAATTCAGATATTCGCAGGAACTCTCACTTTTAGAGTGGGAAAGGACATAAATATTTTCCACCCATGTTTTTTTCTTCATTGACATGTTTTTGGAAAAAGATCTGGAACTCATTTGATTTACGTCTATTCAGTTCAATCCAATTTTATTTATACAGTACTTTGTGCAAGACATACCACAAACAGGATGTCTTATAGGAAAATTGGGAAACTCAGTAGCATACCCAAGCCCCCCAACCTCCCACCCTCTGAAAATCAGAAAATGCGGTCAAAAAAGAAAAAAAACAACTCAAGTGGGAAGAAATGAAGTCAAACAATGGTGAGAAAAACAGAGATGGAAAAAAACTTCATGGAGGAAGAAATCTCTGGAGGAAGCAAGCTAACAGGAAGAGTCCATTCTCCATTCCGCCTCATTCCAGCTTTCAAAAAAAAAAAAAAAATACAGGGCTGCGCATAAATATTACGACAGTGACAATTTTTGTTGTATGGCTCCGTATTCCAGCTCATTAGATTTAAAATAAAACAATGGATTGGAGGTTGCCTGTCAGCAGCACAAAATTGTTCCAATGTCTAAATACCGACACTGTATTTAAAAACACACCTCAATTGCCATTTAGCACTGATTTACTGGGTCAGACAGCTAAGCCAACGGCTCTCATGAATTTAGGAGTGAATGTTAATCTTACCCTCAATAACGAAATGGTTGACGCACAGTTTGATAGATTGTCCATTACACTTTGCAACTGTGTTACATGTTTGAGACAGCAACATGCGGAAGCATTATGCATTAACAAACAACACCGGAAGTGAAAATACAGGATTACACATGAACTAATACTTTGAGGCTTACCGGTGCTGTCGAGGTCAGTCTCTAAAATCCTTGTGATGTAAGCTGTGTACAAGCGACAGTGAGTGCGCCCAGTACAGCATTTCCTGATATCACATATGAGTGAGTCATTTATTACAGCAAAATCAGTCATTGAAATTAACATTGAGGCACTATTTTTTCATTGTTGTTAAGTAGAATTTGATAAAGAGGTCATTTACTTCGTCTTGTGAAACCATAATACCCTTCAGTCATCTAGCGTGGCATATCACCATGATGTGCTGTTTTGAAGAGTAAATTTTGAAGAGGTTTTTGAAAATATCTTTTATGAATCCCCAGTCAGTTCTCTTGAAGCTTCTGGTTTCCACAATTACTATTAGCAATTTTTAAGGTTATTATTTTTTCAATTAGGAACATTCTAGTCACATATGTGTGATCTAACAATGTAAAATGTTATGGCCACGCGCTGTTTAAAAGCAAAACCTGTGTCCCTGCCCAAGTGCTTATGAACTGCATATTAATCATGGCCACTTATCGCAGCGTGTTGTCATTAAGCCTGAATTAGTATGTTTTGTTTACAGGGAAAACCAGTAGAGATCTTGCCTTTTCTGTACCTGGGCAGCGCTTACCATGCCTCCAGAGAGGACTACCTGAGCGATCTGCAGATCACTGCCCTGCTCAACATCTCCCGCAGGGACACGCAGCCCTCCAAAGGCCGCCTACGCTACAAATGGATTCCCCTGGAGGACAGCCATGTTGCTGACATCAGCTTGCACTTTGAGGAGGCCATAGATTTCATTGGTAAGCACTTTCTCAGTACTGACGGATATCTTAAGAAGCTTGCGCAATGCCACTCTTATCCTTAAGATGGATGAAAAACAGTAGAGGCAGTCAGAGAATGCACTCCTGAGTATCAAATGATCTGGATAAACATTCCAGGAGGTAGATGAGTATTGAGCACCTCAGTGTTTTTGTTATTTCTGCGGGGATGCAGGGTTAGAGTACCCTTGCCAAAAATTCCAGTTAAAACCGGCTGAAGCTGGTGAGACTGCTTTAAGCTTTTGTAGCTGGTTGACCTGGTGTCAGTGCGACAGTTTAGCCACCTGCATAATCAGATTCACCGGCTTAGATCTGCCTGTGACAGCAAGGAAAAGATTGGCCAAAGTATCATGCAGCATAATCCATTTTATATCCTTAGTCTTTGCTGGATTTTAAGCAGGGATGTTTGCTCAAAAACGGTAAAGGGCAGCGGTCATGCCCGAACAAGCTAATTTTATTGTAAAGAGCACTATTCAAACATGCAAAAAAAAAAAAAAAAAAAACACTGGAGGAAATAAATACCCTCTTGTGATTAATACCAGCCACTTTTTATCAGTGACTGGGCAGCACAATTACCGCCCAGCACACACTCCAAGAGCTGATAATCAGGATGAGAGCGTGACGTAACGTGACCCTTCAGCCCTCTCGCGGCTACTCATGCTACTGTTAGATGACACGCTTTGTGCGATTGTGATCGATTCAGTTGAAGACCTGCGTGACAGAAGTACCTAAGTCACATTTTTGAAAAAATCGAGCTGGCACCAGTTCTGGAATCTGTACTGATAAAAGGAAAAATTAGGAAAAAAGAAGCTCTTCACCCCTGTTATTATGGTGTTTTCGAAATCCACAAAAATTTTCTGCAAGAAGTACGCAAGTCCATATAATTTGTGCAATAAGTTCTTAAGTCCAAGGCTGGCCAATGAAAATGCTGGAATTAAGGGTTACCATGGATACCAAGGGAATGTTCATACTCCCAGAAGTAGATTTTGCCATTATAAACGTTACATAAGTTTGGATTTTGAAGCAATCATTCAAGTAGAAGGGAGGTGTTGTTTGAAAGATGACTGGTTCTCCAAAATTAGTTTTTTCTGCATTTTGAATGTTCCTTTCTGATTTGTGTAAGTGATTTTGGATTTTACCAAGTTATATTAGTGTTAAACAAGTAGTTCTGCCCACCATAAAGGCACAAAAGCAAGAAACTTAGCTAAAATAACATGTTTGCATTGAAAACTAAGCAATGAAGGGGTTTTGGTGATAAAAGTACTCAAGTCTGTGATTTTTCCACAAAATACCTAAGTCCAGCCATTTTGTCACAAAAACTGACAAAGTCCAAAACTATTTTTCTCAATTTCTCAATAATAAAGAAGCATCATGCCATTAAAAAATGGTGACTAACCATGTTTAGCCCCTAGAACTAGCGCACAAGTCCATAATAAGCTACCTTGAAAAAAGAGTATCTCCAGCATGTTTTGTAAACTTAGACCATCAATATCTCAAAACTGACATTTTGTGACTTAAGTACTTCTTGCACGCAGGTCTTCAATTGTGTTGTTATAATGCTGCATTGTGCTGTCATTCACTGTGTCAACCATACCGGGGGACACAATGAAATGGCTGATCATCTGTCATTTGGAGTAAAATCGCGTGCTTTCCCCTGTCACGGTTTCTGGCTGTCTCTTGCTGTCTTCCCTTATGAAAAATAACCGTAGTTCCAAGTTAGTTATCCGACAGTAAATGGATGATATTTTCTGCACCATAGTGTAGTATTACTACAATGATACTATAGTTATTCAAACTGCAGCAATACAGTTGTGTGGACCATAGTAATATAATGGCACGGTTGACAGTGGTAGTACTGTAGTTTGTGGTTATAATGTGATGGCTACAAGTGCTACTGTAGTTATACAATGCAAATTATAGGAATACTATAGTTATGCCATAAATACTATAGTATTGCGAAGAAATAACTAGAGGATATTTTCATAAAGGTTCTGTTTCATAGAAATCTGGTTTCCAACAAATCAGAAATCATTGACATCCCACTGAGATACAGAGGGCACCACAGAGTTGAACTAAAGAAATGTAATTTATTTATTTATTTATTTGTCCCATAGTTTACCAGGTAGTCCCACTGAGATCAATGAGCTCCTTTTCATGGGAGACCCGGCCAAAATGTCAGCATGAAATCTTACATACAACCTCAATTCCGACATAGTTGGGACAAAGTGTAAATTGTGAATAAAATCAAAACGCAATGACTTTCAAATCACACTAGCCAGTATTTTATTCACAATAGAACAGAGATAACATAGCAAATGTTGAAACTGAGAAATTTTACAATTTTATCCACAAAATGAACTCATTTCAAATTTGATGGCTACTACAGGTCTCAAAAAGTTGGGACAGGGCCTGTTTACCATGGTGTAGCATCCCCTCTTCTTTTTCACACAGAGTGGAGGTGTCTGGGCATTGAGGAGACAAGTTTCTTGAGTTTAGCCATTGGAATTTGATCCCACTCTTTTTTAATACAGGCATCCAGCTGCTGGAGAGTTTTGAGTCTCCTTTGACGGACTTTTTGTTTAATTATGCATCAAATGTTCTCCATCGGTGAAAGATCAGGGCTGCAGGCAGGCCAGTTCAGCACACAGACTCTTCTACTACAAAGCAATGCTGTTGTAATAGCTGCAGTATGTGGTTTTGCATTGTCCTGCTGAAATACACAAGGCCTTCCCTGGAATAGATGTCGTCTGAGGGAGCATATGTTGCTCTAAAACCTTTATATACCTTTCAGCATTCATGGTGCTTTTTAAAACATGCAAGTGTCCCACACCATATGCACTAATGCATCCCCATAGCATCAGAGATGCTGGCTTTTGAACTGAACGCTGATAACAGGAGGGGTGGTCTTTCTCCTCTTTAGCCCGGAGGACACAACACCAGTGATTTCGAACAAGAATGTCAAATTTGGACTCGTCTGACCACAGGACACTTTGCCACTTTGCTAAAGTCCATTTTAAATGAGCCTTGGCCCACAGAACACGGCGGCGCTTCTGGATCATACTCAACAATGGCTTCCTTTTTGCATGATAGAGTTTTAGGTAGCATCTGTGGATGGCACAGCGGACTGTGTTTGCAGTCAGTGGTTTCTAGAAGTATTCCTGGGCCCATTTAGTAATGTCAATGACAGAATCATGCCGGTGAGTGATGCAGTGGCGTCTGAGGGCCGGAAGATCACGGGCATCCAGTAAAGGTCTTCGGCCTTGTCCCTTACGCAGAGATTTTTCCAGTTTTTCTGAATCTTTTGATGATGTTATGCACTGTTGATGATGAGATCTTCAAAGCTTTTGCAATGTGACATTGAGGAACATTGTTTTTAAAGTATTCCACAATTTTTTTTACGCAAGCCTTCATGGGTTGGAGAGCCTCTGGCCATCTTTACTTCTGAGAGACTCGGCCTCTCTAAGACATCCCTTTTATAGCCAATCATGTTACACATCTGATGCCAGTTAAATTAATTACTTGCTAAATGTTCTTTTAGCTGATTCTCTTATATATTAATTGCTTTTTCAGCTCTTTTTTTGCCTGTGTCCCAACTTTTTTGAGACCTTTTGCAGCCAGAAAATTTGAAATAAGCTCACTTTGTGGATAAAAATGTAAAATGTCTCAGTTTCAGCGTTTGAAATGATATCTATGTTCTATTGTAAATAACATATTGGCTCATGTGATCTGAAAGTCATTACATTTTGATTTTATTCACAATTTACACTTCGTCCCAACTATTTCAGAATTGGGGTTGTACAACATGACAATAAACAGCAAAAAAAGATACAAGATAAACATTAAGATGTAGACTTACTTAAAATACCAATGGACATAGAAGATATTCATTAAAATGTGGACTTACATTAAAATAACCATGGACATAGACAAGTACCAACTGATTTATTCCCCATTGTGCTAATGAGAACTTTAAGCAACTGCTGGATTCCAAATGTGCACAACACAACAAAGCAACTGGGTGGGTAGAGATAAAATTTGGATGGGCAATGATCCAGCCCTAATCTAATTAATAAATAAGTATCTATCTATGAGCTAAATTAGTTTTTTTACCTCTCACAGATGAAGCCAATTATGTTGATTATCTTATGACAGCAGAGTATTTCAAGGCCTGGGATATATTAGGTATTCAGTGAACTGTTAGTTCTCATAGTTGATGTGTTATATAATGGAGGAATGGGCAGGAATAAAGACCTTGTTGGCGACTTTGGTAAGGGCCAAATTGTTATGGCCAGAGAAGTGGGCCAGAGCATCTCCAAAATGGCAAGGCTTATTGGATGCTTCTGGCCAGCAGTGATGAGTACCTCCCAACAGGAGGTTGCCTGGTCCGATGAGACACGGTTCCTTTTATATCATGTGAACAGCGGGGTGAATGTGCGCCGTTTACTTGGACAAGCGATAGCAACATGATGCATTGTGGGGAAAAGGAAAATCTGGCAATGGGCATTTCATGCTCTGGGAAGTATTCTGCTTGGAAACGATGGGCCTGGGCATTCATGTGGACATCAGTTTGATGCATGCCACTTGTCTTAACATTTTTACAAACTAGGTACATCCCTTCATGGTAACGGTATTGCCCGATTGCAGTGACCTCTTTCAGCGGGATAATGCACCCTGCCTCACTGCGCAAATTGTTCAGGAATGGCTTGAAGAACGTGACAAAGAGCTCCAGGTGTTACCGAGGCCTCCAAAGTCTTCAGATCTCCATCCAATCAAGCGTCTGTTTGGATGTGCTGGAACAACAAGTTTGATCCACGTCAGATCGACATCACAACTTGCAGAACTTAAAGGATCTGCAGACATCTTGGCGCCAGATACCTCAGCACACCTTCAGAGGCCTTGCAGAATCCATGCCCCAGTGGACCAGAGCTTTTTTATTACGGCAGGCAGAGGACCAACACCATATTAGGCACATGGTCATAATGTTTTGGCTCATCGGTGTATAAATCACTCTGAGTAATTCTGTCCTGCATTAAAATACATCTAATTTGTACCAGGGCCAGACATTTACTATATAGGCTGATAGAATGAAAATAAATCACATTTCTCTACCTGGCTGGCATGTATAAAAGCAGAACATTCTAGTTTTACAGACTTTAATGTTAATAACAAAACATGACTGCTCTGGGAAGTCACAGCGCTAATCTCTCCCAGCACCTGTCCTCTGGTGGAGGGTATGTTTAATTGGCATGAGTCAGGATGGAGACTCACCCTGCCACCGTCACACAGGGATGCTGTCCCCAGCTTTAGCGTCATCACTTGGGTGTAGTCAGGGTCAGTCAGTGAAGAGTCATATTTACTGATGGAGGCAGAAGCAACTGTTTACCTGGGGGAGGGTGGGAGGCTGGAACCAGTTACTCACATATATTCAGAATTAAACCACCGGGTGCTTCTTTTTCTGTGACCAAAACATAATAGAAAGACACTCAGAGAGGCTTTGAAATGGTTCATTCTGCCTCATGAGCATTTGAATACATTATTCATTAGCTGCATTCTTCATTAGCTTGCGTTGCCTGTCGTTTTGGTGAGCTAGATCACAAGCAAATTGAAAATATTACCCTGGCCCACATTATTAGATTAATCAAATGGAAAAATAAATGAATGAATAATTAGTTTCATTGTGATAATTTTTTATGAGCAATACTTGTTCTGGAGGTGGCAGATAAAAAACGTCTCGGTAAAAAAAAAAAAAATCCAGCAAAAACCACAAAGCATTGGTTGAATTCATGCCACTCACTGACAGAAGGCAGTATCTAACCTGCCATATTTTTAAACTCATGTTTTCTAATGTCTGTGCTTATGATTTTCTATCTGAATACATGTTTCAACGTTCAGTCTGTGGCTTTGACCCAGTACTTTGATGAGAAATCACTTGTGTATGAGCCATCACTGACAGCAGGATGTTTCCAGAATTAGCCTCACTGTCATTTCCTGGCACACTATGCAGCTCTTAGTGAGAGAGCGGATATTGTCTTGTGATTTTGTAAACATCATGTCTCCAATTTTACCCACTTAGTGTTTACTTTGAGCTCAAACAACTTGCTCTAAAAGACCCAATAAGTGACACACCAATTGTGAACAAATTGCAAAAAAAAAAAAAGTGTTGACTTACGCGTGTAAAATGTGTCTGAAAACTAGTGCTATCGACAGAATTAATATCTGCATTGTCAACCAAATATATAGCCTACTCCTCGACAATGGCAAAACTAATAATAAAGAATATGAATGCAAAAATATTTATCAGAGACTCCGTACTAAAAGCAAAATGTTAAAGAAAAATGTCTTTAATTAATTGTCCCTGCAGAAACATTTTCTTGGCAAGGCAGGAGTCAAGCTCCCTATTTAACATATTAATAGTATTTTAAATATCGTTGTACAAATGTTTCCTTCCTCCGTCATATTAAAAATTAAACAATGTGATTGTTCTGTTTTTCAGATTGTGAGAAAAATGCAGGGGGTAAAGTGTTGGTTCACTGTGAAGCTGGCATCTCCAGATCTCCCACTATATGCATGGCCTACATCATGAAAACCAAGCAGCTTCAGTTGGAAGAGGCCTTTGACCTCATTAAGCAACGACGACCAATCATCTCCCCCAACTTCAGCTTCATGGGGCAGCTGCTCCAGTTCGAGTCGGAGATCCTCCCGTCTGTGACTCTTACGTGTACTGCCCCCTGCAGTCAAGAGAAAGTATCGCCATGTGCAGAGACATTCCCACTCAGGAACACTACGTACGAGGCCTCCGTGTTCAACTTCCATACCTCCTATCTGCCTTCCACATCAATTCAGCCTTCAGTTCACTAGTTAAATTTATGCTTGATAAGAGCATTGCCTTAATTTTAATGCTAGTAATGTGGGATGAGAAACTAGAAATGGCAATTGCTGATGAAAATATTCATTCAGCAAATGACTGGGGAAAGAAGGACATTTATCTTTTTCATGTTCAGCAATGAACTGAATGTTGGTATTTTAGAGATGCAATTTTTCTATTCATCAGGGCCATCGGTTGTTTGATGAAAGGTGGTAACAATTCCAGGGGCCCACAGCCAGAGGGTGTCGGAGAGATTCCAGGAACCAATAGCAATACTTTCAAAGGGTCCATAATTCCTATTGGCACTTTGCACTAAGACGAGGAAGGACTGTGGGCTGATATACCTGCCTTACTTTGAAGTGATCTTCGCTCAAAGTCAGAAGTGCATTATATAAACGGGCATACTCAAATTTCAAAGCACTGAAAGTTGGTGGAAATGTAATAAAGATGAGTGTAAAAAGTAATATTGTAGTCAGCTCATTATGTTCCATGCTGGGAATCTTGGGTGCATCTGGTTAAAGGATGACTCGCCGAGATTAATCAAGTTATCATCTGCAACCTCAATAATATGCATGTATCATTATGCTCGATGAGTAGCCTTCTGTGAAATGTGAGGGGTCATGATGAAGTACTTTTTCTCCTCCTATGTCATCAATTTTTTTATGTCTATCACGTTTCATTGTTTCATATACTCATACTCTCCTTGTCTTATATCACAGTTGCATGGAGACCTGAAACTTTGAGTGTGAGAAATACCTATTGCATGGGTTGTACCCAACTATTTAGTTAGACCTACTGCCATTAGCCAGTTGGCTACCCAGCTAACATGACGAACTGGCAACTAATTACTCGTGCGCATTTGGTAAGTTAGTGACTGACCATGTGACAACATTATCAGTTGGTATTTCAAGGACTCGATCGGGCACGGATCCGAGTACACTTGACCCAAGTCCAGCTCATTTGTTAAGTGTGAACACAACGAACCGTGCTTGGGCACGGTACGCGAGTACGGTTGGAAGAGGTAGACTCGAGCACGGTTCATTCGTACTCGTCCCAAATGTGAAAGCATCTGTACTTGAGCACGGAAGATTACGGTTGCATGTGACGGCTCTTTTATTCAAACAAACGCAGCGGCGAAAGAATCTCTCCATGCAAATGAGGAAATGTAATGCTTGCTCGAAATTTAGGCGGATGAAAACATACAATCACAACTGCATACTACACACAAAACTCGGAGATTTTTGGAATAATTCGTGCATAGTTACACTCGCGTGGCTATCACAGAACAATAGAACAGTGCCGTGACAAACTAGAGAAAATGCGGCCGCCATATTTCAAAGTGCGGGACACGGTGCGAAAGTCTGGCAGCTCAAGTTATGAGAAAGATACATTTTCATGGTGTGAGGCAGTGGACAGCATAATCGGCCAAAAACACAAGGGCGAAAGGATTCCGTATTCAACCTTGAATGCAGGGCTGCCCCTGGCCAAATTGGGGCCCTAAGCAGAATTTTATTTGGAGGCCCCCGCCCCAAACCAAAAAGTAATGGATTTTACAGTAACAGAGGTACAAAATGACTATGATAATGATATGCCATTTAACTTGACAACCTTTATTAGTAATAACAAATCAAATAAAAAATAGCTCTAAACTAAAATAAATAAATCCGAGTCACAAACAGTCATCAATATAAAAAAAAACAATAATTTCAACAAAAGATGTTTTTGTTTAAAAAAAAAAGTAACTTCAACCTGAATGGCCGACAAAAACTATTAACAGCCTCTTTCAGCAATGGAATGAGAATGTGTGCCTTTTACAGATGCACACATCTGCATTTTCTGGATGCAAAGTCATCAATCAGGTCATCATATGACAGCTGCTGTGCCAATTCTGAGTTAATGCTTATGATAGCCAGGCCACTTAAGCATTCTTGTGCCATTGATGAGCGGAGGTATGTCTTTATGAGCTTCAGTTTTGAAAAGCTTCGCTCAGCAGATGCAACTGTAACTGGGAGAGTTATTGCAATGCGGAGGGCAATCCAGAGATTTGGACAAATGATTTTCATGTAGAAATGACAAATGCGGTTGTTTGTTTTGGGAGGTTCATGATTTCCTGGGCCATCTCTGCACCAGAGATGCCTGAAGAAGAGCATATGGCTCGAAACATTGCTTGGTGGATGTGCTAAATAAATGCACACTGAAAAGGAGCTGAAGTGTGCGGACTTTTTCTGGGAATTTGGTCCAGCACCTTCATGGATTTCCTGGGCCTCTAATTGACCATCCCTGCACCATCAATATCTGACTCTCCCTCTGCAGTCAGTGTCTTCTCCACCATGGTGCAGTGTTTCTGCAAGGTGTCCTTGGGCATCCCTTTAAGCTGGCTGAAATCAAGCGGCACACTGTATTTCTCATTCACCTCAGTAAAGGTCTCAAATCTCTCTTGCAGTGATGTGAGAGCAGAGCAGACAGTGTTGAAGAAGGACACCCCCAAGCTTCTTCAGGGCATCATTCATGAGCTCATCTGCAGCCTCATAAGCAAACTGCCTGTTAGTACTCCTAGTCTCTTCTCCCTTAGTTCTGGCTCTATGTTAAGGGTCTCACAGAGTTACTTAGCAGTTGACTGAGCATCAGCAAACCCATCTGTCTGTACTCAGAGAGAGAGGTTTTTGCACTTTCAACGAGTTTGACAGCAATGTCAAGTTGCATTGAACTTGACTGAGGCAGCTTGTTCACCTGGTTTATGAAGGTCAGAATGTCAAACCACACAACTGAGCAAATCACAAACCTGTATGAAGCCACTTCCTCTGCCAGAGCCAGAGCCTCTACTTTAGTAGTTGGATCATTGGATCATTAAGGAGAGCATTTCTTTTGTTTGATGTCGGACAGCTGCAACACTCTGAAGGTTTCTAACATAGGACTTCAGTGTCACGTTGACATGCTTAGTGTCCCCAAATGCTCCTGAGAAAAAAATATGCAAAAGCCAAAATAACCAGCATCCTGAAGGACTTTGCTGAATAAATATAAAGATTCATGGTCTGTGCGCCACAAGGTACAAACAAGGCTCTTGGGTTTTTGTTGAGCAGTCTTGCTTGTACACCTTGCTTTTGCCTTTCATGTTTGCCCCATTGTCATATAAGCCTGTCCTCTGCAATTGTCAAAGGGAATCTGCAGCTCTTCAAGTTTGTCCAGTATGACATTTGATAGGTTCAGGCCAGTAGTTTCCTCAACTACCAGATATCCCAAGAAGTATTTGGTGTATCATATATGATACAGGGGGCATTATAGGGTTAACTTCTGGCATGGGTTTCAGTGCCACACTGCGCAGTACAACTGACATCTGTTCTTTAGGACTTGCATCTGGGGTGCAGTCAAGGATAATGGAATAGTACTTTGCCTCTTGCACACAGTGGACAATGGTTTGCAGGACTCTGTAACCAATGATCTCTATCAGTTCATTTTGTATTCTCTGTCCAAGATAGTGAGTGCGGGTGCTCTCATCTTTTATTCTGGCAAGATGATTTTCCATCACAGGATCGAACTTTGCTAGCAGCTCAACTTCCTTGAAGAAGTTGCCACTATCTGGCTTATAAAGGTGTTGTGAAGAGCCCCTGAAAGCCAGATTTCTTGAGGCAAGTAACAGGGCAATAGCAATGAGATGTGTGAGGACATTTCTCCATCTTTTCCTCTCTTCCTCTAGTAGAGTCAGTTCCTGCTGGTCAATTGTCTTGCCCTTCCTCAGACGATGCTCAAGTTCCCTCCATTTAAGCATTGATTTTGTGTGTTCTGGGTTGTTGTCATGACTCTTTAAAGCAGCATTAATATCTGACCAATCACTAAGGCCCTCTGTAGTCAGCCTTATATCTAGAGCACTAAAAAGTTTGCAAGTAAAACAAAACACAGAGTTGTTGTGCTTTGAATACACAAGCCAATGTCTTGTTACCTTGTCTCCATTTGCAAGTGACCTGTAGGACAGACTACTATGAAAACTTCTTCCATCTGTCTTTGGGAAAGTGAAATCTGACACAACCTTAAAAGGCCCTCCGTGCACAAATTCAACCCGATCGGCGTCTGATAGGTGTGCTGGCCAAAGAGCAGGATCAACTGGTTGTGCACTTGGAGTAGTGATAATAGCATCTGTAGATGAAGAGATGTTGCTTAATGCACCTGGTGATATGCTGGGTAATGCTGCATTTGGACCTGTAGACATGGTGCTTGATGGCCCTGGTGATGTGCTGGGTGATGCAGCTTCTGTACACATGCTGTTTGATGGCCCTGGTGATGTGCTGGGCGCTGGCTCTGTGTCACCTTTAGTGACAAACTTCAGCATTGACCCTGTTATGACAAGAAATCCATCATAGAAGCAGATTACTAAGATTTGGTTTGGTCTTAATGGTAAACTACAGAATGAAATTAAAGTAAATACTATCCTCAAAAAGATTAAAATGCAATTAATGCAAATACAACTATAACTAATAATACTAATCCTTATAATTTGATGATATTTCTATACTTTAATATTTTTTTAATGCTTATTTTTACATTTTGTACTTAGTTTCTATATTTCTACACTGCTGTTTGCTGCTGCAACGCTATAAATTTCTCCATTGTGGAACGAACAAAGGATTACCTTACCTTATCTATGACTGTTATGAATTAAATTCACCAAAAGATGGCGACATTTCACCTCCATAAAAATAGCCCAAAACTTCGATTGATAGCAGCATTGATTGATAGGCTATAAAGTTGAGCCAATATACGATGGCCAACAGTTCAATTTATCACTCCTTTTCAACAGAGGTAAATGCACATGCAGACAAAGGCGTTAACAAGAGATTTTAACAAAAGGTGATCAGGGCCGCTGGAAAATTTCATCTCCAGCTCACATCTAGACAGAATTAGCCTCTCTTCATAAGTAGCAGCTGAGGTGTTTATTCCACAAAGTTTTACATTTTTACTTCAACAACATAGGCCTACCCTCCTTCGAGAAAGGCAAGAGCCTCCTCTTGTTTAGACTTTTTTTTACTCGTTCCCAACTCATAGTGACGTTTCGTGGCCATCTCTCCACCTGTAGCTCTCCAAATGCCTGTCAGCGCATCTGACCACTGATTGGTCAGATGCCACTTACTGTCAATCATTGCGGCAACGCTCGTCTCTTTTTTTCTCTCCTGTCTCGGACTGACTTGGTGCTCTCTCGACGGCAGCGATGCACATCCTTTGCACATTGGCGGAGAGTGCGTCTTCTCACGCAAAATGGGGCCCTCCAGGGATCGTGGGGCCCTACGCACGCACAGCGCGTGTTCTGCGTGTAGGGAGGGGCGGCTCTGATCGAATGTAATCATTCTTTTTCGGCTTACCTTGATATTTGGGTACCCAGAGAAAGATTCGGGTGTGTAAAAACATCAGGCATTCAGTCAAGAAAATTTACCCCCGAATTCATAAAGGGTGTTTTTTCCTTGATCACGGTTAACTTGGCTAAACAGTGTATAAGCAGGTGATGATCGAGCGGACAAATTTAGGTCCGAATTCATAAAGAGAGATCAGATCAGCTGCTGTTTATCCAACGTACATGGTTAGTCACACCTGTCTAAGTAACAATAGAAATTCTAATCGTCCCAAGGGGCTTGTTTATCTCCTGTACAAGCTACCAATTCTCTCTTGGCTTGCTTGTGTGGCTGGACGTATGACCATGGATCTCTTGCGCATAATTGAAATGGCACAGGAAGAGATGGCTGACCAAAGGCAAGGCGCCGAATTGAGGGTTTTCAAAGACCGGACGAATCCTTTAGAAGAGTATAGCGACACGAAATTTGTCAAGCGATACAGAATTTCCAAAGAATCATACCGTTATATTCTAGACCTAATTTTAGCAGACATTGACCATCCCACAAGAGGAAACCATGCCCTTCTTCCAGTACACCAACTATGTATTGCCTAGCACTTTTATGCATGTGGTGCATTCCAAATGGTTGTTGGTGACACGTGTGGTGTATCACAGGCTACCTGCTGTCAAGTAGTTCGTCGTGTTACCGAGGCAATATGTGCCAGGAAAAACCACTTCATAAGATTTCCCCAGAAAGAGAATGAAAGACGAGCAGTTATTCAAGGATTTCATGCCGTAGATAATTTTCCAGGAGTGATCGGTGCCATTGGCGGCACCCACGTCGCAATCGTTAACCCAGGAGGCATTAATGCTGCACGTTTTTATAACAGAAAACGCTATTTCAGTCTCAACTGTCAATTTGTCTGCAACCACCTGATGCAGTTAAGTTTTCTTTCGATTGGCATCGGTGTCACTCTTTTTATCCTCTATAACTGTTCTACCTTTTACACACTCAATTAGACCCATTTTCTGGTCATGGGTGAAATTGTCAGCGCGTTTTCTCGACATTTTGGTCCTGACTTTCTCAATTTAGCGGAAATCAGCAGAGCACATGTGCCATGATCTCCGGGTTTCTTCAGAAAGGCATGCCCTTTTCTTACACATATTACGTAATATCATGCACATGACACCACTACACATCGGCTAAGCGGGGACTTGTACATAGATGGGTAAACACCCGATTATGTTCTGCCTGAATTGCGCTAGTCACAGGAGTTTATCCACGCGCGTACTTCTCTGTTTTAGCCACCGTACAGTAGTTGTGCTTGACTAAAATAATCGGGTGATCATCACCCTTTATGAATTCGGGCATTAGAGTTCAATTTCTTGTGCTGCTATACGTGGTAATCCATGTTACTGACGACACGCCGGGTTGCTAGGGCACGCGCAACATATGTATTCGCGATATTAATATTCTAAATCTCCTTCTCACTAATAAAACCCCCCTAAATACATTGGCGCCTTCTTTTAAAACTGTACTGGCAAATGTGAAGCGGGAAAAGCGGAATTCTTTCCACGCAAGGTTTGCTTCTTCTTCTTACTGTATATTTCCCCATTTAAAATCATCATGGTGCATACTGCAACGCGCCGTATCGGAATTTTGACACGTACGCAAGAGTACTCGGGTACGGTACGATATTACTAGTGTGAAAGCTGACCAGCGGGGGGAGGGGAGGGGAGACAAACATATTGCACGGTACCTAGTGTGAAAGCGCCCTCCGTCATGATGAACGACCAATGACTCGTGTGAAATTATTTCATCAGATAAAACGTCAAATTCGCATAGCCTCTTGTATAAGCGCCAAATTAATGTTATTTCAAGGGTAGGTTTTAGAATTCATGAATAGAAAAGCTAAGAATAAAGATTTATTTTCATAATGCAGCGTCCTCTTTTCCACACTGTACAGCCTATAGTGGCAAAGCGTTACGTATTAACATTGTAACATGAACACATAATGCGCCAGTTAAACAGCAATCAAACACGACTAAAGGTAAATAAACTTATAGCGAGGAAGAACTTCCAGGTGGTTGGCTCAGCTGTAGAAATTCTGGCGCAACCCGACGTTCTCCGCCAAAATTACTTCTGACTGTACAATGAAAATACTTACGGCCCTGCTGCATTTTGCCGCCGAACGTCCCTTTCTTTGGTAGATACCAACTGGACAATATAAGGGTGTCCATAAAAATTCCAATTAACTGAGAGGAAATTTAAATATTCACGAACCGGTATACATAGATATATTTGATTTAAAACATTTTTAAAGGTTACTTGTAGAAGAAATTCGTCACTTTTATGCCTACAAGCCTGCGTTTTCTAAAAAATTGGATTCGTGCTGGTTTTTGTTTCCCCTGCAGCGGCCATTTTCCACCTCACCCCCTTGAACCACCATTTTTTGGCTCGTATTAACGTAGCCATCCAGGGTAATGTATAAATTAGCACCGTGAGTCTACAGTCTGCATTTTGTACACATTACAATTAAGAAATGCGTCTTATTGCTGCGCAGGTCACAATTTGAGTATACGCTGCCGAGCGTGGGTGAACACGCAGGGCGTTTGCTGGACTATTTGGTGAATTAATCCTGTTTATCTTCGAGGCGAGTTCCTGCGGCACGGTTAGCAAGCTAGCCACGGTAGCGCCGAAATGTACATCAAACAGGTAAAGTCACTCGCCAACTTGTGTTCTCGCTTGCTGGGACCGAACTGTTTTGCGCACTAACCAGCTGGTCATAACTGTGAAAACATATTCAGCGATGAAAAAAAGTAGATAATTTCTTCATTTCTGTGCCAATGGAGATGTATTGTGGGAAAGCACGTCACATCTGTTTGCAAATATAGCGAGCGTGGTAGCATTAGCTGACTGTCATAGGCGGCAGTATTTGAGCGCTAGCTACCTAGCTTGGTCGCAAGCGTTGTTTCATTGGCAACGTAGCGAATTCCCGCAATTTTGCTTGCGAATGCGACCCAAGTCATGCATTATAATTGCAGTAGGTAGTTAGTTACATGTAATATCATTTTGGTCTGCTTGGGCTTAAATCTCAGATGGCCGAATATGCTCCTGATGCGGCTTCCCTCGGTGTTTTGGTGGCGTGACGTAAAGAGTGAATGCTATTGCGCTTGTTAGCATACGGGCTTCGCTAACGTTAAGGGGTCCGATTATCGTAAGGCGCTGCCGGGTAGCTAATTCCCCGTTGCAACTGCTGGTTAGCTTGCAAATTGTGGGCTAAACTTCTGTTGAGGTCGTGCTAAATGCTTTATTGTAAGATTGTCTGGAAGGTGGTGTCTTGTGTCAATAATGGAGGTCAGAGATGAAAACATGTAACGGTAGTTAGGTTAACGGTGGCAGGCTTCTGCGGCCCGGTGTAAAAACATGTCTCAGCGCCGTAAGCTGGCCAACGTTAGCTAGAAGTGAGCCAGGATTGCTATTCGCTCACGGCTAGACTACCAGTTTCACGGTGTACCCACATGATTTCCCTGATTAAGTACGATTTATGTTCTCATACAACCTAATTTAGATCACTAATGTGCTTTGCGAAAATTTAAGGTTGTCACAAAGACTGCTGTTTCGGCTCTCCACGACGATCACTAGTTGATATGGTGAACTTATAGTTCGCTGTAGCTCCCCACCAGACCTTTTGAGTCCCCATCGGTGTTTTTGTGCTTTTACTCACTTATCGATGTCTGCCATCTGATGTTTACGGCCTTAACTACACTTCGAGTGCAACTAGCTGAAAACAATAATGGTGTAGTTTTTGCATTGGTTAGAATGCTACGCGGGGACATAAAGTTCCCTTCACACTCGGTTGACGTTACTTGGCTCTCAACGTAGCGAAGGTACCAGACACACCCACTTCAACCATAAGACATTTATCCTGTCAACAGCATCTAATATTTATATCCACCAATTTCTACTACTGAAATAAGTACCAACGGGGCAATTCCGAGGTATTGTCAACCAAATGTCCCCTCCGTGACAGACACTAAAATGATCCCCAAATGGAAATTGAGGGGAAAATGGAGCTTTTTCCTCTCGAATGTAGGAGTGCACTATTATACCCATGAATTGTTAAAAAAAAAAAAAAAAAACTTTTAATTAATCGACAGAATTTTGTTTGGGGGACGGTTTACTTTCTCATAACGGAGGGGACATTTTGTTAAAATACCTTGGAATTGCCTACCAGCCAACAGTTGCTGTTATAGATTATTTTATGAAATCTTTTTCTCTCCCCTCATGTAGGTGATTATCCAGGGTTTTCGTAGTTACCGAGATCAGACTGTGGTCGATCCCTTCAGTTCAAAACACAACGTCATTGGTGAGTTCCTTGCAGTGGATAATTTTAAGGATGCTCGCGTTTGCGGATTATATCTACGTGGAAGACTTGTAGTGTTTGTGTTTCGGAAGGTGAAATCGCCTCTGATTTCGCTCTTTTGTTTTAGTTGGAAGAAATGGCTCTGGAAAAAGTAACTTCTTCTATGGTAAGTTCATGTTTCCTAGAATACGAACCAACTGATTTGTTATGAAGTTATAGCAGGTTTAATTGCATTTGAAGACAGATTCTATGCTTGTTGACAGTGGTGGTTCTGAGTGCTGCACTCCTTGTGTTCTGTCTCCTCAGCCATCCAGTTTGTCCTTAGTGACGAGTTCAGTCATCTGCGTCCGGAACAGAGACTGGCTTTGCTGCATGTGAGTCTGACACTTAATCACATTTCATGGATAGAGTGGACATAGTGCTATACTACACTGACAGCTCTCCTCTTCTAGGAAGGGACTGGTCCTCGCGTCATCTCTGCCTTTGTGGAAATCATTTTCGACAATTCTGACAACAGGTTGCCGGTAAGCAAGTCTTGCAATATAAGGACAAATGCTGCCTCTTCAGTTACAAAACTGATTTTCTTGAAAGTGATTAGTGTTTCGAGTCATGTTAATATTGTCACATAAAAACAAGCTGTGTATTGCTTTCCGAACAGATTGACAAAGAAGAGGTGTCTCTCCGTCGTGTGATTGGTGCTAAAAAAGACCAGTATTTCTTGGACAAGAAAATGGTGACGTGAGTTCATTTTTATCTTCCGCAGTTATAAGAGCCATTGAGTATATTAATTTGACGCACAGGCTGACTTAAACAGCCTTGTTTGCAGTGTGGGGAACCATTTTTATCAGCTAAGATTTTCTTTGAACAGAAAAGAGAGGTTTGTAATGCATTTCCTGGCATAAATGTGACTAAATGTATTTATTTTCTTCCAGGAAAAATGATGTGATGAATCTATTGGAAAGTGCTGGGTTTTCACGTAGCAACCCTTACTATATTGTCAAGCAAGGAAAGGTAAGGTTTGAGTGTTCTCCCGCCTACTTATACCTTTTTGTTTCCCGTCGCCTCTGGCGAAAGGGAAACATAGGAATGCACCCCTCCGTGCGTGTGTGTCCGTCCGTCCGTCCGAAAAGTGGCGTTAACACGATAACTCAAGAAGAAAATGGATTACAGACCCCATGTTCTGCATATAAGAAGATTACATTATGAACCAATTTCCTATTTAATATCAGTGACCTTGACCTATTATTTGACCTTGCAATTAGCGGGTCAAATATTGGTACTTCACCTATTTTTTTTAAACTTGATTTACAAGCTCAGAATTGTTCACTGTGGTGTTTGTGGCATTCTCTTTAACCTGATGGTCACATTTTATGGATCCAGTTCCTCGCCGTCTTTTACAAAATATCCACTTTCACGCTGAACAGAATTCACCTCCTTTAAGGTCACAGGGTACATATTTATTTTGGCGACGGGAGACCGTGGGCCTCGCGGCCAGCTTGTTTCACATTTCTTGTGGTGTTTTTTTAAATATTTTTAATACTACCAGTATTCAATGATTGCAGCCTGTCATCAGCGGAGATGATCTTGGGTAGATTTTGAGCTGTGACTCTTATGATTGGAAGAGGTGAGACTGCAGTTGTGCTTGTGCAACAGGCACTACTTAAAATAAATATATGGAATCTTGATAGTTTGGCTGTGAAATTGAGTTTGCGCCCTGCAACTTGTACTACTGTCAATGAATGATGATGGAACTGTTGCCGCAATGATCTGTTGAGCAGCAGCAGTCAAGATGATCACGGCTGAGTAAAGCGTATGTAAATGCTCAATATTAATATCGCCTCCCTCTGATCAGATCAACCAAATGGCGACAGCCCCAGATTCCCAGCGCTTGAAGCTGCTGAGGGAGGTGGCAGGAACCAGAGTGTACGATGAACGCAAGGAAGAGAGCATCTCCCTCATGAAGGAGACTGGTAAGAATAGCCTGTGGAAAGCTGCTGTTAAAAAGCAAAATTTATTGGATTTCATGAGATGGGGAAAGCGAAAATTTAGCTGTAAACTGGTAGTAAATGTGGGCATTTGAATGCATCACGCACAGATTAAATCTTAAGGCCTGTATTTCCTGCTATGAGTTTTGTGCTTCTTGATTAAAACTGTTAAGTTCTATATATTTTTACCAATTATTGATGTATGCAGATTCCAATGAAATTATTTTGGCAGCAGAATAGGGTCCAATGGGCTTGGTTCACAGACAGATTATGCCTTGTCTTGGGCTAAATTGACTATTGTGGGCAAAGCCATCCTTAAAAACTGAATTTAGTCTAAGTCTAGGCTTTCTAGTTATCGGAGACCAGCCCAATGTGCCTCCCTTAGTCTGGAGCCAATAGTATTTCAAGAAGCGATTTCAAATGTAAATATTTGCAAGCGTGATTTCAATGTACTATGTGGTCTTTACTTGAGCTCGAATCTGGATGTGTTCTATGTATCGCTCAGTCTACGGATATGATACTTTGGCTTGAATAAAGCTAATGACTGCTTTGCTCCCCCCTCAGAGGGTAAACGAGAGAAGATTAACGAGCTGCTGAAGTACATCGAAGAGCGACTGCACACTCTGGAGGACGAGAAGGAGGAGCTGGCCCAGTACCAGAAATGGGATAAGATGAGGAGAGCCCTGGAGTACACCATCTACAACCAGGAGCTCAATGAGACCCGCGCCAAACTGGACGAGGTGAGTGCACGTGCTGTTTGCAGCCAGCAGCTCAACAAGACCCGCAGTAAACTGGTCAAGGTAAGTACGCGAGCCGTCTACAGTCTGTGGAGTAATGAGACCCGCACCAGACTGGAGGAGGTGAGTACACATGCCATTTACAATGAGGATGTCCCTCCAACGCATTTTTTTTCCTACCCAGTATCAGCAATGCCGTGGCAAAATACAGATGACACCCTTTTCAATAAATGTATGAATGTGAAGAATTGTGAAAAATTCACTTAATCACTAACTGAATGATTATTTTGTTTTTTTGGCCTTTGATTGGGGAATCTGGCCTTTCCCAGTCTGTCCTCAGGTTTAAAGTCAAGTCAAGTCAGATTTATTAATATAGCACATTTAAAAAGGGCAGATGCTGACCCAAAGTGCGTTACAAGTAGATGCTTCCCCCAAGTGCCTCACAAAGGTTACACAACCCAGGCACGGTACAGCCTACAGAGATAGTAGGGAAATAATCAAAAGCCAAGAAAAAGTGCATCTTAAGACTCAAATTAGTGCATCATAAGGGCATCATAAAACCCAAGATTAAAAGGAGGTCAAAAACAGAATAAAGTGCATCATAAGACTCAAATCAAAGACTCAGCAGTGTAATACATATAATAAGATAAAGTAGTGCGGCCACATTATAAAATAAAAAACAATAAAACAAAAGAAGGATAAAAGAAATAAGAGTTATAAAACATAAAAGAATAAAAACAGCAAGAAAGTAAAAACTTAGGTAAAAGCAAGGGAGTAGAGAGCGGTCTTAAGATTAGATTTGAAACATTCAATAGAGGGGCTGGATCTAATGTGAGGTGGGAGGTTATTCCAGATTTTTTGCGGCGGCAACTGAAAAGGCACGATCACCCCTCGTCTTGAGCAGTGAGTTGGGGACAGAAAGAAGATGTTGGGAAGCAGATCTGAGTGACCGGGATGAGGAGTAAGGGGTTAGCATATCAGAAATGTAGGGGGAGGGGGGGGCAAGCCCATTCAAGGCTTTAAAAACAAACAGTAAAATCTCGAAATCAATTCTGAATTTCACAGGAAGCCAATGAAGTTGCGCAAGGACAGGCGAGATCTGCTCCCTCTTTTTGGTGCCAGATAAAAGACGTGCAGCGGCAGTACCATCTGCAGTCTTGCGATATTGGATTGAGTTAGCACTGAGTATAATGAGTTACAGTAATCTAATCTGTGATGAAGGCATGAATGATTCTTTCCAGATCGACTTGTGTTAAAACTGCTTTCAGCTTGGCAATATTTTTAACTGATAGAAACTTCCACTCCCCACACTGCTGTCCTGCTTATTTAGATTAAGTTAGCTATCTAGCCAGAAACCCAGGTTTTTGATCACCGGATGAAGGTTTGCAGCCAGGGGGCCAAGACTACTGCCCAGCCCAGAGATGGAGCTAGGTGGGCCAAAGAGGATTACCTCCGTCTTGTTTTTGTTTAATTGCAGGAAGTTGTTTGCCATCCAAGATTAGACATCGTTAAGGCAGGCAAACAACATAATAAAATTTGTGATTTTACTGGGAGAAATAGGGAAATAAAGCTGAGTATCATCTACATAGCAATGGTATTGAATGTTGTACTTGTCCAAGATGGAGTTAAGGGGGTAACATGTAGAGTGAGAATAACAGGGGCCCCAAGATGGACTCTTGAGGGACCCCACAACTAATGACAGCAGTAGTGGAGGAACAGGTGCCCAGGGTGACAGAAAAGGTTCTTTCAGTGAGATGGGAAGAAATCCAACTCAACACTGAGCCCTGAAGTCTAACAGTCTCTCTTAGCTGTTCTAGCAGGATGTTGTGATCGATCATGTCAAAAGCGGCACTGAGATCCAGGAGGACGCGGATGGCACAGGAGCCAGAGCCGAGGCATAGGAAGATGTCGTTTTGGACTTTCAGCTGGGCAGATTCTGTGCTATGTAACGCTCGGAAACCAGACTGAAACTTATCAAAGATACTGTGTGTAGTGAAGTAGTCCAGGAGCTGCGAACCCACTGCTTTTTCCAAGATCTTAGAGATGAATGGCAATTTAGAAATTGGCCTATAGTTTACAAGATCAAAGGGATCTAGTGTTGGCTTTTTCAGCAGTGGCTGAACAGAGGCGTGCTTGAAGCAGGAGGGGACTATACCATACATCAGAGAACAATTTATTATAGGTAAGACAATGGGGCAGATTGTGTCAAAGACCTCTTTTAAAAGGCGAGGGGGGATGACATCGAGGGGGCAATAGGAGGCCTTCAGACTAGAGACAGCCTTGGATACCTTAGACGGCGACACAGGAGTGAAATGTTGAAGCTTGCTAACTGGGGAATGGGAGATTCCTGAGAAAGCTGATGCTGAAGGCGAAATGTCGGCTCTGAACTTGTCAATTTTTTCAGTAAAAAAGTGTAGGAATCTCTCACAGGTTTCGACTGTGGGAGCAAGAGTTACTGAAGCAGAGGGGGGGTTTAGTATGGAGTTAATCGTACTGAATAACGTTTTTGGTCTGTGTGCATTAGTCTGAATAAGCTCAGAGTAATGGTCAACTTTGGCTTGTTTAACAACCTGCTGGTAGTTTTTTAACTGTTCACGTAATAATTCATGAGTGAGCTGTATGGGCACAGAGATTGCTCAGCAGATAACAGCCGCTATCCTTTGTTTCAGCTATCCACCAAGAGAGAAACCTGTGGAGACAAATCCCGCCAGCTCCGCGACGCCCAGCAGGACGCCCGTGACAAAGTGGAGGTACGAATCTTGTGTGTCTCCTCCGGGATACTTCAGAAACAGTGAAGTAAACTGTATTTGTGTAGCGCTTTTTACCAGAAACTTGCAAAGATGCTTTTCAGTTACAAAAGGCTGAGACCAGGTTTGAACCCGGTAATGTAAAATTTGTGATGCACCAAACTCCCTAGTGATAAGTGAAAATTTTGGCTCTTTATCTTAGGTTCTCATTCTGAAGTGGTAAGGGGTGAAGCTTTAGCTGTGTGATTTTGAGATTTGAGCCCGGGATTTATTCAGTTTGAACTTTTTCTGACGACTGTTATACCTCTAGAGAATACTGCCCTTAACTTAATCCTTACTGTGCAGTTCTACTGGGAGGAACTGCTGGTTTAAATGAGCAAGAGAGTCATGTGAACTCTTTAAGGTCCCCTATTATGTCACCAGGTGCACAGCCAATTGGTTATTCCAAATCATTTCAAAATCTTTCCCCTCTTGACATCACATGGGGAACCAACCAACCAGAGGCAAGAAGGGCTGATCAACTTCAGCCAAGCAGTCAAGCAGATTTCATTATTCTGGGTGGTCGCTCCCCCTTGTGACGTCAGGAAGGGGAGATTTTGAATTGGCTCATAATGGCTGTGCACCTGGTGGCATAACAGGGTACGGCAGCATGCTGAATTCTGCCCGTTCCGTCCTCATGTGTCTGAGGAAAATCACAGCACGTTACAAGGAGCACAGCAGCTCTGTGTCTCTGTTACCACAGGAAACGGAGCGTGTGGTGCGGGAGCTGAAGGCGAAGATCTCCGCCATGAAGGAGGAGAAGGAGCAGCTGAGCACGGAGCGGCAGGAGCAGATCAAACAGAGGACCAAACTGGAGCTGAAAGCCAAGGACCTGCAGGACGAGCTGGCGGGGAACAGTGAGCAGAGGGTGCGTATTACCGAGCATCACCACTGGGGGCACCCTCATGCATCTGTCGCCTGTGGCTGCGGAGCAGTGTAATCAGGAGGGAGCTGGCGGGAACGGTGAACAGAGGGGCTGCATTCGAATAGCCAGAAAATTACATCCTATCATCTAATTCCTTACCACTTTTCTTTAACCTCTATGGAACATGTCATGAGGTAAACAAAAGGTGTATAGGGAAGTTCATAATGGCTTGCTCAGATAACCATGCAAAAAAGAGAATCTGAATGCACTTTTACACTAGGCAGTGTGATGTTGCGTCCCTTGCCTGTCACGTTCGTTTCTTTTCGTGATTGGCTGGAAGGATGGTCGTTGCTTAAATATTGCTGACGCGCAGAATTGTGGGACAGCGTTGTCTCCTTTTCTTTGCGAAAAGGATGGTTCAGTGTACCCTACGCTAAAGGAAATAAGTTGGGAACATAAAAGATGGACGCAGCGCTCGGGTCTGAAAAGTGAGGTCAATGCGGAAGTCTCCATTTAATGGCCAGCAGATGGCGATGTAGGTGGTTGCAGAAAGAGATTCAATGCTATAGAAGTCCATGAGAAAATGACCCTACTTTCCCACCTGATTTATTATTTCAATAATGATTTTCCATATTTATGTTATCTATCGCAAGGTTTTTTTGCATATTTTTTCAGTGCTTTGTTTCTAAGTCCAAATTTTTAATTCATCATTCCTCTGCAACATGAAAATGTGATAATTTTTCCACTGTGGTCTTCATTTACGCAGTGATATTTTTGATAACTGTTTAATAGTAATGTTGACATAACGACCAAACGGGTGCAGGCAACAGCTGCAACAGTCTAGTAAGAGCAAAAAAATGAAAGCCAACACTTATTTCATATCACGATTTTACGAAATCGTGGGGGGGAAAGTGAATGGTGTTCTGCGTTCATTGTTTGTGCAGTTTTAAGCGGGTCGGGCGAAATTTTGCGGATTAAGTTCAACTTTCTCCTCCCTCCGTCCCCAACAGAAACGACTGCTGAAGGAGAGGCAGAAGCTTCTGGAAAAGATTGAGGAAAAACAGAAGGAGCTGCAGGAGACGGAGCCCAAGTTTAATGCCGTGAAGGAGAAGGAGGAGCGAGGCATAGCCAGGTAGGGGCGCCGCGAGTTCGCTTCCTGCCTCCTGCCGTTTCGCACCCGCACAAACGGTCCCCGTTTGAACTGGGTTTCCGCTCCTCTGCGCCCCCTGCAGGCTCGCCCAGGCCACACAGGAGAGGACAGACCTTTACGCCAAGCAGGGCCGCGGCAGCCAGTTCACCTCCAAAGAGGAGAGGGACAAGTGGATTAAGAAAGAGCTGAAGTCCCTGGACCAGGCCATCAACGACAAGAAACGGCAGATAGCTGCCATTCACAAAGACCTGGAGGATACCGAGGCCAACAAGGAGAGAAACCTGGAGCAGTACACTGTGAGCAATCTTCTCAACAACTTTCACTAAATAAGTGAAGATTTTGTATTGCAATTTTAAGGGATCTCTTCACACAGGAAAGTGTATTTGGAGGGGGATCTTTATTTCGTAGTCATTTCCACTGGTCATCAATTTGAAATGAATTAAAAGTCCCATATTATGGAACATATTTCTCCCTGTTCAGTCTGCCTGCATATTGGTCTCCATTCAAATGCCCTCTGACAGGGTTGACTTGGTATAGTACTCACTTTTGGCCTTTAGAGTCTGCCTCTCCTTTTCAACATCTGAAACGCACGTTCCTATATTCCTTCTGTTTATTACATCACAAACGGACCTGCTCTGCATAGTTCACTTCTTGCAGTTCTCTCTCTGTGCCCTGCTCCCTCCCTCAGTCTTGCTGACGGATCCCCGCGTCCCCACTCATAATTTAAAGGGGACGCCCACTCAAAACTGCCTGTTCTTAAGAGGGGAGAGAATGACAGAGCAAATGGCCTAAAAATTGTGGATTTTTCCGCTTTTTTTTGCTTTGAAGTTTGTAGACTTAACTTTCGCACGTCCAACAAGAGTACGCAGAGCACATAACTCCACCAAGGCATTTAGAACTTAACCATCTTCTCCTGGATTTTAAAATGTATGTAGTTTATCATTCCAAACTTGCAATCCCGCAATGGTGAAAGAATCCTTCAAAAAGATATTGGGATCATGAATGTGATTAGGATCACTCCGAACATGAAGTCACCTGTAAGATTGTCCAATACACACTGCTGGTTAAAAAAAAGAAATGGATATATATATATATAGCAAACAAACAAACAATTATACCCAGAACCCAACGGGAAAAAAACTGCCTTGGCGGTGGCAGTAAACTGGGCTGGGGGGTGTATATATGCATGCGTGTGGTGATCACTGGTGATGTTAAGTACTGAGCACTGAAGCGTTGTTTAGCATTTACACACTTAAGAATTAATTCAATTAAATGTACAGTATAAGGGCCTTTACACATCGGATGCCGGCACGAAAAAAAAAATATTTTGAACTGCTGATTGGGCATGAGGTTTTACGCACGGAATGTGATTATCACGCTGCTTAAAAGCGAACCTTTAATTTTTCGGTTCGAGGTTGATTTTTGCGAATATTCGCACTGCGGCAAACGCATCCACCAATCATATTTTAACAACTTGCTTACCTCAGACAGACTGCAAGACGTTCCTCAGTGTGCTGTCAGGTGTTCTGAGAGCCTCCAGTAACCTCACGGTTTACCGCTCGATTGCCCTCAAGCTGTTCGCGTTTACGTTCGCCTGATTAACAATCAAACAATTTATCGACTGAACAACCAAAACCAATACATGGCCTATAATTAGAAATGACAATGAAAAAGTGAAAGCCTATTGCCTACATTTATATAATTGATATGGCATTGTAAGGATGGCAAATTGGCAATATTGAAGCAAAAAATCCAAAACTTTCGCTGACTTTGCTGCATTTATTTTTGCCTTCCTTACAATTGTCACTCAGCTGTGCATCGTGCCTAACAACCCCCCTTAGCTTTGACTACATTCGGAATAGTATAGAATAGATTCTCGTGGCTTAATGAGCTTGCAAACCAATTTAAGCAGATTTGTGCAGTTTCATGAGCTAAATGAGCGTGGAATTATAAAGATATATTGATATTTTACGTTGTCATTTATGTGCGGGAGAAAACGCCTCCATGAGGAGGTGAAACTTGCCTTCTCTATCCCTACTCTGTAACAGAGGGTGTCCCCAAAACCACCTCCTTTTTTCATTAGAGAGTTCGATGAGGAAAAGATCTTCATCACTGGAGGATGAGTCCATTTTTTCCTCTTCTTTCTTTCCCTGTTCTTCCTCTGTCCTCTGTTTCCTGTTTGTTTTCTCGTGTTTGTGACTCAAATTCATCTGGGAGCCTGTATGAGGAGTTTTGATCCGAACATTTCGCATCCATACATTTCATATTTTCGTGTCGTTTATTCGTTACGCGTCCAGTTTGTAAGGGCCTTAAGAATGAATGAAATATGCTGTGCCTACAGTTTAAGTTTTACTTTTCTTCTCCATTTCAGAAACTGGATCAAGATCTGAATGAAGTGAAGACCAGGGTGGAAGAACTGGATAAGAAATATTACGAAGTTAAAAACAGAAAAGATGAACTGCAGAGTGAGAGAAAGTAAGATTTACTCTCTCTATTGTTAGATTCAAGTGCTCCTGGGTGTGCTTTGTATAAACAGTGAGTTGGGAAATGGATTACCATGCAGCAATTCACTGTTTTTTAGTTTTCACTTGCATCACTGTGAATAGATTTCCCAGAAACTGCGCGATGCGTAAAATGTTATATCCATGTTTGGCTGTGTGCTCATCAGAGCATAAATCTTCTCATAGGTTTTAACATAAGAGACCTCAAGCAAAGCATATCATTCACTGATTAGTTTTTACCTTCGTTAAATTAAAACTATTTTGTAAAAGGGTCATTTCCATGTCAAGTGGTCTAATGGCTCCCAGGTGACCATCTCAGATTCTGTCAAAACGAACCTTATAATGAACATTTGAAAAATTTCAGGGTCCAACTACCACAGGTTTGGATTTTATGGCCCTTCAAATTTTGGGTCTCACGCCTACTTTTTAGAACGCAGCTGCCTGAAGTGGTTTTAGGAGGTCAATATCTTCACAATGGAGAGTCTCCAGAAGGCTGAAAATTGATAGTGTAGCCAATTCTGGCCATAACTTTCAGAATCTGTGCTTATTTTTACATTACCTTGCACCATTTAGCAGTTGTAGGTTCCCAAAGAGGGAAGTTTCGCAAAATGGACCTTAGGGCCCTGGGGGTTTGGAGGGCCCCCGAGACCACATATTGTAAAATAACATCAATTTCTTTGCAGGGATATCAAATATGGGTACAGATCTATGAGTAAGAGGCTATGAACCACCCCTAATAGTGTGTTCATGGATTGGTGGGGGTCTAAAAAGGGTCTGCAATTGAAAATTGCCAAAAATCGCCATCTCTAACGAGGACCGAAAACCTATCTGGGACAGTACCAGCCTAACCAACTTTTTACCCCGTTTCATTTGTTTATAAGCTACATTATATTAAGAGTTTTCAACTTTGGTTCTCTCCTCCTTAGCTGCTTTTTTCCAGGTCAGAGTTTGCTGTTATGGGGGGTGAACGGTATATAGTCCAATGCACATGGAATGTGCACAAAATGTATATGAACTATACAATGTCATATTTTGGAATGTAGAAACGTTAGAACAAGGTATATTTCTCTTTCTTGTACAGGATTGAAAATCACTTGATTAGTTTTAATAGTGTTCTCAGGATGACCTCCCAAAACCACTTCAGGCAGTTGCGTTCTAAAAAGTGGGCGTGGCACCCAAAATTTTGAAGGGCCATAAAATCAAACCGGCAGGAGTTGGACCCTGAAATTTATCAGGTGTTCATTATACACCCTCAGGTTCATTTTGACAGACTTAAAGCAAAATCTGAGATGGTCACCTGGGAAGTTTTCAGAAAATGTGATCACTTGGCATTGAATGACCCAGAAGCAGTCGGAGTTGTTTTTAATGGTGACATTGATGTAGGCTGTCAGGAATGGTGTGTAGCATCTGCGTTGTGAGAGGGGAAAAGGTGTGATTTAGAGGTGAATGTTACTGATCTCCTGCGGTTCTCTCCCTGAATAGTTACCTGTGGCGGGAGGAGAACGCAGAGCAGCAGGCCCTGGCCGCGAAGCGGGAGGACCTGGAGAAGAAGCAGCAGCTCCTCCGTGCTGCCACTGGGAAGGTCTGCTCAGCCAATCCGCTTCCAGCAGGCTTGGCCAATCAGCCGCTTCTGAGCAGTTACTGCTCCTCTTCACTGGGCCCTTAGCTCTGCTCACATGCTCTTAGATACTTATCTCTGGACTTGTCTTAGAACTAAAGATGTAATTATATGTTGCATGATCTCTTGACAGTCCATTTAGCATTCTATTTATTAATGAATGTATATATGTATGTATTTATTTATTCATTTATTTATTTTTAAATTTAGCTCAGAAAACTTGGAATTGATGCTTGATTCCTTGTTGTAAATGACTGATTTTGGTGCCCAATAATTCCCATAGGCTGTTGTTTAACATTAGTTATTTTCTGTTCCTGTGTTTTCCTGTGGTCCAATCGGAACACATTAGTAATTTTCTGTTCCTGTGTTTGCTATGGGCCATTCTAAACTCATCAGCAAGTTAATTTCTGTTCCTGTATTTCCTGTAGGCCATTTTGAATGGCATTGACAGCATTAACAAAGTTCTGGAGCACTTCCGGCGGAAGGGTATCAATCAGCACGTGATAAATGGGTATTACGGTATCGTCATGAACAACTTCGAGTGCGAGCCGGCCTTCTACACCTGTGTTGAAGTCACAGCTGGAACCAGGTAAGTGCGTTGCCCCCTACTGTTTTGCTTATGAAACCAGGAGTTGATAATGCTTGCGTGTCAGGTCGTTTTTAGAAAACGATTATCCACCTCCTCACAGTCCACTTAAGTTTTCTTTGAATTTTCTGGAAACTTTCCTTCTGTTAACCCCTTCTGTAGACAACAACTGCTTTTTATCCCCCGGCGTATAATGTGGGGGGATGCAGCAATCAGTATGTCTGTACATCAATCTGTCCATGTTCCTGCCCATCTATCTGTAGTCACTTAGTTTCCAGGGCAAAACTTGAATACTGTTCAGTATTTTTGAAGAAACCTGTTGTGCATATTAATTGGGTCCTAGACTGGTGCCTTTTGATATTTTGGGATTTCTGGGATTAGATTGCGGGGGCTGGGGGGATATGTCATCTTCTGATGACTCTTGTTATACATGCAGTGATACTTTTTGGTTAGTTGCTGGCTTGGTTGGTTGAAACTTTTTCACATTCTGGGTCTCTCTTTGCTGTCAAATTTAGCTATTTTTGGCTGCTTGTTTTACTTTTGTTTTTACGCTTAAGAAGCCACCTGAGCCAGTCTCTGTGCCTCGCCCTCAGGTTATTTTACCACATTGTGGAGACTGATGAAGTCAGCACCAAGATCCTATCAGAGTTTAATAAGATGAACCTGCCAGGGGAGGTCACCTTCCTGCCCCTCAGTAAACTGGACGTCAGAGACACGGCCTATCCAGAAACCAACGTACGGAGTCTGTCTTTCACAGCTTTTTTATTTTACAATAAATCAATATTTAGTTTTCCATCATTTGTAAATATGACTCTATTAACAGGAAATTACTATGTGAGTTTGAAGTTTGTGTGATGCATTGAATTATTTTCCTGAAGCAAGGTGTTGCAATGTTGCAATGAGATCTTGACTGTTTATTTGCAAACACTCTTGTGAAAATCGGCTTGGTCTTTGAGTAAGACATCCAGCTCCATCAGTGGTTGTATTTAAAGATGCACAGGTCACTCTTGACAAGAATGTCCTTTAGATGGCGGATTGCTTCACGTTGAAACGGATATGTCCTTTATCAGGATGCCATTCCAATGATCAGCAAGCTGCGCTACAACCCCAAATTTGACAAGGCCTTCAAGCACGTGTTCGGGAAGACTCTGATCTGCCGCAGCATGGAGGTGTCCACTCAGCTGGCCCGAGCCTTCACCATGGACTGCATCACTCTGGAGGGTGGGTATCGGCCTGACCTCTGACCTCCGAATCTCCCCTCAACTTCTTGGGTTCTCAGTGTTGAATCCTCCTTGGAGGCATGGGCGTATGGTCAGACTGAAATGTCACTGAACTTGGGTACATCGGGAGCAAACTGTGCGTTAAGCTATATACTGAGCACACTGCTTGACCAGGGCTGGCGTAACCGCTGTAATGCACTAGCATGGGTGGTGAAAGGTCACGACCTCTGCATTTTTGCCATTGACCCGTTAATTGATTGGAGTTAAACATGAGTGAAACTTTGCGCTCGCAGTTCTGTTGTATTTTTAGGTTAATGACTCTGCTTTAGGTTTTTGTAATCTTTTTTAGTTCTTCAGTTCCTTCCAGTATTGATTTACCATTTGAAATGAATGCAAAACAATTTTTTGTGAAAAGAATACTTTATTAGTCCCCCGCTATCTGAGGGGCAAGTTGGGAGACCATTTAACTGTGTCCTTGTGACCTTGTGTAAGTTGGGCACACTGTGGGGCTGAGCTGTACTGTGGGCGTGTCCTGCAGGTGATCAGGTGAGCCATCGTGGGGCTCTGACTGGAGGATACTACGACACCAGGAAGTCCCGTCTGGAGCTGCAGAAAGATGCCCGCAAAGCCGAAGAGGAGCTGGGAGAGTTGGAGGCCAGGCTGAATGAGAACCTGCGCCGGAATATCGAACATATCCTGATAGGCTGTGTGTTGGTGTGTGAAAGTGTTTGCGTCTGAGTGAGTGTGAGAGGCCTGTGTGAGGACTTGGATTCAGTTTGTGCTTTTTCTGTCTGTGTATGTGAGTGTCTGGGTGCATGCATTTTCTGTTGTGTATATTTATTGATTTCTGTCCAGCGACGATAATCAATAATATAGCCGCCATGGCAGGGATACTACAAGGCTGGGGTTCCGGGGCGACAGAGATTTTTTTTCTGTTCTGGGGCATCTGAAGCCCGCCAATTATTCGGGAGAATGGTTTTTCTCGGGCCGCCGCCAGAATGTTCTTTCGGGCTCTGGAGGCAAGATATTGATTGGACAATGTTTAAGACTTAATTTTTCAAGCACATTTGGCGCCCAATATGGCTGCCAGCAGCCAGTTGGTCAGAAATTTGGGGATCGGGGAGATACACGACTCTGTCCCTGTGGCAACCGAGTTATCTAGTTCTCTTTTTTTTAGTCCGTCTCTTTTTGTTTATGTGTGTATGTTTGATTATGTAAGACAGCGCCATAATGCCCAGTACAGGCTTTGATCAATAATGGCCCTGCCTGCAGTTTGCTGCTACGCTAACCATCGAGTGCAGTATTTCTGTATACGTGTGCTGATCTGAGCAGCTGGACTGACTGACTGTGCATGAGTGTGTTCCTTAACCCCCCAGCACGCATCAATAATGAGATCGACCAGCTGATGAACCAGATGCAACAAATCGAGACCCAGCAGAGGAAGTTCAAAGCCTCGCGGGACAGCATTCTCTCCGAGATGAAAATGCTGAAGGAGAAGAGGCTGCAGTCCGAGAAGACTTTCATGCCCAAGGTGCCCGGCCTCAACAGTGCACCAGCATTTAAAGCCGCTCTCACACCAGACGCGAAACAAATTTTTCGCGCGACAGATTACATTCAAAGTCAATGCAATGACGAACTTTGCATTTATACTGATTTTGACTGTAATTAAAATTTGTTTATCAAAAGAATTTATTTTGCCTGGGACCACCTCTTGTACAGGGAGCTAGTGCATCCTGTCGGTTTGCATTTCAGCCTGGCTCTGGTGTTTTCAAGTGCTGGTGAAATGGCTAATTAGAGAAGCTACATGTTAGCTGATTTCTAGGATTAGGGGTAATAAATTTCCAGTTTCTGTCGATGGCTTGGACATGAAACATTTTAATCAGAGTTTCATGAATATTGCTGTAAAATTGGCAATCGCATGCTGTTTACAAATAATTCTGTAGGAGGTTCCTTTCAGTTATAACAGTCCAGTTGGATTTTTCATATATAATGGAAACCATTATGACTCCGAATTGAATGAAATAATCAAAGATACAATTAGGTAGAACAGGACGTTGCCACAGCAAACACAGTGACTAACATGATAGTTTATCGTTTTGCAAAGTGAACAAAATATTTTTTTCTCTAATCGGGTTGATACATTGCATTAAGAAGCCTCGCATTTCGTATCACATGGGCTAATTTTTATTCATTGGGAAACATTATGATAAAGCATTGTTTTTAACAACAGGTCAAAAATTCAAACCTGTATCATACCATAAAATGATCATCTTATATCATGATTGCTAGCCCTGGAATGTTTTTGTCTGATTTGATACAGACCTGAGGTTTTAAATACTGTGTATATATTGTGCTAAGCAGACTTGGTCCACCAGTGGGAGTTTCGATGAATAATGAGTAATTTAAGATGTATGCTTAAAAATGAAGGTTTTGAAGCATGTAGCAAAAAATGGAAGCACACATCGAGCATTTGCAGCCAGTCTGCTGTTCTCTCCTCTCATGAACTGTGGGTGAGTGAAAGCAAGGCTGTGCTCTGACTGTGGCGGAACCCTGTCTACTGGGCTGTGCTGTGCTAATGAAACCCCATGTGATTATAATATGGGTTGTTGAAGCACATGATATCTTAACATTTCAGCAACAGCGGTGAGACTATATACTTTCACATTTTGTTGATGTTTGGTAGAGGAACTGAGTACGTGCAAGGGGATTCAAATTTGTGTTTTTCTTGATGTGTGATCTTTTGGGTCTTGGTGAACTGGCCAGGTTGAAACGCTGAAGTGTGTAATGGTGTCCCCCTTCAGCAAAGGAGCCTGCAGAGTCTGGAGGCCAGCCTGCACGCCATGGAGTCCACGCGCGAGTCTCTGAAGGCCGAGCTGGGCACAGACCTGCTGTCTCAGCTCAGCCTGGCCGACCAGCGCCGCGTCGACGACCTCAATGATGAAATCCGCCAGCTGCAGCAGGTGCGCACCCCCTTTACTCAGAAACCCTGGGTGGGAGAGTCGTGGTCTTGTGGGAGGGATTTTCAGAGCTGCAGGTTCAAGCCCTGGGTGGAGCTTGGGATTCTGATTCGTACCTGATGACTCTGGCCTGGGGCCCCTGATCAAGGCCTCAAACGCCATCATTTCCTGTGGGCCTTGAGCTTTGTGTCTCCCTCCCTCTCTTATTCTCCCCACTGTAACTGCTCTGCCTGCTGCATCATTCAGGGCATCCTTGATAAAGATGCATTCTTATGTTCTCAGAGGGCTTCCCCCAATGAAATACCAGTATTTGACGTGTCCTTGAAGACATTTTCTCAGTGGACTTCCTCTAGTTAAATACGAGTTATTAAAAGGAATGGGCTGATTGCAGCCTCTGCTCAGTGCTCATCTCCACCTTCTTAATTAAATGACAAAAAAGAAAATCCTCACATCCATATAAATCAGGGATCTCACTTCTGGGGGGGGTGCAGGAAATAAGAGTGCTGATTACGAGCGATCACCTTTGATTTCAGTTGTGCTGCTCCATAATGCTCTATTTAAACTGACTGATCTTGTATTCTGAAGCCTATATATTCCATTTTCCTATATGGTTCCCCAAGGCCTGGAAATTGCATTGTGTGGACTGTATAGAGTCCGAAATGAGTGACTTCGCGTGAGTTTACAACTGAGGAGTAATCAGAATTAGACAGGGAAATGTTTGGTTTGTGGAACATAAATGTAGGAAAAAGGAATCCTCCTGTATTAAAAATAAATTTGTGAGTTGGTGCACATTGTCACAGGCTAGTTGAATTGAAGCACAGGACAAGGAGTCATGCTTTCCCGTGTGTGCGTGTGTGTGCGCATGCATGCATGTGTTTACGTGACGTAGGATAACAGGCAGCTGCTGAATGAGAGGATTAAGCTGGAGGGAATAATGACCCGAGTGGAGACGTACCTGAATGAGAACTCTGCGAAAGCGTCTGGACCAGGTGGAACAGGTGAGAGAGTGATTTTACCTTGTACAGATTGTTATGAACCAATGAATTGCACTTTTCACTATTCATGTGTAATGGTGGGATTAGTGTATTACAATTCATGTCCTATAGTATGGAACTAGGAGTGTGTATGTGTAATATAAGATTGTATGGACTTAGGGATTATGTGTTATATGGTAGAATGGGAATTATGGGAGTGTATGTATAATATAGGAGTTTGGGGATTATGGGAGTGAATTTGTAATGCAATATGACATAGGGGCAGTATGACACTGGGGGGATGTGTGTGTGTGTAATGCAGTTAGGAGATTTGGGGATGATGGGAGTATGAGGATTAGTGGATAATGCAGTAGTAGTATGAGGATTAGGGGAGTGTATATCTAATATAGCAGGTTGAGGATTAGGGGAGTGTATGTGTAATGTATTAATGTGAGGATTACGGTAGAGCATTTGTAATGTACTTATAGGATTAGAGGAGTGTGTGTGTATATAGTAAAGTAGGACGAGGATTAGGGGAGTGTGTGTGTAATATAGTAAAGTAGGACGAGGATTAGGGGAGTGTGTGTGTAATATAGTAAAGTAGGACGAGGATTAGGGGAGTGTGTGTGTAATATATTAATGTGAGGATTTGGGGAGAGTATTTATAAAACAGTTGTGTGAGGATTAGGGGAGTGTATGTGTAATATACAACCGCAATTCCGAAATAGTTGGGACGAAGTGTAAATTGTGAATAAAATCAAAATGCAGGGACTTTCAGATCACATGAGCCAATATTTTAATTACCGAAGAACATAGATAACATTTCAAATGTTGAAACTGAGACATTTTACATTTTTATCCACAAACAAGCTCATTTCAAATTTTATGGCTGCAACAGGTCTCAAAAAGTTAGGACACAGGCAAAAAAGGGCTGAAAAAGCAATTAATACGTAAGAGAATCAGCTGAAAGAACATTTAGCAAGTAATGAAGTTAATTGGCATCAGGTATGTAACATGATTGGCTATAAAAGGGATGTCTTAGAGAGGCTGAGTCTCTCAGAAGTAAAGATGGCCCAGAGGCTCTCCAACCTGTGAAGGTTTGCATAAAAAATTATGGAATACTTTAAAAACAATGTTTCTCAACGTCAAATTGCAAAGGCTTTGAAGGTCTCATCATCGACAGTGCAAAACCATCATCAAAAGATTCAGAGAAACTGGAAAATCTCTGTGCGTAAGGGACAAGGCGGATGCCTGTGAATGCCTGTGATCTTTGGGCCCTCAGACGCCACTGCATCACTCACGGCATGATTCTGTCATTGATATTACTAAATGGGCCCAGGAATACTTCAAGAAACCACTGTCTGTAAACGCAGTCCGCCGTGCCAGCCACAGATGCCACCTAAATCTCTATCATGCAAAAAGGAAGCCATTGTTGAGCATGATCCAGAAGCGCCGCCGTGTTCTGTGGGCCAAGGCTCATTTAAAATGGACTGCAAAGTGGCAAAGTGTCCAGTGGTCAGATGAGTCCAAATTTGACATTCTTGTTGGAAATCATGGGCGTCGTGTCCTCTGGGCTAAAGAGGAGAAAGACCACCCCTCCTGTTATCAGCATTCAGTTCAAAAGCCAGCATCTCTGACGGTATGGGGATGCATTAGTGCATATGGTGTGGGACACTTGCATGTTTTAAAAAGCACAATTAATGCTGAAAGGTATATAAAGGTTTTAGAGCAACATATGCCCCTCCAGACGACATCTATTCCAGGGAAGGCCTTGTGTATTTCAGCAGGACAATGCAAAACCACATACTGCAGCTATTACAACAGCATGGCTTCATAGTAGAAGAGTCCTTGTGCTGAACTGGCCTGCCTGCAGTCCTGATCTTTCACCGATTGAGAACATTTGGAGCATAATTGAACAAAAAGTCCGTCAAAGGAGACCCAAAATTCTCCAGCAGCTGGAAGCCTGTATTGAAACAAGAGTGGGATCAAATTCCAATGGCTAAACTCAAGAAACTTGTCTCCTCAATGCCCAGACACCTCCACTCTGTGTTAAAAAGAAGAGGGGTTGCTACACAATGGTAAACAGGCCCCTGTCCCACTTTTTTTTGAGATCTGTAGCAGCCATCAAATTTGAAATGAGCTCATTTTGCGGATAAAATTGTAAAATTTCTCAGTTTCAACATTTGATCTGTTATCTCTGTTCTATTGTGAATAAAATACATGGCTGGTGTGATTTGAAAGTCATTGCGTTTTGATTTTATTCACAATTTACACTTTGTCCCAACTATTTTAGAATTGGGGTGGTAGTTTAGGGTTGAGGGCAATATTGGCACCTGATGGGGTTGTGTCTGCAGGAGCTGAATGAGCTGAGGGAGACGGAGGGAGGGACAGTCCTTACTGCCACCACCTCTGAGCTGGAGGGCATCAACAAACGCATCAAGGACACCATGGCGCGCTCAGAGGGCAAGTACCTGCTCACGCTGTGGACATACTTACTGAGAGGCATTAAAAACGCAAAGTGGTTTTTATCGTCTAATTTGAAAACTGATAGTTTTTCCTTTTGCTGATTGACATGATTGCCATCAGGTATGGTAAGCATTGCAAAATGTCAAGTGTCTGGGTTCGAATCCTTTCTTGGTTTAACTCCTCATTATGAATATCTGAATGCAGCACAGTTCCCTGGATCCTGGTCGTGAATCACATTGGGAGAAATCATGTTGCACATGAAAAGTTGAAGATCAGGGCTAATAAAAACACATAGACAAAGTCACATCATTCCCACTTCAAATGCCACAAACAAATGAATATCAGAAGAATCAAACATTTTGAATGTTGAATGATATCAGTCTCAAAGAAAAGATTCTGGATGCATTAATGTCCATTAAATGACTGGAGCCAGCCTGCAGGGATGACACAGAATCACCAGATGTGTCAGCTGTCGCCCCGACAAAGTCGCCATCTGTGACGCCACAAAAACACATTCCATAAAAACGTCTTCTGCCATGTCAGATAATGCATAAGAACTGCTGAATTGACCGCCAATGTAACGATAACAGTGAGGGCAAGTCTCACAACCAAAAGCACAGTTTCCGAGACCATGTTTTGCAACTACGAAAAGAAACCATTTACCACCACTTAAAACTATATTTTATATTTTAATTGAGTGTGTGTGTGTGTGTCTATTTATATATATATATATATATATATATATATATATATATATATATATAATTTTTTTTTCATATTCACAATGCGAATGTTAAAGAGTTGTGCTGATATGCAAATTTGCATGATCCATCATCACGTACTATCGTTTATGTAGTACTTTTCTTAATCATGGTGGCTGGTTATTCTCTACCTTCGTTTCATGGTATCCTTGATGGCTGCTCTCCTCCAGACTTGGACGGCCTCATTGATAAAACGGAGATTGAAATCAAGGAGCACATGCGGAGCATGGAGCGCTGGAAGAGTATCGAAAAGGACCAGAACGATGCCATTAACCATGATACCAAGGAGCTGGAGAAGATGACGAACCGGCAGGGCATGCTGCTGAAGAAGAAGGAGGAATGCATGAAGAAGATCCGCTGTCTCAAACAGGTACCCAAAGGCTGGGCAAACAGGTACCAAACACTCACTCTCAAACAGGAGGCCTTCAAACAGGTACCAAACACTCTCTGTACCAAACACTCACTCTCAAACAGGTACCCAACACTCACTCTCAAACAGGTACCAAACACTCACTCTCAAACAGGTACCAAACACACTCAAACAGGTACCAAACACTCACTCTCAAACAGGTACCAAACACTCACTCTGTACCAAACTCTCAAACAGGTACCAAACACTCACTCTGTACCAAACACTCACTCTACCAAACACTCACTCTCAAACAGGTACCAAACACTCACTCTGTACCAAACACTCACTCTCAAACAGGTACCCAACACTCACTCTCAAACAGGTACCAAACACTCACTCTCAACTCTCAAACAGGTATCAAACACACTTTCCATACCAAACACTCACTCTCAAACAGGTACTACACACTCACTCTGTACGAAAAAATCCCCCTCAAACAGGTACTAAATGCTCTTGCTCCCAAACACTTGCTCTCAAACAGTTACCAAATGTTCACTCTACAAAACAGGCCCTCTGTACCAAAAATGCTCATCAAACAGGTACCCAACACTTACCAAACAGGTACTAAACAAACGATACCAGACACTCAAAACAGGTACCCTCATACTGTGCTCAAACGCTCACTCTGCTTGGGTACTAAACACACAACCAAACACTAGCTCTGAAATGCTCATACTGTACCAAACGCTCATGCTACCTAACACACTCTTAAATGTTTTCTAAATGCTCTCATTGTACTATACGCTCTCTCAGGTTCCAGTGGCTTATGCTGTACCAAAACACTTAACGCTGGTATCGAGCAAACGCACTGTCTTAATGGGTTTCAGAATCAAGAACTCACTGTGCATTATATTCTCTAACTCAAACTTGTAGCCAACACACTAGAATAGGAACCAAACCTAACACTCCAACAGATACCGATCAGTCACTCTCAGAAAGAGTCTGTACACTTGGTCTGCATCAAACACCTATGCTTTAATGGAGCCTGTTCCAAATGGGCATGCCCAGACTGGTAAATAGACTAGCATTCAAATGAGTTACTGCCAAACACTCTGTCTCCAACTGGTTCCGAGCAATTTCAGGCTGTGTGATAAGGTACCAGTTCTCTCTCATTCTCTGTGGCTTTTCATGAAGTCTGGGCTTGGAGGTGGGGAGCGGCTGGCTGTTGGCTAGCCTGTGACGGCTTGAATTGATTACTTTTGTCCATGATTAAATCAGAATGAAATGGACATATGAACTTTTTTTTTCCCTCACTTAAATGGGGAAACAAATAATATGTTGAATGTGGAGATTGCTTTTTTTAGGGGGAAAAGAATAAATGGATAAACCCTGCATACCCATACTAAATTTAAAATTAATTTGAGGACGTTGAGCTGCATTTTATATGTTTTGTCTCTCTTGCAGCTGTTTCGTAAGCTGGAGCAGTGTAACACGGAGCTGAAAAAGTACAGCCATGTGAATAAGAAGGCGCTGGACCAGTTTGTGAACTTCTCTGAGCAGAAGGAGAAGCTGATCAAGCGGCAGGACGAGCTCGACCGCGGCTACAAGTCCATCATGGAGCTGATGAATGTGCTGGAACTGCGGAAGTACGAGGCCATTCAGCTCACTTTCAAGCAGGTAACCTCACTCTCATACAGCTCACCTTCAAGCAGGTGACCTCACTCTCATACAGCTCACCTTCAAGCAGGTAACCTCACTCTCATACAGCTCACCTTCAAACAGGTAACCTCACTCTCATACAGCTCACCTTCAAACAGGTAACCTCACTCTCATACAGCTCACCTTCAAGCAGGTAACCTCACTCTCATACAGCTCACCTTCGAACTGGTAACCTCACTCTCATACAGCTCACCTTCAAGCAGGTAACCTCACTCTCATACAGCTCACCTTCAAGCAGGTAACCTCACACTCATACAGCTCACCTTCAAGCAGGTAACCTCACACTCATACAGCTCACCTTCAAGCAGGTAACCTCACACTCATACAGCTCACCTTCAAGCAGGTAACCTCACTCTCATACAGCTCACCTTCAAGCAGGTAACCTCACTCTACAGCTCACTTTCAACAGCTCACCTTCAAGCAAGGTAACCTCACTACAGCTCATCAACAGACCTCACCTTCAACTTTCAAGCAGGTAACCCTCACACTCATACAGCTCACCTTCAAGCAGGTGACCTCACACTCATACAGCTCACCTTCAAGCAGGTAACCTCACTCTCATACAGCTCACCTTCAAGCAGGTAACCTCACTCTCATACAGCTCACCTTCAAGCAGGTAACCTCACTCTCATACAGCTCACCTTCAAGCAGGTGACCTCACTCTCATACAGCTCACCTTCAAGCAGGTAACCTCACTCTCATACAGCTCGCCTTCAAACAGGCAGCCATACCCTTTACTGATATTTTGGGTGTTTAATGGTTGCACCAAATACAGCCCAGAAAATTATATGCCTTTGAACATGACTCGTATGAATACTACACACTAACTCTGCTCTTAATTTGGAGCACATGCAGTTTTTGATCAGCCAAGCATTTGACCTCTATGGGACATAGAATCATGCAGATGCTAATCTGGTGCTTCATAAACTTCAAACATCCGAATGGGGGGGAAGATGTGATCACAGTGACTTTTGATCATTGCGTGGTTATTGGTGTCTCATGGGTTGATCTGAGTGTTTCTGAAAGAGCTGATCTCCTTGGATTTCCTTGAATAACTGTCTCCAGAGTGTGTATAGAATGATGCGTTTACAAAATTTCCAGTGCTCGGCAGTTCTATGGAAGGAAACACTATATTGATGTGTGAGGTCAGAGGAGAATGACGGGCTGATGGTCGCTACAGCAATTCAATTACCCTCCATAACTTTCCTGAGTATAAAAGCGTCTCTGAATGCACAGCACTTCAAACCTTGTGACGGATGGGCTTAAACCGCAGAATACCATGTCTGATTACTCCTATCTGTCAGGAACAGACATATGAGACCACCGTGGGCTCGCCAGAGCTCTGAAGTACTGGATTGGAAGAATGTTGCTTGGTGTCATGACTCTCAATTTTTTTCTGTGGCAAGCAGGTGTTGGGGTTAAACTTGCATGAATTTACTGACCCACCCTTCGTTGCAGTGACAGTTTAGGGTGGTGGTAGTGGTATTGTGGTGTGGGGAACATTTTCTTTACACACTGCTGGTCCCTTAATGTGGATCAGTCATTGTTTGAATGCCACAGCTTACTGGAGTATCGTTGCTGACTATATCCCTTTATTGCTAGAATTTACTCCTCTTCTAATAGAAGTAGTTATTATATTAACCCCAGTAAATAAGATGAGTAAAATGAACAATCTTTTTGCTTCGTCTCTCATTGGCCCTGCCCTCTAATGGCTGATCCCCATGCAGGTGTCGAAGAACTTCAGCGAGGTGTTCCAGAAGCTGGTCCCCGGAGGGAAGGCCACGCTGGTGATGAAGAAGGGCGACGCGGAGGGAGGGCAGTCCCAGGACGAGGGCGAGGGCGGGACGGACAGCGAGAGGGGCTCCGGTTCGCAGAGCAGTGTTCCCTCTGTGGATCAGTTCACCGGCGTTGGAATTCGGGTGAGGAACTGAGTCATAAAGTTAGGTAATATTTAGCCTGATCATCTAAGCTGGTCCTCATTGGGACTGGCTTATAAAAAAACCAGGTTCCCATTCCACTAGTCACTAAATTTAGGTCACTGTTCCAGCCGGTCACTAAAGATAGGCCTCTGTTATGACCAGTCTATAAAACCAGTAGAGAGGCGCTTGAAGAAGAAAGCAGAAGCTCTGGGAGGAGGGGGATTTTTTTGGGGGGGGGGGTCCTTAACTAAATCCTTGAGATTAAACCTGTCCTCAACCCAGTGGATGCTGTGGGGTCCCGTGGCTATGGTGCCATTGATAGCGATGCAGTGGCACACTCTAATGTAGGCAACATCGATAGCCATGCGCCTGAAGTTGACTCAGATGAAAATGGCAACTTTCTCATTTTCTTACTGTCTATAGTAGCAGAAATGTAGACGTGACGTTATATGATGAAGGGGACTCGGAATATGTGTGATTGGCGTGTCGACTCCTGGACGAGGGCAGGAGCACTAAACATTGAAACAAAGCCGGTGAAATGAATCTGATTCCCCTTCCAGAAAATTCCCCCCCCCCCCGCTGGTACCTGCTAGGCTGTGTCAGAACACAAACACTGCGCTAACATTCTGACCAATTGGGTGACAGGCTACTTTCGCATGGCGTTTGTTCAGTTATTCTGGTCCACTTGGAAAATTTACTGTGTGAAAGCGAACCGAACTATGGAGAAAATGCGGCACTGTCACAACTTAATCCCTTAATCGGAACAAAGCAGACAAACCTCAGGTCTGAAAACTCTCTCAGTAAAATAAGTTTGCGCGTATGTGTAGGCACATGCCTTAAATGCATGTTGTTTGTGTGTGTGTTTGTGTGTGTTTGCACGCAGGTGTCGTTCACAGGAAAGCAGGGCGAGATGCGGGAGATGCAGCAGCTCTCCGGAGGGCAGAAGTCTCTGGTCGCTCTGGCGCTCATCTTCGCCATTCAGAAGTGTGACCCCGCCCCCTTCTACCTGTTTGATGAGATTGACCAGGCCCTGGACGCCCAGCACAGGAAGGCTGTGTCAGGTACAGACTGGCCTCTGATTGGTTCCTCTCTCTCCATTTGACTTCGGTCCCCCTTTTACTAGATGGATGTGTGTCGCTGCTGCAGCATTGCTGTAGATTTTATTAGGGCTGTTCCGAATGCTTTGAATCTTCCAGGCTTTGTTCGGAATGCTGACATTCAAATTCTCCTGTAAATCAATATTTGAACGCTGGCATGCTTCACGTGCTTTTTTTTTTTTTTTTTTTTTTTTTTTGGCATATTGATTCTTCCTGTTTGAGCCCGGTATTTTTCCTCAGGTGCAGATAAAGATCAGGCTATGTTTATGTTATTGTGCTGTTTATAGAATTCGATTCCAGCGGTGGGCTGCATAGGATTGCTGTCAAAAAATTTTCTCTGTTGCTTGCCGCGCACAGTGGGACCCACGCACTTGCATTAATACGGCAATCTAGGAGCAGTGAACCGCCCATTTTCACCACAGCATGCTTCTAAACATAGCTTGTTTATATTCATGTGTGACTCATCTTTGAGGGTGTGATTATGGTTTCATTATTTTTTGATTGGATTAATCTGCTGCCTGTATTTATCATATGTCGACAAGACTGTGGTTATATTCGTTTAAAAAAGGTTCATTTAATAAAGAGTAGCTTCTTTAATCTGATGAATCACTTTAGTCAAATTGAGGACTTAGTTTGAGGATTGAAACTTTTTTTTGGTGGTGTCATAAAATATTACAACAGAACCTCAAACTAAGCTTTGGGTGCAAGAAAAATTAGAACTGGTTCAGCCCTAAATTTTTTTTAACCAGCATGAATGTCTTTCAAGGTAAGAGACTATTATGGATGGCTTCGGGGGGGAAGCAAGAGAGATGTAAAACTGAGTTTATTTGGTCACAGCTCATATTCATCTTTCTGCCTGTTTTATTATTTGTTTTAAAGACATGATTGTGGAGCTGGCCGGACATGCCCAGTTCATCACGACCACCTTCAGGCCAGAGCTTCTAGAGTCCGCAGACAAGTTCTACGGCGTCAAGTTCAGAAACAAGGCGAGTACTTCATTTTCACCCCTGAAAACCCCTTAGACTTCTCTGTTCAAGGCTTGGTGCCCTTACTCTTTGGTTTTTGCTACATTTAAAGGGCCCATATAATGAAAACTCCCTTTTTCCTGTAAAGTCCACCTGTGCAGTGGTCTTCACTGTATCTAACGGCTCTGAGAATATTGAATTTGAAGACCCTCCCCCCCAGTTAAAGGATCCATTACCTGGTATTTACACCTGTTAAAAATAAGTGGTTTGGGTCTAAAACATAATATTTTGTGGTAATTTGCTAAAATTATGCAACATTTATATGGGGTGTTTCAAGAAAACTTGCCATCAGTGTCAACCAAAGGGAAGAAATTTCAACCTTCATGAAAATGCTCGTAATTGTTCAAATTTTTTAACTTGGTTCCAAGGAATTAACAAACAAACAATGGTTTTCAAATACCTTTCTTTATTTAAAAATGGTGGGAGTTCAAAAAATTCAATTTGTCGCAGTTATGTACGGGACAAACCCTAAAGGTAGCCCTGTGATGGTGATGAAGGTAGTGAAGCCTGTTCTCATTACCAACTGCAATCTGCAATCAGATCTTCCAGACTCTTGTCTATTCAGTATTAACCAACAATTTTCAGAATTTGTTCAACTGCATTGGCTTGCTACTTTTGAGTATATCAGTCTTCAAGATCGGGCAATAATCATTCATCCTAGTTTTTGAAAGAGCCAATAAATAGCTTTGAATAATACATTGATTTGTTCAGACGTCTGTTTCTATTCAAAGTAGAAAGAGAGTTGCCCCTGTACTGCCAGTTGCAGAAAGCACTTTTTGATTTATTAAACCATCACCCATGAGGTTATGTACGGGACAGCTAGTTATGTACGGGACAAAATGATTTTCCTGATTCCTGATGAGTAATGCTTTGTCAGTATTATGTGGGGGTCATGTAAACTACATGTATAAAATCACAGTCTCTGGCAATCTAAGTGTGAAAGAAAATTATCTCAGCATCCCAATATATTTATGGGTTATGTACGGGACAGCATTACGGAACCAAGGCAGTGAATATAACAATCCAATGACCTCAAGATAAAAATAGATTCGCTGCCCCACATGAGTCCCTGACAGTGTCTATATGTCGTGTCACTTCGTCCCTGTGAGGAGCTTTACGTATCCACACGATGACTCCCAACACAGGACAGTGAAGATCATGTATTTAATATTTTAAAGTAGGGTCATACTGTAAAACATTTATTGATTCAGTCACTGGTGCAAGGTGGATAAATCATTGGATTCACCGATAACGGGGATGCCAAATCTATTTTTTGTTTTATATTTCTAGCAGATTAGATTTATGATCGTCAAAATGAATGCCATTGTTTGACTATCGGGTTAGCTCACCCAGTTAAGGTGCTGCTTTGCAGTGGAATAGTGAGCACCATGGCCTGGTTTGGAGCCTGGGTTGCGCCAATGCCCAGTAGCCTTTTCAGAGCAGCGCGCAATCAAAATAAATTCGGATGGACTGACAGTATGGGATTACAGGATTACAGCATGGTTTGTCGCTCAAAGACCTCCTGTTAACCAGCTGGTCACAAGTCAGTAAAACTCTGAGTTTGTACATATTCAGGTTTCCTCTGCTTTCACTCTGGGATAGTTTTCCTTTTGGCGTAGATGAAACGGTGTTAACAATTTACAATACATGTTTGCTTTAAGGTTTTGACTGAATCGCTGATTATTTAAATGCGCTAGCTTGCTAGGATTGGCAAGGAAGCTGATAGAACACTGGATTGTTCAGGACCCGATGCGGTGCGTTATTGTTTATTAAAATAGTATGTTGTGACTTCACAGATTCAACCAAAGTTTAGTCATTTAATTTAGTTTGCTACACTTTATGCAGTACTGTGCGGAGCGAGACGAGACACCGCTTCAATCCCATAATGCCTAGCTCGCACGTCATCATGCAGTGGGCAAATTTACAGAATTTGAATGCGAGAGAGCTGTGGAAAAGATAAAATAAATGTGGTTTCCGGCAGCTAGATGTCAGAATTTCGACACAGACAACTCTTTAAAAAGTTTATTTTTTTTTCACAAGGGGGTAAAAAAAAATTTTGGCGGTAAAAGAGGAACGGGCGGATTAATGGAAACCAGATTTTATTTTTATAAGGCCAAATCAGCACGAATGAATACATCTGAATAGTTTGGATGCTAGGCCTCATGAGAAACCACACCCTGCCACCTCTGCCCCCAGTACAGCTACATGTTGCTAAAAATAGCCTGCAGTGCACCCAGTGGCCTGGTCACTGGTGGTGTGGCTTTCAATGTGAACTTGTCTCATGGAGTTATGTACGGGACATGGGCAGAAAGGTGTAATAAAAGGTGGATTAGATGTACAGTTTTCATACAACCCCAATTCCTAAATAGTTGGGACAAAGTGTAAATTGTGAATAAAATCTAAATGCAATGACTTTCAGATCACATGAGCCAATATGTTATTTACAATAGAACATAGATAACATTTCAAATGTTGAAACTGAGACATTTTACATTTTTATCCACAAAATGAGCTTATTTCAAATTTTCTGGCTGCAACAGGTCTCAAAAAAGTTGGGACACAGGCAAAAAAGGGCTGAAATGCATGCATGCTTCCTTTGGCAGCCCAGTTTCCAAGATCACATGGAGTGTTTAATGAAGTCTATTATCACCTTATTCACCTGTTTTGCTTGCTGAATGTGACTCTGAAGTCAGGAAATTATTGGTTGTGTACGGGACAGTGTAGAAGCCTCCCCCAAAATGGTTGGTATTCAGGCATCAGGCCCCAGAGGAGAACTGGACAGGTTTCTTTCAATTTTGAATGGGTATTAATGTATTTTAGGCAAAAAAGACCCAGGAAGACCTCCTTATTTACTTAGCTACACAGTCCAGATCAAAGAAAACTATAATCATGGTTTAGGTGTCACGAAAACGCCCTTTAAAAAAACCCTGCTGTGATGATATAAACTCATGTAAGAGTGAATGAATGGTACCACACAGCTCTTTAGCCACAGAATACAAAATTAGGCATTTCACAACCCAATGTTTGATGAATAAGCTGCAGTTAAGGATTCAATTTTACCTTCCTCTCCAGGTTGATGCAAAAATGGTTATGAACGGGACACAAAATGAGTGATTTTGAAAAACTGAGCCAACCAATTTGAGTTTCTCATGGATGCACATTCTAGGCAAACCCTTGGATAAAAGGGTAATGGAATATTAAGTCATTATACTTCATCATGTCGGAGATTGACCCCGTTACAGGCATTTTTGCTAAATGGCAAGTTTTCTTGAAACACCCCATATTTATTTTGCCTTTTTTATCAAGCCAATCTTGCTCTTGCGAGAAAATTTTTTAGATTTTGACTTGGCTGGATGATAGAAGCATGGCTGGGCGGAGGGGGTGGTGCGAGGGAAGAGGGTGGGAGGATGGAGGAGTGGCTTGAAAGCACAGCCATAGCAACGCATGCATAGTAACACAACGTGTGACCTCACCATGGCTGAATCTATCGACCATTCTGGGTGGCTTTGATGTGCTCCTGCCGTCTGAGTGCAATGCACTGAGCCCTGCGCGAGATGTACTAGCGAAATAGCCTAAAAACGGGGGGAATATAAATGTCACATGCAAGCTAACATTAGTACATCTAAGTTCCATGATCATATAATCAAGAGTAACACGCTGCGTTTGGACAGCATAAAAAGACAATAATATAACTTACAGCCATCCATCAACAAATTAACAGAATGTGCGCGGTTAATGCTGGCCTAAATTAACTGAGCTAGCTAAAGTTAGCTTTTTGCCAGCGGAAATGTAGCGTTTGTTTGGAGCGTTATTTTGCCTGCTTACCGACATCATAGCATAGCGTTTTTGGCATCTATGGATTCCTTAGGTTGTCTAGTTTCATGTGATGTGTGTATCTTCCCCTGAGCTGAAATTGAGTCCACGGCATGTCGGGAGAACCCTCGGGCTGTGAGGCCAACGTTTACATATTGGGTAAAACTACCAAGTTTCTTCTGAACTGCACCACACTGCAGGCAATAGCTGAGGCTAATGTGATGATAACATTGAAGTTGGGGGAACAAAGTTGTCAGCTAATGCCAAAGTTGACATTTTGGCAGCCGACAACAGCATTTGTGCGCACCAGAACCTGTAGCCCGTGTCGTTTCCAATATTTTTCTTGGGCGTGTTGCAGAAAACAGTGGGCGTGGTTTGATACTCCCTAGCCGCACCTTGACTCCTCCTCCTTGCAGGTACAAGTCATCAGTATGCTCAAACTGAAATCACCATTTTTCATGCCTCCGGAGAAGATGAGGAAAAAAAGAAGGAAGGAAGCTGCTTTGACTCTTAAACATCTCAGATTTTGTTAGCGAGGGATAACTAATGTATACATGCAATAACTAGGAAAAATGTGTTTTTCAGGTAATGGATCCTTTAAGCTGATAGACCCACCCTTCTCCCTTTCAGCATTTTAGACACCGCTTCAGACTCTTGCTGGTTCCAATGTCAAATCGATCTGCTCTGCTCATGCCTATCAGCTCTGTCTGTGTGTCCTGTGAGCCTTGCTCGAACTCCCCGCCTCTCTCCAGCTTATAGCACTAATGTTGCTTTCTTCCTGGATTGGCTGTGTTTGCCGGCCAATCGGAGTGGAGATCATTATTTCTGAGGGGACTACCATTCAAAATGGCCTAGGGTGGGGGGTGGTCTGCTTAATTTGGTACCTTTTTAAACTGAGAATTTTAGATCTGATGCCAAGAGCTTTGCCAAAGACTGTAGTAGGTAAAATATCTCATCCATGAAAAGGGCTGTGGTGGCAGCTTTGTGCTTCGACTCCCGTGTCATGTTCTGTTGACCGCAGTCAGCAATAAACGTCCTCATACATTCATTTTTTTTTAGTTAAATTACCCTGAAAATTCCTCCTTGATGAGTAAGGTACGTTTAATGAGGGGAGCTAATGGTTGATATGGAATGTGTTTGTGGCCTGATAGCTTACTGGCCTGTTTTTGTCATTGTTTAGTAGTACTGAATAGCTGGGCACTGCTGGGCACTTGCATTCAAAGCAGCTTGCCTTTGGTTACCGGAGATGCTGTTTAACAGATGACTGTAAAGCCCACTGCCCACTGGCCGCGAAGCGTCACGTCAAACTCAAACATTTTAAAAGCCCACTGGAAGCGTCAGTAGCATCAATATTGACTGATGACGACCGGACTGAGAAGCAAGCCATGGGTGTCACACTCAAAATATTCAACAAGACAAGGTTTAATTTTGACAACACCTACCGATAAAGCTTATTTTAAGAGATGACAGTGCGTTGTTCAGGTTACTGTGCACTATACGTTATACACAGGCATAATATTCCTCCTAAATTTAGTCATCTAGTAAATTAAGATTATGATTCACTTTACTTCACCCAGCAGCAAATTAGCTAGCTAGCTAACTTAGCAGTGTAAATTTCTTATTAGTGCACCTTGATGTAGGTACTGTCTAACTGTATATTGCTTGATAATTTAAATGCCCGCAAAATAACTGATTTCCTTTCAAAACTGCGACTTTGGTTAAAAAGCAGGTATATCAGTTTCAACAACTGCATGTGAGGTTGCCGCTAAATGTGTGCCACTAACCATGACAAGGCAAAATGGTTAAATAACCTAAAAGACAAATGCGTTTTTATTGTGTTGACGCTTAAGAAATTGAGCAGTGGCAAAAAGTAAAAATCTGGCGTGTCACACGCCGCCAGTGGGCGTTGCTCCATTAATATGAATGGAACCTATTATTTGATGCGCGTCTCACGCCTCTGGCGGGCGTTGGGCTTAAGTCATGTGGATTCTTAGCATTGTTAAATGGTGTGAAGCTTAGCTCACGTGAGTGTTGGATTGTGTTTGCAGGTCAGCCACATCGATGTGATTTCAGCAGAGCAGGCGAAGGACTTTGTGGAGGACGACACCACGCACGGATAGGATGAGAAGAGGTGCTCGCTGGCTGTGATCACCGCACTCTCTGTACTCCAGTCTGATTGACAGTGCTTGTATGTTCTCTTTATCTAAGCTCTCTCAGTCGTCAGTTTATGTTTTTTCAAAAACAGCTGTTAACATTTCTGTTGGCCGTGGGAGGATAGGTTGGGTGCAATGACCAGTTTGAAGAAAATAAATTGTCACCAGCACCCTGTATTGTCTTACATATGGTAGCCCTTTTCCCAATTTCTAATTTGTATTTCCTGTGATTTTGTATCCTTTTGCTCTGTATACTGTTGTGTTCAGCCATGGCACATCCTTGTTTTTAGCTGCCTTCATCTTGCTGTTTTGACATTGTTCAGTTTTCATTCTTTTCTTGACTTTTTTTTTTAAACAGTGTAACCATTTCACTTATTAGTGGTAAAATAAAACTAAATTATAAATAATTTTGTTGAAATGTAAATTTTTTTTATAGCCCACTGATAGTCTATCAGTGACTTTTTTTGGTATTACAACAAAAAATGGTAGTAAAGTAATGTATTGCATCAGCATTACTTGAAAATGCATTTTGTGGGTATTCATGAACATGCGTAATTGTGAAGCGAATGTATTTAGAATGATTGTAGGCCATCAAGTGTTGATTCTATTATGCAGCGTTGAGATCTTCGATCTAAAAGAATTATCAGGATCATGATACGGGACATTTAAGTTTAGCTCATTTCACTTGGACACGTGTGAAGTCCAGGAGACGTGACTGATGATGGAAATGAATTTAGTTTTGAAGTTTATGCAAATCATAAATGCAGTCACACTGAACGTTTGAGAATTGAAGCCCTCCATGCAAGAACCAGTTACGTCACTTTTTGGTGATTTTGAGATTTCCCACCAGATGGACCTACAGACATCTCCTCTATCTTATATTGGAAGCTTATTTTAAAAAAAAAAAAAAAAAAAAAAAAAAGTGACGAAACTGGTTCTTGCATGGAGGGCCTCACCTGTAAAGTGATGCGCAAAAAATGAAATGGATTGTTCTGGAATACTCGTTAACCACGCAGTAAAAGGCCAGAGTCCTTTGTCAGTGTAGAGAGGAGCTGTGTCCCAAAAATAAACTAAGTCTCTCGTTTAGCCAGTAGATGGCGCTGTTTTGCACACTGTGTTACGTTGGGCACAATGAATCTGTCCATTACAGTATCAGGCCTACCAAAGAAAACGGCCAAGCTGTAACAAAAGTTTGTCAGATGTCTACCTTTTTCAAATAACAAGCAACACGTTATCGAAAACAAACATGTCACATTCCCGCAAAACTTCGCACCAAAACACTTCAGAACCAAACTCCTATAAATCGCATTCCTGCGACAAACCCAGAGGCGAACTTACTGCGCGTGCGCACTTACGCGTGAATTACGCGTTTGGTTCCGGTGAAAATGTATCCACTTCTAAGGGTTGCGGTGCGACGTTTTGCGGGAATGTGGCATGTTTTGATATCGTGCTGCTGGTTATTTTAAAAATTGGCTTTATTGGTGACAATTTCAATGAAACCAACAATCAGCAAACAATTTATATCCATGCAAAAATACACGAAATACAATCAATAATTAATCAGAAAGGTTACAAAATATCACAACAACATAAAAATCTCATGGATTCACAAAAACATATTTCATCAACACCATATTTATAAATTCAATAAAATCAACCTACAATTACTGAACATAATATTTAATTACAAAGATACCAAAAGTACAAAATTTAAAATACCTGAAAGAAGAAGCACACTGCACAAAACACATAGATACAAAAACACTAAAGAAAACAAAATACCAGGTGCAATGGAAAAATTAGGTCATAAACTAACGTCCCAGCCTTGTCAACTAATAAAATCAAAAGTAAATTTTAATTACAGAAGAAGATCTAAATACCTAAACCTATACACCATTAAAAGGGAGAAAGCAATTATAATACAAGAATAATTCAAACTATACACAAACAATAAATATATTCAAACATACATGGAATGACAACAAAACGCGCTCGGGTTCAAAGTCGACAGCTGACAAACTTTTGTTACAGTTTGGCTGTTTTCTTTGGTAGGCCTGAGTATGATCTCTTTTTTTTTTCTTTGGCAATATTTGGTATTCGCTGCTACATGGTGTAGAACAGTGGTTCCCTTTCCAACCACAAATGCTATCACTGGATTTTAATTAGCTGTCAGTTAGTCTTAACCAGGTGCATTTAGGTTAAGCACAGGTTTTTATCTTATGAAGCCACATTTGACAGAATATCCATACATACCGTGAAGAGGAACGAAATCTGTATCCATATTGTGATGTATTCAGGGGTGATGGGAATCTGGCACCATGTCGGATATCCAGCGTGCGACGATCGGTGAGGGGAAAAAATAAAATGCATACATGATGCGTGCAGAAAGACCGCAGACAGGAAATTAAGCCTCCCAGTAGACCTAGATGGGCTTTCATAGACCTCTCAGCCTATGGCTTTCACTCCCAACCAGTCCAAAGCACGGATGTATTATTAGAACTGGATACTGAACCAGGGATGAGACACACGCCAACAAGGGCTTAGTGGTCAAACTGATATTGCAAGTCACTAGATGCCATGGGGGGCAAAAAGAAATTTTTCCATTAGGGAACAATTGAAAAAGACATTCTAAAAAAATCTGTGAATAATTTTTTTTTGACTAACACAAATGATCAATATATAATCTGTTGATTTCTCTCTTTTAAATCATTGGTGCCTTTTTCACGGCAGCGACAATTTTTAAAATTATTTTTGTTCAGGCTACGTGAACACCAAGGGGACCTTGTCTCTAAGCGCGTTCTCCTAAGCAGTGCAGCAGCTGCGGTTCTCTGCGTGTCGTACTGGGATGCGCTTCCCGAAATCACAGATGCTAACTTACATAGTTTGACCCATTGTCTGTGAATGGACGAACTTTGTAAGTTGCTAACTTAGTTAGCAACTCCGCTTTGGGGAAACGCACCCCTGGTCAGGAGATTCCATGCTGTCAGCTTACATTATTGTCAAGTCGGTAAAGTGAGCAGGTGTAACGACACCAATGTTTTCAGTTATTGTATTTGATGAATGGCTTTGTTATGTAGCGACTCGACTGCTTCACCTATCTTTTATGTAACATTACAGAATATACAGTAAGGAAGCAAAGGCTGTTGTTGGTTAACTAAGGTTGGACAATGGGCGTGTATTCGGCAACTATCGAAGGTGACATCCTATAACTGTGCATGTAGCCAACACTTGCTTTGCTTTTTCGCGTTAAAATGTTAAAGATGCACCTAAACTGAGTTGTATATTTCCATTACATTGAATATCCTACTCCAATTCATGGTACTGTGTTTTGCTGCTTCATGTATGCTGGCTACATACCTAGTTAAGTTGCATTAACTATGTTCTTATGTGCACTTTCAGCACGGTATAAATTCAGCCCAAAAACTGCACAGCTAATCATTTATTTACCATTGCATGCACGTTCTTAATTATTAGCACAATAGCAGATGTGCATACTTGATGTTGTAACTTTTCAGCAACTTTTAAGATAAGATACAAAATATATATGCATGCGCTGAACTTGCATGACTGCACAAACAGAGACAGTATTTGTAGTTCAGCCTTTATTAGCTATAATTGTTGAGTGGGTTGGAAATGCTGGATAGGATGAGATGTGAACGACACACTGTTAGTGAGCAGCATCAGAGTGTGGGAGTGATGCTGCGGAGATTCGCTGATGCGGCTGAACTCCATCTGCGCAGAGAAAATACGAGAGTCCCAGAAGAAAGAAACATGAGAACGAAACGAAGATCGACTTTATGTATATTTTATAACTGGGCTGATGATTATGTGAGGACTTAGGAATTTCCTAATCCTGTATAAGGGGAAGGGGAAGAATTCCATATTGAAACTCGACAAATATCGAATAAAATCAGCACTTTTCCCGCTTACCTTGATGTTTGAGTACCCAGAGAAACATTCTGGTGTGTAAAAACGTCAAGCGTGCATTTAGTCAAGAAAACATAGAGCTTAATTTCTAGTGCTGATAAACTTGGTAATGGCATTTAACGGCAGCAGCTATGTTACTGATGACACACCGGGTTGCGAGGGCATGTGCAGCATATGCATTCGCGATATTGAATATTAAAATTAAATTCTAATGAATGGTGTGTGCACCCTGCGAAGGATTGGCGAGCTGTCCAGGGTGGGTCCCTGCCTTTCGCCCAGAGTCAGCTGGGATGGGCTCCAGTTCCAGGTATAGAGAATGGATGGATTTAATGAGCTTTGAGCATCGCGACACTAAAAGTTAATTTCGCTTGTCAGAATTGGATAAATACTTTAATTAACGTCATCTACTTTAAAACTTATCGGTTCACAAAAGCACGGGCAGTGCTCTGTGTGGTTGGGTTATCGTCTTGAATCCAGTAAGAATAGAGGCGGTTGCAAGCTAACAAGCCCGAAACGTTTCTCTTTCTACAAATACATTTAGCTTTGAACTGTGTGGAAAACGAGACTGAACTGTCATCTTATAGAGCAAGCAAGTCGTAGTGAATAAACTGTTTTAGTTTATCAACATTTTATACTTTTATTGTTTTTCCGAACTATTTAAGCCTTCACCCGAGTGAATAATTTTCAAAAAAATGTCCATGTTTTAAAAGTGTGTTAATTAGTTAGTAGGCAGATATAAAGTTGTCCAAACCCAGTGTTATTTTCATCACTGTTGAAAATTCTGATCAATCCTTATAGTGGTGTCCATTGAGGAACTTCGGTTACTAATCCAAGAATAACCAATCATGAACCTAGCCTGACTTTAGAGACATTGTTTAGGCCCAGATGTCCTAGTTATGAGGCAGTTAAAGTCCAAACCCAGTGTTATTACATCACTGTTGGAAGCTCAGCTCATACGACCTCATGCCGACCCACAAAATGCAGGATGTACGCCCACTAACGACTCATTCCTCATGACCCAACCTGAAGAAAAATTTTCAGGCTTGAAAATGTTTTTTGTAATTACCCCTGTATATGACAAACAACTGCATAAAAAGAAGGAAAAAAAATTGAGCCCATCAAGGTGAACAATCAGTGGGTTCCTAATTAATGAAGCTGTGGGCATATGTTCATGAAAACTAAAAGCTTATTAGGCAAGCAAATGATAGTCAAACCTGCTCTGTCATATTAATGTCATTATGTTCGAGCAAATTATTTAGCATGCAAAATACCTGTTTGCAGCAACCTAATTTGGAGCTGATTGATTTTCTCTGTCAAGTTTGATCTGTTTAAAAATGTTGTCCCTTGAATTTGCTTGCAGTATGGTAGGATAGACCAAATATGTTCAAGGGTCTTTTATTCTTTATCTGTCTAAAACACTGTTGAAAGGGTTTCTGTGTGGTCAGTGGTTTATTTGAACACATTTTACGATATCTGAGACTAAATTCACTGTTAAGTTGCTCATTAACCCCCACCATGGCCCCAAAAAATGGCTCAAAAAATGCATGAATAGTTTTGCATGTCCTTCTTGATAATGCTTATTTTTGTAAAATATGATTAAATCTAAGAAGGGAATAATATGCATTTGAAATTATAAAGCACTGACTATTAAGCAGTTTAACAAATAAAATATAAGATCACATCTAACTGACTGGCTGCTGGGAGATCTGGTACAGCTGTGTTGATAAACATTCATTTGCGACAATCAAAATAATTTTTCTAAATTAGATAATTCTATTGCCATTTCCATTAGTCTGAAAGTATGCAGAAGCATAATTTACGATTCCCTGTTAAGTAATTCAAGCAAGCCATTTGCTCAGGAGAATAAAATCCGGCTTTCTAAAAATGTGCGGCCGTAGTTTAAAGTTGAGAACTCTACCAGCTGTGGTGTCAGGGGTTACTTAGTGCAGGGCTGGCAGTCAGCTGTCATTCTGAGCTGTTACCCATAATCCCACTCTTCCACTTTCCCAGCTGGGATTTCAAATTACAAGCAGCAGGGAGCAAGTGTTTCCTTGTTTATTTATTTTAGTCGCACTTCAGGCAATTAGCAGATGTTCTCTCCGCTTGGATCTCTTGCGGATCCCTTCACAGAACTTAATGTCTTGAAGTAATTTTCATTTCAATTTCATTCAACACATGGTTGGAGAAGAGATCGCTGCATTCTCCAGATTCTTGCGTAGGTTTGGTACAAGAAAGACTGCCATAAACACCAGCTGTTAAGCTCACAGCGCGCTGTTTACTTTGGATTAGACGTGATTTAATTTCATGGTTATTTTGAGAACTTAAGTTCTGTAGTTGGTCACAGCTATCCTGTTGCATATTATCTGTCCCTGTTGAAAAACTAAGTTGTGGCCGCAGTTCTCTTTTTTTGCTTTTTTTTTTTGTAATTTTTGCCACTTTTCATAATTTTTGACACGATTCCCTGCGCCACTTTATGAAATTTTGGAACTCTCATCGTATCCTCATATTTGGAGACTTATCTGGCAAGTGCTGTTGGTTCACCCTCTTTTGAAGTAAACATGACCCTAATTAGCGTTCAAATTACTGGGATCACGTGTGTTTATGCCTTTAATTGTGGGTCAGAGACTTAAAAAAAAATGGCCATTTTTTGGGTGTGCTCGTAATTTTTTTTTCTTGCCTTCCATTCACTTGCACTGTGTAATGCTGTGCAAGCCATTAAAATGAATGTCACTGTAGCATGAATGGCTTCATTATTAAACGCATACGTGCCAACTCTATCGCTTTTGGTGGGTTTTTTTTTCAGAATGAAACGCCCCGAAAGCAGTAGTCTACCGCCAAAAGCGGTAGAGTTGGCATGTATGTAAACGTAACTAATGTTGGTAAGTCTGCCCGCTCATAATTGCTTATCATATGAGTCTGATAACAGGAAGTTGTCCCAATAAACCGCAGAAATCTGGGGATTTGCGATCAAATGTGCACGTTAATTTGTTGTCCAGTTGGTGGAAAGTGTGCTGGGGGGGGGGGGTCACTTCATTGGGTCTGCCACTACACCTGCTTCAGCACGGACAGCTGGACTTGTTTTCGGAAATAGAAACCGATAGATCAGTAAACTGCAGCCCACGGGAAAGCTTGGGTTCTTAATGTGTGAAGTAATTAATCTTACTGCTGAAATGCCTCCTTTTGTTTCTCTGAAGTTCACTAATGACAACGCAGTTTGACTTGCTGTTGTATTCTTTAGCTTTGTACTACTATCTCCACCGCCAGATTGGCTTCAGTGACCTGATTGTCATGTATTAGTTTTCAGGATCTCACTAATTTCAGCAGAAATATTCATGTAAATGAACTAGACTAGCGTAGCATTTCCCTACTATATCTGACAAAGTGCTTCACCATTTTTACCTCTCATTCACCTTTTCGCGCATACTCACACTTCAATGGCAGCGGACCTGCATCGGAAGACATGGGCCTGACCATCGGGAGCAACTTGAGGTTCAGTCTCTTGTTCAAGGACACTTGGACTCATGGACAAGAAGAGCTGGGGAATCAAAACGTCAAGCCTATGGTTAGTGGAGAACCCGCTGTACCTCCTGAGCCATAAGCGCAAAATGTACTAATATTACATCTTTTGTTTGAGTATCCAGTGCATATAGAACCCTGAATGACCACAATGGCCATTGTGGCTGCACGAGCTGTTTCTCAGTCAGGGTACCACGTTTCACAAACACCCAAAATTTAAATCTGGCCATCATTTGTCAAGTGCATCCATTTTTTAGCATATACTCGTAAGGATATAACTCCAGAATAATAGGCCTTCAGGCGTCGTAGATTTTGAGTTAATGCTCCACTGACAAGTTGTAACCTCAACTGAACAACTTCATTTCCAGAGAGGACATTTTTTAACGGCAGTAAACATTCATCTATGCCTACCATTATATGCAAGCAAGCAATGACATGTTGTGTTCCAAAAAGGCCGTGCCCATAATACCGAAGTGCCAGAGTGGTGCGGTGGGATGGGATCAACGGGATCGGGATCAGTATCTCATGCGATGGGATCAGGATTCCCGTCACTTAAAAAAAAGGGGGGGGACAGGATCATGTTGCAGTAAAACAGTGTGGGATAGGACAGGATGGAATAAAGCTGTTATGGGATGGTGGGATGGAATAGGACCGGACGGGATCAAGGTGATTTGGAACAGGAAGAGATGTGATGAAATTTGGGATAAGATGGGACATTTTTTCTCTCAAATAAGCTCAATCAACTCAGAAAAAGTGACCAATTTGAGTGCATTATGATCACGTTACAATTATTAATTAATTTCCAACCAATTATAACATTCTCAACTAATGTAAAGATTTGAAACCACTTTTTTTTTTTAGTGAAAGGGGTAGATTAAAAAAACCCCAATGAACTTGTTTACTTCAAAAGAAATGGCATTACAAATCTATAAAGTGTTATTTACTCTAATCCAATGACATTTGTGACCCCTTATTTGGATTTTTCATGAAAAGTAATGTAGTTATTTTTATCAATTTGAAATCAACAAATCTTGTGAAAAAAAAAATCAAAAAACACTGAAACAATGCCTGAAGAAACGACAGGTGTCACCAAGAATTCACCATTGATATTAACAAAATTAGGACTGGCGTATGAGGAGAAAGTGTTCACAGCCTCAAAAAACAGGGATATGGCTTCATTTGCATGAATGCAATGACCCAGTAATTAAGGACAACTGGGGAGAGTTGCTGTCATTATGGTAGTCAATAAATATTGTATAAATGAAGGCTAACAAGAAGTGCCAAATTTAGGTGATAATCTGCTGCATATAGTCAATGAAGTAAGATGTGGCTTCTTTTTCTAAATTGCGATAATGCTGTTGTCAAGCTTCTCAAGAAATGAAAGAAAACCTGTCTGCATACTGAAGTGAGACTTTTCTTGTATCATGATGTATATGTATAATGTAGGTATGATTTACAACAAATAAAATGGATCAAACATGCTTGTTTTTCTGTATTAAATCATATACATTCTGAAATTATGTAACACAATCATCATAATGAAAATAATCATAATACAAGTAAACCTCCATGCACAAAGACTTCAATTTCGCGCAAGAATCTCTTGCATATGCTTTAATTGAATAATTGCTGATTACAGCAGTGGAACGTAAATATGCCACTAAAACACGCCGAATGTGTAAGAGTTGACAGGTACGCATTATTAATGAAAAGTGGCCACATCTGATAATGCGGAGAGTTTTCGGAGTTTCTGTAATGGTAATTTAAATGAATGATTCAAAACAGTTCAAGAATTAGGCTATTCGTGCTCATTTGAACTTAACAAGGAGAACTGGCGATACCTGATGGTCCTTAGGATTTTTGGAGTCAAGCAAAGTCAATTTTATTAAGACTGAGAACAGGTCATGACCAATCATTATTTTTTAGGGATGGTTTGTGCTTCCCCTGTCGCCAGTTCACCAGCCGCCACTGATACCAACAGGCATATCAATGTGCACAGAATTTATCCTCTGAACTGGATGGGAATAGAATAGGATAGGATATAGCATGGCATTGGGATGGGATGGGATTGAATTAGGCAAATGAGAATGAGATAGGATGGGACGAGATGGCTTTATAATGGGATGGGACGAGATGGCATCACTTTTCTGTCCCATTGCAGAGCGCTGCTAAGTGTCATGATATTTTGAGTTTTGCATTTCTGCTTGAATTTACATCAACATCTGTTTTGTTTGTTTCCGGAATAGATGTATTTTTGATGGACAGGTATAGTCACAACACATACCTTCAAATGTTTTCTTTGGATTTACATAAGCAAATACTCAAGAGCCTATGATTGAATCAGTATTGCAGGGATTGATCTGTTTCAGTTGGCAATAATTGTTTTAATCCTGACTGAGTCAGTGCATAACTTCTCATTCCGTAAACAGCTGTGTTGGAAGACGTATCTCATGGTTGCTGAAAAGATGTTGCTTTTGTTTCAAAAGGGGCAAATTATTGGCCAGCATCAGGTAAAGAAAACTGCTTCGGAGATTTCTGAAATCAACTGGGTCATGAACTGTCCAAAAATTTATTAAAACCTGGAAGGATAGTGGTGAACTGTCAACTTCACGGAAGAAATGGGTTGGAGGAAAATCATGACTGATCCTGACCGGAGATCTCTTAAGTGCTCTGTGAAGTCTCATCATAAAAAAAAAAATTAATAGCAGAAATCAAAGCTGTGTTTAATTATGAAGGCAAGAACATTTCCACATGAACGATGCAACAAGACCTTGGACGATTAGGCATAACGGCTGCATGGCCATCACTCTTATTAGTGGAGCTAATTGGGGGGAAAAATGAGTTAATTTATTAAGGGAGCATAATGATTGGACAGTGGAGCAATGGAAAAAGGTCATGTGGTCTAATACGTCCAGGTGCTGTATACCCTATCCCAGAGTGATGGGCATGTCAGGGTTCGAAAGGACGCCCGCATGGTGCCCGCTGTACAAGCCTCTGGAGGTCGTGTTACGATCTGGGGTCACTTAAATTGGTCAAATCTTGGTTGAGCACTGTTCTGCCACACTAAAATGAATTCAGCAGTCTACGTGAATATACTGAACGACCAATAACCCATCAATGGACTTTTTAATCCCCGATGGCACAGGCATATTCCAGGATGACAATGCCATGGTTCATCTAGCTCAAATTGTGAAATAGCGGTTCATCGAGCAGGAGGAATCATTTTCACACGTGCATTGGCCACCTCAGAGTCCAGGCCTAAACCAATTGAAAGTCTTTTGGATGCGCTGTAGAGTGCTAAATTGAGTGGTTTGACGCACTCATCATCAACACAATGGCCTCCATCTTACACCCAGCGCAAAGCGTAACACAAGTGTCTTTGCTAGTTCACAACCGACACAGATACCATTTTCTCGTCCAGCGTCCACTCTGCATAAATAGCGAATGCATTTGGGCCAAATTGAGCGCCTATGGGCGTGTTGGTCTTAAAATGAGGTGTGGTCAGGCACTCTGCAGGCTTGTTGCTATCTTGAGTTGGCATAAAGCTCTTGCGCCATTAACCAACAAAAACCTGGTCAAAAGTCGATAGTCAGTTTTTAACTGCTATTTTAAGGGCGCATAATTAAGAAAGTATAATGTGCCTTTGTAGGCCAGTGCACAACAAACGTACCCTTAGCTTATTACGCACACAGGGATAAGCAGCAGCGCACAGTCATGTGAACGATTAAAAATGAAAAGATTACAACATGAATGATTACTATTGAATAATTTGAGATATTTAAAAGATAAACGTTACAATGGCGAGTGCGATCTTTTTCCCGCCTGTGCAACTGGGTGCGTGAATTGCGATCATTGAATGATCTTTGAATGCACTAATTTATTTAGATCTTGAGGGAACATAGTCCGTCAACATTCAGGTGAATCGCAATTCAGCATGCAAGATTACACATTTAGGTATCAGCAAATTGTCCAGGATATCATATCATATCATAACTAAAATTGCGTGAATTTCCGCTCAATCGAAAATAGGAAACATAAGTTAGTTAATGTGCTCCTATGTGAAATGTTTGAGAAAATGAGAGTAAATGAACATACTGGAAATAAATGAGATTTATTATTATTTTTATTAATCACACACATTCTTAGTTTCTGCTCAGTCTTGTATTTAATTTTCCTTTCCTTTGTTGCTCAGAATAGAAAGTATGTTTGGGGCGCTACAGATGTTGGGGTAACAAAATTCTCTCAAAATAAATTTTGAACCCAAGTGACCCAGGAAAACAACACCAGCAATCTGTCTGTCCCGCTTTTGTTATGAAATACACAACTTAGCATTTTTTTTTTTTTTTTTTGAAATGTGCTTATTATAATTTGTTTGGCAGACAGACAATACATTTTTCATAGGTTATAGTATTCTTGGTGTCCAAAAGGGAAGTTCATATACTTTTTAGCAAAACAACATAAAAATTTGATGATTGCTTGGCAATTTGATTTCTGAGTGGGTGTGCCCGCTATGGAGTGAGATTTGTTCTAATTGGCCAATGAACAGGGCCACCGTGTTGACAGAGAACGGTAATGTTATAATCTCCCAGCAACTGGCAAGTCTCTAAAAACAGATGACTGAATACATAGCTCACTAGCTAACCATTAAACTGTACAATGAGCATAGGCGGCGGGTGAGCCTGACGTTTGGGAAGGCTATCTGACCAACTTTTATACACAGCGCCAGGATGAAACAACTGATCTTGAAATATATAATTAACTATATGCAATAGTCTCAGAAAGAATAAATAATATAATAACAACCACAACAAGGCTTTTGTTTCAAAAACACTTTGCTTTTATTTAATCAATCAGCTGGAATCGTCTGTCTGTCTCTCTCTCTCTCTTTCTCTCTTCCCTCCTCTTTGGACTTTGTTGCTGTGGGGTATTTGATAATTGAACAAGATTATTTTAAAATAAAATAATTCATAGCTCTTGATTTTGGTTACTTTTGAGCGTCTAATAGCCAGCAGTGAGTGAAGGTGGAAAACGTTTTGTTTAAGCGTATCGAACTTAACATAAATTGTTAATGCATTTGCACGCAGCGCAGCAGAATGTAAAACAAGAAATAATCTAACAGATTTAGGCAAATCTGTCATGTTTCATGGTCATTTAAATTTCAAAATGTAATAAAACATATTCAAATGAATCAGACTGTCAACCAATTTCAATCGTTAATTGAGCAAATCAACTGTTTGATTGCAAATTGAGCAAAGCAAATGGGAAGGGGGAGAGAGCAATTGGCGGGTAGAAGATGATGATTTTGCAGACCTTAATTTTGCTTTTTTCAGCACGTAATTTACCTGAATGTGTTTGCGAGATTATTTCCAGTTTTTCATTTGGTCGCGCTGCGTGCTAATGCAATTACAATTTCTACACGTCACGTACAATAAGCTTAAACAAAATGTTTTCCACCTTCACTTTAGGCTATTTAGACGCTCAAAAGCAACCAAAATAAACAGCCATTAATTACTTTATTTGAAATCTTGTTCAATTCTCAAATAAACAATGCTCCAAATTTGCGTTTGCCTGAATGTGTTTGCCAAGTCTTCGCTGCATTTGTCTATTGCATGCAATGCGAAAATCATTTCTCACTTTCACGTTCGATATGCTTCACAAATTTTGTCCGCTTCGTGTATATTTTGAAATGCTTAAAAACCAAGGCCATCTTAAAATGGTTTATTTTTAAGGAATCTTTTTAATGATAGGCTATGTAAAAATTCTACGAGAGGTGGAATTCAGAGGTCTGCTATTTATTCAGATTATTGACACTCTTTCAATCTAACACACCAGCCTGGTTAGGTCTGCCTGCTTCTCATTATCTCTTCTTAATCATTATTGGCCACATTTTGGTTTTGATCAGTCAGTTGGCTGAATAAACGGCTTGATTGCAAGTTAGACAAAGTACACGAGAATTGATTTAAGGTAAGCTAATTATGCCAAGGCGATGGAGGTTGTCCAACCTCGCTGGTAATTAGCGGACTTCAAATCACAGTTTTCTTCCCGGAAGCATTTCAAATGACCGCATTAGGTATGTGTCATAGAAAAGGTAATAAGCAAGCTCGTCTGTCTGCCTCATAGTGGCAGTTACTTTTATTGCGCTCGCGATAACCGCGATTCCGTATATCGTGCAGCCCTTGTGCACATTATTTTATATGATTTTCCAGCAGAAAATTTGGGAAGGCTTAGCCTTCCCTAGCCTTCATTACGCGCCGCCCATGACAATGAGTATGGAAACGTAACGTCTGCTAAGCAAGCATGGATGTTACATTCACTGATGTGCGACAAGCAGTACCATAATACTTGTATTACACTTGTAATTTAGTCTCTAACGTTAAAACTGATCCATAGCTAGTGTCTGTATAGTTGCAACTGATAGCTTACATTCCATTTACGGCGCTAGCAACTCTACTGAATTTGGTTAAAAACAGTCATGCATTCTATCTGTACCAACTGACGTGTCTTGAAAAGTGCCTCTGCCTAAACTTGCAACGGTTTCTAAATTCATAATAAATATTTTAGCTAACTAGTGCGCTAATAAATCACACAAGGATTATAGAAAGATAATACGTGCAAGCTAGCTTAAGTTAATTTGGAGAGCTGTAATTAGCTAGCAAGCCAGCTAGTTACATCAGCTACCAAGCCATACACATTTTAAAGTTGCACACATATAGCTAGTTATGGGCTTTTGCTTTTACTGTGTTGTTTTTAGTTTATAGTTCGTAGTAAACACAGAAATGTATCGGCACAAAAATCAAAAAAGTGATTTTTTCATAATACTGTATGTCCCCTTTAAGGGTGCCAATATTGGAGGAGGGCACTGTGTATTCAAGCATGATTACATCACCTGACCAACATCTGTGCCCCTGCTTTTAGCATTCCAACATTTTCTGACTCCTGTGCATCCAATTCACAATGAGTATAGCCAGAACAGTTGATAATGTAAAACATGAAATGATTTATCTTTGAAATAACTGCTTTTCTTCTTTATGTGAGTTTTCCAAGCCGTCCTAAGTTTTTTTTTTTTTTTTTATGGGGTTGCAATTGGAGAGCACTTTATTCTGCAGCCAAAAAAAAAAAAAATGACCCCGAACATATTGATTCATCTAGAATGGAATTTTTGCATGCCAAAAACTGCACATTTTTTTAAACAAATTAGTCACCCACTCTCATTCCAGCTGGTTATGAATTGCATAAGCTAAAAAGTTGCCTTAAACAAACTTTAAGCATTCATTGTATGTGATGTAAGGCAGAGGGATAGCAAGGCTTCCTTCATTTGCATAACATTAACATGTCCGAAACGTTATGGTGTCCTGAAATGGGTGGAACTATGTCTAAATTGATAAAATTGTTCCTTAAAAAAAGATGAAATTCTACAGGCGTGAATCATTTGATCACAAATCGTTTAATCAAAAATAATAGAGTACAGAGTCAAAAAAAGTCTTTGTGCGCGACATGGAGGACACTGGATGTATATTTAGAAGCACACACGCACACACATTGTAATTGGCGGCTCTACTCTCTGCCTGGAATTTGCCACCATTCGTGTGTGCCAGACCGTTTAGCTCATTCTTTTTTTAAGCTCACGTCTGCCAGTCTACTTGGACAGCCAAAATTGGGGGATGGAAGTGTAACAGCTCGATGTTCTCCAGCACAGTCCCATCTGAGCCATCAAGTGCGGTGGCAAAAAGCCAAGAGAAAACAGATCTTTCATCACATCATTCCACTTCTGTACAAGATGACTCTGGCAGGTTTAACTTTACCACAGGAAACAATTATGGAGACAATTATGTTTATGTCCTGCAGCTGAGTAAACAAATTTGGCTTACTTTTATTATGATTACTGTTAGCTATAAAAATGGCTTCACACTTGCCTGTATGAATCTTACTCTTAAAAGAACTGTCACTCTATTTTCAATGGAATTAACTGCTGTTTGCTTTCATTTTCTGGTTGACAGACTAAACAAAATTTGAAGTAAGGCATTTTCATCTCTATGATAATTTTTTTGTATGATATACATAATGACAGCATGATAATTTCAGTTGCAAGACAAAAAATTTTATCCAAAGTGGTAGTGAATCAGATTATTTAGCAGGTTTGTTCTCAAATATACATGTAAAACTTACTTTTGAAAATGGATTATTTCTCTTCCAATATAAATAAAAATTTCACAGGGTACACATAAAAATAAAGCAAGAACAGTTGCTGTGATGGTCACTATATTTAGCATTTTTTGATGTCAGCGCCTTTGAGAGTGTACAGTTATAACACATATTAAGGTTGCAACTGCTGCCAGTCTGTGAAAGATGACCACAGTTGTTATCACCCAGAATTATGTCTACTCTGTCCTCTTAATTTGTTGATGGATTAGAACGGACTGTATATGTGGATGAAAATAGATTATGAAATAATGATTATCATTAAATTTAATGGATGTCTAATGAGCTATAGAATTGAATAATGGCTGTTATTTACTCTAGTACTGAATAATTTTTACCACAAATGTGTTTTTACTATTGTTGAACAGATGATGCCCATTTTTAATTCAGTAAGGACCATTTTAGGTTTCATAAGTGCCGAGAAAGACTTTCTCTTAAAATTGATCAAACATTCTATGTTGCTCGACTGAACTTTGTTAGAGCCCTGAAGTTTTCCTCATTGTTTTTGGAGACTAATTGAGGCCATACGTTTTAGGGAGCCCTGCATCTGCATCAAACAGAAAGTGCTGTGGAACATTTCACAACCACAACAAATGACAGAGTCACACGGGGCCTTCAGATTTATGTTGCATTTGCAATTCCAAGTATTCAGGTTTACATGTTACTTTAAATAACATCACCAGTTATGTTATTCTATATTTCTTGGCTTAGAGGACCTTGTTATGTCATGCACTATTTATCTTTATATTTTTATTGTTGACTCATTGAATGAAGGCACTCCTTTTTATTTTTAAATGTAAACATTATGAGGGAGGCGCTCATGTTACTATGAGCCGACATCATAGGCCAGGTTTGTAGACAAGAGTTCTGCTCACATCACATATGGAGAACCTCAATTCAGAGTTTGAATTTTGACCAGAATGCACGGCTAGTCCAGAATAAAGCTATCAGTAATATTCTGTTCTGATATCAATGCTAGGTGCTGTGTCATGGCCGAATTTATTTTACTGAGTCAGTGGCCCCCCATTGCTGTCCTGCTTGTCTCAAAATGGAAAGGAACCAGCCTGTAATCTCAGTAATCTCACTTGGTCCTGCTCTTGGATATGCTTTCAGTCCATAAAAAAATCCCTGGTTTCTATGCAAGGGAGCCAGCGCTGACAAATGGACACTACTAAAATGTACACACACTTCACTTGGCCAGGAAACTACCACCGAGTGACAAAACTGTTAAAAGGATTTGACACCTACATGGTGACTAAGAACACACTTCACTCCCTGCTTGCATTGTACTTGTCTGGGGAACTGTTATTGGTTGGATCATCCCAGTGGCTTATGGGTCAGAGACTCTGATTCGCTGAACACCTCCCCAGCTTGTTTTTTGAGATATCTTTGGCTCAGAACTGCAAAGTGTCCAACCAACTTGTGCTCTGGAGGTTCCCGTTCAGTAGCCGCCTTCTTGTTGTTACTGCTCTTGGTGTTGTTTAGTTTTTTATTTTAGAGTCGGAGGGTTGGGGCTGTTTTAGCAGCTGACAGAGCTGTTTTTTCCCTCCGCACTTGTGAGGGACTGCCGTGCGAAAGCTTTCTCAGCGACTCTGGTTTCTGGAGCACGAGGGGGGACAGTCCCAAAGGGTCTTCACTCACATCTCCACACGGGACGCAGTTCCAGTCACGGCAGGTTCACTTTTACACTGTCGCTGGGTGATATCTGGTGCGGCTGGACTTGAACTCCCATGTACCATGAACCAAACCCGGGAGTCCAGTGCTTTCGGGCATCACGTAGAAGATATGCAGAATGGGAGGAATAATATGGGACCGTCTGGAGCAAACGCACAAAGGTAAGACCGATCTCTGTACCTAAATTAAATTTGTATAATATGCACATTGTGTGTTCATGAGTACCTGGGTGTGATAAATTTGTTTCTTCATCTAATGTACTGTTCATGAAGTTTACGATCTGTGTCTGAGGCTCACTTAAAGCGATACTACGTGTGACTGCAGTATATTTATTTTGTGAAATATTTGATCAACTAAAAATGTGGTCTCCACTGGGTAAAAAAAATTTAAATGATGGATATTATACAGTTTTTTTTTCTTTTCTTACCGACTCTGCTCATGACCAGGTCAGAAAATTCTGAACCTGGGTGAGGAACGAACTCTGAGTTCCGGGTCTTGGGCCGTGTCGGTGAATAAAATTGTCGTAATTATCCCTGAAGATGACTCCTGATGGATATTGATCAAATACATGTGCATTTGAGAACACATTTAGGGCACTGTATGACTGCATTTACTTCTGAGCACGTGTGCTCAATTTCATACAATGTAATGGATTATGCCGAGTAATTTAGATGTAATAATCCTTTAAATTTAATGCCAAAGTCTTATTTACATTTGGGTGTGACATTTTTTGCTCGTGCCGCGCAATTACCTACGAGAGTCAGAGAATTAGTGAAGTGGGCTTTTTTAAAAGATACTTCAGCTAAATGAAAACTTTACTTTTTCTACTTACTGCTGTCGTGCTTTTTTGAGCTGTAATTGATTTGTTGAAATATTCTCAACAAAAATGGGTGAATGAACTCTGATTGGCTGGTATCAATGCAACACTTCAATATTTTATATGTGCCTTGATTAAAAAAAAACACATACTGTACTGTAAATATATATTGTATTTAGAAAATACATTTATCAAGCAAACATTGGGGACATTTACTGAGGGTCTGATGGAATCTTTGTTTGATGTGTCCTCATGGATTTGACATGTACTATTTAATATATAATGTTCGTAAGAGAACATCAACACCTGATGCTATTAATGTGGAGGATATTTTTGTTTGTTTGAAATGCAGTTTATATTTTGTCAAACCAAAACTGGAATCAAGGAGTGTTATAATTTGAAAAAATGTGACATGTAATCAATATTAATATTTTTACTTAGTATTTTATTTATTTATTTACCTTTATTTGCCTTTATTTAACCGGGTAATTTGCCCATTGAGATCAAGGATCTTTTTCACAAGGGAGACCTGGTCAAGAAAGGCAGCAGCACCCATCTATAACACAAGATTAAAAACAGTATACACAACATTGAGATACTAAAACAGTGCAAAGAACAGAGCAGAAATACAAATAATAAATAGCAATCACATAAATTGCTATATAAATCGTGATGACATTGATGACAATTGAAGACCACAAAGGAAAAACAGAGTCCAAATTTGGCATTTTTGTATATTTTATATATTTATATATTATTATAATATTTAGAACATTTAATATTATTATAATATTTTATATATTTTATATTTTTTGCATATTTTTTCAGTGCTTTGTTACTAAGATCGTTTTGAATTTTTAACTCATCATTTCTTCACAACGTGAAAATGTAACTGATCATTTTTCCATTGCGGTCTTCAATTGAATCCAGCAACACTGTCCAATAGATTCATGCTCCAAGTCCTTTAAAAAAGGACTCATAGGATATTGATATCTAGCAGCTCATTTTTATGCTTACATAAATATATTCAATGGAAATGAGGTTTCACCCTGTTAATGTTTTGGTTTGAAAGCTAAATTCAAGACGGACCTATGTAGGACACTGGTGATGTCAAACAATTCTATTTTAAAGATTCATAATTTATGTGCAGGTTCCCACTGTCATTAAACTATTTTGAGCTAAACATGGCTAGATAGCACATAATATGTTATTCCAAGTGATGTATTATGGTAAAAGTTGTGTTTGGAATTACAAGTGTCCGATTAAATATGATATTTCTCATTTGAAAGGGGCTGAATCAAAGCACGTGCCATTTATATAAGAATCGTGTTTCATATCAGGGGCTAAATGGTAATGTTGGTAATCTTTGTAATGTGTCAGTCAGTTAGATTTAAATCTAATGTAGCACCATAACATTATCACTGTTTCCCCATTAATCTATCATGTTGTAAACAACTGGATGAAGGTCAGTGCGGCACCGTGTACTTTAGCTCGCTGTGCAGCGTGTTTAAGCATTACAGCTGAGCATGAGGTACACACCTGTTAGTCTGGGGCTTAAAGTGATTTAGACAGATTAGCTGGGAGAGGTATTAGCGAAAATTGTGAAAATGAAAACACTGCCCTGTGAGCCACTGTTCTGCTATCACCCCCCCATACACATAAATACACTACCCGCGGGCCTCCCTCAGCTGCTGTCATTATATCATCCCTTCGGCTTGTCGCTATAAGGAAGGGAACCCTCCCCCGAGAGTGCCCATGCATCTAACGTGCTCTTAACCCTTGTATTTTGCCCATTCCTTTTTTCCTATTATCGTGTTTCTGGCAAATTTCCCATATGGTTCAAACTGTTAATACAGCAAACATAAAGTATAAATTATAACCAGATGATGCGTGAAATCTTTTTACCAACTTAATTCCTAGTCATTGTTACAAGTTCTACGCTCATTTTGGAATTTATGGTGCGTACACCTCAATAATATGAAATAATACTACAACGTACTTTTTTTCTAGTACAGTTCATGTATTATTATTTTTTGGGTACTTTATTAATAGGTTTTTATTTTACACAACAGAAACAAACAAATTTTTCTTTGATGATATCGATTGCCCTCAAGGCTATAGTGGGGAAGAAAAAAGGCAAAGAGGGAAAAACAAGAAGTTAAAGAGGAAAACAGATAAAATCACATGACTGGGCTGCACACAATCCCTGATCAGTACACTGTTTAGCTGTATTTAAGATCGGAACATCTCATCACATTATGCATGCTCGGCCTGGCTCAAATGAATGATACGCCCTCCTGAAATCCTATAAAGGGGGTCCAGGTTTTAATATATGTGTGCAGGACTAGGAAAAGGGGTCACTTGGGTCATTTTATGAAAATTGAGATTTTCCAACAAAATCAAAGAGTGATCCAAGTTTTTCATTCTGAGAAAAAAATTGGGTGAATTTGTGCACAGCAAAGTGTTGTAAATTGACAGTACATTAGTGCTGGGATGTCACTATCACTGGGATATCACTGAGATACCCCGTTAATCTCAGAATGGAAAAAAATCCCAAGTGACCCCTTTTCCTAGTCCTGCACACATATCTGTCCCGGGAACTATTCCGATTGTATCGCAGCTTCTCCTATGGAGTCATGGAGAGTACTTCCTTGACCCAGAGTTCAAATGAGGGAGATTTCATTGACCTCTTGTGTCAAGAATCAACCTTCGGGCCAGGAGCTTTACAAATACTACATCATTTGCCTGGAAACCAGTAAGTTTTTCTTCGCCTGGAGATGTTCCGGAGACAGCAGTTATGGGGCTTGGGTTGACTGTCTCACCACAGATGTAAGAAATTGCCTCAGAAATGTTCTTCCAGAAGCTACCCAGAGAATTACACAACCAGAGCTTATGACCTATTGTAGCTGGGCAGTGACGAAATCTCAGACATTGGCATTTGATGTTGGGGTAGATTTTGGCCAATTTATGGGGTATATATATAGTACAATCGGTGTACGACTGTTTCTGCATAGGACTATATCTTATGCAGAAAGAGGTGGTACGAATAAGTATCATACTATACATGTTAGATCAGACAGTTTAATATCCAAGTCCTCCTCCCATGCCAGATTTTTAATGTTCCATGAGGGGGAGAAAATATCCTGTATTAATATACAAGCAATGTACAATCTTACTGGATTGTACAGGACGCTGTGATGTGGTGCATTTTTGCACATTAATTAAGTATGATGCAGCTTCACAGATTCAATCAAAAACTCAAGATCTCTTCAGAGAATGAAGCTAGCTAGTAAAGGTAATGCCTAAATTATTCCTACTTAGCAAGTATAATTTGATGTCAAAAGTAGCCAGCTACAGAGCTACATGAAAAATGGGTTGCTGAACATGACTGTTTTCATGTTGCTCTGTAGCTAGCTAGCTGGCAACTGTTGATGTCAAATAAAGGTATACGCAAGTAACAGTGATGCTCTATACTTCCACTGAGTCAGAAACACAAAACTAACATTGTTAGCATAGCTATTGGTGAAATTCAGCCTTTATCAGGCTCTGACTGAATCACAAATAATTTTATTAATGCACTAGCTAGGTTGGGTAGGAAACTAACTGATGAAAGTAACGTGCAGTCCTAATGGATTGTACAGGACTGTGCAATGTGTTGCGTTTTTGCATATTAATTTAGTATGATGCAACTTCACAGATTCAACCAAACTAATCGGCTCATTTGCTACTCCAGTGGTTCTCAAACTCGGTCCTGGGGGACCACCGTTTATGCAGGTTTTCATTCCAACTACAAATGCAACCCTGGAATTTTAATGATATGTTAATTTTTCTTCATTACCCATTTAAGCAATATTGTCTAACATAGCTATGCATGCTATGAACAATTGAAGTTTCATTTTCTCATCATACTCTACAGGAAACAGCAGAATAATAAGACAGAAATTTAAGCAGATGTACCAATAACTTCCCAAATATGAGTAGGCTCTTGATTATTTTAATTATTGATGCATGGGCACTAAATTGAACCATTTATTTGATAATGAGGAGCTGGAAGGCAAAGCAATTCATGATGACTCGCAACTGTTTTGTATTTGTATTGTATAAAAAAATAAGAACTTTAAGCATATGTGTAGCAACCTATAGGAGCTCAATAATTAACTTTTGTATGACTTGGATCAGTAAAAATATTAGACCTTGTGCAGTTACTCACATTGCAGCATTATAAACACATTATGGACATGGGGCTTTCAGTCCCCATGACAGGCATAGCATTTCTCTGATAATGTGAAGTTTAGGGATAAAAAAAATCCAACCAATTAAGACAAATCAACAGCTTAATAGAATTCTGGGATTGCAATTGTGGTTGCCATGAAAACCAGCATACACAGTGGTCCCCCAGGACCAAGTTTGTGAACCACTGTGCTCTGGGCCGTAAAGTATACCCCCGGGGTGGCTGGGTGGGGCCACCATCTGAACTGGTCCAATAGGCCCCGCCTGCAAATTTTTTTTTTTTTTTTGCAGCCGAGTTCCGCACAGACGACATTCCTCTTTAGCTTGCTAGCCAATTACACTGCTCCTGTGACTCCTAACCCATTTTGATGACCCTGATTGGTCATTTTCAACGCGCTCTCACCCAAGCTCTTTTAATTCACGGGGTGGCGTTGTTCCAATTGAGAGAGGTAATATGACTATTTCATTGTTTAAACCAGGACATGGTTAGTAAATACCAAAAAAAAAAAAAAAAAAAGCGTGGCAGGACACAATTTATGATTTATTTTGACTGCAGTTTTGACCAGAGGAAAACATTGAGGGATTATCACAAACTGGTATCTGTTTAGCCAGGATACTTGTTTGGAACCATCCAAAGCAACAGCTTAATTTAATTCAACCGAGCCCCGTCATCAGGCACATTGTCTGGGAAAACAATTAAGTGACTGTGGTATTTTTAGAAGTGCCAGGCTGAACAAAATGATGTCCCGTGTTAGGTATGTATTATGGAAAGTATGGTGGGAGGCAATTAATTGAACATAATATTGGAAGGAGGATAACTGAATAAAACATTGCAGTATTCTCAAAAATGCAAAGATGCATCTTCTGCTATAGGCAGTGGTGTAACCTTAATTTGCAAAAAAAAAAAAAAAAAATCCCCAATAAACTCTTCAACAATTTGCAGAAATACAGTTGGTATTAGAAGGGTTTATAACTGTACATAAAAATGTCGCAGGACTTTAAAAATGCCCTTACATCTCTTTACCTTAAGGGAGTGATGTGACCTCAATTGGGAAAGAATGCTGAAAGAAGTCTTGGGCGAGTGGCATTTACAGGTTGATATCGGATTTTTTTTTTGCAGCTCAGTATTCTTTTCATAGTGCAGCTCCTTTGAAATATCGAGCCCCAGACACCCAGCATTACATACCGAAGAGTTAACCAGTTGGTTATTGGGCTTAAGTGTGTTGCCCAAGGGAGTAGTATTGCAGCAAATTAAGAGCTAAGCTTTTTATTTTTATGTTCTCAAAAGTATGTGTGTACGAAGTTTCAGCATTCTAGATGCTTTGAAACGCACTCCAGCATGATATAGTGCAATTTTAAATATGGCCAACCGGCAGCCATATTCGATGTTGAGTTTCGACGCCTCGAACAAATTTTAAGCTATACAGCCATACAGTAGGCTCCAAAATTACTGGCTACCCTGACTGGCAATGCACAAACAATATAAAAAAATATAACCAATATAATTATAGAGAAACAGAATATACCAACATTTGCGAAATACTTTATAAATGTTTTGATGGAAACAACCAAAATCATAAAAATAATTTAATAGAAATAAATATCAACAAAATCAAGGTTCCATAATTATTGGCACCCTTCATTTGAGTACAACCACCTCTGGCAAGGACAACAGCATGGAGTCTTTCCCTGTAATTTTTGACAACGTTAAGGCGCACATTTGGGGGGGATTTTGGACCATTCCTCTCAGCAGATCCTTTGAAGATCCTTCACATTTTTGGGTTTGCGTCAATCAACTGCCCTCTTCAACTAGACCTACAGGTTTTCAATTGGATTGAAGTCTGGTGACTGAGATGACCATTGCAGAACATAGATTTTGAAACCATTTCTGTGTGGATCTTTAGGTATGCTTTGGGTCATTGTCTTGTTGGAAAGTCCACCTATGGCCAAGTCCCAGCCTTCTGGTGGGGGCAACCAGATTGTCAGCCAAAATATCCTGATACTTGGTGGAATTCATTATGCCATTAATCTTAACCAGTGCCCCAGGACCTCCTGAACAGCCCCAAAACATGACTGACCCACGTAATATTTCACTGTGGATATGAGGTGCTTCCCCTTGTATGCATCTCTGTTTCAGCGCCGAACATGCCGATGCTGTAACTGACCGAAATGTGCAATTTTGGTCTAAGCTCCCATTGGTCTGTTGGACTTAGTGAGCTAAAAATTAGTTGTATTTACGGACAGAGTCCACCATATCATAATAAGTTTATTATTAGTGATGGGTGTATAATAATTATAATGGTCGCATAATAATAATTATGAAAATGTTTTGGCACCATAGTCTCATTTGTTGGCTGCCATAAGCAATGTTTGTTCAAAACTGAGAGAAGTGATTTTATTCAGAAAGAACAGTCATAACTACTTTATTTTTAAGAGAGCATAAATGAAAAACCTAGATTCAATCAACCTACACAACAATAATGTTCAATGATGTGTTTGTGTGTGTGTGTGTGTCTGTGTGTGTGTGTTTGTTTTTGTATGTGTGTTTGGCTAATTGGGTTTTTGGTAGTGCAATGGGTGGGATGCAGTGATTTATGGGAAAGCCTCCCATTTGCAGGTCAAACATAATATTGTCTCACCCCCAAATTTCACACAGTCACCTCCTATGGCTGGTCATTTTTGACCAAAAACACCACAGGTGAATAACGTTTTGAATAAGACCACTAAAACCATCAATGAAAGTGGTGATCACTAATTGTATGTGTTCACATGCCAATGTGGAGGAATGCATTAGGTCTTGGGTCAGTCAGATGAAATATACCATATTTATGGCAGAAGAAAGTTGTAGTTGGCCTATTTGCCTGGAACAAAGTAGGAGGGTTGACTAAGAGAAGCCATTCTTTATGTTTCCTTTAATTTCATTATGCAGAAGATAGGAGGCTTTGATCAATTTTATTTTATTTGTTTGTGCCTTTTTACTGTCAGAAAGATTAGAAGAAGAGGAACTGTTGGGAAAAACTGAAATAGTGGTGCTCGGGGGCACTCAGTGGTAAGATCTCCTGTGGTCTGGCCTAGTGTAACGGCTGTCCTACTCTCTGGTGCTGCGTGTCATTTGTTCACTTGCTTGCAGCCTCTGGAGATGGAAAGCAATGAATTTTTCCTTTTTGTCTTTGAGTGGCAGTTTGTGGCTGTTGGTGACAATCTAGTGTTTGCTCTATCTGGTAACATTGCATTACATACATTACATTACATAATTAACATTTAGCAGATGCTGTCATCCAGAGAGACTAACGGCACAAACTGCATTTGAAGGAACAAAAGTGCTGAGGGAAATAGCACTCCAAAAACCAGAGGTGAAATGTAAATATAAAGGAAAAAAATAGCATTGTACAGAGGCTACTGTAGTGAACTGACATTCAGTTTAGTTCAATTTTATTTGTTCAGCGCTTTTCACAGTTAAGATCAACCCAAAGCGCTTTACATAACGCAGGGCCTGAACTCCCTAAGAGCAAGACATGGCTTCAGTCTGGCCAAAGCATAATTGATGCAGTGTTTATATGTTTTACAGAATTGTATGTTTTGATGCAGCTCAATACTCAGTTCAGTGATGGCACTCAAAAAGCCAGGAAGTGTGTAACAAACTGTTGACGAGTGCTTTAAATGAGTGGGGCAGTTCTCCCATAAAAAAAATCCCATTCATGGAGCGATGCGCTGGTGGTCGCGTTTCACGTGAACATTCCGCACGTTTTTAGAAGTTCACGTGGATGGAATTGGCTGGAAAACATGAGGAGGGGCTTTGCGACAGCTGTAGGCTACCTGTGATTGAAATGAGCCTGTTAGTTTCCGTCAGTGTGGGTATGAGAGAATATGAGCGAGGTTCTAAATACACGGTACATGCTTTTATAGACACACTTTCAGTTGTGCTGCCAGATTAATGTAGGTGGTCATTGACAGGGGGAGAGGGAGAGGGAGAGGGAGAGAGAGAGCTCTCAGATTACACCCGAGGCCCAAGCTAATCTTTTAAAAAATTTTTTTGCAAATCATTGCTTTCAGTTTAAATTTTCAATATATTGTTGGACTATGTATGAAACGGTAATGTCGTTAAGCCATGTTTATGAGTTGATCATAAAGCGACGGGTAAAAGGGGTCATGTAGGGCATTGCTGCCAGCTATTTCTATTTTGAATATTCGCAATTAATGCTCTGGCTCCTGCTGTCATTTAAATTGGCTATGGATTTACTTTTGGCTAGATAACACTTAATATGTTATACTTAGTGAGGTATAACCGTATTTGTGTATGAAATGACAAGCATCAGATTCCATGCAATATTTACTGTTACATAAGGACATGCAGGAGATCTATGACTGAGCTTACCAACTGAAAGATTCACTAAAACTCGTTAACACATAAAAATTCATTAATTCATACATTAAAAAAACCAAGGATTGGGCACATATTTAAAATTTGAAGACGACTGTTATGTAAGGGTAAAAATTATGAGTATTTTAGTGAACCCACAGTTTAAAAAATTTGACTACATACAAATCAGTTGACTGAGCTGTTTTGGGAGTGCAAAAAGGACCTACACAATATTAGGCAGGTTATTTTAATGCTGTGGCTGATCGTAGCATATGGTAGATTAAAGGACATGACTTCTGAGAAAACATTAGAACATTCCTGTTTGCAACATACAAAACAATTAGGTCACCTGTTTGATATAACCTGTTTCTCTTTGGTTTCACATGACCTTATTATTGCAAGATGTTTCGGTGTTTCATTAACTTGAAATCAAACTCATTCGATTCCCCTTTCAATACTGCATCATATGATGTGAAACTTAATATTCAGGGGTGTCACCTCCTTCTTTAGCCTGCCCCAGATGGTGCAACTTTGCCTGAGGCAAGTGACACGCATGTATACCACATCAGGCAATGTTGCACCGTGTGGGGGTGGTTTTTGCTGCGTAACTTCCTCGTGTGGCAGTGCAGCAGCGTATCTAGCATGCTAGATATTTTCGCGTCACGCGAGGAAGTTACTCACCATGTGGGGGCTACCTGCTGCAATGTTACGTGTGCTCGACCAATCACAACGTGCAGACCCGTCATATGATGTGCAGATGAGTCACATGATACAGAAAAATGGCCACAATTCAATTTATTTATGCTCGGCCAGAATGTCTGTTACAGTTTCAGAGGGTGCCGCCATTTTTCTGTACTTGACTTACTGCATTTTTACAGAGAGATGTATCATAAAGTCATAAAAAATGAATTCTAGCCTTTTATCTTACTTAGTTCCTGAGTTACAGGTCATAAAATGTAGTCTCGTTTTTGGGTGTTTTGTGTTTGTGGCTGATTTTGAGACTTTACCATACAAAAGTGGACCAAGATACACAGAATCAAAGGCCATTTTCAGAGTCTAGGGGGTGAATAAGGTTAGTGTACCCAATTTCAGCCTTGTATAAGCTATCAATTTGGAGCAATAAGTTGCCAAAGTTGGCTGAAAATGGGTTCGCCAAAAAACTTAAAATATTATTCAAATTTTGAAGGGCTATAACTTGAAATCTATTTCAGATACTGGCCTAATATTTGGCATTTTTTTCATTTTGTGTGAATATTTACTTGTGAATTTTTTCAAAAATTTTTGAGGAGGTGGCCTGAAAAATTTCTCAAAATTTGGATGATTTGACGTGGAATGACCCAGTTGTACGGGAGTAAAGTCACAGGGGGTTGGACAAAAAGTTTCAGGCAGAAATCCAAATCTTTCACGTCCGACTTCCATGGCAACAAAATTTGCCCAGTACAAGCAAAATGGAAAATTAGCTCATTTCTGTCATTGTCTACAAAAACCCTTTTAAAATGGATGATAGATATGCATTGGTCATAGCTAAAGTGGGCCCGAATTTCACCTTCAAAGGCCATTGTAAACTTATTTTACATTCTATTTAACAAAATTTTGGTAAACTGTCAGCTGATGCAACTTATTAATTTACATTCCCAATTGTTCTGGAATTGTAGTCATAACTATGCATCTGTCTTTGAATTCTTTGAAAAATTAAGCTGGCAAGAGGACAAGATGTGAGATGTAGACTGCATGAAACACTTTCAGAAACAAACAGTTTTGCTGTGAAATCAAGTGATATTGGAGGTTGCTGTAATGGAGACTATAGCCATTTAAAAGACAGTATTGAGAATGGTATAACAGCTGACAAGAAGGGGTCACTGCAGTGATAGTCACACCAGAGGCATCTACCTTTCATTTACAGAGGAATTAAAGGGAGAATTGAAAGTAAACCCCTGCTGACATTTTGGGACCCACCTGCTGGAGTGTACAATGGCACACTGGTCTCTGAAGTCACATTAAGCACTATTGTGTGTTGTCAGTCCATCGACTGCAAATTTGCTTAAACTCAATCACCAATGGCATCTGTAATGCATACTCTTGGAACTGATCTTCAGATTCCATGCATACCATTAATTACACAGCATGTCAGTGTTCATAGTTGGTGTTTTCAAAAGTGTATCTGCATGTAATTAAAAATAAATTTTGTAACAGCTGTTGCATGAACAGTTGACTTGTTAATATTCTTTCCCGGAACAAACTGTGTAACTTTAAATAAACAAATACTTTCAAGTTATCCTATTTCTCATCCAGAACTTTTAACATAATTGTTTGCTTTTGCAAATCTTCCACCTGTAGTTACTATGACTTCTTGCATGCGTTAGTGGCATAGACAATAATGTGCAGTGATCATTATGCACCACCACTTTTGTCTAAAAGGGGTCCCAATATATCACTTCTCTATAATTTTTGGTGAATATGTATTGAAAAATAGTATTGGAAGCAATAAGAGGGGAAAAAATCATTCCCACAAGTATACTGAAGTAAAAATATGGGTAATTAACAAAAACACAGAAGCCGTCAATTTTTTTATAACAATTGGAAGGTGCCGCAAATTTTATTTTTTTGACTCTTGCATAGGCTGAATGCATGTCTGAAGGCTCACTGCATGATTATTGATGCTAAAAATTTTGTTTAAAATGGTTTGAGGCAACATTATTCTGCAAAATTACCTCTGATGGTTAGTTGTTCCAGTGTATAAGGTGACATGTACTTTGAGCAGTGTCACAGTGAAAAACACTGAGGCCTTACATGATGCTGAAGACGTTAAATGCTGCCATGGCACTGTAAGAAACACCATCAAGTGTTTCAAAGAGACCGGTTCCCTGAAAGCTATTGGCAATAGAGGTGCAAAACGGAAGTTAAGTTCCTCTGATGTTTGTTATCTGTGTATGACAAGGGAAAAAAAATCAGAGGTTGACAGCACGACAACTCCGTGATGATATTAGGAGCACCAGAAGTGAAGAGATGAAAGTATCTAGATCTACTATTTCCAAACGCCTGAGTAAAAATGATCTGATTGGGTGTGTCGCTGCCAAGAGCTGGCAATATTTAAAAAAAAAAAAAGACTTGAGTTTGCCTAGAAATTTGAGGATTGGATGCCAGTGGACTGAGAACAAGTCCTTTGGACAGATGATTCAAATTTCCAAATTTTCTCACCCAAACGCAGAACTTATGTGTGCCCTAGAGTTGGAGAACGTTTCAAAAATGACTGTTTAACCCCATTAGTAAAAAAAATGGAGGTGGTGATATTATGGTGTGGGGTTCAGTCTGCACGAAAGGAGCCAGTGATCTCATAAAAATCAACGGAATCATGGATCAAAAGAAGTATCACAGCATGCTTATGAGGCATGCATTGCCATCTGGAAAGAGACTGATTGGTCGGGGGTTTTATTTTCAACTAGATAATGACACTAAACACACTTCTAAGTTGTGCAAGAATTATCTCAGTCGGAAAGAAACATCTGGTGACATAAAAGTTATGGCCTGGCTTGCTCAAAATCCAGACCTTAATCTGACTGAGCAAATCTGTTGTAACTGGTGGGTGGGTTGCCATCGTCATAGTCCAAGACAGCTATGTAGGGTTCCTGTAGCACGACAGCCTGTAGGAGAGTCCGCTGCAGGATAGAGCTGGCTGCTTGAGCAGTGGCAGTGGAATTCCAGGAGATCAGTGATGGCCACAAGTTGATTGGAGGTAACACCAATGGATTGGTGTAGCTGGTGGAGCTCCGTCTCTTGCTGACCAATCAAAACCCCTTGATACTTCATGCCATCAACCGGGCAAGGGTAATCAACTGGACCCATTCCTGGGCAAGATTGTACTGTTATGATGACCAATGAAGGCTTGGGAGGTGTTCCTAATAAACTGACTCAGGGAAACAGGCAGGAGCAATAGATGAGCAAGAATGGGTCCTCATCCCGAAGATCAAAATCAAGACTTGGGAGGTTGTTTCTATTAAAGCGGAACCCAGGTGAAGGATTTGAGTGTATTCTGGTGCTAGGGAGTAACACAAGCATTAATTTGATGTCATTCACCTATGAACCCCTTCCTAATTTCCCAGAGGAGATGTGGACGTAGAACCCATATACCAAACGCAGAAGCACTGTCTGCTCAGCAGAGGAGTGGACATGTTTCACCTTTGAGCACCGACCGCCCGCGTAGTTGTGACATGTCCGTAGACAACTTGTCCCAGAAGACATGAGATCCAGATGCTACCCCCTGCATACATTGCGCAGGAAAATGGTGTTTTGTCAGTCTTTCTACTTCTCAAACTGGGGTGGAAAGTGCCTTGGGAAGAAATTTTATCCTTTAACAGACCCAAAAAAAAATTCTGAACTCTTTCAGAAATGTGTAGCGAGTATCAAGGTGGAAAAATTCCAACTTAAAAATGACAAATATAGTAGATTTGATGTCATCTGTAGCAACCATCTCATGGAGACTGATTACATGGTTGAAGTGTGTGCTCAGCTGATGGGAAGCAAACCCCAAAGAATACTGAAGGACGACACAATTCCTTCCATTTTCCCATGTCAGTCAACGCCAAAGTCGCAGGAAAAGACCATGAAGAGGATCACTAAATCTGAGGCTAAAGGATATGTAGTTTTCATGTGCCACTATGGTGCATATTTATAAGACAATGATCCAGACTGCACAAGATCAATTCAATTTTTGCAATGTTACATATTTTACACGTTCGCGTGTATGACGCTCTCGTATGTATTGTGCATGTTGCAGTAGTCTATTGCGAAGACGCTGTGTTTTTTGATATTGCATTTGACGAAGTGTTTTCGTCGCGTGATTGCCACCTAAGTTATTTAACACATCAATCGACCAATGAACATGCGGTCCACATAGGCGTCACAGAACCCCGGCAACTGACCCACCCACAAATACTCGGCTCATTCACGCCAGGTGGTGTCATGGTAGTATTCCCAATAGATACTGGGACAGACTTTCGACACCACATGCTGGAAGGTATTCTGACAAATTATGCTGCCTTGTCAGAAGATGCTACTGCTAAGCAAAACAACCGCAGAATATTTGTTTTTGTTGTAGTATCAAAATGAGAATCAGCCTATACTAGCAACTTTGATATCTGTTAGCTAGTTATAACATATGCACACAAAACGAGCTGGCTACGTTTGTTTCAAAGTACAATGTAACATGCTTACATGCCATCTTCATCAAATGTCTAACAATTAAATTTTCCAACAAAGCCAGCGTGGGCATACAAATATTTATAGGCTTACATGTCGCAAGGAGCAGTGTGAAAAAAATATAATAAGATCTTTGGAGATGCTTAAGATGTGAGCATGAAAACAGCCTCAAGATTGTGTCTGCACATGCTGAAACTGCTAAGTAACATACCTCGATAGCTAGCACAAATTGACACAACGTGTTTGATTTTCCACAAATTTTCAACACTTTGGGCCGATAAAATGATTATTACTGTCAACGCTAGCCATGGAACTCCTCCCCGTTACAATATCCTTAAATCACAGACTTTCTAAGGCTCTTCCACTCTTGCATCCGCACTATCAATTATTCGTCTTTATACTTCACTCTCTAGAAGTGGAGGTACATTTAATTTGCGTAACAACGTAAGTGACGTTTTTCCAAGGGAAAAATCCTTAAAAACCAGGAAGTACTTGGTATGTGTGGATGGGTAAATTGTGAATAAATGGAGGCATGCAGTTCCAGAAAGAATGGAGTAGTGGTTGCATTTTTTTGTAGTTTTCCTCTATTGGACAGATTTGGAGAAATTTGTGTCGCAAATAGAAGCTTGAAGTGTGCCTCTTTTTGGGCAAATCTACTTCAGGTTTCACCTGGCTTCCCCTTTAATATGACTCCAAAGACTAATTATGTCTTTCTTTATCATTCATTTACCATAAGCACACAGAAGAAGAGCTAAGCTCAATACTAGAAGACACAAAGTGACTGGTGTAGGCTTTGTAGGGTATAAAGCATGACAATCCAGCAACCATACTGAAATCGCAATGAATTTGTAGATTGACAGGACGTGCACAAAAGGGGGGAGGCATACAAGAGATAACACCTGGGAGCAAGGTATGAAACGAGACAACAAATCACTTAAAGTAGACTAAACCAGAAAAACACATGCAGACTGTTGGAGGAGCGATGGAAACAATTAAGGACACACAAGGGTTGCGACATTGTTTGGGCATAGGATACATGTTTGGGTGCAGGGTTTGCTGTCCAAGGTGTTGACAGACATATCACCGGCCAGTAGCTCTTTATAGGCTCCTGGCTGCCATTTTGGACATGATCCAGAACATTCTCCAGTGTCAGCTGATGCTCCTTCACAGTGCCCATCTGACAAACATTGTCAGCAGCTTTCACTGCTTTCCTTCTCTTCCTTTCACCTCTCAACACTTTCACGTTTGAGAAAGCACAATACTACTGCTAGATTATTCAATGGCAGAAAATAATGTGTTTTATAAACTTGACTTCAGATTACATTGAGTTTTTGATTAAAATACGAGTGTAAGACAGCATGAAATGCAAGGGTAGTGTAGTGAATGTAGTCTATAATATTTCATTCCTGCAATATCCATCAGTCTATCCATTTTTGTTCTGTTCTAAATGGATATCATAAAACAATACAAATCAGGAACTATACTTCACCCAGTTCAATGGGGCCTTTACCTATGGACGTAAAGGATTTATCTCTACAGCTTTAAGACGAAGTCCATGCAAATGTACTGTAATCCACTGATGCCAATGACAGTTCGTAGTGCAGGGAAATACAAGAGGAATGCTTTGAGAATGAAGCTTCTGAGGCAGTGCGGTCTCACTAGTTCACTTTCGGCACGCTCTAGATTAACCTGCAGGTCAAAAGAACAGCTGCCAAAGCACACCATTTTCATTCGGTACTCACCCTCACCACGGGAAAGAAGAAACAAGAAAGTCCAAGTTTTCTGTTCTGTCACAAGTCACTTGTCTGATACTTTCAGTAAAGAACAGTTTGACTTTTCTTCAAACATAATAACATTTATTTTGGAATATTCAAGTCATTATAAAGTTTATCCAGAGATCTTAACTTTAATGCATTATTTGAATCCGTACCGAGGTAGCCGCTGAGATCTTGTCACTGAAGACAGCCATGGCTGTGCAGGTATTAAGGTGATAGTCTTTTATTGGCGGTAGCCAGAGTGCTTGTTCCCAGAAAATGAATGTACTCTTCTCATGCATCATTGATTACAACAGACTATTAGTTGCAAATTACCAAGGTGGTTTATGTATGTATTTTATATATGGTATATACAGTATGTTATACATGATATTCACATATTAAATGTCAAAATGTCTATTACAGTACAGGTGACAGCAGTTTGATCAGTATAAAAGAGGCTGAATAACTTTGGGTATATGAATGATCTTTCCACAGTTCATTATGGCAGTATTGAAGAATTTATATTGGACCTTTAATTGGAACATGAAACTAAGCGTTTGGTTAGACCTGAATGAGATACACCATCCTACATAATTTTGTATTTAGCCTGCGTAAAATATGTATTTGGTTACGTAAAATGCCTGGCATTCCATCTGATATGACTGGCCCAAAAGCTTCTTGGAGCTTCTTCAGTCAGAGTCAGGGCTGTAGTGGAGGATATACCCAGGCATACAAAGTATACCCACCTCTTTTTCTGTCAATTTACGGTTTTCCCTCCTATCAGCCAAAAAGCCATTTAAATACACAGGAAAAAATACCCACTTTCTTCTTAGTGATCTATTCATCTACCTAACTGAGTGTACCCACTTCTCCACGGACCAGTGCATCACTGTTCAGAGCGCAAATGGTCCTTTCTTCGTGATATTCTTTTATGATGGTCACTTTTCCATGAATGTGCCCATATGCACATTAGCCCATAAGAAAATAAACTTTTGGCTATGCTGCAAGTCTTTTTAGATTTTAGAAGCGGAATATAAAGTCTGAAGAATAAAAAGAATTATCTTTAAGATTCTGACACCATGAGGACACAAGAGCTCAATCAACAATATCCTCGTATATCATTAAGTAAATGTAGCCTGTAAGTGGGGGGGAGAGGGGGTTCGTTGGAACCAATTTCACAAAAAATGCTTATTTTCAAAATATAGTTTTATTGAAAATTCTACTGCATGTTATTTTTTATACATATTTATGTGTACAACAAACTCAGCAATAAAGTTGAGCAATGTTCAAAGAGTTTCATAAAAAAAAAAAGAATAAGTCTTTGTGATATGAGTCAAGGTGTTCCAACTCACCCCACAGTGGGGTGAGTTGGAACATGCCATGGGGTGAGTTGGAACACCTAAGTTAGTGAAGGGAAAATCATGAATTGTCTTGACATATTGTCTAATTTTGATGCTTTTTCCTCCCTGGGAGTGTTTCTGATGAAAATATATGTGTTGAGGAATAATCAAGGACCCTAAACTACCAAAATTTGGATGTGCCTCACCCACATAATTCTTGAGTGACCCTACATGCCCTAGGCAAGTCTTGATCTGCAATTGGACGCTAAATAATCATTGGACCTCAGCAGTTTAGTTATCTATTTAATGAAACATACTGACGACGTAAAATATATGAACTTATTTTTTCCTAAATTCATTCTAAAAAATATAGAACTTCATCAAAATTGAAGACAATTTTGCTAAGAAATAAAGAAGAAATCAGGGTTTTTTAGTGGCTGTGCTTTTTGATCAGGCCTATTCAAAAACAGAAAGCTATTTAATGTGATCAGTTTTGAGCATAAGTGCAGTAACATGTACCAGTCTACTTGTGATGAACAGTGGGGTTTGTTGGAACATGTTCCAACTAGCCCCCCACATCATGTTCCAACCAGCCCCACGCTATAATCACCACAACACATGCAGTGTACACAATACACATTAGCACAGGCAAATTATTTGTTGCTCCATTTTGTTTACATTCCTCCAAACAATCAACACACAATAGGGCTCATTCATGGGTATCATGTGTACTGAACAAAGTGGATATTTCCAAAAGGTAAAAATTTTACTCTAAGATGCAAAAAAAAAAAAAAAAAAAAAACATACAAACCTCTCTTAACACGTGAACTTCAAGCATGGTCTAGATACCAATATGGCTGAAGGGTAGTGTGATAGGCTTCCACAAGATTGCTGCAAAGTCTTCAAAAATTCTTTGCATCTTCAGGGAGTGGTATGTTTCAACATACCCCGCGTTCGAACTAACCTCCCTCTCCCCTACAGTAACGGGCTGAAATTCCTGCATGGCTCTCGAGAAATTCTTGGGTCCTGTATGTGAAAACGCCCTCCCATTAAAGCCTACATTGCAATTTTGCTTTAATCACTTTTTGAAATTCAGTGTGTTGGAGTGAGTCCGTCAATAAAATGCAAAACTTTTCTGTCCAAATATCTCGACTGCGCTGTTAGTGAGAGCACCCGCGTTTCTGCTGAAATCCGCGCAAGGATTTATGTTCACACCACTCGTCTGTCTATAAAAGGGAAGGGAATCTGTCCTCTGGTCGCCATCTCATTCGGCACCAAGTGCTGACCCACGGAACCATAAATCTGTCAAACTGACTCCTTTCTGAGACGAGCCCACAGCTGAGAAAAGGTAAGGCGGGGTCCAACGATGACCTATTGGCACAGTCGCCTCAACACCGTTATTGTGGCCGAGGTACATGCGGCGGCAATCATATAGACTTACATAACTTCTGTACACACTGCGACCATATTTTAAGCAAGTGAAATATAACAACCACAACCACATTTCCTGTTTTGAAGGTAAGCCAATAGCGCCATCTAATGTCTTTACGTTTCATTCAATTTTACACAGACTTTCTTTCTATGCTCTGTCATTCCTGAGATCATACCAAGACGTTGCCTCCGTTGAATTCCTGTCGGTTTTCAACGTCCATAAATGACACAGAAGTACTTACCATAAGAATGGGGTGTATCATGCATGCCCTGAAATTTTAATATACCAATCCAGCATTGAAACCGCCCCACTATAGTCACTGGGGTCTACCCCCAGTCGGAAATGCATCGCAACGCACACACATCGTTTGCTTATCATACACATGCACATACATGCGATTTCGGCCTTAAGTTAGTCTGACATGCATGCCTTTGGACTGTGGGAGGAAGTTGGAGGATCCGGGCTAAATCCTCGCGAACACGAGAAATTATAAAGATATATTAATATTTTACGTAGTCATTGATGTGCGGAGGAAAACGCCGGATAAATTCGTGGTGCAATGTATAACCAGGCTTTCAAAAATGAATTAGACTCTCGTCGGTTCTACCAATTAGTCTGAGCAACTGTTGCTAATCGGGAGAGGTAAACTGCGAGAGGTTTAGGTCACTATATATATGTAATTGAAATCGACTCAATTTGTACGGTCATAATGATTTTGCACTCATTTTTTGGTTTGCTTTCTCTGGCCTTACTACGGATCTTGGTCATAGTCAGTATGAAGGGCCTTACAGTTGATTGAATACTTCAATAACTAAGAATGTAACAGTGGTTGAATCCCAGTCTCCACCTTCACACGGACTTTGTGGCACGTTCCCGGTAAATTCACGAGGGCGTAGCTGCCCAATGCAAAATCGCCAGTGCGTATAGTACAAGAATGCTCTGCGCGACTTTCAGACGCCGTTATGCGCCCTCTGTGTACGTCCGCAAGTTTGCACTTGCCTGCAGGACTTGCTCATAGTTCATAGCGAAATTGGTGACGTAGTACATAAAGGTGGTTGGTCAGCATTACCTGCTGGTAGTATAGGGTTAAGCAGAACTGAATGATCTGCATTTCTAAGTGACCTCATTACCTCCGCCAACGAAGTTGGGGCAGAGGTTATGTTTTCGCCCGTTTGTTTGTCTGTCTGTGTGTATGTTTGTGAACAATATAACTCAAAAAGTACTGCACGGATTTGGCTGAAATTTTGTGGGTGCATTGCTGTTACATCAAGGATGGACCCTATTGATTTTCACCGCGATCAGTGAAACAATATGGCTGCCAAGGCAGCCATCTTAAAATCGTATGACACATGATAACTCAACTTTGCTCCCACTCTTGAAGATTTGGATTGTGCTGCCTTGGCGGAGGTTTGCACTCTACGAGTGCCTCTAGTCCCCGAATGCATTGTTCATATCGGAAATATTATTTTCGCCCAGTTTTCATCAAATCTGTGTCTGGCTGCGACTTGAGCCAGTCGGTACAGTGCCTCGATTCCCTTTGATTAAAATCTCGGTCCTCAATTTGTCAACAGCACATTAAACTTGCGTATTGAGCCAGATAGGCCAACGCCAAGTTTGTCAACAACTTCATGAGATTGGCATTCAAACTCATCTTCTTCTGGCTTGTGAAACCTAGGTTGGCAGAAATGACTGTGGAATTAATGCCATCTGGTGAGGAGAGAAAAGCAGAGGATAACTTGAACGATGGTGAGACTGGCTTGGTTAACTCTTCTTTTCTGCCTAGGCCAAATAGCTGAGCACACGCATTAACATGACCAATATTGCGCTTGCCGCTAGGAGAGGACTATCATCAGTGGTGGAGTATATGAAGAGGCCAAGAAAAACCGGCTACAGCGACTACTTTTACTGACTTACTTTTTCTCAGTAACTGTGAGCTGTATCTCTGCGTAGATGGTTATTAAAGACATATAGGCCTATGGTGGGTGAATAAATGCATTTGGGAATAATCTCCGTGGTCAACGCGATGTTGGCGATGGCCTGATGGAGTCACAGAAAATTAAATCATGTTTAAATATTGTAATACATTTGATGACGTATAAAAACTCCAGCAAACCAGCAAATTTTATAAGCATTTTAAATTAAGATAAATATGATAGCCTATCACTAAATTCACCAGTTACCAAATTAAGAGCAAAAACAGGATATCATGCTTATTTAAAACCTGAATTGAAATGAATTTTTAATGTATTTAAATTTTGTATGTTCATGGTCTCATTTTCAAAGTTGATTAATTTATAAGAAAATGTGCTCTCTAAATATGAGGGTGTTGGGCCGCTTGGTTGAATTTGGTGAAAATGATCAACATTTTACTTAATAAGCAAGAATGTACATGATAAATATGAACAAGTCATTAGAAGATTTTGGGGATATTGAAAAGTTTGAATAATACATGAAAAATGGTCAAAATAAATAAGATTGTACTCCCATTTCCAAACAGGCCAAAAACTGCCAAAATGTTAGATTTTTACTTTAAATGGAAAGCATGTACATACATATAAAGATTTTATTTGAATATCATGCTGTTTGACAAATTTCTGCTTGCAAAACTATTTCAACAAAAATTGACAAACTACAGTCTAAAGTCCTCAATGGTGCTGAATGACCAAAATCTACATTATTTTATATTTAATCTATATTTCAATGCCCAGCCTATTCCCCACTACAGCAAATGAGGCAAAACAACTCCCAGTAGGGAGAAAAATCCTCAAACAGTGGTGAGAAAAAACTCCCCAGTGGGAAGAAATCTCAGGAGGAACCCAACTATAGTGGGGAAGCCCATCCTCCGCGGGCTAGCTAAATAATAACAAAATAAAGTCAAATAGAGTAAAATGGCAAAAGAGTTCCATTTAAGTCCATCTGAACAGTGGTGTCTCTAGCACCAGGAAGTGGCATGCCGAGGATGGTGCAGAACTGGATCAGGACCGGATCAGGACAGCAGGACAGCAGCAGCCAGCGCTCATGGTGAGGGACAGGGCTTGGACGGTCCAGGACTCAGGGTAGTGGACGGAAAGATCCTCGGAAAGAGACACAGAAAAAAGGGGGGTGAGGCACTGGATAAAACTACTGCATGTTAATTTAAAAAAAAAAAAACTGTCCTGTGTCATGTGCCAAGTGAGAAATTATTAGCAGACTAGTCAGGAAACAGTCAACACCCCTCCATCCACTTCCTGCAGCACAGAGGCCCTACACTTACACCAGGCTGTTAGATCACTTTTGATTTTCTAAACACAAGTACCATATGGACCTCCCCGGTGACTAAGGCTGTAGCAAGCCCCACTGTGAAGTAAGTTGTAGTATTTATATCTAAATATAACAAAATCATTTGAAAATGGGGCATGTTGGCATATTTTTGCTCAAATATGTTTCACACAAACTGCATAAATTACATATACTTATAGTCCACAATCCAAAATGGCAAAAATTATTCAACATTTCATTTTCAGTTGCAATAATTAGAAGACATAAACACAGCACAAAACCATAAATAGATTGAATATGGGACTTAATTTCATGAATCTACAGAGAAAAATTGTCAAAATGTAACATTCTATTGTTTTTATTGAAATTATTTGGAAAGCACACATGCTATATTAATTATGAAGAAATGTACTGAATATGATGCATTTTATATTGTTGTTGGTTGACAAAGCATTACATTGAAAACCATTTTTTAAAATTTGATTTAGTATTCACAATAATACATAAATACATTCTAAAAATGAATAGTAAATGTATTATATCTAGCTTGAAATTGACACAGTCTTGTATCAAAAATGCTAAAAATATTTGATTCACTTTTCAGGAGAAACTGATTAATTACAAAGTGTGCATTAAGTGGATTGGAAAGTACACAGACCCCTTTACCTTGTGAAAATGTTATGCATTGTATATTGAAGTATGGTACCTATTTATAATTGATTAATTTGACTTTTTGACTTTAATTTGCACTCAACCTCACAGAAATTTCTCATTTAGAATAGTATTCAGACCCTGTATTCAGTACTTTGAAGGCTATGGCAACAAAGAAATATTTGATTTATAAATTAAAAGGGAGGAATTTTTGTGCATTTTTTGTGATCATATTTATTCAACACAGTGCAACAAGAATGAACGACTACGAATTTGACAACAAATAATGTTAAAACAGTTTAACCCCATAAACTCTGACTTTTTCACTGTAGTTTCCCTTCAAGTAGACTCAACATTTAAAAAAAAAAAAACAAACTTTTTTTCATATTGCAGGACAGTGTCTCATATGTACTCTGTATTGGCTGGTTGCAGCACTTCACTGAAGCTACATCACATTAACTGCATATAGAAAGAAATATTCAAACCCAGGACACCATGTTCATATGGCCACACATTCCATCAAATGGAAAATATCCAGATCTTGTTCATCATTTTATACAAATTTCCCTGTAATTCAACAGGAATTATTTGGGATCATTGGAAACCTTGATATTTCCACAAGAATTTAAAATAGGCCTGAAGTTTCACAGGTTTGAATACATCAGCTGCATTCAATGGACCATACTATACAGCACCCTCCATAATTATTGGCACCCCTGGTTAAGATGTGTTCTTTAGCTTCTAATAAATTCAGTTTTTTTCTAAATAATATAGGACCACAATGAAAAAAAGAGGAAAATCCAACCTTTAATTCAAGTGCATTTATTCAGTGGGAAAAAAATCCCACATTAAGAAATAATTCTTTTACTTCAAATCATTTGTGCCACAATTATTAGCACCCCTGATATTAATACTTTGTACAACCCCCTTTTGCCAACAAAACAGCACCTAATCTTCTCCTATAATGTTTCACAAATTGGGAGAATACAGAAAGAGGGATCTTTGACCATTCCTCTTTGCACAATCTCTCTAAATCATCCAGCGACCTGGGTCCTCTCCTCTGCACTCTCCTCTTCAGCTCACTCCACAGGTTTTCAATGGGGTTGAGGTCTGGGGACTGAGATGGCCATGGGAGGAGCTTGATTCTGTGTCTGGTGAACCATTTCTGTGTAGATTTGGCCACATGTTTAGGGTCATTATCTTGCTGAAAGACCCAGTGATGACCCATCTTCAGCTTTTCGGGCAGAGGCCACCAGATTTTGATTTAAAATGTCCTGGTATTTCAAAGCGTTCATGATGCCATGCACCCTAACAAGGTTCCCAGGGCCTCTGGAAGAGAAACAGGCCCACAGCATCACCGATCCTCCCCATACTTCACAGTGGGCATGAGGTGCTTTTCTGCATACTCATCTTTTGTGTTCCGCCAGACCCACTTAGAGTGTTTGTTGCCAAAAAGCTCTATCTTGGTCTCATCTGACCAAAGCACACAGTCCCAGCTGAAGTCCCAGTACCGCTTAGCGAACTCCAGACGTTTGCATTTATGATTGTGAGTGAGAAAAGGTTTTTTCCATGCATGCCTCCCAAACAGCTTGTTGGCATGTAGATAGCGCCTGATGGTTGTTTTGGAGACTTTGTGACCCCAAGATGCTACCATTTGTTGCAATTCTTTAACAGTGAGCTTTGGAGAACTTTTTATTTCTCTTACCATCCTTCTCACTGTGCGTGGTAGCAAAATAACCTTGCATCCTCGTCCAGGCTTGTTTACCACTGTTCCAGTTGTTTTAAACTTCTTAATGATTCCTCTGACATTAGATATGGGCAGATGCAGGCGAGTGGCTATTTTCTTGTAGCCATTGCCTGACTTGTGAAGGTCGACACACATCTGCCTTACTTGAATGGTGTGTTCCTTTGTCTTTCCCATGTTGAAGAGTGGATAAGAGAAATGGCGTCTGTGTCACGTCATATTTATACCCCAGGGAAACAGGAAGTGATGAATTACTAATTAAATGTTCCTAGATACTCTGATCAACTTTGTAAACTACTGTAGAAATGACAGAAATACTTCAATTACATTTATTTCCTAGGAATTGTTAGGGGTGCCAATAATTGTGGAACAGATGATTTTATGAAAATTAATTATTTCTTAGCCAGGGATTTTTTTTTTCCCTTAAAATTCACTTGAGTTGAAGGTTACATTTTTCTACAATTTTCAGTGTGAGAGTATGCTTCTGCAATAAAAATTGAATTTATTTTAAGGCTTTTAACACATCTTAACCAATAATTATGGAGGGCGCTGTATGAGTTTGTCGGTTTTATGGGGTTAAGGTAAAATTAAACATCATGCCAAATATTATTATTATTATATTATCCTTTTTCTCGAAAGGTTACATGCCAACATTTTATGTACCGATTTTCTTTTAGACATTTGAGAAATCTTCAACACATACGTTAAATAATTACATTATAATAAATATTTTGGCACTTATGATAATATTTAAAAAGGGATTTTTTCCTTTTTAAATACATTTGGCATCTCCAATCCCACCTGAAAATGGAATGCCCAATCCGAGAACTATGTGCAAGGCTTGCTTGTATGCGACCCCATGTTGCCAGCTCAGGAGAGAGAGACAGTTCGCGGCTCTCCTCCGAAGCACGCGCCTGTCTGCTCTTGTATCTTTTACACTAATTGGTCGAAACTATCGCAAGTTCAGAACGAGGGCGGAGGACACCCGAACATGAGCAAGCTGAGAATCTCACTGACGAGCGCCCGGCTGGCCAACAGGAGGTGCTTGAGCAATGAACAAGGCAATCATTTTTAATTTCCCTTCCCAATTTGCATTCCCACAGCGCTTTAGCCAATCATACGCTGTTCTGAAAAAGCTGCCGACCACTGCTGGTTGGTACGACCAGGGTTCGAACCCACGCCGTAATAGTCACTGCTGTCTACAAATGCGGTGCCTTAACCGAGCGAACTAACCCGGCAGCCTATTACTTTTTAAATTTATTGTTATATTTGTGAAATAACACTGAGACACAGTAGATGAAAACTGATCAGTATAAATACATTTATGATGTAAAACATTTCACGAGAAGATCAGAAAAACACATAACCCTGTCATTGAGAACAGTGAGAAAGTCTCAATTCGTTGGATTTCTATGATAAATCAAAATTCTGCTATGAGTTGGTGTATTAACTCACAGAGTGACATAACTGAATAAAATAAAAAATTATAAATTTGCCTTTCAAAGCATTTTTCAGAAAACTGTTGGAACTTAAAATGTGTAAAAGACAGATCAGACACAACATTAAAACCTCCTGCCTAATATTGCGTTGGTCCCCCTCATGCTGCAAACACAGCTGTGTCAAACTGACGTCTGCTTGAAATGACATCCTAGTGCCATCTCTTTCCCTTGTAAATGGTTCACGTATACCTGGCTGATGCGCATTATGTAAAAGAAAAGGAGACTCACTAAACCGGATGACCTAATTCAAATGCTCCAAGGTGCAGATCTGACGCTCTGATGCTCATATGCCCATTGCAGGTGCTTTCGACAGTGGACCAGTGTTAGAATGGGTACTCAGACCGGTCTGCAGTTACAAATGGCTGCAGCGAGGTTCTATTTACGGTGTGTTTTTGACGCATTTCTCTCATAAGTACTATTAAAACTCTCCGTGACTTGTGCTACGGTAGTCCTTCTGTCAGTTTGGACCAGACGGAATAGCCTTTGTTTCCCTTGTGCATTGATGAGCCTTGGGCTCTCAACACTCTGTTGCTGATTCATGGTCTGTACGTGGTAGGTACTCACCACTTTTGACTGCGAGCACCCCAGAGGCCTTGCTACTTCGGCGATGCTGTGACCCTCTCGTTTGGCTATTACGGTTTGGCCCATGAACACTGGCTTTTCGTCTAATGTCTGATGGAAGATCTTGACATGCGCTCATCTTACAAAACCATCAATGTTGCTTGCTTCATCTGTCAGTGGTTTTAATGTTTTGGCTCATCAGTTTTGGCCTCATATCTAGAGTGGAAAAAGTCTGAATTAATTCTACATTGATACACTATGTTCATTCGACATAAATGGTGGTTAAAATGAATAACGATGTCAGTGAAGACATTTTTGATGGAAAATGTGTTTGCCAGAAATCCAACTTTCCAATATTTATTTCATTCAGCAATACAAGAAAATCATATTTATTTGATATGGAAATCTGTGAATAATACCGCATTTAAAATGATCAATGATGACAAATGTTTTGACAAATATCAGTAGAATATACACACTATATTCTTATGTCCTATCGAGGGAAATTGTCCATATTATGTTAGTTTTATTTAGCTGAGGTGGTAGAGTGCCTCTGTGTCTGCTAGTTTTTGGTTTGTTCCCTCATTGAAGTGCTTAATGTCATTGATTGGCAAAAGAATCCACATACCATATTTATGAGGCCTGGCTTGTAGACACTTCAATTGTCATGGAAAATGTACCGTGAAAAATCAGCAAAGTACATAAAACAATAGTTGTTTGTCTCAAATGTGAGAGAGTTCAAAATATGATGTCTTTTTTCCATTCAAACTTATTGAAAGTAATGTCTATATCTAAAGAAACATTAAAATAATAGATAACAATCAATGTAGTGCTTTTATGATGAAAAATGTATTTCACAAAACATTTTCCAGACATTTCTCAAGCACATGTTTATGACAATCCAGAAAGCATAGAGCCTTGAAAAAGCTATTTTGTACTTTTCAAAAACTGTTGAACTTGTGGCTTTTAAGACAAAATACAGGCTAACACGATTTGACATTAAAATTCACGTTGGTGATGTACAAGGCATCCCAGGTCTTATTTCTCTATTTTGTACGGGTTTTCATTTTACTGAAGCTGAAGGCTGTTTCTGTAGACGATGCAATGTCTCTTCTGCCGCTGACACTATGGAGATCAACAGGAAAGTAGTCTTCAACTTGATTTAAAATTAGTATCAGACATTGGTTTCATCCCCATATGAACAACAATTCAGGGGATGATCTGTCTTAGGATCAGAGTAAATCAAATTTTTTGCGGTATTCCTATTGAGAAAAATCAGTAATTTAGCAAGAGGACCCGCCAATTTTCGCCATGCTATCAGCCTCGCACATCCACAGAATGCAACGATTGCGGGTGTGGCAAAAATCTCCAGCTTCGTTTGTCGGAGAAGATACACAAGCTACTTAATGTTAAATATACCTAAGTCTTAATACTATCTATGCCGCACCCCTTTTCTCATGAAAGAGTGACGGAGACAAAAGTCACCCTGGGTAATGTAGGAAAATCACTCACTGTAGCAGACAAACAGGAGCCTGACAGGAAAGCAAGTGACAAATTGACAGTAATGATTAAGTACAAAATTGCATATACTGGAAAAACTGTTGAAAGATCTGTAAATTGATGTACATTGACTGTCATTGCATGTCTATGTCTCAGCATATTCTATGTGTTTACTCAGCTGGAATGCGTGTGTTTGTGCGTGTACTGTAGTATCTATCTGTCTGACTACCCTGGTTGCTGGTGATAAGAAGTTTGCCTTGAGTATATCCTCAAATCAGCAGACATTAAATTTTGTCATCATTGAGAGTGCCAATCAGAATTAAGACTGGAGATTGCCATTAATCGTGTGGTGAAGTAAGTGTTGACATTGCTATTTTGCTGCTCAATTCCTTGGTTTCTGATGCATCTTTGTTTTGAACTTTCTCCAGTGCTTGTGCATCGGATCACTCTGAGAGTAATGCCTACCCAGTTAGCGGTAAACTGAGCAGCGGAGCACAGAACCTGGGCCTCCTGACTCCCGCCAGCCTGCAGATTGCGCAGCTCCAAGCACAGCTTACTCTCCAAAGGCTGAAACTGGCACAGGCCGCAGCGGGCGGCAATGTAGCAGCGGCTGCTAACGTGCTAAACCAGGTGCTCGCTAATAACCCCATGTCCCAGCCATTACTTAGCCAGTTCAGTAACTCACCTGCAGGGGGTGGCCAGCTGGGGGCCCCTGCCTTCCCCCCGCTGCCCCCCAGTTTGGAGACCCTGGTTGGGGGGGCAGGGTTGGGCGGACTGCCAAGTCAAAGTCCCAGCAGCACTGGGTTGAGTCCATTCAGTGGTAATTTTCCCCAGACCTCACTAGGGTTGGGGGCTGGTACAGTGTTCCCCTCCAGCAACGACAGACCCAGCAAATACGGCTTCCACAGCACAACATCCAAAAGCAGCGATGTCCTGAATCCACCGTCCGGCACCCTGGCCAAAACTGGAATCCGACCGGAATTCCAGAAGGACCTTTTTGGGACGTGCAGGCAAGACACTCAAGCTGGATTAAGTGGGGAGCAGAACCCAGAAGTAGCCAAAGCAGGCACCCCTAAAGGGCAACAGTGGTATGGCCTGGCTCATTTTTCAAACTCTGGAACTGGGGATACAGGCTCCAGATCTGGGGGTGCGTGGGGTGGCCCAGGCCAGCCTTTCCGTAGCGGTGAGCTGTACAACCCAGAGGAGCCCACAGCGGATCCCAGTCACATGGGCAGGGCTGACTTCAGTGCAGGCACCCAGAACATTATGGGATACCAACAGCCAAAGCCTGGAGAAACGTCTCTCCCTCCACTCCTCCTCATGCCTTATCAACACAACGACTTCAACGGCATAGCACCATCACACCTTCCACACACCTGCACCATCTGCGACAAGAAGATCTACAACCACACGGTCAGTCACTGCCGATAACTAACATGACAGCTTAATGGTTACCCAGCCAAGTCACATCTTACCAAGTCAAGCCTAATTAATAACGGAATCCTCAGTAACATGTACAACTTTGGGGTTACAGTGATTGGATCCAACATAGCAGCATATTTTACTACACAAGCGCTGACATTTCTGTTGTGCTGTTTTTTCCTTCATGCACTTTGATGCATTCCAGCGCAAAATGAAATGGTTCTAGAAGCAACAATAGTATTCCCTTAGACAGTTTGGCTTGTATCCTCTATGCGTGAAGCTTAGCAGATGGGTGGTATGCAGTGCTGTGTTTGGGAGAACCGATTGCCCTGGGCTACCAGCTGTGGGTCTTCACTGAGTACTGCTTTTTTCAGGACTGGGACCACCATGTCAATGGGAAACTCCACCTGCAAAACTGTGCACGCTACACTACCAGGTGAGTGACCGTGCAATAACCTAAAGAAACGACTGGCCAAAACATTCCACTACACACTACAATACATCCCGCACTATTCCCCACAGTGCGCAGTTCATTACGGTAGCGTACAAGGATGCCTCCAAAATAAATGCTTTTTTCTTCCTGTCATGAACAGTGCACTTGTAATGCTGAGTGATAACCAGTCACTGTATTAACCATGAAATCTTAATTTGGCACAGTTGTTCATAAGTGATGGCAGACAGCCATATTTTGTATTTATGTTGGTGATTATAGAGCTGCAGAGATGGTGGTAACAACTCGTGTCAGAACTGTGTAATGGATATATCCGCTATGTGCTTGTTCTCGCCAGCTGATCTTCTCCTATTGCATTGTAGCCCTGTCCCTGCATCTGCACACTTCCCACCGCTGTCAAGCGGAGGTCCCCTGCCACAACAAATAACCCAGCGCCCTTCTCCTGTGCTAGCCAAGGTAATCCTTCATGTTGAATTTCCATTTCTTTCCATTATATTTTCTCACAATGAATTTAATTAATATTGGCTATTTTTGTGACACCACAGAAAGCTGGTAATTTAGCTCTTGGTGATTAATTAATGTGTAAAAGAAAGTCCTGTTACCCAATAGAAAAATCCCTTCATTGTAAATCCATTATTTACTTGTAAAAATGGATGTACAACTTAGGTTTAAATGTATTATTTAATATTGTAAGGTATTAATATTGTCCCTCCATATGCCATTAAAAAAAAAATTTAGGAGTTACAAAGTAAGTATAAGAACATGCTGTTATACAGTTACTGTAGGTCATAAATATTTGGACAGAGACACGATTTTCATTGTTTTTGTTCTCTTCCCCAACACATTGGATTTGAACATAATAAATCAAGATGAGCTTCAATTGCAGAATTTCAACTTCAGTTTAAGAGTTTTCTCATTTTTAAAATTTTTTGAAAAAATATTGTCCGAACCATGTATTGATTCAACACATTCTATGCACAGCCCCCTCAGTTCCAGGGTCTGAAAAGTAATTGGACAAACTGCCATAATCAATAAAATTGTTATTTTTAATATGCAGTGGCATAGACTTTGCAGTCAATAACTGTCAGAAGTCGGGAACCCATAGACATCACCAGACACTGGGTTTCTCCTCTGGCGATGCCCTGCCTAGCCTTCACTGCAGCTGTCTTTAGTTTCTGCCTTGTCGTTGGGGTGTTTTGCCTTCAGCAAGTGAACTGCATGTTCACTTGAATTGGTGAATTCAATAAGAGCCCAGCTCCACAAGTTGGGCCCTTATTGAATTCACTGATTCAATTGAATTCAGGTCATATTACTGACTTGTCTATGGTAGAACATTGCACTTCTTTGGCTCAAAAAATTGGGTACTTCTTTCAGCATGCTCCCAAGTCACCGTCCATCTGCAATGTAAAGCGGTTTCCTATGAGTTCTGATGCATTAGGCTGAATTTAAGCATATAATGTATTCTTACACAATTCAGAATTCATCCTCAAGCCTTTGTTAATAGTTTCATCACCAGTTGATTCAAGGGAACCAACTCAATTAGCTGCTATACACGCCCGTACACAATCACTCTTCATAGATGTGGTGATATGCCTCAGATTATGAGCAATTCCTTCCCCCCTCCATATCATTCTACACCTAATTGTCTGGTAGAAGTTGATCTTTGTCTTGTTTCTCTATAGCATGCAGTTCCAGAACTACACAGGCATTTTTAGATTTTTTTTTTTTTGCCAAGTTTTTTAGCCTTACTGGTAGTTTATGTGTTAAAATAAATCCTCTGAATTTACTCTGATGAAGTCTTCTCTTGATCGCTGACTTTGGCACTGATACACCTACCTTCTAAACAAAGTTCTTGATTTGGCCGACTGTTTCTGTATAGTCAAGCTAAACTCTTTGTATTTTGGGATTTGTAATCCTGCTTGTTGTTCATTATTTTTTATGTGAGTCTGAAGCTCCGCTGCAGATACTTAATTAAGAAGCATATTGTTTTTTTTTTGCACTTGGATCCTCTCGCCTCAGCTTTTGCTCAGTGCACATTACCTTGTTTGTTATTATTTGTTATTTAATTTTGAATCCAATATTCTATGGTCACCAGCCAAAATCGTAATAATGTTGTCAATGTCCAAATATTTGTGGACCTAACTGTAAATATCATGATATATCATACCATATTTTTAAAAAGATAGAGGAGAAACATCTTTAATTCTGAACATGGAGATAAATATTGTGCCCTTTGTTGGTGTAATTTGTGATATATGTAGTATATACAGGTAACATTTCAAACACAGACTCCATCTTTTAAAGGAAACCTCCACTCTTAAAGTAAATATCGCTTAAAATGCTCTCAATATACTGAAAAGAAGATATTTTGCACAAAAAAGTATTCTTCTCACCCAAATATATTTTTTTGGCCTCCAAAAAAGGCCCTCGTGCTGATTTGAACTTCCCGCGGGCCGCCATCTTGATAGGCGCGCGAAGCAGTCTGGGCTTGTGACGGAACTTGGTTGCTCGGCTCTCTGGATATCAGCCATATCACAGCAAAATGCCTCACTGCGTTGTTTTTGAGTGCAATAACCGGGCCAAAAACATACCAAACAATCCCAAAATTCGGTTCCACGTTTTCCCAAGAGATGAAGAACAACGCCAGGCATGGATTCATGCTATCGGGAGGACATCTCTACCGGTCATTACGCATGATAAATACAGAATGTTTCCTAATCACAACATTGCCACGCGGTATATCCACTTTACGCAAAGAAACTCGGCAAAAAACTCATATTGACCATTTTACCTCAACCGAACACAATTCAAGCACCAAGCAAGTAAATAAGCATGTAGCAAAACATAGGCGAAAGCCATATCAGCGTTAGAATTATTAGAATATTTTGTAATAAAAAACCTGTTTGAGGGTTTCTGCGCTTGCTATTGTTAGCTCAATGTGTCCGTGTTATAACAAAACTAGATCTTCCAGTCTCTAAGCATGTTTTTTTTTTCTGGGGCATTGCTTCAAAGATCTCAGCCCCTCAGCATTTAGCTTGCTGGCAATGTATTTTCCTCTCTGTGATCGGCTTGTGATGCTGTCAGTAAGACTTTGCGGGTGGCCATTTGATTCTATGGGTTCTGATGTTTCCGACGAGACTTAAACCACCTTAATCGCACAAAGCTAGCCTGAGAAAGAGCCTTGCGTTCCCAGTGCGTCAAACTGAGTCCATGGGCCATTAGCATGTACTTTAATAGCGCGACAATATAAACGCTTAACAGGTTTGTTTCTGGTATTTACAGTATAATTACCCGCTAAATTTTCAACAGTCGTTTTCAAAGTCGTTTTCTGACTGAATACTGAAAGCACTACAGTACAAACGGCGTGAGTGACGTGTTTTCATGACTCATTCTTTATACAGGGAATTTGAGGATAGCTACACAGGTGATGTAGCCTAGGTTTGTGCGATTAAGGTGGTTTAGGGCTCGTTGGAAACGTCAGAGCCCATAGAATCAAATGGCCACCCGCAAAGTCTTACTGACAGCATCACAAGCCGATCACAGAGAGGAAAATACATTGCAAGCAAGCTGAATGCTGAGAAAAAAAAAAAACATGCTTGGAGACTGGCAGATCTAGTTTCGTTATAACACGGACATATTGAGCTAACAACAGCAAGCAACAGATTTACCCCCGAAGAGTTTATTTTTTTTATTGCAAAATATAAAAGGTAAGATTTTTTTTGCTCATCTCTGTAGACTGTAAAGTATATGCCAGCTGTTCTTTGAGTGTGGTGTCGGTTTAAAATGACAGGGCATGTATTGTTGTATTCTGTGGACGTTCCTCTTTCATTTGAGGTATTGTTTGTATGCATAGCACAAATTCAGGAGAAATTCTTGCGACTCGGCGCTGATATGATTTTAGCCTATGTTTTGATACATGCTTATTTACTTGCTTGTGTTCGGTCGAGGTAAAATGGTCAACATGAGCTTTTTGCGGAGTTTCTTCGCGTAAAGTGGATATACCGCATGACAATGTTGCAATTGGGAAACATGTTGTATTTATCATGCGTAACGACCGGTAGAGATGTCCTCCCGAATCCTCGCCTGGTGTAGTTCTTCATCTCTTGGGAAAATGTGGAACTGAATTTTGGGATCGTTTGGTTTGTTTTTGGCCCGATTATTGCACTCGAAGACAACGCAGTGAGACATTTTGCTGTGATATAGCTGATATCCAGAGAGCCGAGCAACCAAGTTACGTCACAAGCCAAGACTGCTTCGCGCGCCTATCAAGATGGCGGCCCGCGGGAAATTCAAACCAGCGCAAGGGCCTTTTCTGGAGGCCAAAAAAAAATATTTGGGAGAGAAAAAGACTTTTTTTTTAAGATTATTTTTTGGGAATTTTTCCTTTATTAGATAGTTATACAATGTAAAGAGACAGTAAGGTTGGGGAGAAGAGTGGGGGAAGACATGCAGCAAATGACCCAAGCCAGAATCGAACCCAGGTCGCTGCGGGAAGGACACAGCCTTTATGGGGCATGCGCTTAGACCGATGAGCCACCAGGGCACCCCAGAAAAATACTTTTTTGTGCAAAATATCTTCTTTTCAGTATATTAAGAGCATTTTAAGCGATATTTACTTTAAGAGTGGAGGTTTCCTTTAAATCTAAAATAAAATCTGGAGATAAATATTCAAATTTGTCGTACAATACTTCTCTCTCAGACTCATCCTCAGGACCTAATCCTGTCTATATGCTTGCTGCTCCAATGAAAACCCAGGATTTTACAGGAAATGGATTTACATCACCACAGACAGGGTTAAAGGTGAGTGATCATGATATTCTGATATGAAAACGACAATGGAGGCTCTTCAACCAAAATAAATGGCCAGAAGAACTGTGCTTATTGTGATAGAATCTCAGCTATAAGCCATTCACAAAATGGTGAGCATCAGCATCAGAAATGACACACAATGCTTTTTATCTTAAGGAAATTCATTTTGTAATTCTGTCATGGGAAACTGCATGCTGCTTTCTTATCAACAACACTTGACAAAATACTTAGAAAGTGGATTTTGTGGGAAAAGAGATTTGTAATAATCACCACAAACAGTGATACCAAAATGTTGATGCCTTACTGGTATTCTACTTTTTAAGGTTCTGTATATGATTTTATGGATTAAGCTGCATACATACCCATGCTATCTCTTTATCCAAACTTTACAGATGCAGCTGCCATTTAGATTTGCAGTGTTACGAAAATACGCAGCGTGGTCAAATCCATTGGAAATATTTCCTTTTTCTTTGCTGTTGCTTTTACTTGGTGTTCACCAATTGTGGTCATAATTTTTTATTCAGTTACCCTCGCCACTTTAAATAATTCAGTGGTTCTTGTGTTGCAATTCCGGCACCTTCTGTTTGGTCCGTTTGGAGCTCCTTTGGTCTGCTCATCTTGCTTTGGAGATACCAAGCAAAGTGTTGTTGGTTAGACTCTTAAGCGGTCACATGCTGCAAATTAGCATTAAAATCAATGCGTCACCTCTGTAGATGCCTCTGTAATACTGGTTTAGGTTACCAACCTTTAAGTTAAAGCCATTTTTCCTGGGTTCTTCCCATTTTTTCTCCACGCCCAATATGTTTCATGTTTTTCACTGGCTTGTTTGGCTGGCTTGTTTTTCACACCAATCTTTTTTTTTCCCCAATACAATTTTATTGAATTTTCTTGAAGGTATAAAACACCCCCCATCTTATGGATAAGTCAGGCTTTCTTTCCAAAATGTCCCATGAAAGTGCAGTCTAACAGTATTACAAAAATGTACATTTCCAAAATTAGTAGTCATAGTCACAGGATGTCCATTTCAGTTAAGACATCAGTTGTAGAAAAAAACTCAGTTTAATGTCCATGGAAGACACTCATTCTGAGAAAGGCTGTTTTTCAAAAAATGCGCAGTTTTAACATTGACAATCTTACTTAATCTGAGAAAATTGAGAATCTGAGAAATTGTTTTAATTCAGGCACATTGGAGGGTTTTTGAGCACGAACTACCTGTTTGTCGTATTACCACAGCATGTCAATCGGATTCAATTCAGGACTTTGACTAAGGTACTTCATAACGTTCATTTTGTTTCTCTCGAGTCATTCAGAGGTGGACTTGCTTGTGTGCTTTGAATCATTGTCCAGCTACATAAACCAACTGCGCTTGAGGTTCAGGTCACAAACTGATGGCCGTATATTGTCCGTCAGGATTTTCTGGAAATGAGCTGAATTCATGGTTCCATAAATTATTGTCAGGGTCCTGAAGCAGCAAAGCAGCTTCAGACCATCAAAATACCACCACGGTGTTTGACTGTGTCAGAGTAATGGGCTAGCTCAATGAAAGAACTAGCTACGTAGCTGCCTCTGTTGCATATTGTGGGACCAATTTTTTGCGTGGTGTCTCAAAGTAAGCTAGTCTGTTTTCAAAACTGGATGGTGCTAAAATGCACTCAGAAGCCAAAGGAAAAACGTAATTAATAATTTCTTGTGTATATTAGCTGCTGCAATAAAAATACATTGTCTAATATTGCGGTGGTACGGGGCAATATGGAAGAAATGTGGTGGCGCGGAAAGTAGCGGGGATTTACCAACATACTGGCTTTTATTTCCAAAGATGAAATAAAAAATGATAGACTTGGATCATTTTATGTTCTTTGGGGTAATAAAACAAGTTTAGCCTGCGTTGCATCTCATGAATCAAGGCCACCGTGCTTTTGAATCTTGACTGATGTCCCTTTATGGGAGTTATGTTCCCTCTTTCCTGTCTCTAAATTATGGGCCAGTAAGAAGGGCCTATAAGGCCAAATGTCCCGTCATGAATAGCCTTTTCTGGGAGTTAACGAACAATGTAGTTTAATGGCCCTTCCAGAAACAATATTGTCCCTTCATGAATGGGACCTCTGGACCAAATTTCAAGTCATATGGACTTGACTTGGTGTGTGAAGGCCAGCTTTTATTAATTGTAGTGCCACCACTGGGCGAATAAGGTTCATATATTTTGTAAAGCATTTACATGTGATTTCTGATTGTAGTGGCAAATTTTGCACCGCTGGCTTGTTCAAGCTCGCAGAAAATTATGAGAGGGCGTAAAATAGTAGATCAGGATAAATAAACCATGTCCACGTGCACCAATTATTATGGTGTCTCAGATTTGGGATACAGTAATTTTTGTCCCCAGATAATGAGCACCATAAGTGGTGAAATTCTGTCCACTGAGTTTTGAGCTGCACTTTTATGGTATTTGTGGCGCCCCCTAAGGGTCATGCTCAGTATGCTTCAGCAAACCGACTCTGGACCTGATTTACTAAGACCTTTAGCACATGCAAAATCTTTTTGCCCGTGCAAAACCAATAACATTGCCACTGATTGGTGCAAGGCAAGTACCCTGGACAATCACGGGCAATGTTATTGGTTTTGCACAGGCAAAAAGATTTTGCATGCGCTAAAGGTCTTAGTAAATCAGACCCTCTGTGTACCAAGATTTATGAGTGCCAAATTGTTAATGAGTTATAACCGATTCCCTGCTGTTATGGCCCCAACTTGTTATAGCGTCACGGACAGCAAGGGATGACAGACAAAATTCTTAAACTTCAACAGATTTAATTAAACAAACACTTAGAACTAATTGACACTCTACCCTACTGACCAAGATTGAAATAATAATAAAAAAAAAAAGATAGTTACAGTCCCTTGGTAATTGAGATGGGCTGCTATGTTGCGACGTCCTGGGACAGGAAAATGCTCAAACACAGGCAAAAATCCACAAAAAGCTTCACAGGTCTTGAAAAGAGTGACAGGTCTGGTCAAATGTATCCTTCCACAATTTCTCCTTGCAATTTCTCCAACTACTCTCCCACTCTCTCAATTTTTCTCCTTATATACTCTTGTCCAGACCCGTCTGAGGCATGCCCGGGACATGCCCAAACCTAGCTTTAGATTGCTTAACAAAAAAAAGTCAATACTGCCATCTAGTGGCTTTTTACCACATTACACTGCCAAGCCCTGCCTTTTTCAGTGTTTTTGATTAATGGCAGCTATATTTTTCAACAGAATTTTGCCATTTTATGATTTAATTGTGAATCTCAATCCTTCAACGCTGGAAACCAAATTTGGTGTTCATAGTCAAAAAAAAAAAAATTGAGCAATGGCAGACAAAAATAATAATAATAATAATAATAATAATAGAGGGTTTCTCCCCCTATGGGATTAGAACCCTATTTACTAAACACTTCCAGCATAGACAGTATGCAAATTGAATCAGTTCACATGGGCAGTGCAGGGGTTAAATCTAAGCACCCCAGTAGCTGCAATATGATCTGCAAGTTTGGTCTCATCTGAGGTTGGCTTCAGCATTCGAGTGAGGAGGTTGTCCATTACCACGGTCAGCACCTACTTGTACCAGCAGTCAGATGACATTAGATAAACAATCCAGAATGATGCCAGTGGGATGAGATGTCAGTCAACTCCTTGCCAGAATCAAGTTTGACCTTGGGAGCACATGTCATTTCTAACATTCGGACCTCAGGTATCATGTCTCAAGGGGCTTTTTCAGGAATACAAAAATAATACAACATTTTACAGTATATACTATATATGCATATATTATGTTTAAATAAGAAAAACATTTGCAGCAGGATTTGCTTTCCTGTCACATTTATTATTTTTGTCAGAACCATATTTTGTCATTGAAGTGGTTTGTTTAGTATGTACTATGCAGTACTTTCCTCTTAGCTTTATGTACATGAGGATCATTAACCCAAAGCACAAACTGTCAGTTTAAATTGTTAAGAGTGATGGCACTTGTTTGTGCTCTTTATTTGATGAATTTTGTTTAATTAGTATGTCTGATGGTTTACCATGCTTACATTCCTATTACCAAGACATGTTTATTGCTACGAGTTTTCCCCTTTCCACCGTGAATTTGGAAAGTGGGTGGAATGAGAGGGTGCATGGCCATGCATGGCCAGCCTCATGCCGGCTCCAGTTAGCACTCCTGGCATTTATGTGACCTTGGTTAGCTGCTAGCGGCAGTATTAATTACATTTTCAGTGGACTGAAGATAACTGGGGCTCATGAAGCCATGTGAAGAGGCTAGCTCTGCATCCTCAAATGCTCTTCCTGTGCCATGCTGCGCTTAAATCATTTGTCATTTGCGATACAAGCTGTCTGACAGCAAACACAGGGATGTTTACCATCTGATAGGCCGTGGGGTGATTAAATCCTGTCAACAGTTGGCAGACGGTGGGAACTTCTCAACAGGGAGGCTGACTATTTTCCAACTGGGAGCTGATTTAAGGAGCTTTCATGTGAGAAATTGGTTTTATTATGTAGTTAGATATCAAGAAAAGACCACTGTGATGCCGTTTTTTGAAGATATATACAAAGGAGCAGTGCGATGCATGTTATTTATTTTTATGTTTATTTGTTTTGCTGAAAGCTGGAGGGATCGCTCACTCCCAGAATGTGTATGCTTTGGCCTCACGTGGCCGATAACACAATTATCTCTCCCATGTCTGAAACTTCTCATGGGGGCAGCATGTCAAGGGCAATAGAACAGCAGTCTATCTGCAAACAGGTTATATGTAGATTAGCATTCACTAAAGACTGTTTCTCATGTAACACAGAAGCTCATATCTATGCTGCTTGAGAAATTCTCACAAAGTGGTTGTCTGATGTTCACAAAACTGATTTTAGCAAAGCGTCTTATGCATTTCTCATCTGAGCCCAGTTATATTCACAATAATAATTCAACAGTGCTTAAGTTGAGAAGAAATGATGGTTAATTTGCTTTCATTCTTGTTCATGCATCATTAGTGAAAAATGATTGTGGTCAGGGTCTTGTGGCAGCCATTTAAGCAACCTTTCAGAGAGCTTCCACTTTGATAAATGGCTTCTGCCTTCAGCCAGTTTGACAGCTGTTGTTGGGGCGGGGGAGTCAGGCGCAACTGATATCCCGTCATAGAAGCTCCACAGCAAGTTGGCTTGAGATGGTAAGCAGTAGCGTTTGCTATACTTAGCAGTCTGAAGGAATAAACGGCAGACAGAGTGCCTTTCCAGGGGGTAGGAGAGCCAGTGACGTGTTAAATGACCAAGCTCTCATTATCACTGTCAAGATGTTTTACAGCGCGCATATTTATAGAACAGAGGGTCTTTCTGGGGAAGATTTAGACTCCCTACAGCCACATCCCGTATTGGTCAAAACAAACCATTAGCTCTTTTTTCAATTGTTTTTTATGCCCCCAGCCATATTATAGGGTAACCCTTGTACGTCCATACGTGCGTATGTCTGTATGGGGTTAATCTTACATAACATAACATAACATAACATGAATGGCGAGAACAGGCCGTTCAGCCCAACTAGGCTCGCCAGTTTCTTTATACTATTGTGAATATATCACTTCAGATACTCAATGACTCAATGGTATCTAGCTTTGAGTCAAGCCTGCTCTTGAAAACTCCCAAGGTCTCTGCCTCAACAATATGGTCAGGCAAGCTATTCCACATCGAAATTACTCTTTGGGTGAAGAAATATTTCCGAATATCAGTGCTAAATTTACCTTTGGTCAACTTCCATTTGTGACCCCGAGTTCTACTAACAACACTTGGTCGAAGGAATCCTACATAATTCACTTTGTTAATCCCTTTAACATATTTAAAGACCTCAATCAGATCACCCCTAAGTCTCCTTTTCCTAAGACTAAAGAGATTAAGGATCCTCAGCCTCTTCTCATAGCTTTCATCTTTTATACCTGGAATTAGCTTAGTGGCTCTTCTCTGAACTTTTTCTAGAGCCTCTATATCTTTCTTGAAGAATGGTCCCCAGAACTGTACACAATACTCCAGATGTGGTCTGATGAATGTGTTGTACAAGAGAAGCATCACCTCCTTGTCTTGTTGATAGGAGGTATCATTTGTCCATTTCTAAAAAACCGGTCAACAGAATTCAACTTTTAAATGTGCTTTTTAGGGGCAGTAAAGATGTGCATCTCATACCTTGTCTCTGGATGTTTTTAAATTTTGATGATTTTTCAGGTTTTTGAACTTAGGCAAATTTTGCCAAGCTTCCCAGATGTGGGGACATGTGTGTTCCTTGGATCTGTGTACCATAATTTGTGATGACCTTGGAGGAAACTGTTCAGATATTATACAGAAAATCCTATGTGTTAGCTTATCCATTGTGTTGAAATTCACAAGTTCTTGCAGAAATTATGTTCTTTGTTTGGAAATTCACCAACAGTCCATACTTAAGAACTCTGCACAAAACAGGTCTGTGCTTTCAAAGCGTTGTTTCTCATGCCATGTTATCAAGGAAAATTTTGTTCTGTTCGAGTTTAATTTATGCAGTGCTGTGAAAAAGTATTTGCCCCCTTTTTGAATTCTTCTGTTTTTGCATATTGACTTCAATATTTCTGATCATCAAACTGATTTTTCTATTAGATTAATAAAACCAAGTAAACACAAAATGCAACTTTTAAATGACGATTTCATTTAGTGAAGGAAAAAAAAGCTACCCAACAATAACTGGCCCTTCATGAAAAGTATTTGCCCCCTTAGTTGCTAAATTAACTAGTTAAACAAATATAATTGACAAGTGGGTTCAATTTCAGTAGATGCACCCAGGCATGATTGCTGCCAGCCCTGTTGAATCTAAACATCATATGTAGAACCTGTCTGGCACTGTGAGGAAAGCAAAAAGCAGCACATGATGCTGCGATCTAAAACAATAAAAGAGCTGATGAGAAACAAAGTTGTTGACATTTGTCAGTCTGGAAAGCATTAAAAAGCCATTTCTGAGGCTCTGGGGCTGTAGGAAACCACAGTGAAAGCCATTATCTATAAAAGGAGGAGAGTTGGAGCAGTGATGAACCTTCCCAAGAGTGGCCAGGCTATCAAAATTCCTCCAAGAGTGAATTAACTATTCATTCAGGAAGTCACAAAAGAACCCAGAACATCTACAGAAGTGCAGGCCTCACTTACCTCACAAAAAGGAAGAGGCTGGCCAAAGAAAGCATCCATGGGAGAGCTGCAAAACAACCTCTGACTAATAAGAAAACAATGGCTTGTCTCAAATTGGCCAAAAAAACATCCTGATAACCTGCAAGATTTTTGGGATAATATTTTGTGAACTGAAGAGTCAAAAGTGGAACTTCTTGGAAGATTGGGTCCCTTTATATCTGGCAAAAAGCTAACACAACATTTCAAAATAAGGACACTGTACAAACATCAAAACTCAGGGGTAGTAGTGTGATGGTCTCGGGCTGCATCGCTCCTTCAGGACTTGGGCGACATGCCATAATTGATGGAACCATGAATTCTGCATTTGATCAGAAACTTCTGAAGGAGAATATCCGGCCATCAGTTTGTGACCTAAAGCTGAAGCACAGTCCAGTTATGCTGCAGGACAAGGATCCGAAGCACACAAGCAAGCCCACCCCTTAATTTCTCAAAAGAAAGAAGATGGAGGTTTTGGCATGGCAAAGTCAAAGTTCCAGCTTAAATCCAGTTGAGGTGCTGTGGCATGACCTTAAATAGGTCATTAATGCTGGAAACCCTCCATTGTGGCTAAATTAAAATAATCCTGCAAAAAAGAGTGGGCCAAAATTCTTTCACAGCAATGTAAAAGACTCACTGGGAGTAATCACAATTGTTCGATTGCAGTTGTAACCAACAGGAGTGGCACAACCAGTTTAGGGGGGCAGCTGTTTTTTTAATGTGTGATTTTGTATTACTCTTTCCCTTCAACAAATTAAATTATCATTTAAAAGAAGCATTTTGTGCTTACTCACATCATCTTTTTCATATAGTAAAATTAGTTGGATGATCTGAAAAATGTTAATATGACAAATAAGCAAAAATATTAAAAGTCAGGAAGGGGCAAATACTTTTTCATAGCACTGTAGCCATTTCATTTAGAATAAGTAGCGCGATGGACAAAATGATGAAATAAATTGGGTTGACGCCTCAAGCACCACATCTCAGTATTCAAATATTTTTGTTTTGCTAAAGTTAAGCTATTTTGCATTTTTTTTTTTTGACCGTTAAATGTCCCGCATTCAGTTTCCACCCAGGAAGCCCCACTTCAGCGGCCGAGTGGTCCACATCTGCAACCTCCCAGAGGGAAGCTCGGAGAATGATGTCATCAACCTTGGACTCCCGTTCGGCAAAGTGACCAATTACATCCTAATGCGCTCCACCCACCAGGTACACTCCCTGACCTGAAATTCAGAGCAGTCAAATTATTTTGACATTCCAACAGCATCTCTTTATGAAAATCGTCTCCAGCACAATGGGACTAAAAAACAATGAGGCCAACACAGAGACAGCCATGAACCCCATAAAACCTAAGGGCTCACATATGGGTCCGTCAAATGCAGCTGCTGCATTCACGGCTGTGAAACTTCAGGCCTAGTTTAATACTCTAGCCGAGAGCTGAAGGTTTCCAACAATCCCAAATATATTGTGCTCAATTACAGGCAAATGTGCGTAAAATGATGTATAAGATATCCGATATTTTCCATTTGATATAATGCATGAACAGTGGCCTCCTGGGTTTAAATATTTCTCTGAATATAGGTGAGATGTAGCTTCAGTGCTTAAGGAAAAACTTAAGAAAAAGGTTAGAGTTTAAGGGGTTAATGTGAGGGTACTGACATCAGTACAAAGTAAACCATGGAAAAACTGAAGTCCAATTATTTTGTGACACAGCCAAAATACTTATGGGCTGCACTATAAACTTTTATTCCATTCCATTAAATATTGACTCGCTGTATATTCCCATGTATATACCCCTGCCTGTACAATTTATGGCAACATGAGTCTCCCCAGAATAAAGTCATATTGTAAATGTCACCACCCTGAAAATAGTGAAATATTTCTCTTCCTTGAAATTTAATAGCAGTGATATTAAGCTGTAAAGCAGAGGTTCTCAACATTATCCAGAAAGCCTTAGTGTGGGTGCACTCTTTTGTTCTAGTCATGCAGTTACATGTTCATTTTTACTAACGTCCTTGATTACAGCAGTAGAATCAGCTGAGCAACCTCATGGTTGGAACAATAGCCTGCACACACACTAATCCTCTCTAGATAACGCTAAGAACCCCTCCTATAAAGGTTTCTAAGGCTTAGCTAACATTCCAATGGAGACTCCTCAGACTGCTCGTTTTAGAATTGCTGATAGAATTCCTAATCTGCGAATTTACCCCGCAGGCCTTCCTGGAAATGGCTTTTGTGGAAGCGGCACAAGCAATGGTCCAGTATTACCAACTCAATCCAGCCACGATTAATGATGAAAAACTTCTCATCCGTATGTCAAAGAGATACAAAGAGCTTCAGCTCAAGGTAGGCCTTCAACTGCAGGTATATTCTTTACATTGTATTTCTCAGCAATACTGAATTTAAGATCAAGAAAATGTAATTACTGGTGTAATCTGTCAGAGAAAAAAGAGCAACATCATTGACCCCTCCAGGGCCACGATCACTAATATGTGATTTGAACTTAAGAGTGGTGGGTTTCCCAAAAGCCACTTCATGCCAAAAATCTCTTTAAATGACTTACAAACATTCCCAAGAACAAAGTCACTTTCCTGAAAACCTTCTTTGCTCTAATATCTGTTTAGTTGACTCTTAAGTGGACTCAGGATCACGCATTCCCAGCAAAGATTGCCTTCAAGATCCTGATGACAGACATCAGCAGTGGCAGCACACACAGAGCCCATGCGCTGTCAATACCTGCTAACTGTCAGCAAACAGTTTCCTACAAAGTGTAGTAGTGTCAAAGTCTATTGTCATATTCTACAAAAATTCATTGCGAAAATATGAAATATGTAAACGTCGATAGGATTCAGCTACTGGTTTAAGGTTTTTCTCTCAGCACACACAGATCCACACACGCACCCATTCCCAGCCCCCTCCCCTCGCTTACCACACACACGCACACACACACACACACACACACTCATTCCCAGCCCCCTCCCCTCACTCATACACACTCACATCAATATCCTCCCACAGTGAGGGGCGCCTGGCATCTGGTCACACTTGGTAATTGCTATATTGTGCTCAGAAGGAAGGTACATGATCAAAGGTAATATCAACATCCTGTTAGTTTGGCTGGATGTCTAAGGGAAGGTGTTACATCCACCACTTGCTCTACCACTGATCTTGTACTTAAACCCCGAGATGTGAACAGTGCGTTAGGATTCTCTGCGAATGCTATTTCGGACACTAGAATCCTCCCTTGCGCATTGTAATAAAAGCCTTTTCAATTGGAAAGTGGTCATTGGTGTGTCACTTCATCGGTCCCGACTTGACTCCACGACAGAAAACAGTCTTAACGACGTAAGAAAAATGTCATTGGACTATGGCATACTGTATTAACCCATTAGCCACCATTGAGATTTTCTGTCAGTCATGAAAGAATGCTTCCCCTGCCATTGAAGAGTTACTCTGGCAACCAGCGTTTTCACTGTCATACGGCGAGCAGCATCTTCCCACAAAAACTGGAATCAAAATATCAATGAACATAATCAATAGTGCTGGAAGTGGCTGGCAGCTTTAAAAAAATACACTGGCGGGGAAAGTGTTAGTTTGAAAATTATGTCAGATCATTTGATTTTAATTCAATTGCATGTGATTGATCAGAAAATATTGCATCTTTTTACCTTCCCAGCCTGATGAAAAACGCCACTTTCTGGTTTGCTGATTCACAGGGCAATGTAGACTCTTGATTGGATAACAAAGAACTGAATCAACAGCGAGGAAATTTTCTTTACTCATTTAGCCCAGTGGTTCTTATACTCAATCTTGGGGTATCCTTGTATCTGCTGATTTTCTTTGCAGTGATGAATGCACTCCTAGTATTTAAACAAACTTTTTTTCTTAATCAGATGCTATTCAGAGGGATTTCCCTCTGAAACTCCATTATCTCAGAATTAGCTTTGCATGCCTTAAACAATAATGCCAGATTTAGCCTACTGCATTATGTCACAAACTTTCCACAAAAAAGTATTTTTAATTTATGAATTCAAATTGAAGCCTAATCAATAATTGTTTTAACTTTTCATGACGTATTATCGGAGGTCAAGTTAATCTTGTTATCATGTTGTTTGCTTTGAGTTTTTCATCGTCCAATCCTCCACATGCTGGGTCTATGGCCATGTGTCCCCAGATTTATCCATTATAAGCCAATCATTTTCACCCTCAATTCAGTTTATTATTGTGACATCTTTCTACAAGTTGACATTTAGTCATAAAATATGCATGGAACCTTTTTTTTGTAGTTAAACATTAGTATACAACATGCAATCACATTTAAAGTACTTTATGTTTTGGAATACAATGCCTATAAATAATTGACATGCAAACTCTCTTTTATCGCTTTACTTTTCATCCCTTACAATGAACACATGTAGCAAAGAGGCTCACTAGAGATATACTTGCTTTTTAACTACTCTTTCACAAAGAGAACTGGCTGCATCATTACCAGAATTGTTCACATACCTGCCTAGGTACTTAAAGTGTTACTGGAGGATTCCACTAGGCAGCACACCAGGGAACAGATAGATCAGACAGTATTAAACATCTGGATTTGCATGATGTTAACCAGCGGTTCTCAAACTCTGTATGTTAGTTTTTTTTTCCAACCACAATTGCAAATGTAGGATTTTAACAAGCCGTTGATTCATCATAATAAACTGCATTTAATGTTTAAAGCAGTTATTTACCATATTAAAGACAGATTTTGACAGACATATCCAACATTATGTTCACATTACTGGGTTCAAGTGACTCAAATTTGATTTTTTGCCTTAATGTGACATAGATCTGATGTTTTCTGGGCACAGAAATCCGTTCCCATATCCGATCTTCAAATCAGAATGTAGCAACGTCCTACTCTTAGATCAGGCACAAATATTTGTGTTCTTAGATTAGACACAAATATAATATCTGGTCATGCGACATCAGTGAGAACAGTCAGATCAGAATCCATGTGGCTTTTTGTCTGTCCGCATGCGCTGAGCAGTTAAAAACCTAAAAGGCTGGCCATTTGTTTTTTTTTTTTTCACCTTCTCAACCTCATCAGGTAAAGCTGATGAAGTGTTTGCCATCCTACAGGGCAAAATCCCATCCATACATTTGCTACAAGCCAGTCCGTTTTCTTAGTTTGAATCTGATTTTAATACCGTAAGTGCAAAAATATATCAATGTGCGCATGCCTGCCGTTTCGGAGGGCCGATGCTTTCACTTCACAGATAGATACAGGTCACTTGAAATTATGAATGTGAACCATTAAATTTCAGGTTACAACATTTTTAAACAGATCAAATCAGAAGCAGAGAAAATCAGTAAGCTCCAAATTAAGTTGTTGAACACAGGTGTTTTGAGTTCTTTCTGAATAATTTGCCTGAACTTAAAGGTCCCATGACTCCCAATGTTTCAAAAAATTGCTTTTAAACCCTTCTACAGTACTTTGACCACGTGAATTTGAATCTGACACTAGTTTTTCATACTCTTATTCATGAGAAGTGTAAAATGCAAATTAAAACCTTGCCCGGGAATGCCCCTTGAAAATTGCTAAAAGATTACATAATCCAGGTAATGTCATCTCCAGAAGGACAGTGCTCTGAGCAGAGTCGGGGGAATGGGGTTTTGCATGCAGTACCCCACTCATTTTTCTTGAGCTACTAACAAACTTTCACATTTTTCACTTCCGGTTGTGAGGATGAGAGAGAAAATGCTTTGTTTTCGGAGTTCGCTGAAATATCAGATTTGTCGGAAGATTGTGAATTTCAAGCTGGAATTGGCAGCCGGAGTAGGTTGGTCGTGTCGTTATGAGCCTGAGGTGGAAACAGGTTTTAGAAACTCAATGCAGTGTCAGCATGATGCAAAATAAATACTTATATAGTAATTTTTGGTGCTATCCAGTCGGCAAAATGGGGGCTTACATAACAATGGTGCCTGTTGAACTGAAAATTGGTGAAGCACAGACCATTCCTTGAAAATAATGATTGGTCTTGACCTGTTTTCAATTGTTCAATTAAATTGACTTTACATGAACTCTGAAAACAGTCGGGACCATCAGGTATAGCCAGATGTAGATGAGCACTCGTAAGCCTCAATCTGTTTTCATTTTTTTTTTTGATGAACACGTTTTCCAATGATAAAAATAAGCCATCGGCAGTTAAATGAGTTAAATGCGCAGCTTCCTTCCTAATGCAATGTTGCAACAATTAAAGAGAAAATGTTTGGTTCACTTTACAAAAAAAAGACAAACTACAATGTTCACTTTCGTGTAAGCACATCCTGCTCTATAAAATCTTAGCTTCACGATTGTTTAATGGCAAAAAAGAAAGCGAAAGTTGGCAACAAAAATCCGCAAATAAATAACGCTCATTGAAATGGAATTTCAAGTCGAAATGACACGTTAACTTTGTGTTAAATTACTGAGGAAAGCTTGTCGAATATGATAATGTTGAGTGTTTTCAGAGTTAAAATAAATTAATGATTGAAAACAGTTTAAGACCAATAATTATTTTCAAGGGATGTTCAGTTTTTCACCTATTTTTATTTCATCATCCATTACTGGTGTACAGTACTCGTATGACCATGGCCGTGTCTGTGGCGTAGCTGGCTGCAGCTTGCTTAGATTTTTCGGGTTGCATTATTGTTATTTGACATTGTTAATTCTTGCTGACTGACGTGATGGTGCATATTTTGACTTGCAAAGCTGCATCAACCTTAACTAATACATGTTGACTTGCTATGCAAGCCAGCTGCCTCTCAGTGCCCAGTAATCTAAAACAAACATGGAAGTACAGCATGCAGCAATGAGATGGTAGTTTCAGGCCATAATTTATGCAGCACGTAAGCATGAAATGGCTACCATTTATGTTCCACAAAAAAGAAAGAAATCTATATCTAGAATCACTATTTGATATGCTGACTTTTTTACCAGTAATGTTCCCTTCCTGAAATGACATATACCTTCACAAAACTCACATTCCTGGTAAGTGAACTTTTTTATATGCTCCTAATTAAGAGAAATCAACAGCTTGTGAAAATCATATAATTGCACTTGCGGTTGGAACAAAAATGAGCATACACATGGGGGCCCCAGGACCGAGTTTGGGAACCACTGATGTAAACAATTAACATAGTACTATCCATGCACTGTCCCTACTCTTCATATTCATATTGCAACATGCAGAATCATAGCATTAATTTCTGAGGTGTCCACAACCAACGCCCCAAACTGAAGCAGGGCACGCAAGCCATCGAGCGCACATGAACGTATAGTGAAAAGCAAGTATATCTCCGCTTAAACTTAAACCGTAAGGCCAGCACAAGAAATAAGGCGAGGAGTTTTCTTGCAAATCCGGAGGTCCTATACGATCAGGTCTGCCAGCTCTCTGGTGTTCCCTCTTATGCAGTGCTTCTCAAACCTCCCCTGGAACACCATTTGTCCTGTATGTATTAGACTTCTACCTGTTCCAATACAGGTGATTCAAATAATCAGCTCGTCATCAACCGCTGAAAGCTGAATGATAATGAGCGGACCATTTGTATTACCTGTGCTGGAGCAGGGAGATATCTAAAATGGTTTCAGAAGCACTGCTCTAGTGGAATCCACTAGTAACACCCAAAGTACATAGACAGTTATGTGAAGCATTCCGTTCATGATGCAGTCTATTGTCTAAGCAAATGCACAGTTAACAAGCAGGTATATCTTCGGCTTAAGAGCTTGTGTAAAGAAAGTCTGCGAGCATGCAATATAAAGAAAGAGTGTCTGTCGCTTAAATTTAAGAACCTTGTTAAACATTCTCTGAAATTTTAAGATCCAGTGTTATCGGGAAACCCACCCCTGTGCATGTGAATGCTGACGTTAAAGTTCTAAAAAATAACTTAGAAAAAACATATCCAGAAATCACTTATTCAAGTAAACTGAGCTTACTTAAAACCCTAAAACAAGTTATCATGAGTACATATGGATAACATCCGACACCCAAATCAGACCTTAAGAATTTCATTGAATTTCATCTGAAACACCTCACAATTTAAAGCTCTCATTTCTGTATTTGCATGCGCAGAAACCCGGGAAGGATGTGGAATCCATCATCCAAGATATTAACTCCCAGAGAGAAAGGGAGGAGGTCGAGTGGTAAGAACTTGTTTTAAACTGGAATTTTCCAATAGCAGAAGCTTAAATGTATTTCATTATTAGTTATATGTATTTAATAAGAGCCCTGAAGTGAATCATTATCTTATGGTAATAAAAAAGCCATTTGGTTGCAAAATATTGTGTCTCTTTTGAAAACTTTTTTTTAGTTTTCCTTAAAATATTACAATTTTATTCTGAAACATTGGATGAATTTTATGTTGCTGTGTCAACTATTTTTTTTTCTTCATGGGAAAAGTCATATATTGTTTACTGTGAGATTTGCATACGTTTATTACAGAGGCACAATGACTTCAATTCAAAATATATGCAATATCTTTAGAAATTGATCTCACTGTTCAAATTCAAAGCTATGAATTCTAGTCCACAGAACAGGGCTGGGGTTGTTTCAATTTTCTACCTGTCAATTTAGGAAATTAAATGAAATTCAATAATCAACAAAAAAAAATCCAAGTACTAAAATGCTTTGGATTCACAAAGAATTATCAACTGACTTCAAATTACTCCCCTGAATTCACTGAATTAAAATGTTGAACCTATCCATTCCCAAGTTAAAGGTCATTGGTTTTGCTGGGGGGATAGAAAGAGGGTTTTTTTTTTTTTTTACCGGCAGCTCTGTAATTACTTTGGCTGGCGTTTCCATAGTTACCCACCGGAGAGGGCGCGGTCTCGCAGTCCCATGCCTCGCGCTCTGAGCCCGCGGCCCCACAGCCCTGCTTACACCTCCTTTGACTCTGCCCACAACCCCCAGGGGGCAGGCCGGAGCGGCCAGCGGACCAATGGGACGGGAGTAGGGTCCTGGGACTGGGCCTATCACGGAAAATGGGCGGAAGAGGAGGATAGGTGGGAGGAAACTGGCTGGAGGAACGGGGACCGAGATGGGGGAGACCGAAGTGGGGGGAGCCGCGATCCGCACCTCGAAGACTGGCCATTGGACCAGAGGAAGCCCCGCCCCAAACTGACAGACAGGTGGAGCTTCAGGAAGGGCGAGGGGAGGGTGGAGGCCTACAGGGGCAGCAGAGAGAGGTACCACAGGAACAGCCCTCCACCTCGGGCCTCACCGTACAGGAACAAGGAGGATGACTTCTACAACATGGCCGACTGGTCGCCTAGACAGCGACACCAGCATGGGGAGGGAAGAGCGAAGAGAAGGGAGGGGGAAGTGCATTACAGGGCCAGGCAGACTGAGTTACAGGAAGTGGAGGCTTCCACCCAGACACCAGACAGGAAGCTGGGATCCTCATCATCGGGGAGGAGCAGGAAGCCAAGCCCCAAACAGGAAGTTGAGAAAGTGGAAGAATCTGACAATCAGGTATATCAGCATAAGCATATCAGCATTTTATATGTCTCAACCTAATCGATAAAATAAAGTGGCGATATAAAACTTTTTCCTTAAACTTAACATTACGAAATAAATATCAATTGAACAGTGTAATAGCCATTGATGTGTGATGCCATCAGTGTTTAGACTGGATGGATACCTAAAAGCCTCCCTCTCAAGTTGCAGTTGAGTGCCAACTGCCAACATGTTGTGTCAATACCGCCCCTCAGCTACCTTGCATGTAATGATATGCTGGAATCAGCTTTAAGAACAGCTTAGAGGCGAAAATGCCCTTGTCGCATTAACACTGATCTATTCATGGCCATTGACACTGACACTGTCAATATACTGCTCCTATTGGATCTTAATGCCATGCTTGATAAGCTCGATCATAATCTGCTTCTGAAAAGAATAGAGATAATTTGTTGGATCACAAGTACTGTCCTGGCAGAGTTTAAATCTCAGTGATGAATTGTAATGTTTTTGCCACACGGGCCACTTTTAGTCAGGTCCAGCAGGATCTACACAGAGAGTTCCTCAAAACTCATTGCTAGATCCCTTTCTTTATGCAACCGTTGAGTCACATTATGAACAGATAAGGACTTGGTTATCGTTTTAATTCCAATGATACACGGATCTAAAAGTAATAGCAGAAGTATTCAGTCTTAGCTCAGTGCCTGGAAATGAGAAAATAAGCGTTTGAATGGGGCACAGTTTCTGGTACCTAAATTTCTCATTTCCACCCAGGCTGTGCAATACCTTACATAACTATGGGCTTCATTCACAGACATCACAGATTTATTTGTACTTTCCCACAATGCACAGCATGCCGCCATTTTTCTTCTCTATGCCCCCGTAACACAGCAAAAACAAACAATGTATTGTAACTACAATAGCCAATATACACAACAGATTATTTGCTATAGTGTTTATCCTTCGGCATCTGACTTCATTATAGCACCGTGGAATTTTAAATAGGGACTAAACTGATTTTTGCAATATGCAACAGGTAACTGGCAAACTAGCTGCCTGGTCTGGTAGCTATTAAAGTCGAGCTGAAACGGCATTTCGAGAGTATCTAACTTCCGTATTGTGGCATATTTCCGAGCGAAACAGCATAGACAGGCGGGACATAACGTTGGGCGGAATTTGATTTGACCGTTGAAAAGTGGGTGTACACCGACGGGACAGCAGTATCCCTCAGGGAGAGAGAGGCGAAGCCCATCCTATGCTCCATGTAGTTGGTGAAGCAGTCTGCTGTAAAATGCCTTGCGCATAATCTGGAGCTGTCGCAGATACCACTTTCCTCAAAGTGAATAAATTCTAGCCACCGGGTCCGTAGCCACGGTATTTTGGGGAAAGGAAACAAAGTTTGAGGTGGCGAACACCCAAAGATGCACCGACGTACCATGCTAGCTAGCTAACGAATGAATCTTAGCTCTGTGCCGCTAAAAGTTTAAGATTGATTGACGGGTTGATGTCGTGACATTATTGGTTGAAATTGGTTGGTACTAGCTTACGTAAGCACAAGGCATGTTTTGTTTTACATGACAAAAACATGATTGGATTTTGATATAAGAATACAAATAAACTGATTTTTTGTAATTTTTTTGTCATTTATGGTTAAATAGATACACAGTATGACTGGGGATGTGATCTAAAAGGGTTAAAAAGGCATTTTTCATTCAGCTCGACTTTAACTTTGCAACTGATAACTAGCTAGCTAGCAAGTTAGTTCTTTCATGGGACTGGCCCCAACTCAGTTGGATTCTTGCTTCATTCCTTTCTGGAACCAGAGTCCCGACTCCCGACAGAAAAAGGTAGACTATACTGTTTGTTGTAGGATATAGAGAAACAATCTCATTGCGAACCATCAACGTAGGTAGCTTGTGCTTTGTGCTGAAAGGCTATGTGATGATATTGCCTTCATCTATTAGCAAAGAGACTAATATGGAAAAGTGGGATTCCATGTCAAAGAGAATCTCTCCTATTATAGCACGTTTCCACAACTGCGGTTTTTTTTTTTGTTTGTTTGTTTTTTTCCGATCAGCTAGTAACTCTCCTCACCCTGGTTTGAAATAAAAATCTGCATTTTATCATAAAGAAGGTCTTTGGTGATCTCCGGTACATTGAAAACAATATATTTTCACAATGAAAGAACCAAAGGTCTGGCAAGAAGAATGGCTAAATACTTTCTGTGGTTCCCCTATGTATTAGTCATGGCTTTCATGGACCCTCGTACATGGATTTATAATATAGATATGTTATCTTTTATTTTATTGTGTTATTTTACTCTGTGAATTTTTCACTTTAATGCAGTACACAGTACTGCGAGTGTGAGAAAAGCTCTTCAGGAATAGAATTTATTTTATTTCTATTTTGATAATTACAAACCCCAATTCCAATGAAGTTGGGACGTTGTCTAAAACGTGAATAAAAACAGAATGCAATGATTTGCAAATCTCATAAACCCACATTTTATTCACAATAGAACATAGACAACATATCCGATGTCAAAAGTGAGACATTTTACCATGTCATGAAAAATATTGGCTCATTTTGAATTTGATGGCAGCAACACATCTCAAAAAAATTGGGACAGGGCCATTGTTTACCATTGCGTAGCATCCTCTCTTCTTTTAACAACAGTCTGTAAACATCTGGGAAGTGAGGAGACCAATTGCTGGAGTTTTGGAAGAGGGATGTTGTCCCACTCTTGTCTGATGTAGGATTCTAGCTGCTCAACAGTCCTGGGTCTTCCAAGCCAGATTTTCTGTTTTATGATGCGCCAAATGTGATCTATTGGTGAAAGGTCTGGACTGCAGGCAGACCATTTCAGCACCCGGACTCTTCTACAGCGAAGCCATGCTGTTGTGATGGACGCAGTAAATGGGTTAGCATTGTCTTGCTGAAATATGCAAGGCCGTCCCTGAAGAGACATTGTCGTAAAACCTCCATATACTTTTCAGCATTGATAATGCCTATCCAGATGTGTAAGCTGCCCATCCCACAGGCACTAATGCAACCCCACACCATCAGTGGTGCAAGCTTTTGAACTGAGTGCTGATAACAAGCTGGATGGTCCCTCTGCTCTTTAGTCTGCACGACATAGCTTCCGTGGTTTCCAAAAAGAATTTCAAATTTTGATTCATCTGACCACAGAACTGTTTTCCATTTTGCCTCAGTCCATTTTAAATGAGCTTTGGCCCAGAGAAGACAGCGGCATTTCTGGATCGTGTTCACATATGGCTTCTTCTTTGCATGATACAGCTTTAACTCGCATTTGTGGATTGCACGGCAAACTGTGTTTGCAGACAATGATTTCTGGAAGTGCTCCTGAGCCCTTGCAGTGAATTCCAGTGCAGAATTACGCCTGTTTTTAATGCAGTGCCGCTTGAGGGCCCGAAGATCACGAGCATCCAATATTGACCTTCGGACTTGTCCCTTGTGCACAGAGATTGCTCCAGATTCTCTGAATCTTTTGATGATATTATGCACTGTCGATGGTTGGATATTCAAAATCCTCGCAATTTTACATTCGAGGAACATTTTTCTGAAAATGTTCCACAGTTTTTAGACTCAGTTTTTCTAGACTTGTGAGTCTCTGCCCATCTTTACTTCTGAGAGACTCTGCCTCTCTAAAATGCTTGTTTTCTACCCGGTCATGTTACTGACCTGTTGCCACTTAAAGGGGTATTTCAACATTTTGGCAAATTGGCCTATTGCCATAATCCCTATAGTTACATGAGTAGGTACATTACCTTTAGTTATCCGTGCCCGTTGTTTTTTGAGGGGCAAGATGCTCAGCGAACATAACGAAAGTGAACAGTACAGGTCCCTCACTCCTTCAAGACTCATCAAATACAATCCAGAAGCTCCAAAACGCTCTCGTGGACAAATTGTGACCTGCACATTCACCACGCTATGAAATAACAATGTATAATTATGTAACATTATGACACATGAAGCAAATATTCAGAACTACTTTCTTGAGTAACCCGCTGGGCGGATTGACACAGTGCGCAGTGCGCACCTCAGACGTTGCGACTAGCTGCAGTAAACATACACTTTTGAAATCGCTCCGCCCAGCAAGGATGTCTGGAATGTAGTTCCAGTTATGTATTTGCCTCGAAAATAACTCTGTCTCCTAATTATACATTATTATTTTATAGCGTGGTGAATGTGCAGGCCACAACTTGTCCACGAGAGCATTTTGGAGCTGCTAGATTGCGTATTTGATGAGTTTTGAAGGAGCGAGGGACCTGTACTGTTCACTTTCATTATGTTCGCTAAGCAACTCACATCCCCCAAATCTCAAAACAACGGACACGGATAACTGAAGGTAATGTACCTACTCATATGACCATAGGGATTATGGCAATATGCCAATTCGCCAAAATGTTGAAATATCCCTTCAACCTAATTGTAAAATGCTCCTCCAGCAGTTTTTTTGAGTACATTTTACTTTTCCAGCCTTTTGCTGCCCCTGTCCCAACTTTTGTGAGATGTGTTGCTGCCATCAAATTGAAAATGAGCCAATATTTTTATAAATTGGTAAAATATCTCACTTTCAACATCAGATATGTTGTCTATGTTCTATTTGTGAATAAAATGTGGGTTTATGAGATCTGAAAATCATTGCATTCTGTTTTTATTCACGTATTACACAATGTCCCAACTTCATTGGAATTGGGGTTTGTACCATTGATTTTTTTTTATTATTATTGCTGTTGTTATTTTGCGAAAAGCGGAACTTTGCCAAAAGTTAGTTATTTGTCATCAGAATGATTTTTCAGGTATCTTAATTTGTCCATCTTGTAGGTAAATCGGCATTTTGCAAATCCAACTTTAATTACATGCATCTCAAAGTACTTGCATCAATGTAGTTCTTCAGACTTGCGAATACTTAAAACGGTCATTTAATTTCTGATTTGATTTGAATCAGTACACCCATTGGCTAAAAGTTTTAATTACTTTTTCATGACAGTTACTTCTTATCTTGTCTCGACTACCGATAAGTTAAAAACTATCTCTACGAAGTGCCGGTTGAGCTCTATTATGAAATGCATGTTATTGCAGTCTCTTAAAATAGGTGTTTATTAAATCTTTCAAAAGCCAAAGTGCTTTGATGAACCTCAAGAGTGTACATCATGATAATAACCGTGCTGAAGTCTTTTGCCAAATACTTGTAAATAACATAACATGAGTGGCGAGAACAGGCCGTTCAGCCCAACTAGGCTCGCCAGTTTCTTTTAACTATTGTGAATCTATCACTTCAGATACTCAATGTCTCAATGGTATCTAGCTTTAAGTCAAGCCTGCTCTTGAAAATTGCCAAGGTTTCTGCCTCAACAATATGGCCAGGCAAGCTATTCCACATCGAAATTACTCTTTGGGTGAAAAAATATTTCCTAATATCAGTGCTAAATTTACCCTTGGTCAACTTCCATTTATGACCCCGAGTTCTACTAACAGAACTTGGCCGAAGGAATCCTACATAATTCACTTTGTTAATCCCTTTAACATATTTAAAGACCTCAGTCAGATCACCCCTGAGTCTCCTTTTCCTAAGACTAAAGAGATTAAGGATCTTCAGCCTCTTCTCATAGCTTTCATCTTTTATACCTGGAATTAGCTTCGTGGCTCTTCTCTGAACTTCCTCTAGAGCCTCTATATCTTTCTTAAAGAATGGTCCCCAGAACTGTACACAATACTCCAGATGTGGTCTGACAAATGTGTTGTACAAGAGAAGTATCACCTCCTTGGATTTGTACTCAATACTTTTGGCAATGTATCCCAGCATCCAATTGGCTTTTTTAACTGCTACGGCACAATGACTAGAGCCTGTGAGGGTTTGGTCAACAATCACTCCTAGATCTTTTTTTATGTGGAGCACATTCCAGTTTTAAACCTCCCTTGAAGTAATCCTATCTAATGGTTTTATTACCTACATGTACAACTTTACATTTTGCTAAATAAAATTTCATTTGCCACATTTCTGCCCAACTCTGGATTCTATCCAAATCCTCCTGAATCACTTTAGTAGAGTCTAAACTATTTGCCAAACCTCCCAATTTAGTATCATCCACAAATTTAACTAATTTGCTCTTAATATTTCTATCAAGGTCATTAAAGGGATAGTTCACTTTTTTTGAAGTGGGGTTGTATGAGCTACAAATTGCCACTACTTACATTAGATGCAGTAGAAAGCTCTCTGATCTCCTCCAGGTAGCCGCACCAGGGCATGGTGCTGGGTGGAAATTTAGGCGATACACTGTTGTGAACGGAAACACAGAAACAGCGTATTTTCGCGGCCTAAAAGAGGTCCTACCTGAAAATAATACAACATTTCAATTGTACGCTATATTTAAAAAAATTAAAGCACTCTAGCTGCTCGGAAAACACAGTTGCTCTTGAACTAACCAACTGACGTATTCCTGCGCAAGGCGCATCGTAGTTCACTGCACGCTGTAGCGATCAGCTGTTTGGGTCACAGTAAAGCTGCTTGCACAAACGCGTGTATTCACGTCTTCGCATTGACTTTGAATGTAATCTGTGTGCGAAAAACTCGTTTCGCGTCCAGTGTGCAAGCGGCTTAACTGCGGTTGCGAGGTCGGACGGCCGTTTAACATGTGCAAATATTTCAAAAATGGTCCGTGTGTGTCGCTTTCTTGGACGTGAAAGCAAAGCTGTATCCTGGTGCACTTACAGCTTCCACCGCATTCCTCTGCGGAACATTGGACTTGTAGCTGTGGCTAGTTGCCTCAACGCGGATATTGATGCGCCACCCGTATCCCTAAAAGAACTCCGTGTTTGCAGTATTCATTTTTCCAAAGAGGATTTCGTTTGGCTACATTCGGGGAAGTCTCAACGGTGTAAGCTGAAGAGCACTGCTGTACCCAAGCATCACGTAAAAGAGTGAAACACCTGTGAAAAAGTCTAATGTAATATTGCAGCACAAATTGATATCGCATAGGGTCTACGCAGCCACATACTGGTATCTGCTGTCCTGGTTATTGTAGGGATTTTTTTTTTTTTTTTTAATTTGAGACGTGATTCTATGCCATTGAAAATCCGACTCTGCTGCAAACCGCTTGGAGTCTGACCCAAACAGCTGATCGCTACTGCGCGCAGTGAACTACGATGCGCCTCACGCAGGAATACGTCAGTTGGTTAGTTCAAGAGCAACTGTGCTTTTTTTCCAAGCAGCTAAAGTGCTGTAATTTTTTTTAAATATAGCGTACAGTTGAAATGGTGTATTATTTTCAGGTAGGACCTCTTTTAGGCCGCGAAAATACGCTGTTTTTGTGTTTCTGTTCACAACAGCGTATCGCCTAAATTTCCACCCAGCACTATGCCCTGGTGCGGCTACCTGGAGGAGATCAGAGAGCTTTCTACTGCATCTAATGTAAGAAGTGGCAATTTGTAGCTCATACAACCCCACTTCAAAAAAAAGTGAACTATCTCTTTAATTGATGATGAGGAACAGCAGGGGTCCCAACACTGATCCCTGAGGGACGCCACTCCCCACCATACCTAGCTGAGATGAGATTCCACTGACCACCACTCTTTGTATTCTGTACTGTAACCAGTGTTGAATCCACTCCAGAATACCTCCTGTAACTCTGATGGAGCTCATTTTAAAAATTAGTCTCTTATGCGGTGCTTTATCAAATGCTTTCTGAAAATCCAAGTATATGATGTCATATGCCCTGCGCTGATTATAAGTCTTGGTGGCCTCTTCAAAAAAAAATTCCCAGGAGGTTTGTCAGGCATAAATGACTTCCCTTCTGTGGAAACTTCATGTTGGCTATCCCTGAAAATATTAATGCGTCCCCGAGAATAATTCCAGCTCCATCTTTATGATAGATTCCAGTTTTTTGCATACAATGCAAGTTAAACTGACAGAACTGTAATTTCCTGGCTCAATACGGTCCCCTTATATGTATTGGTATTATATTGCCCTGCTTCCAACCATTTCCTATTTCTTCAGTCTCTAAAGACCGTCTGAAGATAACGGGCCTGGTTTAAAGATAGTCTCACTAACATTCCTGAGCACTCTAGGATATAAGCCATCAGGACCCGCCGTCTTATCTGCCTTTAGTTTATGCAACTTGTCTAATACTTCATTATCCCTAACCTCAATTTCCGCAAAATAATCTTGAGCATTGGACATGCCTCTGGCTGAATAAAAATTGATGCAGGTTGTGAAGTGTGTTTACCGCTTGCAGGCAGAGGTCAGTGTGGAGCAACCCTTGAAGAGGAAGTCAGAATCGCCTCACAGCAGAGTAGAGGATTTGGATGAGCCAGAACCAAAGAGGGACGCGGACAGCGAGGTCAGTTTCCTTGAAATGAGTACAGTACTTAAGACCTGAAACCAACCCACATGCTCCTGCTTTTCATTCCCTCTGATTGAGCTTTAGAACGCTCACATATACATAATGTCAGTGTGCTTCATTTCTGATATGAAGCTTGGAGAAAGTCAAAACAGTGATGCTCATAAAACAATTCTTGGGGTGAGCAATGACTAATTTTAGGTTTGTGAGAGCATAGTTCATGTAAGCATGGTTGGTGTAAATGCATGTCAGTCGAAAACTGTGGATTTTGGTTTCCAATTGACTTTCCTTCGCCCAAACTATGATGAAATATTTCACATTTTTGGACTGCTAGTCCATTTTAAATTCACCATTCAGTTTTATACAATATTTACTTAACGTGGTCAAAAATCTCTCAAGTCTGATAAATTCACATTAAAAAAATATAAATAGCCAACTGTTGTGGGACTCCTAACATCCTAAAGCCCAACATCCTTCAAGCAGTAACCCCAGCGCCACAGGATTTTCAATGGCGTGCCATGAGCCTCTGACACGCAAATGCATAATTACTTTCGAGCTGTTCTTGTTTATGACTGCTTGTTTAATGACCACACAATTTATTTACTGAATAACCAAGACCAATACATAAGCCTGTAATCATTAAGAAATAGTCAAGAAATGACAGAGATCATCGATGGGCTACACTGACAATATACCTGAGAGATATTGTTGGGATGGAAAAAAACATATAATTAATTAATCCAATATGTTCTCTGAATTCCATCTCCTGTTTTAGCAATTCATTTAGCTGTGCAATCTAATTTATTTTAAGATTGCACATAATCAAAATGTTTTCACTTTTCAAAACAATTGGCTTCATTTTCTGGGAAGCACAGTAGCACACTGGTTATAATTAATTTATAAAATTACCACCGCTTCTTGCGTGGAAGACTGTGTTGGCAAAACTGCATTCTTTGAAATCATTTTCTTGGCATATCAAGTCGATCAAACACTGACGAAAAAAAAAAAAAAACGAGACAGAAGTGGCATCGCTATCCCCTACCACGATCAAGGGCCATAACTCCGAAAATGAAAATGCTGTGACATCAATTTTCGAACTCAATGTAGATCATCACTAGCTTATTAAGCATACAACATTTGACCCATGTAACTGTCAGTTTTCAAGGTCACTTGTCTCCATTGAAGGTGTGACAAACAAATGGAGAGAAGGAAGGAAGGGCAGACGGACGAAACTCAATCTTATTTCTCCCACACCAGTTTGTGGCGTGGGATAATAATAAACCATTTTGTGAGCTACAGGAATTCAGAAGCTTTAAAAGACATTGATGTTTTATGTCACTATTAATGCAGGTAGGAAAATGCTTGAGAACTAATGCAATGAACAAGATGACATTGTCATCACCATCACCATCTCCCCCCCACGATCAAGAGCCATTAGGGCCATTAATCAATGTGCAAACTTTCAATAATTTGTCTATAATACTTTCTGAGAAAGCTTGTCTCCATTAGACACCATCTACAAAGTAAGATGTTTCAACCCAAGGGCCATAACTCCGTTCATAAAAAAGCTGCGACATCGATTTTCAAACTCTACCTAGATCATGACTGGTTAAGCGGGAATGCAAAATTAGACTCATGTATCTCTCATAGTTTTCTCTCAGAAACTTGTCTCCATCGAACGTGTGACGGACAGATCGACGGAAGGAAGGGCAGACGGAATCCAATCCTATATCCCTCGCACCACTTTGTGGCGCGGAATAATAATGCGAGCTGAGGAGAAATGGACAGTAATTATGCAGATTGATCCTCCCAACTGAACGAATTAATACTTAGTGGCTGATTAGTAAATGTAAATGGGAATGGATTAGGAGAAGCAAGGCGCTTTAACGTGAGGTGAGAGCAGGGCTATAATCTCTCTGATTGCATGTCAAGGGTGGAAGAGGTTAAATAAATTCACAGCCACATACCGCATAGGGGTAGTTTTCTGTTTGTTGGTTAAAAACATTGTGGCACCCCTGTAACAATGGGGTATGATTATCACAGGCTTGGCTGCCCAGAGTGGTGACGGTCTATGATGTGCATTTTTTACAGATAGGAGAGGAGGGGCATAGTGATGTCGAGGAGGAAAACTGGTACCCCCAGAACATGGAGGAGCTTGTGACAGTGGATGAAGTGGGGGAAGAGGATGATGACATTATTGAACCTGACCTCCCGGAACTCCAGGAAAAGCCTGAGGCCCCAAATGTGGCCTCGGGACACACCAAAGCTGCGGATGCGGAGGGTGGCGGGAGAGACAGTGACCAGCATGATGATATATTAAAGGAAAGCTGGAGTCCCCTGCCACAAAATAACAATGAGGAAATGTCTGAGGCACCCCTGAAAGACCACATGGCAACTTCACCCTCAGTGCTCGAGGAGCCCTGCTCTGATCTGAGCAACTTTCCCAGTCAGGACCTTGAGGCACTCTCTGTGGATCCCTGCTCCCAAACATACACAGCTGATATCCAGCCCCCTCAAGTGTGCCTCCCTAATGACATGGACAGTGAACCTGTGGATAACCCCATCACCCATGGAGCAAAACAGCCTGCTCCAGCCACACAATCAACTGACAAGAACGTCCAGGACCAGGATGAACACTTTGGAGATGTTCCAGTCAGAGGTATATTTTCCTGTGCATCACATGAAATGACTCAGACGACTAAAATTTTGTAAAAGTAATACCATCATTAAATATTACAATTCTCGCATAAATAGTCTGGTCCATAAATATTTGGACATTGATGACATTGAATTTTAGCTGTCTACCGAACCATATTGGAGATGAAGCTAATAATGAATATGAGCTCAAAGTATTGGCTTTTAGTATTTATTTGAGGATACTTACCTGCAAAATGAGAGAACCATAGAAAAATGACAGCACTTCTTGTTCGTGGTCCCCCCTTTCAAGGGCCCAAATGTAATTACGTAATCATTGGCCTGGTATTTGTCATTCCCTCATTATTTTAATTACAAGCACACAGACAAAATGTACGGAGTTGATTTAAAGTTTGGCATTTGCATTGGAATTTACTCTAAGTTTACTCTCATTATGAATTCCATGGAGATGCCACTGCCAATGAAGCAAGCCATCATCAGACTATAAAATCAAGTACTTCAGGAAAATAGCAAAAACATCAGGTGTGGCAAAATCAACTATTCAGTTCATCCTTAAAGATGAGGAATGCCTCAGTGAGCTCAGGAACACCAAAGGGCCTAGAAAACCACAGATAACACCTGTGGTGAATACCATAAGAATTCTTTCACAAGTGAAGAAAAATCCCTTCACAACAGTTGGCTAGACCATGAACACTCTGTGTAAGTGTCAAATATCAAGACAATACTTCACCAGAGTAAATACAGAAGGTTTGCCACAAGATGAACTGCACTCTGAGGTTTTAAAAAAATCTGGATTTTTGCCAAAAATAATATAAAAAGTCTGTACGGTTCTGGAAAAACATCCCAAAGGCAAATGAGACAAAGCGGAAGTTGTACCAGAATGATGGGAAGTATGAAGAAAGGAACTGCTCATGATTCAAAGCATACCACCTCATCTGTGAAGCATGGTCATGTGTGGACCAGTGGAAGGTTGGAGGACTCTTCGTCCTTGAATTTTTTGTCCCCCAACTTTTCGTCCCCAAATTTTTCGTCCCTGGACTTTTTGTGGCCTAGGAATTTTTGTCCCGAGACTCTTCGTCCCCCTGGACTTTTCGTCCCCAGACTTTTCGTCCCCATGAACTTTTCGTCCCCGGACTCTTCGTCCCTTGATGGTTCATCCCCAATAATGCTTTGCCGTTTCCCTGCATTATAACACTATCCCTAAACCTAACCCTTACAGCGGGGAAAATAAGCATGGAACGCGTCAACATTTTTCTCAGTAAATATATTTCTAATGGGGCTATTCACATGAAATTTTCACCAGATGTCAGTAACAACCCAAGTAATCCACATATATTGTACATAGAAATCAAAACATAGGTATCAAGGTGATCTGTCTGTCATCCATTCATCCATCCATCTGTCAATAATGGTGGCACATTTTTTATCATTAGGGGACGAGAAATCCTGGGAAGAAAAGTCCTCGGGGATGAAAAGTCCATGGGAAAGAAAAGTCCGCGGGGACGAAGAGTCCAGGGACAGAAAGTCCATGGGAACGAAAAGTCCGGGGACGCAAAATTCGGAGACGAAAAGTCTGGAGACAAAGAATCCTGTAACCCCAACAGAAACAGTTCTGTCGTATTTATTGAGGATGTCACTGCTCACAAAAGCAGCAGGATGAATTTTTAATTCTATAGGGCTAGATTATCCACTTAGATTCAGCTAAATGCTCTATAACTTCCATGGGGCCTCACAGTGTAGGTGAGCAAAGACTTGAAGCACTTTGCAAAACCAACCCAACATTTTTTATGGGAAAAAGTGGAATGTTCCACAATGACTAAGTCAGTGCCTCTCCTGAATCCAAAGAAGCATGGGTTTTACTTGCTGAAAACAAAACTGTAGGTAGTGTTTAAAGAACACAGAGGAACAGATGACAGTTGCCTTCATGGCTTGCCAAAGCACCACCAGGGAAGAAACCTTGCATCTGGAGATGTCTGTGAGTCCAGATTTCAGACATTCATTGTTCGCAACGGACTTGTTCCCAAGAATTAAAGTGCTTGTTCATCCAAAAAGAAGACTCGGACTACAGGCTGTAACAATAAGGCCGATGCAAGCAGAGGCACCATTGTCCATAAATTTAAAAAAAACTCCACAATTCGAAAGGCATGGGTGGATTTTGTGAAGAGGAAACAAGCAGATTTCACAGGGCCTGGATCAGGGTCGGTGATCTGCTCTAAACACTTTACTGATGACTGCTTTCATCAGCTAGATCCCAAGTCACAGGAAAAGTCTGGATATCACTGTGGTTTAGTTATTACTGAAATTGCCCCTGAATAAGTCATCAGTTAATAAGCCGAGCCAAAACTGCTCCGGCCCCGAATTTCCCCCATCTATTCTGAACACAAAAAAGCCAGTTTAATAAGCCCAGGGTGCCGCTTAATAAGCCCATCCTAAAATGAGCGTGGAAACTATTTTATGCAAAAAATGATGCAAAATGAAACTCAATCCATCTTCCACCACGAGACCTTGAGTAAAATCGAAACTTCAGCCATGATAGCGAAACCAGAACAACACCAGGAGCAGGAGCTGCAATTGGAGAATGAAAAAAGCATAAGCATCTAGTCTATTCAAGTACATGGGATAAACGCTTTTCGCCATTAAATTAATAAATAAAGCTTCTACGACAACTGTTACACATGTAATTTAATAGTTTAATCGCGAAAAGCTTAAGCATGTTAGCCAGCCAGAGATGCATTTCCCAAAACCATTGCTGCTAACAAGTTAGAAACTTACATAGTTCGTCCATTCACAGTCAATGGTTTCAACTATGTAAGTTAGCATCAATGAATTCAGGAAACACACGCCAGCTGTGCAAACTGGGCCTCATTTGATCTGCATGGGCCATGTTGTTTGTCAAGTATGCACTGTGGAATCAGAGTTAATAGACTCTAAAGGTCTCGTGTTGTCATTACGTACATAGGCTACCTATTTTGGACACCATTCCTCGTCATGGCCTAATAAAACTCTCAGTAAGTGGTTTCGGGTCACCATGCCACCAGGCTGATTGTAAAGTTCTTCATTTTTCCCCTCTGATGTGAAAAATATTTCTTTTCATCTATTTATAGAAATAATATTGTTTAACAACATCTTGTTTTTTTGGCTTGATTTTCGCGTTTGGGACACCTCCCGTTGCGCCACATTTGCTAATCGGCAAATTTGGGTCATTTAATTAGCAGGATACTGTTCATGAATTTTTGGTTCAAGCGTATACGAGATTCATTTTTATTTGACAAAATTTGATGAATTTGCACTTTGATAAAGGTGAGAATTCGATTTATAATTATATAAGTTTGTCCAAATACTCTTAAGCCCTTAAAACTGGGGGCTTATGTATAAAATGGTTGCAATTCCTACATGGTACTTACAATATTTCTGAGGAAAAAAACTTCAATTAAGCCTGTAAGTCTGTGCTTCTAGCGCATCCTGATATATGGACCCTTAGGCATTAGTTCAGTCAGGCACGGTAGTCAGGCTGGTCACAAGCCTGTTTCTGTCCTATCATTCTTAACTTTAGCTCCTCCCACCTAATTGGTGAGCTTTTTTTAACCAAGGCAGTGTTCCTTCATTTCTCTGGCACCGTGCCCTCTACACTGCTTGTACTTGAGTTATAATGTTTCTTATCTCCATCCACCTTCCCAGCCTCTTCCTTTATAATTTCATTGTTTATCTTAAGCAGCGCTAGTTCATATCATGTTCAATAACTTAAACTTTTACGAGATTTAAAATGATCTCAGGCTCTGCGGGGGGGAGTTGTGATCTCAGGGACTGTCTGTGTCATGCTTGCTCAGATTGTTCCAGAGCATCACTCGAGCAGTTACCGCGAAACTCAAATGCAGGTCGTCCTGCAATAAATGGTTAAATCTGACGTAAGTGTCCTGACTGAAATTAATTTAAAATCCATACAAAGCCAAAATGATGCAAATTGTGTCGCTTCCTAAATACCCATGGACATGACTGCATTCCCGTTAATTTATCACTGAAACAATGCTGTACTGTAAATGAAGTCAAAGGCAGATTAAATGTTAGCAGATGCAAACAAAGGTTGGATTTGTGTTCCAGACAGCTGCAGTTCTGCACATCAGTCTCCCAGCAGCACAGATGCAGAACATTTAAGTCCACACGATAAAGCTGTTAGTGAGCACAGCATCCCACTCGGTGAGTACATACACATGCGCGGTTGGCTAAATGTGCCCTACTGCTCAAATGTTTGAAATTGCTAGTAATTTTCAAAGAAGTTATATGGAAAAAAAATGTTGTTATACAGCAAGATAAGAACCCAAAACATAAATCCATAGTCAGCAGGGACTATCTGGTAAAGAAATTACGATGCATAGACTTGTTAGCTCAATCGCCTTAATTAAACCCCATAGACAGAGTGTGAGATCACCGAAGTTTTACAGTTTGTGAAGAGTGCTCACCTCTCTAAGACACAGTCATGGGCAATGTTGCCGTGCACGTGGAAATCCATTACGAATGACAGTTTAGTAAAATGGATACCCTGCATGCTTTCAATCATTGTTTGCAGAGCTGTGACTAAATCTCACCGGGGATACTTTAAAGTGCACCTATCATGGTTTTTCATGATTTTAATGTCGTAGCGTGAATCATGTTCAGTGTTCGAAATAAGCGGTTATCCGGTTGTCTAGACAACCTGAAATAGATCTGGACAACCTAAACTCCTCACGAAGTTGTCCGTTGGACAACCAAATATCCCGGCAATTTTATTCATTTGAATTTGTAAAAATTTTATTTACTTCCCTCTGCGATGGACGCGACGATTTTGGTCATATGTAAAGCCTACTGCGCGTAACTTTCATGCATCTCGTACGGGCAAGAACGTGAGTCTTTTTTTTTAAATAAAGTACCACAACAAACAATGACTGAGAGATAGACCGCGGCGTGCACTTCAATTTAGGCTTGGGCAATCTAGTCAAGGAAAGCTCGTGGCATGAACAAGCCGGATGTAACCATAAACAACTTAAGGGAATGTAGTTTCGAAAATGTGTCAATAAGCATCTTCGTTTGTGGTGAATTCTATGTGCTCATATTATAAGCATTAATATATTGTATGCATATTCAGAGTTCAGTCAGAATTACCGCAGTGAGAGTGTAGCGGTTGGCTCTCTTCTAGCATGAAGCTTCACAGAAACTTTGACATCGAGAGGTAAGCCATCTGAAATTGTACAGCCTGATATAAAATTTCATAAGTATTCATTTATAATTGGTACTCTAACACCCCTGGGAAGCAGATTTAGATTGGATTTTGGCTACACTGTTTTCAAGTACATTCAGCCTGTATATCTCTAATTTGTCCCAAGCCATGTCAAATAGGTCAGCTCTGTTCTTGCTAGTGATAAAGCGAGCTAATGTCGAGTCCGATAAGAAAGGGAAACGCAGTATCATGAAGATCAGTCTTTGCTTGAGATTGTGATGGAAGACGGGGCTCAGAAATATTAAAGAAATGGCACGCTAATGAATTGAGGTATTGAGTTGTAGGAGAGTGGTTTTGGTTAGCAGTTGTTTAGCTTGGCAGGAGCATCTATCGTTTTCTATTTTATTGCCTTGTTCTGAATATCACCTATACAACCAATTTAAGCTTTTAGCGTTATTCAACTTAATATGCGTGTATGCATGCAATTTTTTAAAATGCTAATGATAGTACACAGGACAACTAAAAATTCTTGCGGACAACCTGATTTGTTTCCTTATTTCGAACACTGATATTGTTTTTATACGCATTTAAAAGGTCTGTGACGAAAAACAACTCAAAGTCACCTCCAGAAGAAGTGCTCTCTGCAGCAAAACTCACTGCTCCAGAGCTGACTGAAACACCCCAATCGCTTCTGGCCATTTTTTTCATCAATTGGTCATGCCATCATTTGAATTTTTGCGCCAAGCAGATAGTTTGGCACGCCCTTGAATCAAGTGGGTTTCGCCCACAAGGCTTAACCGGTATTTGTTTCCAAAGCGGAAATCCATTTATGGTAAGGAGCGCGACAAGGGGCGCGAATGGTGGACCAATCACAAGTGAGTGATCAAGTTGACCAATCACAGCACAATGGGGTTTTCGGGAGGGCGGGGGCAGGACTTTCAATGGAGCGTTTCACAGACAGGTACAGCAGAATTGGCAAGCATGAGAAAACTCAAGTGTTTTTTAAACAAAGACGCATTTAAACCTTTTTTTTAAGAGTTCAAGAATACAAGATTTATCAGAGAAAAGTCACTTAATAGGTGCACTTTAAAAAGAAATCAGTAAAGGAAATATGTGTTTTTTATCATTTGAAAACTTTCACACTTTTTTGCCCTCAAATGTTTGAAATACTATGTAAAAATCTTGAAGTACAGCATGGTGTTTGTTTCATATTATTCACCATCATATAAACACTTTTTTAATAAGTAGCTAGATCTACTGAAACGATTGGTGATATCAAACTTTTGAATAGTATTGTAAATCAGGCAGAATTATACAATCACTGCACTAGAGCATTTATTTTTGAACTGAGGAAAATGCTTGATTCATCTGTATGACATCTGCATAATTGAAATTCATAACATAGCAAGTTGCATGACATCATCTCCAGCTCATGTTTTTGGCAGATGTGGACCTTATAAGCCATGTCTTATAGCAAAAGTAGCCCTGTTCGAGCTGAAGTGCCTGTTAAACCTTTTCAGGAGTGGAGTTTGTGGTCCCGACGAGTGGATTTTTCTGCAAGCTGTGTGGTCTCTTCTACGCCAACGAGGAGACAGCCAAGATAGCCCACTGTCGAAGCACGGTGCATTACAAAAACCTACAGGTGAGAACACACACTATGTAAATATGGTGCATTACAAAAATTATAGTTCAGATCACAGCATGCAAACTAAAACAAGCTAAAAACATACCAATGAGAACACCCACCTTTGAAGCACAGTGCACTGGGTCTTGTTTTTGAGTCCACACACACACATCCTGGCCTGTACAGTCAGCAATTTTGGTTAGTTAAGAAAGCTAAAGTGGCTGATATAGGACAATTTACCATGACGTCTCAGCAGTAATAGACGTTCTTCCGGGTGGCAAAAGCCAAAGAGTTCTTGGCGAAACGTCAGTCAAAAATTTGTTTGCTTGCACTACATTAAAAAAAGACTGCAAGCTTTCAGTGTGTTACAGCTGTTACTTTTGCCATTACATTGACACATTTAACTTTATCTTGTACTGTGTCAATTGGAAAGTATATCGATGGAGCCAATTCAATACAGTGACAGCTAGTTCTAAGCCATCAGCTGTGTAGCCTAGTTGTGGGTGTTTCTTTACAGCTGGACAAACGCTAGCTAGCATAAGCACTGCCATTTCTCACGGACTCCCATATTTGTGAGTTCAAACTTGAGAAGTTGAGAACGGGAGTAGAAACTTCCAAGAACGCGAGGACACAGTAAGCTGAATCTGCAGTTTGAGACAGTTGCGTTCTTGTCTGCTTAACATTTCAGCGCTAGAATTTATTTGTTCACCTTTCTCACCACCATTTTAATATTGTTAAATATTGTTAAAAATAAACAGTTATGTGCTTTTTCCTCGGTGGATGCTGTTGTCGCTGACTGCCATCAGAGAATGCTGTCACTAGGGGTTCTGCTGTCACATTAGCTGTAAAAGCCATAGGGCAAAAGCAGGCTACACTTGCCGCCGATAGGCGTTGCAAGCTCGGCTCGTAACAATACTTCGTCGGTAGTTGGTTACTAACGCAGCTGGGTGGCTGGTAGATACATCGTATATCACCACAGATGTATTTTCTGGTTACAAAACCTATGTTCTCAGATTGAACAGTCAACATTTCTCGTCTCGCTTTACAAAATATCAAGTCATACACCTCGAACTTATTAATTTAAGACAGACTTTCCCGGCTGAATCTCTACAGGTCAGTGGGAAGCCACTCGAGTTCTGCCACCCGGAAGTATCTTGGCGCATATTGTTTACAAACATTCTGAAATGCCCTATTGGCCAACCAGTTTTCTTAGCGATGCTCTGATTGGCTGACTGGACTTAAAGGGATATTTCAACATTTTGGCAAATTGGCCTATTGCCATAATCCCTATAGTTATATGAGTATGTACATTACCTTTAGTTATCCGTGACTGTTGTTTTGAGATTCGGGGGGGGGGAGAGACGCGAGCTGCTCAGTGAACATAACGAAAGGGAACAGTACAGGTCCCTCCCTCCTTCAAAACTCATCAAATACGCAATCCAGCAGCTCCAAAACGCTCTCGTGGAACTTGTGACCTGCACATTCACCACGCAATAAAATAATAACGTATAATTACGAGACAGATTTATTTTCAAGGCAAATGCATAACCGGAACTACATTCCAGACATACCGGCTGGGCGGAGTGATTTCAAAAGCTTATGTTTACCATAGACTGTATAAAAAGATGGACGAAGCTACTGTGACGTCACCCATTGGTTTCATCATACCATAAAGGAAGCCTCGATTTTGGCAATTTGAATTGCGCCATGTTGTCATTTTGAAACCGGATGTGATTTCTATTGGACGAGAGCGAGAATCAAGATCCGGGGAGGGACGAGAGGGGTGCATCTGACCGTATCGGACGAGGACCAGAGGATAGCCACCCCCCTAAAGCATATTCTGGCATTATCCTTTATTCTCATCTACTTGGGACCATAATTTACAAACATGAACATCATGATATATCGAAGGAGACTTGAAACTTGCTATACATACCATAAAATAATGTGAAACATCATTATTTAAATGAAAAATCAGGTGGGAAAGTAGGGTCATTTTCTCATAGACCTCTATGGCATTGAACTTCTTTCTGCAACCCCCGACGTCGCCATCTGCTGGCCATTAAATAGAATGCCATTTTACGGTACTTCGCCTTGGGCTTCTTTTTTCAGACCAGAGTGCTGCGTCCATCTTTTTATACAGTCTATGATGTTTACTGCAACTACTCGCAGCGTCTGAGGTGCGCACTGCGCACTGTTAATCCGCCCAGCGGGTTACTCAAGAAAGTAGTTCCGAGTATTTGCTTTATGTGTCGTAATGTTTCAGAATTATACATTATTATTTTATAGCGTGGTGAATGTGCAGGTCACAACTTGTCCACAAGAGCGTTTTGGAGCTGCTGGATTGCGTATTTGATGAGTTTTGAAGGCGGGAGGGACCTGTACCGTTCACTTTCATTATGTTCCCTGAGCAGCTCGTGTCTTCCCCCCCGAATCTCAAAACAACGGGCATGGACAACTAAAGGTAATATACCTACTCATATAACTATAGGGATTATGGCAATAGGCTAATTTACCAAAATGTTGAAATATCCCTTTGAGTACTTGTAGAAGTTTTAGACTGGACTTGGTCACCGCTAAAAGTAGCTTCTTGAGGAATTTCCAATTCACTGCTCATTTTATATTGTACTTGAGTGCTTCTTAGCCAAAATTAGCTTATGTGGCTTATTCCTCATCAACGAGAGAATGGATTGTAGTATTATCTGATTTTTAATGAAGATGGAGGTGAGCACTCATGGAAATAACCCCCTCAATTGCTTTTGCTCATAAAATTCCATTGCAACAGCACAAACATCTGAAAAAAATATGATTGGTATTTGTTTGAAGAATTTTACTTGATGGAAATTGTAATCCTAATCGCCTCCTCAAATTGTCTTTTTCTGTATCTTTCCCAAATAATTACCTATTTCAAATGTATATTTTCCATTGCAGAATGAAAGCCCTGTTTCATCAAAATGGTGTTATCATGTGTTTCTGGTGAGCTCCCTGGAGCTCTTTCACTTTTCTGAGGACCGCGCTTTATGCTATGAAGGAGAACTCTATGTACTAAAGGGGAATGGCTTTTGACAGGGAAACACATGCAAGATTGAACGCTCAGCATTGAGAGGACCACCTTATTCAAGGTCTGGCTCATCACAGCAATAAAGCCAAACAAATGTAAAATCACTAAAACACAGAAACAACTAACTCCAGGAGTAAACTTAGAACCCCCAGAAGGCAAGAAACCTTTTGTTAAGATCAACACAGGGTCACATTGAGAGACTGAACTTTTTTTTCTTCTCCTTGGATAAACATCATCTATCTTAAATGCCAACTTATCCTCACCAGTTGTGCTTTTACTCTTTTGCATATTCAAACAAGGCTTATTCTTTGCAGAAATACCTGTCTCAGTTAGCGACTGAGAGCTTGGATGGCATGCACACAAGCGCTGACGTCAGAGAAGACCTGGCCTCATAACCTCGCTGCAAGGAGAACAAGAGCTCTGACCTCCACTGCTGCCAACACTTCTGCAATACTGAACGCTCCCAAAGCTATAATTTAGTGGAATCATGGCCAAGAGCCAACATAATTGGTTTATTCTACCATGATTGAACATCTTTGAAGTTATTTTAGGAGCCTGGATTTTTAACTTGTGATCAGATTGATTAATTCAACAAACTGTATTTTTCACCTGATGTGACAAGTTAAACATTGCATACTGTGGCATTATAGGCCATTTCCTTTAAAAACTTTAGAAGTAGTAATTACGTGATCTTAATGAGTTACAAAAAAATTTGTTAAATATCCAACCCCAGAATATTATTTATCCATGAATCATCTGATATCTTACAAATACTGTTTTGTTTTATGATAAGACGATCAGAGATTGTGTTTGATAAGCCAGCTCATGGAAAACTCTGACCATGTAGTGCATAAACAGAACTTCAGACAGATACTGCACTGTTATAAACTGACTGAATATAACAGTTAAATTAACACATTGTTTCCTAGTTATTTTAACTGTAAGTAGAGTCCTTTAACTGTGGTTTACACTTAACATACTGGGAACTCTGTTGTAAACTTCTTGTAAAATTACAGTTAAAATAACTGGCAAAAAAGGTGCCAGTGAAATTAACTGGGAAAAAACGTGCAAGTTTATAACAGTATACTATGGATTGAATTTATTATTTTGAGAAATGTACGTTGAAAGTAGTCTTTAGAGTGTTTTTGGATTAATTTGATGATATATCACCCTTGTTAAAAAAAAAAAAAAAAAACTCAGGGATACTCGAGGCCAACTATAGTTTAAGTTTGATTCAGTACTTCAACCAGAAAAATATTTAAAGTGGACCATACGTTATTTATTTTTGAGCAGAAATACATAACTGTGTATCAGAAGATAGTCAATAAAAACTCTTGTGTTGAACTTTGGTTTTATTCTATTATTTCTTCTATTATCTGTCCCATGAATGTACAGTTGTTTGTTTGCAACTTAAAATGCATATTAGTTTATTCCAATAAATTTTTTCAAATGAAGCCCAGTCGTCCCAGTTGTGTTTTTTAAACTTACTTGTCTTGAATGAGAATTCACCAGAGAAGATGTATAAATCTTTAGCCTGACTGGTAATTGTCTAATAAGATATTGATCTGTATGCAAGACCTTTTTTTAATCTGGCAAAATGAAATGGCAATATTCAGGATTATTCGATAGGTGACAAATAAATTAATGTACCACTGTAAAGCCTGCGAGGCCAATTCCCTAGAGCTAAGGCAATGGTAATTTCAAAATTGTAATAATGCACAAAAATAATTTTCTTATATGTACCCAATCGCCAGAATATTTTGGTTATAAGAAATATATTTATCATCTGCCATCCAACATATTAATATAGTTACATCTAGAGAATGAACAGAAATTCATGACAGATACCAACCACTACGGCCTGCATTTATTTTTACAATCAAAGCTCAAGGTAGACTACCTGGCAAAAGAAACTGGCAATGTTCATGACTTTTCGATAGGTGGTGCTGTACCATCGCGCACTCTGTCCACGGTTCTGAAATGGGAACTCCTCAAGTCGCACTGACACTTCGGCTTCAAATAGCGCAATCGGCTAATTACGTTTGGGACTGCGTGGACAGCAATAGTATTTTTCATATCCAAAGTCCAGATTAATTCCATAGCACTATTCTGGCACTAAGGTATAACAGGTAATACGAAGACTTAATAGTTTAATATCAGTTGCGAGGATAGATTTAAAAAAATGATAATCAGACGCAAATTCTTGGTGTTTACATACTTTTAATGTTAAAATCCTTTAAAATCCATCAGATACCGGGCATAATCTAGAATTTTATTCTTTTAATTTTTACTCAAAGCCAATTGTAATTGCTCGTGGGAACCCCAACTCCACCCCACACCCTATTTGCCCACCCCTGGGTGCTAAGCAACACTGACTACAGTACATGACTGAGCGTATAAAAGAAATTACCATAGGCGCAGGATCGAGAAAGTAGCGAGTCTGCAACCGCAACAAATTCTTACATGACCGCTACGCTGCTACGTTGAATATGACTTGTTTCATTATAATTAAAATGGGATAATTCAGCGCTCAAAACTCGTCACAGCCGGATAATTTTTTAATTCGTGACAAGGCAGGAGATTTTTGTCTTTTGTTTAAAAAAAAAAAAAAAAAAAAGGCTAGAAATATGTTTTTGCATTTTTGGATTTAAAGCCTTGACTTGGCAATTTTACAAGTTTACAAGTTTCAATTGGAACTTCATGACACATTCCCTGTCTTTAATGGGGTAAAGCAGAACGTTGACGGCGGAATTTAAAACTTTTCTGACGCAAAGAAAACAATATTTTAAGGATGAAAAGGCGACTTTTAACACCGAAGGACAACGTGAAGCGCTAGTAAACGCTGCGTCATTTCCATGCCACTTCTTATGCATTATCTTATGGACAATTTATTCATTTTTTCGCAAGATCCCTCATAAGAAGAACGCCCTAGTCAATGGAGTGTGGCAACGCGACCAACGGTACGTCACCCTATGCTTTCGGTACATCAGTTGCCATGACCATCGGTCTGCTTGTAGGAATTCTAATTCTGCTGACAGTATTTGGCAACGTCCTAGTTGTAATAGCTGTGTTTACAAGTCGCGCGTTAAGAGCGCCGCAAAATCTGTTTTTAGTCTCCTTGGCATCCTGCAGACATATTGGTGGCAACCTTAGTAATGCCATTCTCCCTTGCAAAGGAACTCATGGGATGTTGGTACTTTGGTAAAGTATGGTGTGAAATTCACCTGGCCCTTGATGTTTTCTTTTGCACATCATCAATTGTCCATCTCTGCGCCATAAGTTTGGACAGATACTGGTCCATCACGAAAGCTATAGAATACAACTTAAAACGAACTCCAAGAAGGATCAAATGCATACTTTTTATTGTGTGGGTAATCGCAGCGGTCATATCTTTTCCACCTTTAATATCTATGGAAAAGGTAGGGACCACGGGAGAGTGCAAGATCAATGACAAGGAATGGTACATCATAGGGTCCAGTATCGGCTCATTCTTCGCCCCGTGTATCATTATGATTCTAGTGTACATTCGAATATACCAAATCGCCAAGAAAAGAACAAGAGTCCCGGTAGGTAAACGGGGAAATGACGCCACGGACAGAAAACATAACGGCTTCGCGGACAAGGTTTCCCCGGAGAGATTGAACGGAGAGGTGGTGCGAGAGAACGCAGTTGTTCGAGAGGGCGAAATCAACGGAGTCGATATGGAAGAGTCGTCATCATCCGACCAGAACGTGAAGAACCCTTGTTCCATTAAATCAAAGAGAGGTAAGGGGAAAACCAAGATCAGTCAGATCAACCCCGGGGATAATATTCCGAAACAGGAGGATCAGCGGAGTATCAGACGTAGCCGATGGAAAGGACGCCAAAACAGAGAAAAACGGTTCACTTTTGTACTGGCAGTGGTGATAGGGGTTTTTGTGATCTGCTGGTTTCCGTTTTTCTTCACGTATTCTCTGACTGCCTTTTGTGGCGCCGATTGTGTACCAGAAACGCTCTTTAAATTCTTTTTCTGGTTTGGCTACTGCAACAGTTCCCTGAATCCGGTCATATATACAATATTCAACCATGATTTCAGGAGATCGTTCAAAAAGATCCTTTGCAAAGGAGAGAAAAGACGAGCGGTTTAAACATTGACCGAACTCTATTCTCCACTCCGATAAACTGAGGCATGCTCCGGGTCAGCAACTGACGCTCTTGGAGGAAAACACTTATATATTCCTAGGTAAAAGGAGGAGGAAGCCAGGCACGAATCACAGTAAAGGGAAGGCGCCAGAACCATTTCAAAACAGAAACTATTCCTCTTCTGCCAGTTTGACAAACAGAAGTACTGCGCATTCCTTTGTAAATAGTTGTAATGTTGCAATGTCCCATTTCATATTAATAATTGGTATAGGAGTTGTCATTTGAAGATATATTTTTTTTTGCCATAAAATTTCAAACATTTTGTTTGTGTTTGTATTTCCAAACTGATTATTTATTGTGAATTTATTTGCAATCAAGTAAACAGTATATTTGCAACCTCAATTGTTCCAAGTGTCAATATGTCAAGTAATTTTTTGTCTCTTGATTTGAGATTTTGTTCCAGGAACTCTTTAAATATTTGGTTACTTTTATCACAAAAATAAAACAATACTTTAAGCAATTAAAGCCAGCATTAAAATATATAAACATGCAAGTAAATAAACAAATGACTGAGGCATGTTGTTTCATGTGAGGTGGTCGCATTATGTTCTTTTCTCACTTTGGCGTCGGGATTTCCCAGAAACGTCTTCTGGAGGAAAAGTCTATTATTATATATATATCTTTTTTTTTTCTGAGCACTTGTTACTCATGTTAGGACTTCAGGTCTTATTTTTCTTGAAAAAATATGAAAACAAATGAAGAATAATATTTTTATGTTTTTTTTTTCTTTCCAAGAGTGAATACAGGAATACTGATAAATGGTTACAGATTACTATATGACTTGAATAGCATCCAAAATAGCAAGCAGAGAAAAATATTATAATGGGGAAGTCTGAGTATTACTGAATGACTGAACTTTTGAAACATGGAAATATTCAATCATTGATTTTTTTTTTTTTTTTTGGCAGCAAAATGCATTTTCTGACAACGTCAGGCAAATTCCACTTCAAAACATTTATTTGAAAGTTGTTCATTGAATGTTGCTATAACACTAAGATCCGTACAAATCCTTACGTGTTACTTCGGCGCAGTTTCATCATTATGTTTACAAATGTAGACATTCCTCCACTTTCATTTGGTAACACCTGCATGCACATTCAGTATATTGCATAATCTGTTCACTCAATTGTACATCAGCACGCAGAAAATTAGGCTAAGTGACTTGGACAGGGGAAAGGCGTGACATTTGCTGGAAAGAAAAGTTCCCAGTCCAGAACTTTTACCAGAAAATAAGTGCTCTCTGAGATGCCAGCAGTGTGCTAGTAACCTTTTGGTAATGAACAATAACATGGCCCGCTAACTTGCCACGTGAAATAGAAAGCTGACAATAACAGAGGAGGAAGAAGAAGACGAAAAAGAATGGGAAGATTTAGAAACCAAGCAAAGATGTGTCTGTTTCTTAAAACATATATTGAGGCAATGATTTCAACAGATTCAACCTCAGGGGGTAAAAAACACGCAGTAGTAAGTGACAATAAGAGGAAATCGGCTATGATTGATGGGGGTCTGTTCCGGTACTGTATTCAAACATGGTAATACAGACATGGTGAGGGACATAACATTTACAGGCCATTTTTATGAAACAAAGTTCTTGTTAAATAAAAATGTGGGAAGGGGGATTTATCGCTAAATCAATGTCCCTCATGTTGAATTCAACAAAACATTTTCTTTCAGCAATCCACATTAAATGAACAATAGAGTGAAGTTTGAAATGACCTCTGCAAGAGCAGTTACCACATCAAAGTCAAATTTGCAACTATCTGCCAGCTGTGCCTTCACTGAGACAGAGAAGAGATCAGACAAGAGCCAAAGAATCTTAAGAATAGGAGTCATCCCAGCTTCACACACTAACCGTTCTGCTCCCACTAGCTCATACAAAGTGAATTATATTTATTTTTTATATAAAGCACAAGAAAAGAAGGAATTTATCAAGCAAGGAACAGAATGATCTCAAATGAGTAATCACTATAAAAATAAAATGAACAAACTTCCATATTGGTGGCTGAAAACATGTAATTACAACCAACAAGTAAACAGTTGACCAGCATAGAAAATGCGTATAACCCTTGAATGTGAAAGATGACAAATAAATGGTGATAACGATTTGAACATGTGGCGCCTGGCACAACACTCTCTGCCCAAGGGTGACATTTTAAATTATTTGGTTTTTTTCAGTGACATTGACGTTCACTCAAATAGGTCCTAAATTTAATTAGGTTATCCTTGGACCATTGCACACCTTTCCTGAAAATGTATTGTAATTTTCTCAAACTGTTTTTGCTGACAGACACACGCGGGCAAACAAATGCCACTCTTAGCAATACCCCTCATCCTTTGGGCGAGGTGCTTAAGATTCTAGAGCTCTAGAACACTGATTAAGAATTTTAAAGGAGCATTCAAAAAACTAATCTAATGGATTTGTCACTGCTGCCAGGCCTGGAAATAGTGAAAATCTATAAAAATCAAACATTCATTTGTGGAAAGTGAGCAAGATAGCTTCCATGTAATCTTTGACTTTGTGAGAGGTAAAACTTATGATGTGTAGAGATTACAGACCCCTTTATTAGCATAGGTTAAATGAACAGTGGTGTGAAATAGTATTTGCCCAGATCCCAGTTTCCTCTATTTTTGCATATTTGTCACGCTTAAATATCTCTGATCGTCAAACTAATTTCAATATTATACACTGATAACTCAAGTAAACACAAAAAGCAATGTTTGAAATGATGGTTTCATTTATTGGAGGAGAAAAGCTATCTAACCCTATCTGGCCCCGTGTGAAAAAGTAATTGCCTCTTTAGTTACTAAATCAGCCAATTAAACAAATTTAATTGATAATTAGGGCCAATTTCGCTACAAACACCTTGGCATGATTACTGCCAGCCCTGTAGAATCAAAACATCAACTAAATAGAACCTACATGGCAATGTGACATAGGCAAAAAGTAGCACATGATGCCTTGATCTACAGAAATTCAAGAACAGATGTGAAACAAAGTTATTGATATTTATCAGTCAGAAAGGGTCACAAAGCTATTTCTAAGGTTCTGGGACCCCAGTGAACCAGAGCCATTATTTAAAAATGGAGAAAACTTGGAACTGTGGTGAATATTCCTAAGAGTGGCTGGCCTCTCAAAATTCCACCAAGAACGCATCAACAACTCATCCGGAAGGTCATAAAAGAACCCAGATAGACATCTAAAGAACTTCTGGCCTCACTTGTCTCAGATAAGTTCAGTGTTCATGATTCCACAAAAAGAAAGAAACTGGGAAAAAATGGCATCCATGAGAGAGCTGCAAGGCGGAAACCACCGCTGACCAAAAATAACCCTCAGGCACGTCTCATATTTCCCAAAAACAATGTGAAGATTTTTTGGATAATATTCTGTGGACTGATGGGTCAAAATGGGTCCCATTACTTCTGGCATAAAGCAAACAGAGCGTTCCACAATAAGGACTTTTTACCATCTGTCAACACGGTAGTAGTAGTGTGATGACCTTGGGTGGCTTTGCTATTCCTGGATAATTTGTCAATTATTCAAATAATCATTTAAAAGCTGCATTTTTGTTTACTCACGTCTTTGTCTTGTATTAAAATTAGTTTTATCATCTGGAAACAATTAAATATGACAAATATGCAAAAATAGAAGAATTCAGGAAGGGGAAAAATGCTTTTTCGCAGCACTGAACCAACCATATGATCCTCTTGTTTTGAAAAACATAAAGTCAACGGGCCCTTGGTATTTCCATGACTTATGATTTTAAGATAATTGTAAAATGAGTCATCAGTATTTAATCAGTTTTCTGTTTTTAATAGTCAGTTATTTAGGAAAATGTCTTCCCAGCTCTTATTGTCAAACAGCAGACTCTGTGCACCAAAAAAGCAGTCCACAAAACTATCCAGGTTGTGAAGTTATGATTTATAGTACTGGCCACCATTTCCCTCCATGATGTCTGTAAATGAATTTTCATGGCCTAAAGGTAAAACAACAAAAAGGCTAAGGTACTCAGCTAAACTGCTTTATTTGTTGTGTGACACACATGTTCTGATTACTGTGCTCTCTAGGACTTCAATTACCTCTCTAAATGTTCAATATAAATCTTTTATATAATCCTAGGTTGAAGCATATTGCGTTAATATTGCAATTTATGAATGAGCGACCTGAAGGCAAACATTATGAAACAATTTTTGGGTCGCCAACAACACTGATTTGCATTGATAGCACCACTTGGCCTTTTCATGTTGTCTGATGCATTTCCTGATTGTTTATGAAGCTCATGGATATATCCTATTAGTATTTGCTTCTGAAATATGACAGGATTGTTGCTGGGAGGAAAAGAGGCAAGATATTCTAGATTTTGTGCATCTCTGACAAAATTAGTTTCAAAACCAGCAAATATGCCTCAGGATGGAACCACACAAGTAAACCAAGATGGAAACTTAATAGAGGCTGAATTATAAGGCTACCTTAACTACTACTGCTACTTTAATGCTATGTTGACTAACAGAAACATTAACAACAGAGCAGCTAAAGTGTCATAGAAACATTCCAGCAAAGTATTTTGTGAACTTGAATCACCGCACATTCTACGCTCTCATATAAGCTCTCCAATCAGGTTAGCTGACAAGACACACAGGAGTTCACATGCATATGACATGGCTCGCCACCCTCCTGCTTCTAAGGAATATGGAACATTTTGATTTCTCATACAGGAGTTTAAGTTTCAAAATTAACTGAGGACAACCTGCCTGTGTGGTTCTAGGTGCACTCAGTGACATTATTTTACTACCAAGAGATATTGGTTTCCCCTTTTCCCCCATTGAATACACTCTGCTAAATTAAATTTACTTTAAGAATTCAAGGCTTTCACTGTCGCAGCTACCTCATTACCACCAGCAAGAAGCAATAGATAAACCACTAGCAAATCATGAATAATTCCAAAGGTTTTGTTCAGACATGCTTCTACACACTTTTGGAGGTTTTTCAGATGGTAATTACATTCAGAATGCGTATGGATTTATTTTTTTTTTTTTTTAAATAAAAGAGGATTAACAGGGTCTATGTATATGCTCTCATATGTGCGATGAAGCCCCCTCCATTGTAGTTGGAGTCCAATAGCTGGTACCCATTTTTTAATCTTTTGAGGGGCAAAAATTACACATTTTTTTCCCCAGAAGTATAAGATTGAACTGCATAAAAACATGCTGTTGTTTGATTTCCTGCTAATGGCCATACTTAGAATAAAATAGATTTGATTATAAAATTTGTTATAATAAGCGATTCTTTGCATTTTTCGCATTTTCTCCTGTATTTCATCTGTGACTTCACACTAACTTAAAAGGGCAGCCTACCTCCAAAAATATTTCTACCCTTACCCATGTCACTCATCTGTTAATAAGGTAAATTAAATGTCCGACAGTCATAAAATGAGCATCACTATTGTGAAAATAGAAAAAAATTAACAGAAACTTCAATAAAATAGCAAACAGAAATAGAAAATAGAAGCAATTCACAAAAATATCAATTGTTGTTTTTAACTTTCCAGTGCCCATACTGCTGGAAAGCCTGTTGATTCATAACATCAATTCTAAGAACTTGATACTTGTATATAATGAAGTGGGGAAATGTTCACTTGCCAACCATCCCTCACTGCTCATTACCCGTGTTTCTCTCAGCCACAGAGCTGGCACCAAACTAATTAAGCAGCGTTTAAAAAAGTTGCAGGATTGAGAAACCCAATTGACTGACAGCCGGGGAGAATGGTTTCTGGATCTAACTCCTGGGAGCCTCCCGCATCATCAGCAGGCTTAACGGCCACAGGCGAGTGGATGGAAAACATAATTGTTCTGAAGGCGCACTGGGGTGCATTTTGGCACACAATGAAATAACTGATATTCAGGAAAATGCGTAATGCAGAGAAAAAAACACTCCATGTATAATTGCGTTGTAACAATCCGCCTTTGCATGTGCCGCACGGTCAGGCAGGCAGTTACAGCACATCAAAAAATTACTGTGACAGTGGCCAGCAGCCTCATGGGAGTAGAGCGCAATTGGCTTCACACTGCCCAGAGGGAACAAGTGGGTTAGAATAGCATTTTAAATTGCTACAGCAGATCTGGGCCCCACTGTCCATCTGGATGCCCAGGAGTTGCACTCTGAACAAGCACTGTTGTCCTCCAACCTTGGTTCCTGCTGCCAGGATTCTGACTGGGCTGTAAAAAGAAGCATTGACTGAAGGGTGATGCATTGGAAGAGAACTGCAAACTGGCTTCACTCTACCGAACAGGCCGCATGAGATGCTACATAGCATGATTGTACATAGTTCACAAATAGGTCATTTGGGTGGACTGAACATCAAAATTATATTCATAAAATGAAACTGCAAAATTAAATAAAGGTTTAGTTTATTTTAAATAAAGGTCCAAGGTTTATCAGTATGTTGACACCCATATGGCAGTACTTTGGTAGGATCACTTATAATGCCATGACTTGGAAGTTAAGTCCTTTTTTTACTTGATGTTCACTTTCTTTTGAATTTCCTTTTTCTCTGGTACGCATGACATGTCAACACAGGAATACAATAGACTGTATTCTGTGCACTCGTTTGAACTATGCAAAAAAAAATGAAAATAAAAATAGCGTGGCATCAGGCTACAAGAAATCATGAAGAGTTGTTGGAAGATCCCACAAAGAAAAATCTAAATGTGCTAATTAGAACAAATTTACTGATTTTTTTTTTCCCTGTGCCTGCCACAATCTGACAATAAAAATTCCTCATGCATATCAATGATCACATTATATCCTGGGTTGCTCTGTCTACACTGGTCATGTGATGGAAACACCTGACCTTTGGCCTCAGTGCTCATCTCCCTCACAGAGTTCATTTCCCCTCAGTGAAGGTTTGTGTGTGAATATGTGCGTGTACATGAATGAGTGTGTGTCATTACGCCCCTGAAATTGAGTGTTCGTGGATATTATGGATTCATCATTACCGCCGCACCCACCTTGGCTGCTGCTGCTGTACCTTAGCTGTGGCTGCTGCATCTTTGTTCTGGCGCGAAAACTCAAACAGTTTGGATTGAAATTGCATTAAAAAAAATTTTTGGTCATTCCTGGTGCAGGGAGGAGGAGTGCCACAGTTTTGTGTGACGCTACAACCTTTGCTGTACCGCCACCATCAGGTCAAACTTCATATTTCCGAGTGCAATAATTCAAAAAGTTTTGATGAAAATCGTCACACTTCTTGCGATCATTTCTGGAGAAGGCTTGTTATTGATGCTGGTCACCCAAAGTCTTTTGCTGAAGCACCATCACTAGGCCAAACTTCTAATTTTTAAAAAATGCAATAACTTGAGCAGTTTTAGTGGGAATCCTGTCAAATCTGCTGTCAACATTCCAGATGCATAGAGGAAAAACCTTATTGATTTTAATGGCTCAAGTACTTTTACTGTTGCACCACCTAACTGTTCCAATGGGAATCAGGCCATCTTTGTTGCTGCATAAAAGAGCAAGCATATTGTTCTGGTGACATTGCAATCATTCCTGTACCATCACTTTTAGGTCAAATTTACTTTTTGAAAAATGCAATGTCAAACAGTTCTCATGGGAATCTGGTCAAATTTGGTAAGAACATTCCAGGAGCTCAGAATAGTTTCCCCAGTTGATTTTTTGGACCCTCTATCCTTTTTCGTATTGCCACCGCTAAGCCAAACTATGAATTTTGCCCATGGGGAGAATGCTGTGATTATGGGGATATACTCAGCTGTCATCACCAATAGCATTTGTATAGTTTTTCACTGTTAATGCCCTCCCCTATTCTGGTGTGCTGAACTACGAATACTGCATTTCCAACATTTTAAAGATACAAAGGCTATTGCTATTCTGCAGACAAAATGCATTTCCTTTACAATTCAGACCCGCTTTATGCTTGTTCCTTTAAACATGACAAATTTTCTGATTTGGAAAACCCTATAGGAGGCGTTTCATGCATGAAATCCACATAACATAACATAACATAACATAACATGAATGGGGAGAACAGGCCGTTCAGCCCAACTAGGCTCGCCAGTTTCTTTGTACCATCGTGAATATATCACTTCACATACTCAATGCCTCAATGGTATCTAGCTTTAAGTCAAGCCTGCTCTTGAAAACTCCCAAGGTCTCTGCCTCAACAATATGGTCAGGCAAGCTGTTCCACATCGAAATTACTCTTTGGGTGAAGAAATATTTCCGAATATCAGTGCTAAAGTTACCTTTAGTCAGCTTCCATTTGTGAAGTTCTGCTAACAACATTAAAATGCAATGAATCCGACATAATTCACCTTTGTTAATCCCTTTAACATATTTAAAGACCTCAATCAAATCACCCCTTAGTCTCCTTTTCCTGAGACTAAAGAGATTAAGGATCTTCAGCCTTTTCTCATAGCTTTCATCTTTAATACCGGAATTAGCTTTTGTGGCTCTTCTCTGAACTTTTCTAAAGCCTCTATGTCTTTCTTTAAAGTATGGTCCCCAGAACTGTACACAAAATCTAGATGTGGTCTGATTTAATGTGTTGAAAAAGAAGCATCACCTCCTTGGATTTGAACTCAATACTTTTGGCAATGTATCCCAGCATCCGATTGGCTTTTTTTTAACTGCTACGGCACAATGGCTAGAGCCTGTGAGGGTTTGGTCAACAATCACTCCCAGATCTTTCTCTTGTGAAGGCACATTCCAGTTTAAAACCTCCCATGAAGTAATCCTGTCTAATGTTTTTATTACCTACATGAACTACTTTACATTTAAACATTAAATTTCATTTGCCACATTTCTGCCCAATTCTGGATTCTATCCAAATCATCCTGAATCACTTTAGTGGACTCTAAACTATTTGCCAAGCCCCCCAATTTAGTATCATCTGCAAATTTCACTAATCTGCTCTCAATATTCCTATCAAGGTCATTAATGTAGATGAGGAACAGCAGGGGTCCCAACATTCGATCCCTGGGGACATCCCCCACCATACCTAGCTCAGATGAGATACCACTGACCACCACTTTTTGTGTTCTGTCCTGCAACCAGTTATGAATCCACTTCAGAATACCACCTGTAACTCCAATGGAGTTACTCACATGCCGCTTCATGTTTGAGAAACTTATCTTTCTAAATAGTCCTTCCTGCAGCGGTCTGGGTTCGAATTCGGCCTGGATCCTTCGCAGCATGCCCACCCCTCTCTTTCTCCCATCTTTCCTGTCTCTTTCCACTGCACACCTAACTACAACCCCAATTCCAAAATAGTTGGGACGAAGTGTAAATTGTGAATGAAATCAAAATGCAATGACTTTCAGATCACCTGAGCCAATATGTAATTTACAAAAGAACATAGATAACATATCAAATAATGAAAGTGAGACATTTTACATTTTTATCCACAAAATGAGCTTATTTCAAATTTTCTGGCTGCAACAGGTCTCAAAAAAGTTGAGACACAGGCATAAAAGGGCTGAAAAAGCAAGTAAAATATATGAGAATCAGCTGAAAGAACATTTAGCAAGTAATTAAGTTAAGTGGCATCAGGTGTGTAACATGATTGGCTATAAAAGGGATGTCTTAGAGAGGCTGAGTCTCTCAGGAGTAAAGATGGCCAGAGGCTCTCCAACCTGTGAAGGCTTGCGTAAAAAATTGTGAAATACTTTAAAAACAATGTTCCTCAACGCAAATTGCAAAGGCTTTGAAGGTCTCATCATTGACAGTGCATAACATCATCAAAAGATTCAGAGAAACTGGAAAAATCTCTGTGTGTAAGGGACAAGGCCGAAGAACTTTACTGGATGCCCTTGATCTTTGGGCCCTCAGACAACACTGCATCACTCACCAGCATGATTCTGTCATTGACATTACTAAATGGGCCCAGGAATACTTCAAGAAACCACTGTCAGTAAACACAGTCCACCGTGCCATCCACAGATGCCACCTAAAACTCTATCATGCAAAGAGGAAGCCATCGTTGAGCATGATCCAGAGGCACCGCCATGGTCTGTGGGCCAAGGCTCATTTAAAATGGACTGTAGCAAAGTGGCAAAGTGTCCTGTGGTCAGACAAGTCCAAATTTGACATTCTTGTTGGAAATCATGGGCGTCGTGTCCTCCGGGCTAAAGAGGAGAAAGACCACCCCTCCTGCTATCAGCGTTCAGTTCGAAAGACAGTATCTCTGATGGTATGGGGATGCATTAGTGCATATGGAGTGGGACACGTGCATGTTTTAAAAAGCACCATGAATGCTGAAAGGTATATAAAGGTTTTAGAGCAACATATGCTCCCCTCCAGACAACGTCCATTCCAGGGAAGCCCTTGTGTATTTCAGCAGGACAATGCACAATCACATACTGCAGCTATTACAACAGCATGGCTTCGTAGTAGAAGAGTCCGTGTGCTGAACTGGCCTGCCTGAAGTCCTGATCTTTCACCGATTGAGAACATTTGGCGGATAATTAAATGGAAAGTCCGTCAAAGGAGACCCAAAACTCTCCAGCAGCAGGAAGTCTGTATTAAACAAGAGTGGGATCAAATTCCAGTGGCTAAACTCAAGAAATTGTCTCCTCAATGCCCAGACGCCTCCACTCTGTGTTAAAAAGAAGAGGGGATGCCACACCATGGTAAACAGGCCCCTGTCCCAACTTTTTTGAGACCTGTAGCATCCATCAAATTTGAAATGAGCTCATTTTGTGGATAAAATAGTAAAATTTTTCATTTTCAACATTTGCTATGTTATCTCTGTTCTATTGTGAATAAAATACTGGCTGGTGTGATTTGAAAGTCATTGCGTTTTGATTTTATTCACAATTTGCACTTTGTCCCAACTATTTCGGAATTGGGGTTGTAATATAGGAGAACCTCCACAAAAAAAAGTATAAATAAACAAATTTAGAAGAGTAGTCTTATCTAATTGAATTGGTGAATTCAATCAGGGCTGAACTCCATACACTTTTTCAAAATTCAGGTTTTTCACGCTTTGGCTCTTAATGTGAGAAGGTTTTTGATTGTGTCCAAACTCCAATGAATAAATGCAGTCATTCTGTATGTATTTTACACCAGGATTTCAACTCCAGGAGTTGGGTCCCTTTCGCAGGAAATTCTACCTCGGCCTATAGATGGCAGCAGCAGTGATCCAAGCACTCTGTAAGTAAATGCCAAGTGTTCAGATTTCCATCAAACTTCAGAAAAAACATTGAGGTTTCTGAATTTATGTCGTCGCAAGTCACAACTAGGTTCTGTCTTGTAAAGCCTACAGTCAGCACTATTACTTATCCACAGTGACCATTCTACCGTTCAGCAGATGGCCACAAATAATAGAGGTGGAGACAAGGAGTCAGATTTTAAGAATGAGTAGGCCTATGATGTGTTTGATGTGCATTGATTAGTAGGCTCAGCTTGGATGCATTTATTCACTTATAAAGCAAAATGCACACATTTATATGCATGTTCAGGTTAAAATGGAAAAAAAAAGGTTTTATCTTGGAGAGCAGAAGCTGTTAATGCCAGTTTGGGAAAGACCCCCCCATATGAGGTATTGTATCACAGAAAAAGAAAGTATCCTGATGATGGGGAAATTGTAAAATGGGTCCTTTGGACTGTTAATTTCATGTTTTGTTTTCAAATAAATGATTCTGGAGAAACAAGACATATTTTCCCTTGCATGTAGAAGATTCAGTCATTAAATTCAAAAAGGGCCCAACTCCAATGATTTTATTTGGTCACTGAGCTGAAACCAAATGTTCATTTGCCATCATATTTGTTCATTCGTTACCTGCGGTGGGGTGCCATGAGTATTGACCATATGACACTAAAATCATGGCCACACAAAACATTCCCCTGCAAACATTTGTTTCATGTACAGTAGTTGGGCCTGTATTGAATTGATCATATCCATTGCTTTAAAGAGCTTTCTTCTTTAAGACAATACTACTAATTGTAAAAAGCTGCTTTGGTTGTCCCACAGTGTTCTGCTGTCCATCTATTAAGCTTTTTATTAAGATTATTTTAGGTAACCAAACACTGAGGCCAGCTGCTGGAGTTTTAAATATTTTTGTTGGGGATGCCAGGAAAGGCTCCAGTCTGATAACAGGTCATTATACATCATACAGTGCCGTGAAAAAGTATTTGACTCCTTCCTGATTTTTTTTTTTTTTTTTATTTGTCACACTTAAATGTTTCACATCAAACAAATTTTAATATTAGACAAAGATAACCTGCGTAAATACAAAAAGCAGTTTTTAAATGATGATTTCATTTATTAAGGGGGAAAAAGCTATCCAAACCTACCTGCCCCTATGTGAAAAAGTAATTTCCCCCGCTGGTTAAATCATGAATTAACTGTGATTAACCACATTAATTTAGTTCAATTTCACTAGCCACACCCAAGCCTGATTACTGCCAGACCTGAAAATGACTTAAAAAGAACCTGTCTGATGAAGTGAAGTAGGCTAAAAGATCTCAAACAGCAACTTATCCGCAAACTAAAGAAATTTAAGAACGAATGAGAAACAAAGTAATTGACGTCTATCAGTCTGGAAAGAGTTACAAAGCCATTTCTAAGGCTTTGGGACTCCAGCAAATCACAGTGAGAGCCATTATCCACAAATAGAGAAAACTTGGAACAGTGGTGAACCTTCCCAGGAGAGGCTGGCCTACCAAAATTACTCCAAGAGCGCATTGATGACTCATCCAGGAGGTCACAAAAGAACCCAGAACAACATCTAAAGAACTGCAGGCCTCACTTGCCTCAGTTAAAGTCAGTGGGTCTCATTCATGAAATGTGAGCAGAACGAATTTGCGTGTAAACTGTTCGCAGATGGAAATTTACGTGCATCTCCGCATTCATCAATATTTTAGTAGCTCCGATCTTTTCGTAGCTACTAACAAAATCTACACATGCTGCTGACCACGCGAGTGCTTGCGTAAATTTAAGAATGCACATAAATAATGCTTGTCACTATTGGAAATTACAATTTTAATTCATATTGCGCTCTGTTATGAACACAATACGCAGATGCCTTTGAAACACGTGATATAGCCTAAACATGACAAACGATTAAAAATATAACACATTTAGTTAAATTACTTGGCAATTGGCAGGTTTAAGATCCAGATTAGGTTCATGATTGTGAATTATCTATGTGAATCGACTCAGTTGATTGCACATTCTTTGTACATGTTGAATGATGATAATTAAGAAAAAAATTGGAGGCATGTCGCTGTCTCCGTCAGGTATAATTCCTGACAGAGAGGTCTCCTCAATTATGCCAGCGATGCACTCGTCTGCAGTTGATAGTTCGTCTCATGAATAACAAAAGGTCACGCAAGTGACATTCCTGATGAAACCTGTTTTTCTGCACCACGAAGTAGTACTTCGTGGTTCAGAAAAACAGGTTTCGTCAGGAATGTCACTAGTGACCTTTTGTTATTCATGGGACGAGTTGTGACTGTGAGCCTCCTCCTCCTGTGGCTGATGTATTTTTTTGTGCACTTATGCTTTTCTTTGCCTCCAGTTTCGTGTCAAACCATTCACGCTTCACCTCGGACATGGTTCTTTGGACTACAAAGACAACATTAACGGCATCTGTCACCTCCCTCCAGGCCTTCGCTTTGCCTGGCCCTGTCACACCACTGCTAACAAATGAAAATAAAATGTTTTTTCTTAACTCCACCCGAAATTATTTCTACCTCTGCTTCGGAAAAATTATTTTTTCTTTCTCTCTCTTTCTTTCTTTGCGCCATGACTGACAGGTTGACTGGATGCATCTATACCTCCTTATATGGTGGTCATTGGCAATTCATGGGCGGGGATTTATGCTAATAGCTGATTACCGGGAGCGCGCTCTCACTTTACGATGGATTGGCATTCATGATCATACACACTTGTTTATGATCAGATCTGAGTTTCCCACGGTGTTCATGAATCCAGAGTAGGTTTTTAGTAGTGTAGGCTTTCATGTGCAAATCTACGCACAAATTTCCTAACATTTCATGAATGAGACCCACTGTTCATAATTCAACAATAAGAAAGAGACTGGGCAAAAATGGCATCCATGGGAGAGTTCCAAGGCGAAAACCACTGCTGACCAAAAAGAACACAAAGGCTCGTCTCACACTTGCCAAAATACATCTTGATGATCCCCAAGACTTTTGGGAAAATATTCTGTGGACTGACGAGACAAAAGTTGAACATTTTGGAAGGTGTGTCCCGTTACATCTGGCTAACACAGCATTTCATAAAAAGAACATCATACCAAAATGTCAAACATGGTGGTGGTAGTGTGATAGTTTGGGGCTGCTTTGCTGCTTCAGGACCTGGACGACTTGCCGTAATTGATGGAACTATGAATTCTGCTCTCTATCGGAAAATCCTGAAGGAGAATGTCCAACCATCAGTTCATGACCTCAAGCTCAAGCGCACTTGGGTTATGCAGCAGGACAATGATTCGAAACGCACCAGCAAATCCACCACTGAATGGCCTAAAAAAGCAAAATGAAGGTTTTGGAGTGGCTAGTCAAAGTCCAGACTTAAATCTGATTGAGACCCTGTGGCAACAGGCTGTTCATTCTTGAAAAACCTCCAATGTGGCTGAATTAAAACAATTCTGCAAAGAAGAATGGCCAAAATTCTTCCACAGGAATGTGAAAGACTCATTGCCAGTTATCGCAAATGTTTGATTGCAGTTGTTGTCGCTGAGGGTGGCACAACCAGTTATTAGGTTTAGGGGGCAATTACTTTTTCACACCAGGCCAGGTAGGTTTGGATAGTTTTTCCCCTTAATAAATTAAATCATCATTTAAAAACTGCATTTGGTATTTACTTTGGTTATCTTTGTCAAATACTAAAATTAGTTTGATGATCTGAAACATTTAAGTGTGAGAAATATGCAAAAAAATAAATAAATCAGGAAGGGGGCAAATACTTTTTCACAGCACTGTAGATACACAGATGATATCCTCTAACTTTCTATGCCTGTTGGCTACCTTACTTAGGATGCACCAAAATATGATAAACACATTGCCTCAGGAGAACTGTATAACAAACCTACTAGAGAATGCATTTAGAGTAAGATCTAAGCTATTTTTGTGAACAACGCTGAAAAAGATTTCAATTATAAGAAACCCTTCTTTAAGTAAATACCTCCTTCAGTGTAATTCATACAAAAACAAGTAGAGTCAGAAATCAAATCAACTTCTTGAAAAACGAATATCTTAAATCCCAGGCAGTGATATGAGACAAGGTGAAATGGCCACCATAGATTCACCGGATAAAATACTGCTGTATCCAGAGAAAGAAACAAGTAAATGAAATAATGTAGATTAAGTAATGTAAAAATGTACATATTGAAAGCCCAGATTGTCCCTGAACTGAGCATCTTGATAAAGATCAACCCACAAGATCAAACACTATGACAGGCTCAAACCAATAATAAGCTGCATAATTATCTAAAACACATCAAATGAATCATGTCAGTAAATGGGATCTCATTTGATGTGGCACTTTGGGTTACACTCAATGATTATTTATGATTTTAGAGACTTTTCTATTTTTTTTTTTTTGCTAAGTGTTTTAGCGTATCCAGATTATAATGTAAACAAAGCAGTCATTTACCCTTGCTGCAGCCAAATTAATTCAGCAGAGACCGCAGAAACCTTTCAAGAACTTGTGAACTTTATCATCTCTGTTCTGATTCATGCTGTCATTATAAGCCCTATGAGATTGAAATAAATAACTCACAAACCACTGGCATTTAAAAATATATATATTTACCAAGGAACTACCAGTACGCAACATCTGTGGCATGTTTGCTGCAATTCCGCAGCTGGCCAGACAAGGTGCTGTTGTGCACTGAGGGGAGGAGGAAGTTTTGTCAGGTCATACTCTCCATCCCTGGACAACACTGGGGCCATTAAAGCTGCATATTCAATGGACGTCTCAACATCAGCCTGAAGCCATCACATAAAATGGCTCCTCGACTGAAAAGCTGTCAGAGTAAACAGCTCCATTCCCCATCCCACAACGGAAATCCTGAAACTGTGCATTTCGAGACATCAGCCATGTCATTAGAGGTGAAAAGTCTAGTGAAAGGATGTCAGCTGTCTTCTTTGACTTGAGCAAAACAGCAGTGCAAATGAAACCTGCTCTTAAGCTGCCTAGCAATTATCGAGCCAGTGGCATTCAGTAAAGAGAAAGTAGCCTGTGAGAATTTGTGTGTGCGTGTGTGTGTGTGTGTGCATGTGTGCGTGTGTGCAGATGCATGTGTGTATACACATGCAAGCATGTGTGCTTGCATTTATGAGTGAATGCACTGTGAATGCTGTGAATGCCAAAATTTGCATAAATAAACAAATACAATATCTCGGGGACTGGCGTAAAGTCATATCTTTAGTCTGCTACTCAGCTGAAGGCTGAACGGACAGGGAATTGATATTTGCAGAAGAAAAGAGCCTGGGAGGGACATTGGCATTGTGTATTTGAGACAAGCCCTGTACAGGAATCACAGAAGCACAGCATTCGGAGTGCAAGTTATTTAATCAATTTCATGCAATTTCTCATCCACTACGGAGGTAATGTATATCAACCAAGACCTGTTCTCGGCAGCAGTTACAATGCAAAGATTCTAATGGCCTGCATAGTAAGGGGGAAAATAGTATGGAGGGTGCATTTTGTATACAGTCTACCGTCTTACACAAACTATGCAACCTGCTTAGCAGACAGGATGTCCTTTAAGGAAGCAGTGGTTAGGAGGATGATTAGAGCACAGCCATTGATTCCATCAGGTGTCCCATCTAAGCGTTACGCAAAACCCTTAGCAGCTTAGCACAGGAGCCTTCCAAGGATATGGCCACAGGTCCTTAACTGACAACTCAAAATGACTGCATGACCCTGACACAGCTCATTGATTTTTACACTGGCCAGAGAGATACTTCAGTTTTGCTTAATTCTCATTTCAAGCCTTTTATTGCTCACTTCACTTCTCTACACTTGTTCACTCGTTACTTAACTGTAGAGGGCCAACCTTGTGACTTCAGAGGAGTGGTGCTAATGATAACTCCTGAGCAAAAGCATAGGTTAGCGTCAATGAAAACTCACAGTTACATAAAGTAATCCGATGAATCACAGAAAAATGTTCCACCACAGGTAATAGGCTCTAGGGGAGATGATTCAGTCCAGTGCTCTCAAAGTAATTTCTGTGGCTTTACACAGGCTGTTGAACATTAATTGGAAAGCGAGGGGCATCATTAATTCTCAGTGTGCAGCATCTACTATACAGGACCACATATGCAAGGAACTGATCATTGAACTGGATAACAGCAGTTTAACCAATCACAGTCCAAGTAAGACCTCATATAGGACAGAGAAGATACTATGTAGGCCATAATTATTTGGACAGCAACACAGAATTTAAAGGATGCGAACCCCAACACTGTTCATGCTTCAATGGACAAATACTTGTATCCAGACAGCAGGAACTTAGTCCAGTAAATCTGTGCCATAGCACAATTATTTATAAACCACACAGTAGTGGTTCTTAGTTAAATCCACTATAGAAATGTGTAGGAGTCCAGCAGGGACTCCTTTGGAATAAAAAAAGATTTTACACACTTTTGTGAGTTCTTTACCTTACAGAAAATTGATTCATGGGAATTTGAATCCCTAAGTGCATTATGATTATGACCAGGAGGAATGAGTGTCAAATCCAGTATGTGGATTATTTGAGGACATGATGTTGAGTCCCAAATCATAGCATAACATAACATAACATGAGTGGCGAGAACAGGCTGTTCAGCCTGACTAGGCTCGCCAGTTTCTTATTACGATTGTGAATCTATGACTTCACATACTCAATGACTCAATGGTATCTAGCGCTAAATCAAGCCTGCTCTTGAAAATTCCCAAGGTTTCTGCCTGAACCGTATGGTCAGGCAAGCTGTTCCACACTGAGATTACTTTCTGGGTGAAAAAATATTTCCTAATATCAGTGCTAAATTTACCCATGGCCATTTGTGACCCCGAGTTCTTCTAACAAACTTGACCTAAGCAATCCCACATAATTCACTTTGCTAATCCCATGATAAACCAAGTTCAAATGTAGACTCCTGGATTCATGAAATTTGACACACAACTCATCTTCATTTCCTATTCCCCTCACAGGCAGCGAAAAACAAAAACGCCTCTCACGTAGTGGCTGCTGGGTTGATTCCTATCTGGGTGATGAAATTCTGCCAAATGAAAAATATAACTGAAGAACAAATTTTTTTTTTACTGTTCCAAAACTGCATATTGAAAGTTGATAAATCAAACCGCTCCATAGTGGATCCTGTTTCACTTGAGACACACTTCATTCCTTTTTTAATTGGAGATAAATATTTGTCAGGTTTATGAAACACCACATAGAACATTCAGTTGCTCCTCTTGGACACACAAAAGCAGAATAATGACAAAAACAGAATAATGAATCCCAACCTCATACTGTTTATTTGTCAAAAGCAAAATGCACAAAATTACACATGGAGATGAGGAGGTCTCATCTGCTCAATATTGAGGAAAAAAAAAATTAAACACGGAACTGATTAATCATTTGAGTAGATATGATCATGAGTCAGTTTAAATCGTATTGTTCTTGCCTGCAAATGAGTGTACTGCACCTGGAATTTTAACAGAGCACAAAAGCATATTTTATGGCCGGACTCAGCAGTTATGGAGTGTATATTTCAGACAATGTACCTCCTTTTCATGTCATAGCATGCACACTCTATTCCTTATGATGTAAAGAACACAATGGTAACAAAACCACTAAAGTCTCCCAACATATCAGGTACAGTCCCCTCCACAATAATTGGCAACCCTGGTGAAGATGAATAAAAAGTTGCTATTAAATTTTCCTTCAGGTAAATTATCTTAATTTCACACTGACAAAATGAGAAAAATCCAGCCTATATTTGATGCACTGGTACGTTTATTCTGAGAGACAAAAAAAAAAACCGTCAAGAAGAAATAGCCATTTTTAACAAAATTACGTGCCACAACTACAGGCAGCCTTAGAAATTCTTGTGGACAAAGTGTAACAAATTATTTTTTCCAGAGAATTTTACTTTTTTAAGGTTAATCAGAGTGCATAGGAACTTTCAAGCAGTTACTATGACTTCCAGTTTCCTGGTAGTATAAATATGAGGTGACACAAAGGCCAGATTTCAACAGCATAGGAAAAAGAACATAAAACTCAAATAAGAAAACATATGTTGACCTTCATAAGTCCGAGAATGTTTATATAAAAAATGTTGCTAATACTACCCAAAAATGCCACCATCAGGACAACAATCCACTACACTAACCAAAAGGGCAATCAAAAAAAGTTAGAAACAACAAGAGCTGTTAAAAACTTACAAAAAAAAAAAAAAAGTGCCATAGATCAATGCTAGAGAATTACACACAAAAAGTAGCATCTTGTGGCTGCCAAGTCTCCGAGGCTACCATCCAACACCACCTGCATACCTTCAGATTATTTGGAAGGTATGCCAGAAAAAGCCTTTCTCATAATTCAGCCACAAATGTAACCACCAGGAGTTTGTTAAACATTGCTGGAAATTTGACTGGAACTGTGCTGTTTGGTCAGATGAGATGAAAATTAGGTTTTTTTGGCAACAAACTTTCAAAATTGGTTTCACATTAAAAGGATGGCTATACTGTTATGAACCTCATTCCCACTGTAAAGTATGGTGGAGGTTTTATAATGCAGTAGGGCTGTTTTCCCTCCAAAGACCCTGGGAACCTTGTCTGGATACACGGCATCCTGAACTCCATGAAATACCAGGACATTTTACTTCAATGGAGGGTGTACAAAATATTAAATGCAGTGGTGCCAATAATTGTGGCACTTGGTATTTTTGGAAATGATAACGATGTTGATGGTTACTATTATTATTACTACTATTATTATTATCATCATTATCATCTCAATGAAGGATTTTGAATTTACTTTAAATTGATTCTCATTTCTCTCAGCTAGAGATTAAGCTAAAGTCAGTGAGGTAAAGGCTGAATGTGCTGTGTTTTCAGAAATGCTCTTTTGCATAGTACTGTTGTAACACCTGGTCATTTGAGTAACAGTCACTTTCCTGTCAGTTTCAACTATGCAGGCAATTCTCCTTTGACCTCTTTCATTAATTGGGCATTTTCACCCACAGAAGTGCTGCTCACCGGATGTTTTTTTATTTTCCGTACCATTCCTTAGGATCTTGAGAGACCATCTTGTGCACAAAAATCCCACAGCAGCATTTTCTGAGATGCTCAAACCACCCCATCTGGTACCAGTAATCATTCCATGAACAAAGTCACTTAGTTCACAATTCTTCCCCTTTCTAGCGTTTGATCTCTACACCGACTGGATCTCACGACCATGTCAGCATGCTCTCATCCATTAAGCAGCTGCCGCATTATTGGCCAATTAGATCGTTCCATTATTTTCTCCTATTTCTGTTTGATGTTTGTATTTTTTCAGTTTTTCAAAAAAAAAAAAAAAAATTGCAGGAACATTAAACCCATGTTTTTCATTGACCCCTTGACTTACTGCATTAATTTAGTGTTGTGCTTCAATTTATTATAATAAACACAGTAACTGGTATTAAAAGGTTGAGGCACACTTTCTGAACAAAGAGAAAGCAGTTGCATTTACTGGGTATGCCTGAAAAAAAGGCATCTCTCTTAATTATTAATCAGATAATTTCAAAAGGACTTAAGTTTAACTGGACATTGTTTAATATCAATGATTCATCACTGAAATCCCTATTGCTCCCTATCACTGGAGGATTAAGCTGTATGGAACAGGCTGCATTTTTATGAGTCACTGAAATGTTCGCTTGCTCTTGCTCCCGAATTGACTGTCCAGATAAGGTGAAAATGGGCCGTTACAGTTCTGCCTGGGCTCTTATCTTTAGTCTGCTGCTTATCTGTGGTTTCTCCCCGATTCTGCAATATTTGAAGGCTCCCAAACTCCCATACTGCTCAGGCCGCTCTGTGAAGCAAACATCAGCTCAAATCAGCCTGGCACTTGTCCGTCAAAAGATTGTGTTTGAATATGATGAGCAAACATAAAGTACAAAGCAGTCAGTACTGTGGACTGAGATGTATTTTAGTTGCGACTCCCCAACAAACCAAAATGAAACGATGAATATTCGCTGACGCTTCGCACAGTATCCCTGCGATTGAATGTCAAGGGGATGTACCTCCTTCTTACCCCTTGCATGTTGAGTTACACTCCAGTGACCAAAACCCCTGACCAGGAACAATATAATGGCTTGATGCAAATTCATCTTTAATATGAGGAAAGATGTTCATATGAATTACAGCCATGTTTACATGTAACTGTCCAAATACTAACAGGCTGCACTTTATTTGTATTTAATTAAATAAATAAATTAAAGAACATGGTTTATCTCTCAAATCCAAGGCCAGCTGTCTTCTCTCCATACAGAGAGAGTCCACTGCCTGCTCAGCAGTCCCCTCGATGTCCCAGAGCTCTGACAGGAGTCTGTCCTCCATCTCTTTGCTGCTCAACTTTCCCTCAGCTCACCCCTCGCCTGGAGAAACCTCCCTCCCAGGGGGCTGCAGTGAGAGGAGCCAGAGAAAAGACACTCTTTTAGACTTGGAAATATTTCTGTTTGCATGCATGTGACCATAAAATATTGAGTGTCTGACTGGTGAAACAAAGGGTGAAGGAAACACCAACAAAGACACAGGGCAGTGTAGACTGGGAACTAGGAATAAACATTAATAATTACCTCTGGAGAGACGAGCAATACAAAACACAAGTATTACCATCAGGCAATGAGAAAGACAAAGACAGGAACTTAAATTCACAGAGACAACAAGTAACATTGGAAATCTAGTGTGAGAGAAGGCATATAGAATGCTCAAGAGGAGCGGCAAGGCACGAGACAATAATTGAATGATTTAAATAAATCGAGAAGACAAACCAACACAGTGGCAGACAGCAAGATTGTGGGGAAAAACTAATTTACAGAAAGACAGGACGTGACAATACTGAGCTCCAAAAGGGCCTGAGGAGTTGGTGCCTGAATCCCAGGTTAGTTAGTCACAAAAATGACAAAATTATTCACGATGGCAAGGGAAGCCTGTCAAAAATTGTGACAACATATGCCAAACACCAAAAAACAGCAACAGCACAAGTCCAAGCTCTCCAACATGGGCAGACAGATACTTGGTAGGGTAGCAGCAAATATCCACAAAATTACAGCTCTAAAAATCACCACAGATTTAAATTTATCCATTTCTGGCGAATTCTCAACAAAAAAAGTATGTCACCATATCCAGAAGGCTTGTATTTACAGTATTGCTTCCAAATGGTTTGATGGTTTCTTGCTTTAGTTATAACCAGATCGATTATGCACATGTGAACCTACTGTTGGGCCTTCTTTCTGTTTCAGGTCAAATCACCTCACTACATCTGAAGTGAAAAAAAAAAAACCTGGTAAAAACAAAATGAATTCTTCCAGCACCACAGGACATGGGACTTGGCCACACAGGCAAAAGCACAAAGCCGGAGCGAGACTGCTGTGACTCAGAGGCATATAATGCAGATTACATGACTTTATCTGACATCAGATTAGCACACATATTTCATTGCAAATATGAAAAGTTAGGCAAGTTAAAAAGTTTAGCAAGTTGTTCTGGACAGCAGTGTTTCCTAAATACTCAGATTTTATCTAAATTTTTAATCCTTCATATTTTAAATCATTCAAATCCATTTAAAAAGGCTTTATTGTAGGAATATCCTAATGGAATATGCCCCATTAAGAAATCTTGACTGAGGTGCTTACAGTCATGATATGTGGCAAAATGTTTGGAAAAATAATATGGACCTGCTGATGGCTACTTGTTTGTTCGAAATGATTAAGTCCACCTTGCTGTCTCCACTCATCCAAACAAGGCAGACAGTAATAAAAATTGATCAGTCAGATCAGATGTTCTGACCTTGAATAACCCCTCTGTAATTAACCTAAATAGGATCACAATCAGCATGCACCACCACGTCCCTGAAGAAGGCAAGGGGCCAAAATATTAAATTCTTCAAACGCATTTTACAACAAAGATGCCATGCGCAGGTAATTTATGAAGCTGATTTCTAAAAGGGCGCAATAAAGGAAATTAAATGGAGTGTTTATGTCATACTGAGATTAAAAGTAATACCTTCTGGTAAGGTCAATGATATTTGTCGGCAAAGAAAGTGGAATAAACAAAGATTAAAATGTCCAGAGAGTTACAAATAAAAAATTTTTCAAATAATGGACTCGGACTGTGAGGTCTTGAAGGAAACCAAAATGAATTTTAATTACTGTTATGGCGCCATCAGTTCTTTGTGTTTTATGGTTTTAATTCAGTGCAGTCCGAACGCATTTCAACACGATGGCAAGTCCTGGCATTTGGAGACATACTCTACCCTCGCAATGTGCCTTTTCTCTAATGTAAACCCATGGGTATATACACACTAATCACTGAAACATTCAATCTGTACATATTAAAATGTTTCCCATGGTGTGGGTAAGATTTTCATCCCTGACATTAAGGGCAGTTAGCAGAGACTCCCATGTAATGGAACAAAATGTATGACCTCAATTAATTTCGATCACTTAAATCACTTAGTGGATGTAATTGTGAAAGCATGCTCAATGATATTGAGTGATATCTAAACAAGTCTGTTTCAATATCACATCTATGCAAAGCCCGCTACTTATGACAAATGGCACATACCATAATGCACAAGACACTTTATGCACCAAGTGGGCCACATTAGCCTGCAACTCCTCCACAGTTAATACGGTCTTGCTGTAGCCTCCAATCTATTTCAGGCTGACATCCCGACTGGTACTAATGTTACATCCGTGAGCAAAGCACTAAACCTGAATTGATGAGGTTAACAGCCATCAGTGTGAAAGCAGCATGTTAATTGTGAGGCATGCATTATGCAACAACAGGGGCTGTGACTGTAATCAGCATATAATGATGTCAGTTAAACACGGATCTCAAAGACTGGCCAGATAGACCCAGCGATGCACATTAATCAATACCTGTGCAAAATGAAGGCTGCACATAGGCGTAAGAACAGATGCACATGCAGCAATTCAGGGGCAAATGCATGAAATTTTGTGCAAGGAATAAATGCATGAAATCAGGCTCAAATGGTAACATGAACCACACTTATGTCAGATGACGCACAAATGGAGCAAATCAGCCATAAAAGAGCTAAATCAGGCTAAAATGTGCTCAGTAAGGCAGAGATGTGATACATCAGGCACAAATGCAATAGATTGGGCAACATGAAAGCTAAATCAGGCACAAATGCGCCACAACAGGCACAAGTGGACAACATCACCCGCAAATGCAATAAATTGGGCATTTTTGGGCTAAATCAGGCAAAAATGCAGTAGATCAGGCACAAACTGCAATAAATTGGGCATCAATGAGCTAAATGAAGCACAAATGCACTAGATCAGGACCAAATGGACCATATCAAGCACAAATGCACTGAAGTGGTCATTAAAAAACTAAATAAGGGGGCGCGCTGGTGGCTCATCGGTCCAAGCGCGCACCATAAAGGCTGTGTCCTTCTCGCGGTGACCTGGGTTCGATTCGGGCTCGGGTCATTTGCCGCATGTCATCCCCATTCTTCTCCCCAGCTTTCCTGTCTCTCTCTACCCTGTAACTGTCAAATAAAGGTGAAAATCCCCCCAAAAAATAATCTTAAATAAATAAATAAATAAGACACACATGCAGTAAATCAAGCATATAGATGCACTAAATCAGCAAAATTCACTGAATTAGGCATAAATGAGCAAAGTCAAGAACAAATGTACTTTTTTGGTTTTTTTTTTTGAATGTTTATTCCTGTGAACCTGCACAGATTCTGTGAAAACAAATTTCCCTTTGAGGAAAATAAACTAACTAACTAACTATCAGGACAAAGGGCACTTAACTAGGCATAAACAAGGTAAATCGAGGACACATACGTGTGATATGTCACAAACTGCCAGAGCAGTGCAAGAACAGGCATACATGCCAGTGGGGCTGGTTACAGCCTCACTCACTGGGGAGTTTTGTATGCTGCGGGTGAAGTGTAAGGTATATCCATATGGTACCAGTGCCACTGTACATGCATCACCAGTGTCATTGGAGCTAGTTACTGTCGTATTATCGTCAATAGGGGGAAATGATATAATTTCATGTACCGTGCAGGCATATAAGAAGTATTAAAAATTCGCAATAAGGTGCGCATAATCCGCCACCAGCCAAAATTCTGTTTTCCTTGTCCGCGTGTAGCCTGTGCTTCTAGAAATCATCACCCTAAAAGCCGTTTTCCAGAAGGTCCAGTACCAGCAACTGAAAAAGCAGTTTGCATGTGGAAGAAAGGCCTGAATGCATAGAAAATGCTACCTTTTCAAAAATACCTCTGTAGGTTTGGACCTACGTCAATGAGGCGGTTTGCGCCAGCCTGGCATTCTATGCGAAGGACACACTAAGGGATGATAGTAATCCACCCTGGAGTGAGTGCAGGGCATCTGCAACATATTGAATGGAGGAAAACTGGCATCTTTGTCTACTTTATTAACTACATAATTAGTGCATGCTGCTTCATGGTCAATACGCAAAGACAAAGTTCTCACATGACACAAAGACAACATATTGTTCCGTCGGCTCATAATTTCTACACCCTCTTCTTCTTTGTTTCTTTCTCTGCGGGCTCTGACCCCTCACTTACTCAGAGTCTGCGGACCGCTCCTACTTCACACCCATGGTCAACCACATCCCAGAATAACACATGCAATAGCATTTGCAACTATACTCTCAACTACAGTATAACAATCTGCTGTTGAGCAGAGAGTGGGCTCACCCACTATAGACGGGTTCCTTCAGAGATTTCATCCTACTGAGGTTTTTTTTTCCTTCTCTCACCACTGTTTGAGGGTCTATCTCCCAACCCAATTGAGTTTTCTTTTTATACCTCGTTCACCATTTTTGGGATCTAGGCTGCCAGTTTCTACATTACAGGGTCTGTGACAGTCTTCCTGTGAAAAGCGCAATAACTATAAAATTGAATCAAATTGCATGCTCCAAATGGAAAGCCAGCAATGAAACACAGACCAAGCTATAAACCCTGAAACAGCAGTTTCAATGCCCAGATGTAGCGCTGGGGGCGCAAAAATAGCTTCAGCACAAATGCTGCCTGACATCTCCATCTTATGCAAAGAATAAGTCTGTTGTGATTTGCTCCAGATATATAGCTGGAATATAATATAACAGAAGAACAGCTGACAGATCAATTTATTTTCTGACAAAGTGCTGCAGATCCCCACAGAGGCAGTTACCACAGCTTGTGGGTGGCCACAGTCGACAGCGCTGCCCGTTAATAAACTATTGCAGAGTTTGGCTGTCAGCAGCAAGTCTCACTGGACTAAGCCCAATTTCAGAGGTACTACAGGGAATCATCGGCTCTCAACTGAGACTGCCATCTGTATGCGAGACATCGCTAAAATAGTAACCTGCTAACAAATTGCAGTCGTTGACATTGAGAAATGAATGCTTTGAGAATTCCTTTTGGGTCATTCCTTCCCATGACCCTGGGCTGAACAATACACGAACATAAGAATGTTTTCTCGCAGTGCCACACCGCTGTAGACCTCATAATGAAATGCAAGAGCATGCGTGCCATTTCAAAACATGTAATTCACATCTAAGAGTCCGTGAGTCTGGATAGCAGACAGCAGAGATAAAGAGCGATTTGTGGCAGAGCTGGCGAGGATTCACGAAGCTTCAGAGTTGGCCGTTACAAGTGATGCTGGCAGCAGATACAGCGCCCTCCATAATTATTGGCACCCCTGGTTAAGATGTGTTAAAAGCCTTAAAATAAATTCAATTTTTATTGCAGAAGCATTCTCTCACACTGAAAATTGTAGAAAAATGTAACCCTCAACTCAAGTGAATTTTAAGGAAAAAAAAAAAAAAATCCCTGACTAAGAAATAATTATTTTTCATAAAATCACCTGTTCCACAATTATTGGCATCCCTAACAATTCCTAGGAAATAAATGTAATTGAAGTATTTCTGTCATTTCAACAGTAGTTTACAAAGTTGATCAGAGTGTCTAGGAACATTTAATTAGTAATTCATCACTTCCTGTTTCCCTGGGGTATAAATATGATGTGACACAGAGGCCATTTCTCTTATCCACTCTTCAACATGGGAAAGACAAAGGAACACACCATTCAAGTAAGGCAGATGTGTGTCGACCTTCACAAGCCAGGCAATAGCTACAAGAAAATAGCCACTTGCCTGCACCTGCCCATATCTACTGTCAGAGGAATCATTAAGAAGTTTAAAACAACTGGAACAGTGGTAAACAAGCCTGGACGAGGGGCAAAAGGTTATTTTGCCATCACACACAGTGAGGAGGATGGTAAGAGAAATAAAAAGTTCTCCAAAGCTCACTGTTAAAGAATTGCAACAAATGGTAGCATCTTGGGGTCACAATGTCTCCAAAACAACCATCAGGCGCTATGTACATGCCAACAAGCTGTTTGGGAGGCACGCACGGGAAAAAACCTTTTCTCACTCACAATCATAAACGGAAACGTCTGGAGTTCGCTAAGCGGTACTGGGACGTCAACTGGGACCGTGTGCTTTGGTCAGATGAGACCAAGATAGAGCTTTTTGGCAACAAACACTCTAAGTGGGTCTGGCGGAACACAAAAGATGAGTATGCAGAAAAGCACCTCATGCCCACTGTGAAGTATGGGGGAGGATCGGTGATGCTGTGGGCCTGTTTCTCTTCCAGAGGCCCTGGGAACCTTGTTAGGGTGCATGGCATAATGAATGCTTTGAAATACCAGGACATTTTAAATCAAAATCTGGTGGCCTATGCCCGAAAGCTGAAGAGGGGTCGTCACTGGGTCTTTCAGCAAGATAATGACCCTAAACATGTGGCCAAATCTACACAGAAATGGTTCACCAGATACAGAATCAAGCTCCTCCCATGGCCATCTCAGTCCCCAGACCTCAACCCCATTGAAAACCTGTGGAGTGAGCTGAAGAGGAGAGTGCAGAGGAGAGGACCCAGGTTGCTGGATGATTTAGAGAGATTGTGCAAAGAGGAATGGTCGAAGATCCCTCTTTCTGTATTGTCCCATCTTGTGAAACATTATGGGAGAAGATTAGGTGCTGTTTTGTTGGCAAAAGGGGGTTGTACAAAGTATTAACATCAGGGGTGCTAATAATTGTGGTACACATGATTTGATGTAAAAGAATTATTTCTTAATGTGGATTTTTTTTTTCCCACTGAATAAATGCACTTGAATTAAAGGTTGGATTTTCCTCTTTTTTTCATTGTGGTCCTATATTATTTGGAAAAAAAACTGAATTTATTAGAAGCTAAAGAACACATCTTAACCAGGGGTGCCAATAATTATGGAGGGCAGTGTACATATTTAAAAAACAAAGTATTAAGCAAATGATCCTCTTCAACATAACTGTAAACTCCTCAGGATATTGTATTTTGCCTCAGGCACTTAATGGTCAATTATTCAATATTATGTCTTGCTTTTAAAAAATGACCCAAAGCAGTATGTGTTTCGTACATCATGCAGAGCAGCATGTAGTTCATTTTAGATTCTCAACTGGGCTGCATTCTGTACAGGGCTTTTGGCCCATCTCAAACTCCCTCATCCAATAAAGGCAAAAGCCTCTCAGCTCAAACATCTCAGTGAAGCCTCTGGTTTTTCCCTAGTGAAATCCTGGACTTCGCCCAAGTGCACAGACTGTCTTCCACTTGCCGCAGCAAACTTTTACACGCAGCACCTGGCCTCTGGACAATCACAGCACAATCTGCAACAGAAAGCTGTCAACAGCTGATCTTACATAGGGCAAACTCAAGATTTTATTTCTTTGCTCAAAAAAAAAAAAAAAAAAAAATCGAACAGCTCAAAAACAGTCACTAAAATTAAAACTCAAATACAGAAAATGCCTCTGGTAGTTTACCTTTGTCAATAATGAAGTACTATAGCTTTTTTTAAGTTTAGTTGGCATACACAGAAATTGAAAGCTCAGACTGGAGTGCATTTTGGGGGAAAAAAAAAAATCAAAAACAAAATGCAATGTGGTGGGAGGGCTACGCCGGAAGATGCGACATGAAATGAGTCATTATTTACTGCCTATTATCCATTCAATGTGAGCTTCCTCATTCTCTTACTATGACAAATGTACCAGCAAAATATGAGAAAGCAGCAAAGAAGAGAACCATTTCAAAATGCTTAACAAAATATGGGAATATCAGAAATTACATGCGGACTGACATTAGTCATATTTGACATTAAGTGGTTTAAAAGCCTTGCAATTAATGATGAAAATGCATGATTACACATGGATCAACTCCTTTACAACATACATCATTCAAAGAAATAACCATTTCACTGCCCTAAGTAAACAACCCGTACCAGTATTTTTAGTTAAGACAATGATCCAACATAATTTCATTTAAATGTCATGTATACTTAGTGCCATTAAAAACACAATGGTGAGGTATGTACTGCATTTGCAGCTAATTGAAAATCAATCGATTTTTATTGCTTATCCGGTGAGATATGAGTGTGAATAAAGAAAAGAGCATGGTATTGTAATGCTGACGCACACCATGTGAATGCCCCAAGCACTTCAATAACAAACCCTGAGCTGTTTGTGATGTGTACAGTGACGCTTGACTTGTTCTTTTGGGTGTGCTCAATAGCCTATATTAAGCCAACAAAAAAAAAATGGAAAATCCTACGGCTTCAAGAAAATGGAGCGGCTTATGACTCAGGAGAGGAAAAAAAAGCCATTTGGCACGTTACGGGGAGGTCTCAGCCACCAAGGGTTTGCACGTCATCTGCACTGTCACTGGTCAACAATCTGGCTGTCTGTCCCAGAATGGAAAACAGGCACTTTCGCTGAGGGCAGCCACAAGTGTCTCAGGGGACACTCAGGAAGGAGAACATGGAGCAGGAGGTTAGTACACGGAGCAGGATATTTAATTTCACAATAATAGTAGCAAATATACATAAACCAGGAAATAGCTATGACACAAGACAATGCTCATCTATTAGAGACAATGCAGGAGTAAATGAACACAGGATAGAATCACTGAAACCGAAATGCATACAAACACTTGGAATACAAACAAAAGTCTAAGATAACAAAACAAACCCCAAAGTATCAATGAAACAAAGAAGCAAAGGAACAAAATACAAAACACAGAAGGCTTTAATGCCAAAGTGCAAAAATCCATTAAGTATCAAAGGAATAAATGTATTACAAAGAACGGATCTCGGAGTCTACCGCCTCTGGGGCTCCAACTCCAGATTTTTCCTTGAGGTTTACTCCTGAAGCCTTTTCAATAACTGAATATAGCCACAAGGCAGCAGAGGTTTGAAATCGGAGTTTACCTTCTCCTAGATGGACTGCCTACCAAGGCTGATGAGCTCCATCTACCCGGAGGAGTCTAACATGCGAGGGAGAAACAAGACCGGGAAACGCAGGAACACAGGTATGCTGCAGATGACGCCTGGTAACAAACTGACAGAAAAGGGAGCTTGGGGCGCCCCGGTGGCTCATCGGTCTAAGTGCGCGTGCCATAAAGGCTGTGTCCTTCCCGCAGCGGCCTGGGTTCGAATCCAGCTCAGGTTATTTGCTGCATGTCTTCCCCCATTCCTATCCCCAACCTTCCTGTCTCTCTACACTGTATAACAAATAAAGGGAAAATTCCCAAAAAAATAATCTTTAAAAAAAAAAAAGAAAAGGGAGCTTAAATCGGCATGGAAACAGGTGTATGGAATTAATACTCAGTGAAGTTGGAACAAGGAAGTGAAGACTTAATTGGTGATGTCGGCGTGGTCACCGGCTGCCAGGCACGGACGTGACAGACTGAATGCGGTAACTCAAGAGCGCCGCATCTGGTTACAACCTGAACGTGACACATTCTGGATAGCTACCCAAACTGGTCATGAGACAAGGGGTCTGAGATGTCTGAGGGTGTGCGCAAGTACCATTTGACGCCTTCTACGTCAGTAGCATATGCGTGCACTTGTCCCCTACAGAAAACCCTCTTTTTGCCCATTTACGCACAGGCAAGAATTATGTATGTCTAGAGACTGAAGGGTCTATTTAAAAAAAAAAACATGAATATACAAAAAGAAAAAATGATCTAGTACTGTGGTAAGGAGTATTGCTGATGATTTTGTGCGAAATATTGTTGTGGATTTGTGTGACACATTTTGTAAGTTGGGTTTGTAATTGAATTGATTGAATATACTGCTTTGTCCTTCACATTTTAAAGGATTCAGGGAAACTGTTTCAATGAGAGACAGGAAGAGAGTGGGGAAGACAACAGTATGTTTGTAAGACCACGCCTCCAGCCGTCCAGCTCACCGGTCCATTAAGACCTGGAATGCATTCTTCACTCCTCAATCATTGCCTGCATCTGTCTCTCATTTCCACTGTGTGGAAGTAGAGTGCTATTTAAGACCGAGCTTTGCACTTAGTCATTGCAGAGTCTCGTAACCACATACCTGTGTTGCATTCCTAGTCTTGTATAGACTTATTTCCCCACATTTCGCGTGTATTTAAACTCTAACTCTAACTTAGTGCTGTTTATTGTTTTATTCAGCACTTTATGCCCAGGACCTCGTTTCCTGAGTTGTTTTCTACTTGTAAAACATTATTACTGCAGCTATAGCCCACACTCTGTATTATGTATAGCATTTATAAGCAACCTTGATTCCAATTTATTTTGTGTGTTTCATTCATGCCTTCTGCTGTGCAGTCAGCATAACAAACTTTAAACCAAGTCCATCCTTGCACCTGAGTCCAGACCTCAACTTCCTGTCCTCTGTGCCTGTCACGAGGGTATGTGACACAACCCTTACAATGTTCAAGTAATTTAAAGTAAGAAAACATAAGACAAAAATACAAACTTGTAAACTGAATCGGATAAACAGTGTTTATTGATTAGTTCATTCATCAAGTTTCTCTCCTATTCATTTTTAATTTTAGAAAATAAAAATTGAAAAGGATGTGATTTAACATTCAGGATGAAAAGACAGACTAGATAAGCATATATGATGTATATGAAATATGAAGGATTGCCATTTTGTAAGGCATTCTGTTCAAAGATGTATCAAAAAATAATTTGATTTCAGTGAGCCTAAAGGCTAATGGAAAGCCTTGTGACAACAAATATCTGTAATATCATTTTCTTTTTTTTTTTCACATTGGATGAAATGCAGTTTCAAATAATCCAGACAGTTTTTGCTACAGTTGAAACAAAATTATTAGACTTATATTTTGAATCATTAAAAAACAGTCAAGTTACTCATGTATTAGCAATAACATTTTTTAATAAATGAAATTACATTCCAACATTACAATCTGTAAAAATAGTCTCAGATGGATCTTATGAAACCTACCTCATCCGCAAACAAACAGTTATTACAATAACATAAATAACGAGAGAGTCAAAGAACATTTTGTAAATGATCAGATGCATTAAATCCATTTTTTCCAATCAGAGGAGCACAGAATGAATCTGAATGTGATTGTGTTTTTTGTGGTTGTTGTTGTTGTTATTTTTATCTCTGCATGCCATTCTATGGCTTTACAAACACAAAAAGCTGGGAGCTTCAGAAGGCCTTGCTCCCCTGGACCCCCCACCAGGGCTCTGCTCCTGGACCACTCCGGAGGCCTATGCAGTCCCCAGACCCCTGGTAATTCTCTTTGCTGCCTATACTCTATATATATATATATATATATATATATATATATATATATATATATATATATATATATATATATATATATATATATATATATATACACGTATATAGGCACCATATGGAACTGTTGAGACGCAGCTGCATTTTGCCCCCAGAATACTGATGAGGATGATGAGAGAAACAACACAATCCCCAAGAATCACTGTGACGGAATTGCGAGCCTTGGTGTCATCTAGAGGTCACCAGGTTTCAAAAAGCACCATCAGGCACCACCTGTCATGGTTTCCGGCCCGCTGGATGCCAAAGGCAATCCGGTGGGCACTAGGACCTAGAAAACAAAGACTCACTGGTGCCAAGGCTGAGGTAAACGAACTGAATTTAATTCAACAAAAAAACAAACAAAACAGCAGCCATAAACCAAAAAGGAGACACAGCAAACATCCCCACTGACCAGCAGTGGGAAGTGAAACGCAGAGGCACCAGGGCTGGCACCTGCCAACCCTAAATACCCAACCCTGCTAACACCTCCACCTTAATGTGCTCCACCTGTGGCCCATTAAGGTGGAGGTGAAAGAATGTGAAAGGGGAGGGGCTGTAAGGATGGAGCAAACCCTTACACCACCTAAACAACCACAGGCTCTTTGGAAGGATTGCCAGAAGAAAGCCTTTTCTGACCAGGAGACACATGGAATTCACCAAAGCTCATTTAAATTATGACTGGAACAAGGTGCTTTGGTCAGATGAGACCAAAATTACATATTTGGTCAAATACAGCATCGGCATGTTTGGCGTCAAAATAGAGATGTTTAAAAAGAAAAGCACCTCATACCCACGACATAATATGATGGTGAGTCAGTCATGTTTTGGGGCTGCTTTATTTCAAGAGGTCCAGAGGCACTGGTTAAGATTAATTGCATAATGAATTCTTATTCCACCAAGTATCAGGATATTTTGGCTGAAAATCTGGTTGCCTCCTCCAGAAGGCTGGGTCTTGGCTATAGGTGGACTTTGCAACAAGACAATGACCCAAAGCATATCTAAAGATCCACACAGAAATGGTTCTGTGACAACAAAATCAACATTCTGCACTGGCCATCTCAGTCACCAGACTTCAATCCAATTGAAAACCTGTAGGCTGAGGTGAAGAGGGAAGTTGATAAACACAGTCCCAAGAATGTGAAAGATCTTGAAAAGATATGCTTAGAGGAATGGCCCAAAATCCACCATAACGTGTGCCTTGACCTCGTCAAAAATCAGGTAAAAACTCCATGCAGTTATCCTTGCCAACGGTGGTTCCACTAAGTTGTAAATGAATAGTGGCAATTATTATAAAACCTTGATTTTGTTGAAATGTATTTTGTAATAAATGATACTTATTATTTTGGTTGTTTCCATCGAAATGTCAATCAAGTATTTCAAACACGCTGGTATATTCCATTTCTCTATAATTATATTGTTTATTTTTTTGTATCGTTTGTGCATTGCCAGTCAGGGCTGCCAGTAATTTTTAGGCCACTGCATATATTGGTTTTTTGTTTAGTTTTTTTTTTTTTTTTGATTACAGCACACTCAAAAACAAAAATTTACTTTCCAAGCAGGGCCTTTGAAGAAGAATCTACAATGCAGTTCCTGTATTTTGTGTGAAATAAATGCTGATGGATTAAAAGCCTAAAGCATCAAGTTTGAGGGTGTCAAGGCTTGGCATGAACAAAGCAGAACAGCTCACATAATGTCATCATCTTATTTTTATATGAACAAAAACGGCGCCTCATTAAATAAGCATCATTGGGCAGTGTGCACTTTCACCTGATTAAACATCTCACTAAATCTAGCCTGCTACATTTTGGCTGTTATACAGAAACAAAAACTCTCACAAATGCATGAGCACACATGCACAGACACAAGCGCACACACGTACGCACACACACACAAATGCGCGCAAGTGCACGCACATTGAACATTAGATGCTTACATTTCTCAATACAGATGGCAAGCTGGAAAAACTACTGCCAGTCTTTCTCAGCAAAATTAAAGGCCCTGAAGAAATATTATCACATCTGAAATTTGTGAAAACCTGGACTCAAACAGTTGAAACATTCTTTCACGCCGTGCGGCTCCCATAAGTGTTGTTTCTATACCTTTGTAAATCACCATGGCAACTAATAGTACTCAATAGAGCTGCATACTGAATGATTCATACTGGCCTCCCATTTCAAAGTAATTTTTAAAGATAAATGAGCTTTGGTGGTGATGTAAGAGGCAGTGTGTAAAGTGCAAAAATTACAGATCATAACATAAAAAAAAAATCCTTTGGCAAAATTTATGAGATGTTAGTAACACATAAAAAGCCAATAACAAGGAACGTGCCAGTGAGTTAAAGCTCAAACGTAAACTGTGGTTTTGCAGTTAATGTCATCATATTCATATTTCTCCAATATTACATCAGTATGTGGTTCTGACCACAGGAATGTGAGCGATCTCGGTCAGCTCAGAGCGATTGTGCTATGGGAACTTCACGAGCTCCATGACACTGGAGCTCGTCTGGGACTGTGAGAGGTCAGAGGTCAGAGTGACTGAGGGCTGATGCACAATAATCCCCTCCGTATCCACGCCTGTTCCCAGAGCGAGCAGGGAAATCTGCATGGAAAACCATCAAATTGGCCGGGAGGGCCGCCAAATGCTGCCAAACCCCTCTGGAGGTGTAACCCAGGATAAAGCAGCCAAAAGACTGTAAGCTCATCTTACTCCTCGCAGTACATCTGTTAAGCTATCACTCTGAAAACAAGTGAACTGAAGACTTTGACCTGATTGAACCCACCAGATCAGAAGTACACCTGGAGAAAGAGAAAAGGGGAAAAAAATTTCCATCAAGTCTTAGCCAATTGTAGTTTTTGCCATACAATATGTTATACGCTTTTCATTTGGGATTATCAAAAAAAAAAAAAAAAAAAGACCATGCCAGATCTCACTGACACAGTTATAATACTAATGCAAATGAGAGACATTGCACTAAATTTGTTTTTTAATATATATTTTTTAATTTGCAGATGGATCCTTTATATTGGACTCAAAAATTCTATACCATTCTTACCATGACTTGTCTCAGTCTTAGGTGAACGGGGCATATGATCAAATATGTTGTCACTATCATTTTTTTTTTCACGCAAAATATTTCACTAATTTCCAGAAATCCTCCACAAACAATTCTTATCTCAACTGTTAGCACACCTATTTAACCGTATAATGGGTGAGTTTCATCAACTTACTATTGTGAGTTATGATGTGAGGTCTGTGTGAGCGGGACTGGGTAGGGGCACAAAACTGCACTTTGACAGGTCTAGAGAAGAAAAGAAGTTTGAAATGCTCTCGGCCACTGCTGATTAGTCAGATGCCAGGATCTCACTGCCTGTGATGTAGCCTGATCTTCAGTGATCGGCTGGGAGAAATTGCTGCAGTTATACTGCCTCTCGGAGAGGCAAGGTGGCACCATATTGGACGCCAACTGAAAAGGGTTATCAAAAACTGGGAATCTACAAAAACTGGAAAGGATAAAAATATTAGTCCACCTGTGTCTTATGTAGACAGAGACCTCTTGGCTGAGCTCATGGCCTACCCTGGCTGTCCAAGCAGGAAATCCTCAACTACACTCATTAGAGTCACTCCACCCATCAGATTACAAACTAAGGGTCAAATCACAATCTCCCAACCAAATTACACACTGAGGATTTGGTCACTCTATTTATCAATATCACACTGCAGAGTCAGGGAATCTCTCGGTTGGCTAATTTAATATGCAGTAGTGTGCCGTGATGATTATTCGCCACCACTTTCATCTAAAAGGGGTCCTAATATATTTCTTCTGTATAATTTTATAATGAAAAATAAAATTCTATAATGAAAAATACCATTGTAGGCAATGAGAACAAAAAAAAAAGATTCCCACAGGAATATTGACGTAAAAATATGGGTAATAAACAAAAACACTGCAAACATCAATTTTTATGACCATTGAAAGGTTACACAAATTTAATTTGTTGACTCTTGCATAGCCTGAATGCATGTTTTATGGCTCATTCCATGATTATTGATGTTAAAAAGTTTGTTTAAACTGGTTTGAGGCAACATTATTCTGCAAAATTACCTCTTATCAGTGGTTCCAGTATATAAGGTGACATGAACTTTGAGCAGTGTCACAGTGTTAAACATGTTGGCACAACAGAAGGACCCCTCTGAGATTGTTTGCAGCAGCATTGCGACCAAACATGAAGCTGAAGACGTTAAATGCTGCAATGGCACTTTAAGAAACACCACGAGGCGTTTCGAAGAGAACGGTTCGCTGAAAAGTAGTGGCAATAGAGGTGCAAAATTGAGGTTAAGTTCCTCTGATGTTCGTTTTCTGTGTATGACCAGTAAAAAAAAAAAAAAAATTTAATTAAATCGGCGGTTGACAGCACGACAACTCTGTGATGATACTAATAGTGCCAGAAGCAGAGAGATGAAAGTATCAAGATCTACTATTTCCAGATGCCTTTGTGAAAATAGTCTGATTGGTCGTGTTGCTGCCATGAGCTGACAACATCAAAAAAAGACTTGAGTTTGCCAAGAAATTCAAGGATTGAACACCAATGGGCTGGGAACAAGTCCTTTGGAACGATGAATCAAAATTTGAAAATTTCTCACCCAAACGCACAATTTATGTGCTCCGTATAGTTGGAGAACATTTCGAAAATGACTGTTTAACCCCTTCAGTAAAACATGGAGGTGGTAATATTATAATGTGGTGCTCAGTCTGCTGAAAAGGGCCCGTGATCTCATAAAAATCGACAGAATCATGGATCAAAAGAAGTATCAAAATATCCTTGTAAGGCACGCATCGCCATCTGAAAAGAGACTGATTGGTCAGGGATTTTATTTTTAACAAGATAATGACCCTAAACACACTTCTATATGTGGAAGAATTATCTCAGTTGGAAAGAAACATCTGGTGACATAAAGGTTATGACCTGGCCTACTGAAAACCCAGGCCTTAATCCGAATGAGTAAATCTGTTGTAACATCAAAAGAATCACTTTGGAATTAATAGCAAACCATATGGAATGGTCCAGCGAGTGAGAAAATCAAAAATGTGAAAACTATGCCGGAAAGATTAAATGCTGTAACAAATAGTGTTGTCTGTTGTGTACTTATTTCTATTTATATGATCCAATATTACATGAAAAAATACTTGAATGGTTCTTGGTTTCTGATTTATCTCCATTTTGTTGTGTATAATCATCATTGCACACTACTCTGGGTGCGCACAAGCCATTCACCACATCGCCAATGGTAAAAGAAATCTCTTTCCAGCAATGCTTTCATCGTAAATAATTTTATATTCAATCCGAGCACATCTTGCTGTTGTAGATTCCCGTCTCTGAGCGGGGCACGAAATTGCGATTCCCAAACCGCAAAGCCATGGTTCTGATGACTCTGATTGGTCACTTTTAACACGATTACACCCCCACGACCTCCTTAAACCTTGATTATCTGCTTCTGTTAGGGGAACAGAAGCAGACAGTTAAGGCTGAGGCATATCACTTTGCGGCTAACTGCCCCGTTACACCACTACGTAAGCGATCGCATATTAGATCAGATTATATCTTGCTAAGTAGCTAATGCTATTTAAGGAAGGTCTTTGTAAATAATCGTCAAATTTAAGCAATATCATTTGGTTTTTGCCCTAACTTCACTAGCTAGCTAGCTGTAACAGCGATTGCTCTTGAGATAGCTAGCTAATGAGGTAGCAAACATCTCAAAAATCTGAAAGTACAGTTTGGATGCTCAAAAGCACAACAAAATGTATCAGAGAAGTTCATGCCTATTACAGCTAGCTAAGTGAGTAAAGTTAGGACAAAACCAAATGATAACACTTAAATATGACAATAATTCACAAAGACTTTCCTCAGTTAATGATTTTATAGCCATCTAGCTGGCTAGTTGGCTATATAATCTAAAGAGTAAGGTATTCAATGTGACTTAAAAGTTGAGCGCGCACAGTATAGCGCAGTCTAAATATATGTGACAGTTTTGATTTTAATAAGGGTTCCTGTGACATTTTGCTGTAATGTTCGTGGTCTGTCTTTCAACTTTTATTTGTCTTTCCAGTGGTATTTTGATGCATAATTTGAGATTGTGGATTTTATCTATACTTATTCATGATTTACTTTTTTATTGCAGCAGATTCAAATGTTCGTGGTTTTCTATGACAGAAGGTGCAAATGTTAGTGGTTATCTTAAGACAGTATTAGTAGTGTCGAAAGTTGTTTTGCTGATCAAGTATTAAGTCTTACATGCAGGTTTAGAAATGAATGTGCGGAATACATGCAATAAATTTGTAGTTTGTATTTGTTGTTGACATTGCTTAACAAGGCAGACATAAACTAAGCTTATGTTGTGAAGTCGCACGTGCGACGATTGTGTGGCTAAAAAGATTTCTTTATGGCCAAAACATTGTCACGTAGTTCAGCCACAGAGGCTACAGGCAAAAAAAAAGAATGAAAAATCCTAGAGCACACCCAGCTACTGTACACTATAGGGCCCTATGAGGACAGCAATTCCATTTTAATTCACAACAATTCCTAATTGGTTCACACAACATGTAACATCCAGCTAAAGTACAGACTGTTTGTGCCTCCTTATCAATGGAACTTATTAGTTATAGCTCATATTGCATCTCTGTCCATATACTTATGATCCTGATGATCCTCACCATGCTCATTAAAATCTTATGATGTGGAGTTTTATGTTTTTGAGTTCAGTGTTAGGTATGAGGCTCAAAACTCCACTTCTCCAGCGCATAGGATTCAAGCCCTGGTGCTGATGTCATTTACACTGAGGAAGCAGGGCACGCTACCGGCTGTCTTGCTACAAAGCTCTACAATTCCTACTACTTGTCTTCCGCATGTGTTTGCGACGCGCACACGCACGCACTCACAAGGGCACACATACGCACGCACATTAACTAAACTCTCTTTCCTCAGACACGTGTTTTGGTAGCCTTTGATCTCACTGAGACTGAAATGGTTCCCTTTCAGTTGATAAAACATTCGCCTCACTGCGACCTCAGTGACATCTACATATGAAAAGAATCAAGAGTCATTAACTGAAATGTAGGCCTCCCTCCAATTCTTTCCATTTACAACCCAATGCATCTTCTGAATAACCTTAGCTGAAAACACTGTAAAAATTCCTCAATTTCTCAGTCATATTACCTGGGATCTGCAAACACACTCAAACTAATAAGAGAGTCACGCTCATACCAGGGTTAGATCCATTAGCATTCACAAGCCACAGATTTCACAGAAGATGAATCATTTAAAGGCAGGTGAAATGGATAAATTAACGACGGACCGCATTTGAATACAGCGTCGAGCCAGTGCTCAGCTATCCTCATTATACTTCCGCAAAGTGCACCATATTTTCTCAGAAAGTATGAAAAGACTATTAATGAGACAGTGGACTGAATTTAAAAAAAAAAAAAAAACTCAATAATGCTGTACGTAGGACTGCTCCAGGGCCCATATTATACCTGAAAATAACTATTGAACTCCATTGCATATGATTAGATCATATCATATTATGAGTTATAGATAATTACAATGGAGATATTTTCTGTTTTTAGATTGTGCCCTCAATGATAAACATGACATTTTAGTATATACACATAATTATATCAAAGAGTTTTTATTCACACCTACACATGGAGGCTGTAGCAACACACAATACACATCTATTCTTCTCACAAATAATAACACCAGGAAAAAGAATGTATTTGATGTTATAATATTGCCCCAAAATTGTGTTTTAAAGCTGGTTCCAAAGATGATACTTCTAATAATGGACAGTGATAACAGCTAATATTAATGATTACATGTATGTGTGAAGTCGTGATGTGAGCTATGCATAGTATTCAGTTTAATGTGCAGTATTCTGTTTAACTTGCCATTCAACAGTGTTCTAAAAACACACTGATTCCAGGCATTACATTCAGGTTGCATAAGAATAAAAATATTATTGAGTTTACATTTGATGTGATACTTGGAAGTTATTAATCTAGTGCAGTGGTTCTCAAACTTGGTCCTGGCGCCCCACTGTGTACGCTTGTTTTTGTTCCGACCACAGTTGCAATTTTAGGACTTAAACAAGCTGTTGATTTGCCTTAATTAGGTGCATTCATGTTTAGAGCAGTTATTTGTCCTCTTATGCCACATTTGACAAATCTGCACATGCCATGAAGAGTTAAAATTTCATATCCACAATGAGATATGTTAGAAACCAGTATGAATAACTGCAGAAGGAAACAATTTGACCAAACCCTTAATCAACGTAAACAATCAATATTTACAATCAATATAATAATTTATTTGGCACACAGTAAAGTCACACCTGTTTCGTTTCATGTTCATTTTATTAAGTTCAGGAAAATAATTTTGAAAGAATTCAAAACACCTGTGTTCAGCAACCCAATTTGGAGCTTGCTGATTTTCTCAGAGTCTAGTTTGATCTGTTTAGAAATGTTTTTTTACCTGCAAATCCTCACAATATGGAAAAATAAGCATAACATGTTTGAGGGTTTTTATTCTTCATGGCACAGTGGGTATGTCCACAAAAATGCAGCTAAAGGTGGTAAATAACTGCCCTAAACATGGAATGCAGCTAATTAAGACAAATCGACACCTTGTTAAAAGTTTAAGATTGCAGTTGTGGTTGTAACTAAAACCAGCTTACACAGTGGGGCGCCAGGAACGAGTTTGAGAACCACTGATCAAGTGGCACCTTTTTTTTTTCAACCAGGAAAAATGCAATACATGGGAAACAACTTTGATTCCAAATCCCATCCTTGCACTATGGAGAAAAAAACATTTTGAAGGAATGGTAGCATCCATTTATAGAAATTAATCCATGGGCCTCCAGCAGCTATGTATACAACTGGGGTCACCTCTCCCCAATTTGGTCGCAGTTGTTATTATCAGAAGTTACTTTTTCCAATACAATTTCTTCCACACAATTGGAGCAGTATTACTGCACAGCTGCTGTAGACCAGAGGCTCAGAATTCTTGTGGTAAACATGCATGCTTAGTTCACCCGGGTTCTCCCCGTCACGTCAGATCAATGGTTACCCACCGCAAACTGTAAACGACAAAGCCACAACTGACACAAAGTTCCCATGAACTCCAATGCAAAAACAAATAAACACTATCAGCTTTAGGTACAGTAGCCAACATCGAGATCACAAAGCTGCAAATCAACATCCATATTTGTCCGATTCAATTACATCACCGGTGAGAAGCATCTGAGAAGCATGACATATTCAGCTCTCTGCTGATGGAAAGACCGAGTTTTAGCAAAGCTGCAAAGTGCATTAAAGGTAGCTTGTATTTGGGGATATTGGTGACATATGTGCTCATTTATCTGTGTTCTGATCTCTTTGCTGGGTTTGGATCAGCAATAGCACTGTGTGAGGATTCAAATACTGCACATATACAAGCCCAAATATGGTATGGCATCGTTTTCCACATTGTTTTTAGACTTTGCTTTTAGTGTGCTGGCTTCTGCGGACATACAGCTAGTAATAAAAATGCTAAATCACGACTTTAAAAGTGTGACTACCCATGATGTTTGAAAAACATTCTTTATTCATGATGTGCAAGAATTGATAGTCATACATCTCTGGAAGATTTGGAGCTGCACACACAGTAAGAATCCCCTTCTTATGGATAGCGAAGAACTCTTCTGGTGTTACTGCTTACAGGTGTAACATCACGGAGGCACGTTCCATATCTGGTGCAATTGAATCCTTGAGTTTCCAAAGGGCCCAACTCCAAGGAACACTATTTTTCAAGAAAGGGAAAAATTGATCTATTTTTTCCACATATGTTATGACCCATATATTTTTAGTTTATTTCTTTACAAGAGAGAGTCATTGGGATACTTTTGGCTGAAATTATAAGAAAGTTCCCCTTTTTGTAATAAGATATGCAGACCTCCAATTCTTTGGAATTGGGCCCTTTGGAAACTCAATGATTCAATCGCTGCTTTATCTTTATCATCATACTTCATGTGCTGAAGCTCACATCCCATGCGGATATCATATCACACAGGAAGTGACCCAAAATGGGCAAGATACTTCCATGCAGCCCCCCACTTTTTGATCTTGGAATACAGACCCTGAAGTTCGGGGAGCAGAGAATTTTTTGATGAGAAATCTGGACACGTTCCTGTCCTGATGATTCCCCTCCAGATATGAGGTAATTACTATCCCCAAGGACATTTCGCGCACAGGCTGATTGACAGATTGCCTTGTTTCATCGGCCAATTATGAAGACTTTATGCAGCTTTAGCCAGGCTCATTTTGCTCATTGCTAAGCTTATATCACAGTTTGTGGCGAGAAAAATTTAATTTGAAATTCCTCTCAGACATTCGGATGCTATAACTGTATTCCACAGTAACAGTGTCAGTATAAATAATAGTGCAAAGGTTTTCATAAACATTTTAATGCAGTGACTTGAGGCAGTAGAATTTTATCAATGCAATTCCTATTTCTGGCATCATTACGATTGGAAAAAGCAAATAAAATTTTGGAGTTTACCTTGCAGTAGGAAAGAAAATACCAGAAATATCAAATTTGGCCCTCATTTTTCACAGCTTATTTAAACAGTAAGGTCAATTTCATTTAACTTCAGTCTGTCCACAAATTTAATTGAATTCACTTTATAAGCATAAAAAGTCTTACAGAATATTATGGTAATTTTTCAATCCACAAACTGGTCTTGGTTAATATGGAAATGATCAGGCCCAATCTGCTAATTTACAAACAAATGAACATAAAAGATGAACAACTGATCCTTGAACTCTTCAACTCACAACATTTTATTGATTTATATACATTTGTTACATGTGTTTTTAATAACTGCAATTACTTTTTTTTTTATCTGAGATTTATTTTTTATCAGCAGCTCAAAAACATAAAATTTTAATCTAATCAAGCCAGAAAATAGACATGTACACACTTTCTTGCTTTAAACATCAAATAAGACTTTTTGGTAACACTTTACAATAAGGGTACAACAATTACCATTAGTTAATGCAGTAACTAGCATTCACTAACAGGTAATTAACATTTAACTAATGTACCTGGTAATCATTTACAAATGATGTTCACATCAACTAAGGCATTCATTTCTAAATTATGGTTTAATAGTTTGAAGTGCTACATAGGGGATACTTAAGGGATGTTTTCAACTTCACAATAAGGGATACACAGAAAATTAATAAATGTTCAATTATGGTTACGTAATGCTTATTCAGCTCTCTAACGCATTAGATACCTGCTAATTAACTGATAGTTAATGAACTAATGTTAATTAATGTTAATTGTTGTACCCTTATTGTAAAGTGTTACCGACTTTTTTTAACGCACCGAATTGTCCCCACTGAAATGAATTGGTAGGCTCAATTTGGATGCATTTAACTACTTTTAATACAAAGAAGTAGATTGATTGCTTAATATGCATTTCATGCTAAGGTTAAAACAGAAAAATGTGAGAAAAGACTTTTCTTGGAAAAAACCACCAGACCTAAAAGGATGTTTCCCCACGCCCCCTCACAATGAGGTATAATATCTCAGTGTAAGTATCCTGGTAACTGAGGGAGGTTACATAGTAGGTCCTTTGGACAGTTTGGACTTTTTGAAATAAATGATCTTGAAGTATCAAGACATAATTTTTTCTTTGCACATAGATGATTCAGTCGTTTAATCCAAAAAGGGTGCAACTCCACTGTCTTTACTTGGTTCCTGAGCTCAAACCAAACTACTGTATCATTTGCTACCATTTTTTGTCATTTGTTACTTCTGGTGGGGTACTATGTGTGCAAAAAAAAAAAAAGATTGTAAGATCATGGCCACGCTTTGATTAAAAAAAAAAAAAAAGTATGTTCTCCTGAAAAAATTTGTTTCATGGAGTTGGGCCCTTATTGAATTAATAGATTCAAATGTAAATAGAATGTAAAGTTTGTGAACAAACCTTTCTTTGGCTTGACAAAGCCACACAGCTATTATTTGAATGATGCAAACATTTCAAACAACCTAATTCCCAACTCTGTACAACAAACAGTTATGAAGAGTAAAAGCAAAATCAAGCAGCACTAGGGGCTGGGCTTTGTCACTTACCATGTGACTTGTCCTCAGTCCAACGACCCCGCCCTATATCCTCAAATACATGGATCAATGGTTATGAAGAAAAGAAGGAAAGCCAATCAGGAAAGTGGGCATGGCTTCATCAATTAACGTGAGACCCCTTCCTGAGATCAAAAAACCCTTATCCAAACTCACAATGACAGAGAATTCAGTTATTATGCACGATAAAAAACAAAAGCAGACTCCATCACTAAGGATCCTTCACACCGCTGTCACCACTCCTTTCCTCCTATTCTTTGTAGAATCCTGTGTTATTTATCGTGTAACATGTCCCAGAAAAGTGGCTCCTAGGGATTGCGGTTTCAGGACATTGTGCTTATGACTGATCTTAAAACTTGGGCTGAGTTAGGCAAGAAGGCCTTTAGGTTCTCTGCACCCTCTACGTGGAATAGCTTACAGAGGGAGACAAAGCTTCGAGATTTAGTGACACTCGGTGACTTTAAAGCTGTTATAAAGTGTATGGAAGCAGAGTCTGTCAAAACCTGTAAATGTTCATTCTAATTGTGTTGTGACTGCCGCACTTTTTATTGTATATTTATACTTTTATTGTATAATATATGCATATTGTAGATTGTATTGTTTGGTTTGTTTTGTCTTGATATGAGTTTTTTGATGTACTGCATGTACTGCTGCTAGTCTTGGCCAGGTCTCTCTTATAAAAGAGATTTGAATTTCACTGGGACCACCCTGGTTAAATAAAGCAGAAGACTTAAATAACAGATGACTATAAACAATATGCCTAGTTTTAGAGCAAATCAATCAACTATTACTGACTCTGAACAAATAAACTCTGAAAATAAACTCGATCATATTATGAGAACCGTCATAAGTCTGACATTACTGAAACATCTGAGTCAATAACTATATCAGATATACAAAAAGCCATCCACACTTTTGTAAAAAAATTACACTTGGAGGCATTCAAGGAGGACACCTCACCATTCCAAAGTAGAATTCGGCAGAAAGTGGAAAGCCTAAAGTGTTTTAAATCTGATATAGACTTAGCAGTTTGTCACAGTAATGGCAATAAAACAACAGCAAAACCTTGCATACATATGACTTGACTGGGAGGCCATTGAAGACATAAGGCATCAAACAATGACGTCAGTTATACTCGCACTCTTTATTCACTGGAGTTTGATTTTGTAAAGTGAGTCTCAAATAAAGATGGCAGAAGAAGTGTACACAAGTGTGAGCGATAGTTCTAGTGATGAGTCGGCAATAAATGACGTCAAAGCTATTGGGACTGGGCTTCAAGCACAGCAGTTTGAGCCCTGACGATCTTACATAGAGGACTGCAGTTGCTCTATAGGTCCTGCAGCGGCTTTTAACAGCTCTAAAACTTCTTGAAATCGCAGGGTGTATAAGAATTCAAAGATAATTTAATGGCGACTAAGGAAGGAATGGGTTTAACTGACGTCAGAAGCAGCGCGGCTGTCACTATTTTCAAGACTCGTTGGTTTTAAAATATGTCGCACTGGATTATTACTAAATTAAAATTGATAAAGCTATGCATTTTAGACACTTTATTTACTTTGGCCAGGCAAGGTCTCCTCCTGTAAAAATGCAACAAGTAATAATGGGCAAAATTTTGCCCAAATAATGTCATCAAGAAAAAATAAATGTAAGACCATCCCAACACATGTTCTAAATGATGAGATGCCTTCATCCCAGAGCCATCTTTGCATCGTACGGGAGCTGATATGGTCACAGGAACCTTCCGGGAACCTCAGCAGCAGTCAACGTTGCTGGACGAAAGCAGTGTTGAAATGCTACGGTCCTGCGCACGCAAGGTAACACCTGGCTGCTCAGGCTCCAGTCGATCCTGTCTGCCTGTATCGCATTTGCAGATATACAACAGTCGCACAACGTGCTCAAAAAGTGTCCCGCAACTCTGGCTGCTCTCATTCCGGCCATCAGCAGTCACTATCTTTTAAGGCGCGCGATCACGCTTGCATACCATCACGCACCTCGAATTTTACCAATACGCGCCAAAATACGCGTGCCTGGCGCCTACTGGCACTGCAGTGCATGTACCATGTGGTCTGGCCCTGGTTCGTCTCTGCTGGCTGGCCTTCTGAGCTTATGTTTGAACCATAAATCCACCGTGATCTGTAGAAATTTTGGCTCGGCATGCAGTGCACAAGTTCGATCTTTGTCAGCTAGCTGTATCCAAGCACGTGTGAATTATGAATGACTGGTGAAGTCACTACGCACCTATATTAATGATTTGTTTACCTTTCCGAATATGGTTTTCTAGCTCAAGTTAATGTTAATCACAAAATTTTTTGAGATCATTTTGATTGAGAACAAATACATTTGTGATGGAGAATCAGATCATTCCTTATTTTCAGCAACAGCTTAAGTCTCGGAATCAGATATTGTGTGGAATCGTTCTTTTCTGCAGTTGGCATTAATGCTTATGCTATTAAGTAGGCATTGTATTTTCTTTCAAAAAAATGCTTAAAACTTATTGGCTATGTGCTTTTTTTCCAGGTTCATTGTAACATATGTGCCAGACATCTGAATGAAATTTTGGCTGATTTTCTGATTTTCAAGTTAAAGGGCAAGCTGGAACTGAAGCAAAGGGGTTTGCGCATGGTACAGAGTTTGTTTCGAAATAGATGGTCAAGAAATCTAGCAGCACTAAGTCATAAAATTGGGAAAAGGTTATGAAAAGATTTGTAATCCCAAGAAAAACCAACCACAGCACAATTAAATGACCCTTCCATTGCTGATGGCACTCCCAGAAATAAGCAACCATGTATTGATGACACCTTCCACAAACTTGCAGAGGATGCATACAGAAAACTATTGCAAACTGCTCCCAGTGTTGCAACAGATGGACTGCCACTATCTCATTTTCAAACTGATGTTAAAGGTCAAAAAGCAAATGGTTGCAGGCAAATTTCCGGCTGTGATTCAAGCAAAACCTGTAGGGAATTTGCACATGAAATAGCAGATGTTATTTGAGAAAAATTGGCAATTATAATGGCATCAGCCAAAGCATTCAGTGTGCTTAGTGATGGAAGCCAGGCTAAAAAAAAAACTGAGGCAGAAAAGGAACTGGTTTTAATTTGCATAGTCAGGGGAGGCATTCCACTCACTGTGTGTCATTAGAGGACTTATGGGGATGCCAATGCAGAAAACCTGAAGAAAGCTTTTGACAATACATTCCTTGAAAAAAATTTAACTAGATAGGGACACCTACACCTCCTGTTTCACAGGTGCTACCTCTAACGGTGCGAATGTCTATAATGGGCTCCTTGTCCATTTGAAAAATGATGGATGCCTTTGGTTGGTGACCATCCACTGCGTATCTCATCCCACTGAGCTGGCCATAAAAGATTCTCTTGTCAAAAATGATAGCTTCAAAAGTATCAAAGATATGATGACTAGATTAAATTACCTACTAAAAAAGATTGGAAACCTGCAACAGCAACTGAAAGGTCTTGGGAAAATCTTAGAAGTTGATGTCTGGAGTCTGGACATCTCCAAAAGTCCAAGGGACTAGATTTGTCTTCCCCAAGTTGAAGGATCTCACAGTTTTTTGCATAATTATGCACTGCTTGTGCAGTGCTTTGAGAGCTGTGTGGCCATGCCTGGTTATGGAAATGTCAAGGCAAAACTTTTAGTCATTCTGAAGAAGTTTAGAGATTTCTGCTTCCTCATAAGTTGCATGCTCTTCCATGGTTTGCGAGAAAACATTTCTAAATTTTCTTGCAAGCTCAAAAGGGCACAGCTGCAAACGTTTGAGGTACCTTTATTACTGCAGTCAACTATTAACTCAAATCAGGGACTGGAGGAGCTTACTCTACAAGCTGCTCTTCAGTGTCACTCTATCACACTGGAAAATTCTGATTCAGGTCAGCCTACAGACTCCTTTCAGCTGGCAAAAGCAGGTCACAGTCGGCGTTTGGTCACCAATAGAGAATACGCAAGTCTTACTGTGGAAAGGACAACCAGTGTCAATGCAGGTGAGCAGCACTCTGAGAATCAGAAGCACAGGTTTGTTGCAGATTTGTCACATGAGCTTTTTCTGCGCATGACTTGGGTTGACCCGGCTCAACTGGGGTGATGACCTGAATAAGGAGCTTGAGTCAATCTTGTTTGTGGCCAATCATTTCCGTACACCACTCACTTAGGCAGGGTTCAACTTTGAGGAGAGAATTCTGAGAGGGAATTCTTGAAACTCAAAAGAACAGTTGATTTTCTGTACAAAAACATGAAAATTGAGAAGCTCTGGCAGCAGATTTTGGGCCACCGCGAAGATGTGTTTCCTAATATCAGTCTGTTGGTTGAAGTCATCTTTTGTATTGGACCAAGCAACAGCCTTGTTGAGAAGGTCTTCAGACAGCTTACTACTATGTTGGCATCAGGATGCAGATGCAATCTCATGTCAAGAACAATGGAAGACCTACTCCTAATCAAGGCAAATCACTTGTCATGGAGTCCTCAAGAGAGAGATGAAATTATTCAGAAAGCACTAGACTAATTTGTATTTCTATTTCAATTCTAGTCTCAGGAAGTGATAGAACAGGGTTTAGCTTTGGTGGCAAATGTCTGTTTGTCTTTGCAGCATAGTACAGGAAATGAATTGGGAGTTATTTTATGAAAGAACTAAGTGGTCTGGTTACACAAGTTTGTTGAAGCTCATGAATAAATGAGAAGGTAGTGACAAGCCTAGCTAACACTGAAAACCTGGTAAAATAATGTTTACTTGGGCAATTGTTGTGATGAGCAGGATTCATTGGTGGAAGGAAAATGGAGACATAGTGAATTTTTTCCACGCATTTGGAACCCAGCTATTTCTCAGAGGATATTATTAAAGGTGATAAAGGTAATGTGAATATAAAAACACTCCTCCGTCACAGGCTGTTCCAGAGCATTTGTGAAAGTGTATCAATTTGAATCATGTTCTTTATTATCTGTCAACAACAATTCCTTGATGGTGGTGCTCATATCCTGGTCCTGCAGACTTCTCTTACATGTAGTGTTGAGGATTATATTTCATAACTATCCATTATATTCACTAGTAATCATACTATTTAATCACTATTCATTATATTCACTAATACTAATAATCAGTAAACTAATAATCATATTTAGTAATCATAATCAATAATCATAATCATAATCAGTATCCATATTATGTATGCAGCAGCCACACACACACACACGCACGCACACGAGCAGTGCACACAGACAGCTGCATACACATGCACAGGCACAAGCAGCACAAATGTACACGCACACAGACACACACACACATAAGCAGCAGGCTTCTGTAGCTTTGATTAGTAAGCAGGCTTCTGTTTAGTTGATTTGAAAACATAATCAGATGATGTATTTGATTTCTATAACTTTGATCAATATTTGTTTAGTAAAATCATAAGTTGTTACTGAAAACATAATCAATTGAATCATTTATGCATCTACTTGTATCCTATTCATCTAACTGTGTTTTTCCACTCTTAAACTGTAATTTTCCACTCCATTTTAGTATATATTCTTTTATTTTTTGAAACCAATAATACTTCTGTGCGCCACCAATATTTCTCAGTGAATCCAAGGAAGGAAAAAAAAAAACTTGAGAGATAACTAAAGAATTGTGATTGGAGCAAAGTTGGTTAAAAAACCTTAGAGATAAAGGTGGGTACAACCCATGTATTTTGATTTGAGCAAAGTTGGTTGAGTTTTTCCCATTAATATTGCTCTGTAAAGAACGCCGAGTTAGCACTTCTTGGCCAGGACTACCCTCCGGCTTTGGATTATTGCACGGTTCAAGGCTGGAATAAAAGATAACTTCTGAAGATTTTGTCTCTCTCCACTTATTTCACAAAACAAGGGGACTTTAGAAATACGCAAACATCTGGTCCATCAGGTCGGGAAGACACAACAGTAGCTTTCAGAATGGTGCAAGAGACTGACAAAAAAAAAAGCTGTTTTCTCTCCAAAAACATATTTTTGTAATCTGCAATAACATGACATTCACATTCATATCTGAATAAAAGTTAATGTTTTAATTGAATTGACAATTTTGTTTTATTTATTTATTCTTTGCTCAGTCTTCATTCATTAGCACTAGTGGAGCCCAGCTGATTGCTGTCATAGAACAGGACAGTTCACTGTTAAGGGGTTGCCTGGAGGTAAATGATGAAATACCTACCTAAAACATTGGAGCCCTTGTATGCAGACACCTCCAGTCCACTTGGTGCTGCCTGACTACTAAGTGGATTAGATGAGTCTACTTCAGAAGGTCCCCAAAAGACCCTTCCAGCAGTATCTAGAGGATTGATCTCTGTCAAACCTTAGAACTACGTTATACATTCTAAGAATGCTACCACTTGTTTTTTCAAAGAATTGATTATTAGTGAATATGCCATAAAGGATATGCCATAAATAACAGACTATCAATACCTGTAGATGAAGTGAGAGATAATGTGCATGAATTAAAAGGTTAACTTTTCTGATCAAACTCAAGAGAAAACCCTCAATTTCGTTATTTCATGCATTGTTTATTGAAACAGCTGATAGACTGTTCACAAATTGTGCATTGAAATGGACTTTAGATCTTAATAAGCAAGAGGATGAAATCTCATGGGCTGATATTTGGAAAAAGGCAAGATATCCCTTTCATTCTGCAGAAAACAACTAAAAATTCTGACCCACTATACTGAACCCTGTTTCTGTTGTCCAAAATGGGACTATGAGAGAATGGTAAATGTGTACATTGTGGTACTTGTGAAGGATTGCTATTACATTTGCAGACCAGCCAACATAATCAAATTTTTTCAGTAGTAATATTCAGCCCCATGCTCCAAAGGGGCATATAGGGCATGTGCCACAGGCACACACACGGGGGTAAAATCTGGGCATCATTTATCAAGTGCATCCATTTTTAGCATATACATGTAAGGACATATCTCAAGAACATTAGACCTAAATATGTTGTAGATTTTGGGTTAATGCACCACAGATAAATAGTTAACCTCAACTGAACAACTTAATTTCCGGAGAGGATATTTTTTGATGGCAGTAAACATTCACAAATGCCTACCAAAATATGCAAGCAATCAATAAAATGTTGTGTTCCAAAAAGACCATGCCCATAATACTCAAGTGCCATAATATTTTGAGTTTTGCATTTCTGTTTGAATCACTTAATTTTTTCGGTTCCAGACTGGAATGGACAGGAATAGTCACAACACATATACCTTTAAATATACTAAAACAGCAATATTTCTTTATATTTATAAATCTTGGAAAATTAAAAAAAAAAAAAAAAAATTCATTTCTTTTATTTAGGATGTAATTAATATTTCTTCATCAGGTAAATGGTGTTTGTAGATGATGGCTGCATTGCTTCATATTTAAATGACAAATTATTCATCATCTACCCCAAGATTTATTGACCAAGATATAAAAAAATGATAGTGACCAAGAGACCCATAAATCAATTTCTGTTTCTTACAATATTCAAATAAAAGCAGAAACAATCCAGAAGAATTATCCCCAATCCAAGGTTAGGTTAATGCGTATATACCCACTTAACAGGAAGAAACTTGGTTAAAAGCTTACGATAACCATTTTACCAGAACTTAACAATTCCAACTGAATTAGCAGCAAAAATGAGTGAGCACATATAATTATATTTTAGCTTCATTTTACCACACAAGCGTTGCATCAAATAATTGAAACCCTAAGAAAACTATGCTTTACAACCAAAACTCACTGAATTAGCAGCCGACAAACAACTAAATTTTTTGCTGTCATCTTAACCCCCCATAGCCAAAGGTGCTTAATCCCCCATAGCAGGTGCTTTAACCTAGCACTTAGCCTTTATGGACCTCACTTCGGTCTCATTATTAACAAATACAGATCTCTCATGCTTGAGGTCCACATATTTAGACTGCATCTATACATTGCTATAAACGGAATGCAACTTCAATTGCTCGCCTAAAAGGAGAATATCGTACATAGCTAAAACAAATAATGTAACACAGTTTTGCGATTCGGTGTTCACATATTTACAAAGTACATTAATGTATACTTAGCGCCATTAAAAACGCAACGGTGAGGTATGTATGTATTTGCGGAAAATTGAAGAATCAATTGATTTTTATTGCTTTTCCAGTGAGGCACGTGGAAATAAAGAAAAGCGCATGGTATTGTAATCCTGACGCGCGCCACGTGAGCGTGCCAAGCACTTCAGTAATAACAAACATTGAGCTGTTTGTGATGTGTACAGTGACTTTTGACTTGTTCTTTTCGGTGTGGTCAATAGCCTACATAAAGCCATCAACAGAAAGGAAAAATGCCACTGCATCAAGAAAATGGAACGGCTTGTGGCAGAGGAGAGAGAAAAAGAGCCATTGGCATGTTACGGGCAGATCTCAGCCGCTGAGAGGTGCTGCATCATTTGCACTGTCCCCGTTCAACAATTAGTCAGTCGGCTGTCTATCCGAGAATGGAACACAGGCACTGTCACTGACCGATCCCGCTTAGGGCAGCCACAAGTGACAATGGTAGCTCAAGAGCGCCACATCTGGTTACAGCCTGTACGTGACAGATTCTGGACAGTAACCCAAACTGATCATGAGACGAGGGGTCCGAGACAATTGAGGATGAGCGCAAGTGCTGTTTGACGCCGTCTACGTGAGCAAAACATGCGTGTGCATGGCCCCTACAGAAAACCCATTTTGATTTTATTCACAATTTCAGAATTGGGGTTGTAGTATAACCACAATTATGAACTATGGTTGAACTATATGAACTCTGGTGGAAACAGAACTATGGTTGTATGCAAGTTTTCATAACTTGATAGATTAACCATAGTTTGTCAAAAAAAAACTATAGTTTATGACTATGGTTCGCAACTATAGTAAACCATAGTTGCTTATGGTAGAACTATGGTTTATTTTCGAAAGGGTCGTGGTGCCAGATAACACAGAATGCCTTCAGAGGCCTTGTGGAGCCCATGCCTCGACGGGTCAGAGCTAATTTTGCGGCACAAGGGGGACCGACAAAATACTGTTATGGCTGATCAGCGTACATCCCCGTTATTCTCATCCACCAGAGTGCCAAATAAAGTGCAAAGTCATGCAATTATCCTTCAGCACATTCATTTAGTGGTATCATATTTCACCAGCAGAAGAGCATAACAGGGAACCTGTTCAGAACGTTCTCAAATCAATCACTAACAAAATATAAGGTCATCATTTATGAATATTGCACAGTTCTTCACTCAAAAAAGTCGGGTCATGCTGTAAATACATCACTTCTGACCCAAGTTATTACAAGCACAAATAAACAGGATTAGGAATATTTATGAATTCTTCATTTCTCTTTGCCAAAATGTGTTCTGCTGAAGTGGTTTTTATATTTATAGCCCCTGGTTAAATCCTGCAACTTGTAATTCCTGTCTAACCGAAGGGCCACATTAGGGAATTAAAAAAATGACAAAAGGAAACGAGTGCCATTCCTAATTTAAAAGCTCTTCCCCCCTACTATATCATTCCTCGTATGAGAAAGAGACATGGGAATTGCCCAACACAGAAGCAGCAACGGATTTAAAAACAGAGCATGACTCAGCGGTCTTGATATTTAGAATCCTGCACAAAATGCAAGTAGTGAGCACAGCAATCATTTTTATTGGCTCAGTGTGGCTAGCCTATCACCAGTGAGGGGGAGTTCCATGGAGTACAATGATGAAAATGATAAATAAAAGCCATGCTTCTTCCATCACGCTCTTGTGTTAATCATTTCTCACGAATTGACACACGATCTTTGCTCCCAATAAATTTTCTTCTTTGCCAGTGCTGTAATTTACAGATGCCACATTGAGGCTAATGAAGCACATCTCTCTTTTTTTTTTTTTTTTTGGATTACTTCATAATCTGCTGAAGCCAGGAGTTCCCACGGCTCTGGGCCAGCTTGAAAAGTCCCTCCCGTGTTCTGCACTAACTCAGCAATGATGTATCTTTTTTTTAACCCTCTCTAGATAGTCACTGCCCACATGTGTAAAAGAAAGGACATGCAATAATTGCTTGGGGACTGGCCATTTAAAGCCAGAATTATTAGACTTTGACAAGTTTAGATTTAATGACCCCATCATTGGGAATAGAGCACATGGGAGGAGGACGAGTAATAATGGCAAAAATTGAGACCAGGCCACACAAATATGCCAAGCACAAGATAAGAGGTAATGCCTGGTCATGTACATTGCAGTGAGAAAGTGCTTGCCTCCTTCCCAATTTCTTCTAGTTTCCTTATTCATCATTTAAATGTTTTAAATCATCTGACTAAATTTAATATAAGATCAAGAAAATGTGAGTAAAAAACTAAATTCACCCTTCAAATGATCATTTCGTTTATTGAAGGTAAAGAGTCATTCAAAACCTGTATCACCCCTGCGAAATAATAATTGTGCCGCAAAACCAAATAACTGGTTGTGTGCCGTCTTTGGCGATAAAAACTGCAATTGAACAATAATCGAACAACAGTAACAAACGAAAGCCCTCTGCTGAAATTCATGCGCCTCACCCACCTGGTACCAGAAAAGAAACCCCTAGAATGGGCACTTGCAAATTTATGCTAGAACAAAGTGGGCGGTTCTTTACAGTAGAGTTCATTTTGATTGGACGCAAAAACATAAATGGTGAATGACCCACTTCAGTTTTGGTGGGAAATTCAAATGATAACACTGAAAAGGGGTAATAAGGGAAGACAGGTACAACTTGGAGGGGCTGGGGAGAGGTGGTGAGAAATGCTTCCTTCCTCCTCCAAAACCATTTTGTTTCTTTTGAGCCATTCACAGGAGGACTTGCTTGTGTTCTTCGGATCATTGTCCAGCTGCATAATCCAACTGCGCTTCATCTAAAGGTCATGAACTTCAGGATTTTCTGGTAAAGAGCGGAATTTATGGTGCCATTGATTATAGCAAATCACACAAGTCCCGAAACAGCAAAGCAGCCCGAGACCATCACACTACCACCACCGTGTTTGACTCTTGCACAACTGATAATGTTCTTATTTCTGGAATGCTGAACTAACTTTACGCCACATGTTCCGTGTCCTCCAAAAAGTTCCATTCTTGACTCATCAGTCCAAAGAATATTATCCCAAAAGTATTGGGAGTTATGAAAACGTGAGACAAGCCTTAGTGTTCTTTTTCGTCGGCAATGGTTTTCACTGTGCAGCTTTCCCATGGATAGCATTATTTTCAAGTCTCTTTCTTATTGTGGCATTTTGATCATTGACCTTACCTGATACCAGTGAAGCCTGCAGTGTTTTAGATGTTTGTCTGGGTTTTTTTTTTTTTTACCTCCTGGATGAGTCATAAATGCACTCTTGGAGGAAATTTGGTAGGCCAGTCACTCCTGGGATGGATCACCACTGTTCCAAGTTTTCTCCATTTGGAGATAACGGCTCTCAACTAGGGCTGAGCGATAAATTTATTGATATAATTTTAAGTGCAATAAAAGTAACTGCTGCCATGGGGCAGACAGATGAGCTTGCTTTCTTATCTTTTTTATGACGAATACCTGATGTGGTGTTGAACAAACGGCAATCAAACATCAGAGGCCACTTGAAATGCTTCCGGGAGGAAAATTGTATTTTGAAGTCAGCTGATTACCAGCGAGGTTGGATGGCTTCCATCACCTTGGCATAATTAAGCCTACTTTAAATCTATTCCGAAGTATACTGAATAACAAAAGAAATGCAAGTTTTTGCCATAAAATATAATCTTAAGAATTCGTCATATACAAGCTTTCTGACAAGCATGGCTTTAAAAAGTGTGTGTTTAAACAGATTGTGCAGCCATTTGCTCTCAGCTACATCTCGGTATACGCATACGCACTCTGCAACATTAACGGGCATGAGTTGTGTTTCCCGTAAACGAGCACTGCCGTAAACAATTGGGAGTGGCGCTTTTGTTTGGGTGACAGGGGCCTATAAAAGCAAATCATGAGATTGAAATTTTTTTCAATTTTCACCATGCCACGCCTAACAAAAAATCTTCAGGAAAGAGCCGTTAGCATGTTAGCTGCAGATTTGATAGGGCGAATGGTATCCAGACACCTGAATGTCCATGAGTCGACCATTAGCCGTTTGAGGAGATGATTCCAGGACACTGGAATTACGCGAGACCGCCCCGATCCGGAAGGCCACATGTCACTACCCGACAGCAGGATCGTCATATCCGATTGAGTCAACTCCATGATCGGCAGCTCAGTGCGGAATCCACCACGAGACAAACTCCTGGGACCCACATTTCTCGTGTGAGTGGTCAGACTGCACGGCGCCGGCTGCACAAGGTCAGCCGTCGAGCACGGAGGCCTTACTTTGGTCTCGTGTTAACAGATGAGAGAAGACGCCATAGACTGCAGTGGGCTAGGGCAAGGCGTAGCTAGACGGTTTTGCAGTGGTCCACAGTTCTTTTCTTCGATGAGTCATGGTTTTGCCTATCACCAGCTGATGGCAGAACACGTGTCTGGTGCAGAAAAGGTGAACGATATTCTGATGCAGCAGTGATCCAGAGAGATCGCTGGGGTGGCCAAAGTATCATAGTTTGGGGTGGAATATCGGTTAGACACAGAACAGATTTGGTGTTTATTGCTGGCAATGTAACAGGCATCTGATATCCTGATAAGATTGTGTGCCCTGTGGTTCTAGCATTTGTACGCCGTCACAACTTAATGCTACAACAGGACAACGCACGCCCACACACAGCAAGAGTTGTGACTAATGTCTTAAGGCAAGAAAATGTCAACACACTTCCCTGGCCTGCCTTCTCACCCGATATGTCTCCAACTGAGCACCCTGTGGGACATTCTGGATCGTCGTGTCCGTGCCCGCATCCCGCTACCTCAGAACATGGTCCAACTTCAGAATGCCCCCTGGGAGGAGTGGGCAGCCATACCTCAACAGGACATCTGAAATCTTGTGGGGTCTATGCGCAGAAGGCTGACTGCATTAATCCAAGCATGTAGTGGTCACACTCGTTATTGACTGTGTAACATGTCCAGACTTGTGTTTTGTTTGTTTCTTGCAAATAAAGTCTTTAATTTGTTGATGTAGTCATGTGCTGTTAATTCGATAATTATTAACTGTATCTTGGACCAAAAAAAAAATACTTGCGTTTCTTTTGTTGCTCAGTATACTTTGCCTAACTAACAATCAAGCCATTTATTTAGTCAACTGACTAATCAAAACCAATATGTAGCCAATAAATTATTAAGAAGTGATAATGAGAAGTAGACAGACCTAACCAGGCTATCGTGTTAGATTGAAAGAATGCCAATAATCTGAATTATTAGTTAAAAAAAGTCTTTTGAAATCCACCTCTTATCATGAAATTTTTATGTATCATTAAAGATTCATTAAAAATAAATTCATTTTAAGATGACCCTTTTAAGCGTCTAAAAATATACACAAAGTGGAATAAGTGGAATACATTTGGTGAAGCATGTCGACCATGAATGTGAGAGAGAAATTATTTTTGCATTGCAAGAAATAGTCAAATGCACCAAAAACCTGCCAAATGCGTTCAGGTAAATCTGTGCTGCAGATTTGTAGAACTTTTCATCTGATAATTGTTATTGCATTTGCATGCAGTGGCCAAATGTAAAACTAGAAATAATCTGTGTAACACAGTCAGGCAAATCTGTCATGTTTCATGGTCATTTAAATTTCAAAACGTGACAAACAAAAATGTTATCTAAATAAATTAGACTGTCTACAAATGTGAATTAGAATTGAGCAAATCAACTGTTTGATTGCAAATTGAGACAAGTAAATGGGAACGGGGTGAGAGCAATTGTCGGCAAAAAGGTGATGATTCTGCAAACCTTAACATTGCTCTGTTTAACACATCGCTGATAAATTCTGAATTTGTTTTTCATATGGCTTCTGATTTTTTGCAGCCTTTTGTTCATGACCGCATCAGGTATGATCTGTGGAAAACAAACGGAGCAAGTTCATCTATACGCCCCATGGCGGAAATTACTTTTATCGCCCTTAAAATTATATTGATAAATTTATTGCCCAGCCCCACTCTCACCATGGCTTGCTGAAGTCCCAGGCCATTTTTAATAGCTTTGTAAGCCTATTCAAACTGATAGACGTCATCAACTTTCTCATTTGTCCTTGAATTTCTTTAAATCTGAACATCATGTGCTGCTTATACTTTGTTCACATTGCCAGACAGGTTCTATTTAAGTGATGTTTAGATTCAACAGGGCTGACAGTAATCGTGCCTGTGTATGTCAAGTGAATTTGAACCCAATTATCAATTAGTTTTGTTTAATCGGTTGATTTAGTAAATAAGGGGGGCAAATTACTTTTTAACATAGGGCCATATACTGTTGGACAGCTTTTTTTCTTCAATAAATTAAATCATCATTAAAAACTGCATTTAATGTTCATGCAAGTTATCTTTGTCTAATATTAAAATTAGTTTGATAATCTGTAATGTTTGCATGTGAAAAATATGCAAAATTTGACAAAATTGGGAAGAAGCCAACACTTTTCACAGCACTGTAGGTATTAGTCAACACAGATTAGCAGCCCAGTTATTGCTCTGTAAACCACAAAAATACCATTCCAATGCCAATGTGAAACATACTATAAATCATATAGTCACTCAGCCACTGGGGCTAATAAATTGCTGGGGGATAGTAGAGGGGAAAAAAATTTGGATTCTTCAAGTTAGTAAAATGTACAGCCATGCACAGTTTCAGCATTTTTTTTCTTACTTCTATGCCAGCAGGCGATATCTGACAGAAGAGGTAATCAAAAAGTTTCTAAAGTTTAGAATGGTAGCAAATTTGCCAGGAAAAGAACACCTGAGCATACTTCCTCCAAAAGCAGTGAGGGGTATGGTAATGGTCACAGAGAGACACCAAAGGATCAGAGTTTTCGAGGTGCTCAGTTTCGTGCATTCCGTGGATTATTACGTTTCTGACGTCATCAGTGAGATGCTGTCTCCATGTCAACAAATTGTTCGGAAAGGCGGCAAAAAATTAGCCGCCACAGAGAACAACCCACAAATTGCGGTGACTGAACTTTGCCGTGCGTTACTGGGGCTTATGGTTGGAATTGTGTGTTATGGTCACTAGTCAGATAAGACCAAAATTTTGCTTTTTCAGCTGAGCTCACCTACATAATGTTTGGTGGAAAAAGGAGGCTGTGTGCAATGACAGCAATCCAAAATTGTGCACTTCTGCCAAGGACATCATGGAGATAACGAGTGCCTTTTTTTCTCATTTCAAATTGTGATGTATTTGTGAAGATGTGGCTAAAATATCACATTTCCTTCATTTGCAATGGTGAAGAATCCTTAAAAAAGTTCCAGCACTCACAAAATCTAAACAATCTAATCATCTGAGTAAAAAACATGAGATAAAGTAATATCAGTGCTCTATCTTTAGTGTTTCTACTGAAATCATGCTATGAATGCAAATGATACATCAAATGAACAAGTCCAATGATATAAGCCTTGTCATTTCAATATGACGCCACACTCAAAAAACAGCAGGCATACACTTTACATTCACAAAAACATGCGTTATAGGAACACTCCTACCAGTATCCCTGACCAAGGGTACTGGCTTTAGAACTGGAGTTGGTCTCTGGGCGCTGCTCAGTAGCTGCCCACTGCTCCTAACTATAGGATGGGTCAAATGCAGAGGACAAATCACCCCACGGGGTTCAATAAAGTGTATCTTGTATCTTATCTTATCTTTTTTTGTATCTTATATCTTATACTACAGCGATGAGCAAAAATTTTTCTTCCCTTTGCTATTTTGTAATAAAAAACTGAGTTTTAGGGTAAAAGTGCCAACAATGGCCATGTGAGCATCAGAACTAGAGCAACTGAAGCAACAGAAAAAGGTCACCTGATCAAGACAGTCCTGTTTTCCGTTACGTCAGACTGTATGCATTGGCGGGGTGCGTGTGCACCAGGATGTACTGAAGGCAGAAGACAAGCAGATGGAGGGAGTGTGATGCTCCGGGATATATTCTGCTGGAAACCCTGGGTCCGGGAATTCAAGTGAAGAGATGGTGCTGTTTTGGCGGCATGGGAGGGACCGACACAATTGAAGGCACGTGGTTTTAATGTTGTGGCTGAATGGTGCATATCTTATGCAATCGTTTTTGCTCATGTTCATGTCAAGTTGTATAATAATTGAGTTGACTGTATGAGAAGTTCTTCCTTTACAGGAGTTTAAATTTTGGATGATTTGACGCAAGTTCCTGTGAACTCTCACTGTCCTCTAGGCAAGCACTAGGTATTGAACATTTTAGTAGCACTCAGCTAGCAGGCCAATTTTGTCTCGTCACACTCAACCCCTGACATTCTGCAAGTTAGCTGCCCTCCTCTCCAGAAATAAGTTCTGAGTACAAGGCCACTGACGCGTCAAACAATCACCCCCAAGCAAATCAATCCACATAAAAGCCTCTCCATAGGAGACGGATTGTAACTTTCACTGCTGATATATCCGCATTAGACTGGGCTCGGGTGGCATTTCTACACTTTCCTGAACAATGCCAAGCTTATTTTGGCCTTTGAGGAACACTGCGTATCATGGAAAGAATTGATTTCAGTTAACACCAGCATGCACATGCTTTCTCTGTCAATAAGTCACATGCAGGTACATGTGTCACAAAGAAAATAAAAAGCTGAGTTCCACTTTCAGATTTTTCTTGCAAAGCAGGTAGACCTGCATCACACAGTCAGACTGAGTCACCTTGGCCTCTAGCCCTGATGAGTGAAATTTACACACAACTCAATGATCATCAGAAGTAGTGAAGCAAAGCCAGAGTCCAATGCTACTAATCAATATTGTGTATTGTTTAGTGAGTTGATATTTCCGAAATGTTTCCAAGGGAAGTTCCAAATTTTGTAAATATATATATTTTTTGCAAGTTAATAATGGGAACATAATCTAAGAGAGAACTTAATCTATACCTTTACTTTGGAGTACAATTCACACGAGAGAAACAGAACGGTTAGCCTGACCCCAAACCACTTGAAAGGTCTGTAATGTTGTATTACAGCTCCTAAAATACCCATGTAGTCAACAGAACAAAACTGTCAAAGAACACAATGCCAATACAATGTTCCAAGGGCTAACAGAAGTATGTATTTGGCAAATGCTGCTGTTGCACAGTAATGCAACATCCCACTAATAGTAGCAGCAACTATCCATCATACATTTTATTGAAACTCATGCTGGTTCCTATGAGCCCTGCATTAAATGTAACATCAAAATTCACTGCCGTCCAAAAAAAGTTGCATGCTATTATATCTATTCTGTTGGGCCACCTTTAGTTGTGATCATGGCACACATTCATAGAGGTATTGTTTCTACAATCTTAAAGAGTAACTAAACCCCAAGGTTTTGGCTGATGTGCGTCTGGGCTGGAAATTCAAAAAATTCCTTGATTATGGGCGGGGCTCCTGGAGCAGTTAACACATGCCCAGTCAGTCTTGAATAGCAGCCACAACCCCCCCCGCTACACTCACACGCGCGAAAACACACACAAAAGCAAAAAAAAAAATCATAAACACACATCTTACTGCTGAACGTACTGCTGAGAGTAGTGTTGTGTTACTCGCGAATGTACTGCACACAGAGAGGGGAGTCTGTCAGGGTGGGGGAGTGATTCTCGTTCAAAGAACGAACTGCCGACAGTAGAGCTATGTGTCACTCACTCGCACATAGAGAACTGTCGCTGAGAACGTGATTCACGTTCACGTACTGCGCATTCACGTTCATAACCGTAGCCTACTGCTAAAATTAACGCCCTGTCAACTTGCTAACACCCATGTAGCATGTTAAGTGAATGTACTGCGCACAGAGCTGAGGACTCCGTTCATCGTGTAGTAAGTTTAATGCATGTATACCACTCAAAGTAACACTGCGTCTCCCGCCAATGACTGTGTACTATGGTCCATGAATGCACCGTCCTTCAGTACATGCGGTGAACGTGTTACAAAGAGTGAATGTGAACCTCAGGGCTGAATCATGAACTGAATGACGGATCGTTTGGCTGTTTACCAGTTCAGGGAGTTGGAGAACTATGCACTATGCAGTCAGGACTCCTGCTAAGCACTGAACGATCCGGTGAGCGATTTTTTTTGAATGAATCTTTTTAATGAACGGATTCTAGTGATTCAGTACCGTCAAAAGAACTGCCGATCCCATCACTATTGCAGAGTTGACAGGTGCTAGTTTTTATAGGAGGGGCAGGGCGAACTGTGGTGGTTCGTGACGAAAGCTGCCTCCAAAACGTCATCGGCCTCCATCTCAGCCAATGGCAAAATTTGATTGTAATAGCTGGATTTCAACCCATAGAGGGCAGCCACTATGACATTTTTATAACAAAATACGCCAAATTGAAATACTTTGACTAAAATGTCAACAGTTGGACAAGAATCAATCAACAACACTACTTCATACCCATATACATTTGTTTTCAGCAGAAAAAAGTGGTTTTGGGGTTAAGTTACTCTTTAAACAAATGCTACATTTATTTCCGACCAAGATTTGCATTTATTTTTGGCTGAGATATTGTATTGACGTTGGGTGAGTCAAACCACTCCGTTGAGCCTTCTCCACCACATCCCAAAGACTTTCATCTGATTAAGGTCCAGACTCTGAGGTGGTCAATTCCTGGGTGAAAATGATTCCTCGTGCTCGATGAACCACTCTTTCACAATTTGAGCCTGATGAATCTCAACATTGTCATCCTGGAATTAACATCTGCCATCAGGGATTTAAAAAGTCCATTGATGCGTCACTGGTCATTCAGTATATTCAGGTAGTCCGCTGAATTCATTTGATTGCTGCAGAACAGTGAAGAGCCTAGACCTGACCAATTTAAGCAACCCCAGATCATAACACTTCCACCAGAGGCTTGTACAGTGGGCACTATGCATGACAGGTGCATCGCTTCATGGGCTTCCTTTCTTACCCCCACCAATCATTCTGGAACAGGGCAAATCCTGACCACATCACTTTTTTCAATTGCTCCTCAGTTCAATTTTCATGCTCCTTGCAAATTTAAGTTGTTTTTTCCCCAATAAGCCTCACTAACAAGTGGCTTTCTTGTGGCCACGCAGCTGTTCAGTCCCAATCCTCCAAATTTTTGTTGCATTGTGCATGTGGAAATGCTCTTAGCTTCATAAGTAAACACAGCCATGAGTTCTACCATTCCTTTTTTTCAAAGATGAGACTTCACCGAGCATTTTAGTTATCTCCAATCAAGATCAGTCATGAACTTTCTCGAACTGATTTCTTCCGCGAAGTTGACAGTTAACCACTATCCTTCCAGGTTTATAAATGGTTGAACAGTTCCTGACCTAATTCTAGTGATTTCAGCAATTGGATGGGTAATGCAGATAACCCAGGTTCTATAAATGGGGGTCACCACGCCACACTACGAGTCAGCCTCGTAGAGGATGCGCTGTTAGGAGACAGAATTGCAAATTAACCACGCCCCGTGCGTGACAATACCTTGAAATACAGGTGTGAGGTCGCCAGCCACTTGTCTATTTTCTGCCGACTGGTGCCACGCACTTCTCCGCATGACCATGCCGCATGGCGTGGTGACTCCTATTCATAGAACCTGGGTTATCTGCATAACCTGTCCATTCTATTTCATGTTGGTCACCACGCCACACTATGGGTCAACAGAAAAGGTCACAAGGAGAATGCAGTGGGACAATAAATCCAGGACAGGGATAAAGAGGCTCAAGGCTTTATTGAGTCAGGGCTTGAACAAAATTGGTCGCCAAAACCATATTTTACAAACTTTACAAAAACATTGGGTTCTTTTAAACGTCATTTAAAAAGAAATGACATAACCAAAGTGCACCTCGAGAGACATTAGTCAACCATCTGGTGTCACTACACCTTGAGGCCCCAACTCCATTGAACTAACAAAGAGAAAATACAAAAAGAATCATTGGTGCTCTGCAAGCCTGCAGAGCTGAATCCGCAATAGAAGACGCCACATTCAAATGGTAAAATCTTGCAAAGGCAAGCGAGGATGTCCAGCCTGCCGCCGCACGAATTTCCTCTAGGGAAGCACCCTTGAGCAACACCCAGGAGGTAGCTGCCCCTCTAATGCATGCTTTCTGCCAGCCATTCCTTTTGCAGCCTCCCCTTCCAACACCAGAACATGTCCGGTTTGCTGCTGTGCTTGGGCTGGTGTAATACCAGATATCAAGCCACTATCCTCCACCTCCTGAAGCATGGCCCAGTCAGCTGAGGTGGAGGCTGGGGGGGGGGTTGGCTTTTGCGGTATGACAAAGCTCCTACCAATGACTCTAATAAATGTAACAACAATTATAATAATAATAGTAATAATAATAAATGTAAAATGTAGCTTTCCGTCTCCTGACCGATGCTCCGCAGCCCCCAGCAATGAATTCACGCGGCTGCAAAAGTACGAAAACCACTGAATTGACACGGTAGCTTCCGCCCTCACAGACGGAGAGACCCCGAGCAAGCAGTTGCCCTGAGTGCTGGGAAGGTAGCTTGCTCCCACACGAAAGCAGAGGCTCCGCGCAGTGAATTTCAGCAAACACAGTAGCGTGCTTCTTAGGAATGCAGAGGCTCTGAGAGGGCATGTGCAGTCGACAACAGCTTGATTGCTTCCAGCACTCAGATCGAAAACCGCAACGCGATCTGTAAGTTTAACACGCAGAAAGAAAATCATTAAGCTCTGTCGTTTAAATTAAGTGAAGGTAGGCTACGTCTCTCAGAAAACAGCATTACCTGCTCCAGGAGGCAAAACAGACGAGTGGCCGGTGACCTTACACCTGTCTTTCAAGGTATTGTCATGCACGGGGTGTGGTTAATTTGCAATTCTGTCTCGTAACAGCGCATCCTCTCCGAGGCTGACCATAGTGTGGCGTGGTGACCAACATGAAATAGAACTCCTTTGTTTTATGTTTTTTTTTTTTTTTTTGCTCGATGCTGGCCAATAATTTGCCCCTCTTCAACCATGAGATTCGTCCTCCGACATGCTTTTTTAAGAAATTAGAAGTTACTATACATACTGAATCAGTCAGGATTAAAAGAATTATTGCCAGCTGAGACTTATTCATCACTGCAATAATGATTCAACCACAAGCTCTTGCATTATTTGCTTATTGTCCCCCGTTCGAACGGGGACTATGTATTCAGCGGCGTCCGTACGTACGTACATCCGTCCGTACGTCCCATTTCTTGTTAACGCGATATCTCATGAACCGTCGATCCGATTGCCTTCGAACTTGACCACAGCACACATGGGGAACGCGCAGACCCCAGTCGATTTTGGTGACCTTGACCCTATTTTCAAGGTCATCACATGACTTCGACCGCTTTTCATGCCCGATTTCATGGGCCTATTGAATTTTGTCTCATATCACAGATCGCAACGTGGAACGGGGGACTATGTATTCAGCGGCATCCGTCCGTCCGTACGTCCCATTTCTTGTTTGCATTGGATTCAATAATATAGAACTTTTTCATATTTGTGATCTTTAGTATTTCTGAATAATTATTTTCCTTCGATAATATGTGATATGGATTAACGGCGGGGGACATTAGACACGTTAGTGTCAAACACTTGTTTATATTCAAACTGCGACTTTTTGGACAGGCAGTGTAGTACTGTATATGTTGCTGTACTGAGCATAAGCTGCATGAGTTGTGGGTTCAGTGAGCAAAATCCAACAACATGATTGACATTTTGAACATCTACAATAGAACGCACTTGAAAAATAAAAATACCATTGTAGCTGATATATCATGTTGCAGTTCATTAAAAAAAAATTAGTTATACAAGCACAAGTATTAATTTATCCGTTATAGTGTGCTTTGAACAAACAAAATAGACAAAAATAATACACTGCAATGTTCATTCAAACTGAAGCCCAGTTACTATTCATATTTATTTGTGAGTTCTGAGTTAAGTGCTTGGTTTATGATTAGTAATGCCATCATCTTTGCAATGGACTGAGCAAAAGTAACCTGCATCAATATCAAATTCAGGTGGTAATTAAATAATGGGCACTATCTCACAATGGTCCCGCTGTTAAACTCACATGTAGTGCCGTTTCATACACCTTAAGTTAATCGCACATCTTGAAGGGATAAAGTGATTTCCCCCTCGATTTTCCCTTGGTTTCTGGTTCTTGTGCCAGTCAGACTGTAATGCGACTTCTCACCTGCATATCTGATTGTCAATCATTCTCTTCAGCAAAATTAGATACTCATTGATGATTCTGGTCCATATTATTGGTTCATAAAGCAATAAACATATTAGCATGGTTCATTTTATGTACAACTAAAAGCAAAAATTTGGGAACAGGGTTGAGATTTGTCATTTTTCATTCTTATTAGCAAAATGCTGCAGAGCTTTAAACGGAGTGACTAAAATGGTGATTTCACAACACTAAGTGCAATAAATATTTCATAACATTAAAGAAAGTCCCATAATCAGACTAGCATTAATGAACAGACATCTTTGTCTAGTAATGAAGTAAAAAATGCAGCATGAATAATGTTGATGCACAGTTCAGAGATATTTGCTAAATGAGTTTTTTAACCTGAAGTTGTCATTTCCAGCTCTTCAGTGTCATTCACAGGAACAAAGTAGGACTATTGTGGAGAATAAAGCAGAAAAAATATAATTCACCTCTGACTAGTTTCAGTTCCAGAATTTTCTTATCACTCTTTCCAATAGAGAAAGCAGGTTCAAAGAACTTGAGAAACTTTGTTTCATCACAACCCAGCACAAAGGGGTATCAGTGCCCAGCAGGTATTGGTGTGCAAAAAGAAGCCTGCAAATGTGCTTTGATATCTCACACTTCTATTCATCAAAAGTTTGTTCTCAATGTCATTACCAGACCAAAACACACTCAAAATTGTTATTAATGAAGCATTCTAAATAGACGAGTTGGTACAGGTTGTGCTCTGCTAGAGAGCAGCAGAATTGGGAAATAGAATTCATTTATGGAATTGTCTTGCCTCAGGTAATAATCATATTGTGCACAGAGCAAATTATCCGAGCGGCTCTCAATGCGCTCAATTCCCTAGTAGCATCCTGATGAGTAGAGAGGGTGAAAATTTTTTTTTTTTTTTTACTTCATTTCAATTTGCAAACCAAATTCGAGTCTCCGAATCAGTGTGCTGAATGACATAAGATCATAGGTCTTAATTAGAAATTTTATTAACATTTCATCAAAGTTGTTCACTTTAAAAATTTAACACAAGGTACATATGGTAATTTACCTCAGAGTTGTAAAATATGAGATACTGTTACTAGCAAAAGAACTGGAATAATGACAGTTGTTGTCTTGGCTCAGTACTTTAGCACACAGGAATGAAATAAAACAATAAATGAGGTTAAAATGTCGAATACCACACATATCAGCCTACGTGCACAGGAAGAACAATTACAACACAGTCAGTGCACAGTTCCCATTAGATCCTTTTTGGCCAGCTGTGGCAGAATCATTATTTAGAGATCTTGGAAGCTAAAGATAAATCCAGAGTTAATTATTGGAGTGGCATTTATATTTGAAGTCTGCTTTTTTGTCTGTCGCAAACAAGGCCCAAATAAGGGCTGGCCGATGGCAGTAATGCAAGCCTCCATGCAGCTGTCAGAGGCAAAAACAGAACAACCAGAATAGTTCAAAAGCCCTCGTAAGTGACTAATAAAGGAAGAAAGGAACTGTTCATGATTCAAGGCATACTAGCTCATCGGAGAAACTGGTGGACAGGGTGTGATGATTTTTGTATGTGTGACTGCCACTGAAACTGGCTCATTTGTCCTCATGGGTAATGTGGCAGCTGATGACAGCAGCAGGTAATGATGGTGATGAAGGTTTGCGAGGAGAGATTAAGAAAACTGTGCTCAGGTCCACCCAAGCACTCTGAGCTCAATAGATGGCCACACAACTCAAGGCAATGACCCAAAACGCACTGCTAGGAGCAAACCAAGAGGTTTTTCATCATTCTACAAAGAATGATCCTGCAGTGTCATGAATCTTGTGACCTTAATCCGACAGACCGAGCATTTCACTTACCTAGGGTTTCACAAGCCAAGAGGCCTTACTGAGGAAACACTGAGATCAGTGGCGGCTGCAAAAATAAGAACAGGAGGTGTGCAAAACATCCCTTTAAAGTAGGGATTCAAAGGAAAAACTGAAATATGGCAATGTCAACATCAATGGAAAGCTTAGAACGCAAAGAATGCAATGCAATGTCATTCCGTCACATTATCGATACGAGAAAATGGAAACACGCACGAAACGACAGTACTTATCGAGCGTGAATACTTCCGTGATGCTAGAAAAGAGGCCCGTTTTGGGTGACGTCACGTACGGGTTTTGCAAGCTCTGCTCTGTTACATGTCAATAGAAATACTGTCTCTCTCTAAGCTTTATATTTTGTTAAATTGAGTCGTACTTTACTTGAGATGGATAAATTATAATGGAGAAACATGTATCTGTCTTTTTTTTTAATTCATATTTTTCTATATAGGCCTAGTACATTGAAGATTAACATGGGCATATAAACGATCTGACAGAAATCTCATAAATACGGGGAAGGAAGGGTTTCCTCCAGGATTTTTTGAAACTGTGGTGGAGGGCTTCACCGTCGGGTCAAAACTCAGCATTATCAGGTGTGGCCAGTTTTCATTAATCAGCACGTAGGCGATGTAATAATTGAAGTCTAAGTGCAGGGAGGTTTATCAGTTTCACATGCGTCACGGTGGATTCACATATATAATGAAAACCAATTGTGATTCCGGACCCCGGAATTGGAATTAAATAATCATGAAGATACAATTAGGTAGAGCAGGATGTGCTCACAGCAAAAACAGAAGTTAACATCGTAGTTTATCGTTTTGCAAAGTGAACAAAATATTTTTTCTCTAATCGTTGCACACATTGCATTAAGAAGAAAGCAGCGCATTTTACTGCCGATGGCTAATTTTTATTCATTGGAAAACATGTTCATCAAGCCAAATGATTGACAACAGGTCAAGAATTATTAGCGCTCATTTTAACTTAACAATGAGAACTGGCGACATCTGATTGTCCTTAGGATTTTTGGAGTTTATGTAAAGTGTCATGGTTTGTGAGGTGTGCATGTTGTTTGGACCTTTCTTTGCGGCTCTCGTCCCGGGACGATATCGAATTCCTGGGCCATCGCATTCTTTACCCAGCTGGCTGATTGAGCTGGGGCAGCGCTTCCCCAGAATCTATATAAGCAGGATGTCCGGCACGCCTCCTTCACTAGATTGTCTGTGTTTAGCTTCGCACTACAGCCGAAGATATCTGTAGTCAGGTTTTGTATGACTTTCTATCTTCTTATTGTTGGAGTTTCTTCTCCCTTTTTCTGTCTCGCTTTGCTTCCGTGGTTTGGACTATTGTACGTCCTTTGGAAGCGCGAGTACTTGCGTTTGGTTTATATTATTCTCTGTGTTTGTGCTACTCTCTTTCTCTCTGTCGTTGCGCTTGGCCTCCGTATACTACCGGCCATTACATAAAGTCATTTTACATAGGCGCGGCGGCTTTTAATTTGCCGTGGCGGTGCGCCACGATCAATTACATGTAGCAGAAACCCTGGGGGAAGGACTGATACCTTAATTTATTACGATTTTTTTTTCGATGAGTGGACTTGATAAGAGCGATGACAAAACAAGAAAGGAAGATTTTTAGAATGTATTCTCTCTCTTAACTTGCACAGGAATACATATTGTTCGTGCACTTGCAGCTGCCTGTTGTCAGATCTTTCTATTGCGTATACTGTAACTATCTAACGTTATTAGATTTGAGGTTTTGTTTCGTTTTGGCCATCATGGAAGAGGAAGGACCTGAAGTTGAAGACAGAACCATGGGAAGAGATGCGACAACTATAAAAAAGCAATTAAGACCTGAAATTGAGCTTGAGTGCATGAGAAGTACAGGCGGACAATTCAGGCTGCTCTTGAGGTATTGGGTGGAGATATTTGAGGGGTACGATTGTGTTCTAAGTGGCATCGACCTCTTCACTCCATATTTCTATGTCAGTCAATCACTTTTATGAGAGTCCACTTGATCATGTTCATAAAATACTATCTTTTTTGTACCCCAGCTTTGGCTTATCCAACCTTCCTCGGAATGGTAGCATGACTCCAGTAAAAACATAATTTTCTTTCTAAACTAGACAACGTGTACGTGTATAGCGTATAGCCAGCGCAGCGACCGGACTTTTTGCAGGCAGGGAACGAACCAAAATAAGCAGCGAAACTAATATGCATCGATGAAAGAAATCACCTTTATGTGACAGTAGCTTAAAAAAATGAAGATTTAAACATGGGATTTGAAACTATGAACTACTGGAAGAAATCCATTAAGAGTTCTAACTCGTCAGGCTTTAAAAACAAATTTGAAAACAGTTTTCACAGTGTTCACTGTATTATAACTATGAAATACCTGGGTACTTTCAGAGTATACAACCCATATGTGACGTAACGGAAAATGAGCCTGTCGGCGGACTGGTTACGGTGGAAAAGGATTAACATTTGGAAAGTGAATATCAAGTTGCATTAAACTTTTTTTCTCGTTATATGAGTGAATACCTTCAACCTATCATGAAATTGCTATAACGGAGCAATTTTATGGGTACTTATTTGCTTTGAATCCCTACTTTAACGGATCATTATTGACTCTTTTTCAGTAATTGTCCTTGATGACCTGTCTTCCAATGATATGAATAATCCTTTGGCAATTAAACATACAACTTCCTTTTTAATGCAGTATTAAGGTGAGTAAATGATGAATTCAATAAAAAAAGTTTTATCATTGCCTAAGTAGGCCATGCTTTCCGAGGAGAATGGCAGTCGAGAACTGCTTGAAGCTCACACTCCCCAGACTTAACCTAGATTCTTATCACAGTAACTTACGTCGGGCTACAGGCTGCAAATTAACATAAGAACCTCTAAGTGGCTTAAAAATGTTACCTAGCATGTTATAGGATTGAAATGTTTGAGTGCTGTCCATAGAAATGATTCTGCTTTCGCTTATGGGGAAAAAAAAGTACATCACAGTTCAGAATAATGCAGTACGGCACAGCAAATAAAGCCAGCAGCCAACTTTGCTAACCTTAGTTAATGATTAAATGTGCCACGCTAGCTAGCTTGCAATGCCACAATGCAATGATATAAATACATAAATTCCATACTCTGTTGGATCATGAAGTTGCAGCTAATAAAGGTCTAAACTCTTTGTAGCACATCAAATCACTCATATACATAAAAGACGACTTGGCTAGCAAGCAAACATTAATGTTAGCTTACCGGTTACAACATCCGCAGCACTTCTCAGACCTCACTCCTCCTTTAGCTTAGGAAACACCTAATAAAATCGAACAATTCCATGGCATTTGTCCATTTATTAACCAAACAATCATTAAATACGCGAAAAAAAAACTTCCTGAATAAAATCTCAGTATGTAGTCATATTATGTTCTAATAATTATATTGTTCAGACTTTTGTTTCATCAAAAAATCTCATAATTGCAGCTATAACAGCTTTAAAGACTTGGGAATCTAGTCTCTGTTGCAGATGTCTTACGTGGGTCGCTTTACTCACATACCAACGTCTCCGCACTCGAACCGAGTTTTGTGTTCAGAGAAACTCTGAAATTTCTGGAGCTAGCTAATTACATATGCACATACTGTTGTGGGAGCATGGGAGGGAAGCAAACCACATAAGATGTCTGCAACGCAAGTTTACCAACAACATGTTGAAAATGTTCAAAAGGAGGAATTTCTCTGGGTTTCTTCAGTGTTGAAGTTTTCCTGAGCACAATTTCTTTAGCTGCAGAGCGGCGAACTTCGGTCGACGCTTCAATAGATAGACGGTTGATGCAGGGCTGGTTGCTACCATTGTAAACTCACTTGATTTCCCTTATGGTCTCATCCAGTTGGCTTTTTATTCTTGATAACTTTTCTAATAACCGGTAGAATTCCATACGGCACACAAGCAGTTTGCTTGAGGAATATACAGCAGTATTTACGGAAAGAACGCTACTTGTGCAGACGTTGGTGTGTGAATAAAGCAAACCACATAAGATGTCTGCAACGGAGGCTATCGAGGATACTGGCAAACAGGATTTCAAGACAGGGGAAATTTCATTCGATGCTTCCTGCAGAATTTCCCATTAATGAGACTGGCTCGTTGAACTCCTCTGACAGACAGTATGATCCAGATGTTCCCACAACAGCTCAAATGGAATTAAGTCTGGTGAGAGTGTGGCCCACTCCATCCTTTGCCAGGTAGTTGCTAGGGTATTTCTAACTGGTTGTTAGTCTGTACAGGGTGACTGCTAAAAGGTTTCAAGATGGTTATAGAGATGCACAGATTGCAGTTATATCCTCGAGAGCTGCGGTAGCTAATCCACTAATATAAATATACTTGTTAGAATTTTTAAAGTATTGTTTGTGCATTCCCTGTCAGGGAAGCGAGTAATTTTGGAGCCCATAGTAATAGCCTACATTTAAACAGCAATAAAACACACACACACACACACACACACACACAAAAAAAACACAAACACTACGATCTAACAAATGTAGGCAATAAAAGAGGTCAGCTGAATGAATTTTGCAATCTAAGCATGTAGGCTTTAACAATAAAATAACACAAAATAAAACAAATACCATCGCTAATGTCCATTGAATAAAGACAGTTCGGATGGGCGGTGGGTAAATGATTTAAGCACGTGTGGAACTGGATGACGTCAGAGCCGATCCGTGCATCTCTAGCGTACAAGGCGGTTGCTAGGTTGTTTCTAGGTGGTTACTAGAGTGTACAGGTTGAATGCTGGAATGTTTATAGGCAGTTGGTAGGGTGTTTGTCAGTCATTGCTTTGGTATTTCTCGAACATTTCTGCGGTAATTCTTGGCAGGTGTGTTTGTGTGTGTGTGGACCCATGCGCTAGTACTAGTAGTACCAGTAGTGGCAGTGGTAGCAGTTTGTGTGTCGTGGATCATAGGGACACATCCAGTAGTAGCACTAGATGTATCCTGTGGACCATGCAGTAGTAGGAGTAGAAGTGAAAAGAGACAGTCCACACAAACAGAAGAAGAAGAGCCCGTAGCCTGTCCAGTAGAACAAGACTGCATTATGAAATCATAGAGATTTAGCAGAACTGGACATGCCACATTCATTTTCAAAAGGGAAAATTAATTTTATTTATCAAAAACTATTAATGATATCATTCTGATATCAACAAATGGATACCTTGCAGCCAGACTGAACCAATCCAAGTGGAAGACATTTTGAGATATTGCCCATTTTAACTTTTAACTTCAAGATCTGAATGAACAAGTTTGAAAGAGGTCATGTAAAATCACAAAACACACACACTTTGATGCAGCTCAATAATCTGAATCCAAACCTTACATTTTTTGAAAAGAAAAAAATATTAATGTTAAAAAAACTACTTTAAAATGGTTGGTCTGTTATGGCTCATGCTACATAATATATTGAAAAGCGAAAATTCTAAAGAACCTCATCCCCTAGCTATGACATTTACAGCACTATGCTAAATGAAATTTAATGCCAATAAATAGTTTTACACATATTGAACTGATATGGACAGCTGTTGTCTGCGAGAGAAAATAAACCCCTCCATGTATTTCCAAATACTTGGCCTAAGATGACAGAGGTATCACACGATGTAACTGTGAACCACTGAAGTCTCCAAACAAGTTAAACAAAGAACATCAATGCTCAAATGAAAAGAGCCTGCCTTCTAGAAAAGACTACCGACAAATTAATTTTTCAAATTTGCTTTGAAATTACATGTAATTGAATGGAACTTGGCAAGACCTTGGCGATCAACTTTCAAACATGACTATCTTCATACACTTTTAACAATGTTACACAACAGTCCTCTTCATGTTCTTACCTTGGTAGCGGTCCAGAGATTAACAGCTGTCTTAGTTTTTAATCCGCGAAACAAGCAAGCTTGGACAAACGTTACTAAATCGACTTTGACATAGAGGTGTTAGCTGCGCAACATTGTGACTTTCACTATGGCTAATTAGTTTTTGCACTCATGATGCAGTGGTGTAAATTGTGGCCCTTTGGGAACAAAATTAGTGCGCCCACTAACTATTATGTGCTGATCCAACAGAACAGTAAGTGTTTCAGCCTATCAGCCCTCACTCCAATATTAAAGGAAAATAAACATTCTTTTAGTTTACACAGACAGCCAGTGGTCTTAAACTTCCAAAAGATAGATGCGTATGATCCAGGTTTTTTCTCTGTAACGCCATAGCTGTTTGCAAAACTCCATTATCACATGATTAGGCAGTCACGTCACGGGTTTTTGTGCACAATTTGAAAACTTTCGCAGGCCACCTCGGATCTAGTCCCCCATGAAGCTTTCAAGAACAATTCATGAAGAATTCATGAGCAGTTATTAACTGCTCATGAATTCTTCATGAATTGTTCTTGAAAGCTTCGCAGGGGTGGCGCGTGGCGGTATCAAATTTAAAACCTTGTGTACAAACATCGGGCTTTGACATGGCTTTTTTCCCCTGTTCTGAATGATAGGCTAAATCATGGCTCATGCATGAACTTGTGTTATTTTCTGAGAGTATATGTTTGTAAATGTATGAAATTTTGTCCACCGTGCTCCTTTAACAAACAGAATTGGCTACACCAGACAGAGCTGAATGTACACCGAGTTAATGTATCTTTAATAAAGGAAAACGACTGAAAAAAGATCTCTTACGAAATGGGCAGGGGAAGGTCAATTGCAGGATAGACGTTGAGCCTCTAGGGCACGTTTATAATGAGGCCGATGAGTGGAAATGGAAGAGGGCTCTGAGAAGCAGGCGAACCTAATAATTTGCCTACTTGTAATGTGGCTCCCTGGAAGAGACACCAGGGAGGAAAATTAGAATTCAGGGTAAGAGGTTCAAGTAACCTCTTCAAGTAAGACGGTCCAACCCCAACTGAGACAAGACCAGCCACCTATATTCACAGGACAATCAATGGCTACAGCTGATCATACTAAGGGAATAACAAGACAATCAATCAACAGGAACAAACCACAAGATGGCTCGAACAGGGAAAGAACCTAATAGGGAGAAATGAGGGTTGTGACAAGATCAAGACTAATCAACAGCTTAAAAGAATGTTCTACTCCCTCCCTGCTTTCTTTTCAGCAGCTGCCACTAACTGAAATGGTGATGGCTGTAACACTGGCCTGGAGAAGACCTTCAGACGGGAAGTCTCCTAGTGTCTGATGATGCCTAAGGGTTACGCATAAAACATATCCATCAAATTAACACCGGGTATGAAGTATGACCGCTAAGATTATATTGATCTGTCCGATTCCCATTTGTCCCCTCAGAAGGCTGCAGTATGTTCCGCTCAGAGCGTACTCAGATTAATCTACTCGGGTGACCAAGAATGGATTTAAACCAGACCTCATATGGCTGGTTTCACAGACATGGATAAAGCTTAGTCATCGAATAAACAGTTTTAAATGGGGCTTTTCCACTGAAAACTGACTTTGGCCAAAGATTAAGCTTAATCTGTGTTTGGGGAAACTGGCCCAAAGTTAGAGTCGACAATCTGAACTTTAAATTCCTGTTCATTATTCATGTAAAATCTAAGGTCAAAACATGACTGTTGCGTGTTTCCATTTCCAAAATATGCACAGTAAATTTCATGTTCATGTTTGGGAATTTTAATTTAGACCATAAAACTCATATATACAGCACAAAAAAAGAGTACATTGCAATGATCGAATACAATAATAACCTGAGCATTTACCATTATCTTTGAAAAGCTGAGAACCATAAATCTTGGGAGGCATTCTGTACACAGCAGAGCACAATGGCAGCCATTATCGTAACTCAGACAAAGTTCATATGAGTCGTAAAGCGTTCAACTTAACGATATGTTCCACCAGAGCTGAAATGTCACTATGCAGTCATCTCTCCTGCGTATACAGCAATGCCCTGACCAAGCATCTGGGGAAGGTAATTACATTTGTGACAAGCCCTACTGGGCTGAATGGTCTGTTCTTGCAGCTATGTTATCTATTAAATGTTCAGCAACACCTGAAAAAAATCCAATTTAAACACAAACCTGTGGGACAAAAAATATCTGAGATGACTACCAATCATGAGCATAACAGCGGCATTGTCAATGAGAGGAATGCTGATTGAAATGGATCACTATGTCTGCTTGGCTGTGCAAATGTCAGGAGCGGTGTCAGGAACCCCTGAGACCCAGCAGGTCCTATTTCTGGGATCCTCCTGCCACTAACACCAGGACAGGAGAGAGAGAGCAACTGCTTCCATTTTCATACTCAACCAAAAAAAAAAAAAAATTCTATTTCCCTCACACAAAACCCAAATCTTAACCCCTTCCCTAACCTAAACTAACCTAACGCTAAATCTAACAAACTAAACCCCCAAAATAACCCAATTTTCAACCTTAATTTAACATGTCACATTAACCTCAAGCCTAATTCTGATACCGATCCTTGAAACCATAGAGCAGGACTATTCGACATTATCCTGCAAGGGCCGGTGTGGGTGCAGACTTTCATTCCAACCCAGCACTTACACACCTGATACTAGTAGCATCAGGTGTGTAAGTGCTTGGTAGGAATGAAAGCCTGCGCCCACACCGGCCCTTGTTGAATAGCCCTGCCATAGAGGGAAATCTAGCCCTTGGCGCATAATTAAACCTTTACCAGATTTCCCCACAGTGCTGTTTTTTTCAGAATGTACTATACTTTTGGGGTCTTTTAGTCCCCAAAAAACTTTTTAATTCCAGAAAGTATAAAAGAACAAATATACCCACACACACACACACACACACACACACACACACACACACAGGTAAAGGCATACACAAACGCACACACACATTGTATTTTCATGCTTTTTGGGGACATGACTTTCGTAGCCCTAAGTTCATTCCCTAGCTGGCAGCTACAAAGAAACCTCTTGAAAACCTCTTTGAAAATAAGCCATGCTAAAACCCAATTGGTGGAGATCCTCATCCCATGATGTCTCTTTGTTTCTCTAACTCACCACTTGCATCCCATTCTGACCTAAGAACACAAAGAGAGCAGGTGTCCTGCTACTCCAAGAGCAATTATACGATAATACAATTAGACCTGGCATACTGGCATATATAGGCCAATGCCTGTGAGCATTTACTCACAGGGTGTTGGCCCTGTCCCTATGTGCTTCAGGAAACTCCGAGCATAAACAAAACAAATGCCGTCTCCTGCCACTTGCTCATCACCGCATGGAAATGCAGCCATGTGTTAGTTCTATTCACTGAAAGACACTGACAGATGGTATTATAAATTTACATAGCCAAGATCAGGGATTTATCAAAAAGGAGCTACACTGCGGAACAGTATAATTGAACATCTAGTGATTACTCCTCAAAATTAACATTAATAAATGCACTGCATTGCAACAGCTGTTTGAGGAGACTTTTTAGATCCTCGTTAACTCAGACTACCGTAAGCAAGTAACTTTCCCTGGTCCTCAGGACATTCCTTGTATACTTGGAAAGTTCCCAGCAGATACAATGTACCATTTTTTTCCCTCAAAATATATTTATAAGAGAAGGAGTAGATTTATAGATTTCAAGTCAGCGTTTGATTTATGGATGGCATTTTGAGCCACAGAACTTCAAAAGATCAGTTCATTTGCATACAGGAAGTGAACTGTGACCTATTTGGTGATTCAAGATTTTTGTGGGGCAAGGCCTCGAAAAGTCCATATTTAAACCCATAAATGAGTGTTCTGAAAAACCAGATGATTTTTAATGGCTACACAACAACATGACGGACATTTTGATACCAAACATAAGTATGTGTGTGAAAAACTGAAGAAGTTTCAGACAATTTTCCATTGAAAAATGCAACTGTCTTGAGCAAAATTGATGCAAAACGTAAAGTTCATCTTGAAAAACAACCAGGTTCCTATGAAAACACACCTGAGATATTTTCACAGAAGTTGACTCATGCAGTTGGCTAAATAATGTGCGAGTGTCGTTAAATTGCGAGACCGGAAACATGGATCCGGATTGCGAAAATTGGAACCATCCCTGTATTTAGAAATTATTACTATCTCCTTTGGGTGTCAAAATAGGTCACTAAATAATAAACATGGAATGCTTGTTACAGATACTTATCCAAATTAAGAGTCTTAGAGTATATGTACATGACTGACGAGACATTGGCCTTCCGGATCATTCTGATCATAACTACAATGCATCTGAAACACATTTGTCCTTTTAAGATATAGATTGTTTCTATATATCGTGGGCTGACTGCAATAAACAGTTATATCCAATATATAACATCTGGACACAACTGTTTATTGCAGTCAGCCCTCGATATAGTATATAGTTGTATGTTAATTTATTAGGATATAATAACACTTTCAGGATCACCTGTAATTGTGATAAGATCAGTTAACTGTGGTGTAATTCATTTTTATTATATACCACATCTTTCTCAGAAAAGCCATTTAGATGTTTTCATGAACTGTTGTACATTGTATCGGTTCTATATCTCCCAGGCCTTGTTTCTACTCCACTGAGCAAAGCGTAGTCTGCGCTTGTGGTCACGCTTCAATGATTTTGTGAACCACAAAGTATTCAACATTTATGCCAGGGGTAGGAACCTTCTCCAGAAAAGCCACTGTGGGTGCAGGCTTTCATATGCCAGCTGCTACACATCTGATTCTAATGATCAAGGCCCTTAACAAACATTCCAGAGGTTGATTAGTAGAATCAGGTGTGTAGCAGCTTGGTTGGTATGAAAGCCTGCACCCACAGTGGCTCTTTCTAGAGAAGGTACCCTACCCCCGGCATACAACAATGTTGAATGCTATGTGGTACACAAAATCACTGAAGTGTGACCGCACTTGTTCAGCCTCTCGGCCACCTCAGGTTTCATACCAGGGGCGTTCAGTTATGACTCTGTCATTTCAAAAAATTATAGGCCTCTATCATACACCCAGTGAAGTGGGACGCAAAACATAAAGCAAGTGTCTTTGCAACTTTACAACCAACGAAAATACCTATTTCCCGTCCAGCATCCACGCTGCATAAATAGCCAATTTATTTGCGCTAAATTGAGCGCTCATGGACTTGTTGGTCATAAAATGAGGTGTGGTCAGGCACAATGGTGGCCTGTTGCTATCTTGAGGTATTGTGCGATTGACCATAAAAACCTGGTCTACAGTCAATAGTCAGTTTTTAAGGGCGCAATTTTAGAGTGAATTATGATAGTATTGTGCATAACGCGCATACCTTCTGCTTGTTACATTCTACACAGGGACAAACTGCAGTGCCCTCACACGCAAACAATTAGAAACAAAAAAATTACAATGTGAAAGATTATTGTCAAAATATTTATAAAACACGAATGGTGAGTGCGATCACTCTATATACCCACATCAGAGCATGCTGTGATTCAGGCTATTTTAATTGTACAGGAATCCATTCCATCTGGTAATTTGCGATACATCATGTGAGGTTATACACATAGGCATTGGCAGATTATACTGGATAAAGCCACAACCCTTTACTACTGGCAATTCATGCTGTCTTCCAGAGGATTCCACCTGAAAGGTTGGCTGTTCGGTGACAGTGGTTAGCCAAAAGATCAAATGCATGGCAGAAAATGTCTTAATAGTGCATAGATTTCCATTCTATCACGCGAAACACAAACTTTGACTGAACAAATGTTTTAAGTGCTGAAAATACGCTTCAGAAGTTTGGATAAGTCCTGTATGGGTAGACCCGTTATTTGCAATTATCTGAAAACTTAATTTTGAATCTGACGTGATCCATTAATACAGCGCCTGCTGTCCCGTTTCCATTAACAAATGCAAATCCCCCATTTCATTTGGAAATGGATTTATTATTTACAGTTTGACTGACAAAGGAAGTAGCCCTAAAAAGCAGCACTTTTAAGCAACAGAAAATACAATGGATGACATTGTCTTCGCCGTCTATAATTAATCCGAATTTCTTCCAAAAGTCTGATGCGACCTTCAATCGCAAGACAAGCAAAAACAAGTTCTTTTCATTCCTGTTGGATATTATTATAGAGGTTACGGTATGTAATCAAAATAACATTAGTTTCGTTTCTTTCTTGCTAGCTGTTTTTCTCACTTATTTTAATTTCTCTTGGTCGTTCCCCACCAGCGCATAATAATTTATTTATTTATTTTTATCAGTCACCCTTAATTAAAACCTGTCTTTTGTTTGCTTGTTTTATGCCCAAATTGTAATGTAATGTAAAGTTCAACTGCCCTGGGGATTCACTGTTATGATATTTTAAAATCTGGATATGATTAAAATAAGTTTGAGCAGTATTTCAAAAATATTTTTATTACATTTTTTATTTTTATCACTTTGATCAGGTTTCCATACTTCAAGCCATGGTTTGCTCGCACGCTTTCACTTTGCGCACAAGCAGCCCTCATTCTGCAGCTAAGAGGAGTTTTTACTGACCGAGCCCCTACAGGGCGCAGGGACCTATTGTTTCTGTACTGTTTCTTATTATTATAGTGTGCTTGCCATAGGCAAGCAATACATTGTTCTTCTTAAGTCGGTTTATTATTATTTTTCCATTCCACACACTTTTTTGTCCCATATCAAGTGCCCGAGTGTTTGTAGTAAAGACGCGGTTCAAACGCTGAAACGTCCGGCCCAACCGTGTCTCTCGACCTTGTAAAAATGGTTGCATAGCCCCTTTTCATTCTTTTGCAATCCTTGTTTTTCATCCCTTTTTATCTCCATTAAAAATGCATGGTGGAGTTCTGCCATTATGACATCACGGAACGCTAGAGGGCAGCCTCAACACCACAACCAGTATATAGACAATGTCAGATGATAACTGTGTGTGTGCGAGAGAGACAGAGAGAGAGAGACACAGACAGACAGGCAGACAGACTACTTACCTACACTCTGCCAGACTGCCACTCTACTCTGTGTGTGTGTGTGTGTGTGCGTGTGTGTGAGAGAGAGAGAGAGAGAGAGAGAGAGACTGCATCTTTACCGTCAACATTTTAGAAACCACACTCTCGAGGTTCGTCCTGACAAAATGCAGTTCTAGTTCCTCTTACACCTATTTCAACATAAATTTGACCCCTTAAACATGCTCAAAAACTCACCAAATTTGGCATGCACCTCACGTCTGGCGAGAAATTTTATAAAATGTAAAAAATATCCCCCAATGTGCCAAAATGTGCTCTCTAGCGCCACCTACAAACACTAAAACGGCCAGCACGGCTTGTAGGAACGTTATAGAGAAATCAAACCAAAAGTCCATTATTCGTCTCATCAAGACCTTAAAATTATTCATTGACACCCCTGACCTAAATCAAACAGGAAGTCTGCAATTTGCATTTCAAAATGAGAGTTTGCTCTTAAATTTGGCCTTGAACAAACGCAAACTCCTTTAAGGGCGTTAATTGTATTGGCTCCAAATGCTAATAGATGACAAAGGACACAATGCTGACGAAAAATCATATATAACTTTGTCATTGCTCGAACGGTATGGATTTTATGAGGCGTCAAAGTTGGCATCCCTAATCACGTTGTCTGCCTTTTCTTATGTGTACGCCACTTCCAACCAAAATTTCACACCCTAAACATGGTCTAAAACTCACCCAATTTGGCTAGTGCTCTCTAGCGCCACCTAGAAACACTAAAACAACCACCATGGTTCATTGCACTATCATAAAATTTTGAAAAAAATCACAAATCATTGGTGTATCATCTTGTGTGTTTCACTTGTTTTGGTGAGATTTCATACAAAATTTGGTGCAATAAAAAATGTTATGAATATGGCACATTGTTCAGTAAAATATACCTTTTTGCTGTGGACACACCGTTTAACACATCAGAATGCTGTTTAAAAAACTTCATATCCTCCATGTGGAGAATGTCTGCGCCAATTTTGATAGCATTTGAAAGAATATTTGCTGAGATATGGACATGTTATGAATTTTCATATTTTGAAAAATATAGTGACGGACTGAATTGACCATAGGTTGCAGGGTACGATAGTTTTGTCTGTATTCAGTGGACATCCTCCCAAAACTTCAGCTTTGTAGGATGTACGTGTAAGAGGCATTTATTCATTTGTTTTCCTTTTGTGTGTTTTTGTTTGTGGTGCTACACATTCTGACCACTGGGTGGCAGTGGCTTGTAATTGGAGGGTTTAATTATGCAGGAAGTGTAACAAGTCATGGGTGTGTTGTTAATGGAGGCATACAGTTTTTTGACCGTGGCCATGGCATCCTCAGGGCGTAGCAGTTGGTAGCACAAGGCTATACTGAATGTGGTTATACGTTTCCTTGAAAGCAAATAAGCTTGCTGAGAATAAATAAGTATTGCAACCTAATGGACATTGTTACTCGTGCATTTGTTTGGACCAACTCACTCTCCGATACCTGCAATGCGTCAATTATGTAGCCGGCTTAACAACACCTACCAGCCCCCATAGTACGTGTGACTTCTTACGCATTGTTGAAGAGCTACATGTGGAAGGCGTGCAAGCCATGAACACTGGAATCCCAAATCACATTGCCTGCCTTCCACTATGTTCATGAATGGGGGAAGCTTCCTGGAATAGCCGTGCAGCTAAATAATTTGACAAAACTGAACGTTTAACACAAAGCAGTGACTCAAGAGTTTGACTTTTTAATTTGTGGCATTGGTGGCCAAACCGACAGCCTTCCTCTTTATCAACGATGACTTTAAAAATTCCTTCTGACTTTCAATGTCATGCTTATACAGTATGTGAAGCATAGATGCACTGATTCAGCCTTGAATAAACATATTTTCTGGAATGACATCACAACACTGGCTGAGCAAACACTGCAAGGAGCAGTATGAAGTCTGGCAAGTATGGGGCAGCTGGAAGGAAATAAGAGAAGAGTGATATTTTTTATTGCAGACTTTGACAGTAATACAATGGTAAATGTATAAACAAATACTCATGCCAGCAGCTGACAGAGAAAAAGATCAAAACACAAAATAAAACATAAAGTAAAGTTTAGGGAAGTGTAGACAAAGAAGGATCAGCAGTTTATATAACCAAAATGATAACAAATTTCAAGGGTTTTCAGGGCCTTGGGGTTTTTAGAGCGCTGAAAGGTTTTCAAGTACTGCTGCATCTCATTAAAACATTTAAATGTAGGTTTTTTGCTGGAAAATGTACTTTTATGGATGTGAATTTTCCAATATAATGAAAAGATTAATAATATCATATTGGTTTAGTTCTGAGTTGCGGAACTCATAAACACTGAAGAGGACATCTGTGTAAAATAAAGTAAAATTTTCATGAATTTTACAATGAAAATACATAACAGTGGAGAGACAGCTCCGAAACAGATGTATTGATGTTTCACTAACAAGTCCACAGTAAGAGCAAGTAAAATCAATGTCCTTTCTCATCTTTTGCAGATAATGATTTGTGGGATAACATCAATGGAGAAGTTTAAAGCACACATCTCAAGGTTTATTTGTGATCAAGTATCTGGAAGACGAGGTCCAAACGTTTTCCTACTTTTTCCCACTGGATATTTGGGGACAAATTTTCTCCAGTAGTGGATCACATATGGAACAGTGGCCATGTCTCTCTGAAACAGGGATCTTACATATTTATTCCTCACTGAAGTACTGAGGTGAGAGATAACATAACATAACATAACATGAGTGGCGAGAACAGGCCGTTCAGCCCAACTAGGCTCGCCAGTTTCTTTTAACTATTGTGAATATATCACTTCAGATACTCAATGTCTCAATGGTATCTAGCTTTAAGTCAAGCCTGCTCTTGAATATTGCCAAGGTTTCTGCCTCAGCAATATGGTCAGGCAAGCTATTCCACATCGAAATTACTCTTTGGGTGAAAAAATATTACCTAATATCAGTGCTGAATTTACCCTTGGTCAGCTTCCATTTATGACCCCGAGTTCTATAAACAGAACTTGGCCGAAGGACAATAATTCGCTTTGTTAATCTCTTTAACATATTTAAAGACCTCAATCAGATCTCCCCTGAGTCTCCTTTTCCTAAGACTAAAGAGATTAAGGATCTTCAGCCTCTTCTCATAGCTTTCATCTTTTATACCTGGAATTAGCTTAGTGGCTCTTCTCCGAACTTTTTCTAGAGCCTCTATATCTTTCTTAAAGTATGGTCCCCAGAACTGTACACAATACTCTAGATGTGGTCTGACAAATGTGTTGTACAAAAGAAGTATCACCTCCTTGGATTTGTACTCAATACTTTTGGCAATGTATCCCAGCATCCGATTGGCTTTTTTAACTGCTACGGCACAATGACTAGAACCTGTGAGGGTTTGGTCAACAATCACTCCTAGATCTTTTTTTTTTTTTTTTTTTTTTTCTAGCCCGCCACCACCCCCCCTCTTTAGAGGACAACTTTATTATTTTGCCGGACTTAAATACAATGATATGTCACCTCTTGAGGGAGGGAATTAACAAAGGAAATACAGAAAAGAAAAAAGAGAAAAGAAAAAAAAACATAATAAAGCAATGAAAGGAAAAAAAAACCAAGAAAAAAAGTACGTAACCACACACCAACAACTCTCAAAGCTGTCAATCCTCCTGTAGACCCCCCAAACCTCCTAAAGCCTCATCATTCCAATGCATGATTGGAATTATATTTTACATGCAATAATGTCTCCATAAGAAGAAAAAAAGAACAGATCACACAAACTTATTCACGCAGATAAGATTCATTCATATGGTGAGTACTCCTAGATCTTTCTCGTGTGGAGCACATTCCAGTTTTAAACCTCCCATGAAGTAATCCCGTCTAATGTTTTTATTACCTGCATGTACAACTTTACATTTTGCTAAATTAAATTTCATTTGCCACATTTCTGCCCAATTCTGGATTCTATCCAAATCATCCTGAATCACTTTAGTAGAGTCTAAACTATTTGCCAAACCTCCCAATTTAGTATCATCCGCAAATTTAACTAATTTGCTCTCAATATTTCTATCAAGGTCTTTAATGTAGATGAGGAACAGCAGATATTTTACCCACAGTGGTCTCATTCAATGTTGATGAACAAGGGGAAATTGAAGGTTCAGTACAAGTCTTGAACAACATTACTACCCCTTTGGGAATGGCATCCATTACAATAGAAAATTCTTTTGGGGTGGCAGGAATATGACAGGTAGACAAAAACAAAAATTTAAAAAATTTAATATTCATTCATCCATTCTCTGTACTGCTTCTTCCTCACTAGGGTTGCAAGGGAGCTGGAGCCTATCCCAGCTGACTCTGGGCGAAATGCAGGGACCCACCCTGGGGTGCGTTTCCCAAAAAATATTGATAATGTAATAATATTGATAAAATATTTCACGGCAATAAAGGTATTCAAGGTGATGTTGCTTTCTCTTCGGAGCAAATATTTACTGTTGTTAAGGGGTTAAAGCGAAATTCCTCTCCTGGATTTGATGGAATTTCAGCTGAATATGCCAACTCTTCTGTACTTTGTCTTAGTGCGCTGTTTAGTAATACGGTGAATTGGCATGTTTTGCCAAGAAGCTTTCTTATGGGCATTATTATTCCTATTCTTAAGAAGCCTTCTCTTAATCCAAATGACGTGTCAAATTTTCGGCTGATTACTTTAAGCTCAGTTTCATCAAAAGTCTTGGAACACCTGTTATTGCCAGGTGATGCGGTTCATCCCTGTCAGTTTGGTTTCCGTGAAAAGAGGGGGACCGCCATTGCTTGCTCTTTTTTACATGATACCTTTAAATATCTCATTATGAAGGGTTCACCTGTTTATGTGTGTCCTGTTTATGTGTGTAGTTTAGATGCTGAAAAGTGCTTCGATACCATCTGGCAATAAGGCTTGTTGTAAAATTGTGGGCCAAAATTCCTCTTGACCACTGGTTGCTGCTATACTATTCTTACAAGAACCTCAGAGCATTTTTACGCTTTCAAGGTTGTGCGAGTGATGAGTTTGTAATTGGTAGAGGCATTAGACAGGGTGGGGTTTTATCCCCTTTGCTTTTTAATTATTTTTTATTGATGATTTACCTAGTCTAATTGCTGCGTCAGGTGATGGTTTGCAGATTTCCGATAAGATTTTTAATTGTTGTGGTTATGCTGATGATATAACAGTTTTTGCTTCTTCTACTCTTGGTTTGCAAAACCTCATTAATATTTGTGTAAGATATTCAAAAGACTGGAGATTTGTGTATGGTATAAAGAAGATGGCATGTATGGTTATTGGTAGGCAGTGCAGGAACTGTACTTTTTGTTGGCAGCTGGATTGTAAACCTTTCAATAATGTCAAGAGTATGACGATTCTTGGTAATGTTTTTAATACTAATTTGAACTGTACAGATCATGTTGACAGTAGAATTTCAGCGTGTAGACGCTCTGTTTTTGCCCTTGCTTTGAGCGGCTTGCGTTATCCTGGTCTTACTACCCAAACAAAGACGTATCTTTATAAATCTTCATGCCAATAAACTCTTTCATATGGACCTGAATGTCAGTCCCTTAGTTCCACCTCCTTTAGCGAAGTTAGAGAGTGCCCAAGGTACCTTAGTGAAAAGTTTTAGCGGCATTGGGAAGCGTTCTCATCACACTAAGGCTACGTTCAGGCAGCAGGTCTTGATGCACAATTTGGATTTTTTGGAGAAATCCGATTTTTTTGTGTGCTCGTTCATATTACACATTATATGCAACTTCTATCAGTTTTGAGTATGAACTGAATGCGACCCTGAAGTGACCCGCATGCGCAAAAGAGGTCCTGAGGTAATACGTGATCACGCAAGCACGCACTGTTTGTTAACGGCTGTAAATATGGAGGCATCTCGTCTCGGCGCGTGTGTGGCACTGATAAAGGTCGGATAAATACGACCTGGCCGTTCAGACAGCAGTCACATTGCAAAACATCAGATACGTATCGGATTTAGGACCACCTATGAAAGTGGCCTGGGTTGGATTTTAAAAAAATCGGATTTGTGCTGTTCGAACTGTCTTTAACAGATCGGATACAGGTCACATATGGGCAAAAAAATTGGATTTGGGCCACATTTGCCTGCTGTCTGAACATAGCCAAAGTTACTCCAAGCTCTGAATATTCAGCCAGTGAAAAAGCTGGTCAGTCGTAGATGTCATTCCCTTTTTTCTAGTATATTTAAAATGGATTCTCCCGCTAGGGATCTCAATTTCATTTTGATGGCAAAGGCAACGACAGAAGGAATTTCCTCCATTGATGGTACACTCTTACACCGTGTTATCCTGAGTGGTGTCAATCCTTTTGATTTGATTGTGGCACCGGAGGCTCCTGGTGTGGCGATTCCACGCCGTGCGGTAGATGGTGTTGTTGACAGCCTGCGTTGTCTGCTTCAGGGGGAGGGCTACCGCATCCGGGGTGATTGCATCCATACGATTGCAGGCTTGTTGATGAAATTTTAATGGTTTCTTTTTCTCTCTGCTGTAAATGCTTGTTTTGTGCAGATGTTCTTTATGTATTGTTTTGTAATGTTTTTAAATTCTTGTAAATTTTATACTCTCTCCACTGTGTGGGGTTTTTAATGATAAATAAATAAATAAATAAAACCATAGTTGCTAACTAGGTTAGCAACTTACATAGTTCATCTATTCACAGTCAATAGGCCCAACTATGTAAGTTAGCATCTGTGGTTTCGGGAAACGCACCCCTGGACAGCTCACCAATCCATCTCAGGGCGCACACACCATTCGCTCTCACATTTATACCTATGAGCCATTTAGCATCTCCAGTTACCCTGACATATATGTCTTTGGACTGTGGGAGGAAACTAGAGTACCCGCAGGAAACCCATGCAAACGCAAGGAGACATTCAAACTCCACACAAAAAGGCTGCCGACTGGATTTGAACCGATGACCTTTTTGCTGTGAGGCAGCAGTGCTATTATTATCTGTTTGTACAAAAAGGATATCATTTTCGAACCAATTTGGAAAAAAAGATTGATTTGTTCTTGAACAAGATAGCACCATTTTTCCAAATGAGGTAGTTGTGAGGACAGAAACAGTGTTTTTAAATGAATGCCAAGCTAAGAGCGTTTCTTTGTGGAATTCAGCTAATTAAGTTGGTAATTTTTCAAAATTGCAGTTACGCTCAAGCACCAAAGACCATCAAATTTTGAAATAAAAAAAGTGTGATTAGGAATAAAGTTCCAGATTGATTCTAGGTTGCACTGAAATTGTCTGATCCAGTTGATTCTTAAAAGTGTAGTTAAAAGTTGCGAAGCCTGAAAAGTTCAGACCTCCAGCATCATTAGTCTTCATTATCACAGAGTATTTGATAGAGTGAGTTTTGTTTTTCCAAACAAACATATAAAGCATCCTATCGATAGACTTACAGAGGAATCAACATTTAGGGCAAGAGCAGGATATGTCAATCTGGAGATATCTTCAGCTTTTTTAATAAAGTTGTTCCTTCTAAGGTCGGATCTCTCTGAAGCCACAGGCTGAATGTTTTTTGAGTTTTATTGATGATGGGGTTAAAGTTCAAACTGCAACGGTCATCTTCATTTTTAGCTTACCGGCCCTATGTGCCAATAAGCTATTGTCGTGGTGTGGTGTCCATCGTCCGGAACATTTTTTATATTTTTTTTGGTCAGATGAATTTTCGTATAAATTTGCCATAACATACTACTATACCATATCTCCAGGCCTTTTTTTCGGATTTTTGATTGCATAATTTTTGTCCGTTTTATGGGCCCTTGAAATTTTGGCCCCAGTGTTAAAGATAGGACTGAGAAATTTGAAGACATTATTTCTCAAAAAATGCTTCATAAATTTTTTTTTCTAAATCAGGCAATCAACTTACCTTGGTACCGTCAATGTACAGTGCAAGCACCATTTTGATTGAATCGACAGAAGTGGGTCTAGTGGGGGCGCTGTAGTTTATGAATATGCAAGATGGCCTGTGGAGGCCAAATGATTGAAAGAGATTAAGTTTGTATTATCGACATATAGGAAGTCATATATGATCTGTATTTTCACTATGTTAAAGTTGACCTCAGATGACTCTGAAAGGTCAAACTCGAGGTCAGGGAAAATATTAACAATGTAAAAAGATAGGACTTGAAATTTCAAGATTATTTCTCAAAAACTGTCTGATAACTTTTTTCTAAATCTGTCAATCAACTCACCTTGATACACTTTATGTTCAGTGCGAGTGCCATTTTGATTGAATCAACGCAAGTGGGTCTAGTGGGGGCGCTGTACTTTAATATTGGGTCTTATGGAGAATTGGCAAATTCGCCAGTGGAAGGTAAATGGTTGCAGATAGATGTTAAGTTTGTATTATCAACAAATAGGAAGTCAAATATGACCTATATTTTGGATGTGTTAAAGTTGACCTCAGATGACCTTGAAAGGTCAAACTTGAGGTCAAGTAAAATGTTTCAATTTTCAAAGGCTTCTAGGCTTGAAAATATTGAAGATTGGGAACATATGTGTATTGAACACTTATAGGAAGTCATATACAACCCCAATTCCGAAATAGTTGGGACAAAGTGTAAATTGTGAATAAAATCAAAACGCAATGACTTTCAAATCACATCAGCCAGTATTTTACTCACAATAGTACAGAGATAACATGGCAAATGTTGAAACTGAGAAATTTTATAATTTTATCCACAAAATGAGCTCATTTCAAATGTGATGGCTGCTACAGGTCTCAAAAAAGTTGAGACAGGGGCCCGTTTCCCATGGTGTAGCATCCCCTCTTCTTTTTAACACAGAGTGGAGGCGTCTGGGCATTGAGGAGACAAGTTTCTTGAGTTTAGCCATTGGAATTTGATCCCACTCTTGTTTAATACAGGCGTCCAGCTGCTGGAGAGTTTTGGGTCTCCTTTTGACGGACTTTTTCGTTTAATTATGCACCAAATGTTCTCAATCGGTGAAAGATCAGGACTGCAGGCAGGCCAGTTCAGCACACGGACTCTTCTACTACGAAGCCATGCTGTTGTAATAGCTGCAGTATGTGGTTTTGCATTGTCCTGCTGAAATACACAAGGCCTTCCCTGGAATAGACGTTGTCTGGAGGGGAGCATATGTTGCTCTAAAACCTTTATATACCTTTCAGCATGCATGGTGCTTTTTAAAACATGCAAGTGTCCCACACCATATGCACTAATGCATCCCCATACCATCAGAGATGCTGGCTTTTGAACTGAATGCTGATAACAGGAAGGGTGGTCTTTCTCCCCCTTAGCCCGGAGGACACGATGCCCATGATTTCCGACAAGAATGTCATTTCGGACTCGTCTGACCACAGGACACTTTGCCTCTTTGCTACAGTCCATTTTAAAGGAGCCTTGGCCCACAGAACACGGTGGGGCTTCTGAATCATGCTCAACAATGGCTTACTTTTTGCATGATGGAGTTTTAGGTGGCATATGTGGATGGCACGGTGGACTGTGTTTACAGACAGTGGTTTCTTGAAATATTCCTGGGCCCATTTAGTAACGCCAATGACAGAATCATGCCGGTGAGTGATGCAGTGGCGTCTGAGGGCCCGAAGATCACGGGCATCCAGTAAAGGTCTTCGGCTTTGTCCCTTACACACAGAGATTTTTCCAGTTTCTCTGAATCTTTTGATGATGTTATGCACTGTCGATGATGAGACCTTCAAAGCCTTTGCAATTTGACATTGAGGAACATTGTTTTTAAAGTATTCCACTATTTTTTTACGCAAGCCTTCACAGGTTGGAGAGCCTCTGGCCATCTTTACTTCTGAGAGACTCAGCCTCTCTAAGACACCCTTTTATAGCCAATCATGTTACACACCTGATGCCAGTTTACTTAATAACTTGCTAAATGTTCTTTCAGCTGATTCTCTTATATATTAATAGCTTTTTCAGCCCTTTTTTGTCTGTGTCCCAACTTTTTTGAGACCTGTTGCAGCCAGAAAATTTGAAATAAGCTCAGTCTGTGGATAAAAATGTAAAATGTCTCAGTTTCAACATTTGAAATGTGATCTATGTTCTATTGTAAATAACATATTGGCTCATGTGATCTGATAGTCATTGCATTTTGATTATATCCACAATTTACACTTCGTCCCAACTATTTCGGAATTGGGGTCGTATGAACTTTCATGTGGTGGCCTTGAACTTGACCTTCAGTGACCCTGGAAGGTCAAATTTAACATAGTGAAATTTCAATGACTTATATCACCAAAACTATTACAGATACAGCTTAGGGTTATATTGTGGGGATATTGGAAGTCACGTATGAAGTTTCATTTGGTGACCTTGAACTTGACCTTAGGTAACCTTCAACAGCCAAACTTAACAGTGAAATTTCAATGACTTACATCAGCAAAATTGTTGCATAAAGGGCGTACGTTTGTATTGGAGACGTATAGGAAGTCATATATGAACTTTCATTTGGTGACCTTCATATTGACCTTCGAAGATCAAACTTGACCTTGTGAAAATTCAATGACTTCCATCCCTGAAAAGGTCACAGATGGAGCCTGCGTTTGTATCTCAGACTTAAAGGAACTCACACATGAACATTCAACTTGACTGTTGGTGACCTTTGAAGGTCAAACTTGACCTAATACAATTACAAAGACTTGTATTGCCAAAATGGTCACAGATGGAGCCTAGGTTTGTATTAGAGAGATATAAGAAGTCATATATGAACTTTCATTTGGTGACCTTCGTATTGACCTTCGAAGGTCAAATGTGACCTAGTGAAAATTCAATGACTTGTATCACTAAAATGGTCACAGATGGAGCCTAGTTTTGTGTTACAGACATCTAGGAAGTCACATATGAACTTTCATTTGGTGGCATTCAACTTGACTGTCAGTGACCTTTGAGGGTCAAACTTGGCAGTGAAATTACCCTGACTTTTATCACCAAAAGTGTAACAGATGGAGCCAAGGTTTGTATAGAGAGATTTAGGAAGTCATATATGAAGTCTGGTTGCTGACCTCAACTTGACCCTTTGTGACCTTTAAAGTTCACAACTGACACGCTGAATTTTCAATGACCTGTATCACCAAAAATCCTTCAGAGTTTAGGATTGGGTATTGTCTTTATTCGTACTCAGGGTACAGGTTGGTCTTATATTTTATTATTACAGGGGGTCTTATAAATGTATGTGAACTTTTATTTTGTGACTTTGACATTGACCTTCAATAATTCGAAGGTCAAACTTCACATGAAATTTTCATAACTTGTATCATCACAATAAGATTGCTTGCTGGTAAGCTACAGGACCCTTGGTCCAATTTTTTGTTATGGTAATACCTAAATATGTTACTTTTTTTTTTGCAAAGATGTCTTATAAAACTGTATGTTTGTATGGCGATCTTGGCTGTTCACATTTATTTACATTTAAATGAAGACCTGAAAATGCAGCAGAAAATGTTTGAATGAGTTTTGGCAACTGGAATTTGGTCTAAATCCTTCAAAAACAGTGTAGTGCCATCAGCCACCAGACTGATAGCTATTCGTCTGTTGTCAAGACAAATACCTTGAATAGTGCTTTCATGAATGAATGTTGAGAGGAGTCAGTGTTAGGGTAGTGTTAGAAGAATAGTTACCAAAACCAAATTAATAAAGTGATTGATAAATAAATTTGTGTTCTCGGGAGTGGAAGGCCCTATAGAAATCCATAAACAGAATAACAGGGGTGATGGGAATCCGGCACCATGCCGGATTTCCGGCGTGCGGCGATTGGCGAGGGAAAAAATAAAATGCAAGATACATGCGTGCAGAAAGATGGCAGACAGTAGACCTAGATGGATTGATAGACCTCTCGCTCTCAGCCTATGGCTTTCGCTCCCAACCAGCCCAAACCATGGATGTATTATTAGAACTGGATACTGAACCAGGCTGAGACGCACGCCGACAAGGGCTTAGCGGTCAAGCTGATATTGCAAGTCACGTGATGCCATGGGGGGCAAAAATAAATTTTTCCGTGGGGAACAATTGAAAAAGACACTCTTAAAAATCTGTGAATCATTTTTTTGACTACCACAAATGATCAATATATAATCTGTTGATTTTTCTCTTTTAAATTATTGGTGCCTTTTTCCATGGCAGCAACAATTTTTTTTTAATTTTTATTTAGGATATGTGAACACCAAGGGGACCTTGTCTCAAAGCGCGTTCTCGTAAGCAGTGCAGTAGCTGCGGTTCTCTGCTTGTAGCACAGGCAGGAGATTCCGTGTTGTCGTCTTACGTTATTACCAAATTGGTAAATTGAGCAGGTGTAACGACACCAATGTTTTCAGTTATTGTATTTGATGAATGGCTTTGTTATGTAGCGACTCGACTGCTTCACCTATCTTTCATGTAACGTTACAGAATATACAGCAAGGAAGCAAAGACTGTTGTTGATTAACTATGGTTGGATAACGGGCGTGTATTCGGCAATTATTGAAGTTGACATCCTATAAGCGTGCATATAGCTAACACTTGCTTTGCTTTTTCATATTAAAATGTTCAAGATGCACCTAAACTGAGTTGTATATTTCCATTACATTGAATATCCTACTCCAATTCACGGTACTGTGTTGTGCTGCTTCATGTACGCTGGCTACGTACCCAGCTAAGTTGCATTAACTACGTCCTTATGTGCACTTTCAGCACGGTATAAATTCAGCCCAAAAAACCGCGCAGTTAATCATTTATTTAACATTGCATGCACATTCTTAATTATTAGAACAATAGCAGATGTGCATACTTGATGTCGTAACTTTTCAGCAACTTTTAAGATAAGATACAAAATATAAAGTATTATTTTATGCATGCGCCGAACTTGCATGACTGCACAAACAGAGACAGTATTTATAGTTCAGTCTTTATTAGCTAGAAGTGTTGAGTGGGTTGGAAACGCTGGATAGGATGAGATGTGAACGACACACTGTTAGTGAGGGGCATCAGTATGTGGGAGTGATGCTGCAGAGATTTGACTATGCAGCTGAACTCCATCTGCGCAGAGAAAACACAAGAAACCCAGAAAAAAGAAACGGATGAGAACGAAACAAAGATCGACTTTATTTATATTTTTTAACTGGGCTGCTGATTATGTGAGGACTTCTAATTTACTAATCCTGTATAAGGGGAAGGGAAGGAATTCCGTATTCAAACTCGACCAATATCGAATAAAATCAGCACTTTTTCGGCCTACCTTGATGTTTGAGTACCCAGCGAAACATTCGGGTGCGTAAAAACATCAAGCGTGCATTTAGTCAAGAAAATTTAAGAGTTTAATTTCTAGTGCTGACAGACATGGTAATGGCATATAACGGCAGCAGCTATGTTACTGATGACACACCGGGTTGCGAGGGCATGCGCAGCATATGCATTTGTGATATTGAATATTAAAATTAAATTCTAATGAATGGTGTGTGCACCCTGCGAAGGATTGGCGAGCTGTCCAGGGTGGGTCCCTGCCTTTCGCCCAGAGTAGCAGTAGCCCAACAGACAATGAATGATGAGGTCAACTTTACAGTGAAAAGGTTAAAAGAAAAATGAAAAGAGTAAGGGCAAAATGAATTTCCAATGACAAAACATCTACAACAACTTCACATGGATACCAGGCCAGAGACCAAGAGAGCAAGCCATCGAGGCCACAGTGGCAAGGAAAAACTCCCTGGCTAAGTGGGAGAAACCTTGGACAGACCCAGCCTCTTGAGGCCCAATTGTCATCTGCCAACGACCGGCACTGGAAGGCTATGAGTAATAGGCATGTGTAGGTGATAAAATTCCTCGATTCAATACTTTCAAAGAAGACATTGAAAATAAACAGTGCCAGTTCTTTAGAAAATTTCTCATAAAATTCTGCCGTGAGACTGCCATTGCCTGGAGATTTATTGTTTTTAAGGATCAGAATGGCATCTAACACTTCTTTATAAGTTATATTGCTGTCACAAAGCATTCCAACATTTTCAGAAATTAACTTTCAATTTCTAACGGAGTCTAAAAGTTGATATGTATTTTCTTCTGAGAAATAGAGTTTGCTGTAAAAATCTTTACAAAAGGAGGCAATCATTTTGCTGTCAGTAATGGTGTTATCACTAATTTTTAATGCATCTATTGATGATTTTTTTAAATTCAGATTTTTATGGACAAAAAATAAGATGAGCATTGCTCACCGTCATCCACTTCACTCTTGACCTCACAAAAGCCCCTGGAGCTTTTCTTCTCTAGATGTCATCTAAAATACGACTAATTAGCACAGGTTCAAGAATGCCGCCATTCTGTATATTTTAGCCAATCCAAAAATACTTAGTGTGGCAATGTCCCCGGTGTTTTGATGTGCTAGGACACCAGGAAATCAGCTGATCTATATAAAGTCTATACAAATTAGTCCTGATTATCACTCGTGCTGCAGCTTAATTTTACGCCTAGTGATCAAGGTCTGATATTACCAATCATTATGAGAACCTGAGCAACAAAATCAGTGGTAATGCCGCTGTGTGCAACTGTTGATTGCTCCAACAGAATGGGAAATTCAGACCTACCCGTGGGCATAAGCTCGCACAGATTTCCCTTGGTGAAGCCAGACTTGTTTCGACAGTGGTTGCACAACATCGGATTCAACGAAAATTGCAAATTGTGGTTGGAACAAAATCCAGCATATACAGTGGGGCGCCAGGACCGAGTTTGAGAACCATGGCTTTATACAACATAGGCTGAAATGGGCAGATATAGGATATCTGGCCACATCGCCATGGAACAGCTGTTGCCACACAGTAGCCACTTTCTGACCATCTGGTGGTGAAGCTAGACATCCTCCAGCAAAACCTCTGGCATTACTCCTGCAATCCAAGATCAGAGGTACGGAGCCCGGGAAGTGCAATGACGTATCATTCCCATGATGTACACTACAGGCCAAAAGTTTGGAAGCAAATCAAATTTGTACAAAAAAAGATCATAGTTTCATTGGCATACTTTGCAGCAAAATAAACAGTATTATTATATAAAGAGTCACTTTTGAGAATACATTTTTACACAAATTATCAGGCCCATATTACTAGGCCCATGGTCCTAGTGCCCGCCAGTTTGCTGTTGGCATCCGGTGGGCTGTAAACCATGACATAAAGTGAATACTGCAAACTGTGATTTGTTTTTTACTTTTCCACTGAAGTTGTGACTCTTGCAAATCTTCTCAACCCAAAAACTAAGCCCCTCCTTCCTTTGGTTAACATTTATTCAGCAATGGTCTGGTAACATCAATGTATACAGTACCTAACGGTAAATAGAGGAAAATGGTGCATATCAATGAAAGAAAAGTCTAATCATGCAGTAAATACATTCCAAAATCCATAGATTTCATACTAGTTTTTAAGAAAGACATTGTGAACAGAAACTTGAAGTTGCTTCCAAATTTTTGACCTGTATTGGCCTTGCTTCCAAACTTCTGGCCTGTAGTGTAGTTAACTCGTTCCCACGATTAGAGGTGTAAATAGAGGGAGCAGTATAATTTCAAATGGCAAATGTGTAACGATGAACGTTTCTTGTGCCATATTCACTGTCACTCTATCCATTTGCGCTCAGCTATGCCAGTATGCATGGAAAGTAAGGAGCGCAGTGCATTGGAATGGAATGGGGGTGAGGTTATTCTTACTTTCTGGACGATGATGTGCGGCTTTACCCTGAATTTCAGCAAAGAAGCTACAGCTAAATGCAGGTGGAGGTGAAACCAGCAGTACCACCCCAGATTAGTATTTATAAAAAGGGTGATACATTCATTCCCCACCAAAAAAAAAAAAAACAATTTAATACTCAATCACCCTTGGTTCAATTCACTGTCTTTGCAGTATCAAGCCACCTGTGCTTACATACAGTATATTTACATGGGACAGTTTGTTTAACAGAGATAAATGATGAAATGGTTCTGCAATGAAAGGCTGTAGAAAGAGGAGAGCAGCTGCTCATTCTGACCAATAGACTGCCAGTCAATCATTAACACACTTTTAAGTGTCAGCTATGGCAGCCTAAGCTGAACTGGGTCAGTGAAGATTTGTTTGTAAAACTAGAGGCGCAGGATAAGAACGATTAACTCTTGAGCTGAAGTCGTAACTCATGCAAGACAGACAGACTGGCTAAAAACTCTGCGAGCCAAACTTCCTCTTTTTTTTAAAAAAATCCAGGATTAACATGAGCTATCCTGTTCCTTCCTATTGTATTGCCATATGCCAGTTGTTCAATCTTTATGTCTCAACTGTCCTTTAAAATTTATTTTTGCTCTTAACAGTGAAAAGACTCTCTATCAAATCTTTGATAGGACAATTTACTTTCAAATATTAATGCTGACATGCAGCTCAGTTACAGCTGGGAAAACTGGTAGGCATTAATAATCTAAAAGGAAAATGCTATTTGTCATCCCCAGGATAAACTATCTATGCAAACAGCACAAAAATAAAAATAACAAGGATAGAGGGATTTGTTTTATGTTAATTCTTGAAATAAATATATGGCATATAAACATTGACATATGCACATTATTCATTCCAGGTATTTAACGGTTGTGCTTTTCCAGAATGACTTTGACAAATAACCTATTTACTCAGCTGGACAATTAAGGTTAAGTACCATTAGCACAAGGATATAAAGCTAGTGTCCCCATCTGGGAGTCAACACCAATTATGTGACAAATACTCTCCCCTTATTCCACCATCTGATCAATGCTAAGACAAATGGGCGTATCTTTATCTCCCTGCTTGCCAATAATAGAAATATCATTGTAAACAGCAAGGGATTTCTACTGGCAAAACCTTCTGCTGTAAGCCACCACATTGTAACTGTATGAACTACACTTGCCATATTCTTGCAAAAGCTTGTTAGTAAAAAGACAGTAACACCCACTACATTTGAAGGTTATCACACAAATAACGGACCAGACAGACATACACACTGATGCAGTCCCGGGAAAAAAAGAGATACAGCTAGCTGTTGCACATTGATATTAATGAAAGACATCTGCACAGTAACATATCAGATCTTATCGAGCATATTGTCTATAAAACTGCAGGCGGCAATATTTTTCACTGATTGAGGCAGAAGGAAGAGGAAGTCCCCGTGGGAGGATGTAAATTGCTGCCTAGAAGAATGGAAATGTGGACGTGCACGAGTGCAATCTAAACTGCTCTTGGAATAACACCCCAATCTGTGTGTAAAAGGGCTATCTCCTGCGAGACTAATTTCTATCAGACAACAGCAGTGACATGAGACGCTGCTGAAACTGGAAACAAACAGAGCTCAAAGACAGGCAGGTACACAATCAAAGCTATTCAAATTACAGAAGAGCAATACCGGTATTTATCGTCATTCCCACTTTATTGTCCCACCATGAAAGACTTGGCATGTGGCCAGCTTACAAGAAATCAATCATCAACAAACATCCAAGAAACATGACAGAATGAAAACAATAAAGCAATGCCACAATATCAAGTTTGAATAGTCTTTGCAGAAGTATTACACTGCAGTTAAGTACAGAGATAGAAAAGACCTGAAACTCGATTAAAAAACACAAGTTCTGCTCCTCAATGTCCCAAATTTTCCCTGCACACTCTGGCAAAAATTTCCTTGCAAACTTGTCGTTTTTAATTTTGAACCTCAAAATGTTTACTTGTGTTCCCTCATAATCACAATCATCTGACCACAACGTGCTGTGGTCAAATGACACCAAAATGGAACATTTCAGTCAGGTAAAGCATTGGCATGTTTGGAATCGAAACGAAGACGCAAACAAGGAAAGGCTGTTTTGGGGCTGTTAAAATTCCACTGGTCCACCACGGGCACTAGTTATGATAAATTGCTTAATGAACTCCACCTGACATATCTGGAAAATTTGCCTGACAATGCGGTTGCCTCAGCCTCAGATAAATGCGATGTTGAGAGCCCACTGAACTGACCAGTAACAGGGGAGTCTGAAAACCAGCAGTAGCCAGGTCCATAGGTATTTGGAAAGTGACCATTTTTTCCCATTTTTGCTTTTTATGCTGTCGCAGTGACTTTGAGCTTTAAGAGTTTTATTAAAAATATTGTATGATCCATGTAAGCATTGCAACCAGTTTTATACATGCCCCCCTATCCCAATGTCAGACTGTTAGGTGGCAAGATCAGCAGACATTTGCGGAGCTTTTTCTAGCTTCTCTCACAAAGGATTACATTGACTGTAGCCAGTAAAATAATGCTACACTGACTGTAATCATTGGCCAATTTATCCCAATTTCTCAACAGAGCATAATGCTACTACACATAATGAATGACATTTCCTGACATCAATCACAAAGCCAGATTAAAGGATAATTTCTTCCTCCATTAATGCTATAATCATACTTAGGAAATGAATGCTAGCTAACCATTGGATGAAATTCTTGAAACATAGCCCCTTTAGGTTTTAATGCTCGGGTGGTAACCTCCCTAAAAATGTATGGACTAACGCCGGCTTTGAAATCAGGAAAATGGACAACTCTAAGTTCAGGTACATTACTAATTTTATTGAGACTGATTAAGTCTGCTTTGGACTGACTATCACAAATGACTGCATAAGTCTTTTTCAGAATAACAACAGTTAATGGAAAGCAAAATCATTAACCCATTGAGGGCTGGATTGAAAATCACTCAGAAAATTAAAGTAAAAAATTGAAATCACAGGCTTATCCACCTTGTGTAAATTTTTTATCACAGCGACTCATAATCGGACTCAGTAGTGTGTACGGTGCCTGTTTGCCTGTATGCACTCTTGACAACGTCTGGGCATGCTCCTGATGAGTCGGCGGATGGTGTCCTGGGGAAATTTTCTCAGACGGATCAGGGCATCAGTAAGCTCCTGCACAGTTTGCGTCGGCACCACAGCAGTTCAGGATGCACCGTTACATAATGTCCCATAGGTGCTCAATAGGTCAGGGGAACAAGAGGGCCAGTCAATGGCATCAATGCCTCTGTCATCCAGGACCTGCCAGCACACTCTGGCCACATGAGGCCGGGCATTGTCCTGCGCCCGGAGAAACCCAGGACCCGGTGCACTGGCATTAGTCTGACAATCGCTCTAAGGATTTCATCCCAGTACCTAACAGCTGCCAGGGTACTGTTGGGTATGACATGAAGGTCTGTGCGACCATCCAAGGATATCCCTCCATTGGCCATCACCGACCTACTGCCAAATCAGTCATGTTGGATGATGTTACAGGCAGCATAACGTTCACCATGGCGTCCCCAGACACTTTCACCCCTGTCACGTGCTCAGTGTGAACCTGCTGTCATCTGTGATGAGAATGGGTCGCCAATGGTGGACCTGCCATTTCTGGTGTTCCCTGGTGAATGACAAATGAGCTGCACAGTTTGGTCAGAAACATGCACACCAGTAGCCAGCTGGAGGTCATTTTGTAGGGCTCTTCCTATTCCTTCTGGCAAAAACGAGCAGATACCGATCCTGCTGCTGGGTTGATGCCCTTCAGCTCTCCTTGTGTAATAGCCAGTCTCCTGTTATCTCCTCTATGCTCTGGAGACTGTGCTGGGAGACACAAAAAACCTTCTTGCTACTGCACATATGGATGTGCCATCCTGGAGGAGCTGGATTACCTGTGCAACTTGCAGGTACCGCCTCATGCTACCAGTTGTGACAAGGACACTATCACTATGCAAAACTAGAGAATAATCCATCAGGAAGGATAAGGAGAGAGCGAGTGTCTGTGGCCACCACATGCATCACCATTCCCTAATTGGGGCTTGTCTTGCTTTTGCCTCTCCATTGAGGCAATTTCATTTGCACCAAAGCAGGTGAAATTGATTTGCAATTACTTGTGCTTCCTAAATAGATGGGTTTATATCCCTGAAGTTTCACTGACTTGGTGTCATACTATGATGATTAAGTGTTCCCTTAATTTTTTGAGCAGTATAGGCTTAATAGTGATCATTTTTATGATTGTATAATACAAAATCACATTAACTTGGCAGTAACGAACATATGAATTTTAAAAAAAATCTGAGCATGAAGATAGTTTGTATAAAAATGCATGCATTTGGAGATGGCTTGCATAAAATGCACAAGTGTACCTAATGACTCGTGTTGACTCATTTGTCCAGGTTAATAAAGCCTCGGCTAATGCTAGTTGACCACACTTCGCTGGGAAATATCATGTTTTTAAGTTGCATTTCAGGAAACTGCGGAAAAGGAGGCAAATCACATCACATCAGGAAGCCTGAGGATATTGTGCGCTCTATACTCAACCCGAGGGTGAATAGAATACAGTGATGGAGTTTTTTTCTGTTTCTTTCTGTGCCGACAAGCAGCTCAGTTTTGGCTTGCTTATCTAGCAAACAGAAATACCGCGGAACTGGCCAGCCACTCCACATTATGTAACTGGGTCAGTGAATGTACCCCCTGGCTCTTACAGTTATGATTGCAGAATGCCTCACGGCTGACAGGACAGTACACTGTAAATAACCATCAATACCATCAGGTTTATTAATCGGTACTTTTCGGTGATTTCACAAGAAATATGAAAAGTTCTGAAGATATCTTAGACCACTGAAAGAGAGGAAAAAGTGATATTTGGTGGCCATTCTGTGAAGGAATTGATGGAGTTGATGCCACAGGATTCTGTGCCAGCTTTGTCCACAGTGCGGTCTTACTGATGGCTATTGAATCACCCCTGTTCACTTTCACAAAAAAACGTAGGTAGAAAGACAGTGCACCTTATCCTTGCTCATGCATCTACCAATGGGACATGTAAATATAAACAAGCGATGCAGAACATACCTGAGCTGAGGGAAACAATTTAGTGCTTTAGGAGTTGAATAACCTGGGGCCTCCTGACATTCGACCTCTGCTGTCAACAAACCTAATGACCGCGCACCATTGTATTGCATATAGCTTGAAGCAGAAATGAAAAATACACATTTTGAACCTTGTCAGAGATTGACTGGACCAGATTTTAGGTGGTTATCGTGAAAAAAAAAAAAAAAATTGTTCTTTTTGGATGACCCTGACCTTAATCAGATTAGGTCCAAATTTAATCAGATGATCCTTGGACCTTCGCACACCTTCTCTAAACATTTAGTATAATTTGAGCCAACTGTTGTTGTGCTAAACTGATAACAAGACACATAGGCAGACAAATGCCTTGTAAAAGAATGCCCCTCTCCCTTTGAATGGGATAAAAAGAAAAAGTCACTTTTATTTGATTTGAGATAAAGTCCCAAGATGGCACTGAAATCCTTTCAGTTTTTTTCACTCCACCTGTACTGAACAAAGAAACAAACACAAACCAGATGACAATCCATGCGTAGATGCAGAGAAATCCAACTTACGTACAGACATATAGAGCATTTTACAAACCATATTAGCGAAAACAACACAACATTTTGAGTAATTTAGTGACCTGTAAAGGAGCAGTGAATTATGGGAGGCTTTCATACAAATAAGGGAAACATCCACCCAATACCTCGTTTGGAGAAATGAGTCACCACGGAATGCATAAAATTAGTCACCCCGAAGTACAGAAAATTGATCTGGGGTCACCAACGCATGTACTTCATGACAGGAAATAGTATTCTGTTTACGCCACCTGTTTCATTTTCCAGTGGGCAAACTGAGGGAAATGCACGTATCCTAGTGTTTACAGCATTAGCAAGGTAATCACAGGAGCAATTCATGGACATTATCTCAGCGGAAAAAAGAACAGAATGAAATTTTACATTCTGTAATGGAGAGTCCATAGAGAGTTTCATCCTGAAATGTGGAATGGATAAATAATACGGCCAAAAAGCTCCCCCTTATTTTTGATGCATTTCAAGCAGTGCAAGGGAAAATGTTCCCAAAAAAAAAAAAACACACACAAACTGCGACAGCTTGTACGAAATTGAAATGCACGTGCAGAAATTGTAGATGGATTCACACACAGGCTTTGATACTATGATGATCTTGCCTCATAAAAAAATGCAGGGTGGTTTATGGTGAAAGTGAATGGTCATTGGACTGAGTGGCTCGCACACCTCCAAGTCTGAAACCGGAAAACCGCAGAGATGACGCATTGGTGGGGCAAGGCCGAGTATATCTCCAGTGAGACTCCCTGAGGCACGAACACTACAGGACTGGCTTGCCACAGGTTTAATTTGTAAATACAGTTCTCAAAGGGAGAGTCATGATAAACTAATTAACCATCAATTTGACCCTGCTTGTACTGCACTGCCTTCATATGCTGATGGACTGTGCAAAAGAAGTCTGGACACAGGGATAATGCTGTCAAAAAATACTAAAATTTTAATTAGTATCAGTTTTTTTTGTCTTTTTTTAAGGTTTGAAGCTAAATTTGAGCTGATTATATAAACAAATGGGTCAATGACAAATAAGCCTTTTAAAAAGGTTTTTTTTAAATAAATCTTTAAAAATGTACAGAATACATTATTTGAAGTTGGAAGAGTGTGTTTAAACAAGTCTTAATGGTTGCACAACATTTACAGGGTTTTAGTACAGTTTTAGACTATATTTGCAATTTCACCAGCCAAAAAATGTCAGGTGGCGCAACCAATGTCAGGTGGCCAGGGAGCAACCAGGGACGGATCCACAAGGGGGAAATGGGGGCAGCTGCCCCACCTACTGTAAAACTTGCCCCCACCCAGCTGCCCTCCCCCCCAAATTTTCAAGTACTTAAAATGGCTATTGTGACAACAAAATGCCACAGATTGCTGAAATCATTGAAAGCGAGAAATACTTAATAAATAAATAAATAAATAAATAATGCTTGCTCAAAGGCATAGGTTTAGGTAGGGATGGTTGGGATGTGTCCTGATCAACTTTCTGATGTGGCAAGAATATTCGACCAACTTTGGATCAATGTGAAAAATGAAAGAAATGCGGAATCGTAAATCTAACATGCTAAAGTCCATTTAATGTCAGTACCGCTGCAGTTTCTGGCTTTGTTCAATTCATAGGCAGTCAATGGTCCAATCTGAGGTGTTTATCTTGGCTGCAGTCGCATAACTAACATTGTTTCAATAAAACAATACCGCACACATAGGTGCTTAAAGCTGCTGATAAGTGATAAGTGATATTTTTTGTTTCTAAAAAAAGTGTTTAATAGCTCCACTTTCCGACAGAGATCATTGATTTAGAGTATCTGGTCCATAACACAGATCTCTCAGTTACTGTCTTCTGCAATAAAGCTGTATATAAAATTCTGGAGTCACCCACTGCCTCTATCCAATTTGGTGAGAAAACATCATAAAGAGGCGGTCCTCTCTGCTTGTGAACGCACAGAGCTGAATCTGTGTTGTTAGTGCACCATCTGCCGGAAAAATCATTAGAAGCAGAAGAAGAGAAATCTGTTTTTGGCAATGGCAGAACAGATGAAGCTTCCGATCCCAGCGCTACGGGAGACGGCGTACACAATTAAACAGCCAAAGCGTCAAAGAACGGTAAAGAAACAAATATAATTAAGGAGGAAAAAACGCAAGATGGCCAAGAGCCGTATTTATATTGGTGCCGCTTTTGATAGGTGGAGACAACTGAAGGAATCTAAGGGTTTAAAAAGCGATGCACAGGTAGCCTTGCTGCTACTGGACAGGTAAGCTTTGTTTTACTCTGTAGTAGTGTTATGGCCCCAATTTGTTATGGCCTCAATTTGTTATGACGTCACGGACAGCAAGGGATGACAGAAAAAATTCTTCAACTTCAACAGATTTAATTAAACAAACACTTAGAACTAATCTACAATCTACCCTACTGACCAAGATTGAAATAAAAAAAAAGAGATATTTACAGTCCCCTGGTAATTGAGATGGGCTGCTGTGTTGAGATGTTTTGGGACAGGAAAATGCTCCAACACAGGCAAAAATCCACAAAAAGCTTCACAAGTCTTGAAAAGAGTGACAGGTCTGGTCAAATGTATCCTTCCACAATTTCCCCTTGCACTTTCTCCTACTACCCCTCACTCTCTCAATTTTTCTCCTTATATACTCTTTTCCAGCCCCCTCTGAGGCATGCCCAGGACATGCCCCAAACCCTGCTCCAGACTGGGCTTAACAAAAAAAAAAATGTTAATACTGCCATCTAGTGGTTTTTTTTTTTTTTTTTTCCACATTACAATAGTTATGCAGTTTTATCAGTCTCGGGCTGTCCTGTTGGTTGTTTTTAATCCTGCTAATATCAGTTTATACAAAATGTACAGTCATCGTTTGTGGCCGGCTACAGCTTGCTTAGCTGTGTAACAATAGCATGTGTGACTATAGGACACTAGCTAGCTTTAGCTAACACCTTCAAAAAGCCATTCATACCAAAGTTTCTGCATGGATGTAATGTGCCGTTGGTCCATGTTTTCAGTGGGGTTTTCACACGACAATCACTGAAAGTGAGTTTATATTGTACTTATATTGTAACTGAGTCACTGCACTCCGTTTCTGCCTCTGTAAAAACTGGAAACCTGTGCACGTTCCTGTGCAGCTTGGAGATGGGGGGCGGGGACTGCCAACTTCGGCCTCGGACAAGAAGCTACGAAGACGGCCAAACCAGTTACAGCAGCTTTAATAGACAGGATTGCCAACTAACTATATATTCACTAAATTAGGATCAATGCCCACTCCACTAGAACCTAGCAGGCTTCTGGTGTGCGCAGAGGTGATTTTCAGTGGTCAGTGAAGGTTATGGAGACAAAAAATGTCGAACAATTCCTGAAATTCAAGTAGTGGATGACCAGTGGCGGAAAGACCAGGTTAGCAGTTGTACTCGGGCCTGCCTGTGATGGGGATAGTGTACCTGTGCTAGACTGTGCTAGAGCTGCTGGGTTAGCTCACTTGGTTAAGGCACCACATTGCGAAGCAGTAGTAATAACCACGGCACGGGTTCGATCCCCTGGTCGTACTAGCCGGCAGCGGTCGGCAGCTTTTTCAGAGCAATGCACAATTGGCCTCACACTGCAGGTATGCAAATTAGGAAGGGACTGCCGGGTTGGGATATTTTTAAGAAAATAGTCGCTTTGTTCGTTGCTCAAGCACCTCCTGTTGGCCAGCCGGGCGCTCGTCAGTGAGATTCTAAACTTGCTCATGTTCGGGTATCCTCCGCCCTCGTTCTGAACTTGCGAAGTTTTGACCTATGAGTGTAAAGAAGCATTAGCTGATGGGCGCGTGCTTCAGAGGAGAGCCATGAACCGTCCATCTCTCTGTTGGCAACATGGGGTCACATACGAGCAAGATTGTACTCAGTTCTCAAATTGGGTACTCCAGATTCGGGTGGGATAGGAGAAATTTAAAAAAAAAAACTGAAATCAATATTTGGCCTGACTGCCCTTTGCCTAAAAATTTGGAATGCTGGTATGCAGTTTTGTAGTTTTATATGATAACTGACTGTTTGGTTTTTCTAAGCATGCTGGACAATGTGCTGTAGGTCCTCTGCAGTCTCACAGTCTCACTTGAGTCTGTCTCCCCAGGTATTCCCAGGCAGCCTTGATGATGTTGAGATCAGAGCTCTGTCTTGGTGTATTATTTGTATGAACTGTATTTAGTGAAATATGAAGTTCTTTTGATTTTTTTTTTTTAACATGCAGTGCTTCAAATGTGCTTTTTATGTACAGCAATGGAAAAGAAAATTAAACATTAAATGTCAAGTTTAAATAAATGCAAAGTAGGGTGCTTAAGACTTTTGCACAGAACAGTGTGTGTGTGTGTACACACACACACACACACACACCATAGCTTCACTGCACAAATGCTTTTGGACTGAACAGTGTTACAAATTTTTGAACCCAACCAATCAATGCACTCAGGCGGCAGAATGATGGCATTCTTAATTCTCCTGACGGTAGACATTACAGTAATTCATGTTAATTTATTGTGCTTTAAAGGCTTGAAAGTTTATTTTGTCGCAAAAAAATAAGGAGTATCTGCATGAAAAATTAAAGCAATTTCTCAACGGGGAAGCAATTTTGAAAGCTGCACTAAAATTGCCCAGCCTGAAGAAATACAACAATACGGTTTGCTTCCACATTCAGTGTTCACAACAGGTCCCGCTTATTTCAAATGAAATAAAAGGAGCATTTACTACTGCCCATTGTAGCCAAAAAATACAATAAAGCAATATGAATCTTATTCTGAAAGGATTCATCTTTCAAAAGACTGGCAAAATAAAATTGCTCCAAGCAGATAACATTAATCTCTTTAATCTCACAGTAGGCTCATTTTGCAAGGCTGAGATCAAACCAAATGCCTCAAAAACTCATTGGACAGTTTTTCGACCTGAATCAGGACAATGACCGTAAACCCAGTGTAAATATAGGGCACTGGTGGCCCCAGAAGCTCCCGCCGTTAAGATAAACAAAATATCAAAGTTTTTGTTGACGGACTCATGCATGGACGGGCCCGACGCACGGATGGAGCCGATACCATAGAGCCGTGAAAATGTTCGGACAGCAAATTGTCAAAGCTAATTGGTGAGCCTGTAACTGAAAAAAATGTTGATAAGATAAAGCCAAATTGTCAAAGCCTTTTTGAGTGATATTTTTAGGCCAGTGACCTTGAAAAAATAGGTCAGGGTCACCTTTAGGCACGTCATTTGTAGGAGTTTATGAAATGCATTTCCAATAAAAATTAGGAGCCTGTAACTGAAATAGTTGATGAGATAAAGCAAAATGTCAAAGTTTTCGGTGATATTTTGAGGCCAGTGACCTTGAAAAAATATGCCAAGGTCACATTTAGGCACGTCATTTGTAGGCCTTTATGAGATGCATGTCCAGTAAAAATTAGGTGCCTGTAACTGAAATAGTTGATGAGATAAAGCAAAATGTCAAAGTTTTCGGTGATATTTTGAGGCCAGTGACCTTGAAAAAATAGGTCAAGGTCACCTTTAGGCACATCATTTGTAGGCCTTTATGAGATGCATGTCCAGTAAAAATTAGGAGCCTGTAACTGAAATAGTTGATGAGATAAAGCAAAATGTCGAAGTTTTTGGTGATATTTTGAGGCCAGTCACTTGACCTTGAAAAAATTGGTCAAGGTCACCTTTAGGCAAGTCATTTGTAGGCCTTTATGAGATGCATGTCCAGAAAAAATTAGAAGCCTGTAACTGAAATAGTTGATGAGATAAAGCAAAATGTCAAAGTTTTTGATGATATTTTGAGGCCAGTGACCTTGAAAAAATAGGCCAAGGTCACCTTTAGGCACGTCATTTGTAGGGGTTTATGAGCTGCATGTCCAGTAAAAATTAGGAGCCTGTAACTGAAATCATTGATGAGATAAAGCAAAATGTCAAAATGTTTTGAGGCCAGTGACCTTGAAAAAAAAAATAGGTCAGGGTCACCTTTAGGCACGTCATTTGTAGGCCTTTATGAGATACATGTCCAGTAAAAATTAGGAGCCTGTAACTGAAATAGTTGATGAGATAAAGCAAAATGTCAAAGTTTTCGGTGGTATTTTGAGGCCAGTGACCTTGAAAAAATAGGTCAGGGTCACCTTTAGGCACGCATGCATGTCCAGTAAAAATTAGGAGCCCGAAATGATGAGATAAAGCTCCCGCACCACCACCGCACCGATGCAGCGGAGCCCGGAGCTAAAAAGCCTGGGAGTTTTGCAGGTCCAAAAAGCAGAATGACTGATTGGTTCAGTCAGTCACCTGACCTAAATTCAGCTGAACATGCACTTAATTTTCTTCACACCAGACAGTATTTAAAAATTCCTCGAATGAAGTACAAACTGAAAATGGCTGAAAAATAAATAATGGAAAATATCAAGCCTGGTGAGCACGGTCTCATTCGGACTCGTCATACAGCCACGCAACCTGACCAAGCATCGATATACAAAGACAAAGGAGGCTTTTGGTGTCCTTATTTGGCGCCAGTTTAAAAGGAACCTCACCCCGTAACCCCACTAGCATCACCAGGGAAGATACCCAGCATCTGCTGATGTTTATCAGTAGACAAAGGATGTGCAACAGAGCACTTAGCATGATGAATATGTAGCGAGACAACAAATTAATCCAGTTTTCATCCACAAAAATAAGAGGAACCAGTTGTGGACAAAATGTGCTATTACATCAAAAATTGTGTCACTGTCTACGTAATCACATTCATGTGCACAGACACACACACACACACACACACACACACGTACAGACACAAACTCATATGCAAACACGCAATATATGCAGGTCTGTTCACAAAACATGTAGCTTTCTCGCATTGAACAGCACCTTACACATCTAATAAATGTTCCCATTTCTTATTGCCCACCTTGTGAGTCAATGTGCTGAGTAATATTTGTGTGTGGCAACAATAAAGACACTGCAGACAAGTATGAAATGGGAATATTCCATTGATAACCCAGCCCACAGCTTAACATGTTCAAACTGAGTTCAAAGTATGCAATATAAGTACAAATTTACACACATATACTGTACATATAGATATACACACCACACACACACACACACACACACACACACCAACTGCAGTAAATTTCTACCCAATCCTTCCTGCCCTATCCTCTCCAAGAATGCCACTTCTGGCCAAATAAACTGAACTCCTTCCGCTAATCACTTTTACCTATACATTCCCTCTGTATATGTGTTTAATGCAATCCCCTCTACCCAGTCTCATTAACATTCACACAGTAATACTGCCCTCCCGTGCACTCACACTGCACACATTGAGCCTCATGCAGCAACATTCTCTTAAATTTCTCTTATATTTTCTCTTATTTTTTTGATAAGAGGAAAAAATAAGAGAAATAAACTCCAGATGCACCAAACGCTCTTACCATCCAAATCTGCTCTTACGAATGTGCTGAATGTTGAATCTCACTTGATCGTAAATTGGAAGCGGGTGGCTGATTGTATTAAATTAGCATATATGACACCCACTAAACACCATATAAGGGCAGGTGACGTGCCATGTGCAAAGAGCCGACTGCTCGTGGCAATCTAGGGAGCTTTCACACTGGGTACGATTGTTCCGTACTGTGCCACAGAATGATTGTCCCCCCTCCCCTCTCCCCCCGCTGGTCAGCTTTCACACTAGTAATATCGTACCCTATGCGAGTACACTTGCATACATGTCAAAATTCCAATACAGCGCGTTGCAGTATGCATCTAGGTGGTTGTAAATGGGGAACGATTTTAAAAGGAGGTGCCAATATATTTTGGTGGGTTTTATTATTGAGAAGGGGGTTTAGAATACTAATATTGAATATTAATATTGCAAATGCATATGCTGCGTGTGCCCTAGCACTCCGGTGTGTCATCTGTAACATGGATTTCCACCTATAGCAGCACGAAAAATTTAACTCGAAATTTTCTTGACTGAATGCTCGATGTTTTTACACATCTGAATCTTTCTCTGGGTACCCAAACATCAAGGTAAGCCGAAAATGTACTGATTAAATTCGATATAGGTGGATGTTACATGCAGAATTCTTTCGCCCTTGCGTTTTTGGCCGATTATGCTGTCCACTGCCTCATATCAGGAAAATTAATCTATCTCATAACTTGAGCTGCCTGTCTTTCGCACCGCCATCCGCACTTTGAAATATCGCAGCCGCATTTTCTTTAGTTTGTCACTGCACTGATCCATTATTCTGTGATAACCACGCGAATGTAACTAATCACGAATTATTCCATAATCTCAGAATTTTTGCGTGTAGTATCCAGTTTTGATTGTATCTTTTTGTCCGCTCATATTTTGAGCAAGCATTGAATTTCTTCGTTTGAATGGAGATACCTTTTTGCCGCTGCATTTGTTAGAACAAGAGAGCCGTAATCTTCCGTGCTCAAGTACGGCTGCTTTCACATTTGGTACGAGTAGCCATTCATCTGTCTAAGCAAACAGATCCGTGCGATCTCTAAAAACGCGCTCTCTGTGCAAGGCCTGGATGGCCAAAGCGTCCCACTGCAATAGGTAAGCCTTTCAAAAGCAGAACGCACGTAAGTATCGAAGGGTTTTTATAGCTTAGTCCTAATCAGGATCAACTGGCCAAACTCTTTAGCCCAATAATTAAATAATAAAATCATTATAATTTCTCAAAAACAAAAAACAATCAAAATTTGATTTATTTTTAATGATTGCATTTTTAATGTTTAGGTTTTAAAACTTGTGTTTCCGTGCATTGGACAAGCAATTTATGGACAGAGATAACAGTTTTCTGTTTTCTCTTGTCTCGGTAAGAGTGCTCTCGACCACTCGTAAAATTTTCTCTTACCTAACAGAAGAGCAAAAACAGGAAAACATTGGTGCATCCCAGAAATCAATCGGTAAGAACAAAATAAGAAAAAATCGAGGATATGAACAAAAATAAGAGAAAATGTGTTCTTATATCGCTTCATGCATGAGGCCCAATGTCTCATAATGATGAACGCAGAAGCCAGACAGAAAAGCAACAGAGATAAAGGCGCATGGAAAAAATCCAGCGACACTTTCAAAGCACTGGGGGCAATGACAAAATAACTTTTCAGCTTTGTAAGAAGCAAGGAGATAAACATATTGGTTTTTCCCAGCTGCTTATGAATCCTGGGGCATTTAAAGAATTATGATCTTTTTTCCTTTTTTTGCCCTTTCCTCTCATAAATTCTACTGTGCTGTGAGCCACTGATATTGTGAGGGGCTCCATTTAGGCATATCATGACACTGAAATAAATACTTAACTATGGCACAATGGCAGACTGTTTTTTCTCTTCTTATATATGCTCTGTGAGCAAAAGCTAATTTTGGTCATCAGTGTGGAAACTCTTAAGGAGGAAAACACCATGCCGTAGCATTTTGGGTTCAGCTACTTCTTAATAATTTGTTTTCCGCTTCATCCAACTCATTGTCTTCAGGCTTGCGAAAAGACAAGGGACAATGTGTGAGGCCCATCCTTACAAAGTAATCTGCTATGTGTTGCCCCAACAATTCCAAAGGCCAGTCCATCTTGGCAGTCCATATACCAAATACATCATTCTCTGTGCATATTCATGCAAACAGCCTCCGTAACAAATGCAGGAAAAGCTTCTCCAGATGCACTCAGCTGGATCTTAAAAAGTTCAATTTGCATTTATTTAATACAAGTCATCAAATTACATAGGTATATCTGATTATTGGAAATCGCTCCAAATGCTCAGTTGCTCTACACGATGAGAATGAGGCACCATTTCACAATATATTATTTTGTTAAATTACAAAAGACAGCTATATGATTGTTTATAAGTTACCCTAATAAAACATAACTGCGCATTTATTCAAAGTTTTACTTTTTCATAGAGTCAAGTCATTTTGAGGCAAAACTCTGTTTCTGTCAACCTTTGCTATGTAGATAATATTAAAACTTTTTTTTTCGAAATAGAAAATAGTGATTGTACATTCTCTTCTGACAGGAGCGGAACGGAGACTTGAAAATAATAATTCTTGTATCATGTTTTAAAGAAATGTAGTGAAAAGCAGAAAATGATCCTATGTGTGTGTTTTTGTTGTACAAGAGCGCTTTAAGTCTTCAGGGGAAATGTTCTTCCATTAGTCCACCAGTGGTGAAATATGAATCAGTAGCTGGATTCTTTTAATTCCAGAACAATTTTCTCCATTTTATATTCAATCCCTAAGGTAACACAAAGTAGCCAGCTGCTTCAGAGTGGAATACAAAATGAAAAAGCAAATGGAGCACACCATTATTCTTAACTCCGCTGAGAAGAAGCTGAAACAGTATGTGGAAGCGCTTTCACTTACAGTGCCTACTACAGACTGCATATGATATGACGAGGTGATGAGCAGTCCGGACATCCTCACCATACACAAAACAACCTCCATAAATTTCATCTTAGACAGAATTGAATTTATATTGCACACACGACACACAGAGGAGGGCACAGTCAAAATGTTGGCAAGTGTTGGAGACCCAACCCTTGTTGGTGCCGTGGTAGTGAAAGCAGAGGTTAGGGAAAGCTGGGAGCTCTCAGTTGGAGTCTAATTTGGAAAGAGAGTGAAGTGTCTGTCCTGACTGCTAATAGGGAGGCAGCAGAGAGGCGACCTTGCGTTAGGTATGTAGCCCGGCAGGGGACAAGCAGACGGACGACCAGAGGAAGAAGGGCACAAATATCCAGCGTAATGACAGTCTGAAATCGAGCAAAGCTTCCCCACAGAGGCCAGCTCCGCAGACATGAATGTAAAGTGAGCTGTGAGCAGGAGCCACCAGGGAGACAAGTGGGTTTGAAACATGAACACAGCAGTGGGTCAGGCTTTGCAATGACTTTCAAACCAATTTTAAATACCTAGTCATACGTATTCAGAGCTCAACACCAGAACCTCTGAGACAGATATAGGCAAGAGCAGAAAACCATGAGGTGACAGCCAGCCACAGATTCCGCTTCTTCGTAATGCTTGCTCGATGTTCTTCAACTGCCCAGAGGAAACAGCGGTCAGCAGGGCTGGACTGGGACAAAAAAATCGGCCCTGGCATTTTTGGCCATGGCGGCCCAACCTGATCGTGACGTGACGGCCCGCCATATGTGCACACTACGCTGTTACCAAAAGTTAAAATTAAGCTTAGTCGTAGCCTTCATGCCTTGGAACTCCACACAGAAAGGCCCCAGGCCGGATTCGAACCCACAACCTTCTTGCTGTGTGATGGCAGTGCTAATCACTGCATCACCATGACAAAGAAGAAGTTGACATACACTTGTGCAGTGCTTTGTTGCCGACAGCACCACAACCAGATCCAGCACCTTACCATCATCAGGAGGAAGAACTTTGCAGTTTCAGCCCTTCTTCTTCAACTATTCCTCTGAAGTGGCGCAGCCCCTCCATCTGGAGGTGGTATTATGGTGCTGGTGTCAACTACTAGCTCTCAAGCCAAGTCTGGTCATCTCTCTTCAGCCAGATCCTGTATGATGTTTTTTCTTCTGCTTCTTGCAGTTCCCTGATGAGTTTTTTCATTTCCATCTTTGCACAGCAGGAGCGGTGGCGGAGAATGTTGACCAGCTTCTGTTCTATATATCCACGGGCACCAACAGTTAAACTGGAATTTACGATGTAGGCGGGCCCTGTGGCTTTAGGGTTGACGCACATGTGTGCACACAGACGACAAAATCTGACATCTTATTAACCAAGTACAGGCATGACAATACAAATGACAAATTTCAAAACAGAGAAACTCGAACTACCCCAGCAATTCAACTTGACACTTCAGTAAATGAATGAAATCATGATTACATTAACTTGTGAACAAAGCTATCAAAACATGCAAGGTAATTAAAAAAAAAAAAAAAATTTAAAGAGAATGCCAGTGCATCAATGCACAGTATTCCTAGCGAAGCTGTCTGACTGCGCCTACCTTTTGAAAACATGTCAGCTTCCTCCTCTTTGCTTTGCTCATTTCATTCATTTGGCCAATCTCTGAAACTTTGAAATTGAAAGGACATATATTTATCAAGCGGCAACCTGCGGGGCTGAAAAGTGAAGCAAATACGGAAGTACCAAAAACTGCAGTTCCTCGAATGGCCACTTGAGGTTGACTGCAGAAACGAGTCAATCCCCATTGACCCCCATGTTAAAAATCCCAATTTCACAGCAAAAATAAACATGTTTACAGCCTGGTTCACAATACAGTTTTGGTCTCTATTGCTAATTTTCCCCTCTGTGAAAACTGTGGGGGGAGTGAATTTTTGTCACTCTGCTATTTACAATAAATAAAGGCTTAAATTTCTGCATAATTAAGGGTGTGGCCACTTTGAGTGACAGAACCTTGAATTACACAATCTATGAACTGGAGTAGTCTCATCCGGTTATGTCTTGGCTAGGCTAGAGCGCAGGTCTACACGGCCCCGTGCTGTTGAGTTGGAACGCCAAGCCCTGCCGCTCACCCCAGGTCTAGCCTGGCTGTCACAGCAAGGAGAGTTACTTCAGCTCGGCTAGCCTAGCCGCTAACCCTTGGCCTTTTCTAGTCATCTGTGGGCCGTTATCCTACCTAGGCTCATTCGAATCACGGAACTTGATCCATTGGCCGCCTTTCTCGCTGGAGATTTTTTATGGAAATATCAGGATGATAATGTCTTGTGGTTAGGAGTCTGTGGTCTATTTTCTAAGGTGATGAAATTCTAATATTATTTCATATAAAATTATATGCCAACACGAAGTAGCATTAGTTCATTAACTAGCCAACTAGCCAGAGAATTAATACAGTGATTCCTTGGTTAGTTTTTGCCCAAGATGTGCAGCTGTGCCAGCGGGATTGTACGTCTGCCACAGTTATTATACTGGCATGCAACGAAGTAATAGCGTAATAGAAAAGTGTGCTGCCGGGTTAGCTCACTTGGTTAAGGTGCTGCATTTGCAGAGCAGTAGTGACTACTATGGCGCAGGTTCGAACCCCAGCCGTACCAACCAACAGTGTTTGGCAGCTTTTTCAGAACAGCGCACGATTGGCATAAGCGCTGCAGGGATGCAAATTGGGAATGGACTGCTGGGAAGGGAATTTAAAAATGATTGCCTTGTTCATTGCTCAAGCACCCCCTGTTGGCCAGCCGGGCGCTCATCAGTGAGATTCTAAGCTTGCTCATGTTCGAGTATCCTCCACCCTCGTTCTGAACTTGCGATAGTTTCGATCAATGAGTGTAAAGATGCAGGGGCTGACAGGCGCATGCTTCGGAGGAGAGTCGCATACTGTCTCTCTCCTGAGCTGGCAATAGGGGGTTGCATGCGAGCAAGGCTTGTATATAGTTCACAAATTGGGCTTTCCAAATTCGGGTGGGATTGGAGATGCCAAATTTATTAAAAAAAAAAAGAAAGGTGTCTGAATTTAGGGTAAACATACTTTTGTTAGGTGTCAGTCAGGGGTTAGAAAACTGTCACAGCTTCCCTAACAGGTTGCCAACGTAGCTGGCTAGTTAGCTACAACATTAGAACCATGATAGCACGCTACCAGATGACGGGGCCCCTTAGTAGATTCCCCGGAGCATTTCGGGGGCTTGACCAGAGATTGCCATAGTTGTACATGCAATAGATTCACACAGCAATATCTAATAGAACTGCATTTGCCGCTGCTTTGCCACCAATGGATTCGTCATTTTCAGTGCGATTACTGATGCAGTATCATTGTAAATAGAAAGGCTAGCTAGCTAGCCAATTTAACATATCCTACATTATCTAGCAAGCTAGCTAGCAGTCACTAAGTGTGTTTCTTCATAAAGTCCATCATCCACAAGCTAGCTAACCACATTAACCTAACTAATAAGCCAAACGGCAATGGAAAAGTGCCATTAACTAGCCACGTTCAGCTATATTCGCTGTCACTAAGAGTGAAGGCTTTTTTCCGAAAGTACCTTCAATTATATGACGCGACAGAAGAGCTGCGGGTCGCAGTGGTATCATTAGCTAATATAATGGTCTGAAAATAGCTGGGCAGCTGACGAAATAACCATGGAGTATAGGAGCCTGACACCCAGATCTGTTAGTATTGATGAGCCCACGTATGCTGGCTACAGTAACCAATTAATTCAGCATTCACCAAAGTCAAAATGTAGGGTGATAACACTGGAGATTAGAATGTGCGAGAGTGAGGTAGGAAAATAAAGGTCCATCAGGTTTGTTGGTAAGTTTACATAATGCAATGTTATCGTTTGACTGGCCATAATACCGTTAATGGGACCTGGCTGAGGTGCGTACGAGAGCTAAGACGAGCACCCACTCGCACTCTGGGGGATATTGATACCCAGTGAGCCAACCGCCGCAACTTCCCAGCGGTGTCACGCTACTGCTTCACGGACACAAACAACGTTTGTCTCACAACCGCTTCACGAATATAAACAGCGTTCAACCCGCCAACACAAGCAACTTGGCAGGATCCATTCCTTTACTAGGACAGATATGACCCCGCATCTCGGTCTTAGCGAACCAGGTAGCATCGAGCTGAGTTAGCTTCTAGTCTAGTATGGAAGCAGAAGCTAGCTTGGTAGCTGCGAGCTAAGAGGGTGTGTTTCAGCAAACAGGCTCCATTCGGCCCGCCAATTGGGCCGGCCTCAGCTCCACCAACAGCCCACCTTTTTGCCCATTTTTGGATTAGCTGGGAGGTAGGCGGAGTCAAGTAAGTGCCAAGATGGCAACCAAATTTGCTTCAAAGTGGATATTCAGAACCCTATGGGTAACGTCACGGAGGCTATGTCCATGTTTTATACAGTCTATGATATTTACCCAACACCTATCAGAGCTGCCAACTTTCGAGGCAAACTTCGCTTAAGATTGACAAAGATTGTCCAAAGCCGGCGTACTTTCAGGTGTGAGATACACTGAAGTAAGCAGAATTTATTTTTCACTGACATAACACGGGACATACTAAACCTATCTCACATCAAATACACGAGAATGAGAAACCCTGCAATAAGCACACATTTCATTAAGTGTTGTTTCTGAGAGGCCAGACAAAAACCACTATCTAGCTCCTTTTCATTAATAGATTTTATAGCTAGGAAAGATAAAACTAGCCTGTGTTACCTATAGCCATAGAGTAATTTGAGCTGCTTCGATATTCTGCTCAAACCACAAAGTCCTAACAAGGTCAGCGATGCTTGCCAATTTGCCACACAAGCTAGCTAGCTTCATTTACCAGTTACGATTAAGGTTAACTTAAATTTGTAACCGGAACATTGTTTAAACAGAATATCCGCTCATTTTACGTCCTGTTATCAAACATGCCAGCTCCTAACCTATTTCTCCCTGCCTTGCTATCCGCCTATTACTACCCTCCTGCGTTGTCTCTGGCGACGAGTAAGTGGTCTGATATGATGACATATAGGCCCCTTTACACCTGGTGTTAAAATGCATTTTTTTGTGATCGGATTGCAATTGTATACCGCTTGACCACATTAAAGTACAGGTGTAAATGCACTCAAAACGCAGTCAGGATGGATTGTGATCCTATCTAACAAACCATTTATGAAGGTGGTCAGGCACAGATTCTGGCCACATTGAACACAAGTCAAAATGCAAATGCGTCTCCAATCTGCATACAACAACTCCAAGGGCGGAAATACACACAGTAAAACTCAGTAGATAAGTCTAATTTGTATGTAAGACGCATTATATTTTGAGGAGGGAGGGCTCAGAGATTTCATTGGGCCAGCCCTGTGTCAGTGTAGAAAATGAACCAATGGGCCGCTTTCCGTGTTTTAAAGGCCGGCATGGTCATTAAAAATGATCAATATTATTACAGTTTTATAAACTGTGATTGCATCAGGCCAAAATGTGCGTCAGCCCACCAGGCATTGCCTGGTACACCAGATTACCAGTCCAGCCCTGGCGGTCAGGTCAATTCTTTGCATCAATAGGAAGCAGCATGTTGGCCCATGAGTTCAGGTTGGTATTCTGGAGCGTTATGTCCCAATGTCAAAGTTCAAGCGTCAAGGTTGGGATGAGGCTATGGAAGTACAGTGCAAGCATGAGGCCAGAAAAAAGAAATACGTGAGGCTCATAACAGAGCGAAAAGTGTCTTTTTGCCTATCCAGACAGGACATAAACTGGTCAGAGTTTCAGAGTGAATTAACAGGAGGGAAATTGAGCGGTAGTTCTAGGCCAGGGGCGTCACTGTATCTGAAGAAAGAAGCATGATTGCAAGTAGAGGTCAGCAGAGAGAACACAAAGAGATTGTAAATAAAATGCTACTGAAAAATTTAAAGAAAGGTAGAATGGTCTGTAAACCAAACCAGATCCAACCATTACAAACTGAATAACAATCATGGCTTTCCAGAAAAGCAAGGCAGGCTGTGAGCCAATACAATAAAATGTTCAGCAGAAACATAAAGCGAGTATAAAAATATGCACTATTGCACAAAATAACTTCTCACAGGACACAGAGTGTCTTTAATAAGTTGAGCTATATAGCCACACAAATTTCAGAATTATACTAAAAAGATAAATAACAATACTACAGTAAGTAGTTTTTTTTTCAGCAGAAGTATCAGCAAGTCAGGGGAAAGTAATGATTTGTAATATCATATTATCTTACAGAGCCAGTTCTCAGTGATTGGGTAAATGAACATTGTAGCTCATGATCTCTGAATGAGATATTGTGAGCCGTTTTTAATGTTTTAGAGGCAGTTGAAGAAAGAGCCCTATGTGGATGACCCATCATGGATCCTTACTTATTGATTAATAATAACTGGCTAGACGTGTGGTGCAGAAGAACAACTAACTCTCTGTTAACCTTCATCCTACCGGCCAGTTTTACATACACAAACTACCAGACGGGGTCCGTATGAACCCCAGGAGGGAATACCTTGAAATCAATGCAGTAAGAACAAATTCAATGCAGCAAACACATATAACTTTATTGAAGAACAAAATCCACTACTGCTGAATATCAATGATGTATTCTGAATGCAATAACATTGCAATAATATTGCAATAACTAGCATACACTTAGCAAATTATAGCACCACAAAAGAAATTTTGGCATTATATACATGATTTTTGCAGCTCATGCAGCTGTTAAACATTCTGGATTACAACTTCTCTCTTTTCTTACAGAATTTAAAACAAAAAAAGTAATTGTAAAATAATTTTCATTATTTGTGTTCAGAATCTGCTTTAAGGCCTCTGCTGCTGTGTATCTAGCTTGTCTTTGTCTGTTGGCCATTATGAATCTGAAACAACCAAAAAGAGGTTAACTTTCAGTGTGCTATTCAATTATAAAATGAAAGACATAAGTTTTACTCTGGGGTCCGGTTGGACCCCAGTAACAAATTAATTATACCTTCATTTGCAAAAAGCTGATCTTCCGGTGCTTTAGTGTTTTAATTAAGACATAAATTCTGACAAATTCATAAAACGGTGAGGCAGCATGTCACATATTTTTAAAATGGCAAACGAATATATAGGTGCGGGATCCAGATAGACCCCACTTGGTAGGATGAAGGTTATTTGTGATTCCCTTGCCAGATAGGGGTTTGAATGGACATTAGTCCCTTTCTTGTCAGTTTGACTTTTCATCCATCTTAATCTGAGCTTTTTACCTGTTTGAATGAGGAACATTCCTGACCACTTGCAGTTTCCTCGCTGAGGGAGGGTCCAATCCACAAAAGGTCATCCTCTCAGCCCTCATAATAACTCTGCTTTACTCCTGTTTGAATGAAGAAATTACTGCTGTCTTTTGAGGAAAATACATAACTATTGGAATGTATTAGGACAGGCCAATGCCCACAGCAAAATTTAAACAGACGCCACTCGGTAGAGTTCCAGATCATCCTGCCACATTTCGAGCCACACCGTTCATAACTTTTTGAGTTATCTGGTCAGAATTATCACACATATTTCCAGATCCAGAGTCCAGAATATGTTCCAGATCACTTCCAAAATTTAATCAGCTCATCCTTGGACTACAACCTATCATCCTACCAAATATCGTGCCAAACTGTTCATAACTTTTTGAGTAATCCTAGACAAACTAACAAACGGGTGGAAAAATAATCTCCTTGGCAGAGGTAATTAAGCTACATTTAGATGGATATTGTCACAACCCTCGTGTGAATCCCTTTCATGTCTCCTCCCATTCAGCAGCTTGTGTGTCTTTTAGATGTATTGTCTCCAGTGATTGGTTTACATCCTACATGCTCTCCCCACCAGCTGTTACAATTTTGTATTTCCCCATTCCCTCACGTGTTTACATACATATTGTCCTTACTTTGAGAGTGCAAGTTGCTGGATTGTTACTTCTTATATGCCCTGCAGCATTCAGTCAGTATTTCCAAATAAAAGTCTATCATCCTCAGAAGTTATTTATAATCTTTAATGATTGTTAATATAGGAGCTTTCCTCTTATTCTATAAATATGAACAAGCTCCCAAACCTTACTCTCAGTCACCATGATTGGGATCATGATCCTATTAATCAACCCTCTGTTCTGTTTATTGCTCTGCTCATTTTATTAGGAACACCTCCTAAGCCTTCTGTGGTCATCAAGATTGGGATGGTGTTCCTGCTAAATTCTCCCGTCCTGCCATCTGACACCTCTGCACTGGCAAAGTGTGCATTCCATCTGGCAGCTGTCCCGGATCGCCACTGGCCAGGCACGGGTACACCCCTTGCACCCAAGCCTGAACCATCTGAACTGAACTGTGTGATTCTGCTCTCAGCTCAGTCCCTAAGTCGATACCGAATCACTATCATTAAACCCAGCTATTGGATTGAACTGTAATTCCGCATTTGGTTCCTGGTCTGGATCATAACAGATATGGTCATCACACTTATGTGGTAACTGTGCTTTAGTTAAAGGAGTTTTAAATGACAGTATCAATGTCAACTTATATATTATCTTTCATAGCGCAATGGCAAATTATTCCATTGAGTCATCTAAAAATTGAAAACCGAAAACAAACTTTTTTTTTAAGGCTAAGGTCACATATTCCAAGTGACCGTAACAGTCAAGTGCATCATTTCAATAAAGATTCACATAGATGGCTTGCAATAGGAAATTAAGATCCAGCGTTCTGCAGAATGATGAACTTTCAGCTAAGCGTGAACACTGTCAGTATTAATGAGATCTTCTGTGGTAACATTTCAATTTTTAGGGCATGAGCTGAAAACTTGAAAAAGCGCAATCCAGAAATTTCAATGACTGTTGTCAACTGTCTTTCATCAAACCCAAGGGCAGAAATCAGCTATCTTGTAATAAAACACCAAGTCTTGACCCAACAAGCTCTCAGCAACCCATCAGAGACCGAGGGTCTCATGCAGCAACATTACCTTAAAATTTTGTTCTATTTTCTCTTATTTTTTTGTTAAGAGAAAAATATAGCAGTCAACTCCAGATGCACCAAACGTTCCTACCATCCAAATCTGCTCATACCCATGTGTGCAAAATGATGAATCCCATTTGATCGTGAATTTGAAGTGCGTGGCCAATTGTCTGTGATCGGCATTGGTAATGCACACTCAATACCATATAGGGGCAAGATGTTGTGCCATGTGCTAACAGCCCCCTTTGGCTCAACAGTTGGAAAGATGCCACCGAAAAAAAAAGGTGGCAGGAAGAGAAAGAACTTCAGCAGCAGCAAAACTGAAGCACTGCTAAATCAACTTAAATAACGTACATGTGATCTTCCAGAGTTTTGACCAATATTATTTTTACCCACAAATTAAATAATTCAATGATTAAAATTCCTTTAAAACATATAATAATCTAAATTTGATTCTATTATTTATATGTCAACTTGTACGGATTGCTCGTAAGTTATACAGATTTTCCCCCAATTACACAATTTACGGGCGTACAAATAAAATTATTCAGATTTTTAATTCCAGTCGCGAAGCACAGCTGGTTAAACTTGCCGCGAAGCGTAGCTGAAAATGGAATAATAAGTTCTGTTTGTCTGTCCGTGTAAACACAATAACACCAGAATCATTTTAGATTCAACCTTAAGACATTGCATGTCACCAGCTGGGATAAAAAGAGACTTAGAGTTTGAAAATGGGTATGATAGGTGCGTAGATTATGTTTTTCATCATTATTCACGTTCAAATCGAGATCTGCTTCAAGCAATCACCCTGCTGTCATTGTGGCTGGTTTGATTCCAGATGGTCTCTAGTTAGAAAAAAACTTTAATCAAAATATTAATTATTGGAAGCCATTATTTTGACAATGATGAAAGAGCACATGAACACACACCACAGTCAACAAACAACACCCTGATGCTTCTTTTTGTGGCACAATACAATTTGCCGTTGGCCATAGTGTGGCACTTTTTGAGGAGTCTGCTCATCATGCATGCGGACCATTTAGACTGTATTAAACAAGGTATGTTCTGCACAGTCATCACATTCTCATCTCATTCTCTGACGCTTGGGGTTAGGATTCAGGTTAAGGGTTTGGGGTCAAGGGTTAGGGTTCATTTTAAACTGGCGTCAAATAAGAACGTAAAAAGCCTCCTTTTACATCGTATATCGACACTTGGTCAGGTAGCGTCACTGTATGACGTGAAGGGATGAGACTGGACTTACACAGTCACCAGAAATATCAGTTGTATATGTACAACGTATGTAACATTGGCATGAGCATAGCAGTTTTCACTGTACTGGATGAGGCTTTGAGGTTTTTAATTTCCATATTTGAAAAGAAAACTTTTGAAGCTTTGCGAAATATTTTAATGAAATTTTCAATTAATGAAAAAATAGTTATATATACATATATTTTTTATGAGTGCTGTGCTGATCTGTCGTACTAAAGAGGATCAGTCATTGAACTTTCTGTTTTTAACCCCTTAAGCCCTGAGCCTCTTTTTCGTAAATGGCAAGCCCAAAATGAAATGAGTATCTCTGCAACTATTTGGTCCATTTGAATGATCTTGGTATCATAATAAAGGTAAAACCATTTGGGATTTCTGCCATGGTGTAAAAATCAGTGTATATGTCACTGAGTCAGAGTAAATGAAGATGGAACACAGTATAAATCAAAGACCTAATTTTGCACCAAACAAAGTTTTACTTCTATCCCTTGTAAACTTAATTAATTGCAGTCTGAAACCTCTAAAAATTTACAGCACAGAATCTCACCATTATCTGTGCCAAAGTTTATTCTAATCAAGTAAATCAGAACAAAATTAGAGAGGAATGTCTAGGTGGGTTCTCCAAATTGGCAATTCAGGTACCTTGTGTGCCAAATCAGATTTCTCAGATATTAAACTGTAAAACTCATCTAATTTCACTTATATGTCACTACAGGCATACATTCCACTCAAATACAACCGGTTTTAAATTTTTAGAATTTATAATTTTTTTTATTATTATTATTTCTGCCAGTCCTATAGCCTATACAAATTCCCATTCAAAGACAATAAGTAAAAAGAAAATGAAGTTTGGCTCCACTGGAGCAGATTTATTTTTTTTAAAAAAGCAAATTAATAAGATTATGAATACAAAAAGGGTTACAAAAATGAGGGGGGGGGAGTCAAAAGAATAAAAACCCCAGCAATTATTTATACAAGCAAAATGGTATTACTGTCTTACTAAAGCTCGCCTGACCAGGGAATCGAACGCTGGTTGCCTGGGCTGCAGCCCTTCATCCTAACCACTAAGCTATACAATTCCACAGTAACATAGCCCTCAAATTGCCCATGTAAAGAATGAGTCAAAAAAACAAGTCACTGACCTTGTTTGTACTGTTGAGCCCTCAGTATTCACGCGTTTCTGTCAGAAAACGACTTTGAAAACAACGGTTGAATATTTAGCGGATAATTATACCGAAAATACTACAAACAAACCTGTTAAGCGTTTATATTGTCGCGCTATTTAAGTACATTTGAATGGCCCATGGACTCGGTTTGACGCACTTGGAACGCAAGGCTCTAGCTCAGGCTAGCTTTGTGCGATTGGTGCTTTAGGGCTCGTTGGAAACATCAGAAGCCATAGAATCAAATGGCTACCGTCAAAGTCTTACTGACAGCATCACAAGCCGACCACAGAGAGGAAAATACATTGCAAGCAAGCTGAATGCTGAGGAACTGAGATCTTTGAAGCAATGCCCGAGAAGAAAAACATGCTTTGAGACTCGCAAATCTAGTTTCGTTATAACACGGACACATTAAGCTAACAATAGCAAGCGTGGATTTACCCTCAAACTATTTTTTTATTACAAAATATCAAAGGTAAGAAATTTCTTTGCTCATCTCTGTAGACTGTAAAGTGCCTGCTTTTCTTTGAGTGTGGTGTCGGTTTAAAATGACAGGGCTCATATCATTGGATTCTGTGGACTCTCCTCTTTCATTTGAGGTATTGTTTGTATGCATCGCGCAAATTCAGTAGAAATGCTAGTGACTCAGCGCTGATATGATTTTATCCTACGCTTGGCTCCATGCTTATTTACGTTGTACTTGCTTGGTGCTTGTATTGTGTTCGGTTGAGGTAAACTTGGTCAAAATGAGCTTTTTGCCGAGTTTCTTTGCTTAAAGTGGATCAGCCGCATGATGACATTGCAATTAGGAAACATGCTGAATTTATTACGCGGAACGACCACCCCCAGTACCAGGGGCGTTCGGGTTTAATGGGTTAATTAAAGCCAAATTGATCATTTCCTACATTCGGAGATTGACTGGCGCTCATGGACATTATTTATTACACTCAGAGTTAGCAGAGGTAGTATTCAGAAAATTAACCTGGGATCAGTAAGAGCTAATCTCCTCTAAAAAAAGAATGACGCGAAGCGACAGTGAAATGAATTCTCCCCTGTGAATTCTCTCAAACTTGAATTACTTTCATTGTTCATCAAAACTAATCCAACTATAGATGTGAAATTCTGCAGCTTTCTGGGTTCAATTTGTCCTGTTATTCCTGTTTGTGCTTGGACTAATATTGCTGGCAAGTTAGGCTGCCTAACAAAAAAACAACGTGTGGTATTGAACACTGATGCTTTTATCCAATTGTACAGGCAGGATTAGAGTTTACCCCAGACTGATCCAGGGGGGCGTAACTGAGGGACTCCGGTGAACTCGACCTTGGCTTGCTGGAACACCACAAGACTGTTCGCACAACCACTAATAGTTATTCCACGTTATTTAAAGGAACGTACCGTTCTGCTCAGTCTCTTCCATCCTCTACCAATGAAACACACTGTACCAGGAACCCAGAGGGGGGGGGGGATCTTTTCATCTGCCTTGCCCATTTCTAAACAGTCTGATTAATTAAAACTCTCAGTGACTGATGTTGTCGAAATGCCGACCGTTGTCAGCAGGACACCACAAGCAGTATAAATCTGAAAGCTGAAGCGTGATCTCTTGAAACTGCCCAGACACTTCACTCCTGGAGCTGAGTTTTATGTCCCTTAGTCTTCTGTTACCGTCAGTATGCACTACTCCCTCATACACAGTTGTGGTATTTCTATGGGACCGCCTCCGCTGGCGAGATGAACGCAACGCAACTAAACAGGCAGACTTTCTGATTTGCATGGCTAAGAAGATGAGGAATCCAGCTGAAAGCGCGAGGGCTTGTTAGAGCCCAGATTCATGACACCGCATCAAACAACACCTTGCGTGAGAAAAGCCATTTCCCCAAACAGACAATCACTCAGAATGTAATATCATTTACATAATTGGATTGCGTACCGCTGTCCCTCGGTGTGTATGCTCCACCGCCCAGGACTACACAGACATTCATTTGGAGTGAAAAAAATCACTGCTCAGGGATATTTGAATTTGTGTGTGTGTGTGATTTCATAAGGCTTTCATTTTTCATGATGTAAGTTTTTTATAAATGGTTTTGGAATTTACATTTTCTGAATCATTGAATTCAAATTTTTTAATCTATCTATCTATATATATATATATATATATATATAATTTTATCTGCTCACATTTTAAAGGTAAACAGTAGTCCATGTACTTGAAACGGAGTTTCAGATTCGTGCAGATGTCGTCAACTTCCACTGGTTTGGGAGGGTATGGCTATGTAGTTGACAACCACCATTGCCTAAGCTTGCGTTCACATCAGGGAGCCACGACCAGATCCTAGTACTCTTTAGTCCGAAGTCCAGTTCATTTGATAAGTGCGAACACAAGTGTACTGTACTTGGGCACAATTCACGAGTCCGCTTAAAGGTGCTTTCACATCAGGGACGTGGACAAGGATCTGAGTACACTCCACCCCAAAGTCCAGTTCATTTGATATGTGTGAACATAAGTGTACTGTATTTGGGCATGGTTCGTGAGTACTCTTGAAAAGGTGGTGTTGAGTACGGTTCATGCAGACTCGTACCAAATGTGAAAGCAACCATACCTAAACACAAAAGTGGGCTGCTTTGTGATGTCTTCACTATTCGACTGTCCTGTTCAAACAAGCATGGCTACAAAAGGATCTCTCTGGTCCAAAAAAGAAATTAAAGGAGTGTTCCACCACAGGAAAAAATGGTCTTTTCATAATACTTAGCTGCATATGCAGAAGACAGATGAAAAAATGGGTGCTCTTTGACCTGTGAAAACAGAGAAAAACTGATGAGGTATTTAGTTTTGCATAAAAGGTAGAAACCCTACAATAATCAAAATGCGCTTGGCACATTGCTTTCCCAGAACTGAAAATTGGGTAGGCACAGAACATCCCTTTACAACAATTACTAATACTGACTTGTTCTCATTTAGTTTCCTTTATTGACACGTTTTCCAATGAGAAGAGTAATCCATCGGGTATTAAAGACGGCTTTCTTTTTAATGCAATCTAAGGGCGATTAAATTACAAGCTACATTCAGTTTAGAAAGAAAATTTACTCATAAATAGGCCTATACTTTATAAAAGCTAAACTCCTTTTGAACAGTCATGTTGTCTTATTGGCATATCAGGCGATCCAGCTTGCACCCTATGATTGCCTAATTGAGTCAAAGACAAATATTTGAAACACCTTGTCACAATTTTGAATAAGGCTGATTCAAACGCTCCAAATTGTGCATCCAAATGAATGATTATACTGTTACCATAACAAGGAGAACTTCCACCACCTTATGGTGTGAAGTGTTTTCAGAGAGAATGTATTGTTAATTAGGAAAAATGATCAATGATAAGTCAGGACCGATAATTGTTTTAAAGGGATGTTCTGTGCCTACCAAATCTTCAGTTCTAACTATGCCGGTTTTGCAACGTACTGAGATATTTTGGGTCCCATAAATAAAAAAGCATATTGCATGATTTTATGCCAGTTGACATGTTTGCCTGTGCCCGGGACAAAGTGACCCCAGAGGCACCCCCCTTCACCACTCCCCACCCCGCCCCCAACTCACACGCACACGCACAACCTATCCCCAAGAGGAAGACACAAGAGATATTCTCTTACATTATATCAATTATTGTTAACCCTTTTGCGTCTTCATCCGAAAATTACCCTCTCAGGCTAGTTGACTCCACTGCCTGAATACGGATTTTTCCGTCTTTTTCAATTACCTCGGGGTCCTCAATCTTATCCTGAAAGGGCCAGTGTGGTTACAGGCTTTCATTCCAACTAAACACACCATATTCTATTAATCAAGGTCTTCAGCAAGGTCTTCTATTGTTTGATCCTTGCCTCTGAGTGAATTAACACTTAGTTGCTAATAAGGAAACTAAAAGAGGACAAGTTTGGTGAAGTAATACGCTTTAAGGCAAAGTGAGAGCAGGGCTTCTATCACTCCGATGGACAAGTACCGAGTGGAAGAGGCTAAGAAAGGGCTGAAGTCTGGTCTCCAGGGGCTGAGCTGTGTGTTTAACTATCATACCTTGTTGTAGATTATCCTCATTGGTCACTTTGTAATCATTTTGTCTGCATCTTTTTAAAAAAATTTGTCATAAAATCCCTTGCACCTCTCTCTTCATTTTCTCTTTTTATTTTCTCTTGTCTTTGCTCTGCTCCTGATTTTTGGCGGCCATTTTGAGAGTTTAAAGTCGGTCAGAACTTGATGGGCGGTGTACTAGGCCAAACCATTTTTGCTTGTTAGGAAAGTAAAAATGTTTTTGACCACTATAAATTAGGAAAATTAAAAAAGCACAAGCGTTATATGCAACACAAATATTATATATTTTTTCATGAAAAAAGCGAATTTCGACAAATATTCCAGCAGATGTTTTAACGGTCAGAGGGCCCAGGAAAGCTGACCCGGTTGTCCCCCCCTGTCGGCAGGCCATACTGCCACGTAAGTGAAAAAAAAAAAACACTATCGCAAATGCACTTACTCTACCAGAGACGTCAGTTTCGTCCAGCTAGCTATTGTATTCGGGATCCTACAGTTTCCAAAAAAGCGAAAGTACAAACTGTAGTCCAATCAACCTCCCAAGAGCCAAAAATTGCCCGCCGGATGAACGTGTAATCCAGCAAATAATTTCTGATGAATAAACAGGAAATTCTCGGTCTGGGCAACATTAACTAAAATTATTCATTGCTCATTTGCATATACTAACCACAATGTAATTATATAAAGCCGGTTGAAAATCAGCAAAGTATCCCTTTAAAAGTTGTTTTGCACCAAACAGATGAACGCTAGTGGCAGCTTCAAAAATAATAGAAGCAGGCATAGTATGAACATGAACTTCAATGGTTACTTTGGGATTGGGTTCTTGATGACGCAAGCATTCGCCTCTTCTTCTTTGTGAATATTGGCAAATCACAAACCATCTAGGTGCATACTGCCGCATATTATATCGGAAATATTACATTGGCAAGTGTACCGAAATAACACTCCAGTATCTTTGAGTATACTCGAGTGAAATTACTCATGTAAGGATGAAAGCTATGAGAAGAGGCTGAAGATCCTTAATCTCTTTAGTCTTAGAAAAAGGAGACTTAGGGGTGATCTGATTGAGGTCTTTAAATATGTTAAAGGGGTTAACAAAGTGAATTATGTAGGATTCCTTCGGCCAAGTTTTGTTAGTAGAACTCGGGGTCACAAATGGAAGTTGACCAAGGGTAAATCTAGCACTGATATTAGGAAATATTTTTCACCCAAAGAGTGAAGAGCGATGTGGAATAGCTTGCCTGACCATATTGCTGAGGCAGAAACCTTTGGAATTTTCAAGAGCAGGCTTGACTTAAAGCTAGATACCACTGAGTCATTGAGTATCTGAAGTGATATATTCACAATAGTAAAAAGAAACTGGCGAGCCTAGTTGGGCTGAACGGCCTGTTCTTGCCACTCATGTTATGTTATGTTACGTGAAAGCTGGCCAGCGGGGGGAGGAAGGAGGAACAATCATACTGGGGCAAGGCACAAAACAATTGTTCCTAATGTCAAAGCACCCGAAAAGAAGGTGCGATTTAGATTTAACTCAACACCATTGTCAACAAAACCTGTCAGATGACCAACGTTATTTAAATCAGTCATGTGACAAATACCAGCTAGTGGCTTTTTTCCCTTTTTATTGACAAAGATCAAAGATTAAGTATACAAACAAACATTGCATTCAACATATATTACACAAAACAATCAACCTTTTGTAACAGGGGTATACAAAAATGATACATATGAGAAAATGAAGGAACAAATATTTCTATAACTACAGTCGTGTGCAGTGATGATTATAAATTTAACAAAATGAAGATAAATCAGAAACCAAGCCCCTCAAGTATTTATTTCATATAATATTGGATCATACAGATGAAAATGAGTACACAGATAACAATATATAGTAAAAACAAAAATAATGTCTTTTTGAGAGGAAAAGTCAATATCTAATGTGGCCACCCTTTGCTTCGATTACAGCATTTAATCTTTAAGGCCTCACACACTAAACCATTCCATATGGTTTGAAGTTCATTCCTGAGATTCTTTTGATGTTACAACATCTGCTCAATCGGATTGAGGTCTGGATTTTGAGCAGGCCAAGTCATAACTTTTATGTCACAAGATGTTTCTTTCTGAGATAATCTTGCACATCTTGAAATGTGTTTAGGGTCATTATCTTGTTGAAAATATAATCCCTGATCAATCAGTCTCTTTCCAGATGGCAATGCATGCCTCATAAGGATGCCATGATACTTCTTTTGATCCATGATTTTGTTGTTTTTTATGAGATCATGGGCTCCTTTCAAGCAGACTGAACCTCAAAATTTAATATGACCACCTCCATGTTTTACTGAGGGGCTTAAACACTCATTTTTGAAACTGTCTTCAACTCTACGGTACACATACGCTCTGTGTTCGAGTGAGAAAATTAAAAATTTTGGCTCATTGGTCCAAAGGACTTGTTCTCAGTCCATTGGCGTTCGATCCTTGAATTTCTTGGAAAACTCAAGTCTTTTGTTGCCAGCTCTTGGTAGCAATATAGCAATCAGACCATTTTCACACAGGCAACTGGAAATATTAGATCTTGATACTTTCATCACTTCACTTCTGGCACTATTAATATCATCATGGAGTTGTTGTGCTGTCAACTTCCGAAGGCTTGGCTTACAGAAAACCAACATCAGAGGCACTTAACTTCCGTTTTGGACCTCTATGTCCACTAGTTTTCTGTGAACCGGTCTCTTTGAAATGCTTGATGATGTTTCTTACAGTGCCATGGCAGCATTTAAGGTCTTCAGTATCATGTAAGGCCAGAATGCGGCTAAGAACAATCTCAGAGAGCTCCTTCCATCATGCCATCATGTTTAACACTGTGACACTGCTCAAAGTTCAGTCCCCTTAAAAACTGGAACAACTGACCATCAGTTGTTCACCAGCAGAATAAAATTGCCTCACTCCAGTTTAAACAATTTTTTTAGCATCCATAAACATGGAATGAGCCTTCAAACATGCATTCAGGCTCTGCAAGAGTCAAAAAAATAACACCTGCGACACCTTTCAATCGTTAAAAAAAAATTGATGTTTTAGGTGTTTTTGTTTATTACCCATATTTTTACCTCAATATACTTAGGGGAATTACTATTTTTTTGTTCTTGTTGCCTACAATAGTATTTTTCAATACATATTCACCAAAAAATTATAAAGAGGTAATATATTAGTACCCCTTTTATACGAAAATGGTGATGTATAATCATCACTGCACACTACTGTATGAAGACTATGCAAGTTTAACGTGTGTTTATGGTCTTCGCAGCTTTTTTGTTTTAAAATATATGATGTACCGTTCATATTCTTTCTAAAAATAAAAATTATTTATTTTTTTTTTTTTAAATCAGAACAGCAAGCGACATCGCAGCAGGAAAAGTGGCAAATCTTACTGCAGCTGCGTACGAATCGGATATCATACATGAGTGAGAATCTGCGCTACTGCTTGATGCTAAAAAATTTTACCAACCCCAAATTCCGCCACTAAAAGTATCTCATTTTTATGACTCTCAGTGGCCTCCCAGTCAACGTGTCTGAAAACACCAAAATGGTTTTCACAGTGCCTTTTGTATACTGAGTAGATTTTTCCTAAAAAACAATGTATAGACTCATACGAAAAAAATCCCTCTCAATCATTATTTATGACCCATTAGAATTTATGTAACTGTACCTGTGTCTACAGAGACCATCTCGTCTGCCGGTAATTTGTTATTTTTCTTTGAAATGGACTTTTCTGGGTGTCAGCATCTGGGCAGTGGGCATGTAGCCCCTGGCCAATAACAGTGTGCAGGGTGTGGTTCTTGAGGCGGGGAGGAGGAGCCAACTTTGAATGTTACTTTTACGAACAAACCGACAAATCCTACTCAGTACCCTTTAAACCACAGTTCACGTGTGGAAGGGGGCAAAAATTGAACGCATGTGCAACACAGTGAATGAAAGAAATCTAAAGGTCAGTATTATTGCAATTTAGCTGACGGCCTTAACCAGATAACTGGAGTACAAATGTGCAGTATTTCCAGTCTGACTGACCGATTCACACGTAATCTGGCGAAAAAGATCATTGCAGACCCAGAGCACCCTCTTTGGTCAGAGTATGAACTCTTGAGCTCATGGCGTAGGTACAGGATGCCTCTGATGAAGACTAAGAGAGGACTTATAATGACTTACTTGGAACTTAATATTCAACAGTTCTTGTGTTTTGCCATGCAATGCCCTTTTAGTGATGTATTTATTTATGTATTTATGCTTCTTGTTTCATGTTGTATGTGCTGTCTTGAACTGTTGTTTGATTTCTTCGTCATTTATGTTCTTCTGATCTGAGTGCAAGACAAATTCCCCAATAGGCAATAAAGGTTTTCATTCATTCGGAACAACATACAACACAAATTGCATTAGCAGGAAACCAAATGCTAAAAACCCAAAAAGGTGGGAACATTCAAAGCACCAAAGGAGACTACATGGATTGGAATTGAACCCGCAAGTAAACCCCAGGGACAGAAAGTGTCAAGAAAACAATCCAGGTACATGTACATCCAGGTACATGCTGATGCTTCATGCCTGTGTGCACCTACACAGCGTGACACGATAACACTTGGCTGTGCCATCAACAGGCAGGTCTCACAACCTGTATGCTACACAAAAAATAATGCAGATTTGTGTATCAACAGTCAACTTGACTAAGTACTTTTCACTTTTTTTTTTAAATCACATGTAATACAGTGCACTTGGCAAAATAAAACCTGAAATGGACAGAAATTCGCAAGCCACACTACCTCACTTTTGACTGCAATACTGACCATAGGAACTCGTGCTGCTTTTCACAATGGACCTTTCGCTAAGGATCAGTGCACAGAATCCACTGCCATTTGTTAATAAAGACACGGCTACAAACTCAAACTACCGACCAGAAGTTGTTTCCGACTAGCAAGCCATGAGCGACTTAAACCCCAACAGCAGATCATCACACTGGTTATTAATTTTCAGCTCCAAGATATATTAGCCAGAGCTTCATCGTGTTCTGACCCAAGGCGGTAAGTGTCCTGGATAAACACACTGAGAACATTACTCTGATGAGCACTATACAATAATAGTACAGAGAGTAATGTTCTCCTACGCGTTTCATAAAGTGATTTGAGGTCTATTATTCTACCCTCCATAATAATTGCCATTATTATGCTGTATTAAGTATTATGACAGTTATACCTCAGCCGATTGCATCGGCATCAATTGTACAAGGTACATCATGTACAGTACAATGATAAGACAGGAGTCTAGTCAACTGAATGTACCATTTAGGTCAGTAGCGGCAAATTAGCATAATGATTAGAGTTCCAGGCTTGTTATAAAAAGCTTGCGGGTTTGAGTCCCTGAATTGCCAGTGCCATTATACCCTTGAGTGAGACACTTAAGCAAACAAGCTTTAATGAAATATCCAGCAATACAAACAGCCCCTGAAATGTAACCTAAGGCAGGTGTGCTGGAGACGGGTGCTGCCAAATGTCCTGGTGCCGTAAGCAAGGGCAAAGTGAACACTGAGACAGTGCGAAGGCTTCCCACTTCATCAATCATGCTGGGTAATGGTGGTTGTTGTTGTTTAGACATTCTCTGAGGAAGGGAGCCATACAGGCATCAGGTCAGGATACTTTAATGGGTTAACAAAGAAAATCAGACAATATTAGGTCTTTTAGGGAGAAATATTAAGCTTAATTTGATGAAACTAACCAAAAATCAACAATAAGATGACAAGGAATTGTATTCCAGTCGGTTATCTGGGCTGGAAGAAGTAGACCTGACAATGCAAAGAAATGAACGACGTGTCACAAATGAAACCAAATGCACAAACGGACAAACACTCACACTAACAGGCCCAAACACATGCACACAAGCACAATCAAACACAAACACCGGTGCAAAGACTAAATTTCCAGCTCCAACTCAAGGTCTTAAAATAATTCAACACAATGCAGTTTGGGATTAAGGAGCTTCTCAGCATTACTGACAAACGAACACGCTTGGGACTAATGCAGTGTCCCAAGGATAAGGTTGTAAACGCATGATGATCACAGATACTGCTCATTAAAACACGGGCATACCTATGGACACAGATTCTTATACAAAATTGGCAACGACCCTTCAGCTCTCAAATACAGTAACCAAAGAAAAATGACAGTACTTTTACGCGACTAAAACATGATTATTAGATGGAAGTTTCAACGGCGTCTGAGGCCAAGTCGGCAGGAATCTCCAGATGCTGACAAAGAAATAGCTGAATCATTTATTTTCTTTGTTCAGAGACTCAAATGTATTATAAATGCACAGCTTCTAGGCAGGGCTGCAGTGTTAGAAATAAAGGTGGGTAAACTAAAGCATAAACTCAATTTGCCAAAGTACAAAACTAGACAAGAAAAACTAAAACCATATCATTTATCCCAATAATAATAATAACAATAATATAAATTTAGCTGCAAGCAGCAACTTCGGGGTCCAAGAACAAATAAGCTAATTGCCTGGGGGTCTTTGATTTCATGCACTAAAACTATGTGAAGAAAAATTTGATTAGCTTGTAAAGGCAATGTGCTTTGAAGTAGCAACATTATCTTAGCAAATTAGACAGAGGTTCGTTGAAGAACTGTACATACCAAGTTTTATAACCAGTCTTACAGATAATTCAAGATGGTCACCAAAAAATGTGACCGATGACATTCTACCTTATTGGAATGATTGTTGACAGCGGGAGAAACATACCTATTAAGTCTCAGGAGTTCCAAGTTTTTTGTTATGGCAGGAGGACAAACTGAATTTGTAAGATAAAATCCAAAGTGGCAGCAAAGCCATGTCATCAGTATACAAAATGTTCATTCAGGGGTTATGGAAGAATGCAAAGCATCAATACTTTTTAAGCAACTGTCTAGAATTTACACCCATTTGAACACCATAATTTTTCAACATTGATTTTGAGACCCTTGCAAATTGATTGGCACGTTAATTTGGTGTAGCAACTATTCCTTCGCAATTTAGATAGAGCATACCCAAAAGGCAATACTTTGGAAATTTTGCATCAGTTGAAGTTCATGAAGAAGAAGATTTTAGGTTTTGTGCTGATCAGCACAGCGGTTCAGAAGCACATGAGTATTAAATGTAAGAAAAAAACTCATTATGTCACCGTTGCAATTTGATTGATACATAGCTCTGGTGTTATTTAACGTAGCAACTTTTCCTTCGCAATTTAGATAGAGCATACCCCACAGGCCTGACATATGGAATTTTGCATCAATCGATGTTACGGTTCATGAGAAGAAGATTTTTAAGCTTATTTTTCACATATTAAAAATTGGGTTAAAAATGGGCGTGTTCAAGCGATTGTGGATTCTGTGTTTTTTGACGGATTGCTTTAAACTTTGGGATATCTTGTCAGTGAGGCCTTGTCATTGTGCACAAAACATTTCAGAATGATTGAGGCAACAGTGAATGATACTGGCTTATTTGCATATTAATTAGTAAATGAAGCAACTTAATTGGCTTGTGATGGCCATGTTTTTTGATGTAGCTACTTTTCCTTCATAAATTAGACAGAGGTCAGTGGAAGGGTTTTACAAACCAAGTTTTGTGCCGATTAGCACAGTGGTTCAGAAGCACATGAGTATTAAATGTAAAAAAACTCATTATGTCACCACTGCAAATTGATTGATGCATAGCTCTGGTGTTATTTGACGTAGCAACTATTCTTTCGCACTTTAGATAGAGAATACCACAAAGGCCTGACATATGGAATTTTGCATCAATTGAAGTTACAGTTCATGAGAAGAACATTTTAAAGTATATTTTTCACATATTAAAAATTGGGTAAAAAATGGGCTTGTTCAAGCGCTTGTGGATTCTGTGTTTTTTGATGGATTGCTTTCAACTTTGGAACATCTTGTCAGCAAGGCCTTGTCATTGTGCTCAATAAATTTCAGAATGACTGATGCAATGATGAATGATATTGGCTCATTTGCATATCAATTAGTAAATGAAGCTAATTGATTGGCTTCTGGCAGCCATGTTTTTTGATGTAGCAGCTTCTTCTTCACAATTTAAGTCGGGATTGGTTTCAAGATGATGTGTATTAAATTTCTTTCAAATCGGCCCAACCAGAAGATGTCATTTTTGCCGAAATCATAATTATGCAAATGAGCTAAAAATCCAATATGGCGGACTTTAAAGGTTCAAGAAGCAAAGTTGTTCCTTGTGACGAGGGGAACCTGTGTACCAAGTCTTGTGACTTTTTGTGAAATGGGTCAAAGGGGCTGAGCTTTTGAAAATGGCGATTTCAATCTAAGATGGCTGCCTGGTCATGTTACCTATGGTCGTTATATTGTAGACAGTTGTTCATCACATGACCGTCTAACATCCTACTAAAGTTGGTGACTTTTCGATGGACGGTTTTAGTTTTATAGGCAAAATTAGAAAAGTGGCGGAAAAATAATAATAATTAAAGCTGCAAGCAGCGATGAATGGGCCCTCGCGCCCTTGTGCACGCTGGGGGTGGTGGTGAGATCCTGACGGGCGCATGTGTGTATTCAAGAGCATTGGACAGTGGTAGACTGTGTAAATGGTATTTTCCTGAGTGGAGAGCAAACACCTTTGCTCAAACATGACCTTGTGTTTGAGGGCACTCTGAAGCACTCTGTCCGTGTGCAAGCTCAGACCGGCATGTTGACATCTTCCGAATGGGAGTCTTATCAAGCGTATGATGTTTAAACCTGTTTTGACAAGGTCTGTTTCAGTAAGAACAACTTCCTGTTTCATGGCACCAAGAGACTTTTTTTAGGTTTGGGTCCATGTTTCCACTGAATTTCATATATATAGGTTAAATGGGCTGCAAGGGCTGTTCTATTGAAATTTTCTAGGGGGCGCTATGGAGCCATTTTGCCCCCCCCCATGGGCAACACCCCTATCATATGTAAGTACTCGCCATTCTTGATGTGTGTATCAATTTTCATGAGGTTATGACTTTGTTAAAGCCATGAAAAAGCCAAACCTAATTTGATGGCGAGGGATCGATAGTCGCCACGCCGGCAGACGGACGCCATTGCTCATAGCTTCCCAGCGTTCACAATGTAGCTTCATCAACTTGTTCTGCATATCTTAGAAGTGGAATGAAGTTGGTGAGGTCAACTATGTTGGATCAGTACATGGTAGAGTAAAAAATGTCACTTCCTGTTACGACCGGGGGGCGCTATGAGTAAGGCAAGATATTAATATATGGGGGCGTTCACTGTGAAGTCATCATAATGTCCATAAAATTTGTAGCTGTTAGGATAAAGTATGTGGGCGTGAAAGCCATTGGAAAATGGATACCGAAATCATGAAAAGTCGCCAAAGTTTGTCATGCCCTAACAGCCATGCCGTTTGACCTACAGACATTCTTTACGTAACTTTTGATCAGCATGGTCTCTAGATGATCTATACCAAATGGGAAGTCGTTTGGGTGAAATCCCTGGGAAGAGTCTGTTAAAATACGAGGTGAGGAAATTGCCAGTAATCAAAAATTGAAATCAAAATGCTGTTGGGGTTGGACCATGACATCAAGAGACTTTTTTGTGCGTCTTGGTATGATACATGTGCGTACCAAATTTCGTTGGCCTACGTCAAATTAACCCCAATCAGGAGGGCTTTTTGAAATTTTCTAGGGGGCGCCATTTCGCCATTTTGCGCTGCCTTTTTGCAGTGACTTTAAAATATGTCAATTTTCACCAGACCTGAGAAGTGTGCCAAATTTGGTGAGTTTTTGAGCACATTAAGGCCTCCATACATTTGAAAATACTTGGTTCAAAATAATAAAAAAAAAAAAGAAAAAAAAATTCTAACAATTTCAATAGGGTCCTCGCACCGTTAGTGCTCGGGCCCTAACAAGAAAAGTACAGTTCCAGGGGAAACTGGGTGGGCAAGCTGGAAGCTGCCGATAATGTGAGGTTCAAGTTGTTGAAAATGTAAGGTTTAAGCTGCTAAAAATGAGTTTAAAGCTTCTGAAAATGAAAATAATTTATGACAGTAGTATTTTTTGTCCTTTACCTATGGTATGAAAAAATAAAACAAAACAAAAAATGGGAAAAATCTCCACACTTTAAAAGGTATGAAAATGCCAGAGGGAAATACTAGATAAAGCGGTTTTGTACATAAAAGAAAGTAAAGGGGTTGAAGTGCTTCAAGTAGTACTGTATCGACGCTTCGAAAGATTCAAATGCAAATGCTTCGCCTGTAATTGAGATCATTGTGACAGATAAAACACCTGCCTTCATTATTCTGAATATTTTGGAGGAGCAAAGAACCCCATATGTGCCATAAACATTTAACATATTGGAGTAAAAACAGCAGAAATTCAGTAGGAGGCATTAACCAATATGCTGGGGCCAGTCGCATGCACCTACTGGACTTACACCTGACTTGAAGCCAAGATGCGCGATCGTAGAGGCATTACTTTAAGACCACTGCACCAGCTGGTAGTAAACAATATTCACGAAGACCGGGTGTAAATTCAACGCCTATCTGACGGGAGGCGTAAAGTGAATTTCCTGGCCGTTTCCAAAGGAAGCCATTTATTAAGGAAGACCTCCCCAAGATGCAACGTTACCACACATCATACCAATTTCATATTTCTTCAAGATAAATTAATACTGTTTCCTACTGAAACGTTGACATGTAATTAAGAAAAACGCCTTCATTCTCACACAATATTTATTTTTCGCAAAATTGCATCTATATATCCACACATATAGCTTAAGATTATGGAAAGTATTCAAGGGCGACATTAAAAAAAACACACTAACAAGACTAGGCTATATGTTTTCCGATTTTTCCAACCTTTTCATTAATTTTTCAGCCAATAAAGAGCCAGAAACTTCTTTTAAAATCAAAAGCACATTTAAATTGAAGAAAGGTTAATAGCAACAGAATCATCAAGCCCAATAAATATTTTGAGCAATGTGATTAACAGGCATATAAATTATTAAATCCATTTATTTTAGGTAACATGAGCTTACACTGTCATAAATTGACTGAATTTAACAGTTAAATTAACGCATTGTCCCCTTGTTATTTTAACTGTATGTAGAGTCCTGCGCGCACTTAATTGTGGTTTACAGTTAACATACACGGAACATCAGTTATAAACTGATTGTAAAATTAAACTGTAAACTGAGGTGTCATTATTTATCAATAAAAATTTCTGTAAGGTGATCGGTCTCGTGTGTTCCAAGAGTCAAGCGATAATGTTATAAATAAATAAATAAATAATAACAATTGTAAAATTAGATGGCGGCATTGATCCATTATAGAAAGCCAAACGACTAGCGGCTACTGCTTACTCAGGCCTTAAACCTGGCTATTTTCAAACGCAGGAAAAAGTAATGTAAAGCGAAGAACAAAAAGCGACTGGGGACATCGCTTTCATTTTGCACTTAATTAGCTCTGTCTTGACACCAATATTTTGCCTGTTTTAGATATGATCGTAAATATATTTAGCTAGTGCAAACAGTTGCTGGTATATACGGGAATAGGAGCTCAAGCAATTTTTTTCTGCTTTGCAATTTTTACTGTAACGTGTTCTCATGGATGTGCCTTGCAAAAAAAAAAGACCTGTCTTTGCTGCAGTCAATGTGCTGTCTTGGAGTTGGTTTGAGCGACTGTATCAACTACCATACCGAAAATTATTTCTCTGAGTTTGACGCAGAATTAGATTTGTCTTTCAGTTGTATCAATCTTGATCTGAACAATGATGATGCTGTAAAAGTCCAGCAGAGGACAGAATCTAACCGCAAATGAACTGTATCCATTTCACTGACTCACTCTGAGCCCTTTGAGCTTATGGCTAAAGCATTTGGTCCAACGGAGATTTTAGCTAAGGCGTTTCTTACATACTCTTATTTCTACCTCAAAGATAGTAAATCCAATCTATGAAATTGAGGTACCACATTAAAGAAGAGAGCCTGCTGAGCAAAATTTGTCAAAATTGTTTGGGCAGTGCCAAAAACGTGGGAATATGAGCAAACTAGAAAAATGTGCATTTTGGCTTCGCAACCTAAATTTTCTTGTCTTATTTAACAATGGAGTTAATGCAGTTTCGGTGAACGGTCCTGTTGCTCCCAGAAGTTCCCAGAATTTTTTTGTAACAAAAAACATTTTTATAATTAAAAAATTATAGAAGTTACAAAAAAGTTGAACAGTAAAGAAATTATCCAAGCTTAGCTTAACATTTTCCAGTTTGAATGGCATTTCTAGCTAAAAGTATGACAGAGTAAAAAATAGCTGAAAATAGCAAAATTTTGAAAAAATCTGTTTCATTGTTTCCTATGGGACAAAAATATTGAAATAGAAATTAATAATTCAAAGCATATGATATCAAGAAGATGAATACAAGCAACATAGAACAGAACAAGCTGATCTTTTTAAAATTTGAATGAAGTTCCTGGGTTAAAGTATGTAAGAGTAGTTAGTCAGCACAAAAATCGGAGCATAAAGAAAGAAAGAAATAAATAGTGGGAAGAACATGAGTGTGCAAGCTTCCAGCTTGAGTGAAAACAATAGGGTTCCAGCATGTGCTTGGACCCCTAATAATGCATTTTTTCTTTTTTTCCCCCATTTCCCCTTTCCTTTTTTATTGGTGTAAAACAGGACAACAAACAAAGTGAAGAAGAAACAGAAAAAAAAACCCAGGACAAAACAAAACAAAAAAAAAACATAGGATAGACATACCGTACATAGAAATAACATAAATACATACATAACAGACATAACGTAAAGCAGCTATATTTATGCTTGTGTGTTGATATTGTGAGGGCTGTGTGTGTGTGTGTGTGTGTGTGTGTGTGTGTGTGCGCGCACGTGAGAGTGGTGATAAGAGTGGGATAATGGGGATGGAGTAAGGAAGATAGGGTAAGGAAGTGGTCAGGAATAATCGTGGGTAGTATGTGTTGCAAAATAATAAATAAAATAATCAAATAAGTAATAATAACTTAGTATGATGAAGAAGAGAAATAATAGTAATAATAATAATAATAATAATAATAATAAATATTTTAAGAGGAGGACTCTGATGGGCTGCATCATATCTCCCCTGGGAGAGGCAGAGATGAGGGACACCACAGGGTCCAGGGCATGCCAGACTGCGACCCCCACATGATACCTCAACACGGAGGCTGCCACCCGTACCACCTGAATGCCCTATTCTTTAGTGTTAATGTAAAATTTCATGGGTAGAGCATGAGCTGGTGTGGTGCATTAAAAGAAGCAGAGTGCAAAGTATGGGCACTGCAGAGCCACCACTATGCACATCTTGCACACGCTAGTCTTGTGGGGTTGTTTTTTCTCCCTTCTTCCCCAAAATGCTAGTGTGAGGTTCCCTACACAAGTGTGGTGCATTAACTAGTAGGCAAGAGCTACATTTCAAGCTATGCATCAATCCAAATAATCCTACTGTGCTAGCTAGTAAACTTGTGTTTAAGGAGAAGTAAGTTAGTGCGAACAACGACGGCAAGTAATGTAAGTAATGTCAGCAAGACTGAGGGTAAAAGAACTGTCGCTATAGTTGATGCTGTGAAGCTAACATGCGGAGAGGACGAGATGGTTTCCCAGAGCTAGCACACCAGCTCCAGATAACGTCACCCGCCAGTCTCCTGCCTCCATAGCTGACGTCCTAACAACAGCATTGTTGTTGATCCGTTGGTTGTGTGAAACATAGCAATACCTATGTTACCCATCTGTCAAACAGAAACAGAACAGTCTCCGCATCACCGTGTCGCTCTTCAGGCCTTACAACTATTAGTCCAATGTTTACACAGCTTTTTAAGTACACACACATAAAGCATATAACTTGCCGTCAATAAGAAGATAATCGCCTAATTTGACTAAAAGGTTTATTGGAATAGAATGGGATGACCTACTCCACCTTTGAATGCGGCTCAAGCTTTTAAAACTCCCACTATAACAAGTGCATATACCATCATTAAAAGGTGAGCAAACCCTATTTTGTATGTTGGAAGGTACGTAATCGGCGTTCACGTGCGTTTACCCCACGCTACAGCCCTGCTTACGGGAAACCAAGAGGTGGTTAAATTACTGCGCTTTTTACCTTTTGGAACAAAAAAAAAAAAAAAAACACACACAAATACCCTCACAGAAGTGGTTGCAAATGCTAATCTGAAATGGAAGCCAATTCTCGCTAAAACATTTGCACCAGCAGGTAGGCTACACAGAGGGCATGGTCAAAATTAATTCTACCTTTCAGCCAGGAAGAAAAATCCATTTTTTAAATTCTATCACCCCCGTTCCCGTCATTCTGACCTTCAGATCTCCAGATGATGACAGGGGCACCAGTGAATTCCATCTCCCTCTGAGGAACCTTTAAAACTGGCCCTTGTCCGAATGAATTTCTCCTTTGGTTCAGAAGCAGCCTGCAGGAGCGCAAAATTTCCAGAATTACAGATACAACCTCCAGATATGCATCCATTTTCCCACACATCATATCACTTTATCCTGGGTCTGGCGACGTAGACACGCTTTGATCCCAAAACCCAAAGATAGTAATTAAGACATGCACACAGCTCACTTTCCATTGCCCCCCAACACCCCTACATCATTGATAAAATAAATGCATTAATGAAAAGGGGGGGGGGACATGTTGAGACATTATACTACAAAACTGCAGATCATAGGTGGGTCTACAGAATTGAAACAAAAAGTAACATCTGAGATAGCAAAGGCCCTGGGCTTAAAATGTTATTTCTACCACCTTTCACCAAATGGCAACAGCAAGAGAAGGAACGCTTTAATTCACACAGCCGGCTGGAAATGGCCAGTGCAATAATTCTGTATCAATTTGATTAAAAGACAGAAAATGAAGGACACAAGAGTGCCTAAGGAGATGGGTGCATGACTGGATTCAGCAAAGATGCGGATCGAGACCAATGTTGAGTCCACTGAGTAAATTGAGGGCAGAGGATCACAGAACAAAGTTATCTGCCTGCATCAAATGAACAAAGGGCTATGCTCAGAGAACTGTTTTCAAGCACTAAGAAAGAATAAAAAGGCAATGCAGTTTACTCAAGTCTCAGAGAATCCTCATACCACCAGGAAATAAAACAAAACCCCACTCGGCATGAATGCTTTATTTTCTTTTCTTTTTTGGAACAAAATCAGTTAGGCAGAACATTCTCAGTGCAGGGCTCTCAAAACTGCCCAAGTAGACAATGAAAAATAGTGTCTTTCTGTTAAAATTATTGGAAACCTCAAAAACTGGACATTTTATGGTAAAAGCAAACACATTACACAATATTAACATATCAACTTCACAACTCGAAGGGTGATCGATCACGTGAGGTTTTGGTCATGTCTTCGAGATCATGGATATAACAACCATTTTACATTTTTAGTACAGTAATATCTCAGTTATTTATGTTTCATTATTTTGACCTCTTCCTCTTGGCACAGAAAACATTTCACCCTCCTACTGCACCTCTGAGTCACAGGAAATGGTCTCCTAAAACCATCCAAAAAAGCTGGCATATCAGAAAAAAATAATTTAAAAATGTGCTGGACATTTATTTGAAGTGCATCAATAAATTGGAGTGCACTTTTAAAATAATTACTAAATTGCAGTGCACATGTATTTAAATTTTCTTTTTTTATATCTAACATATCTCCAATCTGCTCCAGAGGTGAGTTCCTTAGCTTTGCTCAATCAAGTGAATAAATCAGTGGAGCAAATGCAAGGCATCATATACAGACATTGATTGTCAAAACAACTCCTTCCACTAGTCTATTTGGACAAACAGTGCAGAACCACAATTACATAAAAAGATGTAAATGTGTAAGACCACGCCTCCAGCCATCCAGCTCACCAGCCTACTGCACTTCTGTGATTATTCAATTAATGCAATAATAATGCATTTTATTTGAATGGCGCCTTTCTAGACACTCAAGGTCACCGTACAGAGCAAAAACAGTACACAATTACAGATAATAGAAAATAAATAAAAACATGACACAAAATATATATGATTTAAATTGTTGCTACATGATACAACAAGACGCAAGACGGCAGGAAAGTCAAAGAAAATCCAAAAGTGAACAGATGGGTTTTGAGTAGTTTTTTGAAAGATGTTGGTGAATCTGTATGTCGGATGTGTGCTGGTAAGGAATTCCAGAGCTTGGGTGCCGCAGAGCTGGAAGCTTGATCACCCATTGTAGATAATCGTGTGGTTGGGATGACTAGAAGACCAGCTGAGGAGGAACGGAGAATGCGAGTTGTGGAGTATTCATGAAGAAGCTCAGAAATGTAGGGGGGTGCAAGGGTGTGCATGGCCTTATATGTGAGGAGGAGGATGTTGTATTCAATGCATTGTTTGACCGGTAACCAATGCAGCTGAGCAAGGACAGGAGAGATGTGGTCACAAGACTGAGTGGGTAAGGATTCGGGCAGCAGAGTTTTGGGTGATTTTGAGTTTGTTAGTGAGTTTAGAAGGGAGTCCAGTGAGAGGGGCGTTGCAATAATCAAGCCGGGGGTGACAAAGGCATGGATTAATATTTCAGCACTCATGTAGGAGAGTGAAGGGCGGAGTCAGGAGAATTGCGCAGGTGGAAAAATGCAGTCCTTGAGATGTTTTTTATGGGGGGTTCAAAGGATGGCGTATTGTCAAGAATGACGCCAAGGCTTTTAACTTGCGTCGACAGAGGAACAAGAAAACCACCAACAGTTGTGAGGAAGCTGGGTGTTTTGGACAGTGTTGCTTTTGAACCAATGCACATAATTTCAGTTTTATTAGTATTAAGTTGGAGGGGGTTAGTGGTCATCCAGTTTTAATGTCATTAAGACAACTGAGGAGCGGCTGGGGAGGCAAGGGGACAGAGGGTCTGGTTGAGATGTAAAGTTGCGTGTTCTCTGCATAACAATGAAAGTTTATGTGATGGTGACGCATAATACGGCTAAGGGGAACAAGGTAAATGATAAAAAGTAATGGACCAAGTACTGACCCCTGGGGGACACCATGGTTAACTGGACCTAACCTGGACCTGTGTTGTTTTAGCTTGACAAACTGTTGTCTCCCTGTCAGGTAAGATGTTAACCACGCTAGCACCGTGCCGGTGACCCCCAGGGAGGCTAGGCAGTTGAGAAGGAGTGTGTGAGAAATGGTGTCAAAAGCAGCACTGAGATCAAGAAGAATGAGAATAGTGAGAAGTCCAGAGTCTGCTGCACGAAGGAGGTCGTTAAATATCTTGACAAGGGCAGACTCTGTACTATGTTTTGGTCGAAAACCAGATTGAAAAGTTTCAAATAGACAGTTTGATTCGATATGAGTTTGGAGTTGGACTGCCACAACACGCTCCATTTCTTTAGCTCGGAAAGGGAGGTTTGAAATGGGACAAAAGTTTTTTAAATTGTTGTGGTCAATGCCAGGTTTTTTGGGGACAGGTGTAATGACAGACAGTTTTAATGAGGGAGGAATAAAGCCAGAGACCAGGGATGAGTTTATAATCTGGGTAAGCAATGGAGAGAGGGCGGGGAGTGCAGCTTTAACCAGCCTGGTAGGTAGAGGTTCAAACTCACAGGTGGAGGATTTGGCTGCAGTAATCATTTTTATTATGGTCTCCTCAGTAACCGGGTTGAAAGTGGAGAGAGAGCTTTGATAATGGGAGTCCATGGGAGTGGACATCCAGGTGGGCAGTGCAGTGGGCGGGGGTGACAGAAGCAGTTGCTTATGGATATCATCAATTTTAGTTTGAAAGAAAACCAATGAATTTATTGCATAGGTTAGGGGAGGTGTTGTCTGCTGAGCTATCTGGAGGTTGTATAAGGTATTTCACTGTAGAGAACAGGGTTTTGGAATTAGCCGTCTCATTGTTGAGGATATTGGAATAGTAAGAGATTTTGGCCACTGTGAGGGCATTTCTGTAAATTTTAAGGTGATCAGAGTAGGCTTGGTAGAACTGTTAAACCAGTTTTTCTGTATAATCTCTCCAAGCGACGACCTGCTGTTTTTAATAGGTAGAGTTGAGGGGTGAACCAGGGGGCTGAGTGGTTGAAAGAGATGACACGTGTCCTGAGAGGGGCTAAAGTGTCCAGTGACGAGGAGAGACAGGCGTTGTAATGGGCAACCAGATCAGCAGTAAATGAGAGTGAGTCAGGAGTGGGATAGGAGGAGATTAGACTAATGAGATCAGCAGGGTTTATGTTTTTAATATTTCGAAATGTAATAGTGTGTTGATGTTTCTTCGTATATGGTTGACCAGGGACCTCAAACATGATGACTTTATGATCTGAGATAGGAAGCAATAGGCCGGTGAGATTGACAGGTGTTAGGTTGGTGGAGCAGACTAGGTCAAGTGTGTGGCCTTTGTCATGAGTGGGAAACGTCACTTGTTGCTTAATCTCGAGGCAGTCCAGTAGTAATAGGAAATCAGTGACAAAGGTAGACTGGGCAGAGTAAATGTGAATATTAAAATCACCTAAGATGAGGACATTAGGAGACATGGTGCAGACTGTGGTCAAAAATTCAGAAAGCTCAGGGCAAAATACCGGAGAAGGTTTTGGTGGCCGACAAATAGTCACAATGATTTTAATGGACAAGAACCAGGTTTAGCTTAACAACAACAAGCTCAAAGGAAGTACACTGAGGCAGAGTTACAGTGGTGAGCTTGAGAGTGGAGCGGTACAAAACTGCAACCCCACCCCCACGGCCCATCAGCCGAGGCTGATCCAAGTAGGGGAAACCAGTCGGAATGGCCTGATTGCGGTGAAAATAATCCTGGGGCTGCTGCCAGGTCTCAGTCAGACATAAAATGTTGATATTATTATCCGAAATGAGATCCAAAATTAGCGGGCCTTTGTGACTCAGAGAACGGACATTAAACAGAACGCACTTCAGTGTGCAACATGGATGAACCGATGTTAGAGTAACTGGACGTAAAACAGGATTGTTTTGCGTGCGCTGAGTTTTAGTGGTGGCTGACGGAGTGGGCCGATATGAGGACCAGATAGAGGGAATGGTGCCAGTGTTATTGTAGGAGAAGTTCCGTTTAGAACCTCGGTGTATGTATCTGGGGCGATCACAGAGAATGTCTCTGTGGTCAAACATAAATGGGGGGAACGGGTAACTGAAAGAGCGAAGACGTAGTAATTCCGAAGCAGAATAGAATCAGAACGCAAGGTTAACACTGATGTAGGAATAAATTACAGCCCAGAGAAACAGATGAAACCACATATTGAAAAATAGCAACAGAAGACAATAATGCAGCAGACAGGATCGCTTTGCCAACCGCCTCACATTAGCCAGCATCAACAAATCAGTCAAAACTTACAGAAGCAGACAGGTGAGGAGTACGTCCCAGACACAGCGAGCACAGCAAAGCAGAGTGACTGGGTCAGTGTAGCCAGTGAAAAGCACAGCCTCCACAGTCGCAAGCCAGCATCACTGGGAACTTGTCCACTTTCAAAGAGGCAGGCAAAGGCAAATGCTGGGAAACAGCAAAGACGCAGCGGGTAGGTGAAGCAGGCCTGTTCAGAGGAGCTGGCTGGAGCAGGGAGATCTGTGTCCACGCGAACTGAAATTACAACCTGATCCAGGTGGGGTGCGGCCAGTGTGTTCCAGTTCGTTCCAGAGACTTTTGAGCGAGTTGTCAGTCGCCCATTGCCAGTTGTCAGCTCGTAAAACACTGTTCGGAGAAGCAAGCCTGAGGAGCAGAGAGATCTGGGATCACAAAAACTGAAACTTCCGCCAAATTCAAGCGAGAAGCAGCCATAAGTTCCACAGAATTTCGAGCGCATTGTCAGTTGCCAACGATAAATTGTCAGATATGTAAGACACAAACAGTTCGTTGAAATAAGGCAACAGAAAATAAAATAACATAGTAAAAAACTGATAAAACAGGTAAGACAGTATGATAATCCAACTGATCAATCAATCGAATAAGATGCAGCGCGGCAGCAGAATTGCCAGCGGTCCCGCCACTTACAGGTCCAATTATCACCCGCACCTGTTTCTAATTTCTACTGTGCGGTAGTTGGCCTATTTAAGACCAAGCTTCGCACTTACTTATTGCAAAGTCTTGTAACTTCATGCCTGTGCTGTATTCCTAGTCTTGTATAGGCGTATTCTATGCATTGCACGTGTATTATCCTCTGAATATAACTTAGTGCTGTTTCTTGTTTAAACCAGCACTTTATTTAAAGGAACCTTGTTTCCATTTGTTTTCCTATTTATACATTGTTACTGCAGTTAAAGCCTGTATGAGAGTCTGTATTACTAAAAGTGTTTATTTAGGAACCTCGTTTCCTTTTTATTTTGTATTGCAATGTGTGTGCCTTCTGTTGTGCAGTAGGCATAATAAATACAACCAAGTCCATCCTTGCACCTGAGTCCAGTCCTCAACTTTCTGTCCTCCGTGCATCTGAACTGTGTATGAAGCACAACTGTTACACAATGAATGCAGCCTAATTTGTTAACACTGACTCATACAAAGATGGGACAGTGGATGAGTCACACGTGACCAGCCCCATTTATCAGTTGCATGACACCCACACAAGTATGAGCAGTAGCATAATGCAAATAGCTCATCCTCCGTTTTACTCCACAATGTACATGGCAGGTTATTCCATCTGAAGTGGTCCTTTATGAGTAGGAAATTGCAAAATGCTCTGTGTTCTGGGCTCACTGTAATCAAGGACATATTTTCAGGAGATCTCACCAAATTGCTCTACAACATAGTTGAACCTTATTCTGTAGAACTACGGTCCTACAGTTCTACAGAATTCCTAAAGATTTTCCTCTATAGAAATTTCTATAGAACATTTTTTGCAGGGCATATCTGAGATATTTTGGCTGCATTTTTGATCAATGGGTGTGAATGGAGACGTGTTGTTCATCTTTATATACAGTCCATGGCAATCACTAATGCTGAAAGTTTTTTACCATTAGCTGTTATATGAAGGGCCTAACTTTCCGGCCTAGGGGAAGATTGTTGGAAAGAACCAAGGAGAACATACTGGTGTGCCTCCTGTGAGAGCGCTGAAGGAGGTTTGACCATTGGCTTTTTTTTCTTGGCTTATTATGGCTGGCCTTCAGTTTTGGGACTCAGAACTGTTGATTGGCTTGTTTGCTTTAAAAGACAAAAAAGTCTTAGGCCCATTATTTTCTTGAAACTTTGTCATTTTGTGTGTTCACCATCTTGGGGCAAGGTCAAACCCTTTGTGGCACCACAGCAAAATAAATACTAGTAGCGTGCTGAGCATGTGTGGGGCGAGTGCAGCGAGTCCCTTATTGGTCAGGTCATTGGTCAGCTCAATGCACCCTCTGCTGGCAATTTCAAGCAGAGCAGCCGGTCGGTTGATGACATACAGCGGGAGCAATTGAGTTGACTAATAAGGGACTCGCTGCGCTCGGCCCAATCAGGTGTGCAGGAGAGATTATTGAAGTGAAGGGGACGGGGCCTATGCAATACCATGTACAGCAGCAGGCCGTGGCATACAATCTACAAGTATAAAACTTTACTGGAGGGTGAGAGTACATTTCTCCACGAGATATTCCATTATTTGGTGTTTTGATGATTATGCCAGAGAGCGCTGATTAATACGTCATTCAAAAATCTCCCGTATTAGAGATTTTGTGACTGTGAAGGTGGTGGCAATTGCTCAGGATCATTTTAAAGGATTCATGCCAACACAAGTAATTATTTTAAATTATGGTTTTATTGCCTGTAAATTGCTCTGCAATTACACTACCTATAGCGCTTTCCAGTTCATTTTACCACACATGGCGAATTTCAGGTCATAAAAGTCAGCAGCCTCAATCCGATACAAAAGTTAATGAGCTACGGGTCACGTGACCCACGTGACGTCAGAGTAAGGACAGCCAAAGTGACACTTAACTGGATGTCAGTGGAAGCAAAGCGATTTACATTATGTCCTGCTAACCTCTGTCTTTTGAGCCATAAGTTCGCGATCAAATAAGGAAAGTTATTTCAGAACCAGGAAACAAAAGATCAAACCCTAAACCTTCATGAGTGTGGGACATTTACGACCACTGGAATGACAGTGACAGTCAGCAGTCTTCACCACTGTATCTGTAACTTCCCAGTTAAATCAAAACGAGTAAATTATTTCACATTGCTGTTATATTTTCTAATTTTATTTCCTATTAAATTAAGCATTTACCTGGTGCTTACTTTACTCGTTCCATTCGCTGTATGTATTTCGCATAAATATCCAGCAGCCAGAAGTCCTGGACAAACAGCTACGAGCCACAGGCATGGACAGTGTTACCACAGACGCCAGCACACAGACGCCAGAGCAAAATATGCATGCGTTTGACTAAAGTCACACAACGCATGTCCGTTTGGCTCTGGAAGTAAGGCCTGATGTCGGCATGCTGCACCGTTGAGCAATTTCCACTGAAGTGAATGGGCGGCTATTTTTGTACACAGTATCTAATTCCTATAATACATCCATGGCTGCACCATGAAACAATTTCCATTGAAATGACTGGGCAGCTATTTTTGTCAACCGTATCTAGTTTTTATAATATGTCCTCAGAAGTTAATTTTTGTCCTATGGACTGGCGACAGAACTGCACTGAAATGCGAGCAGAAATGGAGAAGATGCGGTTTATTCTCATGTTCTGTGTCCAGCGGCGTGCCGTCAGGTGTTCTGAGGGCCTTCAGTAACCACACCCTTTACCACTCGGTTGCCCTCAAGCTGTTCTCGTTTTAGTTCGCCTGATTAACAATCAAACAATTAATCGACTGAACATCCAAGACCAATACATGACCAATAAGAAATTATAATGAAAAAGTGAATACCTATTGCCTATATTTATGTAATTGATATGGCATTGTAAGGATGGCAATATAAATGCAAACAAGTGGTGCCAGGCACAACAAACCCCGCCCCTCGCACATACTTTGACCTGCTTTTCTGAAATTCAATAGGCATCTATTCTGGGTCAGTGGCAATCCCTAAACCCAATTTGGGGTGAATCTGGCCATTAGTTTTGCTGCTAAAGTGTTAACAAACAAACACACAAACAAACATAGAAACAAACCGAACCAAAAACAATACCCCTTGCCCTCACCCTTCGGGTGGGGCGGGGTAAAAATCCAAAACTTTCGCTGACTTTGCAGCATTATTTTCGCCATCCTTTCAATTGTCACTCAGCTCTGCATCGTGCCTAACAACGCCCTTTGGCCGTGACTTCATTCAGAATATAGAACGGATTCTCAAGGCTTATTGCTTATTGAGCCTCGCAAACTAATTTACGCTGATTCGAGCCATTTCATGAGGTACATGAGCGCAGAATTTACAAAGCCATATTGATATTTTAAGTCACCATTTATGTGCGGAAGAAAATGCCTCATAATTTTGCGGTGTATTGTATAAAAATGCAATGGAAATTAAATTTGACAGTCGTTCAAGCATGTTGTCCGAGCAGCTGCTAAAAATCAGGAAAATTAAGCTGCGAGAGGTTTAGGTTATTGCGTTTTGAAGGGCGAGGTTCCTAAGGCCTTTGTAACTGCCAGCAGACCGCCTTTGTGTCGCATCAGGTGGATCAACCCCACCACCATTTTAAATCTTGACTGTTGTCCTTTTATGAGAGTTAGAGGCTCACTTTCCAGCCTCTAACTTGTTGGACTGTAAGGAGGGCTGATAAGAAGAAATGTCACATTAGGGATAGCCCCCTTTTTCTTTGGAATTAACGGACAATAGACTTTAGTGGCCTGTCAACAAAGATATCCCATCTTCAAGAACAGGCTATGGCCCCTGGATCATTTGCACAAGTTGGCAACCCAAATTGACTTGGAAAAAAATTGTTATTTGCCTAAAAGCTTGCTGTTTGCATCCCTGCCTATAGCTTTGCCGAACTTTGATCCACTTTCATGAAAAACAATAGGTTTCTTTTATGGACAAAGGCATACATGTTTGTGAAGTTTAATGAGGATTGGAAATGAAACTATGGATATAAGCAAGCAAACAAACTCAACTGACCAAAATGCTTACGCTCAAAAAACAGATGCATAAAAAATAAAGTAAAAAGCATGAAATGGAACTTAAATACAAAAACTTAGATGAGTAAGCTGGGTGCAGGACAAGACTTGTTTGCTTGTAAACAGAGAACCAGAGCAAGGTATTCTAAGATGCATCATGTTTCGGGCATTTTAACAACATCCAGACCACAACATCTTAATTAATCTTGAAATCTTTCCTCTTGCCACAGATAAAGCAGTTAAAAGGTTTGCATTTAACTCTTCCCACATTTCAAGACTTCAATCAAAAAAGAAAAGAGGGTTTGAAGCAATTATCCTCTGTGAAGTGGCAGTACAAGCAATTATGCCAATAGCCTGTTACGGACCCATGTAGGCCTACTTAGTCACCGCTGCTGATGCAGCTTTGGGTTCAGGAACAGTAAAAAGGTTTCACGTGTAGGAATACACTCAGAATTAATTCACTAAGGTCCAGCACCAACGCACGCAAACAGAATGAAGTTTCATGAATATTCCATTACCTTCACTTAGTTCAGCAGTGGACTTACTACATAGTAACCACGACAACAGGCTACTACTTAAAGTTTCACATTTAAATGGTGCATCAGTCCTTATTATTTGCCATGCCAATCCTGGCAACTCTGAATTCAGCTTGCAATGCAAAAAATTTTTAAGTGGACATGAAAGTTTTTTTCAGAGGAGAACATATTCAGTAAACTTAACAAAAATTCATATCATATGAGGCAATTATGGGTCTAGCTTCACCAGACTTTATAAAGATATAAATAATATATAAATAAAATTAGGAAAATTTATGTTTCAAAGATAGCTGAAGGCATTAGCTGTACTAAGCCTGTTTACCTGCACTAGTGCAACAATTACTGGTTGTTGTAATGATATTTCTGCTATATTGAATGCACATAAGAGTGTTCTGATTTCCATTATAAGCATGCATCCTAAAGGGCTAACAAGAAATACTTTAGGCTGCACTCTGTGGACTGTGACTCCTATATTAAAAGCAACTAAAATGGTAGGAGTCTCTGACTAAATATACATATATTTAATCAACTTTACGCTTGCTGGTTGTATTGCTGAGGTCTCAAGAAATGGTCAGATGTGAAGCTGTTCGGCTAAGCAGTTCTCCAGAGAGCAGGTAGCAAGTATACCAGAGGTTAGCCAATGGGCCTGTTCCAAAAAGGGAGCTTTTAATAATAAACAAAAAAGTAAATGCAACCAGTGTTAGGAACACAGGAAATTCTACGGGATCAGGCTTGCCCTCTCCCCCAACCATCTTATTGATGCCAAATATTAAATACATTTTTTCTCACTGTCAGGGCAAAGCTTCAAACTCTCATAGGAAACATACATGCAATAATATTTATTCCTTGTTCAATACAATTAATCCCTATTAAATAAATACTGCAAGCAAACTTTCAAAAGTAATACTATGGGAACAAATTTTCCATCAAATTATATGATCATTACTTTCCTCGATATAGGCGAAGCACTTGGGAAAGGAAAGCGCGATCGATATCCTGAAACAGCACTTCAAAGTAATATTAAAAACATACATTTTCTCACCAAGTTCAACAATAGATTTTATTCTCTCCCGCCAACCCTCATTCCTCTTTTGATTATCGCTCCAGCAGTAAATGAGATAACGACTGGAGTACTGTGAGACTAAACAATGTGTATGGGCACATTTTTCTTTATTGTTCAGTCATTCTTTCAGAAAAGTGAGACCGTCAGACCACTGCATGCGCTTTTTGTGTTTTCTTTTCATTATATATCTCAGACAGCAGCACAAGGTATGGACATATGCTTGAGGAGGGATATTTGATATATGCATTGAAATTGACCTTTACATATTCAGTGCTATGCGGCTCTCCTGGTGGGAAATCGAAGCCTTTACCCATTTGTTCAATGCAAAAAACCTTTTTTTTCATCATCGCACAGCCAGGTCTATGCATTTTTGGGGCTCTAAATCTCTTGAAGTGCCAGAGATTACCATTCATTTGCACTAAGTCCCAGTCTGCACACGTAAGAGCTGAAATAATTTACAGCTCATTAAAATGGAGGGAAATCTAAAACTGGACAGTGGTAATGTGGCCAGAATCTATTCATAAAGGATTTTGCCGCCACAAAGCAAACACTGCCTCCAGTCAAAGAATGGTGACAGATTCCTATCTCATCAGCATCTGAATTCTCATTTTCAAGCACAAAATAATCAAATAAGCACACTTGTGCTGCTTCATCTTAATGTGTGCATGTGTCCCATTAAACGTGCCTTCTAAATGTCCATGAGTGAGTGAGTGAGTGAGTGAGTGAGTGAGTGACCACAATTTGCAATGCAGAGCCCTTGGCAGCAGGTTGAAAGCCAAGGGAAAAAGACCAGGGGCCGTATTCATAATCCGTGCTTAGGACGCTACGCACGCTCTAAAGGCTAAGTGCAGTCGCAGTCAAAAAGTTGGTATTCATAAACCCTTCTTAGCGCTACGTGAGTCGTAACTTCATGCGAAGTCTAAGTATGCCGGGGACTAGTACTACACCCATTCGTAAGACGAAATCCAAATTGGCGGCAGCATTTTACTGATTGCGCGCACGTCAACAATTACAAAGAGACTCAATCGATGATGTGGAACTACACTCAAAGGACCGTTTTGAAAGAAGACATATCTTAGATTTAGTCGCCGAAGCGAGCGAGTGGATCGAACCGGTGGACGGACGTGGTGGCACTGTGCCTGCTGCCTTGTAAGTGTGCAGCATTTTGATATTAGGCCCATAATACTGCTTCTCCACCAATGTAACTATCCATCTTGTATATGGCTAGACCAACAAACAGTGTTTGAAGCGAAACGTTTCATGTGGTTCCACAGTTGTTGTTTTTTTTTTTTTTTTTTGCTTAACAGAGATGGGCTACTTGCAGCCTTATACACTGTGCTCTTTCTTTTCCAGTGAACAAAGCGCATGCTCAGAGGGAATACCCCGAGGGTGTTTCCGAGTCTCGGCTATAAACCAGAGCTCATAAACCCTAAGAGGGCTTCGTGAATAAGGCCCCTGGGGCGTTATTCATAAACCGTGCGCAAGTTACTTTGTGCGTAGGCTTACGCACGTCAGAGCTAAGTGGAGCCCTGCTCATCGATTCTGAATATCTCCTCTACGCGTGTACAGAGCTCCGACGTACGTAAGCCTACGCACAAAGTGACTTGCGCACGGTTTATGAATACCGCCCCAGGGGCCTTATTCACGAAGCCCTCTTAGGGTTTATGAGCTCTTAAACTGCTAGCAACTCCCTCCTAGTATTTTACGTGGTATTCACAATCCACCTGTAGATTTTAAGAGCGTGCATAACGTGATCGTAATTCACGGGAGGTCTGGAGCACTCTTAAAGGGCATCTAAAGTTGATTCCCATTGTTTTTGTTTATCGGCCAATCAGCGAGCTGCACCTGCACAAACGAACCGAAATAGAAGGATTATCTATGCATGTACACAAAACATTGGTTGATGAATGAAATTGGTCATGTGACAATGCAAGATGTCAACAAAAGCAAGTGATTTGTTTGTAAACACTGGACGTTCAACGTCCCGTCTGAGAATCAACTTTAGATGCCCTGTAATGTCAACTTAAGTTCTGCAGTTCTCAGAGTGTAAAGGCTCGCCCCACTAGTAGGGAATGGAGAATATGCAGGTGAGGCACAGCGATCTGGAGGAAATACGTTGATTTTGTGCCTATCCTTCTTAATGCCTTTTTCTTATTGTCAATAAAGATCATACACTCTGAACAAAAAAAAAAAAAAACACAAACAAATCAGGCATTACTACATTCATACATTTCAACCTCTGCAGGTTCCCACCCATATTACCTCCTGTTAATGTTCATAAAATCCCTTTTAAAAATCTGCATGATTTTTAAAGGTATTTTTGAAATATCACTTTTTTTCATGAATAAATTATAAGTGGAGCGTGAAAATTTAATTAAAAATATTTCTACATGCTTAATAAGCTTCCTATTCAAGTGTGAACAGAAAACACCTCAAAGCCTCATCCAGCATAGTGAAAATTGACACGTCGTACCAATGTTACACATGACCATGTCAGGGATCCTCGATTGCACTCCACTCTGAGAAAATCTTGACCAAAATCGCCAATCTTTAATCCACAGTCGCATCATTCTGTTCGTATATCATGAGGGAGAATGGTGACTTCCAGTAACAGCCAAGTGCAAGTACAGCCTATTCTTCATAATTTGTATTGACTTTGCACGTAAGCAGCTGATACTTTTGGCGATTGTCCAGACTGTATCTTGTTTAATACGATCTATGTGGTGCATATACACGATGAGCAAAAGCTCCGAAAAGTGGATCAGTATGACCAACGGCAAATTGTGTTGTGCTTCAAAAAGCATCTGATTGTTGTTTGTTTACCATGGTGTATGTTCATATGCTCTTTCATGGCAAAATTGATAGCTTCCAATAATTAATAAATTCCAATAATAAATTTTTTTTCTAAATAGAGATCATCTGGAATTGAACCAGCCGCGATCACAGCAAGGCGATTGCATGATGTATGGCTCGATTAAAATGTATAATTATGATAAACATAATATATCACTCGTACCCCACCAATCTTCCAACTCACTGTTTCTTTTTTATTCCAGCTAGTGACATGCAATGCCTTCAGGTTGAATCTAAAACGGTTCTAATGTTATTGTGTTAACACTGACAGACTGAACTTATGATTCCAATACTAGCTACACTCGGCTGATTTAACCTGCTACACTTCATGCCTGGGATCAAAAGTCTGTTTAACTTAATTTGTAAATCTGTAATCTGTGTAGTCGGGGAATTCCTTATAATTAACGGGTAATCGGTATAAGTTAACATGCATGTAATAGAATCAGTCGATTGAATCAATAGAATTGACTTGTTCCTATTTCTTGCCTTTTTATTTTTGCACAGATTGCAAAGTGGCAAAATGAAGCAAAGTTACAACACAATTGCACTTTTATTTTCTCTATTTTTGAACTTGATGTTATTTGACAGGATTTATTATTTCCTCTATTTTTGAACTTATTTGTTATTTGATGTTATAACTTGATTCGTAACTTGTTGTCATTTTAATACATTTCAAACTTATCCTATTTCAATACCATTTCGTTGGGTTGATGAGAGACAGGTGGGGCTTGCAGAGAGTGCTTTGTGAATAAGGCCCCAGATTTATAATTTAAACAGTAAGAACTGCTGCTGTAAATCAGAGGGCCTCGCCACCCTGCAGGGCTCTCCTCCTGCAACAGGGCACAATTCATACGATCCCCCACACAGTCACTGCTGCTAACTTGCAACCAAAATGATATCATCATTACAAGATAATGGTTTTCTGTTTTATGAGCACCCACCTGCTTACTCCATTTCTCAACCAGCCAGAAAATATGTCCTGCTGTGACAAGCGGACATTTTCAGATCACTGCTCACCAAATGAATGTCCTGCAATGGCACAATTCCAGCGAAGATGGTTAAGTGAACAATAAATTGTTCACTTAACCAGCTGAGAAAACATTTGGGTTCATTATGCTCTGAGGCAATGGTATAACTTTGCTGTCAGCAGACAGTTATCTACCTTTACAGGGCCAATGGACTGTGAGAGACATTAATGAAAAATAGAAAATGCTGGGTAGCATGGTCTGGGAATAGTGCCCATATATTGCACGTCAGTGTCAGCATTGGCTTTCTTAGGTTATGTAGAAAAATTTTAAATGTATGCATTGTCTGTAATATAGGAAATACGTATATGAGAAATACTAATTATAGTATATGAGGAACAATTTTACCAGTTATGCCATTTGAACACAGTTGCTTTTTGAGATGTGCCTGTCTTCTTGCAAGTATTCAGGAATAAAGAACTATTCGAACCATTTTTCATTCATGAAAGGGGCTTGTTAGAAGGGAACTACAGGAGTCACTTATGAGGTCTCCTTTTAGCGTCAAATATTACTGTTAGATATCACTGTTATTCTGTCAGTCAACTCGTCTGTTAACCGTTATTGCTATTACATGTGAGTTGGCTGAATGAAAAACAGTGATGCCACATCTGCATGATACTAATGAACTAATTCTCACTATTGCCAATAGAAAAAAAATAAATAAATAACTGGATGTTGCAATCAAGCCCCATTTTCAGTGTATTATGGGATAGTTTAGGAGCCGAGTCACTTCCGGTCTCGTATAGCTCCTTGGCTAGGAATTCCTCTTTCCAAGCTTTCAGTAGGGGAACATTCATTTTCTTGAAGTTTGTAGCAGGGCCTTCCATGGCGATATTCAGGTCAGGTGATTGTCATATAATTGCTGGTATAATTTTTTGCGATGCCATCAAGAACTACAGATGATGTAGATCAGTGCCTCTCAAACCACCTCTGGTGTGCCACCTTTCCTGCTTGTTTTAGATCTCTCCTCCACTCCTGCAGAGGTGATTCAAATGATTTGCTCATTATCAAGCTTCTTCACAGTTTATAACGAGCTGATCATTTGACTCACCAGCGCTGGAGCAGAGTGAGATTTACAACATGCAGGACAAGGTTTGATAAGAGCTGATGTAGATGATATGATCGCTATCGTTCAATGTTATTATGCGCATGCAATAGGCCTAAGCGCTAGCACATAAAGCACGCCGCTACGCAAGCTGCACACCGGAAGTGTGGCAGTCCCAGAAGTGTAAGAAATTTTGGCAAAAATGCCGCATCTGGGTATTTTTTGCATATTGGCGATAGCAAGAATTACAGGTCTGTGCTGTTGCTAAGATTAGGAGATGGCAGCACTGGAATTCCACTTCTCTAAATAGTTTACATTTCTGCAGGACTTTCCTAAGATCTTTGTCATTGATTGCCCCTAATGTAGTTCTACCATGCAGTTGGGCAGTGAATGAAGAGTCTGTAAAAAATACAGTTCAGATTAATTGTCCAATAGTTGCCAAGCTACTCAATGCTTTCAATACCTCATCATGAATATTTGATGGGAAAAGCGACCTCATAAGTGACTCTCAATTAGCAAAGTCCAACATCTTGTGAAGTTCTGCACCCACTCTCTTCTAACTGCAGACTCATTTGCATATTCAGATATGGGCTGGTCTTTCTTTGAGAAATGGCAATTGAATCGGTGAATTCAATAAGGGCCCAACTCCATGCATTAAATGTGTGGAGCTGGGCCTGTACTGAATTCACCGATTCAATTATGAGGTCATTCCATAATTTTTTTCCTCAGTATTGAGTGATTCGATCATTTTTCCCTCAACTTGATAATATGCGATTAATTCAAGTAATTTGATTGAATTTGTTTGAGAGGTGTTACATGAAGCCTGATTCTTAAGCCAATGAAAAAAAAATTTATGTGCCATATTGGCAATTTTTTTTGTTTGCTCTGAAGTAAAAAAAAAAAAAAAAAAAAAGAAGCTGGATAAACGTCCTTTAAGTGCAGCGATTCCATAATTTTTCCAGGGGTTGTAAGATGCAACAATACTTTGGCATCTAAACTCTGACCTGGAGTCAACCTGTGGCTTACTGAGCCTGAGGGAAGAGCGCAGGGGACGAACGAGTGTCTGGGCATCCCCTGCCCTGTTCTTGGGAAATTCTGAGCCCAAAGGTGAATGCTGTACTCTTATAAATTAACTGAATTTAAGTTAAATTAACGTATTTTCTCCTTGTTATTTTAACTGGAAGTAGAGTCCTGCGCGCATTTAACTGTGGTTTATAGTTAACATCACGGATCCTCTGTCATAAACTGATTGTAAAATTACAGTTAAAATAACTGGCAAAAAAGGTGCAAGTTTATAACAGTGTGCGGGGGAGGTGGGATGGTAACTTGCGACAGGTAAGAGAGCCGCAGCAGCAGAGAGCTGTGCTGCTCAGTTGCAGGCCCCAATGCATGCTATGCCGAGAAGGCGGGGCAGGAGAGCAATTTACATAGCCCATGTATTGAAGCAGCGGTGCAGTGTCTGATGCGCATGGGTGTCATGGTTCTGGCTGTGTGTGTGGTTTTAGACTTTCTTTGTGGCTTGTATTTGGGCCACGTCTGTTTTTTTAACTATCGGATTCTTTGCCCAGCTGTTTTTGATGTTCGTCATGGGGTACATGCTTTCCCTAAGGCTATATAAGCCGGATGTCCGCCACGCCTCCTTTGCTGGAGAGTCTGATTTTAGTTATTACAACAGCCAGAAGATATCTCTAGTTAAGGATTTTTGGCGAATTTCTTTGCAGTATATTTGTGGTTCATTTCTCAGGGAAGTTTCCTTTTACTTTCCCTATTTTTTTGTTCCTCTCTCGCTCTGCTTCCTGGTTCGTATTGTTGGGCGTTCGGTGCGAGAGCTGTTCTGTTTCTTCATTGGTGGGTATTTTAAGTCCTTACTGGTCCTGTTTTCTCCTAGCCGCTGCAATTGGCCTCCCGATTCCTTTGGCCATTACAATGGGAGTGTCTATGGGAATGTCGGCATGTCTCAAGTTGTCTGACAGGACTTGCTCTGTAAGCTGCGCGCCTTTAATGGTTAGATGACTGTCTTCTAAAATATAATCTTCAGCCATTGTTTAAAGCAGTGGCTCTGAAACTTGATCGTACCCCTGTGTGTGCTGGTTTATAGCCGCATTGTGGCTTTACATGATGCTGAAGATGTTAAATGCTGCCATGCACTGAAACACCATCAAGCATTTCAAAGAGACCAGTTCGCTGAAAATTAGTGGCAATAGAGGTGCAAAACAGAAGTTAAGTGCCTTTGATGTTCGTCATTGGTACATGACAAGTGAAAATAAACTGGCAGTTGACAGCAGGAGAACTCTGATGATTTTAAAAGTCCCAGAAGTAAAGAGATGAAAGTATCAAGATCTACTGTTTCCAGATGCCGGTGTGAAAATGGTCTGATTGGTATTGCGGCCAAGTGCTGGCAACATCAAAAAAACTTGAGTTTGCCAAGAAATTCAAGGATTGGGGGAACAAGTCTGATGAATCAAAATCCGAAATTTTCGTGCCCAAACGCAGAACTTATGTGCACCGTAGAGTTGGATAATGTTTCAAAAATGACCGTTTAACCCTTTAGTAAAACCTAGAGGTGGTAATATTATGGTGTGGGGTTCAGTCTGCTTGAAAGGAGCCAGTGATCTCATAAAAATAGACAGAATCATAGATCAAAAGAAGTATCACAGCATCCTTGTGATGCTTGCATTGCCATCTGGAAAGAGACTGATTGGTCGGGGATTTTATTTTCAACAAAAAAATGACCCTAAACACACTTCTAGGTTGTGCAAGAATTGTCTGTCGGAAAAAATCATCTGGTGACAAGAAAGTTATGACATGGCCTGCTCAAAGTCCAGAACTTAATCCAATTGTCTGAATCTGTTTTAACATCGAAAGAATCTCTGTGGAATGAACTTCAAACCATATGGAATGGTTTAGTGAGTAAGAATATATGTGAAAACTATGCCTGAAAAATTAAATGCTGTAATCAAAGCAGAGGGTGGCCACACTAGATATTGACTTTTTTATTATTTTTGTTTTTGCCATATATTGTTATCTGTTTACTTAATTCATCTATATGATCCAATATTACATGAAATAAATACTTGAATAGTACGTAGTTTCTGATTTATCTTCATTTTGTTACATGTATAATCATCACTGCACACTACTGTAGAAGTTAGCCATTTAAGTTTCTCTTGCTGTGACATTCACAAACTTCAAACTGGTACTCTACACGAAATGAAGAAAACATAGAAAAACAACACACATTTTATATTTGATTAGCAAATTGAGAACACTGACATTAATGTGGCAGTTTGGGAACTCAGTATAACCAAACCTTGAAGACAGTATAACAAAGGTATAACTTAATTTGATTTTAAATTTAAGAGTGGTATTTGTCTTTCCTTTTGCTGAAATGTTCAAATCCCTTCTGGACTTTTCCACCTGCTTTGGCTGCCAAAGCATTTGCGTGACATGGACATCCAAGGCCTGCTGAAGATATCCAAATAAACCCCTCTGTTGTCAGGACATCACTGACGCATTGTCAGAAGAGACTCTTTCAAGGCTTCGGTGGTATTTTCACCTGTCGCCGAATTGACAACTGGCATGTTCAAAAAAATTGTTATTTGTCTGGTGATGTGGTCTTTGTGAGTCATCAAAAGGGCAAAAAATGTATCTTTCTTATCACTATTTCCATTTGTTGTTAGGGAAAACTTCATATCACTATGATCAATTTTCCATTTTAGCTTGTCAGTGGAATGCCTGATGATGTAATGTGAGTGGCCTTTTTTCGATCACATGAGTGCTGTGGTGCTATCGCACTGTCGGAAACATCCATTATGCCAGTTTCAGAGATGTGATCATTGATAGCTATCGGCTAGTTTTGTTAGATTACAAACCCTTGAAAAATTACTTCTGCATTAATAAAAGACATCTGTGATTGTGTTTTGGGCTCAAATATTTTCATCGAGCCACTGTTTTGAATGGCCTGTTTGTTGCTTTTATGTATGGCCGCCATGACTGAATGATTAAAACAGTTCACAAGAAGCTTGCCCGTGTCCCATTCCCAAAGCCTTAATGCAATCTGCTTTGAATGAATCTGCATGCCTGATTTGCCTCTTCTTCTCTGTTGTGCACACTGGGGTGGTGTTTTCTTTTGTAATTGATCGGTGAGCTCTGAAACGAAAAGCTCTAAAAGAAATTATTTTGACGTTGCAGCTCAGCAACCAAAAACAGATAAGACAGTGAAATTTGCTCAGGACAGCGAACCAAAAACAAATCAATGCCAAGATAACAAAACGGTCTGACAAGTGCATCTAACCATCTGGTTCCCTGCTCTATCTCGCTCTGGCTTTTTAACGTAGGTGATGAGGAGAGGGGTGGTGGCCAGTCTCAACTAACCATAGCCCACCATCTACTTACACTGCCATGCCTTTGTCATGTGTGCAGAATGGGTTTTGCGGCATCTCGTTGAAATATGCATGGGCATCCCTGGAAAAGATGTTGCCTTGAATGCAGCATATGTGGTTCCAAAATCTTAGTGCACTTTTTAGCATTAATGGTGCATAGTGCCTTCACAGAAGTGCAAGTTACCATATGGCAAACGCAAATGGCTTACAAAGCGACCCAGGCACCTCGGACTCCTAAGGCAACCGAGGAAAACGATAATGGCAAAGAAAACGGATGAAAGTGTTCTATTGTTCCACAAAACTCATGTCAACTGGATAAGCCAAATCCCGTGCCCCCTCAAAAACCTGCAAGAGGATGGGCTCACTTGCCACTTTTGGAAATCCCTCCAGAACCTGTGGTTCTAATATTGGACAGAGTCTCTTTTCCATCTCCTTGATGAAGATTTAGCAAAAGAGTCTGAGGAGTGTAATTCTCCAGTAATATGAGTACACCCACTATTCTCCTTTCCTACAGATGGGATATCCCACCCTGGCTTGCTACTCTAAAGACACCATTACCACATTAACCCTTAAATGCCCATCTATAGTAAAAGTTGAAAGAAAAATCTATGCATTCTGTTAATATGTCCTGGGGAGGGGATAATAACAACCCAATAGCAATTTTTTATTTTTGGTGACCTTTGACCTCATTCTAGTTTTGTGACATATACAGCGCCCTCCATAATTATTGGCACCCCTGGTTAAGATGTGTTAAAAGCCTTAAAATAAATTCAATTTTTATTGCAGAAGCATACTCTCACACTGAAAATTGTAGAAAAATGTAACCTTCAACTCAAGTGAATTTTAAGGGAAAAAAAATCCCTGACTAAGAAATAATTATTTTTCATAAAATCACCTGTTCCACAATTATTGGCACCCCTAACAATTCCTAGGAAATAAATGTAATTGAAGTATTTCTGTCATTTCTACAGTAGTTTACAAAGTTGATCAGAGTATCTAGGAACATTTAATTAGTAATTCATCACTTCCTGTTTCCCTGGGGTATAAATATGATGTGACACAGAGGCCATTTCTCTTATCCACTCTTCAACATGGGAAAGACAAAGGAACACACCATTCAAGTAAGGCAGATGTGTGTCGACTTTCACAAGTCAGGCAATGGCTACAAGAAAATAGCCAGTCGCCTGCACCTGCCCATATCTACTGTCAGAGGAATCATTAAGAAGTTTAAAACAACTGGAACAGTGGTAAACAAGCCTGGACGAGGACGCAAGGTTATTTTGCCACCACGCACAGTGAGGAGGATGGTAAGAGAAATAAAAAGTTCTCTAAAGCTCACTGTTAAAGAATTGCAACAAATGGTAGCATCTTGGGGTCACAAAGTCTCCAAAACAACCATCAGGCGCTATCTACATGCCAACAACCTGTTTGGGAGGCATGCACGGAAAAAACCTTTTTTCACTCACAATCATAAACGCAAACGTCTGGAGTTCGCTAAGCGGTACTGGGACTTCAACTGAGACTGTGTGCTTTGGTCAGATGAGACCAGGATAGAGCTTTTTGGCAACAAACACTCTAAGTGGGTCTGGCGGAACACAAAAGATGAGTATGCAGAAAAGCACCTCATGCCCACTGTGAAGTATGGGGGAGGATCGGTGATGCTATGGGCCTGTTTCTCTTCCAGAGGCCCTGGGAACCTTGTTAGGGTGCATGGCATCATGAACGCTTTGAAATACCAGGACATTTTAAATCAAAATCTGGTGGCCTCTGCCCGAAAGCTGAAGATGGGTCTTTCAGCAAGATAATGACCCTAAACATGTGGCCAAATCTACACAGAAATGGTTCATCAGACACAGAATCAAGCTCCTCCCTTGGCCATCTCAGTCCCCAGACCTCAACCCCATTGAAAACCTGTGGAGTGAGCTGAAGAGGAGAGTGCAGAGGAGAGGACCCAGGTCGCTGGATGATTTAGAGAGATTGTGCAGAGAGGAATGGTCGAAGATCCCTCTTTCTGAACTCTCCCATCTTGTGAAACATTATAGGAGAAGATTAGGTGCTGTTTTGTTGGCAAAAGGGGGTTGTACAAAGTATTAACATCAGGGGTGCTAATAATTGTGGCACACATGATTTGATGTAAAAGAATTATTTCTTAATGTGGGATTTTTTTCCCACTGAATAAATGCACTTGAATTAAAGGTTGGATTTTCCTCTTTTTTTCATTGTGGTCCTATATTATTTAGAAAAAAAACTGAATTTATTAGAAGCTAAAGAACACATCTTAACCAGGGGTGCCAATAATTATGGAGGGCACTGTCACGTCACAGTGGGCATTTCGGGGACCTTATTGCTAAAATGACTTGAATGACGAAACAGTTGACATATAGCTGAAGTATTAGGCATAGCTTATTTTTCATTAGCTTTCCTGTTTGTCTACTTTATCCAGTGATGAATGGGTGCTGATCTATCATGTGGATTCCACCATGGGGGCGGCCATATTGGAAAGGTTAGCTGGTGCAGCCAATGTAGTGTCAGTTCCACTTTTATGCATCAGATGGCAGCACTAATGGTCTAAATATGTCACTATGGGCATTAGGTTGCAAAATTTATGTGGGGTCAGTGGTTTTGACAACCCCCAAAATCGTGTGACAAATTTGTCACAGGGGGCATTTAAGGGTTAAACTCAACCTGAGCAGCTGCGAGCCAGAGATTTGCGTGTATCCCCATTCCCGCCCGGCACCTCTCACCCTGGACAGTTTCTGAGTTTTGAGAGCACCCAGTATTAAGGAGCTTCATTCGAATGCTCAGTAAAGTTTCTAGATAGAAAGAGTTTTGACATGAGGGTTCCAGAAAAACCTGGTTTTGTGACATGTGGAACCATTTAATCTCCATCATGTTGTCAGGCGCTTACTCAAAGTGAATGAGTTCATAGGTGAATGAGCTCATAATTTTGACGTATTCAAAATTCTGTGCCTATGAGTGCAGCAAAAGGTCGAAGAAAGGCCACAAAATGTACCTTCTCAGCGGATCCAGATAGAACTAAAATGTGGGCTCTTTAAGTTTGTCATGAAGGATGGAAACCAACCTTGTCATCATTAAGTTGTGATTTCTATCATCATGATGCCCTCAATAAATCACATTCAGTCTAGTCTCATTTCTGGCTGGTGCAGAGTATACGCAGTCTCGCTGATAAAGTGCAAGTCTGAGCACGAGTCAGAGAATGTTGGCTGTAGCCATCAGTGTCAGTAACATCAAGGAATTTTTGAAAGTGGCACATGACACCTGTAAGCTGAATAGCTCTCAGTTTATCTGACATTGGTTATAATAGCAGCCCCTCAACAAGACATAAGGTCCATCACTCCAGACTCTGTTATAGTACAACTAAACCTCCTGTAATTGTGGATTAATTTGATGCACGGTGGTAAAATAATTTATTTTCTCTATTTTTGAACGTATTTGTTTCATGTTATTACTCGATTCATAATTTGTTGTCATTTTAATAAATTTCAAACTTGTCCTATTTCATTACCATTTTGTTGGGTCGACGAAAGACAGGTGGGTCTAGAAAAAGAAAAAGTGAGAACCACTGCCCTACACCAGGAGGTTGCACGCCATACCAGCTACACTGCAAGTTTATTGTGCACTTCAGTACTTTGCAACAAGAGTCTTTCAGCTTAAATAACTCATGGCTTGCGTTACACCTTCAGCGAATTAATGCCACCAACCACCAAATCTTATTAAACCAGCAAGTAAATTAAGATTGCGGTAAGAGTATGTTTTGAGGGGTTCATGAATACCACTTAGTGGGCTCTCAACTCCTCGTAAAGCCCTTGTATTAAGTAATGCTTAGAGAGCAAATTTAAGAGTGCTCTGTGAATAAGGCCCCTGGTGTTTTCCATTTTTCGAAGACATTCTGCATTTGAGTTCATGCTCGATGCAAATTAGGGCACATGATGGCGGGTCTCATATGCACACCATTTGCACTCCACGCATCTTGAGCTAATCAGATTACTAAAAGGTCAAGTCTAAAGGGGTCGAAGATGCATTTGGGCAAGATTTAAATTTCTCAAGTTCTCAAACCACCATGGGAGGAGTCTTGAGACACATAATGGCCGCCAAGTGGTCAAGTGTTTTTGGATCCATCAACAAGAGCCGCTTGGTCAGCACTACCCTCCACCCAAAATACAGTATGATGCCACCAGCTATACCAACAGGCCTCACCACCATTCACACCCTATTAGGAGCTCTGACATCTGGTGCCAGCTCCTGCCTTTAAGGGTTTTCCATAGCAGCTCAAGATTTACCATTTCCCCAGCCATCTTCTCACAAGGGCAACAATCCTAGTAAAAAAAAAAAAAAAAAAAAGTTTGGGTAATTTTTTTTTCTGTCCGACTTCTCCAAAACCTCTGTGGACACAAGCTATTTTCATTATAGTTGAGGATCTGCTGGGGTGCGCACACTGGAGTTAAAACCCACTGCTTCAATGTGATGTTCAGTCAGTATGTTACGTAATCCCCGCAACCTGCTCTCTCCTGCCTCCATTTCAGCTGCAGGGCAATGAAGTCTCCTTTGCATGAGCTGATTAGCCATGAGAAAAGATTAGAGTGTCATACCAGTCTTGCTTCATTCAGGAGAGCTTGCACCATCATCAGCCATGAATATGATTAAAGCAGGAGCTCCAGCATGGAATGCAGTGCGTAAGTAAAGCACGAGTACAGAAAACATCTAAACAGAAGCCCACAAAATGGATCTCTCTCAGGAAGCTGGAGAGGATGATTCCTGTGCATTAAAGAGGGGTTGCGGACCAGCGAGACCCATTAATCATCACACACAGCTGGAGCTGAAATAAGCCCTTTCATGAGGCCAAGTGGCCAATGAGGTCATTTTCCCAGATGTATCATGCGAGCCAGCATGTGTATATAGTGACAGTATATCAGCTGTGTAGTTGCAGGAGGGGATAATTGGAAGCTGCCCTCTGTTTCTTCTTTTTACTGGATATGACATGTGAATCCACTATTTTTAGCCACACAGCCCCATGATAGATGTTGCAGACTTCCAGGACCAGCAAGAGCCAAGGAGACCAAGTCACTGTTTCATTAGAGAATCAGAATGTGCTTTGAGCATCTCAGATTTTCAGATCCAAGCAGACAAATGGAAGAAAGAAAATGTTCGTGTTTGTGTATTTTTTCCCTGTACAATGAATCTCATTTTCACTGTACTGAGCTAAGACTTAAGACAGTACTGGGTGGAATTTGGAATATACTGATCATTTCAGGAGTATTATTTGTTTGAAAAACAAAATGTCTGCCTCAGTGCCTTCACATCAACTGTCAAATTTGACCACATGAGGTTTTCATAACCTCTTAACTTCATAGTTTTTTTTCCACCCCAAAATCATTCCTCCAATGTTTCCTCTAACCAGCGCATTAAATTCAGAGCACGTCACTTTTAATGCATTCATAGCCGATTAATGTGTACCTCATAGTGCAAGTAGCTTTTTCCTGAGCAGCACGTACGCATGCATGTTCACACGCAGGTTTGTACAGCTATACTTGTAAGGACATTGACTCGATTTGCATTCATTCTTTACAGCCTTTCCTGAACCCTAACCACCACCAAATTATGCTGGACTGAAACCTTAAAGTCCCATTATGTTGGAATTAGTATTTTTTACAGAACTTCGACCCTTGCAGTTCCTGAGTGCAACACCACTGTGGTAAAAAAAAAAATTCATGTCTTTATACCGACCCCCCCTCCTCATGGAAAGCAGTTCATGTGCAATTGATGACATGGTGAGGGATTTGGAATCAAAAACACATTTGAAGCCAAACAACTATATTGACTGACAAAGAATAATAACAGGATTTCACACAAATATGACATTGCGTAATTTTTTTTGGTGACATCGGAGATAAACACTAACACTCAGTGAATGTGGAGTTTGAGTAATCAAACAAAATATTGTTGGCAACAATATATAAGCTACCTTGCACGTAATACACATTTGACTGTATAATTTATCACAAACTAGCTGGGATAGGTTTGCAAGGTTGCAAAATTTCAAGGCTTACTTGGCGTGAGGTGACCGCCAAACTTTTTGAATTTATTTATTTATTTGCAAGCTAGCCTGACATGAAACTGAGGTTGGATAACTTTTGGAATCTGTATAAATGATAAAAATCTGTAAGACAGGGATGATACCAATTCTGCCCACGTCGCAATCTTTCATCATTAACATTGACAGGGATGTAGCAACACTCCCTTGTTGTATTGTCTATTTTCCACTTAGCTGTGGGACCGGTGGCTATGCTGCTACAACCAAACTAAAACATAGAAATGCTTAGCGATGCTAATAGATCAGAACAGCTTGTCAATAAATTAAACTTATATAACTTGGATTCCCTTGGCACAAAGTGATGTAAACCTGGTTGGTAGGCTAGCCAAAACATTTAGCTTGACAGGAAGTGACACAAGAGCACTGCGGACATGGTACCAATGCTGGACAGAGGTTTAGCTGAGGAATAATCCTCTGGCAAAATGGGCTGACTTAGCTAATGATCAACAACTAGCAAATCGACAACCTTGCTAACACTGGCAAACATTAAGCAAGTGCAACAACACAAGAATTATCAAGCCAGTGAATTATTAGTTTGATAGTCCAACAGCTAGAAGGCAGCTCGGTGTTTGTCTCCCAACCTTCTATTTTGCAAAGCTCTGATTAAAGGCCAGTCCAACATTTACTCTTGCCTGACCAACTGCCGGCTCACTCTCTCTTTCTGCCTTCTTAGTTTCCCCAGTAAATATCGCTTCAGTCTCTTTGCCTCTACCATGATGTTCGTGCTGAGAATACTAGGCTGGCTTCATCTTATAGCTAGCTGAAGACCCATAGTTGGAGGTATGATGTGGCTAAAGTGTACCACACTTTTGGTAAGTGATCTTACCCAATCAGCCAATAGCCGAAGTTACATGGTGCAAGAACAAGCACTCGGGGTGTGAAGGGGGAGTGAAAAATGCACCCTTCCCTCTATTACAAATCAGTATTCCATAAAAATGATTTTTAAGTTGGTATTTTTTGGAAAAAATAGTTGCATAATGCTGCTTTAACCTTAACCAATCCCTAACTGTAGACGTAACCCTAACTTACACCAATGTGCTGTGATCTTCAGTTATCCTCTGTGAGGACCACCACAAATGTTCTCAGAGCCCCAATTGTCCTCACCACATCAGTGGGTTCTGAACAGCAGGTTCTCACAACTATAACTATACAAGCCTACACAGATACTCACACACACACACATACGCACATACACACACACGCACGCACACACGCACGCACTCACAAAACCAAGTTGCAAGCCTGCAGTCGGCTGTAACACAGAGGTTTCCCTTGACCACTACTGTGCAAAATTGAGCTTTAGCATTATTTTGGTCAGGCACGGGAGTCAGGCTGGTCAAAAGCCCGCTCTTAATCAATCACTCTTAACTTTAGCTCCTCCCACCCAATGGGCAAGCTTTCATAACCAAGACCAAAGGTCCCTGATCTTTCCCACAAAGGGCCGGTGTGGGTGCAGGCTCTCATTGCAACAAAGCAATTACACTCCTGATACTACTAATCAACCTCTGGACTCTTTGCTAATAAGCTTGATTAGTAGCATCAGGTGCATAGTTGCTTGGTTGCAATGAAAGCCTGCATCCACACCGGCCCTTTCTGGGAAAGATTGGGAACCCCTGACCAAGGCATTGTTCATTAATTTCTCTGGCTCCGTGCCCTCTGCACTGCTCCCACTCAGGTTTACTAAGAAATCTGCTTCTCATCTCCCTCCATCTCCCCAGCCTCCTCCTTTATAATTATCATTGTTCATCGCAAGCAGCATTTGGTCATATCATGTTCAATAACTTAAACGTTAATGACATTCAAAAGAATCTCAGGCTCTGCCGGGGGGTTTGTGATCTCAGCGACTGTCTGTGTCACGCCTGTTCAGATTGTTCCAGAGCATCACTCGAGCAGAGTCACCGCCAAACTCAAACGCAGGTCATCCTGCAATAAACGTTTAAATCTGAAGAAAGTGTCCTGAACAAAATCCATTTGGGTGCGTCCATGCAAAAGGGTTGAAAAGTGTGACAAAGGCACATAATTTCAGAATATGCCCCTTGGTAATCAACTTTTTGGTTTAATTAGTTCACTCAGTTTACTTTCAGGAGAAATCAAAGAAAAGATAAGAATAGTGTTTGGAAAGTTGTTATTTTACTTGATTCATGATTGACTGAAATCATCACTTACGTGATATTGACAAGTAAATACCCTGAAAAATTCCATTTAGTGACAAGAGGAAACTTTTTTTGTGCATTTCAATATAGAAACACTCCTTTTAAGGTGAAAAGGTAAAAACATTCGGAAATATCCAACTTGCACTATAAGAAAACACAGTTGACACCTGTGGTACAGAGACAGTCAGGGCCATGCTTCATTAGAAGTTTTTTTTTTTTAAGACTTCTATCATACCAATATAGTTTTTTTTTTCTTGCATTACTCGTTATAAGCTGTAGTTTATGATGACAAATGCATGTCTGCTGTGGTTTCATAATAGAGGACTAAAGTTGAGTGTCACATACATAATGAAAATGCTGGACAGAAAAATGTCACTTACGTGATGCAAAGAAAAACGTCATTTACGTGATGCAGCTCTTGGACACATCGATACTGGTTCTACAAAGAGGGTATTCACACTACTAGGATGTCCGACGACAAAAAACGGATGCAACACCAACGAAACAAACAAAAAATATGGCGCAGATTAGTTGACGGAAAAATAACATCTAAACTTCCACCAGCTTTTATCAGTTGCCAATTGTGCAGACAAGCAGGGGATAAACTGAATTTATTACAATAACAACTGAATAACATAACCTGAACTCTTTATTATTACTCTCATGTTTAAGGTATTATGAAACAAGGTCTGTAGTTTGGTAATGTGTTTGAAGGAATGCGTCACGTAAGCGACGCTAAGAATTTGTATGAAAAAATACAAACAGTAAGCCCAACATCCCAGAAAATGGGTTAGAGCAGGGGTGGGCAATTCCGGTCCTGGAGGGCTGGTGTGTATACAGGTTTTTATTTCTATTGATTACCCAGACTAATGGAACTATAATAATTGGTTGTATATAAAAATATAGATTTGCGCATAGATTAAACCAAAGAAAAATGTTTTATGTTGGGAGATAAGAACAGTCTTTGGTGCTCATCAATGATAATTTAAAGAAATGCAGCAGAAAAGTCAGATTTCATAAATTGGTTGGTTAATTAAGATAATTAACTAATTAAAGGCCAGAAGTTGGAGTGAAAACCAGGGACAGACACGGCCCTCACTGCCCACCTCTGGGTTAGAGTGTCTTTAAGTTGATGCTGAAGATGTGGTCAGTTCCTAAATACAGATCCTACAGCCTTTAGATCATTCAAGAAAGCTTGAAAAATACAGTACAAAAAAAGTCACAAAATGGGGTCATAAAACTCACCATTTTTCTTATTTTTTTCTTCCCATAAAAAAACAAAACAATGGAGCGACTTGAAACCATAATAGTTATGTCCCGCAGTGATGTACTTTATGACAAAAATAAATAATCGCATGTATCATCTCAGCCGTGGTAAAAAATAATGGCTCATTTCGCACTGGGCTCGTGTACACCTTTGCATGGATGGACATTTGTGAATTAATGATTACGAATTAGTTTAAAACCAAAAATCAATGATTGGACATTCAACACATCCGGCTACAGAAATGATGCACAGAAAAAAACTGAGATGGGTGATTTTTCTCATCATAAAAACTTAACAGACAAGATATACCTTATTTTGCAAAAACAGTAAAATGCAGCCATCTTTCATGGGATGAATGAGGAGAAAGTTGCAAAATTTCAAGATTAGCCAGACCTCAACATCAAAGTCCGACACATCAATACTCTACATTTATTTACTGCTACTATTGGTTTAGAGCTGCTAACTGCAATGCTGTTACCACAAGACAAACACTCTAGTGAGAGCATTCAAAATATACCATTAAATTTGCCCTTATCATAAATCTTGTTGTAGGCTGCACCATCTCCCTCTCTTTATCCACATTTTACAAATACAGGAGGAAGGATACAGCCTTTGCATATAATGTTAAGAGTCAGCCTGCTGCAATGCCAGCAGTTTTCCTCTGGGCATTATTCAGCTGTTGGCAGTTTTTTTTTTTTTTTTTAATATATATATACAATGAATATAACAAAGAGGAAAATCCATTTAGACAGGCTTGTCAATGCAGAATACACGGGGTTCTCCCTAACACAATGGATCAGCCATGTGCTAGCATCAGGAGAGAATTCATGCTAGGATATCAAGCCACTGCAAAATCCATTGTACAGTTACCTAGTGCAATGCATACGGGATAAAAAAAAAGAATCTAACCCGCACACACCCACCCACCCCCCCACCCAAAAAAAAAAAAACTGAAACTGAGGTCATTAGTATAGAATTGGCAATTACGCTTTTGGCATCATATATTTTATTCTTGGTGATATGAATAAGTACAGTATGTACTTTCCTGGTGTGCTGTAGATCAGGGGTCTCCATCCCTGTTCCTGGAGAGCTACCATGCTGTTTTTCTCCACCCATAATTTACAACACCTGATTCAGCTAATTTTCTGCTCATCAGGGTCTCTGATTGGGAAATTAGGTCTGCTTTGCTTTGGTTGGAGGGAAAACCTTCAGGCTGGTAGCTCTTCACAAACAGGGCTGGAGACCCCTGCTGATATACACTGCCCGGCCAAAAAAAAGTCCCTGTTTGGGTTTAAATAAGCAAATACTGAAGAGCTTATGATTCAATCATTATTGCAGTGATAAATATGTTTCAGCTGGCAACAATTCTTTTAAACCCGACTCATGCAGTGTGTAGCCTTGTTGTTGGGACCCCTGCTCTTCCTCATCTAGTTGTAGATTGTTTTTCCCCTGTGCTCTTCAAGTGTATACTTTCTGCCTGGACAAACATGGTTTTGTGTTTTACATTTACATTTTAATTGCTTTTCTCTTTCTAACTTAGATGCAGTGACGAAAAGCAGCCGGCCACAGTATTCGAAATGGAAGCTTTGGTAAAAACGTTACTCTTCAATAAGAGATCGGTATGGGCAAGGAGCAGAGGGGCCAAAGGATGAAATTGCAGTGACCCATTTGTGCACCTTGGGAGATTTATTATGGACTTACTGTGTTCTTATGTGGTTCCATATAGTCATTATTCTGGATTATAAAAATATATATTTTTATGTCTTTTTTTATTCAGTATTGAATCCAAATGCCCAGTTTTGTACTCAATTTTCAGTATATTTTCTATATTTTTTTCTAACGAACTGTCAATAAATGTTTGTATTTGCAACACATGACTTAGTTTGTTTCTGTAACTTTCAACAATTGCAGTTATTCTGCATATGTATTATTGTAATGTGGATCTGTACTGCAGGTATGAAGTAGGACCAAATTATTTTTATCTCCTGCTGGTAGTGAAGATGGTCCATCAGCATGGAGCAGCACCAAAACACAACATATGCTGGTATGCTGGTCCATGCTTGTCATGCTGTTCACCAGCATGAACCAGCATATGCTGGTCACCAGCATACAAGTCTTTATTTATTTGCTTACACTTCACTTTCACAACAAATCATATTACTGATATACTAAAGCAAAATACATGTATATACATAACTGTAAATTGCAAACATATTATAGCTCAATGACGTAAAGTTGGTTTAAATATAAAATTGACCATGCATGTATTAACAAAGTGAAAAACGAGGAAACCTTAAAAAAGGCATCAAGCCTCAAGCCTCAAGGCTTTCCCTCGCACTCCATAGAACGAAAGTTTATACAACAATATGTGGTGATTAATTGTGTCAAAGGCCTTGGAAAAGTCTAGGAAGATTCCAATTGTATGCAAGTGGTTATCAATTGCCTGGGCAACTGTATTAGCAAGTATGAGTGAGGCATCTGTAGTTGTATGATTTTCACGAAAATCGAATTGGGAGTCGCAGAGTAGATTACATTTAGTTATAAATTTCACAAGACGAGTATGGACAACTTTCTCTAGTATTTTAGATAATGAAGTAAGTAAAGATATTGGCCTGAAGTTTCCTAATTGATGTGGATCCCCTTTCTTAAATACGGGAATAACTTTGGCCACTTTCATTTTTAATGGTACAGTGCCATGTAGCAACGACAAATTTAAGATGTGTGTAAGAGGGGTGACAATTTCCATAATAATTTGTTTCAAAAGGCTATTTGTAACACCGTCATACCCTCCGCTTTTCTTTGTCTTTAAATTTTTAACTATGTCAATTACTTCTGTTCCTAAAACAGGAGCAAAAAACAATGATTTCAGATTAGGGTTTTTAATTATAGGTATAAAATGGCATCTGTGACTCTGCGATATTATGGGCAAGATTTAGGCCAATGTTTACAAAGAATTTATTAAAGCACTCTGCAATTTCAGCAGGATCACTAACAAGTGCATTTCCATTTCTAATCTCATGTACAATAGATTGTTTACCTGTTTTGTTAAGCACATTATTTATTATTTTTCAAGTAGCATTAATATAATTTTTATGAATTTCAAACTATCTAAAATAATAATCTTTTTTAGCCCGGCGTAATAGAGTGGTCAGAAAATTTCTATATTTTGTGTACTTTTGCTTAGACTGTTCCGTTGCCTTCACCTTGTACTGATAAAAAAGCTGATTTTTCCTATTGATAGATCTTAACAATGAGTTAGTTAACCATGGTGACTGTGGAGTTTCCTTGTAGTTTAATCGACGAAAAATACTTTAACATGGTATTTCTCTATCATAGCAGAAACTAAATTTTTGCATAAACAAGTCAAATGCCTGATCTACATCATCATATTCTAAAATGCCTACCCAGTCAATTAGACTGAGACAACTTTTAAGTTTGAGAATGTTTTTTCCTGTCAGCTTACAGTAACCTTGATACTGATTCTGCGATAATTTAATGGACGTCTTACTGGGCAGACACGAAAATATTGGGAAATGGTCACTTACATCCGATACTAGTATTCCAGAATGCACAGATGGAGGAGAATTGAAAAACATATTATTAATGAGAGAAGCTGTAGAATCCGTAATTCGAGTAGGTTTATTAATGAGAGGAATAAAGGAATGAGCAAACATTATGTCCAAAAAGTCCTGACAAAATGAACCCTGTTTGACCTTTAATAAATCAATGTTAAAGTCACCCATTATAAAACAAAGTTTATTTTGTACAGACTTTTCGGATGACAAAATTTGGCATGCAGAAATAAAATCTTCTTGGGAAGATTGGGGTGGTCGGTAAATAAAACCAACTATTATATTATTCCTTCCAGGGACTACAATTTCAACAAAAATACTTTCAATAGAATTTAACATATAATTCAGTTCTGATCTGAATTCATGTTTATAATGGAAAGAGATATATAGAGCTACTCCTCCAGCTGCCTTGTTAATTCTGTTATTTACAACAAAGTCGAAGCGAAGCCAGCTAGAGATCTGAGGTTGCATCATCAGTTAACCATGTTTCACATAGACCAATTACTGAACGCTTGTATCTGAGATTTTCATTAAAACACTTTAACTGTTCAAAATGTCGATTCAGCCTCCTGATGTTATAGTGAAAGACAGAGAAATTCTCTTCAAATAATAATGCAGAATATTTGATTGTGTGATTTTCAGTGAAATATTTAGAGTTGATAGAATGATTGACCCGATCATTGCGATCATAATGAGTAATAAATTCAGAAGTTTGGGCATTGAGTTTACTCTCAATATCATCTTCAAGTGTCCAAAACACAACATAAGCTGGTCCATGCTGGTCACCAGCATAAACCAGCATGTGATGTTCCAAAACACAACATAAGCTGGTCCATGCTGGTCACCAGCATAAACCAGCATGTGATGTTCACCAGGGCCCTGTTCCAAGAAGCGAGTTTACAGACATAACTGGCTAAGTTAACCCAGAGTATGCGATAAACCTGGGTTTTCCGTTCCAAAATCATTTGGCTAAAAAGTCACTATATGGTAACATATGATGCAAACATAACCTGGTTGGGGTAGGTTTTGTTCAGGTTTAGTTCAGGTTATGTGGACAACCTAGGTTTTGTTCAGGTTAAGTTCAGGTTATGTTCGGGGATTTAAGAGTATGTTCAGCAAAGCTGCTCCTTTGACTTCTGTCAAACAATGGCATTTCCTTTTGAAGAAGGTCCGATTGACATCGAAGCTCAAATTGTCCGTGCAATTCACCGTGAGAGGGTGATACGACCGCAGCACGATATATTGTCATATTCTGATGACTATTTGCGGGAGTGCTACCGCTTCTCAGTGGAGTCGCTCATATATTTGAACAACCTGCTGCATCCATAGATTTCAAACACCACACATCCATCCAAACATTATGCATTGCCCTTTGGTACTTTGCACAGGGAGTTTTTTTATATACAGTCAGAGACGCAGAGCACATTGGCAAGGCCACCGTGTGTCGCTCGGTGCGTAAAGTGTGCCTTGCGCTTAAAAGATTCTTAGGAAACTTCGTTCGTTTTCCCGGCCATAAACCAACAAGGTTCATGAAGATGGAATTTCACCAACTGGCAGGTGAGCATGATTTATTTGAAGTTGTTCAAATATGCGCTGTTTTTTCTACTCTTATTCATAGCTCTTGGCTATTTTAGGCTTTCCAAACGTCATTGGATGCATTGATGGAACGCATGTGCCAATAATAGCGCCAACCATCAATGAGTCCGATTATGTGAACAGGAAAGGTTTCCACAGTATAAACGTGCAAGTAAGTGTAATGAAACATATTGGGCAATAGGCTATTTCTCAAGTGGATGATCTGTTAACTAGTTTTCATTTCAATAATTGGCAAATGATATGTGATGCTTCATATATCATCACCAACGGAGGCGAGATGGCCAGGGTCTGTCCATGACGCAAGGATGTACCGGAAATCTAATTTCAGCACCAAATTTCAAGAGGGTGGGTATAACTGAGATAACAAGATACACTCTGAGTGAATTAATATCTAGGCTCTCACTTAATGTTATATGTGCACTCACAGGAGAATTTGATGGTTATCTACTGGGGGATAGAGGATATCCCTGCCTCCCAAACCTCATCACCCCGTACCCTGACCCAGAAGTGGGGGGCGCAAACAAGGTTTAACGTTGCCCACAAAAAAAAAAATGAAATGTTAGATTTACTTAATAATGTTATGTCAACTGGTTCCACACAATTGCTTTGCGTAACCTTTCTTTGACTTCTAACATTTTTGACCAGTTTAATTAGCTGTATTGAGTGGAATGTACTTAACTCAGTTTTGTGGAACCAGCTGACATAACATTATTAAGTAAATCTAACATTTCATAACGTTTCATGTTTTTGAGTGCACAACAAAATCCGAGTAACCATTGAAATGACCTTCAGAATTCTAAAGGAAAGATTTCAATGCCTGCGTGGTCTGAGGGTCACTCGGAGAGGGCCTACGATACAATTGTTGCATGTGCTATGTATTGCACAACATCGCCATACTGCGCAAGGAGGTCATTCCCCAAATTGAAGAACCAGTGCCCGAAGAAGCCATCCAGCATCATGATTTGAGAGATGGTCGAAGAGTGCGAAATCAAATCTGCAGAAACCACTTCAATTAAAAAATGAAAAACACAAGTAACGTTTTGCAGTCTGATCATTTATTTAATTGGGTTTGCCCATTGCGTGCTTCATTGCCTGAAAGGTAATAGACTCCTTTAGTCAATTATAATCATGCAATTAACAGGTTGCTCTTTTTTTGCATTTTTTTACCTCGATCTTCAGTTTTAAATATTCCATCTCCAGATCTGCTTTGGCTATCTGGCGCATTAGATGAACTTCGATAAAGCTCCTTAGCAGGCATCTGAAATACCCCAATTATGTGAAGCATAAATTCAAGGATGTGAACCCCTTTAGAAAAATGCCTCGGCCAGTGATAGACATTTCTTACCTTGTTGTACATGGTCTCCTGACCTTCTTCAGCCACATTCTGTCAGAAGTAGATTCAATTGGCTTTGATGAGCATTGAATTTCAGGTTCAATAGAGAGAGAGATCGTGACAAATCATATAGCCCAGCTAACCTCATCTGGGGGTGTTAGTGGCTCCTCTGTGGCGGCTGTTGCGGTTTCTTCATCATCGTCATCCAAAATATATAAAATAAGTAATAGCCTAATAGACTATTGGCTTTTATTTTGGCTAAGGACTTAATGACACGGACTACCTGTTGACTTACAACAGCAGGAGCAGCATCATGTGCCGTGGGAGGCTGTTCTACCAATACCACCACCCCACCTTCAACTGAGAACGAGATGAATATATCTATATATATATATATATATATATATGGGGAGCGAGCAGAGACGACATTCACGTATTGTGACAGTCCCTCTACCTCATACAAATGAGTGTGATGGGAGAGCCTGAACATCTGTTTGCTACGTAGCACGGTCAACACAAAACATCACGGCGCGTTAATCACACTTAACACAGAGAATAATTGGTAACTCAGATTCATCACGTAGACAGAAGCGTATAAAAGAAAATGAGGAGGTCCTTGAACAGCGACAACAGCCATTACGCCGGTTTCTTCTGCTTTCAGTCTCGTGGACCGAAAGTAGGCGCACGGCCTTAACTCAAACATGGAACTGATGCGTTCATAGAGCCCATTAAACATGGCATCGTCTGAATTTATTGATCACACAGATCGTTTGAAAAAAGCTGTGGGAATTATATCTTCAATGTGCGCAACAGCCATACAATTCAAGGCAGAGCAAGGGCTTACAGCCTCTAGCCGCTGTGCTTTAGCAGTTGAAAAGGCCAACAGGATGCGGGGTTGTACAGCCAAACGTATGGAGTATAAATCTAAGGAAGTTATACTTCTCTTGTACAACACATTCCTCAGACCACACTCAGAGTATTCTGTACAGTTCTGGAGTCCATACTTCAAGAAAGATATACAGAGGCTTTAAAAAATGCTCAAAAAATAGCCACAACGTTAATTCCTGGTACAAAAGATGAAAGCTATGAGGAGGGGCTGAATATTCTTTATCTCTTTAGTCTTAGGAAAAGGAGACTTTGGGGTGATCTGATTGAGGTCTTTAAAATTGTTAAAGGGATGAACATAGTTAACAATGCAGAATTACCTAGGCCAAGTTCTGTTAGCAGAGCTCGGGGTCACACATGGAAGTTAGCCCAGGGTCAATTTAGCACCGATATTAGGAAATATTTTTTCTCACAGTGAGTGATCTCAGTTTGGAATAACTTGCCCGGCCATAATGTAGAACCAGAAACTCTGGGGAGTTTTCAAGACCAGGCTTGATTTAGTGCTAGATAGTCATTGAGTATCTGATGTGATAGGTTCACTTTGGCGATAGGAAAATGGCAAGCCTATTTGGGCTGAATGGCCTGTTCTCCCCACTCATGTTATGTTGTGTTATTGGTACATGGATCAGTCAATAGGGGAGACTGGGGAACAGTGAGAGACACAAATTTCAAATCCTCGTGAATTATAAGAGGACAGAAATTTTAATCCCTTTGTTATATCATGAGATTAGTTGTTCCCATACTTATGTTTTAAACCCATGATCTTGTTTGAAACAAAACCTCAGCACACAGGGAGCATATCTGGAGAGGTAATAGAGTGTCTCAGTGTTCGCTGATAGTGGGGTACCTTGAGACAGTAGATGGGGTACAGACAGAACATTTGCCACCTGAGAATGCCATTAAAGGGACCATCCATAAAATATTTATTTGCCTGATGGGGGAGAGGCTTTGAGATGTTTGAAAATATGGCAACACTTGTTTGTATATGGCAGCCATTCGCTGCATAGGGGCTGAGGTTAGGCGTCTAGAAATGGAGTTTTGATGCATGCAGACTTTACAGACAGCCATTCAAAAGGTAATGTTCATTGGCAAGTCCACTCTAAGAAAATGACGGAATAACAAGTGAAATAAAATCATCCGGAGCACAATGAGACACTTTGCCTCATTATGTCCCACAGCAGTTTTGTTTACATGTGACCACTACATACATTATTGCATGCCAGCTGCAGAAATATCTTACCATGCCGTGATGCAGTAGTCTGCATGTCTAGATAACACATCCAAAGTTTCTATTTAGGTGCTATTGTATATGGGGTTCAACATTCTTTGGGGAAATTTTACTTTGGGGTAAAATTATCCTCCAAAATCCTTACACCTACCTCAGAGATGATCAGCAATCCAATCAGAATGGTGGAAGAGAGAGTGTATAGTATCATGAATCAGCAATAGATGGCAGTACAATCCTGCCAATAGGTTTGAATAAAATGGTTTGTCACACTGCGCCAGTGTCTCACTGTGCCCTGGTCTCCCCAATTCAATCAACCCGTATTTAGGAATAGAAGTTTTTCAGTTTCACATGTGTTACGTTAGATTTCACCATGAGTGGCAGTGAAAGCGATAATGATTTCTCAGGGGTTGGAAGCTAGGTGACCATGTCCATTTTAGACCAGGATATTTACATAAGGCTAAGTTTTCAAAGTCACATTATGAGTGTGCCAGCCTATAGATTTGCACTTCCAAAATGTCGGCGGTGTGTTAGGCTATGAACATGTCAGTGGTTGCAGACAGAGCAAGACAGGTGACCAGCCCCCAGATGTGGCATATTTAACTCAGGATGAGAGCTCCAGTGGGGTTTGGCATTGTGAAGTATTCTGTGGTATGACACCTTAATTTATTACCGTATTTTCCCAAGGTATTCTAAGTCTGTTTCTCTTTACAGTAGGCTACGTGTATGTAACATGATATAAAATTGATTTTACTGCAAAATTTTAGCAGTGTTGATAAATTATCAGATTTTATGAAAACCTGAAGAGCAGGATGATATGTTCATTTCTAATGTTTTTGAATCATACAAGTATTTGACACAGTTAGCAATATTAAGAAACTAGCCAAAACCCGCACGGGCTATGTACGCGGGCACGATAACAGCTGATTGAATTAGCCGGTTTTACTTGCAAAAACAGCTTTAAAATGCAGTTTTCACTTCATAACTAAGTTCAAAACCTGGCGCATCGTCTTTGTCACACAGTAAAACCGGTGTATGCGGAAAACAGACTCATTATTCGCGGATGTTTCGCAGGAGATGTGTGATATTACTCAGTAATAATATATATATTATAAGAACGTAAACTAGGCGGCCTACATATTATCAGAAAGCTTATAACACAAACATATGATTAGTGGAAATAACTTGTCAAATTAATGCACATCCAGTGATTTGACTTAGTTCTAGCTGACTTTTTTTGTTGATTGCTGAACTTCAGCCAATGTTGGTTAATTTAAATTACCAGCATGGGTGGGAACAAACCGGCGAACTGTACTACTTACGGTTTCAGTGCTCAGTGTTATGAAAACCTAATGGACCCTTTTGGTTTAAAATTTGGAGAAGATGCACAAATTTTCGCTTTCCCCCTGATAAAAGGCAGCTTACAGCCTGGATTCGGACTATAAACAGGAATAATTTTTGTTCAGGAACATTCTAGGGTGTGCAGCGCGCATTTTGTGTCCGGATGGCGAGATTAAGAATTCAGTATTCAACCTACACCAATATCAATTGATGTTTGGGTACCCTGAGAAACATTAGGATATGTAAACACGTCAAGCGTATGTCCAGTTAAGGAAATTTAGAATTTAGTTTCAAGTGCTGCTATTCGTGTAAGTAACATCGTAACGGCGGCTGCCATGTCACTGATGACACACCGGGTTGCTATGGCAGGCGAAGCATATGCATTCGCGATATTAAATATTATTTTAAATTCTAAACCCCTTCTCACTGATAAAAACTCCCTAGAATATATTGGCGCCCCCTTTTAACATCATTCTGGCAAATAAAAAGCCGGAAAAAAGTGGAGGTTGGATCCGAAATTCTTTCCCCCTTACAATATAGCTAGACTAATACTCCATGGGCTAGAGGGGCCCACCTTGCATCCCCCCTCCCACATGATCAAACTGCATTTTTCTGATAGCCTGATATATATGATTTGATATTCAGGTTGTTAACATAGAATATTTTGGGATGAACTACTGACTCTGGGGCAATGTTGGAACTTTCATGATGATCTCTCTTTTCCTTCCGATTTAGGGGTAGGGGAAAGTGAAATGACCATATCTCGGCTATGCTTGAGACTATAAAGACACATTACCCCTCAACATGTTTGTCTGCAATTGTTCTTTGACCTTCTATGGAACTGGTGGCACTGAGCATGCATTAATGGTGCCAGTGGGGCTTGTTACAGCCTTAGTCACCGAGGAGGTCCATATGGTACTCATGTTTAGAAAATCAAAAGTGATCTTACAGCCTGGTGTAAGTGTAGGGCCTCTGTGCTGCAGGAAGTGGATGGAGGGGTGTTGACTGTTTCCTGACCAGTCTGCTGATAATTTCTCACTTGGCACATGACACAGGACGTTTTTTTTTTTTTTTTTTTTTTTTTACCATGCAGTAGTTTTATCCAGTGCCTCACCCCCCTTTTTTCTGTGTCTCTTTCCGAGGACCTTTCCGTCCACTACCCTGAGTCCTGGACCGTCCAAGCCCTGTCCCTCACCATGAGCGCTGGCTGCTGCTGTCCTGCTGTCCTGATCCGGTCCTGATCCAGTTCTGCACCATCCTCGACACGCCACTTCCTGGAGCTACCGATGCCACTGTTCAGATGGACTTAAATAGAACTCTTTTGCCATTTTACTCTATTTGACTTTATTTTGTTATTATTTAGCTAGCCCGCGGAGGATGGGCTTCCCCACTATAGTCGGGTTCTTTCTGAGATTTCTTCCCTCTGGGGAGTTTTTTCTCACCACTGTTTGAGGATTTTTCTCCCTACTGGGAGTTTTTTCCTCATTTGCTGTAGTGGGGATTAGGCTGGGCACTGCCCTTTCATTATTTAATCTCTCACTGTAAAGCGTCTTTGTGACAGTCTCTGCTAAAAGCGCTATACAAATAAATTGAATTGAATTGAATTGAACCTCCATTGGCGTTATATGCAAATTAATTTGAAAAGTAGGTCACCAGAGGTCAAAAGGTCACCAAATTGAGGGGCAAATCTAGGAAACTGTCATGATGAAGCTAGAAAAGTCAATTTAAAATGCTCAGTTTGTGCACTTTTTACCTGATATTGATGAATTACATATCTTGTCATCATATTCTACCACTAAATTATAATATTATGGAATTTTGAATTGGTAGTAGAGAAATAAACTTTGATCTTTGGAGAACCATTTGCAGCAAATGTGTAACAAGTGGCTGTCCTCAAGTTCACTGCAGTCAAATCAAAAATCGTAAGCTGAGGATTTACCAAAATGATCAAGGTAAGTGAAACCATTAGAGCAAACATTTAGGCCAACACTGTAATAAGAAAATACAGGTAACACCCATATGGAGAAGAAACAGAACTACAGCTGCAGTGATGACATCTGCAGGACCAATTCACTCCATCTTTTAAAACAATGACCGAAAATAACATGTAAATCCTATTATTTCAATAAATCTGGTCTGTTTACCTTGAACAATATGCAAAATGTATAACCAAAGGTAAGATACAAATGACAATCATGTGTTGATGTGAGCGAAAAGATACCTTGCTCCAAAGTGAATGTGCTGTCACATGGATGGCCTACCAGTGTGAAAGGAAATTTAGTCCCCCTGAAGCCACAGTCCGACCTTTCCACAGCTTAAGCCAGACGATCCATTATTTATACAACCGACCTTGACAACAAGTTCAGACAATACTCGCTCTGTTCCATGAGGGAGTGGAGAGGGGGTTTCCATACCCCCAGCCCCTGGCCTGTTTTCAGCCTTTCACCCCGACCCCCGCTCACCAAACCCCGCTCCCCGGGCCAGATGTTTACAAACCCCGCCCCATTGATTCATAAAGTGCTCCGCCTACATCCATTGGATCTAGGATTGCCTGTAACCATTAGCCTCCGCCAAAGACTGTAAATTACCCGTTAATCCCAACACTACGTCGCCATCAACGCATTAAGCGTGTGAACTTTCAGGTTGGAATTTGGAAGCGGGCCCATCTGCAGAATCATGAAATTCCATCCCCTGTGGATGACAACGGCTGGGTCATGACTAGTCAGAATATTGAACCTAAATGGTGTGACAGGGACGTGCTTTCAGCCAAACCTGCCGACATTATGGAGACGTTGGAAAATGAGGAAGATGAACCGTCCGACAGTGAATGTGAATCAATTTTAGGGGACGAGAGCGAAAGTGACAGTGACTATTGATCAACAGTGGCATCAGTGCTTTTTATCAACTCGAAGTAAGAAGAACGAACTTCCTTCTGGGAGCCACCTCAACCAATTTGAGTTTTGAAAAATGAGCTTAAGACCTCCTGCCCTGATTCATGTTTTTTTGGGATTATTTGTGTTTTGAGACATGGCACTTGAAGTCAAACTACATCATAGACTGCTGAATAATGTCAAAAAGAGTATTTTACTAAGGAAACTGGAAAGGAGTGCTGGTGTGGTAACCTGCAACAGTTTATATTCCATGGTTGTGTGCAGAATGAAAGTAAATGAGATTTCAGTCCATGCCACAATGATAAATTTAAAAGGCTTTGAATATTTAGTGGTTGTATATTATGTGTAGATGTATGATTTACAGATTTTAAGTCCAAGTAGTCACCAACAAATGACTTTAAAAGGTCATTTTCAACTTCATTAGGGTCATATCCTAGATTATAGGCCACCCCTCGATTTTGTGACCTTTTGACCTCTTGTGACCTACATATCAAAACTAATTTGCATATAACACCAATGAGGGTAAAGAACAATTTCAGACAAACATTTTGAGGAGTATTATGTCTTTATAGTCTCAAGCATAGCTGAGATATGGTCACTTTACTTTCCCCTTCCCCTAAATCGGAAGGAAAGAGAGATCATCGTGAAAGTTCAAACATTGCCCCAAAATCGGTAGTTCATCCCAAAATATTCAATGTCAACAACCTGAATATCAAATCATACATATCAGGCTATCAGAAAAATGCAGTTTGATCATGTGGTAGGGGGGGTGCAAGGTGGGACCCCTCTAGCCCATGGACTATAAACTCTATTAGTTTTCTCCTACAAACTGAAAGCATTGACTTATTCAGCGCAACGGAGACTTGAGAGACTATACCGGCGAGATACTGTCAAGGTAAGTCCTTGACGTTGTTATTTTCAGCACAGATGAAAAATTAGAAATCAAATGTGTAGCGTTCAGTCAAACAGTAATGATATGGCCTTGTATTTTAAATGTGTACCTGCGCACTTATCCATGTTAAGAGGAGATTAGGATCATGTGTGCTTGCTGGTTGTTTTGAGCAATGTGAATTCATTGCAAGAACACTGTATCCAACTAGCCATTAGCCGATTTATGGCGCGGGACCCAGTCATAGTGGTGTTAATGACATTATTTCATGTCCGCAATACTTACTGGCAAACAAATTCAACTTTGTTGGCTATATATAGCAAGTAATTATGAAATGGAAATCACAAGGAAACCAAATGATTATTGCAAGCTGCGAAATGAAAACCACACCTACACTTAGCTCTGAGGGCTAAGTTCTATAATGTAAGCTCCTCAGAACTTACCTAGACTGAAAACATCACATGGCACTAACGTTCCCCCCTTTGGCTTGATGTTTGTTTGCATAGAGTTTAACATCTACTTAACGTCGTATATAGCCTATAGGATCGAACAAAGCCAGTCCCTTTTCAAAATGTGGATACAAAAACTGGACACTGCAACAACAATAACAGCTTGAAACAACAACAGATGAAATAATTCTTAGTCAATTAGTGGGCCAACTTGAATAATTTAATATAAACCAGTACCTATATTTCTCCGATCAGATCGCTCTTTCCTTCTAGCTTGTGTCGGTGTGAGATCCTTTCGTTTGTTGGGAAAGACAGAGCGAAGTCGGGCCAGCCGCTGACAAAATGAGTACTGCAGACTCTAGTGTGATCATTCGGGACAAAGTTCTTCCGATTTATAACTTGAATCCCCACCTGTCGTTGTCTCTTGCCACGGGAACACAAAAACCTTATGCCCCCCGTCTTTATGACAAATGATACCAGGTTTGTGCACCTCACCACGCAACAAGTAGCCACCATAGTTCCTTTTACCCCACATCAACTCTATTGCGCATGCGCGCGTGGACTTCCGGCCTTAAACCAAACTCGTCTATAAGTCTAATTTCAGTCGAAACTGTGTTCGGTCCATTTTTGTTCTTACTAGGCTTTGCCTCATCACATATAGTACGATACATAAAAAATAATCCCTGATTCCCAATGTTTTGCAATAGCAAAACCAAACAAGTCTTTGGTTTTTAATAGTTTGTGAAGCAAAAATCTAGCAAGTTTAGCCTCCTGGGTTTTTCCACATTAAATTTTCTAATTTTTATTATGGCAAAACTTAGCATGTTGAACTAGCCAATTATGAAGCAGCATACCTATTACATGCTCTGTCGGGTTAGTCCCCATGCAGGGCATTGGATGTGCAGGACATGCATGATTTGAATTCATAATTCACATAATTCGCGTGGTAATAACAACTGAAAAATTGCTTCAACAGGGAAGCAGATGGTGGAGTTAACACTGAAAAACAGTCAAACTACAACTACATAATTTCAAGGTTTTTGTCCATCATTTTGATAATTGTTTTTTTTTTTTTTTTTTTACATTTTTTGATGGAAAAACCCTGTCATCATATTGCCATGGATGCTGACAAAAAAGAAAGAAATCTTCCCTAAATAATTCTTATTATGTAATGAACAAATAACTACCAAGTCAGTTTTGTTGTCGGACAAGAGCTTAAACCCCGAGGAATACAGTTGTCTGTCTTTTTCTCAAAATCTCCTTCTTGATACTTGCTAAGTTTTTCCATAACACGCAAGGATTGCTGCCAGCCTTCCTGAATCTAAGGCCCGTATTCATAAACGACACTCACACTAATCGAGTGTGAGTGAGAACTAAAACTTATTTAGTGTCAGGTTATACTAAATGAGTCAGAGGGGTTGCCCTAACACTCATTTGCTTTCAGAGACCTCACTCACACTGAAAATAGTGTCTCTTACTGAGTGAAGGTTGAGTGCAGGGAACACCTCCTTTGAGCCGCACTAACTTGTGCCGGTATTTCGTTGTCATGGCTTTCAGGTGGTTACAAACATTGGAAACTCTGGATCATTTACAGCCACGTGCTCGACGCAATCGCAACTACGCGAATTTTAACTATAATGATGATACAGATCAGTGGCGGGTGGTGGACGGAAAACTGGGGGACGGAAAACATCCCTTGAAACGGATGAGATTAGTGACCCGATTTCAATCTTTGTTCTTGGTCAACATGTTCGTTTCCCTTATAATGAAATGTTTAGGCGAGTGAATAATGAATTCTATGAAAATGTTTAATTCACATGCCTTAATAGGCAACTCTTCACGAAAAAACCACTGCGGATTTTCCGCGTTAAATTTAGTCACATCCAAAGCAAGTCGTCAACCTGTGCGTAATGATTGAAAAAGATTGAAATGCGCTCTTTTTTGCGTTCAGCTGATGCGTTTGATTTCTCGTCTTAACGAACACAATTAGCTGCACCTGAGAGGGGAGGGTTAAAGTGTCTTTTACCAGAGAAATTGACTGAAAACAGATCAAGACTAATACGCAGTTTAAAGACATGTTTATCGCCCTCATTGTTCTCTGTTCACCACCCGCCACTGATAACGATGCCGGTAACTTGCTGACTGACCTCCTGGTTTCAGTGTTTACGAACTGCACTGTGGTGAACTCGAGGTTAGCATTTGTGTACCCACCAGTGGCTACTGGTGAACTGGCAATAGGGGAAGCTCAAAACCATTCCTTAAAAATTATGATTGGACATGACCTGTTTTCAATCATTTAATAAAATTTCATTTACTTGAACTCCAAAAATCCTAAGGATTATCATGTGTCGCCACTTCTACTTGTTAAGTTAGAATGAGCACTGATAATTATTGCCCTGTTTTCAATTCATTTTAATTACCATTGCAGAAACTCCGAAAACTCTCAACATTATCAGGTGTGGCCAGTTTTCATTAATGACGCATATCTGTCAACTCTCACGCATTCGGATTTCTCGCGCTTTTCTTTACTCATGGGTTGGAAAATTCTGCTCTCAGCTGGCTCGTGGGGCGCGTGTGGATTGGTCTGCGAGGCTCATGTAGCTGTAAGTCAAAAGAATCCATTCTTTTCTACATTCTTAACTGCTGAATGTAGAAGGAAATGTCTGGCGCGTTTCACAGCTTGTTGCTTAGTTAGTCTCGCGGGCTGTCCTGCGCCTTTCGTGAGCCACTCGACCACAGAATTTATGAAGACATGCTGATATTTTACTTCGTCGTTTATGCGCGAAAGAAACGCCTCAATTTTGTGAAGCAATGTATAAGAACGCTAAAAAAAAAAAAAAACAAATTTGATTGTCGTTTTACCAATTAGTCTGAGAAACTTGCTTATCAAGAAAAGTAAACAGCGACAGGTTTAGGTCATTCAGCACTGAAGGGTGAGGATTGAGCGTCCCTTTGCAGCAGCCGACGCACCGCCTGTGGTACCCAGTGCCCACTACTGTCAGTTATGCTCGAGTGGCGTTTGTGAATAGCAACTGGCTAGGAGTGGGACCGCTCCCTTGGTAAGTGGTAGGTCGATCTCTTTCTCACACTCCAGTTACATTTCAATCGTACTCACTATATGGTGAGTGGAGGGTGAGTGTGAGTGTCGTTTCTGAATACGGGCCTAAGCGCCACTTGAATACAGCCGGTCTGGCAATGTACATTACATTACACATTTAGTTAGCAGCCGCTTTCATCCAAAGCGACTTACAGTAAGTGCATACAGTGAGGTCACTGACACTGTAGCCCAACAGACTGGACAAGGTACAATTCATATCAAGCATTAGTCACCTGAAGTCATGAACATGTAGAGCAAAGACTATAAAGAAGGCAGTAGCACACAGGAAAAAGAAACAAAGCAAATGGAGACATACAGAGGGCAGTTGCACATGGTGGGGGGGACAAAGCAAATGGAGACAAACAGTAAAGGGTTTTTTTTAAGTAAATAAAAGCAGGGGAGGGGGGCGATCAGGTTAGGAACTGTCTAAACAAGTGAGTCTTAAGATTGCGGCGGAGGAGCAGCAGGGATTGAGCTGTTCGTAGGGAGGTGGGAAGGTCATTCCACCACTGGGGAACAAGATGGGAGAGGCTGAGTAATCTGGTAGAACGACCAGCTTTCCGACCCAGGGTAGGGGGGCAAAGTCGTCCTGCTGCTGTAGAACGAAATGGCCGGGCAGGTGTGTATGGGATGATTATCTCTTGCAGATAGGAGGGGGCTGTCTTGTTTGCTGCAGCATAGGCCAGAGTTCGGACTTTGAATCTAACTCTGGCCGCAACTGGCAGCCAGTGCAGGGATCTCAGCAGGAGAGTCACATGGGAGAACTTTGGGAGGTTGAAGACCAGATGACCAGCTGCATTCTGGATGAGCTGCAGGGGTCTGAGGGCACTGGATGGTAGCCCAGCCAGCAAGGAGTTGCAGTAATCTAGACGGGAGATCACGGTGGCTTGGATGAGGAGCTGGGCCGAGTAGGTGGTCAGAGTAAAGGAGGCAAAAGAAATTTAATGGCTGAATTACCAAATATAGACACATCATAACACCCCTTTCCTCAAAAAGAAACAATAATTAAAACGTTAAAATACTTCAAAGTATAACGTTGGGAAGTCATTGTTTAGAATGGTCTGATGCTGCCACCTGCGGAGTGATTAGTGTACCGCAGCTATGAGATGACATTTATGACTTCAATACCGAGTACTAACATTTATTAAGACAGCATGTAACGGTAGCATAACGCTGAGTTGCATTTATTAATGAGATTTTAATAAAGGGTGGTTTTAGTGGGATAACTTGAGCAAACACCAGAAGATTTCAAGACAATACATTTCCTCAGACCTTCAAGCCTAAAAGTACAAAAATAAGCAGAACTAGAAAAGGCTAATTTGTGTGTTTACTTCTGGGAGAAAAGGCTAATAAAATGAAGGTGCTTGGAAACTGAGAGGCAAAGGAAATTGCTGAAGAAGTGTTGAAAAACTGCTGAAATGTAAACACAAGACTTTAAAGCTGAAAGTAACTGGTGAAGGAATTATGAATTTTCAGCTGCATCATGACCGAGTTTACTCCACTTCAACCCAGCTGTAAAAAAAAAAAAAAAAAAATGGTCAATGGGAGTCAATTTGGTTGAACTAATAAGCAAAAAGCTATCTACCTCGCGCTTACCAAAAGTAGTATAGCAAAAATAGTTCTGACGGTGGGTCGACTTTCTAGGAAGAATCAATAAAGAAAGAAAAGTGGAAGTCCGCACTCAAAAAAGTGAGCCGATAAAAAGCGACTTTATTGTAAGACAAACATGTTTCGGCTCCTGCCGTTCACAACGTCTCACAATACTCACCACACCAAGTGTACAAATACCGACGCAAATTTATGTGACCACATTCCACAGTCATCAACCAATTAATAGATTACATCAATTAGGGAGATATTTCTCTAAAAAAATACAATATATATACATTTCTTTAAAGAAAAATTACAAAAGAAAAGGAAGAAGATAAAACTCATAATTTAAACCTGATGGCGACAATACTTATCCAATACGCCTCTCTTTTAAGAATTTTATTATTAAGGTCACCACCCCGATTACCGAAAGAGACCGTGTCTATTCCTACACATTTAAGGGACTGAATACTGTGTTTAGCCTCAATGAAATGCTTGGCTATATGTGAATTGAGATCTTTTCTCCTAATACAACTTTTATGTTCAGACAATCTTATTTTCCGTGGCCTTGTTGTTTTACCTACATACCCCAAAGAACAAGGAGGTTGACACATCTCTCCTGTGATCTGGAAAAACCTAGTAGCCTACATATGTCACTTCTGGGAGAAACTGAGTTTGACCCTCTTTTGCTGTAATTAAGAGTGGTGAAAATCTTAAAACATTAGCTATTAGTCTTATTTGAACAGTCTAGATCAAGTTTCTATTATTATTATTATTTATTTATTTTTTTGTTACAAGTCCAGAATCCAAAGGTTTTTGTTCAGTTGCAAGAAACCTTGCCACTGATAAATTCACTAGGTTTTTCCAGATCACAGGAGATCTCTCTATGGATCTGTGCGTATCTAGGTCAACTCAGTGCATGCTGAGAAATTAGCTTTATGGCGGAGGAAACATGAAGGCCACATTGGCAGGCTGCCGCAGCTGTTGTTGCTTATAGCTCATTGTCAGTGTCTCCCCCAGTTCTGAACTGTACAACGCTGACCTGGCCAAGTTGTTACTATTTGCGGCTCTCGGTTCATTTCTGTGCACTGTGTTAGCTAGCTAAATAGCTAATAATAGCAAGCTGCAAGATATCGTTAACAGATGTTGTGATATTATTCACGGCTCCCTTTTTATTTCTGTGCTATTATTAGCTAGTTAGCTCGCGAACACACAGTGCACTGAACGTGTTCGAAACGGGTCGAACTTGAGCATTGAAATTGCCATCACTGCAGATGACATAATCAATAGCTAGCGAACATTAACTATTAAAGGGGACCTATTATGCTGATCCTTCTTTTAATACATATTAGTAATGTTATAATGTTGGTTGTCCATGCTCAACCTCTGAAAAGTTTCTAAACATAAGATACAGGGGTTTTGCCGTAATCCAAGAACGTGATTTCGTGAGCGTGATTTCCTCTCTGAACAGCTCCTCCCGAGATCTTCACGAGATCTGGGCAAAACCTGACGTCAGGTTATGCCGTCCAATTAGTAATGACCTAGCCAGAGCCAACCACTGCGCTGGACCTGCCCACACCGGAAACTATTCTAGCAGGCACTAACAACGGCAGATCATACTATGCCTTAGTAGCGTCTACACTTTTGAAAATGCAAAAGAAGAACCGCAGATCATTTGAGGTGCAATTTTGTCAGTATCTCTCCCAAAGCTGCTTGTCCGTTTACTTTTGGACGCGAAGAAAAACACTATTCCTCTTCCAAAAGACGATGCCACCAGAAATCAGTGGGTAGCTTTTTTTGTTTGCTGGCAGCAAACAGCCACGGTCAAGGGGAACATTAGCTGATTGTGCTCAGCATTTCACCAAAGACAGCTTTGTTAATAAAGGATAATTCGACACAGGATAAGCGTTTCAGCTGCTTCTCAAACCCGAAGTAGTTGCATCGATCAAGCGCTCAGAGCCACAAGATGTAAGTAACGATATAACAGCAAATAATGTAAGTGAAGCTAACGTGTTACGGGTGGCTACTGGCTAGCAGGACCGCTAACGATAGTTAACACTAACAACTGGCCTCAAGAGCAGGCTTTCTAAAATATCTGAAGATAAAGCCTGGATCTGTCGCGACTGTCCGTGACTCACAGACACAGAAGCTGCAAGTTGCTTTTTACTGCATAAGCCAACCTGACGTGATAGCCAGTTGATTGTGGCTGTAGCACTGCGGCTAACGTAGCCAAGTTACTGTTGCTAATTTTTGTGTCCCAAATATGCAAGAGTGATATCAGGGGAAATTCTACAGAAGGTGTGTGAACATAAACCTCATTTGAAGCTAACTTTTTATACTTGTTTGTAATTTGGATGCTTGGTACAACTGTCCACAGTAACGGAACTTGCTGTCTGTAAAACCTGTATTGCAAGGGTTTGTCTCCGTGGTTGTTATGACTGCTCGGTTACCAGCTACTGCATGTTAGTTCGCATGCCGTGCTAATTAAAAATTCTCCTGGTTCACTTATATGCAGTAATTCTGATCGGTATGCTTGTGTGACTTCGGTAAGCATAAATGTGGCAGTTTCATCATAACCTTGCCCAATTGTAGCCACCATAGTTGAAGCTAACCGGAGAGGTGCTGTATGTGTCCGCAAAGTTGGGCTGAAAAGCACAGTTAGACCAGACGTTGGTTTTGCAGAGCTTGGGATACGTGTTTGGGTTTGTTTACGGCTGCTTGTGATCGCTTCGCTTATCCATGACCGGGATCAGCCAGATGCTTCACAAATGTCTGGGCAAGCTCTCTGGTGCTACCGAGAAAGCAATGTGAAACGCAGAAGCTCTATCGTGTCTGGTATAACAAATTATTTCTCTGCACTACCGTGACATAATTTCATCCCCCTTTAGAAGTTGTTGTGGCTAATAAAAAGCTGAAAAAGGCAGAGATTAAATAGGAAATTCTTTCCTGTAGAAGAATTCTTTTCCTGTAGATCGATTCGCTAGCTCCACATAAGCAACTTGTCCGCGCTAACGGAACTTGCAGTCTGTAAAACGTGTATTATGTTCATAACATAACCGAGCTCTCTCTAGCTGTCGCGTACTATCCATAAAGCTGCTTTCACATCGGACGCGAAACGAATTTTTTGTGGGACAGAATAGCCTACATTCAAAGTCAATGCAAAGACGCGAATACACGCGTTACGGGCGTGTTAAGCAGCTTTCACACCGGACACAAAACTAATTTTTTGCGCGGCAGGTAACATTCAAAGTCAATGCAAAGAGGCAAATACACGGGTTATGGGCGCGTTAAGCAGCTTTCACACCGGACGCGAAACTAATTTTTTGCGCGGCAGGTAACATTCAAAGTCAATGCAAAGAGGCAAATACACGGGTTATGGGCGCGTTAAGCAGCTTTCACACCGGACGCGAAACTAATTTTTTGAGTAACAAATTACATTCAAAGTCAATGCAAAGACGCGAATACAAGCACGTCAAGCCGCTTTCACACCGGACGCGAAACAAATTTTTTGCGCGACAGATTACATTCAAAGTCATGACCGCTTATCAGCTACTGCATGTTAGTTCCCATGCTCTGCTAATTAAAAACGCAGTGTCTAGAGACTTCAAGGGATTAGGATAAGGATTCGGGATTGTGGTTAGGGGAAGGGTTAGGGGTTAGGGTTAGGTTAGGGCAGGGCTTGAAATAGGGCTGCCTTACCTCTCCACTACGGTACTCCACATTGAAATGCATTGAAAAACTGCCGTACCCATAGCAACTGCCAATTAAAAATGCTCCTGGTTAACTTATATGCAGCGATTCTGATTGGTATGCTTGTGTTACTTCGGTAAGCATCAATCTGGCAGTTTCATCATAACGTTGCCTGATTGTAGCCACTGCAGTTGAAGCTAAGCGGAGAGGTGCAGTTAGACCAGACGTAGGTTTTGCAAAGCTTGGGGTGTGTTTTTGGGTGCTTGTGAAACGATCGCTTTACTTATCCATGACCGGGGTCAGCCTGATACTTCTCCAATGTCTGGGCAAGCTCTCTGATGCTACCGGTGAAAGCAATAGGGAAAAGCACAGGCTATAACGTGTCTGGTATCACAAACGATTTCTCTGCACTGCTGGCGATTGAATATTAAATCAGCGACTGAATATTAAATTCTTTCCTGTAAAAGTGATCGATTCGCTAGCTCCACATAAGCAACGGTTCACGCAAACGGAACTTACGGTCTGTAAACCATGTACTATGCTCATAACATAACCGGAGCTCTAGCTAGCTCTCGCACACTATCCATAATGCGCCCATTCTCCGCGAGGAAACGCTTGTCATTCCAATGCAATAAGTAAACCATTACCACGGGCAATTTCCGAAAAGGCCGTTTAGGTTGGAGCTTTCGCCCCTCCGCCATATACCAGCGCAGAAGTTGTTCGTTGCTCCACGCTAATGACACATTACAGTTATGCACACAAACCAGCAGGTCCTTATAATACACACCGAAGCAATTCATAAGCTGTTGGTCCATTTTTAGCTGCTCCTCACCGTCTATGTTTCCCTCTAAACTCAGACCCACCGAATTTCTATGGTCTCCGGTCTACACGTGGGTATGTCGACCCGTTCTACAAATGTGTCTATATGGGGTGGATTCTAGCTTTCCCTGCATCCTAGCTATAAAGTAGAAAAACCACTGCACTCACCACTGTCGCCGTAGCAAACTGTAGCCGATAGCAAATTTGAGCTTGAGCTGCCAGATTTTCGCACTGCGTCCTCCACTTTCGCCGCTGCGTTTGTTAGAACAAGTTCATTTCATTAGATCTATATTCAAGTATAATGTTAGATTGCGGAATTTGCCCGCCGCTTCCTTATCAGATTGCAGACGTGTCTCGCGTTTCACTTTGGGGAGCCAGACCAGGAAAACTGCATTCTGCAGCCTCGTCCCGCCCAACTCCGCTCTCCACAGTGCTGGCGAGTCAGAAGAAAGTGAGTACACGGGTAGTGGGGGCCATAGCGGAAGAGCCACCCCAATGAGGCGTTTCAGGCAGAGACTACAATGGACTACAAATGGGGTTTTTTGAGAATGGCAGTATGAGCTAAATAAGGACCCTGTTTGGGCTTTGAACGATCAGGAGTACTCTAGGGGAGTCCAAGATCAAAATATAACCTTGGAAATATAGCATAATAGGTCCCCTTTAAACTACTCAAAAAACTACTCAATGAGTATGGAAAAGTTACGCCTGCTGGCTTAGCAAGGATGGCAGTTATGGTCATTTTGATACCAATATTTCGCCTCTTTTAGATACAATCGTAAATATATCTAGGTAGTGCTAACAGTTGCTTGTATATACTGGAAAAGGAGCTCGAGCAATTCTTTTCTGCTTTGCAATTTTATACTGTAACTTGTTCTCATGGACACGCCCTGCAAAAAGACCAGTCTTTGCTGCCCTAAATGTGTTCTCTTGGAGCTGGTTTCAGCGACTGTACAAACGACGATACCGAAAATTCTTTCACTGAGTTTCACGCAGAAGAATGAGATTTGTCTAACAGTTGTATCGATCTTAATCCGAACAATGATGATGCTGTAAAAGTCCAGCAGAGGGCAGAATTGAAACCGCAATACCGCTATGCCACAATTTCACTGAGTCACTCTGAGCCATTTTAGTGAATGATTGAAGCATTTGGTCCAACAGAGATTTTAGCGAAGGCATCTCTTACATACTAGCTACTGCCTCTACCTCACAGATAGTAAGTCCAATCTACGAAATGGAGGTACCATACTGAAGTGGAGAGTCTGCTTAGCAAAATATGTCAAAATTGTGTGTGTAGTGGAAAAATTGTGGGAATACCAGCAAGTTATAAAACTGTGTTTTTCAGCTTCCCAACCGGAATTTTCGTGTCTCATTTAATATAGGAGTTAATGGAGTTTCGGTTCGTGCTCCCGTCACTTTTCGGCTCATACTGTCTCTCAGATTGCTTGCATAGTTACATTTTCATGACCAGCACAACTTTTGCTACAACTTGGATATAAAAATATTTATGCGGAGTGAAAACTGTGGGAGTTAGAGCAAGTTTAAATGCAGACTTCTTGACAATTTTACAGCTGCTCGCCACTCTAACAGTGACGTTGCAACATTGTAAGTTCCCAGAATTTATTGTAACAAAAATTATTTAAAAAAATTATAAGTCTACAGACTTCGTAGCTTACATGGCTATTCAGACTGCAAAGAATATTCAAAATGTTCAAACTCTTTGGTACCCAAATGTGAAATATATTGGTAAAATTATTACTCCTAGTGTTCCAAAAGGGGCTTTGGCAAAAAATGACCAAAATGTTTACAGGCATTGAAGATTTCTGAAACCAAAGGCAGATCAAAGTTGGCACGAAATGGTCAGAGGTCCCAAATAACCCCTGGTGACTGAAAAGGATTGTATTTTGGCCTCAAATATCTAAATTGTTTTTGAAAATAAAAAAAATTGTGAAAATGGGACTGGATCGAAATTGGCAGGAAATGGTCCCAAATGACCCCTGGTAACCCCAAAGGGTCGTATTTTATCCCAAAATGCTCCCAATGTTGATCAAAAGAAAAAAATCATGAAAGTGGGGCTGGATCGAAGTTGGCCCAAAATGATCCCAAATGACCCTTGGTAATCCAAAAGGGTGGTATTTTATCCCAAAATGCCGACCAAAATTGAAGTTGGCACGAAATGGTCCCAAATGACCCCTGGCGACCTAAAGGGGTCGTACTTTGGTCCAAAACACCCAAAAAGTAGAGATATAGGCCATTGGAAATTCATGACCTTGAATTTGACCTTTCAAGGTCATCTGAGGTCAAAGATTTCGATATTGTAAAGACAAAAAAATCAAGCATAAGACTAGACGTATGTCGATGGCGTGCCATCTCAAATCTCCGCGCTCCGCAACGAATGTTATGGGAGTAGTAGTAATGTGTCAGAGGGCAATTCACTGAACTGGCATTTTGCTGTTCTAATGATAATCTGCTTGTTGCAGTGATAAAGCACTGATACTGATCAGAGTTATAGCAATTTGATATAGTTGGTCAGTTGGACAGAGTACTTTTTGAGTGTCTGTTGAGGGCATAAATTACTCTTCATTTTGAAATGAGAGTATTATGAAAGGAAAGAACGTACGGTGCAGCTCAATGTACATGCAAATGTGATATGTGTATATTTGATAGGTTTGTACCTTCTTACATGTGCAAATGTCAATATTAGGGAGGTTTGGCATCGTCACGTTTTCGCTTACGTTTTACATTTTCAAAACGTCCTTTAGACGGCAATATTGTAATGTCTAGTTTATTCAAATCGGACTGTCATGACATTCTTTTTTGAAGTGTGATTTCCTCTTTGACAATCTGTAAAACCTTTTCAGGACTTTTAACAGCATGTTATAAAAACTTTTATGTAAACGTGACGTTGCAAAACCTCCCTATTCCATTATATTGGTACTTACGTCCATCAGTTCTATATTACGTATGAGATGGGAATATGCAGTCGTAGTGAATTCTTAACCTGTGATGGAGGTACAACTGTCCTTGTATGGGAATACCATCAAATGGTTTGTCCATTGGTTGAATCTGCAGTCTGTTGATTTTGATCCATTTCCAAGTGTTGGTTCCGAACAGAAAGCACTCTGTGAATTGCCACACTGTGGTTTGGAAGAAGGTAGCAACAGCAAGTATTTCGACCTCAGTCCCCCACTGTCTTTGTTTTTGTAACTTTGTAATATGTCTTGTGAATCCCTCAAGACCTCCTCCTGTCCAATTGATGAATGTGTGATAATGATTCTTTTCAAACTTCTGTATAAGATGCCTGATTTTTTGGTGTTATTTTTGTGTCCCAAGTAGTTGCTTGGAGATAGCTCGGAAAAAGCAGTTTCCATCAGGTTCTGTAGCATCAATAATGCAAGGACATGTTTTTTCACAGAGTTTCTTTCGATATCCTGCGTATCGTATGTCAAAAAGTTTTTGGTTCATTCTTCACAGTCTCTCCAAGGCTGTCGGTAACTGTTAACTGTTTCAGCATCTTGTTGAGAGGGCATATTGAAGTGCTGGATGTGTATGTCATGTTCAGTAGCACTTGTCACAGTAACAGGGAGATTATCTTCAAGTCCTTCTGAAATAGTAGATGTCTTTCTTTTCCTGGTGAATGTGAACTTATGCTGGGAGGGTTTTTCTCGGCAGGTTTGTGCTGGTTGCGTGACCGGTGTGTTGTGGACTCTCTCCAAATCCGTTTCATCTCCAGGAGTAGGGAGAATGCAGAAGGTGGCATTGTGCCAAGTGTAATATTGAGGAATTACTCCTGACTGCGAAAGAAATGTTGTCGTGTTGGTAAAGATGAGGTCAATGGTTGACCCAGTCGTAATAGTTGGATCTGTTATAAGTTGGATATAGCCATAGCAATTGAACATGTCGTTCAAAAGGTTTGGTTTGTTTTAGGGGTGGGAACGTGTATAAAAAATTCTAAACGTGTACACGCGCCGTATAATTGCGTGTACACGTGTACACGTGTCTTCAGAGTTTGTGGATTTTGACCGCTATACAACCGTTAGAGGGCACTGTCACCATTCCAATAACACAGTCCACACATCCATTAACGCAGTTATCAGCCAGATACGTTTATTAAATCAATAGACGGTAACAGTGAATTTGTAGGTTACTCCAATACAAAATTACGGCCTACATCAGATAGGCATAAAATCACAATTAAATGAATAATGTTAGGCCCTTTCACCATTGTAAATTAATTAACCATATATAAAAATCATCATTTTGACAAGCAAGAACATGGACATGAATGAATTCTAACAGTTTAATTCTGCTTTTTTGTCATTGTCCTTATTATTATACCTTGTTTTTGCACAATTTGTTTTGTGAACTTAAACAGCAAACTGCATCCCTCACTCACAGGGGGAGCTATCGTTACGTTTCACAGCGTCATTAAAGTGAATTGTAATTGAGGAGGAAAAGCAGCTGGATAAAGTAAAACTAAATTGAGAAACACTTTTTGCATCCACAAAGCTAAAACAAAAAGAAATGTAAACTGCGTTTTACGTGTTCTCATTCAAATAACAAAATGAATATGCTTTTCTTTTAACGAGCAGACGCGCGGATGACATTGTGCATGCAAATATAGGTTATTGGCCGACAGAACATCCTCCAAAAATGGAAAAAAAAAAAACATACACAGTGAACAATATGCCAGATAAAATAATGAGCTATTAACCAATCGTGATTTTGAGCAACATAAAGAGGAATTGAGCGTGGAGACGATGGCTACGTCCGGATAGTCTTTTTTGCTTAGGAAAGTTCCTAACTCCTAGAAAACGATCCGTACGTGTTTACCTGGCAGTCATGATAAATGTGTTCGGATTCTTTAAATGTAAAGGAAAGGTGCTACAATGCTTCCTAATTTATCACCTTTAGCATAGGGTACACTGAAGCTTCCTTTTTGAAAAGAAAGGAGGAAATGCCATCCCGCAATTCCGCGATGACCGTCCATCCGGCCAATCAGGAAAACAAACAAACATGACGGGCAGGAGGCGGGTGATCACTGTGCCTAGTGTAAGTGCATTCGGATTCTCTTATTAGCGCGGTTCTCTTCCTAAGCTGTAAAAGAGTCCCCTTTACACCTTTCCTTTACCTCATGACGTTTTACACAGGTTAAAGAAAAGTCTTTAGGAATTAGACGATAGGACGACTTTTTTTTTTTTTTTTTACTTTTTCGGACGCAGCCGATGACTGCCGTGTACACGGTTAGTATTTTTTTAGAAACGTTTATGATTGACTAACCGTGTACACGTGTACACGTTTACAAGTCCCACCCCTAGTTTGTTTCTAGTTGGTTGTGTGTTGAAGTCTCCGAGGACAACTGTCATGGCTTGTTGGGGTATCTTGCCGAGGAACTTTGAGAGGGCAGAGCATACCTTGTTCATCTGAACATGATCAGGTCTGTATACGACAGCGATGTACAGTTCAATATCCTGTTTTTGGAGGAAGCAGTAGATATGTTCTGTGTCCTGGGTAATAAATTCTGTGAGCACCGTACATTTGATGTTCTTTTTACAGAGAGCGCTACACCTTCTTTATCATTACATTTCGGACAATTATCTTTACATTCATGAATTCTGTAACATTGATTTCTGTCTATACGATATGGAGTGAATCCAGGTAAGTGAAGTTGAGCAGCATCTTTTGCGATGTTAGGATTCAGTCAGGTTTCTGAGATTCCTATGACATCAGCTGAAAGAAGTTCTTTGTAGACATGAAGGTCATCTTTGTGGCGTAGCAGAGAAGTGACATTGACATGGCAAATTTTCATCCATTTGTTTGTAGAACATACCATGAGAAGACTCGGTTTTATCATGAGTGGGTTCTCTATTGGATTCCTTTTGTCAAGACGTTCTATTTCCTGCTTTACAACTTTGCTGGTTATCATTTTACTTTTGAAAAAGTTTGGTAGGAATAATCCCGACAGTGTTTTTGCTCTGCTGAGGGCAACATATACTTGGCCGCTTTTGAAGTTTCCTTCAAAGGATACAACGATGGTGTCCAATGAGAGACCTTGTACTTTATGTATAGTACTGGCAAAGGCAAATTTGAGAGGGATTGTTTCCATTTTACCTCAATTGTACCTTTCCTATGTAGGAGGAAATGAATTTCCTGAGGAAGAATGGAGACTGCCCCTTGAACATGAGATGGATGCTCCTTTCGATGTTTTTGACCAACTGAATGTGAATCAAATTTCACCAAGACTGCAGCGTTTGGACGTGAAAGTGATGGTTCATCACCAATGAAACCAACTACCTCCCCAAGTGCTCCATTTACCAATCCATCTCCGACATCAATGTTCTGGGTGAGCATAACACAAGCTCCTATCACAAGAGTTAGTTGGGATGGTAGACGGGTATTATATGTTGACTTGTTTGGAAGTGTTACGTTTGCTCAACCAGTATTCATGTCTTTGTGAGAATCAATGGCATGAAATGTTCTCTTCATAGTTGGAAGTTGGTCCAGGTTGTTGGTGTTGTGCTCACCGACCAATTGATTGGTAGCAAATACGTGAAGAGCATCATGTGGATAATCAGCATCGGATGATGATCTAATCCTTGATGTAAGGGTGGTGACATTGGCATCATTTATCTCTCCAGTACGGACTCGATTCAGTAGTGCTGTGAACTAGGAGTCATCTCTCTGTCTCATAATTTGAGTAAGCTCATACTTGTAGAAGTAATCCTTCCATAGGTGATTTGGGTTGAGGCGTTGGTAAGGATCAGATGGAGGGAGGAAGATGGGCTGCTGCTTTACTGGTCTAAGCTGGTAGAAGTCACCCTCAGCCAGGATACTGATCCCACCAAAGATGACATCATCATCGGGAGTTCCTTGAAAGGGTATGGTATGTAGTCTTCTGTGGATCCAAGTTAGCAGTGGTAGGCCCACCATTGAAATGACATCAATAATCACTAGCTTGACATTTGCCATTTTCACTTTCATTTCATTGAGTTTGTCTTGGCTCAGATTACAGTAATTGGCTGGTAGTGGAATTGGGATACTGAAGGCACTGTGAATAGTGACGCCATCGATGTTTGTAGCAGCAACACCAGTTGGAGCTGTGAGTAGCACAACGGGTTAATCTGGAGGACAGCTGGGTGATCTCAACTCTTTATCAACCAGGTGAACTATGGCTTTAATGAGATTACTTTTGCCTCTACCGGCACCACCTGTCAAAAAAGTGTAGAAAGGTTTTGGTGGCTGAGAATTTCCTTGATGCCTTCGGCACCAGTTAAGTACAGCTTGGAATAAATGGTTCTGCTCAGTGTTCAACGATCTGACTGTATTGTAGTATTCCTCATACGACATCTTTTTGAGTTCAATGTCAACATTATAGTTCAATTGATCTCCTTTGGGCTGATCACTTTCTGATAACTCTGGTAATGAAACATCTTTCATGTCATCAAGGGAGTTGGATGACTGGTCATCAGGCTGTGGATTGTCGTTATGAGACGATGGATTGACCTTGACAGCACCAACTTGATACCACAGATGATCTGGGAGGGAATGTGGTTCATTCATTGCAGTGTCTATTTCATCAGCTTTGTTTTCAAATGTCTGTTGGTTTTTCACAACGGTATCTTTGACTTGACTGTAGAACTGTTCATAAGTAGAATTTTCTGGAAGGAGATCATTGTCTTCATTTCTCCATGGGAAATACAGCATCAACATACTATGGTAATGGCGATCAGGTGACTTGAGTTGGGAGAGTCTTGGATAACGTAGAATGGCTGTGCAGGACCTTTTAACAACAACATCAAGATTATTCTTCAGAGGAATCCTGTTTTTCTTTAAGTCTGAAATTTCATCATCGATGATATCAGCAGCAGGGTCATTATGTGTGTCACTATCTACAACACTGTCAGGAGAGCCTAGGGTTCTGTAGTTAGTCGCAAACTCAGCAAGACAAATGTCCTCTAGCACGTCTGGTCTAGCAGCGTAACGATCAACTATGTTCTTTTCAAAGACATCAGTGGAATCTTCTGGTAAAGCTTGTAACAGCGATTTTGGCTTCAATATTCGGGTCCTTTCTGAGGGAAGTCCAGTATTGATAAACACTACAGCTCGGCTGCACCATTTCAAGGGTAGTGCATTTATCCTGAATGCTGCTTCTTGTGCAATAAGTTCCCTGTGTGTGAGAAACACATTTCCTAACCTCTTCATCTGAAGCCTAATACTATCATCTTTTGCAACGTCCTTTAAAGCAGTTTTCAGCAATTCATCCATTTGTCTTTCACCTTTGCTGACATACGACAAAATGTGCATTCTGCATGCGTATGTATTTGTTACATATTGAACATCTAGATTGGCTGACCATATTTTCAATAAATCCTGGTTATAGTTGTTTATTGTGGTGTCACATGGTTGGCGCTGGAGCATAACTGTGGCATTGGTAGCAGATTCCTTTAATGCTTCCATGTAAGCATCTTCATCTACTTTTACCTCTTCAAGAATTGCTTGTAGTGAACGGTGGGGGTTGTGCAGCACTGCATCCTGTGCTTTCTGAAGGATGGCAGCATACTGCTCTTTCTTCCTCGAAAACATACTTGGATCAGAGTCTTCATTATCTGGTGGTGATGAGATGATTGTTTTCGAGCTGGGTGGACGGGGAAAGTGAAATCAACACAACTTTGCATTCTTTTGACAGGTAGGTGAATGACTGTGCCTTTGAAGAGAGTTAACTAATTCGTAGAGTTCCTCGTCCTCATCTTGATCAGGAAGGCGTGCCGTGATATGCTGATCTATGAAAGCACATACTTGTTCGTCATCTGCAGTACCAAGTTTGGGTTCATCTTCGATCCATATCAGGCAATGTATGTGGGGGCTACCACACTGCAGAAATTCAATCCTTATGAAGAAGTCTATGATTTTGCCAAGAGGATGAGCATCTGACATGAGAACTTCTCGGAGGAACTTGGTGACACGGTAGTGAAAATGACAGGCAGGCAGTAATGGGGTTAGTTCGGAGCCATAAACAGCTCTGCTGCCAATTAATTTGTTTGACATCCTCGTTTGTCAGTGTTACTCCTTGCTGTTGAGCAATGATGCAAATTACATCCGGCCACTTCATATCTGCTGCACTGAATGTACAAAACCAGGTGGGTATGTCAAGTTAGCGTACCACAGCAATGAGGTCAAACAATGTTCGTAACCAGTATGAGTAGCTACCTCTGACGTTTTGGAGAAATCTGAATCCTTCGTTTCTCTGTAATTCGGATTCCAAATTGTCTTGATTAGAGATGAATCCAGCAGTGATTCGTTTTGCATCCTACTGATTTGATTCTTTTCTAATTGCGATATTGACATTATCCAAAATCTGACGGACTTCGGTAAGATACTGAGCATAAAACAGGTATTTCGTGTGACTGGCATATTTGTTGTCCACATTTGACAACCATTGATTGAAGTAGCGTTTCAAGGTTAAAGGTACTGCTCTGCTTGTCTTCACATTGAATCCAAAATTTCCTTTAGGGAAAAAAGTAGGAAATGAAAGTAGTTCACTGTCAGAATCTGCAAAAATGTTCAGAGGATGATTATCTTCAGCAGGAGCAATTGAAAAGATCTCTTTTCCAGTGTAAGGCATGCATGATGGTTGTAGACAGGTGTTGTATGGAATTCAAGTCAACCGGTTACCGGCATCATTGTCATGGTGACTGCTGTTGCTGTCATCTTCATCATCATCATCATCAACATCATCAGGACCTTGAGGATTAACGCCAGTGCTGTGATCTTTCTTATCATCATCAGTCATTGTGTTACTTGATGAAAGCTTCTCACTTTCTGGGCATGGGTTTTCTGAAGGCACATCATAACAAATGGTTGTATCCAAGTCTGTATCAGATATTGTGTCTTCCACTTCAGAATCTTCCATCTCGCAACCATCAATTAACTTGGTTGCAAGTTCACAATCATCTTCACAGCAATTTTCAACCCAAAACTCATTCATTTCTACTTCCTTGTCAAGTGGATTGTTGGCTTTCAAATATTTCAGAGCATTCTGGTCTGACTGACTGATATAAGATATGTCCCTTGTATTCTAGTTTCCGTTTAGTTTGATAGGAATAAGTCCACAGTCTGATGGTAACCATGGCAATAATGATGTCACTTTGGTGAGTGAAGCTGGCACATTTACTGCTGCTCCTTTAATACCTTTTTGACTTCCTTTAGGGAGATTAACCAGTTGCATGAAAGGAATTCTCAATGATATGAGGCGTTCTTCCAAGGCATTGAGGTGGTTAAGTTCTGAATCTTCATTAGCAAGCTGGTTTGCCTCTGCTTGAGCTGGCATTTTACCTTTCTGTGAGATAAGTGACAGGTTTTGCTAATCCACTCAATGCCATCAGAGCTAATATAACCCGTCAAAGATTTGCAAGTGACTGATGAATTTGCAAGTGTGTATAGCGATGTATAGGTACATGAACCATGGAATGTCTATACAGCATTCTTTTGCAACAGGTACAAACATGAACTGACCCCCAAGACACCAACTTTTTGAAACGCTCATGAACAACACTAATGTCAGTTGAAGTATCTGATTTTGCTTTTCTCTTATTTTTACGGGAGGCATTCTCTTTTTTGCGCCAATCTTCTGATTCACGTTTTCATTTCTTTTGAATTATGTCTTTGTTCCTTTCCTGCTTCCTGAATTCTTCCGATTCACGCTTTTCGTTTTTTCTCCTTATATCTTTCTTCCTCTCCATGTGTATGAATTCTTCTGATTCACGTTTTCTTTTCTTTTGAATTATATCTTTGTTCCTTTCCTGCTGCCTTAATTCTTCTGATTCACGCTTTTCTTTTTTTCCCTTTACGTCTTTCTTCTTCTCCATTTGTGTGAATCGTTTCAAATCATGTTGTCTTGTTTTCTGTGCAATATCTCCTTCCCTTTGTTCCTTAAAGAACTGATTAGACAGTCTCTGCTGTCGTTTTCCTTACAAGTACTTGACCCAGAAAACGTTCAAAAGTAGGTCAAATCACAAACCGGTTTGATATGTGATGAAGAGTCACCATACACACAAATCTGAGCATTATGGTTCTGAAAGTTATCACCAAGATACATATCCATACCAATTTGCTGCCATCTACATTGAATAGTAACAAAACGTGCCATCCTTTTCAACGATTGGCACACCTGATGCCATTTGACCTAGAAGACGGTCAAAATGAGGTCAAATCAAAAATCCGTCTGATATGTGATGAAGGCTCATCCCATGCACCTCCCATAAAAATTTGAGCATCCTAGCTCAATGCATTAGGAACTTATGGCCATTTTTCAATTTTCACAAAAAGGCCCCTGGTGGCCAGAAGAGGAAATGAATTTAAATTCTAAATGCGTTGTGCACCCCTCTGGGTCACTACCTTACACACACCAAAGTTTCAGGTCAATTGGTCAAACAGCCTAGGAGGAGTTACTGTTTCCGACGGACGGACAGATGGACAGACGCCAAACTGTATTACAAGACCTCGCTTTTTCAGAAGCGCGGAGATAAAAAGACACCAAAAGAAAATGAAAAAATGAATAAAATAAAAAAATATGATAACAACACAAAGGCTGCCAGTTGGTTCATAGGTTAACAGGGAGTATCTTTTCATCATGGTAACATCTCAAATCCAAGATAAAAATGACAAAAGTGCTTCATTTTAAAATCACCCCCACTGAGGGAGTTGAACAGATCTAAACCACTATAAAGGGTTGGTAATATTACTATGCATAAGAAAAGGTCCCCAAATCTTCTCAAATCTATTTTGGACATTACATTTGTGCAGGTACAATCTTTCCATTTGTGTGATGGACAACATCTTGTTAAGCCAGTGTATAAAACAAGGTGGAGTGGACAACTTTCAATTTAAGAGAATAAGTTTTTTAGCAACCACCATTCCAAGATGCAAAGCAATCTGCATATCAAAAGCCAGTCCTGATGTCTTGATAGAGCATCCAAAAATGGCAAGATCATGATTGAGCTGAATGTCTCTGGAATAGGCTCTAGAGAGCTACTCGCAGATTGCAGTCCAGAAATCATGTAATGTAGGGCAAAACCAAAAAAGATGTGCGAGTGATCCTTCAACAGAATGACATTTATCACATTCAGAAGACACTGTTGGAAACATGCGATGCAATTTTGTTTTGCAGCAATACAATCTATGAATCACCTTGAATTGAATTAACCTGTAACGCAAGTTAATAGAACAACAATGACTCCTTGACATTGCATCTTCCCAGTACTCAGTTGATATCTCCGAATTCAGGTCACTTGCCCAAGCCTGCCTTATACTATCTGATGAGATGGAAGTAGTAAAGCAGTTCACAAACTTAGAAACCAACTGTTTGGAACCCGGAGGAAGCAAAAGGTTTTCAAAAAATGATGAGTTGGGGGAACTGACTCAAAATGTGGGAACATTTCCTTTACATAATGTCTAACCCGGAGATAACGAAAAAATGTGAATTTGAAAGATTGTATTTCAAACTTAATTGAGTAAAAGAGGCCAACTGGCCATATATATACAAATCTAGAAAGGTTTTTATGCCTTTCTCTCTCCAGATTGCAAACACCACATCCAACTGACCAGGCCTAAAAAAATGATATAGACATAGAGGAGCTTGTAGGGGGACGCTACGAGTTTGGCAAACCAATTTTATCTTATTCTGTATCTGCAAGGAATTATTTATAATGGAGTTTTGTCGAATCGACTGGAAAACAAAAGAGCTGGAAGGGAGTTTTTGACAGTGGTGGCTTCTAGCTGTAACCATGAAGGATTCCCTTCTGTCTCTGTGCATTCACATCTCCAATAAGTAAGAGCCCTGGAATTAGCTGCCCAATAGTAATGTTTAAAAACTGGCTGACCAAGACCACCCTCCTTAAGGGGTTTATATAACTGAACCTTAGATATCCTGTGTAATGTGGGGAAAAAAACGCCACTAGATGGCAGTATTGACATTTTTTTTGTTAAGCCCAGTCTGGAGCTAGGTTGGGCATGTCCTGGGCATGCCTCAGAGGGGGCTGGACAAGAGTATATAAGGAGAAAAATTGAGAGAGCAGAGTAGTAGGAGAAATTGCAAGGAGAAATTGTGGAAGGATACATTTGACCAGACCTGTCACTCTTTTCAAGACCTGTGAAGCTTTTTTGTGGATTTTTGCCTGTGTTGGAGCATTTTCCTGTCCCAAGACATCGCAACATAGCAGCGCCATCTCCATTACCGAGGGACTGTAAATATCTCATTTTTTCTTTATTATTACAGTCTTGGTCAGTAGATGTAGATTGTAGATTAGTTCAAAGTGTGTGTTTAATTAAATCTGTTGAAGTTTAAGAATTTTGTCTGTCATCCCTTGCTGTCCGTGACGTCATAACAAATTGACGCCATAACAAATTGGGGCCATAACACCTGTGTGATTTGTAACCCCATATAAAGGGCAGTACAATAAAGAACAAATGTTTGCTTCAGTAAGAGTGGATGGAAGCTTTTTATTTCTAAATGTATCCCGAATCATTCTTAAAAGAGGTGGTCCAAGGACATCTTGGAAGGCTTTACAGATTTCTGGCCCAAATCCGTCCAGTCCTGGCTAACTCAGACAGTGTAAAATCCAAATCCAAGTTCTCTCTAAAAGTTGGATGTAATTGTGGAAAGTGAAGTGGATCAAAAAATTTATCAAAATCTTCTTGTATTGCTGTGGATTTGGAGGTATAAATTTCTGAATAGAATTCCCTGAATCGTTCGTTGATATCCCTTAAATCGGTGAGCATCGTGCCAGATTTGGACTTATCTTATAAATAGCTCATTTTGCTTGTTCTCCCTTTAACTGCCTTGCCAATAGGTTATGCGGTTTGTCACGAAACTCAAAGTGTCTCTGCTTAAGTTCAAGTAATATGTTACCAATTTGTTCTCCCGGGATAGAATTATATTCATATTTTAATTTAAGAATATTATTTATAATCTGATTGGGACAGGGAGTTTTTATAAGCCTGTTTGGCATCTGGTAATTGCTTCTCAATTTCTTCCAATCTACTACACCTATCCCTTTTCTTACTGGCTTCATAAGAAATAATTTGTCCTCTCACATAAACTTTAAGTGTTTCCCACAATATTGAATCATTCACCTCGCCATTATCATTGGTCTCAAGGAACTGTGTGATGTGCTTCATAATAAATTCTTTGAATGCCGGATTTTCTTAGTAAAAAGGGATTAAAGCGCCAACTATAAACTCGTTTAGGGAGGGACAATTTAAGGTTGAGAGTGACGGGGCTGTGCTCGGATATTATAATGTTATAATCTTTGGTGTAGTCAATATTCGAAATTAATCTTGAATCCACCAAAAAATAATCAATCCATGTATATGATCTATGTACATGAGAATAGAAAGAGTAATTGCGATCAGATGGGTACTGCAGTCTCCAAATATCCACTACTTTCTTTGTCTTCATTAAATTGTTAAGAGTAGCACAGCAGAAATATTGGGTGGGAGGCAAAAGAAAACCTTTCCAAATAAGAATCCAGATAACAATTAAAGTCACCCCCAATCAGTATATGACTGATCGTCATCCGGGATCAAATCAAATACCTTACGAAAAAAACCAGAGTCATCTGTGTTTGGCGCATAGATATTTACCAATATAACGGGAAGTAAATTAATCTGACCCATTAAAATTATAAACCAACCATTCGGATCAATTATAGATGAATGTAAATGAAAGGGTACCGTTTTTCGAAAAAGAATGGCAACGCCTCTGGCCTTAGATGTGAAAGGTGCCTGATACACCTGTGAAATCCAATTAACCCTAAGTTTCCTATGCTGAGTAGCTTTAATATATGTTTCTTGCAAAAAAAAAAAACATCTGATTTCAGTGACTTTAAATGCGCAAAGACTTTACCTGGCTTTATAGGATGACCCAGCCCACGCACATTCCAAGAGACCAAAGACATCAAATCCATTTTATTACTCACCTATAATAGTGGGGTCCTGAGAAAAAAATGTTGTATTATAATCAAACACAGACTTAAGATTCCAACTGGCAGCCAACAACTGAAAACAAAGCCAAACAAACGATAAACAAATATATAAACAAATCCCACACGCAATGCTTGCCCAAACGAAGCAGAGTTAACTCCACACATTGGGGATCACCAGCCAAAAAAGGCGCGAAGGGAAAAATAAACTCCTTTAACTCACTGTCCCTCGCTGGCACATATACAGAAAGAGACAGATATTACAACATGGAAAAAAAACTGTGATACGAAAAGTCAATTCAATGTACATTTTAACTCTTCATTCATTACTTACAAAGTTCTTGGTCAGCAAAATTCTTCACCTCAACCGGATCGTTGAATATTTTTACTTGCCCTAGATAGTGCACATGGAGCCAGCCGGGAAGCGCAGCGAGTGCCGAACCTCTTTCTCCCGCAAGCGCTGTAGCACGTTGTGGAAAATCCGCCGCTGCTCCATCACCTCCGCGGTGTAGTCAGGGAAGATTAGGATGCGGTGACCTCCGTAATCCAGCGAACGCTGCCTCCCGAGCCGCAGAATTTTCTCTTTTTCCTGTGCAAGATGCATTCGTGCCATTATCGTGCGAGATCTGGAGCCCTCCGGTGATTTGGTCTGTTCAAGATGATGTGCACTATCAATTACAACGGGCTTTAGTAAAGTTGTCTTCCCCACCAGCCTGGAAATAAACCTGGAGACGAATTCTGTTTTCTCCCTTTCTCCTCACCTTCTGGAACCCTGACAATCTTTATGTTGTTGCGCCTGGATCTCCCCTCGAGATCCAACAACTTAGTCCGCAGTCTATTTTCTTCCCGCAGCTCAGAAACATAAGTTTCAACTGCATGAATCCCCTGCTCATGGTCCACCACTCGATTTTCAGTGGTGAATACCCTCTCAGTGAGCGTCTGCCGAGCGGACAAAAGATTTTGGAAAGTCAGCTCAAACTTGTCGAACCGTTTGTTAAAAGACTGCAAGAGCTTATTTGACATTTTATGCCACATGAGTGGAAGTTCATCTTCTTCTTCAACTGATGACATATTTAAAGGCTCCATGCTAGCTTGGTCATGGCTAACAATTGCGCTTGCTGGTGGGCGAGCAGCTCCCTTTCCGCCTCGTGCAGCTTTACTTGGCATATCGACATTACACTTTTAGAGGCGTGAACATAAAGTAAATAGAAAAGGTTTAATTGTAAAAATGAAAGAGTTTGATAATCAAAAAGGCAGTTTTTAAACAATAAAACCGTGTGCCATGAGGCGCTCGAAAAAACCACGTCTACACTTCGATCATCTCACTAGCATCTCACCCTATGCATTATTTCAGAACAATCCGTCCAGTAGTTTCGGAGATATAGGCCAATGAAATTCCATGACCTTGAATTTGAGCTTTCAAGGTCATCTGAGGTCAAAGGTCAGGGTGTAAAATTGAAGCACATATATTACTTCCTATTTAAGGTTAATAGTAAGTATGACCCTATCTCTTACCATTTCAAAGATATAGCCCATCAAAAATTTCCTTCCCATAAGGCTCCACTGTAACAAAAATTTCAAAAATTTCTCAAAAATTCAAATTTAAAAATTTTCAATAGCCTTGAACAAAATTTAGTCCCATCCTGACATGGAACATCCACAAAAAAATTTCAGAACAATCCGTCCAACAGTTTCGGAGAAGTAGACCAAAGTTTACAGACGACAGACAACAGATGACGGACTACGCTGGACGCAAACCCAAGATAATAGCTTATATGGCCTTCGGCAATGTAAGCTAATAATTAAAAAATGATAGAAGTTACGAAATATTTGAACAGTGACGAAATTATACAAGCATAACTTAACATTTTGCAGTTTCAATGACATTTCTAGGTAAAAGTATGACAGAGTTAAAAAAAATAGCAGAAAATAGCTGAATCTACTGAATCGGCACAAAAATGGCTTGATTTAATAGGACCCCAAAAAATGACATTTAAAATTAAATATCTCAAAAACTAAAAAGAAAATCAAAAATCTGATTATATGCAACGTAATTCAGAACAAGATAAATTTTTTAAAGTTTGAACAGAATCAATAGCTTAAACAGTGTAGGAGGAGTTAGTCAGCCAAATTTAGGTGGAAGAAGAAAAAGAATAAGAAGAAGAAGAAGTAAGAGAATAGAGTGTGCTGCTTCACTGAAGCAAGCACACAACAATAAGTACAAGACCGAAGAAAATGGCTGCTTTGATTTTACCATGAATCAACCATCTTTTATGGCTTCATATAGGTACCAAAGAATGACTGCTGAAAATTTTTTCAGAGCCAACACCAAAGTGCTGGTGCATGGTCATGAATCTCAAGACTCTAATACAACCTGAACTCAGAAAAGGTTGGAACAGCATGGTAATTGCATTTGAAAACTAAAAGCAATTTACTTTGACTTGTCTTCACACTTTCTGCAACGACATAGTAACCATTAGCGCTCTATCTTACACTTGGCACAGAGTAGCTCCAAGCACGACTGTGACGGAGCGGCACCATCACTAAACTGCAGGCTGCTGATTCGCGCAGAGAAGCACATCTCTTTGGACTTTCCCAGTCTCTGGTAGTGGCTGCCAGCAATCCAAACTCACACGATCCACACTGACACTTGTCAAACTTTCCCAGCTTCCCTCCGTTCTCGTTAACTGGACACTTAACTCAATAGCATTTTTCTGTTGTCCCACCGTTTCGCGAGTACAAACAAGGGTGCACACTTGTCGGTCTCGCATAATGTTTCAGCATACATTACACATTCATACACACGCACTCAGCACCGCATCTTAACGGTTTGTTCACCGCTGGACGGGAAACCAGGGAAAACCACAATGTTTTATAAGGGTTTTGGCACGCCAATATAGAAACGTTGCCTCTGTATTTTTTTTTCCTTTCTCCTCTTTTTATTCTATAAGGCAGTATCAAGGAAATTGAAATAAGCTGCCCTGCCCACAATATAGGTGGACATTTGTTACAGTAGGCCAATGTAACTGTTAATGTAATTATTTGCACTTTGAACCCAGAGGGAGGGGCTTACTCTGTATAAGTGGCTGCTGTGGCAGTATGGGTTTTGAGTTGCGTTACACAGCAGGTAACCGCTCATGTGGGTAAAGTGTTCTGCTTTGTTGTTGGGGGTTTTTTTTTTTCTCGAGGAAACTTTTGAGTTATTGAACAACTTGTTTTGTTTCACCTTGTTTTTATAAATAGTATTTTTCGTCTCTGTTTTTGCTTGCACACTCCACTATTTTTGTACAGCACTTAGGGAGGTGAAAATAAAAACCCACCTAATTAGATTTTATTGACTGTGCCATCATTTTTCCATTTTATGTGTGGAATTTTTTAAACGAACCCCGCGACATTTAGTGTCAGAAGTGGAATGGCCAGTCGAAAGAAGTCAGCCAACCTCCCAAAGTGACGTACAGGACTGCGCTCTCAGCAACAAAAGCTGCAAGGGAGTAAGGCAGGTGCCAAGGCAGAGCCAGTGCTGGACACTGAATGGTCATCCTGGCTATCAGAGGATGATGAAAACAGTTCTTGGGGACTACCAGCAGCCTCTACAGCCCAGGCATCGACCGCAGAAAGAAGTGTGGAGCTCGTAACCATGATGAAAGACTTTTTGGCAGGACAACAAAGGAGAGAGGAGGGCATGGTGGCAGTACTCCAAGGGGTGAGGGATGCTCTGCCACAGATGAGCCAGACTCCTCCTCCTGCTGCCCAGCTACAGTCCAATGTGACCCCAGTACCATTCACTCCAGCTACATGGACAACCACCAGTTCACGGCTTCAACTACCAACACCAGCTCCACAACGATGCTGACATTGGTGAGGGCAGACCTGAGCAGCCAAAGCCAGAGTGAGGGCATTACCATGACCCAAAGATTTCTCAATACCAAGTTGGGGAGGACATTGAGAACTTTTTGCTGCGTTTTGAGCGCATTGCCAAAATGTGGAGATGGCCAGAGAGTGAGTGGGCCTGTCAACTCATTCCATTGCTAACTGGGAAGGCATTGGAGGCCTACAAGGCCATGGACGAGGAGAGAGCCCACTGCTATGCTGACCTAAAATCTACTTTGCTGGCAAAGTTTGATGTCTCCCCAGAGACATACCGGCAGCAGTTTCGGTCCACTTACTGTGCCACCTGGTGAGAACCCAACTGAGACCTACCTGAGGGTCTCCTATCGACGGTGGATTCGACCAGAGCTGGACAGCAAGGAGGAGGTTGCGGAAGCCACCATCTTGGAGCAGCTGCTGCGGGTGCTCCCTTTCGAGGTCCGGACGTGGGTGAAGGTGCATGAGCCCACGGATGGACTTGCAGCAGCTAAGCTGGCCCTGCAATACATCAGTGCCTGGAGAGGGGGACCAGCACCTAGTTCTATCAGCACAGCGCAACAACTGACACCCCAGCCCAAGCCTGTGAAGCGAGACACCGGCCAGGAGCCTGCAGGTGCCACCAGCACAGCCCAAACCCAGTGATGGGCTGGTAAGGAACTGGTTTATTTTTATTGTCAGCAGCCTGGCCATAAAGCTTCTGTGTGTCCCATATGTAAGGCCAAAGTCACAAACGCTTGTTATGCACCAAAGGCAGAGTCGGGTCTCACAGGGCACCTTAGACAATCATATAAAAATGTGACTATTAATGGACAGAGTGTTACTGCACTGTTGGATACTGGTAGCTACATGCCACTGGTGGAAAAATATTTGGTTTCAGTTGGCAATGTGGACAATAGCAGGCCGGCGGTCATTCTGTGCATTCATGGAGATAGCCACCCCTATCCCAAAGCCGATCTTCTTGTCAGCATTGACAAACAATCGCACTTGTTGTCTGTTGGAGTAGTGGAGAACCTGCCTGTTGATGCCATTTTGGGATGGGACTTACCTGTGCTCTTGGGCCTGTTGCAGGAGAAAGTACTGGTGGAGAAAACTGACTTGGGAAGGGGAGGTTAATGTTACTGTATCTTGCCCTGTATTAACACGAGCCAAAGTGAAAGCCGGTCTCGATCTGCTCCCAGACTTGGATAGTAGTCTGTGCAAGGGTGGCACTAAGTTGCCAAGAAAATCGCGCCACCAACGCCGCTTTGAAAAACTGCAATGGCCTACAGAACTTAATTGTAAGGGCCTGGGGTTGAACATGCGGGAGGTGCCTGAAAATGTTTCTAAATTGCAGAGAGAAGATGGCACTTTGAAATCTTTATTCACTAAAGTGGTAAAAGAGTCAAAGGAAAATGTGTTGAGAAAGAGTGCTTTGTAATTGACAATGATGTATTGTACATTGTGGGTCAGGACAGCAAACGTCTTGTTGTTTTGTTATGAATCTCACACACACACTTCCATGGACCGGACACCTTAGGTGGAACAAAATCTACATGCGTGTCAGTTCCCGCTTTTACTGGCCCTCCATGTATGCAGACATTCAGACATATTGCACCACGTGCCCTACATGTCAGAAAACAAGCCCTGTCCGTAAATCAGACCGAGCTTGCCTGCAGCCACTGCCAGTAATATCAACCCCCTTCCGGCCAACAGGAATGGATATTGTAGGCCCCCAGGTAAAAAGTAGCAGTGGTCACCAATACATCTTAGTCGTGTGTGACTATGCCACACACTTCCCAGAAGCCTTGCCTGTACATACCATTATTGCACCCACTGTTCTGGATGCACTGGTTCAGTTGTTTTCCAGGGTGGGGATACTTGATGAGATCGTAACGGACCAGGGAACTAACTTCACTGCACGACTGATGCAGCTCTCCTACGAACAACTGGGCATCTCGGCAATCAAAACCACACCGTACCACCCGCAGACGGATGGCCTCTTCGAGAGGTTTAATCAAACACTCAACAAGATGCTGCAAAAGTTTGTGGAGGACACTGGCAAGGACTGGGACCGCTGGTTGCTGTTCCTGCTGTTTGCTTTCCGTGAAGTTCCCCAGGCCTCAACAGGCTTCTCCCCTTTGAGTTGCTGTATGGCTGGGATGTGCAGGGGCCACTGGATCTGCTGCTGAAGAGGTGGGAGGCCTCATCTGCCACTACAAGTGAAAAGGGTATGGTGCAGTTTGTCTTGGAGATGAGAGATCGGCTGGAAAAGTACCAAAAGGAGGCAGAGGTCAACCTGCGTAAACCCCAGCAGAGCCAGAAGACATAGTATGACCAACAGCTGAGGCAACGGGAGTTCCAGTCTGGTCAAAAGGTCCTGTTGCTTCTCCCATCATCCGGCAGCAAGCTTTTAGCCAAATGGCAGGGGCTATTCATCATCACCCGCAGAATTGGCCCAGTCACCTCTGAGGTCCACCTCCTGAAAAAAAGAAGCCAAAAAAGACCTACCATGTAAACCTGCTGAAAGAGTGGAAGGGCCTCCAGTCCAGTCTTCAGGGAAGGTTCTGCTGGTGAGGGACGTGAACATGGAGGAGGAGGCTGACGCTGAACCTGAAGCTCTCACAAGGACTACCACTCCTGCTCTTGCTCATCTTGCACCTGAGCAAAGGACCCAGCTGCTCCAGGTTTTCCAGAAAGCTTCTTCCCTCTTTGCTGCCAACCCAGGAAAGACCACACAGGTCGAGCAGACCATGCATCTGAGAGACGCACGACCAATCTGCCAGTGACCCTACTGTGTACCTAAACAACTCGTGGAGAAGTTGAACAAGGAGGTGAAGGAGATGTTGCAGCTGGGAGTCATTGAGCACTCCAACTCAGAGTGGTCCAGTCCACTGGTCATTGTTTTCAAAAAAGATGGGTCTCTCCGCATCTGCATCAAATTTCGTAAACTCAATGCCATCTTTGAGTTTGATGCACACCCCATGCCCCGGATTGATGAGCTGCTGGAGAAGATCAGCAATGCTTGGTTCATCACCCTTGACCTGTGCAAGGGTTACTGGCAGGTGCCACTAGAAAAGTCAAGCCAACCCTACACTGCATTTTGGACACCAGCTGGCCTCCTCCAGTTCACCGTGATGCCCTTTGGTCTTCATGGGGCACCCACCACCTTCCAAAGACTGATGGACCGAGTTCTCCAGGGGTGTGAAGGCTGCAGTTCTGCCTACCTGGATGATGTGGTGATCTTTAACCGGACATGGGAACAACACCTCCAACACCTGTCGCTGGTACTTGGAAGAATCCAGCAGGTCGGCTTGACATTAACCATCCTGTCGTGTTCGGGTCAAATCTGACTGATTTACAGCTTAAAACACTCATAAATATTGTGTTTTACATCTGATTGCCTCAAGGCCTCATGATATCCTCCACACTGGGCACTTGAACATATAAAAGCGATGATCACCACTTTCATTGAATTTTCAGTGGTTGTCAACCTTGTTACACCTGTGGTGTTCCCGGTCAAAAGTGACCACCATAGGAAATGAATGGGTATCCAGATTATATTCATCCATCAGATAAGAAAACATCCCCATACACACCACCCCAACACACACACACACACACACACACACACACACACACACACACACGCGCACACACACACACACACACACACACACACACACACACACAGACACGATTTCATGTTGAGGAGTTTGGTCTCTGGTTTTCCATTTCTTTTTTACATTACATGTTCATTTTGGAATACATTTTCAGTGCCTATTTGTACAACCCCAATTTCAAAATAGTTGGGACAAAGTGTAAATTGTGAATAAAATCAAAATGCAATGACTTTCAAATCACACCGGCCAGTATTATATTCACAATAGAACAGAGATAACATAGCAAATGTTGAAACTGAGATTTTATCCACAAAATGAGCTCATTTCAAATTTGATGGCTGCTACAGGTCTCAAAAAAGTTGGGACAGGGGCCTGTTTACCATGGTGTAGCATCCCCTCTTCTTTTTAACGCAGAGTGGAGGCGTCTGGGCATTGAGGAGACAAGTTTCTTGAGTTTAGCCATTGGAATTCGATCCCACTCTTGTTTAATATAGGCTTCCAGCTGCTGGAGAGTTTTGGGTCTCCTTTGATGGACTTTTCGTTCAATTATACGCCAAGTGTTCTCAATTGGTGAAAGATCAGGACTGCAGGCAGGCCAGTTCAGCACATGGACTCTTCTACTATGAAGCCATGCTGCTGTAATAGCTGCAGTATGTGGTTTTGCACTGTCCTGCTTAAATACACATGGCCTTCCCTGGAATAGATGTTGTCTGGAGGGGAGCATACGTTGCTCTGACACCTTTATATACCTTTCAGCATTCATGGTGCTTTTTAAAACATGCAAGTACACCATATGCACTAATGCATCCCCATACCATCAGAGATGCTGGCTTTTGTACTGAATGCTGATAACAGGAGGGGTGGTCTTTCTCCTCTTTAGCCCGGAGGACACAACGCCCATGATTTCCAGCAAGAATGTCAAATTTGGACTCGTCTGACCACAGGATGCTTTGCCACTTTGTTACAGTCCATTTTAAATGAGCCTTGGCCCACAGAACATGGCAGCGCTTCTAGATCATGCTCAACAAAGGCTTCCTTTTTGCATGACAGAGTTTTAGGTGGCATCTGTGGATGGCACAGCGGACTGTGTTTACAGACAGTGGTTTCTTGAAGTATTCCTGAGCCCATTCAGTAATGTCAATGACAGAATCATGCTGGTGAGTGATGCAGTGGCGTCTGAGGGCCCGAAGATCACAGGCACCCAGTAAAGGTCTTCGGCCTTGTCCCTTACGCAGAAATTTTTCCAGTTTCTCTGAATCTTTTGATGATGTTATGCACTGTTGATGATAAGACCTTCAAAGCCTTTGCAATTTGACATTGATGAAGATTGTTTTAAAAGTATTCCACTATTTTTTATTGCAAGCCTTCACAGATTGGAGAGCCTCTGGCCATCTTTACTTCTGAGAGACTCAGCCTCTCTAAGACATCCCTTTTATAACCAATCGTGTTACACACCTGATGCCATTTAACTTAATTACTTGCTAAATGTTCTTTCAGCTGATTCTCTTATTCATTAATTGCTTTTTCAGCCCTTTTTTGCCTGTGTCCCAACTTTTTTGAGACCTGTTGCAGCCAGAAAATTTGAAATAAGCTCATTTGTGGATAAAAATGTAAAATGTCTCAGTTTCAACATTTGAAATGTTATCTATGTTCTATTGTAAATAAATTATTGGCTAATGTGATCTGAAAGTCATTGCATTTTGATTTTATTCACAATTTACACTTCGTCCCAACTATTTCGGAATTGGGGTTGTAGATGAAAGTGGTAGTGCATAATCATCACTGCACACTATTGTATATCCCTCTTCCACTTCGTGGCGACGGATAATAATAATAATAATAATAATAATAATGTTTCACTCAGCTCCTTGAAATGGCAAAAAATGATCTCTAACAGCACAACCGAGAATCTCTTTCCAAAAGGCTGATGGAGAGGGACTTTTACTCGTGTACGTGGCTATCAAAGAGCGAATGTGCGCTATGTTCCGAAGCCATGTTCCTATCCTATGGCTAATTTGACAACTGTTCAGCACTCGTGTTTTGACACAGCTCTCTGCAGTGGGCAAGGAGAACTGCGCTCACATGCACAAATCAGTATGCACTGCAAATTACATCAGCATCTTGAATTTACCAACGGGGGATCTGCGCAGCCCCCGTAGAATTTACGCCTCAGAATAAAAAGACGGCTTCGACCAATCACATTGCAGGTTACAACAGGTCAACAGTGGATTTCGTCACTGTTTATGTTGCTATCGTGCGATATTCGCTGCTTCTAGCAAATGTGTGGCAGGAAGAGCAGTGTCACGGTCTCATGAGTAGGTGAATAGAAATCGGTTTTAATTTCCTAACAAACAGTTTGTGTTCTTCCCTTAACTTATAGCTGTTAAAACGTAATCTGGCGTATTTTAGCCGAACATGTCTTCAGACACACAGAGTAACTCAAGTGAAAATTTGCAAGGTAAGTAAAGATCTGTAGCACCAGATGTGACCAGACATGAGTGTGCGTTGTTGATCGCTTACTTATTTCGTATCATCTTACTGTGTATGTATCATTATTTCTTCAAACTTTGCACATACGCCACGGCTAACAGCTACGCTTTCTATTTGTTGTCATAAAAGATGAAAGTTTGCTTCTAAAACCACACTTTTAAAACGGCAATTTCATCGTGCTTTGTTGCCGTCTTAGACCCGTTTTAGCTGACGTGTTGTTATCTGGCAACTGCTTGCTATCATAATACCCCCACACACGTAGTTGTTTAGTCTCTCGGAAACACGGCCGATAGGAAAATGAATCATATTATTGGGTATGCCTGTGCACTGTAGCTGGATTTCAGCGCTATTATTAGGACGCGGCCATGAAAACAATAGTAGCCTAACACATCGCCTGGCCCAATAATTCAGCGCTATTATTAGGACATGGCTATGAAAACAATAGTAGCCTAAGTCTGGGCGCGTTTGCCCAGTTTCCACAGATGGCCACTTCCGTTTCTTAAGATGTAAACAATGTGCCCGCTTGTCTGACCATCAGCCGTTCCTGTATCGAATAGGCCGCGTACATGGAATCAATAGGCTAGTGCTCTGCGGAATCTACTCTATTATAAGGCCTACTAAAGTAGGGGCAAATAACGGCAATGCAGAGTTGAAAATGTGTGGGAAAAAAATATATACATTTCATGGCGAATTTGAAATGACTCGAAAGAGTTATGTATGCCACGTTATAGAAATAAAAAGTATGCGGCTATATTAGTCTATAAAGTGTTTTTTTTTCTGGACAATGTTAAAGGTAAACAAATAAGCCATTTCAAGCCACAGTTCTCTGTAATCGGCAGGCATGATGCAAAAGAGGAACATGAAACTTGCAACGGCGCCTCAGTGAATTTCGTCATTGCTTAGCGTTGCTATTTGTGTTTTTAATTCACATTGTTTTAACCAGTATGTATTCATAAAAAAAATTAGGATCCAACTAAAAAAAAAAACTTTCAATCTACGGCATGAAACTTAGTATGAGGTAAATTTTGCGCTGAAAAAAATCATTGTTACTCCAGTGCCTTTATTGTGCAGTTGTGTTAGATTTATATAGATCACATCTCAATCACGACAAATGAGCGACACCTTCATTGTTAAATGGGACCAGGAAAGGGTACATGTATTAATCACTTGTTAACCGTCGTTTGTGCTAGAGTTAAATATGTTTGATATTTTGCATAAATTTTATAACTATATTGCTTTAGTCACGGTAATGTTCTGGGAACAGTATATTGATCCGGGCCAAGATCTTTTCACCAGAGCCATTTTTAACAGAATATGAGTTTAAGGCAAATTATTGCTATAGTGAAAATAGTTCAGAATTTTCCTGAAAGGTAGTGTCTTGCGCATTAAGATGTGTCAGGTCTGCTTTTCCCGCGTGTTTGCAGGGTCCTGGGTAGAGCTGCACTATAGTAGCAGCAGCTCGGGGAGCCCGGGACAGCACTTTGGGCAGGAGCAGGCACGCGCGAACTTGCAAGAGGGCGACATGGAAAGAATGCTGCTGGAAGCGCAGCACGAGTCCGGCCGAAGCAGTTCCAGGGGAAGCTCGCACTGCGACAGGTGCACATGACTATTCAGGACGCTACTTAGCTTGTGCGTCCAAATGAGTGCAAAAAGAAAAAAAAAAAAAAATCTAAGCCTGCCAATGCCGCCACGCCAAAAAGTTCGCTACATATTGATGGGGCTGTATAGTAACCAATTGCGGATTTAAAGCAAAGACATACAATACCGTGAATAGGAGTTTGAAAAAAACAAAATCGGTTGAGAATAGGCTTCCTCAACAGAAAACCGCAACCTGTGAATCAGGGGTTTCAGCAGTGATCGAAATTTCATTATTATTGTTTGTTCTCACACAGGCTTCCAATCCTGCGATAACAAAGCATCACCTAACCAAGCTGAGATTGGCAAGCAGCAGTCGCTGCAGGCTGAGTTGAAGAGCCCGACTCCATATGCTATTGTTAATTTGGGCTTTCATCACCACTGACCCGCCAGGTCCCCTTTGACTGACTTAATAAGCCGAAGAATGGAGCCCATATCCCAAACATAATGTTCCCGATCATGAGAAATAACCGCTTGGCCATATTGCTTCATGTAGCGCATTATGACCCTCATCGATCAATTATTTCACTTTCATTGCTTGAAAGCGGCATTGTCTTTCTTCCTCCTATTTGAATTTGGTCGCCTAAGTCTTCCTGTAGTTTTCATTGCGCAGATGGGGAGCTTGCCAGTAAAGCTAAAATAAGTATAATGGTATCTTATGTAGGCTAGTGCGGCTTCAACCTTCTTCACGATTTAAAACCAAGAATTGTGGTTGTGCAAATTCGTTATTGAAAAACTCTCATCAATAATGATCTTTCCCTTCTAGTCCGCCAAGATCCCAAACTCCTTTGCTTCTTCACAGGAGCTCAGATGTGCACACCGGTGAGAAGAGTAGCTCACAGGTAAAGCAGGGGTTTGGGATATGATTGACTGTTCTGGTTTGAAATTTTTTTGCAGCATTACAGTGTCCATGACTTCAGTTTTATTTTACATTTTTTTATGAAGGCAATTGGTAAATCTTGCAATTATGTGCATATTGCTTCCATCGCTTAGAATTCTTTACAGTTAAATTGAACTCTGCAAATGCTTTCTTCAGTCTGAAGAAGATTTCTTGGAGAGAAGACTGGAAATTGACAATTTAATGAAGAAAAATGCTGACTGGATCTGGGATTGGTCAAGTCGTCCTGAAAATGTTCCACCCAAGTATGTGCCACTTGCAACACTACCTTATACAATTACAAGGCACACAAAATGGGGCAGCGTAAATTATATTTTTTCCCAATTATCAACAGAAAAGAACGTTCTTTTTATAGGAAATGCACTTAATTATTAGGCAATGCTGCAGACAGCCTCATGACCTCATAAAGGTATAGATCCAGCTTGAATTAAGAAAATTATGGCTGTGGGTCTAGTCCGTGCAAGTCAGCATCAGCTTCTCAACAGTTGTCTCATTTTTACATTTATTAGACATTAATTAGATGTTGTGAATGTGTTACTACTGTGGGTTAGGGCTGAGCGTTTTGCCCAAAATCATATTCGAAATTCGTTTCTTAATTACTATGAATATTCAAATATATTCGAATAATTAGTAATAATATTTTGACCATTAAATGCTTACAGTAACACCTACCTAGGTATCAATATAAAGTTGTCCACCAGAGGACAGTGTATCATACAATGTTGATAGGCAGGCGAATGACGTTTTCAGAAGAAAAAACGTCTGTCAACCACTGTCCTTTTAATTAAAAGTCACACCCAGGTTTTCGACAGGTTTTCTTCACGTCACCGACCTTACGACAGGAGCCCAGATGACCAATAATAGCCTTGCAGGCGTGAAAAAGCCTCTGAATCTGAATTGAAAACAACGTTTGCAACCCAACACACTTATAAAAAATGATGCACATAACGGGTTCGAATATTAAGGGCTGCATAATATTCTTTCGAATATCATTATTTTTATTTATATTCGAATACCGAAGTTCGAGTCACAGCCCTACTGTGGGTTGACAATTGACTGTATATTCTTTAGTTTTCAATCACGTGGTTAAAATCGGTGGCGTGACTTATTGCCGCCATGTTGGTTGATGTACAAAGCATACAAGCCATTTAAATAACAGCAGCCGTCTACCCAGACAGCACAGCTACGAAGCGCCGATGTCGGCACAAAGTCGTGTGAAGATAGTTTGCCCATTGGTAAGTCGTTGTGGAGACATCGCTTCTGTGTGGCCGATATTTCCCCACAGTAAATGCGATGTTGATCAGCGACCTCTCAATGTTAATGTTGCATCACAATGCATCAACAGTGGCATACTCTTTACCTTTTGCCTACGTTTTATTCAGAGAATATCAAGGGCCTTTTATTTTGGTTAGCACTGCCACCTCAAGGCAAGAAGGTTGTGGTTTTGAATCCGACCTGTGGCCTTTCTGTGTGAAGTTTGCATGTTCACCCTGTGTACGCATCCCCCACCTGGAAAAACATGCGTTATAGGAACATTCCTACCAGTACCCCTGAACAAGGAACTGGCTTTAGAACTGGAGTTAGTCTCTGGGCGCTGCCCACTGCTCCTAACTATAGGATGGGTTAAATGCAGAGGACAAATTACCCCATGGGGTTCAATAAAGTGTATCTAATAATCTAATATTCTTCTTAGTTAAAGATTTAATATTTATCTGCCAGTCTCCACCCTACATTCCTCCTACTGTAAATGAAACGCAATTAAAAGTTGATCCTCCTTCCTGGTCCCCATGTTGCTACGACGTGGGGTGCTTTGTTTCTTCTAGCATGATGACCACAGCCATAAACGGCACGTAAAACAGGCATTTTTTCGGCACAATAGCATAAGCCATGTTGCGTTACTTGGAGTCAAGACCATTTGTATATCAACCAACATGGCATAACGCTATAATTTGGCTAATTTGCATATTGTTGTGACGTAGATTGAAAACGAAGAATTAAGATGACTGCCTGACAGCTCCCCAAAAGTGAGGCCAAAACATCTTGATCGCCATCTAGTGGTTGGCCGCCATACAAGTTATAAGCCTCCCCCCCTCCATGTTAGTGGATGGGACATGGGTGTCACAAAAAATATTTAAGTACATGTCAAGTAATTTTTTTCCAAAGATTGGTTCTTTATGTTGTTCTTACCATGCTGATATATGGTCAATTGTTCATTTTTTCATTCAAGTTTTGTTTTAATTTGTCATGATTGACAGTTTTGATTGAGAGCTTCTCTTAGAGAAGTTGTGGCCTGTTGAGTTACTTCTGGGAATTGTATGGAGCTGGAGTGAGACAATTGAGGTGAGATATAATGTTAAGATTACTTGGGCATAAGTTTCTAGGTCCCAGTACAACTTATTGTAATCCATGGTGATTTGCAAGTCTGACAAAAATTGATTTTAAAACAGTCTTAAAAACATAGCAGCATGTTCTATTTGCAGTGATGCTACTGTAGAAAAGTATGGCAAGCTTAGCAACATTTTATAATAGGTCATCGTATACAACAGAAATTGGTGGCAAAAAGCTCATTACTTTGAACCCTAACGTGATGTAGCTATTTTTCACAGCAATGTTACGTTTAGACCAAAGTGCTTTCTATTATAAAATGTTTTTGCTAGTAAGTGATCCAAAAACCAATAGCTAGCTGGCTAGCTACCTAACTAATGTTGGTGAATCGAGATTCAGTAGGGTCACCCTTGTTAGCATGGTAGTTAGCTAATTAGAACTGAGTCTATTCACCCATAGTCTCTACTTAACTTCTTTTTAAAAATTAGCTAGCTCAAATTTTTTAAGCAGGTTTGTATGATGCAGCTAGCTACCTACTTATCCGTAGTCAGTGTATTAGCTAGCTAGCTGGCACCAGACATTGGTTAAGCAACAAACCGCCAAGTACGAGGAAAGCAGCAAACCTATTTTTGCCTCATACAAGTGTACTTGGAAAAGATCCTAACTATCGAACCCTTTTACGAGCATTCAGTCGTAGTAGAACCAGTCTGTTGTCTGTGTACAACACGCAGCGTGTACCGCCTACAGAAGGAGCCAGCTGGGGTACGTACAACCCCAATTCTGAAATAGTTGGAACGAAGTGTAAATTGTGAATAAAATCAAAATGCAATGACTTCCAGATCATGAGCCAATATGTTATTTACAGTAGAACATAGATAACATTTCAAATGTTGAAACTGAGACATTTTACATTTTTATTCACAAAATGAGCTCATTTCAAATTTTCTGGCTGCAACAGGTCTCAAAAAAGTAGGAACACAGGCAAAAAGGGCTGAAAAAGCAATTAATATGTTAGAAAATCAGCTGACAGAACATTTAGCAAGTAATTAAGTTAACTGGCATCAGGTGTGTAAAATGATTGGTTATAAAAGGGATGTCTTAGAGAGGCTGAGTCTCTCAGAGGTAAAGATGGCCAGAGGCTCTCTAACCTGTGAAGGCTTGCATAAAAAAATAGTGGAATACTTTAAAAACAAATGTTCCTCAACGTCAAATTGCAAAGGCATTGAAGGTCTCATCATCGACAGTGCATAACATCATCAAAAGATTCAGAGAAACTGGAAAAATCTCTGTGCGTAAGGGACAAGGTCAAGACCTTTACTGGATGCCCGTGATCTTCGGGCCCTCAGACGCCACTGCATCACTCACTGGCATGATTCTGTCATTGACATTACTAAATGGGCCCAGGAATACTTCAAGAAACCACTGTCTGTAAACACAGTCCGCCTTGCCATCCAAAGATGCCACCTAAAAGTCTATCATGCAAAAAGGAAGCCATTGTTGAGCATGATCCAGAAGCACCGCCGTGTTCTGTGGGCCAAGGCTCATTTAAAATGGACTGTAGCAAAGTGTCCAGTGGTCAGACAAGTCCAAATTTGACATTCTTGTTGGAAATCATGGGCGACGTGTCCTCGAGGCTAAAGAGAAGAAAGGCCACCCCTCCTGTTATCAGCGTTCAGTTCAAAAGCCAGCATCTCTGATGGTATGGGGATACATTAGGGCATATGGTGTGGGACACTGAAAGATATATAAAGGTTTTAGAGCAACATATGCTCCCCTCCAGACGACATCTATTCCAAGGAAGGCCTTGTGTATTTCAGCAGGACAATGCAAAACCACATACTGCAGCTATTACAACAGCATGGCTTCGTAGTAGAAAAGTCTGTGTGCTGAACTGGCCTGCCTGCAGTCCTGATCTTTCACCGATTGAGAACATTTGGCGCATAATTAAACGAAACGTTCGTCAAAGGAGACCCAAAACTCTCCAGCAGCTGGAAGCCTGTATTAAACAAGAGTGGGATCAAATTCCAATGGCTAAACTCAAGAAACTTGTCTCCTCAATGCCCAGACGCCTCCACTCTGTGTTAAAATGAGAGGGGGTGCTACACCATGGTAAACAGGCCCCTGTCCCAACTTTTTTGAGACATGTAGCAGCCATCAAATTTGAAATGAGCTCATTTTGTGGATAAAAAAAAAATTGTACAACCCCAATTCCGAAATAGTTGGGACAAAGTGTAAATTGTGAATAAAATCAAAATGCAATTACTTTCAGATCACAATAGCCAATGTTATTTACAACAGAACAGAAATAACACAGCAAATGTTGAAACTGAGAAATTTTACAATTTTAGCCACAAAATGAGCTTATTTCAAATTTGATGGCTGCTACTGGTCTCAAAAAAGTTGGGACAGGGGCCTGTTTTCCATGGTGTATTGCATTTTGATTTTATTCACAATTTACACTTTTGCCTCAACTATATTGGAATTGGGGTTGTAAAATTCCTCAGTTTCAACATTTGCTATGTTATCTCTGTTCTATTGTGAATAAAATACTGGCTGGAGTGATTTGAAAGTCATTGCGTTTTGATTTTATTCACAATTTACACTTTGTCCCAACTATTTCGGAATTGGGGTTGTAGATGGTTCAGGGGATGTTATTACGAGTAGGGCAGGTGCATGGGTGGGACCTTGAAATTGCCGCTCAATCCATGGATCACTACTGCTCAGACTCTTGCTCCAAATGTGCAAGATGGCAGCGCCCATATGAAGGCTGTTTTGGCTCTAGTTGTTCACAGTGGTGGGAAGTGGGGACGCATTGTCCAGCTTTATATACAGTATATGGGTTTGACTCATTAAGCTGGCAATAAAAATTTTTTCATTCAACTCTGGCTTCAAATTCATAAGTACTTCAAAGAAGGAATCTTAGTCAGAGCTAGTCAAAATTCCCTTCTGACTTTTATACAAATTCAAGCAATTGCCAATATAAAAAAAAAAAAAAACCCAGATGTTGCAATCACTCCCCATTTCAGATGCTTTAGGATAATTTGGTGGCCAAGTCACTTTTGGTCTCGTGCAGCTGCAAGGGAAAAGTTGTTAGCATGCATGGTTATGGATAGTTGGCTGTACAATACTGAGCATAGAAGCCATATTAATTCTTCATGCATCCAGTTCGTTTTCTTGGGTTGATTTCAGTGTGTACATCATTTGCAGTTTCTCAAGTATAGCTAAATTATCGTTGCCATGCTGCTGTGCAAGCTGCACACTGGAAGTGTTGCAGTCCCAGAAGTAAGACATTATGGAGAAAAAGCCACGTCCAGGTTTTTTTTTTTTTTTACTGTTGATCACTCAGTGTTTCCACCTTATTTTTTTCACACTGAAATTATTACCCATTTTTGTAAACTCTCACACACAAATCCATCTGTCCACCCGGCAGAGAGCTGATCTTGAAGCACCCAAAACGTGGAGGAGCCCTGAGCATAAGGAACACTAGTATGATGAAGAAGGGTGGCGTCCTCTCCGCTGAATTCCTGAAGGTTTTTCTCCCATCTCTGCTCCTTTCCCACATACTGGCCGTGGGGCTTGGGTGAGCACAGTCCCTGCATCACACTTGCGTTCATTTACTCTAATGCACTAGGTACAGCAGCTATGAACTGTTTCGATGTCACATCCACATATTTAACCATTTAGGGCATGACCTGCATGTGATGAGCTTCTTTGGTGGGGAGTGCGAGACACTAGATGTGCAGGTCTGATGCTGTGTGCTGAACATTCGCTTCCAAGTTTATTTCCGCCTTGCAGCTAAAACGGCCACAGTTGTGCTTAAAATTTAATATGCCGCTACATGATCAAAAAGAATGGCAAATCCTCCTGTAGGGGTAGGGTAAACCTGTTTTTCTAAGATGAACAAAAAAAGGAATACGTGGTTTCTTTAATTCTTTGTAACTGCTGAAAGTATTTTTTTATGGCATGGGGTCTGTTAGCATGAATATGGTTGAGTAGTACTAAGCAAATTCATTGTTCATTAGCAGCGTTGGAATGAAAGCATTATATAAAGTGCTGAAGGAATGAATTCTTGTGGAAAGTTAGTTTTTATGGTCCATTGAAAGCTGATTTACCAATTCATGTGCAAACTACTGCCTTCTTTTCTTTTCTCCTGCAAGGATCTATATCGGAAGACGTCTGACCACCTCTACTGCAACCTTCTGATAAAAAAAAAAACAACTAATAGGGAAAGCATTTATTGTCATTGTTTTAATTTATCTCGCACAACTTTGCAAGCCTCAATTTAATGCTTGGAACCACTTATGGCCCTCTGGCATTGGATCATCCCGAACTGAACATTTCCATTAAATACACGTTCCTCCCAGTGGGTCAGTGTCCATTTCAGTTTGAAACCTTTCTATTTACTGGGGAGCCTTTGCTTGAAATGCAGTCTGTATTGATTTATTGAGTACACTGTGAGAAAATACCCAATCGGACAGGAAGGGCATATTTTGCAGCACGCAGGCGGCTTCAGTAACAGGAAAAAAAAATTAAGCAAAAACTAGATAACTCGGTCGCCACAGGGACCGAGTCATGTATCTCCCTGATCCCCAAATTTTGAAGAAAATGGCCGTCGGCAGCTATATTGAGACGTCCAAAATTGCCAAAAATTGGTCTTGAGAATTGTCAAATAAATATCTTGCCTGTGTGAAATTAGAAAAAATTCCTGTAATAATTGTCGCTTCCAGAGCCCGGAACAGAAAATCTCTGCAGGCGTGGTGGCCCCGGAACTAAACCATAGTATCTCCCGACACCGTTGTCAGGGAGATACAATAATAAAAACAATGCTGCTAAATGGAAGTATTTTAGGAAGAGAAGATAGTTTCAGGAAATGATAAAATGTGATGTGCTGTCAGAATTTGTTTTATTTGCTTTTGTCATGTATATCATGCTTCTATTGGACAATAGTGCAGAACTAACTCATCGACTTGCTCAATCCAACTTGAAAAGGATGCTGGCAATCCAGCATTTCTTTTCCAAATGGCAACACTGCATATAAAATGCAATTTCTCAGGATGTGCCTCTATGTATGCTTATTTCAGTCATTTAATTGTGAATCTGCATATCCTTTAGTGCTAAACGAATATAATTGCATGAATGCAGTCATGGTTACCTAGAATCAAAGCAGAATAGTGTTGTCAACTTTGTGGCTTTACAAATAACTATGATTACACATGGAAATGAATGTTCTGAAAAATTTATACAGGTTCCTTCACACCAAGTCATGTTCTATATCTAGATATATATAGATATCAGTGGCAGCTGGTGAACTGGCAATAGGGGAGGCTCCAAAAAAATCCCTTAAAATAATGATTGGTCAAACTGTTTTCAATCATTCATTTAAATTACCATTACAGAAACTCCAGAAACTCTTAACATTATCAGGTGTGGCCAGTTTTCATTTGTAACACATACCTGTCAAATCTCACGCATTTGGTGTGAGTTTAAAATGCATATTTACGTTCCTCCACTGTAGTCAGCAATTATTCAATCAACGCGTATGTAAGATTCTCGCACGGAATTGAAGTCATTGTGCACTGGAGTTGGAAGCAATGGAATTGCATAAAGACTTTTCAAATGATCTTATTTTATTTAAACGATCATAAAGCGCATGCATTGCTTCCAACCCCTGAATAAAGAAGAAGAAGTCTGGAGTCGTAATCTGTATGCGTTATAAATGAAAACTGGCCACATCTGATAATGTTGAGTTATCGGAGTTTCTATCATGGTAATTTTAATGAATGATTGAAAACAGGTCATAACCAATCATTAATTTTAAGGGATTGTTTTGAGCCTCTCCTATCGCCAGTTCACCAGCTGCCACTGATTATTTATTTATATATATACACACACACACGCCCAAAATTATCCATACCCCTACCAATTTTTGGGTTTTTTTTTTTTTTTTTTTTTTTTTGACAAATCAAATTTATTCTTGCACAGATGACACAAGTTGACATAAGGCTGTAAGAAGTACAGTAAACAATTTTTCGAGAAATACATTACTTTTTGGAATTTTGACAGATTTACAAATATGCCATGTCCAGAATAATTCATACCCTTTCCTCAGTAATTGATGGCAAAGCCTTTATTCATGATTACAGCCTCCAAATGCTTCCTGTGGTGAATCACAAGGTTTCTACACATCTCCATGGATTTTAGCCCACTCTTCTTTGCAAACTTTTCCAGGTCCTGAAAGTTCAGGGTTTGCTTGACATGACCTTGGTCTTCAGTTCCCTCCACAGATTCTGGATAGCATTGAGGTTGGTGCTCTGGCTTGGCCACTCCAAAACGTTCACTTTGTTTGTCCATTTACAGATTTTCTTGTGTTTAGGATCATTATCCTGTTGGAAGATCCATTCCTGCCCAAGACCAAGTTTTTCGGCGGATTTCTTAATGTTTTAACTGAAGATCTGGATATACTGGTACTGTTTCATAGTGTCATTAACTTTAACTAGGTTTCCGGGCCCATTCGCTGAAAAGCAACCCCAGAGCATGATACTCCCGCCACTGTGTTTGACTGTTGGGAACGTGTTTTTCGGTTGAACACTTCACCTTTTTTAAGCCTCTCACACTTCTCCAACCCAGACACACAAGAACTCATCTAGCCTTTGCAAAAGCTCATCTGGATGAAGATATAAGCTTCTGGCTGTCGATGTTATGGACGGATGAAACAAAGATGCAGCTGTTTGGGCACAGAGATGTGGCTTTTGTTTGGCGTAAGAAAGGTGAAGTGTTCAACCTGAAAAACACGGTCCCCACGGTCAAACACGGTGGCAGGAGTATAATGCTCTGGGGTTGCTTTTCAGCGAATGGGCCTGGAAACCTTGTTAAAGTTAATGGCATTATGAGACAGTACCAGTATATCCAGATTTTCAGTAAAAACATCAAGCAATCTGGCGAATAACTTGGTCTTGGGCAGGAGTTGATCTTCCAGAAGGATAATGATCCTAAACGCACGGCCAAATCCGTCAAGAAATGGTTAGTGGACAACAAAGTTAACGTTTTGGCGTGGCCAAGCCAGAGTCCGCCCTCAATGCCATCCAGAATCTGTGGAGGGAACTGAAGACCAAGGTCATGTCAAGGAAACCCTTAAAGCTTTAAGGACCTGGAAAAGTTTGCAAAAGAGGTGGGCCAAAATCCCTGTGGAAACGTGTAGAAACCTTGTGATCAACCACAGGAAGCGTTTGGAGGCTGTAATCGTGAATAAAGGCTTTGCCATCAATTACTGAGAAAAGGGTATGAATATTTCTGGACATGGCATTTTTTGTTAATCTGTCAAATAAAATACCAAAAAGTATTGCATTTCTTGTGAAAATGTTTACTGTACTTCTTACAGCCTTACGTCAACTTACTGTGTCATTTGTGCAAGAATAAATTTGATTTGTCAAAAAAATATCAAAAAAAAAATCAAAATTGTTAGGGGTATGAATAATTTTGGGCATGACTGTAAGTGGGAGAGAGAGAGAGATTTACCTCCTGGTTCTTTTGTTCAATGACTGCACCAAATCAAGCACACAGTTTTTAAATAATTAATAAAAATGCCAGACAGCAAAGCATTTCAAAGACCCTGAAATGTAATTCGCTCTGTAGCTCCTTGTAATTTTAGTTATACTGAGCCTTAACTGCTGAAGTACCCCAAAATCTGAATGATAACTTCTCAGGAGTGTTTGCTTGCACAACAGTCCCAGATTATTACAAGAGGGTGTGCACGTTCTCATTTAATAATCTGCAGCCCACCAAGTAAACATCATGGAAGCATGCTACCTCAAGAATTAAATTATCAATACTAAGGGGAGAGAACTCAAAATGGTAGAAGTGTCCATCTAACCAGCATCAACAGTAGTAGGAAAGAGGGAATGGTTCCACCATCCATTTTGTCCTTTCAAACTAAATTTGGAAGCCGCTGTTCTGCTCTTCCTGTTTTTATACGAGGAGACTGGTAACAAAAGTCCCAGTCATGCATTTTGAGTCTGTGGAACACATTGGATTATAAGAATACTGAAAAACTAATCTACTGCTGGGAATTACATTACAGTAAATCAGAGGCTATATAAAGGTCAAAGGGGTAGGGCATCAGGTTCATTTTACTTTCCAAATACATCCTTTCTTACAGAAGTGCAAAGTGCAGGTTAAGAGGGCATAATCTCTGCCGCATCTTTTTTCCTGATCACATGGATTTCCAAATTGGCATAATTTTTCTGCCAGGATGTAGAACTACAATAATTATTAACATTGGCAGTTACTGAGATGCTGAGTAAAAGGAGGGCAGAATTAAGTTTCTAATTCTGGGAAATCTGCTTAAAAACAGAATTAAAAAAAAAAATACTCTCAAATTTTGCCCAACAATATAGCCAGTTCTAACATTAAGAGCCAATTTTTGAGAGATTCAGGCAGAATCAGGCACCTTGAATTGTTGACCCCCTGGATATGGCTGATTTTTTATTTCTGAGATGGGTATAGTACCCAAAACTCAAACCGTCCCTCTGTCGACCCCTTTTTTTTTTGCCTTTTTTTGGTCCATGACTTTCATGTGTAATTATCAGCTTTTGGCTACCTCTTTGAAGTTTTGAGAAAAAGGGTCCCAAAATGACCCCTTTTTTCTCCAAATTTCAAGGTTGTCCCTCAAAAGTAACAGTAGATTTGAATTAAGGTCCTTCCAACTAAAAGATTCCTGCAAAAAGGCAACAGGGATACCTTTGAAGTTTGGAGAAAATCTGTGACAAACTAATGAAGAAAAATGGTTTGGAGTATTTTGAGTGCCCCCTATTGGCAGACTTCAAGGGTGCCCCAGGTGGATAACTACATTCTGGTAATCTGGCCCCCCCATTGACCCACTTTCAATAAACTTTGAGCTGGGACACCATTGAAGTTCAGAATTTAAGAGGTGGGAACTTCCAATTTTGTTAAATTGGCCAAAAAGGGCCAAAAAAAAAAGTCGCTGTAGCTTGGGACAGAAGGGGTCGATCGAGGAACATTTTGGGTTTTGAGGTTTGGGTACCATACCAATCTCAAAAATAAAATATCAGCCAAATCTCAGGGGTCAACAATTCTGACTGCCTGAACTTCTCAAAAATTGGCTCCTAAATGTTTTCCCAGACTGACAAGCTTGCTTGCTTCAAACATTTCTTGGGGTGAGCAAATGCCTCTGATGTTTGATTGTTTTGCCATAAGATTTAGTGCTCAATTTTATACTTGATTTGTCGCATTGGTGCAGTTATGAGGTGTTTGTTCAAGATTATTACTGTAACCTGTGTGACATTAACTGTTATTTTTTTATCAGTTTTCACTATTGCAGGCTGACCTGTCCACCAATTTTACATTTGCTAGCTTGAAATGGTAAAAAAAAAAAATGTGAAAATACTGTAAACATTAAAACATCTATTAAAAATGTTATTCTATTCTGTTTTTTTTCTTTTCAAATTAGGATTCAAGCCTTTGTATCCTTGGTGACATGAAAAATGACTGGAATTATTCACAACCATGTTCAAATCCATAGTTCAATGGCCATTTCATATTGAAGTTATTACGTTTTAATTAGCTCACAGAGAGAGCAGAATATTCACCCTGAGTATTGCTGACAACAAGGGTGCAAGAGCCCAGTACACTTCAGTCTGCCATCTGATAACCATTCCCGTGCTGTTCGGTTTAATCATCTCTTACACATCCATCCATCCATAATCCAAACAGTGTACACGTGATCTCCATCTGAACTGTTAACCCTTCCCAGCAATCTCCTGCAGTTAGTGGAGAAGGCATGTACCCACACTTCCTGAGCAGGATGACTAGTATCAAACTAGTGCTGCTCAAAGAGCATGCAGCAGGTAGTCAAGACATAAGCAGGTACTTTCACAGCAAATTATACCCTTCAGTGTCTCAGCTTTAAATTTTGAAGCTTTAATGAAGTTGCTAGCAAAGTCACCAAAATTCAAACTACAAGAAATTGTCACTTTCCACCAATATCACCACCTCACCTCCCTCCAGCTCAAGACTGGACTTAACGGCCACAAAGTCTGCATAATTCCGATTGGTGTAGACAACCTCAACAGCTGAAATTAAGAAATGTCAATTGAGATAAACACCATTAAAATTTATTTTAACTTTGGTCAAAATAAAGAAGTGCATACATTTACACCGTGTTAGCATCATTATTCAGCAGGAATTGGGTAAAACAGTGCTCCTCTATCCCATGGGTTCCTGAATTTAAAAATAGTCACATCCAGTATACATCATCTTCTGTTTACTTGTCCCCAAAATTTCAACATCAGTATCAGCCGAAACATTAACTGCTCAAATGTGTGCACTTTTAGGAGAAGAAAAAAAACAAACACAAAGGTTGGGCCACAGCCCCTCCCTGTCTGTATTCAGCAGAATGTGATGCCATACGTCATAATACTTTCGAGCCAAACCATAAACCCCATTCCAAACATAAGGAGTGAATAGTAATGAACAGAGTTTTTGTACAATAGTGTGCAATACACGTGGGGAGAATCTGAACTGGTGCCTCAACAAACACGGCCACATATAGCAGCGATCAGTTGTACATTAAATTCTTAAAATAGCATTTAAAATAATGCACATAAGGTATGGTACTTTGAAAATCATTTGTGTGCAACATGGACATCATCCATAGCTGTCAGAAAATAAAGTAAGTACTATTAAGGCTGCAGTTTCCCTTTATACACATGGCTATTGCTTTCTATTGCATTACAAACCATCTTAGGTAGAGCTGTAACGCATAACCATCTTGACATTAAGTATGGCCAGTAACCTGCATTTGGTGGTGTGACTGCAGCTTCAAGTAATTCATGATAAAATCTCCCAAATGCTACTGTAAAATCCCCCAAGGTTCGCTGACAAGGATAGTTTGATTCCGAATGTCATAAAACACAATACTCAGTTTCTTTTCAAAATGTAAAAACATATGGAGTGTTTGTTACTTTTATTACATTATACCAGTACGTTATGAAGGTAGTCCGTTTGCGTGTGTGCGCACGTACGTACGTAAGAAAGTTAAAGTGAGACGTAAGGGATATGAAAAAGAAAATACTGTAAAAAAAGAAAACTGTCCACTGGCCAAATACGACTGGTAAGCGCTCCAGGGATTGAATTAATTGGCCTGCAAAATTGCAACAGTGGAGGAATGTTAACATGCGTTCCTGGACAGATTTCACCATTTCATCCCCAGAGTTCCTGTCACAAGGAGGCCAGTGAAAAATATGCTGTTCCTCAGGAGTCCCACAATTTGGCGATTCATTTGTAGAAAAAAAAAAAGATTCAAAACTAAAAGGACTCTGAAGGACAACGTTAATGAGCTCTTGATCAGAAGAGCCATCTCCTGACTTCACTGTATTCCTTCAAACTGAGGACCTTTTGGGAGAGTGGGAAAAAAAAAAAAAAAGCCGCCAGCTTTTTCCTCGACTTCACAGAAGAGATGAGCGCATCAAAATGTCTTCATTGGGAGGAAGAGGCGGTAATTTCTCACACAAATAAACACTGAGTCGTAACTACGCGGGAACAGGGCTCCATCCCTGGACCAAAAAAAAAAAAAAAAAGCTATGATTTTCAGTTGATTTTGTCCTGGAATATGTACAGGTTATTGGTAGCAGCCACAGCGATGATGTTATCGTTCGGATGCCAGGCTGTGTGCAGGATCTTCCTGTTGAAGTCAAGGCTGTCCACGCTGATCTCATCCTTCTTTCGTTTCCCGCCAGAGCAGACGCGACGCGGTTTGAGCAGTGCGCGAGGCTTACTGCTCTCTCGACAGGCCTCCAGGGTCACATCCTTATGGCTGCTCCGCTCGAACATCCGAAAAAAGTTATTATAGGAGCCAGTCATGATGGCACTGGAATATATTTGAGAGAGAGAGGGAGGGAGGAAGAGCGGTGAAGAAAGAGAGAGAGAGATGGAGAGAGAAATGGAAGGGGTTACTCTCATTGCATTAAATTGTTCCTGTCCAAACCATAGAGGCAATTCCAGGGTTATAGATGTGACATTTAGGAGACCAAATTACAAAACAAACAGTTCAGAAAAATTATTCCTCTGATGTGATAAAAACTATTACTGCACATTATCATTGCACCTTCTTGAAAGAGAGGAAAGGCAAAGAAAATAAAGAAGTTCTATTGCTATAAAATGTGACGCAAAAGAAGTGTTTTAAGCAGACAATTTTCCAAAAATACAGCAAACTTGTAAGTCTAATGCAGACAACTTGTAATTTACATCATGTAAGAAGTCTGGCTGAACACAGGAATATTTCCATGAGCCTTTTTTGTTTTCATTTTCACAAATAAAAAGCAGCATTATGATTCTGACACCATTGTGCTGCGTCACCATTTAACATGGTTAACAGTTGATATGCAACACAGAATCCTGCAATATAGCTGCACCAGCTGTTGCCAGGGCACTTCAAAATTTAACGTGTTTTTCATGAGTAGCAAGAAAGTAGGTTGTCTTGAGCAAGGTCAGTTGACCGAAATGTTGACTAATATATTAATTGCAAGTGAAAAGACCGTGTGCGCGAGTTTTTTTCTTTACTATGTGTTTTTCATGAAACTCTGATTATAAAAGAAGTTACAACAGCCAAAAAATCCTTGTTTCTTTTACATCAACCATGTGTTGTGATTGAAAAATTACTTAAGGGGAGGACAAATCCAAAAATCACTTCAATCTGCTCAAGAAAAGGACAATCAGAGGGAGCAGGAGGAGAAGTTTATGCTTCAGGGGCATTTTAATGTTCTAAGTTGACTGTTACAATGATTTGTAGGTGTACTTTGACTTTAACCTGGATTTTCTCAAAACCTGATTTTTGCCCCGATTGCTATCATTTAAGGCACTATATCTCACTTATTTGTGGAGCTTTTCTCATTAACTTTCGACAGAAGTCTGTGTACATATCAGGAAGTCTACTGAACTAAAAGTTTTGGTTTAGCAATTTGGGTCTGTGAGTTATGGTGATTTATATTTTATATCGAGGGGGCGAAAAATGGCAAAATCCTCTTTTACCCCACTAAATCTCTAGTATACTGGACAAAGAAAATTAGGGATCACCACAATTTTCGAATTTGAAATATTTGATAGTTCAAATTATGTTCCATATCATATTTCAATATTAAAAATCAGAGTGATCCCTAACTTTCTTTGTCCAGTATATTATGTGTAAATGCTTTATTCTAGTTCAGAAGAAGGTGTAAACATAACTAAATCTAATAAAAACAAGTGTTTGCCACTAACATGGCAATATCCCCCGCCGTCCATACGATATGTGTTCGTACGGACGGACGTGACGGACGGACGTGACGGACGGAGCCCAATGCTATATCCCCCGCTTCGCGCTAAACGCGGGCTGGGGATAAAAACCTGATTCAAATATCTTGCTTCAGTCCTGAGATATAAGGCAAAGAAATAATGGTGAAATCAGGGTGGCGGCCATCTTGAATCACATGACCTAATTATGCAAATTAGGTCAAATTCATATTTTGTGTATTTCAGGTAATATACTGTCAATACACCAAGTATGAATGATTTCTATCCAAAAATGACAATTTTTTTCCAAAAGGTTTCTCCTCCCCTTAAGTGAGTTCTACATATTGTTTCTTTCCAGAAAACTTTGCAATTGTGTTGTACATGCGAGCAGCCTTCTTGGCGTCAGCCTGTTAACCAATTAGCCCATGACCTCATGATGTTCACGCTAGGCATTACGGGATTGAAGTGAGGCCTAGCTGTCTTGCTTTGCATTACAACACGTAGTATGTTGTAGCCCAGGGGTTCCCAAACTTGGTCCTGGGGACGCACTGTGTATGCTGGGTTTTGTTCCAAGCACACTTACAGTCCCAGAATTAACAAGCTGTTTACTTTTTTAATTAATTGCTTTTCAGGCGAGAGACGTTTCACCCTCTTACACAGCTTTGACAAAAATGGCTATGCATTCCATGATATTTGAAAGTCTAATGTTTATATTGTGCTTATTTTGTGGTATTCCTCACAAGGAAGCCAAGTCAAGGAGGGAATAAGTTTTAAATGATTAAAAATCAAGGCTATGATGAATCAATGAGCTGCTACTCAGGCATCTTAAAATAGGTGATCAAGTTCATTCCAAACTGTGTTCCTTAAACCAATCACACAAATAACACCAAACAGGTTTGACTCATCATAATTTGCTTTGTCTTTGAAATCGTAATTACCTAACAAATGGTTAGTTTCAGTGACCACTTGTCCACAGCCTCAACAATTTAAAGTCAATTGATTCTGCAATTTCAAGAGTCACAATTTTCCTCTTTAATTGCAATGATGTAATTAAAAGTACAGTTTTAATACGCAGCTCTTCAACAATAGCTTGAATATCAATTTCTGACAATGTGGCTTATAAGTGTAAATAATCCATATGAGTATGGGTAGAGCTGTTGAGAAGAATTAGAAACTCATTAAAGTTCTGGGATTGCATTTGTGGCTAGAACAAAAACCAGCAGACAAAGTGGGTCCCCAAGACCAAATTTGGAAACCCCTGTTGTAGCCGATGAGGTGATTAACATTTGATTGAATCCATGAAGACGCATTGTGTTATCTTACTAAGCAAGTTCTGCATTAATGCACCGCATCGCACGGGTTTAAAGATCCAGTTGGCATACGCATTGCTACTTTCATCTAACTTGCTAATCAAACTTTTTAGTGCAATAAAATTATTTGTGACTCAGTCAAAGCCGTATAGTGCCACGGTTTTCATGTAGCTCGCTAGCTGGCTATTGCAGACGTGAAATAAAGGCATGCACAAGTTAAGTAGGTGTAGTTCACTTCAACTGAGCCAGAAACACAAAACTAACATTGCTAGCACAACTATTGGTGAAATGGAGCTTTTATAAGGCTTGGGCTGAACTGCTAATTAATAATAATAATGATAATAATAATAAATCAAATTTGTATAGCGCTTTTCAAGTACTCAAAGACGCTTTACATGGGAAAAAAAAAAAAAGCATAAAACAGAGAGACAAGTAGACACGTGAACACGTGAATTATTTTAACACGCTAGCTAGCCCTCATCTAATCTGCTACAGCGAGACCCCACTTCAATCCCATAATGCCTAGTGCGTACGTAATCATGCAATGTGCTAATCCTCATCATCGCATGAGCCTGTACATGCCATTTTGAACAATACATCACTGAAAAGGTTTGCCACTTCGATCGAGACATTAGCTGTGTTTCCAACCAACTATATCGCAAATCTTAACCAAATTTCCATTAATGCGCCAAAAGGAAATGCGCATTTTTGCGCGTCTCCATCCGCTAGTTATGTGGTTTTGTTTCACGAGATAAGCCGTAGGTGCAGTTAGGCGTCACTAAGCTGCCATTGCCTCTGTAGAAGATGGCGCGCGTGATGACGTCAATAAGCGCGACACACAAAAAGGAAAACAAATGGGAAAGCTGGGGGCACAAACAAAAGTGGCGAAAGAAGAGAACAAGAGCAACGCAAGGCGTGGCATATGCCCCCGACTGAAACAGTTCAAGAACATGTACAGAAAGCGAGTGTTAGGCATCGTCTGCTATGTATGACCATTCAGGTCACCAAAAAGCAAAAACCTCTGGCAAGTGCGCTAAAGGATTTCAAGATGGCTGCTGTGGCGGCCATATTGGTTGGTGTAGCGAGCTCAAAATCGATAAGCATCACCCCCTATGTATGAGCGTTCACCCCACCAAAAATCATAAACCTCCGTCGAGCGGTGTTCACGTTAGAGCGCGACAAAGGAAAAGTTTACAACAGGACGCCCGGAAAGACGGACGGATGGAAGGGGTGAAAACATAATGCCCCCGACCGACTCTTTCGAGGTTGGGGGCATAATAAAAACTTTTGAGCAAATAATACTCCAGATGTGTGGTCTTGGAAAAGTTATAACGACAGCCATGTCTGCTTACTTGGCCATGTTAAGAGCAGTCCAGAAAAGCCGGAGAAGGCTCGCAGTGGCAATGGCCGCCAAAGTGACCATGATATCGGCGACTTGTCATCATATATTCGCATAACTTCTTCGCTGACCATTGTCCACTGCACTAAAGCGCATTTAGATTTATCAATTTGGCAAATGATCCACCTCTTAGCGCATAAAAAAGTAAATAAATCAATGCAGTATTTCACAGTGAAGCGCATTTTGGGCCTTTCCACTCAGGTTTTTTGAAGCGCAAATTCAAAATGTGCATTAAAATGGGTGGATGGAAACACGACTACTTAAGAATGGTCTTCTTGTTTGAAGAAACTTGTCTCCTGCAAGGATTGTCACTCAAGACAGTCTCAGACTGCATTCGGACAGAGCGACCATGCAGTTTCTGAAACGCCTCTGCTACTTCTTCACTTTCTGTCTGAATGGTGCAAGGCGTTTACATGGATTATTAAAGTGAGCCGTGAGCCTCGAGAGGTGTTTCAGCGCCGCCGAAAAGGAGTAGCTGACATGCTTCATCGTCTGTGCTAATGGGATAATCCGTCGCTGCTCGGCAGATTTAAGATATAACGTTAATACAAGGACAAAGGCAGACGTGATTATGCATAAAATGCACACATGAAGCTTACCAAACCCAAGTGCTTACCAGTTTATACAAGCATATTTTTACCTACATACTACAATTTTGCTACAAGCCCTTTTGCCTTTCACAAACTCTGAAATGATAGTCTGATCTATAAGATGTTTTCAGAGTTGACCGTTTTCTGCTTTCAATCACTTCTAATTAATAAGTAAAATTCACATTAATACGTAAAATGTAAACGTCAAACAGAAAATAACATCAAGGAGCCTCCTGAAAATGTTTGACTCCAGTATCACAAAGTGAGGAACATTGCACACATATCCAGCGCTAAGGCACCAACTCCACCTTTCCAGTCGCAGTCTGAATGGTTTAAGACAGAGAAAAGTACCAGCTGCTACGCCAATTCAGTGCTGTATAAAGGGTGTTACCGCAGCGATTGAAGACCGCGCTGAAACACTTCAGCTGCACCTTTTTCTATCTGAATACGACCTTGGTGAGACACTTTACAATGAAATGAGACTTCACAAGACTAAACTTAATGTATTGCTTTCAAACTGAGAAGTTAACCAATTACATTTTGTTTGGGGCTTACCTTTTTGTTCCACCGGTTATTTTCCGTTTGTGCAGACTAGGATACCAAAATGTGCAAAATAAATGGTGCGACTATAGGTTTCAGCATTGTGAGAACTGAGGCAACTTCAGCTACAGCTGCCTTAACTAGATGGTTCAGTCTACATGTTTATGCAACGTCAGTGTCCAACCACGGCCACTTTTTGCTTCGATCAAATTTTCATTATCAATAATGTATATAATTTACTTTGTACCATTTTTATTAAAGTTTCTTATGACCTAATGATATATTTGTCCTCTATTCAGCCATCATTAAAATCTGAAGCTGTTATATATTTCCACAATTTGTCAACAGACATTTGCTAATACTGCTAATAGCTTGTCCAAGTACAGCCACTTCGTTGAGGTTGCGGCTCCCCCCCTTTCACCATGAACTGACCCTTCGCTAAGTGACAAAATACTTTGGGATTTGTAGTTCTGACTTACTGTGCACAGCCTTCATTTTCTCTTTAAAATCAACGTCGCCATCTACTGGACGATTTAAAAATTACTCTTTGAAAGTTGAACTGAAAATACACTGATGTATGGCAAGGGTAATTCTTGGTGCTGGGGGCTCACTGCACATGCAGGTTTTTATTTCAACTGAAATTGCAATTTCAGGATTTTGACACGCTTTCATTTGTCTCAATAAGGTGCTTTCCTTGTTCAAACCAGTTATTTTCCCTCTTAACCCTTTGTTGCATGTTGTCCAATATTTTGGACATATTTTAAGTGGGATTCATGCTGTCTAGGCTCATAGATACCCTGAAAACACGTAATGTACATTTTATTGGACATTTCCAGTTCTGAATTTTCCCAATAGGTACCTCTCTGTTTAGTCACTTGATTTACCACAAACAGTCACAATGGCAGTGTCAACGAGTAAGAGGTAAGTAGACGAAAGTCAGAAATATTCATAAATTGTTCAAGTTTTGATCGAACTTTTCAATGGCATAGAATCACGTCTCAAATTAAAAAAAAAAAAAAATCCCTACAATAACCAGCACAGCAGATACACAGTATGTGGCTGCGTAGACCCTATGCGATATTAATTTGTGCTGCGATGTTACATTAGACTTTTTCAAAGGTGTTTCACCCTTTTACGTGATGCTTGGGTACAGCAGTGCTCTTCAGCGTACACCGTTGAGATTTCCCTGAATGTAGCCAAACAAAATCCTCTTTGGAAAAATGAATACTGCAAACACGGAGTTCTTCTAGGGATACGGGTGGCGTATCAATATCCGTGTTGAGGCAACTAGCCACAGCTACAAGTCCAATATTCCGCAGAGGAATGCGGCGGAAGCTGTAAGTGCACCAGGATACAGCTTTGCTTTCATGTCCAAGAAAGCGACACACACGGACCATTTTCGAAATATTTGCACAAGTTAAACGGCCGTCCAACCTCGCAACCGCAATTAAGCCGCTTGCACACTGGACGCGCAAAACAAATTTTTTCGCACACAGATTACATTCAAAGTCAGTGCGAAGACGTAGATACACGCGTTTGTGCAAGCAGCTTTACTGTGACCCAAACAGCTGATCGCTACAGCGTGCAGTGAACTACGATGCGCCTCGCGCAGGAATACGTCAGTTGGTTAGTTCAAGAGCAACTGTATTTTTTTTCCGAGCAGCTAAAGTGCTGTAATTTTTTTAAAATATAGCCTACAATTGAAATGGTGTATTATTTTCAGGTAGGACCACTTTTAGGCCGCGAAAATACGCTGTTCCTGTGTTTCCGTTCTCAACAGTGTATCGCCTAAATTTCCACCCAGCACTATGCCCTGGTGCGGCTACCTGGAGGAGATCAGAGAGCTTTCTACTACATCTAATGTAAGTAGTGGCAATTTGTAGCTCATACAACCCCACTTCAAAAAAAGTGAACTATCCCTTTAAGTTCAAGCAAAGTATTCAAGAACTCTTAACACTTGTCTTCAGCAACCCAATTTGGGACTTGCAGATTTTACCAGTGTCTAATTTCAGCTGAATAAAAATCTTATTGCCTGAAATTACCTGCAATGTATAAAAAAAAAGGCACACTATGCTCAAAGGTCTTCTATTCTTCTTGGCATATTTATTTTATATTTCTTTCAAAATTTGGCTTAAGAGAGTGAATAACTGCACTAAGCATGAAATATACCTAATAAAGAAAAATTACAAGCTAGTTAAACTCCAAAAATAACAATTATGGTTGGAACAAAAACCAGCATACAAGGCGGGCCTCCAGGATTCATGTTGAGAACCACTGTTCTCAGGAAGAAACATGAAGTTAAAGAACGCCGAGTAATACTCAAATTTATAGCACTGGGGATAATAGAACAATCCAATCAAATATAAAATGATAAATAATCGTGTGCCTTCTAACATGCATTTAAGCCACAGAAGAGTGAAAGAAAAATAATTAGCTCACTCTGTTAAGGCGCCACATTTGCGGAGCAGTAGTGACTACCACGGTGCGGGCTCGATCCCCAGTCGTATGAACCGGCAGTGGTCGGTAGCTTTTTCAGAGCAGCGCACGATTGGCTAAAGCGCTGCAGGGATGCAAATCGGGAAGGGATTGCCGAGAAGGGACATTAAAAATGGTTGCTTTGTTCGTTGCTCAATCGCCTCCTGTTGGCAAGCCGGGCGCTCGTCAATGAGATTCTAAGCTTGCTCATGTTCGAATATCCTCCGCCCTCGTTCTGAACTTGTGAAATTTTCGACCAATGAGTGTAAAGATGCAGGTGTGACCGACGCATGCTTCGGAGGACAGCTGCGAACTGTCTCTCTCTCCTGAGCTGGCAACAAGGGGTCGCATACAATCAAGCCTAGTACATTGTTCTCGAATTGGGAATTCCAGATTCTGGTGAGATTTTAGATGCCAAATTTAAAAAAATAAAAAAAAATTAAAAAATGGATGTTTTCACCGTTTTTGTTTAGTAACCACATTTTTACCTCAATATACTTGTGGGAATTATTTTTTTTGTTCTCATTGCCAACAATAGCATTTTTTCAATACATTTTACAATATCTCAAAAACTAATGAAGATATGGGTTTAAAATTTTGCACATAACATACTGGATACAAGAACATTATTTTCTGTAAATCTGAAGCAAATCAGAGGTCGTCAGCCAGGAGGCCTTTGATGATTTCAGATAGAATTACTGCTTAGTCAGATATTGATTTTGTTTCTTCCAATCAGAGTTCAGGCTTCGGGGACAAGTTTGGGCCAATACAGGTCTCCATGTCATCGGTCAGTAGGCCCATTCTTTTAACAGCATTAAATCTGTTAAAAACATACCCATTCTTTAAAAGCAAATAAAGCATGAAGATCAAATTCTTTTCAGACTGATTTGGTATGCCTGGAAAGGCATGTCCGAGCCATATTTTCAAGCACTGGGCAATGTTCGTCATTGTTGTTATTAATTTGTTCCTTTGGTCAAGTGGAACTTGTTTTAGGAATTGGGTGGTGCTCAGCTTTTCCCCAGGTGTCCACTACACATGGCTTGGAATGAGTGAGGAGAGAAATATAGAGGCTACCTGTACTTGAAAACATCATTGCCCAAAACACAATCTAAAGGTTCCCGCTTCTTAGTGGTGTGTATGCTCATATCCAATCATCTTTGAATGACTAAATATAAATTAATAATCATGAAATAATCATGGCCATATGGAATCCTTGGTATTACTATCAGAAGTGACTCCCTCAATCGTGAACACTAATCAGTAAGCTTGCAGATTTATACTCGGATGAATTTCTCATGAGATGGCAGGTTTGCTTCAATGGGTTTGCCAGGTTTTCCATACATTTGGCCAGTTTATGCAAATTTGAAAATTTACACGTCACATTCGTGTATGATATGCTTGAACTGTTTTTCGCACTTAAACCCTATTTTGTTAAAAGCTTAAAACTAAATCACATGCCAAATGACAAAATTAAGCTTCTTAAATATCCTGTTAAGAAAAATACTGAACTGGGAAATGCAATTCAGAGAAGTAGATTTTGTTAGAGATTTGTCTTTCCCTATTTGTAAGATTATTTCAGTTTATGCAATCATGCAAAGTGTAGTTAGCCCATGTTTCTCATCATTATTTCTTAAACATCATAGGCTACATGTTGGTTTTGATTAATCAAGACCTGAAATCCTTTGTTACCTTACTACAGGAAAACAGGTACAGGGTAATCATGCTTTAAAAGTTGATAGAAGCTGCACGACTTTATGGGCAATCAGCGGATTTCAACACAATTAAAAAAAAAAAAAAATTCTTTTACTGGAAGTATTTCACATGGCCACTGTTGTTTGGTTGCCATTTGTTTAAGACCACTCCTGGAATGATTCAGGGAAAAGGTGCAAGCTAGCGTTTTCATTTCATGGAGGCAGTTATTCTTATTATGCTTAAAAAATGTGATTGAGCCAATCATCCAGCCCAGGGTCTTACCTATCTGTTCCATTCCAGCAGCACTCAAACTTGTCAAAAATACAGTCGTTTTCATACAATGAGCACAGCTTACTTCGAAGGTACTCATGAACCTGGGACAAAAGAAACCAGATATTAGCCCTCACTTGAGAATTTTCAATGCTCAAGAACATCTGTGCCCCAATTTTGATGTTTGCATGCATGCTCTAAAAATACTGCATCAAAGGCACTCTGACCCAATAAGTAGCCTACATAAAGCAATGACAGACCAACATCTAAATCCCCAATCCAAAATGCAGCTCTCAGAGCAGTATAGCAGTAACTGCACCATTGTGCTTGTAGAGAGAAAAAAAATCTAGAACTCCCTGGATTGTGCTACACTGTAAAATTAAATACAAAGAACTTCCAGGACAACTGCACAATTTACCAAAAAATATTTCCTGATTGTTTGGACAATCTTCATTAGAAGACATTTCTGGTAAAATTTCACAAAGTTGACCTTAGAACTCATCACCTGTACTGATTAACATGACCATCACTTCATTACAAACAATAATATCACTTCATATCACATGGTTACTTCAGCATTTTCCAGCAAATGCCTCACTACATCAAGGTAACTGAATAATGGATCACCCTATTTCCATACACAGGGGTCAGTGGCCGGATACCTGGTAGGTCTCTACTGGTCTGTTCTCCATGTTGAGATCCCAGACTTTCACTGAGAGGTAGTCTCGTGTCATCATGTAGCGCCCGCTGTTGCTGAACTTCACGTCCGATATGGAGGAGATAATTTCAGAGAAGAAAGACCTGCTACTTGGGTCTTCTGGCTCCTCAAAAACTGCAAACGCAAAGTGAGCATCATAAGTCTGGACAAAACTGTGATTGGTACCTAAGTCTATATTACATTATGCAAAACAAAGTTTACATTTAGAAGCCCAAAAAGTTTCACCTATGTTCTGTGAAAGCAAGTCATTACAGTAAGCATGAACATCTCAAAATGCTGGGGCTGTACAGGTATTTATCATTTACAATACAAACATGTTCCTCAAGTACAAAGCTTAAATGCAAACCAGAAAGAACAAAAACTGAATCTCATTCCAAATGAGATTCTCAGGTAACAAAGGTATATTTGCAAACTACTAAAAGGGACATAGGCAGTCTCTCAACTGCAGTATCTACTTTTTAAATTCTGAAGCTCATACTGGATTGAAAATGGTGGACAAAAGAAAATATTCACAGAGCATTTTTACAGCACAATGAAATTCTTCATTGCAGTACTTTTCGATTATTTCAGACTACGATCAAACCGCGCTAGCCGAATGGTGGTCCCCCATCTATAGCTGGGTTCTCCTAGAAATTTCTCAGAACACTTTCTCATCAGGGTTTGAGAGTTTTGTTCCTCCCCTGCAGAGTTTTGATCTCACATGCTGGCTCATTCGGGATTCAGGACTGGGGTTTGCCATTCTACTACTCCGTCTTTGCAATAAACCTGTCTGAAAAGCCAATTTAAACAGGATTAAAAGCAAGGGTTAATAAAAACTACATTTCCCACATACACTTGGTGTGTCTGTCGCAGAGGGCAGCAGCTCGCATATCACAAAGCCGTATGGTGCCCTTGCTGCTGCTGTAAACAAACACATTACACTGGTGCGGGTGGCACTCCGCGGCTGTGATGACTTCTGTCAGCTCCTCCATGTTAGCTGGCTTAATGTCCACAATATCTGAGCAAAAATTATGAAGGACATGTCAACGGACAAGACTGAATCACTAAAGACGCACACCAGGCACTATTCATAAAAACCTTTGAATGACTACTGTGCTTATTGTAAAAATGTTTGAGAGTTTGTTATAGAGCTGTTAACAAGGCTACAGCAGAAAAGAGGGGAGCTGAATGCAACAGTTCTGTGTGGCAAAGGTCGACTCTCAAACTGCAAAATTTGTCAATCTTAGGTTCCGAGCAAAATCCCTGAGTGTCAGAAATTTGGATTAAACTGATTCCATGTTACAACTTGCTAAGACTACAGATGTTTGAAGAACACAAATACGCTAAAGCAATTCATGGAATAAACAATACATGCTTTATACGTTGCTTTAAATGCTCCCAACTGGCACAGCAGACTCTTAATTTTCAGAAAAAAACTTCCCTAAATTGAATTTAAGGAAGTAAAACTTATGCAGGCCACTAATTTCAGCACTGTCTCTCTGTAAATCATGAAAAAATGCAGAATCACTTGTTCTGAACTCAACTGCTAAAAAATAGGACAAAATAAGAAAACGGTAGGCAAATATACATTTCTATACACACTTCAATATGTAGCAAATTAATCAATTGCCACTGTTTTGGTTTAAGATTACATCCTATTTTTGAAATGAATGAGAAAAATACAGAGCACTCCCCCCCATATTCAGTACAATGTATAATATCCCGTTTAAAATGTCTTTCACAACCCTCTCAAAAGACACTGCCGCACTCTTTCTTTCAAATGTAGTCACATCACTGATCTTGCTCTATGGGTGCAAACTTGTGATCGCAAACTTGCAACTCCCAAACCACGTAGCCATGGGAGAGTTTTTGATGACTGATTGGTTGAAAACAATGTTACTCATTGGCATGCCAGTGAATCAATTCCTGGGTAGGGCATGCACGCTCTGGGGAAGCATACTGATTACGTCACGGTGGCTAGACTGCGCTATACTGCTATGCGCACGATCGCTTATTAAGTTACATAACTCTTTAGATGATATAGCCACCTAGCTAACCTTAACGATGGAAAATCTTTGTAAATAATGGTCATATTTAAGCAATATGATTTGGTTTTGCCCCAACTTCACTAACTTAGCTTGCTGTAATAGGCATGAACTTCTCGGATACGTTTTGTGGTGCTTTCATGCTTCCAAAGAATACTTTCAGTTTTTCTGGGACTTTGGCTAGCTTGCTAGTGAGCTAGCTCCAGAGCAATCACTGTTACAGCTAGCTAGCTAGTGAATTTAGGGCAAAACCAAATGACATTGCATAACTATGACGATACTTTACAAAGATTTTCCTTAAATAGCGTTAGCTAGCTAGCAAGATGGCCATATAATCTGAAGAGGAACGTAACACACGATTGCACACACAGCACTGTAACGCAGCTGAAATTAGCTATGCAATAATACTGTCTCAGGCTGGACTGTCTGCTTCAGTTGACAGAAGCCATTACTCAAGGTTGAGGGAGGTGGTGTGGGTGTGCTCACGGTGCTTTATTATCTTCGAGGTTGATTGTGCTGAAAGTGACCAATCAGAGTCATCAAAACTTCTCCCATAGCCATGTGGTTTGGGAATCTCAAGTTTGCAGCGTGAGCAGCATTTACATATGCTTACTGTGCTTTAAATCATACCTTGGACTTTCTGCCATTGCTTACAAATGTTTAACAAGGTCCATGAACCAGCTGTGGAACCATTCAGTTGGCAAGTAGTGTTAAAAAAAAAAAAAAATTAAGACCCGGAATTGTTTTGGGGAGGGTGGGGGGTGGCATGTTCACAAACAATTACTTTCTTTCATGTGCTCAAATTAATCACACTGTGCAGGAATGTTGTTCAGCAGGCAGTTTTCTTAAAATGTGGAGGCCCACTTAAAAACCCTGACTTATACATTTCCAGGGTTTTATTTGCTGTAACGTAAAGGAAACGGTCTTCATTCTGGTTGGATGTCGGCAGCTGGAAGGCGTGGGAATCGCCAGAGGCCTCATGATATGATATTATCATGATACTTGAGTTGCAATGCGATATTATGCCCTCGCAAAAGCAGAGAACATACAGCTTTACCCTCTGTCCGTAAGTCCTTAATTCCATGACCCCTTAAGTCCGAAACAGTACCGTTTCCAGGTCATATCTCAAACTATTTTACATTTTTAAAACGAAACTTGGTACATGCTTAGAACTAGTGGTGGTCTGCTGCCTTTTGCCATTTTGGGGATTTTAGGATTTTTAGTTTTCTTGGTTTCCATGGAAACGCATTTTATCTGGGGGCGGGAGACATCACTGTGCATCATACGCCCATCACTCTAGTTGCACTATGTTTCTCCAGTTGCATGTCTCAATCCTAAATCTTTGTTCTGGCCAACCTCTGACTAAATCTTGTGAGTCAGACCTTTGCTATGCTGACCTGACCAGACAGTGAGCACTTGGCACCATCTAAGCACTCATCTGGACCGAAAAGTCAATTGATTTTTATCATTCTGGTACCCAAAAGTTGAGTTTGTATTTGCAACATTTATTAAGAACTAGACAGTCCGGCTTCATCCGGGGGCTACAATTTATGTAATAAAATCAGGATACTTGGGGCCTCTGAAACGATAAAATATTGCCACACAAAATACTGCGATATCGTGCTGTATCAATTTTATTCCCCACCCATAGCAGCTGGTAGTATGTTTGGAAGAACACTCATATTTTGAGGACAGTGCTAATGGGAGGCCGTTTCAGACGTGACCAAAGACCAATGTTGTGATTTTTCTGTTTTAATTCACTTCTGCTAAGGAAAAGGATACTAAAACTCCGATCCGTGATTTCCAAGTGCCACAGGTTTATTCGGAGGTCATCAGCAGAAAGGTAGGTTTCCAAATCGCTGTTTACAGAAATAGAATTGATGTGATACGTATGCGCATTAGCAAATATTCTCCGGGGGCTAGCTTCTACCATGAGGTCCATTGGCATGAGCACTGGAACCTGTGAGAAACACAATAAGAATCACCAGACAAAATTACACTGGCAATACACAAAATGGCATTTTGAAACTCCCCCACCCCCAAATCAGAAGCATGGGACTATCACTACTAATGTCAGTGTAGAGGGAACAACACATGAAACAAACCCGCAATGATGTTATTCGGAAAGGATCCCGCGGCCGCCCGCCTTCGTCTTTCAAATTGTAGCCCTCTGCCCTTTTGTCCCTTTCGCCGATTTTCCACAGTTTAATGGTTTTATCTGGGAGAAAAGCAGTGAATCTCAGAACAGATAAAGGAAACATCATGCACTTCATTTTCATAGCAAGCCTCTGAATGCATAAATACAATTTGGCTCTAAACACTCAGGCAAATGAACATGAAATTAGTGCAGTCATATGGGCTCAGAAAAAACAGGTAATTACCGTTAGTTGAGAGAAGGAAATGAGCAGCATTTTGTTGGGGTAACCACCGGATTTTGTTGATTTTCTCCTCAATTTCTAAACTTTTCAAATAGTCAAATTCAGGTTCATGACTCTGAAAAGTGCTGTAAACATTGTACTCTCCTCTCAGATGAGGCCGATTTTTACACTGAGGACAACAAAAAAAATTAAGTTGTATTTTCAGTCTTGCACACAGATTATTATACATGTGCAGGACTAGGAAAAGGGGTCACTTGGGATTTTTTTCCATTCTGAGATTGACAGGGTATCTCAGTGATATCCCAGTGATAGTGATATCCCAGCACTACTGTATTGACAATTTACAACACTTTGCTGTGCACAAATTCACCCAAATTTTTTTTTTCAAAATGAAAAACTTGGATCACTCTTTGATTTTGTTGGAAAATCTCAATTTTCATAAAATGACCCAAGTTACCCCTTTTCCTAGTCCTGCACACACATAGCGCAATCCAACAATAGGATAGATCACAATCTGATTCAGAGGTATGCAATGTGAACAAAATAATCATTATAATTTGACCCTCACATCTCAAAAATGAGACTGAAACACTTTTTAGCCATAAATAGAAAAGATATACACAGACATCACCAGAATTTGCAAATTTGCCACAGTATAACAGAAATGGTGGTCTTGGTTTTAAAATATGGTTTGTTCCCAGCTCTCAGATGTGTTATGCTGTAATTTATCTACCACTGCCAATATTTTAGATTAAATTCAGCAGACACTATTGAAACGAGCATAATAAGTGCATGTGGAAGGTCACTGGGACCACTACATCATGTAGGATGTAGAAACAATTCATATTAAGTGCGAGGTAAACAAAGACTAGACAGTAAATGTAACCCCAGTCAATTTGAGCTAGAGAGTTATTATAATGTAATAAAACTCAATAGATGAAAAACAATATGAGTGTCCAGTCATATTCACAATGTCTTGTCAGGCTAGGCTAAACGTGACAACACCACTGTTTACACTCACCTCCTGCTCCCTCTGAAATATGACCACTCTGCCTCCCTTATCTCCAGTCGCTAAAAGGTCTCCAGAATAGTTGAACTCAACAGTAGATATTATGTCAGCTGGAAGAAACAACAGAAATTCTCTAAATGATTTTAGCCTACTCAGCAAACAATACTAATAACAATAATTAAAAAAAAATAATCCCAAGTTACTAAAGTGCTCAATTTATTTAGTCTATCAACCGCCTGGAATTTAATGTTGTGGAAAACTAGAACTTTGACTGAGAATGGGTACATATTATCAATGTCCAAATGCAGATCAACAGACCACAGCAGACCTTTCGACGAGCAATTACACTGAGGCATTAGCAAAACAGGATGCTAGACTGAGCTTGTCCTAAAAACTCATGCATTAATCATTAACACTTATTAAAGACAGTTTGTACAAGGGCTATAGTCTGTGAACACTTGACCCAAGAGAATACATTCTCATATCAGAGCGTGGGGAAGGGGGGCTGGGTGCAATTAAACTCAGAGAAACTCATGAAGCAATTATGAGATGGGAACAACCTACAGGTAATTGAGAATAAATTTCTATAGTAAAGACATTAAAATTTAAATAGGAAAAAAATAATCCAGATACATGCACGTGCCCATATGTTAACTTGCTTCAGTATTTTAACTCCACATACCCAGTACTGCCAAGCCACTACTTTATAATGCACTTAGCACTGCATTCAACAATGTCACTAAAAGGCGACAGCAGTGTCCAATATCTGCAGTGACTTAGAAATTCTGCGGTATCATGATTATGATACTACGCAATTTCTACTTCAAAATGGGGACCCACAGCACGTTTCGTATCTCGCTGACCAGCATGTCAACTAAAACAGAATCCAATTACAGACTTGGGTCATTAATAAGCTCAGTGACATAAATGCAGCAAACCTAGATACCCATTAGGGTGGTCCAATAATGTGCTGAAATGTTTTTATATATATAGTAGAAGTCAAGGCACCATTTCAAAATGTTCAAATTATCACTTTAATCTAACATGCACAATTTCAAGTTGATATATGAACTTAAAGGCAGTGCTCATGATGGGTCAATTTCGCAAGCTATTTGCTATCGTTGTGCCGTATTAGAGAACCTGCAAACTTTCGAGTGCATATATTATTCAATCCAACAAATAACACAAAGAGCTGTATTCAACTAAAACTAGATAATTTACTACCGTTTTGACATATAAGCAAAAGTAGGTCATTCACTTCTGATTTAAACACAAATTTCAAAAAGACAGCAACAACCACAAGCAGCAGATCACTCAACACACTATGCATATTGTACATGTACACTGGACAACTGAAAACTGGTACACTGCAGAACTCAAGGAATATGATCTCAATGGTAATTCTTAGTAAAATAGTAAATTGCCGTAGTCAGCAATTATTCAATCAACGCCATGCATGTGTTTCACGATCTTTCTAATAACCCCGCCCCACCCGAAGGGTGAGGGCAAGAGGTATTGTTTTTGGTTCAGTTTGTTTCTGTGTTTGTGAGTTTCTGTGTTTGTTTGTTTGTTTGTTTGTTAACACTCTAGCGGCAAAACTAATGGCCAGATTCACCACAAATTCGGTATAGGGATTGCCACTGACCCAGAATAAATCCCTATTGAATTTCGTACAAGTAGGTAAAAGTCTGTGCGAGGGGCAGGGTTTGTTGTGCCTGGCACCACTTGTTGTTTAAATGAAATAAGACCATTTGAAACATTTTTTTGCAATTCTGTTGCTTTCAACCCCTGAGTAAAGAAAAGCGTGAGAAGTCCAGAGTCATAATTGATTTCCATGTTACTAGTGGTGAAATCCACCGCGACGCATGTGAAATTGATAAACCTTCGTGCACATAGACTTCAATTCATCGCCTACTGAAAACTGGCCACACCTGATTATACTGAGTTTTGACCCGACGCTGAAGCCCTCCGCCAGAGTTTCAAAATATCCTGGAGGAAACCCTGTATATAGATGAACCCTATAAGCACTGCTTTCTATGCACAATATCACTAAGATTTTTGGCATAATTACACAGTTCAGTAAAACAAACAAAATGAGGAGGTGCCTTGGTTAATACCATGAAGTTAATTTTTTTGAGCCACCCTAATGCCCATTCTTTCGCCAGCAAGAACGCCATCAAAGTAAATAAAATATTCAACTCAGCCATTCAATAACATATAATGCATTAAAAGAAACACATAACAGACATAAGGCGTAATTACCATGCCAGAACCAAGGTATTGGATCATGATCCTTTCATTTAATAAGCAGTAAAATAAGTTAAAATTTAACATTATTCACGTATAAGAATATTAACAAATTCATCCTGATCATATCACTGCAGTGAAATGCTTTAATTTTACTATTACTCCCAAAGGTTATTTTCAGCCACCATTCCAGTAGCGTAAGTCAGAAGGAATGAATGATAGCAGTGGAATCATTACACTTCTTGATCTAGATAACCAAGTAGGAGGACTCATCAAAACACAAAAAGCCTACAGAGCTTAATTTATTTCTTCCCAAAAGCATGATTTCAATCAAATATTCAAGGCTGTTGACATTTGTGTTCGCTGACATTTATCAGCAGGAGGGACACTGCATTCAAAATCCAAAATAAAATTCTATACCTCAGCCAGCAAAAAAGGTTATAGCATCACCCACTTGATAAGTGGGAGGGTGGCAACAATGCGAGACAGCAAGTGAGACTACCTGCATTGTGAGTCGCCGCCTATACTAGCAAGCTAACGTCTTCAACTCAGCCAGTCCCGGAAATCGGGTCACCAAATGCAGCTGCTTTATTCAAACATGCAAACTTTAGTCCTATTTTAAATTCTGCAGAACATCCCAGGGTTTCTAAAGATTCCACATATGACCTGCTGAAGTACAAGCAAATTCACAATGAGTCGCAAGATCTAGAGATTTTCTGTTTGTTGAAATGCTGCAGGCATAAAACCATGACATCCTGCGTTTGAACATTTCACTCAATGCAAGTGTGGTGAAGTTTCAGTGAAGTGCTTTAGCGGATGCAGAATATCGTCAGCCTGCTGATAAAACCTCTTATCTCCAAATTTGATAAGAAACAAAAACTCTTATGTCCACGATAATAACATAAATATTGCAAAATACAAAATACATTCTTGGAAGAAAAATTGTCATCCTACCCGAACACAGCTCAACTGCATTCTTACATGCAAAATTAAACATTTTTTATGCTCGCCTGTAAAGTTTATCATTTTGAGGATACGAGGTTTTATCAGCAGGCCGACGATATGCATGTGACATTGCCTTACAATATGGACAAAAATGCTTTTTCTGACTTTGGACTGACTTTAAGAGAAATTCGGAGTTTAAGGGACAAAGCTTGGGAAGATATAAACCACAATTACGCAGCTGGGTCATCCATGCCAAGTAGACCAGTTTATGGAGACTGTCATGACTGTCTTACCTTTCCCAATTTAGGGGCAAATACTTGCATACATTGCAATATTACTTAATTATTAAGCATTCATGAATGTATTGCAGTTTTGGCATTTTTTTCCCCTTTGGGCTTTGTTTTATAATGCATATGTTACCCATTTACAGCAAGTTGACTGGATTTACTGAATGTTACAGGCTGATATAAGCCACACAGCTTGGTAAATAAAAATGCCAGAATTTTTCTAGAACGAGTTGGAAACACTAGATGAATTTTCTACTGTTTATTGCCCCAATATAAAAACTGCTCCGCAAATTCTTGGATTTTTTTCTGCCATGTCCACACGACCAAATTATGCCTTGAATTTAGGCATTTTTGGGCGTTTTTTTTATCATAAGTATTTTCAGATGCAAGTTACTCCCAATATAGAGACAGGAGGTTTGGATTAAGTTTAAGGGGTCAGTGTGCTGTAGCTGCTGAGGATGAGGCTGCAATATGAACCCCTGATTATACACACTTTGGTCAAGGGGACCAACTAAAAATCAAATAAAAATTTTAGTTGTGTAAAAAGTGTCATTTTCAACAACCTATTACAGGAAAATCAAATGATATAACAGATCTTATAGCAGTTTCATAAATTTCAGGTAATTTTACCTATGTGAATCCACTGACATTAATTTAGGCGCAATGAAAAGTGTATTTGTATCCCTTCAAAAATGATTATAAGTCATTACTACATTTCCAAGTGACTAGACAACCCCTCCTTATATTGGCGATTACTCCATGAAAAATTGTAACTAAAGATGTGGGATTTGTCTATTTGATGCCAAACACCCATGATTCAAAAAAAGATTTTCTGAGACATGCAGAGCTGACTCTGGTCCACTTGGCATGAAATTACCTTGCTTAAAACAAACAAACCGTAATAGGACTGATGTGAATCGAGATCAGGTTGTAAATATGCCCCGGTCAGTGTTATAGTGTCCTCTATTAAATAGCATGTACACAACACTGTTCAACATTATACTTTTTAGCAACACACACATACAATGATCAGTTGCACTGGAACTGAAGAATTTTCCAGCTGTTTAGATGCCGGGGCAGCAACTACTAGAAAGCCAGTTTGTACTATTTCACATCATTATGGAGGGGCATTTTAACATTAACGGATTTTGAATTGTGATTTTTTAAATGAAGCAAAAACATAATTGACTAGCTTTATGCATATATTAATTCTGCATTTTTTTCTGGTTTATTTGCAGGTTATTTTGCGGAGATCCCACCTGGGATGCCATAATTATCGCAATTATTATCTCTGATGTCCTTTGTTATTGATTTTTCATTTTTTGCCGAAGTTTTTAAATATTTACTTGCTTTAAGGGTTTATAATCACTTTAAAACATCTTATCAAGTTACATCTGAGTACCTTCTGACAAGGGGTGGGACTTGTATACGTGTGCATGTGTACACGGTTAGTCAATCACAAACGTTTCTTTAAAAAACACTAACCGTGTACACGGCAGTCATCGGCTGCGTCCGAAAAGTAAAAAAAAAAAAAAATTGTCCAATTCCTAACCACTTTTCTTTAACCTGCGTAAAACTTCATGAGGTAAGGGAAAGGTGTAAAGGGAACTCTTTCACAGCTAAGCAAGAGACCCGCGCTAATATGAGAATCGGAATGCACCTACACTAGGTACAGTGATCACCCGCGTCCTGCCCGTCATGTTTGTTTGTTTTCGTGATTGGCCGGATGGACGGTCATCGCGGAATTGCAGGATAGCATATCCTTTCTTTTCGAGAAGGATGCTTCAGTGCACCCTATCCTAAAGGTGAAAAATTAGGAAGCATTGTGGCACCTTTCCTTTAAAGAATTCGAACACCCTTATCATGACTTCCATTTGAATACTTACGGATCTTTTTCTAGGAGTTAGGAACTTTCCTAAGCAAAAAAGACACTTCGGACGCAGCCATCGTCTCCACGCTCAGTTCCTCTTTATGTTGCTTTAAAGCACGATTGGTTAATAGCTCATTATTTTATCTCGCGTATTGTTCACTCACTGTGTGGTTTTTTTTTTTTTTTTACATTTTTGGTGGACGCTCTATCGGCCAAAAGCCTATATTTGCATGCACAATGTCATCCTCGCGTCTGCTCGTTAAAAAGAAGCATATCGTCGGCCTGCTGATAAAACCTCTTATCTCCAAATTGATAAGAAACAAAAACTCGTAATTCCACTATTCTTACATGCAAAATTAAACATTTTTTGTTTATATTTTAAATTTATATATTTATATTTTATTACTTCATTTTTTTATTTTATATTTATTTTTTATTTTCCTGCGAAGTTTATCATTTTGAAGATACAAGGTTTTATCAGCAGGCCGACGATATTCATGTCGTTATTTGAATGAGAACACGTAAAACGCAGTTTACATTTCTTTTTGTTTTAGCTTTGTGGATGTAAAAAGTGTTTCTCAATTTAGTTTTACTTCATCCAGCTGCTTTTCCTCCTCAATTACAATTCACTTTAATGACGCTGTGAAACGTAACGATAGTGAGACGCAGCTCCCCCTGTGAGTGAGGGATGCAGTTTGCTGTTTAAGTTCACAAAACAAATTGTGCAAAAACAAGGTATAATAATAAGGACAATGACAAAAAAGCAGAGCTAAACTGTTAGAATTCATTCATGTCCATGTTCTTGCTTGTCAAAATGATCATTTTCGTTTATGGTTAATTCATTTACATTGGTGAGAGGGCCTAACATTATTCATTTAGTTGTGATTTTATGCCTATCTGATGTAGGCCGTAATTTTGTATTGGAGTAACCTACAAATTCACTGTTACCGTCCATTGATCTAATAAACGTATCTGGCTGATCACTGCGCTAATGGTTGTCAGGCCTGTGTCACTGGAATGGTGACAGTGCCCTCTAACGGTTGTATAGCGGTTACACGTTTAGAATTTTTTGCACATGTTCCCACCCCTACTTTTGACCATTCCTACCAAGAAATGATAACACTTCTGATAAGGGAACACTTCCCTGTCAGGTATATTGCCTTGATTTTGGTATCGAATGATGTCGCCAAAAATATGTAGTGTCCGCAACGGTATACTGTCTAGCAAATATTTCTGTAAAGACTTGGCCAATTGGGATTATCCCACCTAAGTTGAGTAATGCTCTTAAAATAAGGTTTATATTCATTAAAATCAATTCAAGATATAGGTCCTTTTGCGGTGCACAAATGAATTCAAATAATGTTTGTAGTGTCTGCAACGGTGTGTAGTGTCCACAACGTTTTCCCCACATCCTCTAATACTGAATCAACCACTCTTCAAATGAATATATTCGTATAATATGATTATTAAAAGTTAAAACAAGAGTAAATACCTAATTTCAGAACTAATCTACATCCACTGAAGATATACAGGGCGTTCAAAAAGTAACAGAGCACTAAAATATTTGTGGAGCGAGAAAAGTTCTATGATTTATGCAAAAAAAAAAAAAAAATTGACATAATAAATAAGATTAATTTGGAGTGTACCGGTAGTTATGTATTTATGATGTAATAATGCCATAAAGGTGTGTGTTCAGCATGTTTTATTCAATACAACTTTTGCCCAACTCCCGCCCGCCCGCCTCCCCGCCGCCCCCTAAAGACATTTAAGTCGCATTTATTGCTGTAGTGTCCGCAACGTCACAGAATGGATCTTGGGTATGCGTATATTTGAGGCCATAAAATTCTTAGTATTTGTGACTAGTTCATGAAATTTGAAGCAGTTATCAGGGCAATACCATAGTTACTGAAAATAACACTAAATGTAAGATTAGATACATTTCAATTTTTACCCCCAGTGCCCCTAAAGGTGCAACCTAATCTTGATTCTTATCACTGTGTTCAGACAGTACACTCACTAACTATTAAAAGCACTATAATGGGGTATCATGAAGAAAACACTACACAGTGACTGAGTAGACGAGTGTACATTCAGAACATGACCTGGAAGGGCACTCAATCGAATAGATACTTCTGCATGTACCATCATTTTTGACTTTATCACCGATACTCACTTTGACCTTTAACCTGGAGAAGTTAAAATTTTAACATTTCATAGTGCAGTCATATATAACCTTCCCGTACTGTTATATCAAAATCGTTCAGAACATTTTCTATAATCCTGCTCCTAAACAGACAAACACACAGCCGCAAAAACACAACCTCCCTCCAACTTCGCCTGAGGAGGTAACATTTTTCCCCCTTAAAGGGGAACTCAGGGCTAAATCATAATGCTGTTTTATACAATCATAATTAGTAAATAAATATTGTAAAATACAAAAATGTGGAATTTTTGTTTTCAAAGAGGAGATAAATGAGGTTTTATTCCCCCTAATTAGTTGTTGTCAGCTTCAACGGTCACGTGATAATGACGTAACGTTGCCCGAGAATGACGAACCGTCGCCCTTCGCCCACAGGTATGCGCTGTTATTGTGTTGGATAGTGTGATTGTCCCAGTCCATTATCTTATGGCAAAAAACCATTCAATATGGCCCATTGGCTAGTTGCACGAGATGGTGTTAAGTACTTTCTGAAATATGCAGGGTTGCTTCAACATTAACGGTTTGCTTCTGTCACTTATCAGTCTGTATCAGATGCTGAGCAGATGACAGGTATATCATCCCTGATATGTGATTTTAGCTCTCGCCGATATTCCCAGGATTTGGCTTAATTAACCACAAATGATGTTCGCAAGATTTGTCTCGATTACCTGTGACTGATGTTTGTTCAGTGGCACTCTTAATGAGACATCAGCTGCTCCATCGAGAAACGAGTGGGGTTTTTAACTAGCATCACATTTCCAGCCATTCTCACTGATGACTAATGAACTGGCTTTAAGCAACAGACAACAAATGTGAAAATATCTGGTAATTAATGTGTAAATATTCCATAACGTTGAAAAGCCATTTCATAAATCTAACATTCGATCGACGCATATTTTAATATTGTCGATGCTTCATTTACCTTCCCCCTCGGCGTCAGTTGCACTCTCAGGACCATCACTTCTGTAGTTATGGTTAGCTGAGTACATCTAAGAAGACCATAAAGATGTAGCAGAACTAGCTAGGTAGTTGCATCAGAAAATGTCGAAGTAAATTCACTATAAAACTGAAACAATTAAGCCAAATCCTGGGAATATCGGCGAGAGCTAAAATCACATATCAGGGATGATATACCTGTCATCTGCTCTGCATCTGATATAGACTGATAAGTGACAGAAGCAAACCGTTAATGTTGAAGCAACCCTGCATATTTCAGAAAGTACTTCACCATCTTGTGCAACTAGCCAATGGGCCATATTGAACGATCTTTTGTCATAAAATAATGGACTGGGACAATCACACTATCCAACACAATAACAGCGCATACCTGTGGGCGAAGGTTCGTCATTCTAGGGCGACGTTACGTCATTATCACGCGACTGTTGAAGCAGACGACAACTAATTAGGGGGGAATAAAACCTAATTTATCTCGTCTTTAAAAACAAAAATTCCACATTTTTATATTTTACAATATTTATTTACTAATTATGATTGTATAAAACAGCATTATGATTTAGCCCTGAGTTCCCCTTTAACTTCCTGAAGGAGACTCCGACCATTAGCCTAATTCAACGACACCGTTGAATGCTAGCAAGCCGGTTTGCGACATAACGAGAAAATCTGTACGCAGCATCCTGTTGTAACCAAGCTGAACGAATACGAATTCAGCATTGATTTCATAGCAAGTTGTACGATGAACCATTGCAGCAACGTTAGCTAAATCCTTCATATGTAGCTAGTGCTAACGTTAGTCAGCTTTAATCCCAGGCGCGACACTTAAACGTCATAAAGATGGTAGCTGGCTTACTGGTTAGCACTGGCTAGTTTTAAGTGCCAATTTACAGCATAGGTGCACACAGGGAAAAAACAGTCGAAGCTAGACAAAGTCAGTCTGGAGCGCGAACGAAAAATGTTCACCACACACAGAGACTCTTTGCATGTGGTACTATTTACTTGAAAACTAGCCAGCTACCGCTAGGTATACAAGCTACCCAATTGCTCAGATAGCTCCATGTCTTAACGTACAAAGTACTAAACGGACGTAAGTTGGTTTAATTTTGCTCTCCGCCGCATGGTTGCAAACGGGCTATTAGCGAGGTTTAATCAGACCTTCGCAACGAATAAACAACAATGTAAAATAGCAAGTAGTTAACTGATAACAGTTTTAAAAAGCTCAACACACGTGATTATGCAGCATTGTAGTAGCACTTGGCTGCTATCTAGCTAATACTGCTAGCTGGAAACTAGCTGAACTATCGATAGAGCTATCGTTCCGTTCTCGAACATGTATATTACCTTCCGCCACGTCTTCGTCGATTGCTCCTTTCACTTGGGAAAAACACCACTGAAAGTCATTCCCTCCAACTCCTGCAACATAAAGTATGATGCATGAATACACTTGCTATTTTGGTGTTAGTAATACTATTGCGCCAACTACATGGAACTTGCAGCTGAGCTAGGCCGCGCTTCAGTAAAGGGCCGTTCCCGTCTGATAAAGTTGCATTACCAGCCATCGCTTCTTCGTGGGCCCAACAGATCTAGTGTCACCGGAGGGATCCTCCCAATTAATTCGGTTTTGTTAATGTCGCGTTTTAATGCAGCGGAAAATATTTGCAATGTTTAAGAGCCGACAACCACAGTCAGAGCCATTGCAAACCCCCGTGATTTCTTTTTGCTTCAAAATGGCGCACATTGCCTTACGACATGACGTGATGACGTAATTCAATCGACCCTTAAAAAAAAGGTTTCTTCACATGAGGCATTCCAAGAGGAAAAGCCAGGGGTGGTATGGAGGCTTGCGGAAAGTCACGCCGCACAAAAGAATGAGCCCCAGGCATAAGCTTCGCAGACAGTAGCCTGCCCTAGTATTCAACTGAACAGCTTAATCTCTAAAACCATGGCAGTGTTTATTTGGTAAAACCCTATCATAATTTCCAAAATAGATAATTGAGTTGAATGTAACTGATGCAATGTTGGCAGTGAGGGAAGATCCAGTTTGGCATGAATATGTAAAGTCCTGTCCACAAAAATACAGAGCAATTTACAAATATGCATAACTTACTCTGTAAACACATATCTTAATTTCACATGAAAATGATATTGGTTTTACAAATATCAATAGTTTTGCCCCAAAAAATAAATTTATAGTGATATTTGCTTATTTGTGGATCCATTCATACATATGAAACAGATTTTCCACATTAGATTGCTTCCTGTCAGTGTGTGGGCCAGGTGATAATTATGACTTCTCACCTATTTTCTTTGCATTGTTTTTCCAATTCATACCAGAGTAAATCCGTAGAAAGATATCTATAAATGTGAGGTGCAATTACTTGCTACTCTGGCAGGTATCAGAATGAAGCATTATCAACTGCGGTGATATAGAGTGAGACAAGGACTTCGGGCTTCATTTATCAACATTTTCGTAATCTGGGTAAACTTATGCGTGAGTGGATACTAGCCTAAGTACTAACAAATTCCGCAACATTTGTTTGAATTTCCATGAGTATGTTGATAAATACGGGGTTGGAGGACTTGGACTCAGGACTCAGTCTCGAGTCCTGATGTCAGTCCTTTTTTTAAGGACTCGGACTCATACTCAGATAGCTGAGACTGGAGGACTTGGCTTCGAATCCCGTGTCTTGCCGAAAGGATAGCAAAGCGTGATGACGTACACGGAGAAAGAGCATATTAATTAATATATTTTTAACTATCTGAAATTTTCATTGAGAAAAAGAAGTGCCATCATAATTATTGAATCATAGAGGTTATGCAAGTGACATTTTGAGTGGCCGGATACCATATTTATCATAAAATCAGCAGGCTTAAATCCAGGACTTTGTTGAGAGGGGGGACAAGGGAGACCACTCTGAAGGATTTTTAATTAAAGTTTGACTGCTGATAGTTCAAATCAAGAAACAGAATATCTAACTGTATATAAGGATATTTTTTAAATTTGGCACCGGGAAGCCTAAAAATCAGTGGACATGTCCCACCTTGGGGTGGGGGGTGGGGGTGCTGTCCCCCATACCCTTCCCCTGGATCCCTGCATACCTTCCGAGACCAGAAGATTCCAAGCATTACCAGAGTGTCAAGTTCAACAAATCCAGAGAAAACTGTTCCAGCATTTATGCAACTGACCTCAAGCACAATTACATCTGTGGGAAAGGGGGTTCCAGATGCCATCCTGTCATTTCTGTATATTCACAGAAAAGAGTGAGGAGGATTCATGAACAAATGTGAATAATGACCCCACATTCAATTAGGTAATAACACGTCAGGCGTCACAAGGATGAGTCCTGTTGTGTCTTCCCAACCAGATGTTTTTGTATTTTTGAGGTCCCCTTGTCTGTAAATAATTGGAGAGAGACCTCGGAAGTTATCAAATTTAATTCCAGCCTTGAATCGTAAAATAATCCAAACCCGGAGAGTACACCCTGCGCAAGAAGTCCTACCCCAATGATCCCAGATGGCCATATTTATAAGTCCTACCCCAATGATCCCAGATGGCCATATTTATGAAAAGACCCGTTCAAGTTTTATTCTAATCACATTACATGGGTTATCTCTTAAGCTTTTTCTTTCCCTTATTGGTTGGCTTGCTCTCTATGGGATTTTCTGGAAAATACTGGTGGCGCACAGAACTCTTGTTCTCATAAAAAAGGGAAAGAAAATACATTTAAAAATAGAGAAAAATACAGTCAAAGGGATGGGATACAAATAGATATGAACATGATTCCACTGATAGAGTTTTCAGTAATAAATAATGATTTTACTGCACAAATATTGATCAAAGCTACGGAAATCAAACACATTTAAATGGTTCAAATGATGATCTTTTTAGTCATAACTAATGATTTCATTGAACAAATATTGATCAAAACTACAGGAATCAAATACATTTAAATTTCTCAACTGATTATGTTTTCAAATCATCTGAAGAGAACGGATACTAATCAAATCAGCTAGTAATAAACGGAGTATATATACACTACAGGCCAAAAGTTTGGGGCCACCCTCAGATTTAAAAAAAAAATAAAATCACACATCAACTGTTCTTTCCTTATTTTTTGCACATGAAATGACTTCAGTACATAAAATATAGGAAGCCAATAGGTTTTGGGTAAATTCCAGACCTCAGACCACATTTTAAAGCTGTCTTGACTGATTGATCACTGACCACAATGTTTTATAATTGAGTTCCAATGCCTTTGTGTTACATGATTTTATGTCACTAGGACATGAATAATTTCATGTAACAAGAAGGCATGATGTATAAATGCCTTCCCCAAAACCAAGGGGTCACATTTCACTTGGTGCACCATTAAAAATCTGAGGGTGGCCCCAAACTTTTGGCCTGGAGTGTAGTTTAAATCAACTGAAATCAACGGAACATATATTGATTAAAGCAACTGAAATCAACAAATATTGATTAAATGAACTGAAATCCACTGCTTTTGTAATATGGTTACTGATTATGGTCTTTTGATTATGGTTACTAATTATGGTCATCGATTTACTGATTACTGGTGAATATGATGAATAGTGATGAAATGAAATCCTCAAAGTCCCATCAAATCATTTGTCTCTCCTTTTGTGAAAAATACGCTACAATCTGATGATGTTTTCAGCAACTCCATGGTCTTGGCTAAAATTAAATATTTCTTGCATGCGTGTATCTACCCAAAATATGTTGATTTGAGGCACTCAGCAGAGTATACAACAAAGGGTAAGATACATACTAGGTGAGCACTGTACTAGACAATAAGCACAACTATAGCTGGCAGTCAAGTTTCTGTGGTTGTGTCTACTGCCATCATCTGCAGACATTGGGTATTACCTTCATGATGACTTCATCAAACCAAAGACCGCATGGATAGGTATGTGCACTGTACAGTGGTATACTGATTAGGGAACATGCTTTACTTGAATTGGCTGTTGGGTTCCCATTGTTTTAGTGGCGGTATCATAGCTTATGAGACCTGCATAACCAGTGAAAATTATTTAGATGCTATATATAATATTAGACACAGACTGAAAGAAAAAATAGGACCAAGGGCCCTGTAGCTTATGCCTGTGATCCACTTATGCTTTTAAGGCATTTTCAATGCATGCAAGCAATACATTTATAAGACCTTCTGGCCTAAGTCGGAAGCAGTTTTGGAAGTGCCGAACGATCCAACAGTATGTATTCAATATGTAACTTGCGAAAACAATCAGAGAAAGACAGTCAAGTTGAATGTCACCAAATGAAAGTTCATATGTGACTTCCTGGAAGTCAGTAACGCAAACCTAGGCTCCATCTGTGACCATTTTAGTGATATAAGTCATTGAATTTTCACTAGGTCACATTTGACCTTTGAAGGTCAATACAAAGGTCACCAAATGAAAGTTCATATATGACTTCCTATATGTCTCTAATACAAACCTAGACTCCATCTGTGACCGTTTTGGCAATACAAGTCATTGTAATTGTATTATGTCAAGTGTGACCTTCGAATGTCATCAACAGTCAAGCTGAATGTCACCAAATGAAAGTTCATACATGACTTCCTATGTCAGCAACACAAACCTAGGCTCCATTTGTCACCTTTTCAGTGACAGAAGTCAGTGAATTTTCTCAAGGTCAAGTTAGACCTTCGAAGGTCAATATGAAGGTCACCAAATGAAAGTTCATATATGACTTACTATACGTCTCCAATACAAACCTACACTCAATCTGTGACGATTTTGCTGATATAAGTCATTGAAATTTCACTGTATAGTTTGGCCGTTGAAGGTCACTGAAGGTCAAGTTCAAGGTCACCCAATGAAACTTCATACATGACTTCCTACATGGCCACAATACAAACCTAAGCTCTATCTGTAATAGTTTTGGTGATAAAAGTAATTGAAATATCACTATGTGAAGTTTGACCTTCGAAGGTCGCGGAAGATGAAGTTCAAGGCCACCAAATGAAAGTTCATACATGACTTCCTATAAGTGTTTGATGCACATATGTTCCAATCTTCAATATTTTCAAGCCTAGAAACCTTTGAAAATTGTAATAATTAGCTTGACCACAAGTTTGACCTTTCAAGGTCATCTGAGGTCAACTTTAATACAGCCAAAACATAGGTCATATATACTGGACAAAGAAAGTTAGGGATCACTCTGATTTTTAATATTGAAATATGATATGGAACATAATTTGAACTATCAAATATTTCAAATTCAAAAATTGGGGTGATCCCTAATTTTCTTTGTCCAGTATATTACTTCCTATATGGCAGTAATACAAACTTAATCTCAATCTGCAACCATTTAGCTTCCACAGGCGATTTGACCCATTCTCTATACGACCCAATGTTAAAGTACAGCGCCCCCACTAGACCCACTTCCGTCGATTCAATCAAAATGGCACTTCGATTCAACTGGGACGTAAAGTGTATCAAGGTGAGTTGATTGCCAGACTTAGAAAAAAGTTATCAGACAGTTTTTGAGAAACAACTTTTTAAAAATTTCAAGTCATATCTTTTAACATTGTTAATATATTCCCTGACCTCCAGTTTGTCCTTTCAAAGTCATCTGTGGTCAAATTTAATATTGCCAAAATATAGGTCATATATGACTTCCTATATGTCGATAATACAAAGTTAATCTCTATCTGCAACCATTTGGCCTCCACAGGCCATCTTGCATATTCATAAATTACAGTGCCCCCAATAGACCCACTTCCGTCGATTCAATCAAAATGGCGCTCGCACTGTACATTGACGGTACCAAGGTAAGTTGATTGCCTGATTTAGAAAAAAATTTCTCGCGCAGTTTTTGAGAAATGATTTTTTAAAATTTCTCAGTCCTATCTTTAACATTGGAGCCAAAATTTCAAGGGCCCATAAAACGGACAAAAATGATTCAGTCAAAAATCCGAGAACAACGTCTGGAGATATCGTCTAGTAGTATGTTATTGCAAGTTTACACAAAAATTCACCAGGCCAAAAAAAGATTAAAAAATGTTCCGGACGACGGACAACGGACGCCACACCACGACAATAGCTTATCGGCCCATAGGGCTGGTAAGCTAAAAACTGCTTTAAAATGTAAGTCCCAGTGATAAAGATTTTTATGGCAACGGTGTTCTTTATAATGCCAGAGATAAGCTCACGATGCAAACTGCTTGTTTCACGTCACAGTCTCTTCTATGCGGTAAAGTGTCGGTCTCCAAAACAGACATGTTTGTGGCAACAGGATTCCTTATAACTTGCGGCCTGGCGCGTAGACCTTACGCGCTACTTTCTCTTGCGGCCTGGCATCTGTTTTTTGGGATTCAGGACTCTTATGGATGAATTGGCTTGGGATTCAGGACTCTTATGGATCAACTGGCTTGGGATTCAGGACTCTTGTGGACGAATTGGCTTGGTCATGTGATGTTTTTATGGAAACACCATAGCAACGTGATGACATCATAATGGTGCATTGTTCACTGCAATATAAAAGCAAAATGTTCTTGTGGATGAATTGGCTTGGGATTTAGGACTCTTGTGGACAAATTGGCTTGGTCGTGATGTTTTTATGGAAACACCATATCAACATGATGACATCATAATGGTGCATTGTTCACTGTAATATAAAAGCGAAGTGGACTTTGCTGGCCGGACACGCACGCATGCAGAGTCCACTTCGTTATTGCCATCAATGTTTAATCATTTTTAAAGGGAAAAGGAATATATTTGATCACAATGATTTTGTACTGGATTGATATCAGATATTAAACAAGCGGGGAAAAGCAGCAAAATAAGCGTTGGCCATCCATGTTAAAAATGCAGAAATGTCGTGCAGCAATAGGTTGCAATAATAGGAACAAGTTATCCATCTTCTCTTTTCCGAAGAAAGTAGACAGGCAAGGAATAAATTAGCACCTGTCGTATTACATACCAGCTTGATAGGCTTAACCTAGCTGATGCCCTTCAAGCTATATCTAATGCCAATTACAGTGAAATACATTAACCTGTGTAATTTGAGTATTATTTAATTTATCCTTTATTATACTGGGGAATCCCACTGAAATAAACAAAATGCAGACATGGCCAAACATTATCCTGTTCAAAACCTAACAACCACTCAAAGAGTAAACGAAAGCAAGCCCCAATCTAATTTTTAAGCTCAAGTCAAATAACATTCACGAATGCCGTAGCTGGCCAGCTAACTCATATTTGTAATGCTGAGAACAGCCGTTAGTTGTGTTATAAAATGCCTGATGTAGCAAAATAAAAGGAAATATACACACAACATGCAGAAATAAGATAGATACTTGTATATCCCAACGTTTAATTGCTCGCCTACTTAGCTACCACTTCTGACAACAAGATGTGACGGATAACCTGGTCAGCATTCATTCTGCAAATGGCGCCAGCGATTGGTGGTTCTCGCCAAAAAGGTCACCCAATCAGCCTAAGAGCAGAAAAACATGAATATTTATATATCCAGTTCATTAGTGGCGTAAGGGCTAAATGCTGGCCTACCGACTGAGGCCAGGCTATATCAGTGAGTGACCGTAGAGAGCGACCAGCACTTGATATAGATGGATTCCAGGCAAGCAAAATGTTACAATTTTCAAAGGCTTCTAGGATTGAAAATATTGAAGATTGGGAACACGTGTATTGAACACTTATAGGAAGTCATACATGAATTTTCATTTGGTGGCCTTGAACTTGACCTTTGGTGACCTTCGAAGGTCAAACTTCACATAGTGAAATTTCAATGACTTCTATCACTAAAACTATTACAGATAGAGCTTAGGTTTGTATTGTGGGCATAAAGGAAGTCATGTATGAAGTTTCATTTGGTGACATTGAACTTGACCTTCAGTGACCTTGAATGACCAAACTTCACAGTGAAATTTCAATGACTTATATCAGCAAATTCGTGACAGACAAAGTGTTGGTTTGTATTGGAGATGTATAGGAAGTCATACTTTAACTTTCATTTGATGGCCTTGAACTTGACCTTCGGTGACCTTCGAAGGCCAGGCTTTGCATGGCAAAATTTCAATGACTTCTATCACCAAAACTATTACAGATAGAGGTTAGCTTTGTATTGTGGGCATATAGGAAGTCATGTATGAAGTTTCATGTGGTGACCTTGAACTTGACCTTCAGTGACCTTCAACGGCCAAACTATACAGTGAAATTACAATGACTTATATCAGCAAAATCATTACAGATTGAGTGTAGGTTTGTATTGGAGACGTATAGTATGTCATATATGAACTTTCATTTGGTGACATTCATATTGACCTTCAACGGTCAAACTTGACCAAGAGAAAATTCAATGACTTCTGTCACTGAAAAGGTCACAGATGGAGCCTAGGTTTGTGTTACTGACATAGGAAGTCACATACGAACTTTCATTTGGTGACATTCAACTTGACTGTTGGTGACCTTTGAAGGCCAAACCTGACATGATACAATTACAATGACTTGTACTGCCAAAACGGTCACAGATGGAGTCTAGGTTTGTATTAGAGACATATAGGAAGTCATATATGAACTTTCATTTGGCAACCTTCGTATTGACCTTCAAAGGTCAAATGTGACCTAGTGAAAATTCAATGACTTTTATCACTAAAATGGTAACAGATCGAGCCTAGGTTTGTGTTACTGACATCTGGGAAGTCATGTATGAACTTTCATTTGGTGACATTCAACATGACTGTCAGTGACCTTTGAGGGTCAAACTTGACAGTGAAATTACAACGAATTGTATCACCTAAATGGTCACAGGTTGAGCCAAGGTTTGTATAGAGACATTTAGAAAGTCATATATGAAGTTCCTTTGCTGACCACAACTTGACATTCTGTGACCTTTAATTTCACAATTGACATATTGAATTTTCAATGACTTGTATCACCAAAACTGCTTCAGTTGTTCTCGATTGTGTTTGTATTACAGGAGGTCCTATAAATGTAAGTGAACCTTTTTTTAGTGGCCTTGACATTGATTTTCATTGATTCAAATGTCAAACCTCACATGAAATTTTCATAATTTGTATCATCACTATAAGACTACTTGTCGGTAAGCTACAGGACTCGCGGTCCTATTTTTCAGTTATCAGTTTAAATGATTCTGATCCTTTTGGCCATTCGTTTTACTTATTTGTATATCCTTACTTGAAAAAGTGCCCGAGAACAGGGTGCCAAACTGGTCCATAAATGGACTGAGGATCTGCAGGTTTTCAATCCAACCAAGCAGAAGCACACCCTATGAACTAATGTAATCAACTGATCTCAGCCTGCACAATCGATCAGTGGTATCAGATGTATTTCTGCTTGGTTGGAATTAAAATCTGCAACCCCTCAGCCCTTTTACGGACCAGTTTCACACCCCTGTCCTAGAGCAACCTTATTTTTTTTTAGATTACTTCTGAACAGGAGTGTTTACTATGCTTACTATGTGTTTTGTCATGACCAGAAGCAGGCGCCTAAATTACCAAGGTGAAATGCACCAAGAAAAGAGAGCGCGCAGTTTAGTTTTTATTACCCCTCGACCGGCGGTCGACCAAGGGGTATTGTTGTCCCCTTCGCCATCCGTCTGTCTGTCCATCTGTCTGTCCATCAACGACGTTCCCACTCTAGCGCCTTCAGGTTTGCTTCAAAGTTTCTCATTTTTGGGTGCATGGTACATCTATGGATGCTTCATGAACCTATCGAATTCCGGCCAATTTTGAGTCTTAGTTTGCCCACCAGGGGGCTTCTTGTGAAAAATGAAAAATTGCCATAACTTCCTTATTATTTGACCTAGGATGCTCAAATTCTTCTGAAGGTACATGGGATCACCCTTTATCATGCATCAGACACGTTTTTGATTTGACCTATTTTGTGGGATCTAAATTTAAACCAAATTTAGATCCCACAGTCTTGGCTAATTATAGGCCGATCTCAAACCTTCCATTTTTTTCTAAGATCCTTGAGAAATGTGTTGCCCAACAGCTTACTTTCTTCTTGCAAATGAATAAGGTACATGAGAGGTTTCAGTCTGGCTTTAGAAAACATCATAGCACTGAAACAGCCCTCACTGTAGTAATGAATGATCTACTTCTCTCCATGGACTGCGGCCGAATCTCTGTCCTTGTCCTACTTGATCTAAGCGCTGCCTTCGATACGATTGACCACCATATTCTTCTTTACAGGCTAGAAAATCTGGTTGGTATTTCTGGACTCGCACTTTCATGGTTTAAGTCTTATCTTTCCGACAGATGTCAGTTTGTTAGGGTAAATAGTAATTCATCCGAGTATTCCAAGGTAAACTTTGGAATACCTCAAGGATCAGTTCTGGGCCCTTTGCTGTTTTCTTTATACATGCTTCCCCTTGGAAGCATCATAAGTAAATATGATGTGAAGTACCACTGTTATGCAGACGACACACAGCTTTATATATCTTTTAAACCAGGTGTAATTGATCCACTAACGAGATTAGAGATGTGTCTTAAAGCTGTTAAGGCATGGATGACACACAATTTTCTCTCATTAAATCCAGATAAGACTGAAATATTGGTAATTGGTCCCAAAACGCTCAGAGACACATTCCTCAATTTTTCTCTCAACGTTGATGGACTTCCGGTTACTGCCAAAGCTGTCATCAAAAACCTTGGTGTCACCTTTGATTCAGAACTCTCTCTCCACTGTCATATAAACAACATTATAAAAGTGGCTTTCTTCCATCTTAGAAACATATCAAAACTGAGAAAAATGTTGTCTCTTCAGGATGCCGAAAAAGTGGTTCATGCATTTGTGTCCTCTCGGCTGGATTACTGTAACGTTTTACTGTCAGGCTGCTCTAGTTCTACCCTAAATCGCCTTCAAATAGTGCAGAATGCTGCTGCTAGGGTTCTGACCAGGACGAAGAAATATGACCACATTAGCCCAGTACTCAAAAATCTTCACTGGCTGCCTGTCAAATTTAGAATTGAATATAAAATTCTACTACTTACCTACAAAGCCTTAAATGATTTGGCCCCAGAATATCTTAGTGCACTTCTCATTCCTTACTCCCCTCCAAGATTATTTCGTTCGCAAGGTGCTGGATATTTGAAAATTCCAAATACAAAACCCAAAACCAGTGAAGTTGGCACGTTATGTAAATTGTAGATAAAAACAGAATACAATGATTTGCAAATCCTTTTCAACTTATATTCAATTGAATACACTGCAAAGACAAGATGTTTAATGTTCAAACTGAGAAACTTTTTTTTTTTTTTTGCAAATAATCATTAACTTAGAATTTAAAGGCAGCAACACATTGCAAAAAAGTTGGCACAGGGGCCTTTTACCACTGTGTTACATCACCTTTCCTTTTAACGACACTCAGTAAACGTTTGGGAACTGAAGAGACCAATTTTTGAAGCTTTTCAGGTGGAACTCTTTCCCATTCTTGCTTGATGTACAGCTTAAGTTGTTCAACAGTCCGGGGTCTCCGTTGTCGTATTTTACGCTTCATAATGCGCCACACATTTTCAATGGGAGACAGGTCTGGACTACAGGCAGGCCAGTCTAGTACCCGCACTCTTTTACTACGGAGCCATGCTGTTGTAACACGTGCAGAATGTGGCTTGGCATTGTCTTGCTGAAATAAGCAGGGGCGTCCATGAAAAAGACGTTGCTTGGATGGCAACATATGTTGCTCCAAAACCTGTATGTACCTTTCAGCATTAATGGTGCCTTCACATATGTGTAAGTTGCCCATGCCTTGGGCACTAATACACCTCCATACCATCACAGATGCTGGCTTTTGAACTTTGCGCCTATAACAGTCCGGATGGTTCTTTTCCTCTTTGGTCCGGAGGACACGACGTCCACAGTTTCCAAAAACAATTTGAAATGTGGACTTGTCAGACCACAGAACACTTTTCCACTTTGCATCAGTCCATCTTAGATGAGCTTGGGCCCAGCGAAGCCGGCGGCGTTTCTGGGTGCTGTTGATAAATGGCTTTCGCTTTGCATTGTAGAGTTTTAACTTGCACTTGCAGATGTAGCGACGAACTGTAGTTACTGACAGTGGTTTTCTGAAGTGTTCCTGAGCCCATGTGGTGATGTCCTTTACACACTGATGTCGGTTTTTGATGCAGTACCGCCTGAGGGATCGAAGGTCACGGGCATTCAATGTTGGTTTTCGGCCTTGTAAACTACGTGCAGTGATTTCTCCAGATTCTCTGAACCTTTTGACGATATTACGGACCGTAGATGATGAAATCCCTAAATTTCTTGCAATAGCTTGTTGAGGAATGTTGTTTTTAAACTGTTCGACAATCAGCTCATGCGTTTGTTCACTAAGTGGTGACCCTCGCCCCCATCCTTGTTTGTGAATGACTGAGCATTTCAGGAAGCTGCTTTTATACCCAATCATGGCACCCACCTGTTCCCAATTAGCCCGTTCACCTTTGGGATGTTCCAAATAAGTGTTTGATGAGCATTCCTCAACTCTCTCAGTCTTTTTTTGCCACTTGTGCCAGCTTTTTTTTTTGAAACATGTTGCAGGCATCAAATTCCAAATGAGCTAATATTTGCAAAAAAATTACAAAGTTTACCTGTTGAACATTAAGTAACTTGTCTTTGCAGTGTATTCAATTGAATATAGGTTGAAAAGGATTTGCAAATCATTGTATTCTGTTTTTATTTACGATTTACACAACGTGCCAACTTCACTGGTTTTGGGTTTTGTATATCCAGAGTTACATTTGGAGGCAGAGCATTCTCTTACAAAGCCCAAATCTTGTGGAACAATCTCCCAACAAACATTCAAGCCTCAGACACACTCTCTGTGTTCAAGAGTCGGCTGAAAACATACCTCTTTAATCAAGCCTATACTTAACACATTATGAGCATTTATACTACCTGTTTTTTAGGGAGATTGCCTTGTCTCTGGGTATGCTCAACTCTTGTGACAAGGTTTTGGTTGTTAATATTGTATAAATCCATGTGGAACCGGTGGCACTGAGATTGCACTTACACGGCACCGGTGGGGCTTGCTACGGCCTTAGTCACCGGGTAGGTCCACATGGTGTTTGTGGTGTCTAATTGAAAATCTACGCAGCCTTAGTCAGATGGAATTTCAGGGCCTCTGTGCTGCAATAAGTGGATGGATACAAGGTTTTGGTCGTCAAAATTGCTTAAATCCATGTGGAACCGGTGGCACTGAGATTGCACTTACATGGCACCGGTGGGGCTTGCTCTGGCCTTAGTCACGGGTAGGTCCACATAGTGTTGGTGGTGTCTAATTGAAAAACTACGTAGCATTAGTCGGATGAAGTTCAGGGCCTCTGTGCTGCAATAAGTGGATGAAGGAGAGTTGACTGCTCTATACTGGTTACCCCTGAGTTATAGTATTTTAGCGTAACTTGATACCCGACACAAGAAAACATTTTGTGTAGTATGTATTAGTTTATCCAGTACCTAACCCTCTTTTGTTTTTGTGTTTTGTCGGAGGAACGCCATCCCCTGGAACCCAGTCCTTGGACCACCTAAGCCCTGTCACTTCCTAATGGTCATCAACTGCTGTCTTCCTGCTGTCCTGATCCCCTCATCCACTTCCTGGAGCTACAGATGTCACTGCTTGGACACCTTATTGTCGAAAGAACTTTGGATTTTCATTTACTATCATCAATTAATTAGCCAGCCAGCGGAGGATGGGCTTCCCCAGAATAGCCAGGTTCCTCCTGAGATTTCTTCTCACTGAGGAGTTTTTTCTCACCACAGTTCGAGGCTTTTTTTCTCCCTACAGGGAGTTTTTTTTGCCTGCTATTTGGGGATTAGGGATTTGTCTGGGCTCTGCCCTTTTCTCTCTGTAAAGCATCTTTGTGACAGCCTGCTGTGAAAAGCACTATACAAATAAAATTGAATTGAATTGAATTGAATTGTTTTCAAGGTCGAAGAGCGTAAATGCTGCCGATCTTTACATTGAACGACGTTACCGCGCTAGCGCCTTCAGGTTTGCTTCTGGGTTCCTCATTTTTGGGTAGGTGGTATGTCTATGGATCCTTCACTTATCTATCGAATTCCAGTCAATTTCGACTCTTAGTTTGGCCACCAGGGGGCGTATTGTGAAAAATGAAAAATGCCCACGCCAAGGTTATTATCCCCCGCCACGAAGTGGAAGGGGGATCTAGGAATGGGTGCTGTCCGTCCTTCCGTCCGTCAGTCCGTCCGTCACACTTCGTTTCCGGACCACAACTCGAAAACCGTTAAAGATTTCTCCATGAAACTTCACATGCATATCAGTCTAGTGGTGAACTGGTGCCTTTTGCTGGTTTGGTCATAGTATCTTTAAAGAAGACATTTTGGCGGGGGATGTTGTTGACCATGTCTACTTGTTTATATCAGCACTTGGCTTCATTACAAATATTATTCAGAATCCAACTAACACCCAATTCAACTCACATACGCAGCCTAGGGATCTTGAGTTAGCCTAGTAAAACCAGACTCTGCTACTTCGCGTTGCTTCGTATACAGAGTCTGGGCAGTCTTCATTCACAAGTGTTTACTTCCTGGTGGGTGGGCGCTTGTCAGAAGTTTAAAATCATTGGTGTACCCATAAAACAATCACTTACCTTTGGCGATGACGTATGTTATTCGCCGGCTCAGCCGCCTAGTACTTCCGCTGGAAACTACAGTCCTTCATACCAGGAATGCAGCGAAAACAAACTGATCAGTACATTAAAGTTAATACTGTATCCATACATATGCCCATCTACCAAATTTTAGCCTTCACTCATTCACTTAAAAGAACCAAAGGTGCTCTTTCTGTTCTCCTTACAAGAAACAAACTGTTGATACTGCTGCTGTTAAAAAAAAAAATGTAAGAGACCCGAAACCAACGGCAGAATCGGCGAGAATAACGCATTATTTACATCTGGACGAAATCTGTGTTGACACAAAAACTGAACCGTTAACCATACTTGCGCTAACATCATACCCAGCTCGCTATCTAACTTTACAGCAACACAGTTTGGCTCTAAGCGTTTGGCTGTTTCAGACAGCCATTTCATTCATGGATAATGACAACATAACACTGAGACAGCGAATTGGTCTTATGACATGAACAAAAACACGGCTTTTAAAAAGTTCGCTGCTAACTTAAATTGTGTGAAATTCGCGGGCAATGTAACACTAGAAGCTACAAGCTAGCTGAGGTGGTTTGGCTGTCTCTCACAGAGATGAACAGGGTACTTATTTCATGATGGCTATTAAGTAGATATTACAATCTGTAGGGAGTAGCGCGACAACATCATTTCCATTCAAAAAACTAACCAAACATTCATCTTGTTGTGGCTATAAGTCGGTGACACCCAGGATTTTCTCCACGACAGAGCGAACGGCTTCCAATATATCTATGTCCGAAGCCATTGTTGATTTCGGAGACTACAATTTCAAACTCAGCGCAGCAGCTACATCATGGCTCTCGGCCACGCCTTCTGTTGGTCTGGCGTATTTTCTGCGGATGGTAAACGGGGCAGAGCTCCGAGTGATCAGACAGTACTGAAGCGAAATGAAATTAAGCGGAAGTACGAAGGCTGGCGGAGTCAGGCTAGTCTTAAGTGCGATTAGCACGGTATTTTTTTTCTCTGCGTCATTGGATCTCTTCCATCTCTGGTTCTTCCGCCTCGGCTCATTACCTCCGCAAAGGAGGTTGTGTTGTCACCCGTGTTCGTCCGTTTGTCTGTCTGTTGACTGGATAACTCAAAAATTTGTGAGCGGATTGGCGGGAAATTTGGTAGGATGGCAGGTGATAGTCTAAGGATGAGCTGATTCAACTTAGGAAGTGATCCGGAACACGTCTAGATTCCAGATCTGGAAGAAGTCAAAATACTCCTGAAAAGATTGATTATCCCTTATGTAATGAACAGATTTTCATAAAATTTCGGCACTGAATAGAATCTACCCTAATGTAGAACTGATCGTAGTTGTTGGTGATCTGGATGATATTCCCGTGGATCCAGAACCAATAATACTGACGTATGGGCATGGCGGAGGAATGCGTTTGACCAAGTGCCCTTCTAGTTTTCAAAATGAGCAGCTGCTCTGATGGAATTAGGACTGTTTCTTGTGTTTAACATGGCATGGATGATGTGGAAATATGACTGCATCCTCTTTATTAATAAAAATAGGCAACTCAGTGTAATACTTTTAAGGTGTGAGGTGTTTTCACAATGACAGCATTTCAATGTTTAGTAAGGATTCGGAGGACAAAAGAGTGTTTTGCTAAGATTCTACATTTTTATTGCTTCATATCCTGCAGAATGATGATAATAACAACGGCAAGGGAATCTTTCCCAAATTGTACACATCAGCTGTGGGGTTTGCTTTTCATTGTGGGAGAAAGCAAGATGTGCTTACAGCACCTGGTATCCCCAGGCGAATTCTCCTCCAAGTCCCTCTCCGACCCTCAACCAACCAATGGCTGCGCAAAGTTGAGCGTCAAACCACCAATAGTTGAGTGCCGTCTGCTCAGTTGAACATCAACCCACCAATAGTTCTGCAAGGCACGTCCTCAACAGGCCAATCAGATAGCCTTGCCCTGGCAGTCACCCATCCAAGTACTAACCAGGCCCTACCCAACTTAGCTGCCGAGATCAGACGAGATCGGGCATTTTCTGGGCAGTGTAGCCATGAGCCAGAGGCCAGCCAACTAATTCAGGTTAAATAGTTGCAACATATAAGTGACTGACCCAAGACCAAAAACACCTGAAGGGAGCTTGGATTTTGGATTCCTTCCTGTCTGCTGCTTGTCTGCTGTCCTGTTTCGCATGCTATTCACACCTCTGCTGTTTCTGAGGAGGCCCCACAAAGAGCAACAACAACTCACAGGGATAACGTTTCAAACTTGCTTGTCTTGCTTCACAAGGTATTCGCACCTTTGCTGTATCTAAGGATGCCCCGTACAGAATAACAGATCACTGCAACAACATTTCTAATACTTTTTTTCAGATGGCAAAGTCAAGACAAGGTAAATCTAAGAATGTTTCTACGTGGCATTAATGATTAAGTCAAGCATTGCCGAGTCTGACACCACACCTCTCCACAAGTCGCCATTGTGGTGGAAATTATTAATAATATGAGGATTCCTCCACATCTCAGAATGTGTATACTTCTCTGGAGTCTCTTTCCGGCAGAGCTTAAGAATTCCAAGAGGGGGAAGCTTCGAGATCATCTTGCAGATGAACAGTGGGTAGAGTCAGCCTAACTCGACATCTGCATTTTAATTGGATCTTTGATGTGACTTCACTGTCCATTCACTGAAAAGAATGGGGAAGACTTACGAACAAATGGAAACAGCCAATCTGCAATCCTTCAGGTAGCGATTCCTTATGAATGACAACAATGGGTCCCAAACGGACTGCATAGTGGTATAGTGATTAGGCCACATGCTTTAACTGAATTAGCGGTCAACTTCCCGTTGCTTGATGTTTTACTGCCAGAATCGTTGCTCAAGAAAGTTATCTGACTGGCAGTATTTATTCACATGCACACATATAGCTGTCTCAAAGCATGTAATACTCCCAAATGAACAGTCCCTACACTCAGGAGAAGTCAAATGTTCAATTTCCCACTAGTCTGCGAATATTGCACCATCAGTCATTTTCATGATAGCTTTTGAGCTTCTATTAACTGACCATTGTCCAAAGGCTATGATAGTGCACTAGAGCAGTGGTTCTCAAACTCGGTCCTGGCGCCACACTTTGTATGCTTGTTTTTGTTCCGACCACAATTGCAATCTTAGGATTTTAACAAGTTGTTGATTTGCCTGAATTAAGTGCATTTATGTTTAGAGCAGTTATTTGTCCTCTTAAGCCACATTTGACAAATCTGCATATGCCATGAAGAATTAAAATTTCATTTCCACAATAATATAGGTTAGAAACCAGTATAAATAACTGCAGAGGGAAACGATTTGACCAAACCCTTAATCAATGTAAACAATCAATAGGTTCCTCATTGCTGAAACTGTCAACACATGGTTGCAAAAACCAACAAAGTATTAGTCAAGCAATAAGGTCACACCTGTTTTTGAATCATGCTCATTTTGTAAAGTTCAGGCAAATTATTTTGAAAGAATTCGAAGCACCTGTGTTCAGCAATCCAATTTGGAGCTTACTGATTTTCTCAGTCTAATTTGATCTGTTCAGAAATGTTTTTACCTGAAAATCCTCATTATATGGAAAAATAAGCATAATGTTTGAAAGTTTTTATTCTTCATGGCACAGTGGATATGTCCATAAAAATGCAGCTAAAGGTGGTAAATAACTGCTCTAAACATGGAATGCAGTTAATTAAGGCCAATTGACACCTTGTTTAAATCTTACGATTGCAATTGTGGTTGGAACAAAATCCAGCAAACACAGTGGGGCGTCAGGAACAAGTTTGAGAACCATTGCTCTAAAGCAGGGCTGCCCAACCCTGTTCCTGGAGGGCTACCATCCTGTAGGTTTCTGCTCCAACCCTAATTCAACACACCTGATTCAGCTCATTAGCAGCTCATCAAGATCTCTAACTGGGAAAGCAGGTGTGGTTTGCTTTGGTTGGAGTGATAACCTTCAGGATGGTAGCTCTCCAGGAACAGGGTTGGGCAGCCCTGCTCTAAAGGGCTCCCGATTATTCTTTTCCCCACTGAGGAGAAAAAAATTAATTCATTCATTCATTCATTTTCTATACCCGCTTATTCCTCACTAGGGTCGCGGGGCAAGCTGGATCCTATCCCAGCTGGCTACGGGCAAAGGCAGGGACCCACCCTGGACAGCTTGCCAATCCATCGCAGGGCGCACACACCATTGGAGAAAAAAAATATTGGTGAAATTGAATATTCACCTTAATGCTACTTAAACTGCAGACTGATGATAATAACCAAAAGTAAAGGAATGTTTCCCCAAATTTGTACATGAATCTTGGGGTTTGCTTTCAGCTGTGGGTGAACTCAAGAAAAGCTTACATCAGGGGTGTCCAATCTTATCCGTAAAGGGCCGGTGTGGGTGCAGGTTTTTGTCCTAGTCAGCAATGCTACAGCACTTGATTCCACTAATTAACTAATCAGGGGATTCAATCAGGACCCTGATGGGTAGAATCAAGTGTGTTAGGCTTCAACAAAAATACCGTGCTAATCGCACTTAAGACCCCTCGGCTGCGTATGTAAGTTGAATTGGGTGTTAGTTGGATTCTGATTACAGAACTAATATATGTAATGAAGCCAAGCGCTGATATAAATAACCTTGGCGTGGGCATTTTTCACTATACATCCCCTGGTGGCCAAACTAAAAGTCGAAATTGGCTGGAATTCGAGAGATAAGTGAAGGATCCATGGACGTACCACCCATCCAAAAATGAGAAACCTAGAAGCAAACCTGATGGCGCTAGAGTGGTAACATCGTTGAATTTAAAGATTGGCAGAATTTACGCTATCTAACATAGAAAACGGTTAAAAATTGGTGAAATCAAAAACGCGTCTGATGTGTGATGAAAGGTGATCCCACGTACCTTCAGTTAAAATTTGAGTGTCCTAGTGGAAATAATAAGGAAGTTATGGCAATTTTTTCATTTTTCACAAGAAGCCCCCTGGTGGCCAAACTAAGAGTCAAAATTGGCTGGAATTTGATAGATAAGTGAAGGATCCATAGACGTACCACCCAACAAAAAATGAGGAACCTAGAAGCAAACCTGAAGGCGCTACAGCGGTAACGTCGTTGAATTTAAAGATCGGCAGCATTTATGCTATTCGACCTAGAAAACGATTTAAAATTGGTCAAATCAAAAACGCGTCTGATATGTGATGAAGGTGATCCCATGTACCTTCAGCAAAAATTTGAGTGTCCTAAGTCAAATAATAAGGAAGTTATGGCAATTTTTCATTTTTCACAATAAGCCCCCTGGTATGTAATGGGCTGATAAAATAAGACTGGGCATTTTTTCAAAATTGGCCAAACGGAATTCAAAATTAGGTTCAATAGGAAGCATCCATCCATAGATGTACCATGCACCCAAAAATGAGAAACCTAGAAGCAAACCTGAAGGCGCTAGAGCGGGAACGTCGTTGATGGACAGAAAGATGGACGGACAGACGGACGGCGAAGGGGACGACGATACCCCTTGGTCGACCGCCGGCCGAGGGGTAACAAACCGTCATTTTTTATTGAAATTTTTTTAGAAAAATAAAGCACAGACTACTTAATAATTAAAAAAATATAAAAAGGGAGAATAATTTGGCAACAAGTTTACATATTTTTATTCAGTTTTTGTTTGTTTGTTAATTTTGTACCTTTTTTTGTTTTCTTATTTCTTTGTATCATCTCAGCAGCGAAAGACACAGTTGAATGTTATGTGGTGTGAAATACTTTAATATTTAATAAAGCTGAAATTGTGAAAATATCTTAATATTTGCCAGCAAAGTGCCACTAGCTGCCACAGGAGTGTCACTAGATGCCACAAGAGTGCCAGTAACTGTCAGAGGAGTGCCTGTAGGTGCCACAGGAGTGCCACTTGCTGTCAAAGGAGTGCCAGTAGGTGCCACAGGAGGGTCAGTAGGTGTCACAAAAGTACCAGTAGCTGCCACAAGAGTGCCAGTAGGTACCACAGGAGTGTTAGTAGGTGTCACAGGAGTGCTAGTAGCTGCCACAGGAGTATCACTCAGTGTCATAGGCAGGGTTCCCCCTGGGTTCTAGAAAATATTCTTCACTTTCTCCCTGGAGAAATAAAGTCAAAAAAATATTCTTCACTTTATCTGTCGTCATTTTTTATTAGTCACTCATGGACTTTATAAAACTTTGAAAAGCCTTCAAAGCGGACAAAGTGCATGCAGCATGAACGAGGTCAAACCTCAAATATTTGTGTTATAACAGGTCTCTCCTTTACACTTTCGATTGTATATATAATTTTGGGTCCATTCAAGTCCACCTTCTAATAATGGGGACCCTGTGGACCATAAAAGCTAAATTAAAACCTCTTGAGCATTTAGCATGGAATTTATTATTATTTATTATTAAAAGACTGGCAATAGAAATCCCTTTAAAGGCTTAATTTCTTTATTTTTTTCCTTAACGTTTTTGTCAATGCAGCCATTTTCTGGAATCCCAAAATTAAAAAGTGACACACCCTTTAAGGGCAATAGAGAGGTCTGACAAAAATGCTAAATTGGACTTGGGGTGAGCAAAATTTTGTGCTGTTGGAATCAGAATTAGTGGAATTGTCAAATGTTTATTTAAAATGTTTAACTTTTAAGATTTCCAGTAACTGATTCCAAATTGAACTTTAGGTGAGTTCAATGTTTTGTGCACAATTTATTGGAATCCTTAATGTAAATCTCAAATGTTTAGGTTTCAAATGTTAAACATCTCAGATAATCACTAATTCTGATGCCAGCAACAAACAAGTCTCAGTACTGGCATCCTCATCCACTTCTCCCTAGGGAGTGCTTTCTGGTTACTGTACTGTGCGAAACCACCATGTGATGCTAAGCTGGTAAACCCAAAGCCCCCAGCGGTAGCAAGCCTCACAGGATTTACATAATTCAGTCATAATTACAACACCACGCCCAGCGGATTAACAAGTATTGTTATTGGTCAAAAGCTTGGCATCCATTCGGTCATAAGGTGTAGTCTATTTTTACAAACACATTGCTGCAACTTGAACTGAGTTTTTGAAACTCATTGAATGCATAGCCATTTCAATCATAATAGAGTTTAAAAGAGCGAAACTCCCCCTAACATTATAAGCCACTTGTTAAGAAAAATAATTGCTTGGAGCTTGTTAAAATTCTGCGATAGCAATTCCAGTTGGAGCAAAAACCATCGCACACTGCGTTCACCCTGGGACCGAGTTTGAGAACTGTTGAGTTGGGCTTCAGCAAACTACCTTACTGCCTAACCATCGCACTGGCCTAAACATATTTTAACAGCGATGAGTTCACAGACAACCAACCCAGCCGTTTAGGAACGGTTTGTTGTCAATACGAAGTTTTAATCATTATTGATGATGAATCAAATATTGTATAGCACTGTCTTGTGCCTTTGAAGCTAACTTGGAGGTTCCATGTTTTGCATAATGTTAGCTCAGAAATCGCCAGTCATTCTGTGGTATAAAACATGGCAACAAGTGACATGATTGTATACATCAAGTGATTTTAAGTCGAAGACTAATCAAACTAAAAAGCTGTGTAAAGATGCACTCATATCTGCTCATATCAATCACATTTACGTAACTAGGGACTCATATAGAAATATACACACCTTGTTTTCCTAGTTCATTATGAGGGGATGACAGCTTCCAATGTTTTACAGGTAAAACTAAAATCCGCGAACATGCACTCCTTCACATGACTGACTGCCTGATAACATCATTCGGCTTTTCAACTCCACAGAGACCTGTCAGCCAATAAGACAGCATTTGGACGAATTTTCCCGGAAAACCCCTCTCTGATTGGTCTTTCTTGGCTCTGTTCATTGAAGAAAAAGCAATATGAAAGGGCTATCCCGGTTACGGACATTTAGTAACATAATAAAATGCCCAAAGTGAAGAAATATTAATTTATTTTATTTATTTATGCATTCATATAAACTATATAGGCTAAAGAAAACATCTTTGGGGCTTCAGCCTCGAATGCTCTGGATAGACAAAGCCACTATTTGCCATTGAATTTTTATTCGTTATTAAACAAATACATTCTTCACTGTGACCACTGCTCATAATTTTTTCCTCGTCACCGATGAATTATTTTCGTCAATGACGAAAATGACGAGCGGCAGTGGGAACCCTGCAAATAAGCAGCCTGGGACCCAATTTTTCAGTTTTTCCTCAATAGCTTTTCCAATTTTCATCCAAACACCAGGGGAATTACTTTATTTTAATCTGCAATGATGTAGCTACCTTTCACAACCTTTATTTTTGGAGAAAAATCCGAACATTATGGGAAAATAAGCAGCCTGGTCCCAAATTTATCAGTTTTTCCTCAATGGCTTTTCTTCAATGTTATTTCAATCTGCTTCTATGTAGCCATCTTTCACAACCTTTATTTATTGAGGAAAATTTCAACATTATTGGAAAAGAAGAAAAAGCAGCATGGCCCAGAATTTTCAGTTTTTTCTCAAGAGCTTTTCCAATTTTCATCCTAGGACCAGGGAAATTGCTTGATTATAATCTACTACCATGTTACCACCTTTCACAACCTTTATTTTTTGAGAAAAATCCCACCATTATGGGCAAATAAGCAGCCTGGGCCCAAATTTTTCAGTTTTTTCTCAATAGCTCTTCCAATTTTCATCCCCGCTCCAGGTAAAATGCTTTCATTAAATCTGCTCCAATATAGCCACCTTTCATAACCTTTATTTTTTGAAAAAAATCCCAACATTATGGGCAAAAAGCCTGGGCCCAAATTTTTCAGGCTTTTCCAATTTCCAAAAGGAAATTGTATTATTTTAATCTGCAAGGAAGTGGCCACCTTTCACAAACTTCATTTTTGGGGAAAAATCCCGACATCATGGGCAAATATGCAAATTGGGCCCAAAATTTTCAGTTTTATCTCAATAGCTTTTCCAATTTTCATCCTAGCACCAGGGAAATTGCTTTTATTTAATCTGCAAGCAAGTGGCCACCTTTCACAACCTTCATTTCAGGACTGACTGTTAACTTCCTGTACACACAGGCTGGACCTTCCTACGCCCTCTTCCTCACTGGTGCGTCCCTGACCTACTGTCTCTCTTAGGAGCTCCCCCTGGTGTCCGGCTGTCGTTGCATATGATAGTGGACTTGGTCTATCTTTTGGCTTTTTAAATATCCCTTGCAGCGCTAGAAATTGTGTTTCATTTTCTGAGACAACTGGTATAACTGCACAGCCTATTCCAAAAGTCGCTCGCACACGCCTGCCACGGCAGAAATACAGACCCAGTGGTGTTTCTGTCACTAACCTGTCACAAGTCCATATTCAGTCGCCTGATGTTATTTTAACCGTCTCTCCTGTTGTTTTTACTCCAGTAGCATTTCAATCTCAGAAATGTGGTCTTGGTATTCTGTGTCTTAATGTAAGGAGTTTGTCGTCAAAAATGGATTGTATTAGGGCTTTGGTTCTTCAAAGTAATCCTGATATATTTCTTGCAACTGAATCCTGGTTGAATGCTTCTGTGTCAGACCTTGATATAGCATTGGCTGGTTATAGTGTTTTAGGTGTGACAGGAGTAAGAGAGGGGGAGGTGTAGTGATTTTAATCCTCTCTCACTGTTAATGTTTTATTATCCTCCTCTATGCCTGAGCAATTTGAGTGTCTTGTTCTTAAAATAGCTTTGGTTAGTGGAAGTATTATACTAGTAGGTGTGTATCGCCCACTGAGCGCGCTTTCCTCCTCCATAATCAATCTCTCTAAAATCTTGTCTGCTTATGCACACGCTGAATTAGTTGTTATGGCGATTTCAATATCGACTGGCTATCAAATAAATCCTCAAACCATTTCAAAGAAGTCTGTGATGAACTGATTCTGTCGCAACTTATCTCAGAGCCTACGCGACCAACTTTTTAAAGATTTATCCCAGTCAACTTTAATTGATCTAATTTTTTAACAAATAGACCGCACAAGCACGCTCTGAGCGTCTTTCCCCTGGATGTTAGTGATCACTGCCCAGTAGCATGTATTAGGGATATGAAAGTTTCAAAGACACCCCCATGTTTTATTACTCAAAGAAATTTTAAACATTTCTGTGAACAGGCCTTCCTCCACGATATTTTCTGGGGTGATTTAAGCTTTGCAGGTTTTATTCCAGACCCTGACCTAGCGTTAGCTCATTTTACTTCTGTGTTTAATCATGCTGTTGATAAGCATGCTCGATCAAGAGATTCGAGTAAAAAACAGAAGAAATCCTTGGTTTTCGGTTGCTTTATCCAATGATCTTCGCGTAAGGGATGAAGCTTGGGTTAAAGCTAGGGAAACTCAGACACTCACAGACTGGCAGGTTTTCAGAAAACTAAGAATTAAATGCTGCTTACTGATAAAAAAAGGCAAAATCTGAATATTTCATTACGTCATTGGCTAAATGTCAAGGTAATCCGGCAAAATTTTGGAAAATTGTCAAGTCCCTGAATAATAGTCCTTCTTCTTCATTACCTCATTCTATCCACACGGATTCTGGTCCTATTACTGATAAGCACAAAATTTGTGACTTTTTTAACGAACATTTTATAGCGGCCGGAAACCTTTTTGAAAATTTTAATAATCAATCCACCATAGGAGATATGTCTGACCTTAGCTCTAGTGCATTTACAAATTCTCAAAATCCTAGAGTATTGTTTTCTTTCAAGGAATTAAACGTGAATGAGGTCCTTCTAGAATTAAATGGAATAGATGTAAATAATTCCACCGGAGAGGATCACTTAGTCCTGAGTCTTTTGCGTTTTGCAGCCCCACTGATTGCACATTCAATAACTAATATTTTTAACTTGTCATTATCGACCGGGTCTAATTCCAGTATATGGAAAGCGGCTCATGTTTTTCCTATATTTAAGGGGGGTGATCCCAGTTCAGTAAACAGCTATCGGCCCATCACAAAATTGCCATGCCTGGCTAAGATTTTAGAATCTCTTGTAAAACAACAACTTTGCAATTTCTTAACTTCCAACAACATTTTAACGTCACAGCAATCTGGTTTCAGGCCTGGACATAGCACCATTACAGCAGCTTCATTGGTTATAAATGATTTAGTAACAGCTTTGGATAGTAAACAAAAATGTGCGGTCCTATTTATTGATTTAGCAAAAGCGTTTGACACAGTAGATCATAATATCTTATTAAATAAGTTGTCCTCCATTGGTCTTGGTTACAGAGCATGCTCATGGTTCCAGGACTACCTCTCAAATAGAATACAAGCTATTATTTCTGGGGATACGCAGTCTCAATTTTTAAAGGTGACAAAAGGTGTACCCCAAGGTTCCATTCTTGGTCCAATTTTATTCACAATTTATATAAATGACATTGCTCGTAATGTGACGAATGCAAGGTTAAAGGTTAAGTTTTTATGCTCCAACACTTACAGGTTTTATGCTGGTTTTTAAGCATGTACTGATCTTAAACAAATACTGTTAAAACAAAGTTCATTTTCAGCACAGAATGCAATTATGTCAGGTGACTCCATTTTCTCAGTGACTGGTGCTCAAATTGAGCAGGTTCAGTCTTACAAATATCTGGGTATCTGGATGGATCATGACTTTTCTTTTAAGACATGTGTCAACCTGTCCAAGAAACTTAAAATAAAAATCGGGTTTCTTTACAGAAACAGGTCCTGTTTTTTCTTTGGACAATAGGAAGAGGATTATAGAGGCAACAATATTACCCATCCTTGATTACGGAGATGTCCTTTACAGGCATGCCTCTATTAGTACGTTAAGATCCTTGGATGCAATCTATCATGGCACATTGCGCTTCATCACAGGTGATGGTTTCTGAACCAATCACTGTGCTTTTATATAATTCTGTGAGGTGGTTTTCCCTTCATTTTAGAAGGAAGCTACATTGTATTTTATTTATTTATAAAAGCCTTGCTAGGCAAACTTCCCTCATATCTTACTAAGCTCTTATCCATCAAAATCAGAAGTCAGCATACCAGATCATGGGCATTACAAATGGTTGATTTTTTGTTAGAGGCTCCCAGAAGGACTAGAACAAATTTGGGTCCCAAAAATGGCTGGCATTTATCAACAAAACCCATTGTTTAGTGCATTGCTAAAGCTCTGAAGTAAGCAACCCCCCTGGTCCAATTATGTTGATATTAAAAAAAAAAAAAATGGTATGAAATAATTTCCAGGATACCCCTTGAAATACAGTGAAGACTGCCTTATTTCCCCAATTATAGTGTCTTTTCAAGACTAAATTAGTGTTGGATATGTCATCAAAAATATGCTTCTGGAGGCCAGATGTATTTGCTTTTAGTTTATGGCCTAAAAAAAACCGGATGGTTTTTTTCCTAAAAGTAGTTCACAGGTCCTGATTTGCTCATTTATTTTTTTAGTAAAAAAAAAAAAACCTCTGTCCTATGTTCTTATATGTTTATTTATATATATATATATATATATATGTGTGTGTGAAATATATATATATATATATATATATATATAATCAATATACATGTATGTGTGTGTATATATTTTTTTTTTTATTATGTTTTATTCCAGTTTAAAACTTGTTATTCCTTTAATCTGAAATTGTTGTTTTTTGACTTTTCACAAATGTATTTTTCAACTATGTGGTGATATATTAAAAACACTCTCACCTTTCTTGTATTTTTGTCTTTAACCTTCCATTGTAATTGTTTTATTGTAATCAGGGCTCCCCTGCAAAAGAGACCTCTGTCTCAGTGGGACTTCCCTGCAATAAAGGTTATTGATTGATTGATTGATTGATTGATTGATTGATTGGAGAAAAATCCCAACATTATGGGCAAATAAGCAGCCTGGGTCCAAAATTTTCAGTTTTTTCTTAATAGCTTTTCCAATTTTCATCCTAACACCACGGAAAATGTTCAATTTTAATCTGCAAGAAAGTGGCCACCTTTCACAACCTTCATTTTTGGAGAAAAATCCCAACATTATGGGCAAATAAGCAGCCAGGACCCTAAATTTTCAGTTTTTTCTCAATAGCTTTTCCAATTTACATCCTAGGACCAGGGAAATTGCTTAATTTTAATCTGCAAGCAAGTGGCCACCTTCTACAACCTTCATTTTTGGTGAAAAATCCCAACATTATGGACAAATAAGCAGCCTGGGCCCCAATTTTTCAGTTTTTTCTCAATAGCTTTTCCAATTTTCATCATTGCTCCAGGGATACGGTTGTTTTTTTTATCGGTGGTCATGTACTCACCTTTTATAACCTTTTTTTAATGAAAAAATTCCCAAAATTACGTGCAAAGATACATGAATATATTTTATATTAATTACTTTATTTATATTTGTTTTTTCAATTGTTTTTCCCATTTCAATCATAGAACTTGGTATTAAAGTGTGTTTCTCATCATATTCAGATTTGTTTATTTACACAACGTACAACTTCACTGGTTTTGGGTTTTGTAATTTTTTATTAGATTCATAGGTAATTGCATATTTTTTAATTGCTTTAAAGCACAAGTCCAGTTCCATTATGATTTGAGAATGAGGTGGTGAATAATTGCTTTAAAGCACAAGTCCAGTTCCATTATGACTGAGAATGAGGTGGTGAATTGTTCTGTGTGAGGTACTTGCTCACCAAGTACTCACTCATCACTCATCTTACTATCAAGGATGTTTTTCTTTTCTGTTTATTTTATTTTATTTATTTATTTTTTTAGGAGCAGTAAGGTAACACCCATCCTTGCAATGCCACTGTGAAGATGAAAGTGTAATTGGGAATTCATCCAGAAGTTTGTTTGGGTAACAACCTGTCAGGGCAAAAGATAAAAGGAGATAGTGGTGGGGCTCTGAAATTATTGAGCGTGTTCCCTGTTGTTTGTGTGACATTTCGCTGACTTACTCTCTTCACAATCTCTCTCAAAATTTCAGAAGAGAGCTTACTCTCAATTGGTCTCCCTGTATAAATAAAAATAAAACCTACATGACTACATTTTCAATCCCATGGCCACTTTTACATGCGACATTCATACCCCCGGACAAGCAAGTGTAACAGTGTTGACTTATTAAAAGAAGGTGAAGGGCTGCAGGTTGTGGAGCGCTATTCAAGATGCTGAGTTTTTTTGGCAGAGCTGCTGTCCATGGTGCTGATACCTGGTTCTTTGTCATCTGTCTTTTGACTGCGGCTATCAGAATGACACTTTGAGATGGCATTTTGTCACGCTTGGAATACAGTTTATTTCCTTGTTATATTTGTAGCAACCTTTGACATTCTTTCTTAAAAAAACCCTGCAATATTGCAAAATGTGCATCTGATTTGTATTTATTTATTTTGCTCAATTGCTTTTGGATTTCTCCATTTCACAACCTTTGTTTCTCAGAAAAAAAATCTAAAAATCTCAATTTGGTCATATGCAAATCTGGACTTCCAAGGGTGTGGCTTGGGTATATCATATGATTCTGGGTGCTAGAATTTGCTTGAAATTTTTACTCTACGTACTGTGGCAGCATATTTGGACTGTGGAATGCTCAATTTCAAAGCCAGAGGCTTGATATTGCACATACACCTTCCAATACATGCTGTGTACTTTGTATTCTAAAACTGTACCTCTGTGATGAATGATCTCGAAGATATTAAAGCTTGAAAATGGACAAAAACCAATTTTGTTACATATTTGGCATGCAATAGCAAAATAAATAAATAAATAAATGACAGCATACACCACATAAAATTGACTGTTTTAGAAATATTAGATCACTATTACTAACATATTCAAATTTCGTGATGGGGTTCTGCCTTATTTTCGTAAAATGAATTTTTGAAAATTTGGTATTTTTGTACATGCCTAGCATTCAAGGCCTTTGAGGGCATATTCAAATGCTAACTGCACTGAGTTTATGACACAGAGCTTAAACTCCACAAAATGCTTTATTTAATTCATGTTAAATTGTACTTGTACTATATATATATATATATATATATATATATATACACACAATCATTAGATTTTGAGATATTGGAGCCCCAACATGAGTGAAAGTTGAAGTTTGTTACAAATCGTTACATTTCTGTTGTACCATAAGTCAATGAAACATTTACATTCAAGAAGAAAAAAATTAACCTGTATGCCTCAGTTAGTAATTATCCACGATAAAATGTTAAGCCAACTTCCTAGCAAATTTTGTCATACTGCATTCACAGTTATCAGGACAGATTAACAAATTTGAAACACTTGTATTAATCACATCAGTCAGTAATAGCTGAATCTTGAGGTGAAGCTGCATCCTTTAGTAGCAAGAAAGATATTCATGTAAAGAACTGACACCTACATAGCATAACTCCTGGTGTAATCCAACCTGAGGCAGTCTTCAGTACATCACAACACAGCTCCAATGAAACATGGATCCAATGATGCCATCTCAAAGACTTACGATCTGATTAATTTTCATTGCTCAACTTATTTATATAGTTATTAATGAATCCTGTCGACACTTGCACAGATTGCAAAATAATTTTTTTCGACATCACCAGGATTAACCCCAAAACCCTCTGATACCAGCAATCCATGACATGTTCAGACAAATTTTAGCCTCTGTATGCCCAAACAAGCTTCTAAACTTACAGCTTACAAAATGAAAAATGTATAAATTTTACAGGTTGATTAATAGGTAAAATGTAACTAATTTCAAGATACAAAGTATATATAAACTAGATAACTCGGTCGCCACAGGGACCGAGTTGTGTATCTCCCCGATCCCCAAATTTCGTACTAAATGGCCGCCGACAGCCATATTGGACTTCTGAAATTGACTAAAATTGGTCTGGAGCATTGTCATTATATATATATATATATATCTTCGCCTATGTAAAATTTGAAAACATTCCTGTAATAATTGTGGCTTCCAGAGCCCGGAACATAAAAATTACGGACAAAATGGCCGCCGGCAGCCATATTGGACATCCGAAATTGATGAAAATCGGTCTTGAGCATTGTCATATATCTTTGCCTGTGTAAAATTTTGAAAACATTCCAGTAATAATTGCGGCTTCCAGAGGCCGAAACATAAAATCTCTGCGGCGGCGGCGGCCCCGGAACTAAACCATAGCATCTCCCAACTATCGTCGTCGGGGAGATACAATAATAAATCATTTACTGTGAATAAAATCAAAACGCAATGACTTTCAAATCACACCTGCCAGTATTTTATTCACAATAGAGCAGAGATGACATAGCAAATGTTGAAACTGAAAAATTTTACAATTTTATCCACAAAATGAGCTCACTTCAAATTTGATGGCTGCTACAGGTCTCAAAAAATTGGGACAGGGGTCTGTTTACCATGGTGTAGCATCCCCTCTTCTTTTTAACACAGAGTGGAGGTATCTGGGAATTGAGGGGACAAGTTTCTTGAGTTTGGCTATTGGAATTTGATCCCTCTCTTGTTTAATACAGGCTTCCAGCTGCTGGAGAGTTTTGGGTCTCCTTTGATGGACTTTTTGTTTAATTATGCGCCAAATATTCTCAAGCAGTGAAACATCAGGACTGCAGGCAGGCCAGTTCAGCACACGGACTCTTCTACTATGAAGCCATGCTGTTGTAATAGCTGCAGTATGTGGTTTTGCTTTGTCCTGCTGAAATACACAAGGCCTTCCCTGGTATAGATTTCATCTGGAGAGGAGCATATGTTGCTCTGAAACCTTTATATACCTTTCAGCATTCATGGTTGCTTTTTAAAACATGCATGTGTCCCACACCATATGCATTAATGCATCCCCATACCATCAGAGATGCCGGCTTTTGAACTGAACGCTGATAACAGGAAGGGTGGTCTTTTCCTCTTTAGCCCGGAGGATATGACGCCCATGATTTCCAACAAGAATGTCAAATTTGGACTCATCTCACTAGAGGACACTTTGCCACTTTGCTACAGTCTATTTTAAATGAGCCTTGGCCCACAGAACATGGTGGCGCTTCTGGATCATGCTCAACAATGGCTTCCTTCAGCTTTGTGCCTTATGTACAGAGATTTTTCCAGTTTCTCTGAATCTTTTGATGATGTTATGCACTGTCGATGATGAGACCTTCTAAGCCTTTGCAATTTGACATTGAGGAACATTGTTTATAAAGTATTCCACAATGTTTTTACGCAAGCCTTCACAGGTTGGAGAGCCTCTGGCCATCTTTTCTTCTGAGAGACCTGGCCTCTCTAAGACATCCCTTTTATAGCCAATCATGTTACACACTTGATGCCAGTTAACTTGATAACTTGCTAAATGTTCTTTCAGCTGATTTTCTTATACTTTTGTATATTAATGGCTTTTTCAGCCCTTTTTTGTCTGTGTCCCAACTTTTTTGTGACATGCTGCACCCAGAATATTTGAAATAAGCTCATTTTGTGGATAAAAATGTAAAATGTCTCAGTTTCAACATTTGAAAGGTTATCTATGTTCTATTGTAAATAACATATTGGCTCATGTGATCTGAAAATCTGCATTTTGATTTTATTCACAATTTACACTGCATCCCAACTATTTCGGAAATGGGGTTGTATATGGCTGGGCTGCCAAGTGCTGTCTGAGAATGTGCGCCCAAGAAAAGGGTGGCATTGACGATATTAAATATTAATCTGAAATTATAAACCTCCCTTCTCCCTCCTAAAAGGGCGCCCCCTTTTAAAATCGTTCCGGCGAGTAAAAATCCGAAAAAAGTGGAGGTTTGATACCTAATTCTTTCCCTTTCTCTGAATCCCATCTCCCATTTCAGCATTTTTTAAGACAGAAACCTCTTCCTGTCGCACCCTATGAAACATTGGCGCAGAAGGACGTGACTTCCTAAGCCTAGCCATCATGTGCCATTTTATGAGCTACTCGAGGTCTGCAGACCCAAAAATAAACCAATAATCCTCGGACAAAATCCTAAATTTGAATAAAGTGATTCATTGCGTTATATATGACTTACTTTTTTAATTCAATCAACTATCTTTAATGAATGAAACTTGTCACTTTCGCCAACAAAAACATCCAGGCAGCAGGCTAATCCCATAAAAGGCATGAAATAATGATAGCCTGATAATCGTTCCCTTTGGACTTGTCATCAGCATTCTTAAAATGCTCCGAAACCAGCGATTTTATTTTATGTTCATCTTTTTACTGTGGGTACGTGAAAGCCATTCTCAATCTTTCGGTAACGAGTGCATTTTCTCAAACATAAAATGACGCAGTACTTGTCGTAATGACTGTGCCCTCTGGGTGGTATTCATTAATGGCCCAGGAATTTCGCTGATCTGAATACATTTTACAACACTGTCCGAGCAGTATGTTGATTCTTAGCTGCAAACTCCGACAGCATAGCGCTGGTTAGAGTTACTGAAAGCATAGCAAACACACGTAATGAATCAGAGTGCAGGTGCAAGCTATTGCGGTGACAGTATTGTTTCTTAAATCTATCATCTATAATGTTATTTTCATCACTGTCCTTGTGTCCACGAGTAACGTAAGTGTTTGTATCAGTTACTTTAGTTTTCTTTTAAATATTGTTTGGAGGGAAAAAACAGATATCCCTCTCTACTTGCTGTTGTTCGCCGTTTTTTGCTTCCCACTGCGTTTGTGTCAGCGCCTTCCGCTTCCATGAAAAAGCGTTCCCTCAATACATAATTAAAAATGTAAAAAAAAAAAATCAACCCAGATTTTTTAAACAAAGGTTTTAGACATAGATTGTACAAAACAGTTTTAACACAATTCATGTTTTTATTTTTTCTGTCTTAATTTTTACTGTGTAAAGTTACTCTTACATTGAGAATGCTTTAAGTCTGCAGCCGCCACCGAGAGGTGCTGCAAAGGGGGGGCCCTTTCCCGCACCCTTGTACACTTAAACACATTAAATACGAATGACGTCAACGCCGGCCAGCCAACCAGCCAGCCAATCGTCGGCCAACCAATCGTTGAAGTTCTTCCCCGCCGGCCGACCAATCGCTGAACTTCTTCCCGCCGGCCAGCCAATTGTTAAACTTGATCACTCAGGCAGTCAGTCAGTCAGTCACCTAGCGACATTCACGTTTATAGGGGCTGTTCGCTGGCCCAAAAAGAAACTGGAGAGCCCAGTTGAACGGAATAGGCCTGTTCTCGCCACTCATGTTATGTTATACAATTGCCGTGTAACTACCACAGTTATAACACCTTTCACACATCCCTGCTTAGACTGGTGATTGCTGGACCCCTGGCGGAGCCTACCTCCCTGAAGACCCACCCCTGTTCTCGAGGTAGACGGTGGCCCAGTCTACTGGAAGTGCAGCCTGCTTCAATCAAGAAGGCGAGCAGGTAAACTCCAATACCTGGTAGACTGGGAAGGCTATGGTCCGGAGGAGAGGAGCAGGGCAGATCGCGATGACATCTTGGATCTGCAGCTCCTGGCCGAGTTCCACCAGGCCTGCCCGGACCAGCCTGCCAGATCAGGCAGACGGGAGTCGCGTCTTTGGGGCGGGGGGGACTGTCAGAGCACGCCTTCAGCCATCCAGCTCACTGGTCTACTAAGACCAGGACAGCATTTCTCATGCCCATCATCATTGTTTGCATCTGTGTTTAATTGCCACTGAGTGGTAGCAGCGTGCATTTAAGTCAGAGCGTCACATTTCCCATTGTGAGACCTCTTATATTCCTGCCTGTTCGGCATAGCTATTGTTGTAGCTGAACTTACTGATGGTGTTTATTAAGGAATCTCGTTTCCTCTATGTTTTTATATTGCAATGTTTGTGCCTGCTGCAGTGCAGCAAGCATAATAAAATACAACCAAGTCCATCCTTGCACCTGAGTCCAGAACTGAACCTCCTTTCTTCCGTGCATCTGAACTGTGCAGAAAGCACAAACGTTACAGTATTTCTGCAATAACTCCATTTGTCAGAATTTCTTCCACTCACCACTTTTCTTCATGTCCTTCCATTATTGCACTGTGGGTTGTGGGAAATGCTTTGGCCATGAAATAAAAAGACAAACTGCCATTTTCTACTGAAGAAATTTTATTAAAAATTTGGGCAACCAAAAGCATAGGTCAGGTAACCAAAAATCTGAAAACTGAAAACAGGTTCCAAAAAAATTTTTCAAACCCTCCAGTATTTTCTGTTTCCTAATCCCATACTTAAACATATTTGTTTTGAGCTGAACCAGGTGTTTGGCCTGTTGAAACAAAGATGCCATATCCTAGTACACTGACCATGAGCATCAGTTTTGGTAAAGAACAATGACCCACTGTATTCCATGGATATACTGGTTTATAATTAAAATACTTTAGTTAAATTAATGTTTATATTGTTCCAGGATAGAATATTTGGTTTAATAATTGTACTTAATACATGCTACATGTGTATTTTAAATCATTTACATCACTGGGTATTGCTAATAAAACAATATAAGTGTGCACAAAAGATCCAAGCACGAACCTAAATCCACAGCTTCGCTAAGGTTTCCAAAGAATTTGCTTGTGTTATCACTGACCGTCTATTTAGGATGCACGAACAAAGCACACCCTGCCACAGAATGTTTCTTGCTAGATGGTAGCACCAGGGTTTGCCCTGTAACTCCATGAGTTGATCTCGCTCAATTTTGGGTGTGCCCCATTTGGGGCTCCTGCCAGGGGTACCCCACCACAGAAAATTTCTGGCAGTGGCCACTCCTGAAACAGGGGGGTTTGCTGAACATTTTGCACCAGGTTTCATCCTGTAACTCAATTAGCTGATCTAGCTCAATTTTAGGGACCCCTATAATTCTGTCTGCCACACCCTCCCACCAATGAAATTGTCTGGCACCCCTTATCCTAAGGTGTGGAGATGACCAGCATTAAACACAGGGATGTTTCAAGTTGTTACTTTCTAGATCGATCTAGCTGGGTTGGGCGTGTCACATTTTCACCCCTCATGACTACACCCACCAGCTGGAGCCCAGCAGAAGTCCAGATCCTTCTATTGGGACCCATGCCTGACACTGTGATAGGGATTAGAATTGGTAACCTTCCCAGCTAGGCTGACCCCCCTGGGCTCCCAGTTTAATAGCTAGCTAACCCCCTAATCTCGCTTCATAGTCTCTATAACCCTAATGCAATTACCTAGCACCTCGCGCCTCCTCAGTGACTGAATGTTGTAGCATCCGAGCCTAGTGACCACTTTCAACTAGGTTAAGTAAAAAACATACAAACAGAGTAAATTATACAGACAATGATGAATTCATTGGGTCATAGAGTCATATATTAGCTAAAATTTTATGGGTAAATTTGTTAAGTTAGCTGAAATGCAATCAAAAATGAATTCAACCAAAAGCCTAATGTAATAACCTTAGACAAATTTATTCCCCCTCACGCTCCCCTGTCACTCCAAAATACATATCACAACTGCAATAACCACTCAAGGCAAAGGAAGAGGAGATTATGAGAAGACAAGTTGACAGTCCATGACTCTACGCTTCCGAACATGCAAAGGGAGATCAATCAGTGACTGCGACTTGCCAATCATTCTAAAACTGGGAATGATTCATTAATGAATGGCACTATTAAAGCCACGGAAGTCGGAAATTTTTTTTTTCACAATGAGGACAAAAAGTCGGAATTCCAACTATAGACGGAAAAATCACGTGCCTGTATGTGGTTTAGCATTGTCTTGCTGAAAGATGCAAGACCTTCCCTTAGAGACGGTGTCTGGATGGGACAATATGTTGTTGTAAAATCTCTATATATTTTTCAGCATTGATAGTGCCTTTCCAGATGTGTACACTGCCCATGCCACAGGCAGTAAATGCAACCCCATACCATTAGAGATGCAGACTTTGGAACTGTGCACTGAAAACAAGCTGGATGGTCCCTCTCCTCTTTAGTCCGCACGACACGGCGTCCATGGTTTCCAAAAAGAATTTCAAATTTCGATTCATCTGACCATAGAACAGTTTTCTATTCTGCCTCAGTCCATTTTAAATGAGCTTTGTCCCAGAGAAGACGGCAGTGTTTCTGGTTCATGTTCACACGTGCCTTCTTCTCTGCATGATACAGATTTAACGTGCATTTGTAGATTGCACGGCAAACTGTGCTTACAGACAATGATTTCTGGAAGTGTTCCTGAGCCCATGCAGTGAATTCCACTGCAGAATCATGCCCGTTTTTAATGCAGCGCCGCCTGAGGGCCCGCAGATCATGAGCATCCAATATTGACCTTCGGCCTAGTCCCTTGTGCAGAGATTTCTCCAGATTTTCCAAATCTTTTGATGATATTATGTACTGTATGTACTAAAAAGTCTTCACAATTTTAAATTGAGGAACATTTTTCTGAAATTGTTCTAAAATGTCCTTTTTATACAATGTTTTTAGACAGTTTTTCACAGTTTGGTGAACATTTGCCCATCACTCAAATGGCTGGAATGTCTGAAACCTCTGCCTCTTAAAATTGTCGTACCCAGTCATCTTTACGTCCATGGTTTGCCAGTTAACCCGGACAGTTGGACACAGTTCACGTAGCCCCACTGCACTGTGAATTCAAGCAGTTTCTGAAAAGCACACAATGGCATAAAACAGGCGTTAGTGCGGCCTATCATCAGCTCCAAATGGCTGGAAGTGGTTAACATGAAAACCATGGTGCAACAGTGAAGGCATCACTCAAGAAACAAGTTCTGGCGGACGACAGCTCAGCAGATGACCAGTTTCACTGGCATAAAACACATACTGGCAAACTTCCTACTGATGTAGACAGTGAAGGCATCACTCAAGAAACAACATTCAGTGATGTGAGTCTGCAACACATACTGGCAAACTTGTTTTGAAGCGTCAGTTGAGAACTAGGTTGAGGCGCCAGTTTGCTCATACCAAGTTTAGAGAGAGCTGTGGAAGAAAAACAGCCCAGACAAAAGACTTACCATGACAAGGAAACTACAAAGTTGAGAAACCTGCTGCCAGGAGACCAGGTGCGCGTGAGAAACTTCCATGGGGGAAAGGAAAAATGGTTAAAGGCAACCATTGTGGAACGTCTTGGACCAGTGACCTACCTCATAAATGATTGTGGGAGAGAGCGTACCACTCATGTCGACCATTTGCTGTACTCACGGGAGGCTGAAGTGCCGCACCGGCGTGCCAGTGACGACTTGTCACTGATGAGAGCCATCTACCAACCCTACAGCTGCGGCACGCCAGACGACCAGCGAGTCTGCACTGGGGCTGACACACACTGCAGGGGCGCCGACCGTTGACACCACAGCCGAGACGTCGGAGCAGGTAATACCTCCGCCGAGCCCTGCACAGTGTCAACCGTCGCAGAGGGTAGAGCAACCCAGAGATCATTTAACTTCGCCAGTCAAGTCCAGCAGTCCGGCCATGCGCCGTTACCCACAACGTGAATGCAGAAAACCAGCCCGACTGAAAGATGAGCATAGGACCAAAGTCCACTTTAAGGGCAGAATAATCCCTTGGACTTGGTTTGCAAGGGTGGAGGAGTCGGACCTCTCTCTTGTTAGTATAGAGGAATTTGTTGATGTTTGGGGGGGTAAGAAATGGGGAAAGCAGAAAATATTACATATGTTTATGTACAACTGATAAGAAAGCTATTGCTGTCATTTGGCTTAAAAAAAAAAGAAAAAAAACTGCATTAGGAAGAGTTTGCAAAGTTCGTACATGAATAGCTTATGCATATTGTTTGGAGGGTGACCTATGCAAGATTTAGATATTGTGTAGCACTGGTGTTATGTTATAGCCATTTGAAAAAAAAAAAAATAAAAAAAACTTGCAGGAGTTTTTTATTTCACGGGGAGGAGTGTTATATATTGATACATATTTATGCGGTGATCCCTTGATATAGGTAGATTATTTCTTTGAGGAGTTCATGGTACAGGATATTACGTTATACCTGTTGGCGCATGTGCGCAGATGTTACCTTCTGTTAGAAAAATAAAGCTGGAGTAACTTCCACGTAAGTATCCGTGTCTCTCATTCCACGAGTATATCAAGAACCCGAATATATTACACACTTGACAGCTGTGTAAGCCAATAGACTATAGTAGGCTAATAGTACACAACAATAAAAGTAATAATAATGTTCAGATAAATGTAGCCCAGATCAGGCTGTTTTTAAAGCCACGTTCACACTGGACGCGAAACGAATATTCCGCACGATAGATTACATTCAAAGTCAATGCAAAGACGCGAATACATGCGAAACGTGTGTATTCGCGTCTTTGCATTGACTTTGAATGTAATCTGTCGTGCGAAAAATTCGTTTCGCGTCCGGTGTGAAAGCAGCTGAAGGACACATACCCATATAGCCTACACACGCACTCATGCGCCCACATGCACACACATCTCTCTCTCTCTCGTACATTGCAGACAGGGGTATTTGCGGTCAAAGCCACTGCTGCAAAGAAAGCGGCTACAGCGCTCTAAGTAATTTAATATCAATACTCACTTATGTTTTATAACAGAAGTTCAAAACTTTGATATAACATAGAAAGCACATATTTAGAAAAAGTAATGGACGGATGGACTCATATCTTTTACTGACATGAAATATTATGCATTACTAACATCAGTGCCACATAAAAAGCGGCAGCCGTGGTTCTAGTGTTAAGGACAGAGCTGTGCAGCCAGGTGGTCTCTCCTCTCCCGTGCGCGCTGCTGCTCTCCCTGCTGCTACGGCACATGCAGTTCGGCCTCTCTCTGTCTCAAGTCCTGTAATGTCTCCTGCGTGAGGTCAAAGTGACATCCATGGCGTACAGCTATGTTGTGTAGCACGCAACATGCCACAGAGAATGCACTGACACTCTGAGGGCTGTCAGGTCGAGTTTCCATTACGTGTGCCAACCGCCTTTGATCTGACATCAGGACAATCGATATAGATACTATAATTTATGTGCTGATTCAGATAGTTACATTAAATAGTGGTTGCTGTAATTATTTATTGCACTGAAATGTGCCTGACATTCTGGAAACCTGCCTGTGAGGTTTCGGTGACGTGTGCGCACTGTGCGCCGGTCAGCCAAATTACCACTGCACAGAAAGTAAACCAGGTTGGGGCTGGTGAGCTCTCTGCGCACTTTCGGCAGAGCCTTTTGCCACGAAATTGTCACTGCATCATGATGAATATGTGACACCTCCCCCAACTACGCCGCCTCACCTATCTCGGCGCACGTCCGTCTAACAAATTGCCAAAGTGGCTGCGCACAGTGTTGCACCAAGATAAAAAAATTACCGCTCTTGGCTGGCTGCATCAGACAAAATTACCACTGCGTGGGCTGCGCCACCCTGCGCTGCGCCAAGAAATTAAAGCCCAATATATTTAATGTTCAAACTGATAAACTATTGATTTTTGGAAATATTCACTCATTTTGAATTTGCTGCCCACAACAAGTTCCAAAAAAGCTGGGACAGGGCAAGTTTACCACTGTGTTACATCACCTTTCCTTTTAATAACACTCAATAAGTGTTTGGGAACTGAGGACACTAATTGTAGAAGCTTTATAGGTGGAATTCTTTCCCATTCTTGCTTGATGCATAACTTCAGTTGCTCAACTGTCCGGAGTCTCCGTTGTCGTATTTTGCTCTTCATAATGTGCCATACATTTTCAATAAGAGACAGGTATGGGCTGCAGGCTGGCCAGTCTATTACCTGCACTCTTTTACTACGAAGCCATGCTGTCGTAACACGTGCAGAATGTGGCTTGGCATTGTCTTGACTGTGACTTTTAATGTTATTTTGTTTAGCTGTAAATCAATTCTGTTCGTAGTAGTCCTCATGTTTCGTTTTCATTATTTTCTCATTTAGAACCAAAGGATTGATGAAATCGTCACCTGCCTAATGCCAAAACTGACAACGATTCACAAATCGGCCAGTTCCCGTCCCGCTTTGCCAAAGAGGAAACAGGTCTTGCTATCAAATTTTATTGAGGCAGATAGCGTTGTCCGGCCTGCAGTTCTTTAGATGTTGTTCTGGGTTCTTTTGTGACCCTCTGGATGAGTCGTCGTAATTTTAGTAGGCCAGCCACTCCTGGGAAGGTTCACCAGTGTTCCAAGTTTTCTCCATTTGTGGATAATGGCTCTCACCGTGGTTCGCTGGAGGCCCAAAGCCTTAGAAATGGCAGACAGGTTTTATTTAAGCAGTTTCTTCATTCAACAGGTCTGGCAGTAATCAGACCTGGGGATGGCTAGTGACACTGAACTAAAAAAATGTGGTTAATCACAGTTAATTAATGATTTAACAAGGGGGGAGGGGATGACTTTTTCACCTAGGGCCAGGTAGGTTTGGATATCTTTTTTCCCTTAATGGATGAAATCATCATTTAAAAACTGCATTTTGTATTTACTTGGGTTAGCTTTGTCTTACATTAAAATTTGTTTGATGATCTGAAACATTTAAGTGTGACAAATATGCAAAAAAATAAGAAATCAGGAAGGGGGCAAATACTTTTTCACAGCACTGTATATGTGTTATATGAATTAGAAATATGAAAAACCAACATTAGACTGCAAAAGGGGAGTAATGTTTTTGGTTGCAGTTGTCAAAGCAAGTAGGCAGTGTTTTGCTTTGCCTGCCTTGGGGATGATCTATGACCCATTTGAAAGTTCTCTTAACTACTTCAAGGCTACTTCATTATTTATTTTGCTAAGGATGCCAACCAATGAGAAAAGAGAAAAACAAGATATAGAAATTACGTTACTGTACAACTGAAAAACAAGTAAGAAGCGGACATTACGTTATTGAACCATTGTAACATGAGAGGACGGAAAAACCATATTTGGAAGAAATTTCCTTCGATGAAGGTATAAAGATTGGGTGTGATGTCAGTTCTTCCTGCGCAACAAGAACTTGGCTTTGTACTGGTTCATATGCCTGAATAAAGCCCAATTTTCTGAAGAATCTGTCTCTCTCCAATTGTTTGAGGATGGGGGAACCTTGGAAATATGAAAATATTTCCGAATGGAAACCACAATAGTAGCAGCACACAAATTCCATGTAAAAGTGCAAATACTGAAGAGACTACAATGTTATATTTATTTAATCCATCAGTCATAGTACAATTTTCTGTGAAACCAGTACTTTAATTCCTTACTTTTACTTAAAGGGGAACTAATAATGCTGTTTTATACAAACATAATTAATAAATAAATATTGTAAAAGACAAAAATGTGGAATTTTTGTTTTCAAAGACGAGATAAATGAGGTTTTATTCCCCTAATTAGTTGTTGTCTGCTTCAAAGGTCATGTGATAATGACGTAACGTCGCCCGAGAATGACGAACCGTCGCCCTTCGCCCAAAGGTATGCGCTGTTTTTTTTTTCCTATCCCGCCACCACCCCCCCCACTCTGGAGGACAACTTTCTTAATTCAGTCAGTTATATAACTGTGTGCGAGTCCTACCATTACCCGACAAAACAAAACACGCAATTAGAAAAAAAAAAAAAAGAAATACAATACAACACAATAACGATTACATTCACAATGCTTTTCTACCTTTTGCATTAGTAGTTATTAGCTCATCTATTCCCAACCTTCAGCCTCCCTTACTATATTCCATCTTTTGGCATAATTCACAAGTCCTGTCTCATGGGCCATCACACACTCAATTCTACTGTAATACTTGACAACATTTTTGAATCTCTCAATTCTTAATGCCTCAACAGATGTCAATCCGAAAATAAATATTTTTGCCAAATATATAATTATATTACAGATTAGATGTGTTCCTTTTGTTACATCACCCAATAACACTTTAAATAAATCTAATTGTATTCTATTATACTGAGATATCCAGTCTTGCAATTTTATCCAAAATAAGGCTATTATAGGACAGTACCAAAATAAATGGTCTACTGACTCCACTTCTTCCTGGCAGAATCGACAAAGGGGTGATGATTCTATTCCCCATATATTTAGCATCTTTTTAGTTGCTAAAAACATATATATTAACTTATATTGAAAATATCTTATCTTTGGATCAAGTGATGCATTGTAAAGCATTTTAAAAACTTTGTTCCAATGGACTGGTGTATCTAACATATTTTCCCAACTATCTAGAATCCTGTATGGTATAGCGACTAAATTCTTTATTCTTAAATAAAATGTATATATATGTTTGTTGATCTTTATTTACCAATTTACCATTTTCATATGAGGCCTACAGACTAAATGTCCTCCTGTTCCTTTTATAATTTTTGATTTCAAAGCACTTGGTAAAGCTCCAATAAGTTGATTATATAGTTGAAGTGTACAGACTGTTCCACAAAAACTAGTTAATTGTTTGTGAGACATGAGTTTATTATCCTCATTCACAATATCCCTTATAAAAATAATACCTTTATCAAACATACGTTTCCAAAAAATCATCATTTTATCAACAAGTATATTAGAATTTAACCATATTATTTGTTGTAGAACTTGTTCTGCATTTTCTGGAGGGTGAAATTGAAATTGTATCCAACTTTGTAGTGCTTCTTCCAGAAAAATGGAGACACCAGAAAACATGTCATTAATTAATGCGAAATGCATAGGTTTAATCTGTAGAAATGGACAGAAGCCTTTATCAAGTATAGGACGGTCACTTAAAGTAATTTGCTAGAAAACCAGTTTGGATTGAAGTAGAATTTTAGAATAAGGGAAGCCTTCAGTGAAAGATTTAAAGCTTTTAAGTTTAAAAGTTTTAGCCCACCAGATACATAATCATTGTAGAGATGTGTACGTTTCATTTTATCAGGTTTATCATTCCATATAAATTCGAATATCTTCTGTTCATATATTTTGAAGAATGATTCTTTAGGGGTTGGCAATGCCATAAATAAATATGTAAACTGGGATACAACTAATGAGTTAAAGTTATTTTGCCATAAATGGTCAGATGTTTCCCTTTCCAGGGCAGCAGAATTTTTTCAACCTCACTTAATTTATTATTAAAATTAACAGTTGAAATTTCATTCATATTTTCTGGGATGTGTATACCAAGTACACTGACCAATCCATCTGTCCTATGAATTGGTAAATTGCATGGATGAGTGAAATTTCTATTTTACAGGGAACCAAGCCTCAATATTTGGCATTTCTCATAATTTGGTATGCGCTGTTATTGTGTTGGATAGCGTGATTGCCCCAGTCCATTATTTTACGACAAAAGATCGTTCAATATGGCCCATGGCTAGTTGCACGAGATGGTGTTAAGTACTTTCTGAAATACGCAGGGTTGCTTCAACATTAACAGTTTGCTTCTGTCACTTATCGATCTATATCAGATGCTGAGCAGATGACAGGTTTATCATCCCGGATATGTGATTTTAGCTCTCGCCGATATTCCCAGGATTTGGCTTAATTGTTTAGGTTTTATAGTGAATTTACTTCGACATTTTCTGATGCAACTACCTAGCTCGTTCTGCTGCATAGTAATTATGTACTCAGCTAACCATAGCTACAGAAGTGATGGTCCTGAGAGTGCAACTGACACTGAGTGGGAAGGTAAACGAAACATCGACAAAATTAAAATATGCGTCGATCGAATGTTAGATTTATGAAACGGCATTTCGTTGTTATGGAATATTTATACATTAATTACCAGATATTTTCACATTTGTTGTCTGTCGCTTAAAGCCAGCTCATCACTCATCAGTGAGAACGGCTGGAAATGTGATGCTAGTTAAAAACCCTCTCGTTTCTCGGTGGAGCAGCTGATGTCTCATTAAGAGGGCCAACGAACAAACATCAGTCACAGGTAATCGAGACAAATCTTGCGAACAGCATTCGTGGTTAATTAAGCCAAATCCTGGCAATATCGGCGATAGCTAAAGTCACATATCCGGGATGATATACCTGTCATCTGCTCAGCATCTGATATAGATTGATAAGTGACAGAAGCAAACCGTTAATGTTGAAGCAACCCTGCGTATTTCAGAAAGTACCATCTTGTGTAAGTAGCCAATGGGCCATATTGAACGATCTTTTGTCATAAAATAATGGACTGGGACAATCGCACAATCCAACACAATAACAGCGCATACCTCTGGGCGAAGGGCGACAGTTTGTCATTCTCGGGCGACGTTATGTCATTATCACGCGACCGTTGAAGCAGACGACAACTAATTAGGGGGAATAAAACCTCATTTATCTCATCTTTGAAAACAAAAATTCCACATTTTTGTATTTTACAATATTTATTTACTAATTATGTTTGTATAAAACAGCATTATGATTTAGCCCTGAGTTCCCCTTTAAGTAGGATTTTAAATGCAGGACTTTTTCCTGTATTTAAAGGGATATTTCAACATTATGGCAAATTGGCCTATTGCCATAATCCCTATAGTTACATGAGTAGGTACATTATCTTTACTTATCTGTGCCTGTTGTTTTGAGATTCGGGGGGGGGGGGATGCCAGATGCTCAGCGAACCTAACGAAAGTGAACAGTACAGGTCCCTCGCTCCCTCAAAACTCATCAAATACGCAATCCAGCAGCTCCAAACGCCCTCCTGGACAAATTGTGACCTGCAAATTCTCCATGCTATGAAATAATAATGTATAAGTATGTAACATTACGACACATGAGGCAAATACTCAAAACTACTTTCTTGAGTAACCCCCTGGGCGGACAGACACAGTGCACAGTACGCACCTCAGACGTTGCGACTAGCTGCAGTAAACGGTTTTGAAATCACTCCGCCCAGCCGGGATGTCTGGAATGTACTACCCCAATTCCGAAATAGTTGGGGCGAAGTGTAAATTGTGAATAAAATCAAAATGCAATGACTTTCAGATCACATGAGCCAATATGTTATTTACAATAGAACATAGATAACATTTCAAATGTTGAAACTGAGACATTTATATCCACAAAATGAGCTTATTTCAAATTTTCTGGCTGTAACAGGTTCAAAAAAGTTGGGACACAGGCAAAAAGGGGCTGAAAAATCAATTAATATATAAGAGAGTCAGCTGAAAGAACATTAAGGAAGTAATTAAGTTAACTGGCATCAGGTGTGTAACATGATTGGCTATAAAAGGGATGTCTTTGAGAGGCTGAGTCTCTCAGAAGTAAAGATGGCCAGAGGCTCTCCAACCTGTGAAGGCTTGTGTAAGAAAATTGTGGAATAATTTAAAAACAATGTTCCTCAATGTCAAATTGCAAAGGCTTTGAAGGTCTCGTTATCAACAGTGCATAACATCATCAAAAGATTCTGAGTATCTGGAAAAATCTCTGTGCGTAAGGGACAAGGCCGAAGACCTTTACTGGATGCCCGTGATCTTCGGGCCCTCAGATGCCACTGCATCACTCACCGGTATGATTCTGTCATTGACATTTCTTAATGGGCCCAGGAATACTTCAAGAAACCACTGTCTGTAAACACAGTCTGCCGTGCCATCCACAGATGCCACCTAAAACTCTATCATGCAAAAAGGAAGCCATTGCAGAGCATGATACAGAAGCACCACCATGTTCTGTGGGCCAAGGCTCATTTAAAATGGACTGTAGCAAAGTGGCAAAGTGTCCTGTGGTCAGGCAAGTCCAAATTCGACATTCTTGTTGGAAATCATGGGTGTTGTGTCCTCTGGGCTAAAGAGGAGAAAGACCACCCCTCCTGTTATCAGCGTTCAGTTCAAAAGCCAGCCTCTCTGATAGTATACGGATGCATTAGTGCATATGGTGTGGGACACTTGCATGTTTTAAAAAGCACCATGAATGCTGAAAGGTACATAAAGGTTTCAGAGCAACATATGCTCCCCTCCAGATGACATCTATTCCAGGGAAGGCCTTGTGTATTTCAGCAGGACAATGCAAACCCACATACTGCAGCTATTACAACAGCATGGCTTCGTAGTAGAAGAGTCTGTGTGCTGAACTGGCCTGCCTGCAGTCCTGATCTTTCACCGATTGAGAACATTTGGCGCATAATTAAACAAAAAGTCCGTCAAAGGAGACCCAAAACTCTCAAACAGCTGGAAGCCTGTAATAAACAAGAGTGGGATCAAATTCCAATGGCTGAACTCAAGAAACTTGTCTCCTCAATGCCCAGACGCCTCCACTCTGGGTTAAAAGGAAGAGGGGATGCTACACCATGGTAAACAGGCCCCTGTCCCAACTTTTTGAGATATGTAGCAGCCATCAAATTTGAAATGAGGTCATTTTGAGGAATAAATTGTTAAATTTTTCAGTTTCAACATTTGCTTTGTTATCTCTGTTCTATTGTGAATAAAATACTGGCTGGTGTGATTTCAAAGTCATTGCGTTTTGATTTTATTCACAATTTACTCTTTGTCCCAACTATTTCGGAATTGGGGTCGTACATTATGATATTGATATTTTTACTTCTTCCACCACTGTTTAAATCAGTGGTTCTCAAACTCGGTCCTGGCACCCCACTGTGCATGCTGGTTTTTGTTTCAACCACAGTTGCAATTGCTGACTTTTTACAAAGCTGTTATTTTGTCTTAATTAGCTGCATTCCATGTTTAGAGCAGTTATTTACCATCTTAAGCCCCATTTTGATGGACATATCCACTGTGACATAAAGAATATAACCCTTTAACATATTGTGTGTATTTTACTCTATTGTGAAGATTTCCAGGTAAAACATTTTTAAAAAGATCAAATTAGACTCTGAAAACATCAGTAAGCTCCAAATTAGGTTGCTGATCACAGGTATTTAGAATTATTTTAAAATAATTTGCCTGAACTTAATAATAAAATGATAAATGGGCGTGTTGGTAATAAAATGAGGTGTGGTCAGGCGCAAGGCTGGCCTGTTACTATCTTGAGATATTATGCGCTTTTGTCAGCGAGTGCATAACGCGCGTACTCTCTGCTTGTTACATTGTACATAGGGATGAGCTGCCGCGCCCACACAAGCAAACAATTATAAATAATAAGGAAAATTATGTTAAAGATTATTGTCAAATTATTTGAAAAACACATGCCAGAATGATCAGTGCGATTGCTCTACACCCACGCCGGTGCATGCTGTGATTCAGGCTATTGTAATCGTAAGGGAATCTATTCCATCTGGTAATTTGTGAGTCAACATGCGAGGTTATGCACATAGGCATTTGCAGATTATACTGGATAAAGCCACAACTCTTTAATACCGACGAACTCTGTAATTCATGCTGTCTTCCAGAGGATCCACCCTGGAAGGATGGCTGTTTGGCGAACATGGTTGGCTAAAATATCAAATACATGGCATACAGTATTATGTCTGAATAGTGCATGGATTTCCGTTCTATCATACGAAACACAAACAGTAACTGAATGAATGTTTGAAGTGCTGAAAATGCGCTTCAGAAGTTTGTAAAAGTCCTGCATGGGTAGACCCATTACCTGTAATTATCAGAAAAACTCAATTTGAATCCAACCTGATCTATTAATATAGTGCCTGCCTACTGTCCCATTTCCGTTACCAAAAGCAAAATCCCGCATTTCATTTGGTAATAGATTTATTATTTATAGTTTGGCTGACAAACGAAGCAGCCCTCAAAAGTGGCACTTTTAAGCAACAGAAAAAGAAATGGACGACATTGTCGCAACGGTCTATAATTAATCTGAATTTCTTCCATATATCCAACTTGATAGAAGACATTAGGACAAGTGGAAACAGGTTCTTATCACTCTAGTTGGATTTTATTCAAGGGGTTTCGTTACGTAATCATAACAGCATTAGTTTTGTTTCTTTCTTGCAAGCTGTTATTCTTGCTTATTTTAATTTCTCTTGGTCTTTCCCCACCAGCGCATATTATATTTTTATTTATTTTTTACCGGCGAACCTGAATTAAAACCTTTCTTTCGTTTGCTTGTTTTATGCACAAGTTGTAATGTTATGTAAAGTTCAACTGCGGCCCTGGGGATTCATTGTTATGATTTTTAACATCTGGATATGATTATAATAATTTTGAGAAATATTTTAAAAAATATTTTCATTTAATATCTGGAGATCACTTTGATCAGGTTTCCATACTTTGAGCAATGGTTTGCTTGCGCGCTTTTACTTCCCTCTCATTTTTTTCTCTGCAATGCAGAAAATCCGCCCTGACAACAATCAGCTATTCGCCAAGTCCCCCTGGTTTTAAAAGGAAATGGGAGATGACTCTCTGATTGGTTTATCCCATGTTTCGCCCAAAACACGCCTATGATTAATTACGAAAGTAAACCCAACCCCTCTGCACTGGGCGCCTAACTATGCGCCTAGATAACCCGCCGTTTAACTAGAAAATGGATTTGGACACGCCCTAAATGCACTTGTGCCACGTTTCAGACCATGCACTTATAACATTAAAATAGGGCCCTTGCTACAACAAATCGGCGCTAAATTACAGATTTGCATGAATTGATTAAAGTATGTGCGATACCCGCAATCCTGCGTGCAATTTCAGGCCCTGAATTATTGCAAGTAATTTCAGGGAACAACGTTTTTAAACGGATCAAATTAGGTCCTATGAAAATCATAAAGTTCTTTCCAAATCATTTGCTTAAACTTAATTTCATAAACAACAAAAAGGTTAACCACCATTGGCTTGCCTAATGGATTGTAAGTTCTTGCGACCATGTGTCCATGGTTTCACCAATTAGGAAATGATGAGTTGTACGCTTAGACTGGTTAAATTTTTTACTCTCTTTTTGCAGTTGTGCTAATGTATCACAATGAGGGTATGGAATGTTTAATCTTCATGGCATGTGCAGATGTCTGTCAAAATGTGGCTTGAGAGGATGCATAACTACCCTCACGACAAATTCACTGAATTAAGACAAACGTGAAAAAGAGCACAGCTCACCAATAACTCCGACCGTTGCACACTGAAGAGGTTAAGGCATTTGCATATAAATTGGCGATGCACCTCTGCATCAAGTATGCATGACTGCGATTTGAAAACAATCTGATGAGCGGTTTTTAAGAAATCGGTCGGACAAACTGGTGCGGACAGACGGAAGGATGGATACGGCATATTTTCATATAAATTGGCACTGCGCCTCTGCATGAAGTATAGACGGCACGACTGAAATTTGAAAACAATACGATGAGAGGTTTTTAAGAAATCGGTCAGACAAACTGGTGCGCACGGACGGACGGACGGACGGACGGACGGATTTTTTGATATATACTATATACCCCTGGCTCGTATGGGTCAGGAGTATTATTAACAGCTTGATGAAATTCTACTTTTGTAATTGTGGTTGGAACAAAATCCTGTATACACAGGGGGCTCAAGGACCGAGTTTGGGAAGCACAGCTCTCAATCTATCTGGGATCAGGGAGCTCTGGGAAGTTCTTTCTCCGCAATCGCTCCAGCTCTGCCCTCAGCGCGGCTATCTTCTGGAGCTGGTCATTGCCGTGATTCCTCAGCCTCCTCCTCTCCGAGAGCGCATCATCACAGCGAGCTCTCTCTCTCTGGCGCTGCAAGGCTGGGGAGTAAGAGAAGTGACACAGTTGGTGATTATACACAGGTTATTCAGTTAGTGATTACCTCAGGTTATACAGTTAATGATTACCACAGGTGATGCACAGTTGGTGATTAAAGCCCTATTCGGACAGGATTGGTTTAATGTGGGGATTTGAGGTAAAGTAATTTTATCACAGGATGTCTGTTAATATGAATGGCCTATTCGCACGGGACAAGAAATCTCCGTAGTTCTGTCAGAAGTAGGAGGAGTAACTTGGTATACGCTACGCTGTCACTCCTCTGGAGACATGTGCGTCCTACTTTGCTACCTGAAACATAAAACATCAGCTGAAGGATAATAATAATAATAATAATAATAATAATAATAATAATGGCTAGCCTAGAACGTTTTCCCATAAGCAAGATCGTTTATAACGATTATGTATTAACATTTAGGCCAACCTAAAACAGCCAGAGGTCTCACTCCTCTGAAGAGTGCTTTCGATCTTTTTTTAAAATTTATCTTCGACGTCTTCTGTCATCGAAAAGGGACTGCGTCGGACTTTTGCTAACCGCTAAACGGAGTGCTTGTTCAAGCACATCCATCTTCATAAAAGGGCGGAAAAATACTTTTAAAACAGGATATGACGGGATATTTACATACATGGTTTCCACATTTACCGAGGGTCGCATTCGCACGGGATTAATATTACCTTAGGATACTGTCTCAGGAGCGTTTTACAGAAGGTAAAAGTGGCCGTAAATTTTACCGAGAATATCCGCAATAATTACTGACTTGGCGCGTTCGGACGGGGCTAAAATCTCTGGTAATAATTACATTACCCCATGTCACCACGTCAAACTAATCCCATCCGAATAGGGCTTAACACAGGTTATTTGCAGTTTGTGACCATGATGGGTTATACACAGGCAGGGATTACCACAGGTTAGACAGTTAGTGATTAGCTTATGTTACACAGTTGGTGATCAGCATAGGGCATCATTAACATAGGTTATGCAATGTTGGTGATTAACACAGGTTACTCAGTTATTGATTGACAAAGGATACACCCTGTGGTCAACAGGTTATACAGTTGGCAATTAATTCAGGTTATTAACTTGTGGGAGTGTAGATCAAACACTGCAGGTAATAACAGCGAAAATCCAATATGGCTTGTATGTTCTCCTTGTGGAGATGGCCGGTGGGAGGAGATGTGCACTTTGCAGTGCAGGACTAACAGGCCATCCATGAGGAAGCAGCATCACAACCATCAGTCAAGCTTCACATCACATTGTACAGCTTACAGAAGGGGAGAAGACGAAAAACTGCTGGTCTTACCCGAAGTGTCATGGATTCGCCTTCTCTCCATCATGGTCCTTCTAAGGTCTGAAATTTGCTGCTCCAGCTGGGCGTTCACCTCAGATTTGTGGGCTGCACGTCTTTTCAGATCCTCCAAATTTTCGCTGATGGTCTTCACATCTTTCCTAGAAGTCTTTAAAAGGTGGAAATCTGTAATTAAACCACTTTCATCTTTTCAATTCAAAAAGGTGATGCATCTGTGTCAGCTAATCAAATGCTAGTTTCAACCAAAGATTTGCGATGAGGCGAACCCCCCCACCCCAAGTAGCCGCAAAAGTACTTGGGGGGGGGGACTTTATTGTGAGTAGCTGGCAATCTGAAAACCTGCCAGTTTGCACCAATGTGACAGTATGAGATGGCGTTTCGTTTCCATCACTCCACGTCTGCAACTGATAGCTTTTCTGACTGTTTCCGGCTGGTTACTTTGTTGCATCCTAAAATGTGCATGTAGATAGTGCCAGTGAGTGTACTCCATGGCCTATGTTATAGACGCTTCATGTATTTGGCCTTATGTTGGGTAGGAAACCACCCCCCGTTGGTATATAATTCACACTGATTGCGTTTGTCAGACCCTGATGAAGACCTGGAGTTGATATGCGTTGGTCTGTTTTATTGCCTGTATGCTTCAAGAATAAATTTAACATTTTTGTTCTGTAGACGGAGTGCCTTTGACTTTTCCACAGTTGTTTGCCTCGGCAAGACTTGCGAGAATCTGTTTTTTCTTGTACTTTTACCTGCCCCACAAAGCACCTGTTGGATTAGCTGCCAAATCCATGTAGCACTTCTTCCTTCAAGTATTAATTGTTGAAAAATTTGGTACTTTTTTTTCAATTGAGTATAGGTTAAAAGAGATTTGCAAATAACTGCTTACCATTTTATTTACATTCTAACATTGTTCCAATTCTTCTGGAATTGAGGTTTTAGAATATATGGCGTGTTAGCTTACCTTTTCTAGCACTTCCAGTCTTTTCTCTATGTCCGAGATCTGCTTCAACACGCGCTTGTCATGATCAGGAGCATTCAGGTACTTCAAATATGAAAATCTTCAGTCAGTCAGATTTTATAATACACAGTAAACAAGTGTTTGTATAACTTATATTAATATTTAAGAGTGGCACTGGCAGTGGAGTTGACATCTCAGAATTGCATGAAATTTGGCAGAATGGTGCCCATACATGTGAAACGGGAAATCCCGGAGTTTGAGCTCAAAATTTTTGTTGATATGGCTACAGTGCCACCAAGAAGTGGAAATGTCAGGTACCAAATTGAGCATTTTTGAGGAAAAATACCCATTTTTGAAGGAATGTTGTGGATAACTGCTTCAATTTGCCAGACAAGTTATAATTGTATCTGATACTGAGATACCCAAATTTTTTAAAAGTGAAAGTGCCACCTGGTGACCTTGTTGGTTCAAATCAAATAAAATCAAATTTATTTCTAAAGCACATTTAAAATAACCGAGGTTGACCAAAGTGCTGTACAGACCAAAGCAGGTAACTAACATCATAAACATCATAAATACAAAGGACATCAACACAAATATCACAAAACAGTGTATAGGCACAAACACACAACACACAGGGAACGCCACAAGTCAAAAAAAAAAAAAAAAAAAAAAAGTCATAATAGTTAACCAGAGGATTCAAATGCAAGTGAATAAAAGTATGTTTTGAGCCTGGACTTAGAGTCGATGGATAGGGAGGATCTGATCTGGAGGGGAACGCTGTTCCACAATGTGGGGGCTGCAACAGCAAAAGTGCGGTCACCCCCGAGCTTAAGTTTGGATCTTGGGCAAGCCAGCAGCCCCAAGTTAGTTGACCTAAGTGACCTAGAGACTGAGTATGGGGTTAGGAGGTCAGCGATATAGGAGGGGGCCAGCCCATTTAGGGCTTTATAAACAAACAGGAGTACTTTAAAATCAATTCTAAAATGAAAAGGCAGCCAGTGGAGAGAAGCCAAAATAGGACTAATATGGTCCCTCTTCCTGGTACCTTCAAGAAACTTCTCCATGGCACATGTCTGGTTTTTTCAGATCTGACATATTGGTAACAGCACCCCTATACTGATATATTTTTGAACATTCCTCCCTTTATATCCAGACATTGGCAAAGAATACCATAAAACTTCCTTTGGCATGTTAAAATATTCTGAAAGGGCTGGAGAGTCGGCTAATTTGAAGGCTCCATCTTCTTGGTTAACATTTTTATGGGCCCCTGAACATCACTGCAAATAGGCGAACTAGATATTTTGTCACAATGTCTGTAGCCGCTGCTCCAAGATGGAGCATAGTGCCAAAGATATTTCTGGTGTCCTTTGTTTAGCCCAAAGGAAGGTTCAAATTAATCGTCTACCCATCCTGACAGGTGTCTGATTGATAATGTTAAACCACTGTATAAACAGGAAAAAATTAGCCCACAACCAACTTTGGGAGCAAATATCTCAAAAAACCAAAAAAGTGGCAGACAAAATACCTCAAAATTTTTCTCACCTTAAATGTCTGAAAAGGAAGCAGTGGAGATGAATTTGGCACTGGTCTGGTTTAAAAATTAAAATAAGCCTGAATTTGTAAAAAAATATTTTTTCCCGTTGTTCACAGATTTCTTGTCGTTGCACAGTTAACCAACATGATCACCAGGTAGCACTTTCACATTTTAAAAATCTGGGTATCCCAGTATCAAATACAGTCATAACTTGTTTGGCACATTGAAGCAGTTATCCACAATATCCCTTCAAAAACGGGTATTTTTCCTCAAAAATGCTCAATTTGGTACCTGACTTGTCCACTTCTAGGTGGCGCTGTAGCCATATCGATAAAAATTGTGAGCTCAAACTCCGGGATTTTCTGTTACACGTATATGGGCACCATTCTGCCAAATTTCATGCAATTCTGAGATGTCAATTCCACTAAGTATCTCAAAAGTGCCATTCTCTCAGAATATGGCTCTTAAAACCTTTCAAATGAATTTATTTTATGATTAACTGTACATGAAGTTTTTCCCCCAAAAAACTAACAACACTGTAGACTTGTTCAGCTGCCCAACCTTCACAGGAAGGAGGTGCAGCCGTCTGAATGAACAGCCACCGCTAAGATAGCATAAATTTCATTAAAACTCTTTGGGTAAGTAGTATGGACATACTTCCTGCTGCTTCCTGGTGACCTTGAACATCTGAATGTCGTTGATTTTGTTGGTCAGGTCTTCCAGCAACATTGTCATCCGCTTGCACTCCCACTCCAGCTGGATGACGCCTTTCCTGAATTCCTTAATCTCCATCATGTGGGCAATCTTCTGGTCACTAAGAGCCTGGGGGAAAAAGCTGGTTGTGATGCTTGCAGTTGCTCAAACATGACATTCACATGTGTCATTTCATTCACTTCATTCATTCCATTTTATTGGTCTGGGGCTGGCCTGATCCAAAGCCTGCCAAAGTTAATAACTGGCCTTTAATTGATTAATTTATCTAAATGACTCGCTGTTCGCCAGCTGAACTTTTTGTAGCTAGTAGCTTGATCTGCAAGTTTAACCACCTTTGACCAGCCACAAGCCCAGCTAGATGTGTGGAAAAACCAGTTAAGAACCCCAGCTGGACTGAAATGGATTTTTCAGCCGAGAATGGAACAGACAATTAAAAGCAGATCAACAAAGATTTCTGGATTATGTCAGATTTGGCCATACCCTGATACTTCTGTTCAGTTTCTCCACATCGCTGCGGTGGATAAGCTCGCATTCAGAGTAATCTGCGATGAACCGACCCGTATCCACCTCCACTTGACCCTGTTTTACCAGGATCTGAACCAGCACGTTCATCCAGAACCCAATCTTCTCCTCTCGGAGACTAGAGATAAATGCAACAGTTGATGACCTGCATGCATCACTTCTGGCCAAATTATGAATCTATATCAATGACCTATTTTCATATACAGTGAATGACACATGTAGTAAAGCCCCCACCTGATCAGTTCTGATCTTAAATTGTTTATCCTTGCTTTAGCGCTCTCCTCTTCACCAACTCTTCTTTGCAGGAATGCCTGCACATCTGCCAGCTCCAGTGCCTTCTGTTTCACCTGGATCATCAAGACAACAGGGAATTTGCCTACTATTTTATTTGAGTACATAATTAATGCACTGATACATCCTGTGCATGTCTTTGCGATTTAGCTCAATTCTCTCTCCTCTACTTGATTCCAGATAATACAGAGTACATGTCATATGTATCACAGGCTAGTAACAACAACTGCAGGTTCAACTTTTTTAGTTGTGAGATCAAAAATACAGTGGGCACAATCATATTTGAGATGAAAAAATTCCTGATTTGGTTCTGTACTCCATTAAACAAAAGGGTCTTCGCAGTGTTTTTTAACCCCTTTGTGCAGATGTGTCCGCCCGCAGACATGGAGCTGCAAATTTATGCAAGCAGTTACAATATTCTATCACTAGATGGCACCTCCAGATCAGTAATTGAATATTCACTAGCAAGCCGAGCTCGAACACGGTTTAGAATATGAACGAGTTCACTCCCATCCCTGTTTTTCAGGAGTTGCATGAATTCAACTCCTCAGCCAAGCCTGATGTGCAAACTGATCAATATACTTGCCCACAGTATCTAATCAGCAGTTAAAAAAAAAAGATCTCTTGCGACAGAAAAAATCGTTGTCCACTGTAGAGACAACTTCAGCTATAGTGAGCCAATGGTGTCCCAATTAGTGGTTAAGAAAAATCAGTTTTCTGAAGCAAAAATTCGACATGGTGTTGATACTGTGTCATTCTACTATCAATTATAGTCATCACATATCAAAAACGCATAGTTCTCTACCGTGGATTTACGCATAGATTCCTCCATCAATGAATTCAGCGCTCCCTTACATCCTCCTGTGTACTCATGTTGATAACCAATCACTCATTATTTATTAGGCTCACCTGTATAACTGCACACTTATGGTTCACACCCATGTAAATCTTCCACGTAAAGTTTAAACTTTCCACAGTAACTGAAAGACATTGATTGTGCAAACAGGAAAGTATACAAACATCTGCGTAAGAGCAAGGTAGGTTGTATTATCTTTATGTTGCGCACGATTGCGCAGCTGAAAATGACGCGATTTCAAAGAAAGAAAAAAAAGACTCCCAAAACCGGCCTGAAGTTTCAGTTAAATTTACAGGATTTAAATGAGGTACAGATATGGTCAATGGGAATTATTCCGAATGAAACAGGACTGGAAGCTTCCTTCTACCCGTTACAGTTGTGTCTCTGGAGGAGAGATTTAATGAAGACAGGTTTTTGTTCACCTTGGGTAGGTGCAATTTTATATATTTTTTAAACTATGGGTAGCTGGCCAGCTGTGTTTTATTCTCTGTTTACCATAGCCATGATGATCACAGAGCTTGTTTGCCTCTTTGGTTAGTGAGAGTAATCGTTAGTCTTTGCTCATAATAGCTACTGTATGTTGGGGCATTTTTGTTTTTTTTACTGGTAGTGGAATGTCTGTTCTGTAAAAAAAAAAGTATATTTCAGATATTACTGAGTTGGTGAGTTATACGTGTTCCTGATAAGGTGTCTAAAGTGGGCACAGCTAGCTTTTCATTGCAGGGTGAATGTTCTGACCGTTAAATAATCAGTTCCTTTAATGATTATGTGTGCTGGCTAGTGGACAAAATTCTAAACTTTATCATGGAGAAAAGGCATGTTTTTTGTTTGGAGAGGTTACTGGTGACCATTGGTATCCAACTGCATCCATATTGATAAACTCATGCTAACTTCTACCAGAAAATCATTAATTCATATTGAATTTCATGCGTCAAAAGTTGATTTGTGTTAAATACATGATTATTTTGTGACTTGACAGTGCACTATAATCAGGGATTTTAGAGTTTCGGGAGCCACCTGGAGAGGTGTCTTACTTAGCCCCTAGAGAGTAGGTAAATCACAATTCAATGTTCAGAGGAATTCTACTTGGGGTCAAGGAGTTCATGATCTCGGAAATGTATTATTTTTACCCCCAGCCATTTTTCACTTCTCAGTATTATTTTTTTTACAACTTCAATGCTGAATTTTCATGAAGAATTTATATGTTTGCAGCCCTTTTTCTCCACCAAAATCATGAAAATAAACTGAAATATGATGTAATTCTAAACTCTTCAAGTGTCTTGACTCAGTAGAGCCATTCCCTTCCTCTCTGTAAAGCTGCAATCTTGAATTATAAGGCTTTAAATAAGGTAACACATAAATAGCCAGATATTGTTTCTGCGCATAGGGGTTAAGGCAAAGAAAACACTTGGTACAGCAGATATCCGATAAAAGTACACTGCCCCTACTATTCAAATATATTTTTGGGTAATTTTTGAAAAAAATTTTGATGACTAAATCAGCTTGGGAGGATCAGATATATACTTTGCTGGCAGTGTGTCATATTTGTTGGAAACAGGGTAGCTTGCCACATCACCCGGATAACAGAACTCTAGCGCGCGAGGAGGTTAAACATGAAATAGAAACACAAAACATGGCTACTGTAAACGAGAGTTCGTCCAATGAATCGTTTGTGAATCAGTATAACAACGACAAATTATCAGTTGACATGAGATTTGGAAAGCCTGCCTCAGGCCTCCCAAAGAAAATGGTCGAGCTGTAACGAGAGTTTGTCAGATGTCTACCCTTTTCAAATAACCAGCAACACCAAATCGAAAACATGACACATTCCCGCTAAACTTCACACCACAACACTTTAAAGTCGATACGTTTTCACCAGAGCCAAACTGATATAAATCGCACGGCCTGTAACAAACCCAGAGACGAACCAACTGCGCATGCGCACTTAGAGCTGAACACGTGTGTAATGGCGCATGGACTCTCCGTTTCACGCACCGGGAACGCAAGGCTCCATCGCAGGCTAGGTTTGTGTGATTACAGTCGTTGAGGGCTCGTTGAAAACGTGAGAGCCCATAGAATCAAATGGCCATCCCCAAAATCTAATTGACCGCATCACAAGCCAATGATAGAGGAGAAAATACATTGGTGCAAAGGAAATGCTCAAGGCTTGTCCTCATTGGAAGCAGTGCCCCGGGAAAAAACATGCATGGAGACTGGACAATGTAGTTTCAATAAAACACGGACACATTGGACTAACAATAGACAGCACAGATTTACCCTCAAACGCAGTTTTTTATTACAAGATAGCAAAGCTAAGGAAAAATTTTCGCTCATTGCTGTAGAATGTAAAGTGTATGCCTGCTGTTCTTTGAGTGTGGTGTTGGTTTAAAATGACAAGGCTTATATCATTGGAGTCAGCGGATTTTCCTCTTTCACTTGATGTATCGTTTGTATGCATAGCACAGATTGAGTAGAACACTAGCGATGGAGCACTGATATTTTATCCTATGTTTTGCTAAATGCTTGTTTATTTGCTTGGTGCTTGAATTTCTTCCCTTCAAGAGGATATGCCACATGACGATGATGTTATTAGGAAACATGCTGTATTAATTATGCGTAATGATGGGCTCAAGAGGTTAACTAGTGCTAATCAGTAGTATTTCAGAGGTTTGATGTTTGATTACTCGGTGCATAAACATCGCAAAAATTTGGAAAAAAAAAAAATTTATGGAAGGAGAAGAACATATACTTTTATTGGGTAGGAGCTGAAACAAATGTTTTCTTTGCCTTTAATGGGTTGCGGAGGGGAATGCCCTAGGTGTTGTTTGTACTTATGCACCATACAGCGGTTTAGAGTAGCCACCCTTCTACTAGTCCCTGGAAGGGGTCCTGGTCAGGCCTCCAACTGTGGATCCTGTTCGTCTACTGGGGTACTTCTTTGCTCAAGTGGGCAAAGACGAAGACACTTGAAAGGAGAGAAATTGGGTGGATGGTACTGGATTTCTGTGCTGGTCAAGGTTTAACCATAAAACACTGTGAGTAGAGAGATGTTTTTTTTTTGCGTAATTGGTACCAGAACACCCTTAGCCAATGGATGATGATCGATTCCGTAATCGTGTCATCAGATTGGCATGTCTTTAACGCCCTAGTGAAGAAAGGGGCAGAGCTGTAAACTGATTATCACCTGATGGTGAGCTGAATCAGATGGTGGAGAAAGCTTCTGGACAGACCAAGTAAACCTAAAAGTGATCTTAGAGTTGACAGGGAACATTTAGTTGTTTGGACAATTATAAACTCCCAAATTCCACCGGGTCTGTGCTGCAGGTGTTCTTACTGGGTACCGGTTTTGACTCTCACCCGTTGTTCACTCTCCACCTTGGTTCTCCTCGCCTCGCAGAACCTCTGCCAGACAGTCAGGTCCAGGTCTTTCGGCTTGTTCTCAGGCCGGTCAAAATCCTCCAACGTCTCCATCAGCTGAGAGGTTCCTTTGTCCGTCTGCTCCCTGATCCCGTCAACTCTGCAAAGACATGCACGCATATGCTGTATTAATTATTACATCAAAGGTGTACCATGTTCAGCTCTAATGTAATGAGTACACGCTCGTACAGGGTTCAGCTGGAAGGTACTGGGTTAGAAAGCATGCACATGCAGTCATAACCGACACAGACATAAACTACTGCTGACTTATCCACAGAATCAAAGTTTAACCCCACACAGATTTGGACAGAAACGCCATATTACCCATTACATTACAGGAGAACACTATATGAAAAGGCACATACATGCTGTCTGATCCAATACATTCCACGTGAACCTTGCTAAAAATGCACTCAGATTTTGTTTTACAGATTACATTACACCTGCACCCTTCACAGGGGTCCACACACACACGCACACGCACACCCACACACAGTCTCACCCAAATAGAGCACTAAAGTGATGACGTCAAGCTGGTGTCGGAAGTAAAATTTCCCATTCATTTTACCCATAGACTTTTTTCAGTTCACTTTTGAAGCACTTTCCGTTGTTTTCCCTCCATCGATTTCAAATTTTACGTAATATTTCTGAGTAACAACAAATGTTGTTTTTCTTGACCAGAGTTAGCTATAATTTAAATCGTTTTAATTTTCACCACCAATGCTAATCCTATTTGTAGTCTAAAAACTACACGTCCCATGATCCTCCGGATTCCGGGGCAGAAAGAGTTTAAAATGTGTTACAAATTACCTGCACCTTGCCATAGCTATTTGTTTGCTTAGCCTGGTAAGACTGTGAATTTGTCAGCCAGTCTATGCTCTACTTAGTTATGTTCACTTGCTAGATATTAAATTTTACAACCAGCACCAATTTACTTTAATAGCCAAGCATCTTCGACCAACGTTTGTTTCCTTCAAAACTCGCTAGCTAGCCAGCGAACTAGCTAATCAGCTTTTTCAACGCATAACTGACCGAGCTACATGGCTAATTCAGGCCTGCTTGCTCATCTAAAGCTAGTTAAGTGCCGAAATAATCACAATTCACTGTTTTTAGCGATTAAAATTCACCATGTGAGGCCAGCAAAGCAAGCAAACTGACTGTTAGCTGGCTAACTTAGCTAGCGAGCTAGTTCACTGACTTCGGTAGCTGACTAATGTCATATTAGGTGGCAATTTCAGCTCGCGAAATGTTCCCAGCTCGACGCCAGCTAAGTAGCCAAATAATGGCTATTCACCATTTTTATTGACTTAACTATACTCAGCAACAAAAGTTCCTGTGACGCTATAGAAAAGTGAAGCTTAAATAAGGTACATCCCTAAATCTAAAAATAATTTGTGGTTCCAATAGAAAACAGACTCCTGTTACAAGTTCACAGGTTTAATAAGCCATACCGGTTACAGTTATGATGTCATGACATGGGAAACATGGACAAGCGTAAATGACAATTCACACATCAGTAACGCGTATGTCCCCCTCTGGCTTCGATGCAAGCAACACATCTTCTTCGCATGGAATGAATCAGACGTCTCACTAAATCCTGTGGGATACCATTCCATATCTGTACGAGCCTGTCACTAATTTCCTGGAGTGTCGCTAGGGCACGTGGTTAAATGTTGGAGACGTCGTTCCATCTCATCCCACATGCGCTCGATTGGAGAGAGATCTGGAGAGTGAGCAGGCAAAGGGATCACATTCACGTTGTTCTGTTGAAGTGTTTGTTGCACAACTCGAGCCGCATGCAGTTGGGCGTTGTCGTGTTGAAAGAGAACTCCAGGTCCATGTCGAGGCAAAAACGGCAGAACAATGGGACAGATGATCTCATCATGGTAACGCTGTCCAGTGAGGTTGCCATCGACCACTAACAAACGGGTTCTCTGTCTAGTTGTGATCCCACCCCATACCATTACACTGCCGCCTCCGAAACAGTCTTGCTCCATTAAACAGTGTTCAGCGTAACGTTCACCTTGATGTCGGTAAACACGTCTGTGTCCATCATTGTCGCTGAGGTTGAAACGAGACTCGTCAGTGAACAGCACCTGTCTCCACTGAACTGCTGTCCAACCTATAAGCTGCCTGCAACACTGTAGACGTAATCGTCAGTGATTGTGGGTCAAAATCGGATGTCTGGCGGATCTTCTGGCGACAATCCCGAAATGTCTGAGGCGGCGACGTACAGTCTGTGCCGATACTCGCCGAAGTCCTGGGATGGTTCTGGGAGTGACTGTTGCAGGTTAAAACTGATTTCTCAGGTGTGTGGTTTGAATCCAAAGATCATGTCGGACGTTAGTACCGGATGGCCTGCCACATTGAGGACTGTCTCTTACAGCATTTGTTTGTTGCCAACGCTGCCATAAAGTCCAAATGGTGTTTCTATGGACGTTGAATTGTCTTGCGACATCCCGTTGAAATGATCCAGCTTCAAGTATACCAGTGGCTCTGAGACGTTCATTTTCAGATAGGTGTGGCCCTTCAAACTTCGAGTAAGGATGGAAATGTGTTGTTTTCCCGTGTGGCAGTTGTCAACACTAGCAGGAACAATGCATATTGAATCCCTGCAACACACGTGCTTTTATACCCAAGTTTAGGTCATCCAATGAATAATATTTGCATAAAAGTCACCTTTTGCATTCAAGGCATGCTTTTCTGCAGCGGGTGTATTTGTGTGACTTATTTTCATACTTTCATAACAGATTTGAACACCAGACATTTTTTTTTCTTCCGAACAACTCATGAAAATTGATGTCACAGGAACTTTTGTTGCTGTGTATAGCTCGCTATATAGGCTAGCAAAATAGCTATTTTGCTAGCTTAGCCATTTATAGTCGGTGAATTTTAATGCTAGCTAGCTTGCTAAATAACACTAAGTGACATTAAACCAACCATTTACTGTTTCTATCGATTTAGCTATGTGCACAAGATTTAATAAACTCACTAGCTGGCTAGCTTGGTGGTTCGCTAGCATAGCTAAATGCTAGCTAGCTGAATGGCAAAATAACTCATTGTGATCCATTCATTTCTAGGCATGTAGCTAGCTAATGGTGGCCCACTATGTGGTAACGGATGCACAGACATAGACAACGGCAGTTTGAGGCACTGATCGGCTACCGTCGTGGTACGTTGTGAACGTTTGCTGAAACTGAGGTACTGCATTGGCTGGGAACAAATCACAGGGTACTTGCCCGCTTATGCAACGAATATGTAGTTCGCAGAAGTGGACTACAAACTGGATTACAAGTGCAAAAGCATATAATTTTTGGCAATAAACAACGAATTTGATGTGATCATTTGTATCTGTATACCCCATAGGCTAATCTCGGAGCGAGGCGGCTCATAAAATTAATACGAGCAATGTCAGAAAGTGTCCAAACCCCATTATAAAATACCATAGGGATTTTACTTCCGACACCAGAAGCTAAGTAGCTGTGACGTCATCACTTTAGTACTCTATTACAGCTGAATCCTGTGAAGACATGGACACATGCTCACTTACCTGCTATATTACAGCTGAACACACCCACACACACACACACACACACACACACAAACACACACACAATGTCTTACCAATTACATTATAAGTGAACCTGCAAACACATGCGCACACGCTGTATTACCCATTACAGTACAACTGTACTCTGCACAAACATGACTGCATGCCGGATTTCCCATTATGCTACAGCTGTACTCTGCACAGACATGAATGCATGCTGTCTTTGCCAGTAAGCCACGACTGTACTCCGCGCAGACATGCATGCATACCATGCTTCCTATTACAATACAACTGAACCCCGCATAGACATGAATGCATGCCATCTTTCCCATTACTACTGTACTCTGCATAGACATGAATGTATGCCATCTTTGCTATTACAAAACGACTGTACTCTGCAGAAACTGAGAACAGCTGTAACGTAATATATATATATATATATATATATACACTGTGCAAGAGTTTTAGGCACCCTATATTTTTATTAGCTTACATGGCCGAAGGCCATCAAAGTTATTGTCATGGGTTTGCGTCCGGCGTAGTCCGTCGTCTGTCGTCTGTAAACTTTGGTCTTCTTCTCCGAAACTGCTGAACAGATTGTTCTGAAATTTTTTGTGGATGTTCCATATCAGGATGGGATTAAAGTTTGTTCAAGGCTTTTGAAAATTTTTAAAATTGAATTTTTGAGAAATTTTTGTTACAATGGAGCCTTATGGGAGGGAAATTTTTGATGGGCTGTATCTTTGAAACGGTAAGAGATAAGGTCATACTTTCTATTATCCTTAAATAAAAAGTCATATATGGGCTTCAATTTGGCACCCTGACCTTTGACCTCAGATGACCTTGAAATGTCAAATTCAAGGTCATGGAATTTCTTTGGCCTACATCTCCGAAACTACTGGACGGATTGTTCTGAAATAATGCAGAGGGGGGCACTAGTGGGATGATTGAAGTTTAGACGTGGTTTTTTCAAGCGCTTGTGGCACACAGTTTTATTGTTTAAAAACTGCCTTTTTGATGATCAAACTCTTTCCTTTTTATGATTAAACCTTTGCTATTTGCTTTACGTTCACACCGCTAAAAGTGTAATGTCGATATGCCAAGTAAAGCTGCACGAGGCGGAAAGGGAGCTGCTCGCCCACCAGCAAGTGCTATTGTTAGCCATGACCAAGCTAGCATGGAGCCTTTAGATATGTCCTCAGTTAAAGAGGAAGATGAACTTCCACTCATGTGGCATAAAATGTCAAACAAGCTCTTGCAGTCTTTTAACAAACGGTTCGACAAGTTCGAGCCGACTTTCCAAAATCTTTTGTCTGCTCAGCAGACGCTCACTGGGAGGGTATTCACCACTGAAAATCAAGTGGCGGACCATGAGCAGGGGATTCATGCAGTTGAAACTTATGTTTCTGAGCTGCGGGAAGAAAATAGACTGCGGACTAAGTTGTTGGATCTCGAGGGGAGATCCAGGCGCAACAACATAAAGATTGTCAGTGTTCCAGAAGGTGAGGATAAAGGGAGACCGACAGAATTCGTTTCCAGGTTGATTTCCAGGCTGGTGGGGAAGACAACTTTACTAAGCTCGTTGTAATTGATAGTGCACATCGTCTTGAACAGACCAAACCACCGGATGGCTCCAGATCTCGCGCGATAATGACACGAGTGCATCTTGCACAGGAAAAAGAGAAAATTCTGCGGCTCGGGAGGCAGCATTCGCTGGATTACGGAGGTCACCGCATCCTAATCTTCCCTGACTACACCGCGGAGGTGATGGAGCAGCGGCGGATTTTCCACAACGTGCTACAGCGCTTGCAGGAGAAGGAGGTTCGGCACTCGCTGCACTTCCCAGCTGGCTCCATGTGCAGTATCTAGGGCAAGTAAAAATATTCAACGATCCGGTTGAGGCGAAGAATTTTGCTGACCAAGAACTTTGTAAGTAATGAATGAAGAGTTAAAATGTACATTGAATGGACTTTTCGTATCACAGTTTTTTTTCCATGTTGTAATATCTGTCTCTTTCTGTATATGTGCCAGCGAGGGGCAGTGAGTTAAAGGAGTTTACTTTTCCCTTCACGCCTTTTTTGGCTGGCGATCCCCAATGTGTGGAGTTAACTCTGCTTCGTTTGGGGAAGGATTGGGTGTGGGATTTGTTTATATATTTGTTAATCATTTGTTTGGTTTTTGTTTTAAGTTGTTGGCTGCCAGTTGGAATCTTAAGACTGTGTCTGATTATAATACAACATTTTTTTTTCGGGACCCCACTATTATAGATGAGTAATAAAATGGATTTGATGTCTTTGGTCTCTTGGAATGTGCGTGGGCGGGGTCATCCTATAAAGCCAGGTAAAGTCTTTGCGCATTAAAAGTCACTGATATCAGATTTTTTTTTTGCAAGAAACATATATTAAAGCACTCAGCATAGGAAACTTAGGGTTAATTGGATTTCACCGGTGTATCAGGCACCTTTCACATCTAAGGCCAGAGGCGTTGCCATTCTTTTTTGAAAAACGGTACCCTTTCATTTACATTCATCTATAAATGATACAGATGGTGAAATTTCGTGCTTTTTAAGTCGCGTCATTTTTTCTAGCATTTCTGAGCCCTCATAACTTCATGTGTATTAGAGACAGCTAAGTTAAATTTTCAGGGCTGATTTATTGGGCCACTATTATAAACTGCAGTTAAATAAATTGCATGCCCATTATTGGAGTCACAATCTAAAGCCAGAATCTGGATTTTCTTCAGCGAGATTTTTTCTGTTACCAACTTCAAGCTTCAATATCATGGGAACTATGAACATTTGAATAACAACACGGCACCAATTTAATAACTATGAAATGGTGTAGTGAAAACAAGCATTGGAACCATGGATGTGTCGTGGTTTTTCTAATTCACCAGAGAAAAATTGCCACAGCCAGTAGTTTTACTGAACAATTGAAACCGAAATGGCCGATTTCCCTCTTGTGCATTTGAGTACTTGATCTTGTCTTTTATATTCAGTTACGATTATTCTTGTTTTTAGCAATATAGTAATGCTAAACATTCAAAGCAAAAAGTATGTATCAGTATGTTTTTAGCATTAAACATACAAAGCAAAATGTGGGTAAATGTATATTATATATATATATATATATATATATATATATCGCTATACATTTTGAGTAAATGTCTGTCATGGCTAAAATTATTGGCGCATTAAATTCTGGTGCTGGCCCATACATTTTGAAAATGGTCCATTGATTTTCCATGACATGGGCCATTGGCAGATGGGCTTTGCTGTCCTTCCCAACCCTTGCCATAGAAAGCAGTTCTGTTTAGTAGCTAATTAGCACAACCAGATTAAGGATGCAATGAAAACATACAAGAGGGTAGATCTCCATGAGCACAGTAGGAAATCACGGATATACACAGTCTCTCAAATATTATACAGTCAAACCTGGGCCTGCGTTTGTACAGTCTACGCAGCTGATCCACCATCTGCGAAGGAACATCCAGAAATCCCTTCCTGAAGCTTTGCTCAAGTAACTGTAAGGAAACATAAAACAGGCAAGTAGGTATTTTGTGCATACTCCCCTCAACAATTATTGGTATCCCTGGTAAATAGGGCTTAAAAATGATAAAAGGGTTATCAGAAATTAATCTTTTGATCAATTAACGTCATTTCACACTGAAAAATTGAGAAAAACCATGCTTTAATCGAGGTGAAATCCTTCATTCTTTACGCATAATACAAATAATGGCAATTTTTTCCTGTTGTGCATGAGCCCATTTAAGGCTTTATAATTCAGTATTTGCGTCTCAGAGACTGGGGGAAATTATTCTGGTGAAGCAAGACATTTGGAAATTCAATTACAAAATTATTAAGCAATTAAATTTTGAAATTTACAAACGCCGACGTCTACATTTGCGCAATGCAGTTAAGAAATCATTATTTTTTTTTTAACAAAACCTCACGTGCAAAAATGAACAGCACGTCTACATTTACTTGATTAAAGTTTTAATTTTTCTCATTTAGTCAGTGTGAGATAATTTCCCAAAAGATGAATTTTTTAAACCCTTTGTACTCCTCTTTACTATGGGAGCCAATAATTGTTAAGAGAACTGTATAAAATGGTCTCTTGCTCCATCTTTAAAAACACAAGGCACTTAAGACATAACACTGTTTTTATGACAGTCCGGTAAAACTGTAGAGCACAATAACCAAAGTAACAGTATAAAAAAACAGTGAAGGCAATTTGAATTAAATTAATTTTCTTCAGAGAAGGCCTCACTTTATCTTCTGCAACAGCTTTGTCATATGCCTCTTGGAAGCCATCCACGATACTTTGGTATTTTTGCATATTCTCCGCAATCTTGGCCTGTCAAAAACCAAATGTACGAAAGTCAAATAGACATGTATTGGTCATCAAACACATTGAACAAAATCATTCAGCTGATCATGCTTTTTATAAACTACAGAACAGCACACAAACCTGCCGTCAGGGTAGGCAGAAACGTCACCTTTAACTCAGCGTTACTCTCAACTTTTCCCACTGTGCTCTGCCTGATTAGCAATCAAACCTGATATTTACTGAATATTCAAGACCAATATTCTGCCAGCCAAATCCTACCTCAAACAGCATGGGTGTGGCTCAGTATGGTATTTTTAAACCAAGCATGAACTCTTGGCATTTTTACACATTGAAATAATATTCTGTGAGATTCAAATTCATTTAAGATGAAGGCTAAAAATGAAAGCACCTCTAAGGCCCTTGCTTCCCTCAGCTTGTAGAGCAACTGTTTTTCAGCGCTTTGAATTTCTTCCTCTGTCCAAAGAGACTGGGCCAGATTGGCAATCTTCAGTTCCTCCTGCAACCAGCATGAAGCCAAGATCATGAGCAATGCACAATGATTCTGCAGCCAAACTCAAGCCAAGATCATCAGCACAGCACACTGCCTCAGCAATCAGCATGAAGCCAAGATTATCAAAACAGCACCCAAACAGCTTGAAGCCAAGATCAGCGACATAACACGCTGCTTCAGCTACCGGCATCAAACCAAGATCATTGACACTGCACATGGCATCTGCAGTCAGCAAAACACCAAGGTCATCAACACGGCACACTGCTTCAGTATCCAGCATCAAGCCAATATCATCAACACAGCACACAGCCAGCATGAAGCCAGGATCATCAGGGTATTTTTCTCTATATGGGCACTATTAGTGAAATGCAGAGTCCAGGTCCCTTCTTTTTGAAATAATCCCACAGGGTTAGTTTTTTTACCTATTAAACTATAGTTTACTAATTGGAAATAAAGTTTCATGGGTGTATTTTCATTCTATCAATCACTTTTGGGGTCAAAAAAGTGGATTTTGGGGCATTTTGGCAGTGTCCCAAATCTGGATGGAGCTGACTGTAAATTGCTTTAGTTTTCCAATTTGACTGATTATCAAGATTCATCCCAAATTCACAAGCTTACTTAAACCTTGCTTCTTTTTAAGGCTTGCTTTTGACATGCAATCAGGTCCAAAAATATTTAGAAATTGACAAAAATATTGTTATTTTAGCTGTCTAGTGCAGAATATCGGAGTTCGAATTAAATAAAGCATATGAGATCTTTGTGCAAATTTTCTGCTTTAAATATTAAAAACCTAATATTAAAAATGACAATTTAATTTTAGATCATATCAGTTATGTCCAGTTACTTTTGAAACCTAAAAATTTGGAGGCCATATACAAAAAAGGTTTGTGACTCCGAATCGGTACATACAATATATATATATACAACCCCAATTCCGAAATAATTGGGGCAAAGTGTAAATTGTGAATAAAATCAAAAAGCAATGACTTTCAAATCATTGAGGAGACAAGTTTCTTGAGTTTAGCCATTGGAATTTGATCCCACTCTTGTTTATTACAGGCTTCCAGCTGCTGGAGAGTTTTGGGTCTCCTTTGACGGACTTTTCATTTAATGATGTGCCAAATATTCTTAATCAGTGAAAGATCAGGACTGCAGGCAGGCCAGTTCAGCTCACGGACTCTTCTATTGTGAAGCCATGCTGTTGTAATAGCTGCAGTATGTGGTTTTGCATTGTCCTGCTGAAATACACAAGGCCTTCCCTGGAATAGATGTCATCTGGAGGGGAGCATATGTTGCTCTAAAACCTTTATATACCTTTCAGCATTCATGGTGCTTTTTAAAACGTGCAAGTGTCCCACACCATATGCACTAATGCATCTCCATACCATCAGAGATGCTGGCTTATGAACTGAACGCTGATAACAGGAGGGGTGGTCTTTCTCCTCTTTAGCCCGGAGGACACGACGGCCATGATTTCCAATGAGAATGTCAAATTTGGACTTGCCTGACCACAGGACAATTTTCCACTTTGCTACAGTCCAATTTAAATGAGCCTTGGCCCACAGAACACGGCGGGGCTTCTGGATCATGCTCAACAATGGCTTCCTTTCTGCATGATAGAGTTTTAGGTGGCATCTGTGGATGGCACGGCGGACTGTGTTTACTGACAGTGGTTCTTTGAAGTATTCCTGGGTCCATTTAGTAATGTCAATGACAGAATCATGCCAGTGAGCGATACAGTGGCGTCTGAGGGCCCGAAGATCACGGGCATCCAGTAAAGGTCTTCGGCCTTGTCCCTTACGCGCAGAGATTTTTCCAGTTTCTCTGAATCATGAATCATGAACCAGCATCATGAATTTTCATGATGTTATGCACTGTCGATGATGAGATCTTCAAAGCATTTGCAATTTGACGTTGAGGAACATTGTTTTTAAAGTATTACACAATTTTTTTACGCAAGCCTTCACAGGTTGGAGAGCCTCTGGCCATCTTTACTTCTGAGAGACTCAGCCTCTCTAAGACATCCCTTTTATAGCCAATCATGTTACACACCTGATGCCAGTTAACTTAATTACTTGCTAAATGTTCTTTCAGCTGATTCTCTTATTGCCTGTGTCCCAACTTTTTTGAGACCTGTTGCTGCCAGAAAATTTGAAATAAGCTCATTTTGTGGATAATTGTATTCTATTGTAAATAACATATTGGCTCATATGATCTGAATATCATTGCATTTTGATTTTATTCACGATTTACACTTCGTCCCAACTATTTCAGAATTGGGGTTATATATATATATATATATTTTATACAAAACCTTAAACTAAGGCTGAAAATTAAAGCTGAAAGTTTGCACTACAAGCACGTCCTTATAAGTCCATTGCGGTGGTGAAGAGACCCAAAATTATGAAAATTTTCCACTGTCCAAATACTTACAGACTTACATACTTACTGACTGACTATTGCCTTGAAAATGTTAGCAGCATGGTATAATAACATGGGAAATAATTATAAAATGGTATTTTTACCTGACAGATAGCCATTTCACAGCTCGCTTTCCTCTTGAAGAGTTTGGTGAGGACTTCATCAAAATGTTGCGTGCCTTCCTGAATAGCCACTTCTAGTCGCTTCATTTCATTCTTTAAAGTCTATAAAGAAAATTTAACTGGTTTTGGAACAGGCTATGCAGGAATATTAAGATGTTGTTGGTCAGAAAGTCTTTTAAAGAACATTTTTTTGAAGATTAACCAAGAAAAGTTTGGCAGTACATGCATCACACAAGAGCCACTAGCTCACCCTGGTGGACGGGAGGGTTAGTTACCTTGCGGTGTTTCTCCTGCTCTTCCTTCAACTCCTTCACTTCTCTCTCATACTCCTTGTGACTCTTCTTCTCCTCCTCCGTCCAATCGTCTTCTGGCCGAGACATGTACTCCGGTTCTGCAATTGTCTGAGGTCAAAGGTCACATGCTTAGCCTTTTAACTTCCCCATTGCGGGTCACTATTATGCAGTAATTCAGCGGTTCCCAAAATAATTCCAGCCAGCAGTCGGAATATTCTGTGTCAGCAACACCCCTTTCATTATGACTGAATGCAATCTCTAAGGACTGGAAGGCATGTTGCCTTGGACCAGAGCCGGTCTATGGATCAATGTTTGGCTTTAATTCATCACTGTTTGGACTGAACTGCAATTATATCTCAAAATATTCATATTGGATATCATATATATATTCATGTATTGGAGGACTTAACCCACCTTTTTCAAAATGCTCTCTGTCTTCATTTCCAGGACTCCGTGCATCATGTCCATGAGGGCTCTCTCCCGGAAATTGTCCACCTTTAAAGAAGAGAACCTTTTACACCACTTCCGTTATCTGACACACAGATCAAAAATCACGTTCTTCTGGTAATACAACCCCTGGCAAAAATTCCATAATTTTTTACCCTGATTAATCATGAAAAATATATGCCATTAATAAAGATAATTTAATCTGGCTACCAGGTTAGCTCACTCGGTTAAGGCCCCGCATTGCGGGAGGAGTAGTGACCACCACGACCCAGGGTTGATCCCCGGTCGTACCAGTGCTGGCAGTGGTAGCTAGCATTTTCAGAGCAGCGCACAATTGGCTTCGTGCTGCAGGGAAATAAATTGGATGGGACGGAGGTTTGGGATTATACAATTACAGCATTGTTCGCTGCTCAAGCGCCTCCTGTTGGCTAGCTGGGTGCTCATCAGTAAAATTCTGAGGAGGCCCATACTTGGGTATTCCCCGCCCTCGTTCTGAACTTGCGAAGTCTTGAACTATGAGTGTAAAAAGAAGCAGCGGCTGACAGGCGTGTGCTTCGGAGGACAGCTGTGAACTGTCCCGATCTCCCGAGATGGCAACATGGGCAGCATATGAGCATAGTCCGCTAATTCAGCATTCCACATTCGAGTGGAATTGGAGATGCCAAAAAAAAAAAAAAAAAAATTTTTATCTAATTAGTTTGAGGTGTTTTTCACAAAGTCCAAATGTTAAGCAAATAAACAAAAAATTGTTATGTGTCAGATCTGCAACTTGTTTACTTGCTATGAAGTAAAAAAGCTGGATTAATATCCTCAATGTGGGGTGATTCCATAATCTTTGCCAGGGGCTGTAATCAAGAAAAAAAAATGCTATCAATCAGTACCTACTCTCCTAAATACAAGACAGCCATGTGCTTAACCCTTACAGCGCTGAAATAAATTTTCAAAAAACTATACATTCAATTATCTTGTGCTGTTGAAAACCTATCATGTGGCAACTTGTTTAAACAAGTCGTCACATGATAGGTTCTCAACAGCTTTAAATTTGACATCTTACATCATCGAGCAACGCTATTTATATTTCGCACTCTAAGGGTTAATAATTGAAACTACCTGACTGCAGTCTAGCACTGGTGATAGCTTGTATATTGGGATTAGTAGGTTGGTATTTCTCTACACTCCTTTCATTAATCTCGGTTATGATCACATGAGGCCTCTCCCTGGGCGCTAAGCCAGGACGATTCCTTATTTGTGAGACACACAACCTTGGCGGCCTGCCGTCTTTGTTCCTCTGCTTTCCTCAGTTCCTCTTCTTTCTGCCTTTGTTCCGCGGTCAGGTATTTTTCCACTTCAATCTGGCAAGAGGAGACATGTGCCACATTCATCGGCTGACTAATCACCAGCGGACAAACCATATCCACCAGCAGCAGGGTCTGCTGAATGTGACTGTGGTGTGTGAACAGCTTGGCAGATGCAGGCTGCTGCGATTAATCAGTCAGATGCTCAAATTACAGGTGATGTTCGCTTGTCTGTCAACAGTAAAAACAGCTGAGACAAAAAAAAAAATCTTGAAAATCTATGTCCCAAAAGTCAACAGCGAGGGTGAGAGATTTCATCGCACATTGTTATTCACCGAAGCCAAACATTGGCTCTCAACAGCTTGCGTGCTGATCTCAACATATCACCAGCCAAACAGGAGGCACATCCAACCTGCAGCCAATTAAAGAAGCTGAAACTGCTATAAGAGAAAGCCATCACAGCTAGTTTCAAAACATGCTGCAGTCATGTTTCCAGCAAATACCACCATTTCAGAGGCAAAGGAGGAAAGTACCTGCATCTAAATTTGTGTCGATTACTTACTTGCGCCACAGATAACATAAAAAAAAAAAAGGTCAAATCAAAACCACAAATGACCGAATTACATGTATGCAGCCACAGTTTACTACCAATTAATTGGCAAAAGATAAGTTATTTCTATCTCAAATTCCATCTCACGTTGTATCCAGTATCACTGCCACAAATTCAGTCAATTGGGGACATACATTTTATGGTCAAACTTCACTTGCTGTTAAAAATTATTTTGCAAACTAATGCCACCCTGACACTTGTACGAGTTTTGTTCCCACAATGCCACACAATGCGTCGTGGCGATGATTAAAGTCTTCGGGAACGAGCGTGAGGAGTGTGTGAAGGGTGCGGGGGAGCGTGCCATGTCGTAGAGAGAATTTTGAAATGTTCAAAAATTCGGCACACAATGTTTGTGCCATGTGCGTGCCACTTGCGTGAACCATGCATGAACACTACCCGAACTCGGCGCGAACACTGCCGTCGGTGCATGTCAATGCGTGCCATGTTAGGGTGTTGTCACGAGTTGAGCACGAGATCATGGTACGCCCAGCTCACACATAGTTCTCGCACGTCACAAACCATTCGCGCATGGCAGGAACTTCTCATGAATTGTTCACGCATTTTTGGCCGCGCATTGCGTAGACAGCGCGTAACTTATGCGTGTACAGTGCGCGAACAGGGCGAAACAAGGCTCCCCTGCGTACCACCGAAATTGCATGCCTTGCCACGACGCATTGCGCGGCATTGCAGGGACAAAAATCGTGCAAGTGTCAGGGTGGCATAAGAAACCACCAAATACAAATATGTTCGGCAAATGCTCTGAGACATTATAATTTAACTGTGGTTTCCTACTGAGGCAGTTGATTGGTTTCTGCCTCTTTGGAGCCTGAGGCAGCCCTTCAGTGTAAACAGGGAGCATATTTTTTGTTCTCTGGGCCCCTGTACCACAGACTTGGTGACAGACAAGGAAAGGCTTAAAAGAGGCAGTGTGCTTTTTGGCTCGCTGAGCCTCCGTACCACTGACTGCGTGACCTTAAGCAGTGTCAGAAATAAGGAAGAAAATTAGGCTGTCCGGTGGGTTGTCTGCAAGAATTTTTAGTTGTCCCGTGTACTGTCATATAAAATAAATAGACGGCACAAGACACACACACGCAGCGTCTTGTACACACACACATACATATAGAGGAGGGGCAGGGTGATGCTGATTTGGGATTGAGAGGTCCCAGGTTCGAGTCCTTGCCACAGCCCTCGCAGTATGTTCTTGGGCCAGAGCACTTTACTTCCACAGTGCCCCTCTCCACCCGGAGGTACAACTGGGTGAAATGCTATGGGACTACAGCAGGCAATTTGAGAGGAAAAATTAAGTTGAATAACGCTAAATAATGCTTCAATTTGCCGTACAGGTGATATTTAGAACAATGCAATAAAATATAAAACAATAAATTATCCTGCTAAGCTAAACGACGGTTAACCAAAACCACTCTCCTGCAACTCTATAGCACGGTTCATTTGCGTGGCATTTCTTGTCATTTCTGAATCCCGCCTTCCATCACAATCTCAGGCAAAGACGAGTCTTCATGACAATGCATCTCCCTTTCTGATCAGACTCGGAATTGCTATATGGCAAGCAAGAACAGAGCGGACCTATTTGACATGGCTTGGGACGAGTGAGAGATTTTCAGGCTGCAAGTACTTAAAAACAACGTCACCAAAAACGCAATCTAAAGATTCCTGCTTCCTTGTGATGTTAGATTACCAATTATAAATGAATACTTATGAAATTCATACTTTAACTTCTAATATGAGCATATAAAATTCACCTCAAAGGAAGATGCTTATTGTCACATTTTCAAATCTACATCCGCTTAGGTTGTTTATGCTTACTGTACATCCGACTCGTTTGTGCCACCATTTTTCGTTAACTAGATCGCCCGAGCCAGAATGAAAGTGAACACCACGGTCTATATCCAAGTCGTTGTTTGATGCGGTACTTCATTTTAAAAAAGGACTCAAGTTCTCGCCCGTACGAGAGTAGGCCTTATATATTACCAAAATAGTCGCGTCCATTGCAGAGTAAATAAAATTTTAAATAAAGTAGGGATTCAAAGAAAATAAGTACCCATAAAATTGGTCCGTTATGGCAATTTCATGATAGGTTGAAGGTATTCACTTGTTTCATGCGACTTGATATTCGCTTTCCAAATGTTGCTCCTTTTCCACCGAAACCAGTCCACCGACAGGCTCATTTTCCGTGACATCACATATGGGTTGTGTACTCTGGAAGTACCCAGATGTTCCATAGTTATAATACAGTGAACACTGTGAAAACTGTTTTCAATTTTGTTTTTAAAGCCTGACATGTTAGAACTCTTAATACATTTCTTCCAGATCTTCCAGTAGTTTATAGTTTTAAATTCCATGTTTAAATCTTTTTTTTTTTTTAAGCTACTGTCGCATAAAGGTGATTTCTTTCATCGATGCATATTAGTTTTGCTGCTTATTTTGGTTCGTTTTGGGCCTGCAAAAAGTCCGGTCGCTGCGCTGGCTATACGCTATACACGTACACATTGTCTAGTTTAGAAAGAAAATTATTTTTTTACTGGAGTCATGCTACCATTCCGAGGAAGGTTGGATAAGCCAAAGCTGGGCCACAAAAAAGATAGTATTTTACGAACATGATCAAGTGGACTCTCATAAAAGTGATTGACTGACATAGAAATATGGAGTGACGACGTTGATGCCATTTAGAACACAATCATACCCCTCAAATATCTCCACCCAATATCTCAAGAGCAGCCTGAATCCTCCGCCTGTACTTCTCATGCACTCAAGCTCAATTTCAGGTCTTAATTGCTTTTTTATAGTTGTTGCATCTCTTCCTATGGTTCTTTCTTCAACTTCTGGTCCTTCCTCTTCCATGATGGCCAAAACGAAACAAAACCTCAAATCTTATAACGTTAGATAGTTACAGTATACACAATAGAAAGATCTGACAACAGGCAGCTGCAAGTGCGTGAACAATATGTATTCCTGCGCGAGTTAAGAGAGAGAATACATTCTAAAAATCTTCCTTTCTTGTTTTGTCGTCGCTCTTATCAAGTCAACTCATCGAAAAAATATCATAATAAATTAAGGTATCAGTCCTTCCCCCAGGTTTTCCACTACATGTAATTGATCGTGGTGCACCACCACGGTAAAATAAAAGCCGCCACGCCCATGTAAAATGACTTTAAATAAACTCCAAAAATCCTAAAGACAATCAGATGTCACCAGTTCTCATTGTTAAGTTAAAATGAGTGCTAATAATTCTTGACCTGTTGTCAATCATTTGGCTTGATGAACATGTTTTCCAATAAATAAAAATTAGACATCGGCAGTAAAACGCGCTGCTTTCTTCTTAATGCAATGTGTGCAACGATTAGAGAAAAAATATTTTGTTCACTTTGCAAAACGACAAACTACGATGTTAACTAATGTGTTTGTTGTGAGCACATCCTCTTCTACCTAATTGTAACTTCATGATTATTTCATTCCGATTCCGGAGTCCGGAGTCATAATCGGTTTTCATATTATATGTGAAATCCACCGTGACGCATGTGAAACTCATAAATCTCCCTGCACATAGACTTCAATTATTACATCGCCTATGTGCTGATTAATGAAAACTGGCCACACCTGATAATGCTGAGTTTTGACCCGACGCTGAAGCCCTCCGCCACAGTTTCAAAAAATCCTGGAGGAAACCCTACCTTCCCCGTATTTATACGATTTCTGTCAGATCGTTTATATGTCCATGTTAATCTTCAATGTACTAGGCCTATATAGAAAAATATGAGTTTAAATGAAAAAAAAGACAGATAAATGTTTCTCCATCATAATTTATCCATCGCAAGTAAAGTATGACTCAATTTTAACCTTTAACAAAATATAAAGCTTAGAGAGAGACAGTATTTCTATTGACATGTAACAGAGCAGAGCTTGCAAAACCCGTATGTGACGTCACCCAAAACGGGCCTCTTTCCTAGCATCACGGAAGTATTCACGCTCGAAGTACTGTTGTTTCATGCGTGTTTCCATTTTCTCGTATCGATAATGTGACGGAATGACATTACATTGCATTCTTTGCGTTCTAAGCTTTCCATTGATGTCGAAATTGCCATATTTCAGTTTTTCCTTTGAATCCCTACTTTAATTTAATTAAACTGTTGGGATACTTTGGTTGTCCAACGAACAACCGCGTAAGCAGTTAAGGTTGTCCAGAACTATTTCAGGTGTTCTAGACAACCGGATAACCGCTTATTTCGAACACAGGTAAACATCTGCTCTGGCTGAGTTATTAACAGCTGAAGTGTTTTTTGGCTCCTATGGCCTCTATACCCTTGGCTCACAGATGGTGAGTCTCTGCTCTGGCTGTGTTTTTAACACGCAGTGTCTTTTTGGCTCTCTGGGCCTCCATACCACTGACTTAGACGTAGCATGTCTTTGCTCCATACAGTCAATGGTCTGCTCTGGCTGTGTCTAAACTGGAGTGTGTTTTTGGCCCTCCGAGCCTCCGTACCTCTGACTCGGTGACTGTGAAAATCAGCTCTGGTCTCTCACTGTCGGCCAGGGTCGGTGCCCACAGCGATTTCTCCATCTCGAGCTCCTCCAAAATCTCCCTGATCCTCCGGTTCTTCTCCTTCGCTCTGTTTATCTCCTGCACCTTCTGCTTATAAACAGCCTCAAACTCCTGATTGAAGGCTGTCTTCACTCGGTATATCGTATCCTGCCCAAGGAAGAGAGAACAAACTGGTGAACAACCAAGAGGAATGGAAGGCAAAGAAATATGCCTCTGAAACCAGCTAGAGGACCCATCACTGTACGCACAGTTTTGCTCAGGGATCTCACAATTTTGCAAAAAACGTTCATATTTAAAGAGACTTTTCATCAGTTTTCAACGTTATCGCCATATATCCGAGTGAGGAATATTGTATGAAAAATGTATGCAGATTTTGCCAACGTTCTCTGTAACTCTGGGAATCAGCAGCCAAATCCTCTGTACTTCCCCATCCAGTGCCGTCATTTGATGTGCACACTGAAGTAGCTGGGAGGTGAGGAAGATCTAAAAGCTATTTCAGCTTGGATTTCTAGCCTCTGCTTCTGGGTCACCAGAAATATCATTTCTGGAGTGGAGTGAAAACACCATTCCTGAAATCAATAGACGGAGCTCGTTCAAGTATGATGCCTATTAATTAATGAAAGAAAGTTGAAATTTCGATTCCAAATGTTGGACTTCCTGATCGGTTCGGGTCATGGCACTATGAAACTTTTTTTTTTTAAGTCTTGGCATGTTTCGTGTCTCCACTAAATTTTGGCCATGTAGGTGAAATGAACCACGAGAACTGTTTTGGTGAAATATTCTAAGGGGCGCTATGGAGCCATTTTGCTTCACCTGTGTGCAAAACCTATACTGTAGGAATAGTAGTATTGGGCTCCACGAGTGTATTGATTTTTGTAAGTTTCAAGCATGTTGAGACCCTCCAAATTCCCAAAAGAATTCCAAATTCTTTTGGGAAAAATGATTAGGGGGCGCTACAAAGTCATTGTGCCACCAGCACTGCCAATTGGGGTATCAGCTCAAAGAGATAACACAGATAAAACTTAGTAAAAGTTTTGCAAGTTTTGGAGTATCCTTAGGCCTTCAAATATGTGTTCGTAAAATTTGGAAAAATGCAGGAAATGGCTCACTTCCTGTTTGGCCAAAAAATGTCTACAAAATTGCCCTAATCCTGCATGACAAATCTAATGATCACACCAAATTTCATGAACATTCAGGCACTTCTATCTTAATATGCCCGTGACTAGCGGGCACTATGGAGCCACCTGGCCATACCAGAGCTCAAATCAGCATACAGAAAAACTCACATATAACGGATTCAATTGGACCAGCTCATTTTGTCCATTATAAGCAAAATCCGCTATATGCATAAAACGGACAAAATCCATTATACTCATAAAACAGATTATATCCGCTATATGCGTATAACAGATTAAATCCGTTTTATACATGTATGAATTTATATGTATGCTTTGTGTATTGGAACAACTTTATTCTGAAGTGCACACACCTACTTGTTGTCTTCATTTAGTACGTCTTTGCCCTAACACAATGGATAACAGCACTGTTGCAAATTGAATGAATTTAACTGTTAAATTAACGCATTGTCTGCTTGTTATTTTAACTGTAAGTAGAGTCCTGCGCGCATTTAAATGGTTTACAGTTAACATACACGGAACCTCTGTTATAAACTGATTGTAAAATAACAGTTAAAATAACTGACAAAAAAGGCGCGAGTTTATAGCAGTGAGGATGATATTGCATGTTGCTCCAACTGGGATGGAAACCACGCCAGTTTCAGTTTCTGCGAAGAGGAGGCCTAACTTCGTTTTGTTGCTCTGTTGAAACTGCGCATGTGCATGGTGGAAACCGGCTTGTCCGGTATACATGAGTGCTTTTTAATGGAAATGCATTGTGACAGGACTGTACATTTTGTCCGATGAAAGCGAAAATCCGTTATACAAAATCCGGTATATTCGATGTTTATTTAATGGAAAAACGTTACAGAAAAATCAGGACTTGAGCTGTTGTCCGTAAGAGGGAGTTTCTGTTTTATAAGAGGACGCTTTAGGCGAGTTCTACTGTAGTTGAAGTTGAAGTTGATTGGATAAAATCTGTAGGAGGAGTTTGTCAAAGTACAACACCTGTATATGGCGAAAAATCAAAAAAAGTTGCAGTTTCAATTCAAAATGGCGGACTTCCTGTTGAGTTTAGGTCACAGCACCAAATGATTTTTTTTTTTTTTTTTTTAGGTCTTTTCATAGTCCATGTGTCCACCGAATTTTGTACAAGTAGGTTAAATGGGCTGCATGGTTGAAATTTTCGAGGGGACGCTACAGAGTCATTTTGCCAAGCCCATGTGCAACGTCTGTGACATAAAAAAAAGGTATGTCAGGCTTTTTGCGTCTGCCAGATTTTGTGAGTTTTTAAGCTTCCCTTGCATCTGAAAATGCCACTTCCTGTTTTATGGTGAATCATGCCCTGCCATGGCAATGTCATTTGATGAAAACACAATCTTCACAACAGAGTATCATCAAGGTCTGAAGGCTTTCCTGACCACATCTGAAGTAGATCTGGAAAACGCACATAGAAAAGTACACCAAAGAGGAAAACATGGTATTTCCTGTGGCCAGTAGGTGGCGCTATGTCTGAAACTCATTATTGGCATACAGATGTCTTCAGCATGGAACTATTATCAAGCACATGAAGTTTTGGGCAGATGGGATGAAGTACGCTTGAGTTACAACAACTTCCTGTTTCATGGCTAAACATGCAAATTCACTCACCCGCCACATCAAATCCAATCGACGAAAACTCAAAAGCTTCACAATTTAGCATTACAAAGGTCTTCAGATGACCCACACCATTTCACTTGGATGAAATCTCTAGGAGGAGTTCGTTAAAATATGATGCATGGAAATGAGAAAAATCACATAAAAACTGCTCAGAAAAATCAAAATGGCTGACTTCCTGTTGGGTTTAGGTCACACCACCAAGAGATACTTTTTAGGTCTTGGCATGGTGGACATGCTGTTACATGCTGGCAAATTTCAAGTACTTGCTGGTCATCCAGCTTCTTCATCTACACCTGAAATCTGACACTCCTGCCTAATGAGCAGCTGATCAGCATCAATGTAGGAAAGTCTATAATTGATTATCAACACAATTTTCAATGGACTGCCACTCCCGGAGTTTTGGAGTTTGGAGTTAGGCGTTATTTTGGAACCCACCTACGTTCATGCAAAGACATGCCCCTCTGGAGCATTCAAGTGCTATGATTGGCCAGTCGACCTAGCCTCAGTATTAGCCAGCCATTCAGCTCTAGGATTGGAATCCTACCTCTTGAACAGCTGGCCAACACTAGCGTTTGAATGCCTCAGAGGGACGTGTCTTTTGTGCAGCATGTGTGCGCCATGTTTACAATCCAGATCGCGCAAAAACGGGTACAACAACCGCCGGCTTTTTAAAAAGCTGATATTTGGGAGCACTTAGGATTTTGTGAAATCGATGGTAAAAAAAAAAAAAAAAAAAAAAAGCTAGACAAGACTTATGCAATTTACAAGAAGTGTAACGCAAAGATCAAGTACGTAGGCAACTTGACAAATATGAGAAATCATCTTGCCCATTGCCAGTCGGAGCTAACTTTTGCAGGGGAAAAAAACCAGTTGTTGTATCCAACCAGAAAACTCTTGAACAGACACTCGTATCAAAGCTGGCACATCACTCTGACAGGGCCAAAAAAACTACAAACGTTGTATATTATATCAGATAATGAAGTCATTGAGAAGTGCGAGTCAGAGACAAAGAGAGCGAGAGAGAAAAGGGAGCTATTGCCATGTTTACTGAATGTAAGTAATGCGCATTACATAATACAGCTGCTAAATAATTTTTTCTCAATGTAAATCTGTTTTATTTTGATGTATGAAAATGTAATGCACTACGAAAGAGGTTTATTTTTGTTAACTATTTTTGAGCACCATGTTCAATCTTATCAGGTGGATTGGAAAATGAATATATTATTTATTTGAAAAGGAGCCGCAAAAATTAATAAATACAAGGGTTTTAATTTCACCTGGGTTTGTATTGATGGGGAAAAAAAAAACCATGTACCGAAATCTGAAACTGAGATGCATTGAGAATCGTTTAGTAATCCAATCGTGACTCTCTGAATCGTAATCGAATCGTGAGGTGACTGACGATTCCCACCCCTAATAATTAGACCAAGTGAATACCAAGTGTAACATTGGTTGAACTGGCATGGCTTAGTGCTATTGCAAACTAGCTAAGGGCCAATCTCATAACTAAGTTAACATTACTTATCCAGCTAGCTAACGTGCTCGCAATATCTTTCCATCACCATTATGTAACATTAGTTTGCTAGCTAGCGAGCAAACGCTGGCTAGCTACTCAGTTGAATGTGAATTCAGTAACCATTGCTAATTAGAGCGCAAATGTCTTTGGCTCACTGTTGACCGGGAAAAAAACAGCGTGATCACATTACTCCTGTCCTGGCATCTCTGCACTGGCTTCCTGTTAATCTTAGGATCCAGTTTAAAGTTTTATTATTTGTTTTTAAATGTTTAAATGGCTAGGCGCCATCTTATTTATCAGAGCTTTTACAGCCTCACACTACTGGCAGGACACTAAGGTCGTCAAACCAGCTGCTCCTGACAGGACCTAGGTCTAGGCTCTGTACTCGAGGAGATAGAGCCTTCTCAGTGGTGGCCCTAAGCTGTGGAATAGCCTACCCTATCAGGTTAGAGCTGCACAGTCTCTTGAGCACATTAAAACACTGCTGAAAACTCATCTCTTCTCGCTGGCGTTCAGCCCCAGCTAGGCAAGTAACTTTGGCTTTTTTACTTTCTTTGTTTTTATTTTTTACTTTTTACTTTCTTTTATTCTTTTACCATAATCTTATTGTTCCTTTTATTGTTTGTATTGATTTATTTTATATGTCTATGGTGATTATTTTGTTTCTTAATTACTGTACAGCACTTTGGTCAACTGGGGTTGTTTTAAATGTGCTATATAAATAAACTTTGATTGATAGACTGACTGACTGAATGGCAGAGTGATGGAGTCAGCTCAATGCTAACAAATAGCAGGAAATCACCATTAAGGCACTAAGGGAAATTTAGTTTGTTTTCTATTAAATCACGCAATTCGGTCATGTAATAAACAGAATCTTAAACTCTCACTCGGCTGATATGAAAGTTAAGGCTTGCAAGGAACCCAAAATTTACTTGTTTCACAACTTCCAAATGGGAAAACCACTCCTGTAAGATCCTCTGTTCTTCAGTATGCAGCCATATAACAAGCGAGACACGTACAAAGAGCTGGTCAGAAAACAAGACTGTCCGAAACACGGTCATTACACACACACACACACACACACACACACACGAGTGAAAGCATTCCTTCTATCCCCGCAGGGTTGTTGACCGTCAAGTCAGCTAGTGAGCTTACATTTGCATGCCAATAACATGCCATTCACTATCTCAAACGGTTTGACAAGTAGGTACAACAACCTTACCCTGCTTCGCCTTTTTCCTGAACAGATGTTAAAAATTCTGAGAAAGTGATGCTGCTGCCTGTTTTCTCTTGACACTACTGCGCTTTTCTTCCCACTTTAAATTAGACTGGGACGACTTGCTTATTTGAAAAATAGTTTTGCATTTAATCTTACTGTTCGGTCGTGTTTCAGAGATCAGAAAAACGGCAGCATTTTACTTGCTACATGATCCTTAATTTGTCTTTCCAGCGGCAGAAACTTTTTTTCCCAACCAACCAACATTTCTGCCTCCCAAGTCCTTGGACTACAGATCATGTCTCAAATTATCCTACATTTTCATTGGCTAGACAAAACAGTATAAAAAATAGTAGCAAAGCCACTGCGCCCACTTGGCCAAACGTGGCCAAAATGGAGCGCCCCCTATTGGGCATAGTATTGGTCCGATTGGGCTGAAAATCGAACTTGGTCAGGACCTTAAGACGCTATATATAAGACATATGAAATATGTAAAGGATCGGTGAAAAACTGAAGACGCTAGAGTGCAGATAAGCAAAAAGTTTACGCATGCATGCACGGATGCACGACATACCACCACTTAAGATCCCAGACATAGCATAAGCCCATTGGGCCTTTTGGCCAAGCGAGCAAAAAATTTGAGCATCTTAGCTCGTAGAATAAGGGAGCTAGGGCTGTTTGAAGTTTTGCAGAAAAGGCCCCCTGGTGGCGAAACCGAGAATGGCAGCACGCCCAAAATCGAACTGGGGCTAGATCTTGGGCCCATATACATGCATATGAAATATGAAAAGGATCCTTTGAAAAGTGAAGGCAATATTGCAGTGAAACAAAATATGTGCATTTTACGACCTTTGACCTACATAACCTTTAAATTTAGGTCAAATCAAAAACCCATGACATGTATGATGAATTCTTGGCAGAACACCCTACAGTAAAAATTTGAGCATCTTAGCTCGTAGAAAAAGGGAGCTAGAGCTGTTTGAAGTTTTGTAGAAAAAGCCACCTGTTGGCCAAACCAAGAATGGCAGCATGCCCAAAATCGAACTGGGGCTAGATCTTGGGCCCATATACATGCATATAAAATAGGAAAAAGATCCGTTGCGAACTGAGGGCACTATGGTGCTGAAACAAAACTGGCACATTTTATGACCTTTGACCTATATAACCTTTAAAATGAAGTCAAATCAAAAACCCATAATATGCATGATGAACCCATGGCAGAACACCATACAGTAAAAATCTGAGCATCTTAGCTCGTGGAATAAGGGAGCTAGAGCTGTTTGAAATTTTGTAGAAAAAGCCACCTGTTGGCCAAACCAAGAATGGCAGCATGCCCAAAATCGAACTCGGGCTAGATCTTGAGCCCATATACATGCATATAAAATATGAAAAGGATCCGTGGAAAACTGAAAGCTGTATCGCGCTGAAACGACATAACGCACGCACACACGCACGGACGCACAACAGACCACCACTAATGACCCTAAGTACAGCATAAGCCCCTTGGGCCTGTTGGCCAAGTGAGCTAGAAACTGTAAAGCTAGCTATAATGCAGACAGTCAGTGAAAATACAGGCAGACTTAAAGGTGGGATAGTCTCCCATACATTATTTAAGTGATCATATGGCTTTGTCTCGTCAAAGTCACTTTCGTGTAGTAATTAGACACGTAAATATTCATATATGTCTAAAATTTGACATATAGACTGTTAAACATGTTTTAAACTACTGTTTGGTCTATAGTTTTCTATTTTTTAGAATTAGTTAGAATTATTGAGCATTGTTACGTAACGGGGGGACACAAAGTGGAATTAAATTCTGGACCTTTGGCCACAAGGGGGGGGTTTGTTCGAACCCTCTGAACCTCTCTGACTACGGGCTTGAAAAATCTCAATTGCACTAGGCTATGTACCACAACTGATAAAGTTTGTTATCCCACATAGTGTGAATTTTTAAAAAACAATCTGGTATGATCCACTTCAGTAAAGATGAGGAGCTTTGGTTTTGAGGCAAAAATGTGACAAAAAGACCATTAAATTCACTTGCAAATTAAAAGTGAATTTAAACATAGGCAAATACCTACAGCTAAGATAATACAAAAATAATTTAACATTGAATTTATTAATTCAGTTAGCTTTTTACTTATGCCTACTTACAATGTTTTTTTTCTTTAAGTAACTCTCTGAACTACTCATAGCTAACTATTCCTTCTGACACTCAAAGTATTCAAACCCATTCATTACTTGCTGAACAACCAATCAGAGTGGTTATCAGCAGCACTGTTATCGCGTTGTTTAGCCAATCATGGCTCTCACCTGCAGCATGGTTATCTGGTCGATCTTCTCCTGGCGGGAACAGAGGTTGAGCTGGCTGTAGAGGTATGGGTCGGCATCGGTGAACAGTGCACTCAGGCTCCCAGTCAGCGCCGGACTCTCGGTGTGCACCTCCCCTTTCTCCTCTTTTCCTTCCTTCTGCACCTCCTCCCACTCGCTGTCCTCATCTTCTCTCTCACCCTTCACTTCTTTATCCTCTTTCGCATTCTCATCTGTGCTCCTTTCATCTGGTGTTGAAACGTCGTCACTCGGCTCTACGATATCGGCGTGGAGCTGCCCATCAGTTTAGGGGAAAGTACAGGGTAACGTCATGCCCGGCCATTTTTTAGTACTGAAAACATGGCAACCTAACTGCTGCAGTCCTATTTTGCTTAATGTGCAACTTGAATCTGAGATGATGTAGTTCTATTCCAAGATGCAGCTTGCATTAGAATCTTCAAAAATATGGAACAAGGCATCCATTTTAAAGGAGAAATTACAGTAGACATTTGAAATTGTCTCTGTTGCAGAGATATAAATCTGTGTGGAGTGCGCGTGAGTTTTTGTGTGATAAGGGGATCTGATTGATATATTCATCTTGGTTACATGTTTTCAGGGTGGATCTGGATGGGTAAAAGATTGCAGGTCTGATATTGGCGAACAGCATACTTGGTTGTCTTCAATCTCCATCCTCCTCCTGATGTGCAACTTCTCCATATCTTCCAGCTTATGGGTCCTGGTCTTGATGGGGTAGTTCTTCACCTCTTGATCTGAATGGAAGGCCTAAGAGATGGACCCCACCACATTTCCGTATTCATGAGACACAGAAGCGGAAATTCTAGGCGTTTTGTCCAACCATCAGGATTAGTCAATCAACAAAGCTCTTTAGCCAGACACAGATCAAATGAGCTGGCTGTGTTTACAAGTGGAAGACCCACACCAGGACTTCACAGCTCTGATGATGCACTTGCTGCACAAACATAACTGCACTACCGGCAATTCATCTTCAATATCCGAGAGTCTTAGGGTGCTTTCAGACTAGACACGATTGTTCAGTACGGTGCCACAATACGATTGTCCCCCCTCTCCTCTCCCCTGCTGGTCAGTATTCACACTAACAATGTTGGTCCGCACCCAGTACGGTTGCTTTCAAAGTTCTGATACAGTCGGTGACAATATGCACCTTAGTGGTTTCTAAATAGGGAAACATTCACAAAGAACATGAAATGTATCTTTTTCATCACTTGAGCTGCCAGACTTTCACACCACATTCTGCACTTTTAAGATATTGCTGCTGCATTTTCCGGAGTTTGTCAAGGCACTGTTCTATTGTTCCGCGATAACTACGCGAATGTAAATACTCACAAATAATTCCACTAATCTCCTCGTTTCTGAGTAGTATCCAGTTGTGATTTTACGTATTCGTCTGCCCAAATTTCGAGCAAGCATTTAATTTCTTCTTTTGACCACAGACATCCTTTTGCCGCTATGTTTGTTAGAACAAAGGAGTCGAATAGTTAAGACATCATGGAACTGACCACTAACGTGCTCAAGTACAATTGCTTTCACATTTGGTACGAGTACGGATGAACTGTGCCCAAGACCACCACTTCCAAGCTGACTGGCGTACTGTGCTGGGGCACTTACCATACTCACATTTTGCTAAGTGTTCACATTTACCAAATAAACTGGACTTTGGGGTCAAGTGTACTCAGATCCGTGCCCGAGGCCCTAGTGTGAAAGCACCCCTAGATAAAAGGTCAAGCGATGGAGGTCTACCCGTGTTATTATTAATATGACGTAAAATGCTTTCTGCTACCTTGACGGCTTTCCCTTTCACTTCCATTGAATCCCAGCATTCGCTCTTGATGACCTCAGACATGTAGGACATTGCCAGGATCTGCTGCTCAACATCTCTGCGAACCTGAGGACGTAAACAACCGTGGAGCTGATATGCTCTGTGTGTGTGACTGATGTGCACACAGACAAGCTCTGTGTGTGTGTGTTCTTGTACTTGCTACAAAGTGAGAACTAAAAAATGTTTTTTTTTCCCTACAGAGTAGGAAGATTTTGGGAAGTGAGGACATTTTCACGTGTCCTCACAACTACAAAGGAAAACTGTGACTTATTAGTGAACTTTAGGGGTAAGGTTCGAATTAGGGATAGCTTAAGGTTAGGGGAAAAGGTTTGGATTAGACATGCGTTGCTTATTGTTAAGGCTAAGGAAAGGCTGTAGAGACAAATTGAGAATGAATGTAAGTCAGTGTAATGTCCTCACAAGGACAGAAGTACAAGGGGTGTGTGTGTGTGTGTGTGTGTGTGTGTGTGTGTGTGTGTGTGTCTTATGTGTGTGCAGACATGCTGTTCGTGTGACTGATGCATTTGCACATGCCTGAACACAGTCTCCCTCAGTGCGATGCTCCACCCCCACTAATGAGATAATAGCGACAAACACCAAAGCATGCGCAAAAGCAACCTGTATGCACTCCAACATGTATGCGTGCCTTAAGCTGTACAAACACAATATTTGTGGAGAAAATGCCTGTAAAATCATTTATAATAGCCACAGGTCTCCAAATTTCTACCAGCTGAGAACTGTGATTAACCTTCTTGACATTACTGAGGGATTTACTTTCATGGTGTAAACTTTCACATGTATATTAAGCAGTGCTATTGACTGTGACACTGAAGGCTTGGCAATGGCTCAACTGCTGTTTCATTGTGAATTTTTGCCACGTGGATAAGAGCTTAAGGGCCTTTTTCTAAGATCAGCCCAATACTGGCAAAAGTGGCAAACTCACCATCCCCAAATCTCTTCACACTTCATAATTACTGAGTTTGGGGCTGGGAATAGGGAAATCAGTCATGACCTTGGTAATTAACCCCTCCCTTGCTGAGCAGGCCACGCCCACTTTTGTGCCATACTGAGTGGTAACAAATTTGACTGCTCCATATTTCAACCTGCATGGAGGTCCCAAGTTTTTATCAATTATTCTTGAAACTAGAGTCGGTGAACTGCAACTTCAGATGAAAAAAATCCTGGGACCTCCATGTAGGTTGACGCTAGCGCCACCTGAAGTCATAAGCAATGCCATTTCCGACACATGGAACAGTACAGTAAATCTACACTGCTACACATATTGTGCAATCACTACTTTAGAATATATTCAAGTTTCATTTCTGTAAAGTCGTCCCTTGAAAAGATATAATCAATTAATTGTCAAAATGTGAGGGGTGTACACACTTTTGTGAGATACTGTACGTATGCATGCATGTTTAATGTATGTATGTATGTATGCATCAGTGACAGCTGGTGAACTGGCAATAGGGGAAGTGCAAACCATCCCTTAAAAATAATGATTGGTCCTGACCTGTTTTTAATCTTAATAAAATTGACTTTAGTTGACTCCAAAAATCCTAAAGATCATCAGGTGGCGCCATTTCTCCTGTTAAGTTAAAATGAGCGCAAATAGTCTCATTCTTGACCCGTTTCCAATCATTCATTTAAGTAACCATTACAGAAACCCCAAAACTCTCAACATAATCAGGTGTGGCCAGTTAAAATTTATAACACATGCCTGTCAACTCTCACACATTCAGCGTGAATTTTAGTGGCATATTTACATTCCCCTGCTGTAGTACGCAATTATTCAATCAAGGAATATGTAAGAGATTCTCGTGCGGAATTGAAGTCCTTGTGCATGGAGGTTTATCAGTTTCACGTGCGTTACGGTGGATTTCACCACTAGTAATTGGAAGCCAATTATGATTGCGGACTTCTCACACTTTTCTTTACTCAGTGGTTGGAAGCAATGGAATTGCATGAAGACGCTTAAAATGATCTTATTTCATTTAAACGATCATGAACCACATGCATTGCTTCCAACCCCGTGAAAGTGATAAACCTCCATGCACAAGGACTTCAGTTCTGCACGAGAATCTCTTACATACGCATTGATTAAATAATTGCTGACTACAGCAGGGGAACGTAAATATGCCAATAAACCTTACTCGTGAGAGCTGACTGGTGTGCGTTACTAATGAAAACTGGCCACATCTGATAATGCGGAGCGTTTTCGGAGTTTCTGTAATGGTATTTTAAATGAATGACTGAAAACAGGTCAAGAATAAGGCTATTCGTGCTCATTTTTACTTAATAAGGAAAACTGGCGACACCCGATGGTCCTTAGGATTTTTGGAGTCAAGTAAAGTCAATTTTATTAAGATTGAAAACAGGCCATAACCAATCATTATTTTTCAGGGATGGTTTGCGCTTCCCTTATTGCCAGTTCACCAGCCGCCACTGGTATGCTTGTATGTACTGTATGTATGATTGAAGCATGTATGTAGGCATGTTATTTTTATTACTTTGGCCACCTCCTCCTCTGCCTTGGCCTGCAGTCTCTGCTTTAAGTCCACGTCCAGATTAAACTCCTCATTGTCCAGTTTCTCCATATCCGGCAGCTTCTCATTCTCCCGCCTCATCGATTGGATCTGTGGTCACATCACCCCAATCAACCCCCAAATCTAACACACACTCTCAAAGAGACCACACATTCACACCCTTCAACAGGGCAATGAATACTGCATGTAATACCATTCATTGTCTACAATTTTTGGACAAAAAGTGATGTTTAGAGGCATTGTAACTGGAAACGGTGAATATGCCATGCTTCAGGAGAACAGAAGAAGTGTGTGGTGTCAGGTTTATTTTAAAGCTGTGATTTACACTACTTGTCAAAAGTTTTCACACACCAATATTTTCTGTAATTGTTACAATTTTTATACATTTTGTTCTAGTGTAAGATAAAGACTTGACCAGATCTTAGGGTGTGCAAAAACCTTTGGCTGGCAGTGTAAATCTATTTTTCCAAGCATGAACATACTGGAATGCAAGTGTTCTGGGAGAAGATCAAATTGTTTTCCGGGTGTCTGACTCTCGCAGAACCACATAAAACATGCTTGGACTGGACTCCCAAGTGACAAAATTTACGGTGAGTCATTGTAACTGAGTGCCCATCGCTAACATTATCGTTAGCATGAGTCGTTGGGTTCATCCCAATATCCCTCCTCGACTCCTCTATTCTCCCTCACATGACCCGGAAATCAAACAAGACCCGCCACCTCGAAGGACTCCTCAATTCCTTAAATGAGTTCGGAGGAGCAGTGGATAGAGGAGATAGGAGGCTTACAGAGGAGACGGAGGTCAGGATACACGAGTGGAGCGTATGCAGGAGTGTTATCGCTACACCTGTATAAATGCTCCACCCTCAGCTTCAGAGCTGGCAGAATTTAAACAAGCCATGGCAGGACAAGTGCCGCATGCTTACAGTTTCATGAAATTTCTGACTGGTGATTAATTTCAGAAGGGTACACCAATTATGTCATGTTGCCACAGGCCATCCGTGCTCGTTTCATTTAAGAACTTATGTCCTATGAAGCTGTTTGAAAGTGTTCAAGGTCTTTACAAACACATTCTCGTAAACACATAAAAACTGCATTGCAGAGGTTCTGTGTAAGATCTGTTTTGTGTTAAGCCAAGTGACAGGTCATACGGCTCTGCACACGCCGTATGTAAAGGATGTTGTTTAAAAGCGACTCTTGAGTGAGCGAAGAGGTCTCGTTTCCCAACTGTGGATTCCTCTGTCCTCGCATCTTATCCTCACATCTCTCCCTCGCATCCTATGTCGGCAAAGCTAAGACGCAACAAAGAGATGCAAGGGAGGGAACCAAGAATGCTAACTCCTTTGTCCCTGCTGTCACTAGCTTTCTAAACATGTGTAATGTTTTTATTATTATTTATCCTTTTTTTGGTATTGTCCACTGTTGTGGTGATGGCTGTTTATATATCCTGGCTGTGCGACACATTGCCCCTCGGGGATAATAAAGAAACCTTGATCTTTATATAAGGTCGTGGGATGAACCCCCCAGGACTGAGTGCTCTTTGCTAACATTAGCATTAGCGCAAGTCAGTGTGAATGAGTGCTGTTCACCAATATTAGCATGAGTCAGTGTGAATGAGTGCCCTTGGTAACATTAGTGTGAGTCAGTGTGAATAAGTGCCCTTGATAACATTAGTGTGAGTCAGTGTGAATGAGTGCCCTTGGTAACATTAGTGTGAGTCAGTGTGAGTGAGTGCCCTTGGTGAACATTAGTGCGAGTCAGTGTGAATGAGTGTCCTTGGTGAACATTAGTGTGAGTCAGTGTGACTGAGTGCCCTTGGCAAACATTAGTGTGAGTCAGTGTGACTGAGTGCCCTTGGCAAACATTAGTGTGAGTCAGTGTGAATGAGTGTCCTTGGCAAACATTAGTGTGAGTCAGTGTGAATGAGTGTCCTTGGTGAACATTAGCGTGAGTCAGTGTGAATGAGTGCCCTTGGTAACATTAGTGTGAGTCAGTGTGAATGAGTGCCCTTGGTGAACATTAGTGTGAGTCAGTGTGAATGAGTGCCCTTGGTGAACATTAGTGTGAGTCAGTGTGAATGAGTGCCCTTGGTGAACATTAGTGTGAGTCAGTGTGAATGAGTGCCCTTGGTGAACATTAGTGTGAGTCAGTGTGAATGAGTGTCCTTCGAAAGACCGCATGCTCATACCTCTTCCTGAATCCGTCTCCACTTTTTCAGCAGCTCATCCCTGACCGGGGCGTACTGCTCATTCTCCTGCCTGAGTGCCTGTGCAAACAATTCACCAGTGAGCAAACTGTCAGAGCAGGGCAGAACTCCTCTCCTCGGGCTCCGGGTTTCCAAACCTGCCCACTGTCCGAGTCATGCTGCCACAGGACACAAGGCAGCACTGCGGAAAGTCCCGACCCACAATGCAACCTGTTTACTCTGGCCCAATAAACTTTGCTGAGAAGCTGGCCATGCTCTTCACCTCGATAATAATCGTCACCCAAAAAGTAAAAAATTTTGCTGAAAATCAACATTTCAAAACAAAAATAAACAAATGTTGCAGAGAATACAACAGCTGCATTTGAAATTCAGTTTCAGAAAAAATGATTCCCACTGCTCACTATTAGTGAGAAAAACCTCCAATGAGAAGTGATTCCAGCCTGATGTCCTTCTGTATTTTTGTAGAGGGACATTGAAATTTACAAAAAATGTTAACTGATCAAAGAATTTGCAGTCCTATTGCATTGTAAGAAAAGGTAAATGAATTTGTAGCAAGTGCAAAAAGATTAAATCACTCAAACTTTTCTTCTGTGGCTGTGTAAGTGAGTGCGTGTGTACGAATTGTACGTGAAAATAGATTTGCATGTGCAGCGTGTGTGAGTGTGTGTGTGTGTGTGTGTGTGTGTGTGTGCCCGTTTGTGGTACAAGGCCTGTGTGTATACATGTGCAATACAGGGCGAATGCCAGTGGTATGGGATGCACATGTAAGTATGGAATACTGGTCGCTTATGTGTGTGTATGACATGGCGTGTGTGTGGAATATGGGTTTTATGCATGTTTGAGTTTGGGGGTAAATGGGGTTAGTGCACACAAGTGAAATACATGGTGTGCATGTGAGGTATATGGGGTGAGTGTGTATATGTGTGCAATACGGGCAGTGTGTGAGCATGTGGCGTATGGCGTGAGTGACTATGTGTGTGAAATACAAGTCGTGTGTGTGGTATATGGGAAGTGTGTGTATGTGTGGAATAAAAGGCATGAGTGTCTCAGTGTGGTACATGGACTGATGGGGTGTGTGTGTGTATGCGTGTGGAATACGGGGCATGTGCAAATGTATGTGGAATATGGGGTGTATGTGAGTGCGTGTTTGTGTGTGTGTGTGCATGTGTGTGTCTGATACATAGGGTGCTTCTGTGTTTGTACGATGTTCCTTACCTCTGCGTGTTTGCTGTCCAACCAAGTGGGGTCAGGGGGCGGAACATCGCTCTCTTCATCCTCTGTCACATCAACCTTACGCCGAGCCTGAGCCTGAGAGAGAGAGAGCGGGGCGGGAGAGAGAGAGACTTTGACTTCTGATGTTTTTTATGACAAACCCCAATTCCAATGAGGTTGGGACGTTGTGTAAAACGTGAATAAAAACAGAATGCAATGATTTGCAGATCCTTTTCAACCTATATTCAAATGTGTACACCACAAAGACAAGATATTTAATGTTTAATGTTCAAACTGATTACCTTTATTTTTTTTTGGAAATATTCACTCATTATGCATTTGATGCTGGCAACACATTCCAAAAAAAGCTGGGACAGGGACAACAAAAGACTGGGAAAGTTGAGGAATGCTCAAAAAACAAACCCCTGTTTGGAACATTCCACAGGTGAACAGGTTAATTGGAAACAGGTGAATGTCATGATTAGGTATAAATGGAGCACCCCGAAAGGCTCAGCCGTTCACAAGCAAGGATGGGGCGAGGTTCACCACTTTGTGAACAACTGCGTGAGCAAATAATCCAACAGTTTACAAACAACGTTTCTCAATGTGCAATTGCAAGGAATTTAGGGATTTCATCATCTACAGTCCATAATGTCATCAAAAGACTCAGAGAATCTGGAGGAATGTCCACACATAAGCAGCAAGTCCAAAAACCAACATTGAATGCCTGCGACCTTTCGTCCCTCAGGCAGCACTACATTAAAAACCGACATCATTCTGAAAAGGATATTATCATGTGGGCTCAGGAACACTTCGGAAAACCACTGTCAGTTAACACAGTTCGTCGCTATATCTACTAGTGCAAGTTAAAACTCTACCATGCAAAGCGAACACAAAATATCAACAATACCCAGAAACGCCGCCGGCTTCTCTGGGTCCGAGCTCATCTGAGATGGACTGAGGCAAAGTGAGAGAGTGTGCAGTGGTCTGACGAGTCCACATTTCAAATTGTTTTTGGAAGTCATGGACGTCGTGCCCTCCGGGCTTAAGAGGAAAAGGACCATCCAGATTGATATCAGCGCAAAGCTCAAAAGCCAGCATCTGTGATGGTATGGGGATGTGTTAGTGCCCAGGGCATGGGTAACTTGCACATCTGTGAAGACACCATTAATGCTGAATGGTACATACAGGTTTTGGAGCAACATATGCCGCCATCCAAGCAACGTCTTTTTCCAGGGACGTCCATGCTTATTTCAGCAAGACAATGCCAAAAAAGCAACATTCTCAGTTTGAACGTTAAAAGAGCGTGGCCTGAGCCCAATTGAAAAGAGTGTGGGTAATAGGCTGGCCTGCCTGCAGTCCGACCTGTCTCCCATTGAAATTGAATGGCGCATTATGAACATTCCAAAATACGACAACAGAAATCCCCGGACTGTTGAGCAACTGAAGTCGTAAAAACATCAAGCAAGAATGCACAAAAAGAATTCCAAACCTACAAAGCCCTTCTACAATTAGTGTCCTCAGTTCCCAAACGCTTACACCACATTGAGTGTTGTTAAAAGGAAAGGTGATGTAACACAGGCCTGTATTCTCTCCTATAAACATGCCCCTGTCCCAGCCTTATTTTTTTGGAATGTGTTGCAGGCATCAAATTCAAAATGAGTGAATATTTCCAAAAAAACAATTAAGTTTATCAGTTTGAACATTAAATATCTTGTCTTTGTAGCGTGCTCAATTGAAAATAGATCGAAAAGGATTTGCAAATCATTGTATTCTGTTTTTATTCACGTTTTACACAACGTCCCAACTTCATTGGAATTGGGGTTTGTGAAACATTGGACAATCCACTCATCCCTTGACCCCAAACCCCACCCCTATTTACAAGCCCACCCCTGCCAACCACAGAGGGTAAAAAGAAAAATACAAGACAAAAATGCACAAAAAACAAACCAAACCACAAAGCGACACACTACAGCCCCGTCAACCCAAGTGGGTTACAATCTCATCATCAGCTACCATACAAATTGCTCCACCAATACACCACATCCTAGAGAGCAATTCCACATTGTGCGTGATATTGTATTCTCTCCACTAACAGCCTGCGGCCTGTATTCTCTCCCATAACAGCCTACAGCCTGTATTCTCTCCCATAACAGCCTGTCGCCTCTATTCTCACCCATAACAGCCTGCAGTCTGTATTCTCTCCCATAACAGTCTGCAGCCTACGTTCTCTCCCAAAACAGCCTACAGCCTGTATTCTCTCCCATAACAGTCTGCAGCCTGTATTCTCTCCCAAAACAGTTTGCAGCCTGTATTCTCTCCCATAACAGTCGGCAGCCTGCGTTCTCTCCCAAAACAGCCTACAGCCTGTATTCTCTCCCATAACAACCTACAGCCTGTATTCTCTCCCATAACAACCTACAGCCTGTGTTCTCACCCATAACAGCCTGCAGCCAGTATTCTCTCCACTAACAGCCTGCGGCCTGTATTCTCTCCACTAACAGCCTACAGCCTGTATTCTCTCCCATAACAGCCTACAGCCTGTATTCTCTCCCATAACAGTCAGCGGCCTGCGTTCTCTCCCAAAACAGTCTGTGGCCTGTATTCTCACCCATAACAGCCTGTTGCCTGTATTCTCTCCCAAAACAGTCTATGGCCTGTATTCTCACCCATAATAGCCTGCAGCCTGTATTCTCTCCCAAAACAGCCTACAGCCTGTGTTCTCTCCCATAACGGTCAGCAGCCTGTATTCTCTCCCATAACAGCCTACAGCCTGCGTTCTCTCCCATAGCAGCCTACAGCCTGTATTCTCTCCCAAAACAGCCTGCAGCCTGCATTCTCTCCCATAACAGCCTACAGCCTGTATTCTCTCCCATAACAGTCTGCAGCCTGCGTTCTCTCCCAAAAACAGCCTACAGCCTGTATTCTCTCCCATAACAGTCTGCAGCCTGTATTCTCTCCCACAGTAGCCTGTGGCCAATCATGCAATGACCAAAAGTTCACCATAGGAAATTTTAGCTTCTTCTGTTGTTTTTGTTTCTGCTCTCCATTATTCATACCACACACTCTTAACTCTAAGAATTATTTACATTTGCAATCAAAATTATTCAACCCCCACTGCAAATTGGGTTAATAGCCAAATTTAAAAAATTTCAGCTTTTTGTGATAAACAGATTAAATAAGAACATTTTAAATAGCTCAACACAACTAATATTGCAAGTGGTTTCTCCAAATTTAACACAAAATGCCATTTTTAATGGCTGCTGCAGTCTCAAAATTATTCAACCCCCCGCATAGAATCCCTCATAAGAGCATATTTGCAGATCAGGTGTTGTGTCAAGCACACCTAATGCAGCCAATCAAGAGCTTAATTAGTTGCATCAGGTTTGCTTGAGATAGAACTCATCAAATACTTGCACTCGCTAAGGGTTTGTTGAGAGTGACACTTGATTGCATATTAGAAATATGGCTGTCAAAAGAATTGTCCAAAAAGCTAATAGAGGAGATCGTTGCCCGGCACAAACAAGGAAAAGGATACAAAAAGATAGCATAGGCACTGAATTTTCGTAGAGGTGCAGTTGGAAGCATAGTTCACAAGGTCAGAGTTAAAGGAAGAGTGACTACAGTACCAGGATGTGGCAGAAAGAGGGAACTATCAATGGCTTTCACCAGATTCCTGAGGAGACTAGTGGTCAAAAACCCTAAAGTGACTGCAGGAGACCTGCAGCAAGACTTGGAGGAGGAGGCACTGAGGTTTCAGTTTGTACAGTAGGGTGCATACTAAACATTGAAGGTCTCCAAGACATCCACCACAACTGATCCAAAAGCACAAGCTCCAATATGCTAGAAACCATATCAATAAGCCACAGAAGTTAGGGGATATTGTTCTGTGGAGTGATGAAACAAACCTGGAATATTTTAGGCTTATGAATCAGTGGTATGTCTGCAGGAGGAATAAAGAAGCATATGCTGAAAAGTACACCCTGCCTACAATGAAGAATTGTGGGGGCTTTTTGATGCTCTGCAGCTGCCTTGCTTCCACTGGCAATTGAAATCTGCAGAGTGTGGAGGGCAAGATGGATTCAGTCAAGTACCAGGATATCCAAGGAGAAAATGTCATGTTGTCGGAAGGGAAGCTGACGCTTGGGCATCATTGGACCTTCCAAAAGGACAATGATCCTAAACCTCAACATCCACCAATGCTTGGTTTCAGAAGAAGTCTGGGAAGATTCTAGAGTGCCCATCACAGTCGCCTCACTTGAACCCCATAAAAAATCTCTGGTAGGATTTGAAGAAGACAGCTGCAGCATGCAAACCCTAGAATATTAGTGAACTGGAGGCCATTGTCCATGAGGACTGGGCTAAGATTCCTTGGGAATGCTGCCAAAAGCTGACATCTGCCTATGCATCACATTTCCAGCAGGTCATAGCAACAAAAGGGTTTTCTACTAAGTATTAAAGATGCTTGTCATGAAGGGGTTGAATAATTTTGAGCCTGCAGTAGTCATTAAAAGTGGCATTTTGTGCTGAACTTGGAGAAGCCACTTGTAATATTTGTTCCGTTGAGCCATTTAAATTGTTCTGGTTTGATTTGTTCATTGCAAACAGCTGAAAGTTTGTAAATTTTGCCAGTAAACCTAATTTGCAACGGGGGTTGAATAATTTTTATTGCAAATGTAAGTGAAAGATATAAGGAGCTTTGAGCGCTCGTTTCCTACCTCCTCCTCCTTCTGCAGTGATGATCCAGGTCTAGATGGAATGCTGAGGTTCCACTCCAGTAGCTTGCTGACAATGGGATTCTCCAGGGACTGTAAGCTCTTCAGAGCTGCTAGCACGGCCTGACCACGCTTTGCTGCTTCTGCTGCCCTCTCAGAATCATCCGTTTCTAACCTGGGTTCAGCGAGTATATTCCAGGAGTGAGGAAAATTTTCAGCACATATCAGAATGATTTCAATCATGAAAAAATGCATCAAAAAAATTAGCCCGTAGTGCGCTAAATGCAGCGATTGTGGCTCCATGATATAAGATATCAAAATTAAAGCTGTTCAAAACCTGTCATGTAGCAACTTTTTTTAAAGAGCTCTGGCTGGAGAGCTCTTTTAAACATGTCGCCACAAGATAGGTTTTCAACAGCACAAGATAATTAAATTAAATTTTTTTATTTATTTATTTCAGTGCTCTAAGGGTTAAACACTTGAAAAGCATTTGGCATGACATGACACCATATGTCGTTGGTACTACACGCATATTGAGTGATTTATTCCTTATGACGTTTTATTTTCATGATATGGTGAAAAATTTTAAATTTCCTTACGTAAATGCAGACGCTGTGCACAGCAACGTGCTATATTTCAAGGTACTTATTTTCAAGCAGAAGAAAACTTGATCAAACAAAGGGATAAATCCGTGCACTAAAGAAATAAAATGACCTGCCCACTTAGGTATTTCAATTCTTTGCTAGTGTACATTGAGTTTTGAGCAAAAAATTTTCAACAGGTTCATCATGTATAACCACCACAAACGAATGTATGAGTCACTTTCAGCTAAGGTGTAACAGGAAAAGCCAACAAAACCATAATGTCATAAATTATTCCCTTGTAAAGAAAATACCCAATTTTTAGTTGGATATCATAATTTAAATATTGAAGAGATAAGGTGAATAGTTCGACGACGATCAATGAAGTAAAGATGAAAAAAAAAAAAATATCCAGATGGACCACGTTTTAAGCAGTGCCAAGCGTCACATGCCCACACAGCCTTCATAGTTAGGGTCCAGTGGCAATAAACATTGGCCCATCCTAAAATATATTATCAGAACTACTGTCACATATACAAAAGAAGAAAGTAGTCCATATCCCCAGTCAATTGGAAAAAAACAACTCAAAAGTTATGCTTGTGCGCGTTAGTGCGTCTGTCAAACATCAACTAGAGAGTGTTTTTACTCGTAAAAACAGATGTCTCCCCCTTTTCCGCCACCTGATCTCTCAAGATATAAATATCGAAATACATAAAGAAAACAGAATAACTTACATATCTATCTAGGAACTTGACATAGGGAAGATTTATACCAAATTTTGTTGAAATTTGTTGAGTAGTTTGAGAGATATGCTCCGGAAACGAACCCCGCCCTTCAAAATGACTAAGTCCAAACTGTTGCCATGGAAACAGAAAAAATAAAATGAAAAAGAGCTGAAACCCCCAAAAGGCACATCTACATGACATAGGGAAGCTTTTTACTAAATTTGGTTAAAATTGGTTGCATAGTTTGAGAGTTCAGCTCCGGAAACGAACCCTACCCTTCAAAATGACTAAGTCCCAACTGTTGCCATGGAAACAGAAAAAAAAAATGAAAATGAAAAAAGAGCTCAAACCCCCAAAAAGGCACATCTACATGACATAGGGAAGGTTCATTCCAAATTTGGTTGAAATCGGACCAGTAGTTTTAGAGTTCTGCTCCGAAGAAACGCCCGGCGACGCCAACGCTAACGCCGACGCCAACGCCGACGGGAACTCACCCGAAAACAATATGTCTCCCGACCCTTCAGGGGGAGACATAATGGGTCGTCACCCACGAGATTTCTACAAACTAGAAGTGGTTATATCGAAATATACACAACTGAGCATAGGAATACAGGTAAACCGAAGCTAAGAAACCGTTTTTCAGCGAAACAGTGTTCCGTGTTTTAAATGCTGAAGTTGGAAAATGAAGCTAGCCCTATCTGTCAAAAAAATAACGTGCATAATTTATGCCAAAAAATCCGCGACGATTTCAAGGCCACGTGACATAGTCATTTCCAGGAATTCCCCGTAAGTATTACTTGATGATTCCGTGACATCATCTTCATCCGAGATGACCGTACTGGAGGACAAAGCCCAGAATGATGCTGTCTGTCAAACAAAATAATGTCGAATATATATAACGTGCGTGACTATAATGTAGTGTTATCTTCAGAGGTGTATAGTAACAAAGTACAGTACTTAGTACCTAGTTTTTTTTTTTTTTGAGGATTTGTACTTTACTTGAGTTATTTTTTAAGCCGGGACTTCTACTTTTACTCTACTACATTTAATATATAAAAAGTATACTTTTACTTCGCTACTTTGACACTGGCCACTTCATTACTCGTTTCAAATTAAAATATGAATGTAATTCATCATTTAAGGATTATCTGGATTTGGCGTGTTCGCGAAGAACAACGGTGCTCGGCAGATTCCAGCAGACATGGAGCTGCAAATTTATGCACGCAGTTACAATATCACTAGATGGCACACCCGGATCAGTTATTGAATATTCACAAGCAAGGCGAGCTCGAACAAAGTTTAGAACAGGGGTGGGCAATTCCGGTGGTAAACGCTGTTGATTGATCAGATGACTGGTGGTTGGAGCCGCTGGGTATTCAATTGGATTTTTGCTCAAAAGGTCTCCAATGTATCAATGATTGGGCTCTTCAGGTTAGAACTAGTTCTGTTTTTGTGTACAATGCATTTCTTAAGCCTAGTATGACAATGTTCTGGTGGAACTAAACACTTCACTCGCAGATTAGAATCGTCTGTCAAATATAACGCGCACAAGCCACCATCATATTATGGTGAAGTTGGTTTTCGGGTGTTTGTATCTAGTCCCTGCCTATATATTGTACTCCATAAATGTGATATAATCTATATCATTGCCTATAGCTGTACTTACCAAGAATTTGGACAATTAAGTCACATGGATAATTGACAATGTGAACTGATACAGGAGTCGGCCCTCACACACTTTTGAGACTGAATGGGATTGAGTAATATTGCATCCACTTCTAGCTGTACTTGCTGTTTCTATGAATTGATGAGCATTAATGCACCTAAAGGAAGCCATTCCTTGCCTGACAATTGGGCTAACTGGAGAATACCAGCAGAAAATACCAAAAAAAGTCTGTCAAACTATAACGAGCAAATTGCTACAATCTTTAGAGAAAAACCAAATTTTTTTCGAAACATATTCGAGAAACTATATTGTGTATACCATTTTGCCATTTGTAGGAAGTTCAACTTTCATAAAACTTTGACAAAATAAAGGATTTAAGAAATTTATAATTTTACCTCAGGGTGACACTATTACACCTTAGCTGAAAGTGACTCCTAAGCACATAACCAGATATGACTGGGTATCCTCCATTATGCCTTTTTCCCATACTCCACATCATAGCAAGCATGTACTGTGTACAATAATTAACACAGTATTTCAGCAATGAAAAATAGGCCATAATTCACAAAACATAAGCACGCAGTCACAAACAGGTTTCACAACAACAAGAATATGCACCTACAGAGGATAAAACATAATACAGAGTCAACACTCCATTAATCTCACCAAAATGCTGGCACACTATCAGTGTATTGTGTCATCATATTTTATTCAATTTATTTTAATTAAATTTTATCTGTATAGTGCTTTCCTCAGAAGGACTGTCACAAAGACTCGTTACAGAGTAAACAAGCATAAAATACTCAGATGTCCGGCCACCGGATGGCTGATATCTGGCCTGGAAAGAAAACGTGGTGGATGGCCAGACAGACGAACGAAAGGACGGACAGAAGTATGAAAAGGCTCATCTACACAATGAGGCGAATCCACCTTCTACATTTTGTTCGGAAATATTGAACGGTTTAGGAGTTCTGGCCCGAAAAAATAGCCTGTCAGACTAACTAGCAGACAAACAGAAGGACGGAAACACCGCGAAGGACAACCTTCATTCTTATACCCCCTTCCACTTCGTGGAGAGGGATGAAAAGGGCAGTGCCCAGCCTAATCCCCAAAATGCAGAGTTTTATCTAGAGCAGTTGTAGTCAACCCTGGTCCTGGAGAGCCGCAGTTTCTGCTGGTTTTTGATGTTACTCAGCACTTAATTGATGAATTAAAACAGTTGGTTACACGCTTAACTAATCTCACCTGGTGACTTAGGTTTAAATAGGGTGGAGAGAACCAAACTCAGCACACCCTGTGGCTCTCCAGGACCACGGTTAGCTATACTCCTGCCCTATAAACTTTTACCTTTATTTTGTACTTCTACTTTGTCTGCATTACAGCTATGCTAAATGTCCAACCACATGGACAAATCTTGGTTTCCACGCAGACTGCTGTCACAACCTGCTTGTCTATTTAATTGGCTCTTGGAGTCCTGTGGGTAGTTCCTGGTAATTGATTGATTATTCCCTTAGTGCAGGAGTATAGCTAACAGCACAGGGTGTGCTGAGTTTGGTTACTCCACCCTATTTAAACCTGAGACACCAGGTGAGATGAGTTAAGCTGGATTTATGGTTCTGCGTCAACTCCACACAAAGGGCACGCCGTCGCTTCGACACCGTCGTGGACCTTTCGAAGTTCTGCGCTGAGGTCGTTTGGGTCATGCTGTGCCGCGAAGCAATTCACCGACAAACCGCTGGGTGGCGTCAGGTTTCCGAAGGACCTGTCGTGAAATCACGTGCGACTCGAGTAGAGTGGACCAATCAGTGCCCTTGTGGTCTGCGTCGCTTTGACGTGCAGTTAGAAAATTTTCGAGGTGCACGGCAGGCGACACAGAGGCTCTGCGGTGGGGGTTCACGTCGCCGTAGAGGGTCTGCGTAGCGACAGCGTCGGTTCAACACTGAACCATAAATCCAGCTTTAAGCGTGTAATCAACTGCTTAAATTCATCAACTAAGGGCTGAGTAACATCGAAAACCAGCAGACACTGCAGCTCTCCAGGACCAGGGTTGACTACCACTGATCTAGAGCATTTGGCCGTGGCGTTGCGCCATGCCCGATTCTCTCCCGCCATAGCTGCCCCTTTTCTCATTAAATCCCCCCATAGCTGCCTTATTTCAGAGTGAAGCCCGCCACAGCGGTCCTTTTCTTCGGTGCGCAACGCTGCTTTGCGAATCTTAAGACGGCAAAGGAATGTCCCGCCTCCACCACGCCTCCTCCCTAACTCGAGTAACTACGTCACGCCTGAATTAGTCACTTGCCGCGCTTGACGATCGCTGTAGCTGATCCTCTATTCAACCTCACTCACAGAAAATGATAATGTACAGAAACCCAGTGCTCCAGATGTGTTGCGTATTCCCAGGTATTCAGACTGATTTCAGTTCGATTTGCCGCCGCACACAGAGGTGGCGCTTCGGTCATTTCCCGGAATTCGGCTGTATTATTCATGTTATTAGCATAACTATCGCCAGATCATCATGCCAACTTGTAAAGGAAGACTTGAGCAGGTGGCAAATCAGCGAAAAAAAGGAACACCGTTCCATCAGAAAATTTTTCCGGTAGGAACAATAAATGACAAAAAAAAAAAAAAAAGTGTTGATCAACTTGAATGATAAAATTTTTATTACGCAAATAGCGATTGTCTGGGGAGAAGTCTGTAGTGTAATTATGACACATGAATGAGTTGGACACGGCTCAGTCATTCACTATGAGTAGCCGATATATTCGTTCACGTCATGTTGCTGAAACGGTATGCAAATGAAATAAAGAGATTGAGTCCCATTTCGTGGTTACTCTGCCCTTGTATCATGCTTCATAGGCCTGTCCGCCAGTTAGGCTAGTCAGGGGGAGCTCTTTGCAGGGGCTATTTTCTTGTTGGGGCCAGCGATAACCTGCACGTGACGGGATTGTCTGCAGTGATCAGATTAGGTGGTTTCACATCGCAAAATGTTAACTTCTCCCATTGTTATGTGGTTTGGGGAATTGCAAGCTCGCCACCAGCCTCTCCCAATCATTCAAATACATGATGTTGTGATGTCAAAATGTGACTGAGTTGGAGAGTGCCTAGCGTGACTGGATTTTAATGGGAATGGATCCTTTCACATCTCTGATCAGGTGTTAACATCATATGTTACATTAAGATAAGACAGCTGCACTGGAGGTTACAAGTAGTTTACAGAAATTGCACGGGAAACGGAAGTGTTCTGTATTGAATTAAGATTGTTTAGGGTAAAATTGATGCCTTTTGTAAATAATGTTTTGCTTTCAGAGTGGAGTTGTATTTCTCTTGTAATTAACACTGAAATGATAAACATGGTAAAAGACTCCCAAACAGTGGTGGAAAAAAAATCCCCAGTGGGAGGGAATCTCAGGAGGAACCTGGCTATAGTTGGGGAGCCCATTCTTCACTGGAAAACTAATCAATGAAAGCAGGATTAAAGTCAACTATAAAACTCTTTAAAAAAAGATCCAAGAAGTAGCGTCTGTAGCTCCAGGAAGTGGTGAGGTAAGGATGGGGCAGAACCAGATTGTGTACAACTGATCCAATTCCATACAATAAGTAAACGATCAAACATCTTCAAGTTAAAAGTCAATCATAATTATTCAATGGGCACATGTAAAAGGACAGTACAATTTGTTGCATCTAAGTGATCTGCACATACTAAATTAACTGTAATTCATTCAGTAATTACATTTTCCAAAAACCGCTCAAATCCAGGGTTTTAACTACACAATTCGGTTGCATAAAGATGTGTTGCTGCCATCAAATTCAAAATGGCCAAGTATTTTTCATGAAATGGTAAAATGTAGTGTTGCACCGATACCGATACCAGTATCGGGTATCTGCCCGATACCGCGTTAATATGCTCGTACTCGTACTCGTCCACATTTGCCGATACCACGCACCGATACCACTTAATGTAAGATTAAGGTAACTGCCTGCTCACGGTGGCATAGGCTACAGTATTTTGTACTATCTGACTTCTATATCTAGGGGAGACAGCGAGTTAGAAAAAAATACGAGAAAGAGAGCTTTATAGTCATCACATCACATGCAGGCATCTGGCAAGATACACACAAGAGGTGTATAGTAGAGAAGTACATGTAGGCAACTTCGTTACAGTACTTAAGTAGTTTTTTTGAGGATTTGTGCTTTACTTGAGTTTTTTTTTTTTTTTACCGGGACTTCTACTCTACTACATTTAAAAGATAAAAAAGTATACTTTTTCTTCGTTACTTTGACACTGGCCACTTCACTACACGTTACAAATTAAAATATGTATATAATTCATCATTTAAGGATTATCTGGATGCGGCGTGTTCGAGAAGAACAACGGTGTTCGGCAGGGTAACTTAAGCGTTTTGTGCAGATGTTTCTGCCAGCGGACATGAAGCTGCAGATTTATGCACGCAATTACAATATTCTATCACTAGATGGCACACCCGGATTAGTTATTGAATATTTACAAGTAAGCCGAGCTCGCACAAGTGCACACCCACAATCACACACACACAGACTTAGAATTGTGAATCTTCTTATTTTACTACAGATATATTAGTATGGTTACCATAAACATTTTAGTTGTGGTTAAGTTAAATCTTTTTCATTTGTCATTTGTGTAATTGAAATATGGCGATACCACACACTTTAAGTGATGCCTTGTTTGCTTGGAAAGCTATTATTGACTTTAGTTGGATTGAGAATGCCTATGAATGTGTGCAGAAACTATCTGTGCCAATGAATAGTTCTACTGACTTCTTATGAAGTTGGGTGTGTTACCTTGCCTACGCAGCGAGTTTACTTTTCATTTGTCAAGCTTCAGTAATGTTTTACCTCATTTGATGGCAGTGCTAGTTCAAAGGCTTTTTGTAGGGCCTAAATACAGAAAGGTTTTTAGCAGTTTGGCCTACTCTTTTTTTTTTTTTTTTTTTTTTGGAAATAGCCATGTGTGAATCGTTTGATATTGGCCTCTTTTAGGCTTGTTATAAAAAGAAAATAAAACCTGTACTCCGAAATTGTCATTGTATTTTCCTGGAAAACATTTCAGAAATATCGGTATCCGTACTCGGTATCGGCAAGTACACAAAATAAAATACTCATACTCGTATCGGTTTTTAAAAAAGTGGTATCGGTGCATCCCTAGTACAATGTCTCACTTTCAACATCAGATATGTTGTCTATGTTCTATTGGGAGATAAAATATGGGTTTATGAGGTTTGCAAATCATTGCATTCTGTTTTTATTCATGTTTGACACAACATCCAAACTTCATTGGAATTGGGGTTTGTATATCGATGTGCACGTCCTGCCATTTCAGAGGGAAGATGTATTCACATTAAAGACAAATGCAGGTCTCTTGTAATTATGAATACAACCGTCAAAATAGCCAAATTTGATCTGAAAAAAAAAAAAATCGGAATTGAAAATGAGGCCGGCAAAATGAATGCACCGCTTGACATCATTTAGTCTGGGAAGGGTTACAAAGCCATTTCTACGGCTCTGGGACACAACAAACCCATAGCGAGAGCAATTATCTACAAATGGAGGAAACTTGGAACGCTTTCCAAGCGTGACCAACCTCTGAAGATTCCTCCAAGAGCACATCAATGTCCCATCCAGGAGGTCAGACAAGAACCCAGAAAGTACTGCAGACCTCACTTACAAGGTCAGAGTTCACAATTCCACGATAAGAAAGACGGAGCAAAAGTGGCATCCATGGGAGAACTGCAAGGCGAAAACCACTCCTGACGAAAATGATACAAATCATAATAACGCCCAAGATTTTTAGGATGATATTCTTTCCACTGAAAAGTCTAAAGAGAAACTTTTTGGAAGACAAACTGCACGTCCTGTTACACCTGGCATAAAGCTAACACAGTATTCCCCAACAAGAACATCATGCCAACAGTCAAAACGGTGGTGGTCATGTGATGGTGTGGGGCTGCTTTGCTGCTTCAGAATTAAGGAAACTAGCCATAATTGATAGAACCATGAATTCTGCTCTCTACCAAATCTTGAAGGAGAATATCCAGCCATCAGTTTTTGACGTCAAATTCAAACACAGTTGGGTTATGCAGCAGGACGATGAATGACCTGGAGCACATGAGCAAGTCCACCTCTGAATGGCGTAAAAGAAAAAAATGAAGGTTTCGGAGTGGCCAGTGAAAGTCCAGACTTGAATTCGATTGAGACACTGTGGCATGGCCGTGAACTGACGGTTCAAGCATGAAAATTGTGCAATGTAGCCAAATTAAAACAATTCTGCAAAAGAGAGGGTCAAAATTCCTCCAAATCAATGTAAAAGACTCATTGCCAGTCATCACGAATGTTTGACTGCAGTTGTTTCCGCCATGAGAGGCACAATCAGTTATTAGATTATTGGGGGCAATGATTTTTTCACGAGTGATATTGGTTTGTTTGAATAACTCTGTACCTTCTGTAAATGAAATTATCATTTTAAAGTTACATTTTGTGTTTACTTTCACTTTCTCCCTCTAATTCTAAAATTAGTTGGGAAATGTAAAACATTTAAATATTACAAACAAGCAAAAACAGAAGATTACAGGTAGGGGCAAACACTTTTTCACAGCAATGAAAATGGTTTTATGTTGTGTCTTATATGATGTTGTATTCTTCAGTGTTGATTTACAGCGTTTAATTATTTTACTCATTGTTGTGACAAAATAGTTTTGAAGTAGTGCTGCAAGATTTGGTAAAAATGTGCGATTGCGATTATAGTGGACCATATTGCAATTTGCGATTACGATATGATTTTTTTTTTTTTCAAATGGTATCATGAGGCTACTTGCTTTGTTTTCAAGGAAAATGCAGAGAGTAATGATAGTTTTGAAGGGTATATTTCTCAACTCAAAAAAGGTTCCCTACCCCTGTGAAAGATGTGGCATTTTTTTTCCGCCACCAACTCACTGTCACGCTCCTGCTCCTGATTTTATTCGGCGTCAATGTTGGTCACTGAGATCTGTCGAGTAGTCACGTGACCATACCTCCTGCACAGACCACGGCTGCGTCTCAATAGTTTTTTGCCGAGGAAAGTTGCAAACTCCTCAAAATGATCCGGAAATGATTACGTGGCAACTGTGATGAGAGCCTTTGAATTCTTCAAATGTTAAGGAAAGGTGTCTCAGTGTTTCCTAATTTACCTCCTTTAGCATAGGGTACACAGATGCATCCTTTTCGAAAAGAAAGGATATAACGCTATTCCACAATTCTGCGCAGCAGCAGTATTTAAAGCGGCGACCATTCATCCGGCCAATCGCGTAAAGGAACGTATGAGATGCCATCATGTTCACATGGCCTGCTTTCAGTGAATTCAGATTTTCTAATTAGCGTGGTTGTCTTCCTAAGCGGTAGGAATTCCATTTTACACCTTTCCTTTATCTTCAGACGTTTTCCACATAGATTAAAGAAAATTGGTTTGAAATCAGTGGATAAGACATAATTTTTGACTACTCGGACACAGCCCAGGATAGCGCTTATGGGCATAACGTCAACAGACTCTATACAATTAAAGGAGAGGTAGTTATGTTCACTGGCAGCACACGCTTATTTAGATTAAATCGTAAATCGCAGCCTTTTTTGCGGCTATGCAGTCGCATTGCTTGACATTGCAATTGCAATTAGATTAATCGTGCAGCACTATTTTGAAGTGCTGAAATTGTTGACATAGGGTACCTTTACGCATAGGTTCAGGTTTGTATACATTCACCTATGGCAGTTTGACCTGATGAACCTGTTGAAGCACTTTTCTTAATGCTAATTCACACAGTCACACTTGGAGCTCTAGCCCCACAGCAGAGGGCCTACCTGAACCGCACACAGACCATGGATCCATCCTCACGGCCCGTAGTAATGAGAGTCTGCCCGTCAGCAGAGAAGGACAGGGTTTGGGCCCCGCCCTGCCAGTATGTATGACACTGCGTCTGCAAGTACTTCTCCTGTCAAAGGCAAGGCCGACATCTCGCTCAGCAGAAAAGCCAATCTCAGAACGTTCTATACCTTAACCAAAAATCTATTTCAAAATACTCAGTACCTACCCTCAATATCCTGTGAACAAAACAAACCTTCTAACTTTTACCCAGAAAATTAAAGTATTTTTACTCGCCTTCCTTTTGATAAACCTCAAGGGACCAAGTGGGGTCATGTACGACCCCAGGAGTATATTTTTATGTGCCACCTTGATATAATTACATCAAAAAAAATGTTTCCCCCCATGAGTCAGTCAAGCTATTCCTCGAACAACTTCTCATTGGTTTTTAGAAGAATTGGACCATTAGAATGGCAAGGATAATTGAAAGACATGTGGGGTCATTCCACAGATATAGGAGTGCTTTTCAAATTGATAAAAGGGAAATCAGAGGCTGCATACCTCATCCAAAGCAAATTATTATTATTTCCTAGTAGAGATAGAAAATGTGCACCCAGAGGGGGCACATACCATCCATCAAATGGCCAAAATAAATCACTTAATCTGTAAATCGTGTTAATTGGGCCGATATGTCCATTTTTAATTGCCTCCGCCAGGGAGTTTACGTTTTTGCCAGCATTGGTCTGTCTGTCTGTGTGTGTACAAGATAATTTAAAACGTAATGAACGGATTTCTCTGAAATTTTGTGGGTGGGTTGCTCTTACATCAGGGATGGATCGGTCAAAACAATGACATTTTTGGAAGGAAGACCAATCATCTCCAATATACCCTCACTGTAAGAAATCGGTCACACTCTGTGCCTCCTAACTGGGTGCGGTCGCGCAAGTATTTTGAGTGTTTTTTTTGTTCTCAGTAAATGTTGGAATATACAAGTATCTGTCATCCGTCTTATATCTGCATGATGAGTTTATATTTCATTTTACTTTGCTTCAGGAGTTGGGAAGGATAGCAAGGCCCATGGGCCAATGGCCCGTGTCAAGGAAAATCAATGGGCCATTTTCAAAATGTATGGCCCATTCAATGCGACAATAATTTTAACTATAACATACATTTATTCCAAATTTATTCTACATATACATACATATACATACTTTTTGCTTTGTATGTTTAATGCTAAAAACATACTGATACATACTTTTTGCTTTTAATTTTTAGCATTACGATATTGCTTAAAACAAAAAGAATTGTTACTTAATATAAAAGAAAGATTTTGTTCTCAAATACACAAGAGGGAAATCGGCTGTTTCGGATTCAGTCGTTCAGTAAAACAACTGGCCGTGGCATTGGTCTACTGACACACTGGTGAGTAGCTCTGTTGATACTTTTTACCCCTACTCTCAAAGTTCACAACCATCAGCGGCACCGACTGCTGCTCTACATTGACGAGTGTTAAAATTATTTGAGACAGATGAATCATGGCTAGAGTATGAGTCTGGTATCAAACTGTAAATGAGATCTTTCATATGCCATAACTAGATTTGATCATCAGTCTATCCCACATGGTGGTGCGACCCCGTGAACTTTTTCTAACATGCATTTATTCAAGTTTTCTTTGGTGAATTACAAGAAAACACATCGAGGGTTTGGAGCACAATAGTTATTTGTCCATTTTAGAGGTTTTGAGAAAAATTGATTTTTAGGTTTGCAAATGTTCTATTAAATCAGGTACATCATTTACATCATTTTTATGTCTGTCCCTCTTTTACTGCATGGTTCAGAAGTATACTGAACATGTAAGTTTTCATAAGTGTGGTACTGCGGCATCATGGCCAAAATTGCTGAAATGGACATGTCACCTCCGTGCTCCAACAATTCTAGCACTTGATGTGATATAACACAATGGTGATAGAATGAAGTAAAGTTTGTTTGGAATGGAAGACCGATAATTCTGTAATACTATTCATGTTTATTCATCAAAATATCAATGTTTAATTCATATAAGCAGATTTTGTCAGACATACCACAAAATGAAAATGTGAATTCTGTTTAAAACTGAAGCGCATGGACACATAATTATTGTGCTCCAAGAATAAGCTGATAGAAATGTGTGATAGGAGGTAAAAATCTCAAAATCACAAAATTTGGAAATATCACCATTGTGCTCCAAACAATTGACTGGACCACTACATGGGGACAGCCAAGTGATTTTTCGAAATAAAAGATTACTGTTCCTTTGTTTGATCCAGAATGAATTTGACCTGCTTTCTTTTGTTAGAAACCCGTACTTGATGATTGAAAGTGAACCCTGAACCTTTTCCGTCAACAAGTGACAATTTGACAAAGTAAACAGTCTGACAAAGAAAAAAAAATAGTTTTTAAATACATACCCAATCAGTATCATAACACTCCGGGACAGTGTCATTTGATTCAGCATATTGATATAAATCCTACGTGATATCAAAGGACTTTGTCAAGAACTCATTCCACTGCAAAAATACACTCCAAATCAGTCTTTCACGATGGAGATTTTCACAGCCTCGCAATGATGAACCGTGTGAGGGGCTGGAGCTAGAATTGATCGGTCGAGCATCAGAAGCGTACTCGATCAACTGCGATCAGTGGAGTTATTTTAAAGAATAATTTTGGTACTGAATGATAGAAATAATATTCAGAGTTAATAGGGACACCGGCGCATTCCAGGCCCGCTAAGTGGCTTTATAATGCGCCATATTTTGAATTTATGCGCCAAATGCGTGTGGCGCACGCCCTTCTCAACCCCTGTTGCTTCATTGGGGCATTTTACTACACCGCTAACAGCTATGTTAATACGAGTTAGCTGGCTAGCTAGGGCGTTCACGAATGTTTTTTGACATGAGCTTAAAAATTTGAGTTTGGCTAATGAGCATTAACTCTGGAGTAGTTGTTACGTTTTGAACAGCATAATGTTAGTGGGAAATAAACAACATTAATCCGAATTTTGATCTAAAAAACAGAAGCACATATTCAAAACAGATTTGTTTAGCGTTTTTCTATGATATGAAGTGTTGGCAAGACATTAAAACAACTCCAGTCCCTTGGCTATAAAAGTTATTAATCATTCATTCATTCTAGCTGTGAAACATTTAAGTCTCCTTCCGGCTCTCACGTTGTCGCGGTTATCCTGCGTTAACCCTGCTCCTATCCTGAGAAGTGTTATTCTTTCCTAACATCTCTGGTCTTACATTGCTCACCACCTGCGCGCAAGTGTCTTTTTTCGTCAGGACAGAAAATTAATGCTTCACTTGTCTGAAACTAAAATAAGTGCACTTTTATTGGAAACATTTTTAAGACACTGAATAAGCCGTCACCCTACTTGACTATTCTAAATATCCAGCCATATTGGTACAAATCACTGCCCTGCTCTTTTCTTGTCCCCAGAATCATAGCTGTTGCATAGCATTTGATTACTTTTCACTCCAGTCCTGGAACAGTTTTCAGTCGACTTTGTTCCTTAACGCTTTAACACAGACCACTTTGTTCCTTAACATCAGGTCAGTTATTATTCAGTATTATGATCCACATTACAGCTTGCGACCTCTCTAATTGTAAGCAATGTATTTACCCCTGTATTTCTACTGAATTTAGAGCTGTACACATTCATCGCATAACCTCCACTATAATTTGGCCAGGTCTGGATTTTTTTTTTTTTCATTTCAGTGGGACTTCCTGGTATAATGAAGGTTAAATGAAACTAGATAACTCAGTCGCCACAGGGACAGAGTCGTGAATCTCCCCGATCCCAAATTTCGGACAAAATGGCCGCTGGCAGCCATATTGGACATCTGAAATTGCCGAAAATCGGTCTTGAGCTTTGTCAAATAAATATCTTCGCCTGTGTAAAATTAAAAGAAATTCCTGTAATAATTGTGGCTTCCAGAGCCTGGAACAGAAAATCTCTGCGGGCACGGCGGCAGCGGCAGCCCCGGAACTAAATGATACTATCTCCCGACTATCATCGCCGGGAGATACAATAATAATACTCACAATAACGTGACGTATTTTACTGTAATTGTTAGCGAGCTTAAAGGGCATTGCAAAATGAAATGACATTGGTTAATAATTCAAACCTATGAAGCAGGAATGAAATAACTATAATAAGTTTATAACTTACTTGTCTGCATCCTTGTGATAGAAAAGATGGATTCGTGTTCCTGTTATTATAACCTATTGCTGCGCAAAGTTTCAGCATTTTTAACATGCATGGACAACAACGCAAAATACGGTAAACATCTAATATTTGCGCCTTATTTTGCCGCTTTTTCCTGCTTGTTTAACCCTTTATCTGATATCAAAAACCCAGCAGAGAATCATGCTGCAATGTTTAATATAGAAACTGTATTTGGGCTGAAGCACTTTTCCCCAGGAGCAGTTGGAAAAATGATAAAACCTCAATGACAAAATAGTATCTATTACTGAGCAGAGAAACACTAGCATTGTTTCGGTTTAAAAATATCTGATTCATGGTTGCAAGATCAGCAATCTAATATACAATTTCTGTTTCTAAAATGATAAAACCTCAATGACAATAGTAGTATTACTGAGCAGAGAAACACAAGCATTGTTTCAGTTTAAAACTATTTGGCAAAGTCCATACTGTATTTCTTGATCTTAGATGTTGTCATTGAGAGAGACACCGGTCGAACATTACAGAATTTTCTTGAAAAAATATCATTGGCCAGAATGTTCAAAAGATATGTGGCCTGTAAGTCCAATATTTACTTAGGTGACAATGAGGCAAAAAAATCGGTGATAATTCATGCTCAGGTTCACTTCTCCTATTGGATTTAATACATTCAGGACCCGCCAATCGTCTCTCTAAAGGGGCGGGGCACTCACGAGACTGGTACATGACATTACTCCTCGATGAATGGTCTTGCTCTTCAGAGTCTTTAGTTAAACTAAATCCTATGACACACGATAACTGAACTTCGCTCCCAGTGATATCACTCAAATTTTTTGGGTTGATTGGTGTCACATCAGGGACGGAACCTATCCTTAAATTTCTTATGAGCCATGTTCACTCAGCAAGATTTCGACTGTGCTGCCTTGGCGGAAATGTGCCTCTAGTTTTGAAATATTTTTGGCTGCTTAATACTTTGCCTAGTTAGGTCAAATTTTATTGATTTGGTCCTTAGACCCCATGTAAACTTTGGTGCAGATCGCACTATTAGTCTTTGGGGTAAAGTAGGTGACAGACAGACAGACAGACACAAACATAATTCCCTTGGCAGGGATAAAATAGCCGTAAATCATATTATTCTGGACCTGATAGGCAAAGTTGACAGCAAAACGTAGCAATTTAGTGAATGAAAGTTGATCATTGCAATAATATCAGTGCCCATAAGGTCAAAAAAACATACTATTTTCTGAGGTCATAAATGACTCCACACAAGTTTCCATTATTCTTGCCACACAAAAATTGTCAACCAAAACTCTTAATTAGTTACATTAGATAATTCAATTATATCAGCCATACATATATGATAAGTGTGGATATAATGATTGCAAAATAGTAATTAAAAATATGTATTTTTACATAATACATCATGGGATCATAAACTTGTTCATTTTAGTCACTAAAAACACTTGGTCATTTGAGGGATAATGCACTCAATTGCTATTTTACACTGTATGCCATGTTTATGCCTGTTTTATCCTGGATTTATTCAACAAAATCAGACCAAACTTGAGATCACTATTGATTGAAAATATTGCTTAAATCATTACTGCTGCTTGGTGACTTGAGCAATCACATTAAATTATAAAAAAAAATCAACTTACGTTCAGTGCAAAAAAAGAACTTGCATGCTAAATGCTGATTGTTCTGACACTGCATTTTCAGGTAAAGACCAAAAAGTGTCTCTTACAGTACAGGATGCATCCCGGATCCGCACAAGTCCATCTTTGCCGGCAGAGGCAAGCCAGAGCTGGTGTGGAGACAGCAGGAGAGATACAGGGCCGAGGGGGTGACCCTCGCCTTCCTGCACCGGTTTCAGCAGGACAACATCATTTTTCTGCAGGTCCAAATTCTGCGAAGCAAAGAGCATGCAAAATATTGTCCTAAAGATGGAAAAACAACCAGAAAAACTATATATATGTGTCACGTCATGTGGCAGTAGATGTAGAAGCTCTGTATTGTTTTTTTTTTTTTTTTGCGGTAGTAACGGTTGGAGTTAGATTTGTAATGTTACGGGTTAGGGTGACGGCTGTGGTGTTTTGGTCATGCCAGAGGTTATGTTCAGTACTCTGGTGTTCTGTCTGTGGCAAGCATTGGTGCTGTAGGGGGTTGGTTGTGACGTAGCATTAGAACTGAAGTGGTTTGGTTTCAGTTAAATTTACGGCTTGAGCAGCAATTTTTTTTGGTCCAGTGGCAGTACCTGTGGAATTTGGAAGCACTGCAGTGTGTTGGTCCAGGGGCAGTGGCCGAACACTTTTTTGTCAGGTCCCAGGACAGCTGAAGTGAGGGGGTGAGGAACCTCATAGTGCCGTTTCTGCAGGAGCTCGTCAGGCAGACGGCCATACAGATCCGTGCAGCTCGTCGCGCCTGCAGAAAATACAACATATCCTCCCATCAAATGCCACGCACCTTCGTGTCTTTATTGAGCAGCCAAAACATGGAGTCAAAAGAACTTATTTGAGAGCAAAAAATAGATTTGACATCAAATATAAATTAGTCAAATGCAAAACCTTTTTGAAATACAAATTATGCATGTCACATTTTTCGTTCTGCTCTACGCGCTCATTTTTGCTTGCAAATTGAGCAATTGGTTGTGAAGTATATGTATTAAATGGTAATGAAGTGGTCAGGAACCAGTGTGCACCGTTAATGAATTTAAAATGCTGCAGCAAGTAATAAAGCAATAATGAAGCAATAATGAAATCGTTCAAAAGCTTGAATTAAATGGTAATTATGTGGTGAGGAGGCAGTTATGATGTGGGAAATGGTAATAAAATGGTAACGAGGCAGTCAAGAAACGGCCACCTGTGAGCTGCTGCAGGGGCAGAGACAGAGAGAGCAGCCGGGTCGTTTCTCCCGGTTGCGCCCCCTTCTCTGCGGCACAGAGTGCCAGGACCTTCACTTTGCTATCCCCCCAGTTCCAGAGTGTGGAGAGCACTGCCACAGCACCCGCTGTCTCTGAAAACATAGAATAAAAACACTCATGACACACTGCAGAGCACTCATAAACCACAGCATCGACACTCATAAACCACGGCACCAGCAGTCACAAAGTGAGCTTTTGATGTCCAAGGCTGTTCATCTTCAGATGAAAGATTACTCAATTCCAAAAAATTTCCACCAGAAAACTACCATTTACATCCAACGTAACTCCTCCTGTGAATCCGTGACAGTTACCATTTCAGCGTACCTTTCCATAATTTTGATCAATGTTTTTTCAGTGATGATGAGCGAACACAAAACAGGTAGCAACGCATATACCATGTTTGCTGTGTGCGAGCGATCATAAACAAAGGATTTTTCTAGAAAATAAAGTCAAGTGCTTCGAGGAGCCAAACTATTCCAACAATAGCCAAATATTTCCATATTTGGGTGTCATAGGTAAGAGCAGATTCTAGCCTGTCTTTTGATGTGTAACACAAAATCATCCATAAAACAAGATATATGATAGCGGAAAGTTTGATGATCTTTCTTGCCGATCATATCGGACGGGGATTTGGCAGTGCCGTACTGAAAGAGTTAAGGATTTTTAGTTCTTGTTTTTGCCCTCTCCTCTCTGAATGATGGGACACTGAATTTTTTCTGCCGAAGTGCTGAGGGAGATCTGCGCTTACGTGTCTGCTTCTGAGTCGCAAATCAGCAAAGCTCTGTCTTAACATATGATTAACACTCCCAAATCAGTGGCGGCCCCAGACCTGGGAACTGGGGGGTCGCAGAAAACTCCTTCAGAACATCGGATAGTCCTGGCTAGTTCTCAATCACTTTTCTTTTTTGATGCGTTTTCCAAATATAGTAAAAATCCATTGGCCATTGAAGACACAGCTTCTCTCTCCATGCAATCTAACAGCGATGAAATAATGGGCTAAATTCAGAACAGAAAAATAATTTACTTATTAATAGGACTATGCTTTACGAAAGACAAACTGCTCTGAAACTTCCGCGCTACCTTTTCCACATATCCAGGGTGATTACAGGTATGAACAGGTTCAATTTTTCAGACTTTTTAAGGACCCACAGTAACCTTGACATCAGGCGATTTTACTTGTGCTTCATGAATGTTTAAATTCATCGTTTAAAAACCGAAAAACTTCCATGCATAGAGACTTCAATTCTGCGTGAGAATCTCTTAAATAAGCATTGACTGAATAATAAGTGTGACTCGGCAATTACATATAAAAATAGCCCTGCAAAGCGGGCGTTACCCCTCAGCCCCTGGATTATTTAAAATGAAAATAAATTGACGAAGGCCTTTGCAAGTTATCCTACGGAATACAAAATACAAGATGGTGGCTGTGGCAGCCATACTGGACATCTGAGTGCCGTCAAATTCAATAGGCTTCTGAAAGTACACAAGATCAAGCAACAGAGCAAAAATGGCGTGGATTGACGACGGCATTTTAAAGTTATCGTGTGGAATACAAAATTAAAGATGGCAGGTGTGGGGGCCATATTGAACATCCAAGCGCCATGAAAATTGATAGGCTTCTGTAGGTACACAAGACCAAGCAACACAGCAAAAATGGCTTTGATTGACGGAGGCGTTTTTGAGTTATCGTGCAGAATGTAAATTCAAGATGGCGGCTGTGGCAGCCATATTTGATTTCGGATCGTGCCCAAAATCAAACAGCTTGCGTAGTAACTGTATCCCGATGTCCTCACCAAAAATCGTAATGATCGGTGATGGCATTTTTCAGTTATCGCAAGGAATGGAAATTAAAGATGGCGGCTGTTGCAGCCATATTTGATTTCGGATCGCGCTCGAAATGGCAAGGCTTGTGTAGTAACTGTACCCCGATGTCCTCACCAAAAATCGTGATGATCGGTAATGGCGTTTATGAGTTATCGCACGAAATCAAATGTGGACGGACAGACAGACAGTCAGACGGAAGCTGTGCGTGACGACAATACCTCTCAGCCCCTTAATCAGGGCTGAGGGGTAAAAAGCAAGCGACTCAAGCCATATGCATGAGAGCTGACAGGTATGCAATTTTGAATAACGTAGATTTAAATGCAGCAAATACCCGTCCAGATGAATGATTGTCGTCTTACCTAAACGGGGGCAGCTAGCAGCACCTGAAAGCGTGGAGTTTTCTCGGAGTGAATCTATTATTAATTATGAGAATGACAACAGCTCAGGACAAATAATTGTTTTAAAGGGATGTTCTGTGTCCCCCAGATTCCCAGTTCTGGTGCCGCCCACTGTCCCAAATCACAGCGAAAACACTTAAAAACATCAGCATAAACCCTCATTAATAATCTGAAGACCAAACAAGCAACATACCAATTAAACTAAACCACATCATCCCCAGCAAAGGTACCTGTGAATCCAATCACTTCAAACCTCCTAGATGGCCGAGCATCCAAGACAAATATCTTTGAATCAGAGGTCCCCATGAGAAGGAAGTTTCCTCCATGGTCATAACTGTAAGAAAATTAGACAGAATACATAAAAGTCAAATGAATAAATAAGAATGCCTGGAAGGTCAGCAACAAGATCCAAATTAAGACAGGTAGGTTGCCAAATGGTAGGTTGTGCTGAAAATTGTTCCACTGCTAATGTAGAGCCGAAATGTACTTCGTGTGTCGGTCCAACGCTACAAAGGCAACATTAAGGATCCCTGAGAACACTCGCAAGATTATGAAAATACAGTTGGCCTCCAGAATTATTGGCACCCCTGACTGGAAATGTTCTGAAACTATAGAAAAACAAATAGCTTTATTGAGAAACTCTAAATGGCAACATGCAAGAAAAGTTGTATTTTAATGTTCCAATACCACCAACCAAAATTGTTTGCAAATTTATTTAAGGGGACTTATAGTGAAGCAAACATTTTTCCAAGATATTCACTTTTTAAACTAAGAATCATTATCAAAATAATTCTATTAGAAATTGCAACTTAAAACACTGAGTTTCTGTAGCATCACATCAGTGGTTGCCATGGCAATTGCCATTTTAATGAATATGTAGATACTTAGAGAAACACAGTTATTGAGATAACTAAACAGTATTTGGTTATAATTTCAGCTGTAATGTGAAGGAAAAAACATTCCTAATGTCACTACAGAGCTTTTTTTCCAGGTTTCTATGTTCTAGTATTGATTTTCACTCCCCCAAATCAATTTTGGAGGGAAACGGCTAATTAAATATGAATATTTTGATTTACTCGTATTCTGAGGTACATATTGCAAAAACAGCTCTTTACAGACATAGATCATCCCAAAATGAAGATAACTGCCAAATATGAAGTTAATTGGATGTACAGTTGCTGAGAAATCTGAATTTTTTGCGATCAATTCTATGAAGGTTTTAAAGTGCTTTTTAGTGTAGAAGAGTAATTTCAGAGCAATTTTAGAGCAAGTTTAAGACCAGTTAGGCAGAAAGTGAATATGTCCTGAAAGTAGACTATTTGAAGGACCACTTCATGTTTTTACCTCAAAATTAAAATTTTGAACCAAAGTTGCCATTTGCTTAGCTATAGGTCTGCTTAAAATTAATCCCTCCAAATAAAAAAATCCTACAAATTAATGCTTTACATGGCTCCCATGAATACTGCTCAATAAACTATGACAAAGGTTTTGCGGCAGAATTGGCGGTCAAGATGAATCTGTAATATTCCAAAACACTCCCTTTTGGGCATTTAACGACCTGAGGCGCTCTTTAAAAACCACGCAGAAATGGTTTCAGGTCAAGAAAGTTAGTGTTCTACAACGGCCATCTCAGTTACTTCATGTCAATCTGACCAAAAAGCTGCGGGCTGAGGAGGGCAAACCCAAGAATGTGACTGAGCTGTATATGGAGGAATTCCCTAAAAATGCGTGATTTAACCTTCTAAACCAATATGTACCACCAAAACGTAAATAAGAGGTGCCAATTATTAAGACATCATAATTTTGGTGCATTGGTGTATTTATTAAATACATGTATGCTTTTAATTAAATGTCTCCGTCTGACCATGGCATTTTGAAAACAATATACAATGTTATTACTCTAGAACAGTATTTTATTGCATTTCCATTCAGGGGTGTGAGTAATTGTGGAGCTAACTGTATGCACATGATGCAGACAAGGCTGCTCTGAGGCACTCACGTGAGCTGTGATACAGGTACATGGTGGACGTGAATCCGGTGGACGATGCGCGGGTCCCTCTCCGCGGTCAGATCGATGAAGAGGATGTGCCCAGTTTCTGTTCCAACGGCAACAAGCTGGGCAATGGGGCAGCACGCCAGACTGACGACCTGCAATACATTTCAGAATAGTTATATTCAATACATTCCAGTACATTTATGTTCAACACATTTTAGAACATTTATATTCAACAGATTTTAGTATATTCACAGTACTGTGCAAAAGTCTTAGGCACATTTAAAGCAAATATGCTTGCAAAAATGATTAAATTAAAAGTTTCTAATAACTGAGAAATGTATTAAACAGAGCTGTAGACTGTTAAAAACTAAATGAAATCAATATTTGGTCCTGAATACAGCAGTCATGCCAAGACTTACCAGAAATCAATGTGAGCAAGCAATCGGACGTCTCCATGGTGGGCAACGCCCAAGGGTCGTTGCGAATGACTTAAATTGCAGTATTCACACTATTGAACATCTAAGGCAGCAATACAATACCACCAACAGTACCAATGACCATCCATGCAGTGGTTGCCCCAGGGTAACCATCCTTCGACAAGACCAGCATATACAGCGGCAACACTTCCAGAACTGGTTCACTACGGCAACTGAAATGGCTCGGCAGACCATACGGACCTACTAAAGACCCTTATGGGGGTACATACACTAAAATTTAATGAAAAATTCATTTTCCCAATGATTTAGTTTTTTCCTCTAAAGTCATTTTTAATACATATAGAATCACAACAAATTTGATTAAATTGCATCTGATAATCACAAATAAAATGATGATTTTGATGGCATATGTCTACCTTTTAGTAAATCTGGTTTAGAAATTTGTGACGAACATTTCTCCACAACCATAGCAGGTATTTCTATGAAATTCTCAGAGGGCAATGATTTAGCATCCGTAGATTTTTAGATATACTGGGGGGGCGGCAAGAGATAAACAGGTTATGTATAACTAATTAGAGACCATTCACGGAAGCCTGTATGACTGTCACATTTTACCCCCTTGCCATAATTTTTTGGGGAAAAAAAAAAAAAAAATGTTTGTAATGTCACAGAGTGGTTATCTCTGACAATTTTGAAAAATATGCAATGGTTGAGGATAAATCCTTGACAGATGATGATGTGTAAAAATCCAGCATGGTCACTGTTGCTATGGCAATGGGTTATGTAATGACAAAAAAAGCAGTGTATTTAGAATACTGAGGCCATGACTTATCCAAGTATAAAAATAACACTTTTGTAAAATAAGCATATTTAAAAGTTAGAGTATGTACCCCCTTAAGTGCAGAAGTCATTACTGCATTTCTGTGGCAGATGGCAGAACTAGGGCTTGGCACAGAAGGGATGAGCATCATGTTGATGGTTGTGTGATGGAGAAAGATGCATGGGGCGAATACAGCATCATGGTATGGAGAGGAATGGGACTGAACCAAATTATTGGACCTGTGGTGTTTCCAAACGTCGGACCAGGTTGAGGCCATGGGGTCACAGCTGCCAGGTACATCAATCAAGTTTTCAAACCTTATGTTGTGCAGTTCTTTCCCCAACACCAACATCACTTGTTTCAACAAGACAACGCACGTGCTCACACGCCTAAGTTAACCAGAAACTTCCTACAACAGCACAACATCAGTACACTGCCTTGGCCTGCCCTTAGTCTGGATCTGCATCCAATAGAGCACTTGTGGGACGAGATCCAAAGACGTCTTAATGAGGTACGACCAACGTCTATAACCGCTGCACAGCTCTCTGCAGCTTTTCAGAGAGTATGGGCCCAGATCCCTGCAGCCTTCATCAATCGCCTTGTGCACTCCATGCACAGAAGATGCGTGTCTGTAATCAGCGCGAATGGCGGGCACACAAGGTTCTCATCTAATCCCACCGTGATCACGTGATCAAATTTATTCTTAAATCCAAAGATCATGTCAAACTTGCTCTAGGCAATGGTGAGTCATCACATGAAAGAACTGTCTCCAATTGATGTCCCAATCAACTTTATGAATATTTGTTAACAAAACAGTTTATACACTAAATGTCTGTGACGTTTCTTTTGCTGTTCAGTATATTTACAGTGAACTGTGGCGCAGAGCGCCGAAAATACCCTGATTATCCTTAACGTAATCACGAGGTGAATGCATTTAACACACCTTAGCTTGTAGAGAGATGGAGCTGATGCAGGTCTCATCGTCTACAGACCAAAGCTGAAGAACTCCAGAGTCTCGCACAGACTGTAAATCAGAAAACATAAGTCACTAGCCAGTCTGGTGACTGAACAAGGCCAAGACCAAAACCTCAGTAATCCTGCGGTGAGGTTGCGGGGCGTAAAGTGGAGGGAAAACAATGACGACAGTACACCCATGATTCCTCAAATACTTCAAATAAGGCTGAACAGTAAATCAAAAAATAACTGCTATCGCAATATGGCCTTGTGCAGCAGCCAAATCACAAAATTGCAGTTATTTGATAAGGGAAAATGTGAGAGGAAGCAGCACTATAATGAAGTACTGTAGAGCTGCAGAGATTGTCTGGCCTACAAATCTTAAACTCCAGATGTAAGACAACATGTTTGTTTGGTACTGACCCTGATTAATGTCTCATTACCAGGATTTGAATGTTTTTTTTGTCAGTGATCGTATCACACATTGCAATTGCAATTTCAGTCAATGAAATCACAATGTGACTTTTTTTTACCATATTGTGCAGCCCTCATTTAAAATAAATGATCACAAAACAATGAATAATCAATAGAACAGGCACGCTATTACAAGAGAATATTTGAGTGGATCTTTTTTTTCTCCACAGGGCGGCCCATAGACTTCACTTTCTCTACTTGCTAGGGTCTCTGGTCCTAAACAAGAGGCAGTCCAATAAAAATCTTTTACCACGCAGAGGTTCTTATCAGAGTACAGCTGGGCCGCTGCCACAAAGTTTCCCACAAGAGAGTCCAGAACTTTCTCCATCTGCTGCGGTTCAACTGTTTTGAAGCTGAAAATACTGCCCTGCAAGCAAAGAAAAGTGAACAGTGTGATAAAAAAAAAAAAAAAAATCAAGAAATAGGCCTCTTTGCTTTCAATCCACAATGAATTTTCAGGGACACTGTTCACAGTATGATCATGCCTCTTATTTATGTGAAAGAGAATCATTAATACACATTTTGTTTAGTCATAACTGCACATTTTAAATAGCTCTGATCATACTGTCAATGGTCCCGTTCCAAATATTCACGCAGAAGGCATATTTGCAACTTTTCAGGAGGTTTCGTCCATACTTGACTGGATGACAGAAGCAGACTTTGCGCATCAGGGGAGAGGACAGTGTTCGCAACCGGCACTCCCACTTCCCAAATCTGTGTGATCTCCACACTGTTGTCCTTGATTTGCAGGCATCGTAAAATCCCATCCTGTTTCACAAGAAAAATGGAATATGCATTTGATTTGGCATTCACTGAACTGAAATATAACATGCATTAGTGTTACCAAACATACAACACTCAGCAGGTTGCTGCTCTGGTGCGCGTTTCCCAAAACCGTAGTTGCTAACTAAGTTAGCAACTTATATAGTTCGTCCATTCACAGTCAATGGGTCCAACTATGTGAGTTAGCATCTGTGATTTCGGGAAACGCACCCCTGGGTAATTACATTCTTACAGAACAAACTTGAAAGTGTTGGAAAATATCTTTTAAAAGACGCATGCCTTACATTTCCTGCAGCAAACAGCCCATCCATATGCAGTGCAATGCTCTGCATACTGCCCTCCTGAAGCAGAGTCCCTTTCTCGGTTTCTGCAGTAAGAACACATTCACCAAACACATAAAGCTGATGGACAGACACAAGGTGAAACACATCCCCATAACATAGTGAGAGCTGATGAGCACACTCATGGCCGTTAGTCTCCAGGTGGCCACATAGGACAGTGCACCCGCATACCGTCCCTTTGTGACCCCGGAGTTCTACTAGGGGTCACCAATCGAAGTTCGCTAAGAGTAAATTTATCACTAATATTAAGAAATAGTTTTTCACAGAGGGTAATCTCAGTGTGGAATAGCTTGCTTGGTCATACTATAGAGTAGAGGCAGAGACCCTGGGAGTTTTCAAGACAAGACTTGATTCGGTGCTAGATTTAACCTAATCCTTAAATATCTGAAGTATTAGGTTCACTTTAGTAGTAGGAAAATGGCGAGCCTAGTTGGGCTGAATGGCCTGCTCTCGCCACTCATACGTTATGTCATGTTAGGTTATGTTCCGTTATGTTAGGTTACGTTACCTGTCTGGGCTGCATGCTGCTGTGGAGCGAGGAGAATGGAGACACTCAGATTGTCAACATTCACCAGTAACAGGTGCCCCTGCCTGCAGCCCACGTAAAGGTCAGAGGAGGCCGTCCAACACAGCGAGCTGGGGAAGAGCTTCTCCTTCCGCATAGCCTTGGGCTATCAGAACAGAGACAAACATAGAATACTGGTCAGCGAGAATTAGCGATATTGATCGTGTGTAATGTTTTCATCCACAATTTCAGTGATAGTGAAAATTCCACGCTGGTATCAATAAACCATAGATGCCTGTCTAACGCATTCTCATCCCAAGTTGTCACAGAGTGACGCTACCTGATTAAGTGTTGATATACGACAAAAAACGAGGCTTTTGGCATTCTTATTTGAAGTTTAGGGTAAGGGGTTACGGTTTGTTTTAAACTGGCATCAAATAAGGACGCCAAAAGCCTTCCTTTTTCGTCGTATATTGACGCTTGGTCAGGTACGTCACTATATGACAAGTCAGAATGAGAATGGGCTTGCCTGCCAGTATATTACTACTACAGATACCACCCTTTTCCTTAAAGGGCCAATGGAAGCTATAACCAAGTCCCTTCAGTGATGAAAGAAGAAGGAAACCGTAATATGATGTAACTGGCAGGATAAGGCATTTGTATGTTCGGATCTAAGATAAGTCATCCACATCAGGTGTAAACTGAATTGAAATGGACCACAGTACCACAAAACCATCAGCTCTTTCTGCTTTGAGGCCGGCGATGGCAGCGATGGGCATCTGTGGTCCGTAGTACGTGGGTTTTTCATAGTAATTCTGGGGAGGTCGCGCCACCATCTCGAGGACTGAACCATCAGCCGCAGGCAGGTCAATCACACTGTGGTAAAACAACAGAAATCCAGGGACACTCAAAGCCAATCAGTACATACAACATCCCAACAATTGACCTGGATTTGCCCATCCCTCTGGCACAATCTCCGTTTTCAGAATCCAATCAGAATCATAAAACTGGTCTAAAAATTCAGCACAACACTATATTAAAATACACATTAGAACATAGTTTGCTGAGTAGTAACTTTAGAAAAGGACATCATTTTCTTGGTTTAACTTAGATTTGTAATCACAAAATGATTGTGCTTAAAGTGCAAATCATCTGCTTTTATAAAAGGGCGTCTTTACATATTTTGAAATCATCATGCTGAGTTTCCCAATACCAGTGGACCATAATGTCTGGGACAAGTGGCTTTCATCGTGTTTCTGATAAACCTTGCGAATTTAGATGCTTCCTTAGTGCAGGTGTAAGAAAGTTCACTGTACTCTGGCCTTGATTTAAGGCTTGATCACTTTTGGAGTCTGTTTCTGGTCTTTGTCAACACCTGCAAAGTCCTAAGCATTATTGGATTACAAATCTAAAATTGTTAATTATGAAGCCAAATCAAGAAATAATGACTTTTTGTCCAAACACTAGGGAGCATACTGAATAAGGCAGGACTGCCCAATCCTGTTTCGAGCAAGCTACCATCCTGTTAGTTTTCACTCCAAACCTAATTTGATACACCCGGTTCGATTAAATTAGTAATTGAAGAGCCTAGTGCTAAAAGTACTGAAGTCAAATTTTCACACCCCTTGAGTTAAGGACAGAAAAAATGTTTTTAATAGTTACCAAAGTCAATTTTCTCAATTTTTCAAAATGGCTGTTTCGTGACTTCAGTACATTTAGCACTTGGGTCTTCAGTTAGCTGATTTTATGGATCCATTATATATTCAGACCGTATTTTCTAAAAATAAGCATTATATGACTTAAGTACTTTTACCACTAGGCTATTCAATTTTCGTTAGAGTTGGAGCAAAAACTGACTGGATGGTAGATCTCCAGGACCAGGTTTTGGCAGTTCTGGTATGAGGGAAGCCAAAATTTTGAGTTTGAACATACAAAATACTAAGGGGTCTATTCTCCCATGCGCGTAAGTCGAAAAAAGCGCGTAGCTACACCCTTTTCGGCGTACGCGTATTCTCCCCTTGACTTAAGTCTGTGCATTACGCGCCCCAAAGGCAGTTATGCACTTCGGGCGGAGCAAGGCCAAAATAGGGGCGTTTCTCAGGCAAATAACGCTTAGGCGTATTCTCCCCCTGGCTTACGCGCTTTTTCTGTTAAGCACTTTTGAGGGCTGTATTAAGGTCTAGCGCCAACATAAGGCGAAATAGAATATTGCGTTTGATGTCGGTTATAGGCCGAATTTTGACATTTATTTTTATTTTATTTAACATGGTAAAGGTTGAGAGATTCAATAGTCGACTGTTCATCCTTATTTCTAAACTACATTTCTCATAACCATAATAAATTATCAAACAAAATCATCACATGATATTACCCAACAGCCTGTTCTCCATCATTCTACCATGCCCTCAAAATCTAAAACCAAAATGCCAGTCCTGCATTTGCTTGCACTCTTGCGTGAGTGGGAAAGAGTAAGAGGAGCGCGCCGAGCTCGAAGACGACCACGCATATATCGGCCTCATTTGGACATCCTGGGACTAACAGACACCGAGTGCATCCAGCGCTTTCACCTGGACCGTGAGGCAATCATCTATCTTTGCCGACTTCTGGATGAACAGCTATCCAGCCGCAGCAATCATCCACAAAACATACCCGTGGTCATCAAGGTCACAACTGCGCTGTCGGTCCTGGCATCTGGGTCGTTCCAGAGAGTGGCTGGTGATGTCATGCACATATCACAGGCGTCTGTGTCAAGGTGTCTGACACAGTTTGTTGACGCTATGCTGCACCACACCAGCCACTTCATAAAGTTCCCCGAAACACCCGCTGAAAGACGGAGAGTTAAGGGGGGGGGTACCGGGTCGCCGGGTTCTCCAGTGTTGTGGGAGCCATTGGTTGTACTCACGTTGCAATCAGAACCCCTTCCACTAATGTGAATATGTACAGAGACCGTAGACGTCGGCACAGCATTAATGTTCAGGTTGTGTGCGATCATGATATGCGCATATGCATATGCAAATTCCCCGGCTCGGCCCATGACGCCTATGTACTGCGCAACTGCTTGAAATGCCAAAAAATACAATGAATATTTGAAACCTAAGCTTGTTTCCAGTATTTATCACAATGATACTTTGAGTATAGGCAAATAAAAATGACCATTTTACGTAACCCTCCTTCATCCGTATCCACTCCAAGTTCTTCTCCATGCACTTCCACTGCAGAAAGAGTGGATGCCACCTCCACCTCCAGTGCAGTGAAATGCACAGGGGATGATGGATGACCTGTTGCGTGCACACTTCTCCGGTGTGCAGAGAGCCTGGCTTTTACAGCGCCCCGCAGATCTCCCCATTTATGCTTTAAATCGTGGATACTGCGCTTACATCTCCACACTGAAGCCACATCCAGAATGATTTGCAGCATTCTTCCTCAGATCAGCCTTCAGTGCTCCCTTGTCACACAACGCCTCGTGGTGCCTCTTCACTGATTTCACCAATACCTCTAACTCCTCATCTGCGAAATTTGGTTTTCGGCTTCGGCTCGACGTCGCCATCGTTGTCTTCATGTTCTATTAACAAATGTGACTGCTCTATATGTTCGTGATAATCTAAAAAGTTATGATATTCTCACTAGGGAGGAGATTGATTGCCTAATTGAGGATATCAGTATTAACTAACCCGCGTCAATGTCAATATGTTTTTTTTATTTCTTTATTATTATTTTTTTTTACCATTGATAATACTGTGTATTTTAATGTGTGAATCAAGATATTAAATACTCCAGATTGAGCCCTACCCTGGCCAATACCAAAGCACTACCCATTTGCTAATCAATTTTAGCCAATAAAGAATAGCCGACATGGGAAGAATCATTATCAGTAAATGGGATAATTGATTATAATATAGTACTAGGCACAAGTTCAAGTGAATGTGTCCTCGAATCAAATGGGACATAATAGGCTATGGATATGGAATTGTGTGATTGTTGAGTTGGTTTCGGGACGGGGGTGACCGCGTGCGGGGTAAGAATCCTTTGTTTGTTAAAGCGTTGCCATGTCCTTTAGTTGCAAACCTGACATGGGAGTAGTTTGAGATTTCAAGTGCGCAATTTCTAAATTATATCATATAAACTGTCTTTGATTGTTATTTTAGTGTGACTAGAATGTTCTCTTTATTTGTCTTCTTCCCTGTCTTCCACAGAATAAACAGGCTGGTGTAAGAAGGGCACATTTTCAATGCTCTGATTGCGCTGGTTGAGAAGCGCTAAATTCTTTATTTGTTATTTCATTATCGCGGCAATTTGTTTGTTTGCATAGCTTTAATGGCATGGTGTCTAGAATAAGAAATAAAAAGGAAATGTCTGCATTACTACTTGTAATTGGCACAGACATACATAGCCATACTATTACAGCTGTATATCGTCGGCCTGCTGATAAAACCTCGTATCTTCAAAATTATAAACTTCACAGGAAAATAAAAAATAAATACAAAATAAAAAAAAAATAATAAAATAATATAAATTGATAAATATAATTTAAAATATAAATAAAATAAAAAATGTTTAATTTTGCATGTAAGAATAGTGGACATACAAGTTTTTGTTTCTTATCAATTTGGAGATACGAGGTTTTATCAGCAGGCCGATTTATATTCAAATTTAAAGTCCGGGTTTATGTTTTCCATGGACCACAACTGCATTTTCATGGTTAATCAGAAAATCCTTGTTCCATGTTTTCCTGATAGCCATAATCAATGAGCTTGGTACAGAGTCCGCCTCTCTTTTGGATCAGTCACACCTCTTTCATAAGGCCGCCTACATTCTGAAGTTAAGCGCTGTGGGCGTGTTCAAGCGCCAGAGGGGAGAATACGCGTAACTCAAATGTGCGTAACTCGAATCGCGTAAAAAAGGACTTACGCACAAATGGGAGAATAGACCCCTAAGTGAATTGTGTCAATCTTTTGAGCAAAGTGACTGTCAGTCGTAACAGGCTCAGGCTGCCGGTCGCACTGCTCACCTTGTTGTCATTATGTTGATCTTAGTGCAGCTTTCAATGCTCCAGACTTTGATGGATGATGTATGCAATGTACAAATCTGCCGCCAGTTTGTGGGATTAAACATCAAATGAATAACCTCCCTCCCAACTTTGGGATCGGCGCAGATTATGGTCTGGGTCTCCCAGTTCCTATGATAAATACACAATGGGCAGAGACATTCTACCATTCACGGCTCCCTTAAAAACCATTCGAATGTGAGAGTAACATTAAAAAGAGTCAGTCTTACCATATTGTTAAGGTGTGATCCGGGATGCCAGAGACACATGCCAAATAAGGACCTGATCTGCTCAGCGCAAGGGCGGTATACTCCAGTTTTGCCGTACCTGTTTCCACAAAGCCAATATAAACTGACCATCTACATCATCAAAGTACCCAAGAATCTTGATATTTTTTGTTATTTGTTTTGTGTAATTTTGCAATCACTTTTTGGTTTTACACTCTGGAGCATAAAAAATGTCCGAAGTTAAAATTAGCAACAGCAAGTTTGATGCAATTAACAAAAATTCAACAGTCAGGATTTCACAAAAATTAAAACACATAGATACAATCATGTTGCATTGGATTAGCCTTTCCCTTAAAATTCCAATAACGCTGAAGCATTGTGGGTGAACTTCCCGATGGATTTTTACAGAAAGAACAGTCCGCACTGTTCCACCGATAACCCAATATGAGCTCAAGAGTGCACAATTAAGTCAACTAAACTGCACAATAATCTTTTTCCATTTTTCACAACAAAATACACTTACCTTTTAGGTCACTCCTAAGAACTAGCTCCGGGTAGCTGTACACAAATATAGACGGGTTGGGTTTGCGCTCCGAAAAGGTTAAAGTTTTGGTCAGGCCGTTGGCTGCAAAAACGTCTACGCCCCGACCGGGACTCTGCAGCACGCGCCTCTTCTTGGTTGCAATATCAAGGAAAACGATGAAACTGCCACAGATGTAGCAGGCAGTTTTGTCATCAATAAATTGCACTTTTGGGCTCGTCAAACCCTGTGCCCATCTGAAACAGAAACAGAGAAATAACAGAGGAACTTTCCCATTTGAATAAATAACGCTCCAAAAAATAAAATCACCCCGAAATTGTAAATATGCCAAGAGTAAAAGGACATGACCGAAGCAATATGATCTTTTCTGCTTTTTTTTTTTTTTTACACAATGCAAAGAACTTACCATAACTGTAAAAAATCTATCTTATAATCGCGAAGTGGACTCTGCGAGCGTGTGTCCGCCCACTTCGCTTTTATATTATGTCCTCTCCTGGGGATTCCCCCTGTATGTCCCCTCCCCACGCACACAGCGTGTGCCCAATCAGGGGAAAATGGCCTGGCAATGACTCAGTCACGTGACCAAAGTATGGTGGAAACACCATAAAAACATCACGTGACCAGGCCAATTCATCCACAAGAGTCCTGAATCCCACAAAACAGATGCCAGGCCACAAGAGAAAGTAGCGTGTAATATGCGTGCGTGCATGCGTGTGTGTCTGGCCACCAAAGTCCACTTCACTTTTAATTTATAGTGAACAGTGCACCATTATGATGCCATCACGTTGCTCTGGTGTTTCCATAAAAACATCATGTGACCAAGCCAATTCATCACTGGAGTGAAGACTCAGCATGTGCTTTAAGGTGGCTGTCACTGAGACGCTTTCTCTTGCGGCCTGGCATCTGTTTTTTGGAATTCATTCATTTGGAATTCATTGTGCACTTTGTCCGCGTGTGTGGCCGTGCACACACACGGTCACGTGACTGAGTCACTCCAGTGAAGACTCAGCAAATGCTGAGCACACACACGGTCACGTGACAGCCACCTTGGTGTTTATGGAAACACCATAGCAAGGTGATGACATCATAGAGGTGCACGTGATGACATCCTAATGGTGCATTGTTCACCATAATATGAAAACACTCCCCCTTTTGTGCTGGAATGAAGGCAGTTCCCAGTACGACTTGCCTATTCAATGACAATCAAGAAATCCCAGGGACAAACATTTGTCAAAGTAGGCCTGTATTTACCAGCTCCAGTATTTTCCCATGGCCAGCTATATGTGGCATTCTCCAGAGCTAAATCATTTATCGAAGCATTCGTGAAAATTGATGCCACTTCAAAACAAGACCTCCTTAAAGATGTATTAGTTACACAAAACACTGTGTATCCCCAAGTTCTGTGACTGATCATGCTGATATGCCAAGCCTAATACTGCAACATGGATAGTTATCATCAGAAACTTCGATCAACTCATTACATAAAACAATAAAATTTAAACTTGGGCTGAAAATTGGGCCCCATGTGGATTGAATCTAGAACCCGTGGATCCCCACGGGCAAAGCGCTAGTAAATAAATAAATAAAAATACTATGCTGCATTAAGGTAATAAATGTTGCCCAAAAAAATTGTTTCGTAGCTAGCATTCAAATCGCGTGACATTGGCCGAGCTGAAAAAAATAAATTAAATAAGATGACATAAAAATTTACGTTGACATAGCCAGCTCAGTTTTAAGTTAACTGAAAATGGGCGAATGGATCAGAGGAATTCTTGACACAGATTCCGCAACTGTCAGAGAGGGCCAGCACCAGTAACTATCGAATTAGCTATCAGACAGGAGTTTGCAACTAACGTCAGCTAGCTATGACATTAGCATTAAACAAAAAAATGACAATAGTTCAGTTATTTAACATCAGGTTACATCAACACGATATTTAATGTTGAGGATTATATCTCAATATTTCTCATCATATTCATCAGTAGATCAATTAATGTTGAATAACCATAATCAATAATCATAATCAATAACCATATTATGTGAGCAGCAGTAACACACACAAACACACACACACACACACACACACATAACATAACACACACACACATGCAAGCAGTTCACACACATGAGCAGTGCACACCGACACATGCACAGGCACAGGCAGAACACGTACACACACACACACACACACACACACACACACACATACAAGCAGTTCACACATAGTCACACACACATGCAAGCAATTCAATTCACACATGCATGAGCAGCTGAAACACATAAGCAGCAGGTTTCTGTAGCTTTGATTAGTAAGCAGGCTTCTGTTTAGTTGATTCAAAAACATAATCAGGTGATGTATTTGATTTCTGTAGCTTTGATCAATATTTGTTCGGTAAAATCATTAGTTGTTACTGAAAACATAATCAATTGAATCATTTATGTATCTACTTGTATCCTATTCATCTGGCTGTATTTTTCCTCTCTTGACTGTAATTTTCCAGTCCTTTGTAGTGATGTGCATCCTTATCTTTGCTTTTGAAGTTCCCAAGGTTAGTCGGCAGTGTTTTGGTTTGCCTGTCCTGTTGTAGCGTGAGAATGAGAAAACGGAAAGACCATATTTGGAAGATATTTCCTGCGATGAAGGTATAAAAACTGGGTGTGAGAGGCATGAAAGCAGAAAGACCATATTTGGAAGATATTTCCTGTGATGAAGGTATAAAAACTGGGTGTGAAAGGCAAGATGTGAGTTCTTCTTGCGCAAAAAGAACTCTGCTTCATATTTATCAATATGCCACAATCAAGCCTAATTGTCTGAAGAATCTGTCTCTCTCCAATTGCTTGGGGACGGGGGAACCTCGTAATATGAAAATATGTCTGAATGAAAACCACAACAAATTTGGCGAGCCAGCGGCAGGAGTCGGCAAAGGTCGGTTACTCTCAGAAGGGTGGGCGGTCTTCCGGTGCTCGGAGATGGTGCGAGGAATACAAACACACCCTAAGCTGCCAGCAAACTAAGGATAAGGTGAGCAATTTAATTAAGTTAATTTGCTTTAATTATCTTGCACAGATAGATAAGTGGGGGTGTTGTTTTGTGTTGTCCTGGACCTGATCTGGAACACTGGAGACAAGTGACCTTTCAGCTCAAAGAATCTAGACACAAAATTGGGGAGATTAAAAGGAGAGGGACAGAATCTGCAGAATTGATATGTAACTACTAACCACTAACACTGCATTTGCAACAACTTACTGGGAGTAATTGTTTGGAACTCAGAGCGCGTTCTGTAATTGGTTTGGTGTATGACTGTTTGTTATATGTGAGGCCTGTGCTGGGACCCTATGGCAGGGAATTAACCTGCAGACTCTTTCTTGAGATTGAGTACGGCCTGGACGACCTAACAGAGGTATCGGGATCCGTTTTATCTTTACAGTGTTGTTTGTCTTGTTGTTTATTATTTCTTGAAAAAGGGTGCGCAGCACATTTGGCGTATGGAGCTGGCCGATTAGTGGGTCTAGCGAGGATATTGACTGGAAGTGAGGTTTGTTGGGTCCTAAGGGTGGACTGACTGGTAGTGAGGATTGTGGGGTCCCGAACAGACGTGGTTGACGGGAAGTTTTTACTGTGGGGTGCGGCGCCCTTTTGAATGAGTGTGGAGTGGATGATGTGAACAGTGGTTTTGTTGCATATTGCATTATTTGGGAGTGTTAAGAGTGCATTAAAATATAAAATATAACCCCTAGTCTGCATGCAATAAGTGTTAAAATTATTATTAATGATCATTGCTATTTGGCGGATTAAAAGAAGTAGTAAATTGCATGCAATAAAAGATTATTATTTTAGCATTATTTTGATCGGTGTACTATCATCATTGAATACGTGGCCGAGAAATGAAATTTGGATTAAAAAATAAACAATGATGATTACAGCAAAGCTGGTAGATGGAGGAAAAAAGGAAAAGAAGAAGGAAAAAAAAGCAAAAGAAACTTCCTATGTTTGGAAAAAAAAAAAAAAAAAAAAAAAGGCAAATGGAACTAAACAAGAAATATCATGGATTAGACAAGTAGATGTTTATAAACTAAACATAACACTGGTTTAGGAATGCATAACGAAATACGATCTGTCTAAAAGGAAGAGGAGAAATCGCATAAGCGTGTTTACAATATAGACTGTTTACTGAGCAGTGTAACTGTTAAAATAGACATATTGCAATTTAATATGTGGGGAAAAGTAATTTGGCTAAAGCAATAAAATTTAAATTTGTAAATAAATAACAATGGCAACACCTGTGGAGGAATTAAGGGAGCAATTTCCTACCTTTGAGAATGACATAAAAAAAAATTGTCAAATAAGTGGGCAAAAAGGACTAAAAAACAGAGCAACAAAGTGGCCAGAAGAGGGGAAATTTGATCTTGCAATATGTGAAAAAATGATGGGTATAGTGACAAATTATGCATCGGCGGCAAAAAGGGTTAAAAAAAAGAATAAAATGAGCTGGCAGTTCTGGAATTGTTTGGGAGAAAGGGGAATGCAAAACATTCAGGATCAGGATAAATATCTTGTAAAACAAAGTGAAGCTGCGTCTCAGTCAAAGCCATCTGAAAAGTTTACTGACAATGAATTATTTAACCCAGCGCCGTATGCCCCCCCAGTTTCAGGAACAGAGAGAGAGACAGCAGCTGAAAAAATCCTTCTCCCTAATATAAGATTTGGGAAACCCAACTGTATGGCAATTGATTTAAGGGGGATGTATAATACACAAATTAAAAAAAAAAAAAGTGAATTAGCAAATGTTTATTGGTTGGGGGATATAGTAGACCAAATTAAAGAGCAAGTTTGGAGTACCTGGGAAAATATGTAGAGGCCCAAATACCCCAGGCTACATGGCCAGAAACTGAATTGCATTGTACAATGATATTCAACCTCACTCAGGACCCAGAGTTAGAGAGAGAGAAAAAAATGGGCCCTTAATGTTGATTTGGAACAGGACAGGAAACAATGATTAAGATTATTATTAACTGTCAATTGATAGGGAAAATTAAGCAATTGAAAATTCCTATTGAGGAATCAGAACTTGAACTTAGAGAACAAATGAAGGCAGAATCAGACAAATTCCCAGAACAACTGTGGTCTCAACATGATACATATGTGGCAGAATGCTATCAGCAAATCCAGTAATATCCTCAATGTGTGTGAAGCAATTACACTATTTGAATTAGTTACATATTTGTAAAATTCTAAAGAACTAGAAAATCTAAGCAGTTTTCTGTAAAGAATTAGACTGTGTGAGATTGGTGTGCTTGAAGCATATCTCTGAAAAGAAAATGAAGGAAAAGTAATACTGAGAAACAAAAAGAATAACACAGAGCGTTCAAAATTTACTAAAGTACTGTTAAACATGATATACAGGTCAGTAAACAGTAAATTCAGTAAATTTAATTGATACAGAGGTTTCTCTATCAAGAATTAGAAAATTTCAATTGCGATTTGAAGGTAAAAAATTAGGGTAAAATGATCAGAAAGGTTGCAGTAAATATAAAATTTAGTGTGAAATTTAATGGTACATATTAGATTTATAAAAGAATAAAGAATCAAATGAACTATTGTGGGATTGGAGACTGGAGACTGGATGGATTTTTTTTTGTGAGCAGAGTCAAAATAAGACAGCGAGTGGAGGAATTTGGGACCAAAGCAGATAAGGGAGCATAGATCGAGGTTAGAAAGCGGGGTCTAAGCAATACGATTGCATGTGGAATTTTCTTCATCTATTTAACAAGAATACGTTCTGCCCAGAAAATAAGTCATGTGAAGGATCAAATTTTATAACAAGTGGCATTGTGATTTAAAAAAGGTAACTGAAAGCTTTCCTGACCAAAGAAATTCATTGACTGAATATTGAAAGATCTTTTCTCTGTTTTTGAACAGGAACTAAGAGTCAACCAGCGACGGCCTACAATTCAAGCAAACGAATTGACTAATAAACTTTCTCTGATCTTTTTTAACTTTTACAGGGAAAGATCCAAGCGAGAGGAAAAGCAGCAAAATTATGATTGAGTTTTTGTCTGCTGTATGCATTGTTTGTTGTGGGCACCTAACTCATTCCCTGAAACCTTTCCACAGAGGACTCACTGCAGCAGATGAGAAATGAAAATAACCTTGAGTGAAAGTGATAAGCTGGCCAGCTAAGATTCAGCAGCGGAGTTCTGAAATAGATTTGGGGGAATCCAATTCGGAGTATTAACACAAGACTAAATTCAAAAGGTGGACCACCATATAATAGAAAAAGTCGACTAATAACGTGATCATTCTAAATTTATTTTTGATTAGGCTGACAAAATATTTTCCCCAGACTAGTAGTGAGAAAGACGGGAACTGTGACAGTGACGGGGACAGCCACAGAAACCTGAGTCTTCAGAGTTCAAATAACAGAAACGGACGGAGCTGACCAAATTTGGAATGATTATTCACCTTTACGTGCTGGGATCCCAATTAAAAAACTGCATCACAGTTGAATATTTACCCATGTTTTTGAATTTAAAAAATAAAAATTTTTTTTTTGCATATTGTAACATACGGTCTAAAGCAACTCCACCCGGTTCTGCTGAGGATATGGCGAATTGTCACCATGGCTGGGGCTAATAAGCCCTGACTGTGCATCTCCTCCATGCGCTTAGCGGAACCCTAGATTGGGAGGGTTGCTAAATCAAAATTCATTGAAAAAAAAAAAAAAAACACTTTGAAAAGATATTATTGTAACTGCCCCATTTTTTACTCAGAGTACAGAGAAATACCAAATCAGGAATATACTGCCCAAAAAAATTGATTTAAAATTGACAGGAGCTTCAGATGTGAGGATGAGCAATTTGGTAATTATGAATAACATGAATTTATCAGGGCGGCACATGCACTGTGGTCGACAACACATTGTATTCCAAATAATTAAGGTGACATTGATGACTTTGTAAAGCACCTTCAGACCGAGGGGACAAAATACACAAGACAAATTTCTTGAATTGGGACTTATTGGGCTGGGTAAAGAAAGAATCTAAGCGCGCAGTGAACTATGATGCGCCTCGCGCAGGAATACGTCAGTTGGTTATTTCAAGAGCAACCTGTGTTTTTTTCCAAGCAGCTAAAGTGCTGTATTTTTTTTCAATATAGCGTATAATTGAAATGGTGTATTGTTTTCAGGTAGGACCTCTTTTACGCCGCGAAAATACGCCGTTTCTGTGTTTCCGTTCACAACAGTGTATCGCCTAAATTTCCACCCAGCACTATGCCCTGGTGCGGCTACCTGGAGGAGATCAGAGAGCTTTCTACTGCATCTAATGTAAGTAGTGGCAATTTGTAGCTCATACAACCCCACTTCAAAAAAAGTGAACTATCCCTTTAATGTGAGGCCACGATTGGGATGGCCTCAACGGGAGGAATGTTGAGGATTATATCTCAATATTTCTCATCATATTCATCAGTAGATCAATTAATGTTGAATAACCATAATCAATAATCATAATCAATAACCATATTATGTAAGCAGCAGTAACAAACACACACACATAACATAACACACACACATACAAGCAGTTCACACACACGAGCAGTGCACACAGACACATACAGGCACAGGCAGCACACACACACACACACACACACACACACACACAAGCAGTTCACACATAGTCACACACACATGCAAGCAATTCAATTCACACATGCATGAGCAGCTGAAACACACAAGCAGCAGGTTTCTGTAGCTTTGATTAGTAAGCAGGCTTCTGTTTAGTTGATTCAAAAACATAATCAGGTGATGTATTTGATTTCTGTAGCTTTGATCAATATTTGTTCAGTAAAATCATTAGTTGTTACTGAAAACATAATCAGTTTAATAATTTATGTATCTACTTGTATCCTATTCATCTGGCTGTATTTTTCCTCTCTTGACTGTAATTTTCCAGTCCTTTGTAGTGATGTGCATCTTTATCTTTGCTTTTGAAGTTCCCAAGGTTAGTTGGCAGTGTTTTGGTTTGCCTGTCCTGTTGTAGCGTGAGAATGAGAAAACGGAAAGACCATATTTGGAAGATATTTCCTGTGATGAAGGTATAAAAAACTGGGTGTGAGAGGCATGAAAGCGGAAAGACCACATTTGGAAGATATTTCCTGTGATGAAGGTATAAAAACTGGGTGTGAAAGGCAAGATGTGAGTTCTTCTTGCGCAAAAAGAACTCGGCTTTATATTTATCAATATGCCACAATAAAGCCTAATTGTCTGAAGAATCGGTCTCTCTCCAATTGCTTGGGGATGGGGGAACCTCATAATATGAAAATATGTCTGAATGAAAACCACAACATTCAGACCCGGCGCCAGCTTTAAAACAGTCAGGGGGCGGCTGAAATGTGAAGGGGGGCGTTGCCAAAAACCCAATAGGCTACCCTGTTCCAAAGACAATAGATGAAGGAAGACTCCTCACCGAGGAGCAATTTTTGCTATCAGTCACGTGGGTGCCCCGCCCCTTTAGATAGACTTGCAGCGGGTCCTGAATGAATTGATTCCAATGGGGAGAAGTGAACGTGAGCGCTGATTATCACCGATTATTTCGCCCCATTCTCACAGAATTAAATATTGGACTTATTTTTCATAGGCAACATATCTTCAAAACATTCTGGTGCTGCAATGTCATTTTGAAGACCAACAGATCAGGAGAAAATGAACTTTGTTCGATACCTGTGTCTCTCTCAGCAGCGGTCACGTAACATCTGGCAATACAAAAGATTCAGTATGGACTGCGGGAAAGCACGAATTAAAATTTCAAACTGAAATAATGCTTGTGTTTATATGTTAAGTAATACTGTTGTCATCTATTTTTAATCTTTTTTAAAGGGGAAAGGGAATACATTTGATCGCTATGATCTTGTACTGGATTGATATCAGATATTAAACAAGCGGGGAGAAACGCGGCAAAATAAGGCGCACAAATTAAATGTGAAGCCTATCTTGCGTTGGCCATCCACGTTATAAATGCCGAAACGTTGTGCAGCAATAGGTTGCAATAATAGGAACAAGCTATCCATCTTTTCTTTTCCGAAGAATGTAGACAGGTAAGGAATAAATTAGCAACTGCCGTATTACATACCAGCTTCAAAGGCTTAAACTAGCTGATGCAATGCCCTTCAAGCTATAGCTAATGCCAATTACAGTAAAATATGTTACGTAATTTTAGTATTATTTGATTTAGCCTTTAATTATACCGGGAGTCCCACTGAAATATAAAATACAGACATGGCCGAACATTATCCTGTTCAAAACCTAACAACCGCTCCAAGAGTAAACGCTAGAAAGCCAAAATCTAATTTTTAAGATCATGTCAAATAACATTCGCGAATGCCGCATCTGGCCAGCTAACTCATATTCGTAATGCTGAATACGGCCGTTAGCTGAGTTGTAAAATGCCTGATGTAGCAAAGTAAAAGGAAATATACACGCAACATGCAGATGTAAAACAGATAATTGTATATCCCAACGTTTAATTGCTCGCCTACCTGGCTACCACTTCTGACAAGATGCGACCGATAACCCGGTCAGCATTCATTCTGCAAATAGCCTACAACGCGCAGAATACTTCCGCGACCGCCCCCGCTTAGGAGACAGGAATTGAGACTAATAGGCTTTATGCACAGCTCCACTACTTCCTGAACTTAGGCCAGCTCCTTTATTTCCTGTCTTTCATTATTGGACAAACTGATTAATCCAGGTGTGCCTGACCATTGTTGTTGTGGGGGTCAGGCACACCTGGATTAATCAGTTTGTCCAATAATGAAAGACAGGAAATAAAGGAGCTGGCTTAAATTCAGGAAGTGGTGGAGCTGTGCATAAAGCCAATTACTGGGTCTATGGGCGATGAGGAGTCTTGCTAAACTGTCTTTGCCTATACGCACGTAGCGTGGAGTAGGGGTCTACAGTCGTACCGCGTACGTATACAAGCAACTTGGCCTGCTTCTATCACGAGAAACACACGCACGCACACAGAGCCGCCAGTAGCCTGCGCACAAGAACCGACAAAACCAATGGCCTACTATTATAATAACTATCATAGTTGCAACTTGCAATATAACGCCACAAAACTAAGGATCAATTTGCTACAGCAAGCTCAAATAAGACAAACACAGATACACACAGCCGCCAGTAGACTGCGCACAAGAACCGGCAAAACCGACAGTCTACTATCCGCACTACAACGATAACTTTATCATAGATACAATACAATGCCACAAAACCAAGGATCAATTTGCTACGGCAGTCAACGCTTAAATAAAGCTTTTTAAAACTGACTGTTGTCAGCACAACAGTGGGCTAAAAAACATGTCCTACCTTAAATCGGTAGAGTTGAAGTCTCCGATTTGGGGTTGAATTGACCATTTCCGAATATCCATTTTGAACTCTCTCACAGTCTCACTATCTACCGCGAACGTTAACCCAATCCCACATAAAATGTAACAACTTTCCCGCTCCTCTGCATCCCAACAACCAATCGAATGGATTTCAAATGTAGGCTGATTGTCACTTTGGTTCTTTAGAAGTTAGGCTATATATACTGAATAGGACCATTAATATTTTGAATTGAGTTTAATTATTATTTCGGACATTAAATACATTTTAAGACAATAAATCAACAGTTCCACTAAGGAGGCGGGGGTGTTTTCCGAGGGGGCGACGCCCCCTCACGGCGCCGGGCCTGACAACATTAACAAAGCTGTGTAATGTAAAGTATTCAGGCTCCCTGAACAATTCATCATACCTGACTTCCAGCGTGCCAAAAACATCCATTTCTGAAAGAACTGCTTTAAAATTCAACCAAAAAATAGCTTGCTAAAAAGAATGAAACACAATAAACGCAGCGAGGTTCCCGCTGCCGCTCGTCGATATCGTCGTTGCCGACTGTAATCCAGCAGGAACGACAAGAAAACTATAAGCAGTAGTCACAGTGGCGAAGGTAATTACTTACCTATGACGAGAAAGAAGGTCAATGACGAAACAGTGGCGTCACCAGCCCGCGGATTTTTTTTTTTTCTGCAGCAGACCACATTTACATCATTTACATACAGCCAATCAGGGGGCGCGTTTCCCAAATCACAGATGCTAACTTAGATAGTTGGACCCATTGAGCGTGAACGGAGGAATTATGTAAATGGATAACTAAGTTAGCAACTTACGTATTTCATCCATTCACAGTCAATGAGTTAGCATCTGTGATTTTGGGAAACGCGCCCCAGAATTAAATTTCGCGTCCGGCCACTAAACGTTGGCGGTAATGTACCGACCTACCTAACAAACACTGTGGTTAGCTAGATAGCGCACACGCTTATTAGCCAATGATTTAGTAACGTAACGAAATCCATAATTTGATAGGGTTAAGGAAAAAGAATAAACCAAACATCGTAGCTAGCTATATAGCAAGCTAACAGGAAAGCGGAGTTCGATAACGTAAGCTCACGTATGTGGCTAATTACATAGCTAGCAAGCTACCTTGTTCGTTGAGAATTAGATGCCAGCTTGCTATACCCTGAGCCACCTTTGCATATAACGAGTTACTAGCTAGCTAGCTGGGTTAGGTTAGCTTCCTGCATGTCTTTTACTGAAATTGTTTGAACACGGGAGTTGGCTAGCTAGTCAGCTAGCTAGCTAGTCGACCCACGAGAATTGTCCTCAGCCTTTTCTCTGCTAGCGAGGAACCCAATTTAGCCAGCTAACAGTCTTGTGCAGTTATCATGCCTTGGCATGTTTGGCTAGCTCGTTAGCTGGCTAGCTAGGGTGGCGCTCGTTGGCGCTGTTCTATCCAAACGACACGATTTCAGGCCACAGAGATATAAAACATATCTGTGTTTCAGACTACCTAGCTAGTTAGCTTGCTGGTTGTTGTTGCAATGTGTTCCTCTGGTTTCCATTTAGCGAGCTATATAATATAGATGTACGTGCTGTTTGAATTGGCAATATGGAAACAGATTTCTTCCGCCAAAGAAGAGGGGTGAAACAGGGCCGCAGTCTCAGTCCCACCCTGTAAACATTTATATAGATGATTTGGCGAAATCCCTGGAACAATCAAATATCTCTGGTCTCACCCACTCTGACACAGCAATTAAATGCATACTTTTGCAAATGATTTAAGAGCCATACTCTGAGAGAGTGGCACTGGCAGTGGAGTTTGCATGAAATTTGGCAGAATGGTGCCCATACATGTGTAACGGGAAATCCCGGAGTTTGAGCTCACAATTTTTATCGATATGGCTACAGTGCCACCTAGAAGTAGACAAGTCAGGTGCCAAATTGAGAATTTTTGAGGAAAAATACCCATATTTGAAGGAATATTGTGGATAACTGCTTCAATGTGCCAAAGAAGTTATGACTGTATTTGATACTGGGATACCCAGATTTTTAAAATGTGAAAGTGCCACCTGGTGATCATGTTGGTTGTACAACCCCAATTCTGAAATAGTTGGGACAAAGTGTAAATTGTCAATAAAATCAAAACGCAATGACTTTCAAATCACACCAGCCAGTATTTTATTCGCAATAGAACAGAGATAACATAGCAAATGTCGAAACTGAGAAATTTTACAATTTCATCCACAAAATGAGCTCTTTTCAAATTTGATGGCTGCTACAGGTCTCAAAAAAGTTGGGACAGGGGCCTGTTTACCATGGTGAAGCATCCCCTCTTTTTTTTAACACAGAGTGGAGGTGTCTGGGCATCGAGGAGACAAGTTTCTTGAGTTTAGCCAGTTGATTTTGATCCCTCTCCTGTTTACTACAGGCATCCAGCTGCTGGAGAGTTTTGGTTCTCCTTTGACGGACTTTTCGTTTAATTATGTGCCAAATGTTCTCAATCGGTGAAAGATCAGGACTGTAGGCAGGCCAGTTCAGCGCAGAGACTCTTCTACTACGAAGCCATGCTGTTGTAATAGTTGCAGTATGTGGTTTTGCATTGTCCTGCTGAAATACACAAGGCCTTCCCTGGAATAGATGTCATCTGGAGGGGAGCATATGTTGCTCTAAAACCTTTATATACCTTTCAGCATTCATGGTGCTTTTTAAAACATTCAAGTGTCCCACACCATATGCACGAATGCATCCCCATACCATCAGAGTTGCTGGCTTTTGAACCGAACGCTGATAACAGGAGGGGTGGTCTTTCTCCTCTTTAGCCCGGAGGACATGACGCCCATGATTTCCAACAAGAATGTTAAATTTGAACTCGTCTGACCACAGGACACTTTGCTACAGTCCATTTTAAATGAGCCTTGGCCCACAGAACACGGCCGCGCTTCTGGATCATGTTCAGCAATGGCTTCCTTTTTGCATGATAGCGTTTTAGGTGGCGTCTGTGGATGGTACGGTGGACTGTGTTTACAGACAGTGGTTTCTTGAAGTATTCCTGGGCCCATTTAGTAATGTCAATGACAGAATCATGCCGGTGAGCGATGCAGTGGCGTCTGAGGGCCCAAAGATCACGGGCATCCAGTAAAGGTCTTCGGCCTTGTCCCTTACGTACAGAGATTTTTCCAGTTTCTCTCAATCTTTTGATGATGTTATGCACTGTCGATGATGAGACCTTCAAAGCCTTTGCAATTTGACGTTGAGGAACATTGTTTTTGAAGTATTCCACAATTTTTTTACGCAAGCCTTCACAGGTTGGAGAGCCTCTGGCCATCTTTACTTCTGAGAGACTCAGCCTCTCTAAGACATCCCTTTTGTAGCCAATCATGTTACACATCTGATGCCAATTAATTTAATTACTTGCTAAATGTTCTTTCAGCTGATTCTCTTATTGCTTTTTCCAGCTTTTTTTTTTTTTGCCTGTGTCCCAACTTTTTTGAGACCTGTTGCAGCCAGAAAATTTGAAATAAGTTCATTTTGTGGATAAAAATGTAAAATGTCTCAATTTCAACATTTGAAATGTTATCTATGTTCTATTATAAATAGCATATTGGCTCATGTCATCTGAAAGTCATTGCATTTTGATTTTATTCACAATTTACACTTCGTCCCAACTATTTCGGAATTGGGGTTGTACAACAATGTCCAAATTTCAAATGAAAGCATCTGCAATAGACTGATCCAAACTGAACTATAATGAGACGGAAAATATTTCTCACAGATAAATTCCCATCATGCTTGTCAAAATTTTGTTCTAGACTACCAATACTACGAATCCATCTATATATACTTGTGTAAAATGTGACTTGTATGTCTTTAACCCCTTTGTGCAGATGTAGACGCTTGCAGACATGGAACTGCAATATAAGCACGCAGTTACAGTACTCGATCACTAGATGGCACCTCCGGATCAGTTATTGAATACTCACAAGCAAGCTGAGTTTGAACACGGTTTAGAGTATGGAGAAGTTCTCTCCAATCCCTGTTTTTCAGGAGTTGCATGAATTAAACTCCTCAGCTAAGCCTGATGTGCAAACTGGTCAATATCCTTGCCCATAGTATCGATCCAGCAGTTTTAAAAAATGATCTCTTGCGACACAAAAAAACGTTGTCCTCTGTAGCAACCACTTTAGCTACAGTGAGCCAACAGTATTCCAATTAGTAGTTAAGAAAAATCAGTCTTCTGAAGCAAAAAATTCGACATGGTATTGATTCTCTCACATTCTACTGTCAGTTGCAGTCATCACATACAAAAATGCGTAGTTCCCTACCATGGATTTACCCGTAGATTCCTCCATTGACAAATTCAGCGCTCCCTTATATCCACCCAAGTACTGGTGTTGATAGCCAATCATTGAGTTATATACTCTGGCTCATCTGCGTAACTGCAGTTATAGTTCACGCCCACATGAAACTCCCCTGGTAACAATGTATTGATTGGCTCGTTTCTTATCCAATTCCTGAGTGTTTAAACTTTCCACATAAACTGAAACACATTTATTGGACAAACATAAGAGCATGTAAAGATTGGACCATTTCTTTTGTTGGATACTTAGAGGACTAAGTGACTTGCATGTTTATTTGTGGAAACTACAATTTCATTGTAACAGAACTGTTTGCTGCATTTAAAACAGTTTTAGGAATGTCTCAGAAAAAAAAAAAAAAAAAATTATGATGTTCCTTACACTCAATGTGTGGACCTTAATCTCGTTCATGAGAGTATGTCCCGTCCGTACAAAGAGGGGTTGATTGTTGTATTGCAAATATTTAACATTTTTGCAGTTTAAATCGTTAGATAAGCTTTGAAATGATTTCCAGAATATGTTATATGATATTCATAGTAGTATACTGAATGTGCTCCACTGCAAAATGAAGGTAACCAACAATACAATGACGTGTACATTTTTTTTCGAATTTGTATTCATGTTACATGTTTGAATATGACCTTGTATACTTGAAAATACATGACAATGAATTCAGTGAACTGTTATATGTCATAAAGATGTTTATGGTAAATGTAAATAAACTAATCTAATGTCTTTGAAAAATGTTTTATTTGTTGGATTTTCATATGGAATATACATGTGTGTGTAAAATGTCTGGTCCGTACCCCACTTGTAGTGCTTCTATTCGAACTCGCTCCTCACTATAACTCAATGCGGATACCCACTAATAATATTTTTTTCAGTTGTAGGAGGAATCATACTTCCAGAGAATATAAACATTAATGTTGTACAGTCAATTTCATTTTCTCCTGTAAATGCAAATTAGTTTGCACCCTGATTGTGACTAAGGCGCTTTGCAATTTGACGTTGAGGAACATTGTTTTTAAAGTATTCCACAATTGTTTCATGCAAGCCTTCACAGGTTGGAGAGCCTCTGGCCATCTTTACTTCTGAGAGACTCAGCCTCTCTAAGACATCCTTTTTACAGCCAATCATGTTACACACCTGATGCCAGTTAACTTAATTACTTGCTAAATATTCTTTCAGCTGATTCTCTTATATATTAATTGCTTTTTCAGCCCTTTTTTGCCTGTGTTCCAACTTTTTTGAGACCTGTTGCAGCCAGAAAATTTGAAATAAGCTCATTTTGTGGATAAAAATGTAAAATGTCTCAGTTTCAACATTTGAAATGTTATCTATGTTCCATTGTAAATAACATATTGGCTCATGTGATCTGGAAGTCATTGCATTTTGATTTAATTCACAATTTACACTTTGTCCCAACTATTTCGGAATTGGGGTTGTACGTGCAATGACAAGAAATCTGTGTACAGTGGGAAAAAATATTTTCACAAATTCAGGCTCATTTTAATTTTTAAACCAGACCAGTGAAAAATTCATCTTACCTGTTTCCTTTTCAGAGATTAAAGGTGAGAAAAATTTGGAGGTATTTAGTTTGGAACCGTTTAGTTTTTTCAAGATATTTGCTTCCAAAGTTGGGTGCGGGCTAATTTTTTCATGTTTGTTCAGTGGATTAACATTAATAACCAGACACCAGTCGGGATGGGTAGACCATTAATTTGAACCTTCCTTTGAGCTAAACAAAGGACACCAGAAACATCTTTGGCACTATGCTCCATCTTAGAGCAGCAGCTACAGACATTTTGACAAAATTTCCAATTCGCTTATTGCAGTGATGTTCAGGGGCCCATAAAAATGTTAACCAAGAAGATGGAGCCTAGAAATTTGCGGAATCTCCAGCCCTCTCTGGATATTTGAATCTGAATAAGGTGGTATGGTGAGGCGCCACCCATTGGCATTATGAGTTAAACCGACATAGTGGCAAATAAAAGCAGTGTTTTCACAATGTACATAAGACACATACTCCATTTCCAGAAACTTCTCCATGGCACATAGTTTTGTCAGATCTGACATATTGGTAACAGTGCCCCCCATACTGATATATTTTAAAAATTTGTGCCCTTATATCCAGACATTGGCAAAGAGTGCCATATAACTTCCTTTGGGTTGTCAAAATGTCCTGAGAAAGCTGGAGATTCAGCTAATTTCGAGGCTCTATCTTCTTGGTTAACATTTTTTGGGCCCCTGAACATCACTGCAAATAGGCAAATTGGACATTTTGTCAAAATGTCTGTAGCCTCTGCTCCAAGATGGAGCATAGTGCCAAATATGTTTCTGGTGTCCTTTGTTTAGCTCAAAGGAAGGTTCAAATTAATGGTCTACCCATCCCGACTGGTGTCTGATTGTTAATGTTAATCCACTGTACAAACAGGAAAAAATTAGCCCGCACCCAACTTTGGGAGCAAATATCTCAAAAAACCAAAAAAGCGCCAAACTAAATACCTCCAAATTTTTCTCACCTTTAATGTTTGAAAAGGAAACAGGTAAGATGAATTTTGCCCTGGTCTGGTTTGAAAATTAAAATAAGCCTGAATTTGTGAAAATATTCTTTCCCATGGTACACAGATTTCTTGCCATTGCACATATAACCAACATGATCACCAGGTGGCACTTTCACATTTAAAAAATTTGGGTATTCCAGTATTAAATACAGTCATAACTTCTTTGGCACATTGAAGCAGCTATCCACAATATTCCTTCAAAAATGGGTATTTGTCCTGAAAAATGCTCATTTTGGTACCTGACTTGTCCATTTCTAGGTGGCGCTGTAGCCTATCCATAAAAATTGTGAGCTCAAAATCCGAGATTTTCTGTTACACGTATATGGGCACCATTCTGCCAAATTTCATGCAATTTTGGGATGTCAACTCCACTAAGTGTCTCAAAAGTGCCATTCTCTCAGAATATGGCTCTTAATAATCAAATAACAAGACAATCAGAGATTGCAAACCCTTGTCCATTTGACATTTGTTTGTGACTTTGATTTTTGACCGAACAGTCTGACATTAGAGGAGAACCGAGCCACGGGTAGGACCTTTCTGCTGGCAAAGTTTTATGTAAATCGTGCCAATAGTTTTTAACACATGCGTCCGGACAGATAGACAGACAAACAGACGGACCCGATTACAATACCCTGGCTCCCCCTCCTAGTCCAGTGGCTAAGGGAAATTATTGTTACAGGTTGCATAGAAGTACCAAAATTGGCACAGACATACTTTGAGAGACAATAAACAAATTTATGATGGGAGCCCTCTTGGATTTTTAATTTTTTCACGTACATACCAAATTCAAAATGACTGACAAACCACAATTAGCAAAAAATTGAAATTTTCATTTTTTAAGTCTGCTATGTCATGTTGTATACCAAATGATGCCTCTGTATGCTAAATACACATATAAGATTTTGTCCCAAGCAAATGTCCTTATTATATCCACGAAATACGAGTTTCGGGGATATCATGGTTTCACCCCACCCGTCGCCGCCGCGGCGTCTGCAGATTTTAGCCGTTAGCGCGATAACTCACAAAATACTTTACATTGGCCTCGCATTTTTCGCATATGGGTAGATATGGTAGAGAGGATGAACTGATTAGATTTTGGGCAAGTATGCACTCCTAGGTTTGCCACCAGGTGGCGCTAGCCTATATATTGAAAAAATCAGTTTTTTAACCATATCTCTGGAAAAATTACGTACACAGACCTCAAATTTGCCTCATATTGTAGGTCTAGAAAAGGGGAATGTAATAAAGGGGGCTTCGAGGATTGGGGAATTTCAGGGATTTACCCCTTGCTGTCAGCCGCCGACAGCGTAGGCCCAGTTTAAATATGTACTTTGAAGGTTAGATGCCAAAGCATTAGATGTGCCATTGCCATTATATGTAATACTCAATTTGCAAATATGGTAAACTACTTTCAGGAAATAACAGCAAATTTCTAGGGGTTCGTTCATGGTATACACAAGAAAGGTGAACTATCAAAAATTGTAATTTAAAAAAAATAAAACTTATTGCTATTGTTTTGATCAAAAAATCTTATTTCTATAAAGAAGTCATAAAAATGTAGTTCATCTAAGGTCTATTTGAGAAAGGAAAACTATTAAAAGATGACTTTAAGAATTTAGTATGTTATTTTCAATTTTGAACAGTTTTAATTTAATATATTTATTTAAAAGATCATCTATTAAGTTATTCTTCTAAATAGTATTTAATGGGACATCAAAATAATGTATGATTCGTCTGAGGTCAACTCAGGAAAACCAACCAATAAGAGATGTTTTGGGAATATAGTCTCTTATTTACATTATTTTATATTTTATTAAATCATCTTGAAATACAAAAATTTAAAGAATAAAAAAATGTAAAAATATGCTTTGGTTCATCTGAGGTCTACTCAGGTAGACCTTCTTCTAGAAGATTTGTTTGGAAGTTTGCAAGGAGGGAAACTCAAATTAGATCAAATTAAATTACACCCTTAACTCTATTTTCAGATATTTCCTGAAAGCATAATCTGGCTTTTTTTATTCCGATGCATTTACAAGTTTGTATTCAATATATGCTCAAATGCATACTCACCAAAATGCACACCAAAATGTCACTTTATTTCCAGTTCTACCTCCACGATAAAAATTACAACAAGCACTGTCTTCAGATGGCAGAAAGACAAAATTTTAAAATATGTTATTTATGCATGTTAAATATTTCATCAGAGTCCTTTCAGTAAATACATTTGAAGATGAGTTTATGCAATAAAATAAGCTATTTATAGCCAATTCATGGCATTTGTGGTATTGAATTAAGTAACATAATTCGAAGGTGCTCCAATTACATCAACAGTAACATAAATGAATTATACACTAAAGGTTCTTTCTTTTGATACGCAACATGCCTCACTGCAACAAACAGTGCATAAAATGGTGGCCATATTGGATATCCTGTAAAAGTATGGGGGAAAAAAATGCATTTTTCACAATCATTTCGCTGATGCAAGACAGTCGGTAACTGGATGTTAGTACGTAGTTTACGCTCAGTTTTTGTTCCAAGATAGAGTGGACCCTGATTTGGAGTTTTACATTTACAAGAAAGCGTTTAATGAAAAAATTTGAGTTTGGCAGTGGCCCTGTGGCCCTGTGTTGGCAGATTTTATTGACTGGTGTAAGTCTTCCTTTTTAAACATAAACATGACCAAGACCAAAGAGATGATTGTGGATTTTGGGAAGAATCCTGCAGTCATATCCCCTGTAGTCATTGGTGAACAGACAGTTGAGGTCGTCAACCAGTATAAATATTTTGGCACCATAATTGATAGCAAGTTGACCTTTGAGCCAGATGTCAATGCTGTGTGTAAGAAAGCACATCAGCAAATGTATTTTTATGGCAAGTTCTGTAATTTTAATGTGGATAACACTTTTATAAAAATGTTTTATTCTTGTTTTATTGAATCTGTGCTCACATTTTCTTTTATCTGCTGGTATGGGTCACTCACCATCAAAAACAAACATTGACTGCCTGGCATAGTGAAAGTCTGCAGCAAGATCGCAGGTGTGACCTTCAATAGCCTGAATGAAATATAAGGTCCTTGAAGAAAGCCCGTGCTGTCCTAACTGACCCCTGCCATCCGCTTTTTAAGGAGTTTAGGTTGCTTCCCTCAGGCTGCAGATATGTTGTGCCAAAATGCAGGACTAATAGGCTCAAGAATTCTTTCATTCCTGCTGCTATTGGCCTTCTAAACAAGGCAATGTGAGCTTCCCTATTATTTGTTATTTCTTGATTGTATTCTGTGCTTATGTTTATTTGTTGTGTTGTTGTTGTTGTTTTTGCTGCTGGTTGTGAAACAAGTTGTCCTTTGGGGATAATAAAGATATCCTTGATCCTCTGGTGATGGAGAAGGCAATATTTGCATTCAATTTGTTGTAAAAAATTTTTCAGCTCGCATTACGTATTTTCCTTTCGACTCTCAGATTAAACCTACGCCCTTGAATCTCAAGATAATTCGTTAATAATTTGTATTATGCTTTGTAGCTCATGGAATGCGGATTGTCAGGTTAGGAGACAGCAGAAATTTTCCATCCAGCACTCCTAGCATCCTGGGCAAAACCCTGATATTAAGAGCCATTCCATGAGAGATTGACATTTGGTGGACAGTTGACCCCCCTGGAATTGAATGAAACTTGGCACATAGGTAGATATGGGTGTTTCACGGAAAAAGCCTAATTTTTAGGTCCGTGTCTCACTTTGCGTGCTGGTGGCACCACCTGGATGCCACTAAAGTGGCTGAGTTTTGTGGTTGACACCACATTTTACATCAACTATCATGACTTAAGGGTACACAGTACCAAATTTGTTATACTTTTATCTTGGCCTGTGATACTTCAAGTCCGGTTGAACACCACATCACCACATCAACGCCAAGCTGGGTAACTATGTTATCGAGCCGGTATTATTTGAGAAATAACAATAAAAATTGAGAGTAGGAATGGGAATAAAATTATATCCCAGACATATACCAATGTAGAATGCTTTATTATGTGTTTACTCACAACAAGACTATTGTTTTCAGTGAATAGTACCTTGGTGTATTGCTGGGTTAGTTAGCGCAATGGACGGCCAGAAAGATGGTCGAAATTGATTTTTGGTGCATGTTTGCAGAATATTTTCTCAGTAACCCAGATACATAGTGTGGTGGTAAATGCTGTTTGTTGTGCTTTGGGAACTCTATTTTCAGGAATACTGAGAATTTCTTTGGTAGTATCTACACTTTCAAGCTAGACAGAGCCAAAGTTGGAGGAAAACTCATAACGGACCATTTCATAGGAGATTGTGCCTATGTTTTGGTGGTATTATATTGTTTACCCAGCAAGATAGAGATCCGAAATTCTCTGGATAGATCATTCCTTTGGGGGTATATTACAGCGAAATCTCAATGGTAGTATTTTCAGCGTAGATGATATTCAACATCAAAAGTTGGAAAATTTCACCCCCAGGGGGCGCTGTGGGATTGATGCAAATGTTATCTATCCCCAGCAATGTACCAAAGAAATAGTTTTTGAATTGTGATGCACACAGCTAGTTTTCTGAGAAAATGAAGAGTTTGGTTTGGTACTATGCTGGGTGGATAGCTATCTGATGAAAGGTGGTGCTCTAAAGAGCTAATGTTCTACCGACCTAATATTCCATATTCCCAGACATATACCGAAGTTCTACAACGTATCTTTTGACATATAGAACATGCACCGTTATACATAAAATTTTTAATCTGTTTGGTATAAAGCTGGGTTGGTTGTACAACCCCAATTCTGAAATAGTTGGGACAAAGTGTAAATTGTGAATAAAATCAAAATGCAATGACTTTCAGATCACATGAGCCAACATGTTATTTACAATAGAACATAGATAACATTTCAAATGTTGAAACTGAGACATTTTACATTTTTATCCACAAAATGAGCTTATTTCAAATTTTCTGGCTGCAACAGGTATCAAAAAAGTTGGGACAAAGGCAAAAAAGGGCTGAAAAAGCAATCATTATATAAGAGAATCAGCTAAAAGAACATTTAGCAAGTAATTAACTTAATTGGCATCAGGTGTGTAACATGATTGGCTATAAAAGGGATGTCTTAGATAGGCTGAGTCTCTCAGAAGTAAAGATGGCCAGAGGCTCTCCAACCTGTGAAGGTTTGCGTAAAAAAATTGTAGAATACTTTAACAAGAGGCCCATGGGCCTTAACGGTCACCTGAGTTGTATAAAAACTGATCTTGTTGATGTGAATGAACCAAATATACCCATCATTTTCCTATATAAAGTATAGTAAATTTCACCCCCTCCCCAGGGGCAAACATGGAGCCTGGGGGCCATGAAATTTTGATAAAGCACCTGAAGACCCTTCCATCTATGAAGAGTATTGTTTTCCAGCATATCTGGGTCTGGAGAAGAAGAGTTTGAAAATTTCAGCCAATTTGACAACTTTTAGCCCCGCCCCTCAGAGCACCTAGGGGTGGGCACCATATAACAATTTTGGTGCATATTTTACCAAGGAAGGTTCCTGCAAAACTTTATTGAAATCGGATCAGCGGTCTCTGAGAAGAAGTGGAAAATGTATTGACCAGTTTTAGCCCCCCCAAAGCCCCTGGGGGTGGGCACCATATAATTCACAATTTTGGTGCATAATTGACCAAGGAAGGTTCCTGCAAAATTTTATTGAAATCGGATCGGCGGTTTCTGAGTAGAATTCGAAAATGTATTGACGACTTGTAGCCCCGCCCCTCAAAGCCCCTGGGGGTGGGCACCATATAATTCACAATTTTGGTGCATATTTGACCAAGGAAGGTTTCTGCAAAATTTTATTGAAATCGGATCAGCGGTTTCTGAGAAGAAGTGGAAAATGTATTGACCAGTTTTAGCCCCACCCCTCAGAGTCCCTGGGGGTGGGCACCATATAATTCACAGTTTTGGTGCATATTTGACCAAGGAAGGTTCCTGCAAAATTTATTTGAAATGGGATCAGCGGTTTCTGAGAAGAAGTGGAAAATGTTAATTGTATACGGACGCACAACGGACGACGGACGACGACGGACCAAAGGCGATAAGAATAGGTCACTTTGAGACTTCGTCTCAGGTGACCTAAAAACAATGTTCCTCAGCGTCAAATTGCAAAGGCTTTGAAGGTCTCATCATCGACAGTGCATAACATCATCAAAAGATTCAGAGAAACTGGAAAAATCTCTGTGCGTAAGGGACAAGGTCGAAGACCTTTACTGGATGCCCATGATCTTCAGGCCCTCAGACGCCAAGCATCACTCCACGGCATGATTCTGTCATTGAGATTACTAAATGGGCCCAGGAATACTTCAAGAAACCACTGTCTGTAAACACAGTCCGCCGTGCCATCCACAGATGCCGCCTAAAACTCTAATGCAAAAAGGACGCCATTGTTGAGCATGATCCAGAAGCGCGGCCGTGTTCTGTGGGCCAAGGCTCATTTAAAATGGACTGTAGCAAAATGGCAAAGTGTCCTGTGGTCAGACGAATCCAAATTTGACATTCTTGTTGGAAATCATGGGCGTTGTGTCATCCGGGCTAAAGACGAGTAAGACCACCCCTACTGTTATCAGCGGTCAGTTCAAAAGCCAGCATCTCTGATGGTATGGGGATGCATTAGTGCATATGGTGTGGGACACTCGCATGTTTTAAACATAACGCGTTGCTGAATACCCCTCGGCCCAGACACGATTTCCTGCCTCAACGTCACAGCGTTAAGGTCAAAGGTCAAATCCAGCAAAAAAGGTGACTTTGCACATCTATGTTTCACAGTGAGTTATCATACCAAATTTGGTGAAGCTGCAATCAGTAGTTGCTGAGTACTGACCCATATAAGATTTCCTGCCTCAAGGTCACAGCGCAAAGGTCAAAAGTGTAATCCAGCAAAAAACATGACATTGCACATATGTGTGTGACAGTGTTACCATGCCAAATTTGGTGAAGCTGCGATAATTAGTTGCCGAGTACTGACCCGGACAAGATTTCCAGGGTCTTGGTCACAGAGCTAAGGTCAAAGGTCAAATCCAGCAAAAAACCTGACGTTGCACATCTATGGGTCATAGTGAGTTACCATACCAAATTTGGTGAAGCTGCGAGGATTAGTTGCGGAGTACTGCCCCGGACAAGATTTCCAGGGTCAAGGTCACAGAGCTAAGGTCAAAGGTCAAATCCAGCAAAAACCCTGACGTTGCACATCTATGGGTCATGGTGAGTTACCATACCAAATTTGGTGAAGCTGCGAGAATTAGTTGCCGAGTACTGACCCGGACAACATTTTCAGGGTCAAGGTCACAGAGCTAAGGTCAAAGGTCAAATCCAGCAAAAAAACCTGACGGTTCACATCTATGGGTCATAGTGAGTGACCATACCAAATTTGGTGAAGCTGCGATGATTAGTTGCCGAGTACTGACCCGGGCAATATTTCCAGGGTCAAGGTCACAGCGCTAAGGTCAAAGGCCAAATCCAGCAAAAAACCTAACGTTGTACATCTATGAGTCATAGTGACTTACAATACCAAATTTGGTGAAGCTGCGATAATTAGTTGCCCAGTACTGACCCAGACAAGATTTCCAGGCTCAAGGTCACAGCGCTAAGGTCAAAGGTCAAATCCAGCAAAAAACCAGACATTGCACATCTATGGGTCATAGTGAGTTACCATACCAAATTTGGTGAAGCTGCGATCATTAGTTGCCGAGTACTGGCCCGGACAAAATCATGGACGGACGACGGACGACAGACGACGGACGACAGACAGACACGCAGGTGACGACAATACCCCTCCGGGCCGGAGTCGGCCGAGGGGTAAAAAGCACCATGAATGCTGAAAGGTATATAAAGGTTTTAGAGCAATATATGATCCCCTCCAGACGACATTTATTCGAGGGAAGGCCTTGTGTATTTGAGCAGGACAATTCAAAACCACATACTGCAGCCATTACTACAGCATGGCTTTGCAGAAGAAGAGTCTGTGTGCTGAACTGGCCTGCCTGCAGTCCTGATCTTTTACCGATTGAGAACATTTGGCGCAACAAAGTCCATCAAAGGAGACCCAAAACTCTCCAGCAGCTGGAAGCCTGTATTAAACAAGAGTGGGATCAAATTCCAATGGCTAAACTCAAGAAACTTGTCTCCTCAATGCCCAGACACCTCCACTCTGTGTTAAAAAGAAAAGGGGATGCTACACCATGGTAAACAGGCCCCTGTTCCAATTTTTTTGAGACCTGTACCAGCCATCAAATTTGAAATGAGCTCATTTTGTGGATAAAATTGTAAAATTTCTCAGTTTCAACATTTGCCATGTTATCTCTATTCAATTGTGAATAAAATACTGGCTGGTGTGATTTGAAAGTCATTGCATTTTGATTTTATTCACAATTTACACTTTGTCCCAACTATTTCAGAATTGGGGTTGTAAATTGGAAAAGAATGCTGTTGGTGATTGTAGCATTGTATCAACATGCAAGGCTTTTACCAGTAGTCAGTACAGTGCACAGTTTAGTAGTGTTGGTGCGTTTTCAGAAAATAAATTCTTAGCATTATTCCTTTACTATGAGAATTTGAGAGCAGGCTTCAGTGTTAATGCAAAGATTTCCCTAGGGCATGGTGTTTAGGTATGAAAAAGGGCACAGCAGTTGCATTGAGCAAGTGGTTGTCCTGAAAAAGGGCCCAGAGGTGGTGGCCAGCAAGCAGCAGCCTGCCAAGAAAAGGGCAGTTTATTTGTTGTGGTAACTTGCATGCCTTCATTCCTAACACCTGCCTATGATGTCTAGCCTATGCAATGCCCGCTGGACGTGAGGGCGGGGTTTTTTTTCCAGACATCCCAATTCCATGCATCCAAGCCGTGGGTGTTGACACAACTATTGTGCCATATAGGCTGCAGCCCACTATTTAAGTCAGAGATAGACAAGCTCACTACCAACGGCCCATAAGCAGCCCTGTAGAGACCCAGGATCTAGCGTAGTAGGGCTTGCCTAGGGCTCGACTGGCTCCGCGGGTAACATCGACCCAGATCGACTGAAGGCGGCCATGGATGGCTGCGCAGGGCCAAGGCCAAGGAGCACCTCTGGCGTGCACCACCAGCTGCCGCCAACCCACAGTCAATTTCCAAAAACAGACTGAGGGATAGAGCTAGTCACATGCTGGGTTGACCTCATTTCGCCATCTTTTCGGCCGTCCGTTGCACTAACCCAGCAAGATGCCACGGTGCTATTCACTGAAAATGATAGTCTTGATGTGAGTAAACACATAGTAAAGTATACGTCTGGGATATTATTTTATTCCCATCTTCAATTTTTACTGTTATTTCTCAAATAAAAATTCCGGCTCACAGCTTGGCGCTGATGTGATGCTGATGTCTATCCAGACTTGAAGTGTCACAGGTCATGATAAAAGTATAACGCATTTGGTACTGTGTACCCTTAAGTCATGATAGTTGATGTAAAATGTGGTGGCAAGAGCAAAACTGAGCCACTTTCCTCAATTTCATTAGAAAGTGCCATTTTTTTCACGGAATGGCTCTTAATCTATTTTCATTTATATTCATTTGAGCATTGCAAAAAGGAGTGGCAAATAAACTGAAAATTGCAATGAGAAACACTACAGTGCAAGAGCATGGATGGACTATTGACATACTTTTTTATAAGGCGGGGTGGGCTGGCAGTGCTAAGTCAGGGGAGTCAATGGAAGATCTGCAGAGACTTAGCAGTTTGTTGGGAGATGGGCTGGTCAGATCTAAAGTCTGCATGATTGATTGCCATTTAACCCTTTCAATACTGAATACAGTAATATGAATCAAGAGTCACCCATTGGATATGTCATTTTTGTGACTTGAAATATCATTATCAATATAAATTGTCATACTAGACCTTTCAGGAATCGATACAGTTCTGGTGGGACAGATATGTCCTACTGACAAATACTGGTGGGACATGTGTCCCATTAGAACTGAAAGGGTTCAATGGAGGGCAGAGTTATGCTGTTGGAGCAGAGTGGAGACTGGCCCAGCTGCTTTTTATGGAGTGATGATAAGATGTGACCGTCTTATTTCCTGCTGCGTGAGCCAGAGTCAGATGGACTTCGGCAGGGGAGTGGCGTGCGAGAACTAGGGAAGGTAGAAGGAGAGGCAAGCAACAACATTCCTGGGCCCAATCCCAAACCGGTCCCCGTCCACTAGCACTTTACTACCGAGTGTCACTCCGTGTGAAGTCTCCCTCGCCACTATGGAGGGAGCTTCATTAAGGGGGAGGGTGTAAAAACGTGTCTAAACTTTGGGATGCCCTTGCCCTTTATCCAATGGGAAGCGGAGGTAATAATCACCATGCCTACCGATAGGTGCGTCGCATTATATACGATGGTCTAGTTCCCTAATGATACACTTCTTACCCAAAATATTTAAGAAAAGATATTGTAATTAAATAAAAATTACATTAAAAATATTTATTACGCAGCATTGACAAAGATGAAGGCGTTTGTGCATGAAATGGTATATTGTGAAAAAGAATAATAATTGATTCAATAAATAAAACTACTTGGTGTTTTCTCGGGTGCTCATCTGCATGTTCATTTCAAAATACAGTGTAACCTTTAGTTCCGTGATGTGCGCATGAAATGGTCAATTAAATGTCCGTTTAGGGTTAGATTATAATTTACTTACCTTTCGGGAATAGCCGCGTGGAACTGACATTTGTAGATATGCAGCGTTTCTTCCATCCTGGCAACAAAATAAGTGCTGCACTTGAAAGGAGGGTGGTTTGTAAGCTTGCATCGGTGTAGACTCGCTGCGGAGGGTTTAATAAGCCACTAAAACTCCGCGCTTCTTTTGGGATGGCACTCAATGTGGCTGACCCTCCGCGGGAACGCGCAAACGGAGAGGGAGTGGATAGGGCAAGTGGACAGGGACCGGTTTGGGATTGGGCCTGCATGAGCTGCAAAGGTTTAAGGGCACTGGACCAGCGAGCAAGTAGTTGCAGTAGTGGAGGCAGGAGATCAGTATGGCTTGGATTCGGAGCCGTACTCATCCACATCAGACATACCATTTGGAAATGACTGCCCCGTTTGCATCTACCTCTCTCCCCCTTTTATTCAGGTGCATACAAAAATATTTAACAGTTTAATGTGATTTTTGCTAACTCCTGTTTGACTAGCCTCATAAAAGTTTACACCACCATCAGGGCCAACAAATTCTCTGGCGAAATTGGTATGGGTCTGCCCAAACCAGGCCTACCAAAAAAAAAACAGCCAAGCTGTAACAAAAGTTCGTCAGATGTCTAACTTTTTCAAAGAACCAGCAGCACACAATTGAAAACTCATTTGGTTTTTTCTCTGGGTTTGTTACCGGCCGTGCGATTTTTTTGAGTTTGGTTCTGGTGAAAATGTATCGACTTCAAAGTGTTGTGGTGCGAACTTTGGCGAGAATATGGCATGTTTTCAATTTTGTGTTGCTGGTTATTTGAAAAAAGGTAGACATCTGACAAACTTTTGCCACAGCTTGGCCATTTTCTTTGGTAGGTCTGTGAACGGTAATTGAAAAATAGCCAATCATGTGACAGACAGTGCCATGTTTTTGCCATGCACACACAAAACGTTAAATATGTTTTGTACATAGAGGTAGTAGTAATAATAATAATAAATCTAGCTGTAAGCAGCAATTAAGGCTCACTGTTAGGCTATTGTAATGGACATGAATGAAATAGAGAAAAATGTATTTGTTTTTTATGTTAGTGTGATTGGAAGAAAGCCTGATGAAACTTATTTTCTCTTGCAATAAGGTTTTTTTTTCCTTGCTTGGGACTACTGCATGAGGAGACTGTGGCATCCATCCACCTTTTTAAAATATATATATATATATATATATATATATACATATATATATTTCTTAAGACCCTTAAAAGGCAGAAAGAGTTATGCATAAAGCCGAAAGCCAGCTCTGTCTCCACCTTTGACTTGTCCAAAAAGATGCGCAAGTGAGTTTCAGTTGGAACGTTAAGTGATACGCATTGTAACGTTTTTATATATACATACTACCATCTTGTGGAGGAAAATTGCATTGCACTTGCCATCTCAGGCTATTCTTCAACAAAATGGCGAAAAGGCTTGATATAAATCAGCATGATGCCAATTTATTTGCATGTGGCAGTGTGGTTTATTGATGTAAGAATTAACCCTTCGCAAACTTTGTTAGGACAAGTATTAGCACACTTTGCATATAATTTCATTTCGATTGGACAAGCCACCCACGGAGAGATTCAGTGTAATTCGTTTTGAATTTACAGAATATTTGCTCGTTTGTCGATACCATAGCACTGCCTTGTATGCCACCAAGTTTCATATTTATTGGCATAAACATGTTGAATATCTCATCATTTCCTCGTAATGTGGCCTTCTCTTTTTATATTTTTTTTATTATTTATATTTTTATTTTATATATGAATAAAAATAGAAATACAATACAATAACAATTACATCCACAATTCTTACAACCTTTTGCATTAGTCGTTATTAGCTCACCTATTCCATCCCTCATTATTCCCAACCTTCAGTCTCCCTTACTATATCCCATCTTTTGGCATAAATTTCAAGTCCTGTCTCATGGGCCATCACACACTCAATTCTACTGTAATACTTGACAAAATTTTTAAATTTCTCAATTCTTAATACCTCCATAGATGTTAACCCGAAAATAAATATTTTTGCTAAATATATAATTATATTACAGATTAGATGTGTTCCTTTTGTTACATCACCCAGTAACACTTTAAATAAATCTAATTGTATACTATTGTACTGAGATATCCTGCCTTGTACCTTTATCCAAAATAAGGCTATTATAGGACAGTACCAAAATAAATGGTCTACTGACTCCACTTCTTCCAGACAGAATCGATAAAGGGGTGATGACTCTATTCCCCATATATTTAGCATCTTTTTAGTTGCTAAAAACTTATATATTAACTTATATTGAAAATATCTTATCTTTGGATCAAGAGATGTACTGTAAAGGATTTTGAAAACTTGGTTCCATGGGACTGGTGTATCTAACATATTTTCCCAACTGTCTAGAATCCTGTACGGTACAGCGACTAAGTTATTTATTCTTAAATAAAATGTGTTATATATGTTTGTTGATCTTTATTCTATTTAACCAATTTGCCATTTTCATACAGACTAAATGCCCTCCTGTTCCTTTAATAATTTTTGATTTCCAAGCACTTGGTAAAGCTCCAATAAGTTGATTATATTGTTGCAATGTACAGACTGTTCCATAAAAACTAGTTAATTGTTTGTAGGAAATGAGTTTATTATCCTCATTCACTATATCCCTTATAAAAAAAATACCAATTTCAAACATGCGTTTCCAAAAAATCATCATTCCATCAACAAGTATATTAGAATTTAACCATATTATTTGTTGTAGAACTTCTGCATTTTCTGGTGGGTGAAACTGAAATTGTAACAAACTTTGTAGAGCTTCTTCCAAAAAAAAGTGGAGACACCAGAAAACGCCATTAATTAATGCAAAATGCATTGGTTTAATTTGCAAAAATGGAGAGAAGCCTTTATCAAGCATAGGATGGACACTTTTAAGTAATTTGCTAGAAAACCAGTTTGGATTGAAGTAGAATTTTGGAATAAGAGAAGCCTTCAGAGAAAAATTTAAAGCTTTTAAGTTTGAGTTTTAGCCCACCAGATACATAATCATTATACAGATATGTACGTTTAACTTTATCAGGTTTTTCATTCCATATAAATTTGAATATCTTCTGTTCATATATTTTGAAGAATGATTCTTTAGGGGTTGGTAATGCCATAAATAAGTATGTAAACTGGGATACAACTAATGAGTTAAAGTTATTTTGCCATAAATGGTCAGATGTTTCACTTTCGAGGGCAACAGAATTTTTTCGATTTTACTCAATTTCTTATTAAAATTAATTGTTGAACTTTCACTCATATTTTCTGGGATGTGTATACCAAGTACATTGACCGATCCATCTGTCCAATGAATTGGTAAATTACATGGATGAGTGAAATTTCTATTTTTCAGGAAACCAAGCCTCAATATTTGGCATTTCTCATAATTTGGCTTCAGCCCAGATAGGTTCGAAAAGTCATCCAGGTCTTTTGTAAGGCTCTGTAGCGATGTATAGTGAGGGCTCAATAGAAAAATTGCATCATCAGCATATATTGAAATTTTTGTATTTAGGCCTTGCATTTCCAAGCCTTTGATATTATTTGTACGTATTTTTATAGCGAGCATTTCTATTGCCATAATAAATGATGGATTATGATAACGGGCAGCCCTGTTTTATCCCCCGTGAAAGGGAGAAGGGTTTTGAATTATTTATAATTTTGGATATTTGTTAGGTAACGATCTGGAACCAGACGCGAGAACCAGGAATTGCAGTAAAAATGAGATTTTATTGGAAAGGGGGCGAATCCCCGCAGAGCAGGAGGCAATGGTACAAAGTCCACAATCCAAAAATCAAAATTCCACAGGGCGTAATCCGGGTCGTAAACAGGGCACCAATCACAAAAATACGTAGTCAGACAAAAGGAGGTTCGATACACAGAGAGAGCAAGTAATCCAAAACAGAAATCAGGGACGGTCCAGTCAGAAGAGATTCATGAGAGATTACGAGGCGAAAACAAGCGTAGCACAGGCAAACCAAGAGAAACGTTCTGACGGGGAACTGCTGTGAAAAGACTGTTTAAATACACAAAAGGTAAGTCACATGCTATGATTAGGGACAGGTGAACTGGATCAAACTAATTACGTGGGAGCAAACACGAGGGGGAACCTAACCACATGAAATTGGCAAAAGCCAAAACGCGGACAGGGAACACGAGACAGCCTATGACAAAACATACAGCTCCGGTTAGGGAGTGCTAACGTGCACAGATAATGAGAAGCAGGACAGAGTGGAGCAGGTGCGGAGGATCCGCTGAATTGCAGCAAAGACTTAAGAGAAGGCAAGAGGCGGAGACTAGAACAGGGCGAGTGCTGAGGGCTTGTTAATCAATTAGTAAGTGCAGCAATACAATCCCTGGTGCTCGTTAGTAAATTAGTATTATATACAATGTTAGTCTGGGTTAGTAACTTTAACAAAATAACAAACTGTTAGTATTGGTTAGTAAAATAGAAAAGCAAGGCGAAGGAAGCAAACGCGATTAGAAGGAATGTTTGAAACCCAGAAACCATGAAATCACCTAAACATGTGACACGCAAGACTGGGGAGAGGCTGTAACTTAAAAGACCAGACAGGGGAGACAAAGTGCAATGAAGGGCATGGGCAAATACATGGACCGGACTATAACAGAAAAGTCGATCTGGCAGGGTAAAAACAAGAACATGGCAAGGAACAAAACTGAACAGAACATGGCAAAAACCTAATGGACATGGCAGAGACATAATCAGGGCATGGCAGAAACATACAGGCATGGCAGAATCAAGACAGGCATGGCAGAAACAAGACAGGAATAGCGGAATCATAACAATATTGAGTTATTGTACATAACTTTAACCCACTGTATTAGAGCCTCAGCAAAATTAAAAAATTCTTAACATTGATAAATGAAATCCCATCTTATTTTATCAAAGGCCTTCTCAAAGTCTGCTATAAAAACTAAACCTAGTTTCTTTATTTTATCATGATATTCTATAATTTCGAGTAATTGTCTTATATTATTTGCAATATTTCGTCCTTGCATAAAACCAGACTGGTCATGATGTATAATATCAGGTAGGACATTTTTTATACGCAATGCTATGCATTTAGCTAATATTTTCGCAGCATCACACTGAAGAGTAAGTGGTCTTCAGTTTTTTAAGTGAAGCGGATCTTTAGAGTAGCCACTAGCTTCTTGTTTTAAGAGCAGAGATATTACACTTTCCTGCTGAGTCCCTGCGAGAATACCTTTGTCATATGAAAAATTAAAACTTGTAAGTAGGGGGGGTTTAATCTGTTCGTAGAAAGTTTGGTACACTTCTATTAGAATACCATCCAATGCTGGCGCTTTCCCCTTTTGAAAGGGGAAATAATTGAATAGTAGAGTTCAGTTTCCGTGATTAGACCCTCGCAAGTTTCTTTCTGTTTCTCCGATAATTTAACTTGATTACGAGGGAAAAACGGATGACAATCAATGTTATGTAGTGGAACAGGTGATGACTGGAAGGAGAAGATCTCTATAAAATAGCTCTCTCCGGGGCGCCCCGCTGGCTCATCGGTCTAAGCGCGCGTACCATAAAGGCTGTGTCCTTACCGCAGCGATCTGGATTCGATTCCAGCTCAGGTCATTTGCTGCATGTCTTCCCCCATTCTTCTCCCCAACTTTCCTGTCTCTCTACACTGTACAACTGTCAAATAAAGGAAAAATTCCCCCAAAAAAAATCTTTAAAAAATAGCTCTCTCCTTCAGTCAGAATATCTATAGGTGAAGTAAGAATTGTCCCATCATTCCTTTTTAACCTCTGTATATTTTTCTTTGCTAAATTTCTATGTTGGAGACTTAAAAATAATTTATTACATTTTTCACCCTTCTCCATCCATTTTGCTTTATTCCTATAATGCATTATAGTTGACCTGTCATAAATTAATTGTTCAAATTCTTTTTGGTCCAGTTTGTCAGCCACATCCAGAGTTGCTTCTGAGCTGTCAAGTAGTGATGTAAGCATCTCAATTTCTTTTTTAATTTTTTGTTCATTTAAGCTTAATTGTTTTTTCCTTTGTGAGGCAAATTGAATCGCCTGGCCTCTAAAGATACATTTAAATGTATCCCATACAATAAGAGGGTCTGCTGATCCTATATTATGTGTTAAAAAATCTGTAATAAATTCTTTTGTACTGTCTACAAATGTCTGATCCTCTAGTAACTTTCAATTAAATTTCCTGTATCCCTGTCCTCGTGGATATTCAGTTAGTTCTAAATGAAGTGAAATAAGTTGATGATCAGATTTTAGTTTGTCTTCAATTACTGCCTTTTTTGTTTTGGATAACAAAGAAAAGGAAATAATCTATACGGCTTGCCTGATTTTGTCTTCTCCACGTATATTTATGTAATTCTGGATTTCTTAATCTCCAAACATCTATCAGATCCATTGTGTTCATTATTGATGTGATTTCTGTAGAAGCATGTGGGTGGTGATTAATTGAATTATTTCCCTTACGATCTATTAAATTATTCTTTACTGCATTAAAGTCTCCAACCATTATGAGACATTTCCTTGTGAATTTTGAGGTTTTAATTATGTTGTAAATTGATTCAAAAAAGTGTGGATCATCGTTATTTGGACCATATAAATTAACCAAACATATTTGTTTATCCTCAATAATCATATTTAAAATGATCCACCTTCCTTGAGGGTCAGTTTCTAAAGCTTGCAGAGTATAGTTAAAGCTGTTTTTAAACATGATCATAACTCCCCTCGAATTTTTTAAACCATGTGAAAACAATATTTGCCCACCCCATTCCTCCATCCATGTAGTTTCTTCTGTCATAACTGAGTGAGTTTCTTGTAGACTAAAAATAGCATAATCTTTCTCTTTTAACCAAGTAAATATTTGGTGTCTTTTCCTTTTGTCTGCGAGGCCACTGCAGTTATAACTAGCGATACAGATTCCATCTATTCCCATTTTTAAAGACTAGGTTTTTAGATTAATAGAGTATGAGTTTTGATGGTCAGATATACCATATTTTCTAGGGATAACAGAAGAGCTAACCATAATCCATGCAGATATAAAAAGTAAATTCAACATAGATGCCATGCCTGCCAATATTCATGTGGCAGTTGAAAAGCATAAACAAAAAAATTAACATGATTAGGTAAGAAAAAACCACAAACAAAAACAAAACAACCTGCTGACAAAGACAAACAGATAACATATCAACAAATGAAGCATTTTTTGTCCCAAATTTCATTTCTTTGGGTAACCCACTACTGTGGCCTATAAGATTATAATTAATAGTCATAACAAATGAGGAAGAAAAGAAAAAGAAAAAAATAAATAACAATAATAAAATAAAAAAAGTAGCATAGATATCCATTACTATTATTGTCTCCCTTACTTTTAAAAGCAAGGAAAATTGGAGGACCATTGTTGGAAACTGAAATGGAAATCACCAAAATAATAATCACTATAATAACAATAACAATCAGCATTATCATCATCATCACCATCACTATACTATCACCATCATTACTGTAATAATAGCGACAAAAGCAGCAGCAGCAAATTGAAAATGAGATCGGGTCTCAAACTAATACAACCAAGGTGTGATTGTTGCGTCCCTATATAACTGATTATTTAAATACAGCTTGTCAACTGATAGCCGTACTTAAAGTTTTTTGTCCCGGTTATCTTTCATGATAGGGAAAAGCTTCCTTCTCCTTTCCATTATTTCCGGCGGGAATTGGTCATTCATTGAGAAGGGCTTGCCCTTCAATTCTTTCCCTCTATCCAACCCGGCTATTTTATTTTTTAAAATAAGTAAATTTGGCCACAATTGGGCGAGGTCTGCCGGTAATCAGTTTCCCAAAACGATGAACTCTCTCAAAGCGAACCTCCGCTGCTTGCCCATTAGTCATTCCGAGTTCCTCCTTCATAAATCGTCTGACTTTTTCTGTCTCGGTATAACCTTCTTTTTCATCTTCTTTCATACCCGTGAGCACCAGATTGTTCCTCATACTCCTGCATTTTAGATCAAGGAGCTAATTTTGTATTTTTCGATTCTTTTTTTTATTATTTATTTTTCCGTTGTATTCGTCAGCGCGTCTACTGTAACTCTTAGCGCTTTATTTTCCTTCTGTAGCTCTTGAATCAGTTCATTATGCAAGCCAACAGCATTTTTCAAATGAATAATGTCTTTACTCACCAAAGCAAGGTCACTGGCCAATTTCTCCAACAAATCTAGCTTTGTCAGTTTAGTATTTTTCTCTTCCATAGTTGTACTCACGGTACCCCCGCTGAATTCAGCTGTTTCCGAATCACTCGATCCAAGCTGAGATCGCGTTCTCTTGGGCTCCGGCTGGTTTGGCACTGCGTAGTAATATTTATCCAGAAATTTTTCCAAACGAATAATTTTATCCAGTTTGGAGTCCTCGAAGTTTGTGGTGACACCTTATTAGTTTATTTAAATCGGGACGTTGTGAGCAAACAGTCTCTCACATCGTCAAGACGGCAGCCATCTCATCTAATGTGACCTGCTTTGACGTGGGAACTTTTCATTTGCAAACTTGGTAAGACTGGTGCATATTTGTTAAGCCCCATGTTTTATGTTGATCAGACATACGGTATTTGAGTGGTTTGTGCGTTTTTCACAACAAAATTCAAACAAGCAGAAAGTATGTCATGCGCCGTTTTGGTCCAAAAAGCATGTTTGTTCAACTTAAGGAAATTGATCAGCTAGTATTAATTTGGTGTCTTCATGACAGATGTTTCAAAAGTTACGACCTCAGAAAGTTGAAAAGTTTAAATTGTTGCTTTACCACCAGCATCTAAAATTTTTGTGTGAAACATTTTAGAAGCTGGTGGTACGTTCCTGCGTTAAAAAAAAAAAAATTGTTAATATTTGTGATTGTTCTGGCCATTTTTCAACAAAATGCCATGAAGCTAAATATGGTACAGCATGGTGCAGATTAATTTGCATGTAGCAGGGTGGTTCATCGTTGTAAGAACTTGCCCTGAACAAAAATTCTTTGGAAAAGGTGTTGGCGTACTTTGTTGGTAATTTCATGTTGATCCAGCAGGCAATTCTTTAAAAGAAGATATTTAAATATAATAAGGCAGAATATTGAATTGTTTGTGGTGGTCATGTTATTTATCTGATCCTCTTTGAATTACACTGCTCCTCCTCTGATTCAGTGTATTCTCAGTTGTTGGAAAACAATGTCCAAAGTCGTATCACATGGTCGTTGAAAGGATGTTAGTTTAGGCAAATTATTGGCCAGCATCAAGCAAAGACAACAGCAAAGGAGATTGCTGAAATCACTGCAACTGGGTCAGGAACAGTCCAACAATTTATTAAACCCTGGAAGGAGAGTGATGAACTGTCAACTTTGAGGAAGAAATGACTTGGAGAAAAATCATGACTGATCCTAATTGGAGATCACCAAAATGCTCAGTGAAGTCTCAGCCATCAGTTCTTCTGTTGATTTTTTAAGGATGTGTTTAATTACAAAGACAAGAGCATTCCCACACACACACGCACGATGTAACAAGAACTTGGAGGATTGGGACCAAGCAGCTGAGTGGCTACATGACTGTAGTGGTTATTTCTAGGCCTTTTGATAACCACTGTGGTGGCTGAGCAAGATGTCTGCACCTTTATACCCAAAAATTCTCCAAGTACACAAAGTTGCCTTCAAAAATAAAGTGGTATTTAAAATAAGTAATAAATAAATATGACTTTGGCAGGAGCAATTTTACAAACAGAATTAGGATGGGCAAGATACAATGAAGATTGCAGTTGGCTGAAGCAGCATGGAGATATATCAGGTAAGCAGTCAAAGACTGTCCTTCCTGCTCCGGCCACACCTCCAGGTAGAATGGTCTGCCCTTTATCTTCCACTTGGACCACACCCCCCAAGTGGATTCACCTGTTTTTATCCAGCCACTAGATGGAGTTGAACTCAAAAAGAAAAAGTATATTAGTGTGGCACTGCAAACTCAAAAATAACAATATGGCTCCTACAATGACAGCTATTGTTGATGAGGCTAATTGAGAAAAAATGACTTCAGTTTGCAAGGGAATATAAAGATCAGACTGAGGAGCAATGGAAAAGGGTCGTGCTGTCTAATGAGTTCAGATTTACCTTATTCCAAAGTGGTGGGCACATCAACGTAAGAAAGGAGGCCCATAAAACAATGCATCCGCCATGCATGCTGCCCACTGTACAAGCCTCTGGAGGCAGTGTTACGATCTGGGGTTGCTTCATTCCGTCGGGTCCATAGACTGTATAAAAAGATGGACGACGCTACCGTGACGTCACCCATTGGTTTCAGCATACCATAAAGGAAGCCTCGATTTTGGCAATTTGAATTGCGCCATGTTGTCATTTTGAAACCGGATGTGATTTCTATTGGACGAGAGCGTGTATTGGAGATCCGGGGAGGACCGTGGCTCTGGATCTGACCGTATCGGACGAGGACCAGAGGATAGCCACGCCCCTAAAGCATATTCTGGCTTTATCCTTCATTCTAGTCTATATGGGACCATAATTTACAAAAATTAACATTATGATATATCGAAGGAGACTTGAAACTTGCTATGGCTACCATAAAATAGTGTGAAAAATCATTATTTAAATGAAAAATCAGGTGGAAAAGTAGGGTCATTTTCTCATAGACTTCTATAGCATTGAACTTCTTTCTGCAACTACCGACGTCGCCATCTGCTGGCCATTAAATAGAATGCCATTTCACGGTACTTCCGCACGGGCTTCAATTTTCAGACCAGGGTGCTGCGTCCATCTTTTTATACAGTCTATGGTCGGGTCCAGGCTCTGTCATGGTTTTCTCCCCGCCGGATGCAAACGGCAATACGGTGGGCGCTAGGACCATGGGCCTTGGCCAAAGGAGACTCAAGTGCCAAGGCTGGGGGTGAAGAACTGATTTAATGAAAACAAACTACTAAACAAACAAGAACTGATGTTCTAAATAAAGACAGAAACAGGACAAGGTGACAAGCTCACATCTGAAGTATCTTCAAAAATCATAAAAATACATTTTTTTTCAGTGCGCAGTTCGACTTGTACGCGTATATATATTCGCACGCACACGCTGGGTTTCCCCGAAAATGCAGAAATTAGATGATAATGCCGGCATATATCTTTTTAAGCAAACTTGTCCGACTCATTATAACATCTACTTATGTTATAACACGCTAAAAAATAAAGTTACTGTTGTAGACTGATTCATATCGCAATAGTAAGGCGAAATCAAAGACTTTATGATTGCTTTGCATTACGATAGCACTTTTTGACAGGGCAGCACAAATTGTCAGAACACCGGTCTGAAACGGAGCAGCCGCCGCACTCTCAGCTCTCACTGGAAGCTCTCCGAACCTGCTCGCTAATCACCACAGACAGGATGAGGCGGTTAACAGTAACATTAGCCCTTCTCATCGTGAAATTTATTACTAATCGAAACATCTTTTAGTTCCTGGTTATAATGAAACGAAAGTACGCCGGAGAGAGTTCTGCAACGGCTCAGTCCCACTACTGAATGTCACACCAGGCATTGATTACAACATTAACTCATGTAACCTGGTGAAAATGACCTTTTGCGCTGATAGTGTCGGGGAAAAATGGTTCCGATTGTAATTTCAGTAATGTGTGTCAAACATAGGCTACATCAGAGCAATTTTACCAGCATATCCAAAGTGAATGAGGTTGAATCGACTATTAAAAAATTGTGGTAATGTCACCAAATGCGCGTGAAGTAGGCAAAATCGAATGAAGTCACCAGTAGGAGCACATTCAGTGGTACATGTGGTACAGTGGTAGATGTTTGATTCTGAGACAAATTCGCCTGCGGTGTCCGGATTGATGATCAGAAACATGCAAGTAATGGAATCCTGTAGGCACAAGAAACAAGAGACAAAACATTTTGGTTGCGTTAAATATATTGGACGAGTAACCAGCGCGTCGTAATCGTGCTGCAAATACGAACAAAAGAAAGCCTGCGAGTACCCCTAGCTTGCGATTACTGTACAGCTTTTACGCGCATTTTAAAAGTGGGATGAATAGGTGATTCAACCCGACAAATTACCCCAGGATTTTTGAGGCCTTCTACTGCCCCCTAATTCAAACATAACCGCGGGGAATATCTGACGTCAGCTAAACCCTGTAGATATTAATATGCGCCATGCCGGGCAACTCCCTACTTAGTGCACGCAGTCGTTCGGAAGTATTCACTTCATTATGACAGGGAGAGGAAGAACAAGCAACACCAATGGCACGCAGAAACAACAAAGACCAATTCCGGCATGCAGCCGCTCGGATGTTAAAAAGCGAGACCTTCCGAATGCTGAAACGAAGGGCAACTCCGAGGAAAATTCACAGATTTCCAGGTCGAGAGGGGCGCATGCCAAGTCTAAGACAACGTGTACACCTACGAAAGCGGAGTCCGATACGCCTGGGTTGCCAACTCCCAAACTGAACGGGGATGTGAAACAAAAACTGAAGCGGGAATCTGGACAAACGAAACGAACCCCAGCAGGAAAGGATGAAATCAAGAAAACCATCTCCCCTGCTTCTGCCACGGTTGGGATCGAACCTGGAGTATCACCAGCGCAAAAGCCCCAGGAAGCCTTTAACCCTAAGTCCAAATTCGTCAAGTACAGCAGTCGTCCTTCCGATGATGGGCCGATAAATCGTTTCAAAGAAACGTCCACGAAAGATTATGAATCTCCAAATAAGGTCCTTCTCTCAACTCTCGATAGACTGAAGATTAAGAAAACTGCGAGGTCAGAATCGTCCGTTGTCATTAATGAGATAGTGGACGGTATTATTAAACATATGAAGGAGAAATCGGAATATTTTCGTTGCGTTGAGAAAATTCCAACTGGAAGCTATTACGAGAATGTGAAGGTAAGATTTCCGTTACAAGATAAGCTATAGCCATGAAGACGAGGAAAAGTAGATTGATACTTAATAACAATTCACCTAAGTGCACTTGCATGAAGTGTTGAGCATGTGAAATGAAACAAAACGGGTGTGTCTGAGCGAAATTGTTGACAGGACCCCCCGGAAGCCATCAGGCCCTTCAAGTCGTTAAAAAGTTCGACAGGTTACGGGACAGACCAGGGGGCTTTATTACGAAGCGCGTTTAGCGTAACCGGGATCTCTGTTGGTTATCTGGCTTCACTTAACCAGACATCCGCAATCCCGGTAAGGGGTACATCTCAAAGCATTGGTTGCAGCCTTCGAAGGCTGCAGTTTTAGTGGTCGTCAATAAATTCCATCTGTAAAACTGACTTTTAGGGTTAGGGATTTGGTTAGGTTTGGGGCTAGGTTTAGGGGTAGGGGTCAGAGTTAAGGTTGGGGTTAGGGAAACCAGAGATGACTCGCTTAAACCAAAGCTGTTTAGCAGAAATGAAATGTTGTCATGTCAGTTTGGCGGATGGAATTAAGTGACGACCCCCAAAAATACAGCCTTCCAAGAATGCAGCCTCCGCTTTGAGATGCACCCAAGAGCTCATGCGAAGGTGGTCATCAACTCGGTGAGTCAACCCTGGGTGCATCTCAAAGCGTAGGCTGCATCTTTCGAAGGCTGCATTTTTAGGGGTCATCAATTAGTTCTATCCGCAAACGGACTTAACTGCATTTCATCTCCGTTAAACAGCTTTGGCTAAAGCGAGTTGTCATTGGTTTCCCTTACCTTAACCTTAACACTGACCTCCAACCCTAAACCTAGCTATAAACCTTACCCTAAATTTAACCTTGTTTCTTACCCTAAATGTCAGTTAGGTGGATGGAAGTAAGTGACGACCCCTAAAAATGCAGCCCTCAAAGGCTGCAGCCTACACTTTGAGATGCACCCCGGGTTTTCCTATCTAGCTCTGTGCGCGCTCACATGAAAGGAGCGGTGTTTGCTGCATACGACCAATCAAAGACAAGGAAAAACCTAACCGAGCAGTGTACTTCACTATGGAGGAGCAAACACACGCATTAACAAAATATGAGGAATATAAGCATATTATCCGGGCCAAAAGCAACACTGTTGCAGCTGCGTAAAGCTGCAAGGAAAGTTGCCAAAAAAAATTACTGACTATTAATGCGTAAGTTGCGTGACTATAATATTACTTTCCCATCATGAGGTCACGAGTAGGTCTGAGTGTATTAACATTTTTATGTCCCATAAAATTAATGTGTTGCTTGAATGTATTCTAATGGCATGTATGACAATTTTATCCTTATTATTTCAGCTGCAACCTTGGCGAAATTAAAAGAACAAAGAGGTTTTGGCAATCTCAGAAAATTCTTTCTCGCCTAAGAGCAGTGTTTCCACTTTGAAGGAAATTTCCCAAAATTCAGGAAATCTTGGTTATTTTCAGGTAATTTTCAGGAAATGAAAAAATTCCAGGAAATTTTGGGAAATGTGGAAGGTCTTATATACAGTGTATATATATATATATATACACACACACATACACACACTGCCCGTCCAAAAAAAAAGTCACCGTTTGGAAATGTATGAACAAATTTTATTATTGGATCATGATTGCGGTTATTAATGTTTCAGCTGGCAATAATCATTTTAACCCTGACTGATGAAGCGCATTGCAACTCATTTCTTAAAAAATCATGTCGGAAGACGCATCCCTTGATGGTGGAAATGATGTTACAGTATTATAGAACAGGCGAGTTATTGGCCTGTATTTAGCAAAGCAAACCATGAATGACAAAAACAAGTATGAGGAATCATTTTCACAGACAAATTTGCCACCACAAAGTCCTGACCTTAACCACATTGAAAGTTATTGGGGTGTGCTCATGAAAGACCACTGAGTGGTTCAATCATTTTGTCCAGAAGACAAGATCTCGGACAAAAATTATGGCATTTCTGATCGAAAATAAATGTTCTGGCATTGCATATGGTTGTCAAAACGATGACAAGACGAATTTGCACTGTAATCAAAGCTAAAGGGGTTCCAACTAAATATTGAGTGTGCGACTTTTTTTTTGGCCGAGCAGTGTATGTATATATATATATATATATATATAAATTAAAATGACAAAGATTTTTTTTTTAAAAGAAATTCCTTGCCTGGTTTTGACAGCAAGAAAAACACACGTTATTGAAATTAGGCTAGCCACGTGGAAATTATGTAACTCTAATATGTGACTCTATAGTGGGAACACCACAGACCCACTCATGTTATTATGTATGGAAGAGATACACACACTACATTCACATCAGCTGTCCTCACATAATACACTTCAAGTCGGGCCAAGCTGAGACCTGCAGTTCCGTTAGAGCTAGCAAGCTGGACAAACTCTACAAGGTTTTGATGAGTGTTCAGCAAGCGTAATGCTGACTAGCTAACGTTACATACAGAAGCTATTGATAACTTTAGCTAGCTGGCCAACTTGAAGCAGGAGAGCTTGCTTGGACTGCTCCATACTAAATTGACATTAGAAAAGAGAGGAGAGCAGCGAGCAGCACAAATGGATCCCTTTAAGGGCATGTTTAAACTGCTTGCCAAGATGAAGGCTAATGCTGATGATGTGCAGGCAGCTGACCTTCACAAGAAATTCATTGCTGAGTTCCGTATGTAAATGGGTATGTTGCAAAAATCCTTTTTTCAGCAGTTTTTTTCCTTTTCAGAGCAATCCATCTAAAGGCTATTCCTATGCAAAGTGTCAAAGTAATTCATACTTGAACTAGGCTACATATTGGCACATGTCTGCATATGAGCTGCAAGCAAGTCTTTCACTCAATTCAATTACATACTTGCACCCTGTTTTGAGATTTGATTCCATTTGCTTTGCTACAATTTAAAGTCATGTGATACATGACACAACACATAAATTCCATCAAATGTCTTAACTAAAGACTCGTAACTAAAGAGTCAAAAGGGAGCTTTGTGCACATTGTACACAGTGTATGGAAGTGAAGCTACGTGAGCAGTCAAACACGCACAGAGCCCTCTTTAGAGTACTAAAGTGATGACGTCACCGCTACTTATATACAAAAATTATACGCTTTTGCACTTGTAGTCCAGTTTGTAGTCCACTTCTCCGGACTACATATCCACTACACAAGTGGGCGAGTACCCCGTGATTTGTTCCAAGCCAATGAGGTACCTGTTTCAGCAAACGTTAATAACGTACCACGACGGTAGCCGATCAGTGCCCTAAAGTGCCGCATGTCCGTGCACCCGTTCCTCCATAGAGGGCTACTATTAGCTAGCTACATGCCAAGAAATGAATGGATCACAATAAATAGTTATTTCGCCATTTAACTAGCTAGCATTAAGCTATGCTAGCGAACCACCTAGCTAGCCAGCTAGTGAGCTTATTACACCTTGCGCACATACGTAAACTGATAGAAACAGTAAATGGTTAGTTGACCATCACTTACTGTTATTTAGCACGCTAGCTAGCATGATTATTCAATAAATAGCACTAGCTTAGCTAGTGAAATAGTTAGCTAGCAAGCTAGCTAAGTGAATAAAAACAGTGAAGAGCCATTATTTGGCTACTCGGCTAGCGTTGAGCAGCAAGCATTTCATAAGCTGGCATTTAACTTAATGCGCCAAATATGAAGTTAGCGAACTACGGAAGTCGGTAAACTAGTTCGCTGCCTAAGTTAGCCTGCTGACAGCTAGTTCACTGTCAATTATGCGTTGACAAGGCTGATTAGCTCGTTCGCTGACTACTGAGTTTTTAAGCAAACAGACGTTGGCCAAAGATGTCTGGCTATTAAAGTAAATTGGCGCTAATTGTAAAACTTTATCGAGCAAGGAAAGCGTAACCAAGTAGACCGTAGAGTCGATCACTAATTAAGCAAACAAACAGCTGTGGCAAGGTGCTGGGAAAATTTGAGACGGGAGACTTGTAATACGTTCTGAACTCCTTCAGCCTAGGAATCAGGAGGATCATGGGACGTGTAGTTTTTAGACTACAAAGAGGATTAGCATGGTGATGAAAAATTAAAATGATTTGAAATATAGCTGATTCCGGTCAAGAAAAATTATATTTGTTTTTAGTCAGAAATATAATGCAAAATCTCGAAAAGATGGAGGCTTAAAAACAATGGGAAGCGATTCAAAAGTGAACTGAAAAAAACAGTCTATGGGTAAAATGAATGGGAAATTTTACTTCGGACACCAGCGTGACATCATCACTTTAGTACTCTATAAAGGGCTCAGCACCTGCAATATCCATTCTTAAGGCAGTGCACATAGTACCATTACATGTACAGAATAAGCCAACTGTGTACAGTCAGCCCGGGTTAAATCAAGGAATAACTTCTTGGATTTAGTGATTTATTCCGTCTGATATCAGGCTAGATGAATGCTGCATTTCATGGCAGTATTCAAAAGTGCCTCCATAATGGAACACCCTGCAATAACATAGCAGCCTAAAAATGTAGCCTACTGAGGCTTCGGCTTTGCTTTCATAAACAGCCATTACCTCACTGTGTATAATGACAGATGACCCAACAGTTCCCCAAAAGTGAAGCCAAAACATTGTGATCACCCTCTGGTTGCTAGCTGCAGGTTATGAACTCTTTTATATTAATTGACACCTTTTATCGGCCTCCTAGTCCTCTGCTTCCTCCTTTCTGCAGCCATGTCTCAGAAATATGACTGCTGGTTCAGTGTCTCGTTCCATGCTGTGTCTTCAGCAGGTCTTCTGGAACCGACTGAGGAATTTCTGATGACATCCAACTATTGCAGGTGCTTTTGCGGTTTGACACAATACCCTCAGGCAGGTGGTGCTTGACTGCGGTTGTTTCTTGGTTACGTTTTGGTTTGATCTATGCAGTCTAGTGCAGAACCCTCAGGCTGGCGATGCTCAATCGCAAGATTGTGGTTGTTACTTGATTGTGGCTCGGTTTGGATGGTGCAGGACACTGCATGCCTTTCGGCCTTCGCCTCTGGATTAAACCAATCGGGAAGCCTGATAGAGGGTGGAGCGCGCATGACAGTAGTTACCTGGATGCAAGCCCTGCCCTATGAGTATGTATGTAGCCCTCTAACTGCAAGCCCCTTTGGCCACAGTTGTTTTTTTTTTTTTTTTTGCAAGCAGAAAGAGTGCTGGGGCTTTATTGGAGGATGGTGCATGCATGGATACTCTTTCTTGATTGGGCAGTGACTAAATTGAAGAAGTTTCAAAATAAAGATTAGCGCTTTAAAAACTGAAGTTTCAACATTTCAAAACTTCTCTCCCCAATGAATGTACACCAGTTTTCAGATCATCCTGCACAAGGTTTCAGACCTGGGAAAACAAACTAATACATCTGTCTGTAATACAGTGGCAAATTTCAAAAACAATGAGTGAAAATGTGTTGGAGCAACAATTTAAAAAGAGCGCCCCAGTTGTGAAAAGGGGAAAATCAAACAAAAGTTTGGTGACTTATTGGACGAAATTTCAGGGTAAGCAGTTTAAAAGTGCTGTGCAACTGTCAGAACATCTAGTCGCTCTGGAGTGAACGTTCAGAGCCATGACTGCTGGAAAAAAAAAAAAAAAAAAAATAGACTTCACGAGCATGATCAATAATTGCAATTGATGAAATTAAAATTCAGGTTATTTGTAAATTCACGTCTCCCTTATCATAAAAAATGGGAGTGCGTACAAAATTTTGAGTGGTACTGTAGACTACCAGAACTGTTTCAATTACTGTGGTTCCCAACCTTGGTCCAGGGCCCCGTGTATGCCGGCTTTTGCTAATTTTATCAAGCTGTTAATTTGTCTGAATTTAGTGAATTTATGTTTTGAGCTGTTATTGATATCTTAAGCCACATGTTGGCAGACATCTAAAGATGCTATGGAGAATAAACATTCCATAACCAGACTGTGACATATTAGAAACAACTGCATCAAAAGAAGAGGAAAACAATCCATAGCAGTGTTTCCCCTACAATGATACAGGCCTGGCGGGCCACCAGGCTTACGCAACCCCCCGCCAGGATAAAGAGTTCTCAAAGGTTAGTTTTCTTTTTTTTAATCACGTATTTTTTTGAAAATCAACCATTTGCACTTGGGAGTTGTCTGTTCACTTGTGCGTTCTTCACTTCACTCTTGGGGAGACTCTGGTAATGCCTTATTGGCTAAGGTGAAATAAGTCTTAAATCTTATTGGACAATGATTTGCAAACAAATGCATCAAAGCTGAAAGTATAGCATAAATAAGAAATCATAACTACTTGCTACATAACATTGTCTTGTTAGAGCGTAAGAGATGGAAGCATCAGATGAAGTGATTCTTCTGCAAGACTGTTCACAGTCTAAATAAGTTTCTGGTGGTAAATATTTCTGCTATTATTGCGAAGCCTCTCAATCATTTTAAGAGCCATTCCACGAGAGATTCACATTTGGTGCGCAGTTGACCCCCCTGGAATTGAATGAAACTTCAATCGGTAGATATGGGTGATTCACAGAAAAAGCCACATTTTTAGGTCCGTATCTCACTTTGCCTGCTGGTGGTGCCACCTGGAAGCCAATAAAGTGGCTGAATTTTGCTGTGGACACCACATTTTACATCAACTATCATGACTTAAGGGTACACAGTACCAAATATGTTATACTTCTATCATGACCTGTGACACTTCAAATCCGGTTAGACATCATCAGCCCCATGCTGGGTAACTACTTTATCCAGCTGTAATTATTTGAGAAATAACAATACAAATTGAAAATGGGAATGGGAATAAAATAATATCCCAGACATATACCAATCTAGAATGCTTTAATGTGTGTTTACTCGCAACAAGACTTTTGTTTTCAGTGGAAAGTACCTTGGTATCTGGGTTAGTGCAATGGACAGCCGGAAAGATGGTTGAAATTGATTTTTGGCGCATGTTTGCAGTATATTTTCTCAGTAACCCAGATATGTACTGTGGTGGTAAATGCTGTTTGTTCTGCTTTTGGAACTCTTATTTTCAGGAATACCGAGCATTTCTTCGGTGGTATCTGCACTTTCAAGCTAGACGGAGCCAAAGTTGGAGGAGAACTCAAAACAGACCATTTCATATCAGATTGAACCTATTTTTAGGTGGCATTATTTTGTTTTCTACTCAGTAAGATAGAGATCTGAAATTCTCTGGATACATCGTCCCTTCGGGCAACATTACAGCATAAGTAAAATCTCAATTGTAGTATTTTCAGTGTAGATGGTATTTAACATCAGAAGTCAGAAAACTTCGCCCCTAGGGGGCGCTGTAGGCTGGCTGCAACTACTGGCTATCCCCAGCAATGTACCAAGGACATTTTTTTTTGAATTGTGACACACACAGCTAGTTTTCTCAGAAAATGACGAGTTTGGTTTGGTACCTATGCTGGGTAGATAGTTTTCTGACTAAGGGTGGCGCTCTTAGGTCGGTGGAATATTAGCTCTTAATATTCCATATTCCCAGACATATACCAAAGTTCTGTCTTTTAAAATATATGAAATACATGCACAGTTATGCATAAAATTTGTAATCCCTTTGGTCTAAAGTCCTGTTGGTTGTAAACTGGTGGTGATTGTGAGCATTACAAAAGCACAATACATGTACTATTACCAAGTACAGGTACAGTGCAGTCAGAAATGTACAGCACGTTAGAAATCATGACCAGTCCAAAATTTTTAAATGCCAAAAAAGAGCAAATGTAAAAGATGTACCACCGAAAGTACGGATGCAGACATGCATCAACAGTATATGTACACTTGTATAAATACAATAATATTATGATATATATATATATATATATATATATATATTAGAATAATTTCCATAATTTGAACTCTGAAAAAGAATCTTAGTCACTCAACTGTGTACATGAAGACACAAGATCCTGGGTCTCTACAGGGCTGCTTACGGGCCGTTGATAGTGAGCTTGTTTGTCTCTGAATTAAATAGCAGGATACAGCCTATATGGCACAATAGTTGCGTCAACACCCACGGCTTGGAACACACAAATATGGGAAGTCTGAAAAAGAAACCCCACCCAGCGGGCATCCCGTAGGCTAGACATCATGGGCTGGTGTTAGGAATTAAGGCATGCAAGTTACCACTACAAATGAACTGCCCTTTTCTTGGCAGGCTGGTGCTTGCTTGCTATGACCTCTGTGCGTTTTTTCCAGGACATCCACTCGCTTGATGCGACTGCTGTGCCCTTTTTCTTACCGAAGCACCATGACCTAGGGAAATCCTAGAATTAACACTGAAGTCTGCTCTCCAATTCTAATAGTAAAGAAAAAATGCTGAGAATTTATTTTCTGAAAAATCACCAACACTACACTGTACTGACAACTGGTAAAAGTCTTGCATGTTGACACAATGCTACAATCACCACCAACATTCTTTTCCGATATACAACCCAGCTTTATACCAAAGAGATTACAAATTTTATGTATAACTGTGCATAAACTTTATATATGTCAAACGACAGGATGGCATGGTGGCACAGTGGTTAGCACTACTGCCTCACAGCAAGAAGGTCGTGGGTTCGAATCTAGCCTGGGGCCTTTCTGTGTGGAGTCTGCATGTTCTCCATGTGTTTGTGTGGGTTTCCTCCGGGTACTCCGGTTTCCTTCACCCACAAAAGCATGCATCATAGGAACACTCCTTCCAGTACCCCTGACCAAGGTACTGGCTTTAGAACTGAAGTGAGGTGCTGCTCTGTGGCTGCCCACTGCTTCTAATTATAGGATGGGTCAAATGCAGAGGACGAATTACCCCACGGGGTTCAATAAAGTATATCTTATCTTAACTTTGGCATATGTCTGGGAATATGGAATATTAGGTCAGGAGAAAATTAGCTCTTGAGAGCACCACCTTTTGTCAGATCGCTATCCACCCAGCATAGAACCAAACAAAACTCTTCATTTTCTGAGAAAACTAGCTGTGCCTATCACAATTAAAAAACAATTTCTTTGGTACATTGCTGGAGATAGCCAGTATTTGCATCCAGAATACAGCACCCCCTGGGGGTGTAATTTTTCAACTTTTGATGTTGAATATCATCTACACAGAAAATACTACCATTGAGATTTTACTAATGCTGTAATGTAATGAGGGAAATATTTTATGTCAGCTGATTCCCATACCATGACAGCTGCTTCGGCATGACGCTTTATTATAGGCATTAACAACATTTATTTAAAATGCAAGCCTGTGCTTGTGCATGATTCAGTGGGTCACATGCATTTCCTTTGGTGAATGGTTATTTTATAGTGTAATTCAACTAAAAATTTAATTAAAAGAAAATAGTAGACGAATGTGCACACAAATAAAATAAAAAACGTGAATGTGACGTGCCAGGAAGTCCTCCCAGCATTAAGTCAAGTTTACTGTTGCGAGTTTTCCCAGTCATGTGACTGCTCGTAGGTTAGTAATCCTATCCCGTATCTCCTGAACTGAGCAAGTTGTTCTATTTTTGAAAATGATTGGAGCACATATTTCACAGATCTTAGAACCAGATGAATTTGATGTAATGTTGGCGTTGCACGTGGACAGAGCGGACCTGAAGAAATTCGACTTAGAGGGTGCATTCTACAGCGCAGCCTTAAAAAGGACCCCCAGAGACAACCCTCTGCGTTGCTTTCTGCTAGAGGACAACATAATCTCTGCCAGTAAAATGATGTCCGACTTCAGGGATCATGTCAAGAAAGCTGTGAAGTCCTTCCCAGGCGAGTAAAAACTTTTAGAAAATATTTTTAAAATTAAGTAGGCTGTTGGTAGTGAGTCCCCTTTGACTGTAAACAAGGCAACTAGACCAAGCAACCCGTACAATTCATATTGTTTCGTTGCCTTTATTAACACTGCACTATGTTCACTTAATGTATGTACACCCCTGAATGAACATTGGGAACACCTCTGCCATTTCCATGCGCTAATAACCTCAGATTTAATTAGCGCCATTATGGGCACGACTTTCATCACGATTATGTTACTTGCTTAGAAGTGAAAGGGCATTGGACAAGGGGCATTGGACAAGGGGCATTATTTTCTGTCCTTTAGACTTGCAATCAATATTAGCACAAAATATTCTTGAATATTTTGCTCATAAATATTATTCGCATTTCCTTTAATTTGGATTCTCTACAATGACTGCAATTGTTGAATACAATGGAGCGTATTTGTAATGCACCTAGTGATGAGACAATTTACACTGACCGCATCATATAACCACCAAAGCAGCAATATCCATGCCCAAAATGCTGCTCATTTCATTTAAGGCTATCTTATGGAAATTGCTAAGGTGTCTCCGAATGTTGAATGAAGTTGGACATGTCTTTGTGCTCCAGGAGTGGAAGTAGAGAGGAAGAAGCCCGGCTGCCCAGCGGTCACCCTGCTGATTAGACAGAAAGGCAGAGAGATCAGCCTGGACATTGTTCTGAGTCTGAAAGTTCATGGTTCATGGCCAGAAGCTACTGCAGGTGGTTTAGAAATCGATTCCTGGCTCGGAAGAAAAGAAAAACAGAAATTCAAGCTCTGCCCATTCTATCTAGTGCCAAAATACGCAGGCAGGGGAACCGAAGAAAAAGATGGAATCAGTGCCAAAGGTGGGTGGCACATTTGCTTCTTTAGGTCCCAGGAATTATGGTGATCACTTGCATGAGTGCGTTAGCTGGATTACTCCAAAAATAAAAAGAATAACCACAAAATTTTATGGGAAGTTGGACTGTATGAATGAAGAGGTGATAAAATTTCCAGATCAATCCAAACACAGGTCGGGATTCTGCAGCTAATTTCAAGTGCTAGTGGATCAAAACCTGCCAGTGGCGGTATGAACCTATACATTTCTAGTGAGAAAAAATTGTAAATAATTACAATTTTTTCTCGCTAGAACTGTATAGGTTCTAGAGTATAAACGCAATATGCTGATTAACGCTGATTTAAACAAAGCTATGGTTGACTGAATTCAGAGGAAGTAATATACTGTGGAATATAGCATCGTGTACGAAAGTGAAATATTTCATAGTCAGGCATTTGCTACTGAGAGGTTGTAAGGACGAATTTGGATAGTTTTATGCTGTGCTCTCTATGTGCATTGTGTTCTCAACCTTAGGGGGCAATTTTAATGGACAAAAAGTTTTCCGTTATTCTTTTGAGATCGTTTGAAGACGAAGTGGATAAGTACTTTATTAGTCCTCTCATTTTGTCAAAAAATGTTGAAAGAGAAAAATTTCTCTTGCAAATGATTCAAGTTTGACTTTGAACTTCTTTGACTTCCACTACCCCAATTCCCAAAGAGACGGAAAATGCAAATAGAAACAAGACGTGATTGTCCACTGGACAATATTAGAAACACATTGTTAATCGCTTTAATTGGTGAATTTAATTGTTTATTGAAATATATACATAAAGTCAGTACAGGGGCAATTTAGGACTGAAAATAATGTGACAAGTTGCAATTATAAGGTGATGTGAAACAGATGGCTAAACATATTACAGTCTCACAGGAGCCTCCTAAAATGGCCTCGACCCTCAGTAACAAAGATGAGTTGGGGCGCAAAAATTTTCCGACAGATGTGTACCGGTAATCTTGAAATCGATCACTTTGAGAATGATCTTCCCCAAAGCTAACTGATAGGATTTTGGCCATTTCACCCTCATACAATTAGACAGTGGAAGGAATCTGGTTGAATTTCTACGTAAAGGGAAAGGCCTCACCACTTCTGATTGTCCGTGATCTCCAAGCCCTCAGACATCACTCTGTCATGGTCTTGACACGGGCCTGAAAATACTTTGGTAAACCTCTGCAAGCAAACACCATTTGCCACTGCATCCTCAGATGCAAGTTAAAGCTTTACTATGCAAAGCCAAACCCATACATCAACACTGTCCAAAGTGCCACTGAGTTTTAGAAGCACAGTGGAAGCAAATTTTGTGGTACAAGTCCATGTTTCAAGTGATTATAGGAAAAAAATAAATAAATAGCAGCCAGTGTTTTTCACACCAAAGATGACAAGTACAGCCAAGCTGTTGTCAGTTTCAAAAGCCAATATCTGTAATGGTACCATGGTCTGTCAATGCATATGGAATGGGCAACTTGCACATTTGCTAGGGAACCATTAATGCAGAAAGATATGTGCAAGTGTTGGATCAACATAAACTGCCATCTAGATGTCGTCTATTCAAGTGATATCACTGAATTTTCTAGCCAGAGGATGCAAAAACACAGTGGTTCAGATTGCATTGCATGGCTGCCTTAGCAGAGTTTGGGTACTCAACTGGTCTGCTTGCAGTCCTAGTAGGTCTCTTATTGAGAATGTATGGTGCATTCTGAAGCAAAACATATGGTGACAAAGGGCCCATACAATTGCAGAGCTGAAGTCCTGCAAATGGGGGGGAAAATTATGCTTGAGAGATTTAACTAACTGGTACACTGCTTAATGAGGGTGATTGAAAGACCTTGTGATGTTACAATGAGGTAAATAGTCGACTGTGCCAGCTTTTTTGAACTCTACACTCATGATATTGTATATTTTCAATAAGCAATTCAATTCGCATTAGAACATCAAATAATTTGTTGTGTACTGCTCTCATTATAGTGGAAGGTGAATGGACAAATTGGTCCTTTTTCAATTAATTAGCTTTTTTTTACGATATGCCAACATTTTTTAGAATTTGGATATGATGAGAGGGCAAAATTTTGGCCAGAGATATATATTAATAAATTAGCTTACTGCTTTGCTGAAGCGACCACAATAATTTATTTCTACTTGTAGAATACAGATACAGAAGCAAACAAAATGCTCTTTGAACTGGTTTTCCAAGTTTACAATGAATGGCTGGGAGATTTGTACAGCTGGACAGTCCTTAAAATGTGGTGTTTGTGCCTTCCAGATGTGTGGCGAATCTCATTCTCACACATTGAGAAAGCAATCCTGAAGAACCATGGCAAAGAGAAGACCTGCTGTGAGGCTACTGGGACCAAGTGCTGCAGGTAGGGCTGAGGGCCGGGTGCAGTGGTCAAGGTGGAGATGAGGGGTGGGGAAAAGTGCTTCATGGCAGGGATGTTAACTTTAAACTATACTGCATTTCCGCAGAGAAAATGCAAAGTGTGCTTGCTCAAATGTTGCCAGCAACAGTGAATGGATCAAATATGAGAAGGGCTTTGAAAAGCTCTCTCTTCCTCACTCAATCACCATCCCCACCCACACACATTGTCTCACAGTTTCATGGTTTAAAACAAGGATTTCAGAGTGCTTTGCACTCTGAAATCCTTGTTTTAAATGGCTTTGGTCAACAGTTCTAACTCTTTCTCTGGCTCAAAGTCTCTTACACATCATTTTGAAGGGAGATTTCACTGCACAATCTCATCTCTACCCTTTTATAGGTTTTTCAACTTAATTCAAAGGTTTTACATGGTTTAAAATTTGTATTTTAGCTTTGAATTCCCTGTTTAAAGTGGCTTTTCTCTGCTGCTCCCGCTAACGTCTAGAGTGGAGGAGTGCATTATGACGTCATAACTCCAAAGTTCTACCCATTCATTTCAATGGCACAGAATTTCGGAACGGGAATGGGAATACCGAACGAAGGACAAGGGGTAGCGTAACCATTTTAAAAAGCCATGATGTTCGGATCGGCACGGACGACTCAGAGTTGAAACGGTGTCTTTATCTCGAAAGCCCTAGAAGCAGTAGGGGGCCCAAAAAATGGGTGAAGAGGGAATAATAAGAGGAACTAGACTGCATTTCTGCACAGAAAACGCAAAATGTGCTTGCTTAAATGTTGCCAGCAACAGTGAACACTGAAGCAAAAATATGCCTGCTTGCCTTGCCTTGCCTTCCTGCCTGCCTCCCTCCCTGCCTGCCTCTCTCTCTCTCACACACACACAGGTATCATCTGACATTGTTTAAAGGACAAATTTCAGAGCACTTCACGCTCTGAAATTTGTCCATACCGGCCTGTTTAATTGCTGACACTATTTTTACCAATGAGAAACACAGACAGATATGCGTGTGTGTGCGCGCAGGCATATGAGTCTGACACAGCAGCTCCTCTATGTGTGTGCCTGTCTCTATGGAGACAGCAGCACCCCTGTGTGCTTGCTGTCTCACAGGCGCTGTGGGACAGAGAGGAATTCAAAGAAATCATCTGTGACACTGTCCAAACTACTGCCATTTTCTGGCAGACTATAGGTCCTATGGCGAAAACAAAAATACTGTGAGCGAGAGGAGACGCGACTGAGCATCCCCATGTATTTTTTTTACTTGTAGGGTTAAGTATGTGGTCAGGAGGGCGATTTCAAAAAGGTGTTTTTCAAGTTAATGCTCCTGTTATAATGGCTGCCTATGGGGGAATTGGTCAATGACACTGTCTGAACTACTGCCATTTTCTGGCAGACCGTAGGTCCTATGGTAAAAACAAAAACGTCGTGAGTGAGAGGAGACTCTGCTGAGCGTCCTCATGTATTTTTTTTTCTTGTAGTGTCAAGTATGTGGTCAGGGCAGAGATTTAAAGGTGATTTTCAGCTCTCTTCCCAAACTTTTCTGCTCCTGTTATAATGGCCGTCTATGGGGCAGCTGGTCTACGCTCCTGTCGCTTGGGGGCGCCTAGAGTCTCAACCCTTTGTCTGTTTTCTTCCAAACTGACATTTTTCAGGCCTGCACAAATTTTCCTACATTTTGATGTAGAATTTGTGTGTGTGCGTGTTGGAAATTGTAGCCGGAGGAGCGATTTCAATATTTTTTTCCAGAGTAATTTTTTTTCCTCTCTCCACTCTAAATCCTAGAGTGAGCGAAGATTGACACGAACATTCCGCCCATTGACTTGTATGGGGAAAAAGAAGGGATGAAAAAGGGGAATACCAAACGAATGACAAGGGGTAGCATCAGTGATGATTCTAGAAATTTCAAAAGTGGGCCAACTCCCCCCCCCGACGTAAAAAAAGTGGGCCAACTGGGTATACCTGGTAAAATGCCATTTATATCAAGTTTTTAAACAGTACCTTGACTAGCTCACTTATTTATATGTACACACATTCAGTTTTTACACCTTATTGACAAATTAAGACATGAATGACAGTTTGAGTTTAAAGCTTTAATAGAAAACCTTCACAGTCTCTGCCAATCATAACAATTATAAAGTCAATAACAAAATAGCGCATAAAATAATAGTTCCTATTGCCTGATTTGGTGCATAGCTTAAAGCCCGCCTCCAAACCGAAGTCCTACTGCTAAAGTTGTAAGTACGGATACTTCGCCAGGCAGTGAAGCCATTCTCTTCATAGGTGCACGTTGAGCAGCGCGCAGAGACTCACAATTTTACCTACATTTCGTTTTATTCATTCAAACGAGTTCTGAGCCATGTATCGTTTTTTAAAACCTATTAGCAAGCCTTGTGCTGCTTCAACCTCAAGCGATGCAGAGATGCCAAGTCTCATGCATTCGTTAGTGGCATTCACGTACCTGTGCCTTAGTCAGCAAATATTTACTTGCGGAATTGAAGTCATTGTGCATGAAGTTGATCAGTTTCACGTGCATTACGGTGGATTTCCCCACTAGTGACACGGAAATCGATTATGACTCGGGAATTCTCACGCTTGTCTTTACTGAGGGATTGAAAGCAATGGAATTGCATAAAGACATTTCAAATGGTCTTATTTCATTTAAACAATTTAAACGATCATGAAACACATTCATTGTTTCCGATCCCTGAGTAAAGAGAAGCACGATAAGTCCAGAGTCATAATCGCTTTCCATGTTACTTGTGGTGAAGTCCACCTTCACGCAAGTGAAACTGAAACTTCAATGCACAAGGATTTTAATTCCGCGAGAGAATCTTATTAATAAGCGTTCATTGAATAATTGTGGACTATGTTGAATAAGCCAAAAAATGCGTGAGACCTGCACCGAATTTGTGAGACTTGGCATCTCTGGCGATGCCGTAGCTTGCACACCAGAAGCTATGACTATGGCTATGGCTCCAGTACCCTCCACAAGCACTGTCCTAAGCCAGTTCCCTCTCTCTGCTGCCTCAGCCCTACCTCAAGCGGTTAGCGACTTGAATGGCGATGCTCCATCCCAGCCAATATTAGCCTACTTTTTTTTTTTTTTTTTTTTTGGAAATAGCCATGTGTGAATCGTTTGATATTGGCCTCTTTTAAGGCTTCTTATAAAAAGAAAATAAAACCTGCACTCCGAAATTGTCATTGTATTTTCCTGGAAAACATTTCAGAAATATCGGTACTAGGTATCGGCAAGTACACAAAATAAAATACTCGTACTCGTATCGGTTTTTAAAAAAGTGGCATCGGTGCATCCCTAAAAAGCACCTAAAACAGCCGCAAAAGTTCTGGATCAAAGCCAGAGTACTGAAGAGACAAAGATTAACATGTAGCAGTGTGCATGTAGCATGGCAAGAAGAAAGGGTGGGTAAAAAAGGAGATTCCCTTGACCTATAGTGTGTCATCTCATCCATAAAACATGGAAGAGGGGGTGTTCTGGCTTTGGCCTATATGGTCGCCAGAGGAAAGCGTTACCAGTGTTCCCCAAGTCTTCAAAATGTGAGGGTGATCCTCACCCTCTAGTACAAATTTTTGGGGATGATTTTCAAAATTGTGAGGGTAATCTACAGTATGCTTTTTTAAATATTCTGTGTATCTATCATGTTGCCACACTACACATTCTAAAAAACTGAGGTGAGGCTACTAGCTTCAGGCGCATATACAATTAAAAAAAACACTGAATTGGCAACACTAGTTTACTGTTTGTAAGCTCTTTACACTAGTTTGCAGTTGGCAATTTGTCCAAGTTTACTTCTCAAAAGTGTAAATCCATGTAAAAGAACAGCGTATTTAATTTTGTCATGTAAATACAAAAAACAGAGATAAAGATATCTACAATATCAATGAAAACAGACATGATAGAAGAAAAAATGACAACACAAGCATGAATGAAGGAAAAATGAAGTCTCACACGACTGGATGGCCATAAAGTAAACAAACTTACTAAATTAAATTACTAAAACTAAAATCTCAACCTCTTGAAATGCCAAGAAGTTGAACCACTGTGACTGATTGAATACATTAAATTAATACTGTTAATTTTTACTTTCAGTATATGGGAATTGACTCAAAGATTGCCAGCTAGGCCAAGTAATGGATACAACAGATTTTCAAATCAGCTTTATGTAACCATTCATACTAAAAACTCCAGAAACCCCTATCAAAAGAATGCTCTGAGTCCATTTTAGATCATGATGAAATTGTGTGAAAATAAACAGACAAACTACACTCAAAAACAGATTGAGGAGAACAACCAAAGGAAAAAAACATTTAGTTTAGTGTGAGCCTTTTTGATGCAGCAGACTCTTACAGCATCATCTGTGCAGTCAACCATTTCTGGGACATGATCAGCATTTTGTTGTTCAGGCTCTGCAAAGACATTATGTATATCATATAGATATATAGGGTTAATATCTAACAATTTCAAATCAAATTTCATATTCTCCCCAAGATTTTCTTCACAAGCTAATCTCCGATCAGCTGCGAGAAGCCCTGACGACTGGCACAGTAAAATTTTGAACGGATACACACGTTATCTCCGGTTCCTATACTGACCAACCAACAAATCAGAATCTTGGGCGTCTTTATGAGGCGCAGAACACATTAGATAGGTGAACTAAATAAACGTGATTTCTGGATTCAGAACGCGCAGAACACAACTACCCGATTGCAGTGACAGAGCACCACTTTGGATAAGCTATAGAACCGGCCCTGCTGGTGACAAAGTAAAGGTGTGTTACTCCATTGAATGGTGGAAGTAGAGAAACATGTTTGACACGGCCGGTGTTTTCTGTGGATGTTTGCAAGGTTGCTATCGCTACTGACGGCAAGTCTGGCTAATGAACCGCCCAATGCTCTGAGTGCTTCCCGTAAACGCACATCCAGTGGACAGGTCAGATCCAAAATACCTCCATGCTGTGCTCGCACTGAACACTACCAGGGGAGGCAACTGTTGACAGCTTCCCGTAAACACACATCGTCTGCTCGGCCCCTATCCGAGACGAGCAGTCGTTAGTTGTGCATCCGGTAGAGAGGGAAAAAAAAAAAAAATGTATGCAACTGGTACGCACATAATCAAAATTTTGTACGGGATTTTGTCATTTTTATACAACCCCAATTCCGAAATAGTTGGGACAAATTGTAAATTGTGAATAAAATCAAAACGCCAATGACTTTCAAATCACACCAGCCAGTATTTTATTCACAATAGAACAGAGATAATATAGCAAATGTTGAAACTGAGAAATTTTACAATTTTATCCACAAAATGCGCTCATTTCAAATTACATGGCTGCTACAGGTCTCAAAAAAGTTGGGACAGGGGCTTGTTTACAATGGTGTAGCATCCCCTCTTCTTTTTAACACGGAGTGGAGGCGTCTGGGCATTGAGGAGACAAGTTTCTTGAGTTCAACCATTGGAATTTGATCCCACTCTTGTTTAATACAGGCTTCCAGCTGCTGGAGAGTTTTGGGTCTCCTTTGACGGACTTTTCGTTTAATTATGCACCAAATTTTCTCAATCAGTGAAAGATCAGGACTGCAGGCAGGCCAGTTCAGCACACAGACTCTTCTACTACGAAGCAGAGCTGTTGTAATAGCTGCAGTATGTGGTTTTGCATTGTCCTGGTGGTCTTTCTCCTCTTTAGGGACACGACGCCCATGATTTCCAAAAAGAATGTCAAATTTGGACTCGTCTGACCACAGGACACTTTGCTACAGTCCATTTTAAATGAGCCTTGGCCCACAGAACACGGCGGCCCTTCTGGATCATGCTCAACAATGGCTTCCTTTTTGCAACATAGAGTTTTAGGTGGCATCTGCGGATAGCGGACTGTGTTCACAGACAGTGGTTTCTTGAAGTATTCCTGGGCCCATTTAGTAATGTCAATGACAGAATCATGCCGGTGAGGGATCCAGTAAAGGTCTTCGGCCTTGTCCCTTACGCAGAGATTTTTCCAGTTTCTCTGAATCTTTTGATGATGTTATGCACTGTCAATGATGATACCTTCAAAGCCTTTGCAAGTTGACGTTGAGGAACATTGTTTTTCAAGTATTCCACAATTTTTTTTACGCAAGCCTATACAGGTTGGAGAGCCTCTGGCCATCTTTACTTCTGAGGGACTCAGCCTCTCTAAGACATGCCTTTTATAGCCAATCATGTTACACACCTGATGCCAGTTAACTTAATTACTTGCTAAATGTTCTTGCAGCTGATTCTCTTATACAAAACCCAAAACCAGAAAATTTGAAAAGCTAATTTTGTGGATGAAAATATAAAATGTCTCAGTTTAAATGAAAAACAGAATACAATTGGCTCATGTTTGAAAGTCATTGCATTTTTCAACCTCCCAATATTCAATTGAATAAAAACATACTGCTTAAAAAACAAATTGTCTTAATGATGTCAGAACAGTAGAATAAACTTTGTAATTTTTCCAAATATTAGCTCATTTGCAACAAGACAATGCCTGCTTAAACATGAACGGTTTTTTTTTAAAAAAGGCTGGCACAACTGGATCTGAATCCAAAAAAGACAGGAGAGAGTTGAGGAATGCTCATCAAACACTTATTTGGAACATCCCACGGGTGAACGGGCTAATTGGGAACAGGGTGCTTGCCATGATTGGGTATAAAAGCAGCTTCCCTGAAATGCTCAGTCATTCACAAACAAGGATGGGGCGAGGGTCACCACTTAGTGAACAAATGCGTGAGCTGATTGTCGAACAGTTTAAAAACAACATTCCTCAACGAGCTATTGCAAGAAATTTAGGGATTTCATCATCTACGGTCCGTAATATTATCGTCAAAAGGTTCAGAGAATCTGGGGAAAGGTTCAGACAAGGAGAAAACCAACATTGAATGCCCGTGACCTTCGATCCCTCAGGCGGTACTGCATCAAAACCGACATCAGTGTGTAAAGGACATCACCACATGGGCTCAGGAACACTTCAGAAAACCACTGTCAGTAACTACAGTTCGTCGCTACATCTGCAAGTGCAAGTTAAAACTCTACAATGCAAAGCGAAAGCCATTCAACAGCACATCAACAGCACCCAGAAACCCAGCCGCCGCCGGCTTGGCTGGGCCCAAGCTCATCTAAGATGGACTGATGCAAAGTGGAAAAGTGTTCTGTGGTCTGACGAGTCCACATTTCAAATTGTTTTTGGAAACTGTGGACGTCGTGTCCTCCGGACCAAAGAGGAAAAGAACCATCCGGACTGTTTTAGGCTTAAAGTTCAAAAGCCAGCATCTGTGATGGTATGGGGGTGTATTAGTGCCCAAGGCATGGGCAACTTACACATATGTGAAGGCACCATTAATGCTGAAAGGTACATACAGGTTTTGGAGCAACATATGTTGCCATCCAAGCAACGTCTTTTTCATGGACGCCCCTGCTTATTTCAGCAAGACAATGCCAAGCCACATTCTGCACGTGTTACAACAGCATGGCTCCGTAGTAAAAAGAGTGCGGGTACTAGACTGGCCTGCCTGTAGTCCAGACCTGTCTCCCATTGAAAATGTGTGGCGATTATGAAGCGTAAAATACGACAACGGAGACCCCGGACTGTTGAACAACTTAAGCTGTACATCAAGCAAGAATGGGAAAGAGTTCCACCTGAAAAGCTTCAAAAATTGGTCTCCTCAGTTCCCAAACGTTTACTGAGTGTCGTTAAAAGGAAAGGTGATGTAACACAATGGTAAAAAAGGCCCTGTGCCAACTTTTTTGCAATGTGTTGCTGCCTTTAAATTCTAAGTTAATGATTATTTGCAAAAAAAAAAATAAAGTTTCTCAGTTTGAACATTAAACATCTTGTCTTTGCAGTGTATTCAATTGAATATAAGTTGAAAAGGATTTGCAAATCATTGTATTCTGTTTTTATCTACGATTTGCATAACATGCCAACTTCACTGGTTTTGGGTTTGTACATTAATTGCTTTTTCAGCCCTTTTTTGCCTGTGTCCCAACTTTTTAGAGACCTGTTGCAGCCAGAAAATTTGAAATTAGCTAATTTTGTGGATGAAAATATAAAATGTCTCAGTTTCAAGATTTGAAATGTCATCTATGTTCTATTGTGAATAACATATTGGCTCATGTGATCTGAAAGTCACTGCATTTTGATTTTATTCACAATTTACACTTCGTCCCAACTATTTCAGAATTGGGGTTGTACATAAAAACATACATTTGTGCTTAAATCGGAAACACTTACTTGTCTTCATCGATGACGTGATGTCAGACAGTAGTAGAATAGAGAATTCTGAGGTAATACTAAAGTGCCTCCAAACTTACTGGACAGCGCTTCAACAAGCAACAAGACAATGACCAAAAACATGCTGCTTAAACACTGCACGGTTTTTTTTTAACAAAAGGTATAAAACCTGTGACTGACTGTCAGTCACTGGATCTGAATCCAAATGAACATCGCAACAGGCAAAAGGCGAAAAGGGGATTGGCATAGGCTACTTGGCGTGTGGTTATTTTCCATGATGATGCAATACTTCGTGGTGGTGGAGTGTTTAATTCATGAGAAACAGCAGGGACTTACTACGATTGAACCGGATTCTCGTTGTACCAAGGACAGTGATTTGTGACAAAACCTGACCTGAGAGCCAAAAACTCATGTGATTTTTGGATTCAGCGCCCCAAAATTACTTAAAATCAAGTATCGGCTCTTACTCAGCAAATTTCATGCTGGGCTGTGTTATCAATGACATTTGCCTCTGAACCTTGGAATCCAAAAGTCAACGACGGTGACGTCACACGCATGGTCGGTGCCATTTTAGTTTGTGGCCACTTCCCCCACTGTGAAAATGTAATAAATTTGCAATGCAAAACAAAAACAATGACATGTCAGAAAATGAAACAAATGTCAAAGGGGCGAGGGTTTGCAATCTGTGGTTTTCTTGTTTCTTATAGAAAGTCTCTTCAAAAGAATATGAAAGGTTCTTCAGTTACGGCGCGCACACAGTTTTTATGCACTCATTTGCCCTAACCTGCAACACGTGTACCGAGTTTTAACGTGGCTGTTTGCCTAAACCTGCACTGTGGACACACCGGGTTCACACCTGTTTGGTCTGTTTACGCCTGGTTTGGTTTTATATGCAGTGTGAGCACACCATGTTTATGTTTATTTAGCCCAACACACAGTGTGCACTTACTTTGTTTACACCTGTTTAGTCTAATACATGGCGTGTGCACACCAGGTTTACGCTCCTTTAATCTAATATGCAGCGAATGCACCCCATGTTAATGTCACTTTAGTCCAAAATGCTGTGTATGGACACTATTTTTACGTCTGTTCAGTCATCAGTTACGCAGTGAGTTATTTTGAATAACAATCAATGTTTATCCTCCGTGGGGTATGCATCTCCTACTGCGAAAGGGTTAACAGTTTGTCAAAAGCGTGTATGGACACAGTTTATTCAGTCCCCCGCTCAATGTTTCCTATCCTACAGCAGTTTGTGCTTCACCATGTTAATGCTCCTGAATTCCGCATCCACCCAAACCTGTGGCATGTACAGTACTGTGCAAAAGTCTCAAGCACCCTAGATTTTTTTTTTGATTCAATGTTGAATATTTATTTTTGTTTTGATGCTGTCGGTAAAAAGCACACTGGAAGTATTGAATATTAATTTTAAAAAATCTGACATAAGAACTTTGAACTTAATACAGCTGATAAAAATGATACGCCATGACAGAGCCCAGGTCTCAGCATCATCAAGGTTCTCTGGTAATACCTGGGGAGACAGACAAGTGAGACTGTGAGCCTGCAGAGAACTTGTGCAGGAACCTAGAACATTCTCCAACATGCTTAGAACAGCCAAACAGCTAACAGTCTTACAAAAACCACAAATTGTAGGACAGTGGCCCAAATTTTTAGGCAAAGGGCAGTCACAATAATATTGGCTTGAGTCGCAGTTCACAACAGTTCAGTGTAAGTTTCTCAGTATTCTGAAACCTTTAACTTAATGATTTTTGGAAGCATCTTCGCCTCATGGAGTTGTGCAAATGTGCCTGAAACTTTTGCAGAGTACTGTACACACCATATTGATGGCCCCCGTTAACCCCTCTCAGCAACCACGTGCATCATATTTATGCCCTTGTTTACCCAGAAAGCCTTGCCTGAAGCTCCTGAAGCAGCTGCTGTACCTGCTGAAGCAGAGGCACCCAAAAGAGCTGAGCAAGTTCTTCTCCTACCTGTGCAAGACCACCCTGCTGCACGCCTGTGCTGCGCGCGTGCAGGACTCCGACTGGGCGATGGAGCGTCTGAGTGACTGCTTCCAGCAGCTCCTGCAGGACTTCGAGGGCTACCTGCGCCAGGCACACCTGTCCAACTTTTTCATCCCTGCTCACAACCTGCTAGGCTCCTCTTTCACCAAGAAAAATCTGGAATTTCTTGCAAAGTGTATAGAAACTGAGCGCAACAACGGTTTCCCCATTTTTACAGCATGAGGACATGTTACCTAGCGCACCTGAAGGCACCAGCTGGGCGCAGCAAGTCAAAGACTGAAACCAAATTCTTCATATCCCATGGGTAACTACCCTCAAATTAACATGCTGGTAAAATTCACTTCAGGGAAATGACCTTGTTCAGATCAGAGATTAAAAGTTTTAAAAATTTGTGTTTTGGTTTTAATGATGATGTTATCAGCTCACTGATCAATTTTACAACCACTGTATGAAATAGGTGGGAGAGAGTAGACGGTAGGGGGGGGGATTGTCTTTATTTTGTGTTTTTTAATCTACAGAACAAGTTTGAACAGTAGAACAAGTGGATAAAAATAAAGTTCAAAGAGAAAGATGGCGGGTGTAATGTCTCAATGGACAAATGTCCTTCACCTCAGTACCAATGGCTTACAAGGGCCAAACTATAAACAAAGGTTTGAAGAAAAATAATGCAGGTCTCCCATTAAAAACAGAATCAAGGTCATTGAAGTAAAGACCTGAAAAAAAAATGAGCCCCTCAGTTAATTTCCTCCTGGCCTCTTCTTCCTGTCTCGGGAGAAAAGACAGCATGTTTAGGTTTTTCATGGCTTGGAAAACCAAGCAAAACTACAGTGAGCTCCAGAATTATTGGTACCCTTGACTGGAAAGGCACTGAAAATATTTTTTAAAATAAAAAAATTATAGAAATGGGCCCGTCCACACTGTTGGGGTACAATCTGGACATAGTACATATGGGCAAACATATCCCCTGTACTATGTGCTAAGATTTACTCAGTGTTTTTAATTGACCAAAATACTCAGTGGGATACATCAGGGACAATAGCAAGCTGAATGACTGCCTTCAAACTTTATTTTTGCAAGATCAACCTGAAGGTCCACCAGTAAATTTGGCCTGAAAATATGACATGGAATGAGTACCTAACTTTTACACCCACAAAATCCTATAGATACGGTGATTCTACAAATAAAACGATAGGAAACTGATAGAAACAGTTTTATCTTCATGATCGCGCTCTTGTATCTGCTAATTCCTCAAGCATTATTCTTAAAACGGCATTTTAAAAATTGATGACGTTCATAACAATCGTCTGTCCAGGCAGTTACGAACGTAAATTAGCCACAAGGGAGCGGGGAAACCCAATTCAATTCCAGGAAGCTGTGCAGATCGCGAAAATGAATCATGTTTCATGCAACCAGTTCGTTGGTTTTGTTTTTTAAATCATATCTGGTAATTAAAAAGGGAAATGTGTTCTCCTCTAATATCATCTGCCCATCATTCGCTATGTTCGTAACAGCCAGTTTTTGTCAAAGTATTGTGCGAATCGAGTACTTAAACTAACTGCTAGTGCTGCATTAACATATAGGGAGCATGCACTGTAAGGTAAACACGAATCGCGGCTTTCCAACTGAGTGACTGGCCGTCTGCTGGAATTTTATCATCATCTGTCGCATAAATTACGAACGTGAGGATGGATACGAACGGACCAGTAAATATAAAATTATTACAGTAGGATTAGAATAATCTGAATGAAATAAAGCATGCTGAACGTCTGAAATCGGTAAGCACTGCACAGTACCGGCGGCACGGTGGCATAGCGGTAAGTACTATTGCCTCACAGCAAGAAGGATGTGGGTTCGAATTCAGCCTGGGGCCTTCCTGTGTGGAGTTTGCATGTTCTCCCTGTGTTCGCGTGGGTCTCCTCTGGGTGCTCCAGTTTCCCCCACCCACAAAAACATGCATCATAGGAACACCCCTACCAGTACCCCTGACCAAGAAACTAGCTTTAGAACTGGAGTTGTTCCCCGGGCGCTGCTCTGTGGCTGCCCACTGCACCTAACTATAGGATGGGTCAAATGCAGAGGACAAATTACCCCACGGGGTTCAATAAAGTGTACAGTGGGGTGCAAAAATCTGGGCACCCCTGGTTTAAATGTCTGTTACAATTAATCTCCAGGTGATTGAAAGCAAACCTGAACACTAAATGCTACACATTTCATCACATTTTAAAGCAAGAATAATTTTTATTTTTAACTTTTTACAGTTTCAAAATAATAAAACAAGGAAAAAGGCCTTGTGCAAAAGTTTGGGAACCCTGTCCGCTAGTACTTTGTAACTCCTCCTCGGGCAGCTATAACAGCTTGCAAACACTTCGTGTAGCCAGCTAAGAGTCTTTCAATTCTTGTCTTTGGTATTTTTCCCCATTCTTCCTGACAGAACACCTCTAGCTCAGAAATATTCTTCGGCCTTCTTGCGTGCATGGCATGTTTGAGGTCTCTCCACAGATTTTCAATAATATTCAAGTCTGGGGACTGTGACGGCCATTCCAAAACCTTCACTGGTCTTTCCTGGAGGTACTTCATGGAGGATTTTGAGGTATGCTTTGGGTCATTGTCTTGCTGGAATACCCAGCGTCTCTTCAACTTCAATTTCTGGACCGAGTTTGAAAATTTCCCTCAAGAATGTCTTGACATTAGGTACAATCCATTCTTCCTTCCACCTGCACAATATTGCCTGTGCCCCCAGCTGCTACACAACCCCAAAACAGAATGGATCCACCTCCATGCTTAACAGTTGGCAACGTGTTCTTCTCTACAAATGCTTCACCCTTTTTTCTCCAAACATAACGTCTTTGGTTGTGGTCAAAAAGTTCAATTTTGGTTTCGTCAGTCCAAAGCACATTGTTCCAATAGGCTCGAGGTTTCTCAAGGTTCTCTTTTGCAAACTTCAGCCGCTTAATTCAGGGGTGCAAACTGATCAACGGTGAAAAAGGTGACAGACCCCGTACCCCCCGGAAGGAAAAAAAAAAAACAACAACAAAAAAAACCCCAGATATTGCTGGATTCCTTTTCTGGCCCTCTGACACCCATCAAAGGTCAAAAACACGAACACAGTTCAACCTCCATTCACCTCTGCATTTGCTTTCCTGTCAAACAGGGTACTGGCACCTTCACCCTTTCCCTCACCTGCTCTGGCCCCTGCATTGATGGGCCCGGCTGTGGCTGGATAGTTGTTGCTGACATAGCCAACACATTATGTGTAGTCATTATGGTCACCAGCTTCTGGCCATATTTCTCAGTCTTACAATAAGCCAAAAGGGCATGGGAGCCATTGACGGCATAATTTATATCTTTAAAGCAAAGGCTGCCTCTGGCATAGTCTGGTTTATCTTATTTCTTTTTTTTTACTGAGACAGCTGAAACGCATTCCCCTTTATCTTCACGTCATACTTAGTCGCCAATTTCAACCAGGATCAGCTCCACTTGCACCTGACTCCAGCCTCTAGTTGAGCCACAGTAAGGGCATCTTCCTCCTCAAACTCTCTCATTCTGGAAAAAAAAAAAAAAAAAAATGAAGTGTGGCGAAGTTTGGCTACCTGAGCTAGTTAAAAGCTAGCATAATTAAAGGAATGGAAAGTGTATTCACACAGTACATTTCATATACTATGGCAAGTTTAACTGCTTTACATAAGGGAAATGTTACACCATTCAAGAATCAACGCCGTCATGTGATGAAACAATGTCTACTTGGGGCAAAAAAAAAAAAAAAAAAAAAAAACGGCTGTAGATCATCATTTCTGAAATCGAATTTCGGAAGCAAGTTGGCTTGTGGGATAAACGTGAAGTGTTTTCCCCCTCTTAAAACAGGCTGTCCACTGAGCTATGGCTTAGCAGTGCCTCTACTTGAGTGATCCTGATATTACTGTATATTAAACGGTATGCTTTACTTGAAGGTCAAACAAATAGACACATAGACTAGATAAGAAACAAGTGATAACATCTATTGATACATTTTGTGAAGGGCGCAGTCACCTGATATGGCGATATGATACCATCTATCTGCTACCTAACAGCAGCCTAACTCGGTAAAACGCCATTTAAACTGGAACACCATAATTTACAGCTGATACAAATGCATTCAGTCTTGTTCAACAGCGAACTTAATTGAGCGGGCTACAAACAGGTTAACCTAAGCATCAACAAAACTAGGCCTATGCTGTCGGCGGCCGACAGCAAGGGGTATATCCCCGAAATTCCCCAATCCTCCAAGCCCCCTTTATTAGATTGCCCTTTAGTAGTCGTACAATATGAGGCAAATTTGAGGTCTAGGTAAGCAATTGTTCTAGAGATATGACTAAAAAACTGATCTTTTCAATATATAGCGCCACCTGGTGGCAAACGTAGGAGAGCATACTTGCCCAAGCCCCATTTATTAGATTCCCCTTCACTAGACCAACAAAATGAGGCAAATTTGAGGTCTGTTTAAGTAATTGTTCCAGAGATATGGCAAAAAAACTGATTTTTTCAATATATAGCGCCACCTGGTGGCAAACCTAGGAGTGCATACTTGCCCAAAATCTAATCAGTTCATCCTCTCTACCACATCTTCCCATATGCTAAAAATGAGAAGCCAATGTAAAGTATTTTGTGAATGGCGCAAACGTCTAAAATCTGCGGACGCGGCGGCGGCGGGTGGGGCAAAACCATGATATCCCCGAAACTCGTATATCGGGGATATAATTACTTCAAGAAGAGGTTGCTGACTGTTAGCTTATTACTTCGTTTCATGTAGTCTCGAGATATCGATAAAAGCGGAAGCGTCTCGTCTCCAGGACCGATGATTGTACATGAAGGTGAGCCACTCAGAGGCAGAGTAAGGCAAGTCCATTTATTTGTCAGCTGGGGATGAACGGTACCGGTGGTGTGACACGACTCACAGATACTTGCAGATTACTTGAGTAAGACCAGAGCCATCTCCTACATAGCTCTGAGTAGGACGTTCCAACCCCCCCCACCCCCAAATATTATTATTTTTTTTGCAGATCTGCATGATTCACGTGAATGACCCGTCTCAATGCGAAGACGGCGAATTTCGCCGAAAGGTGACAAGTTTGCACCACTGTTAATTTTGTGTTGAGGTCGTAGGAAAGGCTTCTTTCTTGCAACTCTGCCATGTAGGTCTGTTGTTTAAGGTATGCTGTACTGTTGTCCTGTGAACAACTAGACCTGTGTCTGCTACTCTTTTTTGCCGCTCATTTGCAGTGATGTGTGGGTTCTTCTGAGCATTTCTCACCAGATCTCAGGCCATTCTATCTGAAATTTTTCTTGGTCTTCCAGATGTTGCCTTGACTTCAATTGTTCCATTTATTTTCCGTTTTCTTACGATGTTTCTGACAGTAGAAATAGGTAGTTTGAAACGTTGTGAGAGTTTTTTGTAGCCCTCTCCTTGTTGGTGGAAGTGAATTATCTTGATTTTGACATCCTTGGACAACTGTATAGAGGAACACATGGTTTTTAAACACCAGACACAACAGCCACCACAGTTGGATACTTTAGAGGGCATGGAGTTTCTTCAGAATATATAGTTCAACCCTGGAATTATATTCACCTGACTCATTGAAGCCCTAACGAGTAAATCACCTGGTTCTGGGCCTTAGTAATCATCATCTTGAAAGATAACAAAGAACATTCCAAAAGGGTTCCCAAACTTTTGCACAGGGCCCTTTTTCCTTTCTTATCATTAAAAAACTCAAAAAAATTAAAATAAAAAGAAACCTTGCTTTTAAATTTGCAGAAAGGTGTTATGTTTAACTTTGTAGCATTTAGTGTTCAGGTTTGCTTTCAATCACTTGGAGATTATTGGTAACAGACATTTAAACCAGGGGTGCCCAAATTTTTGCACTCCACTGTATCTTATCTTAACACAATGCTTGGATATGTAGTGTATGTGACCGATGTGCTTGTTTCACTTTCGTAACAGTAACCGATCTCCGACATCTGCCCATCGTTTGAACGTGAATTTCAGTCACGAACATGGTAATGAATGCAGGTTTTAGTAGATTTCCGTCAGCATTGCTCAGTTCAATTTATTGGCAGGAAAATGAATTTTTTTTGCCGGGTTCTACCCTGTCCCAGGGGTTACCTTGACGATGCTCCCATTACTGTATGCAGCTACGGACACTAGCTATTATGTTCGTAACATCCCTTACCAAAAAGAAGTCAACTTCAAGAATATTTCAAGTATACTCGCAGTATACTTGTAAGTGTACAACTTCAATACTTCTTGGGACTAATTTGGCCAACTTTAAGTTGATAAAAGTATATTTTTAGTATACTTTAAATGTAAGAGTGGTAAACTGAGCGTACCACAAGTTCATTTAATTCAAAATGTTTAGTTCACAAAAGTATAATTTGAAGTATACCGAAAGTAAATGCAGAGATATACGTCATAAAAAGATTATAATTAATCACACTTTTAGCCCGGTATTGTATGAGGATCACTTGTCCATTGTTTTCCTCTAAATACACATTGGAATGAAATAATATATTATTTCTGAGTACTGTAATCCTATTTTAGATACTCACATGAATAGCTAATTCCCCATGGGAATGCTATAGGCTGCATTTGAAACCTAAATCTTCTGATTACGTAGCAGCTGTTTGACCCACTGCACCATAGTACTACTTGAAAATGGTGTGCTATTTTCTTTTTTATTCTTAAGTAAAAAGTATACTTTCATAAACTTAAAGTAGACCGGTACTAAACAACCAAACAAATTTCCCAAAATATGCCATGGTGTGGTAAGTAAAGCTGCAACCTTATAGCCAGAAGGGTTTGGGGGTAAAATCCTGCCTGGAGTGTTTCCCGGTGGAGTTTTCCCTTCATCTGAGTATTTAAATGAATATTGTGTCAATTAATTCCTGTGTGTTCAGAAAAGAACAATGGACATGATATGGTCATAAATACTGGGCATTATGTATAATTCGTCATATTATAATTTTTCATAAAGTATTCCATATGTCCAAGTTTACTTGCAGTATACTTCAGCGTATACTTTCATGAAGTAAAACTTCAGATTTACGTAAAATAGTTGTATTTTTAAAGTTCACTCTTACACCTAAAGTATACTTAGTATGTACTTTCATAAACTTGAAGTGGGCCAAATTAGTCCTAAGAGGTATTGAAATAATACATTTGCAAGTATCCTACTAGTATACTTGAAATATACTTGAGGTCTACTTTTAAAATGAACTTGAGGTGTACTTCTTTTTTATAAGGGATATTACAAACATTAATTTGGAAAAGAAATCTCTCCATAATGGTCCACATCTGCAGGTAAACTATGCATTTGAATGAAGGTAGATCCAGCTCGGTTACATCACATCCCTCCATAAATCATTCAAAAGAAAGAGACAGACTAAACATTAACACTTTCCCTGCCAGAGTATTTTTGTAATTTGCCAGCCATTACCTGCATTTTTCAAAATACTGACTGATTTTTCAACAAGTTGTATTAGTAGCCTATCTAAACAGACAGAGGGGAGCTTCTAATTTAGATAAAAGAAACCACTTAATTCTAGCCCAATTCATTTTTTTTTTTTTTTTTTTTTTTTTTTACAAACACTTGAAAGTTTGTCATTTTCATCAAAAAAAGCCCTACAATTAAGAAAAAAAGCAGCGTAAAGCGTATAGATGCTATTTAACAATGACCTGCTGCTTTGTATTTATGGAGTCCACATGTATCAAGGATATTCATCAGAGCTCATGATCACAGATCTTGCCCACAAAAAACATCATTTCCGGCTTTTTATCTTTGCAGGGTGCACTAGTCGCATTGTTTTCTTGTTCGTTTGACTTATTTTTGTCAGAAGATCAGCGAAAATGCCTGGTACCATATAACACAGTGACCACGTTCATTGATGGAAAATCCCCTTTAATGACAGGAAAAGTGTTCATGAGAAAAATTTGTTGGGGCCACAATGGCCATAATAACTCAGTGTTGGTGTTATTTCACGTTTTCACAAGGTTTCACGTCGTAGGTCCGTTTCATACTCAAAAGCGTGTCAACAGATGTCTTAGGAAAATTATTGAATGATATATGTTTTTATGCTTTAACGATGTGTCGGATGCGGTGTGGGGCACAAGCTGTCATCTTGTTGTGTATCGACTTTGTATATTCATGACAACAAAAGAACTCAGGGTCTTTCCAACCAGTGAAAATGTAAGACTAATAGCAATAACAATTAAAAGTGAAAGAAGTAGAACTAACTGAATCGAAACTGAATCCTGGAAATACTGTTCCAGTCATTTGTCTGTGCAGTTATGAACGTTAGACATGATATGTAATTTTGCACAAAATTTTAGCCTGTTGTTTCCTAAACTTGTTTGTAAAATCGTTCTGATGACATTTTCTTCCTGTTCCTATATAACTGATGTAATCTGCAAAGTGAAATAAATGAATACGTTCTGTAAACGTCCACAACAGTCTGTCCAGTTATGAACGTAAGAATCAGCATAGGACATGCAATGCCAGATGGATCCCATGCGTACGTTTTTGGTACAGCTTTACTGCTCCATATTTTTGGTCTGTAGTCATGTTAGGGTAGAAAGCTAAACGGATTAGAACTTGAGGTAGTGTGCTTCTGTGTGCTATGAGATATTGTGTTGAGTATTTTCATATGCACCAATAATTCTGACACCAGTTTTGAGTTGGGTTTATATTTGATCATTTTTTGTAAAATGAAGTGTTTGTTGAATAAAAATTGTCAAGACTTTTGGTCACTTAGTAAAAGTATTAGAACTAAGTTTATGGGTCTAAGTAATTTGACTGATGGAAAGTGTGAATAATTATTGATCTGCTATAGTCACTTTCTTCTGATGACAGATACAATTGCCAATTTGAATTGTTTTGGTCAAAGTTTCCTTTACTGAAATTCATTTTATTTTGTTATACATCTGAAAGCCTGTCCCTTTAAGAAGTTGATTGTAAGCGCATGCAGCTGCCACAAGTATTCATTTGTTTACGGCAGCAGCTCATTATCTCCAGACCTTCGACAGGAGCACACAGCCCGTTGGTATGTAGCAACTGCTAGCTGCAAAAATAGCCTGCTAGCGATGCATAAATCATAAATACCGTATATGATCATATACGATTAGTCGATTAGTGCAAAATCGACTTGCACCCCAGGCGTTTATAAGAACCAGGCGGGTACTTGCAACAGGCCATTATTTATTTCTGCACCGACCTGCACCAGGCCAGATCGGCTTTCCTACACTGTTATAAACTGACTGAATTTAACCGTTAAATTAACGTATTGTCCCCTTGTCATTTTAACTGTAAGTGGAGTCCTGCGCGCATTTAACCGTGGTTTACACTGAACATGCACTGAACTCCGTGGTAAACTTATTGTAAAATTACAGTTAAAATAACTGGCTAAAAGATGCCAGTTAAATTACCTGGCAAAAAAGGCTTCAGTTTATTCGTTTATTATTAACAGTGTTTTCGCAGAAACTGAAACTGGCACGGTTTCATTTACATACTTTGGTTTTGAGACTTCTACATTGATCCCAGTTGGGGTAACACGTAATATCATCCCGTTATCCATCATGTCAGGGCAAAGATGGACGAAATGAAGACAACAAGTAGGTATGAACACTTCAGAATGAAGTTGTTCCGCTCTTAATACACAAAGCATACATATAAATTCATATATGCATTTAACAGTGGTGTAGCCAGAACTGAAAATCGGGTGTGCCAGGAACATCCCTTTACAACTTCTATTAGTCCTGACTTGTTCGCAATCATCTATCCTAATGAACAATACATTCACTCCAAAAACAATCCACACTATCAGGTGTTGCTAGTTCTCCTCGTGAAGGTAAGATGACAATCATTTGTTTGGACGCGGTTGAACAATTATTGTTCCTGACTTGTTCTCAATCATTTTCCTTAATTAAAACGTTTTACAATTATAACAATACACTATTGGCAATTATAGACACGGCGTTTTTCTTAATGCGATTACACAGACGTTTATATACAATAGTGCAAATAATCGCCCGGGCATTTAAAGGGACACTCCAGTCATTGAACATACCTAATAAAACTCTATATTTCAATGAAGTATCATTCTCTAAGTCTACCATGAAAAAATCAGTAACATCCCCCCAGGCATTTTGATGACACTTTTTCGCTCAACTGTCAATGCTCTCCGAGGAGGCCGCCATTTTAACCATTTTCTGCGAGTCACATGATCATAAATCATGGCCCTGACGTCACATGTGCGTATAGCACATTCGATCGCTTATCCTTCTCGTTCATTTGATGTTGCTGTCTTGAGCGTCGAGTCGACTGGATTCACTCAATAATCGCAAATAAACGATAGTTTATTTTTTTCATTTGTCTGTTGATTGAGTGATAATATGTGAGCGGGGATAATGAAACAAAAGATAGTAGCTACACATGCATTGTATGTATGCTCGGAACCTAATGAGCTGTCGGGATTCTCTGGAGTCCCAGCAATGACAGAACACGGGAGTGTCAAAGAAACTTGTTCAGAGAAACAAATGATATAGCTTGCTTTATAAAGGCTGCAAACCCAGATTATTCTAATAACAGGCATGTTAATTTTGTAGGGCATGAAAGGATACGTGAATTATGCTGAAAACAGCCAAGATTTTATTCAGGTGCGATTTTTCTGCTCTGCCTCCCAACTATTGCAATGATGACATTATTTCACTGACAGATGGAAATAGCATGAACGCTTCGTTCGCAACTCACGCGTTTTTTGCTATTAATCGATCGTTAATTATAAAATAAAAATGATCAAGGCTTGGCGACTGACAAATGTCGCCATGTTCCAGAGATCTGTGCTCTTACCCTGCCAGTGCGCACTGATACTGGGGGAGCGGTAACGTGCAGCAACTTCGCTGCTGAACAAAATTTAAATTTTGGGCGTCTTAAAATGCAGCACTGTCAAGCAAAAATCAGCCTCGTGATAATGCCAACTTCAGCTATTTAGCTAGAGACATGAGCAGACACAAGTACACCACTAGCCATTTTTGTTACGAACAAACATTCCATAAAATATTAAAACGCAACCGAACTAAGGTGATTCAGTGGTTTTCATATTTTATTTACCAAGGAATTATTTACATGTATGCGTTTCTTTCGGTGCCTCTGTGGCGTTGGTAACCATCTTGCCGATGAGTCGCGTGATACTGTGGAGACTTTTCTTACCCATGACAACACACATGAACGCGCAAAACAAAGGGGTAGGGCTAAGTGGTAGGGCCAAGGGGTGAAATGGGATTCTCCCTTAATTTAAGGGAGTTGCGATGCAGCCCTTGTCTGATGCCCGCTCGTTCGTTTTTCCACATTTTCAAGCGACTGCAGTACCGTACCATAGCAGCCGGTGAGCAGTACGGGTGGGCGAGTCTAACCAGTGGGAGAAGTCGGGGATTCACTTCAGCACTCGGACGTTTGACAAGCTGATCCGGTACATATCGGACACTAAAAAGAGTCGTTAAAAAAGAATGGTTCGTTCATTTTTGCCCATCACTAGCCTGTTAACACATCCACAATCATGGAGCAAGGTACAAGCCTTGAACTTCATATGAAGTAGGTCCTAGTAAAGTAGGCTTGTTGCTGCAACGTCATTCAGTATCAGTTTACTTGCGAAACCCATGGAATGCTTTATTAGATTATTTGAGTAGTCCTCCGGGTACGTGAAGTGTTCACAACACACACGGACCTGTTGATCTTTTGGTTCAGGACGTGCACATTTCGCAAGCCACTGAATCCGTAGACGCTTCCTTTTCTTGCCAGCTGGCAACATGTGAAATCTAGCATTTCGCGGATTGTTTCTATGCGAAACAGCGCAGTGTTTAGCAATACAATACGGCATTTCACGATAAATGATGGACAAAGGAAACCAAACGAGCACGAGGTACAAACACTGATCTATATAGAATAACTATACATTGTTCTTCTATATAGATCAGTGGGTACAAAGCGGAGATTACTACTGTCAATACGCACAACTGACGTCACTTCCGTTGAGACCGGTCACGTGACTGGACGAAATGGCTGTGCCCATGAGAGTATCAAAAATTTACTAAGTAATCGGCTTAAAACTATACAAAACGCTATTGGATAGCACTGAAATTTTGTACGTACCTTCTATACATTATAAACTATCGATTGACATTATTTCATTTTTTAGCATGATGACAATAGTTTCCCTTTAATTGAACCCCAGGCGTTTAATTGAACCGGCGTTTAGTATGCAAAATGAGGTCGGACCCCGGCGGCTTTTTGCACACAGGTGCGTATTTGCACACGGGCGATTATTTGGTCATATACGGTAAATGTTCGTGTGTGAACGGTTACCACACTATCCTGATGTGCTTTGGTTAATTATTATTTGTGGTTTATAGGCGGTCAGCCTCTAACGTGAGCGTTACGTAGCACTCTCGGCTAGCACTTGGCTAGCTCCCAGTAGCATTCTCAGTTATCAATGATAGCAGAGACATAACGGTAGTTAAATACTCGGTCAGGTAATATGAACGATAGCATGGTAAATGGTGACTTTAACTCCATAAACCGTTGCAGAGCATTGCTTCGTGCTGTATTTCGTGATGTTTTATGTCTTATAAGCGACACGTGTAGTAAGTAAACACAAGCTGTGTCCTAGCAACTCCGCAATGCCGTCTAGGGAAATGCGTTGCGTATGCTCCTAGAGCGCTACGCTTTCTGGGAAATGTAGTCACTGTAGTTACTTTGAGTCTGCTGTGTTATGTCTAAGACAATATTGCTTGTGTAAAATACGTATTACTTACATTTATTTATTTTCTTGAACAGATGTAGAATGATAGTTAATGAAAGAAATAAGTGACTGGTTTAAAGGAATCTATATTCTGTTTATTGAGAATGAAAGTATCTATTTAGTAGTTACAGCTTTTCTGATATTACATGTAACCTTTTGCACCTCTGTTTCTGACTGTTTCAGGTTTATGACCAGTGGTCATTTTGGTACTAAAATAAAGAAGAAAAATAAAAACACGAGTCATAACATTTTGTGTGCTGCCTGTCAAGCTTATTCGGAGGGCTAAAATTTAAAATATCCGAACAAAAATAATGAAACAAGGTAACTCCGATTCAATTTATTTCAGTCATTTTGGTGTCCGATGTCTGTCCAGTTACAAATGTGAACTGGTTAATCACTCCCATTTTTGAATAGGTATACTGTTGCACATACTTGTCAAGGTATTCCAATTGCTATAAAAACTACTTCTACATGACTTTGTACTTTGTCATAATTTTTAGGGAACCAATTAGAATTAGTCATTCTTATTCTTCTTCTTCTTTTTTTTTCAAAAAGCAATTTCATCCAAATCAAGGTTTCACAATCAATGGCTCCCCTAATTTAGTATTTGGTGCAACCACCTTTGGCAGCATAGTCGTCTTCTGTACTGTTAAGCCATGCATTTTGAATAACCATGGCTTTTTTTTTTAAATTTATTGGCATCACCAAGGCTAAATACCTGGTAGAAGCGTCAGAAACGCCAGCTAAAATTTCCTCTGTCCTGGCCCCTTGCTCCTCGGCCTCCTCCTCGGCCTCGCGTTGGCATCATTGCCCGCTCTCTCTGGTGTTTCTCATAGCGCTCAGCCATCAGCAGCAGATCCTCAGGAACCGTCTAACCATGACACATACAACATTATATCACAACACCAGCAACAGTCTACTAGCACTCAATACATCATGCACCACACATTATTATTACATTATTAAGTATTAGACAAGTTGCATAAACTGAAGGCAGATAAGGCGGCGGGTCCTGATGGATTATATTTTAGAGCACTCAGGGAAGTTAGTGAGATCATCTTTAAACCGCTCTCCTCTATCTTCAGACGGTCTTTAGAAAACTGGAGAAATACCAAATGATTGGAAGCAGGGCAATATTATACCAATATATAAGAAAGGGGACCGTACTGAGCCAGGAAATTACAGGCCAATCAGCTTAACTTGCATAGCATGCAAATTACTGGAATCTGTCATAAAAGACGAGCTGGAATTATTTCTTGAACGTAATAATATCTTGAGGGATATCCAACATGGTTTCCGTCAGGGAAGGTCATGCCTGACAAACCTTCAAGAATTCTTTGAAGAGGCCACCAAGATTTATGATCAGAACAGGGCTTAAGGCCTCATACTTGGATTTTAAGAAAGCATTTGATACAGTATCGCATAAGAGACTAATTTTTAAAATGAGCTCCATTGGAGTTACAGGAGGTATTCTGGAGTGGATTCAAAACTGGTTACAGAACAGAACGCAAAGAGTGGTGGTCAGCGAAATCTCATCTGAGCTAGGTATGGTGGGAGTGGCGTCCCCCAGGGATTGGTGTTGGGACCCCTGCTGTTTCTCATCTACATTAATGACCATGATAAGATTATTGAGAGCAAATTAGTTAAATTTACAGATGATACTAAGTTGGGAGGTTGGGCGAATACAACCCCAATTCCAAAATAGTTTGGACGAAGTGTAAATTGTGAATAAAATCAAAATGCAATGACTGTCAGATCACATGAGCCAATATGTTATTTACAATAGAACATGGATAACATTTCAAATATTGAAACGGAGACATTTTACATTTTTATCCACAAAATGAGCTTATTTCAAATTTTCTGGCTGCGACAGGTCTCAGAAAAGTTGGGACACAGGCAAAAAAGGGCTGAAAAAGCAATTAATATATAAGAGAATCAGCTGAAACAACATTTAGCAAGTAATTAAGTAAACTGGCATCAGATGTGTAACATGATTGGCTATAAAAGGGATGTCTTAGAGAGGCTGAGTCTCTCAGAAGTAAAGATGGCCAGAGGCTCTCCAACCTGTGAAGGTTTGCGTAAAAAAATTGTGGAATACTTTTAAAACAATGTTCCTCAATGTCAAATTGCAAAGCCTTCGAAGGTCTCATCGTCGACAGTGCATAACATCATCAAAAGATTCAGAGGAACTGAAAAAATCTCTGTGCGTAAGGGATAAGGCTGAAGACCTTTACTGGATGCCCGTGATCTTCGGGCCCTCAGACGCCATTGCATCACTCACCGGCATGATTCTGTCATTGACATTACTAAATGGGCCCAGGAATACTTAAAGAAACCACTGTCTGTAAACACAGTCCGCCGTGCCATCCACAGATGCCACCTAAAACTCTATCATGCAAAAAGTAAGCCGTTGTTGAGCATGATCCAGAAGCGCCGCCATGTTCTGTGGGCCAAGGCTCATTTAAAATAGACTGTAGCAAAGTGTCCTGTGGTCAGACGAGTCCAAGTTTGACATTCTTGTTGGAAATCATGGGCGTCGTGTCCTCTGGGCTGAAGAGGAGAAAGACCACCCCTCCTGTTATCAGCATTCAGTTCAAAAGCCAGCATCTCTGATGGTATGGGGATGCATTAGTGCATATGGTGTGGGACACTTGCATGTTTTAAAAAGCACCATGAATGCTGAAAGGTATATAAAGGTTTTAGAGCAACATATGCTCCCCTCCAGACGACATCTATTCCAGGAAAGGCCTTTTGTATTTCAGCAGGACAATGCAAAACCACATACTGCAGCTATTACAACAGCATGGCTTCGTAGTAGAAGAGTCCGTGTGCTGAAGTGGCCTGCCTGCAGTCCTGATCTTTCACCGATTGAGAACAATTGGTGCATAATTACATGAAAAGTCCATCAAAGGAGACCCAAAACTCTCCAGCAGGTGGAAGCCTGTATTAAACAAGAGTGGGTTCAAATTCCAATGGCTAAACTCAAGAAGCTAGTCTCCTCAATGCCCAGACGCCTCCGCTCTGTGTTAAAAAGAAGAGGGGATACTACACCACAGTAAACAGGCCCCTGTTCCAACTTTTTTGAGACCTGTAGCAGCCATCAAATTTGAAATGAGCTCATTTTGTGGATAAAATTGTAAAGTTTCTCAGTTTCAACATTTACTATGTTATTTCTGTTCTATTGTGAATAAAATACTGGCTGGTGTGGTTTGAAAGTCATTGCGTTTTGATTTTATTCGCAATATACACTTTGTCCCAACTACTTTGGAATTGGGGTTGTAGTTTAGAGTCCACTAAAGTGATTCAGGATGATTTGGATAGAATCCAGAATTGGGCAGAAATGTGGCAAATGAAATTTAATGTAGCGAAATGTAACGTTGTACATGTAGGTAATAGAAATATTAGACAGGATTACTTCATGGGAGGTTTAAAACTGGAATGTGCTCCACACGAAAAAGATCTGGGAGTGATTGTTGACCAAACCCTCACAAGTTCTAGCCATTGTGCCGTAGCAGTTAAAAAAGCCAATCGGATGCTGGGATACATTGCCAAAAGTATTGAGTACAAATCCAAGGAGATCATATTTCTTTAGTACAACACATTCGTCAGGCCACATCTGGAGTACTGTGTACAGTTTTGGGGACCATACTTTAAGAAAGATATAGAGGCTCTAGAAAAAGTTCAGAGAAGGGCAACTAAGCTTATTCCAGGTATAAAAGATGAAAGTTATGAGAAGAGGCTGAAGATCCTTAATCTCTTTAGTCTTAGGTAAAGGAGACTTAGGGGTGATCCGATTGAGATCTTTAAATATGTTAAAGGGATTAACAAAGTGAATTATGTTGGATTCCTTCGGCTAAGTTTTGTCAGAGGGACTCGGGGTCACAAATGGAAGTTGACCAAGGGTAAATTTAGCACTGATATTAGGAAATATTTTTTCATCCAAAGAGTAATTTTGATGTGGAATAGCTTGCCTGACCATATTGTTGAGGCAGAGACCTTGGGAATTTTCAAGAGCAGGCTTGACTTAAAGCTAGATACCATTGAGTCACTGAGTATCTGAAGTGATATATTCACAACAGTCAAAAGAAACTGGCGAGCCTAGTTGGGCTGAACGGCCTGTTCTCACCACTCGTGATGTTATGTTATGCTATGTTACACCAGCAACTATGCTAAAGCCTTTTTCAAGTTTTTGCCAGGGATGAAATATAAACCATACATTATCGTATCATAATATAAACATTTGTGACAGTAAAAAATGTTTTCATCTTCACAAAGTATATTATCATTTCATCCAGCCCAAACCCTCTATAGTTTCTTAAACAGTGTGCCTTAGTATCATTACTTTTGAGCCTCTAATTGTCCTCAAAGTCATCTACATACTCATGTCGATGTTGAAAATTGGCAAACAGTCCCTTAACCCCTTTGCACAGAAGCCAAACCTGGCTATTTATGTGTTTCCTTTTTTAGGGCTTTATAATTCAAGATTGCAGGTTCACAGGGAGGAAGGGAATGGCTCAATTGAGTCAAAAGACCCGTAGCATTTAGAATTCCATCGTATTTCAGTTTATTTTCACGATTTTGGTAGAGAGAAAGGGAGGCAAACATAAAAAAATCTTCATAAAAATTCAGCGTTGAAATTCTAAAATAAATGAATAAATAAATACTAAGAATTAAAAAATGGCTGGGGATTAAAACTATACATTTCTTGGATCATAAACTCCTTGACCACGAGTATCATTCATCTGAGCAGGAAACTCTAAATCATCTACTCTTAAGAGCCAAGTAAGACAGCTCTCCAGGTGGCTCCCCAAATTCTCAGATCCCTCAAAATGGCACACTGTCAAATCATAAAATAATCATATATTTAACACAAATCAACCTTTGACACATGAACGTCAATCAGAATGAATGATTTTCTGGTTGAATTTAGCGTGAGTTTGTCAATATAGGTGCAGTTGGACATCAATGGTCACCAGTAACCTCTCCAAACCCAATGCATGCCTTTTCTCCATGATAAAGTTTAGAATTTTGTCCATTTTTCTTCAGAGTCCCACAAGCCAGCACACATACTCATTAAAGGAACTGCTTATTTAGCGGTCAGAACATTCATCCTGCAATGAAAAGCTCACAGCTCCCACTTCCAAGCTCGTCAGACTTACATAAACACTTTCCACCTTATAAGGAACAAGCATAACTCACAAACTCCGCAATTTCTGAAATATACTTTATTTTAACAGAACAGACATTCTATCAGGAAAAAGCAGGCAATATGCTACCCAACGCAGCAGGGGGTCTACCTAAGTGCTTGAGCTGTTCGCATTTTAAACGAGCCAAAACCTCAGCATTCAATTTCGTTGAATATGGTATAAATTCTAAAATGGACTGGACGGCATGGCTCAGGAGCGGGTGTTCTAGGAATCAGAAGGTTCCTGGTTCGATCCCCGGCTCCTCCAGAGAATGTGTCGAAGTGTCCTTGAGCAATACACTGAACCCCGCACTGCTCCTGATGTGCAGGTTGGCGCCTTGCATGGCAGCCTCCGCCATCAGGGTGAATGAGAGTACTCAGGAGGATACAAGGAGTGCTGCATTCTTTGGAGGAATTTACACATAAATCCACTATAGGGAATTACGCGTTTTTGATATCTGATGACTATAATTGATAGTAGAATGACATTATATCAATACCATGTTGAATTTTTGCTTCAGAAAATTGATTTTTCTTTACTACTTAATTGGGATACCATTGGCTCACTATAGCTGAAGTGGTTGGTACAAAGGACAACAATTTTTTTTCAGCCGCAAGAAATCTTTTTTTTTTAACTGCTGGATAGATACTATGGGCAAGTGTATTTCGCAGTTTGCACATCAGGCTTAGCAGAGGAGTTTAATTTGTGCAACTCCTGGGAAACAGGGATGGGACTTCACTCGTCCATATTCTAAACCGTGTTCGAGCTCGGCTTGCTTGTGAATATTCAATAACTGATCCGGGTGTGTCATCTAGTGATAGGATAGTGTAACTGCGTGCATAAATAGAGCAGCTTCATGTCTGTTGGCGTCTACATCTGCGCAGAGGGGTTAAACAAATAAGCATTAGGGAATGGGTGACTGTGAGTGTATGTTTGAGCACTTGTGATTGGATGAGCATCAGTGAATAGGTAATACAGGTGATTTATTGAATGAATTACTATCACTGAATATGTACGCATCAGTAGAAGAGTGCGAGTTTTGAAGGCAAAGAAAACATTTTCAGCTCTGACCCAATACAAGTACATGTTCTTCTTATTCCATAAGTATTTTCTGCAAAATTTTGCCGTTTTAATGCACCAAGTAATCCAACGTCAGACCTCAGAAATACAAATCATTACCACAAATTCATAAATGTCGCCATTCTGAATATTTTCACCAATCAAAAAGTACTTCTCGTGGCAAAGTCCCGGATGATATGACGCAAATGGACACCAAGAAATCAGCTGATCGATATAAAGTGTATACAAATTAGTTTTGATCATCACTCGTGCTACAGCTAAGTTTTACACAGAGAGATCAAGGTTCGATATTCCCTATCATTATAAGAACCTGAGCGACAAAATCTGCCATGCCTCTGTGTGCGGCTGTCTGTTGCTACAACAAAACGGGAAACTCGGACCTACCTGCAGGCATAAGCTTGCACAGATTTCCCATGGCAAAGCCAGACTTGTTACGCCAGTAGTTGCAAAACACCGGACGACGAGACTTCGTCCCAAAGAAGAGTCGCCGGTTAGGTTCTGCACATTTTTTACCCAGATGTTTCAAGGAGCACGTTTACGCCAAATATGGAATTGAATCGCCCAGTAAATATCAGAAGACTTTGAAAGATGATGCCGTGCCAACGGAATTTAGTCATCGGCAGGCCCCCAACCCAAGCCCCTGTCAACTCTAGCCAGGCGGAGAAACCACAGCATGTTACAGATAGAACTGGAAGGCTTTCAAAATCTTATGTCAGCTTATAATTTGTTGTTGTCATCAGACCGATAACTATCATATAGGCCATTCATTCAAAAACGATTCATTGGACGAACTCTCGCTTTGAGTTGCCATGTTTTAGTTCATTTTTCACTTCTGCGAGCACAAGAGCTCTGGTATCCAGGTGACGTAGCAAGCTACTCTGATTCTAATAAACATGGCGCACTGCCAACGACGTACAAATCTGATCTTCTTGAGCGGATTAGTCATTAAAAAAAAAAAAAAAAGCAAAAAATTACCCAAAAATATATTTGAATAATAGGGCAGTATACTTTAACTGGGTATCCGCGGTACTGAATGTTTTCTTTGCCATTAATGTGTGCCTATTAGTGCATGAGTGAATAAATAAATAAAAGACTCGTGCAACACACCTGCCCTGCTCTCTCCAGGATGTGGATCAGCTCTGCTGCGACCCGCCAATCTCCCCTGGTTACCAGAGTAATGGACACCCCCGATCGACTGAATAGACAAAAGCCACACACCCCAGAATTAAAACCAAGTTATAATAACAAAAATCCCCTCACCACAGTAACACACAAAAACTTTAAGAATTCTAAAAACATCAGTGCCAGTCTGAAACCCATACATTAGTTCCAAACCACAATTGCACATTAAATTACCAGTCTAGAACCTTTACACCAGTTACACACCACAAGTACACACCAAATTACTAGTCAATCTTTTTCAGTCATAATCTCTGCACAATTACGCACTAAATTACCAGTTCAAAACCCATATGTCAGTTCCACACCACAATTACACATTAAATTACCAGTCCATATCCCAGAATGCCTCTACACTCAAATACCAACATGCCTCACCCAGCTCTCCCAGTGCGTCCAATGCGGTGCACATACTCCTCTATGTTGCGTGGGAAATCGTAGTTGAAGACATGAGTGATGTCATGGACATCCAGCCCCCGCGATGCCAGGTCAGTGGCCACCAGGATTCGCACCCGGCCTGAGCATGCAAACAAAACATATTTACGCATGACTAACATAATAAAACCTATAACAAAAGATACATTTATAAAACATAAAAAATGCATACAACACAAAACAAAACCTATATATGGGACACATAACAAAAAATATACATAAAAACTAAACATACAAAGACATCTCACATGACAAAACAAATGCATGTAGAACATACAAAAAAAATAGCGCGATGTCGCAAACAGGACCCCTCAGCCTTGCGCTGGCCCTGCCGTGGCGGCCATATTGATTATTGCAGCGGGACAGAAATCAATAGGGGGCTTCCTCCAACCACCCCCAATATACCACCAGAAAATGAGTGCATTTGGCCAAGGCGTTTTTCAGCTATCGTCTGGAAACGAGAAGTTAATGGACAGATAGACAGACGGACGCTGCTTGCCACGACAATACCCCTCCACTACTTTCGTCGGCTGAGGAGTAAAAACTAACTTTTCTAACTAATGAAAAACTTAAAGTAACAAAGGCTCATCTCACATGTGCCAAAAAAAATCCTGACAACCCCTAGACTTTTGCAGAATTCTCTGTGGAGTCAAATGGAGAGATATCAGTCCCGTAACATCTTCCATAAAGCTAATACCAACAGTCAAGTACAGTGCTGGAAGTGTGATGGTCTGGGGCTGCGTTAGGACCAAGATGACTGGCCATAATTGATGGGACTGTGAATTCAGTTCTCTATCAAATCCTAGAGGAGAATATCCAGCCATCAGTTTGTGACCTAAAGCTCAAGCGCAGTTGGGTCATTCCACGTCAAATCATCCAGGGGGTGCCAGGTCACCTCCTCAAAATTCTTTGAAAAAATTCACGAGTAAATATTCACACAAAATGAAAAAATGCCAAATATTAGGCCAGTATCTCAAATAGTTTAAGTTATAGCCCTTCAAAATTTGAATAATATTTGAAGTTTTTTGGCAAACCCATTTTCAGCCAACTTGGCAAATTATTGCTCCAAATTGATAGCTTATACAAGGCTGAAATTGGGTATAGTACTAACGATATTCATCCCCTAGAATCTGAAAATGGCCTTCGCTTCTGTGCATCTTGATCCACTTTTTTATGGTAAAGCCTCAAAATCAGCCAAAAACACAAAATGCCCAAAAACGACACATTTTTATGACCTGTAACTCAGGAACTAAGTAAGATAAAATCATAAAAAATGAATTCTAGCCTTTTATGATATATCTCTCAGTAAAAATGCAGTAATCCAATTAAAATCATTTGTAGAAGTTTAATGAAATAATTTCTTGGTAAATTTTTCCGGTTTTTCCCCAAAATGCCCTTTTTTGGGGTAAAAAAATGAGCATGTCACCAGTTATTCATCTCCCTGAAATTTTTACTGTGCAATATTATAAATGTGAACAGTGTCTGACAAAAAAAAATCAGAATGATGTTCTGCTTACTTTTTTTGTGATGAATTTTTAAAATATGTTCTGAAATTGTGTATTTTTTTGTTGACTGAACGGGTATAGGCCTGCTGCAAGTGCTGTTATCTACTAAATATACTTAATTCCAAAAGAAACACAAGGGTGAGGCATTTACTGTATTTGCGTCAAATTGAAGAATCGATTGATTTTTATTGCTTTTCCAGTGAGGCAAGAGTGGAAATAAAGAAAGGCGTGTGGTATTGTAATCCTGACGCGCGCCACGTGAACGCACCAAGCACTTCAGTAAGAAGAAACATTGAGCTGTTTGTGATGTGTACAGTGACACTTGATTTGTTCTTTTGGGTGTGGTCAATAGCCTACATAAAGCCAACGAAAAAACGAAAAATGCCACTGCATCAAGAAAATGGAACGCTTGCGGCACAGGAGAGAGAAAAAGAGCCATTAGCAAGTTACAGGCAGGTCTCAGCCGCTGAGAAGTGGTGCATCATTTGCACTGTCACCATTCAACAATCAGTCGGCGGTCTACCTGAGAATGGAACACAGGCACTGTCACTGACCAACCCCACTTGGGCAGCCACGAGTGACTATGGCAGCTCTGGGGATCTATTTGACATACTGGCCTAATATTTGGCATTTTTTTATTTTGTGTGAATATTTACTCTTATGAATTTTTTTCAAAAATGTTTGAGGAGGTGACCTGGAAAATTTCTCAAAATCTGTATGATTTGACATGGAATGACCAAGTTGGGTTATGCAGCAGAACAATGATCCCAAACACAAATCCACCTCTGAATGGCTCAAAAAAAAAATAAATGAAGGTTTTAGAGTGGCCTAGTCAAAGTCCTAACTTGAAACCAATTGAGATGCTGCGGCATGACGCTGCCGTGGTGATATTCAGCAACAACATCACTCCCTTTCGTGTGATATTGCGTAAATAGCCCCAAAATTGTGGCCAAGTTTCTAACTTATTAGTTCATCTGTTTGCCAAGACCACTGAACATAGAGTGCAATTTTCATCCAGCAGCTTTGAGTTGCATCAAAAAAAAAAAGAAAACTCAGTTTTTTCTCATTTAGTTTAAAAAATATTTTACCCCTCCGCATGTTAGTGTCACAAAGACGATCAATGAGAGCATCAGTCCATTGGGGTCATCTGCATAAAAATGGAATTGACATGATTTATAATAATAAAAAACTGGGGCAGGTACAGGGAGAAGCAAACGGGGCCGACAAACAACAAACATGTTTGTTGTCAGGTTAGTTGTTTTGAGTATAAACAAAAGAATAAACAGACCATAAAACAAACTTAATAAAACATACATATACAACAAGCATAAAATATGTCTGTACAACAAGCATAACAAAATACATTAACAAAAGACACAAAGAAACATTTATACACGTGAAATATAACAGAACATATACATTTAACACATAAAACACATGCGACTGACCACTTTATTGGGTACACATTCCGAACACTGGTTATGAAACTTCTTGACACCCAGAGCAGCCTGATTCAACACGGATTCAACAAGGTGCTGGTATCATCACAAAAAAAATTGTGGTTCATGCAAAGCATGACATCATTGCACAGTTGCTGCAGTTGCGGCAACAGTTGGCCAAGCCTTGTTGTTCTCTAGCGCATGTACAGTGCAGTGAAATAGTATTTGCCCCCTTCCTGATTTCTTTTTCTTTTCTTGCATATGTCACACTTAAATGTTTGAGATCATAAAACAAATTTTAATATTAGATAAAGGTAACCCGAGTAAATACAAAATGCAGTTTTTAAATGATGGTTTCATTTATTAAGGGAAAAAAGCTATCCAAACCTACCTGGCCCTATGTGAAAAAGTAATTGCCCCCCCATTGTTAAATCATGAATTAACCACATTTTTTAGTTCAATTTCACTAGCCAAACCCAGGCCTGATTACTGCCAGACCTGTTGAGTCAAGAAATCACTTAAATAGAACCTGTCTGACAAAGTGAAGTCGGCTAAAAGATCTCAAAAAGCAGCACATCATGCTGCAATCTAAAGAAATTCAAGAACAGATGAAAAATAAAGTCATTGACATCCATCAGTCTGGTAAGGGTTACAGAGCCATTTCTAAGGCCTGGGACACACTGAATGCGTGAGCAGTGCTACTGCGTGGCGTTACCTCTCACACTTTATTTCGGCGTCCATGTTAACAGGTTAGACCGTACAGACTGGATGTATGAGACGCACGTCACACGCGCCATCAGCCAAGACTGCTGCATCACGTCCTCTAGAGATTCGGAGTCTCGTCTATTTTTACTGCTACACGCGCACAGTCCTCGGCAAAACAGACCTGAAAACGACTGTCAGGAGACAGTCATATTGAAATAAATGCCTGCATTTCACCACATTGCTGAGGGAGTGTGTCTGCTTCAAGCATGAAACTAACTAACCAACTAACGAAATGACTCAGCACTTTCAGTATGTGTATCACTTTAAAAGCCCTTGTATAAAGGGACACAATCCCTTTAGTTCAATTCAGCAATACTTCGTGAAATAATTCCTGGAACATGTTGCAGGAAATTTACAACTTTCCATGTGTCAAACATTGTTGTAGTACTGTCATTTCACGGAATTTGTCATTCTTATTCTTTGCTGCTCCACTGCATGTTTTCGTTTGTTGATAAAATTTTATTTCAAACATCGATATATTTATTTTGTGGAAATCAGCCATTAAAGGAGGAGACAGCACCTCGGCAAAGTACATTTCAGCGGAAAGAAGAATTCTTGAAGTGTCTAAAACGCATAGTTTTATATATTTTAATTTAGTAATGATCCAGCACGACACACTTTTAAACCGGCAAGTCTTCAAATCGGCGTCAATATTAGGGGGCAGACATTTTTACTTGGGGAATCTAAGGCTGCGTTCGGAATGCACAATTGTCCACTCGCTCACTCACTCCCTATATTGTTTTCAATGTAGAACATTCACTACATAGTGCCCTATATAGTGGTTGAGTGTGCATTTCGAACGCATTATCCAATCAAATGCTAGTGCCGCGGTGCTTGTGGCGTCAGTTATTCTCTTTTGTGACTTCAGTTGCTCTCTTTGCTTTCATCCGGGCCACCGAGTTGTTCAGAGGGCCTTCAGTAAGCTCTCCCTTTACGGCTTGACTGCCTGCAAGCTGTTTTTATTTAAGCTGGCCTGATTAACAATCAAACAATTTATCGACTGACGACCAAGACCAATACATGACCTATAATTAGAAATGATAATGAAAAGGTGAATTCCCATTGCCTACATTTATATAAATGATATGGCATTGTAGATCCAAAACTTTTGCTGACTTTGCAGCATTTATTTTCACTGTCCTTAGGATTGTCACACAGCTGTGCAACTGTACAGCGCCCTTTAGCTGTGACAACATTCAGAATAAAGAACAGATTCTCGCAGCCCCGCAAACTAATTTACGGAAATCTGTGCTACTTAACGAGCAACACAAGCGCTGAAATTATAAAGACAAATTGATATTTTACATCGTCATTTATGTGCAGAAGACGCCTCATAATTTTGTGGTGCAATGCATAACAATGCTATCAAAAGTAAATTAGACTGTCGTCGGTTTTTACCAATTAGTCTGATCAACTGTGGCTAATCGGGAGATGTAAACTGCGAGAGGTTAAGGTTATCAAGCATTTTTTAAAAGTGAGGTTTCCGAAGATCAAATTCAAAATCAGAAGATTCCCCAAGTAAAAAATGTCTGCCCCCTGATATTGAAGCCAATTTGAAGACTCGCTGGTTTAAAAATGCGTCGCACTGGATTATTATCAAATTAAAATATGCGTTTTAGACACTTCAAGAATTCTACTTTTCTTTGAAATATACTTCGCCGAAGGGAGGCCTCCTCCTTTAATTACGGAGCCAAGGCTATGAGAATACCCTATTATGTTAATGAGTATCAGGGCAGTACTTTTCCGTCTCTCCCTCTCAGCGTGTCTCTGAAAAGACGTCCGCGTGACTGTTTAACCTGGGTACGAAATGAAATATGATTATGGTGGTTTTTAAGGGGAAAGTCTTGTAAAAAGATTGGACTGGCAGGAGGAGCCTGCAGTAGCGCCACAGCTGACACTCATGTGTGAACAGACGGACGCAAGTCAGCAGCAGCAGCTCAGAACTCAGCCACTACGCACTGCACACACATCCAGTGTGTCCCAGGCCTAAGGTTTTGGGTCTCCAGTGAACCACAGTGAGAGTCATTATCCACAAATGGAGAAAACCTGGAACAGTGGTGAACCTTCCCAGGAGTGGCCGGCCTACCAAAATTACTCCAAGAGCTCATCAACAACTCATCCAGGAGGTCACAAAAGAACCCAGAACAACATCTAAAGAACTGCAGGCCTCACTTGCCTCAGTTAAAGTCAGTGTTCATGATTCAACAATAAGGAAGAGACTGGGCAAAATTGGCATCCATGGGAGAGTTCCAAGGCGAAAACCGCTGCTGACCAAAAAGAACACAAAGGCTCGTCTCACATTTGTCAAAATACATCTCGATGATACCCAAGACTTTTGGGAAAATATTCTGTGGACTGACCAGACAGAAGTTGAACTTTTGGAAGGTGTGCGTCCCATTACATCTGGCGTAAAACGAACACAGCATTTCATAAAAAGAACATCATACCAACAGTCAAACGTGGTGGTGGTAGTGTGATGGTCTGGGGCTGCTTTGCTGCTTCAGGACCTGGATGACTTGCCGTAATTGATGGAACCATGAATTCTGCTCTCTACCAGAAAATCCTGAAGGAGAATGGCCATCAGTTTGTGACCTCAAGCTCAAGTGCACTTGGGTTATGCAGCAGGACAATGATCCGAAACGCACCAGCAAGTCCACCTCTGAATAGCTTAAAAATAGTGGCAAAGCCACTGCGCCCGCTTGGCCAAACATGGCCAAAATGGAACGCCCCTATTGGCCAAAGTATCAGTCCAATTCGGCTCAAAATCGTTCTTGGTCTAGACCTTATGACCATATATACACATATGAAATATGAAAAGGATCGGACAAAAACTAAAGACGCTAGGGCGCAGATAAGCCAAGGTTTACGCATGCACGCACGACAGACCACCACTAAAGACCCCGAGCATAGCATAAGCCCCTTGGGCCTTTCGGTCAAGCGGGCTAAAAAGAACAAAATGAAGGTTTTGGAGTGGCCTAGTCAAAATCCGGACTCCGATCCGATTGAGATGCTGAGGCATGACCTTAAACAGGCCGTTCATGCTCGCAAACCCTCCAATGTGGCTGAATTAAAACAATTCTGCAAAGAGTGGGCAAAAATTCCTCCACAGCGATGTGAAAGACTCATTGCCAGTTATCGCAAACATTTGATTGCAGTTGCTGTCGCCGAGGGTGGCACAACCAGTTATTAGGTTAAGGGGGCAATTACTTTTTCACATTGGGCCAGGTAGGTTTGAATAGCTTTTTCCCTCAATAAATGAGATCATCATTTAAAAACTGCATTTTGTCTTTACTAGGGTTATCTTTGTCTAAAATAAAAATTAGTTTGATGATCTGAAACATTGAAGTGTGACAAATATGCAAAAAAATAAATCAGGAAGGGGGAAAATACTTTTTCACTGCACTGTAGCAGTACGAGCCAAATTAGGTACTGACCAAGTTATCCTCCGACGACATAGACAGCATGTAATTAGCAGCGCGGTTGCATAGCATAAAGACGCTACTCGTCACATGCTTCAGAAAAATCATGTACCATGGCATCTTCCTCCTGAGTCGATGCGAACAGGTCACTTTGTAGTAGGCCAAAGAATTTGGCTGTGCTCAGAGTAGGAAAAAATTTTAATTAAAATAACAAAATAAAGCAGCCTTAGACTTTACATAAAAATTATAACGCAAACACTCTCACACACACCGTCTTTAAAGTCTTGCAGAGCCTCCTCTCGGTCACACTGCTCCCTGTCGCCATGAAGACTCTGCACGGCAATGCCCCTCAGACAGAGGTCACTGGAAAGGTCGTCCGCCCTGAGGTGGGTGTGAGACAGGGTTGTTCACCAAAAAACACAATCCCATCAACACTACTGCACACCAAACACACACATCTGTCAGCATTACTACATTAGGGCTGTGCTCAAAAACTCTTATACTGCAATACATCAGCAAGCACACCTTGCACATGCTCACATTGGTACGGCTGCTTCTAAAGTGATACAGCATCAGTTTTGAATATCAGTCCAATAAAAAACAAGCACATTCTCCAACACTTTCTTTAAAGTCTTGCACAGTGGCTCGGCTTCTGAAGTGCTACCAGTCAATGAAAAAGCCTATCGCCAGCTGGCACATTTTCCATAAGAGGCCGTGCCACATCGATCACACGGCATTGTGTGTCAATTACATGCTTATCAGTGGACCACATTCAAAATAAATGAGAAATTCTTGCCACAGCTGCTGAAAATTACACCCAAAATTTGAAAACATTTTGACCTCTAATAGGCCAAGCAGTGAAAATCCCTGTAGTCTTTTGTTTTTTAGTGACCCACATCTGGTAACCACTTGAATTTTTGCCTGATAGGAGATTAAAAAAAAAAAATCACTGAACAAGAATTTACAACTCGGCAAGTTGCACACTAATTTAAGACTTGAGGAAGGAAGACTTTGCATCCCCAATGTACGCCTCTTGTTAGAAATTGGTCACATTTGTTGCCTCCTAAGTGGGCGCGCCTCATGGAAGTATTGGGAGCGTTGTATTTGCAGAGTAAATGTTGGAATATACGTGTGTCTCTTATATCTGCATGATGCCTTACATTTCTTTTTACTATCCTATATGAGGCATTTAGCTGCACAGCCAACGGCTCTATTTAGCATTACGAATATCAGTTCGCTGGCAAGCTTGGGCGTTCGCAAATGTTATTTGACATGAGCTTAATTTGAGTTTGGCTAACTAAAGTTAACTCTGGAGTAGCTGCTAGATTTTGAACAGGATAACGTGTGGGAAATAAACGTTAATCAGAATAATGTTCTAAAAAATAGGACCAAGGGTCCTGTAGCTTACCGGTAACAAACATAGTGATGATACAAGTTATGAAAATTTCGTGCTTGATATTCGAATCATTGAAGGTCAAGGTCAAGATCACCAAATAAAAGTTCACACACATTTATAAGACCTCCTGAAATACAATCCCAAGGTTCAAAGCAGTTTTGGTGATACAAGTCACTGAAAATTCAATATGCCAATTGTGATATTTAAAGGTCACAGAAGGTCAAGTTGAGGTCAGCAAATGGACTTCATATATGAGCTTCTAAATGTCTCTATACAAACCCTGACTCAATCTGTGACCATTTTGGTGATACAAGTCATTGTACTTTGACTGTTGAGTTTGACCCTCTGGTCACTGACATTCAAGTTGAATGTCACCAAATAAAAGTTCATTTGTGACTTCCTAGATGTCAGTAACACAAACTTAGGCTCCATCTGTGACCATTTTAGTGATACAAGTCATTGAATTTTCACTAGGTCACATTTGACCTTTGAAGGTCAATACGAAGATCACCAAATGAAAGTTCGTATATGACTTCCTATATGTCTGTAATACAAACCTAGACTCCATCTGTGACCGTTTTGGCAACACAAGTCATTGTAATTGTATTATGTCAAGTTTGACCTTCAGAGGTCACCAACAGTCAAGCTGAATGTCACCAAATGAAAGTTCATATGTGACTTCCAAGATGTCAGAAATACAAACCTAGGCCCCATGCGTGACCTTTATAAAAATGGAAGTCATTGAATTTTCACTAGGTCAAGTTCTTCGGTCAATATGAAGGCCACCAAATGAAAGTTCATATATGACTTCCTATACGTCTCCAGTACAAACCTACACTCCATCTGTAATGATTTTGCAGATATGAGTCATTGAAATTTCACTGTATAGTTTGGCCGTTGAAGGTCACTGAAGGTCAAGTTCAAGGTCACCCAATGAAACTTCATACATGACTTCCTACATACCCACAACGCAAACCTAACCTCCATCTGTAATAGTTTTGGTGATAGAAGTCATTGAAATTTTACTATGTGAAGTTTGACCTTCGAAGGTCACCGAAGGTCAAGTTCAAAGCCACCAAATGAAAGTTCATATATGACTTCCTATACGTCTCCAATACAAACCTACACTTTACTTGTAACGATTTTGCTGATATAAGTCATTGAAATTTCAGTGTGAAGTTTGGCCATTGAAGGTCACTGAAGGTCAAGTTCAATGTCACCAAACGAAACTTCATACATGGTTTCCTATATGCCCACAATACAAACCTACGCTCCATCTGTAATAGTTTTGGTGAGAGAGGTCATTTAAATTTCACCATGTGAAGTTTGACCTTCGCAGGTCACTGACGGTCAAGTTCACGGCCACCAAATGAAAGTTCATATATGACTTCTCATAAGTGTTCAATACAAATTTGTTCCCAATCTTAAATATTCTCAAGCCTAGAAGCCTTTGAAAATTGTAACATATTGCTTGACCACAAGTTTCAAGGTCATCTGAGGTCAACTTTAACGCATCCAAAATATAGGTCATATATGACTTCCTAAATGTTGATAATACAAACTTAATCTCTGTCTGCAACCATTCAGCTTCCACAGGCAATTTTGCCCATTCTCCATAAGACCCAATGTTAAAGTACAGCACCCCCACTAGACCCACTTCTGTTGATTCATTCAAAATGACACTTGCACTGCACATAAAGTGTATCAAGGTGAGTTGATTGCCAGATTTAGAAAAAAATTTATCAGACAGTATTTGAGAAATAATTTTTTGAAATTTCAAGTCCTATCTTTTAACACGGTTAATATTTTCCCTGACCTTGGGTTTGACCTTTCAAAGTCATCCAGAGTCAAATTTAACATTGCCAAAATATAGGTCATATATGACTTCCTATATGTCGATAATACAAACTTAATCTCTATCTGCAACAATTTGGCCTCCACAGGCCATCTTGGATATTCATAAAGTACAGCGCCCCCACTAGACCCACTTCCGTCGATTCAATCAAAATGGCGCTCACACTATTCATTGACGGTACCAAGGTTAGTTGATTGCCTGATTTTTATCACGCAGTTTTTCAGAAATGACTTTTTAAAATTTCTCAGTCCTATCTTTAACATTGGGGCCAAAATTTCAAGGGCCCATAAAACGGACAAAAATGATTCAATCAAAAATCTGAAAAAAACATCTGGAGATATGTTCCAGTAGTATGTTATGGCACATTTACAGGAAATTCATCAGGCCAAAAAAAAAAAAAAGATAAAAAAATGTTCCGGACGACAGACACCACACCATGACAATAGCTTTTCGGCCCATAGGGACTTTTTTTCCCATTTGCCATGATGTGCCAACTTTTTTGGAATTCGAGTCGTAGCTGGACATTTAAACATTTTCTGAAAATTGCGAAGTTATGCTGTAATCTAGAATTCAATATGATTCTGCATAACATCAACTTTATGTTTTTCTGCACGTGAAGTTTTATTGCAGAAGTGAAATTCTGAAAAAGCTTTAATCGTTTAAGTGCCTGTTTGACTTTTTGATAGAGCAGATTTTGAGTCACTGTATCTAACTGGAAGATGCGCTGAACATAAGTGATTGGATTTTCCCAGCATAACATACCTCTCCTGAGTGCTGGAGATGGCTTCATCAGGTTGAGTTCAACACATCTTTCAATTAGATACAGCGACTCAAAATGTGCCCAACCAAAAGCTTGAGGCAGTTAAAGGGTTAATCCAGCATTGGTAATACCAGAGACAAAAGGAATAGCCCAAACACTCCAAAAGAGGATGGCACAAACATCATTTAAATTAATTATATTAAAAGCTTGACAATGAGTGACAAAATGAAATCTGCTGACAAAGATACTGCAAATTCACATATTCCTGTAGAATGCCCCCCTCTAAATTGTTTTTAATGTGTTTGTTACCAATGGTAAGGTACTGGTAGATCTTTACACAGAGACATGGAACAGATCTGCTCAGAAAACACCTACACAATCTTTTTTCCCCACAAAGATGAGGACTTTGTCCTGTGGTTCCATGTTGTGAATGAAGTCGTAGACGTAAGCCTTTTTCTCTTCCTCCTGCACAATGAGGACGGTCTGCTCCACAGTGTCCACTGCCTAGCATTGAGAAAAGGGGGAAACCCGCATATGAATCCCGCGCATGTGCTCCCCTTTCAGAGTGGCAAAGATGCGTCTCGTCTGAGACCAGCGCGCCACTCACTGCCAGGTCCAGGGTGCCCACGTACACCATCATGGGGTCTCGGAGGTATGACTTCGCCAGACGCCTCACACCTGGAGGCCAGGTGGCACTGCAAAGCAAAAGCAAGGTGAGGAGATGAGATGCAAACACAAGCGTTCTGGAGCAATTAACACAGCGGGCCAGAGAACCTGGTCATGACGGTCTGCCGGTCCGGCCGGATGTCCAGGATGATCTTCATGATCTGCGGCTCGAAGCCCATGTCCAGCATGCGGTCAGCCTCGTCCAACACCTGGGGGCACAGGGACGGTCAATTTGAGTATCACAACATACAAGCAGTGTGTGCTCTCGCCAGCTGTTAGGATTCAGTAAAGCAGACGTAGTTATTAGTTCATAAATTATCCAGAATTACTGCCCTGTAAATAGTCAAGTTGCAGTTTACCACCATATCTGTCCAGACACATATAATATACAGTATATTTTATTCTACCTGGAGATATTTGTTTTTTTATTTACGTCAAATTATTGTCACGCGTCCAGCATACCATGATGTCCGAAATACCGAGTCCACATTACCATACTCACGCGGATAGATATTTTCACAAACTTTCACAACTTTTCATGTTCTTTTTGCAAGTGCTATTAGGCAAGAGTTACCAGGAAAATCTATTTGCAGATTTGCAGCGGAATTCTGGCCCCCTGAACGACACCAGGTATGTTAGATTAGGCTCCCATCTTATATTTGCAGTTGGGTAGATCTCCAGGAGCAGCCTTCGACAGCTGGCTAAGAGCACCAAAATCAATGAGATCCAGGAAGAAGCCATCAGAAGACCACTGAATGAAACTGGAAACTTTCTTAAAGCTGGGGAGGGAAATAACATTTTTTCAAAGGATTTAAGGAGAGCAGTACCAACTGTGAGGACCATAATCCAGAAAAAGAAGAAACATTGATACACTTGGACTCTACCAGGGAGTGGGAGATCAAGAAAAATAACTGGAAGAGCGACCAGGAACCTTGCCTGAGAGCTACATAACAATCCAAAACAAACAGCAGGCGATCTGAAGAGGTCCCTTGGGGCAAATGAAATAAAAGTCTACACCTCTGAAGTCAAGCGCAGTCTGCAAAAATCCGGAAGATCTGAAAACCACGCAGGAAGCCACTGTGTTCTTCTAGACGGAGAGCAGCACGCCTGGAGTGCACTAAAGAGCCTGTGAACAAACCAAATGAGTTTCGAAACAAGACTGTGTGGTCTGCGGAGACCAAAGTCAAATTATTTTGTGATAATTTGTACAGGTATATTTGGCGAAAAAATAAACTGCCCATTAGGAGAGAAACATAATTCCCAGAGTCAAACATGATCGAAGCTCGCGGATGTTTTGGGGTGTGTACCTCTGCATCTGGCATTGGAGCTCCTAATGAGGTGTAAGGACGAGCGAATGCAGCGCAACATCAACAGGCTTTAATGCAAAGCCTCCGACCATCAGTTAAAAAAGCAAGAAGCTAAGAGGGAGTGAGTGGGTCTTTCAACAAGACAGTCCTCCAAAGCACACAGCTCATACACCTCAGGAATGGTTTCAACAGAATAAGGTGAAAGTGTTGCCATGGCCTTTCCAGTCTCCAGACTCGAATATGACAGAAAACCTGTGAAAAGATTTGACGAGAGCCATGCATGTCACACAGCCAAGCATTCTGGTAGACTTGAAGCAAATATTCAAAGAGGAATGGGCTAAAATCACACCAGAAAAGATACAAAAAGCTGCTCAGGGGGTACCCAAAGAGGTTGGACGAGGTTGTAACCAGAAAGGGAGGACATACAAGGTATTAGAGAGCATTTGATAAAGGGGAACAAAAACTTTAATGCTGATATAATTTTTGTTGTTTAGCCATCACTTTTTCATATACTTTGCCTATTTTTGTTACTTTTGATGAAGAAACATTTGTACAAACTGAATGCGCATATTGTGTTAATTAGTTAATTTCTTTGAAATAACAAAAGGAAAAAAGTAATGGGGTGGTGACATTATAGAGTTGGGCAATATGTTAAAATTTTCCAACCAGCCACCGTCAGTCCAGTAACCAGCGATTACTGATATATTCCTGCATGTGTGCGTGTGCGCCATGCGCAGGAGAAGGGGGAAAGTCCCCATTTCCTTAACACCACCGTCAGTGAACGCAATCATGCAAGAGCGTGCTGCAAAACAAATAAAAAAAATCCCCTACTTGATGTTAGTTTTGTTTTAAACCAAACATAACTGGCCAGATGAAGAACTGAAATGAAGCAATTTGCAGTATTTGTACCTCGCACCCTGGATCAGAGAGCAAACACAGAGATGGACAGTTTTCAGTGAAGGAGTCACAGATGGCGACGATGATCCGCTGACTAGGTGGAAAGCCCCCAAAAAGCGTTTTCCTTCAATGTCGAACATGGTACTGAATTTCTGAGCAGACCAGACACCAGCACGCCACCAGAAAGGGTGTATAGCACGGCTGGTGATATCGTTACCTAACTGTGCATTTTGCATCGGCCAGACAATATTAACATGCCTGTTTTCCTTTTGCAAAAAGGTGACTCGCTGTGTTTATTTTTCGCACCAGGATAGCCAACAATCTGCACTTAGTTTTTCACTATTCCTTGATCACCATCATTTAAGTAGTAGCTAATAAGCTATAGGCCATCTTTAGGTATTAGGCAACATGGTATTCTTACTGTGATTACAATGATTACAATGATTTGTAGTTTTCAAGTGTTGTCACAATCTAATGAGAATGCCCACCAGGTGAGCAAAAATAATGTAGCTGCTCACCAGATAAGTAACTGAGCGCAGGTTAATGTAGTTGTTCATCTGCAGGTCGTTGAGTCGGCCGGGCGTGGCGATCACTATGTCCACTCCGCTACTCGTCAGGCTGATCTGAGCCCGGCGATCACCCCCGCCATAAATACAGATGCTGGGGAGGGGGGAACAGGGTCGTGAATGAGCGCATCCTGAAATAGTCATTTCAATGGCCTCATGGGACACTTGGGTCAAAAATGACTTTTTTGGTTGTCTTGGAATTACTGAGACTAGGCCATCTCCTGACCAAGTCTGGAGTTTCAATTCCTATCCTAAAGGGGTTAAAATCCCTTTTTAAAATTGGTGCGGCTGTAATTGAAATAGTCATCTTCGCCCAGGCTAAATGGGTTTGAGTGCATTTTGCTAATCATCTCCCAAATTACGAAGAATTATGAAAACGTCCAGTACGCATCCCAATAGGTTACCAAGTACAATACCTCTATCATGGATATTTCACCATATAGCTAACACGTGGTGCTGTGGCAGTTTTTGGCTCTCCTGTAAAACCAGTTAAATGTCACTTACGCCCTTCTTGCATGAGGCCATCGATTTAACAAGGCCAGGCAAAGTACATTACATCATAGTCAACATGCAACCACTCTTGTCCAGAGGGCACCAGAAAACCTCCCAGCTCCTAAAATCTAACCCAGCTGAAACAGCTAGGCATTTTCACAGAAGCACAATGTTCTGGCCCAGCGTGGCGACCCACCCTGGCGAGGCACAGGTTGTGGTCCAGTCTGGCAGCCTACTCTGATCAGGCATGATCCACGTTCCAGAGACTAATTATACCAAAGGAGGTTTAAATTTTAGATACATTGCATACTTTTTTTTAAAATCATTATTATTAGTATTGCCATTTGCAGTCATACTCGGTTATGATGGCTGTATTTCCCATGGCAGCAGTACCTTTTGAAGCCTTTGTAGCTGTACTTGTTGCACTCTGCCTCAATCTGCAGGGCCAGCTCCCGTGTCGGGGTCAAAACCAGCATCCCAGGGCCGTCCCTGGAGTCTCTGGGCCTGTGCACGCGCCCATATACACGCCAATACACATATGCACGCACACACAGCCACATGCACACGCACGCACAAATACTCATGTGTATACACATATACCATGCACAGATGAGCATGTACAAAATACGAACAGTCTTAAATTTTATTTTTAATGAGGCCATTACTATGGTCAGGTGACTAAACCTTCCAAGAAAATCATCATAGCTAGACAGTCCGGTTGCCCACGACCACGGGTGTAGCCCCTCCCGACCCCAGTGCCCACTTTTGATATCTTGAAAACTCTGATCTAAGCAGGGGTCACAGGCCATACACTGCGACGGGCACATTTCAGCTTGAAATTCTGCTTTATTTGGCCAATTCTGTAGCCATGGCAGCCAAAATCAAAAGGTGTTGGGATCTAACCATAACTTACGCCCACACCAAATATGAAAGGAATCGGTTGAAATTTGTGGCCTGTCGAGCATCCGCAAGAAAATCTCGATGACCATGAATTCTTAGAAGCCGTTGGACTTTGTCCAGAGGGTACAATAATCTTAATTAATGAACTGTGCATGTAAAACTCACACTGGCTGCAGATCCATGTGGATGAATCCAGGCAGGAGATAGGCCAGTGTCTTCCCCGTGCCGGTCTGTGCGATCCCGATCAGGTCCAGCCCTTTCAACACAACAGGCCAGGCCTGCGACTGACACACAACATCACATCGCAGGCGTCAGAGCAAAAACCCTTTTGCACACCAAGCCAGGCTGAGCATTGTCTGGATTAAACACAGGGCCACCGCAAAACCTAGAAGGAAGACTTTTATTCGTTTGCAAACTGAACACATGAATGGGAGAACTATGAAGAAAAGTATGACGATATCAAATCATACAAGCTGATCTTTTCACATGACCACCCCCTCCCATCGCGTAAGACACCAAGTCCCATGACCTTGCCATGTTATTGTTTTGGCTTAAGAATAAGATGTGACTTATATACTTGGCACTGCCAGGGCAAAGAGTTCCTGCCTCATCTCTGAATTAGACATGTAAACATTCATCTTACAGACTGTGAGTCTCGCAGGTGCAGAGAGGACAGAGGCCAAATCTGATCTAGAATGCATATGTTATAAAGAGTATATTTCTCATCATTTAAATTGGCATATATGGTTTAATAGTAATCAAAACTATCCCAAGGTCAATAAAAAAATTACTTTCACACAGGTCAGGCCATCAGCATCACCCACCCAATGCATTTGCCAGCAGCCATACCACTACCCAATCTACTCCAGACGCGTGGCTGAAGCTAAGCAGGTGTGGGCTTGGTTAGTGCATGGATGGGAGACCACCTGGGAAAACCACGTGGCTGCTGGAGGTGGTGTTGATGGTCCAGTGGGTTGCGTTCTTCCCTCTGGTGGAATAATCCCCAATGGGGACAGTGATGGGGACACTGTGCAGAGGGAGACGCTGTCTTTCGGATGAGACGGTAAACCGAGGTTCTGACTCACTGTGGTTATAAAACACTCTATGACACTTTTCGATTAGAGCAGGGGGCTCCCCGGCAGCATGGCTAAATTCCCAACCTGACTCTTTCAACCTGCTACCTAATCATCCCCTGATCATATTGCCTGTGCAAATTGTCCTCTCCTTCTTCCCCTCAACCCCCCAGGGCTCCCTTGAAAAAGAGATTTCAATCTCAACGGGACTTCCCTGGTTAAATAAAGGTTAAATTGAATAAAATTTACACAGGCAGGATCCTGAGGCACAAGAAAAGGCTTCCTAACTGCCTAAGTAAGCTTTTTAAGCAGGACCCATGAACCCAGGGCCCATTCAGGAGTAGCCGCAAAATCCTGAATAAAACGCCCGGTCGAGCGTCGAAGTCTCAGTAATGAAAGTTCTTGATGATATAAGAGCTGCCATTGAAAATAAAATGTTCACTGTTGCTCTGTTCATCGATATGTCCAAAGCATTTGACACTGTGGATCATCAAATTTTAATTAATAACCTACAAAAGGTTGGTGTTGGTTATGATGAGGTTGGTTGGTTTCAAAGTTATTGAACAGATCGAGTTCAGATGGTTAGATTTAGCAATATTGTGTCTGATCCAGTCACCTTGGTTAAGGGGGTGCCACAAGGTTCCATCTTGGGGCCATTACTCTTTCTCCTATATACAAATAATCTCTGCAACCAGTCAAGATATTCTTTATATCATATGTATGTGGATGATACAGTCTTATATTCTTCTGCTCCCACTCTGGAGGCAGCACTTTCTAACCTTCAGGTTGATTTTATTTCTCTACAGAGCGCACTTAGTGATGCCAGACTTCTTCTGAATGCAAATGAAACCAAAGCCATGCTGTTTGCGAGTAGTCGTCCCGAGGTCTCCTCATCTCCAATCAGATCTATCGACGGTGTCCCTATTGAGTTTGTTGATAAGTATAAATATCTCGGCATATGGCTGGACAAAGATCTCAATTTTAAACATCATATTGCTAATCTGACGAAAAAGCTCAAGTTCACGCTAAGCTTTCTATACAGATTAAAAACCTGTTTCTCAACTTCCTCACGTAAACGTTTGGTAACTGCCCTTTTTCTCTCTCAGCTAGATTATGGAGACACTGTTTATAGATTTGCTTGCCCCACTGTCTTGGCCAAACTTGACCCTCTTTATCATGCTGCATTGAGATACATCACTAACTCTGCGTTCAGGACACATCACTGTATCTTGTATAAACTTACTGGGTGGTCCTCGCTTGTTCTGCGCAGGATGCAGCATTGGTATATTTTAACATATAAGGGTATTCTTGGGAAGTTGCCTTCTTACATATGTTCCAAATTTAAGCCTGTAAGTAACCCCTATAACCTCAGATCCAGCAGTTTGCTTCAGTTCAAAGTGCCATCTGTACGAACTGAAACTGGAAAAAAGAGTGTCTTACTTTGGTCCGTGGGCTTGGAATGACCTGCAAAAACAGCTTAAACTAGATTCTCTTATTTCTTTATTGTCTTTTAAACAAAAAATCTCAGTAGTCATTACCACAAGCTGCACCTGCCATGACTAAACAAATGATCTCTCTCTCTTTTCTGCTCTTTGCATTATAGCTGCTATTTAGATCTTGTTGGTTTTAAGATTAGACTTTAGATTTTGGGTCTAAACTTTTGGCCTTGGCATATTATGTTTTTTAGATCTGAGTAACAATGTCTTAATTATGTATTAACAGATTTTAGCTGATCATATACATGCGCTTCCAGTTGGGTTTTGTAGTATTCTATTTCAATTGAATACTCACTATTTTTTATTGTTTGTGGTTGGTAGACTGATTATTTTGTATTGTTTGTAATATATATATGTGTTGTTTTGTCTGAATATGCAAACTGCTGTGTGCTGCCTACTTGGCCAGGTCACAATTGTAAAAGAGATTTAATCTCAATTGCCTATCTGGTTAAATAAAGGTCATGAATGAATGAATGAATGAAAGGACTTCCAGTCACCCAATGCACAGAGCACCACTTCTGTTTCAGTCCTGGCTAAATACAGCTCAATGTAACATCAGAGTCGAAAGAAAGAACGAGGAACACCCCACTTCCTCTTATTCAACAGTTGTGCAGCACATATTTCTTCAAGTGGAAATAAGATAAAATTAACTTTACTGAACCCCATGGGGTATTTTTTTTCTCTGCATTTAACCTATCCTATACCAAGGAGCAGTGGGCAGCCACAGAGCAGCGCCCAGGAACCAACTCCAGTTCTAAAGCCAGTTCCTTGGTCAGGGCAACTGGCAAGAGTTTCCCTAAAATGCATTTCTCGGCAAGTGTTTCCTAAATTTATTTGGCACAGTAAGAAGCCCAGGGAGAGGTTTAAGATTCTGCAAATGCCAATTGCCAGGGGTGGTCTTGGCCTGCCCAATGTTTTTTTTTTTTTTTTTTTTTTTTAAATAATTGGGCTTGTCATGTTTGTATAATCTGGGGATGGCTACACTCGTACCTAGACTCAGCTTTCTGTATAGACCGCAAGGCAGGCTCACCTCTCTCCCTTTGAGACTCACTAAAATGCAAAAAAAAAAAAAAAAAAAAATTGCTAAAGAAGTAAAAGCAAATCCTATAGTTTACAATTCTGCTATGGCTTGGAGAGATACTACTCAGTTTTCTGAGTGAAAAGATTTGCACCAAAAGTTGACACCTGCGTGTGGGAATGGTGAGTTTATCCTGGGTAGTAGCAACTCAGTCTTTAATGAGTGGAAATCTAAGGGCAATGAAGTTATTGGAGATCTATCTCAGGATGATACCCGTCTGTCTTTCTTGCAGCTTCAGCAACAGTTTGATTAACCTGAGGAACACTTTTTTTGTCATCTACAAATTTGTCACTTTATTAATGAACATACTATCCCTATACTTAAGACTCCTAAACTCAGTCTCACAGAATCTCTCCTCTTGGACGGAAAGAATTTGTATCATTTCATTTCCTCCTTCTATTCCCTTCTACACTCAACCAGTCCAACCAGTTTCCTCAGTATCCAACATCAATGGGAGAGGGATTTGGATAGCAAATAAATAGGGGATGATTGGCAATAGGCTGTCAATGGTGTTAATGTAGTCTTTTCCTGCATTGGACTGAGGGAAATTCAATACAAAGTTCTTCACAGATTAAATATTACACCATCTGAAACAAGTCGGAGCATCGTAAACCACCTCTCTGTCTAAAATGCGAGAGGAATAGGGAATCGCATTCACCTCCTTTGGCAATGTAAATGTATATCTTGTTTTTTGGATCTGTTTAGCTAAGGAACATAGCACAAACAAAGCGAACAAAACTAAAATTTAATAAAAGACACCGGGATTTTTTTTGCTGGGCTAACCGTATAAAGCTCTGTCACTCTGGCCTCTGAAGTGTAAATTGCTGGATAAATTACTGCTTTCAGCAAAAAAAAAAAAAAAAAATGTATTCTGCTAAACTGAATCCAAGAAAGCCCACCTCTGGTTACTTTGTGGTTCAAAGGAATCTATTATGTTCTGCCTTTAGAGAAGATCAGCTCTGTGCTTAGGGGTAATAATCAGCCATTTTTAAATACATGGAAGCCATTCTTCCAGTTGACAATGCTAATGTACTGTCAAAAGCACTTTTTTTCTTGACCTGGAAACCGTCAGGAAGGAGCACGAGTACTGCATACTTTGACTTGGACTGTGGACAAACCAGGGCTGCCACAAACAATGATAGATGGATCTGAGTCACCCGAGTCACATGATTTCATGGCAAATACATGGGGTGTGTTTTTTGTGTGTTGTTGTTTAGCGGTCATTTCAGAAGGTGCAGTTTTTATACCAGGGGTGCTACACACCTTCTCCTACTAATCAACCACTGAATGTTTGTGCAGGGCTTTGATTAGTAGAATCAGGTGTGTAGCAGCTTGGCTGGTATGAAAGCCTGCACCCACAGTGGCTCTTTCTGGAGAAGGTTCCCTACCCCTGTTTTATACCATTCGAAAAAAATCAATACAACTATATATGAAAAAATAAAGCAAGAATAATGCATGTTATTCTGGATGGGGGAAACTAGTGCCCAGAGGAAACTCACACAAATTCAGAGAGAACGTGCCAACTCCGTGCAGGATGTTGCTGGACTCAAACCCGGAATCTCCTTATTGCGAGGCAGCCGTGCTAACCATGGTGCCACCGTGTAACAAATATGCAAGTAATCGGTTAAAAACGATAGCCTGCAGTGCGTCCACAAGAAAGTGTCTGCGGATGCGGTGGCAGCAGAGACTTTGTCCCAGCCCGTCTAGCTGCTGTCTGTGCTGCACACGGCGGTTACTTTGGATATTAGCTGGCGGTCATAATAACGTGACTCGACCGTGTAGAAATAGGGCCCGCGCAGGGTTGACTACAGCACAGAAATGACTCACTCTTCTTTAGAGGAGGGATAGAGAGAAACATCGGTCCACAATTGAACACAGCTTCAGCTCTACGGACAATAGAAGATTATGGGTCAGCATGAAAAACTTGACAAACATTGAATGCTCAAAGAAAACAGATCATTACCCAGTACGAACTGGAAACCGCTAACCAACTGCATGACTTTTTCCTCAGGTTTGAAACCTCAAACTGTATCACAATCCTGTGATCAGCTGCAAATTGATCCACAGCAGGTTCAGACTATTTTTAGTGAAGTTTACAATAAGAAATCTATGGGACATGACGGCTTGCCTGCCCTCCTACCAAAATATTGCTCATCTGAACCAAGTGCTTGGTGCTGTATTTTTCAAAAGTCCTTTAGTCCCACAGTTCGAGCACTCAGGAAAAAGTCAATGATAATTCCTCTAACTTAAGTTGCATCCCCTTCTGTAAGTACCTTTATCGCTGACTTTGGCTGTAATAAAATGTTTTGAGAAGGCCACTGTTAACAAGCTCAAGATAAAGGAGGCATCCTGTATGGATCCCTCCTAATTTGCCAACTGGACAGGGTGGTGTTCATAGTGACTCACTCGATCAGTAAACATTTAAAGGACTTGAAGGCTTATTGCCCACGTTCAGTTTGCAGATTTTAGTTCTGCTTTTTTTTTTTTTTTTTAAAAAGATTATATTTTTGGGATTTTCTCCTTTATTTGAAAGTCACGCAGTAGAGAGAGACAGGAAAGTTGGGGAGAAGAATGGGGAAGACATCGGCAAATGACCCGAGCCGAATCGAACGGGTCAATAGAGAGGAAGGCCACAGCCTTTATGGTGCGCACGCTTAGACCGATGAGCCACCGGGGCGCCCCTTAGTTCTGCTTTTAATATAATCCAATCTCACCGATTCGTCCAGACATTTAAGGGCATGCAAGTCAATTATTTTTGGATTAAATGGATTTATTCCTTTTAAACCAACCGGTCCATCAGGTGAAGGTGAATGGCTCTCCCTGAGGCAATACTGCACGGGCATTAGCCTGAATTCACCCATCCTATTTGCGCCATACACAAACGACTGCAGACGCAGCCAGCCATGTAACCTTATATCATCAAATTCTCAGTGACACAATTATTTTCACCCTGCTGAGGACTGACAACAGTCCCTTTGTACACCACGAGATATCCACTTTATCCAGCTTTCACAAAACCAAACATGACTGCTCCGCCCAAGTTCATTATGATCAGGTAACAGATATGCTCATAGCTTTTATTAAATTCTGAGTTCACCTTATTTTAAATACCAATAAAACAAAAGAACTAATTTTAAAACCGTGGGAGTAGAGAGCCCATGAGCCTATGACAGGTCATAATAGAGAAATCGAACAAGTACGCTCCTTTAGGTATCTGGACATACTAACGGACAATAACCGAAAATGAAATGTTCAAATTGAGCATTTGTGTGCTAGACTGACTCAAAAGAACTCACTTTCTCTGCTGACTCAGTTCGGTGTAAGTGCTGAGATCATGTTTGATGCGGCTGTACCTGAATTGGAGAGGGTATGATGTATTTATGCCTGAATTGGAGTGGATTTGTTGTTCTTGTACCAGATTGGAGAGGGTTAAATGTTATCACACATGAATTGGAGAGGGTCTGATGTTATTGTGCCTAAATTAGAGAGGTTATGGTATGTTATTCTACCTGAATTAGAGTGGGTTTGATGTAATTATAACTGAATTGGGGACTGTATGATTTAATTATACCCAAATTGTAGAGGGTACGATGTCACTAGACTTGAATTGGAATGGGTTCAATGTTATCCTACCTGAATTGGAGTGGGTTTGCTGAATCCCACTCTAGCGATGTTCTCCATAATGCCGGGGTATGGTTCGAATGCCTCCTCAAAGCAAAAAATGGGGTTCGGGATGGAGCGCTTCTCCCCGTCCTTCAAGTCATCCACGAAAATGTCATTGTTCTCCTTTCTGCATGTAAAAATCGAGACGACACAGGAGCAAACAAAACATAAATCCATCAGCAAACAGAATTTTGTGAGTGAAATATCCTATTTAAAACAATGGCTCAATTTGACCAACTGGCTGGATCAACTTGCCCAGATGACTGCCAAATTTCAAGGGTCTCGTACTCTGAAGAGGATAATGTATCTTGGCAATTTCAAACAATATTCACCGAGTTATTGATACTCATTGAGACCCCACTGTAAATAGCAGTCATGACAGGAAATGCTCCCACATAAAAGGCAAAAACCTGAAAATGGCTGACCATACCCCAGGTCTCCCCTACGGTCTTACTTGCCATCTTTTTTTTTTCCCTATAAGAAATGGCAAAAATTATCCAGCTGTAATTTGTTATTTTCTTTGACAAAGGCCAGGAAAATTGAGCTTTAGGCCCTAGTCCTTGGCAATGGTAACCCATGGCTATGTGCTTCAAACAGCTCTGGACCACTATTCTCCCCAGACACACTAGATAAGGGTGAAACACTGCACATGTCACCGAACGTTGTGTCCATCAACCAGCTGTTGCAATCGAGTTGACTCTGGAAACTTTAATGTTTGGAACCTTATTCTTGGCGTCATGATGCGATAATTAAAAGAGTTCATCGCGCTATACGTCTCCTCTCCATGTTTATTCCTCCGTGCATCACTAAACATCACGTAATTTCTCAACACTGTTCTTGGACTTTATTTCATATTCAGGTTGAAAACCTTTCAGTTGTTGCTGCTGCATACATCCCTACTTGATTTGTCCTGGTCAGATGAAGTACTGTTGTTTTTGCCTTTGATAGGGTTTTTGAGTTCTTGCACTTTAATTTCAAATATTTCACTTCAACCTAATGAAGGTTGCACTCCTACATTTGTTTGTATGTTAACCTACTGTTAAAGTAAATGTGGAATACAATGTTTGTATATTTTTTGCCCTTTTAAATGAACAGTGCTGTGATGTCTGCTGCAGCTTCAGGTAACCTGACACATAATACAAACAACCCTAATAATAATCATCACAAAAATTAGCGCAGGTATTGGATCACTATTCGCAGATATTGAAATTCAGGAATGGGGAAAAAAAGTCAATCAATGCATCCCTAATAATTAGGCTGGATGTGGTGCATAGTGTCAATGCATGTGCCACATGTGCGCTAATTAACTGTTCTGTGTATGGAGCATAACTAGACTGGATGTGGTGCATAGCCATGGTACATCAAACTCACTCCATAATTATGCAAGGTATGTGCATGCAGCTTTACTTTGTGCGGGAATATGTGCACGTGATTCCATCCATTCGACAGTTTCATTTCCTCGATAAACGATGATGAAGAGAAAACTGAAAGCAAGACACTTCAATTGAAAACAGGAATGTACAGGCATGAATGAACACATACTACCAGGAATGAAGAACACATTTTGCATATTCTTGTGGTTGCCAAAGTTATCCTGTGTCTGCATAAGTCAACAGGTGTCAAATTTCGACCACAACCTTTGTTTGAAAGACACCAAAGAGCCATGGTAAGAGAAGCATTGTCCATAGGTTTTTTTTCAAAGAGCAAATTGCATTCTTTCTCCCAACTCAGGCTAGATTACTTTTCAAAACCAATTAATTTATTTTTCCAAACTAGTTTTAATTTCTGGCATAGGATGTCAGTTATTTCAGGCAGTCTTCTGTATGGGATTGGAATCTCTGCATTTCCTGCTCAGTATTACGGAGATGGGAGTGTCTAGGCATTCTAGGGCTTATTTTAAATACATATGAAATTTTCATTTCCTGACATGCATGGTATCCCATCCTATCTACATTCTGCTTACATTGTTCCTCAGGATGCTTAAATACCAAAAGCACACCTTCGCGAAAAACCTTCGAAGGTCAATACAAAGGTCACCAAATGACACTTCATGTATGACTTCCTATATCTCTCTCTAATATAAACCTATGACCGTTCTGGCAATACAAGTCATAGTAATTGTATTATGTCAGGTTTGACCTTTGAAAGTCACCAACAGTCAAGTTGAATGTCACCAAATGAAGGTTCATGTGTGACTTCCTGTATAAGTCTTTGATACAAACTTAGTCTCCATCTGTGACCTTTTTAGTGACAGAAGTCACTGAATTTTCACTAGGTCAAGTTTGACCTTCAAAGGTCAATATGAAGGTCACCAAATGAAAGTTCATATGAGACTTCCTATATGTCTCCAATGAAAACGTATACTCTATCTGTTACAATTTTGCTGATAAAAGTCATTGAAATTTCACTGTAGAATTTTATCACATGGCTACCAACCTGGTGTAGGAAAGAGGGGTACAGGTTTATTGGGCACTGGAACTTCTTCAGGGACAGGGGTGACCAGGTTCTAGCCATTGTGTCGTAGCAGTTAAAAATGCCAATCGGCTGCTGGGATATATAGCCAAAAGTATTGAGTATAAATCCAAGAAGGTCATACTTCTCTTGTACAACACATTTGTCAGACCACATCTGGAGTATTGTGGACAGTTCTGGGGACCATACTTTAAGAAAGATATAGAGGCCTTAGAAAGACTTCATAGAAGAGCCACTCAGCTAATTCTGGGTATAAAAGATGAAAGCCCTGAGAAGGGGCTGAAGATCCTGAATCTCTTTAGTCTTAGGAAAAAAAGACTTCACGGTGATCTGATTGAGGTCTTTAAATATGTTAAAGGGTCATTTCATGTCAAATGATCCAGATTTTGAGACATTTTCCAGGTCACCTCCTCAAAAATTTTTGAAAAAAATTCACAAGTAAATATTCACACAAAATAAAAAAAAATGCCAAATATTAGGCCAGTATTCTAAATAGATTTCAAGTTATAACCCTTTGAAATTTGATTATTTTTAAAAGTTTTTTGGCAAACCCATTTTCAGCCAACTTCGGCAACTTATTGCTCCAAACTGATTGGTTATACAAGGCTGAAATTGGGTATACTAACCATATTCATCCCCTAGAATCTGAAAATGGCCTTAGCTTCTGTGTATCTTGATCCATTTTTGTATGGTAAAGCCTCAAAATCAGCCGAAAACACGAACGCCCAAAAACGAGACCACATTTTATGACCTGTAACACAGGAACTAAGTAAGATAAAAGGCTACAATTAATTTTTTATGATTTTATGATATATCTCTCTGTAAAAATGCAGTAATCCAAGTAATATCATTTGTTGAAGTTTTTCAATGAAATAATTTCACAGTAAATTTTTCCGGTTTTGCCCCAAAATGCCCTTTTTGGGGCAAAAAATTACCATGTCACCAGTTATTCATCTGTCTGAAATTTTTACTGTGCAATCTTATAAATGTTGTCAAAATGATGTTCAGCTTACTTTTTTTTTATGATTTTTTAAAAAATGTTCGAAATTGACGGATTTTGGCCCTGCAAGTCTGTTATCTACTAAATATAAAACAAAACATTTAAAAATTTTTTTGGATCACCATCCTGTACAATGACAAGGTCTTCCAGGTGTTCCTAGATCTCCAAGATTCCTCAGTTTCATTGTTTTCATTGTTTGTGTTGGGGATGACTGTTTTGGGGATGACATCAGTGCTTCAAACATGTTTTGACTGAGGCTTCTGGATATGAGCCCAAACTTGTTTACTGAATGCATAATTGTTCACTTTAACAGGAGGCAGTTTCTTGGGGACTATTAGATCATCATGAGCACTGAAATGGAGGGAAAACCAACCAGTATTGGAATCCATTTGATGATGCAAGTCATTCCGCTGGACACCATACTTTTTGACCGTGGGGACCGTGTTTTTTCTGTTGAAGACTTGAGAAAATTTTTTTAACGCTATGAGAAGAATCAAAAGGTACTGTGCAGATCCCAGAAACATTCTCCAACCCAGACACAAAAGAACAATTCGTCTAGCTGAACATCATTCAAAAGCTCACCTGGATGAAGATATAAGATTCTGGCTGTCAATGTTATGGACAGATGAAACAAAGATCAGCTGTTTGGGCACAGAGATGTGCCTTTTGCTTGGTGTAAGAAAGGTGAAGCGTTCAACCTTAAAAACACAGTCCCAATAGTCAAACGTGGTGGCGGGAGTATCATGCTCTGGGGTTGCTTTTCAGCGAATGGGCCTGGAAACCTTGTTAAAGTTAATGGCATTATGAAACAGTACCAGTATATCCAGATCCTCAGTGAAAACATTAAGCAATCACCCAAAAAAACTTGGTCTTGGGCAGGAATGGATCTTCCAACAGGATAATGATCCAAAACACACGGCCAAATCCCTCAAGAAATGGATAGTGGACAACAAAGTGAACGTTTTGGAGTGGCCAAGCCAGAGCACCGACCTCAATCCTATCGAGAATCTGTGGAGGGAACTGAAGACCAAAGTCATGGCAAGGACACCCTTAAACTTTAAGTACCTGGAGAAGTTTGCCAAAGAGGAGTGGGCCAAAATCCCCGAGGAGGCGTGTAGAAACCTTGTGATCAACTTCAGGAAGCGTTTGGAGGCTGTAATCGTGAATAAAGGCTTTGCCATCAATTACTGAGAAAAGGGTATGAATAATTCTGGACATGGCATTTTTTGTAAATCTGTCAAATAAAATACCAAAAAGCATTGTATTTCTTGAAAAATTGTTTACTGTAATTCTTACAGCCTTATGTCAACTTACTGTGTCATTTGTGCAAGAATAAATTTGATCTGTCAAAAAATATCTCGAAAAAACCCAAAAATGGGTAGGGGTATGAATAATTTTGGGCATGACTGTATATGTGTGTGTGTGTATATATATATATATACACACACACACACACACACACACACACACACACACACACAACCCCAATTCCAAAATAGTTGGGACGATGAGTAAATTGTGAATAAAATCAAAATGTAATGACTTTCAGATCACATGAGTCAAAATGTTATTTACAATAGAACATAGATAACATTTCAAATGTTGAAACTGAGACATTTTACATTATTATCCACAAAATGGGCTTATTTCAAATTTTCTGGCTGCAACAGGTCTCAAAAAAGTTGGTACACAGGCAAATAAGGCTGAAAAAGCAATTAAAATACAAGAGAATCAGCTGAAAGAACATTTAGCAAGTAATTAAGTTAACTGGCATCAGGTGTGTAAATGATTGGCTATAAAGGGATGTCTTAGAGAGGCTGAGTCTCTCATCGCCAAATCCCTCAAGTAAAAGATGGCCAGAGGCTCTCCAACCTGTGAAGTTTGCGTAAAAAATTGTGGAATACTTTAAAAACAATGTTCCTCAACGTCAAATTGCAAAGGCTTTGAAGGTATCATCATCGGCAGTGCATAACATCATCAAAAAATTCAGAGAAACTGGAAAAATCTCTGTGCATAAGAGAAAAGGTCGAAGAACTTTACTGGATGCCCGTGATCTTCGGGACCTCAGATGCCACTGCATCACTCACCGGCATGATTTTCAAATTGACATTACTAAATGGGCCCAGGAATACTTCAAGAAACCACTGTCTGTAAACACAGTCCGCCATATGCCATCCACAGAGGAATGGATCTTCCAACAGGATAAAACTCTATCATGCAAAAAACGAAGCCATTGTTGAGCATGATCCAGGGGCACCGCCATGTTCTGTGGGCCAAGGCTCATTTAAAATGGACTGTAGCAAAGTGGCAAAGTGTCCTGTGCTCAGACGAGTCCAAATTTGACATTATTGTTGAAAATCATGGGCGTCGTGTCCTTTGTCATCCTTTTTGCATGATAGAGTTTTAGGTGGCATCTGTGGATGGCACGGTGGACTGCGTTTATAGACAGTGGTTTCTTGAAGTATTCCTGGGCCCATTTAGTAATGTCAATGACAGAATCATGCCGGTGAGTGATGCAGTGGCATTTCTGAGGGACATCCAAGATCACAGGCATCCAGTAATGGTCTTCAGCCTTGTCCCTTACAGAGATTTTTCCAGTTTCTCTGAGTCTTTTGATGATGTTATGCACTGTCGATGATGAGACCTTCAAAGCCTCTGCAATTTGACGTTGAGGAACATTGTTTTTAAAGTATTCCACAATTTTTTTACACAAACCTTCACAGGTTGGAGAGCCTCTGGCCATCTTTACTTCTGAGAGACTCAGCCTCTCTAAGACATCCCTTTTATAGCCAAACATGTTACACACCTGATGCCAATCAACTTAATTACTTGCTTTTACTGCCAAAATGGCAGTCCAAACAAAACAAGTCACATGGGGTCCGGAGCTCTCTTACTAGGAGACTCTCCGTTCTTCCTCCCCCTCCCTTCTTGTTTTGAAATAAAACGCGTCATTTCCTGTGTTCCAGCGCAGAATACAAAACAAGGCAATCAGAGATGGCAGACTTTACCCCATTCATGCAAATATTGGAAAGTGCGAAAACACAAACAGACAGACAAACAAACACACAGAGCTGCTAAAAACAGTACTTCACGCCAACTCCGTGCGGTGAAGTAACAACAAATACTGAAAAATACAGCGAGAGGAGCCGATCGGCTTAATCAGCATTGTGTCATCTCCTCTAGTACTGGCTTGGATGAAACAGACATTTACGGACAGGTAAAAGTTACGTACTATAGCTTTAAGTGATAACAAATTATGTAAAAATCCAGAGAGTCGGTCGCTCGCTAGTTAATCTGTATCCAAATACGCCCCAAAAGCAATCGCTCCCAAAATCGATAGCCTTCATGACAATACCACAAAGAAGGCCCATGCAAATTATGAAATGAATCAGTTTAACTCTGAGGCCAGAGGAGTGCTCACAATCAAATCTCTATGAACACAGCAAACGTGGCAAGATGGTGGCTGATTAAGAGTATCCCGACACCGGACAGTTTGTCGATCACTGATCCATGGTACCACTGACCCGTCGTCCAAGCATACAATGAATGCTGAAATTTGAAAGGGACCTCTCCTCTAGTTAGCAATATGGTAACACTGTATTTTTAGAAATATAAAATAGCTGACAAACAGTGTTTTGTTATTCTAAGCAGCAATTCACTACTGGGCAATTCCATTGTTCCTCACGTTACATTTACTGCATTAGGCTGTTGGGTAAAATGGTCTCACTACTTATTCAATGGACAGAACTTCTAAACTTCAACATTGTGGCAACCTCGGACCATAATGAACTTTACTAGAGAAAACCCGGAATGAACCCCTCAATGGTTATGCTGGCAGTCTGGATTTTTCAAGCATTACTCAAAGTTAAATGGTTTTTTTTTTCACTTCTTTTCACTTTTCACAGGTTTGGGCAAATCTTCTTGATCAAAGACTGTGTTTACAAGGTCTTTAGTATCCCCGTTTTGAGGCTTATCCTGGCTTTGAGCATATCCAGGATATGATGTTTACATGGAACACAGAAAACAGAAACAGAGAAACCCAGTTATTCATATCCCTGTATACATGATAAATACCAGTAACCCACTTTTCTGATCACTGCATCCTATGTGCGCAGGCGTGTGTTACGTCTTTTACAGAGACCGGGATAAGGCGTATACATGCTCCAGCATCCCGGCTTCCATTTGAGTACTCCAGGTGGCAAAACCGGGTTTCTTGAAACCGGGATAAGGGCATAACCCGGTTTCTGAATTCGGGATATGGTGTTTACATGCACAAACACAATAACGGGATACTTAAAAAACCCAATCAAAACGGGGATACTAAAGACCTCGTAAACACAGTCCAAGATGCATTGCAGAATAAATTGTATGACACATGTTTGAACCTTTATTACTGCCAGGATTCCAACTTAATGCATCAGTAACTTTCTGCACAGGCCCTTGAAACAAAAAACTCCTGTTACTCATATTACGTTACTCGCGTTACAAGTAGGTTTTAAGGTCTGGAGGCTCACCATACTGCATTTTACTGATCATTCACAATATTTCAGCCATGTCAGCCATTTCTACTCATGATTTCCACTTTCTGAGGGCCCAATCTGCAAGTTCATCCTCCATCCACTTAGTTCCCTACCCCTCCTCCTCCCCAGAAAAATGTCACCCACTCATGGCCCTTATGCCGCTTTTCCATTGCACAGTTTTCGCACTACTAGCCTCTACTCGACTCCTGTCGGTTTTGGTCGTTTTCTATTACAATTGAGTACCACCACCTCAACGTGGGTCATCATAGCAAGCATCACTCCCTGGGGCCATCCTTAAAAATATCTCTGTTGGGCGTAACCCGACCCTGTTTTGAGAATCAGTGCGGGTGGTTTTTTTTTTTTTTTTAAATACCTTGTTCTTTATATTAATGCTTACGGTGATTGCCTGCTGGGTCTTGGAAGCAAGCTATTGCCATTCAATGAAATTGTGTGAATGTCTTTTGCTAGTTTGCCGCATATTCCTGTGTCACATCAGGTATCCAACATAAAAGAGTAAGACAAGGCTAATTTGAAAGAGGTTCTCTCCATCTACACTGAATTAAGAAGATTTTGGATGGATGTTTCTCAAAGCAGATAGCCATTTCTTGGACAATATTAAAAAAAAAAAAAAAAAAAAAAAAGGCCAACAGCGATCAGACTAGCAGAGCTTCCAGTTTGTACTGGTAGTACCAGAAATTAAGTTTGCTGTCTATTAAATTACGCTATTCAGTTATGTGATAAACTAAGTCTTACACTCTCTGTTGTCTCATATTAAAGTTATAAAACTCGATGAGTATATTTTAGGTTGGTCAACAAACGCAAAATTCAGTCAACTCACGTCGTACCATTCACAAGCAAATAGGATTTTGTGTTCCTTGCGTCTGGGTATCAAGCCCATCCTGCTCTGGCATCTGCGCTAAGTGGAATTTTCTCGAGCTCAATGTCCGTGATTGTAAATGTGCCGCATTTTATCGACGGATTAAACATTGAAACAGTTTCAAGTGTTGTTGTTTTTCTACTTCAAAAACTTCGGTCAAAGTTAAATCAGAGCCTGACGTTGACGCATGGACTTGATACTCTGCCCCAAGTATTCATCCGCTTGGCCCGTCAAGGGCCCGCACCCTGGCCTCGTGGTAACACCTGGGGACAGGAAAAGCCAGCGACTGCCATCAACTTTCGGAGGAGACATACTGAGAGCCATCCTAGCCAAACTGAGACCATTTAAACTTAATTAGCACCCAAACGGCTACACGGCCGAGTGGACAATGGTCTTCTGCCCATTTGTTAACTTAACCCCTTGGTGCGGATGTGTCCGCCCGCGGACATGGAGCTGCAAATTTATGCAAGCAGTTACAATATTCTATCACTAGATGGCACCCCTGGATCAGTTATTGAATATTCACTATTAAACAGAGCTCGACCACGGTTTAGAATATGGACGAGTTCACTCCCATCCCCGTTTTTCTGGAGTTGCATGAATTAAACTCCTCAGCCAAGCCTGATGTGCAAACTAATCAATATACTAGCCCATAGTATCTATCCAGCAGTTCAAAAAAATGATCTTTTACTACAGAAAAAAATCGTTGTCCACTGTAAAAACCACTTTAGTTAAAGTTACCCAATGGTATCCCAATTAGTAGTTAAGAAAAATCGGTTTTCTGAAGCAAAAATTCGACATGCTGTTGATACTGTGACATTCTACTATCAATTATAGTCATCACATATCAAAAACGCTTAGTTCCCTACTGTGGATTTACGCAAACATTCCTTCATCGACGAATTCAGCGCACCCTTACATCCTCCTATGTACTCATGTTGATAGCCAACCACTCAATTATTTACTTAGGCTCATCTGCAAAACTGCACACTTATATTTCACGCCCATGTAAATCTTCCCCAATGACGATGTATTGATTGACTCGTTTCTTAACCAATACCAGTGAGTTTAAACTTTCCACAGTAACTAAAAGACATTGACTGGACAAACAGAGGAGTATACAAACATTTGCCTAAGAGCATTGTGGGTTGTATTGTCTTTATGTTGCGCACAATTGCGCAGCTGAAAATGACGCAATATCAAAGAAAAAAAGACTCCCAAAACCGGCCTGAAGTGTTCAGTTATATTTACGGGATTTAAAGGAGGTACGGATATGGTCAATGGGTATTATTCTGAATGAAACAGGACTGGAGGGTTCCTACCCGATACAGTTGTGTCTCTGGAGGGGGGATTCAATGAAAAAAGGTTTTTGTTCACCTTGGGTAAGTGCAATTTAATATATTTTTAATCTATGGGTAGCTGGCTAGCTGTTTTTTATTCTCGGTATACCATAGCCATGATGATCACAAAGCTTGTTTGTCTCATTGGTTAGTAAGAGAAACAGTTAGTCTTTGCTCATAATAATTACTGAATGTTGGGGCATTTTTGGTTTTTTCCTGGTAGTGGAATGTCTGTTCTGTTAAAATCTAAAGTATATTTCAGATATTACGGAGTTTGCGAGTTATACTTGTTCCCGATAAGGAGAGGAAAGTGTTTATATTAGGTTGCGAGCTTGGAAGTGGGAACCGCTAGCTTTTCATTGCAGGGTGACTGTGCTGACCGTTCAATAGTCAGTTCATTTTAATGAGTATCTGTGCTGGCATGTGGGACTCTGAAGAAAAATGGACAAAATTCTAAACTTTATCATGGAGAAAAGGCATGTTTTGTGTTTGGAGAGGTTACTGGTGACCATTGGTATCCAACTGCACCTACATTGATAAACTCATACTAAATTCAACCAGAAACTCATTAATTCATATTGAATTTCATGTGTCAAAAGTTGATTTGTGTTAAATATATCATGATTTTATGATCTGACAGTGCGTCATTTTCAGGGATCTTAGAGTTTGGGGAGCCACCTGGAGAGGTGTCTTATTTGGCCCCTAGAGAGTAGGTAATTCAGAATTCAATGTTCAGAGGAATTATACTTGTGGTCAAGGAGTTTATGATCCCAGAAATGTATTGTTTTAACTTCAATGTTGAATTTTCATGAAGATTTTTTATGTTTGCAGCCCTTTTTCTCTACCAAAACCATGAAAATAAACTGAAATACGATGTAATTCTAAACACTTTGTGTCTTGACTCAGTGGAGCCATTCCCTTCCTCTCTGTGAAGCCGCAATCTTGAATTATAAAGCTTTAAATAAGGTAACACATAAATAGCCAGATTTGGCTTCGACGCAAAGGGGTTACTCATGATACACCTCATCATTATACACTGACATCAAGAACAATCCCCTTTACTTGATATACATATGCATATTGAATGGTATAAATGGGTAAAGCCTTTCGATTGTTCGGGTTTCACTATGACTCCGCTGAACCCAGAGTACATTACACATTTTTGACCACTGCTGTTTTTACTGGAAATAACACCATCTTTCATTCGAAGATTGGAATTGTCCCTTCCTTTTTTTCTTACAATACACCTTGAAATACTAACAATACAGCCATATATAAACTGTATTGCAATTTCATATATTTTCAGTGGTAATGTTACACTTCAGCTGGAATTGCCCTACTGTATTCATGTTCTTTTGAGTATTTATGGCTTGAGGTTGTTGCTGTGAGCATGGACAAATTTTCAGAATCAAAATATTTTATTAAATATTCCCTGGTCCCAGATATGCCAGACAGGTAACAGATCAGGTTTTATGAGACATGATTCATGCAATGTCTCTTCCACCATTTCAGATTAAGAACTCCCATCTCTCGAGCCGTTCTAGGGCACCACCTCCTCGAGAATATTCAATTTAAAGTCACGAACAGTATACTTTGCAAGAGTCCTAGGCATTGTAGATTTTTTTTTTTGTTTAAATTTGATGTTGGATGTTCAGTGTTGTTTTCCATATTAGTGATGCTGTAGATCAGTGGTTTTCAAAGTGTGGGGCGCGCCTCCCCTGGGGGGCGCCAGAGCACTTCAGGGGAGGCGCGACACAAGAAAAAAGAAAATTAAAGAAAAAAAATTACATCTTAGCTAGCTAATTTATCTGAGGGGCATGGATCGATTTGTGGTGCACAAAGTGAGAGAGAAGAATGAATCTGGAACAACGGAGGAAGCATGACAGTGATTATTTAAAGTTTGGATTTTCATGGATTGGTACTGAAGATGCTCCGCAGCCACAGTGTGTCATTTGCAAAGAGGTGCTTGCTAATGACAGTATGAGACCATGCAAACTCCGGCGCCACATTAAAACAAAGCACCCAACTTTGGCGACCAAACCACGGGAGTTTTTTGACAGGAAGCTTAGTGACTTTCAGTCACAGAAGAAAGCAATTGAGACATTAAGCACACTGAATACCAGGGCAACCGAAGCATCACATCACGTGGCGTTACGTATAGTAAAGGCAGGTAAACCCCACAACATCGGAGAGACCTTATTCCTCCCTGCAGCTAAAGACGTGTGCGGCAATGATAGGGGAAGCTGCTGCTGCCAAGCTAAATGCCATTCCCATGTCTGACAAAACCATCCAGCGCCGTATCTCAGACATGGCATCTGATGTCAAAGAGCAGGTGCTGGATAATGTACGTAAGAGCCCTTTTTTCTCCATTCAGCTGGATGAGTCCACCGACGTGGCTAATTGCGCTCAGTTAATGGTGCATGTGCGCTATATTAAAGAGCTCAGTGTCCAGGAAGAGTTTCTGTTTTGTCAACCTCTGCCAGCTCGCACTACAGCAGGAGAAATATTCAGGGCTTTGGATGATTTCGTTCAGGAGAGTCACGTTGATTGAGGCCGCTGTGGTGGAATACGTACTGACGGCGTGAGGGCAATGACAGGCCGTCACGGCGGTCTGGGGAAACAGGTGCAGGCGGTAGCCCCCGCCGCTGTTTGGAAGCACTGCATCATCCATCGTCAGGCCTGGGCAGCCAAAAAGATGCCACAGGAGCCGCGCAACGTCCTGGATGAGGCAGTAAAAATTGTAAACCCAATCAAATCGCGCGCCCTGAATGCCCGTCTCTTCTCCATCCTCTGCACTGAGATGGGCGCTCACTTCCAGCAGCTGCGGCTGCACTCCGAGGTAAGGTGGCTGTCTGGGTCAAGCTCCTCACCAGTCTGTGAGAGGCTACTCTTCCTCACTGAAATTGCTCATGAAACACATGGAGGACATGAACCAAAGTTCCACTGCATACCTGAACACCTCTCTTCAGGGCAAGGGGTGCAATGTGTTTTTCAGGATCAAGTCGCTGCTGACTGGACATGGTCGAGCGGGACTCGTGGAAATGTTCCCGACTCAAGGCTGCAAGTGGAGGATGATTTGAAAGGCTTGGGCAAGCAGTTTGGTTTATTTTCCTCGAGCTTGGCAAATCAATGAGTGAGAAATCCACTCTCTTTCCCAGTGACACCCGGGATGGACTGAGCCTGCAAGAAGAGGAGCTCTCGTCGATCTGAACTCCAACATGGACTTGAAAAAAAAAAAAAAAAAAAAGATGAGCAAAGTCTCACTTGCACTTCCCACTGTCTGTGGAGTAGGGGCTGACCTCCACCTAAAGATTTTGCTGACCATGGCATACAAGGCTGCAAAGGATGAGACTGTGTCCAAAACACAGACTGTTGTTCCCACTGAAAAAAAAGATTGCTGACACAGAAAAAATGAGACTGTGTTCTAAAAAATGTTAGGAACAGAAAAAAAAGTTCTAAATGTTTGAAACAGATGTTCAAAATGATAAAATCTCTGAAAAAAGTAAGATGTTAAGTCCAGATAAACATGTTTAAAATGTTTGAAAAGATGTTAGTGATTTTAAAAAGTCTTTTAGTAAGAACAGATGTTTAGATATTGATGAGACACATTTGAATTATTTTTTTAAAGACCTGTTGAATGTGTAGAAAGATAAAAAGATGTTCAAAATGATAAAATCACTGAAAAAAGTATGAGCCTAAGTCCAGATAAACTTGTTTAACATGTTTGAAATGATTTTAAAAAATCTTTAAAAGAATGTGATGGTAAGAACAGATATTTAGGGATGCATTTTAATTTTTTTTTTTAAAGACCTGAACATGTTGCATGTTTGAAAAGATAAAAAGATGTTACAAATGATAAAATCTCTAAAATTATAAGATGGTAAGCATAGATGGAAATGTTAAAATGTTCCAAAAATGTTAAAATGAGAAGAACATGTTTAAAATGTTAAAAAGAAAAGTTAAACAGATTAATAACACATTTCTGTTATTTGTTTCATTATGAGAGATGTTTGCTCATTTATTGTTTAAATCCATTTTCATGCTTGAGTGAAACATAATAAAAGAAATATAATACTAAAAATGGGACTCTGTGTAGTGGGGGGGTGTGTGTGCAGTGGCTTATATGCTCTCTAGGGGGAGGCCCACAGTCTCAGACTTTGAAAACCCCTGCTGCAGATAAAATGCACATTTTAGACACCGAATATTAATTAAAAAGAGAATTTCAGCGCAAGAACTACCGGTATGTATTTCACCACTTACAGTGGATGCAAATATAACACGCTATGACAGAGCCCCGATCTCAACATCAAAACTCTGTGGGGATAATTGGGGAGACAGATGCAAATGAGACAGTGAGCCTGCAGAGAACTGCGCCATATTCTCCAATATACTTAGAGCAACTAAGGAGCCTTACAAAAATCTTACAAAACAACAGAACTGCAAGACAGTGTCCCAAATTTTTAGACAAGAAATTGATTTTAGATAGTTTTTAACAGATCGCAGCAGTTTATGGTACATTTTTCAATATTTAGAAACCTTTAAAAGATTTTTGGAGGCATCTTTGCCTCATGAAATTATGTTAAATGTGCCTAAAACTTTTGCACAGTACTGTATTTCAAGTACAAATACAATTCAAGGGATGCAAATAAAAGTCCAAAATTTGCCATTGGTGACACTCAAGCGTGGCTAGCCTGATCATTACATGTGATTGGCTGACATGCTGCAGGTTAAAGGAGATAATTTCTCTGCGTCAGGATGTACACCTCCAGTAAACACAGAAATCCTCTCTACGTTAGCAAAGCAATGCCAGGCCAGTGTGCGATATATAGCTACAATTTAGTTATTCATTTATCCTTTATTTATCCAATATTTGTGTTGCAAGAATATATGTGTCTTTTCACAATACTGGGTTATAAAAGTGTGACAAACAGGAAAATTTCAAAATCATTTAAAAAACAGACAAACTTTATTTGATTTTTCAATGGTATAAGACTGGCATAAACCAGCAAGAATATAGTCTGTCCACAGTAAGTATGAGAAAATGCCATGAGAAAACAGCATAGAGAATACATACAGAATACAAGATCCTGTCGAAGTATTCCAAAGGAAAATTCTTTGGCATTTACAAAATGGTTAAAAAAAAAAAAAAAAAAACCATGTTCATTACAAAGCCCAAATTCAACTTTTTATACTGTTGTTTTATAGGTTTTATAGGCTACATGACATTTATATTACCATTTTATACATACAGTGGAGTGCGAAAGTTTGGGAACCCTCAACGAAAATCATTGTTTGCATTTATATTTTGCTAGTCCTTCACTGCTGCAACATGGCTTGAACATATTTCAGAAATGACAGACACTTTTAATTTAACAGTGCAACAATGTTTATTAAATTGATAACAATATAGAAATAGACTTCATAACAAAATCAGACTGGTGCAAAAGTTTGGGCACCCATTGAGGTTAACAGAATTAATATTTCGTAGACCTCCTTTAGCAAGTATAACAGCCTCTAATCAGTTTCTGTAACTATTAACAAGTCACTGGATCCTGGATGAGGGAATTCTGGCCCACTCTTCCTGGCAGAAGGTCTCCAATTCCCTGAGGTTTGACGGTCTCTGAGCATGGACAGCGCACTTCCGGTCATACCACAAATTCCCTATGATGTTTAGGTCCAAAGACTGTGAAGGCCATTCCAAAATACTGAATTTTTGCTTTTGCATGTATTCTTTGGTGGATTTCCAACAATGCTTTGGGTCATTGTCTTGTTGGAACAACCAACCACAGCCTAATTTCCACTTTTTGACAAACTCCTTAACGTTGGCATCCAGTATTTGTTGATATTGATGTGAATCCATGCGTCCTTCCATTTTAACAAGGTTTCCAGTTCCAGTGGAGGCCACACATCCCCACAGCATGATAGATCCACCACCGAACTTGACAGTTGGAAGCATGTTTTTTTCTTGGTATGCCATGTTTGCCTTCCTCCACACGACGCTTATTGTTGTGCCCAAATAACTCAATCTTGGTCTCATCCGTTCATAAAATCATCTTCCAGAATGATTCAGGCTTGTCCAGATGAGCTTTAGCATATTTCAGACGAGCCCGTTTGTGTTGAGAATGAAGAGAAGGTTTCTTACGCATCACCCTTCCATGCAACTTCTGCTCATGCAATCTTTGCTTGATTGTAGAACGATGTACAGTGACTCCATCAGCTGCCAAATCTTGCTGGATTTCTGTTGAGGTTGTCTGTGGGTGTTCGGCAACTTTTCTGAACATTCTTCGGACATGCATTTGTGTCATTTTATGAGGTCTGCCAGATCTTTTCTTTACATCCACTGCACCAGTGACACCAGAAACCTTTGTGACGGCTTCTTATAGCCTTCCCCTGACTTAGGCTTCTCAATTATGCGTAATTTCAAATAATTTGAGAGCTGTTTTGAGGTCCCCTAATTGCCACCTGGCTACAGAGTGTTGAGGATTAGTCAAAATTGCTATTGACTTAAATCACCCATTTAATTGCTTCAGGGCACCTGTTTGTTGTTTAAGATTCAAAACTGAGAGGGTGCCCAAACATATGCACAGGCTATTTTTCATAATTTAATTTATGTCACATGAACAAATACAGATACCTGAAGTATTATTGCTGGAAAGGTAAACCAAAGCCTTTCTTTAACTGAATACTAACTGGCATAATGACAGATATTATATTTTCGAAGATATAGATCATAATGTTGCTACTGCAAGTGGGTTCCCAAACTTCCGCACCCCACTGTAACACAACTGGAATGGAACCTGTGCAGGCTCATTACATATGCTGCATCTGTTTGTTAGTAAATCTCTGAACGAAATTGGTGTGTTTTGTGAAGCTGGCAGTGTTGCTCTATTTTTTTTTTCATTTAAAAGCGTGCATTTTTTAAAACCGCAATTTATCAGTCTTTTTTTAATGACATTTAATGGTTTGGACTTCGGCAGTAACTTGAGCAGCGAGATTTGTTTCATTCTCTTGTGCGGTAATTCAGCTTGTACAGCGGATCATTTGGGTTCTGCACTGCCTGTCCAAAAGTAGTTGCTGCTTGGATTGAAATAAACAAATACTACGACCAGATCATTATTGCAGCGATTAAAAGCCTATGTTTCAGCTGGCAATAATTATTTTAACCCCAATTGATTTAGTGCCATAGCTTCTCATTTATTTAAAAAGTCATGTCGGAGGATTCAGAGGGGGCAAATCATAGGCCCTTACCATCATTAATTATAGGTAATCATAAATGTTATTAATCAGACAAAAAAAAAAAAATCTACATAATGATGGGTTACTACTGGTTTTTTTTTTTTTAGAGAAGGAAACACATCATACCATTATGGAAATCTTACAAAGAAGTGTAGTTTGTTTGCTAAACGATTTATTGAACTCTGACCTGTTCGTCACAAGCATTCTGCTTTATTTTTTGAAGATATCCTACAAACCCATGCGTAGTCATGATGTACATTCTAACTGTAATAAAACAACAATCAAAACTGATTCAAACTGCTTTACAAGGAGCCGCTATGTGTCGTTCAAAACATAAATAGATCGCAGAGCTTCTGCGCTTTGCATACATGATCCCCAACAATCCAAGTAATACATGTGATATTTTAAAGGACAGTTTACAAAAGTAATTTACCGAAGCATAACGTTCATCAAGGTGGAGAAGAAATTGGTAGGAATCAGAGACGGGCGGTCAGGGAAGGCAGTGACTTCACCTTTTTATCACTATAATTTTCAACCTGTTTCCACGTACTATGCCTGATTGACAATCAATCAATTTCGCCTTTTTTTACTGAACAATTAACAATTTTTACTGACCTAGCCAAGGCTATATGTAGCCTGTAATGATTAAGAGGTGATATGCATTTATGCTTCGATTCAAGACTGCAAGGATGGAAATCTTAATAATTAATAACTAAAAATCTCAACTCTCTTGCTTATTCCGTGTATCGTTGTGACCTTCTGTTTATCGGATTATGACAGAAGACTGAAAATAAACTCCATTTTTTTTTGAATGGCATTAAAATTTATTTAAGGGGGAAAACATTATCATAAACATACTGACCACGCATTGAACGCCGCATAAGAAAGGTTTTAATATTTGTTTATGGCATTGCGTTAGCTTCCTGTCAGCAAAAATGGCCAAACTTGCAGTTTCGTGAGCATTCTGAGTTCCATGCATTGAGTAATAATGTCGTGGATGAAAACGGCACGCCATTCTGCCCTTTAGTCTCACTAAATTAGTAAATCAATCCTCTGATTGCTTATCAAGCAAAGTAATAGGGAGTTATCGTTTGTTCAACGGTGAGGATTCTGCCTCCCCTAACTGACCTCCGACGGCACAACACTGGTACAAGTGAACCCCGTCATTGCATGATAAGAAATTGCATCCTAAAACATGAAATCAATTACACAAATTATTCGGAAAAATCGCGAAAATAGCAGTCAGAAATGTCTTACCTTGCAGATGGATGGCCAGTTGCTGAACGATGGTCGAGAACAAGGATGGATTCAGACGATTTTTATCATAATTCCCTTTTCAGTAACGGTCGTGGCAGCATACAAACCTCTGGACACCATACATGGAGTAGAGGAAATCAGCTGACTCGCAGCAACAGACTAGAAAACTTTCCTTGCCGATCAAAGGTGTTTACGGATTCATCCCAGGAAACATGAAAATCAATAAATTGATGCATATAATCATAGATTACAAAAGAAAATAAGTCTTCGGTAACGGTCGTGATTTACTGGACACAAAATGATTTTTTCGTGTTCTAGTTAATTATTCTCAAAAACGATGGAAATTAGCGGGGGGGGTTGGGAGTTGGTGCGTCGGCGGACGGAAAGTCAGTTCTTCTGCAGAGTAGCAGCACATTTGAGCAGCGCCACTCACTCAAGACCTGCCAGCCGTGGTAACGGTCCTCAGCACAGCGGACACATCAGGCAACTACCGTCAGCCGATAATTTCAGTCTTATACAGTCTTATTTACAAACAAAACATTAAATTTCAGGCACTCTTGCTTTGGACAGAATTGGTACTTGGTATAAAAGGCTTTTATTCAAACATGGCCATAAATAGATACATTAAAAAACCGACTGGTTTCGACCTTCTAAGTCTTCATCAGGGTAACAGTGAAAAAGCAATCATCAAGGTAGCATTTTATAAACTTAGTTAGGAGGAGTCACCCAATGTGGCTAAATTGATGAGTAATTGCAGGTGGAGGTGGTCACTGGTTTCAATAAAGAACCACACCTATGCTCAAAGAATTCCTTGTGAAAAAGACAAAATACCATAGGACAACAATGAAGTGTATATATCACAACAATGATACATCAACCACATATTACATTTGAAAATAACAATGTCAAATCCAATTTAAAGGTTGATTATGGAGAATGCGTATTAAAAGCTATATTTTTTCAAAAATAATACATCCACGGTGCATTTAGAGGGGTGCAGAATAAAAGTATTTTCCGTAAAAAAATATATTTAGTCCGAATTATTTAAAAATTGACGGGTTTGACAAGTCCTGCTGCGGCTGCTTCAGAGCCCCGGCAAACAGTGCGTTATCCGTCCCAGCAGCATAGTGACTGGAGAAGCGCTAAGACAAGAGTCGATATCGGCGAAGCATATGCTTGTGCAGGCTGATCGCTTGACACACTCGGCAACGAACCTGGCAACCCGACTGCTGGAATTATTTTCTGTTGTTGCAACTACGATCTTGAGACACTAGATGTCAGTATTCTGCTCATATTCCATAATCAACCTTTAATAATTCATAAAAAAGGTTTATAATCAATTTCCTCATTTAAGCCTGGGTATAACATTGCATCCAATCTAAAAATCCAAAAAGTCTCCCTTTGAGGAAGTCTATGTTAACGATTGCCACCTCTAGTGGATGTATTTACTAATTCCAAACCCTCAACCTTCAATAAAGATTCATTACCATCATGTGCCTCTTTAAAATGTTTAGCCATTGGATAATCTACATTTCTGGTTCTAATCGCGTATTTGTGTTCAGAGAGTCTATCCTTTGAACGTCTCTTAGTACGTCCTACATAAAAACAACCACAGGGGCATTTAAGACGATAAACAAAAAACCGGTCGGTTTTTTAATGTATCTATTTATGGCCATGTTTGAATAAAGGCCTTCTATACTAAGCACCAATTCTGCCATACGCAAGAGTGCCTGAAATTTAATGTTTAGTTTGTAATTACTGCAACCCTTCATTTCAAGAGCACCTGTGATTTTTTTCCCTTGATTTTTACTGGACATTCAATCCTTGAGCACACCACTACCTCTTTTTGCAAGTTATACCGTCTTATGTCTTGACTAGAAAAGTTTTGTAACAAAGTGTAATTTATTCACTGGACTGCGAGTGAATAAAATACGGGCAAATCTACATGATACAGTCTAATTTTAATTTCACACATCCCTTCAGTTAAAAACCGATTTTTTATGTCACACTTCAGTTTCCTCTTTGAGCCAAAATAACATTTGAATTAACTTAATTAAAAACAAGCTGGCCACAAGGCCCACGGTTTCCCGTTTCCAAAATAAATATGTACCCTGTGACCTTAAAGGAGGTGAATTCTGTTCAAAATGAAAGTGGATATTTTGTAAAAGACGGCAAGAAACTGGATCCATAAAATGTGACCATCAGGTTAAAGAGAATGCAGCAAAACACCACAGTGAACAATTCTGAGCTTGTAAATCAAGTTTGAAAAAAAATAGGTGAAGTACCAATATTTGACCTGCTAACTGCAAGGTAAAATAATAGGTCAAGGTCACTGATATTAAATAGGAAACTGGTTCATAATCTAATCTTCTTATATTCAGAACATGGGGTCTGTAATCCATTTTCTTCTTGAGCTATCGTGTTAATGCCACTTTTCCGACAGACAGACAGACAGACAGACAGGCACGGACGGGGGGCGTTCCTATGTCTCCCTTTCGCCAGAGGCGACAGGAGACAAAAAAACTACTTGAGTTCAAATGGTAGTTTTATCCTCACTATATCTCTAACATGTGCTTAACAAATTAATCATGAATTAAATACATCAATCATTACCTGCTGATAATAAACCAATGAACAACAAGGCAACATTGTCACCAATATCCCCCGCCACGGTAAGAATGGTCTCGGGGGAATGGGGAAAACTTGTCCCCATTAAACACCCATACACCAAGTTCAGAGTCAAGGGCCATAACTCTGTAAAAAAAAAAAAAATTTCTCTGAATCAATTGTCGAACTCATGCAATAGGGTCATCAGTACTGGCCACACACAAAATTTCACCCATGAAGGTGCAATAGTTGCTGAGAAAACTTGTCCCCATTGCAAACATTGAACCCCATAATTGCGGAATCACGAACTCATTCAATAGGGTCATTTAGTCCACAGAACAGAGTTCAAGAACTTGGCAACACCCCACTTTAACAGAGTCAAGGGCCATAACTACGTAAAAATGAATTTCTCGGAATCAATTGTCGAACTCATTCAGTAGGGTCATCAGCACTGGCCACATACAAAATTTCATTCACGTAGGTGCAATAGTTTCAGAGAAAACTTGTCCCCATTGAACCCGGACGGATGGACGGACGGACGGACGAGCGCCATTCCAATATCCCCCAATCCACTTAGTGGCGGGGGATAATAACTGTCCCAAAAATCTCTTCAGTATTGTGAAAACACACATACACAATTATGACTCCAGGGGGAAAAAAATACATCAACAGTTCCAAACTAGTAACTTGCTTCAATTGCCTGTAGCAGGAACATGCAAAATCAGTTTACCGCACTGAAACTATTGACTGTATAAAGTCTATGGCTGCAACCGGAAATGTGTATCACAGTGCAGACATTTTAGCGTCACCCTAGGCCAGGTTTAGACATTTAATAGCAATTCCTCGAATAACAGCACCATTTAGACACCTGCAACCAAGGTTACTGTTCCTCCACTGAAAGGATTCAAAGTGTGCAAGAAAAGAAGCGAAAATTAAGTTGCAACAATTTTTTGTTGGTATTGTGTGATCGTCCGGGTGCATAATATAGTCTTGAAAAAGACTGTTGTTGACATCTGACGTTTCGAAACCTGAGTCATCTTCAGAGTGAGGAAACAAACAGAGACAGTATTTATACGTTTGATTCAATCAAAAATATTGTTGAAATGAATGTCAGGTGCATGTGGAGGCTTTACTCATTGTGTTGCAGGTGTGCTTTAAGTCGTTAATTAGTCTGTTGTATGGTGTAGCGAGTGTCTGACAACGATTGAGTGGTTTCTGTTGTAAATTTGTATACCAGCTTTCAAGTATTGCCGAACATCACAAACACACTGGACATAACATTGATTGGGACTCTGCCAATTGCAATACACATTGCACAAACTATCACCAACACCGCATACTTGAAAGCTGGTATACAAATTTATTTACGTGATTTCCTAGATGTTTCTAACACAAAACTAGGCTCCATCTGAGACCATTTTAGTGATACCAGTCATTGAATTTTCATTATGCCACATTTGACATTCGATGGTCAATACGAAGGTCACCAAATGAAAGTTCATATATGACTTCCTCTATGTCTCTAATACAAACCTAGGCTCCATCTGTGACCGTTTTGGCAATACAAGTCATTGTAATTGTATTAGGTCAAGTTTGACCCTCAAAAGGTCACCAACAGTCAAGTTGAATGTTCATGTGTGAGTTCCTTTAAGTCTGTGATACAAACCTAGGCTCCATCTGTGACCTTTTTAGTGATAGAAGTCATTGAATTTTCACTAGGTCAAGTTTTACCTTCGAAGGTCAATGTGAAGGTCATCAAATGAAAGTTCATATATGACTTCCTATACGTCTCCAATAGAAACCTATGCCTTATCTGTAACAATTTTGCTGATATAAGTAATTGAATTTTCACCGTTAAGTTTGGCTGTTGTAGGTTACTGAAAGTCAAGTTCAAGGTTACCAAATTAAACTTCATACATGGCTTCCAATATGCCCACAATACAAACCTAAGCTCTATCTGTCATAGTTTTGGTGATGGAAGTCATTGAAATTTCACTATGTTAAGTTTGACCTTCGAAGGTTACCAAAGGTTCAAGGCCACAACATGAAAGTTCATATATGACTTCCTATCAGTGTTCAATACCCATATGTTCCCAATCTTCAATATTTTCGAGCCTAGAAGCCTTTAAAAATTGTAACATTTTGCTTGACCTCAAGTGTGACCCTTCAAGGTCATCTGAGGTCAACTTTAACACATCCAAAATATAGGTCATATATGACTTCCTATATGTGAGTAATACAAACTTAATCTCTGTCTGCAACCATTCAGCTTCCACAGGCGATTTTGCCCATTCTCCATAAGACCCAATGTTAAAGTACAGCGCCCTCACTAGACCCACTTCCATGGATTCAATCAAAAGGGCACTCATACTGTACATGAAGTCTATCGAGGTGAGTGGATTGCCAGATTTAGAAAAAAAGTTATCAGACCGTTTGAGAGATAATTTTTTGAAATTTCAAGTCCTATCGTTTAACATTGTAAATATTTTCGTTGACCTCGAGACCTTTCAAAGTCATCTGAGGTTAACTTTAACACAGCAAAATATAGGTCATATATGACTTCCTATATGTCAATAATACAAACTTAATCTATCTGCAACCATTTGACCTCCACAGGCCATCCTGCAATTTCATAAAATACAGCGCCCCCACTAGACCTACTTCCATCAATTCAATCAAAATGGCGCTCGCACTGTACATTGATGGTACCAAGATAAGTTGATTGCCTGATTTAAAAAAAATTATCACGCATTTTTTGAGAAATAATTTTTTTTTAATTTCTCAGTCCTATTTTTAACATTGGGGCCAATATTTCCAGGGCCTATAAAATGGACAAAAATGATTCAATCAAAAATCTGAAAAAAAAAGGTCTGGAGATATGGTCTAATGGTATGCTATTGCAAATTTATGCAAAAATTCATCAACACAATTCATTGTAACTGTATTATGTCAAGTTTGACCTTCAAAAGGTCCCCAACAGTCACATTGAATGTCACCAAATGAAAGTTCATGTGTGACTTCCCTTAACTCTATGATACAAACTTAGGTCCCATCTGTGACCTTTTTAGTGATAGAAGACATTAAATTTTCACTAGGTCAAGTTTGACCTTCGAAGGTCAGTATGAAGGTTACCAAATCAAAGTTCATATAAGAATTCGTATACATCTCCAATACAAAGCTACACTCCATCTGTAACGATTTTGCTGATATAAGTCACTGAAATTTCACTGGAAAGAGAGATGGGGACAAAAAAGAAATTTCTAAAGGCCACTGCAAGTGGTTTGGATGTTATTCTCCAGAAATGCAACGGAGGTCAATAGTCACATGTCAAAGGTGACAGAAAAATATCCTTCAGTGGTCATTGGTGGTGCAACAGATCATCGTTGATCCCTAATCCGTACGGATCCCTCTTCATGGTTCGGTACACACATGATCCGCGGACTGGTTGATGGAAAAAAAAAAAAAAAAAAAAAAAAAAAAAAAGGTTGTGCTGGGGGTGTGACGTTATCGAATCGCGATGATACTAAAGCGAAATGAGACAACTTGCCGCTATGGGGTGTGTGTCAGTTGCGTCCCATTTCTTCTTGAAACATACAAGCGGTCTGAAATAAACAACAATCATTTGAAGTGCTTCCGGGAAGATGATTCAGATTAGAACTCCTCTAATTGTCAGCAAGGTTGGGCAGCTTCCATCACCTTTTAAGGCTCAACTGGCCAACCCTAAATCTGCTCCTGTATAATATACTCCAAATGACAATCAAGCAATTTAGCCTGTTGCCAATAATGATTATGAAGTGATAGAGAAGAGCTGACAGACGTAACTGCGCTACAATATTAAATTGAAAGAATGCTAATAATCTAAAGAATTACAAAAAACCTTATCCAAACTCAATCTCTCATCGTAGCGTTTTAGCTGATTTTTAAACTCCATCGGAAGATTACCTAGCCCTGCTTTCACCATGCCTTCTCCAAACCGGTTCCCATTTACGTTTCCCAATTAGCAACTAGGTGTTAATTCGTTTAGATGCGAGAATCAGTCGGTAGAATTACTGTCCCGCTCCCCTCATCTTGCATTGTTCATTGCAATTATCAAGCATTTCCCCATCCACGCTAATTGAGACATAAAAACGGCAACGTCTTTAGAAGCTTCTGAATTCATGTAGCTCAAAAAATGGCATATATGTTTTTTTTCTGTCTGTGTCCTGCTTGATGCGCCTAAGATTAATTTCTATTAAATGCGGTTTTGCCGACTGAGGTCCGAGTGTTAAGTTTGCTTTCGAAAAATAAAACTGTCTACAGCCCATAATGCAGGATAACCCTCAACCTGTTTCTAATTTAGGATGGGACAGTTAGCTGAATTAAATAACTGAGCACGTAGGCGACTGATAAGACACTTTACCAATTACCATTGATGATTAAGACAAAAAGCTTTGAGTCAGTAGAGGGTTACAATGAGATCGCATAAACGGCAATTAACAGAATTTTCTTGAAATTCTACATTCTAGTTGAATATTAACTAGCAAATGCTGCTGAAGATGTTGTTCAGATAAGGTTCAGATTTTGTTTATGATCAACAGGATAATTGCCGTTCATATAATCTCCTATTGTAACCTCCGTACAACTTTCCCAGAAGCCTGACTATAAAGACCCCATAAATGATTCTGACAACATGAAAGTTTGATGCATAGCTTGCATTTGAATTGATTTTAAATGCATGCCATGAGGTGAACTTTCACAATGCACTAATAACCAATTTCCTAAATTATTCAATTACCAACGCTTTGACGCAAGAGCGTTAGTAATTTAAAAGCCTACATTATCCCTTTGCGGCATAGTGTGCAGCTGCGCTTCCCCGCAAAAGTAGCCTATTCTTTTGGAAACATTTTGATGAAGTGCAATGTTAAAATATATTAGGTTGCACTGCTGGAAAAAAAAAAGGTTGAATCGCATTTATGCAAATATGTGCTGTTAAATGGCTATTTAAGTTTATAAATGCGGCATTCCAGTGGATGGCGGTCCACTGACATGGTGTAAAAAAGCCAAATGGGTGTAAATACCAGTGCCCCCACACTGCCAAGATGCAAAGATGCTATCTCCCCAGACAATGTGCCTGGAATTTAAAATGAAAGCACCAGAGGTGCTGATGCCTCAGAGCCTGATGCAATAGTTGTACAGTAACATAAAAGGGTGAATTAAACTCTACTGCAGGGGGCATTATGTAGTGACTGAAAATGAAGGTCTACAAAAATCAAAATTCTGGCACCCAGACAATGTAGACATCCTTATCAAATTTTAGAAAAAGAATTTAAAATTATAAGCAGAGGTGTGCTTTGCTGTCTTTCTTTTATTTTTTGATGACGTGGACATAGGCTAGTTTTTAAATCACTGTCCATGTTTAAAGAGAAGATATCATGAAGTATCATGGCTTAGTGCACTTTAAGTTGTTTTTCATTCATGGTCCATGTCTAAAAGAAGAAGGTATCATGCCTTAAATTGCACTTTAATTTGTTTTTATATAATTTAAAGTTTTTATTTTTTATTTAATGGGCAGAGGTGTTTTACAAAATAAATGGAGGACAAAGTTGTATTTGTCTGGTCTTTTTTTTGTTGCTGATCCGAAAAGTGATCCGATCCATGACTCAAATCCGTGATACGATCCAAACCATGAGTTTTTTGATCCGTTGCACCCCTAGTGGTCATAAGTCAATATTAATACTTGCATTGGTTTCCTCGACATAAACTTAGGGGGCTTTGAAGAGCTACATTAAAACATCGGATGATTTTTCAGAATAGTCAGAAATTGCAAAAGAAAGTCAAGGTCATAGGGAAAAAGGTCAAAGGGCTCAGGTCAACAAAACATTCAAAAGGGACAACTACTACCCCATTTCCAAAAAAGTTTGGATGCTATGTAAAATGTGAACCAAAACAAAATGCAACTAGAAAGTCAACATTTGCTAGCAAATGCAGGATATTTCACTCCCCATCCCTCACCCGAGCGGAAATGGACTGTTCTAAAATTGCCACCATGCAAAAAAAGGACAATTACGAAATCACCCCGCATCTCTTGTAAAATAGATTTTTTGTGAAAATAACAGACATAAAAAACATTAAATATAACATTATTAATCAAAGCAAAATGTTCGCCTTCAAATGGTGTGTTTTATGCTGTAGTTTGTTTTTTTCCCCATGTAGTTTCATGTTCATGTAATTTGAGGTTTTTAATATACACTTATTATGTGAAATGTGTGTATAATATCTTGAGGTAAATTTTATGTGTATCAGTTTTGCATGAAATGTATTTTATTCTGTTGGACCCCAGGAAGACTAGCTGCCACTTGGGCGTCAGCTAATGTGGATCCGTTGAAATAAACAAATAATCAGATAAATGGTAGGGAAACTGTGTTACTATCTAATAATTTCCCACCGTACAGGAGCCTGAATTAGATTTTTTTGGGAAAGGAAACAAACACTGAAAAAAGAAACAAAACAAAATTAAAATTGCCAAATTAAAATGATTTAAACCTTGCAAAATGGTGGGAAAATCTCTCATTCGGACTCAAACTATAAGGGGTTCATTTTAATGACATAGTGCGCTTCACAATGAATTGAGCTGGACTTCTTTTCAACTGTAAGAGTCCCCAAAATCTTAGTCCAATTATTGTATGCTTTAAAAAGAAAGAACTGATATTATAGAATTAATTCAGCTGCAAGTGAATTATTTCGGATTCATTAACACAGCGGTGATTGTAGGCGTGATCTGCCATGGAATGTGACATGCAGTAACAAGATGACATTGCAATGCCAGCCATACTGATTGAAAATCATGCAATGTGTAAGCTTTCAGTGAAAGGAAGCAAAAAAGTACTTGCCATCTCCATGCCAAATTTTAGGTCATTTGGCCTGACCATAATGGCACAGGAGGCAAAAATATACATTTTTGGCTATTATTACCCAAAAAAAAGCTTATTTAAATCATTTCTAAGGCCAGCATCCAAAAAATGAAAACCGTCTGGGCGTTTGTTGCTAAGCTACCCCTGTTCAAAATTTCAGGTCATTTGGCCTTAAAATGAAAGCGTGGCGCCCATTTGATCAAATAGCCAGGAGGAGGAGAAGAAGAACAAGAAACGGAGCTAAAACAGTAAATTTCTCTCCCCCAATAGGGGCGTGAAACATAATTCTCTCCTCCTACAGGGGAGTGAAACATAATTCTCTCCTCCTATAGGGGAGAGGGAAACATAATTCTCTCCTCCTATAGGGGAGTGAAACATAATTCTCTCCCCTATAGGGGGAAGTGAAATATTATTCTCTCCTCCTATAGGGGAGTGAAACATAATTCTCTCCCCCTACAGGGAAGTGAAATATAATTCTCTCCCCCTATAGGGGAGTGAAACATAATTCTATCCTCCTATAGGGGAGTGAAACATAAGTCTCTCCCCCTATAGGGGAGTGAAACATAAGTCTCTCCCCCTATAGGGGAGAGGGAAACATAATTCTCTCCTCCTACAGGGAAGTGAAATATAATTCTCTCCCCCTATAGGGGAGTGAAACATAATTCTCTCCTCCTATAGGGGAGTGAAACATAATTTTCTCCCCCTATAGGGGAGTGAAACATAATTCTATCCTCCTAAAAGGGAGTGAAACATAATTCTCTCCTCCTAAAAGGGAGTGAAACATAATTCTCTCCCCCCATAGAGGAGTGAAAGATAATTCTCTCCCCCTATAGGAGAGTGAAATATAATTCTCTCCCCTTATAGGGGAGTGAAACTTAATGATTTGCAAATCACTAAAACCCTATGTTTAATTGAAAATAATACAAAGACAACACATCAAATTTTGAAACTGAGAAATTGCATTGTTGTTTGAAAAATATCAGCTCATTTTTAATTTCTTTTGGCCTGCAAAATCACAGACAAAAAAACCTCAAAAAAGTTTAATTCAAAAAAAGACAACTGGCACAGAACAGAGATTGAATTGAAAGCAACAATTGTTTAGTAACATTGGGCAAAAAAAGTCTTTCAAAGACAAACACATCAAAGCATTTTGTCAAACTGATGAAATTGCATTGACAATTGGTGTTTGAAAAATATCAGCTCATTTTTAATTTCTGGACAATTTTTGTGATTGCAAACACATTTGATCAAAAAAAAGTTGAGGGCAGGGCAGAATCCAATAGATCTACGAAAAGACACAATTTTAATAATGCTCAAACCAAGATCTAACTGGTGAAAATTTCAGAACATCCGTCAAGCTAATTCAATCATTTAAATACAAGATCAGAATAATCATGACTGGATCATCACAAAAAAAGTCGTTGGCCCAAGATCTGCCTCTGGTGAAAATTTCATGAAGATCCGTCCAAAAATGTCCACAGACAGATTGAAACGGACAAATAAATAAATAAATAAATAAAGACTGCATTATGGAGGAGAAATAATTAAATTGAAGAATAACATTTTCAACTTAAAATTGCAAACGATTCGGAGATTTCATCCTCCATGGTACATAATATCATTCAAAGATTCCGAGAATCGAGAAAAACCTTTACGCATGAGACAAGGCCAAAACACAGTTTTAGCGATGACCAAAAAGTAAAAAGTAAGAGGCCAGACAAGAGGTAATAGATATGAACCTTCGGTTATGATCATGGAGTCAGTATACAATGGTTAGACCACGGCATATAGTTTCAGATTAACTGATCTTGACGGACGCACATGTGCAAGAATACAGCCTAAATCAAAAGTCCCCTGACCAACCCTCCAGGCGGTAGGGGACTAGTAAAATGAAGTTGACCAGTCAAAACCTTTAATATCTTGCTTTTTACAGTCTGCAATGAAATACAAGTCAAAGAAAAATTTAGAAATCGCTACTTTCTGTTTTTATGCGCATTCTCCATACCCTCCCCACTAGGGGTGGGGGATATTGGCCAAAAAAAAAAATCTCGATTGTAATTTAAAATATCCCAATGACAATAATCTGACGATATCCTTTAAAATGTGAATTTTTTTTTTTTTAAATGCTGTTAAAACTCATAACAGGTCGCGCCAGGGAGACTGGCGTGACCCGTTAGCTTTTTCTGACGATACTCTCTACGAACGCTACAGATTCTCAGCTGAGGGAATTTGTTACTTATGCGATCTACTGGAGCCTTATGTTGGCAATGTAACAAAGAGAAGCACTTACAGTTGCACGAGCGGTATGCATAGCATTGTGGTTTCTTGCCACGGGAACCTACAACATTCAGGTGGTGATGCAGAAAATCTGAGCAAGAATATTGTGTGCCGCGCTATCCATTTTACACAGCATACCATTAAAATAATTATGAAAGCAAAGCAACATCGGGCCTACCACTTTGATAAATGTTCTTATGCTTTGTTTTAACTTGCTGCCATGTCCTCTTGACAGTGCTGGTACTGCAACTATTAAAGCACCAATTACAAAATTGAATAGTATTTTATCATTCTTACCATTGTTTTGATATGCCACAGGACTACTGTAAATTTGCAATGGTGCAACTGGTTATGGTTAGTGGTGGGATACAATTTTATTAAAATTATGCTGTATAAAAGAAAGGTAATGGAAGAAATACTTTAAACCAAAAACGAAGAAATTAGTAAAACGGAGTTAACGATTGGTATTTACCACAGTCAGATAATATTCAATCTATAATTTAATTTCACTTTGTTTGATTTTGCCAAGAAACTAAAATGATTTCCACTAGTCCTTCATCAGAGGACTTGACGCTTACACGGTCAGCAATTATCAGCCTTATTAGCCACAACCAGGCCTTGAACTACAGGTGATAAGGGGCACAGCAAAAGTTGCTGTGGTCCATGCTGAAAATGTAAGGGCACTACGGCAAATGTGCCTCCATATAAAGGGCACCACAGCAAAGTCTGCCGCTACCTTGGGGGCACAGCAGCAAATCCACCATGGAGCTTTAGGTCATCACTTTAGCTAATAAAAAGTAAAGGTCTGTAGTCTCAGATGTTCTTCACATTAAGTGACCCTCCTTTAGTCCACATCCTCAAATCCCTTGGCCTTATAGTAATTCCATCCACTGAAAACCACAGGGAAAACTAAAATAATAAGCCCTCTGCATTTCTTTTTCAATGCTCAAGTTTCCTCGCATAGCCATTTTCATTCACTATTCAGCTGCACGTGGTTACGATTTACAAACAATGTGCATGGCCAAAAATGGAACAAGCAATGGCTCCGCCCCCCGCTCGACCAATCAGTGTACGCTATGCAAATCAAAACCATTCTTGAAAGAAACCGTTTCCCGTATTTTTCCCCGCTTGCTGTCTTGGAAATTGGCTCAGTATTGCACTGGGGCATCGTTTGGGCATTGGTATAATCAGTGGCGTAGCCAGCGGGGGTGCTAAGACACGTCCCTTTTTGACTGCAATTAGTAGTTCTCAATCACTTTCCTTTATTGACGGTTTTCCAATTATCTTAATTGGCAACTGAAGACACGGTTTCTCTCCATATGCAATCTAACAGCGATGACATCATGGGCTAAATTCAGTACAGAAAAATAATTTAGCTACTTAATAGGCCAACGCTTTGCGATGATTGAACTGGTCCGCGTTCCAATGAAATGCGGACTTTCATTCTCGGTATTGTGTGGGTTGGAAAAAAAAAAAAAGTGGCATTCGGCAGTTAAATAGGCTATAAAAAGCCTGCAGCTCAAGCTATTTGCGTGAGAGTCGACATGCAATTTTGAATGACGTTGATTTAAATACAGCAAATACGTGTCCAGATGAATGATTGTCGTCTTACCTAATCGGGGAGAACAAGCAGCACCTGTTAACTGGAGTGCTCTCGGAGTGAACCTTCTATTAATTATGAAAATGATTGAGAACAGGTCAGGACTAATAATTGTTTTAAACGGAAGTTTTGGGCACCCAATTCTCTGTTCTTGTCCTGCAACTGTAATGAATTTAGCCCATGATTTAATCGCTGTTAGATCGCATATGGAGATAAACAGTGTCTTCGGTTGCCAATTACGATAATTGGAAAACGCGTCAATAAAGGAAAATGATTGAGAACTACTAATTGCAGTCAAAAAGGGACGTGTCTTAGCACCCCCGCTGGCTACGCCACTGGCTGTAATGCAAGTACAGTTAAAGACATTCCAATCAAATGCCGGGTCATTGAAAAATAATCATATTTAGCCATTTTGTCCATCTTCTGTCACCCGCGAAATTCAGACTTTCTCCTGTCATTCCAACACTCACACTGACAACAGCGCTAGATACTGGCTATAAAGACCACTTCCCAAGCTTTATCAACACGCAACACGCAAGCTAAGAGAATTTCAGTACCTACATAACTTCGTCAATTTGCCACACTTTGCAGCTGCTGACTGTAATTCGGCATTTTTTTTTTTTTTTTTGTTCCTTTCACCTGTCGGCATCATGATCGGAGTTAAAAATAGAGGAGATCTCAGTCCTGCGCAAAAGATATTCCGCTCGCTTTACGATTCTCCTTTCAACATATGCTTTCAAGTGCACAAGACTGGCTGCATTAAGCCGCTTTCACATCGGACGCGAAATGAATTTTTCACACGACAGATTACATTCGAAGTCAATGTAAAGACGCGATACACGCAAACCGCGTGTATTCGCGCCTTTGCATTGACTTTGAATGTAATCTGTCGTGCTAAAAATTCGTTTTGCGTCTGGTGTGAAAGCAGCCTAATGGCTGCGCCCACGATCTCAAGAAAAGGGTAAAAAAGACAGTTGTAAAAATGGGAAATGCTGTGCGATTTATTTATTTTGGGTAGGTGTTTTGGCCGAGGGGCACTTACGGCAATGCGGGGAAAGGGCACGGCATTCTACTGCCGTGAACTGGGGCTTTATAGGTGGGCAGCACGGCAAACAGGTAGGGCATCGATGGCAATTGCCGTCGATGCCGTCGTGAAATTCGAGCCCTGCGCAACAGTGTTGCTTTTTTTGTTTTTATATTTTTACATTCTTCATAACTCCCCATAATCACGACCTACTCCTCCTAGGAGATTGTTTTCATTTTTTTTAAGATTTTATTAATCACCCAGCAATTACATCAAACAAACAAGTGCATACATCAACCAACATGAATGCATATACTAACATAAATCTCAATTACAATTTCCCAAGTGTCTACACGAGTATGCGCATGCATTATCATGCAGTCTTTCAAGTGTCCAACCAATCACTGTAAAACTTCATGTGTCTCCCATTAAACCGCTGGCGGCGCCCCCTGGTGCCGCGGGGGGAGACATCTCGCAGTCCTACTGAACCTGGATCAGGGATAGCTTCCTCAGGGAAACAAACAGCACGCGATCGGTCATTTTATGAATGGAAATAGGGCCGATTGACGCACGGAACTCCCTTTTATTGAGACCGCGCACGGCGTTGAAAGCACAAAACCGAGGTTAACAAAGGATTGTGGTACCAACCGTTGTGGTTCCAATTATCTCTGCGAATTCAGGGTTTGTTGAGCCGGCTCACTCAAATAAAGCCTGTCTATTTTGTACTTGCTTCGTAGTAAACCCCCCTTAAAGGAATAGAGAACGGAATTTAAGTACATGCAAAGGTTGATAGCTTATAATATTGAGAGCCCATGAGAAAAATTTCAGGCATAGTTGACCATTTATGAAAAAGTTGTGAGCGTTTTTGTGTGGCAGTCCAAAGGCCACTACTGAGCTGCCATTTTGCCTCCTGGAAGGGCGATGCGTGACGTCACATGGGCGCAAGGGTGAATCTCCACTCTTCATTACTCTTCTGTTGGCGCATTTGGTCTTCTACCATGAACTTGCATAAATTCAATATTTGGTTGCTGTTTTCTGTACACAAGACCATTAGAAGAGCACTTACCTAAAGCCTAACCATCAATGACATTTGTTTTGAATGATTAAGAATGAATTAGATACATTTAATTGTTGCTATACAGAGCTGTGGTGACATTACATCATATCTTCATGATAGAGAATAGCTCCAATTTGGTGTGCGGCACCAGAAGCAGAATGCCAGCAGATAAGTTACTTTGCATTATACAGTATGAATAAATGCAGGAAATTGTTTTTAATTCAAAGTCAATGCAAAGACGCAAATACACGCGTTTCGCCTGTATTCGCGTCTTTGCATTGACTTTGAATGTAATCTGTCGTGCTAAAAATTTGTTTCGTGTTCGATGTGAAAGCAGCTTAACTCAGACACGATCACCCAAAGAAAGGGTTTTACAGGCGGAATGAGTGTTCGATTTGCTTTGCAGCAAACTATGGACATTAGGTAGGACTAGCTTGCGGACTTGATGATCATAAAGAAGTGGTCTGCTCGCCTGCATCCAAGGAACTGCTCTAACAGTGGATTATTGTGGAAAAATTTGTTTCGCGTCCGATATGAAAGCAGCTTAACTCAGACACGATCAACCAAAGAAAGGGTTTTACAGGCGGAATGAGTGTTCGATTTGCTTTGCAGCAAACTATGGACATTAGGTAGGACTAGCTTGCCGGACTTGATGATCATAAAGAAGTGGTCTGCTCGCCTGCATCCACGGAACTGCTCTAACAGTGGATTATTGTGGAAAAATTCGTTTCGCGTCCGATATGAAAGCAGCTTAACTCAGCCACAATCAACCAAAGAAAGGGTTTTACAGGCGGAATGTGTGTTCGATTTGCTTTGCAACAAACTATTGACGTTAGGTAGGACTAGCTTGCGGACTTGTTGATCATAAAGAAGTGGTCTGCTCGCCTGCATCCAAGGAACTGCTCTAACAACGGATTACTGTGGAAACATTGCTGATGATGTGCCTGACATAGCAGAGGTGTATAATGATGGAATTGGATTTTCCTGCTAGACATTTTACAATTGACTAAAAAAAAAGTTTCATAGTCAGAATGTTTTTTAACGGTTTGCTTTGCAACCAACAGTGGACGTTGGGTAGCCTAGCTTGCGGACTTGTTTTGATCATAAAGAATTGGTCTGCTCGCCTGCAGCATCTAAGGAATGTTTACTCTAACACTTGTGGATTATCGTGGAAAAAAGTCCAGATGAGGTGGCTGGCATGGATTTTATCGGTTTACAAGAAAAGGTAGGATGTGCATTTAATTGTTTATGGGCCTGATGACAGGCAGGCTAGCTGACAGGGAGGTGTGTGAGTGAGACGTAGGCGAGCCTGCACCGACTATCACTGACCGTAACTTCAGGGCTGTACAGTAACAATGCTTTGATGCGCTGCTAAACAAAGCCAGAGTACCTTAACTCAACGTCAGCATCCCGAAACAAAGGCTAAGCACAGTAACTGCAGTTACGGCGTTCTGTCATGGTTTCTGGTGGGATTTTCAGAGTTACTGTTGACACAGACCTTGATTTTCTCATAAAAACAATCAAGTCGACTCAAAATATTCATCCAAATGATAAAGGAGGTCTTCAATACCCCCAAAATGACAATAACTAATTTTCGACCAAATGTATTGTAACGGTGTTTTGCCTTTACACGGCAGCATAGAACATGCGGTCATGCTGCTGACCTGAACCAGTCCTGCATGTAGACCCAACCGCTGTACACGCAGGCATATTGTTTTCTCTCTCGGCCTTCAAACAGCCTTCTTGAATATTTTCATGAATAGTAGGGTCTGTTTGTGATTAACAATGTCCTTTGGCACAGAAAAATGGCGACAAGAGTGAGTAATTTAACAACTATCCCAATGCTTGTGCAGTCTCACTCGCCATGTATAGCTTCAACGTGCTGCGCCCATGTGACATCAGAGCATTTCTGCGAGGATTCTTCTGATTGGTTGAAATATTTTCAATGGCGGCATCTATGAAATCGTCAATTCTGCTTCAGAACCGACTTTCGGAGATGGATAGCTTAGTTTTATGAGCTCTATATGTTCAAACACTCGCATGAATCGTTAGTTCATAATATAAACTATCTTCCAAACTGTATTTTTGAAATTCGTTGTCTATTCCTTTAAAGCAGTCTAGGCGGCAACACAACAAGCGCACCTCCTCCATCTATGCGCCTTTCGTTAGTTTTCTTTTCAAGGTAGTATAAATACTAGATACTGTAAAATTGCACATCGTCAAAGCAACATTAACGGTACTATCGCAGACGATATTTATCGTGCACCTCTACTCCCAACTATTTCCCCCCGACCTGGGGTTGTAGTTTAGCACCTTCGCCACAGAAACTAACACAGTGGTCCTGTTGATAGACTCAGCCGAGCGATGTGATGCAAGCAGAATTTTATCCTGACTAATATACATAAAATCAAATGCTGGGTTTCATCTTTCAATTTCATAGGCATGGGTTGGAGGGTTCATTCTTGTGAGTGTGAAAATCTTAAGATTTGCAGATAGTAATAAAAAAAAAAAAAATCTGAAACTTGAGGAATAAAAATAAAGCAAGGCTAGCGGCACAAGGGTTGAATCTGTAACACAGGAAGGGCCACTCAGAACTGAGCCTTCATTACCTCCACTTCTGCACCTCCTCCTTACTCCGACGAGCCACGCACTCCGCCTCAATGTAGAACTCTTTCAGGATGGGAGGGAGATCTGCAAGTACCAAACTGCATTCACACTTGGGCCACAAACTATGCAAACCCAAAGTAATGGCAACTCTGGAGTCCGCTGGCCAAAATCCAAAGTTATTCATTGGCGTGAAATCCAGAGGCATTACCCTTCCCAGGGCTCAGCTAGTACTGCCTGAGCTGTACTGGCTGGGGCCAATTTCATAGGCAAAGATAATTTAGCCTGAAAAGCTGTAGTCTGGGCTAGGCTAATTTAGTCAGACACGCAATTCTCTGGGCTCGGCCAATTATATCTGTGCCATTGCTTTCTGGGCGAGGCTAATTTAGCCAGAGCCGTGGTTCTCTGGGCGAGAGCAGTTTAGCTTGATCAGCTGTTCTCTGGGCTAGGCCAATTTTTTCAGAGCTGCTATTCACAGCAATAGGCTAATTTAGCCTGAGCCATGTTCCAAGCACTAGACTAAGTCAGTCAGAGCCACTGTTCTCTTGGCTAGGCCAACAGAGTCAGAGCTGCTGGTCACAGTGCTAGGCTAATTTAGCATGAGCCAGTGTTCCCTGCACTAGACTAATTTAGTCAGAGCCACTGTTCTATGGGCCAGGCTAATTTAGTCAGAGCCACTGTTCTATGGGCCAGGCTAATTTAGTCAGACCTGCTGTTCTTGAGGCTAGGCTAATTTAGACAGAGCTGCTGTTCCCTGCGCTAGCCTAATTTAGTCAGAGCCTCTGTTCTCTGGGCTCAGCTGGTGCAGCCTGGGGCACGGTTTCCAGTGGCTGGCCGATGACTCACCTTGCCACTTCATGGCCTCGTACTTGTGCCGGTTCTCCCGCAGCGATACCCAGTCGATGGCCGGCTGCAGCGGCTCAGCAGAGTCTTGCACAGCTGAGGCAGCCCAGAAGGAGTGGCCTTGCTCTCTTTCGCCTGAGCGTGCAAATCCTGTGATCCCAGGCATTCCATGACAAACGTGAATGCTGAGCACACATAATCACCTTGGGATTATCCTGTCGCACATATAATCACCTTAATATTAATAATTACCTACCAAGGTTATTACATCACAAGTTTATCAATTAGCTCACATTGTCACCAACCAGACTCTTTCATCCCACCACCTAATCATCCCCCGATTCAATTAACTACGCAAATTACCCTCTCCCTCACCACCTCAGCAGGTGTGTGCTGGGTGTTCTGGCACAAAATGGCTGACGTGCATCGCCTAGGTGGGGGTTATACCCGGGTGGTGGTTGAGGTGAGATTCCCCCATATGACTGTAAAGCCCTTTGAGTACATATGAGAGAGCACTCATTATATGTTCATTCATTCATAGCTCAAATAATCATCTCCAAATAATCCTCCCATAATCATCACAGCAATATCGGCTAATGTACTGTGGATTATTCTCTCTCCCTTTCTCAGCCCCAATGTCTCATTCCCAAGCTTCACCTCCACCACTGTATCCCGGCCCATTCCGCGATCCCTGGGAAACCAGCGCATCAATCATCTCTCGGGCTCTCTTCTGAACTTCACTGCTACCGAATATCTGCACCTCTCCTTCATAGTCTCCTCTGTTGATCTGGGGGGAGGGGGGGGTAATACAAGCACACCAATACGAACACCAAAACAAGCAAAAGGTAAACATGTTATTGCTACCGATTATGCAGTGTCGCCACATCCAATTTTACTGAAAACAAATAAGTGAAAGTTGTAATGAGTTGAAATAGTAAATCAAAACATCACATTGTCCTGAGAAATGTGACACAGCACCATCTGTTCTTCACGATTAACACAAAGGAGAAGATAACAGATAGGGATACACCAATCCACCTTTTTCAGTTCCGATCTGATTCAAATGCTTGAAGTTAAATATGTGCCAATACCAATACTAATACTACTCTTATACCAAAGCAAATTTTCTGGAATATTATTATTATTATTATTATTGTTATTATCATCTCTTCATGTGATGCTTGATTCATCCTGTAGAGCTGGGTCCAAACAGTGGTCCGAAGACCCTACAGGGACGGTCTCACATTATTGACAGTGCCCTCCACAATATGCATGCTCGAAGGAGGGAAATCTTCTGGACTTCACAGATGCTGCCAGGGCTTTGGTTGGCGAATTTCTCAAGTCCGTTCTTTAGCAGTCCTAATGCTCCAATGACCACTGGAATCGTTTCAGTCTTCATCTCCACACATCCCGCCAATTTCGATTTCCAGATCCTTGTATTTGGATAACTTCTCAGTTACTTTAACAGAGGTGTTTCATTCTGATGGGATGGTCACATCGATGAGCATGTACGGTATAAGCATTTTACAATGTTCAGATTTTCTAAAGTTATTTGCTTACACATACATCCCACGTGTATAAATCCAGTTCATGCTTCATCTCTGATTACTAGGTGTTTACACTATTACATCTGATAGCATCTACAGTATTACACTGGGTGTCAAATGGGCATGCACTTCAGAAAATTACTAAAAATGCAAGAAGCTGATTTCCAAAGCTAACTGGCACTGAGTTAGACCTAACATGTTTCTTAATGGGGTAGAAATTTTAAAACACTGGATAGTTGAACATTGTCAGATACTCCAAAAGTGTGGTTAGTTTTTTTTTTTTTCATTTGAAAAAAAAAAAAAATTTTCAACTCACTTTAATTACTAGTAAAGTGTCTTGATTCCTTCTTGTTTTTTGTCTTTGCAAATCAATAGCAGAACAACAAAGGACCTCTGAAGATGCTGGAAGAACCAGATACCTACCTATGCCCACGGTAAAACGAGTCCAACATCGACATAACCTGAAAGCCTGCTCAACGAGGAAGAAGCCATTGCCCCAAAATCACCATAAAAAAAGCAAGAATATGGAAGAATATGGTTTATAACAGCACGTGGGCACAAAGATATGACTTTCTGGAGATATGTCCCCTGGTCTGATGAAACAAAAATTGAGTTGTTTAACCATATTTACCATCACTATTTTTGAAGGGAAAAGGGGAAGGCTAGCGAGCCAAAAAAACACCATCTCCATCCTAAAGCACGGGAGGTTGGCGCTTTCAGACTGAACGCGAAACGAATTTTTCGCAGGACAGATTACATTCAAAGTCATCTTTGCATTGACTTTTAATGTAATCTGTCCTGCGAAAAATTCGTTTCGCGTCCAGTGTGAAAGCGGCTTTAATCAGAGCAAAGACATTTCATAGTAGACAGACACAAACCACTTCCTGACCAGCTAGTTTAAAATGTTCATCAACAATGCCACCAACCTTTATTCTCGCTCCACTACTTTCCTCAAGTTCCCGAATCTTTGCACCTCCGCGACCTGTTCCACCGCAACAAAACACATCGACACAGCAAAATCATAATTTCCTCAGTTGACCGTAATAATTAGCGTTAGCAGCTAACGCTCTGCAAAATTGCATGTCGATTTTTGAACGACATTCGCAAAAACTCTAGACCAACTTCAGCAAGCCAGTGGCCAAAAAAAAAAAAACTCAACAATGTTACGCCGCTTTCACACTAGACGCGAAACGATTTTTTCGCACGACGGATTACATTCGAAGTCAATGCAAAGACGCGAATACACGTTTCGCGTGTATTCGCGTCTTTGCATTGACTTTGAATGTAATCTGTCGTGCGAAAAATTCGTTTCGCGTCCGGTGTGAAAGCAGCTTTATTCTAAACAAAGCATAGGTTCGCTAGATGACAGGCAACACCTTCCGTACCTATAATTGCCCCAATAGCAGAATTTTGGACAGAGAAGGACAGCGGTGGCATTGAACTTGTTCCGTCTCGTGCTCTTCCACGATCCCCTCGCGCCCTTCCACGCGACTCAGACACCGTGGTTCCGGATGTGTTCAGCTCGCACGTGTCTCTGCCTCCCCAGTTGTCCCACTGGGACCCAGATCTGTTCGCTCGCACTGATTGATTCCATTCAGTTTTACGTTGATAACTTCGAGTTTCGTTCTCTGCACTTGGCGGTGATATATTTTCATTCAGGCGGACCTTGGCGGTAGATTTTTTCACTTCGACACCGACGGCATCGTAATCATCCTCCCAGTCAGACATCACAGCCACTTGTATGGACCGCACATTTAGCCAACAGTCGCTATATCGTCTGTTTCAAATCCCGAGGATCAAGAGCAAATGACGATTGAGGGCGACTTCTAGGATGCTGAAAGCGTCAATGATCCACCAGATCCACCTACTTCCGTTTTTCTGTACCTAGAAATCCGTTGAAACGTGGTCCGCAAGACGTGGTTCGTGGGCCTCCCGTTGCTGTCTTCGCTTTAGAGTTACCGTTGCTTACAGTTACAGTTCCAACCGCAGAAACGAACAAACTATTTTTTTCAAACAGCGGACTACTTTTTCAAGCGGAAGCAATAAAAACTTTTGTAAATCAAAAAAAAAAAATCATATTTCGATCAACATTTTATGTCAAACTTTTGATTTCTTTAGTGAGTAGCCGTGTAATAAGCGAGATAATTTAGAGCGAGCCAGTCACTACAGAGTAGACCTCGTTGCTGGAGTGGTCACGTGGTTCGTAGGGAATTGCTATAGTTCCGAACAAACGCCGCGTTGTCATTATCTCCTATGGGACAGACAACAGCGATCGCGTTACTGAACGGTAAATATTAAATTAAACCGCACACAATTGCCGCACACATATTTCTCTTAATTAATTACATGATTTACATACATTTTTATAGAGGTCATGCTTTTATAGTGACGTGTTGACGACTTAAATAAGTATAACTACTAAGATCATGTCATAGCTTTTTGGAGGAATATCAATGGCTCTGCCTCAAGCTCTTCCGCAGTGAGGAGAGCCGGCCCGAGGCATAAGCCAACTAAGCGACTGCTTAGGGCCCCACGACCACTAGGGGGCCCCCAAGAGCAATAAACAAAAATATTTTTAAATTTATTTATTTATTTATTTATTTTACATGTGTGAGTGATGATTCCTTTGTGATTAAAGGTATTTTATCGTAAAAAAACAAAATTTTATGTTAACAGAGTACTGCTGATGTAGGCCGAGTGATTCCTACTGCCTCTCGCTTTAAACGTCAAAGTTCCGGTGCACCGGTAATTTGTGCATCCTGCCGAGCAGTGCGCACTGCGCATCCAAGGAGCAGCTGGGTGAAAGCTAAACAATGTCACAAAAAAGACATATCCTTCAGGAGCAGAGAAAAGAAAGAGGAAGAGGAGAAAAAACGCCATGATAAACAAATGTTTACATGTCTTGGTAATGTAAGTTTCCTCAAGTTAGGAAAGTCCCTAAATATCCTTAACATTTTGATGCAACTGGTTGCGTGTAGCCGTTAATAGCAAATTAGCAAGCTAGTTAAAAACTTGAGACATTTCTCTTTTAACTGGCAGGCAGAAGTGTATAGTAACGAAGTACATGTACTTCATTACAGTACTTAATTCGTTTTTTATTTTGAGGATTTGTACTTTACTTGAGTTTTTTTTTTTTTTTTTTTTTAACCGGGACTTTTACTCTACTTCATTTAAAAGATAAAAAGTATACTTTTTCTTCGTTACTTTGACACTGGTCACTTAGATACTCGTTACAAATTAAAATATGAATGTAATTCATCATTTATGGATTATCTGGATTTGGCGTGTTCGAGAAGAACAACGGTGCTCAGCGGGGTATCTTAAGCGCTTTGTTCAGATGTGTCCGCCAGCGGACATGGAGCTGCAAATTTATGCAAGCAGTTACAATATTCTATCACTAGATGGCACTCTCGGATCAGTTATTGAATATTCACATGCAAGCCGAGCTTATTTAATACTGTTTTTGTACACTTGAAGTTATTTTTAAATATGTTAGTGATTTTATTTGTTGTTGCAATTTATTGTTGTTCTTGCTCTACAAATTACTTTTGCACATTGCTGTCGCAGTTTTTTGAAACCAAAAATAATAAACCAGAAGACACTTTTACAGTGAATACATTGTCTAATGGTTTATTTTTGTTACTTTTAGTAGGCCTAGATGATATTCAGTATCCCACATAGTGCTTTATCACTTGCAATGTTGTGTAAATCAACCCCAGTCCGCTCTTGTAGCTGAATGTGCTCCCTTTTTTTGAGATTAAAAACCATACATGGGTTGACATCTCAGGCTGACAATAGGATAATGTAAACATCACTGCCAGAGCTGCATAGTTGCAGCAGTGTAACACTGCTGCAGTGAGTTTATAATAGGTGTATTAATGATCAATAAACAATATTATTGGCAGAAATAGAGGGTCCCAAAATCAAATTTTGCTTAGGGCCCCATGGAGGCTTGGGCCAGCTCTGAGTGAGCCCCACAACTCCTGACATAATGGCTGTATTCGAATCCCTGTTCTCAAACAGAGAACACTGTTCGCCGCGAATCGAATACCAGAGAACGTGTTCACGAACGCGTTCTCGGCGCTCTTGACCACACCACCTCGGGAGAACGACGGGGAACAAACATGGCGGCCACTGGCAAAACTGATGAAATGTAATCTGATTTTATCCCTCGTATGGTCTATTTTACATAACTTGCAGATTTCGGAACAATTTCATCTATTCACTGATCCATTCGGCCTTGACGTTGACCCAATTCCGGATTGAAAAAATCTCTTAAATGCTCACAATTCTTTGCTTCGCGATCTTGAATAGACTATGCGAGAACCGTGTTGCCCCTGACAACCTCGGTACCTCTGCCAAACATTCAGTAGCATGGGTCCATACATATGATTGCAGACGCATGGTTACTGTTCCCGACTGTTCCGGCATATTCGAATCCCGACTCGTTCCCGAGCTGTTCGGGAACAGTCAAGAACAGTGATTCGAATACAGCCATAGCAAATGTACCGAAGTTGGCTGCAATTCACCTAGAGGGCGCTCGTGAGTTAGTCCTCAATGAATGGGAGTGAATGGAGCTAAACCATGGATGTATTATAAGAACTATATACTAAACCAGAGCTGAGACACACGCCGACAAGGGCTTATATTTAGCGGTCAAACTGATATTGCAAGTCACGTGATGCCATGGGGGGCAAAAATAAATTTTCCATAGGCCCTAGGGAACAACTGAAAAAGACACTCGAATAAATCTGTGAATACATTTTTTTGACTTCCATAAATGATCAATATATATAATCTGTTGATTTTTCTCTTTTAAATCATTGTTGCCTTTTTCCACGGCAGGGACAAAATTTTTTATTTTAATTCAGGCTACGCGAACACCAAGGAGACCTTGTCTCTAAGCGCATTCTTGTAAGCAGTGCAGCAACTGCGTTTTTCTACGTGTAGCACTGGTCAGGAGATTCCATGCCGTCGGCTTACATCATTACCAAGTCGGTAAAGTGAGCAGGTATAAGGACACCGATGTTTTCATTTATTGTATTTGATGAATGGCTTTGTTATGTAGTGACTCGACTGCTTCACCTATCTTTTATGTAATGTTACAGAATATACAGTACAGTATGGTAACGAAGGCTGTTGTTGGTTAATTAAGGTTGGATAACAGTGTGTATTCGGTAACTATTGAAGGTGACATCCTGCAATCGTTCATGTTGCTAACAAATGCTTTGCGTTTTTGTATTAAAATGTTCTAGATGCACCTGAACTGAGTTGTATATTTTCATTACTTTGAATATCTCACACCAACGGTACTGTGTTTTGCTGCTTCATGTATTATATGCTGGCTACATAGCTAGCTAAGTGGCATTGACTACTTCCATATGTGCACTTTCAGCATGGTATAAATTCAGCACAAAAAAAAAAAAACTGCACAGCTCATAATTTATTTACCATTGCATGCCCCATTCTTAATTATTAAAACAATTGCAGATGTGCATACTTGATGCTGTAACTTTTCGGCAAAATTAAGACACAGAATATGAAGTAGGCCTATCTATTATGTTATACATGCGCAGAACTTGCATGACTGCACAAAACAGACAGTATTTGTTGTTCAGCCTTAGCTAGAAGTGTTGAGTGGGTTGGATACGCTGAACAAGATGAGATGTGAGCGACACACTGTTAGTGAGCAGCATCAGTGTATAGGAGTGATGCTGCAGAGATTCTCTGATGCGGCTGAACTCCATCTGCGCAGAGAAAACACGACAGTCCCAGAAGAAAGAAACAGATGAGAACGAAGATTAACTTTAATGTATATTTTATAGCTGGGCTGCTGATTATGTGAGGACTTAGGAATTTGCTAATCCTGTATAAGGGGAAGGAAAATAATTCCATTTTCAAACTCCACTAATAACGAATAAAATCAGCACTTTTTCGGGTTACCTTGATGTTTGAGTACCCAGAGAAACATTCGGGTTGTAAAAACGTCAAGCGTTAATTTCTAGTAGGCTACCGATAAACGTGGTAATGGCATATAACGGCAACAGCTATGTTACTGATGACACCCCGGGTTGCGAGGGCATGCGCAGCATATGCATTCGCGATATTAAATATTGAAATTAAATTCTAAAGAATGGTCTGTGCACCCTGCGATGGATGGCGAGCTGTCCAGGGTGGGTCCCTGCATGCCTTTCATCCAGAGTCAGCTGGGATGGGCTCCAGTTCCAGGTATAGAGAAAGGATGGATTTAATGAGCTTTGAGCATACGTTCACTAAAAGTTATTTCACTTGTCAGAATTGGCTAAATACTTTGATTAACCTCACCTACTATAGAACCTATCAGTTCATGAAGCACGGGCAGTGCTCTGTGCGGTTGGGTTATCGTCTTGAATCCGGTAAGAATAGAGGAGGTTGCAAGCGAACAAGCTCGAAACGTTTCCCTTTCTACAAATACATTTACATTTAGCTTTGAACTGTGTGGAAAACGTGATTGAACTGTCATCTTATAGAGCAGCAGTTTGCAATAGTGAATAATTTTATTTCCCTGTTGAATAAAAATAGTTCATCAACATTTTATATCCCTATTAGGTATATAAATTGTTTTTCCAAACTATATTTAAGCCGAGTGCTATGTTTGCCCGTTCGGTACAGAGCCTGTTGCATGGGTTTCGCAGTGAACATAGTTACGTACATTTCCGGAGAACATTGGTCATGAACACGCGTTCTGTGTGGAAGTGCTTCGGGTGCAGACCGTTGTCATTGATACCTTAGGCGTCAGCGCGTTCATGAGCCCCACACTACGCATGTGTGAACAAAAAGTCACGCAGCGCATGTCCGTGTGACTCCGGAAATAAGGACCCATGTCGGCGTGCTGCGCCACTGAGCAATTTCCATCGAAAAGAATGGGCGGCCATTTTCGGTTCAGCATCCAGTTCTTATAATACATCCATAAGCTAAACGGCTGAAATAAGGATTTACACCTGCTTGTAGACAACAAAAATCTAAATGTTACTGTAGTTTTGGCAAATATTGCATTGATTATATATCAGAATTAAAATGAAAAAATAGCAATGTCCTTTCATTAAATTTTTTTTTTTTTTACAGCGTAGGCTATTTTGCCCATAAAACGCTAGCAATCTGCGCATGACTGGTAGCGCCCTATCACCCTCCCTTAATGGGACCGAGAGTCTTCTGTTTGCCGGCAAAGTTACCTTAGCCTAACTTATTTACTCAGCAACAATTATATGGACAAAATCACAATAATTATGATTTCAGCTTTTGTGATTTTCATCTTCCGTATGTCTTTTCCAAATGATAACTATAACAGACTATGGATGTGTGGTTAAATGAAAAAACTTGAAATGTTTCATGGTCTACTGCTGTCAAGAGGCAGGGTGAATGCTATAAAGGGTGTATTCGACTCCCTGTTCTGGTGCAGTGAACATGTACTTGAACGAATCGAACAGATGGGAGCGCATTCGTGAATGTGCTCCTGTTCCCAAATCTTACACCACCTCGGCTGGTGGTGCAGCGAGAATGAGCGGCATCCAACGTGGCAGACAGTAAGCAAACTTGCGAAGAGTACGTCAATTTTTCTCTCTTTTACTCAAACTTATACCTAAGCGATATAAATGCTTGTAACATTGGTATTTGAGCTCCGATAGTCATGATATTTCCAAAAAGCTGAATTCAGTATGTGCCAACAATAAATGCCATCTGTAGACATCATGTATGGTCACGGAATGTGTTTTTTAGGGTCCATAGATTTTGTGAATCCATGGTAACCTGCACTTTCCCGTGCAAGACTGTGAACCTGTTTGCACATTCTCGGCCTGTTCCGGAACAGTCCGGAACGGCGAGTCGAATACACCCAAAGTGGCTCATGTTGCGTGATGTCACTATTCCTTACAAAAACGTATTTTGCTACAATTGAAAACCTGGAAAAAATCTGAAAATGGAACTTTACCTGTAATCTTGATCCTTTATATCGAAAATATAATGAAAATTGCCAGAAAAAAATTGTTTCATTTGGATGTTCCATTTTTGGAGCTATAGCTCGATCATGTCCCAATCATTGTGGACTATCTAGTGAGTGCCCCCTGTAAAACAAAAAGGTCTCTCTATATCAAAATTCTCTGCTCCTACCCTGCTCTCACCCTTGTGTTGGACTTTTTTCTTAGATATCACTGATTTGTTATCCCTTGTTTGACCATGTAACCTAGTGTCTCTCAAACCTCTCCTGGAGGTCCACCTGTCCCACATGTTTTAGATCCCTCCCTGCTTCTGCACAGGTGATTCAAATGATCAGCTCGTGATTAAACCACTAAAGCCAATTCGTAAAGTCCTGATCATGTGAATCACCTGTGCTGGAGCAGGGAAAGATCTAAGATAGGCAGGACAGGTGGTCCTCCAGGAGAGGTTTGACAGAGACATGAGTGAACATTAATAATTTGCGAAGATTTGCCAAGGTCACTCAAAGATTTAATGGGAGAATCTTGTGGATATTTTGAATTTTTTTGTTTGAAAGGATTTTGAAAGTTTTTTGCCATCCAGCTTTCGCTAATAATAATAATAATAATAATAATAATAATAATGAGACAACTGCGCAGATTTACTTCAAACTAACGGTGGTAAATAAGGAGATGATTTCAGAGGAGACATCTCAAGTAAAGTTCTAAGCAGTGCATAAGAATTTGTAGTTTTACTTGTAAAACTAAAATGAACAAGGATGTATATATCTCTAGCGAGAGTGAGAGCACTTGCCCGGCAAAGAGAACAGGACAAAGCAAATGGGGGAGGCCTATTTAAAGGAAAATATCTCAAGTGTTGCTCTTTTTTGCTGTTGTGACACCAGGGCCAGCGCCAGAACTGAAAATTAGGGGGCACAGATACATCTGTTTAAAACAACTATTAGTCCTGACTTGTTCTCAATCATTTTCTAAAATTACAATACTTTCTCTTCGAAAACACTCCGCACTGTCAGGCATTGCTAGCTCTCACCATTAAGGTAAGACAACAATCATTCATTTGGACGCGTAATTTGGTGCATTTCAATCAGCATTATTCAAAATTGTATAGCTGTGAAGTCTCATCCTTTTTAGTGGCATATCACGTTCTCACGCTACAGTCAGCAGTCTTAAACTTAATAACAAAAGTGATGATTGAAAAATTTTATTTGGCAAACAAAATTATATTTAATTGCAGAATCGCACTTTTTAATCAACCCATGCTGTACCAAGTATGTAAGGCGATATTTCATTGGATCAGTTAGTATTCAATCATCGTGTATTTAAGAGATTCTCACGCGGAATTGAAGTCCTTGTGCAGATTTCACCTCTAGTTGCATGGAATCTGATTATGACCCCGAACTTTGCACGCTTTTGTTTTCTCAGGCGTCAGAAGTTATAAAATTGCATAAACAAGTTTCAAATGGTCTTTTATTTCATTTCAAAATTTAAACAATCATGAAGCGCAGGTTAGATCGGCTGATGTGCTGAAAAGGTAACATGGAAGTTCTAGCGCCGTTTATCTTTCGTAAAGCATAGGCCTATTTATAAGTAAATTATTTTTCTGTACTGAATTTAGCCCATTATTTTGTCGTTGTCAGATCACATTGGGGGAGAGAAGCCATGTCTTCAATTGCAAATTGACTATTACTACAACTGGAAAACGTGTTAATAAAGGAAAATGATTGAGAACTAGCTAGGACTAATTGTTGTCATAAAGGGATGTATCTTTGCCCTCCAATTTTCAGTGCTGGCGCCAGCCCTGTATGGTACCATGTCAAAACCATGCAAAAATAAAAACTCAAACCACCTGAGTCTTGTTTGAAATCGATCACCGATAAATGAACTTACAAGAACGCAAAATTATTAACCAACAATTGGTTCACAAACACTTTAGGACTCCAAAAAAAAAATTAGAAACAATAATCACTATTAATGACAAAACAGCCAAAATATTCTAGTGTGCAAGAATTGCAACAAAAACATTTGATACTCACTATCCTCAAAATTCTCCAGATCACTTGAAAATTTAAGGTGAATAATTTCAAGATTGGAGCCAAGTTTTGCACATACGCATGTCATGATTGTGCCCTGTAAGACAGTCGGCAGCTGTATGAGTGTATCCAGCAAGCACTCAGTTTTGAATGAAGTTCAAGTAGATGCTGAACTGGAGATGTCAGATTTATGAAAATGCATTGAATGATGAAAAATATCTGAGCCAGAAAACACCAAATCTGTTTTTTTTTTTTTTTTTTTTTTAAATTCTAAATGTTAAAACAGTTGTGTATGAGGGAACTACAACGTATGTAAGATGTAGGCTACAGAGAAACTGACTTGCTTGCTACAAGTATTTCTAGGTCTGTGATTCGTACAGCGGTAATTGTGTGGCTGGCATCAGATTATCGCTAGATCATTAGCTAGCCAGCTATCAAGTGAATAAATTGTAATGATAGTAATGTTAGCTAATAATACATAGTATTGTGCAATCAAATTATAAATTTTGATATTTATCAATTTTAATGGGTCACTCTGGAAATTAAATTGATCTTTGTTGATATGTTCATGTTGATCATCTATATTCTTCTGCATATAAACAATTTCTGGTTAAAGCATTTATCCAAGACAGTGCTTCCCAAACTGTTAATTTTTTTTCCAATATGTGCTTTTAATTTTTAGATGGAATACTTGTCTTATTGATCAACATTATGCCGGACAAATGCAATACCACGAAGAGTATACGTCATCCCCAAGTTCATATTGTGTGTTTGTCTAGCAAAATGGCAACCTGCATGTTTCTGGGCTACCAGGTGCCATAAAGTCATGAGTTCCACTGCTATCATGTCCAACCATGTGATACAACCCCTGGAAAATCACCACACGCAAAGGATGTAACTGGGAGCTTGCTGACTGCCATCTACTGCATGAGTGTGTCCAAATACCCACACTACATATGTATGTACAGAATTTGCTTTGCCTTTGATAAACCGTCGACGTAGTAGGTACGTAGGTGTCCTTACAAAAGAGAAACATGTTCTCAAATTAATTTGCCTTATTAAAAAAAGTGTATTCTGCCTTTAGTCACAAGTCCTGAATGCCCAATACATGCCATTGTAAAGGCAGTGGTTGAATGAGCATTTCATCAGCAACACCATACTAAGAGAGGGTAGGGCCTCCATTTGTTCTCAGATCAGCCACAATTCTACATGGCGTGGATATTCAACATGTTAGAAACATTTGAGATTCAGCTCCATTCTGATATGACTGTATCATATAATTCTGCTGCAAATTTGTCAGTTGCACATTTATGGAGCAAAATCTGCTGTTCTTCTGTTTGTCCAAGCTGCTTGATGCAGATATGGTGGACTGGAATGCTATTGAAGTAACTAGTGCATGTTGTCATGTTTTTGAAATCAGTCTGAGACGACTTTGACTTTGTGACATGGTGGATGGTCCCCCAATCAAAATTTGCAGCTACTCCATTCTGGTGTTTGATGTCAAAATTAACTGAAGCTCCACATCTATACTTGCATGATCTTCTGCATTGCACAGGTACCAAATGATTGGCTGATTGAATAATTGCCTGAATAAGAAGGTGTGCAAGTATTCCTAATAAATTGCTCAAATGGTTTATGTGTCTATATGGTCTCCTGAAAGCAGTCTGTTTCGAGGTGATTCTTCCTCTTCGGTTCTCCTGGTCTCCGTACAAAAATGCATTAAGGCTGAGATGGGGAATAATAATAGCCAAATGGCAAGCAAGAGTTATTCTGTCATGTCCAATGACAGTGATAGTGACAATTTGTGTGTCAGTCACATACAGTTGCACAGCTCATTAAGATTAAAGTTCGCTCAAACTGCGTAAATGTGCCGATAGAAAGTGTCAGCCATTGTTACTACAGACTGTCAAAATGAGTGCTTTAACCCAGGAAATCAGATGCTAATAGTATGACTAAACAGATCTTCCAGCCCTCATGAAGCTGTGTAATATAGTGTGCTTAATTAGAATAACTGACCCATTCAAAAAATCAAAAACCTGAAGAGAGAAGTTTAGGACTGTACATAATCACTATAAGATCTTTAGTGAGGCAAGAGTTTTTTGAATTTCTTTATCTTTTAGTGTGATTAAATCCTGGCACTAGGTGGCGATAGAGACTCTTAAAAGCTCAAAATAATGGCCAGTGCATGAACGTACTGCTATTTTTGCATATCTCTTCACAAATGACATCAGACCGCATAGTTCCTGCCCATACTAACCTCATATTTTCCATAAAGTGTTTAGCTACCCATGGGCATCTTAGTCGCAATAATCATGGCTGTGTTCATTGATAAGAGCCGTCAGATTTCAACCATCTCGGTCAAACAGTCAAAGAAAACATTTTCAAATCAAAAATGTCTTCTTAAAAAGTTACATATCTTCCACACAATCTTTTATTTGTAAATAATAAAAATGAACTCTTTAATATAAAACATACACATCATTTGAGCCACATCTGTTATTACAAACAAGAAATGTAGTAGTTAATACTTCTTCTGTTTCAGTGGAACACGTGGATTGTAAACAATCAGCATTTTTTTTCCAATAATACTGATAAAGTAAAGAAAGCCTCACTGGACATGGGAAAGTAAACTTAATTTAACATGTTCACATGACATTATTTTCCAGCTCATTTTGAAGCACACAGGACCATTCAGACTACTCGTAAGTAGGTAGTAGGAGTAGGCATCAAGTTTTCCAGCGTTCAGTTTGGCCATTATGCAGGGTTCCTTTTGGGCAAGGTCCGCTCAGCGGTCCCAAAGTACTTTGATTGGTTAAAATTTGAACCAGCCTCTGTAAATATCAACATACCACAGTTTTTTTATTCTTTTTTTTTTTTACAAAACCTGTGTCTATGTTTGTTAGGGTGTGTACATACATTTCATATATTTATATATCTATATATCTCATTGTTTTGCTATAATCATACTTCATGTACAGTTAGCTCTTGTTTTTACATCACTTCTACGCTAGTCCCAGCCCAAAGTAGCAGCCTACAGTGCACAGCAACAACAAGGCCAGGGACTGCCCAGTACTACAGTACTATACCACACTTTCTCCAGAGGGTAAAAAAGAAAAAATAAATGTATTTATAAAAATTCTGAAGATGTTTGGCACCAGAAGGAAGGCTATGGTCTAGACTGAGCTGGGCCGACAGTCTACACGTGATATGAATGGCTTCAGTCTCTTAGCTATAATTTTTACGTTATTTTCTCAAAAAAAAATTATAGTTAGTACGAGCAAACTGTACAAGTACATGCAACATACAAGCTGGCCTACAGAATGTGGAACTAACACACATATTTAGTTTAAATCACTTGTTCGTCTGTCTTGTTTTACACTTGCATGCAGCTTGGACAGATCCGGTCATGCTGTCTCATTGGTGAAAAGGGCAGGTGGCCACTCCCCCTAACACACCCCCAGACAGTCTGACCAATCACATTCATATAAAAGACCCGTGGGGTTACTATGACTTTCTCCCTGAAATTTAGGCAGGTAATATGGAATGTTTGGTGGGGGGGAGCAAACAGCTGTTTGGTTTTACGTATTTTTTTTCCCAAACCAGTTACAGTTATGCATGTGGAAAAAAATACTGTGCTTGCATTAACTGATAGATGATATAAATTGAAGTTTGATTTAGCTTAAAACAAAATGAAAACAGACAGAATGTGTGTGACGATACTCGAGGAATGGAAACTCATTTGAAGAGAGAGTACCTCTGGCTGGGCTAGGGATGAGCCAAAAACTAACAGATGCTCTTGCACACTCTTGCAGTCATGAGCAATACTCGCCACGTAAACGAGTGAGCGAAGGAACTCGGCAATAGAGTAACAGAACAAAAAAGGAGTGGAAAAGATCAGTGGGGGCAGCACACAGAGCTGCTGTAAACAGACAGAAGGGCCCTTTCTACAGAGACCAAAGCCGGGGACCAAATGCTGGGGGCCCCAAAAGAGCCAACAGCCAGCAATGCCATGTTACCCCGACCTCTGACCTGTCAGCTCTAACCTATCTCAGTCCAGGGCCTGACCTGCAGAACAGGGCCTTAAAAGACAATCAAAATGGCAGCTTCAGCAGTGACTGGAGAAACATCTTTTGCCGCAGCACTTCATTTACTCTTTTTATGCAGCTATAACAATCTCTGTTGGTTGGTTAAAACCAGCTTGAGGCAGCAACATAGATTTCTATCAGACAGATTAATCCCAAGCAGCAGTCTGTTTCTGTCCAATATTTTTTCCCAATGTTTTGCGACAGCCCTGTACTGTGAAAATATATTTGGAATCAAAAATGCTAAAACCAAAAAAAAAAAAAAAAAAAAAAAAAAAAAAAATTTCAAGAATCTAAATAAAGCTCTTGTGTCAATAATGGAAACTAACTTTTGTGATTGTCAGGCTCCACAAAGCTTTGATCGTGGTTCTGTTGGGTTTTCACTGTTTTCCAGCTGGGTTTCTCTGAACTCTCTACGATCGTACCCCCGCTGGCCCTGCGCTTTCCAGCGATGTCTGCGAAGCCCGCCGTGTCAGGGGGGCAAGTGTGGGGTCCACTAATGAGGAGGGCGGAAACAGTTTGTACCAGCCAATCACTGTACTCGATAGGTCCAGCTCCTCTAATAGGATCTGAGCAACTCCCATGAAGCATTTGTGGTCCATTCGCCCATAGTCCCCCCAGACGATCACCTGGGAAACAGACAGAATGTGAGCACTTGATGGTAACACGTGTGTAATTACATGCAACTGCATAAGATTTTAGTGGTTCCCATGCATTGACGGGTGTCTACGTGAATTTACAAGCATTTACATACACTGCTCAAAAAATTAAGGGAAGCCTTAAATCACAAATAAGATCTTAATGAACAAATTATTCAAGTAGAAAATCTTCACTGATGAACATTGTTTAATTCGTTAAGAACAAAATGATGTAACAATGGTCAGTGGAAACCAAAATCATTTACCCATTTAGGGCTGGATTCAAAATCCCCCTGAAAATGAAACTAAAAAATTGTAATCATAGGCTCATCCGACCAGCATAAATTTTATAACAGCAACTCATAATGTGACTCAGTAGTACGTATGGCACCCGCGCGGCTGTGTGTACTGTGTGTACATGCTCCTGATGAGTCGGCAGATGGTGTCCTGAGGGATCTCCTCCCAGACCTGGATCAGGACATCAGTGAGCTCCTGCACAGTTAGTGGCGGTACTTAGCGGAGTCGGATGCACTAATATATCATGAGTTGTAGGTGCTTATTAGGATTCAGGTCAGGGGAACGAGAGGGCCAGTCAATGGCATCAATGCCTTCATCATCCAGGACCTGCCAGCACACTCTGTCCTGCACCCGGACGAACCCAGGACCCACAGCACCAGCATAAGTTCTGACAATCGCTCTAAGGATTTCATCCCTGCACCTGACAGCAGTCAGGGTATCATTGGCTATGACATAGAGGTCTGTGCGACCCTCGAAGGATACGCCTCCCCAGACCATTGCTGACCTACCGCAAAATCGGTCACGTTCCAGGTTCTTTCACGCCTGTCACATGCGATCAGTGTGAACCTGCTCTCATCTGTGAAGAGAACGGGGCGCCAATGGCAGACCTGCCAATTCTGGTGTTCTATGGCGAATGCCAGTTGAGCTGCACGGTGCCGGGCTGTGAACACAGGGCCCACTAGAGGACACCTGGGCCTTATGCCACCCTCATGGAGTGTGTGTATGGCAGTTTGGTGAGAAACAAGCACACCAGAGGCCTGCTGCAAGTCATTTTGTTGAGCTGTAGGAGTGCTCCTCTCATTCTTTCTCGCACAGAGGAGCAGATACAGGGTCCTGCTGCTGGGTTGATGCCCTACGATGGCCCTGTCCAGCTCCCCTCGTGTAACAGCCTGTCTCCTAGTATCTCCTCCATGCTCTTGAGACTGTGCTGGGAGACACAGCAAACCCTCTTACAACTGCCCGTGTGGATGTGCCATCCTGGAGGAGCTGGACTACCTGTGCAACCTCATTGGGCTGCAGGCATGGCCTCATGCTACCAGTTGTGACACGGACACTAGCAAAACACAAAACTAGAGAATAATTGGCCAGGAAGGATAAGGAGAGAAATATTGTTTTTAACCACCACATGCACAGCCATTCCCTTTTAGGGGGTCATCTTGCTTCTGCCTCTCCATTGCTCCTGTTGACAATTTCATTTGCACCAAAGCAGGTGAAACAGATTCACAATCACTTGAGCTTCCTGAATGGACAGATTGATTTCCCTGAAGTTTCACTGACTTGGTGTAATACTATGATGATTATTTTTTATATTTTATATTTTATATTTTTATATTTTTATTATTTTTTTGAGCAGTGTAGTTACAGTACGTGAGATAAAATGTTTTCACAGGTGATTACGTGTGCTTCGATAATATTATTTTAACTGCGTTTAATTGTGATGTGTGATCATTTTCAATTATACACAAGAAAAACTGTTCATTTCCCAGTCTTTACAGTTCTTTCACATTGTGCATGCACTCTACCATGCAATTGCTGCAGCTCAAGCACTGTTAACTGCATGACACATACTGTCGACTAAAATACTGTCAATTTCCTGCTGCACACCTGAATATAGACTTTCGTCTGCCACAGCAAGAGTACACAGGATGGAAAGCTTGTTATGTATATAAAGTTTTCTAGAATATTTGAAAAGACCTATAATACACACATTTCTATGGTTTGGCCAGTGAATTCTAGGGTACATTATCCAAGACATCCAACAAACTCCAAAATACAGAATTTTTTTTGTGTCCAATTACAGTTGGAAAAGTCAACGATGAAGAGGTTTTTACACTTGAATTCATGGACGAATGCATTATGACACAACCAGGCAGAGGGCGCATAGCACAGGCAGTCGATCAGAGCATGATGACACTCAGCTAAACCATGGACATGCATATATCATTTGGGTATTTAATTATAGTGCCCTTCACTAATACTGGCAGCCTTAGTAAACGATGTTTGCCTATACGTAGCACAGGAAATCAAATGTTGACAATCTACAGTGAAATGTTAAGAGATGCTCAAGAAACTTTCATTTAAGTATCAGTGGACATGTTATTGATATCAGCAGAGCAAAGTTTTACATGAGGTTCTGGTCGTGGGCTGGGATGGCCATGTCAAAACCTTGACTCAGTGGCTGGTGTACGATTTTGGTGTAGAATTTGATGCATGGTTTGGACCATTGTCCTGGTGGAAGACCCAACCACAGCCCAGTATTAAACTTTCTGGCAGAGGAACATATTATTTTATTTAAAAACTGCCTGTGCTTGATGGCATCTATGATACCATGAATCCTAACAGGTTGTCCAGGGCCTTCGGATGATAAACAGCAACATCAAAGATCCATCACCATACTTCACAGTGGGACTGAGCTTCATCACAGAATAGGTTTCTTTTTTTCCCACCAAACCCATTTTTCTTGCCTCACAGCCCTGTTTCAGTTTAATCTCACCATAGAACCCAGTGCCACTGGGGGTTCCAGTACCATTTATAAAAGTACCCTTGCGTCAATTTGTTTTTTTGATTGCAACAGAGACTTTTTTCTGGCAACCCAAACATGTTGTCGTTGTATAGATGGCGCCTCATCGCAGTTCTAGGAATGTTCTATCCCACTTGAACCATGTTCCTTACAGAGCGGGGGCATTCAAGTTCGATTTTTACTGTTGCCATATATGAGGGACTGAGCGTAAAAGGCAGCTATCTGACAATTCTAGTTAAACTGAGTTAGCTGCACATCAGATTCAATTCAGTAGTAATTTTGTTGTGCAAGACACACCCAACTGATATTAGTTACAATGTCTTCCAAAAGAGGGCTCTCACACTCTTGCGCAACAGAGTCCTATGAAAACTGTGATGCAAAACAGAGCTATCTGAACATTTCAAGATGGCAGCCTCCAGGAGAAAGGTCTGGCTCAGGGTTGATGAAGTCCTGAGCAGATTGCTAGGAGATGATAATACAGACTTAGGGAGTGTTGTTGATGATTCAGTGATTCAGACAGGGATCCCTGCGATGAACCTGACAAGGATGGTGAGTATTAATAAACAGGCAACTTCACATATGCCAGGTTTAAGCTACATGAAGTACACTACACAGTACATGAGTAGGCCTACCTCGAATGAGGCTACAACAGAGCAACTCTATAATAATACAAACCCCAATTCCAATGAAGTTGGGACATTGTGTAAAATGAAAACAATACAATGATTTGCAAATCCTTTTCGACCTATATTCAATTTAGTACACTATAAAGACAAGATGAATAATGTTCAAACTGATAAACTTGATTGATTTTTTTTTGGAAATATTCACTCATTTTGAATTTGATGCCTGCAACACATTCCAAAAAAGCTGGGACAGGGGCATGTTTACAACTGTGTTACATCACCTTTCCTTTTAACAACACTCAATAAGTGTTTGGAAACTGAGGACACAAATTCTAGTTCATAAATTCGTAAAAAAATTAAGCGGAACATCATTCTGTTTTTTTTGTCAGACTGTTCACATTTATAAGACTGCACAGTAAAAATTTCAGAGCGATGAATAACTGGTGACATGGTCATTTTTTGCCCCAAAAAAGGGCATTTTGGGGCAAAACTGGAAATATTTACTTAGAAATTATTTCATTAAAGAACTTCTATAAATGATATTGCTTGGATTACTGCATTTTTAAAGAGAGATATATCATAAAATCATAAAAATGAATTCTAGCCTTTTATCTTACTTAGTTCCTGAGTTACAGGTCATAAAATGTGGTCTCGTTTTTGGGCGTTTTGCGTTTTCGGCTGATTTCGAGGCTTTACCATACAAAAGTGGATCAAAATACACAGAAGCGAAGGCCATCTTCAGATTCTTGGGGATGAACATGATAAGTGTACCCAATTTCAGCCTTGTATAACCAATCAGTTTGGAGCAATAAGTTGCCAAAGTTGGCTGAAAATGCATTCGCCAAAAAACTTTAAAAAATAATCAAATTTCAAAGGGCTATAACTTGAAATCTATTTAAAATACTGGCCTAATATTTGGCATTTTTTGATTTTGTGTGAATATGAACTCGTGAATTTTCTCAAAAATTTTCGAGGAGCTGACCTGGAAAATTTCTCAAAATTTGGATGACTTGACATGGAATGACCCAGTTATATTTGCTGAACATTCATGCAAGCTAGCTTGCTAAATAACAGTAAGTGACAGCAAACTAACCATTTACTGTTTTCTGTCGATTTTTGCGCACCAGATGTAATTAGCACACTAACTGGCTTACTAGGTAGTTCGCCGGCTTAGCTAGTCATATTTGGTGTATATAAATGCTGGCTAGCTAGCCAGCTAAATGGCGAAATAATAGCCATTCACTGTTGTTCATTAATTTCTTGGAATCGTAGCCCGCTGGTTGCATGGAGATAGCAAACGGCAATTTAGGTCACTGATTGACTTCCGTCAAGTTTCGTTGTGAAAGTTTGCTGGAACTGAGGTACTCCATTGGCCGTGAACAACTCTTGGACTACTCGCTCCTTTGTGTAGTGGATATGTAGTTTGCAAAAGTAGACAACAAACTGTACTTAAAATGTAAAAACAACATTTTGACAATAAACAAAGAGTTTGATGTGATCGTTAGAATTAGTATAACCCGTGGGCTAATCTCGGAGCGAGCGGACTGAAAAAAATTCATTCATGTTCAAGCGATGCCGGAAAGTGTTCAAGCCCCATTATAAATTTCTATTGGGGTTTTACTTCCAACACCAAAAGCTAAGAAGCTGTGACATCGTCACCTCAGTACTCTATATTCTTTCATCTAAACCATAATGATGTATGACAACAAGAAATTAGTGTTTCCCCTCATATTCTTACTCCAATGTCTTGAGGTCACGGAAAAGTTTTCCTAATCATTATGGTGAACTTAAAATATGGATGGGAATAGTCATGTCCTCAATGTTTCCCTAATTGTTACCACACAGTCCAGCCATCCGTGTCTGTTTCCAGCTCTGTCTTCTTTGATTGGTTAATTTTTGTCTTGGTTCTCTCCCCTCCCCCATGTGTCTTTGTTTGTTCACACGCTTTCCGTGTCCTCATTGTTTATTAGTGCTGTGTGTGTATACAGTCCTGTTCTTTCAGCTTTCAGCTAGTTCCTAGTCAAGTTCTCTGAAACCTTCCATCTTTTATGATTAAAAGAAAAACAAAGTGACCAGTTTATCCAGTTGCGATCTCACCCAGTCTCCCAGCCTATGAGTTTGAGAGTGGGCACAGTATGCCCAGTAACGTACGGTTTGCCTTCCCGGCGCAGACCTTCGTACGCTTACTGACAATGGCTTGACTGCACCTCCAGTATCCAGTTGACCAATTGCTAGACCTGAACTGACCCTTGACCCTTCTCTTGCCGAACCCCTTTAAAGTTTTTATGTTACCATTTGTGCCGACTGAGGCTTAAGAAATATGTTACCAAAGTGCCAAGTAGCTTCCAAATGGATCTGCGCCTGAGTCCTTCTCAGAAGTTTCTGTCAGGGAATGTAATACAATGAGATTTTCATTATAATGTATCCCAGAGGTGCCAATGATTGCGTCATACATGTTGTCGGGAAAAGTATTTGTTTTAAGATCTTTTTTTTTTGTTTGTTTTTGTTTACCTTTAAATTCAAGGTTAGATCTTGGTTAATATTTTGAAAAGAAGATTGGAAAGATTAAGAGCAACCACACTTTTTCATAACCTCTTTAGCTAGTATTTAGTGGAGGGCACTGTCTGCACAGAGCAGAACTTCTCATCTAGTGCAGCTAATTTAAGAGGAAGAAAGTAAGTGAAAGAACAGTTTTGGATACGGCCTTGTCTGCACAAGTAGCAGTGTCTTATAATGATGGCTGCATCAGCACCTGTCCCACCGTTTGACCTGCTTTGGACGAAAGGCTGAAGATAAGCAGGTGTGGGCTTGGTCCTTACTTGCATGGGAGACCATCTCGGAAAATAACATTTTGCTAGAAGTGTTGTTGGTGGTCTGGTATAGATAGATGCCATGTGGTCTCACTCTGTATTGATAGATGCTGTCAATTGTTACCCTCCATCAATGGATGCTGTGTACTGTTACTGCATATAGATGGAGGCTACAAAATGTCCTACCTGATGCACTTTGCCCCGCCAATCAAATTTACTTGTAGAACTTTGCCCCGCCCCTCAAACCTACTTGAAGCACCTGCCCCGCCCCTAAGCCCGATCTACAGCACTTTGCCCCGCCTCTCAGCCCTACCTGAGCATTTGCCCCGCCCCTCAGCCCGACCTCAGCACTCGCCCCGCCCCTCAGCCCTACTTGAAGCACTTGTCCCACCCATAAACCCTACCTGAGGCACTTGCCCCACCCCCTCAGCCCTACCTGAAGCCCTTACCCCGCCCCTCAGCCCTACCTGAAGCACTTCGCTCTGCCCCCCAGCCCTACCTGAAACACTTTGCCCCGCCTCCAGCCCTATCTAAAGCTCTTTGCTCCGCCCCTCAGCCCTACCTGAAGCCCTTAACCCGCCCCTCAGCCCTACCTGAAGCACTTCGCTCTGCCCCCCAGCCCTACCTGAAGCTCTTCGCCCCGCCTCCAGCCCCATCTAAAGCTCTTTGCTCTGCTCCTCAGCCCTACCTGAAGCACTTTGCCCTGGGGGCTTTCTTCAAACAACAGGGCCTGTTGGTACAGCGGGTCCAGGGTCTTGCGGGCAATCTTGGTTTTCTTTTTGGCTTTGCAGGCTCCATTATCCAGCAGATACACCTTTACATATGGAGCTGAAAAAACACAAAACTCAACACAATCACACACAAACACAAGAAGGAGCCGCGTCTCCCGTGAGAGGAAAAGCTCCTGAGCAGAACAGTTCTGTTCGAAATGAAGTAGTAACTGCAGTTAAGTGTGCTAGCAAGCATTTCTAACCCATATTAATCACCAGGCAAATCTGCCAAATGGACGCTCTTTGTCTTAAAGTGCAAATGTGACCAATGCCCGTATTCCAAACCAGCTTGGGGCTGTTACGCTCTCTGAAAAGATATGCAGTGTTCTGAAGGTATAATTGAAAACGTAACGCTTCACTCACAACCCGCCCCAAGTGTTTTGGACACGCACAGGTCGCAGAATTTGGTAGCTCGCAGCCGAGCTGCAGAGTCGCGGTGAACACGGGGGAAAGTTTGGGAAAGAGTATGGGCAAAGTACTTGTCAAGTATAGGTTGCACGCCTTGACTTGCTCAAGGTGTGGGAAAAATTGCGCCGTTAGCACGTGGAAAGCGTATTACTGACGCATGTTATCAGTGTCTACAGTGAGTGTGGAGTGTGTGTGACTTGCATTTAACCAGTTTTGTGCACTAGGATTAGGGGCCGCACTAGTGACAATTGTGATTAGCATGTGACAATCACTCATGACTTGCATGTGACGCTACATGATCGGTTCCTTGGTTCCTCCCAAATATATATACCCGGAGTCTTGCCCCTCATGTCGCGTGCGGGTGGCGTACGCTGCGAGCACGCCACACATAGGGGTGGAAAGTGAGATGTACTTCTGTCTCGGGATGCTGCACAAATAGCAAGTGAGGAGTACTTGTGAAGTACTTCTGAGGCACGTCACTCGTACAATGACTGTGCATCACTCGTTCATCTTACTGTCATCGCAAAGACCCCACTAGCTGTGCTGCTGACTTGGTTCAGGCGCACGAAAGGATTACGGGTCCCTCACATAGTGAATGCGTTCTTGATTTTTCGCAAAACCCACAGAATTTGCATGTGCAAGACCAAAAGTCTTCGAGGCCAGTCTGCGACCTTCTATGACGCTGAACAAATGCAAGTGTCGCGCAAGTCTCAAGCACGGTTTTGCCAAAGTTTTTACCATAGACTGCCCATAGTAGCGCATACGGCGGGTTGTGAGTGAAGCATAAGGTAAATGTGTGATGGTCCATTTTGTTACCAGTTTGTTGAGGCCAACTTAATTTTTGACTGAGTCCTCCAAAATATTTCTGTCATCCTGTATTTTCACTAAATTCTTGTTTTTAAATAGCTATAAACCTAGATCTGTAATATTTTTCCTCCTGTCTGCATTTATTCCTGTTTGACGGTATTAAGCATCTATTTGTAATTGTCTGGAATTTGTGTGTTCATGGGCCCCAGGAAGATTAGCCACTGCTTTGTGGAAGCTAATGGGGATCCTTTGAACAATAAACAAGAAACAGTGACCTTAAGAGGCCTACAGCCCCAAGCCCACCCTGCTTACTGAACGGGATGAGGATAGCAGGGGCCCTGGCATCAGACTAAGAAGTGCAGTGGACTAAACACGCCCAGATGTACAGTGTGTAACAAATTTATGAGACCACCACCCGATGTAAGGTTTATGCCACAGCTGCCCTAAATTAACAGTGTTGGTAATTACGAAAATAATTTTTATGTTTCTGTAATGGTTAATCCACCAGTATGCGCAAGCTCTTTAACTGAAATTATATTTTTAATGCTAAAATATAATTACTGTTGTTATCCATGAATTTTCGAATTTACCTTTTTATAAAAAAGCAGAAAAATAGTTAAGCACATTATAATTTTTTGATTAAGATGCCAAATAACGGCTATTTTCTAGCATTCCTGAACATAGTAATTAGTTGAATGCTAGAATGCAAGCTGTTATCAAGGCCAAAGGAGGCCATACAACATAGTTTTTTTGGTTTTTAAGGACAATAAGGACTATTTAGTGGTTTCAGTTCATTATTTGCCAAAGAAATAACAAAATAATTTTTAATTTTAAACAAGTTTTTGACAAATTTCTTAAATATTCGTGTTTTCTCGTTTTTTATGAAAGGTGGTCTAATAAATTTGTTAAGCACTGTATAACTGTATTCTTACGCACAAAAGAGTCGATGTGGCACAGCTTGAGCGGCAGATACAGGTCTATTCATTTCAATACTGTGCCCTTTGCGGCTCTTCTATCTGCAAGACACAGGGACTTGTTCACCACAGTAGACCCAGGCAAAGCATATTTCCACGTTGCTTCCATATTTCATTTCTATTTTTATTTTCAAGGCAATGAGTGATATTCGGTTTTCGCATTTGGTCTATCTCCAGTTCTCAACACCTTCACAAAGTTTAATATGGATGCGGAGCTTGTCCCACTCCATCATCAATGTGTTTCCTTAGACATTTAGCTAACATTTGCTCCATCAGAACAGTTATCAGCAGTGATGCAGGGTCAGTGCTAGCCCATGTCTTCAGGTTGGACTCGACCCTGAACATGAAGACAGGCTGCCTTACTCCCTCAAGGACAGTGATTTATCTTGACTTGGGTTTGGATTCAACCCTGATGTTGAGAGAACATTTATTCCACTTTATTCTGGGGAAAACAGTGACCGTGAAGTCTTAAGAGGTTGTTTCGACTGATTGCAGAACCCACACTAGTGAACTGCTCTGCATGTGACAAATACAGCAGTGGTTTTCCCAAGGCCGAGAGGCTTCTCAATTACATAAGTCTTTCAACTGGCTATTACCTCGACAAAGCGCTTGAGTAAACCACATTGTCGGCGCACCCAGTATATTTGTGTTTGGAAGAGGAAGGCCCTGACTGAAGGTAAATATGCCACATGGTGAGGTTAGCATGGGGAACTGCTTAGTGCGAGCTGCCAAAAAACAAAAAAATGCTGGTGGATTAACACTTGAATTTGTGTGCAGTTAGAGAGTGTGGTTAATTTGCTACAGTTTATCCTAACAGCTCAATCTCAGGAAGGAGAGCCTGGTCGCGCGTTGACCGTCTTTCATACAATCTTGGTCCACGTACGTCTTCGTTTTAAGATGAGATGCAGTACTAGCTAGTGTTTTGAGGCGTTGAGATATTGTTGTCATGGGGTATAATGGAAGCAGGATTCTGGACTGTTGAGCCGTCAGTGTTTTGTGGTGTAGTGGTCTTTTGGGTTGCAGAAGTAGCGTTGTTTCAGGGTATAGTAATGTTTTGAGGTATTTTAGGGTGTAGTACTGTTTTATGGTCTAGGGGTAACGTTGTTTTGGGATGCAGTGGTCTTTTTGGTTGTAGAAATGATGTTTTAGGGTGGAGAGGTGTTTTGAGGTGTAGCAGTATTTTGCAGTACAGGCGGAATGCTGTTTTTGGAGTAGAGGAAGCTGTAGCTGTATTTTGCAGTATAGGTGTAATGCTGTTTTTGGTATAGTGGAAGTTGTAGCTGTATTTTGCAGTATAGGTGTAATGCTGTTTTTGGAGTAGAGGAAGTTGTGGCTGTATTTTGCAGTATTGGCAGAATGCTGTTTTTGGTATAGTGGAAGTTGTAGCTGTATTTTGCAGTATAGGTGTACTGCTGTTTTTGGAGTAGAGGAAGTTGTGTTTTGTGATGCACTCTGAGCCCCCACCTGGCAAGGACTTGGATCCAGGTTTGGGGGTGAGCCCCCGCGCTCTGATCACTTCCACCTCCAGCTGCCCCTTCTTATCCATCAGACCGATCTGAATGTCCCCTGCAGCACAAGCAAGAGCAGAGAGTTCTGCTGCCAGCCAATACATACCCAGCACTCTACCATCAACAAAGACTGGCCCCATTGTGAAAGGGACACAAGGTAAAGTCAAAAAAGACCGGCCTCATGTGGATACAGATTCAAAACTACAGTCACTATAGACTATATTCCCACAACACTAGCCTCATGTGGACAAGGACTCAATTTACAGTTTACAAGGACTGACCGCATTTTCACAAGAACTAAAACTACAGTCATTAAGGACTAATTTCATTAGGACGGGTTCTCAAACTGCTGCCAGAAAAGACTGGGCTGATTTGGACAGAGACTCAAAGTGTAATTTATAAGGAGTGGCCTCATTTAGACAAGGAATTACACTACAGTCAATAAGCACTGGGCTCACTTCAACAGGGGCTGAAACTACAGTTAATGAGGACTGGCCTCGTGGAAAAGGGTCATTCCATGTCAAAACGGCCAATATTGAGGCGCCTTGTACATGACACCTCTCAGATTTTGCTCAAACTTTGTCCAAAAATACTTTATGGTACCAAACAAAAGAAACCCAAGTTCCATGTCAGTATCTCAGACGGTTTTTGTGTGAAAATTTCTTGAAATTTGGGTGAAATGCCCCTTTTTAACCTATGTGAATGGGTCATTTCGTTTTGTAGCATTTTGGAAGGACCAAAACTTCTCATGTAATAGAGACAGGAAGCTGAAATTTCATGTGCTGGTGCATTCTGGCCCATATATCAGGATTCTGCAGCCAGAATCACCATGAGAGATCAGAGGGGTGAGAGGAGGGCCCCCAAAATCCAAATTTTTTTTTAAGGCGGCAAGTGATTTTTCTCTTTTTGGGGGTCCCTAGGATTCAGTTCAGTGAATGTTACTGTTTGAAATGTGTTTCTCTCTCATATTTGGGAACTTTCCCACCACCAAACTAAGTTTTAGGATAATAGTACCATTGGTGGGGGACTTGTGGGGGTCAGAAAACCACTTCGGACCAAAATGATCCTCTCAGACCCTGGCCTTCAGACACCCAGATGACCCTGTGGGCACTAGATGATGGTAATGTCATTGTAACCAGACAAATAACATTAATACAGGTGTTCGAGGTAAGTATCCAAAATTATGCAAAAAGGGACTTTAACCCCTAGTGCACCATAACACGACCATGACCTAATAAAGTGGGAAACCAGGTTACAACATTCTGTCAACATGGTCAAGGTTGATCACTCCATGCAAGATCAGGCATCCCATGTTATACTACCATGTGTCCCAATAAATTATGTTGTTTATGATTCCTACCAAATGAGATATAGCTAAGGGGTTATCATGAACATATCATGTCATGTACATGGGTGGCTCAGTTAACATGGAATGACCCAAAAGGATTCAAACCATAGTCAATAAGGACTGGGCTCATTTGGACAGGGATTCAAACGACAGTCAATAAAGACAAAGCTCATGTGGACAAACACTCTAAATACACTCAATAAGGACTGGCATCATGTAGAAAGGGGCTTAAACTACCCCATTTAAACAGGGACTCAAACTGCAGTCAAAAAACAAAAGCCTATGTGGATAGGGACTCAAATTACAGTCAACAAGCACTGGCCTCATTTGGACAGGGATTAAAGTTACAGTCAACAAGCACTGGCCTCATTTGGACAGGGATTAAAGTTACAGTCAACAGGCACTGGCCTCATTTGGACAGGGACTAAAGTTACAGTCAACAGGCACTGGCCTCATTTGGACAGGGACTAAAGTTACAGTCAACAAGCACTGGCCTCATTTGGACAGGGACTAAAGTTCCAGTCAACAAGCACTGGCCTCATTTGGACAGGGACTAAAGTTACAGTCAACAAGCACTGGCCTCATTTGGACAGGGACTAAAGTTACAGTCAACAAGCACTGGCCTCATTTGGACAGGGACTAAAGTTACAGTCAACAGGCACTGGCCTCATTTGGACAGGGACTAAAGTTCCAGTCAACAAGCACTGGCCTCATTTGGACAGGGACTAAACAATTATTTCCCATTTTGCCTTTTTTGATTTCAATCCATTTTCTAAGGGTCAGTCAAGTCAACAAGCACTGGCCTCATTTGGACAGGGACTAAAGTTACAGTCAACAAGCGCAGGCCACATTTAGATAGGGGCTCAAAGTACAGTTAATAAAGACAGTACTCATGTGGAAATGGACTCAGTCATTAAGGGAAAACTGACAGCCCCCAATCAAGTACAATAATATTACCATAATCTAATGGTTAGTTATGGAAATTTTAATATAATTGTTTGGCTAACTCAGTGGAGCTCATATTATCATGATATACAGGTATTTCACCCTTTTCTACAGTTCTAAAGACAACTCACCCAAGAATTTACTATAGAAAAAGAAAACAGAAATAGAAAAAAGGAAGTAGGGTAGAAAGAAAGCAAGCGGGCCATTTAAAGGGAAAGTAAGGCGGTGATGTGGCGGGTTGGACATGAAGTGGAAAAACGCTGGAGGAGCTGAATCAAGAAATGCTCTGAACTCACCCATAGCAGGAGTGGCCAGGGTCTGCCTTCCCACCAGCTGGGCAGGACCGAGCCCATCCAGGAAGTCACTAAACTGGCTGTCTGCACCCAGCCGCACACCTGAGAATATCAGACTGGGACAAACAAAATCCACACAGATTACCCTGTGCACCAAGATGAACAAGCTCACCTTATATGTGGAGACTTCTCTAAGGTGGACAAGCATGGGGCTGTGCACTGGAAGAAATAGATTGTCCCCAGAAGAGTTTTAACCTTTTGGCGCCTGCCCTCTTAAATCATTCCATTTGGACTGTACCTGACAGTTGCTATGACAATTATTTCCCATTTTGCCTTTTTGAGTAATCAATCAAACATTCAATTAACAGCTCAACTAGATGCCAATATTAAAAGACATTGTAAAATTGACCCTGAAAGCGATGTTGATCATAAAACTGGGAGCATTTCCGAGGGGGGGGACAGTTTGAAGAGGATCAAGATTCACAAGAAGAAAACAAGGCCGATTCAGAAGTGAGCGAGAGTTGAAAATGGGGCACCCAGAAATTGAATGTATGAGGAAAATTTTCTTTCCAATTTTATTCAAATTTTTTGTGTTGCATGACATCCCAATTAACATGCATTAGCAGTTATAAATAACTGATTACCAATTTTTTTTGAACAAATTCATGTAATCCATTTATTGAGCTTTCCAGTGATGTACAGTTGCAATCAAAATTATTCAACCCCCATTGCACTGCAAATTAGGTTTACTGGCAAAATTTACAAACTTTCAGCTGTTTGCAATGAACAAATCAAACAAGAACAATTTAAATGGCTCAACCCAACAAATATCACAAGTGGCTTCTCCAAATTCAACACAAAATGCCACTTTTAATGACGTCTGCAGGCTCAAAATTATTCAACCCCTTCATGACAAGCATCTTTAATACTTAGTAGGGCACCCTTTTGCCACTATGACTTGCTGGAAATGTGATGCATAGGCAGACAACAGTTTCTGGCAGCATTCCCAAGGAATCTTAGCCCAGTCCTCATGGACAATGGCCTCCAGTTCACTAATATTCTAGGGTTTGCATGCTGCAACTGTCTTCTTCAAATCCTACCAGAGATTTTTTTATGGGGTTCAAGTGAGGCAACTGTGATGGGCACTCTAGAATCTTCCCTGACTTCTTCTAAAACCAAGACTTGGTGGATGCTAAGGTATGCTTTGGATCATTGTCCTTTTGGAAGGTCCAATGATGCCCAAGCATCAGCTTCCCTACAGACGGCATGACATTTTCTCCTTGGATATCCTGGTACTTGACTGAATCCATCTTGCCCTCCACACTTTGCCCTCCACAGATTTCCAGTGCCAAAGGAAGCAAGGCAGCCGCAGAGCATCAAAAAGCCCCCACAATTCTTCACTGTAGGCAGGGTGGACTTTTCAGCATGTGCTTCTTTATTCATCCTGCAGACATACCACTGATTCATAAGCCCGAAATATTCCAGTTTTTTTTCTTCACTCCACAGAACAATATCCCCAAACTGTGGCTTATTTATATGGTTTCTAGCATATTGGAGCTTGTGCTTTTGGATCAGTTGTGGTGTATGTCTTGGAGTTCGGTTATTGAGACCTTCAACGTTTAGTGTGCGCCCTACTGTGCAAATTGAAACCTCAGTGCCTCCTGCCTCCAAGTCTTGCTGTGGGTCTCCTGCAGTCACTCGAGGGTTTTTGACCACCCGTCTCCTCAGGAATCTGGTGACAGCCATTGATAGCTTCCTCTCTCTGCTACATCCTGGTACTGTAGCCATTCTTCCTTTAACTCTGAACTTGTGAACTATGCTTCCAACTGTATCTCTACGAAAATTCAGTGCCTGCACTACCTTTTTGTATCCTTTTCCTTGTTTGTGCCGGGCAATCTCCTCTATTAGGTTTTTGGACATTTCTTTTGACAGCCATATTTCTCATATGCAATCAAATGTCACTGTCAACAAACCCCTAGCTAGTGCAAGTATTTGATGAGTTCTATCTCAAGCAAACCTGATGAAACTAATTAAGCTCTTTATTAGCTGCATTAGGTGTGCTTGAGACAACACCTGATTTGCAAATATGCTCATATGACAGATTCTATTTGGGGGTTGAATAATTTTGAGACTGCAGTTGTCATTAAAAATGGCATTTTGTGTTAAATTTGGAGAAACCACTTGTAATATTAGTTGTGTTGAGGTATTTAAAATGTTCTTGTTTAATCTGTTGATCACAAACAGCTGAAAGTTTGCAAATTTTGCTATTAAAACCCAATTTGCAATGGGGGTTGAATAATTTTGATCGCAACTGTATATCAATGACGAAATAGTTAAAAACGGGTAAAAATGGTTAGAGACTGCAAAATTCATTTTGCCAAAACAAGTCAGAAAATGCAATTTTTTCAGGCAAGCATGAAGGGTTAATCTTGCAATGAGACAAAAAGTCTTATTTTATATTTTAGAAAATATTTGTGATTTTAATTTCCTATTTGCTTGTCAAGAGAAATTTCCTTAACCCACAGGAAAATCCTAAAATGGATGTAACTATCTCAACTTATTGGCTTTTTGCCCTATTTAGCAAAAAATAATAAATTAGAACTTAGATCTAAATTAAAGAACAAAATACTTGTCGAAATTTCCTTTTTTTCAGCATACCAATGACCCCTCAAAAAACTCCACACAGGTAAAGAATTTTTATTCTAAACCATCCATGGAACCAAACTCTAAATGCTGGAACTGCCTGATGACATGTCACTGCATTACAGAAAAGACAGGGGTTTTTCCCTAATCTAATCACTTGGAATTTTAGACAGAGAGGCTAGCTATAACCATGATGCAAGTCTCAAGGCATTTTAAGGATCTTTTGAGAAAGTAATCAACCTGTAATTAGCTGTACTTCTGGTCCACTTAGACATGTATAATTTACTGCGTGCCTGTGTCAGGACTACTGTGCTATTTTTAGAGACACAGGACCCTGTCCAGCCCCCTGAGGACGGCTGTTTTCATTCCCTGGGACTTAGAGAAGAAGCAGCCGTAAAATTCTCCTAACAAGTCAGCACTAAAACTGGGCATCCCTTTTTTCCTACAAGTTTGCAAAATGAACATACCTTTAATGCAAGTGTTACCATGCTGACACACACGTGCAGTGAGCATCAATATTCATTGAACTATTTACACATTTTTTTTCCTATTTTGGATCTGCACTCAAGCATTTGCTTTTGAAATGACAGAATCACAATGACTCTGAAGTGCAGACTGTAAGCTTTATTTTCAGGATGTTTTCATCCAAATAGGATGAACCATTTAAAAATGACTGCACCTGTTGTTCAAAGCCTGCCCCCCTCCCCCATTTTTGGGCACATAAAAAAGTATTGAACAGTACAACATAATTTAGAATAATATGGCGATCTGAGGATTGGTCAACAGGACCAAAATACAGATTATATGCCCACACATGAGAACACACATTGAAATGGACCACATGTAATGGATCATTGACAATATACACTCATTGGAATCATACACATGAACTACAAAGAAGGGACATAAAGACATAAACTATAGGCAGAGGAATGAAACAACATTATGAGCTGAGGAATCATATACAAACTATATGTGGTCGAATAAAAAATTTAAAGAATATGCAGTGCAATCATAGCTGGGTGTTTACCAGCATAGACTGAGCTGTGCGTTTGTGTAACATATAACATAACAGAGCAGTGAGAACCGTATGTTCAAGAATCTAAATAATATTTTGAGATATTGCATTAACAATATCGGATTATAGTCAGACAGACAGACATAAAGACAGACAGACAGACAGGATCGAAAACTTCACCTCATTGGCGGAGGTACTGATCTGAGGTAACACAGGCTTCAGGAAACATAGGGTTAACCCCAGCAAGAACAGGCCATTCAGCTCAACGAGGCTGACCATTTCCCCACCAAGAAAGTACATCTACAGCCTCAATTCCACAAGAATTGAGACAGAATGTAAAATGCAAATTCTCTAGCAAGGACCACACAAGATGCGTTTAAAAGGTTGTTGAAGAGAATATGGTTGATTTGCGAGAGGGGAACTCTCATGGAGCCCTTCTGTTTTATTGACTGCGAGTTTGGGGAAGCCGCGATTGGGAATGTGCCGTCACACCCGGGCACAATAAACCCCCCTGGGATCTAACAAAAAGGACAGGGAGAGAGGAGGACGGAGAAATGAAAGGAATGGGATAGGAGGGGCGCATCATACAAAAGAGGAATGGGAGGAGTGAGTTAGGTGTGTATTTATAGGAAGTTTCAAATGCGTCACAGTTGCGGTGTGGTCCTGCTCCTGAAACTCCATGTCAGGATCTCATCTCACTAAACTGCGCAAGCCGTGCTGAACTCCATCTCTGGTTCAACTGCCTCAGTAACTGGAGTGGTATCACCTCCTATGACGACGCACACAATTGGCATACAGGTGTACACCAATGCCAGACCTTAAGTCCATTTTTGGGGGTTTTTTGACGGAAGATGACTTGCTGCAGAATAGGTCCCAGAGATTTTCAGTGAATACTGTTGCTTTTTCCTCACCTTTCAAAATCTACCCAATAACAGCTGCAGCCATTTAATGGGGCTTTGAACGGTCCTGCACGGATATTGGGTGTTGGAATCCCAGTGCCAGCAGCTCTTGCTGTGGCAAACTGTTGCATTTACTGGAGATGGGCAGCAGGGGGCACTGGCTTCAGGAGCCCCAGTTAAGGCAATTGCTGTGGCAGGTGGAAGTGGGGAGTGGAAGGGCTCTGGCATCCTGGAGCCAGGAGCCCCTGTTGCACCAAATTGTGGATGTTGGTAAGAGAATGCAGCTAGGGCATTGGCATCACAGCACCAGGAACCCTGGTTTAAACCAACTGCTGTGGTCACTGTAAGTGGGCAGCGAGAGGCACTGGCATCCCAGTGCTAGGACCCTCGTTAAAATGAAATGCTATGCTTACTGAAAGTTGTTTATTAATGAGTTGAGTGGAATAGCTCATCCTCTACATTTTCAAAATCACACCAATAGCATGAAACAAATTTATGCTTTAATTGTTCATCTGTCAAACACACTTATGCAACGAATATCCTGCATAAAATGCCTAATCTTGGGGCGCCCCGGTAGCTCATCGATTAATTACGCGCACCATAAAGGCTGTGTCCTTCCCGCGGCGACCCGGGTTCGATTCCAGCTCGGGTCATTTGTCGCATGTCATCCCCATTCTTCTCCCCAACCTTCCTGTCTATCTCCACTGCATAACTATCAAAATAAAAGGTAAAAAAGGAAAAAAAAATAAAATGCCTAATCTTGATTAATATTTATCCCCTCTGTTAGCAAGATTCAGCAAGGATAATCATGAATTAATCATGAATTAATGGTGTTAGCTAAACACAAGTTAGTGAGAGATAGACCACGTTTAAAATGTCACACCATTCGTCCATGTCCTAACAAACTCCCCTATTTATATCATCTTTATTCAACAATCCTAGGCTATAGCATTCAATGTGCCTCCCTCCCATTCCCTTCTACTTATCTCTCACCCCATCACTCTCTAGGAACCCCAGGGGACTCAAAGGAGCCTTAATGACCCCAAGAAGAGACGCTACCCCCACCCCGAGTCTCGTTGCCTGGGGCTCGCCGTTATCCTGCACTGGTCTGCATCAACTCAACTCCATTTCACCCTACATCAGCACAAATTTCCATGCCTATCCAATTCAATGTATATCATTAACTGCTATTTTAGACATGGTCTGGAATTCATTAATGAGCGTACGTATATGCCTGCTGTATGTGTGTGTATTTTGGGGAGAGTAGGTGTCCAAAATATAAAATCAATTAATCTCAGTAAATGCTGGAGACTCACACCAAGTCAAATACATCTACATATCAGTCTGCACAAATGTTTGTAAATAAGTTAATGTAAGCATGTGTTGAAGCCACTTGGGGTGTTCTGCATGCAAAGAAGAGAGCCTCTGAAGGACTCTGATCAGAGTAAAATACCAACCATCTAGCATGCAAATGTCTCCACAGGGCCACCATACAAACTCCGCAGTGATCCAATTACCACATACCTCCTATAGCAGTGTTTACTGAGCTTTGGAACTAAACCTGTTGGGACATTTGAGCCAAGAGGTACTGACAGAAAGGGAAACAAAGATTCAGAGACAGAGAGACAGATGGAAAGGAAAATGTGGTCAGGGCAGGTTGAAAAAGAGACAGAGGAAGAGACACTAACTTTCCCTCGGAGCTGTAACTGTTCATGCTCCCATCGGTGGATTCGCGGCTTGCCTGGCGCGCCATGGCATTTCTCGGGAACTCCACCGCCATGCCCGTCTCCTGACTGCGCTGAATCTGGCCCTTCGGTGCCGCTGCTTGTGGCTTTGCCTTACTGGCAGTTTCTGTAAACACACACAAAAACTCAAATGTGAAAATGTGAACGTGAAAAACAGCAGGATGCTGTGGGAAAGGCAGCTCTAGGTGAGGCCGTCAGGCTAAGTCTGCTCTGGCTGAGGCCAAAGTGGCTTATGAAACCCCCTCCCAATAAAGGGTGATAGGGATGGACATGCTGTACTTATATCCCCCTGCCTCATTTCTCTCTTGTTAGCCAGATTTTGAAGCATGCATATCTTGCTCAAAACCGAGAAAAGGGAGAGGGCTTGAACTGAAGCCTTCAGCTCAGAAAAATGCCCAAGCTTCTCAGTAGGACCTGCTAGAGTCCCTTTATACTGAGAGTAGCGACATAGGGGGTACCAAAAAAAAGTTGATCATGTGACACTTGGATCCATTTTGTATCCATCAGGCTGATCAATTTATACTACTTCCTGAAGGAGTTTTACTACATCCCTGCATTTTGTGTTTTGAAAACTGAAAAAAATGACTGGTTGTTGTGCCTTCAGTATACCAATATCTGAGAAGGGGTTTAAGATGTTTAATATTTATTCAACCATTTTCATAACTTTCTCATTCTGTTTATCACATAACTGAATAGCAGAATTTCATGGAAAGCAAATGTAATTTCCCTTAGCGCCCAATATATGTTAGCACTGCGCTAATTACATCGCTCTGCTTACTCAGTCTCTGAGTCACAGACATTTGTGGCTGAACGAGCAACGCTTTGTAAATTCAGTCAACTGAGTAGCTAGCTAATGTTAGCTCACTGGTTAACACACAAAGTGTTACATATTGATTTTGAAAAATTATTGCGTGTACGCTACCAAGCTAAGTAACATGAACTTAGTTATGTCAGTGGCGCTTAACTTTTCTGGTTTAAAAAGTATATCGGGTTTTAATTGCTGTACCACTACCAAAGTATGAACATTGATATGTAGTTACATTGACAGATCCGACAATGGTATACAATCAAACCTGTGGGACTGCATAGTCAGGCTAAGGGTGGTTATGACACAGTTTGAAATGGCATTTTTGCTGTAGTGTCTGCACCATAAAATGGCTTCCACGGTTAGAATGCTGAATTCTCACACTTTCAAACCATATGTGAGTTTTTTCTCAATGTGGTACAAATTAACCAGATTTTTGTCCATTGGATGCACATGTTAAACAATCAGCACCACCATTCAATTTTATTTATATTTTACTAGAACACTGCTTTTCCAATATATGGAAAGAAACAATAAAAGCCCTGACCACTTCTGGAATATAGTCAGAGAAAAAATTCATCCCATGAACAACAAAAGGTCGCAAGTGACATTCCTGATGAAACCTGTTTTTCTGCACCATGAAGGTGCAGAAAAACAGGTTTCATCAGGAATGTCACTTGCGACCTTTTGTTATTCATGGGACGAATTGTCCCCCAAAATAACAAAAAAAAAAAAAAAAAAAAAAATCACAGTAGACTTTTACAACTCCATTGCAATCTTACGACTCCATCACATTTTAAGCAAAATTCCCACATTTTAACCACCTGTTATCATTCCAGCTGCCATTTTCCAAATTTTCTCACATGAGCAGTGGGAGTCAAGACCCTCAGAGAAATGATGATTCTCCATTCAGGAAGTGCAAAGAAATGTCCAGTTTTGTGACGGAGCAGAAAATTCCATTTTGTGGCAAAATGGTATCAGTGGTACCAGTCTGTGTTGAAAGCTCATTAAGCTCTGCTGGTAGGTGCATTGCATTGGTTATTCATGCCATTTGCTGAAAAAAGCCCTGCTTGCTATTCATTGATAATTTCACTTTGCATATTTGGGCTGTGCCATTCTGTCCCATAGTGAAAAAAATACCCATTAGTTCTCTAAAGTAGCACAATATTTTACGGTTTAAAAACGCAAATATGTCTAGCAGCCTGCCGTTGGGCCCGGACTTCAATAAACAGTTAACATACAGTCAGAAGTGAGAAACACAATGAGCAACCATAACCAGAGATAGAAGAGAGAGGGCTCAGAAACTGTAAGACCTGCCAAACATTTTGTAATTCACAGTTCTTCAGCCTAGGGATAAAAGAAATGCATTACAGTACTTTTTGACCCATGGACTTTTCATCTGGAGAGTAACATGTTCAGAGACATTTTAGTAAATGAAGAGTCAGCATAGTCAATTAATAAATAATGAAATAAATAATGGATGCAGGCTTGACTGCACAAAAATTCCAAAATAAGTTTTTCAAATTAACAGCCAGGCAAACACAGAACGCGGTGCGTGGAACCTCACTTGCTGACATGTCTAAAAAAATTCTGGCCAATGTATCGTAATGAATACAACTTACTTCCAGCAAGCTTCACTCTCAGTGCACAGCAATCTTGGACAGCAAAGATCAGTCTTGAGGGAAGGACACTATGAGCCGTTGTGCTTCGGTTACATGGCTTTAAGTCCGTTTACAATGCTGAACTGTCAAACACTGCCTTCTACGGGGACTTTGACTGACCCTATACAATCCATATAAGGCCTGTGGTGTGGGCAGAGAGCCCAGAACCCTCAACGAAGATCCAAGTTTGTTTAATCTAATGCTGTGCGCCAGCTTACCAGCACACAACATGGCATTTCAATATGGCCACTCAGTTGGCCACACAGTAGACAACTGTAACCAATCAACAGGGCACACATTAACAACCTCACCCAATGAGCTGGACATACAATATACAACACATTATATAGATCCATAGTGCAAAACTGTACTGAATCAGCTGTGCACACAATGTACACCTGTGCCCAATCAGCTGGGTACACAACACATACCTTTACCCACCGATCCAGACACTGGGGCAAAGCTGGGCACACAATACACACTGGCACCCAATCATCTAGAGACACTATGCATAACTACATCCAATCATCTTGACACACAGTACGCACCTGAATCTAATTATCTAGACACACAATACACAACTATATCCAATCAGCTGGGCACACAATACACACCTGCACCCAATCATCTAGACACACAATACATAACTATATCCAATCACTTGATACACAGTATGCACCTGTGCCCAATTATCTAGACACACAATACACAATACACAATTTTATCCAATCAGCTGGATGCAACATGGTATTTCAGTATGACCACACAGCTGGGCACACAGTACACGACTGTACCATATCAACAGGGTGCACAGCATACAATTTTACGCAATCAGCTGGGCATACAATGCACAACTGTATCCAATCTCGCTGAGCACACAGAGTACACCCCTGTACCCAATCAGCTGGGCACACTGTATGCACCTGTACCCAATCAGCTTGGCACACTGTATACACCTGTACCCAATCAGCTGGGCACACTGTATACACCTGTACCCAATCAGCTGGGCACACTGTATACACCTGTACCCAATCATGCTGGGCACACTGTATACACCTGTACCCAATCAGCTGGGCACATTGTATACACCTGTACCCAATCATGCTGGGCACACTGTATACACCTGTACCCAATCAGCTGGGCACACTGTATACACCTGTACCCAATCAGCTGGGCACACTGTATACACCTGTACCCAATCAGCTGGGCACACTGTGGGCACACCTGTACCCCAATCAGCTGGGCACACTGTATACACCTGTACCCAATCAGCTGGGCACACTGTATACACCTGTACCCAATCAGCTGGGCACACTGTATACACCTGTACCCAATCAGCTGGGCACACTGTATACACCTGTACCCAATCAGCTGGGCACACTGTATACACCTGAACCCAATCAGCTGGGCACACTGTATACACCTGTACCCAATCAGCTGGGCACACTGTATACACCTGTACCCAATCAGCTGGGCACACTGTATACACCTGTACCCAATCAGCTGGGCACAGAATACACAATTAAACCCAATCAGCTGGGCACATAGTACACCACCATGCCATAGAGCCAGAAACCCAGATTAACAGAGAGGAGTTATCAAATAACAGATTGGAGGTGCTGTACTTTGTCAGGGGTCCAAGCATGGAGGGATGCAACATCTGAACACCGTGTCTGTGTGGAGCCTTTAGGCAATCAATGACTTTCCTGAATCACAGACCCACTGAATGCAGCAGACACTGCTGCCCTCCGGGCCTCGCGCTGGCTATTACCACAATTTCGTGTGTTTAGTGAAGCTCCGTAATTGGTGCTGCTCTATGGCTGTTGGAGCTATGTCAGTGTTGGAGGTCTGTGATTGCTGGAGCTCATCTATGTGGGTATGCAGGTTTCTGTGTCATAGTGGGATTATGGCTCACCTGTGTGTCCAAGCTGGGAGGTGCTTCGACTGCGGCGGGACGGTAGACCCACAATGGCAACCACACGTGCACTCAGGCTGGACCGGCGCTTTTTACCCACGCTACCCAGTGAACCCAGCGCTGTGTCTGATTGGCTGCCGTCCGTACGTTCCAGCGAGTAGATCTCCCCGCTCACACTAGTACTCTTCTGCATGCTGCGGCCCGACGGACGCATCTGGCGGCTGGGGGAGGAGGGAGAAGTGGACAAACAATTTCAAAGGACTTTCAAAAAATGCCATTTGTCTGAGAAGCAAACAGTCAGCAATTTCAATGATGGCCCTTTCTGAGAAAATAATTTGTCATGCAGCAACACGTGGGAAAATTAAAAGTGTTCATCAAATTGATTTCAAGTCATGTGACATTAATATAGAGCATTCATTCTCAAGGAAAAAATATCCATATCCTATCATATTATGATCGTATCCATATGATCATAAGAGGCTCAGCCACACGACAATAAACATTAAGGGCCCCATTTTAACAATCTAAATGCACGGTCTGAAGTGTGTGGTGCTGGTGAATTTAGAGCATTTGCAAATCCATTTTTGCTTGTCGAATGGCACGTTATCTGGGCGCAAAGTAAGGCGCATGGTTCAAAGGGGTTGTACTTAATTATTATTCACAGGCGTATTTAGGGCATAACATGAAATAAGCCAATCAGAGTGTCATCTCCCATTCCCTTTCAAAGCTCACACAGAGAAAAAGTGCGCGAGCAAACCACTGCTAAAAGTATGGAAGCCTGATCACTGTAATCTCCAATAATGTTATTAAAAATATTTTTTAAATATTGTTCAAAATTTTTTTAATCATATCCAGACGAAAAAAAATTCATCTTACGCAGTGAATCCAGGAGTCACCTTGAATGTGTGCATAAAACAGGCACACAAAATGAAAGAAATAAGTTTTAATTCAGGGTCACGAGTAACAATATTATTAAATGTGGGAGAGGCAGGGCCGAGAGAAATTGAAATAAGCAACAAAAAAAAAAAAACAGGTAGGGGGAAAGAAACTAAATTATTTTACTTTGTGAACACTACTGTAACTGCTTGAGTAATAGCCGGCAGGAGTGAACTAGACTCGCTTCTGCTTTGAAAGGGAGGCTGGGAAAGGAATGGATGACAACCTGGATAACATAAGAACAAAAATAACTGCTGGTTAATGTCAGATTGTTGACATCTCATCCTTGAGACCCAAGTTGGACATATGGAGGGAATTTGGATTAATTATAGACAGTGACTATAAGGTCACCCATTGCTTTGGTGCTTGCAAAAAGTGCTGCCATTTTAGGCTGCTTCGTTTGTCAACCTAAAGTGTAAATTATAATAACCACGTTTGAAACGAAACATGACACTGTATATTTGATGAAAGAATTGAGACAAACAGTCTGCAGGTATAATATTACAGGATCTGGTCAGACTCAAAATTTATATTGAGATACACTGCCCATCCAAAAAACAGTTTTACACTATAATATTTTGTTGGGCCACCTTTAGCTTCGATCACAGCGCATATTTGTCATAGTAATGTTTTGACCATCTTATACAATGCCTCAACTTTTGTGGAGTTTGTTTCCAAAATGCAGTAAGTGCCAAAATTACAAAAATTGACATAATGTCATGGCGCGATAGCCCTGTGCTTCTTGAACATGGTGCAAAAATCAATTTTTAGAAATTCATACGGTGTATTTTTTCATGGTCAAAGTTTGTGTTTTTCTATAAGATGCAATAGGCGCCAACATAGAAAAAGCGGATTTACTCAAAATGAGTAAAATGGATGTAGTGCATTTTAAAAACAGACTCCTAATTTATTTACGACCAGATTTGCATTCATTTTTGGCTGAGATATTGTATTAATGATGGGTGAGTCAACCAGCCCGGTAAGCCTTCTCCAGCAAATCCCAAAGACTTTCAATTGGTTAAGGTATGGACTCTGAGGTGGCCAATGGATGTGAGAAAATGATTTCTCATGCTTCATGAACCACTCTTTCACAAATTGAGCCTGATGAATCTCAGCATTGTCATCCTGGAATATGCCTGTGCCATCAGGGATTAAAAAGTCCATTGATGAGTTACTGATCATTCAGTATATTCAGATGAATTTATTTTATCTCTGCAAGACAGTACTGAGCCTAGACCAGACCATGTGAAGCAACCTCAGACCTTAACACTGCCTCCAGAGGCTTGTATTGTGGGCACTATGCATGACGGGCACATCGCTTCATGGGCTTCCTTTCTCACCCTGACAGGCCCACCACTCTGGAACAGGGTAAATCTGGACTGATTAAACCACATGACATTTTTCCATTGCTCCTTAGTCCAAAGTTCATGCTCCCTTGCAAATTGAACAAATTATTCCCCCCAATTAGCTTCACTAACAAGCAACTTTCTTGTGTCCCAGTCCTCCAAGTTCTTCTTGATTTGTGCGTGAGGAAATGCTCTTACTTTCATAATTAAACAAAGCAATGAGTTCTACAGTTGATTTTTTTATGATCACACTTCACCGAGCATTATAGTGATTTCCAATCAGGATCAGTCATGATTTTTCTCCGAACCATGCCTTCCGTGAAGTTGACAGTTCACCGCTATCCTTCCAGGTTTTAATAAATTGTTGGACAGTTCACGATCCGATTCAGGTGATTTCAGCAATCTCCGTGGCTGTTTTCTTTGCTTGATGTTGCCCAATAATTTACCCCTCTTAAAACACGCCAATATCTTTTCAACGACCAAGAGATACGTCTTCCGACATCGTTTTACCAGTAATGAGAAGTTACAGACTGAATCAGGCAGGATTAAAAGAATTATTGCCAGCTGAAAAATATTCATCACTGCAATAATGATTCAATCACAGGCTCTTGAGTATCTGCTTATTTGAAGTCAAATGGAAACTTATTTTTTCGGACGGGCAGTGTATATTCAGGAAACGGGTTAATCCGTGCCAGACTCTGACATGATTACCCAAAATTTTGAAGCACAAAACAGTTTGTTTATTACAGTGCACGTTTTTGATTGAACAAGAACTCAGAGTTTTTGGCATCATATGCCATGTCTTTGATGGGCCCCTGACAGCCATGACTTCAAAGGGGATCCCTTAGAAGACTACAGCAATGAAAACCCACTGTCCCAGCAACGGTTGGGAGAATAGCCACTTCGTTATTGCTATCTAATAATGAAATATTGTTTATCACTACCTCATAGTGAAATGATGTTTCTTACCATCTCATAGTGAAACATTGTTCATCACTGTCTCAGATCAAGATGTTTATTACTGTCTCACAGAGAAATTACTTCTATCACTACCTTACGGTGAAGTAACACCAACCACTACTTCACCATACCTCACAGAGAAATGACATCCATTCCTATCCCATAGGTTTTCAGCTGTGGCCCCCAGCAGTGAAAAGGTGGGTTGATTTTATTTAGGAATCAACTATAACCATACCTTAGAATTGAAGCAGAATTGTTTATTGGAATAAATAAACTATTTGATGCAGTTCAAAGGCATTTTACAATTTAACAAAAGGGCGCAGCACCTAGCCTAAATCCCTAGAATGCAAAATGAGGTTAATCACCCTCAAACAAGGGTGAGAGAAAAACCCCCAATAGGGAGAGACCCCTCCAACAATGGTGAGAAAAATGTGGTGTCCATATTCTACTGCTGTGACCCTGTGTTCAGGTGATCGATAAAAATAGTAGCTGGCCTAGCAGCGCACGAGGCATTTTGAACTACCCAGACAGAAGAAGTAGAATTGGGGCAGTATAAATTGGAGGTTATACGTGGGCGAACTGTGTGGAGTTAAGCTCTTGTTCTTTGACTTGCACTAATATTAATTACAAGAAATAAGCTTTCAGCTCAGACACAAAACACCACAGGGAAGTCAGATAAGTGCTCAAGCTTTGACTAGTAATTTAAGCATTGTAAACCTGCAGCACCAAAACCTACCCTCACTAGTGCCAAAAGTACACCTGAATCATGTGAAAGTGCAAGGTGATCATGCTTGATTCTGTTCCGAGTAGAGACATCGCGCAGGGCAGGCTCACCTAAGCCGGCCCCTTGGACGCTCTGATTGGATGGACATGTAGCTGGTGCTGCTGATACGAGAGGCACTGCTGGCGTGTGAAATGGCTGACACTTCGCTGATGTCACTGTCTGAAGACTTCGCTGAGACGTTATCACAGCTCCGCCTCTGTTCCTTATACAGCTGAGAAACAGGGCAAGGGAGAGATGTAGAGAATGAGAGAGAAAAAGATCAAAACGAGACATTCCATTACCCTGCTGCGTAAATGGCCAACAGTGATTGAAGCCCACTAGTGACTGGCTGGGCCGGAAGTCATTTACCTCTCGTTTGTTCTTCAGATCCCTCCCCGGGTCCTGATTGGGCGCTGCAGGTGTCCTGTGTGTCTGAACCCTCACCTGCAGCTGTCGCGCTCTCTCCTCCATGGCCAGTGCTGAGCAGGCACAATACAGAAGATACACATTCCGTCAAGAAAAAGTTCTGAGAAGAGCCACAAAGTTAAATCCTAGTATGAAAGATGAAAGCAATGAGGAGAGGCTGAAGATCCTTAATCTCTTAAGTCTTAGGAAAAGGAGACTTAAAAGTGATCTGATTGAGGTCTTTAAATATTTTAAAGGGATTGAGGGGACCTATAGCAAAGCAAAATGCCAATTTTGGTTCAAAATTTTAGTTCTGAGGTAAGAACATGAAGTGGTCCTTCAAATAGTCCGTAATATAGAGTCGTGTTCCGAAGGAAACATTCGTCACGAACACTGTCTTCAAGGCTGGAACAGCTATGAGTGTGGTGACTTTCAATGATGGCCAACGAGGAATTGCCTCCATTCTTATGAAACTTGGCATAAAGCCAGGGGCACACTCAATGAAAGACTATCACGAAATGGACAGAAAACATGTGAAAGAGTGAAAAACGTGCACTAGAACTGAAAAAAAAAAAAACCCGAATAGACGCTCGACAAGCACGTAAAACTAGGGAGGAAACAGATTGAAGAAGAGGGAGTTACTTATGAGGCTGGTGCCTTTTAAGGAGGTAAAAAAATCCTAAATCCTAAAAACCACTAAAAACAAAATACTTAATGTATTCCTCCTGAGAACATTACTGTCACACTTTGATCACATTATTACTGCCGAACTAAAATCACATTTTTCTAAAAATACAGATTTTCAACAAGAAAAAAAAAGATTTCTCAGCAACTGTACATCCAATTAACTTCATATTTGGCACTCATCTTCATTTTGTGATGATCTAGGTCTGTAAAGAGCTCTTTTTGCAATAAGTACCTCTGAATATGAGTAAATCAAAATATGCATATTTAAATTTGCTGTTTCCCACCAAAATTGATTTAGGGGGTCAAAATCAATACTAGAGAGTGAAAGGTGAAGCATTCAACCTGAAAAACATGGTCCCAACGGTCAAACACGGTGGCGGGAGTATCATGCTCTGGGGTTGCTTTTCAGCAAATGGGCCTGGAAACCTTGTTGAAGTTAATGGCATTATGAAACAGGACCAGTATATGCAGATCCTCAGCGAGAACATTAAGTAATCCGGCGAATGACTTGATCTTGGGGAGGAATTGATCTTCCAAAAGGATAATGATTCTAAACACACGGCCAAATCAGTCAAGAAATGGTTAGCGGACAACAAAGTGAACGTTTTTGAGTGGCCAAGCCAGAGGTCCGTCCTCAATGCTATCCGGAATCTGTGGAGGGAACTGAAGACCAAGGTCATGTCAAGGAAACCCTCAAACCTTAAGGACCTGGAAAAGTTTGCAAAAGAGGAGTGGGCCAAAATCCCCGTGGAAACGTGTAGAAACCTTGTGATCAACTTCAGGAAACGTTTGGAGGCTGTAATCGTGAATAAAGGCTTTGCCATCAATTACTGAGAAAAGGGTATGAATAATTCTGGACATGGCATTTTTTGTAAATCTGTCAAATAAAATACCGAAAAGCATTGTATTTCTTGAAAAATTGTTTACTGTATTTCTTACAGCCTGATGTCAACTTACTGTGTCATTTGTGCAAGAATAAATTAGATTTGTCAAAAAATATCTCGAAAAAACTCAAAAATTGGTAGGGGTATGAATAATTTTTGGCACGACTGTGTGTGTGTGTATATATATATATATATATATATATATATATACACACACACCCCTCTTTTGAGTTGCAAGTTGCAGAATTGTAATTCACTACAAGCACTAAGAACCAGGGCCACAATGAACTGTGTTCACGGGCATAAGACTTCTTTTTTTTTTTCCAATTATCTTTTTATTTATTTTGTAACGTTTCAATAACACAAAGGAGGAAGAAAGAAAGAAAACAAAGAGAAGGAAAAAAAAAAAAAAACAACTTATGAAATAGTACAAAATGAATAAAATCAAATCACAACCGTCCAAGGTCACAGTTCATAATTCATCTTATATATGGTATCCAGGCATGTCAAACCATGCTATGATGCTGTCAGAGGTTCATAAGTGGTTCCCATATCTTCGAAAAGGCATGCCCTTATTTTTTTAGGGTGTATGTACGTTGTTCCAATTTTAAAGTTTCGTTTAGAATCTGTTTAAACAAATTGATTGATGGGGGTCTTTGTTGATTCCAATTGAGTAGAATGCATTTCTTTGCTATGTAGGATATTATGATAATTCTCTTCCTTTGTACGGAATCTAGTGTCTTGTCCAATTCTGTACCAAAGAGGTACCATACTGGTGTAATTTCCAGCGGGGTTTCCATAACCTTGACAGTCAAATCATGAACCTCTTTCCAGAAGTGTTTTAATTTTCTGCATTCCCAAAAAACATGCATGGTTGACCCCTTGCATGTTTTACAACAATGGCATCTGAGGGAAGAGTTGGGAAAAATTTTGCTTAAGCGGAGCGGAGTGAGATATATCCTATACATGGATTTATAATTTTGTTTGATTATTTTATTACAGGACAGTGAAGAAAAAACATTCTGGCATATAGTATCCCACTGTTCTTCGTCAAAAACACGCCCCATATCCCTCTGCCATATGCTCTTAAGTGAGGTCAAGGAAGAGCCATGTTGATCTAGCAAAGCACTATAAATCACCGAAATTTTTCCTTTTAATGTTGTGGAATTCACCAAAATCTCCTCCAAATCGGTCAGCCCAAGAGACAAAGCGTCTTTCCCTTTCAGGGTGTTAATTAGATGGCGAATTTGTAGGTATTTTAAAAAGTCCTGCTTCGAATTTCATATTCTGATCTTAAGTCTGCAAAGGATTTGAGTGTATCCTCTGCAAACAAATGCTGGATCTGATGTATACCATTCTCTTTCCACTTTGTTAACAAGGATTTGCCAATTGATGGTGGCAAATCCGGGTTGGAGGACAGAGGGGCAAGTTTGGAGATTTTACCAAAGGTTCCACAAAACTTATTTACATCTTGCCAAGCCAGAAGGGTGTTATAAATGACATAGGTTTTTGTAACCTGGTGTAGTGCATTTATATTGTTGATAAATGGTAGCAAGGTTGTGGGAATGGGAAAACAGAGTTCTTCTTCTATATCAGTCCAGTGAGCATTATTACGTTTTTGCACCCAGCTAATCAGGCCCTTTGTCTGGGCGGCCCAATAGTACATCTGTAAGTCCGGTAGTGCCAGTCCTCCTTCTCTCTAGACTTTGTTAAAGTTTTTAGAGCTATTCTTGGTGAAGAGTTCTTCCAGATAAAAGAGGTAAACATTTTATTTATGGATTGAAAGAATGCTTTATCTAAGTAACAGGGCAGTGATTGAAACAAGTAAATAAAACGGGGCAGGATATTCATTTTAATTGTGTTAATTCGACCAAGGAATGAAATGGGGAGCATTTTCCAGTGTTCCAATTCTTCCTTCACCTTTTTAAGTAATGGAGTGTAATTTATGAAGTACAGGTCTTTAAGTTTTGGAGCCACATTGACCCCAAGATATTTAAAGCCGTTTTGAGCCCAGGAAAACGGGGAGATGGCCTTGAGTTTATTAGAAACCGATGAATTAATTAATAAAGAATTGGACTTTAACAGGTTAATTTTATAGCCTGATATTGTTCCAAATTTAGTGATAAGATTTAATACTGCTGGAATAGATTGCTCAGGGCTGGTTAAATATAAAATTATGTCGTCAGCGTACAATGAAATTTTATTCTTTGTTTTCCCAATATCAATACCTGCAATCTCTTCATTTATCCGTATGGCCTCTGCAAGGGGTTCGATTGCCAAATTAAATAAAAATGGGGATAGCGGGCACCCCCTAGACAGACCAAATTTTTCAGTGAGGGCACCGTTAATACATATTTGAGCTTGTGGATTGTTATACATCGCTCTAATCCACCCAATACATTTTTCACCAAGATTGAATTTTTCCAAAACGGCAAACAGATATGACCACTCGACCCTATCGAACGCTTTTTCTGCATCAAGGAGAGTAGTAGAGCTGGTCTATTGTGTAGGGTCAGTGGTCAATTATATCTAATAACCTCCGGATATTATCAGATGCATAACGTGACTTCACAAATCCGGACTGGTCAGGATTAATAATCTGAGGATTATGTCTTCTAGTCTGCGTGCAATTAATTTTGATATTATCTTAAAATCAACTGGAAGTAACGAAATTGGTCGAAATGATGCGCATTCAGCAGGATCTTTGTCCTTTTTTTTGTATTAACGATATTATTGCTGTCCTCATAGAGTCTGGAAGGATACCATTTTCAAAAGAAATCTGCGAAAAGCATAGGCATGAAAAGTGGTTCAATTTATGCCAAAAAGCCTTGTAAAATTCTACAGAATATCCGTCCAAGCCAGGAGTTTTTTTCCGGAGGGCATTGAGTTAATTGCTTGCAGCACTTCGCCTGAGGTGAATGGGATATTCAGCTGCTTCTTTTTCGTCCTCAGAGATGGAGGGTAAGGATACCCTTTCAAAAAATGTGTCGATATCCGTTTCAGATGGGATCTCCGGACGATAGAGCTGTGTATAGAAATCGAGGAATGAAGACTTAATTGATTGTGTTTCGTATTTCAGTTGGCCCGTCGCATTCCGTATGCACTTTATTGTATTTTCTGCACGTTCTTTTTTGAGTTGATAAGCCAAAAGTCTACTGGGTTTATTACCATATTCATAGTATTGCTGTCTAGTGAAGAACATAAGTTTTTTAATGTGCTCTGTTTGAATAAGATTGAGATTAGATCGTGCTGCATTTAGTCTTTTCAAGTTTTCCTCTGTAGGAGATTGTTTGTGGGATTGTTCCAAATTGATTAGCTCATTTTTAAGTTGTTCCATTTGTTTTATCATAAATTTTTTCTTTGCTGATGTGTAAGAGATCAGTTGTCCCCTAATTACTGCTTTGGCTGCATCCCATATCACTGCCGGAGTGACAGGGGAGGCCGCATTATCCTGTCTGTACTGCTCAAACCATTTTCTAATGTTATTACAGGCTTCAAAGTCTGTGAGAAGTGAAGTATTAAATCTCCAATATTTGGTTTGATTTGTCTGCTCAGGGAGAGATATCTGAAGACAGACTGCTGAATGGTCTGATAAAAGAATGGGCCCGATATTACAAGAAATTATGGATGAGATATGTTCTTTAGGTAAGAAAAAAAAATCTAATCGGGAATATGATTTGTGTCTAGCCGAAAAAAAAGTGTAATCTTTTCTTGTGGGATTAAGTTCTCTCCAGACATCAACCAGGCCTACATCAGCCAGTGCTAACCTCAAAGTCTTAGAGGCATTGGGGTTAGACAGTGTAGTTGAGGATTTGTCTAAGTTACTATCCACGCAGCAATTAAAATCTCCAGCCACTATTCCAAAGTCTGTGTAATATTGGTTAAATAGAGTGATCGTATCCAACATGAATTTGGGGTTATCCTCGTTTAGGCATACCGTTCAACAATGACAGTTCTTGTCCATATAACATCCCCTGGATTAGCACGTGCCTGCCGCGAGTCTATATATTGTTCCTTAAATATAAAAGGCAAGTTTTTATGAATAAGTATTGCAACTCCTTTTATTGCTTGTATAACTGGAAAAATAAACCTGCCCAACCCAGTCTCTCTTAAGTTTTTTATGCTCCTCGTTAGTCAAATGTTTTTCCTGAAGAAAGGCAATAGCCTTTTTCTTTTTTTCAAGAATGTAAGAACTCTCTTCCGCTTAATTGGATGACCAAGGCCTCTGACATTAAAAGTCATTACATTAAGTGTATTAGGCATACCGAGATTTGCATGTTATACTGATTTCATGTGATCATGGTACGGCAAAAGTAAAAGGGTAAATAATATAAGACGAATAAACTAACAAGAGAAAAAAAAAAAAAACAGGTAGAGCATGAGGGGGTATAAAGCGAGACAGGTATAGACACTACAAATGTTCTCACATAAAAAACGTTACACTATCTGCTTGATAGTAAATAATATGCACCTGTTATTTTCCACTATTAAGTGAACAAGAGAGACAAAGAAATAATAATGGTTTAAGTAGCCACCACCAAGCTCGATGGCGAGCCCATCTCCGTGCACAAAATTTAATGCATTCACCAGACCCCATGCATAAGAAACAGTTCAAACCTGGCCATATGTAGGCTACTTATCGAAAATGTTACGATAAAATTTCTCAGCCTCTTGTGGAGAGGAAAACATCTGGATCTTCCCATTATACAGCACTCTCAGCTTGCAAGGTTGGAGGTGAAATCCACGGAAGATCCCCACGTCAACAAACAGTTTTTAACAGTACTGAACTTCCGTCTTTGCCGGAACGTTTCGCTGAGAAGTCCTGGGCGAATGCAAGTTTGGATCCGTCGTAGGAAATGTCCCCGTTGCCGTGTGATGTAGGACGAATTCTTTGTCTTGGTATTTGAGAAACGAATTAGCGGCTCGGTTGGGAATTGCTGGAGCCAGCGTGCGGTGGACTCTTTCCAGTGTGAATGTTCTGTCAGGTCCGGTGCCCAGCCATTGAGGTAGCATGTCGTTTATAAAGTCCAAAAGAGGACGGGTACCTTCAGCTCCCTCCTTCAGACCAAACAGCCGGATATTTTTCCTCCTCCCACGGTTTTCCAAATCCTCGGCCTTTCTTTGTTTGGCTATGCGGGCTTCAGAGCCGTTGTTCGTTAGCTGTTACGTCTCGTTTAATTTCACCCAAATCTAGCTCCGACACAGAGTTAGTCAGCTCACCCAGCTGGTTGTTTATTCCGTCTAGCCGAGCTAAATTCGGACGGAGTGATTTTAACTTGGCTCGAAGATGTTGTCTTCGTGGTTCGTGAGCTTGTTTTGCGCGCGTTCGAGAATATGTCGACTCTTTTTTACTGCTGGAGGTTTTGGCAATCTGTATCAGGCAATTGACCAGGTTTTCAAAAGTTTTCAAAAAGTTTGGGGCTGCTGGTTGTAGGGAGATAACGCACTATGCTGCCATCTTGTTCGACTCTCTAGCGCCCCCCCCGACTTCTGAAGAATACTCTTTTTTACTGCTGGAGGTTTTGGCATCGTCTGTATCAGGCAATTGACCAGGTTTTCAAAAACTGATTTGAAGCGGTTGTAGGGAGATAACGCAAGTCCATGAGGTAGTTATTAATGCAGCGCTGCCAGAGGGCTCGAAGGTCACATGCATCCAATCATCCAATATTGGTATTCAACCTCATCTTTTATGCACATATATTAATGCAGTTAAGTTGGAGATTCCAGGAATCTTTTCACTATATTATGCACTGTCGATGGGGAGATCACGTTTCTTAATCGCATGTTGAGGAACGTTGTTTTAAACTGTTGACTATTGGCTCATGCAGCATATGGCAAAGTGACAAACCATGAACCATCTTTCTGGCAAATAGCATTGCCTTTTCTGACTGCTCATTTTGTACCCAATCATAACTGAATCACCTGTTACCGATTTGCCTGTTCACTTGCTGATTTGTTCCAAACAGCTGTTTTTCTTAAGATTCCACAACTTTTCCAGTCTTTCCATTCCCCTGTCCCCAATGTTTTGGAACATTTTGGAGGCATCAAATTCTAAATTCACAAAAATGAATACAGTTGATGAGGTCAAACTTCAAATATTTTTTTCTTTTTGGTGATTTCGACTAAATGAAGGCAAAAGATAATTTATAATTCGCTTACATTTTCATTTTACATCCTTTCATAATTCTTTCACAAGCTATGCAGGCTGACGCATACATATGCAGACTCACGTAGAAACACACACATACATGCAGACCGAGAGATACATATACAGATGTGCACACACACACACACACACACAGAGTACCTTGCTCTATGTTGCTGCTCTTTGCAGGGACCTGAGGGAGCTGTCTGCCCCTGCGGCTTTGGGCAGGAGTCCCTGTACCGGAGGGGTGGGCTGGGCTGCTGCGCGGATGTGGCCTGTGAAAGAGAAGACAAATGCCACATGCTGTAAATTTATATTGCACCGATATATACCACTCTTATTTATACCACACCAATATATGGCATATTATCAAAACCATACAAATATATGCCACTTTAATCTATTCCACAGCGATATATGCCACTTTAATTTACACCGCCCCATACATTCCACTTTAATTCATAACACACTGATATATGCCAGTTTAATTTATACCACAAATACACACATTCCTCACCAACATATACCTTGTCACTCTGCACACCCCATTTATATACACCATATCAATATACAATCCTGATTACAAAAAAGATGGCAAATTATGCAAAATATAGTTGAAATAAAAAAGGACTGACTTCAGAAGTCCACTCACCCTCTACTACAATGAAAACAATACAATCCATTTTTTGATTGTCTATCATGTCATTTTAATTGCTAATTGATAACTTATAGCATGATGACTGCAACAAAGTCCAGAAAAACTTGGCACAGTCGATGATTTACCACTGGGAAACAATACATCTTTCAAACACACTCTTTCAAGCGTTTGGGTAGTGAAGACACAACTGAGTCAAGTCTGGGGAGTAGCATTTTCCCCATTCCCAGTTGTATGGGTCCTTTGTTTTATTCTTCATACAATCCCATCCACTGACAATTGGAGACAGATTAGGAGTGAAGACAGCCAGGTACCTACAATCCATGCAGAACGTGGTTTGGCATTATTTTATTTTTATTGTTTCTGAACACACAAGAAAAGATGATTAGTTGGACCATGCAATACACTTTCACCATGTTACTGTCCATTTCAGATGACACAGAGTCCAGAGAGGTAAGCTGCACTCCTGGACATTGATTATGTACAGTATGGCTTCAGTTTTGCATTGCAAAGATTAAATTGCATTTGTGGATGCAGCGGCAAGTGATCTTGATTTATAAGTACCTTTGAGCCTATGTCCAGATGTCCATTCCAGTCAGAATACATTCTTAAGGCATTGAGGAATTGGAGATCACACTCATCGAGTAATAGTGTTTGGCCTTGCCCATTACGTACCAAGATTCAAATGGATTCTTTACATCTTATCACACACTATAGCGGGTTATATATTCAAAATCCCACCAGTTTGTCTCAGGGGAACCTTGTTCTGAGAGTGATGGATTAAAAGCTTAAGCACCTGTTGGCAAATTGGAAAACCTTGACTGATTTTTTGCTTTTGACGGACTAGGCCTTTTTTTTTTTTTTTTTTTTTTTCCAATTTGGCATCTCCAATCCCATCCGAATCTTGAATGCCCAATTGGGGAACTATGTACAACACTTGCTCGTATGCGACACCCTGTTGCCAATTCAGGAGAGTGCAGACAGTTTGCGGCTCTCCTCCGAAGCACGCGCCCATCAGCCCCTGCTTCCTATTCACTCATTGGTTGAATCCTCGCAAGGTCAGAATGAGGGCGGAGGATATCCGAACATGAACAAGCTTAGAATCTTCCTGACGAGCGCCCGGCTGGCCAACAGGAGCGACAAAACAGGGCTCAGGCATCAGAATGCAACTGCACTGCCAAGCTGGCAGCGCAGCTCTTAAATATCATACACTTCACCTCCACTTCAACGAGCAACAGGTGTGGCTCGTTGAAGTGGAGGCAAAGACAGCAGGAGGGGGGAAAGATTGCCGGGCAGAACCATCACACTGTTATGGTGTTTGAAATACAGTAGAGAGTGAATGGACTTTTCAAAACTCTTATTTTATTTTATTTGAATTCTCCATAATATGCCATCTTTTTGGAATTGGAGTTGAATACCTTATCAGTTTATAACATTCCAATGTAGTGCATACCACATCAATATATGCTACAACAATACTGTACGTCATACTTGCAGATCACGTTTGATTGGTTTCCGAGAAAACCAATGCCCAAGGCCCTACTATCCAAAGACACTGCAAAAACATCACTTAAAAAACCATTAGAGGCAAATGAGTCAAAAATACAGAGTTATCTCTTGGAAGAGAGAGTACAGAAAGACCAATTACAGTGGGTACAATCACGCAAATATTACTCCTGTTATACTGCCCTTGTTCATATTGTTTATTTATGATGCTCTGTTAATGCTTTTGCCAAGATAATGCTGATGGTTGTTCAGGCCATAAGGCTTCTTTAAATGGAATTGAAAAGAACAAGGAAGCAAGAGAAAGAAAATGGAGGAGAAACAAAAAATGCTGCATAACTGTGCTTGTCTGCGTGTGACGTCAGCTGACAGGGTGGCTTAGACAGCCGAACACACGACAGGCATCTGTGGTCCCTATACCACACACTACTATGTACACACACACACTCACAGTACACACAAACATATGCTTTTATATGCAGTTCACAAACACGGCAGCAGGGGGCAACAGTTTTGAGACAAAAGTTGGGTGCTGGCAGCTAGAAGCTATTGCCGGGAAGAGCGGACAAGAAATAGGAAATTAAGCAGCCGATACATCAGCACCTTTCTGAATGAAGGGACCCAGAGCAGGCCCCCCAGTGATCCAGCGGGGTACGGGGCCTCAAGGGGCCCACCTTTGCCCAAGAGCCCTGTAAAACACGGGTGGGCTGTATTCTGGAGACATGGGAGGAGCAGAGGACACACAGTGCAGCATGCGGAAAAGAAACAAAATAACGGGGTTTAAAACAACATAAACAACATAAAACAACTCTTAAACAGAACACTGACAGGGAACAAAAAAGATCAGGGAAAGAGGGATCTAAATACAGACCCCTCTGTATTTGAGGCCCTCTGAAAATGCAGAGCCCTCTGCCGTCATTGGTCACTCATATAGTATGTACTTGGCGCTTCAGTATGATCAGAAAAAAGGAACGTAACAGCTTTATTGAGCGATAATAACACATTAATAAAAGTGAAGCTAAAAGAATGAAAAGGGAAGTGAGAAGCATTTGTCCTGCAAGGCTGGCCAAATCCGCGCTTTTAGCGTCAGTAATCTGAGACATTCAGTGCAAAAACCCACAATCTGAACCTCAGCAGTAAACAGAAAGCAAAACCAAAAATAACCAATGGCAGTCAAGAGTGGAAGGTAGAGGGGTCTGATCGTGTGCAGTCTGGTAGTACGTTGACTTTGAGGATTGATGAGCTTGAATCAATGAGGGATGGAAGACTGCGCCTGGTCCATTTCAGAGCGACAGTGACTGAAACGGTATGTGTGTGATCCTACCTGCCACTATCCTGGCATTTCCTACCCAGATTTTGACAGCTTGACGTGCCCAGGCCTCTGGCCGGCCTGTGAAATGGAGCACGAGCACAGCAGTGAGAAACAGAAGAATGGGGAATGAGACAGTGACACAGTGCTGTGACAGCCAGGTGAGTACTGCACACAAAGCAGCTTCATTCTTCACTGTGCTTCAGGTCAATTATGTACACACATTTGCTTTGTTCTGCTTCAGGCCAGTGCCGTACATAAAATGATGTCATTCGGATTGCTGCTTCAGGTTACTACTGAATACCCATCAGCTTGATTCTTGCTGCAGCTTCAAGTCTATACTGTAAACGCATTAGTTTCATTCTTGCTACTATTGATGCCAATACTGTACACACATTTGCTTTGCTTCATTTTTATCACTGCTTCAGGCCAATACTGCAAATACATCATCTTTTTCTTATACCTGCTTCAGATCAAAATTGTCCACACATCAGCTTCATTCCTACTGCTGTTCAAGGCCAGAACCATAAACACATTAGCTTTACTGATGGTTCAGGCAAAAACTGCAAACATATCATCTTAATTCTGACCTCTGTTTCAGACCAATACTGTACCATCAGGAATCTGTAATCTTTGTTGTACTTTTTTTTTTTTGTCTTTTTTTACTTTGGCTCGTTTTCATGTCTGTCTCAGTGTCCATCGTTTTTTTCCATGTCCACTTGCTTTTGTCCACCTCTCCTTTTCATATGTCATGTCTGCCGTCTGTAATTAGTTTTCAGTGCACTCTGGCTGTCTGCGTTAGTTTCAGTTTTGTATTGTTGATTGATTTCAATTTCAATTGTTCAATTATTGTCGTTACTTCCCTACCCTCTGTGTTCATTTCCCACACCTCTACCACAACCATTTCCAATTGTTACTTACTGTCTCTGAACATTTATTTTCCTGGCCTTCTATGTCTCAGTGTGAGTTCATCATTATGGCTTCCATTCTAGTGTCACATACACCTTACTGTCTGCCAGCCAATCCGGTTTTTGACAGTTTCTCCCAAATTACTGATTTTGGATTTGCTCTGTATCATTTATTTTACCTGCCCAATCTAGACCCTTTGCCTCTTTTTGACAATGATTTTGGATGATGTCTTTGTCCTACAATCGCTTGCCCAGTACTGACCTCTGCCTGCTTGACCACTGAACTATTAAACTTCAGTTTATTTGTCATATACTGTTTGTGCCCAAGTCTGCATTGACCCTAACAAGTACAGCTTCATTATTACTGCTGCTCCAGGCCAAAATGGTAAACACATCAGCTTCATTCTTACTTCTGCTTCAGGTCAATAATGTAAATACATCAGCTTCACTCTTACTTCTGCTACAGGTCAATAGTGTAAACAAATCAGCTTTGTTCTTACTTCTGCTTCAGGTCAATACCGTAAACATATTAGCTTCATTCTCACTGCTTAATTCAGGCCAAAACTGTAAACACATAGGCTTCATTCTTACTTCGGCTTCAGATCAATACTGTAAACACAACAGCTTGATTCTAGCCGTTGCTTAAGATCAATACTGTACAGCTGCCTCTCAAGCTAATACTGTAAACAATTTGGCTCCATTCCTTCCGCTGCTTTATGCTTTAAATGACACATATCATGGAAAACACACTGCCTGCCCAAAAAAAGTCACATTTGGATTTAAATAAGCAAATACTCAAGAGCCCTGATTGAATCATCATTGCAGAGATGAATATGTTTTAGCTGGCAATAATTCATTTAATCCTGAGTGATTCAGTCTGCAACTTCTCATTTTTACACAACCATGTCGGACGATTTATCTCATGGTCGTTGAAAAGATGTTACTGTGTTTCAAGAGGGGCAAATTACTGGCCAGAATCACATAAAGAAAAAAGCTAAGGAGTTTGCTGAAATCACTGGAATAGGTCAGGAACTGCCCACCAATTTATTAAAACCTGGAAGGATAGTGGTGAACTGTTAAGGTTCAGGAAGAAATGGGTTGGAGAAAAGTGATGACTGATATTGATCAGAGATCACTAAAATGCTAAATGAATTCTCATCTAAAAAAATCAACAGTAGAGCTCATGGCTATGTTTAATTATGGACATAAGAGCATTGCCACATGCAAAATGCAACAAGAACTTGGAGGATTGGGACTAAATAGCTGCGTGGTCACAAGAAAGTCACTCGTTAGCGAGGCTTATTAAAAATGATCTCAATTTGTAACAGAGCATAAAGATTGGATTTAGGAGCGATGGAAAAAGGTCATGTGGTCTAATGGGTCCAGATTTACCCAATTCCAGAGTGATAGGCGCGTAAGGGTAAGAAAGGAAGCCCATGAAGCAATGGACCCGTTATGCATATTGCCCACTGTACAAGCCTCTGGAGGCAGTGTTAAGATCTGGAGTTGCTTCAATTAGTCAGGTGGACGCTCAGCACTGTTCAGCAGCAACAAAATGAATTCAGCAGAATACCTGAATATACTGAATACCCAGTCATCCATCAATGGACTTTTTAATCCCCGATGGCACAGGCATATTCGAGGAGGACAATGCTAAGGTTCATCAGGCTCAATTTGTGAAAGAGTGGTTCATGAAGCATGAGAAATCATTTTCTCACATCCATTGGCCACCTCAGAGTCCATACCTTAACCAACTGAAAGTCTTTGGGATGTGCTGGAGAAGGCTTAACGAAGTGGTTTGACTCATCAAACGTCAATACAATATCTCAGCCAAAAATAAATGCAAATCTGTTCAGAAACTAAATAACTCAGTCGCCACAGGGACCGAGTCATGAATCTCCTCGATTCCCAAATTTCGGACAAAATGGTCGCCGGCAGCCATATTGGACGTCCGAAATTCACGAAAATCGGTCTTGACCATTGTCCAATCAATATCTTCGCCAGTGTGAAATTTGGAGAAATTCCTGTAATAATTGTCGCTTCCAGAGCCTGGAGCAGAAAATCTCTGCGGCGGCGGCGGCCCCGGAACTAAACCATAGTATCTCCAGACTATCGTCGTCGGGGAGATACAATAAATGTAACATTGTATATGACTGTCAAAACAATACCACGACGAATGTGCACCGTGATCAAAGCTAAAGTTGGCCCAAAAAAATATTATAGTGTGCAGCTTTTTTTTGGACAGCCAGTGTATTTTCCCAGACAAACTTTAGGGTATCAAACAGCCTAGAGAGGTCGGATTATGAAGACCCCCCAACTTTATCTGTAAAATCCCCCTGCTGCACTTCAGCATTTGAAACACATGGTTTCAATGACTGTGTTTACAAGGTCTTTAGTATCCCGGTTTTGAGGCTTATCCCGGCTTTGAGCATATCCAGGATATGATGTTTACATGGAACACAGAGAAAACAGAGAAACAGAGAAACCCGGTTATTCATATCCCTGTATACATGATAAATACCAGTAACCCGTTTTCTGATCACTGCATCCTATCTACGCAGGCGTGTGTCACGTCTTTTACAGAGACCGGGATAAGGCGTATACATGCTCCAGTATCCCGGCTTCTATTGGAGTACTCCAGGCGGCAAAACCGGGTTTCTTGAAACCAGGATAAGGGCATAACCCGGTTTCTGAATTCGGGATATGGTGTTTACATGCACAAACGCAAAAACGGGATACTTAAAAAACCCAATCAAAACGGGGATACTAAAGACCTCGTAAACGCAGTCAATGTCATAAATAGAACTGCTCCAACCAGCTCTATCTGTGCACCCACCTCCCTCCCACAAACAAGCAGCGAATGGCCAAGAAATTGAGATTTTTATGTGGTTTTTGCAAGACCGTTTAAAAGCCTTGCTTTTGAACATCTAATAATATAAAAAATTGCCAATAAAAGCACAAAGTGTAGGACCTTTCATGCAAATGTGACCTGGTGAGTTTCTTATTAATACTGGGTTCACTGTAATCAAATGAGTGCAAGACCAGAGATTGTGTTTGAACAAGTAACACCAAAAATAACTCCAGAAAAGTGAAATATGGAAAATACATTTGAAGCTTGTTTCACATTTTGGATAAATTTGACAAAAAACATTGAAATATCACAAACCACTGAGCAGTGAGTAATGACACCCAGAACAAACATGAGGTGGCAAAATATTCATTTTATGACTTCACACATTAGCAAGCATTCACTTTATTGGGATTAATAGCCATTTTGCTGTTAAAGGCACTTAGGATTATACTGACCAGCATTGAAAATGCACCACCCTAATTTCGAGGCCAAACTACAAACTATGCATGTTTGTGATGTGGAATTGTTATCAGAGTGTATTATGCCACCTGACAAGATGGCAAAATGAAAAATTAGGTATTTGGCGCGTTTTAACGCCATTTCAGGCCATAATGCGTCTGTGCTCTATGTGGCAGCATTGTCGTTTTTCCATCACTGGGAAGATTGACCAGAAGTTTTGGGCATCTGCCTAGTGCCTGACTGTCCACAGTTTGCCAGTTTCTTGTAAATAAAAGATTTGTGATCATTCAAATTGACTTGAACGGCTCACCAAAGTGATGTCAAAGGGGACGAGTTTTCTGAATTCACAGTCACGAGTCGCCCAACAGCTGCAAAAGTGGTGTGTTAATCCCCCACTTGGGCCCATTTTCACCAAACACACCACTGTTGTACTGTTTAAAAGCAAGAGTTACTCCAAACTAGAGGCAAGAAATCTAAACCTACATCATTTGATCTGAGTCCAGTTTCATCATTAGAAACATCAATCTGATTTTGTTTTAATAACTCTTACACATCATAAACATACATAATTTGTATCTTGGCCACGAAATTAGGTGGTGCGTTTTCAATGCTGGGCAGTATATTATTGGGCTGGGCCGGGCCCCTATGAACGTGAATGTCGCTGAGTGAGTGAGTGGCTGTCTGAGTGATCAAGTTCAACGATTGGCTGGCCGGCGAGGAAGAAGTTCAGCGATTGGTTGGCCGGTGGGGAAGAACTTCAACGATTGGTTGGCCGACATTTGGCTGGTTGGCTGGCCAGGCATTGACGTCACTTGTATTTACTGGTCTGTGTATTTGCATTATAAATATATGAGTCACAGAATTTCGGCTTTGGCACTGCAGCAGAAACTAAATACTTCGCTGTTGTTGGATCTTGGATTTGAGAGTTTGCAGCAGAAACGAAAATTAAAAAGTGGAATTGAACGCGCCACACACATTTACGCGTGATTATCCCGTCCTTTCCCTTTTTGTTCTTTCAGATCGGTTGGTAACGTTAACATTAAACATCCCTCAGTCCAACATAGGAACTTACATGATGTTGGGAAAAAACTGATAAATACTGTTACTATGACTATAGCTGGACTATTTACGTACACGGTGGAAGTGGCGCCGGCACTATTATGTTTCAGTATTTTCAGGAATACCGGTATGATGCCCCGACTGGTTTCCAAATTAACTTATTACCTTGTGCGTTCATGAGTTCGTTCGCTTGAACGGAAGCAATTGTGGTGGCCGCTTTGATTGTATCTATGAGAGCGACTTTTAACCGACACCAATGAAAACAATAAATTTAAGAAAATATTACGTTTAAAAGATCGCAGCAAGCTGGATTCGACACCCCGTGATTGAGGTAGCCACATCTCAACTACGTTGTTGTACCCACTACGTCACCGTATTTGAATCCTGTGTGCCAATAGACAGCAATAGTCAGACAAATGTACTGTTAACCCTTTCGCAGGCACAGCGACATTTTTGTCGTTTTAACCAACGTGTTTTATAAAGTCTTCTTTAAATTCCCCGATTGCGGGAATTCCCTTGTTGTTCGCTCATTACCATTGGCTGTCTCTCAGGTCACCCAGCACTGTATTTTTAGCCGTGAACGAGGCATGGGATTTCTAAAAAACGCTAAATGAACTTCGGTCAAATTGTGGGACATGTGAACATGGCATCGACGAGTACAAATAGCATTCTAGCCGTGTTTCTAAACGTAAATACAACGTGGATGAAGTTTTTGCTTTATTGAATGACTCTGACGATGAGTTTGAATATCCAGAGAGCGGGAGTGACTTGGATCCAAACGATTTTAGCAATTCTGGAGAGGATTAAAACATAAAAACATCAGTTATGGGAAACTTATTATGAGATTTGGTGTTATTTTATTGTTATTTTGAATAACAATCATATTTTGGTAAAAACCCAAAATTAATCCGTCCGTGGGGGTATGCATCTGGGCCAAAATTTGCCTGCGAAAGGGTTAAATTAAAACACTTTTTTTGTAGCTACATATAACATGTTCACAATGTCCAATTTTTGACACCAATGAATGTTTCTTAGCGATATTGGTCGCCATTTTACAAAAATGAATGCGTATTTTCTTCTAATGAACAGCAAAAGGTTGATTAAATATTAATATAGCGGATGCATATGCTGCGCTTGCCCAAGCTAGCATCCCGGTCTTTTAAAAAGTTCCATTAGATTTTTCGCATTTTTTTTTGTTTTCTCTGGTACCGGTTGCGAGATTCCATAGAGACAGAGGAATGTAGCACATCGTACAAATCTAACGTGGAAGAATCATAACAATGGTTGGAATGTGTTTTTAATTTCCCAAACAATTGACAGATCTAATAACGGCAATTACAAGAGCCAGCAATTATTTTAATCATCAGCAAACCATACGTTGACAGAAGAAGAATGTAGACTACAGGCTGCAAACTACACAACGATAGAAGAAACCTCTAGACTACAAGCCACAAACTATACTATGATAGAGGAAGCCTCTAGACTACAGGAAGCAAACTACATAATGATAGAAAAGGCTTCTAAACAACAGGCAACAAACTACGAAATGATAGAGAAAAAAAAATCACTAGACTACAAGCAACAAAATTCACAATGATAGGAGCTTCTAAACCACAGGCCACAAACTACACAATAATAGAAGCCTCAAGGCTACAGGCAACAAACTTCACATGATACAAAAAGCCTCTAGACTACAGGCAGCTGGGGCAGATAATCTGAGTACAAGGCAGGTCAAACGGAGGCAGCTTTGGGGTATAAAGGGCAGACCTGGAGAAGGTTTGGGACAGGTTTCAAGGATATGAGGCAGGTTTCTGGGAGATATATGGGGCAGATTTGGCAGAGGTTTGGGGTATATACTGCAGGTTCGGGGGTAGGATTACACTAAGTTTGGGGCGGGGTTTGGGTATTTCAGTTAGGCTTTGGAAAAGGTTTGGGGCAAATCTGGAATACATGAGGTAGGTTTGGGGTTTATGGTGCAGTTTTGGTGCAGATTTGGGTTTTGGGGCCAGGCCTGTAGCAGGTTCAGGACAGATTTGCGGTGTATGGGTCAACGTTGCAGCAGGTTTGACCCAGATTTAAGGTACACGTGGCAGGTTTGGGAGAAAGTTTGAGTTAGATGGGGCATGTTTGTGCCAATGGGGCAGGTTTGGAGCAGGCCTGGAGTAAATGGGGCAAGTTTTGAGATCATTTTGGGGTACATAATCAAGTTTGGGAGAGTTTTGTGTATGTGGGACATTGGAGCAGGTTTGGAGCAGGTTTGGAGCAAGTTTGTAGTATATGAGGAAGGTCTTGGGGAAGGATTGGGGCAGAGGGGAGTAGTGGACCAAGTTTGGGGCAGGTTTGAGATCAACGATTGGTTTGGAGAACATTTGAGGCATAAGAGTCCAGTTTAGGACATGCTTTAGGACAAGCAGGTTTGGAGTGTAAGGTTTCAGGACCGGGTGCAGGGTCGGGGCAGGGGGAACACAGCTGTGAGCATGGCGTGGACAGCACCAGCAGTACCTGTCATCCTCGGGGGAAGCATGCTGGATTAAAATCCGGGGACTGGCCGGTCGGCGAGGGAAGGACTGGAAGTGTCTGAGGGAGTTTCCATGGCGAACCCCCGCAAAGGGGGAGACAGGAAAGACACAGGGTGAGAGAGGGCCAAGGTGGGGCGATGATTAGTGCATGGTACAGTGGAGCAAAATCTGACCTTTGATTAATGATCACCTGCCCGAGTACTTTATCATAAGCAGGAAACTGTTCAGCAAAAAAGCATTTGTATGTCCTGCCAAAGTAGAGCTGAGACTTAAAGATATCTGTGCCTCAAAGATAACATCCATAATTCCCATTTCCCTACAGGTCTGCTCATTCATTCGCCATCACCTATCACATGCCAAACCAGTGAGCATCCAAACCCCAGCTCTACCTTTAAATTGACATACAGGGACAACTATGAGAAAATACTGGGCTCAATGAAGGATAAATGGACAACAATGTAGAATTCATTCCTGGACTTTGACCATCATTTTAATACTTTTCACAAAATTGAATCACTGAATTTCCAAAGGTCCCAACTCCAAAGAATTAGAGGTCTGCATATCTTATAAAAAAAGAGGGGAACTTTCTTGTAATTTCAGCCAAAAGTATCCTAATGACACTCTCTTGTAAAGAAATAAACTAAAAATATATGGGTCATAAAATATGAGCAAAAAAAATAAATCAATTTTTCCCTTTCTTGAAAAAGAGAGTTTCTTGAAGTTGGGCCCTTTGGAAACTCAAGGATTTGATTTAAAACTGAAGAGATTTTGTGTGGTGCCGATCAGGGGTGGTTACTCAGGCTGACTACTAAGAATTATGTCTTTGAGTCCACTGTTTAAAAATTCACCAACACAGAAACACACACACACACACGCGCCCATACACGGACACACACACACACACATACACACACACACACGTGCATGTACTATACAAAAATTACCACAAGCCAAATCCATTGACACACAAAATACACAAGGGAACCCTAGTTTGTCAAATGAAGAATGTCTGTGTTCAAGCAGTAGCACAAACCACAGAAGAAGAAAAAAGAGGAAACATGAGTGTGTCTCTGTGTACCTTTCCGGTTCATTTGACTGGAAGCTAGTGTCTGGAGTCAAACAGCTGGTGCTCGTGCTCCTGACCTTGTCAAGAGCAGGGTGCAACTCGCTAACACTACCATAGAGGAAGAGGAAGATGGAGAGACAGAGAACAGAAAAAAATACAACAAAAAGTAAGAATTGAAATCACGAAAAATCTGAAAGTGTCTGAAATGAAGTGATGAAAGGCAGAAAGAAGTGGGTATGATGGGGTTCCCTCGGGGGGGGGTTCCGCTGGAAGAGCTGTGAAAAGAGCAAAGCTGGTGGAGCCAGAGGCAGGGGGAAATTACATTCTTTGCATTGAATGTGTGGGTAGATACTAGACAGTCAATAGATGTGTAAGTGGAGGAATACTGCAGTAATTCTGGATGGTGAATAGATGAGTAAGTGGAGGATACAGTGGTAAATTAGCACTGTGAATAGAAATGCAGGGATACTGCAGTAGTTGCGTACAGTGAATAGATATGTGAGAGGAGGGATACTGCAGTAATTATGCACAGTGAATAGATGTGTAGTTGGAGGGACACTACAGTGTAGAGCCAGGGCTGTGGAGGCGTGAGTGATAGAGGAGGGGTTTGGGGATTGGTGTTTGCTCTTACCAGCTTTTGATGGTGACCTCATGAGTGACATCATCAGTGCACTTGCGCAGGTGTGTGAGGATGCTGACAGGGGGCGTGCTGCCACTGGGCTTCAGCCAAGACTTTGAGTGTGTGCATGCAGAGAGAGTGGAGCTACACACGCACGTATGCGCACACATACAAACACAGTCACGCACACAGGCGTGCACACACACGCGCGCACACACACTCACACGCACATGCACAAACAAATGCACACAATCGCACACACACACGCGTGCACACATACACACAATCACTCACAAACACACAAACGCACACGGTCACAAGCACACTCACGCACACACACACATACACACGGACACACACACATACACACACACATGCGCACACACATACAGTCACACATACGCACACATAAAAAGAATATTAAAAACAAATCGGAAAGCATAATCCAAAAGATAAACACAGGAGTGAAAATGGAAGAAGAGCGACAGCAGAAGTGAAGGATGTTCATTTGGGGTAATTTTGCTGAAGGCAGTGAAGAATTCCAGGGAGGAAACTGGCAGTTTTTTGATACCAGTGCTTGTTTTTCTAATGCTGCCTTAGGAGAAGACCATAGAATGTTAATTTTGCCCTTTATTAACCAAAGATCACCAAGACCTTAGAGGAACGTGTCATGATATTCATTACATCACTGTCAGCAATACTAAATAAGTCCATGACACACAAACTCCACTGGATACCGTTAATTTTTTTCACAAAAACATGGGCACCTGACAGATATCTAAAGATAGTTACAGAACAAACGTTCAACATTTACTCACAAAAACTTAGAGTAAATGAAGAGTTAGCTAGTCTAATCATTCAATTTCTCAGCCGGATAATGGCTATCTGGAGTTTCACAGTAGCAACTCTGGTTCTAACGTTGACAAATACCTGAATCTGAAGGTAAGCAACAGTCAGGAATAGATAGTCAAAGCTCTCTTGGATGTCCAGCAAAGAAGCAGTTCTCCTGTGATCCGGAAAAACCTTGTAAGTTAATCAGTGGCAAAAATCTTGCAAGTGAACAAAAATTTTAGGTTTTGGACTTTTCCTAACAGAAAAAAATATGATAGCAGCTTGATTTTGAAAGTTCAAATGACACCAATAGCTAGTGTTTTAAGATTTTCACCACTCTTAATTACTGCAAATGAAGGCTATATTCAGTTTCTACCAAAAGTGACACATGTACTAGGTTTTTCCAGATCACAGCAGAGTTGAATGCACCTAATTAATCAGAAAAATGTGCAAAGCCATTTCTCTCAAAAATGAACGTCCCCTGAAGTAGGCAGCTGCAAAAAACCTCATTACAACCCCACTTCCAAAGAAGTTCGGACGATATGGAAAATGCAAAAAAAAAAAAAAAAAAGACTGATATGTAAATCATTGTTGACCAGATCCAATTTAGAACTTTCTTCCTGCAACACATTCCAGAAAAGCTTGGACAAGGGTTTTTTTAAAAACAAACGTTTTATTCATGTGCAAAACTAACTTCGGATGGAAGATTTAAGACAAATGAAGGTAGTTTTTGAGCACAAGACGAAGGGTTTAACCCTTTGAGCGCTAGATACATTTTCAAGGAATTAAAAAAGTAGTTATCCTGAGCTGTTGAAAACCTATCATGTGGCAACCAGTTTAAAAGAGCTCCCCTGCGGAAGCTCTTTTAAACAAGTTGCCACATGATAGGTTTTTAGCAGCGTCTGATTTTGATATCTTACATCATTGGCCAACTATAGTTGCCCGCGGCGCTGAAAGGGTTAAGAGTACAGGGAGCAGAGTTTGAGAGCAAAGGTAGAGGGATTTGTCAGTACTAGAAATACAGTTTGTTAGGGCACAAAGCAAGGTTTGAGAACACAGAAAGCTGAGCTTGTGTGCACAGGAAATGGTGTCTGAGGCGAGAGGTCTGACGAGGACTGAAAGAAAATCAGCGATGGGAGTGCGAGGAGCTCCATACCAGGAGGAGACATTTTTTGGTGATTTACTGCCAATTAAAATACTGTGTCTTTGACTGAAAACACAAATTGAACACTGGGTTCAAATGAGAATGGTCGTTTCTCATTTGTAGGCTGCAGCCTAGATAGGCTGCATTTCTAGGCTGCGACGCAGGCTGTTCCGCTGTGCAAGCCCCGACGAAAACAGCTGAAAACTGCACCCTCCATCTTGCCTGATATCAGACGGAATCATCAACATGGTAATGAAGTGTAAACAAGTTGACGATTCCCTCTGAGATCCGGAAAGATGAGGGCTGCAGTTTTTGGCCGTATTCAAAGGCGTATTCGCAATGAAACATCCAGCGATGACGTGGCAGCCCAGAAATGCAGCCCACTCTTTGAGAAACAGCCAATATGACACCTCATGTTCAATAAGCATCAAACCACCCTCCCATCACTTACTTACCTCAGAGGCAAAGTGTGTGAACTAGTCTGTGGGTGCTATTTTATGAGACATAAAAGAGGATGGACCTTGGACATGGGAGGCTGTGGGGGGGGACTGCGCTATTAGAGTCCTAAGAAAACTCACCCGTAAAAGCTCTTATGAATACCGTTGACTAACAAGGGCATCTTAGGTGGCAGTGTTTTACTGAACCTAGATGAACTCCTGCTGACAGAGTGAATGCAAAAAATCTGACTAATGATCAAAAACAATAACAAAAACAAAACTAAAAAAATGACAAATATAACAATGAATAATTGACAATTATGAAAAAAAACAGAAGTTGTTTCATCATCTCGCATTGATCCCTGCACAGTATGAACATACATTATTATTGGAGTATGCATCCAGCAAACTCCAATAGAGCGACCCCGTGGATCTGCAAGAAGCAAATGCGAACAAAGCAGCCCTGTGGGAGAAAACAGGACACAAACACCAGTACAGCCTTCCAACATGTCTACAGATAGCAGACCCCAACAGAGCATCCGTCTGTGAGTTCAGAGGCAGCATACTCTATTAGCAGTGGTTCTCAAACTCATTCCTGCCGCCCCACTGTGTATGCTCGTTTTTGTTCCAACCATGATTGCAATCTTAGGATTTTAACTAGGTGTCGATTTGTCTTAATTAGCTGCATTCCATGTTTAAAGCAGCTATTTACCACCTTTAGCCCCATTTTTATGGTCACATCCACTATCCATTTATAAACCGATCAAATTAGACTCTGGGAAAATCAGCTCCAAATTGGGTTGCTGAACACAGGTGTTTTGAATTCTTTCAAAATAATTTTCCTGAACTTAATACAATGAACATGGCACAAAACAGGTGTGACTTTATTGTTTGACTAATAAATTGTTGGTTTTGGCAACCATGTGTTGACAGTTTCACCATGAGGAACCTATTGATTGTTTATGTTGATAAAGGGTTCGGTCAAATTGTTTCCCTCTGCACTTATTTTTACTGGTTTCTAACATATCTTACTGCGGATATGAAATTTTAATTATTCAAGGCATGTGCAGATTTGTCAAATGTGGCTTAAGAGGACAAATAACTGCTCTAAACATGAATGCACCTAAATAAGGCAAATCAACAGCTTGTTAAAATCCTAAGATTGCAACTGTGGTCAGAACAAAAGCAAGCACACACAGCAGGGTGCCAGGACCGAGTTTGAGAACCACTGCTCTCTACGATCAGTCATGTGCACCCACAAGCAACCGATGCCAACTGAGCAACCCTGTGTAACACGAGATGCAGCAAACTTTAATAGACCAGTCCTGTAAGTCCACAGGCAACATACTCGATAATAGAACAGCCCTCTTGTTCTGAAGGTAGCAAATGCAGATTGAGCCGCATTGAGAGAGACTGTGGACAGGGAACTCCACTAACGCAGACTTATGAATCCACAGCGGCAGCAGAAAACTCCATTAGTGAAGCCCTGTGAGTACACAATTGAGGCAGCAAACTCCAATACAGCAGCCCTATGATCCGACCAGCAGCAAGGTGCAATCATAGACTGTATAAAAAGATGAGTGACGTCACCCATTGGTTTCAGCAGGCCATTTAGGAAGCCTCGATTTTGGCAATTTGAATCGCGCCACTTTGTCATTTTGAAACCAGATGTGATTCCAATTGGACGAGAGCGTGAATTGAATATCCAGGGAGGAGCGAGGGGTGGATCTACGGGTGGATCTGACCGTATCAGACAAGGACCAGAGGATAGCCACGCCCCTAAAGCGTATTCTGGTTTTATCCTTTATTCTCGTGTATTTGGGACCATAATTTACAAAAATGAACATCATGATATATCGAAGGAGACATGAAACTTGCGATAGATACCATAAAGTAATGTGGAAAATCATTATTGAAATAATAAATCAGGTGAGAAAGTAGGGTCATTTTCTCCAAGACTTCGATAGGATTGAACTTCTTTCTGCAAACACCGACATCGCCATCTGCTGGACATTAAATAGAATGCAAATTTTAGAGATTTCTGCATTGGCCTCAGTTTTCAGACTCGGGTGCTGAGTCCATCTTTTTATACAGTCTATGGGTGCAATTGCCAAGGCCTGTGTGTGTATCAGATGAGACGACAAACTCCATTTCAGCAGCCCGCACATCTACAAGCAGCAAATACCACTTGACAAGACCTGTGAGAGACTCCAAGCAGAAAAATCCAAGACAGCAGACCTGCGAGTCTACAGTTAGAGCACAAATCTCCATTCGAGCTGCTGAGTCAATCTACAGTCCAAGCTGCAAACTCCAATAGAGCAGACCCGTGTGAGACTAAACTCCAATAGAACAGTCCTATGTGTGACAGGTACAGTGCGTGAAATGATTGGGATGTGTGTGTGTGTGTGTGTGTGTGTGTGTGTGTGTGAGAGAGAGAGAGAGAGAGAGAGAGTGTAGGTGTATGTTTATGTGTAACAGGTGGAGTAAGTGTGTGAAATGATTGGAATGTGTTTGTGTGTGAGTGTGTGTGTGAGTGTGTTCTTGTACCTGCAACAAAGTGAGAACCAAAAAACATTTTTTTTCTCTTACATTTTTTGAAAGTGAGGACATTTTCGCGTGTCCTCACAACTACAAAGGCGAATTGTGACATACTAGTTAAAGCTGCTGTAAGTGATTTTTTTTGTTTTTAAATAAGTGTTAAATAGCTCCACATTCCAACAGAGATCATTTATTTAGAGTATCTGGTCAATAACACAAGTCACTCAGTCACTGTCTTGTGCAATAAAGCAGCACATAAAATTCTGGAGTCGCTGACTGTCTCTATCCATTCAGGTGAGAGAACACCATAAAGACGCGTTTCTCCCTGCTTGTGAAAGCTTGTGCACCATCTGACAGTAAAATTATTAGAAGACGAAGTAAATGAAACTTCCGATCCCTGCACTATGGGAGACGGCGTACACAAACAGCCAAAGCGCTAAAGAACGGTAAAGGAACAAGCAGAATTAAGGAGGAAAAACGCGAGATGGCCAAGAGCCGTATTTATATCGGTGCCGCTTTCAATACCTTCAAAAAGCCATTCATACCGAAGTTTCTGCATGGATGTAATGTGTCATTGGTCTATGTTCTCAGTGTGGCTTTCACACGACAATCACTGAGAGTGTCTGTTTATATTGTACTTGCATTGTAACGGAGTCACTACTCTCCTCTGCCTCAGCCGGAAACCGATGCACATCTCTGTGCCTGGCTTGGGGATGGGGGGGCGGCGGGGACTGCTTACATAGGCTGCGGACAAGAAGCTACGAAAACTACCAAATCAGGTACAGCAGCCTTAAGTTTAGGGGTAGGTTAGACTGAGGGATAGGTTAAGGTTGGGATATGGGTTTAGAGAAGGCATACGTTGCTTATTGTTAAGATTAGGGAAAGGCTGTGAGACACACAATCAATGAATAGAGGTCAATGTCAGGTCCTTCACAAGGATAGAATAACAAGGATGAGGGTACGTGTGTGTGTGTGTGTGTTTGTGATAGGTGGGGCAATTGTGCGTAATGATTGGGATGTGTATGTGTGTGTGTCACGTGTTTGTGTGTGTGCGTGTGCGTGAGTGTGTGTGATTGTGATAGGAGCCTCAAACTAATTTGCGGATCATTATGACCTCACTTTGTTACCATGGTAAAGGATAACATAAAAATTCAACAACGGTGAACAGGGAGCAGGGAGGGAAAACAGACAAACATTGTGAGAGAGAGCTATAAACAGAGGAACAGAGCAAACTGTGACCGGAGTGTGGCAGAGGTGATGTCTGGAGAGAAACACACTTGGTCATTGGAAGACTGTGAGAATATAATTCCACAAACAGACTAGGGATTCCTCCCAGTGAGATTACAGGAAGCAGCACATTCCTCAAAAGCTCCCCCGTTCACTCAGATGTTTTCTCACAGCACAGATAAACGATGGGAAACAACGCCCCCACGTGGTCAATATCAGACAACTCAGCCAAAAAAACAAATCAAAATCAGAAATTGTAAAAACGCAAAAAAACAACAAGAAAAACCACAAAAAAAATCAGCCAGAGGGCGCTTAACCTGTTTCACCTTCAACCACAAATGTAAGAATACTTATGCACGCAAATATAATCCATGCAGAATATAACTAAATGAAAACAGGATATATCAGGAATTAAGTGCTCCAAGTTCTGCACAATGTTGTTTCACACAAAAGTGCTAACCAAGTCAGTACAAAATAAACACAGAGGAGATTTGAAATCATACACAACCTTCTATAAATCACAGGCTTTTAAAATATATCGTCAAAAATAAAAATTTAAATGTCAGACTTCTTCCATCTTTAATGAAACCTTCAACTGACTAAAATCAGTAACAAAAAATGAATAAGTTAATTATTTGATATGAATTAATAAAAACTGAAATAAATAGAACATTAAACGCCCTGTTTGTTTACGCCTACCCAACCCTAAAATAATAATTTGGAGAGGTGCCTATTGAATTCATGACAGCAGCATGACTCCGAATAAGTCTAAAATAGCTCCTCACATGAAATCGTTTATTTATGTCAACCTTCCCAGAAAAATGGTTTGATTTTTTAATTGCAAGGATCAATCTCCTATGTACAGATTATCACATCCTTCAATAGGCTTTCCATGAGATAAAGGCCTAGGTTCTAACTGGGCGATCTGATGACTTTGGTTTCCCTTTTCTGAAGTCAGGCCTTGGTCAACTTGATTGTGTCCTTGGGGTCATTGTTTTGTTGAAGCTGAAATTCCTTGTCAACTTCAGCTTTCTAATACAGATTAACAGGTTTTGCGCCAATCAACCTCAATATTTGAAGCATTTCATTATCCCATGCAGCACCAAGTGTGATCAGTGTGGGGATATGGTGTGCGACTCAGACCATAGTGGGGTTAGGGTGTGAGACTCAGAGCAGAGAGAGGTTAGGGTGTGAGACTCAGAGCAGAGTGGGGTTAGGGTGTGAGACTCAGAGCAGAGTGGGGTTAGGGTGTGAGACTCAGAGCAGAGTGGGGTTAGGGTGTGAGACTCAGAGCAGAGAGGGGTTAGGGTGTGAGACTCAGAGCAGAGTGGGGTTAGAGTGTGAGACTCAGAGCAGAGAGGGGTTAGGGTGTGAGACTCAGACCATAGTGGGGTTAGGGTGTGAGACTCAGAGCAGAGAGAGGTTAGGGTGTGAGACTCAGAGCAGAGTGGGGTTAGGGTGTGAGACTCAGAGCAGAGTGGGGTTAGGGTGTGAGACTCAGAGCAGAGAGGGGTTAGAGTGTGAGACTCAGAGCAGAGTGGTGTTAGGGATGTGAGACTCAGAGCAGAGAGGGGTTAGGGTGTGAGACTCAGAGCAGAGAGAGGTTAGGGTGTGAGACTCAGAGCAGAGTGGGGTTAGGGTGTGAGACTCAGAGCAGAGTGGTGTTAGGATGTGAGACTCAGAGCAGAGAGGGGTTAGAGTGTGAGACTCAGAGCAGAGTGGGGTTAGGGTGTGAGACTCAGAGCAGAGAGAGTGGGGTTAGAGTGTGAGACTCAGAGCAGAGAGGGGTTATGGTGTGCGACTCAAACCATAGTGGGGTTAGCGTGAGAGACACAGAGCAGAGTGGGGTTAGTGTGTGTGACTCAGAGCAGAGAGGTTAGGGTGTGAGACACAGAGCAGAGTGGGGTTAGGGTGTGAGACTCAGAGCAGAGTCAGGTAAGAGTGTGAGACTCAGAGCAGAGTGGGGTTAGAGTGTGAGACTCAGAGCAGAGTGGGGTTAGAGCAGAGCAGAGTGGGGTTAGTGTGAGACAGAGCAGACTAGAGTGTGAGACTCCAGAGCAGAGTGGGGTTAGAGTGTGTGAGACTCAGAGCAGAGTGGGGTTAGAGTGTGAGACTCAGAGCAGAGTGGGGTTAGAGTGTGAGACTCAGAGCAGAGTGGGTTTAGAGTGTGAGACTCAGAGCAGAGTGGGGTTAGAGTGTGAGACTCAGAGCAGAGTGGGCTTAGTGTGTGAGACTCAGAGCAGAGTGGGGTTAGGGTGTGAGACTCAGAGCAGAGTGGGGTTAGAGTGTGAGACTCAGAGCAGAGTGGGGTTAGAGTGTGAGACTCAGAGCAGAGTGGGGTTAGAGTGTGAGACTCAGAGCAGAGTGGGGTTAGGGTGTGAGACTCAGAGCAGAGTGGGGTTAGAGTGTGAGACTCAGAGCAGAGTGGGGTTAGTGTGAGACTCAGAGCAGAGTGGGGTTAGAGTGTGAGACTCAGAGCAGAGTGGGTTTAGGGTGTGAGACTCAGAGCAGAGTGGGGTTAGAGTGTGAGACTCAGAGCAGAGTGGGCTTAGTGTGTGAGACTCAGAGCAGAGTGGGGTTAGAGTGTGAGACTCAGAGCAGAGTGGGGTTGGTGTTAGGATGTGAGACTCCAGAGCAGAGAGAGGGAGACTCAGAGCAGAGTGTGTGAGACTCAGAGCAGAGTGGGGTTAGGTGTGAGACTCAGAGCAGAGCTGAGACTCAGAGGGTTAGGGGTGTGAGACTCAGAGCAGAGAAGAGTGGGGTTAGTGTGTGAGACTCAGAGCAGAGTGGGGTTAGTGTGTGAGACTCAGAGCAGAGTGGGGTTAGAGTGTGAGACTCAGAGAAGAGTGGGGTTAGTGTGTGAGACTCAGAGCAGAGAGGGGTTAGTGTGTGAGACTAAGAGCAGAGTGGGGTTAGTGTGTGAGACTCAGAGCAGAGAGGGATTAGGGTGTGAGACTCAGAGCAGAGTCAGGTTAGAGTGTGAGACTCAGAGCAGAGTGGGGTTAGTGTGTGAGACTCAGAGCAGAATGGGGTTAGGATGTGAGACTCAGAGCAGAGTGGGGTTAGGATGTGAGACTCAGAGCAGAGTGGGGTTAGGATGTGAGACTCAGAGCAGAGAGGGGTTAGGGTTTGAGCAAAGAGGGTGTTAGGGTGTAAGTGGGCTTAATCAAGAGCAGTGCACAGTATGCTCGTGGTTAATGAGTTTAACTGCACACTGTGGACTGATGCATCTGATCCCAGTTATTAAACCCCACTGATGCAAGATCAGATCCTTTGTCTATGAGGAACTGCCATCCTCAGATAAATCTACATCTACATACACATCCACTGTACCCCCACTCCCAAGCCAACTGCCACTGAAGTGTAAATGCCCCCCACCTGCCCTGACTGACAGTACCTGTCCTCTGTGTACTCCGGTTCCTGGCGGCCTCGGTAGCGGGTTGGGGATCGGGATTGTCGGCCATGATGGATCTCATCCAAACTCCTGCAACAGGACCAAGGAGTCTAAATATCACATCTATTCCCCCATTTACTACTGTGAATTATTCCAGATTTATACATACAGTTGCGCTCAAAACTTTGCATACCCTAGCTGAATCTGCAAAATGTTGCCATTTATTTTGAAAATATGACTCATCATGCAAAAGACTATCCTTAAATAGAATAAAAGTTATCAAGTGAAGTCATTTATAATCACATAGGTGTTTGGCTCCTTTTAAAATCATAATGATAACCGAAATCACCCAAATGGCCCTGATCATGAGTTTACGTAACCTTGAATGTTTGACCTTGTTCTATAGACACAAGGTTCCACACCTGTGGCTTTTTAAATTGTAACTAGTCAATGTGTATAGTCATTGAGTTTGTTAGTTCCCGAGTGGATACACAGATCTGGCTAGACACTGAGCCATGGGGAGTGGAAAAGAACGGACCTTCGTAACAAGGTAGTTCAACTTTTTAAAGATGGAAAAGGATATTAAAAGATATCCAAAGACTTGAATATGCCAGTCAGTACTGTTCAGTCCCAGATTAAGAGGTGGGAAATTAGGTTGATACCAAGCCAAGATCAGGTAGGCCAAGAAAGATGTCAGCCCAAACTGCCAGAAGAATTGTTTGGGACACAAAGAAAAATCTGCAAGCTTGCTCAAGAGAAATACAGGATGCTCCGGAAAAAAAGATGGTGTGGTTGTTTCAAGGAGCTCAATAAAAAGGTACTTATCAACATTGGTCGAGTTGCCAGAAGGACACCATTATTGCACAAATCCCACAAAAAAACTCACCTAAAATATGCCAGACAACACCTTGACAGACCTCACAACTTCTAAAATACTGTCTTTTGGAGTGACGAGACCAAAATAGAACTTTATGGTCACAACCATAAGCGCTATGTTTGGAGAGGCCCATGGTGAAAAATATACCATTCCCACTGTAAAGCATGGTGGCGGCTCTCTGATGTTTTGGGGGTGTGTGAGCTCTAAACGCGCAGGGAATCTCGTGAAAATTGATGGCAAGATAAATGCAGCATGATATCGGAAAATTAAGACCTGCGTGCAAGAAGTACCGGTACCTCAGTCACATTTTTTTTTTTTTTTTTTTAATTTATAAATTTGGCATCTCCAATCCCACCCGAATCTGGAATGCCCAATTGGTGAACTATGTACAAGGCTTGCTCGTATGCGACCCCTTGCTGCCAATTCAGGAGAGTGTAGACAGTTCGCGGCTCTCCTCCGCAGCACGCGCCTGTCAACCACCGCTTCTTCTACACTCATTGGTTGAATCTTCGCAAGTTCAGAGCGAGGGCGGAGGATACCCGGACATGACCAGGCTCAGAATCTTCCTGACGAGCCCTGCCTGGCCAACAGGAGGCGCTTTTTGAGCAACTAACAAGGCAACTATTGTAATCCCTTCCCGGCAGTCCCTTCCCAATTTGCAACCCTGTAGCGCAATAGCCAATTGTGCGCTACTGTGAAAAAGCTGCCGACCACTGCCGGCTGGTACGAAGTGGGGCTCGAACCCTTCAGTCACATTTTTGAAAAAATCGAGCTGGCACCAGTTCTGGAATCTGTACTGATAAAAGAATCATTTGATGCCAAAATTAGGAAAAAAAAAAAAAAGCACTTCATCCGTTTATTGTTATATGGAGTTTTCTGAACCCACTAAAATTTTTTTGCAAGAAGTACTCAAGTCCTTAAAATTTGTGCAATAAGTGCCCAAGTCCATGACTGGCCAATCAAAATGCCGGAATGAGTCACATGACAAGCACAGAAAACGGCGACCATGGAGGCAGTCCAGTATGGTTTGAATGGTTTCTGCTTTTCAAATGTTCGTTTCTGATTTCTCTGAGTGACTTTGGAAGTTATACTAGTGTTAAACAAGTAGTTTTTTCAACCATAAAGGCACAAAAGCAAGGACGCTTAGCTAATATAACATGTTTGTATTGAAAACTAACCGATAAAGGGTTTTTGGTGTTAAAAGTGATTTTTTTTGTCACAAAAAGTACCGAAGTCCAAACTACTTTTCTTGATTTCTCGGTAATAAAGGCGAATCATTCCACAAAAAAGGGTGACTAACCATGTTTAGCCCATAGAACTAGCGCACAAGTCCATAATAAGCTACCATGAAAAAAAAGTATCTGCAGAATGTTTTCAAAACTTTGACCATCAATATCTCAAAACTGACATTTTGTGACTGAAGTACTTCTTGCAAGCAGGTGTTCAAATACTGGCAGACAATTTGCATTGTTCAGCATGAAAGCTGCACATGGGACGGACTTGGCCTTTCCAGGATGACAATGATCATCCAAAGCACAAGGCCAAGTTGACCCTCCAGTGGTTACAGAAAAGAAAGGTGAAGGTTCTGGAGTGGCCATAACAGTCTCCTGACCTCAATATCATTGTGCCACTTCGAGGAGATCTCAAACGCAGTTCATGCTAGACGACCAAAGAATTTGCAGGAGCTGGATGCATTTTGCAAGGAAGAATGGGCAGCTATACCACCTGAGAGAATTAGGGGCCTCATTGACAACTATCACAAAAGACTGCACGCTGTTATTGATGCTAAAGGGGGCAATACACAGTATTAAGAACTAAGGGTACGCACACTTTTGAACAGGGTTTGTTTCTTTTTTTTCCCTTATTGCCATGTTTTATTTGATGATTGTGCCATTCTACACGACCTACAGTTGGATATGAATCTAATAAGAAACAAAAGAAATTTGTTTTACCTGGCAAATCATGTTTTCTTTACAAAATGTTACCTATTTCACACCAGCCAAGTCTAGGGTGGACCCCTGGCGGGTAAACAAAGGGAGCAAAGCCCCCTAAAGCTCCAGGGTTTTCATAATGTTTTCATTAAAAAAGTACAAAAGATTTATACTTTCATGAACATCATTTTAGTGATAAAAACATTTTTACCCACCTGACAACATACAGTAGCAGACTCCAGCCAAAACCGTGCAACATAGCAGACTCCTGTCAAAACTGTACCATTGACTTCTGTCACTATTATGACTAACACAGTCAAAATAAGATATGTCACTCATAATCATATGTCCATGGACATCAACATTTACATAGTCAGTCTTATGATACATCCATTAAAATAGATGTGCAAAACCCATCGGTGTTAGATTTCCTTGATGGGCCTTTTATTTCAGTATATCCCACATAAGTTAATCGACTATATTAAACAAACACATTGCATGAGCAAAAGATGTACTTTTGACTGACATTTTCAATACATTAATGGTCATATAACTTATTTTTGCTGTTAATTTGTGCAGTGTCTTTGTAGCCTATATCAAATCAATTACATATTATTTACTAAGGAAGCAATAAAAATCATTAATATTTTAGGTTTAAGGCCAAACCTTTACTAACTCTACACAGGTATGATAGATTAGTTTTGTTGATAAGTAGTATCTTGATAGAAAACTGCTTTTTCGCTTTTTTTTGGGAGTACTGCTCGTGGAGGAGAAAGCCTCGAGTTGGCTAAGGTTACTGAAGGGATTTCACTGGCTACCCAAGAAGGAATGCCACGGTTAACTTTGAGAACTCAAATCACAGCAACTGCCGTAATTAAAAAGTAATGTCATGTACATGATGGTCATTAGCTAGCATGCATTTGCCATATCTGCAATTACTAGCTAGCCATCCACCATATTCACCCCATGCCGAGGGGTGTACAAAGCAAGTTAAACTTAGCCAGGCTTTCTTTGCTTGAGCTGGCGGGACAAACCACAAACTCGCAATCAGATACCTTAGCTAAGCGATCCAGCCTGGTTAAAACAGAGCCTTGTTCATAACAAAAAAAAAACAAAAAAAACTATGGCCTAAGGCGGGGCTCCCCAAATCACGGTCCTCAAGGGCCGAGAACTGCTGGTTTTCCACCCTCCTTTTACCTAGGAGTCCGATGTGATGACAGTCTAGCCAATCAGAAGCGCCAATTGTTCACCTAATAGCCTGGAAGGACAGAAAACCAGGGCTGGATTTGGATTTGAGGGCCTTATTTGGGGAGCCCTGGCCTAAGGCCCAACATAACTCACCTAGCTAGCTAACCTTCTAATCTCACTTCATAGTCGCTACAACCCTAGTGCAATTACCCATCTCCTCATGCTTCCTCAGAGACCTAACGTTATAGCATCTGACCCTGGAGGTCACTTATCCTGCAATGTCCGAGAGTAGACATAGCAAGGTAAATGAAAAAAAAAAAATACATACCGAGTGAGTTTCACCAACAATGAGGAATTTATTGAGTCATAAAGTCGTATATTAGCGAACATTTTCACGGGTTAGCTAGTCAAGTTAGCTGAAATGCTATCATAAGCCATATCTATACAACAAGAAACAAATTAAAAGAAAAGTCTAACATTACAACCTAAGACAAATTTACATCCCCTCATGGTCCCCTGCAGCTCCAAAATACAGACCACAGCTGTAACTGTCACTCAAGGCAAAGGAAGAGGAGATTGCGAGAAGACAAGCTAACAGTCCATGCCACACACTTCTGTATATGCAAAGAGAGTCCAATAAGAGACTTATCTTATCAACCGCTCTTCCGTTCCAAAACTGGGAATGACTCATTAACGGATGGCGCTATTAAAGCCACAAAAGTCTGAAAAAATTCTTTTATGCGATAGGAATTCTGACTAAAGCCTCTTTCACACCGGATGTGAAACGAATTTTTCGCACGACAGATTACATTCAAAGTCAACGCAAAGATGTGAATACACGTGTTTCGCGTGTATCCGCGCCTTTGCATTGACTTTGAATGTAATCTGTCGTGCAAAAAATTTGTTTCACGTCTGGTGTGAAAGCAGCTTTAAGGCGGAAAAATCACATGCCTGATATATACACATAAACATATTTTAATCAGTCAAGTGGCGTGTGATTCTCAAAATCATCGTAATTACATTCATAATAACGCTGAGCTGGGGCAAGGATGATGTTTGGGCGGCATTAATGCTGGGACAGAGATGATGTTGGGTGGGGTTAATGCTGGGACAGGGATGATGTTGGGGTGGGGTTAATGCTGGGGCAGGGATGATGTTGGGTGGGGTTAATGCTGGGGCAGGGATGATGTTGGGGTGGGGTTAATGCTGGGACAGAGATGATGTTGGGTGGGGTTAATGCTGGGACAGGGATGATGTTGGGATGGGGTTAATGCTGGGCAGAGATGATGTTGGGGTGGGGTTAATGCTGGGGCAGGGATGATGTTGGGGTGGGGTTAATGCTGGGACAGATGATGTTGGGGTGGGGTTAATGCTGGGACAGGGATGATGTTGGGGTGGGGTTAATGCTGGGTCAGGAATGATGTTGGGGTGGGGTTAATGCTGGGGCAGGGAAGATGTTAGGTGGGGTTAATGCTGGGACAGAGATGATGTTGGGTGGGGTTAAGGTTGGGGCAGGGATGATGTTGGGGTGGGGTTACTGCTGGGACAGGGAAGATGTTGGATGGGGTTAGTGCTGGGACAGAGAATGTTGGGGTGGGGTTAATGCTGGGGCAGGGATGATGTTGAGGTGGGGTAAATGCTGGGGCAGGGATGATGTTGGATGGGGTTAATGCTGGGACAGATGATGTTGGGGTGGGGTTAATACTGGGACAGGGATGATGTTGGGGTGGGGTTAATGCTGGGATAGGGATGATGTCGGGGTGGGGTTAATGCTGGGGCAGGGAAGATGTTGGGGTGGGATTAATGCTGGGGCAGGGATGATGTTGGGGTGGGGTTAATGCTGGGGCAGGGAAGATGTTGGATGGGGTTAATGCTGGGGCAGGGATGATATTGGGGTGGGGTTAATGCTGGGGCAGGGAAGATGTTGGGGTGGGGATTAATGCTGGGACAGGGATGATGTTGGGGTGGGGGGTTAATGCTGGGGCAGGGAAGATGTTGGGGTGGGATTAATGCTGGGGCAGGGATGATGTTGGGGTGGGGTTAATGCTGGGGCAGGGATGATGTTGGATGGGGTTAATGGGATGATGTTGGGGTGGGGATTAATGCTGGGGCAGGGATGATGTTGGGGTGGGGTTAATGCAGGGATGATGTTGGGGGGGGGTTAATGCTGGGACAGGGATGATGTTGGGGTGGGGTTAATGCTGGGGCAGGGATGATGTTGGGGTGGGGTTAATGCTGGGGCAGGGATGATGTTAGGGGTGGGGTTAATGCTGGGACAGAGATGATGTTGGGGTTGGGATTAATGCTGGGACAGGGATGATGTTGGGGTGGGGTTAATGCAATGCTGGGGCAATGGTTAATGCTGGGACAGGGATGATGGCTGGGGCAGGGATGATGTTATGCTGGGGGCAGGGATGATGTTAGATTGGGTGGGGTTAATGCTGGTTAATGATGTTGGGGGGGATAATGCTGCTGGGGCAGGGATGATGTTGGGGTGGGGTTAATGCTGGGGCGGGCTTAATGCTGGGGCAGGGGGTTGGGGATTAATGCTGGGACAGGGATGATGTTGGGGTGGGGTTAATGCAGGGGCAGGGATGATATTGGGGTGGGGTCAATGCTGGGGCAGGGATGATGTTGGGGTGGGGTTAATGCTGGGCCAGGGATGATGTTGGGGTGGGGTTAATGCTGGGGCAGGGATGATGTTGGGGTGGGGTTAATGCTGGGGCAGGGATGATGTTAGGGTGGGGTTAATGATGGGGCGGGCTTAATGCTGGGGCAGGGATGATGTTGGGGTAGGGTTAATGCTGGGACAGGGATGATATTGGGGTGGGGTTAATGCTGGGACAGGGATGATGTTGGGGTGGGGTTAATGCTGGGACAGAGATGATGTTGGGTGGGGTTAATGCTGGGACAGAGATGATGTTGGGTGGGGTTAATGCTGGGACAGGGATGATGTTGGGGTGGGGTTAATGCTGGGTCAGAGATGATGTTGGGGTGGGGTTAATGCTGGAGCAGGGATGATGTTGGGGTGGGGTTAATGCTGGGACAGAGATTATGTTGGGGTGGGGTTAATGCTGGGGCAGGGATGATGTTGGGGTGAGTTTAAGGCTGGCGTAGGGTTGGTTTGGGTAGTGTTAATGCTACAGCAGGGCCAAATCAGGGGGTGGAATTAATGTTACTGGCAGGAATATGTATGACAATGAGGTAGATTATAAGGGGCGGGGTTAAGTATGTGTTGGGGATGATTGGTTCTCACCTTTGCTGTGGAACGTGGGGGGGGCGGGACCGACTCCTGTCTAGTTCCTCTCGCTGAGGGGAGACGGAGCGAGAGCGCTGCTGGACAGACCTCTGCTGCTCTGGGACTGCCAGCGTGCTCGTCCTGTCTCTTTCCCGTTCTCTCTCTCTCCCTCTGTCCCTCTCCCTCTCTCGCTCGCTGCCTCTCTCCCCCTCGCGGGAACGTCCCTCTCCGCCTGCACACACACACGCACACAGAGGGGAGATTGGAAACACCATCAGTGTGAGGGCTGCAGGAGCTAAATTACACCTCCGCCTCGCAATTTCACTGAGAACAAGGCAACTTCACTCTGAAGAAAAAAATCCTGAATTTGAGGAACGTAATCTTAAAGTTCGGAACAGAACCCTATTCAGAGAAAGGCAACCTTGCTCTAAGGAGCATAACTTCACTGTGAGAAAAACTGTGATGAACCTGACCTACAGCAAGGATCAAAAGCCTGCTGCAAGGGGTACAGAAAAATCTCACTGTAAAGAGCACAATCTAATTATAAAGAATCTGAACCTGCAGTGAGATACACAGCTTCACAGCGAGGAGCACAGCCTCACTGTATAGAAAACAGCCTCAATCCGTCAATCTGCACAATCTAATCCCCAGGAATACAGCCTTATTGTGAAGGTGATAATCCTACTGGGAGGAACACAATTTTACTGGGACACAGCCCGAGAGCGTAGAACAGGACCTCACAGTGAGGAACCTAACCCAAATGCGAGTTAAACAGCCCTGCGTCAGGAATAAAACCTCACTGGGCATATCACAGGCATTTGTGAGGAGGATCACTTAACAAACCTCCAAGCACTGTCCAGACATAACTTGATAAGGAAGTTTCTCAAGTTTCCTTCAGAAAATTGCCAACTTCAACAACAAAAAAAAAGCTGATTTCATGGCTATTGCTGAACCACTGAGTATAGTGGGATACTGCGCACCATGCAGGTAATAGGTAAAAGGCTTTGGAGTTGAGTCCCTTCAGCTGCGCGGTAGGCATAATAAATACCAAGTCCATCCTTGCACCTGAGTCCAGTCCTCAACTTCCTGTCCTCCGTGCAGCTGAGCTGTGTACGAAGCCCAACCCTTCCACTCATGTTCCGTTTTGATTTGACTGTTGAGCCAGCTAGTGTAAGCACCTGAATTCTAATGCTAGCCATCTTCAGTGTTTAACCAGATGCTCCTGTTTTCTTGTTTAGCTTTTGAGCTTTTGTTTTGTATAGCCACTGGCCTCACAGCCCTCCTCACCAACTCCAAAATCACTCCTGTACAGGGTTGAACACACACACACACACACACACACACACACACCAGTGGCGTGTCGTCAGTTTTAGTAGGCCTCCAGTGGTCTCACCACTTAAAGCACAATTGCTCTCAAGCTGTTCCTGTTTAACTTTGCCAGATTAACAATCAAACGCTTTATTTACTGACTGCGCTGCAATAAATTTCAAGCTGGTTAACCTTGCAAAGGAAAGTTCATTGGTTGCCTTAAGAATGTAAGTTAACTAAATGTGAGTTCGCTCACCTTGAAGATAAGCTTTGTCTAAACTCACCATTAGTGAAGACAATGGATAACTTTAAAGGCCCAATATGTAATTCTCTGCCGCTAGAGGGCGCTTAACCAAACAATAACAAGAGGCTGAGTTTGATGACGCCATGGGATCGCGTGGAGTCATGGGAGTTGTTGTCTTCATCAATTTACACGCACCGCTGACAGCTAAATTCTCCGACATGACTCAAACAGGAGAGGCGAAACCATGTACATGGACGAGGTAAGGTTATATTTCTTCACTTTTACATAATTTAATCTTATTTCATTCAAATTTAAAAAAATGTAAGGGATAATGATAAGTCGGCCGTTTACAGCGCTTATGATGTGCTGCAGGTCAGAGGCTGAGATAAGGGGGTGGGGCCGGCTCATGTTGCCCGTCTTTGTAGAGAATAATAACAGATGTGAACACTCTGTTGCTGAATGCAAATGCTAAAGGTAACAGATATCGAGGAAATGCCACTTTCAGCTGGCAATGTATGCTTTCAGTTGCTCCTGCCGCTATAGCTATCGCTTCCTTAGCAACGATGTGCTCAACAGACCAGCTGGCCAGCAGTTATCTGTCGAGACACGCTGATAGATCAAACTGAATCGAATATTCAAGGGAGCCGTGTTCTAACTGCAAGTAATGTAGCTAACTTCTCACTGACTTCTCATAACGCACAAACGATGCGCCGCACACATCAGCTTTCTGTTTGTCATGCGGCATCACAAGAAAAATGTTTTGAAGTGGAGTAACATTGCGTTTATGCTACCATCTTGGCTTGAAACTCTTTGGCAACGGCGTAGCATGCGTGCGTGGAGGGTGATTTTCTCGGTCTCGTGCACTCTTTGTGTTGGGAGTGACGTCAAATATGCGACGAAAAGAAACAGTCCGTGTCCCTACATTGATAATACAGATACCTCTGTCTTTGATAATCATTGAATACATCATGGATAATGTAAGTACACAACACCAAAACATAAATAACATATCTATATATTTTATAGATCTTTGAATTGGGAAATTTTACATATTGGGCCTTTAAGTGTAACTTCCTGAAAACATACAAACTTCTGTTCAATTTCCAAAACTTTTCATAACAAGTGGAGTGAAAAAGAAGAAATAAGTTCACATTACCTAACTGGGCTATCATTTTATACAGTGTGGAAATCATCTACTGGTATTGTTCTCAATATGGTAGTCCTCATTATAATACGCTCAGCGAGTGTGTACTCTAACCACACTCATCTTTGAACTCCCCCTTCCTTTTTATCTCAAATATTCATCAGTAATGTTTCTGACTGCATTTTAAATGGCAGCAATGCAATCCTGTTCACAAAAATGGTCTACAAACAGACACACACACATACTTAGAAACACCTGAAAAAATACTCTAAATAACTTTCATAGCAGTTTTACAGTAGATGTAGAGTAGTTTCGCTGTAGTATGTCCTGGATGACATGCATGCATGCACGCACGCAACACACACACACACACTGCGGCCATGCAAGACCAATACATGGCCTATTATGTATGAATTACATGGCTACATTTATATAATAGATACAGATACGGTATAGAGCCAGTGTTTGGAGCTGGGGACAGGGAGTCAACGTTGGGGAGGATGGAAATAATCGATCCATTGTAAGGATGGAAATAATCCAAATAACTAAAAAAAACTACACTTTCTCTGACTTCTCTTATTTTAGCATTTTTCAGCAGAATAATTAATCAAAATATTGTGATTGATTTCTACAGAATGTTGTTAGCATTCAAAAGAATACATCTTAAGAGGAAGCAATCTTAGGCTTATCGAACCTAACTGAACTTCCAGCCGAAAAGCTTTAATTACATTAACACTCACAAATTAATTCATATATCTATGCCATTACATGAGACCAAAATCTTCAAAAGACAATTCATTGTTTTAAGTCATAATTTACATGCAGAAGAAAATGCCTCATAACTTTCCCAGTGGGCACACAACGTTGAAACAATGTTGAAACAACGCTGTTGGGGTTGCTTCAATGTTATATCAACGTTGAATCAACGTCGTGTGCCCACTGGGTTGTGATGCAACATACATAATGCTGTCAAAAATAAATTGGACTGTCATTTCATCAATACGTCTTGGCAGCTGTCGATAATCTGTTGTTGATAAACTACAACAAATTTAGATAATTAAGCACTGAAACCTGAGGTTACTGAAAACCTTTAATGCCTCTGACGGACTGCCACTGACACTAACTTGGCCATACTTACTGTGCACTTTCTTATTGGTGTTATCTGCATGTAAGTGTCTGCGGGGCAGGTATGGCGATGGACAGGGCAGGGGGAGGGAGTACACATCATGGGTCTGCAACTTGTACCAGTGAGGCTTATCGTCCAACAGAGCCGTCTCCAGCTCAATCAGGATCTGCCCGGAAAAGCAAGAAACAAACCAGTCAGAAACAGTCACGGCTGCCCACAACCAGGCAGATAAGCACAGCACTTTAGATCAATGGAAGGGAAAACCACATCTAGATTTTAAAATGATGGGAAGGCTCTCTCAGCTGAGAGTGCCCTATAGACCAGTTCGGCTGAAGTGAGATTTGGGTTGCGCACATGCTCTTTGTAGACTACGTATGGCAGAAGATGCACAAATCGCATTGAAAAGGGGGCGAATATTATGTTCTTTCACTCTCCCCATGGTAAAAGGCAGTGAACAGCGTGGATTCAGGCTATAAATATGAAAAAATTTGTCCCGAAGGAACATTTTAGGGTCTGCAGCGTACATTTTGTGTCTGTATGGCCCAATTTTGTGGACCCTGAAAAGGAAAGAATTCTGTATTCAACCTCCACCAGTATCGAATTAAATCAGTACTTTCTCAGCTTACCTTGATGTTTGTGAACCCAGACAAACATTCGGCTGCGTTAAAACTTCAAGCGCACATCCAGTGAAGAAAATTTAGAGTGCAATTAGTGCTGTTACACGTGGTAATAGCATATAATGGTGGCAGCCATGTTACCGATGACACACCCGGTTGCGAGGGCATGCGCAGCCGACAATTTTGTTCTCAGTACAAATGAGAATCCGATATCTAATCTGTTGCATTCAGTCAAGTAGTAATGATGCCGTTGTTTCAGTATGTCTAGGCTTTGCATTTTACTTGTATACCTGCGTACTTATCAATGCTGCGAGGAGATTAGGATCATGTGTGCTTGCCGGTTGTTTTGAACAGTGCAAATTTGTCGCAGGAACACTGTAGCTATCAGCTGACTTATGGCGTGGGACCCAATTATCGTGGTGTTAATGACATTAATTCAGGTCCGCAAAACTAACTGGCAAGCAAATTTTACTTTTTTGACTATATATAACAAGTATTTCTGTAATCAAAATCACAAAGAAACCAAATGATTATGGCAAGAGATCTGTGCTGAAACAGCTGAAATAAAAACCATGTCAACCTAGTTTTCGAATGTTGTAAGTGACCCAATTATCCTGGTAGTTGAGAAACAGCGGGCAGTCAGTGGGGATGGTGAGCCTGTCGTGTGCAAATATTTGTTTTGACAGCGGACATTTTGCAATTTTTGCTTCAACTAATTCTCCCTTTTTGAGCTTTGGGGTTGGTACATCTAAATCTTTGCATAACTGTCTCAATTCACGAACCTTGAGTCAAGAGATTGCTCTCCTCTCGCTGACTGCAGGTTTGTTAATGGTCTCCAGTTTTTCTTCTGCCAAACACAATGTCCAGTGCTCATGCGCACTCCAAATCTCGCTTTTTCATGCCCTTAAACCGAAAGGGTCTATTGTAATTTCTGTTTTCTGATGTGTTTTGGCTTGGCATCAGGCAAGCAATAGGGGGAGTATCCAGATAAGGATTCCTCCAGCCTCGGCAAGATGGAATGTGTACAGCAGGATATGATGCGTTAGGCACCTCCCCCAGGAAGTCGCTTTCCTCCTCCTGCACACGGGGCTGGTCCCACACAGTGATCTCCAGCATGCGCTCTCTGAAATCCCGCCGGTGCACATGCGAGTACAGAAACGTCTGGTTCCATCGAGGCTCTGAGCTCTTCTTCACTGTTTTCGTTCTCCGTTTGCTCTTGTCACTGGAACCCAACAGACCAATGGCCGCTTACTGACACGTCCACTCTGAGGAGCTGCTTTGAACACTCATATAAAAACCTTTTAGAGCACACGCTAAGGGTCTGGCTACACATTCGCAGATTACAGCACATGTTACGGCCTCGTGAAACACAGCGTTAGAACGCCTTGATTGGTGTAATTGATTTATAATGATCAGGTCTACACATTGGCGGGACCGGAAAAAAAGAACGCGCTGTCACTGCCGCGTGAAATTCCAGAAACCTCCAAAGGGGTTTCTAAGCGTATCACGCGACGCGTCCAGTCAAGCGTGTTCCATAGTCAGCTGACAGAAATTCAGGAAACTCCACCACTTGATGATCTGCAGGCCTGACACATTTTTTTTTTTTTTACTTAGCTAATTATCTCTTGTCAAACTCTTCTAGATTCCAAGGTTACGAAGCACCAAATAAACAACCTACAGCAGTCACTGTGAACACCCATTCTCTTTTCTTTTTTTTTTTTTTTACAGCAAGTTTATCCTGAAGGACTTCAGGTGTTTTCAGTTTTCTCAGTTTCATGAAAAAGTGAGCGACTACATTTTACCAGATTAGGGGAGGAGTTTCCATGCCAACTCGGATGACAAAGCGTGTACACCCACTTCATCTGCCAAGGTGTAGACAGTTCACCGCTGCGTACTACACAGCGTACTCTCCGAGCGTTTTTTGCGGCTATTCACGCGGCGTTAACGCGCCGTAATCCGCGAATGTGTAGCCAGACCCTAAGGCACACCCATGGGCCATTTCTCAAAGCATAGGCTGCAGCCTTCTTAGGCTGCATTTGTCGGCTGCTACATCATTGCAGGCTGTTCCGTTGTGAAAGGACTTTCGAACACAGCTGTGAAAAGCAGGCCTCAGCTGGCCTGTTGTCAGACGGAATTGTCAGCTCGTTTACACTCCATTTCCTTGTTTAAAATTCTGTCTGATACCAGGTAAGATGAAGGCTGCATTACTCGGCTGTATTTGAAAAATCCTTCTCAATGAAACAGCCTACAATGACTTTGAAGCCTAAAAATGCAGCTGACAAAGTCTGCAGCCCACAGTTTGAGAAACTGCCACAGAGGCTCAAAGGCACACCCCGGTTTGACATTCCCAACCACACACAGTTCCATAAGCTCTAAAATTTTTCCAGCAATGCCACCCTATGGAAACACCCATTAATGAACATGTCCACTTACAGACTTACCTAGTTACAGATATGCTCAGCCATAAACTTTGAAGCAGGACCTCACCTTCTATCCGGGAGGAAGTACATTTTGACGTAGGGGTTCCTGGGCCGCCCGTCCGGCTGCGTCGGCAGCTCTGTGGCCTGGAGGATGTTTACGATCAACTGGTGCCCGACTTTGTCATACCAGAGTTTCATCTGGGAAAGAAAGACATTAGTTTATGGTTCTGTGTATGGTACAATGGCTCTATGTAACCGCCTATGGACAATGTTAAGCTCCCAGAGTGAATTTTAGCACTGATATTAGGAAATATTTTTTCACGCAGAGAGTGATCACAATGTAGAATAGCTTGCCCGGCCATATCGTTGAGGCAGAAACTCAATAAGTTTTCCAGTCCAAGCTTGATACAGTGCCGGACACCATCTAGTCCTTGAGCATCTGAAGTTCTAGGTTCACTTCAGTGATATGAAAATTCACGAGTCAAGTTGGGCTGAATGGCCTGCTCTCGCGACTGATGTTATGTTAACCATTTTGAACAAAAAAGAACTCATTCGCTGGTTAAGATTCCACTAAGGAATCACAGAGGAGTGATTTGGAGCCCTTTCTTTTGAATGTGCTGAAGCTGCCGCGAGTGATTGTGCTCTGAGGAGAAGGAGCACGAGGGTACCCCTCACCGATAGCTGCCCTGGCAGCACCTGGGGTGGGTCCCTCTGCGTCCCAGGACTCACGGGGGACAGGACAGAAATGGCTGGCCGCTCCATTTTCTGGGACTCAAAAGAACTTGAACCTGCTCAAAGTCGAGAAGACAAAGGTGATATCGTCATCACGTCTAAATGCTAGAATATCAGTAAAGACCAAATAATACGTAATCAACCTGCTGACCACTCCCAGAGCATGCAACCAACACCTTTGGCTATGTCCAAAAACTATGTTGAGATGATGAATATTGTTCTATCACTGGGTAACTGACTGAAGCAAGTATAGTTGTTTTAAATTCTACCATTCATTCCAGCAAATTCTGCATTTTGATTGGTTAACACCAGGTATCTATTCACCGGTAAACTACCTCGCACTGGGTCAAGATCTCGCACTGCGTGAAGAGCTCTCGCTTGATTATCGAGCTATAAAAAATATTTTCGTAGGGGTGTTGACAAGAGTCATGGTAGAATGGAGATAAACCTACCGTTTTTTTCGAGCACTCGGTATTTATCGTAGGCTAGATACCTGGAAATTTACATTTGAAACCTCGCGCAAGTGCTCGGTTTCCTACGATAAATACCTCATGTTCGAAAAAAACTGTAGGTTTATCTACTAATTATAAAATATGATTTACTACTATCAGGGAAAATTATATACAGCTCCGTGCCAAAATCTGCAATCACTACAATATTTATGTTTTTGAAGAAAATTCTTACTTTTGGTTTCCAAGGAATAACTTTCATGAAAGGACAAAGCCAGGACCTTGTCAGTCTTGCAAATTAATATCACTGTTTAAAAGTGAATAAACTAATTTCTAACTCAGTCTCTATATATGATCACAAAGACCTGTTTTTAGCAGTCATTACACCAGTTCACCAACAGCACACTGCTTTGCCACATCCTGAGGAAATCGTGCTGTTGTCTTAATTTGGCTCTACAGTTCCATCATATCAAGTGCAGTACTGGCTAAAAATGTACATTTCAGTTGTCCAATAGAATATTTATTGTACGCAGACATTCATAAAATTCAATATTTTAAAAAATGGCTAAAATAGTGACTTCTGAATGAGAAACTTGTCAGTCAATTGCTCTTTCAGTAATAAAACTCATTCCAAGCCTGAAACTGTCAAGAAACTGAAGATTTTGCAGAAAATCTTAAGAGCAATACTGTATTCAACTTCATTAATGCACAATACTGTCTTGAACAAAAAGCATAAATGGGGTCTGAATGGGACAGAAAGAGCAAAAGGAGGCCAATAAGCACAACTGTTCATGAGGTCATGTACACAAGTGTCTCTCGCTAGAAAAACAGACACTTGTGCTCCATGTGATTGTACCCATCAGACACAAGGATCTTCAACAGAGCAAAGCCAAGTCTGGGGTGCTTGACTTATATCCTGTAAACATTTTTGTGTTAATTTCCTTTTCTTGTCTGCCAGTGTCACAAGTGGCATTTTTCTCTAAAACATAAAAACAACAGTTTTCTGAAGCAGCCTCTTCCCTGCCGCAGATTATGATGCAGTGCAGGTATTTTCAAATGAAGTCGCTTGCTGAGGGGCACCTGTGAGGCACCACAAAGTAGAGGCCCTGATATACTCTAGTCCTCTTACGCAGTTGTGCATCTGAGACTCCAATGTCTTTTTATTATTATTATTATTATTATAATACGCCCGCTCGACTTAAGTCGAGAACGGCGTATTATGTTGTGGCGCACGCCGTCCGTCCATCTCTGTCCGTCTGTCTGTTAACAATTTTCGTTTCCGTCAATTTTAAGGAGAATGGCTAGTCCGACGGAATTGATTTTCGCACTGTGGATTAGTATTGACTAGAGGAAGGTTGCTTTTGAAAATGGGCTCACTTTGATATTCAATATGGCCGCCACGGCTGCCATCTTGAATTTCGTTTCCGTCAATTTCGAGGAGAAGACTTGTCTGACGGAATTGATTTTTGCACTGTTGATTGGTATTGACTAGAGGAAGGTTGCTTTCGAAAATGGGCGCGCTTTGATATTCAATATGGCCGCCACGGCTGCCATCTTGAATTTCCATCAATTTCCGAGAATTTTGAGGAGATGTTTGACTGTTTGTCCAACGGAATGATATTCAATATGGCCGCCACGGTTGCCATCTTGAATTTCGTTTCCGTGAATTTTGAGGAGAACGACTTGTCCAACGGAATTGATTTTCCGACTGTGCATTGGGGTTGGCTAGAGGAACGTGCGGGCGTATATGCTCCGCCTCAGCGAGCTCTTGTTCTCTCCTGGTCAAACTTGATTTATGCTCTTCTATCAAGAAATTAAAGGAGCGCATTTTTAAATGAATTATTCTGAAACAAAAATTGACTGGCAAACAGGCATTGTCTTCTTTTCGGCCATAAAAAAATATTAAAACCATAAAGCAGACACAGTTGCAACAGAAATAAATATTTTTAGTTTCTGATGCGCTAGTGTGGTGGCTGCCATTTCTCTAGCTCCAAAAAAGCACATGGGAACAATGGGGTGACGCAATATACTGTTAGTGTACTGGAGCTGCTGAAAATGTTCCGTGGCAAACATAGGCTATGACTAAATTTAAAAAAAGCAATTACTTATAACAGTGCTTACAATTTACAATGTTATCAAAGTCTTGGCTGTATTTTTGAATCAATACAGAGCTACTTCAGCTAATAAAAGTAAGCGATACATTGCATTAATTGATTCCATATACACCATGCTGTAACTGCTTCAATCAAGTAAACCAGAACTAAAACCTGAGGTCAAAGCAGGCAAGCAGGTCAGCATTAATACTTACTAGATTCCAATGGGGGGTGGGATGTTTCTGGAATTCTAGGAATATCACTGCAAAAAAACAAAAAAAAAAACAAACATATTTAATGCAAAGTAGCTCAAAGGCAAAACATTTTATAAACTAGAATGCAAAGTTTATGAACAAACTTTAAGTTAGCTCAACAAAACTAAACAATTATCATTAGAATGATGCCAACATTTCAAACAACTCAATGCCCAGTTCTCAACGACAAACAGTTTAATAGTTATGAAGTGTAAAATCTAACCAATTAGCACAAGGGGCGGGGCTTCGTCAATTAATACGTGATCCTCTCCTGTGAATCAGGAATTGAGTTGTAGCTTCATTGATTAAAATCTTTCCCCTTCTGAGTTCAAAAAACAAACCCCAAACTCATCATGACGAAGAGATCAATAATTATGATGGATGACTATCATCCAATCAGGAAAGGGGGCAGGACTTTGCCAGTTCACTTGAGATCCTTACCCGAGTCCAACAGCCCAATCTCCAACTCTTTATGACAAATGATTCAATAGTTACTAAGGTTAAAAGATTAGCCAATCAGGAATGGGGGCATCGCTTTGGTAACTAACATGCAACCCACTCTTGAATTAAATATCCCATCCCCCAACTGGCCATAACATGCGGTTCAATAATTATTACGGATCAAATATCAACCAATGACGAAAGGGGGCAGGGCTTCAGCAATTTAATAGGTGCATCTCAAAGCATAGGCTGCATCCTTCGAAGGCTGCAATTTTAGGGGTTGTCACTTATTTCAATCTGCCAAACTAACATTTAGGATCAAGGATAAGGCTAAATTTAGGGTTAGGTTTTGGGTTAAGGGTTAGAGTTAAGGTTAAGGTTAGGGAAACCAGTGACAACTCACTTAAACCAAAGCTGTTTACCGGAGATGAAATGACATCACGTCAGTTCGGCAGATGGAATTAAGTGATGACCCCAAAAAATGCACCTTTCGAAGGACGCAGCTTATGCTTTGAGATGCACCCAATATGTGATCTTTTCCTGAGTCCAACATCCTCAAATCTCCAACTTTCCATGGCAGAAAGTTCAATTGTTATGAAGGATCAAATATTGGCCAATCAGGAATGGAGTCAAGGTTTTGTCTATAAACATGCAAACCCTTCCTGAGTCCAACAACGCAGCTCCCAACTCATAACAACAAATGGCTCAGTAGTCATGACGGATCAAATATTGACCAATCAGGAAAGGGGGTGGGGCTGCACCACTTAATATGACATCCTTTCCTCCTTAGACTAACAACCTCTCAATTGAAAACAGTTCAAAAGCAATGAAGGCCGAAAGATCATCCATTTGTGTAATATGAAGGAAGGAGTGATGAAAAGGAAAAGAATGCTCCGCGCGTCTGGGTCTTTGTGTTTTGGTTGGGGAGGGACAGAAACTTCAGAATCCATTGTTCGGGAAAGTCTTGATTGTTAAGCAAGTTTGAAGGCTCTTGCTAGAAAATTGAAAGACTTGGTAATGATTGCAATTTAATGGAGGATGGACTGACGAAAAAAGAAAAGAAAAAGGGGGCAGTTCCACAGAAATATCCCCTCCATGCTTTGGGGCAGTCTGAAGCTGTATTGAAAGTTTGGAGGTTCTAGCCCGTGAGGGATCATCAGAAAAACATGGTACTGACAAATCTGACCAAACACAAAACTACATGGCATGTTTGACATTTTCTAGCTGTGATTTTTCATGAATATGAGCAGTTAAAATATGTCCCATTATAAGTCTGTGGGGAAAAAGGAATGAAAGAAGTGAATCCATTCAAAAAACTCAAGTGACTTCGCTTTGCATATTCTGGAGCAGGCCTTCAATTTCTGAGTTAGTACTTTCAAAGTTGTAGGAGCAGTATCATCGGTGAATTTGATGCCTATAACATGTTTCAAAAACTTGAGACACGGGCAACAAAAGACTGAGAAAGTTGTATGATGTTAAAAAATACACTTGGTGGAACACCTCACAGGTAATTAAGTTAATGGGCAACAGGTCAATAACATGTTTGGGTATAAAAAGAGCATCTTAGGGGGGCTGAATCTTTCCGAAGAGGAGATGGCAAGGGCTTCACCATTCTGTGAAAGACTGTATGGGCAAATAGTTCAACAATTTAAGAATAAACTTTCTGAACGCAAAATTGCAAAGAATTTGGGGCAGAATCCAGAAACATTCACCAGTCCATTTTAGCAGTGTATGCTACCTTTAAATCTGACTTTTCACAATGCTGGAGAGATTTCAGGGATAGCTGTTGTTTATTGTTTTATTATCAACAGATAATGATTGATGCTTTTAATTCACGTTTTATTAGCATACTTAAGAGATATAGTGAACCCACTTAAACCCAAGTAGGTTTTTTTAATTAAATTAATTTAAATGATTTTTGGCTCAAATAAGGACACCAAAATGTGACATTAAAAATAAGGTTTTATCAAAAAGGATGTGGGTAAAAAAAGGATGTGCTTGTATATACTGGAATAGTATAACCCACTTAAACCCAAGTAGGTTTTTTTTTTTAATTAAATTAATTTAAATGATTTTTGGCTCAAATAAGGACACCAAAATGTGACATCAAAAATAAGGTTTTATCAAAAAGGATGTGGGGAAAAAAAGAATGCGCTTGTATATACTGGAATAGTATAATTTTTTTCTGCTTTGCATTTTTTTTACTGTAACGTGTTGTCATGGACCCGCCCTGCAAAAAGACCGGTTTTTGCTACCCTAAATGTGCTCTCTTGGAGCTGGTTTGTGCGACTGTGCAAACGACGCTACCGAAAATTCTTTCGCTGAGTTTGACGCAGAAGAATGAGATTTGTCTAACAGTTGAATAAATCTTAATCCGAACAATGATAATGCTGAGACCAGGAATAAGTCCAGCAGAGAGCAGAATTGAACCGCAATACCGCTATGCCACAATTTCGCTGAGCCATTTGAGTTGATGGTAAAAGCATTTGGTCCAGCGGAGATTTTAGCAAAGGTGTCTCTTACAAGAGCAAGAGCACGTTATAAAACTGTGTTTTTCAGCTTTCCAACCGGAATTTTCTCTCATTTAATACAGGAGTTAATGGAGTTTCGATTTGTGCTCCCGTCACTTTTCGGCTCATACTGCCAAAACTGCCTGTCCGATTGCTTGCATAGTTACATTTTCGTGACCAGCACAACTTTTGCTACAACTTGGATATAAAAATATTTATGAGGAGTGAAAACTGTGGGAGTTAGAACAAGTTTAAGAGAAGACTTCTTGATGATTTTACAGCTGTTCGCCACTCTAACAGTGACGTCACCACACTGTAAGTTCCCAGAATGTATTGTAACAGAAATTATTTTTAAAAATTATAATGAAAAAAATATAGAAGTTATGAAAAATTTGAACAGTGAAGAAATTATACAAGCTTAACATTTTGCAGTTTGAATGACATTTCTAGCTAAAAGTATGACAGAGTGAAAAAATAGCAGAAAATAGCTGAACCTACTGAATCAGCACAAAAATGGCTTGATTTCATAGGACCCCAAAAAAATGACATTTAAAATTAAACATCTCAAAAACTAAAAAAATCTGTAAAAAAAAAAAAAGGTCAAAAATCTGTACAGATGCAACGTAATTCAGAACAAGCTGATTTTTTTTACAGTTTGAATGGAATCAATAGCTTAAACGGTGTAGGAGGAGTTAGTCGGCCAAATTTAGGCGGAAGAAGAAAAAGAAGAACAAGAAGAAGAAGCAGTAAGGAAGAGAGTCTGCTGCTTCACTGAAGCAAGCTTACAATAAGTTTTATTTGGATTTGACCATAAGTTACTTACTCACAGTCCAGTGAATAAATTCCACTTTGTTACAAAACTTTTCTGGTAAGAACATAGGACCATATCAGACTGAAATTATCGGTTTACGGTCGTTGCCCGATGTGTCCGCTGTGCAAACGACTGTTACCACGGCAGGCAGGTCTTGAGTGAGTGCCACTGCTCAAATGTAAAGCAACTCCACAGAAGAACTGACTTTCCTTACGCCAATTAACGAACTTCTTGATCGCTAATTTCCGTCGATTTTGGAAAATATAAATTCAAATACTAAAATTCATGTCTTGTCCAGTAAATCACAACTGTTACCAAAGACAAAGTTTGATTTTTATTCTTTAATTATACGCATCAATTTATTGATTTTTCATGTTCGATGGAGTGACTGTGCACGCATTTTATCAGCAATGAATGTTTTTTCGTGTGCTGCAGTGAGTTGGCTGATATCCGTGACCATACCCTTCGTGTCCGCAATTGTGTATGCAGCAACGACTGTTAAGTGAAAAGGGAATTATGACAAAAATTGTCTGAATCCATCCCAACTCCGTCTCGCCATCAGCAGCTTCCTAGTCCTTGTCAGTTTTCTATAGATCCCACCATATGTTTTGTATTATGCCCTCAGTTTTTAGTCTGTATCAGTTTCTTTGTATGTATTTAGTTTCAGTCCGTTCTCTGTTTATACTAGGTCATTTGTTACAATCCATACAGTACATCGTTTTTTAATTATTTTATGTACTTTGTAGCCACTAGGTTAGTTTCAGTACACTTATTGTTGCTTTCATTATTTTTATGTTTATTGTATTATTGTTTGCCTACCCTTAACCACGGCCCCGTAGTTCTTCCCAGTAATTTCCCCGATGTTCTCCACCTTTGCATTGTTACCCTCTGTGTATTTATAGAGCTCCCTGTGCAGCTAGACTTTGCTAGGTTGTCAAAGATTCCACTCTTTCAATCCCGCGTTCCTTCTCGTGTAAGTTTTCTCATGTATGACCTCTTGTCGTCGACCTCAGATTTTTACATTGCCTGTGATTTTTTCCACTGCTTGTGTTCTGACCCATTTTTGTTTTCTGGATTACAATCTTGGATTGCCCAGGGCTGATTTTCTAGTACTGATTAGACTGTGTTCTGGATTTTCGATTCTAGTTTTCTCCCTGGTATTTTTGCTTCGCTGACTGATCTCCTGTGCATTTTTGACCTCTGGTTCTGCTCCCTGGATTTTGAGATCTGTCTAGCCCTTTTTGTACTGTCACTTCGTGGACTGATATTTTTGGTTAGTGACCCCTTGCCTGGAATTATGGATCCTGAATTTGCCTGTCTGTGAGGCCTTGCCTCCAGCCCTTACCCCAATGGTTGATTAAGACCTGGACTGCACTTCCCTCATTATCCAATTATCATTCACACCTGTTTTATTGTCACTAGATGGTAACAGTGTGTGCATGCGTGCGTGCGTCTAAGACTGAGCTCTACTCAGTCTCTGAAGTACTGTATTGCCATACTTGCGCAGGTTTTAGTCAGTCTTGTGTAGACTTGTATCCATATTCCTGTATTTAAACTCTAAACCCATTGCTGTTGTTTAATGCAGCACTTTCTAATTTTAAAGGAACATCGTTTCAATTTGCTTTCCTATTTGTAATTCATAGTGACTGTAGCCATGGCCCAGTCATTGTATTATTTTAGTGCTTTGTGGAAACCTCTGTTCCAGTTGTTTATCCTGCAACTTCTGTGCTCGCTGTTTTGCAGTTGGCAAAAATAAATGTCAACCAAATCCATCCTTGCACCTGAATCCAGTCCTCAACTTCCTGATCTCCACGCAACACACAGTGCACGAGACACAAGCCATTACACTGTTGATTTAAGTCTGTCAAACTCTGGAGTGGATCGAAATTGGTTCCTAGTTACGAGTCTTCCTGAACTTTCACGGACCTGACATACTCTTGATCATCGCTCAGCAATTGGCCATCCTCCCGCAAGGTAAGACGTTACTGACTGCCATTTTCAGGACTTTTCCACATAATTTGCGTAATTGATTTAAAAATTTTAGGATTATAACGTGATTCCTTATCATGCAGTGACAGATTAATTCATACACATTTCTTGTCCACTGTAATCCATCATGAGAGTTATGCTTCAGAATTACGTTGTCTGATAAAATATTGCATGAATTAATTGTACAGTTGACATTACCTGTAAGCAGTGATGACGACTTTAGAAACTCAACATGTGTTGGCATTTTCTTGCTTGTTTCACGGTCACGCTTTTGTTACCCAGAATTGTGAAAAGACGCATGCAATTATGGCTGTTACTGCTCGTGGCTTTGGGACGTGCCGTTACTGTTTTGTCATTAGTTGTGGTTATGTCATAAACTATGGAGCAGACCCGGATTGGCCTGGGTACGTTGGATGTTCAGCCACCCACATTGATTTCCTGAAATTACAGTCTGATCCATAAAACAAAAAAAAACAAAATGGGTTTTGTGATGAGGATGGTTTCACCAGGCTAATGTTTACAAGCTTGATACTGAAAACAGGTAACAATCCTTGGGGGAAAACATCTCCCAGTACTCAAACGCATATGTGAATCTTTACTCATCTAAGATTATGAAACTTTAATTTGGATACAATCTGCAAGAAACACTGGGAAGAGTTCCGTTCATAAGAAAAATTCACGAGGAGACAGTGCCGTAACATAATATGCACATCATCATTAATGATGCTGGGTATATAATGATAATAATAGAAGATCAGATCAGTAAACTGGCTTTGTCAAGCCAACTTAATTAGCATCAACACAAGGCTTGGTCTAAAATCAATTTCAGTTGGATTCATTTGAGAAAATGAATTGCACTTAAGCAATTGAATTGCAAAATTGCCAAACTAATGTCATATGAGTTTGTGTTTTTAATTATGAATGTAATTCCACTTCATTCCCTCAATTGGTCTATCCTGCCGCCCAAACCCTCTCCAATATCCGTACACATACAGATGCAACCCCGAACATCGGCATCCCCGCACACATGCAAACACACATCCAAACACAAACACGATGCACACAATGGTTCTGAAACCTAGGAGCAGTGCTGTAATTTGCAAGGGGGGTGTGGGCATGCCACTTTGTTTGGGGGGGGGGTAGACAAGACGGGGGTTTCTCATTTCCTTCACTTCTCTCAGACTCGTCAGCTAGCAGAGAGCAGGATATGGCAATGAATGTAGGAGGCAAACACTGAAACTGTAAACAAAACATGCTGCATTTCTGACAGGCTCATTCACACTTCACAAGAAGAGTTTACAAATACATGAAGTTTTTCACAGAGTGGTGAGCCTCAACCACTTGTCACTTTAAAACTACTGGGTCATTAGTGGATGCTCCTTTTATATCCAAGCATGAAGGCATTACTTGTTCAAAACCTGTATACCTGTTTCCAAGGATTTCTGAGTCTATTTCCCATGTCCAAACTTTTTTGGAATGTGTTGCAATGCTCCAGGTATGATTTATATATCCAATCTTCCAGGGGAAAAACACGGGCTATATTTACCCAATAGGTCTTGAAACAATTAAGTCCACTTGAGGCTCCGTTTTGGATTCCAAAATGATATTGTAAACTTCTTTCTTCGTCGCTCCAGGCAACGATTTCCCATTCCATTGCAGCACCTCGTCACCTGAAAGAGAAGAATGCGAAGACATTCCACTTCAAGATGTGTCAAACAGCACATTCCTGAGGCATTACACACACATGACCACGCGTAAGATTTATCACACAGTCTGATGTAGTGTTTTAACATTCCAAAGGCGCCCACCTGCCCGTAGGTGCCCAACCACGTCAGCCAGGCTGCCCCTCTTCACTTTGGTGATGAAGGCTCCCAGCCGCCCTGATTCTGTTACCTTTCCCCCCACCACCTGGGAACCACACAGTTGGGGCAGCAGGCAAGTCATTGGTCAGAGGTCAGCCAGTGATGTCACAGCGCACTTCGCTTAGCAGGAAAACTGCTTCTTAATTTTTGCATGCTGTGTTGTCACAAAGCACAATCCAGCAGGAGCTAACAGTGAGAAGCTGCTGTGGAAAGCAGAGTTTGCCGACACATTTGTTCTGCGTGTGTAATGAGAGTAACTGTGTAAGTCCCGTACAAGTGTGTAAGCAGGTAACTGGGTAAGAGTGTATGAGTGCAGTTTTGTTTAAAGGAATGCATAATAGTATGTGCGTAGGCAGAGGATGTGTGTGTGTGCAAGGGCAAGTTAGTAAATGTGTGCACATTTTTTGTGTGTAATTACAGGCTTGTAACTCTGTGAGGGTGCAAGAGTAAGTTTGATGTAAGCATGTGATGTTAAGTATGTGGTGTTCACTACATGCTCGTTCACACACTAACCTTTAATCCCAGAAGAGCACCAGCCTCCTTTGGCATAACGCCTCTCTTGCTCAGAGTGATTCGGCCAATCAAATGATCACCTTCCTTGGACGGTTGCCATGATACAGGATGCTATGGAGAGTAAAGGACAGAGCCATTCGTGATCATAGTGATCACACAGAACCCTCACACAGATACACAGCAGATTATTTGAAACGCATGCCATAAAAAAGCCTTTCCTGTCACTGAACCGCAAAACCAAGCGCCTGGGGTTTACTGAACACTGCTTGAGCTTCGACTTGGACCATGTTCTATGGTCTGATGAAACCAAAGAACATGACTTTTTGGCAAGAAACACGTAAGGTGGGTTCAGCAAAAAAGAAGGATAGCGGCACTGGAAAGAGCTTGATCCCACCTTTTAGGTCTGGCAGAGATTCTCAGATGCTGTGGTGCTGCTTTTCCTTCAAAGGCCCTGGGAACCTTGTTTGGATACATGGCATCATAGACTCCACGAAATACCAGGACATTCTAAATCTAAATGTGGTCGTTTACAGACACTGACATTCACCGTTGTTTTGAGATAATCAGAGTCATTCATTTCATCTGTGAGTGGTCATAATGTCTTGCCTCATCAGAGTATATCCCATACAATGACACAAACACTGCTCTGTACTAATGACGTCACACTAGTACACCAGCAGCTATGCTCAGAGAACTGAGTAGTGATGCAACCTGCCATCTGTGAAATAGAAAAGGCATGTACTGCCTGTAGCAAATATTAAGTGGGATGAAATTGCCTGAAAAGGAACAGCCAGACTGGCAGAGTTTAAGGAGTATTTATTTAGTAGCCCAGGCCCCTTGTAGTGACCATTGGCTTTGGCTTTGCTCTATTCACAAGGGTGATGTGATTTACCTTGCTGGGGCATGGACTTTCAGTGTTAGCTATGATGGTTGTGAAGGATGGCAAAGTCCATATTAGCACAAACAAAACCTGCACCAATGTGGGTGGGATGGAGACCATCGCTCTTGTTGTATCCACTATGGTTCCAGAAGAGGTCAAAATTGACAATGAAGTTCTTTGATAGGCAGAGTTATTTTATGGTTTAAGTAGCATGGATGACAAAAAAAAGCATTACATTGGGGTTTATCTACCTTTAACGGAAGAGTGTGTGATATGAGAATGTAATTTTCCAGTACTTCCCCATTATTTACCTCCTAATCGAATATATTAAAGCTTTCAGAAAAATGCAAGATTCCTTGACGTAATCGGTACTTACGGTAAATACTCCCGTATATGGGATGACTGTGATATTAGCCTCAGATAAGCTAATCATGCTCTAGTTTGAACCATGGACACTGCAATCATGTTTCAGTCAAAATGCAGGTGTGTGCTGAACTCCAGAAGTTGGCTGGTTTCCCAAAACTAAGGAAAACCCAGGTTTAAAAAAAAGTGCTAAAATGATGCAACTAGCCAGGCCGTTTTTATCCTTGATGTTTCTTTGTATGTCAAAATTATTTTCATAATTATTTTCTATATGTTTCTCTGTGTTCATAAAAGTGGGACAACTCTGAACCAGAAAGCTGGTGTGCAATTAATTCTGTTTATTTAAGGTTCCCAAAAACAACCAATCATCCCATCTGATCTATGGGCCAATTGATTTATGGAAACTGACAATTTGTAACATTAGGCCTTTGCCACAGGTAAATTATGGCAACATCATGCAACGCACAGGCTCAACTCACTGTCACTTCTCACTAATAGTAATTATAGGAACTGAAACACTGACACACATGTTAGTGATACTGTTCACAATTAATTTAGGGCCTAATATAGCTTGCTTATACCATTACATGACATAGTCTTGCACATGGAAGAATTTCCCTTCAGAGCTTTCTGCCAGAGAGTCATGTGACGAAGTTTAAAGGGCAACAAAGTCAGTTTAGGCAGGAGATGTTTCTAGAAGATTGGGTTAAATGCAGGACGCTCTCAGTGTTCAATGGGAAAAAACATGATAAACAAATCACAATAGGCCCCATAATGATTGTGATCAACGTCTTTTTAACAAGCTCATTAATGATTCAATCTATCTCATCAAGGTAAACACGAGCTGTAGTAAATTGCATTTGTTATCATTAGCATCATCAGGTTCAGGGGTTTCCACAAATCAAATGTGAGAAAGTGAGAGCGCTCTGCAGGCCTAACAAAATAAATTTGCCAGTAGATGGGGTCATTTACCAATTTTTGGAAATACCATAAAAAATTGATTTCACACTAGAGTTCTTCCATGCTCACCTGAGTTTGCATAAGATAGTAAAATGTTATCAACAGATAATTTCAAAGGCAAACCTGGTCAAAAGGTCATGGGGGGGGGGGTTGTCAAATCTCACTCAACCTCTTAACAGCGAACAAAGTTGACAGTCCGTTTTTCGCATGGCATGATCATTAACCAGTGGTAGCTCCGGACCACATGTCATGCTTTTCAGCAAACACCCGATAGATCATCCAGGTCCTCTGGCAGGTGTCTCCAGGCTGTCCCAGGTGTCAGCACACAGACTTACGCAGAGGTTGATGTCTGCCATATTGGACCAAGTATAGGGAACAACCTCCCTTTAGCTCTGAAATCTGTTGTGGGCGTGGACATAATTCTCAAAAACATACCTTTTAGTCAGGCTTTTTGTTCAGTTAATTTTTCTCAATCTACATCCAAACTTAATTCACATTTTAGTGTTCTCTTTTTTACTTTGTTTCCTGTGTTGGTTCTTAAAACAATTATTTGATGTCCTGTATTTCATATTATTTTACGTAAAACACTTCAAGTACAATCTCTTCAATGCATTGTGCTGTGTAAATGAAGTTTGATTGACAGTGCGTTTAGACAGTGGCTCCCGCCTGCCTGTTTTTTGCGAGCAATCAGATTGGAAATCAAGCCAGAGAATCAGAAATCACCTCTCCGGTTATCTGATAAGCTGCAGTTATAGAGTATTTGCAACTCCCTGTCACACTAAGTGAGCGAATAGGCAAAGCCTGAGAGTGAGGCAGATGCTGCTCAGAGCACATACAGTACCAGTCAAAGGTTTGGACATACCCACATTTTTCTTATAATACACGTTAAATAAAGAAATAGGTACCCATTTATTTTGCAAAAAAAGATCTAATTCTCAAATCCATCAAACTAACCAGCAGTTTCTGTCATATTTACAGAGCATACTCACATTTTTCTTTTTTCACAAGTGCAGTCATACGGCTATAATGAGTTTGCTGCTGAGCGGCCGTCTAAGTTCCTAAAGATGTGCTGCACTTTTGGTTTGTTTTTCATTGACTTTTTTGCCCAATAAGTTCCAAAACAGCTTTTCTTTAATTGGCTGTTGGAAAATGGAAAGAACTTGTTTGTCTGCATACTTTGCAAAATATGGCTTCTTTGAGAATTCTAAAATTTTGGACACTATTCAAACGAGTAAATTATTTTCTTTTAACTTCTGACTGTTTACCTCTTACCAGATTCCATTTGAGATTAAATAGAGAAGTTAAGCCACTTAAATTTCTCTAAAAACAGAGCACTGTGACATTAGCAAAGTGTGTTCAGACTTTTGACTGGTACTGTATGTTGCGAAGAAATAATGAGAGAAATGTTTGTAGGGTACAAAATAAAATTTTATTTGCTTAGAATTAGCAGCACTATGAGACAGCGCTATTTGTCAGTGCTCAAGTTTTCACACTGCATACTCAGAATAGCAGCACAAATATAATTCCCCATGTTCACAAGAAAGCTGATTGTCTCTTGAGGCATATATGCAATAATGTGATGGAGCTCAATAAATATGCATGAACATCTTGCTGTTCAAATGCAGGACTGTTTCTTTTGATTGATGGATAAATCCCTTGTTTTTTCGCTTGATTGTTTCTCGTCATCATTGAAAAATCTAAAATTCTATAGAAGTAGACTTTAATCGTTTCAATATCTTACCAAAGCCTCCCTAAATGGCATCTCCTGGCTGCGCCGGAAGAGAAGACCCATATGTATCTAATGCATGAAACTGATTTCTGAAAAAAAACAATAAAGCTCCCAAAAAAAAGACTGGATGGGAGGCTAATGCAGCTGAGCGGACAAAGGTCTCACTTACGTGCCATAGGGAAGGGTCAGAGGCACAAGGGTACTCCCAGTCACCTGCAGGAGAGAGAGAGAGAAAGAGAGAGAGACAGGGGTATAAGCAGAGAGAGAGAGAGAGGAACAGGGATTTGAGCACAGAGGGAGAGAGAAACAGGGATATGGGCAGAGAGAGTGAGAGAAGAGTAGAGAGAATAGGGATGCAAGCGGAGAGGGAGAGAGACACAAGGATCTGAGTACAGAGAGAGAAACAGGGATATGAGTGCAGAGAGAGAGAGAGAGACAGGGATTTGAGCAGAGAGAGACAGAAACAGGGATATGAGTGCAAAGAGAGAGAGAGAGAGAGAGAGAGAGAGAGAGAGAGAGAGAAAACAGGGATATGAATATGAGCAGAGAGGAGGAAACAGGGATTTGAGCAGAGAGAGAGTGAGAAACAGGGATCAGAATAGAGGAGAAGAGAGAAACAGGGATTTGAGCAGAGGGGAGAGAAGCTGGAACAAAGCACACAGTAAGAGTGGTGGATCTGGGAAAGGAAGGAATATCATTGGAGAGAGATGGATCTGAAAGACAGAGAGAAAGAAAGAGAGGCAGAGAGAGAGAAATAGCTGAAGAGAGGCAGAGGGGATGGTGGAGGCAGGAGTATAAACAAAGCAGGGTTGCTGGTATTTACACAGGACAGATGGCACCAGAGCCAGATCAGAACAGCCTGGTTTATTCAAGCGGGTCCTGGCTCACAGAATACACTTCATTTTAACCTCTTCCACACCAGGGCCAAATGGGTGGAATTCTACTTGTTTTTGACTAGTGTGACTGTAAATTCCAGAACACATACAGATTTTTCCATTTAAATTTAGATGTTTGATGCTTATTTTTTTCCTCATTATTGTTTCAGCGGATAAAAATCACATTTGAGACACCAAAGTTAAATGTAAAATAAAATATTTCAAAAAATGTTTGTATTTCACAAAGACAGTTGATACCTGAAATAAAGTTTAGACAGAGCCCTAATCTCAACATCATCAAGGCTGTCTAAGTTTATCTGGGGAACTGAACACAAGTAAGACCATGAGCCTGCAGTAGCGAACTCTGGCAAGTTCTCCAATATGTTTGGAACAAGTAAAAGCCAATCATCTTATAACATTATTGAACTATAGGACAGTGTTGAGAATTATTAGGCAAAGGGTAGTCGCATCAAATGTTGATTTGACTTTGTTTTTAACAGTTCGAAAGCCTTCTGAGTATATTTTTCAAAATTTAGAAACCTTTCTTTTCATGATTTTTGGTAGCATCTTCACCCCATGGTATTATTTTAAATGTGCATAAAACTTTGCATGGTATTAATGTTCAAAACTTCTTTGAAACGAGGGAACTGCACCTTTATGATCAGTCATTTTCAATGAAAGTCCAGTATCTAACATTTACTTTCAACAACTTACAAAATTTTGGAGATTTTTTTTGTTGATGAGAAACAGCTGGTATGGAGGAAATGACACCCATCTGGAATAAAAACATATTTTCAAAATATGTAAAGAAAACAAATGCTGAAATTTCTAACCATTCCATTTTTTCAGCAGTTTTACACAAACATTTGTGAAGATCCCATTTTCCATCTAGTATCACAGAAAGCCCAGTATCTCAAACGCTATAAAGACCAGGCATATGGTTCCGTGATTTTTTTTTAGAAGTAGGGAAGTACACCTATGTAAATCCCATAATGCCAGTGTTACAGCAAGGGGGTGCTGGGGCTGAAGAGGTTTAGCAATGGGAGGCTCAGACTGGCTGCTGCCCATGCTCCCGGAGGTCTTTTGAGTTCAGAGGATGGAGGAAGGTCTATCCGGCTGTATCTTGCTAATATAGTGTCAAATGTTTTATCGTGTCCACATGATATTGTTTGCGCATTTGAATAAACAGCTATGCTAATAATAATGCTAATTATTGACTGTAGTAGTTTAGATGTTCAGTCTAGGTTGCTAACAGACAGTTTGCAAATGCTAATACTGTCTATTAGCAGTGCTAATAGACATTATTTGTGTTCTGATAATAACGTAATTACAATGTCTAGTTATACCGAGTTACATCCTTCATCGAGAAAACAGATAATTATCATACGACCGTAATATGCCCAGATAGAACATGGTCTGTCAGCGACGATTGGAAATTTTCACCCGTTCCACTCTACTCACATGCTCTGAACGACGCTCAGACGGCGGTTAGCAGCGCAAATGTAAAGGTGTTTGCAATGTTTGATGCTCGGACTTAGTGTGTACATAAACTGCTTATACCTCCACGACAAACTACGTAGCACTTTGCTAAATAAGCAGGTTAACATCCCGTGTTTGGCACGTACCTGTTCAACAGTAAGCAGGCCAACTCCCCGTCGCTATTCAGCCCCAGTATCTCCTTCAGGGCTCGGAAACGGGTGAAAGCCTAGCCGATATTCACTCTGGTTTTCGAGCGTACTTTGTCTATTAGTACTATTAGTACTTTGTACTATTTTCAAATAAATATGAAGTTCAAATGATATGAAAATCATTGCATTCTCTTTTTATTTACATTTTACACAGCTTCCCAACTTTTTTGGAAATGGGGTTTTATATAAATTATTTTTTTTTTTTTAAAGATTATTTTTTTGGGGAATTGACAGTTATACAGTGTAGAGAGACAGGAAAGTTGGGGAAGACATGCAGCAAATGACCCGAGCTGGAATCGAACCCAGGTCGCCGCGGGAAGGACACAGCCCCCATGGTACGCGCGCCCAGACCGATGAGCCACCGGAGCGCCCTGGGTTTTATATAAATTATGATCATGTGGGGTCCATGTCTATTTCCAAGAATGTTTTTCGTGTTGGTGTGAAAATGCATGGAGGGTTATTTGTAACAGTACTAAATGAATAGATAAGTAAATAATGTAAATGACAATTAATTTTAAAAAAATTATGTAATTAAACGTAAAATCCCAATTCTGAAAAATGCTGGCATATGGAATATGAGAGACAAAGTGCACAGAATACTCGGTAGCAAGATGAACTGCAGGGCACAAAGGAAGCCCGCACACTGTTCGGCTCCAAAAAAATTGTTTATTTCTGTATTTTTCCTCAGGTGCCTGAGGAAAATCCTGTAGACTGCTTACCACTGGGTTACATTACCTTGTCTTCTAATCACACTCATTTAGCGTTTGAACACTTAAGACGCCAGTTGGTCTAGTCTAGCAAGCAGAATTTTCCCCCATTCCTCCATTATGCCAGTCTTCAGTTGTGCAAATGTACAGGGCCTCTGTTGCAAGATATTTTGCTTAATAACACCATATATTCTGAACTGGATAGAGATCAGGACTTAAGGCAACTAATGTGCAATTGCAGTTCCTGGTCTCGTTATGGCTTTGCTATCATGGCCGTAGTTTCGATTTTTACTCAAGGTCTCGTGATGGAGGATTAGTTTCGTTTTGAGTCATTTTTTGCATAAATTAGTTTCAACACACATTTTAGGATGGGCTTATTAAGTGATGCTTTTCTGAGTACAGAATAGATGGGGAAGATTCGGGACCGGAGCAGTTTGGGGTAGGCTTATTGACCACTGGTTTATTAAGCTGTGATTTCAGTAATTCCAAACCCACAGTGATGTCCAAACCTTTCCTGAGACTCGGGATCTGGCTGATAAAAGCAGTCATCAGTGAAGTGTTTGGAGCAGATAATCAATCCTGATCCGGTGTTCTGTCCAATTGTCTTCCCCTGTCTAATCTTGTTTCCACGAGCAACGCAATGCAATGACATCCCTAAATAGTGTGGAGAGCATATGTACATTTTACTCGGCAGAACACATTTGACAGCAGAACAAACTGTTAAACCATGGGGTAATTGCATGATCACTGTCGAGCAGGACAGCTCAATATTGCAAAAGGACATGGCAGAGTATCAAAATTCATCACTTTATGAGGCGTCATCTGTGATAACTTTCTTAAGAGCGAGCTGATTCATCAATGCCCAATGTGTTATTTCTTTCATGATTTTCTTAATTCCGCAGCAGCATCACAAAACTTTCTCAAAGGGAGAACACGATTTGATGGGGGAGCAGAATTGGATACAAAACCAGGCTCCTTGAAATCTGCTTGTTTCCTCTTCAAAAAATCCACCCAAGCCTTTCAAATTGTTTTTTTGTTCTTTTTTTTTTAAATTTATGGACCATGATGCCTCTGCTTGCATCGGCGTTATTGTTGCAGCTGAAACAAGGCAGATATTTGGCATTTTCCCAAGGGAATAATCCACAATTACAAATCACTGAGTCCAGTGCCATTGACAGTGTGTTCCCTGCCACTGGCTAGGTTCCTCCTGCCACGTCATCTCCATACACGGTTATAAACTGACTGAATTTAACAGTTAAATTAACGCATTGTTTCCTGATTATTTCAACTGTAGGCGGAGTCCTGCACGCATTTAACTGTGGTTTACACCTAACATATACGGAACTCAGGTGTAAACTATTGTAAAATTACAGTTAAAACAACAGGCAAAAAAGGTGCCAGTTAAATTAAATGGCAAAAAAGGTGCCAGTTTATAACAGTGTTGGTAGGCGAAGATAAATTCTTTCTTCCAGTATTCCTTCCCGGGAACCATCACCTTATCCTGGTGGAGAGGTTTGTGTGTCCTAGTGACCCTGAGAGCTATGTTCTCCGGAGCCATGTGCTCCTGGTAGAGTCTCCCATGGTAAATTGATCTCAGGTGAGGGGCCCGACAAAGAATGATTCAGGGCAGGTCAGCAGGCCCTAAGGGGGCAGCCCCCAGAGCTGACTATCTGGCGGTGGCCTTGCTGTTTGCCATCAGAATAATCCAGCAGAAGAACTTAGTGCTGTCTGCCATCACTGTAGCCTGGCCGCAGAAATCTGTGCCGTTTGCCATTAGAGTAAGAGAGCATACTGACATTCTGCTGTTTGCCATTACTGTAGCCTTGCCGAGAAAAGTTGTGCTTTTCATCATTAGAGTAACCCAGCTGAGGACAGCTGCACTGTTCACCATTAGAGTAACCCAGCAGATGACAGCTGCACTGTTCACCATTAGAGTAACCCAGCAGATGACAGCTGCTCTGTTCACCATTAGAGTAACCCAGCAGATGACAGCTGCTCTGTTCACCATTAGAGTAACCCAGCAGAGGACAGCTGCACTATTCACCATTAGAGTAACCCAGCAGAGGACAGCTGCACTGTTCACCATTAGAGTAACCCAGCAGAGGACAGCTGCACTGTTCACCATTAGAGTAACCCAGCAGAGGACAGCTGCACTGTTCACCATTAGAGTAACCCAGCAGAGGACAGCAGCACTGTTCACCATTAGAGTGACCCAGCAGAGGACAGCAGCACTGTTCACCATTAGAGTGACCCAGCAGAGGACAGCAGCACTGTTCACCATTTGAGTAACCCAGCAGAGGACAGCTGCACTGTTCACCATTAGAGTAACCCAGCAGATGACAGCTGCACTGTTCACCATTAGAGTAACCCAGCAGAGGACAGCTGCACTGTTCACCATTAGAGTAACCCAGCAGATGACAGCTGCACTGTTCACCATTAGAGTAACCCAGCAGAGGACAGCTGCACTGTTCACCATTAGAGTAACCCAGCAGATGACAGCTGCACTGTTCACCATTAGAGTAACCCAGCAGAGGACAGCTGCACTGTTCACCATTAGAGTAACCCAGCAGAGGACAGCTGCACTGTTCACCATTAGAGTAACCCAGCAGATGACAGCTGCACTGTTCACCATTAGAGTAACCCAGCAGAGGACAGCTGCACTGTTCACCATTAGAGTAACCCAGCAGATGACAGCTGCACTGTTCACCATTAGAGTAACCCAGCAGGGGACAGCTGCACTGTTCACCATTAGAGTAACCCAGCAGATGACAGCTGCACTGTTCCCCATTAGAGTAACCCAGCAGAGGACAGCTGCACTATTGACCATTAGAGTAACCCAGCAGAGGATAGCTGCACTATTCACCATTAGAGTAACCCAGCAGATGACAGCTGCACTGTTCACCATTAGAGTGACCCAGCAGAGGACAGCTGAACTGTTCACCATTAGAGTAACCCAGCAAATGACAGCTGCACTGTTCCCCATTAGAGTAACCCAGCAGAGGACAGCTGCACTATTCACCATTAGAGTAACTCAGCAGAGGACAGCTGCACTATTCACCATAAGAGTAACCCAGCAGAGGACAGCTGCACTGTTCACCATTAGAGTAACCCAGCAGAGAAAAGCTGAGCTGTTTACCATTAGAGTAACCCAGCAGAGAAAAGCTGAGCTGTTTACCATTAGAGTAACCCAGCAGAGAAAAGCTGAGCTGTTTACCATTAGAGTAACCCAGCAGAGAAAAGCTGAGCTGTTTACCATTTGAGTAACCCAGCAGAGAAACGCTGAGCTGTTTACCATTAGAGTAACCCAGCAGAGAAAAGCTGAGTTGTTTACCATTACAATAACCTGGTAGAGGTTGCAGAAATTGGAGAATTCTGGCTGAGCCCCACATTTGCACTGTCACTGTTTTAATCGTCAAAGTGCAGAGTCGAGGACAAAACCAGGTCAATTATTTACACAATATGCAAAATGGGAAGTTGGGTCCGAGAGGGAAGTTTTAAGATACATTATTGCAAAAATCAGGCTGATGCAATTAATTTCTTGGCTTTCTCAGCGACTGTATCGAGATATTTACAGTGGGCTCAAAATTTACTGGCACCCCTGACTGGCACCGCACAAACAAAACAAAAAAAAAAAAACATAATGATTGAGTAACAAAATAAACTAGCATGTGTGAAATACTTAATTTATGTCTCAATGGAAACAACCAAAATCATGACAATAATTTAATACAAAATAAATTTCAACAAAATCAAGGTTTCATAGTTATTTGCATCCTTCATTTAGTTCTTAGTGCAACCAGGCCTGGCAAGGATAACAGCATCGAGTCTTTTCCTGTAATTTTTGACAATGCTAAGGCACACATTAGGGGGGATTTTGGGGCCATTAAAGCAGATCCTTTCAAGATCCTTCACATTCTTGGGTTTGCGTTTATCAACCGCCCTCTTCAACTCAGCCCACAGGTTTTCAGTTGGATTGAGGTCTGGCCATTGTGACTGAGATGGGCATTGCAGAACATTGATTTCGTTGTCACATAACCACTTCTGTGTGGATCCTGAGGTATGCTTTGGTTCAATTGTTTTGTTGGAAAGTCCACCAACGGCCAAGTCCCAGCCTTCTGGCGGAGAAAACCAGATTTTCAGCCAAAATATCCTTGGTGGAATTCATTATTCTATTAATCTTAACCAGTGCCTCTGTACCTCTTTAATTAAAACCGCCCAAAAACATGACTGACCCACCATCACATTTTACCATGGGTATGAGGTGCTTCTCATGCATTTCAGTTTCAACGCCAAACATGCCAATGCTGTATTTGACCGAAACGTGCAATTTTGGTCTCATCTGATCAAAGCACCTTGTTCCAGTTATAAATTAAATAAAGTTTGGCAAACTCCGAGCACTTGCCTCTGTGTCCTCTGGTAAGAAAAGGCTTTCTTTTGGCAACTCTTTCAAAGAACCTGTGTTTGTGGAAGTGGCACCTGATGGTGCTTTTTGAAAGCTGGTGACCACAAGATGCCTCCAAGGCCAGCACTTCCTTCACAGTGATTCCTGGGGATTTTGATGCTTCTCTTACCATCCTCTTCAGAGTCCTGTTGCGTCCTCTATGCAATGATGTAATGGCTCAATATAGCTCCTTAAAAGTTAGATAAAACTGAAATATGTGGAATTTATTTCCTAGTTTAATTTTGGTAGATGTTATTTTCAATAATCGTTTAGGGTGCCATTATTTGTCAAACCTTGATTTGGAGGAAATTGATTTGTAATAAATCAGTAAATGATTTTGGTTGGTCCCACTGGAACATTAATGTTGTACAGTATTCCTCACATGTTGTTATTCAGAGTTTCTGCATAAATACATTTTTTTAAATTTTTTTAGTATTGTTTGTGCATTGCCAGTAATTTTGGAGCCCACAGTACCTGTTTACCTATCAAATATGAAATCACTGCAGTAATGCAGACAATGCTATTACATCCTATTTTCAGCAGGGCTATAAGTTTGAAGTTCTGAACTGGTGCATTTCATTTAACCTGAAGCCATGCCAAGATAAATATACACAGAAGCAGGTAAGTGTGTAATGCAGGTAGAAGCAAATTGGTCTAAGACCAAGGGTTAATACCAATCCGCTGACTCATATCATCATTATCATCATCATTTACTTCTAGTACATTTACTTGGGGAACTAAGAGCATCATACTTGTTGAAATTTGTTTGAACACGCACAGACAGCTAAAAAAATTTACATCAAAATAAAAAAAAACTCAGGGCGAATATTCCGATTTGCTTGTCGCCTTGCATAGAAGTCACTGTTAACTTCTTAATTAATCACTTGCTCTGAAGCTCAAACAATACTTTACCATTCCAACAGCCGTCTGGGGACCATATTAAAATATTGCTTAACAGTAAAGAAACCAATCACCCTAAAAAAAAAAAAATACTGCCTCATTATGCAAGCCTATCATTTTTCTTTCCAAATGTTCTAAATTCAAAGCACTTTAGTAAGCAGGAAATATACCACGTACCTCTGGACTGAATCTAATCCTCGCTCTGGTTAAGGACTGAAGAGCAGCAGCAGAGAGGATACACCCTCTGTCGCCACAGCCCAAGCTGGTGTTAACATTACTGAGTGCTAATATACTGCCCTTGTAAGTCTCTGTTCTGCTGCTCTGCTCACTTAGATTGGCACTGAGCTTCTCATATCCCATTCGCCCATATGCCGTGATGTCACAAAGCATACCTCCGTCAAACTGATTCACCAGTGCTGCCACTCTTTGCGGGTTGAAGCCAGTCCAATCATTTCAACGGGGGACAAATTAGGGCCAACTTATATAGGCTCTGTGCATTTATATGTGAGACATATAGAGACATCCTGTTTGAGATCTTTGAATTTACATGGGGGACAGAGAGAAGAGACAGCTTGTATTCTTAATCCCAAGGGTCTTCATGATAAAAAAGACACATTTGCAACTTCCCTGGTGCAGTCAGGGTTAAATAAAAATATGAGAGGTGCTCAGGTGGTGCTCACCTTTCTCACTAACGCTCTCGATCTCAACATCTTCGCAGCTGCTGTATTCTGGTGTGGATCCGCCCTCCTCCTCCGAACTGCTGACTGACAGCTGTCGTTTGCCAATGCCACGCTTGGTCTTATAGGGACGGGGCGGGGGCGGTCGCAGGGATTCTGATTGGTCAGAGCTCAGCGAATCGTTACGCAGCATGGTCTCCATCTTCTCACGCTTGGCCTTGCGAAGGGGGGGCGTCGAGCCAGAGGGGTCTGGGTGACTGTTGGGGTTCCTCCTCCAGTCTGGGGGCTCCCTGAGGGGGACGGGGGGGCCAGTGGGGGGACTGGCCCGGGGTCCTGGGGTCTGCAAGTCTTGGTTCTGGTTCTTTTTGAGAACCCCCTGCCCCCCTCCACCCCCCGCGGTCCTGTCTGCAGAATAGGAGCGGTGGTTTTCCAGGGAGGATTTTCGATCTACATCCCCCCCACGCCGACCTGGCCGACTCTCCGGCTGGACCCTAAGCCCCCTCTCAGGGGAACCCCCAGCCTTGCCGTGCCCCCGTCGGTCCTGCCCCTCAGGCTTTCCGGGGAACCGGGCCAGATTTGGATCACTCTGGTACCGCCCTGCTCCTTGTCCCTCCCCCGAGTCTGCGTACTCCTGCGATCGCACCTTCAGTAGCCGCCGGTGCTCTCGTCGCTCCACGTGATCCCGCTCGTCTGAATCCTGAGGGCCCCGCGGTCGCTCCGCTTGCGTTCCCATCAGCCCACTATGATCCGGCACAGACAGAGGCCTCTTCCTGCGGGAACACCCGACAGGCAGGAATGAAAAACTTTATTCAGCTTTTAGGGTTGCAGTTATGCCTCAACTGCCATTCCAGCTTTACTGTTGCACTAGCGTTCAAGTTTGAAATTCAGTGATTTTGATAGAAATCAGTACTTTTGGCATTCAATTTATTTTAATATATAAATCCAAGACAATGCTAATGTTGCTTATGGCTATTGCTGCTGGAAATAATTGATTTATAATTATTCAATATAGAACTGTAAAGCCCCATCTTCAACAGCTATTGCTTGTCCTAATGATAAACTCCAAGCACTTCTTTAATCAATCATGTTCAAATGCTAATCATCAGAGACACATTTGTAAATAAAATAATTTTTTTAAAATAATAATGTATATTGTCTTTTCTCGGGATGCAGGTTACAAGAATTTCTGAAGTTCAATTACAGGTACAAAAATGGGCTCAGCAAGATAGCTTTGTCAAAAAAACACATCAGTCAACAGTAGTTTTGCAAAAAGAAGATTATTCCATGTGTCAGATTGAGGATTTCATACAAAGGTGTCCATTACTTTCCTGAGCTAACAGGGAAACCTGGATCTAATCAGGACATGAAAGGAAGCAGCAGGGCCCAGAAGCACAACTACTCCGCGAGATACGGACGTCAGAGTGTGCAGTCTGAGAAATAGATGACTAACAGGTCCTGAGTTGCCGGCTTCCGTAAATAGCACATGGCAAATACCAGTGTCATCTACAATGCTGAAAAGACAACTCTGGCATGCTGACTTTAGAAGCAGAGCTGCAAAGAAAAAATACAAATTCTGAAAAATATAAGATTAAAACGGGCTAAAGAATGCAGACATTGGATGGTGTGTAACTGGAAAAGAATGTTGGGGACCAATGAGTCAAAGCTTGAGGTGCTGGGATCAAGCAGGAAGATGTTCGTGAGATATACAGCAAATAAAATGACGCTGAAGAAGTCAGTAGCGGCCCGTCGGCAGTAAAAAAAGGTCTTCGGAAACCTCACCTTTCAATGCTGACTAGCCTAGACCTCTCACAGTTTACTTTTCCCAATTAGCAACAGCTGCTCAGACTAATTGCTTGAACGACAGTCAAATTTATTTTCGATAGCATTGTTATACATTGCACCACAAAGTTATGAGGCGTTTTCTTCCGCACATAAATGACAATGTAAGATATCAATGTGTCTTTAAAATTTCTGCGCTTATGTAGCTCATGAAACAGCACAGATTTTGTAAATTAGTTTGTGAGGCTCATCAAGCAATAAGCCACGAGAATCCTTTCTATATTTTGGATGTTGTCGCACCTGAAGGGCGTTGTTAGGCACGAAACACAGTTGAGGGACGACGGTAAGGAAGGCGAACATAAATGCTGTGAAGTCAGCGAAAGTTTTGGATTTCTGCAGTTATATTGCCATTCTTACAATGCCATATCAATTATATAAATGTAGGCAATAGGCTTTCACTTTTTCATTATCATTTCTTATTATAGGTCATGCACTGGTCTTGGTTGTTCAGTCAGTAAATTGTTTGACTGTTAAACAGGCAAACTTAAACGAGAACAGCTTGTGGGCAATCGAGCGGTAAAAGGTGAAGTTACTGAAGGCCTTCAAAACAGCTGATGGCGCGCCGCTGGAAGGAGTGTCTGATACCTTTTGTTGATCATGGCAGGGGACAATAATAGTATGGGGCTGCTTTGGTGTTGGCAGGTAGGAGATGTACAGTGAGTGCAAGGAAAAACTGAACTGCAAAGGTGACCACTGGGAAGGTTGGTGTAGAAACTAGATATTTTGATGGACCGGCCCGCACAATCTTCAGATTTTAACTCTATTGAGTTCTTAAGTGGGAAGAGCTTCACAGTATGGTCTGAGGGAAATGGCCTACAATCCAGTTGCACCTCTGGGAGGAGTTACAAAAGGCAAGGGTAAAAATTTCCCCGAAATATTTTCAAAAGCCGACAGCTAGAATGCGAAACGTATGCAAAGCAGTAAATGCAGAAAATGGAAGATTATCTGCTAAATGTAAAGTTTGATGAATATAAAATTGTGTTGAATCTGCAGGTTCAGGTAAGCCTGAAATTCAACTGGTCTTGCTCCCTACCATGCCCATTTGGGAGTGGGGTACAAAGCTGAAATTAAACACCATACTAGTTTTATGTCTTATGGACGTATGCAAAGTCAAAGTCATCAAAGTCGATCACTATTTCTGACCGCTAGAGGTTATGGATCATTCACATAGGTGTCTATTGATGAAAGAATGTCAAAGATCACAAAGCGACCATGTTTCAGAAATCGTTCAAACCAGTAATTCACAGCACTGTGATACGCATTTGTCCCCATTCCTTCCATTTTTGCTAATTTGCATTATTTAAATGTTTCAGATCATCCAACTAATTTTAATATAAGACAAACATGAGCAGACACAAAATGCAGCTTTTAAATAATCTCTTCATTTGTTGAAGATGAAGAGTTATACAAAACCACTGGAAAAGTTATCACCCATGTGAAAAAATAATTGTCCACCTAAACCTTGTCATAACTAGCAGTGCCTCCCCTGGTAGCAACAATCAGTAATCAACCATTTGGAATAACTGGCAGAGTCTTGAATTTTGGCCCACTCTTCTTCGCAGAATTGTTTTAATTCAGCCAAACTAGTCGAGCATGAAATGCCTGTTAAAGTTCATGTCACAGCACCTCAACAAGATTCATATCGGTAATTTGACAAGCCACTCCACTTGACAAACCTTCATTTTGTTTCTTTCGAGCAATTCCGAGGTGGATTTGCTTGTGCGCTTCGGATCATTGTTCTGCTGTGTAACTCAACTGCGCTTGAGCTTGATGATGAAGGCTGCATATTCTAATTCAGGATTTCCCGCTAGAGAGAAGAATTCACGGTTCCATCAATTATCACAAGTTGCCCAAGTCCAAAAGCAGCAAAGTAACTTCAAACCATCACACTATAACCACCGTGTTTGCTTGTTGGTATGATGTTCTTATTGTGAAATGCATTGTTAGCTTCACGCAACATGCAATGGGACCAGTGTATTACAAAAAGTTCCGCTTTTGACTCATCAGTCCACAGTGAGGCCTGCAGTTCTTTAGATGTTAGACTGGTTTTTTTATGATCTCCAGGATGAGTCATTGACAAATTTCTGGAGGGATTTTGGTGAGCCAACCTCTCCTGAGAAGATTCACCACTGTTCCAGCTTTTCTTCATTAATAGACAGTCCGGCCAGCAGCGACCGCATGGGTGCAGCTTCGGCCAATACTGTCGCCATGGCAAAATCGATAGGTGTCATAAGTGAAATATAACACATGTCCATACCAAATATGAAAGTAATTGGTACAGCATCCACAAGGACGTGTCTACAGACGCAGACGCAGTGGCAAAGCAGGGATGACAAGCATGAATCCATAGGCATACAACAATGCCTCTCACCGTGTTTTGCTGGAATCCCAAAGCCTTATAAATGGCATTGTTAGTTTTTCCAGACTGTCAGATGTCAATGACTGTTTCTTGAATTTCAACACTGAAATCCTGATGGAATGATTTTCATTGCCAGGAAAAATAGAAACTCCTCCGTCTATTAAAGCTGGGGAAGGCATATTGTAATTCAAGTCTGAGAGAAAACTAGATTTCTGCGTAACCTCTTGGCTCAATTTTCAGGATTTAGAAAATCTAGCCCATGACTGGACACTTGGGCCAATCACAGGTCATTTCAGAGAAAGGGCATTCCTATTGGCTGTTCTACAAATGCAGATGGCCTTACACGTCCTTTAAAATATTAAAGCTTGATTCACTGACGGATAATCTTTGTGAAAATGTTTATATTCCAGCATTGGTAACAACTGCCTGCACTGTGAAGCAACTCAAAAAAGCAAGACGGACTTATCAAAAACAGAGTAAAGAGGAGAGTTTGATGGACAAAAATGCTATAAAACGGGTTATATATTCGCAAACATTTCAGAGATGGAGAACACTGTATGGACCTCAAGCTTTCTGTTATTCTCCTGGACAGGTCAAGATGCTGGCTTGTTTTCCTCTTACATCCAAATGTGTTGAAGTGGTTGGTTAGGCTGTGTAGGTAGATGTACCATGAAATCAGGCGATGAGTGGCTATGTTGAAAGTAGCTAATAATTACTTTCATGACACCTTGAAGGCATTCTACACCTTCCATCACTGCCTTCATTGTTACAGCTTCCCCAGACATCCTATCCCAGCTTTACTGTTACAGCAACAATTATAGTTTTACTGTCTCAGCTGTTCTACTTCCTCCATCTCTGCTCTACTGTTACAGCTACTCTGTAGTGTATCTGCCTCACTTCCACATACACCTCCCATCCTCGCAGGTGTAAGAAGGGCTGGAGTCAGTCTCGGCTGGGGGTGAGTAACGCTCTCCCAAGCCTCGGCCCCTGTAATCATGAGAGGGACCTTGAGGCATAGCCAAGGTTTGAAGTGTGTCCAGCTTTGTAATACAGAGTTTATATTTACACTGTTCGCAAATGTTGCTGTCTTTTTGGCCTTGCAGTACTGAGGCCTTCGGCATCCACTCAAGCGGTTTGTAGCAGAGTGCAGTGTGGGTGAGATGAGGTCAGCACATTCAAGTCTCTGGCCGCGGTTCTAAGGAAAAATGGCTTGACTCCTATTATCTAAAATGTCACTTAGAGTGCATTTAGGTCTGTGAGTGCAGAGTTTATAAGAAAGATGGCAACTCTGGATGCACTGAGATGAAGCTGTTTGCTGTCTTATTACCGCTGGTGTAAAACCTGTATGTCATCCGCCAACTAACACTGCAACCCACGCACACACAGCCTTTCTCGCGTTCAGACACACACGCGTGCTCACACAACTACACTCACATTAACACACACATATACACACACAGACACACTAACATAAACACACACATATACACACACTCACACATACAAACACATAAACCTACACAGACTTAGATACATATACCAAATCACCAATACACACACACACACATGCGCGCGCAAATGCATGCATGCACACAAACACTCTCTCTTGTGCACACACACACCCTCTGTTGCATACACACACAGACGCATACTCACATAAACATACACACACTCATACATAAACGCGCAAAGACACACACACACACACACACACACACACACACACACACACACACACACACCCTCTGTTGCATACACACACAGACGCATACTCACATAAACATACACACACTCATACATAAACGCGCAAAGACACACACACACACACACACACACACACACACACACAGAGGAACACGCACAACCCAGAGGCCAGGCCTCACCTCTGTCTCGGGGGCTCACTGCGGGACCGTAAGGTGGGGGTGTCCGTCCTGAGGGGTCATCAGGCCCTGTTCCTGGGTGGGGAGGGGCAGTCTGAGTGCTGTCCTGTGTCAAGGGGGCTGAACCAATCGGAACCTGAGAGAGGGACCGCCCCTTCCTGTCCCGTTCCTTCCTGTCCCGCCCCTTCCTGTCGCGCTCAGCATTGGTGAGAATAGAGGGATCACTCACGGCGCTCCCCAAACCAGCAGGCTTCCCCCCCTGCCCCGCAGCCCACTCCTCCGATTTGGTCAAGATCTCCTGCTGCTTTCGGCACAGGTTACATACCCACATCACCTGTGGCCAGACCACAGACAGACGACAGACAGTCACAGAGAGACAGACTGTAGTTAGGTCATCTGAAAAAAAAAGAAAACTTTAGTGAATACAGGAGGAGGCTGACCAGTGAAAAAGGCTGCAGCTCCTGTGAAAATGAATATAAACATTACTTTTCAACAAGGCTCTAACTTGCCCAAGAACACGATTTTGCTTTCTCTGTTGAAACCTCCACATTTCGGATGTGTAATGCTAAGAACTGGAAGTAAACTGCAACCGTTTTTTTAGTCATGACGATGAAAATTTATAAAGATTCTCCTTCAAATGATATGATATCCAGCAGATTTCAGGCAGAGCTAACCTGTATTGATCACATACAGACCCATATTCCTGTTAAATTTAATGTCACTGAACATCAATGAATTTGGTTTTCCCTACAATTCAGTGAAAGAGCACAGAGCGCTGAGATATGATGAAGGGAATGAGGAGCTAAATTTCAGCGTTTAGCTCCTTTGACCAAGTAAAACACTAGTGATGAACATCAGCGGGGTGCAGATGTGCCCTTGCAGAGGCGCTTGTGACTAAGGACGGAGTCTGTTACAGGAGGACTGAAGAAGATAAGGCCAGACCAGCGGCACACAGCCGCACCCCGTTCAGCACAACCCAGAGGTTCAGACACCGATGTGGAATAAACCGACAGGTGCGTCCTCTCTCGCTCCCGCTTTCTCAACGTTACAACGCATAGAAAAATAACTAACAACTCGATATTCAGCCGTTAAAGGAGCGGGGCGCTACATTTAAAGACAGAAGCGTCACCGTTACTGTTTATCACCCCTCCCCCAGCATTCTGTCGCCTGTTTTTCATCACCGAAAGTGAATTTCAAACCCTTCCTGCACCAGGTGGCACGGATTGCTTCCAAGGACACTTTGGCACATTCCGGATTTTTTTTCTTTTTTTCCCCCCTCCACTGCTTCTCTCTCCCAGATTGTTTCTTACACAGCAGAGAACATAAGAACGAGTCATAAGCGTCAGCTCCGTCAGGGATCCAAGATAAGTCCCACACGTGCGCAAGGGGCTTTTCAGTCCCGGCACATCCTCTGCCCGAAGCCCGCTCACTAACCCAACCACATGATCTCACGCAGATGGCTGCCGCACTGAAAACGCCAACCAAACTTCCGCTGGCCTACTTTTGATGCTCTGAAATGCTAATTCTGGCCATTGCGAGGCTCTAAAACATAGAGATTTCGGCTCCTCAAAGCCAGGACTCTAGGTGCAGGAACTGCTCAATTTAGATTTCCAGCACAGATATAGAAAACAATTGCAACTTTTTCTGTGATTGATTCAGTGCCACTTACTATTGACAGCGAAAAATCTCCTGCTACTACAACATCAGCAACATCAACAACAACAACAACAATAATAATAATAGTACAACCCAATTAATGAAAAAAAAGTTTGGATAGTACGCTGCCCGGCCAAAAAAAAAGTCGCACACTCAATATTTATTTGGAACCCCTGTAGCTTTGATTACAGTGCATATTCGTCTTGTCATTGTTTTGACAACTATATGCAACGCCAGAACATTTATTTTCGATCAGAAATGCCATCATTTTTGGCCGAGATCTTGTCTTCTCGACTTAATGGTTGAACCACTCGGTGGTCTTTCTTCAGCACATCCCAATAACTTTTAATGTGTTTAAGGTCAGGACTTTGTAGTGGCAAATTTGTTTGTGAAAATGATTCCTCGTACTTGTTTTTCTCATTCATGGTTTTCTTTGCTAAATACAGGCCAAAAACTTGCCCGTTCTGAAATACTGTAACATCTTTTCCACCATCAGGGGATGTGTCTTCCGACATGATTTTTTAAGAAATGAGTAGCGACGCGCTTCATCGGTCAAAGTAAAAATGATTATTGCCAGCTGAAACATATTAATAACCGCAATAATGATCCAATTATAGAATTTGTTCATTAATTTCCAAACAGTGACTTTTTTTTTGGCCGGGCAGTGTATGTAAGAAAAGAGAGCAGTGATTTGCAAATCATCTTTGACATGTATTAAGTGGCAAACAGTAGAAGACAGACTGTGCACTGTTTTATCAAATCACCAACATTATTTTCTAGGACAGTTGTTGAACAGGTGATGCCCAAAACATTAGAGAGCCGCCCCATGCTTCACAGTGGGAATGGGATATATTTCACCCTGGGCCTTGTTGACTGCTCTCCAAACATAGCGCTTATGGTTGTGACCATTAAGTTCTATTTTGGTCTGTTTTGGTTGTGAGGTGTGTCAAGGTGTTGTCTGGCATATTTTGGCCAGGCTTTTTTTTTTTTGGGATTGGTGCAATAATGGCTTCCTTCTAGCAACTCGACCATGCTGCTCATTGTTGTTTAAGTGCCTCCTTATTGTGCTCTTTCAAATGACCACTCCATCTTTTTCCAGAGTATCCTGTATTTCTCTTGAGCTAGCTTGCGGATTTTTCTTTGTGTCCCAAACAGTTCTCCTGGCAGTTTGGGCTGAAATCTTACTTGGCCTACCTGACCTTGGCTTGGAATCAATATATCCCCTGAATTCCCACCTCTTAATCAGGGACTGAACAGTACTGACTGGCATATTCAAGTCTTTGGATATCTTTTAATATCCTTTTCCATTTTTAAAAATTGAACTACCTTGTTACAAAGGTCCTTAGACAGTTCTTTTCCACTCCCCATGGCTCAGTGTCTAGCCAGATCAGTGCATCCACTCAGGAGCCAACAAACTCAATGACTATACACAGACACTAATCACAATTTAAAAAGCCACAGGTGTGGAAAATTAACTCTTAATAGTCATTTAAACCTGAGCATGTCACCTTGTGTCTAAAACGTGTATAACAAGGTCAAACACTACTTAATCAACAATTTAAAATGTGCTAAAATAACAAAAATGCTTGCAAGGATCTGTTGGCCTTTTGAAAACAGCAACAATAAAAGCATTTTACTGGAATACCCCTGTTGTACTCACACAAAGGTATTTCTGGTGAGACTGAGGTCCCATTGCATTTAAAGTGCATATCCTTGCTGATTTAAAACGTAAAATGCACCTAATTTCGAGATACTATATTGTATTTTTAGTCACTTAACGCATTTTAACCAATATAACACATTGGTCAGTGCCAGATATACCTGGTTTAATATCAGTATTTTAGGCAGAATTCTTCTGGCGTGAAAAAAGCTTGCAATTTGAATCTCACGTGCGGTTTCCGCAGCCCATAGGCAGAGCTGGTCATTCTGTTGATAGTGGATATACCCAGGAGTTGTGTTATTGTTTATGGTGTTTATTTTTGCGATTTAAGGCATTATTTGAAGTATTTGGCTGGAATGGTCAACAGGAGTGTTGTGGGAGGGTGCAGTAACACCAATAAGCACAGTAACTGTTGTTCAGCTGCAATCGGTTAAATGTCGGTGACCGCGCACTGATCCGCGCAGGCAAGGGTCTCTCAGCGCCCTGGATTTGGGGGAACCGTAGGTGACATCACAAATCTGGATCAATATGGCTAAGGACTCCCTGGGGATTTTTCCAGACACTTCTGGTAATTTTCAAAAATTTTTTTAAACACGGACCACCCTTGGCAAAATAACCCTTAGGATTTGGAGTATAAAGGGACAATCTTTCAGAAAAAAAAGATGAATTTGGTCCAGGATATGCACTTTAATGCATGCAATAATAAATTGAGCGCCAAAACTAAACTGAAGTAAGTCAGCCACACGTACCACCATAGTCTGTCAAACACCTAGTTAAAAAGTCCCGTGACGCGTTTCTAAGTCTACACCTGTAATATCACCTGGGCGAATCCGATGTATTTTGACAAAATGTCCCCTCCGTGACAAGACACTAAAACGTCCCTCAAACAAAATTCTGTTGAAGAATTTTTTACAATTTATGGGTATAATAGTGCACTACTATATTCGGGAGGAAAAAGCTCCATTTTCCCCTCCATTTCCATTTGGGGATCATTTTAGTGTCTGTCACGGAGGGGACATTTGGTTGACAATACCTCGGAATTGCCCACCTAACGTCCACCGGTGCATGTAGAGGAGTCGGGGTATTTTTTTTTTTGGATTTTCCTTTTCCCCCCACCCTGAACACAGCCGAGCTGTCCAGCCCACCGCAGAGCAACCTGCTCCAATCAACTCAGGAAGAAGAAGCCTGGCACGTGATACCTCTGAGTCACGTGACAACTACCCCTCGCTTCTTTACACAATGCAGTCGCACTGCGAATTACACATTGCCTATGTTGTTGGAGGATCACGTCGTCAGTGTACTATTTTGTTCATACACCTACTTGGGCCTGGGTGACCAGAAGTGGTTGCTACAGAGCGATGAGCTCACAAATTTTGACCGGCTTTACTCCTATTATCCCCAACAAGATTGCGCCAATTGTTGCCTTGCCCATGCAGGCCTCCAGCCACGGCCAGTAATGGCGAGGCTGGGATTTGAGCACTTGACCACAGGGCTCTCAGACAAACATCTTAGCTGTGAGCCCTCCAGAGGCTCAAGGAGGAGTGGGGGTTTTGGCCAGATTATTAAACAACCACCATGGCTCTGTGAAGATATACCAGATTGTAGGGTGCAAGCTTTACGCTGCACTAAAAACTAGTCATTTGCGTCAAAACCTCAAGATTAATTCAGCAGCCTATGGCATCAGAATGGCATGATGTCGCACATATTCTAAAATTGTGCTATTCAGACAAATTGTCTTTTGTTTGCAATGCATTTCTGCAGATCCGCACGCGGGTGTGAGAAATTGGCGCGGAGCGGGCCTATCTTCAGGCCCGCAGTGAGGAAACACACCCACGTTACACGTCCAGTGCCAGCATCCCCACGCTGCTCTCGAGAACTCGTGCGCCAGGAAATTTTCACGGGCAGATTAGATTTGAATAACATCAATGTTTACTTTGCCTGGATAGCGCAGAACCAATTTAAAGATAATCCCTGTGTTACATGTCACGGTGACATCAACCAGGCTTGGGATCGGTGGTTTTCGGATGCAGCACTGCTTCCATGTCGGAAAGGTGACTGAAGCTGGCAAGAGAGAGGATTCTGTGAACAGTGCTTAATGATTTTCAGAGCAGCCAATTGCTCAGAGTCATGGAATGTGCTTCTGGGAGTCACTTAAGAGAGTCGAACTTGGGACTTGCTCATGGGATTCATGGTGGGAGTTACTCAGGGGAGTCACTCATGGGACTCACACATATAAAGAGACACTCAGGTGGGTCACACATGGGATTCATTCATGGGAGACACTCGTGGGGAGTTGCTCATGGGACTGACTCATAAGATCAGCTCACAGGAGACACTCAGGGCGGTTAGTTACGGGAGTCACTCATAGGATTCACTCATGAGAGACACTCACGAGGGTCTCTAATGGAAGTCGCCCATGTGAGTCACTCTAGCTCTCATAAACACTTCCAAAAAAAACATCAGAGAAATGACTCTGCGTGTCAAATAAAACCAGAGCGGACGATGCCCTGATAAATTCACACCTCAATCCACAAAGCCGTCCCACCACCGTCACCTATGGCCACCCATGAGTGTGACAGAGCGAATGTGAGAAAGTATGAGTGAGTGTGAATATCTGAGTGTGTGAGGGTGGGGGTTAGGGTTATGGTTGGAGGTAAATGTGATTCATGGATTAAACATGATTTTGTAGGGGTGTGTGTGTGTGCCTATATGCGCACAGGAGAATGTTCATGTGTACATGCATGTGAATGAGTTCATTGGTGCTTACGTACATGCATATGTGTGTCTGCGCGTGAGCTTAGCATTTGCATCACCGTGTTGTTGGGTGTTTGTGACTGTTGTTCCGTCTTCCAACAGAGACTTCTTCAGCGTCTCACTGAAATATCTCCCACTAACCACAGAGAACTGAGGACTGGGAGTGCGATGGTGTTTCGGGGCATGACAGTTGGCATTTAGCATGTAGCATGAATACTGAGGAAGTCTGCTTTGGCCGAAAAAAGTGAAATGCATGGGGTCGGTCGGCGATGAGCTGAAGGTAGAAAGGCAGCTGTGCTGACAGGCTGAGATATAGCCCAGCGCGCACTGAAGCACAACAAATAGCACAGTAAATTATAAATACTGAATAAGGATGAAGGACAGCCACAGACGAGATTACTGTCCATTTCATGTAATGAGCCAATACATCACTCCAGGGAAAACGCTACCCCAACAGCTATTTTTTACAGTCATTCATAATGCCTTTAAATATGAGCCATTTCACTTGTTAAATACCAGACCAATAGCGTTCATAATTTATTACGCAGCCCTGCAGGAAAGGAGCAACACCTCCTGCCCTTCAGACACCAGGAGATGCATTACCCATTGACAAGATGTCACTGGATCGATACCAGAAGTTTCGCCACGCTCCTTTTACAAATGGATAATTTTCACTCAGAAGTGAATGGATTTATATTTCTCACTTTATCTTGGACACAGATTCTCTTGGGAAAGCTTCAGACTATCCCATAAAAGATGCATGTGTGAGCACTGTTAAAACGTATCCGTTCACTTCACAGTGGGAGCAGTGACGGTTTGTTCGCCGATTTTCCCTTCAAAATCAAAACTTAAATGCATTTCCAATTTTTTACACTAGATGACACTGTATAACTTACTGTTCCGTTCATCTTAGCCTACACACTAAATTTATGAATGGGACACCAAGTTTAAATGCTCTTTCAAAAGAACTGGTGGTATCAAAAGATATTTCCGCATATCACAGAAATGACGCAATTAGAAGAAAGACCCATCCTTCAGATGTCACATCAGCTCTCTATCAACAAAAAATTTTATAAACTGAAAGCAAAATGGAGAATGGCAAATCAATAATAATCATCTTATGCCGCTATTCTCACAGAGCGAACGGCAGCATTAATGGTAGCCTGTGTCCCCCCAACAGCTGTGACCAGTGTGTGATAAAGCGTGATAAACCCTCTGAAAGCAGGTTTTCTGCGGACATCAGGAAATAATGCGCATTCTCTTGATCCCAAAATACAGAAACACGATTTTACACAAGGAAGACATCATACGGAAAGTAGTTGGTAGATTCTTGATCTGTGGAGCTGAGATTGTCCTCTGGATGATGGGGAGCCGGTGAGTGAGGTTCTATGGGGACAATGCATGCAGGCATATTGTGATTGCCAGTGGTTGGTGGCCAGCAACCAGGAGATACCGCACTGGCCATACCCTCCTCTTTAATGGGGATAATGCAGAGCGGAATCTCAGCAGCAAAGCACATGATGAAGAAGAGTCCGCAACTTGTGGTTTGACAGCCTATTGAGTGTGTCTGATCATCGCTGATGGTTCCCTCACGACTGAGAGTTAAGAGTCAAGTTAGTGTCAAGGACAGTGGCCATCATGGTTATCATGAAGGCCATCATGGAAGCCATCCTGATGTTAGAATCAAGGCAGAGTAAAGGAGACCCAAGGTCACCATAGATGCTACTCTGAGGTTAGAGTCAGGAGTCTAGGAGACCTGAGATTACCATGAAGGCAATGTTAAGGTCAGGGTTAGGCAGACCAAAGGTTATCATGAAGACCATGTTGAGGTTAGTCAGGGCAGATTATAGTAGACCTGAGGTAATGACGGAGGCCATGCTGAGGTTAGTCAGGTCAGAGGCAAGGAGAGCCGAGGTTATCATGGAGGCCGTATTGCAGTTAGAGTCACGGCAGAGTCAAGAAGACCTCAGAATATCTGAGAGCCCACGCTGAGGTTAGTCTTATCAGAGGCTGGAGACTCAAGGTTACTGCAGAGGCCATGCTGAGGTTAGATTCAAGGCAGAGGCAAGAAAACCTAAGGTTATCACAGAGGCTGTGCAGCGGTTCGAGTAAGGGCGAAGTCTAGGAGACCAGAGGTTTTCATTAAAGGTGCACTATGCAAGTTTGTTTACTTCTGCGACGATTATTTTTTTGTCTCAATTCACCGACATCTCTCCACGATCCGCTAGCTGCCTGCCCCTAAACTCACTGTAAAAAAAACCCGGGCTCTGGAGACCGCACAGGCGTCACAAACTGCAAATAAACACGAGGGGCACAGGCTGTGCCCCAGAACATAACAAACCATCCCGGCCAATCACCAACAAGAGTTGACAGTTATGGAAGCATGGGAAGGAGGGAACTATGGGAGGGAGGGGCGGGCTACCTCTGTTTTGTTAGAATTTGAATGTCAACAGAAGTAGAAGTAAACAAACTTGCATAGTGCACCTTTAAGGCCATGCTGAGCTTAGATACAGGACATGGTTATCATAGAGGCCATGCGGAGGGGAGAACCTTACCCTGTCCTTTAGAATGCGACACTACAGAGAGACAGACGCAAAAAAATCAGTGTCAGATATAATTGAAGCCATTATTTTCATAAAAGAGACAACTGCCTACTTAAATGCTAAATTTAACTGAGTATGAGACAGTCTGAAAAGGATTTACTTCAGAGCATAATATATTTCCAGATAGGAGGGGTGGTAGGGTGGGTGTAAGACAGAAGAACATACACTTACAATACAGATAAAATACAGATGGAAGGCAGGCTACAGTGTTTGAAACCACTGTTTTGAATTACAGCTGTACAGTAACAGTCGTCATTAAATGGCAAATGGAAGAGATGCTAACCACTTTTTCATCCTTTTGTGACGCAGTCCGGACAGCAGTGAAACAGTGTGAAACAAAGAAAGAGGGCAGTGTAGACAGGAACAGTGATTAAAGAAAAGGAGAGAAACAGCATAAAAAGAAAAGAGAGAGAATTAAAAATAAATTAATTTACACAGGAACATGACAGAAACCGTTATTGAAGGAGAAAAACAGCATACTGCCCCAAATATTTCAAATGAATTTTTAATGCATTTTGGGAGTGATTTTATATTGCGGGCCATACTAAATGTTAGTGGCTATTTCCCCTCTCAGTTGTGGTGGGAAGGACAAGACTCTAGGCCAGTAATAACCACACAGCTAAAACACACACGCTGCATCACATGCACACACACGCACAAACACACACATACATCCTAACACAAATCACTCACACGCACACACACACACACACACACACACACACACACACGCATTCACACACAGATACCCAAATACAAATCACACAAACACACACACACGCACACACCCAAACGCAAATCATACATACGCACACACAGACCCAAACACAAATCACACAAACACGCACAAACCCAATCAGAAATCACACAAACATACACACACCCAAACAGAAATCACACACACACACACACACACACACACACTCACAAACGCGTGCATATGTACACTAGAAACACCATGCCACAGAGACCTAAACAGCAGTGTCAGCAGGTGAGCTGAAAATACGATGAGCACAGAACATTCCCCCAAGGTAATGATCGGTCTTGACCTGTTTTAAATAATTTCTTTAAGTTACCTTTGTGTGAACTCAAAAAAACACACAGCACTATCCATTGTGGCCAGTTCTCCTGTTGATGGTAAGATAAGGAATGAAACGCCTCATTCTAATGCGAAATTGCATTTCAAGCAACTATAATTGCAGATACTTATTGCTAATCTTTGTTTTTGTTGTCACAAATTAAACAATCATAAATCACAGGTAAGATAGCTTGCACTGCAAAATGTGCTAAAGGCAAACTCAGAAGTTAACAGGTAACCTATTTTCAATCATTTTACTTGATTAACCAGTGACCAGAATCATCCATCAGCAGTTAAGCATGCAGCTTCCTTAATGCATTGTTGCAGCAATTCAATAGTAATATTGAAAAATGTTGTTTTATTTTCCAAAAAAAGATATACTACTCTGTTAACTTTAGCTTTTGCTTGAAAGGCTATCTAACCAACACTTTATGAATGTTTTCATTTCAACAAAGGAAACGAAGATTAGCAACAATTATTCTCAACTGAATAACATCACAACAAATGAAGAAATTACTGCAAACATATACCATACTTCCGTGCATGAGTGGCAGCAAGATAATAGGTTAATTGTATACAATCTCTTTACCAAGGCCATCTAAACAAAGAAATTAATAATAAAATCTGCCTCAAGTCAAATTCTGCATGTGGTGACATAGTGTTGAGGGCATAATGCTGATCAACAAGAATTCTCTGATTAACTTTGGATTTTCTCTCAAGTAAAATTTTTTTCAGATCAACCTTTGAGGCAAACTTTTGTTCTCCATCTATGCCCTCACAGTTCAGAACACTGACTTGATGACTGAACGTGACCTAAAGAGACGTAAGCTGGCCGGCGATGTACACTCATGTCACTCATTGTTCCTCTGGTGCTGCTGAAGTACCTACTTTCAGAGGAGCTAAAAGAGTCCCTCAAAATATAGTTCTAAACCTATGATCAAGTCACTATTCTTGAGGTGCAGATAAACCAAAAAGTGAAGTTCTTAGAACTATGAAAGGGTTCCTCTGGTCTGAAAAGGCTTATGGCCGTGCTATCACAACAAAACACAGGAACCCTCAGCTCAATCCGAAACACTGCCGTATTCAACATAACGCAGAACACAGGCAACCTTCAGTGCAACACAGATCACAGGCAACCTACAGCACATCACAGAACACAGGCAAACTTCAATGCAGTCAAAAAACACAGTGGCATTCAACAAAACATGAAAACAAAGGCAACCTTTGACATAACACAGAACACAGCAACTGGCAGCACAACACGGAAAACAGGGAACCTTCAAGACTACACAGACCACAACAGCGTTCAGCAAAAGGCAGAACACAGTTAACCTTCAATGCAGCACAGAGCATAGGCAATCTTCAGCAGAACACAGGGCATAGGCAACCTTAAACACAACACGAAACACAGGCAACCTTCTGTACAACACAGAATACAGGCAGCCTTCAATGCAACCCAGAACACAGCAGAATTCACTATAGCACAGAACACAGGCAAACTTTAGCATAACACAGAACATAAGTAACCTGTAACACAACACAAACAGAACACAGGCAGCCTTCAACGCTATGCAGAACACAGGCAAATTTCAGCTCAACACAAAACACAGCAGCATTCATCATAAGAACAAAGTACACAGGAAACCTTCAATACAACACAGAACACAGGTGGGCTGATTGGGCCTAGCATGCGCAGAACAGTGTGCAGTAGTTCAGGGTTTATGCTAGGTTCCCACTATCACGATTCACGGCACGATTGAAATCGTGGTCTTAATCAAAGAGTAATCGTGGTGATCCTATCAGATCTTATCAGATCTTGAGGTCAGTCGTGGCAATTGTGTTGATTGTAGAAAAGTTTTGGACGGTTCAAAAATTTCCTACAATCAACACGATCAATTGTCAATCGCGATCATCGCATCGCCTTGTATCCAAACCTTGAAATTTTAAGCCGCTTTCACGCCGGACGCGAAACAAATTTTTCGCATGACAGATTACATTCAAAGTCAATTGACTTTGAATGTAATCTGTCGTGCGAAAAATTTGTTTCGCGTCCCGCGTGAAAGCAGCTTCAGAGAAGTTCCACGATCAGCTACGAATGGCCAATCGTGGCGTTTGTAACGGAGCACGCGACAGTGGGAACTAAGCATTAACGAGCAGCTCAGATTTGAAACTGCAACTAACGCTGCTCCAGTCAATGAGTCTCATGTTGTCCTCATTATCAGCCCCCCATAAGCTCCCCTACCTTTCTCTAATCCACACTTTAAAGCCTCCTGATTTTCAATTAGGGGGAGCTGGAGGAGAAATCAGCAGGTGGGGGGTCATTATATATTGAGCACAGGAGGGGTTCCCTCTCAATGTCGCTGGTGTTATCCTGCTCCCAAACCCTCCACCGGGGCTATGACTCACTATAACCCCTACCCCCCTGGTAGTGACACTGTTAGCCTCGTCCACCCAAGCAGAGCCACATCCTCCCTAATGCCTCATTAACCTTTCGGCTTTAATTAACCCTCCCATACCCAGCCACCCCCCAACTACCCCCAGCCATTACATCATCTTCAATACAGCTGGCTCTCAACCCCTGCTGCCAGATCTCTCCTCAAAACCAACAGAAAACTTTACTGTAGGTGGATAGAAAGATCCAAAAATAAGCCAAGCTCCCAGCCTGTCCAGTTGTACTCATCTCCAACATACTACAGGCGGATGACAAATTAATGGAAACAAGTGAAAAGGTAAGCAGAGCTTACTAATACCCCCGACGTCCCCAATCATGCTTGTTCTGTTGGTGATTATAGAAATTATCACATTCCGAAAATCAATTTTGACAAAAATAACAATACATCTATGACACTGAGCACTGCACCTCTCCATATGTTAGAAACTAGGTGTGGCAAATTTGAAAAGAATCCATTAAATAATATTTGAGATATCAATCAGACAAATTGACATTGAACCCACTTGAAAATTTCTAAGTCCAAAAACAGGAAAACGGCGATATTTTTGTGAAAAATCATCCCAGATGGCTGACACTTTGCACTGCACCTCTCCCTGTGGTAGAGAATATGTGGGCCAAATTTGAAAAGAATCCAATGTATAATATTTGAGATATCGATCAGACAAATACTGTCTTTGTCCAGGAAAGAATGACAGAATGACCGGACTTTGACTGGACCTCTTCCTGTGGTAGAGAATTCAAATTTGGTATAATATTTGAGATATATAACAAATAATGTCTACGGAAATGTGACGGACGGGGGGTATAAAAACATAGCGTATAAAAAACATAGCTAATGCAGACACTTCCATTCATTTTCCCGGTACTGGTACACACTCGTCCCCTTAAAGGCGGAAGGGCAACTACAAATCAATGCAGTTATTCTGTGTGATCATGTTTATATCCTACGATGAAGCACGCCTACCATGATGGCCTCTTCCAGAATGATAATGGCCAAAGTCCCACAAGGCATAAGGGGTGACTGAAAGGTTTTTTGAGTATGAAAATGATCCTGAGCTCATGCCATCACCTTCACCGTCCCGAGATCTCACACCAGCTCAACTCATATGGGAGACTTTGAAACGTGTTAGACAGTGCTCTCCATCACCATCATCAAAACACCAAATTATGGAACTTCTCTTGAAAGGAAGGTAATCAATCCCTCCAGTGAAGTTTTACGCTTGTAAACTTGTAAGCCATGGGCGTATTCAAATCCCTGTTCTTGGCAACACTCGGGTTGACTCGACACGAGAACGAAGTTCCGAACAGCCGAGAACCAACACGAGAACGCGTTCTTGTCACTCCCCACTTTTTGGAGAGCGGGATGAGTGTTTTCAAGAACAAAGATGGTGAACACGGGAGATACATTTGTGACATTTTCATCAATTTCACTGATTAATCTTGTTAATAGCCCTCTATTCACGAGCATGAGTAGTGGCAATTAACTATGTATAGAAGCATGAAGTGACTTTCAGGCCCGGTACTAGGGTTGATCTTGCTGAAATTTTGTAAAAACCTTCGGTATTGCAATAATTCAATTCAATTCAATTTTATTCTGCATCATACACAGCCCCATGGGCTAGCCTGAGTTGGAGACTGGAGAACACCTGAACTCGCACTTCCGTGTTCGGAATGAAAAACCCCGCACCTCGCACTCGTGTTGACTCGTGTTGAGGATTCAAATACGCAGCATGGCGTGTTCAGCTGACCTGGCAGTGTGTGGAGGTCCAACATCCAAGGCTGTTTTTGTTGATTGGTTCATTAATCTATCACCCATCTATACGTGCCTAATGGCTGTAAATGGCAGAAGAGAGTAAATGTTGCCTTCTTAAAAATGCCATTGCCCAAACAAATGTGCTTTCTGTCTTCCTATATATTTTTTCCAAGTTTTGTTACTGTTTCGGTTAGCTAGCTGACAGCCCTAGCTGGTCACCCATGGTAAAATTTAGAAAACAAGAACATGCGCTGCTCCCTTTCTGCAGTTTGATTTGGATTAAAATACCCAAAATGGGTTCATTCAGGCAAGACACAGGGCACCAAACCGAGACAGGCCATATCTATTGTGTTGCTGACATCTGTTAGATTGCACTAATGAAGTTAAAAATTGCACCTCAAACCAGAGAAACTCATCTAATCGAACGTTATTTTTCAGTAACCTGAGGAAACAAATATAAACATTTTAATTTTTCTGCAGTCCTATATTTGAGCCCCTTAGAAGAAGAGTGGTCCAACTCATTTTATTTTATTTTTCAGTTTGGACCACTGAGCATTTTTTGCGTTCTTGGAGCGTGGAGCATATGCCCCACCCACTGTATAGTGCTGAAACTACACTGAGTTAATCCATTACATCACCAAAAATATTGACCACTTAGGAATCATTTTAAGATTAGAACTTAAAAAAGACAAATATGGAGTTAGACCACTTTTGTTCTCATTAAATAATTGGTGACATCTTAAAAAACAGAGTCGAAGGTTCGGTGAAAATCAGTAAAAAACTGAAAAACCGAAAAAGCTCAATAATAATAACACTTGGAACATGTCCCAAAGGTATTGCTCCCATGAGGAACACGTGACGCATGCTGGGTGGGGCTGGGAGCCCATAGGGTCAGCATGACTGAGCTGTGTGGATCTGCAAGCATCAGCCACAGAGAAGAGTCCCTTCAATTCAGCCACAGCCAAGGCCACGCTATTTACCACTATACTGAGATCAGTTATGCAAAAGAGGCAAAAAGACCACACGTTGTCTCATGCAATCAGGAGTTTCCGCAAGCAGATGTGGAATTTAAAAAAAAAACATTTTTAAATGCCAAAAAATTGAGCCACAAAGCAACATTTTAAATTCATCAACAAATATTGGACTTCAGCTGGGAGTGGATTCATATACAGTTTTATTTATTTATTCACTTAAAGTTGTTTCTATTTCTCCTGGCATTCTGCTGTCTGAATGTGGGCTGTGTGAAAGCTGCTATAATGAGGGTGGGTTGGGGGTTGCTCACGTTGTTTGGGCGAAGTGACACACGTCCGCCGCAGCGAGCGCAGAACTTGGCTTGGCAGTAGGAGCAGAGGTGTCCACAGCCCTCCGCAAACTTGGTCTTGCGGCAGATACCACAGGTGGGAGCATCGTCTTTGTGCGGGCCCTGCTGTCGTCGCGCGTCCTCGCCTCCGATCCGCCGCACCTGGTCCTTACAACTCTCAAACTGCTGCTGCAGCCGGCTGGGGGTGGGGGGTGGGGGGTGTGTGTTAGTCTCCACAAAACTCATATTACATGAGTATGCCACAAATCACGTCTACTTTAAGAACAAGAGCAGGAATGTTGGTTGAATCTGACACATCTCTCAAACCCCGACCCATTTCACTGGTTTGTAGCTTGTTGATATCGCAGCCATGCAGCTGGTTATTAGTCTCATATCCTAAGTTCACACAAACAAATTTGCACAAACTCACTGACAACACAAACGCACACCATTAAACAATACACAGCCTCACACGCTAACCAACATCACGCATCCACACATACACTAACCAGCATCCTCGCCCACCAACCCACATCTGACATCCGCATGCCCATCAACCAAATTTTCACATCCTCACACACCAACCAATATCTCACATGCATATACAAATCAACCAAAATCTAACATCCTCGCACTGACCAGCCAGAATCTTGCATTCTCACGCACGCCAACAAAAATCATTTACCGTCACAAACACCAACACACATCATCAATGCATTGACCAAAACCTTACATCCTGGAGCACAAACATCTCAAATCCTCACACACCAACAAACATCTTGCATCCACACACATCAATCAACGACTAAAATGGAAACACACACATGCACTCACAAAACACATACAGTATACACACATGTGCACACACTCTAATGCATGCACAGGCATGCACAGATACACCTAAAAACACACACACACATACATACATATTCATGCACACACACACACATGCGCAAACACTAATGGACAGATGAACCCTGGACCCATATAAACAGTAAAAGGTACATTTAGCACACACATGCACTGTGCACGCACACACACACACACACACACACACACACAGGCAAGAGGCTATAAGATCAGAATCACGGTAATCTTCTCACTGCTAAATGCATCTAATATCTGTGAAGATGTAAGCCAAGCTTTCCCAAGTCAAAACTTTAATCCCTGGGAGCATTTTAGTGCTCCAGCCAAGCTCATTGTAGCTTCCCCATAAACTATCCCAACCCTCCATCTCCATTCCTGCTCCATTCTGCAACAGCATAGGTCACAGGTTCGTGAACCAAAGGTCATAGGACACAAAATGACAGAGGTGATATGCATTTGCTGAACTCATTGGTAAAAAATAAAATACACATAAAAACATGTTGTAACAAGCACTAATTTGCAATAGATGCGACCATGTAAGCGTGCATGCATTCACACACACAAACGTGCGCGCGCACACACACACACACACACACACAGAGCTAACATCCATGCAAAATTTCTTCCTCCTGGGATGAAAACTGTGACCACCAGAGGGTGGAAAATTTTTACAATTCAGTGAATCAAGTTGGAAGTTAAGTGTCTTTTTACAGACCACTCTCACTGCCAAGCCCCCTTTTAGCCAATAGCCATGAATATAAACACAAAACATCGCACACACACTTAACATCCATGCCAAATTTCAGCCTCGTAAGGCAAAATCCGCCAGAAGTCAGAGAAATTTTTGTGGGCCCGCAGAGCGAGCTATTGAGCAGCTGGTCACAGCTAAAAACAACTATTATCAGAATTATTTTGAACAGTAGCCGTCCAATTATTCAAAATAATTAATAGCGTGGCCAAGTTTACCACGACATGATCACAGTTAATACTGAAAAAAAGGCAGTGTGAAAATTCACAGCAGAATATTCCTGATAAAATAATATAAAGCTGTGAACCAACTTCTAAAATTAACTGTTCTGCAGTAACAATGACATATGTGGCTATGAAGCCCTCCAAAATGAAGAAAAGTGTGTTCATATCCACTTTAAACAAGAAAATCCTCATTAAACAGTAAACATCATGCAGAATTCACACAAAAACTATTTACTTTAGCCCAAAAACACACTCTCACATACACACACACACACACACTCACACAAGCACTCACGCGTGCGCACAAACACAAACTTGGCACACAAATAAATATGTACTGTTATTACTCAGAACAGACTCGTGATGAATGAGGGATTGAAAAAGAATGGATTCTGCAGAACGTTACATTACATCAGGATAGCATTTCTCATGATCATAGCCTATTGCAGCCATTTTTAGCACAAACTGTGTGCAGACATGCTGGAGCTGGTCATGTTACGTCTTCTCCATGAGGCCTCCAGAGGCTTGGACACTCTTGAGACAGCTCAGCCTGTGCTCATGCTAAACTGGCGAATTCTTTTAGGCTTGTCACAAAACTCAACAATCAGGCCCATACAAGCCCATAACCTACCTCAGACACAATCAGCAGTGGTGCCTAATGGCCACTCAGTTACGTATATTTGGTAATCGTCTGTCAGTTTCTTTAAAGGTCCCATGAAATGAAAATAATTTTGCTCATTTTTATATGTAAATATGTATACTGATTGAGATTTTTTGCATGTTTCATCTGTGAAATCACTACTTTGAGAAAGAAATGGGAATTTCTGTGCACTTTTTAACTTCCTGAGCCCGCCCCTTAAAAAAGTTCTGTAACCACAAATGCGAGCTTTGTGACCCTATACGTCATCTCAGGAAGAAAAGTTTACTGGTGCAAAGTCAGTGTACCGAAAACATGCATCTAGATATAGATTTCTTTCTATTTTGTTCAACATAAAAGATGGCCATTTCATGCTTACTTGCTGTACAGATTATGGCCTGAAACTACAATCTCATTGCTGTTGTCATGTCTTCTCAGTGCGCTTTAATATGTGCATTGAAAATAAAAATGAGGGTGACTGGATTCAAATGCAAAGAAGACGTATTACTTTTGAAGCGGAGCTTCAAAAAACAAACGATGATAGAACAACACAGGAGAAACAGTAATTCCAAAATAAGTACAAAGATAGCTAGACTAACAACAGTCTGCAAAATATCAGTAGTTTCAGAAGTTACACGCGCAACGCTACATAATAGGCTTACGAGACGAGGCTTATAAAGGCTATAACGGATAATTGACTAATGATACACAGCTGCTCGTAATTGAGTGATGATTGGGAGAGCAGGCCGGTTCCTCAGAACTCTGGTGATGCGGCGCGCTGGGGGCGTGGTATGACAGCTATATGCTGTAATCTGTAATGTGTTATCTCCCGCTTCCCAGTGTTATTATTTGTATGCCTCGTCCCTTTCATTGAGTTTCTCACCTACATTGCTTGTGGTGTCTCACTGGATTTGTGTCTCACAAATCGGTCCCCAGGATTGGGACACGTCCTTGTTAATCCCTTCATTCCTGTTTGCTAGCAGCCCCGCACCGGCGAGTGGGATTCTCCACCTGGCATCTGCTCCCGGTCAGTTCTGGCCTTGGCGCGGACACGCCCTCACCTACAACAGTTGTACCACCAACTTCGCTGGACTGCTGCTCCTCAGTTTTCAGCTCCGGCCTATCCTCCTCTGTTACCGCATTCTTGTAAATAAATATTCCCTTGTGGATTGCACTCTGAATCTGTGTTTGGTTCCTTGACTGGATTATAACAGAAAAGTCACAAAGGCTTCAGGAGATGCCAGTTTGAGAATCTTATCGTTATGAGGTTGGATTAGAATCACTGGCGCAATGAACTGAGGGAGGCATTGCAGGATGCTGAGTTCACCATTTCAGTTCCAGGATCAGTGCCATTCATCGCCAACAAGACAAGCCAGTGAATTGTAGTATGAATCAGGTTAATGCTGAAGTCAAATTGTATTTGATTTGTGCAGCACTTTGGACCGAGATACAATCAAAAAATATGCCAAAAGGAAAGAGCATGGTACCCCCATTCCCTTTATGAAAAAAAAAATGCAATGAATAAAATAAAAACAAGCCATTGAATTAAGAAAACTCAAGAGGGGAAAACATATGCGGTCTTTTGTACTATCCAAAAAATTGGAACCAACTAATAGTTAATAAAGCTGTCATTTTTCATCCAGCAGACAGTTCCACCCTCTGCTCTAGCTATGGTTGCCTGAGTTCAGCAGTGACTCGTCACATTGAACACAAATCCCATTCTTTATTTGCATCTCTCGAAATGGTTCATTATGAGTCTGTTCTGGTAAAAACAGCACATATTCAACCAGTACCCATAGGCCTACCGAAGTATTTTCTCAAAAACAAAGGGGCCATTCCATGTCAATTCACACACCCTCCCCAGCGTCATCTCTCAGATTTGACTGAAAAATATTCTAAAATTAGTTGATTGAAGGAATTTGGAATCATTTATTCCAGATGAAGGAATCCCAAATTTCAGCTTCATACCTTTAGTCATTTCGGAATTATGCCCATGGGAAAGTTGGGTGCCACGCCCACTTTTTTCTGCACTTAATTTGTAACCATATTTAGAGACCCATAACTTCTCTTTTATATGACCCACAGTGCTGAAAATTGATCAAGGAGTCATTGATTGCCTCCACTCTTGGAATCAATGCTTACAAATGGGATACTAGTTCCATTGTTCACAATATTAACCCTTTAAAATTGGATTTTGTTTCATACGATGATGATTTTTGGGATATTGGAGGGTACAGGTAATTGAGATTTGTGTGCTTGAAGGCTTTTTGAAAACTTCTTCATCAAATATGATGACATTACTGTAACTCAGATGATTTTCAGGGACACCCGATCATTAGTGCGGTTATGGAGGGGTCCCAAAAATGTTCACAGGACAAACGGACTGATAAAAGTAAAAAGTTTGCTTATCCAGTTTGTCACTAGGGATGTTTCTGGAATCTGTGAATTGGCATGGAATGACCCAAAGGAATTTCTTATGTTTTCCACGAGTTTAGTAATTTGAATGCCTCTGCTACCATTAATGAATGTTCGCACTGGATTTTTGTTTGTCAGCTACGTATGAAAACCAGAGTGAGATTACCCCTGATTGGCTCAGTGCTTAGCGCCTGGGATTTGGCGTTCCAGGGGAGGTACAGTTCTATGCTTGCCATATGACCAATGGGAGTTCAAATGAAGTTCAAATAACAGACATACACTACTGTAGATCTTACCCAACCCTGAGGACTCACTTGTGACTCATGCATGGCTGCGGTTTAAGTGGTTTGAGTTGCATCTCTTTCGATCATGATGCCCACCATCTCAACCTGCCCAACCCTGACCGAAACCAGTACTGCTTCCTCTGCGAGCATACTTACCCACCCATCCCCCAAATAAAACTCACTCATAGGAGGATGCAAGCCAGTTAATACACTGCGGAAATTTACTAGCCCACCATTTATGCGTAAGTGTTGGTGGCGGCTCGTGAGCGAAAATTGAGCGAAGCACAGAAAATCTCTTGAAAATAACAAATGATCTTGACCTGTGTTCAATCATTCATTGACATGTGCATTACATAAACTCCACAGACACTCAACATTATCAGGTGTGGCCAGTTTTCCTCAGCAAGGTAACGCAAGAAAGAAAACAGTTCATTTCGGAGCAGAATTACGTTTCAATCAACATTATTCATTTGCGTATATTTGTAGCTAACTTTCGCTGTCTTTGTTGTAATTAAACAATTGTGAAGTGATTAGATAGTGCACAATGTACTTAAAGCAAACACTGACGTTAACATCGTGGATTAGCTTTTTAGCAAAGTGAATAAAACAGTTTCTGTTTAATCACTGCAACACCTCAACAGGGAGAACTGGCTATACCAAATAGTCCTGAGTGCTTGCGGAGTTCACATAATTCAATTCAAACCAGGCAAATGCTGTCGGAGGAAGACAGCAGGGCACAACCTCAAAACTACAGCGTTCTCCCCAAAGCCAAAGTTTATAGTCTGGCCTAGTGGATGCTACAGGAAAGGGTATAGGGTCAAGAAACAGGAAAACTATTCTGGGCTCCAAGAATGTTCACAGTAAATTTTGGTACTTGGGTGAGCAATATCAATAACAACCCTTCGGTTCGCACCAGAAACAATCACACAAAGTGTGACATGATTCAGATCAGCACTGAGTTATTGCATTTTCAAATTGTGAGTTGCAGTGCCACAGGAAATATTACAGAGCCGCCGCAAATAATCTCCTCCTCAATCCAACAAGAATGTTCAAAGCAGATCGAACATGACTCCCATTGAAGCTGTTTGAGTTACTTCAATTTTTAAATATTAATAGTTTGGCCTGGTGGTGGTGCTACAGCGAAGGTAATAGGGTGACCAACACTGGTAGCATCCCTTCTCTAAGCATTAGAAATTATCAAAAGAAGGCTGACTTGATTTCCAGTGAAACTATTTCAGTTATTAAATTTGGAAATGTAAAGTCTGACCTGATGGTGGAACCATAGGAAAGGCTGTAGAGTCACACAAAACGATAGGGTTTGTCCTGAAAGCACCAGGAATGAACACAAGAAGTTCAATGCGAATCTATAAAAACTATCTAATTACTGCTGTTTTAAAAATTAAACTTTGGGCAGGTGGTGGCGCTATAGTAAAAGTCATAGGGTGACCAACATTAATAATTTGCTTTCTCTCTGCCCCATCAATTCCCACAATTCCCATCAAAACTGCTCGAGTAATTGCATCGGAATTGTCAAGTTTGAGCTGGTTGATGTACCACACGAAAGGTGAAAGGGTCACGCCAAACAATGGGGTATGGCCTCTGTGCACCAGGGATGAAAATAAAAAGTTTCATGCAATTACCATAAAATCCGTGAAGTTGCCGCAATTTTTAAAAATTAGAAGTTTAGCCTGGTGGCAGGGCTTCAGCAGCATAGGTCATATACTGACCAACATGAATGGCAAGCCTTCCCTCTGCCCCAGAAACGATCACAAGGAGTATGACCTGATTCCCATCAGAACTGGCTGAGTTTCTGCATTTGGCTATGTAAAGTATGATCTGCTGCTGGTGCTGCATGAAAGGTCATAGGGTCTCACAAAACAGGGTTCATCCTCTATGTGCCAGGAATATGCACAAAAATTTTTGTGCGATTTCCATAAAAATTGTTTGCATTATCGCGCTAACATGAAGGATTTGCGGCAGTGACGTCCAAGCCAAAAACCTAACATCCCTAAACACTTTTTTCCAGGTAAATGACTGAAAACAGCTCAAGATCAATCATTATTTTCACGGAATGCTCTGCGCTTCACCGATTCTCACTTCACCTGCTGCCACTGGTAAGAGTTCATTGTTAGTCTGCCATATCTGGGTAAGTGTTCATATGAGCCTGCTGTATCTGGCTAAGTATTCATATTAGTCAACAATATCTGGGTAAGTGTTTAAGCAAGCCAGCCATATCTGGGTAGACATTCATATTAGTCCGCCATATCTGGGTAAGTGTTTATATCAGCCGGCCATATCTGGGTAAGTGCTTAAATTAGCGAGCTACATCTGGGTAAGTGATTATATTATCAGGGTGAGTGCTCTTATTCGTTTGCCATGACTGTGTAAGTGTATACAGTATATTAGCCTGCCATATCTGAGTAAGTGCTCTTAATAGCATGCCATATTTTTCCAAAATGTCAAGCGTAATCTGCCACCAAAGATCTCTGCTTCAAAATCTTCAGCCCTTCTCAGCGTTTATGAACTGGTTGGAGGAAATATTATTTTTGAATGCATTGATGTTAACTTCTTTCCCGTAACAAATCTCTCTTCATAAAATACTGTAGAAGTGCTCAAACTTTCTGATACTGTGTCTGTGAGCTGAGCTTGCTGTCCCCGACTCACTTTCCAATTGAATTTCCAAAGCATAAGGAAATTAATCCTTTAAAACCACAAAAAAAGTGTGAATGAAATTGCTAAGATAATCGCACTGCATCAATTTTAAAAATGAAGTGTACTTTATGATGTTGCCAAAAGCAAATGATTAATGGCCCAAACTGAAATCATATAATAAATGAAAAACCAGAGGAACAAAGAGGTGTTTGGTTATTAGCAAAATTGAAATGTCTCAAAGGAAGCCAACTTTTAGATGTATCACTTGAACCAAGCAGACTCAGTTAGGGGCAGCAGCCACTGGAGGACAAACAACCACCGATTGAGCCAAATATTCCAGAGAAACTAATTCTACCCACTGAACTGCTCTTCTGCTTGCAGTTCAAATCTAAATTATCAGGTGTAATTCCGTCACAACTTATCAAATATAATTAAATAAAAGATTAATCAACTGAGTGTTAGCATTCACCAAAAGCCTGAAATGATATCAAATTAAACTTATAATCCCTCAAGCTAACGCTAACACTGGTCAGCCCTCCATCCAGGTGTTTGATGACATAATGACGCATTCATGGTTTTCCTCAGAAGCAAACGTATGTCAGCTGCCGTATCATTTAATTCCATACATGAGCAAAATGCGAGGCAGTGACAGGCAGACGGATGACCGGCATAAGACACTTGGTAAACAAGCAAAGCAATCCCAAAGCACAGTATCCAGGTAGCCAGTTATGCGCCACTCTCCGGAGGCTGTTGGCCACAGGCAGCAAAGGCACACTCGGATCTGATCTGAAACCACAGTGGGCACACCAACGCAGCAAATGGCACATTTACCAGGACAGCCAACCCTGAAGCCCTCAGTAACCACCTTAAAAATCATGTTCTTTATAAATCATGTAAATAAATATCTGCAACTTTATGCTCAGACTCCTTTCCCTTGTACTCTCAGAACATTAATCCCGCTCACACCTATTCACAGAAAGCTAACCCGTCTCACACATCCCGGCAGGAAACTAACCCCTCTCACACCTCCTCACAGACAGCTAACCCCTCTTACCTCCTCACAGACAGCTGACTCCTCTCACATCTTCTCACAGACAGCTAACCCCTCTCACACCATCTCACAGACAGCTAACCCCTCTCACACCATCCTACAGATAGCTGACCCCTCTCACACGTCCTCACAGACAACTAACCCCTCTCATCTCCTCGCAGACAGTTAACCCCTCTCACACCATCTCACAGACAGCTAACCCCTCTCAAACCATCTCACAGACAGCTGATCCCTCTCACACGTCCTCACAGACAGCTAACCCCTCTCATCTCCTCGCAGACAGTTAACTTCTCTCACAGCTCCTCACAGACAGCTAACTCCTCTCACACCTCCTCGCAGACAGTTAACTCCTCTCACACCATCTCACAGACAGCTAACCCCTCTCACACTATCTCAAAGACAGCTGACCCCTCTCACACCTCCCCACAGTCAGTTAACTCCTCTCACACCTCCTCGCAGACAGCTAACCCCTCTCACACCTCCTCGCAGACAGCTAACCCCTCTCACACCTCCTCGCAGACAGCTAACCTCTCTCACACCTCCTCGCAGACAGCTAACCCCTCTCACACCTCCTCGCAGACAGCTAACCCCTCTCACACCTCCTCGCAGACAGCTAACCTCTCTCACACCTCCTCACAGACAGTTAACTCCTCTCACACCTCCTCGCAGACAGCTAACCCCTCTCACACCTCCTCGCAGACAGCTAACCTCTCTCACACCTCCTCACAGACAGTTAACTCCTCTCACACCTCCTCGCAGACAGCTAACCCCTCTCACACCTCCTCGCAGACAGCTAACCCCTCTCACACCATGTCACAGAAAGCTAAACCCTTCACCATCCCACTGAAGAAACATGAATACATTGTTTTTCATTTCAAAAGGCAAATATGTCAGGAGCTGGAAATCTGACGCCTCTTTTAATCATCTCTCCATAGACAGAATATAACAAAAACCCATTATCATACCTTACTATTGTCAGCCAGGAGGACAAACTGTTCATAAGAAAGTCAAAGAAAAACATTAGTCAATAAGACTGAGAATACTCTGCTGACAAGCCAAATTGTTTAAATCGACGATGTATTATTTTCCTTATTGAGCATAGAAATATAATTTTGCCTCATAAAGGTGACTGTGGCTTTAAACATATACGGGGAGATGCAGGGTTCAAGTTTTACGATCAGAGCTGGTCCAAATATTGATCAAATGCTTGAAGAGGAACACATAGCTACCCAGAGTCTGGGGGCAGACATGACTGACCACATCATTTCAGACCCATATCCAGACCCTATTTCACAGCAGACCTTAGAGAAGCAGGTGAGAGCTTCAGCATATCTGAGAAGGGAGCTGTGTGTTCATATCTAGTACTGACGCAACGACCAGCATCTGCTGCGTGCCACAGCCAGGCTCTCGCACAGCCCGGCATCCTGATCCAGCAGCTGTTTCAATAACAGCTCTAATCGTTAATCCTGTTTCAGCTATCAGCCTTGTGCCGATAACAGTGGCCTCATTTCCCTCCGCCGTGTGTTTCCAACAAAACAACTCCCACAACTACACTGGATAAAAATCCAAATAATACCTCAAGACAGCGATTGCGGAGATAACAGTACAGGGTATCTGCTCGTTTCGAGCTGTGGGTCTCCTCAAAGCGGGGTGAGAGAGAGAGAGAGAGAGAGAGTGTAGGAGGAGGTAGAAGGAGACAGATGGATAGAGCATCCGAGCCAGCAGACCGTGTATTCGCCAACAGTTCACACGAGTGAGGCAGGATGGCCATATGGCTTCACTTGGCACGGCTATTTCCGATCTGCAGGTCCGTCCACCCCTCCACGTCATCACCACCAAAGGCAGATTATATATACACACAACTCATGTCAATCACACGCGCAAGTACACATACTATACCCCATCATACAGGGCGGACGCATCAGCAACTCAACCAAGTACGAACTCTGAAATATACACATCTTTGTTAAGAGAATATCTCTAATCACAAGCCCAACGTCACACATATGAGTCACGCGGTTCACTAAAGAGAAAATATACGATCATTCACTTTATTGTAGGTGAAAAATCCCACCACAGGGCTGTGAGAAAGAGCACTGAACAAAAATATAAACGCAACACTTCTTAGTGTGAAAAATATGACCACGCTCTGAAACTCGGTGTACTTTCATTGAGAGTTGGCAGATTGTGTGACCATATTGCAATACATTTTGATCACTGATTGGAACAGACAAAAAAGAATCTCACGGCATTGTAGATGATAAAGAGATGAAGTCTCATTTCCAAATTGCACAAAACAATATCCGGTATGTCTGCCGTTGGCCGGCTGCACTGCTGCACATGGACCATACCAAATGGTCAATGGTGACTTGGAGGATGTGTTTCTACTCCTCTTCAAAAGCTGCATGGGGTTGGCGAATATTGGCCGCAAGTGGGAACCGATGCTGAACTTATCGGTCGAGGGCATCCCAAAGATGGTCCGTGAGAAAGACATCCGGGAAATAAACAGGCCATTTGAGCATGCAAACGTTTTCAGCCTCAAGGCACTCTGCACATCCACAGGCGACTTGGGGTCTGGCATTGTCATGCTGAAATATGGCAAATGATGGGACGATAGGTTGTGGTATCTCACTGCAATACTGCACTGCTTTTAAGTTACCATGAATGAAATGCAGCGGGGTGTGATGTCCATGGAATATTCCCTCCAAAACCAGCACTCCTCCGCCACCCTATGTCACCCCGCGCGCCACGCTGACCTCAGCATAACGTTCCCGACTGCGGCACCTGGCACGCTGCAGTCTGTCCACTCAGTGAACCTGGAGACATGACTCGTAAGAGAATAGTCCTCCATTGTGCCATCAGTCATTGGACAGGTCTGTACATCCAGTCGAGCCAATTTCTTCATCAAGCAGGGGTGAGGTCCAATTGAGGAAGGGGATGCCACGCATGGTGATGGACATCCCGGAGACGATTTCTCATGGTGCGGACAGAAATGCGGCAGTTGTGGAGATTAGCGGTCTAATCTGCAGTGGCATTTGCTGGTCACAGAGATGGAGAGTCTGGATATGATGGTCTCGGGCAAAGTTCGTCATAAGTGGCCGTCGCATATGTGGGCGGGTCGCTGTCCTGCCTAATTCTTCAAAATGGAGTAATAAGCGACTCATTGTTGAAACATGGGCAATAAGAGCCCTTGTGACAACCCTGAGAGACATTCCTGCCCTGAGCATGCAAATGGCACGCAGCCTGAGGTTTCGAGTCACCTGTGGCATTTTGGAAATTGGCTGAACTATGACTCTTGGGGTGGCCTTTTATTGACCAGAGGGCAGAGTATGCCTGGGCTGACTATACCTGATTTCAATAGCTCTGGATCAGGCCCACCTATCTGACAGGTCAGTTTTGACAAAGAGTATGAAATCTGACAATAATTTGGCAAAAGTAACTGAAATGCATAAAGAGCAGAGCATACAACCTTGGTCAATGTAATTAAACCTTACCAAGTCAACCACAGGAATAATTTTGTGAAATACTGAAAAGGTTACACTGTTATGTTTGTGTTTTTGTTCAGTTTATTTACCCCCTTCAAGATTTCTTCTCTTTACCGTATTTGCCATATTCATGTGCTTCAGATCACCAAACTAATTGCAGTATTAAACAAAGACAATATGAGTAAATGCAAAATAGTAATTTTACAATAACAGTAAAAAAATAATTGCCCCTCTAAACCATATAACTTTTAGTGCCACTATTGGCGGCAACAACTGCAATCAAAAGTTTGCAATACCAGACAATGTGTTTTATACATTGCTGTGGAAGAAATTTGGCCCACTCTTCTTCGCAGAACTGTTCAAATTCAGCCACAATGGAGGGTTTTCGAGCATGAACTGCCTGCTTAAGGTAATGTGGCAGCATCTCAATTGGTCTCAAAGCTTGAGCTTTTGGTCAGAAATTGATGGCTGGTCGTTTTCCTTCAGGATTTTCTGGTAAGGAGCAGAATTCATGATTCCATCGATCATAGTTAGTTGCCCAGGTTCTGAAGCAGCAAAGCAGCCCCAGACCATCACACTACCACCACTGTGTTTGACTGTTGGAATGATGTTTGCTTGTGTTGTGTTTGCTTTACGCCAGATGTAATGGGACCCATGTCTTCCAATGTTGAGGGCTTCCCCACTCTGTGAAAGACTGTGGATAGCAATTTATGAATAATGTTTCAGTTTAAATGATTTCTGGATGATTTCTGGAAGTGTTCCAGAGCCCATGCAGTGTATTCCAGGGCAGAATCATGCCTGTTTTTAATGCAGAGCCACCTGAGGGTCCAAAGATCACGAGCATCCAATATTGACCTTCGGACTTGTCCCTTGCACACAGAGATTTCCCCAGATTCTCTAAATTTTTTGATGATATTATGTGCTTTAGATTCAAAGTCTTCACTATTTTACATTGAGGAACATCTTTCTGAAATTGTTCCACAATTTTTAGATGCAGTTTTTTGCAGATTGGTGAATCTCTGTCCATCTTTACTTCTGAGAGACTCTGCCTCTCTAAAATGCTCTTTTCATACCCAGTCATGTTACTGACCTGTTGACAATTAACCTAATTAGTTGCAAAAATGCTGCTACGGCTGTTTTTTTTTTTATCACCACTTACTTTTCCAGCCTTTTGTTGCCCCTCTCCCAATTTTTTTGAGATGTGTTGCTTCCATTAAATTCAAAATGAGCTAATATTTTTCATGAAATGGTAAAATGTCTCACTTACATCTGATATGTTGTCCATGTTCTATTGTGATGTTGGTTTATATTTGCAAATCATTGCAATCTGTCTTTATTTACAACTTACACAGCATCCCAACTTTTGTTTGGAATTGGGGTTGTACCATGCAAAGATAAAAGTGTATATAAACTACATCCAGAAACCCTTTTGTCTTCTCTGGGCCAGAGCTCATTTAAGATCAACTGAAATCAGGTAGAAAACTGCCCTTTGGTCTGATCAATGAAAATGTGAAATACTTTTAGAAATCATGGATGCCATGTCCTCTGGGTGCTAAACTGGCCTGCTTGCAGTCCAGACCTCTCATCCACTAAAAATATTTGGCGCATTATGAGATTAAAAATAAGACAAAGGAGGTTATGAACTACTGAGCAGCTAAAATCCTACATCAAGGAAAAGTGGCAAAACTTTTTTTCTTTCATAAATACAGCTATTGGAGTCCCCACTTCCCAAACACACACGAAATGTTGTTAAAAGAAGAGGCGATGCAGCGCAGTGGGAAACAAGCCCCCATCCCAACTGTTTGAAATATGTTGATGACATCAAATTCAAAATGAGCAATTGTTTACATTTTACACAGCCTTTTTGTAAATGAGGTTGTACAACACAAGTCTGACAGTGTCCTTGTTAATAATGTAATTGCAGACATACTATGAATTGTATGTTCATAAAAAAAATTTCAATTAAATTTTCAATTTCCATTTTCAATTTTGTGAAATGTTGCACAACAACAGTATGACCAGCATAACTGCTGAAAAAATTATGCAGTATGTCAGTGTTAAAATGACACATTTAAAATCCCCCCATCACTGACTTAAATTTTAGTTTTTTATTCATTGAAACAGTAGTGACAGATTTGCTTATTGTTTCTGAGGGACAAAATAAACATCTGTCACTGTCCCCACTGACTCCTGACTGTTAAACCTGACGTGCTCTAAACTAAACAACTCTCGAATAAAAAAATGTAAGATGTGCTAGCAAGAATACTTAATAATATGTCAGATTATCATGACAAATGAAACAATAAAAACACCTTGTCCTTAAAAATAAAAAAGCCACCTAAGTGAATTTACTTCCCCTGATCCAAAATGGTTTTTCAGGTAAAACTGAGCAAAAGTATAACAATTCCGTGTTTTTTTTTACTGTTCTGGTAAGTGTTATGTGCTGTACGCACTGATACAGGCATATCAGACTTGCATGGGCTCTGAGAAATCGCCGTGTTACTTTGGTCCAGTGTCACTTTGTACCACTTCTCCCCAACAATTACCAGCTAAAACAATAAGTTAATTTTCTATGTCACGTCTCTTTTTTTTTTTTTTTTTTTTTTTTTTTTTTTTTTTTTTACATATCAGCAATCAGGCGAGCCAGTCTGGGATTTTATTCCCCAGAACCAGCTCTGGGTTTCACTTCACCCTCCTCTGCCAACTAGCTTCCTTTCCAAACTCAAACTCCAGCTGTGCAAAGATGTGCATAATTATAGAACTAGAGTTGCAAAGCAACTAATGACACTAATAACATTAAAAACAACAGACACCCCCCAAACAGAAAAAAAAAGAAAACATTTTTCCTCCCCTCGTATCCTACTCACAAGAAAATATTTTTTTAAGAAAAGATTTTGAATCAGGCAAAACAGGAAAGAATGGAATTAGATGGTGACACGTTGCATGGTTATACCTTAGTGGAGAAGCGAGTCAAAAGAACCTTGTGATGAAGGTAACATGCTCCTTTGCACGGAGCATAAATAAGTTACAAATACTTGATCACAAAAGCGAACATAAAGCCTAGTGCCCCAGCAAAATATTTCCTCTACATCACTTATTCAAAAAAGTTAGAGCTGATGATGAATTTTCAGGAGCTGGCAGAAAAATCAATAACATCATTTATTTGTTTATTTATTGTTGCCTTTAAGATGCCAGGCCCCACTTTGCTCATTTAGCATTTTTCCAAACTGTTGGGTACTCGTCAATATATGATTTCATGAGACTGAAGTGTCAAGAGTTATCCTTGGGAGACAAGTGAAAGTAAGTTACTACTTTTCTCACTGCAGAAGAAAAGTGACCATTTCTCCATTATGCCTTTTAAAAACGCATTCCTCTAATGCTAGCTATGATTGGTTTGTACTGTATAAGGGTCAGTGTAAAGGTTGAAAACACCCAAAAATGGATGAACACACATGTTATTTAGCCCACTTTCATTTAGCATTGTATCGCATTTTCCCCTTGCGAATTGATAGCATATTTATCACTGCCTCACAGGAAAAGAGCAAAGACGGCCAGGCGAGTGATTTTCAAAAGTATATCTGCAGGTATGTTCATGGAAAAATGAGTCTCAGGGGTGCAGAGGAGCATGGTTTGCTGCCATGTAAAATTGATTTGCCAAGCAAAAGCCTAAATTATCAACTATTGTGGTTGGTAGCATAATTGTAGGAAGAAAATGCAGGAATATTTAAAGCTACGTATAGCAATTTCTGACCACTAGATGGTTCCACAAGCACCAGCTCTGTTTATAAATAAACAAAGCTGCTAGAGATTATTGCATAGTTTCACTTATATATGTGCTAGCCGGGAACTGCTTCCACACAGGAGAAAAACCAAGCATAGGTTCCCTTTTTCTGCACCCAGAGCACAGTTTGAGACGTGCACTGCTATGTCCAACAAAACCAAGCCCATCCAAGTAATATAACAAGTATTCAATGAGTCTTGTGCAGGAGAGGGGAGGGTGGTGACATGATGAGCAGAGGAGGAGCTTCTTATTGGGCCGGTAAATAAATTCTGTAAATAAAAAACAGGCAACAATAGCAGGTTGAAAGTAAACTGTATGGCAAAAAGAGACATACAAATGATGTCTCTCACATCGCGATAGGTCATTTTACTAACCAAAAAAAAAGCAAATAAAATTGCTTAGTGCAGCTTTAAAAGACTGAATTCTTGGTCTGTTCTAGATGAAGACCCCCAAAATACTCTACCGATCAAAATATTTCTGCATGTGAGCAACTTATTCTAATGATTCTGAAGAAAGATTTACTTTCTACAAAATCACATAATAGAAATAATCTGCCTCCAAAAATATACTGTGGACTAAACTGCATAAAAACACTTGTTACAATCTTTTTACCATATTTGAATTTGGCCCGACCAGCAGGGGCAAAACAAACATCACGCATCTTCTGATTAAGATCAAATAATAGCCCAAGTATTTAGAGAGCACCTGTATAAACAACCAAGTTTGATGGAAGACAGATGTAGCATGTTGAAAACATAAAAGTTTCTGCCCTGTTCCACACAACAGAACCAAGTGCAGATCAAGGAATATGTCAACATTAGTCAAGTTTCCAAGCGTGTTTCAAGCAAATTTAAGAAAATTTGTATTACTTGTGTTTCCATCAACTGGGTTGGAGCGAAAAAACTCCATTTGCCATAAGATGGTGTTAGAGGGCATTTGTAACAAGAATACAAAAGCAGATGAAGAAGAGTTTGCAAACGAGAAGAGAAACAAACTGAGGCAAAACAACCAAAAAAGAAACAACTGGAGGAGAAATGAGACGCTGTAAAAATGGAGAGGTTTACAAGAGTTGCATGCCATTCAGCAAATCGTCATGGAGCTTTTCTTTTAGCAAATGATTGCAATATTTGATGCTGTCCGGGGAAGAAGACGGAGTCAAATGCTAATGCACGCAGCAGCAGCAAGCCAGCTACGTCAGAACTCAGTCGACCATAGCCACTTAAGCTGTTTCAATCCCATGGTATGTGCATTAACTCATTATCACACAAGGCAAAAACAACCTCAAGCGAGCTTACAAACTTTTATGCAACTTAGAGGAAGTTCACTCGCATTTTGCCGTTTCCATCTGCTTCTTCCACTGCGAATTTTCTAAATGCGCATAAGAATAGTGAGATGGAAACGTGACTATTGACCATCAACAAAACTGAACAAGAACAGAAAATGGTTTTCTGAGCTAGACTGTAATCACTGGATAGTCCATAGTCAGTTGAAACCAAACAGGAATATGTCAAGTAGATGAAGTCAAAGGGACTTGTCCGAGGTCAATAACCAGGGTGGCAAGCCGATGAACCAGGGCACATCGAGTCGGTGCACAACTTTGAGCTGAAGAGGAGAAGAAACTGGAAGAAGCAACTTACCAGAACCGCAGACTCAGGGAAGTATTCCCCTGATAAACAGACTCTTGTATTCATTAAATATTTCACCAAAGACGGAGGAGATTAGACACAATGCAACAATCCAGCAAAGCGAAGACTTAAAAACACAAGAAAACAAACAATGCAGTACAAAATGCTTGAGTGAAACAAGGAGGGAGGGAAGTAGAATGAGACAATACTTAAATAACGAGAATCAACAAACTAAACGAAACGGAGACAAAGGAGGATAGCCAGGTTGTGGGGAAAACCAATGAAGGAAACAATCATGACTTGATATGTTTCCCAGGAAATGAAGTTAGACTTTCATCGCGGCTCTCCCCTCATAGTGATCTAAATATATAAATAGTGTTTGAAGTATTTAAAAGCTATTTTTATTTCTTTGAGAAATTACATGGCCCTAATTTGTGCATTACAAGCAAATATTTTCATGACTAGCCGTCTTGTTTATTAAATAACGTCATCAATCCATGATAGCCATCTTCTTCATCTTCTTCTTTAAAATCTGGCAGTGAAAATAGCTTTTGGGACCTACTGTGTGGGAGTGTGCAACTTTAAAGTCAGCTGGCAAAGTACAAAAAAAAAGTAATAAATAAATAAATAACAGCATTAAATTCTCCCTCTGAGCCCTGAGGTTCTCAGGAAAGAAAAGTCTCCATCAATTATCAAAACCACTTCTACATTATTAGGTTGATGAGGGAACTGTAGCCCCAGTTTGCTATGGGCGAAAGGCAGGAACACACTCAGGAGAGCTAGCCAATCAATTTCAGGGCTCATACACCATTTACTCCCGCGGTCTACACACTAATGTCTGTGGGCGTTTAAGAGTCTCCAACTCACCTGGCAGGCATGTCAAAGCGGGGTACCCAAAGGAAACCCACACAAACACAGGGAGAACATGCAAACCCCACACAAAGAGGCCCCAGATCTGATTCAAACCCACAACCTTTTTGCTTCGAGGTAAATCGCAAATGAATTACTTGCTTTCCCCCATTTTCCTTTTAATCATATTTTACATAGCATGATATTGCATGGTACATGTTTCCACAATTAGTGTTAAAAGAAATAAATCAGTAATTCTTCACCAACAACTTACATTTCTGCTAAGTCCATATATTTTTGAACAGGGATATCATTTTTGCTGTTTTGACATGGTGCTCCAGCACCGAATATGAAATTAAACGATGAATATGTGTTTAAAGTACAGTTTGAAAGTGCCAGATTTTTTTTTTTCCCCCCTGAACACAGCCCAACTGTTTAGCCAACTGCAAAGCGACCAGCTACCATCAAACCAGGAGGAAGATGCCATGGCACATGATTTCTCCAGTAACACCGCCAATTACACACCACCTGTACTGCTGAGGGATCACGCAGTCATCGTACAGTTTAGCTCATACAGCTGCATGCACCTGGCCAACCAGAGGTGGTTGCAGGAGAGCGATGAGCTTACTTGACCCCTAGAACCCCTGGCGAGGCAGCACCAATAGCCATATCCGGTAATGGTTTGCCTGGGATTCAAACACCCGACCACAGGGCTCCCAGCCGAACATCTTAATTTGGAGGCATTACTGTGTGAGTGTGAGCATGTTTGTGTGTGTGCATGATTTAGTGTGTATGTGAGTGTGTGTGTGTGTGTGTGTGTGTGTACGCCTGTGAGTGCGAGTGTGTTTGTGCATGTATGTACGGGTCAGTTTGGGCATGTGTATGCATGAGTGAGTGTGTGTGTGTGTGTGTGTGTGTGCTTGTGCGTGTGTATGTGCGTGCATGCAAGTTTGTGTGTATATGATCATGTGCATCATGTATGTCTGTGGAGCTATCTGTACAATTTAGAAGGCAAACGTACAAACATTTTAAAACGTTCAAACGGAAAAAGCAAATTCAATACTTCATGGAATGAAGGGGAGAATCCATCTGACTAACACATGATGCCTAAAGAAAGGGATCAAGGTTCATGAATCAGGGTTCTGATAGCTGAAGGTCCAAGAGGAAAGGTGTGGAAAAATACACAATTACTGCTTATTGTACTCTCCTCCACACTGCCCTGTTTACTCTCCTACAAACTGCTCTGCTTACTTTCGTCCACACTGCCCAGCTTACCGTTCTGCAGACTGCCCCATAAGCGGAGCAACTGCGGGGGCCAAGGGGGCGGCCACCCCAGGGCCCACGGCCAGTAGGCCCCCTCCCAACTGTCTCACTGAGCTACTTTCTCATCACCGCCTAAAAGGGGACTCCTATAAAATCAGTTCTCTGTGAGGCTGCAGGGTGGCAGTATGAGCATACAGGGCAAGGAGTTATATAAACTAGAGGCGCTATGTTACAATTTCAATATGCAAGTCTAGCCACCACCTTGGGACGGGTGTCCATGACAGCAAGCTGTATGTCTCTGTCCACAAATTTTTCTGGAAATGCCTGACCACTGTATTGCTGTCAATTGCAGTCACAGGGAGAGGGAAAGTGGACAATAATTTCTAACATTTCACAAGTAAGTTATATTTAGCTTGAACAATGGAGATTAGTGGCTTTAAATCATCGAACTGATACGGTGTGAAGTCAGTCTTGACTCTAGCTCTTACTGAGGTAGTCAGCTGGTTAGTCCACAAGCACTGGTATTTTGATGAAGCATGCACATAGGCCTATATACATATGAAGGTGATTAGGAGGATTGGTGTGTGGCTCTGCAATAAACTATATGTGAGAAGTGAAAAGGGGTGCATCCGAGCATGTGAGAAATATACTGTGTGTGACAGTAGGATTGAGTTTAGCAACTGTTCGATCTAGCATGCCGCACAGCTCCCTGGCTCTCTCCCTCCCGCTCATAAGCTACGTTCAAGGCGGTTTGCCGCATCTAAATTACCGCAAATGTAATCCGCCATCCCTTCCCCTACACTGCTCCTCACAGCTGACTTGCAATGCACCCAAATGGCAGAGTAAAACCACTGCGCTCAATGATCAATTGTTTGTGATCCCATTATAGGAGGAGAAAGTTACGGAAGAGACATATGTCTGTTTGGGATTTACTGTTTAATTCCCTGTTTAGGCTGCCAAACATCTGAAACACATGCCAGCTCACCACAAATAATTCTAAAACTCTACAATGACTGAAGCATACTAGAGATCACTGATCTATTTGGGCGACAATTGACAGAAATGGCGCTGTAAGCTAACTCTTCTCTTGTTATCGGTCAGAAAAAGGCTGGATATCAAAAGCACCGCATAATGATTATTATTGTTTACCAAAATATTAACCAAAGCGCATTAGTTTACATGGGTTCCAGCGGGAGGCACGCCCGTTCTAGGATGGAGGCCAGATCAGCGTACATTGCCTGATCTTGAACGAATAGCATAGCGCATCTAGTTTATATTGCTCGTTGATAAAGGGTATACGGAAAAGCACAAGTTAACTAAGTAGAGATCAGATAAGATACACTTTATTGAACCCCGTGGGGTGATTTGTCCTCTGCATTTGACACATCCTATAGTTAGGAGCAGTGGGCAGCCACAGAGCAGCACCCGGGGACCAACTCCAGTTCTAAAGCCAGTTCCTTGGTCAGGGGTACTGGTAGGAGTGTTCCTATAATGCTTTTTTAATGTTTTTTGTGGGTGGGGGAAACCGGAGTACCCGGAGGAAACCCACACAAACACGGGGAGAACATGCAAACTCCACACAGAAAGGCCCCGGGCCGGAATCAAACCCACGACCTTCTTGCAGTGAGGCAACAGAACTAACCACTATGTCACCATGCTGTCCATTATTTTTTTTTTTTTTAAGGGAGAGCACGACCTTGGAAATCACAGAGAAGCCGAGATTTTCCTCCCCAAAACAGATTCAAAATCCACCAACTGTATAAAATACCAAACAAAAAACATTTGCCAAAACTAAGGCTATATTTCAGTTTGTTTACTTATTTAATCACATCACATTAACTTTCAACATTTAACTACGAGCTAGCTCACTAGCTCATATTAGCAAATGCATGCAATTTCTTGTGTTTCTTCGGGGTAGTAAACAACATCACACAGCTTAAGCTCACAAAAGGTCTGAGCTAACACGTATTGCCTTGCAAGCTGCATGTATTCACGCAAGCAACACATACAGGTGGGACGAAAAAGTCACAATCGTAACTAAGGTCAGTCTGACAGAAGCAAAATAATTGGCTAAATACAACAGTTCAGAACTTCAACTTTAACCTCATATGGCCTAATGGTCCAGAGTTCCAGGAGTCTCTAAATGGTGCTATGCCTTCGAGGGTGAAGAAACAGCAATTAAAAAGCAAACCTGCCAATTATTTTGCCACCGATTTAATTTGCCAAGAAAGAAAGATTGTGTTTTTGGAGCGGTACTTCACACACATGCGAATTAACTCACACTCGAAAATATGCAGTTATGAGTGCGGGGACTAACCAATATCCATTATGCTCTCTGCTGAAATACGGCGCCATAATGGGTTTACTTATAGTGTACACTTGGTTCCGTAGCTGCATATTAAACGTTCCCGTTTCATTGCTAGCTAGCTAGCTGGCCATATCCGATAAATCATCTACAGCATTTATTGTCACAAGAAATGCAGTGTAAGTTAGGTGGCTTTGCAGAGTTCCCCACTTTCTGCTGGTCATTGGCAGTGTCATTTATATGGTCTCTGGCACTGTCTTTACAGTGAGTGAGCAAGATCCGAGCTCAGCGGTTTTTTTTTTTTGCAACATATCCCTTCAGGGTTTATAAAGTGGACTAGCTAATATAGGTCTTCCAGATTTTGCAATGGGTTCTACACAGGAAAAGAATAGCAGAGAATAGCAGACAATTCTACGCCACACTGAATGCCCTCAATGGCCCCAGATCTAAAAACTTGTATCCAGTGAGGTCAAAGGATGGAGAACTTTTAGCTTCTTCAGATGACGTCAAACAAAGTTGGGCTGAGCATTTTAGAGATCTATTTAACTAACCATCTGATGCTGACCTCAACATTGCTGATTATATTGAGCAATATCTAATCATTGAATAAATGGACCAGTCAATATAAGAGCAAGAACTGGAAAAGGCGCTTAGAAACACCAAACTAAGAAAGAGCCCTGGGCCCGATGGAATTGTTCCTGAGGTAGTTGTGTATGGTAGGCATTGCCTGAGAGCTTTCCTATTAGCGCTTTTTAACATCTTCTGAACCATAGAGAAAATTCCTGCTGTCATGATTAACCCAAATATTACCATACTGTTTTAGAAGAGAAATAGAAGTGAATGTGGAAAATTACAGAGATATTTCATTGCTGAGTGTTATTGGAAAAGTATCAGCGGATGTTGTATTGCAAAGACTACAGCTTATTGCAGAATCTATATATCCACAGTTGCAATCAGTTGGTTACCAGAATGGTAGAAGTACCATTGATGGGATTTTCACGCTTCGACAGTTGATGGAAAAAACTAGAGAACAGAGATCAAGTTTGTACATAGCCTTCATAGTCTTCACCAAGGCTTTTAACACTGCGAATCGCGAGCTACTGTTTATTATTTTAGGTAGGCTTGGATGTCCATCAAAATTTGTAAGAATCATCAGGAAGTTTTATATAGATGTACATGCCAGGCTTATATTAGATGGTGAACTTACCCAGTCCTTTGAGTATAATAGTGGTTTCAAGCGGGGTTGCAAACTGGTGCTTACATTTTTTGGCATCTATGCAGCAATATTACTGTGGCTCGCCTTCAAGGAGCTAAAGCATACATATAGTGTACAGATCACATTCCGCTATGACGGGATTTGTTTGACTTGCGAAGACTCAAAGCAAAGACCAAAATCTTCAAGGAATTCATGAGGGAAAGTCAGAATGCGGACGACATCGCAATTTTTAGTTACTCACCAGTTGGTTTGCAGCAACTTTTAACAGCATACAACAATCTTGCAAAGAAAATGGGCCTGCATATTAACACAGCTATAACAGAGACCATGTCCATCGGTGCTACAAAAGGGTTCTTTATAGACGGCATAAAATTATCCAGCGATACCTTACTATATCCACCAAAGTCAAAGTTTACAATCAGTGCTTAATGCCTTTGTTATTGTATGGAAGCGAAACATGGACCTTGTACCAACATGAGGTCAGACAACTACGTACCGTTCAGCAACGTCACCATCGTCTTATAAGGAAAATCAAGTGGGACCACTTCATTAGTTATGAGGAAGTTTTAAGACGAGCAGGAGCAGAAGACGTAGAATTGAAGTTGATTAGAAATCGCCTTCGCCTGGTTTGGCCATGTTTGTAAGATGGACGATGACAGACCGGTAAAAGAACTCCTATATAGCAACCTCTCTGAAGGAACTCGTCCTCTTGGACGGCCAAAATTAAGCTTAAAAGACACTTTTAAAAATGCATTGAAGTGCTTGTGAATTAGATCAATGGAAAGCTGCTGTAGAAAACAAACAAAGATGGAGAGAGCTGATTTTAGTCGTTTGCGATGTTCACAACGACAAGAGAAGGCAACTCTATGAGATGAAAAGAAAGAAAAGAGAGGAAAAGGGAAAAAGAAAAGCTGTGTAATAACTGTTAGCGGTTCACAAGGCGTATACATATACATACTACATACGGCCGCTTTCTCAGGGTGTCCATGCCTAAAGATCAACATCATTTTCCCACTGGTTACAGTAACGTAACGTTTCTCTTTTTTGCTCATTTGTATGATTACAATAATAGAATACGCTAGTGGCCATTGTCTTGGCAGGGTACTGTAGTAAGTTTCAATATCTACAGTTCTTAACCAAATTTAAATATATAACTCTTAACCGCAGTTCTTCACCAAATTTCAGTAGTTTCAGCAATCACCTCAGTTATTTTCTTTGCTGATGCAGGCCAATAATCGGACCCTTCTGAAACAGAGCAAAACAACAACTTTTCCTTGACCTCAGGACATGATCTGACATCGTTGCTTAAAAATGAGAAGATACTAACTGCATCAGTTAGGGTTTTATAACTTGTTACTAGCGGCAACATATTAATCATGCAGTAATTATCCAATGGAAGGCGCTTACCTTTTTGTTTAGTTAAATCCAAAAGGTGACTTTTTTGGCCAGGCAGTGTACGAAGTTAAGACGTATGAAGTAATCTGTTTCATTCAAACTATTAGTGTTTTATATTTATTTCATTTTCATTTTGATTCATATGAAGTGTTTAAATAAAGTTTGTACCTGTGTAATTAAATTTTATGTGATATTCTGGTGTTTTTCAGTCGGGCTTGTAAAATCTTCTGAGGGCTATTAACTTTTTTTTTCTGCCACAAGCCCGGCCGGCTAGTGGAAAAAACAGGGAAGATTGAGCTTTGCCGACATATCATTAATGAAACTTGAGCAATAATTCTCATTTTTACCTCGCCAAAGGCTCGGAATAAATTAAAATTGCCACTTTCGTCCGTGCCAAGAGCTCGGAATAAATGAAAATTACAATTCTTGTTTAATAGAAGTCTGGCAATCATACCCTATATGCTTTTGCTGCCACCTAGTGTGTCTATTTTATGTCTGAATAGGCTTGTAGTGTGTGGCCCTCTGTCTAGTTTGGTTGTTATTCCCCTGTGAATATATGGCACTGAAACAGTGCAGCTGGCCTGTCGCTGTCTATCGGCGGTGGTGCTGAACCGTTTGCTAATCGATACATGAAGAGCACCATGCGCTGTCCTCGGTGCTGAAACATTTGAACACAACACTGCTCCGCCTCCTCTGGGAAGGAAAAAATCCACACAACACGCCCTTTTATACACCACACCATTCATGGACTATTGCGCTTCCCGCGAGTAGCTCCCCCAAAATAGAACTGGTTCTATTCTTTGAGAGCGCTGTCGCGAGTCATTATGACATTCTTTCAATAGTCTTTCCACTTGACACCAATAACTTCTGCTTACACCACCCTGCTTACACTCCCCCACACCACCCTGCTTACTCTCCCCCACACTGCCCTGTTTACTCTCCTCCACACTGCCCTGCTTACTGTCTTCCACACTGCCCTGTTTACTCTCCTCCACACTGCCCTGTTTACTCTCCTCCACACTGCCCTGTTTACTCTCCTCCACACTGCCCTGCTTACTCTCCTCCACACTGCCCTGCTTACTCTCCTCCACACTGCCCTGCTTACTCTCCTCCACACTGCCCTGCTTACTCTCCTCCACACTGCCCTGCTTCCTCTCCTCCACACTGCCCTGCTTACTCTCCTCCACACTGCCCTGTTTACTGTCTTCCACACTGCCCTGTTTACTCTCCTCCACACTGCCCTGCTCTCCTCCACACTGCCCTGCTTACTCTCCTCCACACTGCCCTGCTTACTCTCCTCCACACTGCCCTGTTTACTCTCCTCCACACTGCCCTGTTTACTCTCCTCCACACTGCCCTGTTTACTCTCCTCCACACTGCCCTGTTTACTCTCCTCCACACTGCCCTGTTTACTCTCCTCCTCACTGCCCTGCTTACTCTCCTCCACACTGCCCTGTTTACTCTCCTCCACACTGCCCTGTTTACTCTCCTCCACACTGCCCTGCTTACTCTCCTCCACACTGCCCTGCTTCCTCTCCTCCACACTGCCCTGCTTACTCTCCTCCACACTGCCCTGCTTACTCTCCTCCACACTGCCCTGTTTACTCTCCTCCACACTGCCCTGTTTACTCTCCTCCACACTGCCCTGTTTACTCTCCTCCCTCACTGCCCTGCTTTCTCCTCCACACTGCCCTGCTTACCTCCTCACACTGCCCTGTTTACTCTCCTCCACACTGCCCTGTTTACTCTCCTCCACACTGCCCTGCTTACTCTCCTCCACACTGCCCTGCTTCCTCTCCTCCACACTGCCCTGTTTACTCTCCTCCACACTGCCCTGCTTACTCTCCTCCACACTGCCCTGCTTCCTCTCCTCCGCACTGCCCTGTTTACTCTCCTCCACACTGCCCTGCTTACTCTCCTCCACACTGCCCTGCTTCCTCTCCTCCACACTGCCCTGCTTACTCTCCTCCACACTGCCCTCTCTCCTCCACACTGCCCTGTTTACTCTCCTCCACAGCGTTCCATTTACTCTGTATCACACTGTTCTGTGTCTCTTCTCCACACTGCTCAGTTGACTTTCCACCATAGTGGCCTGTTTAACTTTCTGAAACAGAGCCCAGTTTTCTGCCTTCCATACTGCCCAATTTACTCTCCTTTGTCAGCCTACAACAGGGCTGAAAGGGGCCCAGACTCCACTGGAAGACAACTTGGAGCCATTGCACAATGGTAAATCCTAATATTGCTGCTTCTAAAAAATGGCCACACCTAACAGCCTGATGCCAAAATCTGAACACTGCATTCCACCTGGTGTCCCCTCCCCCACTGACACATCTCAGCGGGAAGATTCTGTTCCTCACACTCTTTGATTCTTTGTTTGTTGCAGCCTCCCCTTCATCTGTGAGTGTATAATAAATTACCCAGCACCCTCATCTGCCATCTCTCTCCTCCTTGTTGACTATTTTCCATATTCAGAGTAAAAATGAGGAAGAACTGAGAAGATGACCTAGTTATCCCCGACTTCTTGAAAGGGATTTTCTTATATGATGAAAGAAAACTAGAGAAAAAAATCTCAAGGTCTCAATTTATCTTGTGCTGTTTTAATGTCAAACCTACTCCATAATTATATGAACTCTCTCGCCTTGACGCCTTCAAAGCCTGGCCTTGTGGTGGGTAGAAAATTTTCCCCCCAGTGGAACAGGCTGCTGACCTTTCATGGTTCCTGCTGAGATCACCACTGGCTAAGCTGCACCACACAGGGGGGCCAACAGGGGGGAGAACCATCAGCACAGTTAAAGCCTGTAAGCAGCACAAGTAGGCAGATTCCCACAGACCCTAACCTGAACAGCAATGTTGCACCCCCAACACACTTGAGCGAAAAAAACATCAGTTCATACACTCCCACAACACAAATACACACACACAGTATATGCACTCTTCTGTGTTTTCTGTCTGCATCCAAACATGCATCTAAGTGTGTACAAATGGAAACACACTCTAGAGGTTACAAACACTTACAGACACGCATGTACACACACCCGCGCACGCGCGCACGCAGTGTCATGCATGCACACACAGACAAAAGTGCACACAGAGTCACTACACTCATGCATACACACACAAACACAAACTTGTAAATGCACACACGGTCACCACAACACTCAACACATCACTCAACACATCGCAACACTCAAACATACATACAGACACAGTCGCACACACACAAACACATTAATTCATGCAGGCACATAAAAAACAGACTCATACACACACATGCGCGTGCACACACAACACACACACACACACACACACACACACAGACAAAGCACACAAATGTGCACACACAGGCTGTCAGCCCCTCCCCCATCTAGGCCTTGACCCACTGTCGCAGCTTGAACAGCCATGTGAGTGACCCTGAATCCTGAGGAACCAATCAGGACTGTGCATTTAATCCATCCGCATTTACAAACCATGGATTATATACAGTAAGATTCCTGTTCTGCCAGAACAAAATCATAATATCCTCATGACTCTTTAAACCCCATCATTTTATGATGGTGATTATTAATCGTGACAAATGTGCTTGTTACCTGCAAACCCACACAGACACAGCACATAAAAGGTGTAGCTGACATGACAAATGTTTGAACTGTCAGCACCACAGATTGACACCCTGTCACATGGCCACACGGCTGAATGCTCACAAAAAGACTGATGCGAAAATACGAACATTCACGCATTTGAGCAGATCACCCAGGTGAGAGAATAAAGTCGATGTGCATGAGAATCATGCCACAGGCTGTAGTTGTTGCATCATGAAAAATGCTGCTAACCATAACTTCACACTGCTAGCTGCTCACCTTCGCATTCTGCCACAGGCTTTTAACTATGGCCTCATGCTACAGGCCGCTAGCTGTAGCATCACACCACCGGCAGCCAACTGTAGCATCATGCTACAGACTGCTAGTCATAGCATCATTCTGCAGGCTGCTAGCTGTAGCATGGACCTGAAGGCTTCTGGCTATAAAAGTGCAAGGCAGGCCGCAAGCTGTAGCATTTGAAAGTTGGAGCTATAACCTCATTTAGATGGTGGATATGGCTATAGTAAAACCACACAATGCAGGCTCCATTAGCTAGTGGTATGGAGCTGTAGCCATCCGGCGGATGGCTATAATACCACGAGGCAGAGCTCTGATTCCCGTGCTCCGTGTTAAGGTCCCGCGTTATAAACTCCACTGGTAGACAGTTTTTACACAGAGGGAAGTTGGGGGCAGGTCAAATTTTTCTCAACGTCTCAAGTAAATTCTCAGATGGATAGCTTTACGGCGCTACTCCACTAGACAGTTCTTACTGTTAGAACAGTTAGTTCAGAGAGTGCAGAAAAACTTTCGGAAGTTTGTCGCAGAAGGTGTCAAGTGGAAAGACTATTGAAAGAATGTCATAATGACTCGCGACAGCGCTCTCAAAGAATAGAACCGGTTCTATTTTGGGGAAGCTATTTTCGGGAAGCACAATAGTCCGTGAATGGTGTGGTGTATAAAAGGGCGTGTTGTGTGGATTTCTTCCTATGTGACAAAATGGCAAGCACTAGTGGCCAAGAATGGACGAAATCGGAGACATTTCAGCTGATAAACAGCTACCAAAACCAACCCAGTTCATGGGATGTTAGCTCATCAGAATATACAGACAGGATCTTGCAAAAGCATGTTCCAGGGACGTCGCTTGAGGTACAGCGGAAGATGAATAATTTACAGAACCAGTTCACTGGCGAGCAGTGGCAGGCGGTGGACGGAAAACTGGTGGGGCGGAAAACATCCCTTGAAATGGATGAGATTATTGGCACGATTTCAATCATTGTTCTTGGTCAACATGTTAGTTTCCCTTATAATGAAATGTTTAGGCAAGTGAATAATAAATTCTATAAATGTTTAATTCACATGCCTTAATAGGCAACTCTTCACGAAAAAACCACTGTGGATTTTCCATGTTAAATTTGTCACATCCTGAGCAAGTCATCAAACCTTGTAATGATTGTTTAATTGAAAAAGATTGAAATGCGCTCTTTTTTGCATTCAATTGGTGCGTTTGATTTCTCGTCTTAACAAAGACAATAAGCTACACCTGAGAGGGGAGAGTTCCAAGTGTCTTTTACCAGGTAAATTGACTGAAAACAGATCAAGACTAATAAGCAGTTTAAAGACATGTTTATCGCCCTCCTTGTTCTCTGTCCACCACCCGCCACTGATGGCGAGCTAGGTAAAATTAAAACCAAATCAGGACAGGGTACTGAGGTTTCCTCCTTTTTTTATTAAAATGAAGGTGGCAACAACTGCCACGACCTGCTGTCTCCTCGCCGGAAACATGGTAAATGAGGTCGAGTAGAGCGAGTAGAGACCCACGTGTCACATGATATGGTAATCGATTGATACTGTCAAACTTTAATGATCTCTCAAGTGGAACGTCATGAGAAATTTTATGTGGACAGTTGCTTCCAGAAACATAGTTGACAGTCAATCGGAGCTTCTGTCAGAGACTTTTTAATCTGAGGTGGATAGACGTTTGCCATTTCTGTCGAGAAGTTGGCTGACAGAAAGTTTCGACATAATCTGTCTAGTGGAGTAGCGCCTTTAGAACTAGCATGTAACTGTAGACATCTGTCTATGACATCACAAGGCAGGGTGCTAGCTGTAGCATGAAGCTGTAGACTTCCGGCTATAGCATCACGAGGCAGGGTGGTAGCTGTAGCATGGAGCCGTTGGCTTCCGGCTATAGCATCACGAGGCAGGGTGGTAGCTGTAGCATGGAGCCGTTGGCTTCTAGCAATAGTATTACAACACCAAATCCGCAATAGTTGGGACAAAGTGTAAATTGAGAATAAAATCAAAATGCAATGACTTTCAAATCACACCAGCCAGTATTTTATTCACAATAGAAGACAGATAACATAGCAAATGTTGAAACTGAGAAATTTTACAATTGTATCCACAAAATGAGCTCATTTCAAATTTGATGGCTGCTACATGTCTCAAAAAAGTTGGAACAGGGGCCTGTTTACCATGGTGTAGCATCCCCTCTTCTTTTTAGCACAGAGCGGAGGCGTCTGGGCATTGAGGAGACAACTTTCTTGAGTTTAGCCATTGGAATTTGATCCCACTCTTGTTTAATACAGGCTTCCAGCTGCTGGAGAGTTTTGTGTCTCCTTTGATGGACTTTTAGTTTAATAATGCACCAAATGTTCTCAATCAGTGAAAGATCAGGACTGCAGGCAGGCCAGTTCAGCACACGGACTCTTCTACTACGAAGCCATGCTGTTGTAATAGCTGCAGTATGTGGTTTGCATTGTCCTGCTGAAATACACAAGGCCTTCCCTGGAATAGATGTCGTCTGGAGGGGAGCATATGTTGCTCTAAAACCTTTATATATCGTTTAAGCATTCAAGGTCCTTTTAAAACATGCTAGTGTCCCACACCATATGCACTAATGCATCCCCATACCATCAGAGATGCTGGCTTTTGAACTGAACGCTGATAACAGGAGGGGTGGTCTGTCTCCTCTTTAGTCCGGATGACACGACGCACATGATTTCAAACAAGAATGTCAAATTTGGACTCGTCTGACCACAGGACACTTTGCCACTTTGCTACCGTCCATTTTAAATGAGCCTTGGCCCACAGAACAGGGCGGCGCTTCTGGATCATGCTCAACAATGGCTTCCTTTTTGCATGATAGAGTTTTAGGTGGCATCTGCAGATGGTACCGTGGACTGTGTTTACAGACAGTGGTTTCTTGAAATATTCCTGGGCCCATTTAGTAATGTCAATGACAGAATCATGCTGGTGAGTGATGCAATGGCGTCTGAGAGCCCAAAGATCACGGGCATCCAGTAAAGGTATTCAGCCTTGTCCCTTACGCACAGAGGATTTTCCAGTTTCTCTGAATCTTTTGATGATGTTATGCACTGTTGATGATGAGACCTTCAAAGCCTTTGCAATTTGACGTTGAGAAACGTTGTTTTTAAAGTATTCCACAATTTTTTTAAGCAAGCCTTCACAGGTTGGAGATCCTCTGGCCATCTTTACTTCTGAGAGACTCAGCCTCTCTAAGACATCCCTTCTACAGCCAACCATGTTACACACCTGATGCCAGTTAACTTAATTACTTGCTAAATGTTCTTTCAACTGATTCTCTTATATATAAATTGCTTTTTCAGCCCTTTTATGCCTGTGTCCCAACTTTTTTGAGACCTGTTGTAGCCAGAAAATTTGAATTAAGCTCATTTTGTGGATGAAAATGTAAAATGTCCCAGTTTCAACATTTGAAATGTTATCTATGTTCTATTGTAAATAATATACTGGCTCATGTGATCTGAAAGTCATTGCATTTTGATTTTATTCACAATTTACACTTCCTCCGAACTATTTCGAAATTGGGGTTGTACAAGGCAGAGTGCTAGCAATCGCATGGAGCTGTAGGCTTCTGGCTGTAATATCAGGAGGGGGAGTGCTAGCTGTAGCATGGAGCTGTAGGCTTCTGGCTGTAATATCAGGAGGGGGAGTGCTAGCTGTAGCATGGAGCTGTAGGCTTCTGGCTGTAATATCAGGAGGGGGAGTGCTAGCTGTAGCATGGAGCTGTAGGCTTCAACACATTTCCACTGTGCCACATAATGAGGGTGATGGTGAGGGAAAGACCTGGTTTCTGCAAACGGTTTATATTTGGGAACAGCGATGTTAGGCCAATAAGAGTGTTGTGAAGAGCCCGGGAGACCATATGGCCACAGACAGATGGAGCCTCAGGAAGAGCCACAGCAGCGGCAGTAATCTGTGATGTGTCATTCCGACACCTTCCTGCCCACCACATGGGCATATTCAAACCCACATGAATTCACATGAGGACGTCTACGGACTTATCCAAACCTGCATGAATTTGCACAATGCCACTGAAAAGACATATCCAAACCTGCACGAATGCACCTTAGGACACCAACAGATGCATGCAAACCCGCCTGAACTCACATAAGAACACCAACGTTCAAATTCAAAGTCAAACCCACATAAATTCAAGCTAACTCTTCTTTTTGTGTCAGGCTTCTAGGTCCAGAGCTTAGTTTGCGATCCTTGATTGTAAGAAACACAATTGTATATTCTAATTAATTTGTTAATTTTTTTTTGAGCATACCAGGGAATACTGAATGAATCATAAAATTCATGCATAAAAGCCATGACAGGAATATACATGTTTATACTATTAGGTCTCTGACCAAAACATGACCACAAAGCTCTCTCATATATACTTAGGGCTTCAGTTCCCACCAGTAATAACACAACTATAGCACCTATTCTCTCAGCTGTGCTATAGGCCTGCTGTAGGATGCAGTAACACAGGACCTCTACAGAAAACATTCCTATAACTCTTGAATGGTCAGCTCAACTGGTATGTCGAGCAAAGCAATGTTTTTCTAATGTTTTTTTTTTATTGAGAACAACAAAGGATTAAGGAAGCAGCAAAAGAGCATTGCAGTTTGTAATCATAAAATAAGGTATCAAGTAATCATTTTACGTCATTGGGTTACTTCACCAGATTTCCAGCTGGTTTTTTGAATGCTTACTTCATTTTTTTTATGCTGAATGTAAGGTCTATGGTTTACATAAGCTAACATTTTATTTTCTTCCACCAGGGCTCCAAAATGACTAGCACCCCTTACTGGCATTGCACAAACAACAAACAACACTTTGAAAAATTTTAAATTATATTTATAGTGAGTCTAAAAAAACTCTAAAAAAATAGCAAGTGAGAAATACAGTACAATATTAACGTTCCAATGGAATCAACCAAAATATTTACTGATTTGATTAAAAATCAATTTCCTCCAAATCAAGGTTTCACAATTCATGGCATCCTTAAAAATTATTGCAAATAACATCTACCAAAATTGGACCAGGCATAAAATTCCACTTATTTAAGTTTTATATAAGTATTTCGGAAAAACAATGAACCATGACATCACTTCCAGTTTCACTATGGAATAAAAATGAGGTACCACATATGTGGTATCCCTTTGCCATCCAATACCATGGAGAAAACAAAATAACTGTCAGTTCAAAAGAGGTAGGTGGTCATAGACCTTTATAAATCTGGTAATCGCTGCAAAAAGATTCATAAACAATAAAATATGCCACTGAGCACTGTCAGGGCAATGATAGAAAAACACCTAAGATGTGGAACTGTTGACAACCTCAAGGTTAGAGGACGCAACTGCATTTGGGCCCCCAGGATACTGACAAGGATGGAGTGAGAAGCATCAAAATCCCCAAGAATCACTGTGAAGGAATTGCAGGCCTTGGTGGCATCTTGGGGTCACCAGGTTTCAAAAAGAACCATCAGGCACCATCTTTACAACTACAGGCTCTTTGGAAGGGTAGCCAAAAGAAAGCCTTTCCTGACGAGAAGAAACAGAAGTAAGTGCTTGGAGTTTGCCAGATATTTTTTTAAATTTATGACTGGAACAAGGTGCTTAGGTAAAATGAGACCAAAATTGTGCATCTCTGTCAGCTACAGCATCGGCATGTTTGGCGTCGAAACAAAGGTACATACAAGGAGAAGCACCTCATACGCACAGTAAAATATGATGGTGAGTCAGTCATGTTTTGAGGCTATTTTAATTCATGAGGTCGCACTGGGTCCAGGCATTCATGGGGACATCAATTTGACAGACCTGTTTTGGCAGCAAGGGGAGAACCAACAGCACATTAGGCAGGTGATCATAATGTTGTGGCTCATCGGTGTACTTGTCTATGTCCCATGGCTGGGACTTCAAATTAGAATGTTAGCTCAACGGTGACCATTAATTGTAAACTGCAGACCAACTTAAATAATAGCCTTACCTTTCCGGTCAGCAAACTCGTATCAGTGAGGCACACTTTTTGTTAGTGTATTTTTTAAATACTTCCTTTGCAACAGAGCATATCAGCTCAACAATATCATTGTGAACTCATTTAAGGCTATTGCTCAACAATCCAATAAAACGTAAACAGAAGTGCCTTCTGAAGAGGGTCATGGGTCAAATCTGACCAATTATTACCAACGCAAACCATCAGTGTGATTCACTGCATAATTTCAGCAGAGCGGAAACTCGCTGAAGAATCCTTTGCACAGTAGACAGATCCCTGCCATGAACTGTTTCATTTTTAATTTTCAACAGACAAACAGCTTTCATACCATGCCATGAAAAATTATTTGTCCCTACCGAAATTCTTCCATTTTTACATACTACAAACCCCAATTCCAATGAAGTTGGGACGTAATGTTAAACGTGATTAAAAACAAAATACAATGATTTGCAAATTTTTTGCGATCTACATTTAATTGAGTACACTACAAAGACAAAATGTTTATTGTTCAAACTGATAAATTACATGGTTTTTTTTGGAAATATTTACTCATTTTGAATTTGATGCCTGCAACTTGTTCCAAAGAAGCTGGGACAGGGGCATACCACTCTGTTACATCACCTTTCCTTTCAACAACACTCAATAAGCGTTCGGGAACTGAAGACACAAACTGTAGAAGCTTGGTAGGTGGAATTCTTTCCCATTCTTGCTTGATATACGACTTCAGTTGCTCAACAGTCCGGGGTCTCCGTTGTCGTATTTTACGCTTCATAATGCGCCACACATTTTCAATGGGAGACAGGTCTTGACCGCAGGCAGGCCAGTCTATTACCCACACTCCTTTACTACGAGGCCACGCTGTTGTTACACGTGCAGAATGTGGCTTTGCATTTCTTGCTGATATAAGCAGGGACGTCCCTGAAAAAGACGTTGCTTGGATGGCAGCATACATGTTGCTCCAAAACCTGTATGTACCTTTCAGCATTAATGGTGCCCTCACAGATGTGCAAGTTACCTATGCCATGGGCACTAATGCATCCCCATACCATCACAGATGCTGGCTTTTGAACTTCGCACAGATAACAATCTGGATGGTCCTTTTCCTCTTTAGCCCGGAGGACACGACATCCATGATTCCCAAAAACAATTTGAAATGTGGACTTGTCAGACCACAACACACTTTTCCACTTTGCGTCAGTCCATCTGACATGAGTTTGGGCCCAGAGAAGTTGGCGGCGTTTCTGGGTGTTGTTGATACATGGCTTTCGCTTTGCATGGTAGAGTTTTAACTTGCACTTGTAGATGTAGGGATGAACTGTGTTAACTGACAATAGTTGCCCACCTGGTAATATCCTTTACAGAATGATGTTTGGAACATCATTCTGAGGGACCAACAGTCACGGGCATTCAATGTTGGTTTTCCGCCTTGCCATTTACGGGTAGAGATTTCTCTGGATTCTCTGAATCTTTTGATGATATTATGGACTCTAGATGATAAAATCTCTAAATTCCTTACACTAGCACGTTGATAAACATTGTCCTTAAACTGTTAGACTATTTGCTCACGCAGTTGTTCACAAAGTGGTGAACCTCGCCCCACCCTTGCTTGTGAATGACTGAGTCTTTCGGGAATGCTCCTTTTACACCCAATCATGACACTCACCTGTTTCCAATTAACCTGTTCACTTGTGAAATGTACCAAACAGGTGTTTTTTTTTTGAGCATTCCTCAACTTTCCCAGTCTTTTGTTGCCCCTGTCCCAGCTTTTTTGAAACGTGTTGCAGGCATCAAATTCAAAATGAGTGAATATTTCCAAAAAGACAATAAAGTTTATCAGTTTGAACATTAAATATCTTGTCTTCGTAGTGTACTCAATTGAATATAGGTCGAAAAGGATTTGCGAATCATTGTATTCTGTTTTTATTCACGTTTTACACAACGTCCCAAGTTAACTTCATTGGAATTGGAGTATGTATTTTTACCCTTGCATGTTTAATATCAGCAAACTAATTATAATATTAAACAAAGACAACCTGAATCAACAGAAAATACAGTTGTTCAATGATAATTTAATTTATCAAAGGGAAGAAGCTATTCAATCCTATTAGGTCCAATGTGAAAAAGAAATTTAATTGATACTTGTATTCAGTTTCACTTGGCATACCCATTCATGATTACTGCCAGCCCTTTTGAATCTAAACATCACTTAAATAGAACCTTTCTGGCAATGTGAGGTAGGCAAAAAGCCTATTCCAATCTTTTTCCCAAACCTTAGACACACATTCATCCAAAACTCTTTGGTCATAATTCTTTTCGCGAAAGCGAACTAAAGGCATCCAGTAGTCGTCCAATAGTGTCTGGAATTGGATCTTTGACGGAACCCATCTCTCAATTTATTGATTTTCATGTGAAATCATTAGTAACTCTGTTACCCTCTAATTTGCGAGATACTTCAGATTTCTTGTTGAAATTGCAATCTGTGGGTGGATTATTGAGAAAGATTTTTTGTGCACCATGGATGTGGCTAGTTTATATGCAAATGTACCCCATAAGGAGGGGTTAGAGGCTCTACGTTATTATCCAAGTCTAAGAGAACAACAGGTGCCATCTGTGGAGTTAGTTGTGAAATTTTCTGAAATAGTTTTGACTAAGAATTACATCAGGTTTGAGAATGATTTTTTTCTGCAGAGCCAGGGAGTCTCAATGGGGAGTCCTTTCAGTCCTAATTATGCTAATTTGTTTTTGGGTAAGTTTGAACAGGATCATGTTCATAACAATAATCATTATTTTTCTTTCATGAAGTGTTGGTACAAATATATTGATGATTTATTTTTCGTATTTTCTGGTACATCTGAGGAATTGGAAGCATTTAAAAGGTACCTTAATTCTAGAATGCCGACTATCACATCTACATTGGAGGAGTGTAGAGAATCTGTCATTCCTGGACGTGAGAGTAAATAAAGGTGACATATTACAGGCGACAGTTTTTCGTAAAAAGACCGATAGGAACAATTACTTACAATATTCAAGTTATCATCCACACAGTCTGAGAAGAAGTTTGCCTTAAAGTCAACAATTGAGATTGAAAAGAATTTGTAGTTCTGATGAAGATTTCGAGAGACAGGCGATAGAGTTGTGTGTTTGCTTTCGAGAAAAGAATTACAACCAAATAATTTTGGATGAATGTGTGTCTGAGGTTCGGGAAAAAGATCTTAATAGCCTTTGTTTACTGAATGATGATGTGGTGATTGTCATCAGCTGGTTATTGATTGTCTGGTGATCCCTGGCTGGTTTTTTTAGGGTTACTTCCACAATCGTATTAGAAATACTGAAGAAAGCCTATGGCTGAAACACGTCCATTTTTTTTTTCGCGCAGAAGTAAACATTAATATTTTGCAATGTGAGTGCTGAAGATTTCTTTTTTATATTTTTGCCAACTTTTTGGGACAGCACCCGTTACTTTCTAGTAAAACTTGAGTTGAGCACGCAAATTTTTTAAGTAGGTGGTAGTGTGATGATCTACGGCTGCTTCACTGCATCAGGAACCGTGTGACTTGCCATAATAGATGGAACCATTAATTCTGCTCTCCACCAGAAAATCCTGAGCAGCCATCAGTTTATGACCACAGGCAATTTCTAAAGTGCCGGGGATAAATCTGTTTATTTCAAATTGTGGATTGGACGCATCATCATCATCCTCTTTGTAAATGGTGCCCATGCACAGACATTATATTCTGCACAAAAAATGAGAACTCTCTCCAAAAACACTGGAAATCAGGCAAGTAAGCCAATGCCTAAGCAATTAGCCAGGTTTGCCAACAAAAACTCATCATCACTTTAGCACTCTTTAACTGGGCTCCCAAGGGAACAGGAACAGGAAGAGAACGGTTCTTTTTTAAGGAGAAATACCAAGAAGAAAAGAAACCTCAGTGATTCAGTGGCTCCCTGTCCTCTTGGAGTAGGAGGTGTGAGTCAGTCTGCGCTAGAGAAGCAAAAATATCTCTGCCATTTAAGAGTGTCCAGAGATGTTCACGCCTTCTATGCAACCGAGACGCAGCATTCAGGCTCTAATCAGGCTCAAGCTCAGTCACCGCTAACAGCATCCAAGCACTAACTCCCCCGCCGTTCCTCTCTCAGGCCAAACGCAGGCCATGACGGCTTTGAGAAGCGCGAGAACGCAGGCTGTGACGGCTTTGGGAAGCGCGAGCGCATGACACCCAGCAGCAGGGAAAATCAGCGCCCAGACAAGGCAGGGCGGAGAAGCGGAGTTTCAGAGCTGCTGAAAGTGCGAGAGCCGACCTCATGCAGGTTGGTTAAGCAGCCTCCTCAGCACTTCTGCACTTAAACAAGGGTTAGTCGTACAGATGGACTGAGTCACATTGCAGAAAGAGCAACAACGATGGGGAAAAACATCCAGCCCCTCTCTTTAGATTGGACGTTCATACAAACTGTCCCTTAACTGATTCGACATTCACATGAGCTGTCGGTGGATGTGATTGGGCATGGGCAGTTTCTGAGTGTGATTGAATTTTCACATTAGCTTGCTCTGGGCCTGATGGGACATTCATATGAGTTCTCTCTCAGCCTGATTGGATATTCAGATGGTCTGCCTCTGGGTCTGATTGGACATTGGCATGAGCTGTCTTTGGGTCTGATTGGACATTCACATTAGCAGTCTTTTGGGTCTGACTGGACAATGATGCAAGCTGTCTCCGATTTAATTGGACATATCTGGGCCTGACTGGACAATAACAAAAGCTATCTCTGCATCTGATTGGACAAGCACATAAGCTGTTTCTAGGTCTGATTGAAAATTCACTCAGCTCTCTCATGGGTCTGATTGGACATTCACACAAGCTCTCTCTGGGCCTGATTGGACAAGGCAAATTCAACTGATGCAGTTAATTGCAAGCGACTTACTTTTCTTGTTTAGGTGTGGGTAAATGACAGCGCATGATGGGAAATGGCTGTAAGCTGAATTGTCTGACTGGCTCAGACATCTGGCCACATAATGTTCATGTGATAATCACATGTTCCTCTGAACTCTTTTGAGATTAAGGTTGATATGCAGTCGAGGTCAGCTCCACAGAAGCAACTGCGACAGTCTGGCTGACCGTGTGGGTTCACCCTCATGGGCTTGGCAATTGAATCCTGAAAAACCTAATTTAGAAAAATTGCTTCTCAATCTTCTAAAGATGTTTGACTTTATTCAAATTTTCAAAAAAACATACTCAAATTTTAAATATACTGCATGTGTCATGCACCTTTTACAGGAGCATTCTGTTTTGCTGGTTTCACTGTGTAAATTACAACACAGATGGCAGTTGCAATGTAACTTGCCATGGTGAATGCTATATGACTACTGATGCAGCACGCAATGTGGAAATTGTCCAGTTTGACGATTGATGGTTGGACTCCGCCCTAGATGCCCATGTCAAGTCTCACGCCAATGTATGTACAGTCAGTCAGTGCAGCAAACGCGCCTACATTCAAATGAACTCTCTCTGGCTCTGACTGGACCTTCACATAAGCCCTCTTTGGGCCTGATTGGACATTCACAAAAGCTTTTCCTGGGTCCGATTGGATCAGGTTCCACCCTCTAACCAGCACTTTTCTCAGTTCTCCAGTTCAGAACAAGCAGTATGTGGGGTCCCCAGCCTTTTGGGGTCCTCAGGCTGGTTGCAGTGAAGTGCCAAGCTAATTGTTGCTCTCCCCCTGGAGCATCATATGTGCTTGTATTGTCAGTCAGCATTCACCTCGGGAATCACAAAATACCCCTCCAACACATGCCTTTAATACTCCTGACCACAGCAACGTCAGCACTAGGGGGCATCCATGCTATAGAACACCAGGGGCTCTATCTTTCACACTGCCCTACCTGTTGCCACTACCCGCTACCCGTGAATTACGCATTCAGCAGCTTCCACTATCCCTAAACGGTACCTTGCGGCCACACTACCCGCTATACATTATGCCGACTCCCTTATTTGCACCTGGAGGTGTACCCGTGGGCGTGTTTATGCGCTTTCCCTACAATTGCTATCTTGACCACACACATTAGGGAAAGCGTATAGCGGGTCCTCAAACCACCCGCTACCCATTTGGGCTTTTACAAGAGCGCGCCCAGGCGGCTTCAATGCGCGTCCACTTGGACACCTGTGGACGTGCACATGCGGCTCCACTTCCCGAATTAACTCGCCTATAAAAAGCCACCTTGCTTTAGCCTCAGTTGAACCCCTGAGAAAATGGCAGAGATAGTACTAAATCGCCTTGATCGCCAGTTAAATAATAGAAGATGCCCAGAAGGCGTGTACCGCCAGCGCACCAGCTACCTGGGCCTTTCAGGTAAGTCTATATTGTTTGTATTTTGTATCAATCATTTTTTCCGCTTCTATAATAATATATAATTATTATATATAATTAATGATATATATTATATATAACATTCTAAAATTATAATAATACAATACAAGTATTATTTCCCACAGAACGAGAATGCGCGACAAAACTGCGCCTCTCCCGTCAGGCAGTGACGGAATGATGTCATCTGGTTGCAGATGATGTATACACCGCTGCCAGCTGTCCGTATGCCTTGCCCGTTGCTGTTAGGGTTACTGTGGCACTATTTTTCTATGCTAGTGGGTCATTCCAACACCCACTCAGCTCAATTGGAGGCATGACCCAATCTGCGTAAGCTCGGCTATAACTGCAGTCACTGCCAGCAGAGTCCGACATGCCAGTAGGTACATCACTGGCATCCCTGTGACACCCGAGAGATAACACAGGGTAAAGCGGGATTTTTTGGCAAGATATGGGTTCCCTAGGGTTCTGGGTGCCGCCGACTGCACACACGCTCTGATTCGGGGCCTATTTGAACAGTGGCCTATGTGAATCGTAAGGGAACCCATTCCATCAACGTCCAGGTGATTTGCGATGCATGGGGTTACATCTTGAATGTATACGCAAATAATCATGGAGGTAGCCACTAGGTGGGACGATCGACGCAGGTAATTCCATTTACATAAATTGCCGACATTAATTATTTGCGCCGACGCGTCCCAAACAAGTAGGTTGTCCCACACTCCAGTCCAGTGGTGGCGGTAATACACCAAAAAGCTTCCCTCCAGAAGCTATAGTTTAAAACGGAAGAAGACGAAGAATTCACACAACAGTAACGGTGGCGGCATCCGGTAAGGGCAGCGAAAAGCCGAGGAGCAACACATAGCAAAAAAAAATCGGTCTTCAAAAGTGTGGGAGTTTTTCACTCTTAACCCTTCTAGTGCTGTGGTACTTTGGCAGACTTTTGTAAAATTAGCTGGCGCACCACACGAAAGCACGACAGCAATGAACGAACATAAATCACCCGGAGCTCTGTGTCAGGATGGCAGCAAAACACCGTAGTGTTTACTTTCCCACCCTGGAATGTGCGACATCAAGCGTTGACACAATGTGTTTTTGTAGTAACGTTACGTTAGACTGTTGATTTGTTGTCTACAAATGCATCGCCACTAACGCTCAGGGGCTCTCAAGTTGTGAATGCAGGCTAGAGTGAGATTTTTTCTGGGGGTGCATGATACTGGGCATAGTTACAGTACTTAAGTAGGCTAGTTTTTTTGAGGATTTTGGTACTTTGCTTAAGATTTTTTTAAACCGACATTTACTTTTTACTGTACTACATTTAAAAGATAAAAAGTGTACTTTCACTTTGCAAATTTGACACTGGCAACTTAGTTACTCCTTTCAAATTAAAATATGAATTTAATTAATCATTTACGGATTATCTGGATTTGGCGTGTTCGAGAAGAACAACGGGCTCGGCAGGGAAACTTAGTGCAGATGTGCCCCAAATGTATGCATGCAGTTACAATATTCTATCACTAGATGGCACACCCGGATCAGTTATTGAATATTCACAAGCAATCGAACAAGGTTTAGCATATGGATGAGTTCACTCCAATCCCCGCTTTTCAGGAGTTGCCTGAATCCTCAGCTAAGCCTGATGTGCAAACTGCTCAATATACTTGCCTATAATTAGACATGTTATTGCCATGCCAGTAAACTCAAAGAAGAAGTATATTAAGGACAGACTGCCTGTTTGTTTTTTGAATACTGTATCTTTCATTCACCTGAAAATTGATTAAAGAGCACAAGGAGAGAATCGAACTTTTTTCTATGCGCATTTATGAAAAATACTTTGTACTTGTACTTTCAATACTTAATTTTCAAAAATACTTTTGGTACTTAAGTACATTTAATGTGAGATTGTATTATTTTCAGATTCAGACTGTATTATTTTGCACTGCTCATCTGTCTGCATTTTATTTAATTTTGGATATACTTTTTTCTTGAGGAGCAATGATGGGCAGTGTTTAAGTGTTTAAATATAGAAATGTTTATGTGTCTTGAGCTTGGCTGTTCAATGCATTATTTTACATAGGCTACTACTGTCAGTTCTAAAAAGAAGAAAAAAACATGTTGCCTACTTTTTTTTCAGTTACTCTGCTAATTTAGAAAAACACTCATTTTTGTAATCCTCCTGTGTGACTTCTTATTATTATTTATTTTGTTAGATGCTACATCTGGCATCAGAATGCATTATTTTGCACATTTTATTTCATCACACAGAATTTTATTTTGGAGAGATTCAATGCCATGTTAAAGAATTGAAATGTTAATAAGAGATGGTTTGATATCCTTATTATGTGAATAGTTTCACTGATCAAGTAATGTGAAAGAATTGTAAACAGAAAAATGAATCATTAGATTAAAAAAAAAATTAGTCGTTAGATTAGTCGATTAATCGAAAAAATAATCGCCAGATTAATCGTTTGAAAAATAATCGTTTGGGACAGCTCTAGTAGCCACGACGCTTTTATAATGGAACAGTCGGTCATTCCTGCAGTCTTCCAGGGGCACCCCCCTTTGGATGGGTGGCTGTTGGGTGACAATGGCTATCCATTAAAGACATGGTGCATGGTGCCATACATTACGCCAACAAGTGTGCGTGAGTTCGCTTTCAATAGAAAACACTCACGCGCACGAGTTGTCATTGAGTGAACATTTGGCGTGCTCAAAATGCGCTTCTGCTGCTTGGACAGGTCAGGTGGGGTCTTACAGCATGGACCTTAGAAAGTAGCATCTTTCTTTGTGGCATGTTGTGTGCTGCACAACATTGCCCTACGCCATGGAATGATGCTGGAGTTTAAGGATAGATTATTACCGAACTATAGAAGGCGGCAAGCTGAAGTGCAGGTGCCGACTCCAAATGCTTATATAGTGCCAGCAGTAGCAGGGGCAATGAGGGACCAGCTGGCAGCGGAGCTGCGACACCGCTAGTCATGTCATCTGCCTGCCTGGTCAGTAATTTGTGCGATCAGTAGGCTACTAATAATGTAATAATACATGTAAATCATATAGCGTTTTATTAAATACTCAAAGACGCTTTATAAAGGAAAAAGTGTAAATGGTTGCAGTCAATGTAGGCATTTATTTGGCTGTAGGTATTTTCTAAAATGGGATTTTGATCCTCCCCTGTCTGGATTTGACCTCATGCACGAGCAATTTAACTTCGTCTCCGGAGAAACATGGCGACCTTCCTCTCTCCATCACGGGTTTCGGTTTGAGGATTTGGGATAGCGCAGCCTGCTCCTAAAGGCAATGGCACCTGGCACACTGATTGGTTTAACTGGCATAACGCCCAAACCACGCCTATGCATAATATAACGGGTAGCGCAGGTGTTTTAGGGATATAGGCAGTTGTGCAAGATCGCAACTTTTGCGGGGGAATGCCTCTTACGCAATGCTAAATCCCCAAATAACGGGTTTAGGGACTCTGGCGTAAGATAGGGCCCCAGGTCTTTTTTTTTTCAAAAATCGACAGCACTACTGTAGGGTTTCCAGCCCAGGAAAGCCCTTGTGTCAGTCATGTGGCTTTTCCTTTTATGGCACTTCATTTCTGTCTTCATCCAAGAGTGTGGTATTTCTACTTGAGAGCAGACATGTCGATTTCATGTGTAGATTTTTTTTTTGTCTTCCCAAAAAATTCTGCTCTCGCACTCAAATAGTCCCTGCTTGCCCTTGAATTTCTACTGCTTCTGCTCAAACGGTGTGCCTTCACTCAGATCTGTTGCTGCGTGAACAGATTTCCCATGCGCGATCTGCTGCTGCTTGGACAGATTTCCCGTGCGCGATCTGCTGCTGCTTGGACAGATTTCCTGCGCGTGAGCGTCAGCCTTTTCAAGCTCAAACTGCCTGTGTGCATGGCACATTCCTACTTGCGCTTGGATTTTTTTGGGACACATTCCTGTCAAAAATCGCCGTCCAATAGAATGCCAGGTTTTGGTGTTGACCAATGAAATTTTCCCCACCTCGTTGGGGGCACGTTCCTTTTACAGTTTACTCGGTTAAGTGGATTCATCTGCACCGGCCCTTTTTGGCTACACTGCATTCTTCACAACTTTTGAATAAAAGAGCAGTTTATATATTTACACACCAATGCCTTTAGATTTCTTCTATCATAATAGCTAGATAAAATAGTTGCCGTATAACACACTGGCCTCCAGTCCACTATATGCAATTTTGTGGTTAAATCTGAGGTGCGCTGTGAATGAGCTAAGAGAAGAGAAAGATGTATCCTATCGCTTGCATCTTGCTGCTACATAAAAAAAGACTTGCAAAATCCATAGCTCAATGATCTCTGGTTTTATTTTACTATAATGTCTCTTGTAATCACAGGGTTTTCCCCACCACATGGCTTGTTCTCAAACAGAAAGGTAACCTGGCAACAAGAATGATCTGCCACTCAACAATAGGTGTTACGACAAACATTTGTGTGATTGGAGTGGACAGACGCTCATCGCCAAACTATTCAAACAGCTGACTGGATATTTTTCTGGAAGGTCAACGCTGGATGATAGTTTCACCCGTCGCTCGAAATGGCAAGCCTCAAAAAGCAATAAGTCTAGCCCTACACTTTTTTTTTTGTTAGCGACGGATTCTTGTGGATGTTAAAAAATAGCGATAGCATAAAGAGAGATATAAGGAGATGTAACTAACGTAAATTGGCCTACCTTACGACTAAAGAAACTGCGAACCTAACTGACTTTGTCACATACAATTTCACACATTGGTCCACGTATCCAATTCCATGCAGCGAAGCACTAAAAAATAGACAAGACTGATAATTTGCCATGCTCATTCTATCCATTTCCGTTTTCATTTAAAATTTTCACGTTTTTGCCATGCTATATCCGTGTGTTTTTAATCCTGACTCGGCTTCCACCTCAACTTGCCACTGTTTTTCTCCCAGTCCCCCTCAAACTGAGGATAGCGCTCATTACTTTGTCATCTAGCTAAAAGCTGTATCCAATTCCAGATTTTTTCTCTGGGTCGTATCAGCATCAAGGTAAACCCTTTCTGTACCTTCAAAATGTCAATGGCTGTATAAGTGCATCATTAGGACTCATCTGTTGCAGTGTTTGAGCTTTTTACTGGGCATTTTTGGCTTTGTTAGCTTGCAACATTATAGACTGATCGAAAGTCAGACGAAACACAAAGCAGCAACTTTCCACATAAAATAGCTATATAATCAAGAAAACCACAAAGCGCTCGTGTGAGTAGCAAACCAGTGATATAGAAAAATTGGTGCTCTTGGGTCTCCGGGAAAAAAGATATCTCAGTCCAGAAAAAAAGATGAGATCCAGGCATTCAAACTTTTTGAAGTAATGCAGATAAAAAGCCTTTATTCTGACATGGCTGAACACTTAAAAATTGCCGACATGTTTCGACCTCGATAGGCGGTCTTCATCAGGGCATAATTAGGTAGACAGGTATGTCAGGTATTTATACTCTCCAAATGACCACCAGGGGGCATTGTTGCAAATAACATGCGACTAATTAAAAAATAAAAAATCCCATATATAAAAATAACATATCCCAACTATAAAACAAAACAAATAGAAAGACATGAAATGTGGCTCACATATATAACACTTTAAGTGCAATAAGGATAGTTATTCGAACGTTGGACATAGCAAAATTATTTTTTCTTCCACCCTATGCCCCTATATATATGGGGCTTCAGGACTAAACAACAGGCATGTATATTCTCCATAGTATACATTCATCGAAGAGTAAAACATCTCCAATAGTAATGCTGAATGTAGGTGGTAAAAGATAACATGCACGAAGAATGACGCATTACAAATCAGGCATTGATCATGAGATTATGAGAGATAAGATTGGTGGGATGTTTAAGTTGGAATCTGATCCAAATGTTACCCTATCATTATTCTAGCTATTATTTTTCAGATAAACTCAGTAACCTCCACCCTCTAAAAACCAGAAAAAAGAAGGAAGAGCCGTACAATCCGGCTGCATGCTTATTTTTCCTTACCAAGTTGCGGCATTGCTACCACTCTAAGCCACACTTCAGCTGATCAGATTGTACCTAACTGGAATTGTAAACCAATCAGATTGTACCTAACTGGAATTGTAAGCCAATCAGATTGTTCCTAACTGGAACTGTAAGCCAAACAGATTGTTCCTAACTGGAACTGTAAGCCAAACAGATTGTACCTAACTGGAGTTGTAAAACAATCAGATTGTACCTAACTGGAATTGTAAGCCAATCAGATTGTACGTAACTGGTGTTTTTCCCTGACTTGGTTATGAAAAATAATCTGACAATCTGGTTCCTTGCAGAAGTCCTCAATTCCCAACACAGCAAGAATAAGTTGGGTGCAAAAATTTGGGCACCCCTGGTTTAAATGTCTGTTACAATTAATCTCCAAGTGATTGAAAGCAAACCTGAACACTAAATGCTACAATGTTAAACATGACACATTTTAAAGCAAGAATAATTTTTATTTTTTACTTTTTTTAGTTTAAAAATAATAAAACAAGGAAAAAGGCCTTGTGCAAAAGTTTGGGAACCCTGTCAGCTAGTACTTTGTAACTCCTCCTCGGGCAGCTATAACACCTTGCAAACGCTTCCTGTAGCCAGCTAAGAATCTTTCAATTCTTGTCTTTGGAATTTTTCCCCATTCTTCCTGACAGAACACCTCTAGCTCAGAAACATTCTTCGGCCTTCTTGCATGCACGGCATGTTTGAGGTCTGTCCACAGATTTTCAATAATATTGAAGTCTGGGGACTGTGATGGCCATTTCAAAACCTTCATCCGTCTTTTCTGGAGGTACTTCATGGTGGATTTTGAGGAATGCTTCGGGTCATTGTCTTGCTGGAATACCCAACGTCTCTTCAACTTCAATTTCTGGACTGAGCTGTGAATATTAGCTTCTAGAATGTCTTGATATTTGGTGGAATCCATTCTTCCTTCCTCCCGCACAGTATTGCCTGCTCCCCCAGCTGCTGCACAACTCCAAAGCATAATGGATCCACCTCCATGCTTAACAGTTGGCAACGTGTTCTTCTCTACAAATGCTTCACCCTTTTTTCTCCAAACATACCTTCTTTGGTTGTGGCCAAAAAGTTCAATTTTGGGTTCGTCAGTCCAAAGCACATTGTTCCAATAGGCTTGAGGTTCTCAAGGTTTTCTTTTGCGTACTTCAGACGCTTAATTTTGTGTTGAGGTCGTAGGAAAGGCTTCTTTCTTGCAACTCTGCCATGAAGGTCTTTGTTGTTTAAGGTACGCTGTATTGTTGTCCTGTGAACAACTAGACCTGTGTCTGCTACTCCTTTTTGCAGCTCTTTTGCAGTGATGTGTAGGTTCTTCTGAACATTTCTCACCAGATCTCAGGCCATTCTATCTGAAATTTTTCTTGGTCTTCCAGATCTTGCCTTGGCTTCAATCGTTTCATTTATTTTCCATTTTCTAAGATGTTTCTAACAGTTGAAATGGGTAGTTTGAAACGTTGTGAGACTTTTTTGTAGCCCTCTCCTAGTTGGTGGAAGTGAATTATCTTGATTTTGACATCCTTGGACAACGGTTTAGAGGAACACATGGTTTTTAACACCAGACACAACAGCCACCACAGTCGGATACTTTAGAAGGCATGGAGTTACTTCAGAATATATAGTTCAACCCTGGAATTATATTCACCTGACTCACTGAAGCCCTAACGAGTAAATCGCCTGGGTCTGGGCCTTAGTAATCATCTTCTTAAAAGGTAACAAAGCATAATCCAAAAGGGTTCCCAAACTTTTGCACAGGGCCCTTTTTCCTTTCTTATCATTTAAAAACTCAGAAAAATTAAAATAAAAAGAAACCTTGCTTTTAAATTTGCAGAAAGGTGTCATGTTTAACTTTGTAGCATTTAGTATTCAAGTTTGCTTTCAATTACTTGGAGATTAATTGTAACAGACATTTAAACCAGGGGTGCCCAAATTTTTGCACCCCACTGTAGCTAGCGTCAGTAGAGGGAGTTACCTCTCTATGGCCCTGTTTACACTTAGTTTTAACGTGTTTTGGGAGATCGGAGAACAAGTGTTCAGCACTAAATACAAGTGTAAAAGGCTCCACGACGCATTGAAATCCGATCGCTCAAACCACCTGCGGATGTGGTCTGGAACGTATCTGATCAAACATTTGTTAGTGTAAAGGCTAATCCATCCTGATGCATCCCTGACAAGGACGTGACCAGTAAAAGTCATCAATGTAGGCCGCAAACTTGTAATGAAAGATTTTCTCTTGCGTGTGGTCCTGCGTGCTCTTGCAAGTTGCAAATGTGCCTGTCTGGCTAATTTCAATTACTGAAATATCCCAAAAATGTAAACTATTGGCAGAAACATTTTAGCTTGCCCTAAAATCAAACGTGACAATCTGAAACGGGGTCAAAATCTTAGCTTCGACTGGCGGGAACGACTGCTTTTGTTGTAATATGACATAATAACTGCGTGCCGGTTTTTAGTGGAAACTACATAAGTAAGCGGCTAAATCCAAGCACAAGTGGTCACCTTGACAACAAGTGTAAACAGCAATGTGTCTTGCCTGACCACTTGTAAGCCGATCACCCAAAACGCATATTCAAACCAAGTGCAAACAGGGCCTATGGTGGAGTCATTTAATGACTCCCCTAGTGGCTGAAATTGAAAATTGCCCCACAGAATTACATAGCTTGCTTACAGAGGCATGGCATAGTTCCTCTCCATTTACGTTATTTCAGTGACATTTCCAACAATTTACATGGGGGAGGGGGATTCAGCGACCATATATATTACAGAAGTCAACATTAGTCCTTACAAACAATTATTGTTTCTCCGACCCATCCCAACAGCATACTCAATTAGCATATTTCATTTTTGGAAGGTATTACCAGCTTTCTTTGACAAATATAGCAAGGATAATGGGCAAAAAATTTATGACTTAAAACTTCCTTCAAATCCCCACCCTGGCCACAGATTTAGCCCTCAACATGAGAAGCCCACCAGGAACACACTCGCATTAAGAATCACACATCGGTACTCAGCACACTGACACCCACACCAAAATTTGCACACGAATACTCAGTTTGCTGAGATGCACATGCCACACTTCACGCACTAATAGTTAGCACGCTGCTAAATTCATGCCAAGATTCACACACTATTACTTGACACAATGATACTCACACTGAGATTCACACATCATGATTCACACACTGACACACCAAAATTGACACCCTGATATTCATCTCACTGAAATGCATACCCTAAGATTAACACCCTGATATTCGACGCGCTGATACTTTCACACTATGATTCACACACTGATACTGAGTAAAATGATACTCTCACTCAGATTCACAGATCATGATTCACACCCTGATACTCAGCAAAATGACACTCGCACCAAGATTTACACACTGATACTCAGCTCACTGAGATGCATACGCTAAGATTAACACACTGATATTCAGCACACTGACATACTTGCACTAAGATCCACAAACTGATACTCGACACAATGATACACACACTGAGATACACACATTAAAACTCACACACTGTTACTCAGCCCACTGCGAAACGCATGCTGAGATTCACACAGTGGCACTCAGTGCATAGTGATACACAAAGATTTACGCGCCAATGCAGAGCACACTGACATACACTAACATTTACATGCAAACAATCAGCACACTGACTCTGTCACACCAAGATACATAATATAATAGTACAGTGACACACTAAGATTCACACTCTGAAAATTCTCACACTGATTCACAGCACACTGACACACTTGAACAAAAATTCACACACAGAGACTCAACACACTGGCATACTATGATTCACACACTGATACCCTGATAACTGACACACACAAACGCACACACACAAAGATTTACACAGTGATACTCAGAAACACTGGCACACTCACACTAAGATTCACAGTCTGATTCTCGGCACAATGATTTTTGGCTCACTGTGACTATACTCAGCAGTCTGATTACACTCACAATACACACAAGCACTCAGATCACTGACAGATTCCAAGAACCTGCATCCGATGCTGTAACACAGCTACACTTAGAAATAACCTTAAGCACTCACGCTGATGAATCTCCTGAGAATGAGGATTGACATTACCTGATGTCATTCTGAGCAGGTGGTTTCTTGCCAAGGAGGTGAACAGTTCTAGCTTGTATGGGTTTATCTTCCCTGCAACAAACAGACAGGCATCATAAGACAATTTAGAAATGAGCAATTACCAATTAAATCGACAATTAATGCAGTGCTGTGGAAAAAGTATTAGCCCCCTTCTCGATTTCTTTTGTTTTTGCATACTCGTAACAATGACATTTTTCAAATCATCTGACTAATTTTAATATTGGACAAAAATATCCTGAGAAAACACAAAATGCAGTCTGTAAATGATGATATAATTTATTGAAGAAAAAAAGCACTTTTCAATCCTACCTGGCCTATGCGAAAATAAGTAATTACTCCATGACTTAATCAACCAGTTAAACAAATTTAATTGATAATAGGTTCAATTTCACTTGATACACCCAGCCATGATTACTGCCAGCCCTGTAGAAGATATACATCACTAAAATAGAACATGTCTGGCATATTTCCTGCTTCCCCCAAGTATCAGAAAGCTCCATCTACTACTGGCCAACAGTAGGACAGCATCTAGGTAATGCGATCAGAAAATCTGCAACATTCTGTAATGATTTGCTAAGCTAAATTCTATTTTAGCTTTATTTTGAAAAGTTTCAGTTGCTTCAGTGTGTTCCATGCGATTTCTGTAATGTACTATCTTTAATCCACAAGAGTTATTAAAAATACTAAAACATGTTGCATTGATAATGTTGTTAAATAACTTCATCTTCTTTTTGATGCATTAAGGGGGGGAAGGCAATTTTTTTAAAACGGAGATATATTTTCCATAATGTTTTACCTTCAGTGAATGACATGATCATTTAAAAGTTGTATTTTGCATTGACTCACATTGTCTTTGTCTTATATAAATGTTGGTCAGATGATCTGAAACATTTAAACATGACAAATACACAAAAATAGAAAAAACATCAGGAAAAGGGCAAATACTTTTCCACAGCACTGTTATAGAGTGTCTATGCTTCAGTTATAAATAGTAAAATAAGCACAGATTCTTGCTTCGGTTATAAATGGTAAAATAATCACAGTTTCTTAGGCTGTGCCACATTATGACAGGTGCATGCGTCATGAATCCACAGGACATGAAATTTGTCAGCACTGTTTGTTATATCGCAATGATTTCAGTATTCTTGCATTTACTGACAGTGGTTTCATGTTGCATGAGCTAGATGGATTTTTTTCTTTTATGGCCTTTTGAAGAAAAGCACTTTCCATTGTAAAAAATGTCACAATGGAGTTTGTATGTGAAGAACAGGCCTTTAGATGCTGCCATTTGGTCTATGTCCCACTCATTGGTGTGCACAGACTCTCGCAGCAGCAGGGTCGAAAAAGAGAAAAAGGGAACCTCCTCCATGTGCACCAGTGTGGGGCCCCACAGTGGTCGAAAGGGCCGTGCATGCATATTGACAGCCCACCCAATATTGGAGTGAATATAAGCTCAGGCTGAATTAGGTCTCGCACATAGACAGAAATATACACACCTTAAGCAAGAGTGCGCCCACAATGGCATGCACAGACTTTCTGAGAAGTCACGTTTTCATTTTTAGCTTACTTGGTCCAAAGGACCAAAGGGAGCTTATGGGATCACGCGACTGCATCGGCCTCGGCGTCTGCGTTAACTTTGATCTTCTTCTGCCAAACCGCAGAAGGGATCAATGTGAAATTTGGCGGGGAGCTACACATGGATGTACAGATTAAAATCTGTTTGAAGCATGGAAAGTCAACATCAAACATGGCTGCCAGTCGGCCATACTTAAAATTGCACTATATCACGCTGAAGAGAGTTTGAAAGCCGCTATAATGCTGAAACTTTGTACATACTGTTGCAGACGTAAAAATAAAGAGCTTAGCTCTTAATTTGCTACAATACCACTCCCGAGAGCAACACTCTTAACCCCAATAGCACACCCGTTAGCTCTCCAGTATACTGCTGGGTACAATGATCTGGTGTCTGAGGCTTGATATTTCTATCGAGCTGCACTGACAATAGCGCATCGAGCTGCAAAAAAAAAAAAAAAAAAGACACGATGAAACATCAAACCATGATGCTGAATTTTGACTGAAATTCTGATTTTTTTCCTACCCAAATTACAAACCCCAATTCCAATGAAGTTGGGAAGCTGTGTAAAAACGTGAATAAAACAGATGATTTGCAAATCCTTTTCCACCTATATTCAATTGAGTACACGACAAAGACAAGATATTTAATGTTCAAACTTTTTTTTTTAAATATATTCACTTATTTTGAATTTGATGCCTGCAACACGTTCCAAAAAAGGTGGGACAGGGGCATTTTTACTACTGTGTTACATCACCATTCCTTTTAAAAACACTTAATAAGCATTTGGAAACTGAGGACACTAATTGTAGAGACTTGGTAGGTGGAATTCTTTCCCATTCTTGCTTGATATATGACTTCAGTTGCTCAACAGTCAGGGGTCTCTGCTGTCTTATTTTGCTCTTCATAATGCGCCACACATTTTCAATGGGAGACGGGTCTACTCTGGACTGCAGGCAGGCCAGCCTATTACCCGCACTCTTTTACGACGAAGCCATGCTGTTGTTACAGGTACAGAATGTGGTTTGGAATTGTCTTGCAGAAATAAGCAGGGATGTCCCTGAAAAAGACGTCACTTGGATGGCAGCATACGGTATGTTGCTCCAAAACCTGTGTGTACCTTTCAGCATTAATGGCGCATTCACAGATGTGCAAGTTACCCATGCCATGGGCACTAACACATCCCTATACCACCATAGATGCTGGCTTTTGAACTTTGTGCTTCTTACAAGCTGGATGGTCCTTTTCCTCTTTAGCTCGGAGGACACAACGATTTCCAAAAACAATTTGAAATGTGGACTCGTCAGACCCACAGACTGTATAAAAAGATGGACGCAATACCCGGGTCTGAAAAGTGAGGCCAATGTGGATGTCTCAAAAAATTGCATTCTAATTAATGGCCAGCAGATGGCGGTGGTTGCAGAAAGAAGTTCAATGATATAGAAGTCTATGAGAAAATGACCCTACTTTCCCACCCGATTTATTATTTCAATAATGATTTTCCACAGTATTTTATGGTATCTATCGCAAGTTTCAAGTCTCCTTCGATATATCATGATGTTCATTTTTGTAAATTATGGTCCCAAATGGACTAGAATAAAGGATAAAGCCAGAATTTGCTTTAGGGGCCAGGCTATCCTCTGGTCCTTGTCAGATACGGTCAGATCCACCCGTAGATCCACCCCTCACTCCTCCCTGGATCTTCTATTCACGCTCTCGTCCAAAAGGAATTACATCCGGTTTCAAAATGACAAAATGGCGCTATTCAAATTGCCAAAATCAAGGCTTCCTAAATGGTATCCTGAAACCAATGGGTGACGGTTGCTTCGTCCATCTTTTTATACAGTCTATGGTCAGACCACAGCACACTTTTCCACTTTGCGTCACTCCATCTCAGATGAGCTCAGGCCCAGAGAAGCTTCTGGGTGCTGTTGATATATGGCTTTCACTTTGCATGGTAGAGTTTTAACTTGCACTCGTAGATGTAGCGACAAACTGTGTTGACTGACAAAGGTTTTCTGAAGTGTTCCTGAGCCCGCATGGTAACATCCTTCATGGAATGATGTCAGTTTTTAATGCAGTGCCTCCTGAGGGACCAACAGTCACAGGCATTCAATGTTGGTTTTCCGCCTTGCCGCTTATGTGTAGAGATTTCTCCGGATTCTCTGAATCTTTTGATGATATTATGGACTGTAGATGAAGAAATCCCTAAATTCCTTGCAATTGCACATTGAGAAATGTTGTCCTTAAACTGTGGGACTATTTGCTCAAGCAGTTGTTCACAAAGTGGTGAACCTTGCCCCATCCTTGCTTGTGAGCGACTGAGCCTTTGGAGGATGCTCCTTTTATACCTACAGCGCCCTCCATAATTATTGGCACCCCTGGTTAAGATGTGTTAAAAGCCTTAAAATAAATTCTATTTTTATTGCAGAAGCATACTCTCACACTGAAAATTGTAGAAAAATGTAACCTTCAACTCAAGTGAATTTTAAGGGAAAAAAAAAATCCTGACTAAGAAATAATATTTTTCATAAAATCACCTGTTCCACAATTATTGGCACCCCTAACAATTCCTAGGAAATAAATGTAATTGAAGTATTTCTGTCATTTCTACAGTAGTTTACAAAGTTGATCAGAGTATCTAGGAACATTTAATTAGTAATTCATCACTTCCTGTTTCCCTGGGGTATAAATATGACATGACACAGAGGCCATTTCTCTTATCCACTCTTCAACATGGGAAAGACAAAGGAACATACCATTCAAGTAAGGCAGATGTGTGTCGACCTTCACAAGTCAGGCAATGGCTACAAGAAAATAGCCACTCGCCTGCACCTGCCCATATCTACTGTCAGAGGAATCATTAAGAAGTTTAAAACAACTGGAACAGTGGTAAACAAGCCTGGACGAGGACGCAAGGTTATTTTTCCACCACGCACAGTGAGGAGGATGGTAAGAGAAATAAAAAGTTCTCCAAAGCTCACCGTTAAAGAATTGCAACAAATGGTAGCATCTTGGGGTCACAAAGTCTCCAAAACAACCGTCAGGCGCTATCTACATGCCAACAAGCTGTTTGGGAGGCATGGACAGAAAAAACCTTTTCTCACTCACAATCATAAACGCAAACGTCTAGAGTTCGCTAAGCTGTACTGGGACTTCAACTGGGACCGTGTGCTTTGGTCAGATGAGACCAAGATAGAGCTTTTTGGCAACAAACACTCTAAGTGGGTCTGGCGGAACACAAAAGATGAGTATGCAGAAAAGCACCTCATGCCCACTGTGAAGTATGGGGGAGGATCGGTGATGCTGTGGGCCTGTTTCTCTTCCAGAGGCCCTGGGAACCTTGTTAGGGTGCATGGCATCATGAACGCTTTGAAATACCAGGACATTTTAAATCAAAATCTGGTGGCCTCTGCCCGAAAGTTGAAGATGGGTCGTCACTGGGTCTTTCAGCAAGATAATGACCCTAAACATGTGGCCAAATCTACACAGAAATGGTTCACCAGACACAAAATCAAGCTCCTCCCATGGCCATCTCAGTCCCCAGACCTCAACCCCATTGAAAACCTGTGGAGTGAGCTGAAGAGGAGAGTGCAGAGGAGAGGACCCAGGTCGCTGGATGATTTAGAGAGATTGAGCAAAGAGGAATGGTCGAAGATCCCTCTTTCTGTATTCTCCCATCTTGTGAAACATTATAGAAGAAGATTAGGTGCTGTTGCTGTTTTGTTGGCAAAAGGGGGTTGTACAAAGTATTAACATCAGGGGTGCTAATAATTGTGGCACACATTATTTGATGTAAAAGAATTATTTCTTAATGTGGGATTTTTTTCCCACTGAATAAATGCACTTGAATTAAAGGTTGGATTTTCCTCTTTTTTTCATTGTGGTCCTATATTATTTAGAAAAAAACTGAATTTATAGGAAGCTAAAGAACACATCTTAACCAGGGGTGCCAATAATTATGGAGGGCAGTGTAATCATGACACTCACCTGTCTCCAGTTAACCTGTTCACCTGTGGAATGTTCCAAACAGGTGTTTTTTGAGTTTTTTGAGCATTCCTCAACTTTCCCAGTCTTTTGTTGCCCCTGTCCCAGCTTTTAGAACATGTTGCAGGAATCAAATTCAAAATGACTAAATATTTCCAAGAAAACAATAAAGTTTATCAGTTTGACCATTAAGTATCTTGTCTTTGTAGTGTATTCAATTGAATATAGGAAGGTTGAAAAGGATTTGCAAATAATTGTATTCTGTTTTTATTCATGTTTTACACAACGTCCCAACTTCATTGGAGTGGGATTGTACAAAAGGTGTCTTCATTTTCCCAATGTTGGACCCAAGCTTAAAAAAATACAACCACTTCTGAGCTCACATAACAGTAAAGCCTGAAATAAACCAAGTGAACTACAATGCACATGGCACTATTTTTTCTCTGTTTCATTTATGATTCTGACCTCACACTGAAATAAATTGTCATCATGAATAATGAGGTAAAGCTGTTCAACCATTTGTTTACAAAAACAACCAAAGCGCGTAAGCTTGCTTGCAAGAAATAAAGCTAGAAAAACAATATTATTATGGCAATACTATTATGACATTCATTCCTATAAGCCGTATACGGTATCACGTATAGATGTATCCATACCTGGCCATAGAGAAAATAATGTGTGTCGCTGGCTGGCACCTAACTGCTACAGACATTCCCATGCCCTCATTTGATCCAGCAAAGCACATTTTCTAGCCAGCTAGCTAGCTAGCATTAGATAAAACACAATGCCTCAGTTGAACTTCAAAGTTGTGATGTTCCAATTGATACCGAGGCCCCGCAGCACCTGTCGCGTACCAAGGGTAGTTTCTGCTGAAGCTCCGCACCAAAGTTTGTATTATTTTCAGAGAGGCACATGGTCAATAGAGTACTAAAGTGATGACGTCACCGCTACTTAGCTTCTGGTGTTGGAAGTAAAATCCCTATGGGAATTTATAATGGGGTTTGGACACTTTCTGGCATTGCTCGGACTCGTATTAATTCTAAGAGCCGCCTCGCTCCGAGATTAGGTTACAGGGTATACAGATTCAAATGATCACATCAAATTCGTAGTTTATTGCCAAAAATTATATGCTTTTGCACTTGTAGTCCAGTTTGTAGTCCACTTCTCCGAACTACATATCCGCTGCACAAGTGGGCGAGTACCCCGTGATTTGTTCGAAGCCAATGAGGTACCTCAGTTTCAGCCAACGTTCATAACGTACCACGACGGTAGCTCATCAGTGCCCTACGTTGCTGTATGTCCGTGCACCCGTTCCCACATAGCGGACTACTATTTGCTAGCTACATACCTAGAAATGAAAGGATCACAATGAATGGTTATTTTACCATTTAGCTAGCTAGCATTAAGCTACGCTAGCGAACCACCGAGCTAGCCAGCTAGTGAGTTTATTACATCTTGTGCACATAGCTAAACCGATAGAAACAGTAAATGGTACCGTCACTTACTGTTATTTAGCAAGCTAGCTAGTATGACTATTCAATAAATATCACTAGCTTAGCTAGCTAGCTAGTTTGCTAGCCTAGCTAGCGAGCTAGCTAAGTGAATAAAAGCAGTGAGGAGCCATTATTTGGCTACTTAGCTGGCGTTGAGCTGCGAGCATTTCACAAGCTGGCATTTAACTATATGCGCCAAATATAAAGTTAGACAACTACGGAAGTCGGTAAACTAGCTCGCTGGCTAAGTTAGCCTGCTGACAGCGAGTCCGCTTTTAGTTATGCTTTGACAAGGCTGATAAGCTCGTTTGCTGACTACCGAGTTTTTAAGCAAACAAACGTTGGCCAAAGATGCCTGGCTATTAAAGTAAATTGGCGCTAATTGTAAAACTTGATATCTAGCAAGGAAAGCGTAACCAAGTAGACCGTAGAGTGGTAAACTAATTAAGCAAGCAAACGGCAAAAGTGAGGTGCTGAAAAATTCGAGATGGGTGACTTCTAACCATTGACTGTATCCACCTTATTCCTGAGGGCGCTACTGCAGATATGACCATGGGTGCAACTTCCGGCTGAAGTAGTTTTTAGCGAGTGGCTAGTCAAGAACAGTGGCATTTCTTCAGTTAACTTAGCGATTACAGCTCGTTTTTTTAACATATTAACTTGCTTTTCTTAAAATGTCCCTTCAGAGCTCCGGCACCTATTGTGATGTTGGAGGCTGAACTAACAACCAAAGGACGCTAAATTTATAGTTTGACCAACAGTGTTTTGAACACGCACCCAGAACATAGGGGATTGTCCTTGTGTTCAGCGAAACGGTTTCCATCGCCTACCTACAGAAGAGGAAGCCAGAATTTGGCTGAAAAACCTGAATTTGAAAAAGACCCCGAAAACATTAGGTGCTCATTTCATTATGTCGACAAACAACGATTCCTACTTTTATGGCTAGGGCTCAGACAGACCGCCGCCGCAGGGGAGACGCCGGTCCTCAGAAGCATTTTGACAGCAGTGCCAGGAGAGCGCAAGGTATGATTTCACGTGTAGGGAGGACAGAAAATTGTTGTTTTCGTCCGGTAATGCCAGTCAGTGTAACTAACGTTTCATCTTGTACAGTTTAAGATGAGGCTGTAGAAGTAGCAATAGCCTACTACAATTTGAAAATAGCCTACTCTGTTCCAAACAATAGTCTTGCACTCCAAACCTCATTTCACTAAAATTGAAAGTATGGGAAAAATGGATTCACTGTGTTTTACATGTTATAGTATTGGATTAGCAAGCAACTTAATACCGTATAATGTAGTTGGCTGGAGTAGAGCTAATTTGACTCGTATTGTCGGATGGCTTAATTTACTCTGTATAACAATCCATTACATTTCATATGTAGAGCACTATTTACCGCTGAAATATAGTGTTTCCTTCATAAATATTCTCAGAAAGTACTTGTATATCTGTTTTAAGGTACATAAGGTCGTATACCATCTCCTTTAACAAAACGCGACTGACCTTGTTGCTGTGGAAGTACTGCATACGCTTCAGAGCTTTGTAGATTGTTCATAGCTTCGCAGTCTGTGGCAACAGAGTCGCTAATGTAGCCAAATGCGCTAGTGTGGCCATTGCTTCAGGTCATTCTCCCATTCTTCGATAGTTGAAGGGAGCGGTACCGTAACTTTATCCCGTCTGAGGGCTAAAAGGTGATGTTCCCTCATATATTATTTTCCAGTCGCTTAAAAAAAGAGGATTGGCGTGAGCCGCTACCATGGTAAACAGTCCAGTGACAGGATGCAGCGAAAGTTACGCCCAGAATTCGCACAAGGGATCATGGGACGTGGGAATGGTGGATAAAATGCGTCCTGAACTCATTCAGCCCGGGAATCGGGAGGATCATGGGACATGTAGTTTTTAGACTACAAAGAGGATTAGCATGGTGACGAAAAATTGAAATGATTTGAAATATAGCTGATTCCGGTCAAGAAAAATTATATTTGTTTTTAGTCGGAAATATAATGCAAAATCTCGAAAAAGATGGAGGCTTGAAAACAATGGGAAGTGATTCAAAAGTGAACTGAAAAAACAGTCTATGGGTAAAATGAATGGGAAATTTTACTTCCGACACCAGCATGACGTCATCACTTTAGTACTCTATAAGAAACGAGGCTCCTCAGAGCCTGTACTCGGGCCGGGTCTAGGCCTGGGCCAATCGCGAAACGTGCGCGCACATGAGCAGGACAACCGCGACCCCGAAAAAAAAAAAAAAAAAGAAGAACGGAGCCGAAAAAAAAAAAAAAAGAAGAAGAACGGAGCCGAAACTTAGACTCGTGGCCTACCGGCCCTAGTACTGAGGCCTTGCTTTCGGTAGAAGCCATCAACAGAATATGGTGGAAGCACATTACTGGTTTGTCGGATTGCTCATATAACGAGGCAAATTCCACCTTAAAGCTGCTATGTGCAACTGTTTTACATGTATTAATCGTTTTCTATTGCTGTGATCAGACTGTAACCCAACTTAAACAAAGAGGACAAATGCTCACCGGCCGACATTCAAAAGCAGTCTGGGCAAAGTCTGGGCAAATCCCATGTAAATCTCACTATGTCACAGTGTACTGAGCAGCCAATATGGTGCATATTTGCACCACTTTTAGCCACAATTTAAGTAGGCATATTTTCTAAATGAGAAAATTTAAATGATAAAAAAATTTTGAAAATCCCCCAAATTTTTTTTTTAACTGCAAATTAACTTTATAGACATGGTCCCCAGGAAGCTCTGTACAAAATATGAAGTGAATCTGGCTGTCGTTTCGGAAGAGCAGATTGTCATAGACTTTGCTAACGGAGTAGGACCACAACCATGATGACAATGCCAGATGCCACCTGATTCCAATAGCTCAGCCTGCGTACCGGTAGGTAAGCTAAAGAATACCTTTCCCAACTTTCTTGATTACCTATAAGAGCCTGTGGACTGATTTCATGTGGAGGTATCAGGTCCGATTATCAAAATCTCAACCCTATGCCAGACCTATTCATTACATTAATGTTAGTCAGTAATAAAAGAGGTCTATTTGATTATGTTGAAACAGAGCACTCACTCAGCGAAATGAGAGTTGTGATAGAAGCGGTCACTTCAATTATAGTGACATGTGGCAATACATCTTATTTATAATATTCTATCTAGTTCACCAACCATTAGTATTATAACCCAGAAAATATAGCTATGCTGACATCGCAAAGCCTGTTTGTGAAAGCTAACATAAGACAAACAGTGAATGATAAAGCTGGCTTGCTAGCTACAGCTGACATTTCATATAAAAGCAGTCCGTGAATGATGCTGCCTTAAAAAAAATGGAAATGGATTGCTTTGACGTCACCAGCTTATAATACTGTGCTAGCTAATTATATTGTGCTTATAAATCTGATTTCATCAACACACTACATTGGTAAAACTACTGCATAATAACATTGTAACTTAGCTAGCTACCGCATCTATCACATTCAAGTCGTGTGTGAGAGCGCAAGCGCGAGCGACAGAATGCTGACCACAGTTCACTTAATAGATCCCAGAGTCAGTTATGTTATGGAATTTCTGAAGGTTGCTCCTTTAACTCGTGGGTTGTCCTTAACTAGCTAGTTCTAGGAGTAGCAGAGTGTTGAGAGATCTATGATGACAGTTGAGAATTTTGAGTTGAGACTTTTTGAAACATGAAACGTTTTCCTGCATTATGCAAACATACATAAATGCCAGAGAACACAGAAGGGCTTAAATGCATGTCTGACATGATCTTAGGGCAAACATGAACCACGGAAATGATCCACTAGCCTGTCCCTTTGGATAAAAAAGTGAGGGGCTTGTGTGGTACAAGGCTGCCCCTCTGGTGGAAAAAAACTTAATTTTTGCCCAAAGTTTACACCAGAGGGGTAGCCTGGGAATGAGATGAGTCTGCAAGCTGTTTTATTTGCCCTGGCATATGGATCAGGGCACCCTCCCATTCAATCAAATTTCCATCTGACCAAGTTATGTCTGGGCCAATCACAACCATTTATCTAATATGGGGTGGGTTTAATACGATGATGGCTTGTGCTAATGTTGCATGGACTGATGTGACAGTAGTAAACAAACTGCATGGGATACCCTCACGGACTGCACTGTGCTATGGCTCTGTCTCCACTCCTTGCTCTGAAGGAAGGGTATTCCTCTCCCATTACATAAGGCTGACTTTTACCAGAGTATCATATCCATAGCCAACTTGAGTTTCCCATTGAAGTTTCTGCAGACAGTCCTCAAAATTGCAGTCCTTAACATTGGAGAAAAGAGCACCTGAGAGATCTTGATCATGATTACCACTGCCCCTCCGTCCCTGCTCCTCCTCTCCCTCCTGTAGTCCTGCTCTCCAAGCTCATTCACAAGTTCAGTTCAAAAGCCATTTGGCCTACAGACGCTCCCAAGGAGCTCCAGTATGTCTAACTGCAAAGTTAAAAAAACCCTGATGATAATAATAACAAGAAGTAAACATTAATTATTTACATGCTACTCACGAACGCATACCATGCCATCTCAAAGTCACCGTAACTGCGCTTGATAATCGAAAGATGAGAGAAACAAGGCTGCATATCAGTCAAGTAAGCGAGCGAACTACCTACACAACCTCAGCATTAGCTATCAAACTGAGAAAGACGAGGCTGTATATCAGCCGACTGACACTACCGAAACAATGTTAGCACTAGCTACCACACTGAAGGAAAGGAGGCAGTCTATCAACCAAGCAAGTAAGCAAACTAAGGTTACCTCCATGATGTTTGGATTAGCTACCAAACCAAGAAAAGTGAGGCTGTATATCAGTTAAGCAAGTTAGCAAACTTACGTTACTGACATGACGGTAGTCTTGGCACCGGTGAGAACCAATTTACACTCCAGGTTGAATGACAGGACGAGGGAAGCGGACAGACTACAAAACACAAGCTAGTTCATATCGTTGTTCACTGCAGTGAGGTCTGCTCCCCAGCTGCTGGCTACCTAGCTGCTGAGCTGGCTTTATCTTGGCTATTATTTTCACTGCCTTAAGGAGTTAGGCTACATAAATCTGCAATGCTATGCCAGGCTATTAAACATATGCAGTGCATGCCAGGAAAAAAACTGCACAGGCAACTGCAACTGCAAAAACTGCATCTATCACTCCCGCCAATTCTCCGGCGGGCAATATTTTTTTCACTTCTGCCATATGTTTGAAAGGCATGTTTTTCACTTACCGGCTCCCATTGTACTTCAGCTTTAATAGTACATGTATATGCACCCAATTTTATTTCTTATCTGCTTCATAAGTATACTCATATCGTGCATGTAATGGTACCTGCTAGCACTAAGTCACCTTCTTCATTCTTCACCTTCCTGGTGTCCTGTCCTGTCCTTGGCTTTTTGACTGCCTTTAGTATGCCGCAAAGAGTATAGCCTATTGTCCATACATGTATTTTGTTTTGTTAACTACACAACTTTATGAGTTACCATGGTTACTAGTACAAGTACCTAGCTGAAAAGGGTGGATTTGCTTTAACTACTGCTTCCAAGCCGACATCCATCCATCCTCACCCAGTCCCATAATGTAGTACGTTTAAAATAACCATAATGATCTTTTAAGAGAGAGGAGGGAGAGAGATTTTCCATTGTAAGGACTCAAGAAAACATTTTCGTTCATATATACTGAGTTGAGAGGTGAAGAGACCCCTGAAGTTTTTTTTAATGGGAATAAAACTTTGTACATACTGAAGAAAACACATTAATAACATAGTCACTTTGAAAAGTAATAAGAGATACACGATTTGATATCCTTATGTAGCCAGTCTTATAGTTCGGCGTTGTGTTGCGTGTAATAAATAATAGGGCGAAGACCTCTCCTCTCTTGCCAGCCATAAGATTTATTCTGCGTGCAACACATTAATATCAGTTCAGCAACTTCGCATGTCACATTTCTACATCCACACCACTCCTTGGCACAGCTTAATACTAGCAGAGTATACAGCATGTCATTACATTTTCCAGTAACGGGACTGAAAACATAACCTCGTTTTACCTTTGGTGGTGGAGGTAATTAACAAATGGGGAGCTCATGTACCTGCATGAAACTTATTAATCATGTCACTACAGCAACTTCGCATGTCACGTTTCGATATGCACATTTTAAAATAGAGATGGAAGAAACGGCGAACTGCGTGATAAACAACCTAATGCTCCATTAGTCTGGACTTACAATAGGTAAATTAGCATGCTACACAAAAGCGCTGTGCACGATAAAAAAAAAATGTATAAACACCAAAGTACCCATCGATGCAATAATGAACAATATCCTTGACCTCTACAAAGAAGTATCTTCACCTCCGTTTAGCATTTTACCGCGTTTTAATACATCATTGAAATGAAAAGAACACTTGTTTCATCTTACCTCTCCACAGCAGAGCTTAATACTCAGGACAATACCTCGAATTTGGAGAAAGTTACGTCGCCAAAATGTCAAAGGTCAAACAGCATTAATACAAAAATACTAAAAAACAAAAGAACCCCCCCCAAAACAATATATGCATATATAAAACAGGAAAAGAATAATTATGCGCAGACAGAAATTGATTTTTGGTGAAATGTAACATTGCATGCACACAGGAGTTTCACTTGCGATACCAAGAACAAAACCCGAATGATTAAGACGAAGAATTTTTTTTCTCTCTGAAATTTTTTCCGAGATCCAGACCTCAGTGACTTTATAGCTAGTTACGGCTATGATTATGGGCCGGATATGCCGAACTGAGCATGAGATGCTTCCTCACAGCTGGCACTGGTTGCCTCGATCTGAGAGAATGATGCGATTACTAGTTTTGATTATGACTGTAGCTGCGTTTCCATTATCACTAGAAATGCGCAAAACCTAAATATCACAATAAAAAACTGGTAATGGAAACACCCAATTTTTGAAAAAAACTCAAATATCGATAAAAAGTTTTTACGCTCTCCTGAGGTGGTTTTTCCGACGTGTCGATAAAGAACTTTATCGCAAAAGTATAATGGAAACGCTTTTTTTGGCTAAACGGCGCAGGTTGCCAGTTTGTAAAGGGCAATAGCCACTCGCGGAGTCGGAACAGCTTCCCTGGGACAGGACACGTCTGGTGCCACATCTGGTCCTATAACCTCACAGCGCTGATGGAACATTTCGCGGGTCACCCTGAAGTTCTGGATCCAGAGTTCTTCCGTGAACTCCTCGGTCATGATCACCTCCCATAAATCCCTAATTCGTGGCTGTTGCCACACATAAGGACTCTGCCGCTGAAAAATGACCCACTGCCTTCGCCTTCTGTTAAAAATCGCCACGGCAACAACAGTAGCTGCAACCATTACGGGCACAATGTTTTGGCCGTCCATACTGTGTGCAGTATCGCAGGACGCGCGACTTTACGAGAATTACCGTAAATTACGCAAAATACCTTTCAATTGAAACAGCAGCAAGTCGCAATTGTATTTTATCGAAACTTGAGAAATATCGATTTCATTTTGCGCAAAACTGTAATGGAAACGTAGTTGCGTTTATACTGCAATTTTGCGCAAAATAAAAGCAATATTTCAGCTCCTCCAGGAGCCTGGCATCAGTGGTGTAGTCTATTTTTTTGTAGTGGATATACTGTGAAACTCGCGCTCACCCATCTCAGAGCTATATATATATATATATATATATATATATATATATATATATATATATATAAAAGTAAGCCTACCTCTATAAACAGAGGTATGGAAATTATTAATTTTTTTATGAGAAGATAATGAGTGAACGAGCTTGAAAAAATTGCTTTGAGAGACCATCGGACTTTGGGAACACTCAGGCTGGACCCCTCAGGCTGGACTCCAGCTCAGGCTGGACCCCGCTTTATTTCCAAACATTAAACAACATTTTGTGACAGATGTCTCTTTTTTAATTAACTTTTTGTAATTAACACTAAGCCACCAATAACAATGGAAACACAAGACACATTTTTCATATAAAAATATATATATATATATATATATATATATATATATATATACTATTCAAAAAAAGTAGGGGATATTTTATTTTGAGATCAAAATTTTCACATATACAAAGGGATACGAAACCATGTTGTATAGTTCCTCACTGAGGAAGCATTTCCAAAGAAATTCATCACCCAAACACATCAATGACACCCTCACGATCTGCACGGGATGCTATTGATGATCAAGGGGGTTGTGCCACAAATTTGCATGACTCTGAATTGGAAGGTTAGAGCCACTGTAAAGGAAGATTTTGAAGAGAAAGCATCAGATTATCAGTGGTTGAAGTCCTTAATTAAACAGAGACCATGCGCCGTCTAACACAGGAGGAGAGGTTACGTGCCCTTGGCATGCTACAGGTTGGCCCAAGACAGGTCGTTGTGGCAAGGGCAATGAATGTTTCCCAGTCTGTCATCAGCAGATTATGGTCCAGACATCGTGCTACAGGGTCTGTTCAGGATAGACCACGATCCGGTCGACCAAGGGCAACAACTCAGGCTCAGGACAGATTCATCCGCACTACTGTCTTGAGAAATCGTATGGTAACAGCAAATCAGATAAGGTCTCAACTTCAAAGGGATGCTGGCTTGGTAGTGAGTGGCCAGACCATCAGGAATCGTCTGCACAGATTTCACTTACACGCCCGATGTCCTCGTGTCATTCCCTGTTTGAGGGATCGTCACATTAGGGCCAGACTCCAATGGTGTCGTCATCATCAACGCTGGGATAATCGCCGATGGAACAACGTAATGTTCTCAGATGAGTCGAGGTTCACTGTGGACTTCCTTGACAGACACAGGAGGGTTTGGCGCCGACGTAACGAACGTTTCCATGACGTTAACGTCATTAGACATGATCCGTATGGGGGTGGATCTGTAATGGTGTGGGGAGGCATCACTGCTGCCGGCAGAACAGACTTGCATGTTGTTGCTGGACGTGTCACAGGGCAGTACTACCGGGACAACATCTTGGCACCCCATGTTGTGCCGTTTGCACGTCGTTATGGCCGCCGTTTCATTTTCCAAGATGACAATGCCAGATGTCATAGGGCCAGGATCGTTACAGATTACCTCCAGCAGCAGAATATCACCACATTACCATGGCCAGCACTCAGTCCGGACCTTTCCCCCATCGAGCATGTCTGGGACATGCTTGGACAGCGGCTACGCCAACGTCAACAACCTCCTGCCAATGTCCAAGAACTTGCTGCAGCATTGCAACAGGAATGGAATAACGTTCCCCAAAATGACCTGGGACGTCTCGTTAGGAGTATGCCACGCCAATTCGAGCTTGTCTAGCCAACCGAGGGGTTTTACCCGCTACTGACTCTGTTTCACAATGGTGGTAAATTTGCTGTGTGACCCTGTGTTTGTGTCGACCCTTATTCTGGAGAATCTGTCCTTTACTGACTGTACACAGGGTTTCGAATAAATTGACAAATGTTTCCTTAATGTTTTTATGTCATTTGTTTCCTTCCTGACCTCATGATCTGCATTTCATGGTACTTGTAAATCCAATATCCCCTACTTTTTTTGAATAGTATATATATATATATATATATATATAAAATTGAGTACTTTTTATGACTGTCACTGCACCACTGCACACACAACCGCCTGCTGTTGCCTAGCAACAGGTCACAGACTCACAAGCGACGGAAGCCCCAGAGGCCCAAAACTCGTGCTTCAATCCTAACACAGACGGGGTCTAGGGTGAATTTAATGAATAAACGCGTTAAAGCTCCGTTACAAAATGATGCTGTTAGTTACGCATCCTCGCACATTTTCAAGAGGGTATACGCAAATCATTGCCATTTTCTAGTGGGTATACGGCGTATACCTGCGTATCACGTAGACTACACCACTGCCTGGCATGGACCATATTGGTCTAGAGCAGAGCTATTCAATGACAATTCAGTCAGGCCAGATTTAAAAGCAGGAAATGCAGACGGGCCAGTCATTTTCAGCAGCCTATTTAAAAGCTTTTAGCTTTTGGTAACGACAAATCTTCAACAAATGCAAATGCATGTAGCAAAAAAAGGAATGTTTTTTATCTCACTTTCAAAATAAAAATATACAGTATATTTTTGGTCACGTATCTGACCCAGGTACATCACAAAGTGCAAAAACACAATGTAAAAAAAGCTGCCAATACAATCAGTGCGTAGAACCATAACAAGCATAGCAAGTGGAAATAACAGTAACCTTTAACACACTCTCTACACCAGTATCCCCCGTCTCTCTCTCCCCTCTCTGTCCCACATGCACACATAACACAACACCTCCCACTGCACACTGAAAGAGCACAACAAATGCATTCAGTCTAAATCACTAGAACATATGTAATTGAGGCTTGTTTACACATCCTACATTATGTTGATATGTAGTCTACAGCTTCACTGCAGGCATGACTTCTTTAATGGGAGAAGTGACATTTTTTGTGCTGAACAAGAGTGTCAATGCAATCCGAAAGCACAGGAGAAGACAGCTGTCAGTCAGGGAGCAACAGGAGTTGGTTTTCATTGAGTTCATGTGCAAAAAGCTTGATTCACAAGTGAATGTTGATTCAACCATACTACGCACAAGAATCGCTACCTAGGTTCTTAATGTTAGTGTACTGGTGTAAATTGACATCATCCCGAAACTTAGCAGGCCTAATAGTGTGAAGCTCCCGTCCCAATGTTGCGGATGACTGCATGTCTACAAGTTTGAGTGAGAATTTTCTTGCATCGATGGAGGGACCACTTCCTTTGCTTTGGAGAAAAAGTCCCCTTCTCCTGTAACAGTGAATGGATCTCTGGCAAAGCCTATCACCTCTGCGGGCTGACTTAGGTCTCTCCAATTGACCACTTTTTTTCTAACCTCAGAATGAAATCGGTTATCAATCAGTGATTTGTGTTGGTAATGCAATGTATTTGCAAAGGTTCGAAAAATGCAACATCCTGCCTGTGCTCAAGTGAGTCGTGAAAAGACCCAGTTTGACTTGGAATCTGTTCCACAAGAGTAATAACAGTTTTGTCTCAGTCCTGTAGTCCCAAATTGAGGTCATTCCACCTTTTTATGCTTGGTACAACTGAGGAAATTTGTGATCTCCACTCTGAGATCGCATCAACTATTCAATGCTCTGCTTTTGCCGAGCTACCTCACATCATTGTGCAAGAGCAGATTGCAACGCTCTGCAGACAGGTCTGAATGTAGTGGTCCGAATAAGCGGTGTTGGAGGTTTGACGCGAAGCGGATGAAATTAACTATAGCAATCACACTGTCCATTGTCATTTTTAGAGCTCCGCTTAGTTTTGCACACAACGCTGTCTGATGCAGTGTGACAACATTATCTGAGTGTTACGTTTCTGCTCTGGTCGTGTGCCTGTTCAGTGCGTTTTCAGTTCTTGCCATGTTATGTTCATGTCCTGCCTTAGCCAAGCCCTTAGTTCTTGCCATGTGTTGTTTATTCCGTTTGTCTGCTTTTCCAGCTCTGGTCCGGTCTGCCAGTTGGGATCCACCTCTCCAGTCTGCGTTCCATGCCATGTTTTTGTTCCTGTGTGCTGCACTTTTCATTGCTTTGGTTTGGCTGGCTGGTGTTCCTACTTCCTTCACAGCGGTTCTGAATCCGGGGCTGTCCTAAGCTTGATTGCCTGTTGATTGTTTTTACTCATTACTAACATTTACTAACTCACACGGGAGGTGTTTTTTAGACAGGCACACGCTAATCATTACTAATTATATCCCCAAAATACGAGTTTCGGGGATATCATGGTTTCGCTCCATCCGCCGTGTCCGCAGATTTTAGCCGTTAGCGGGATAACTCACAAAATACTTTACATTGGCTTCTCATTTTTTTAGCACATGGGTAGATGTGGTAGAGAGGATGAACTGATTAGATTTTGGGCAAGTATGCACTCCTATGTTTGCCACCAGGTGGCGCTATATATTGAAATCAGTTTTTTAACCATATCTCTGGAACAATTACTTACACAGACCTCAAATTTGCCTCATATTGTAGGTCTAGTAAAGTGGAATCTAATAAAGGGGGCTTTGAGGATTGGGGAATTAGGGGGATATACCCCTTGCTGTTGGCAGCGTAGGCCTAGGTTTGATAGGGTATTGAGTGGCATGATTTTTTGCATTTGCTATTTTCTAGATCTCATTTGCTTTTCTGCTACAGTCTCACCCTTTCTTCTCTGCTGCATCTTACATTGGTACATAAGCTAACACCCATTCTCTTAATGGGCTCCTTAAGTCTGACTGCCTGTCCATGTCTCCTGTTCTTATGCCCTGCCCCTCTCGTTTTGCCCAGGTGTTCCCTGTTTCCTTGATCCCGCCCTGAGTCCTTATATTCTGAGGAGGAGCTCCAATCTGGCAGACGGATCCTTGTTCCTGCTATGTTCTCTTGTGTATCACAGCCTCATGTCGCCACAGCTTTGTTTACCTCTAGTCTAGTTTGTCACTGCTTTGTTTGTCACAGTATTGGTAGTTCTTGTGTTTTTTCCTTTCATATTTTCAGCTCTTAGAGTGCAGTTTTTTGATGGCCCTCGTGCCCCGCTTATTTGTCGTTTTTAATAAATCCCTTTGCCTTGAGTTTCTGTCTCGTGAGTGGTGTTTCCCATCGCCGACCATTACACTGAGGCAGTGGCGGAGCTAGTGGGGGGGGGCAGAGACACGTCCCTTTTAGTCCTGGCTAGTTTTCAATCATTTTCCTTTATTGACGCGTTTTCCAATTATCATAATTGGCAACCGAAGACACGGTTTCTCTCCATATGCGATTTAACAGCGATGAAATCATGGGCTAAATTCAGTACAGAAAAATAATTTACTTTTTAATTGGCTAATGCTTCGCGTTGATTGAACTGGGCCGTGTTCCAATGAAACGCGGACTTTCACTCTCGGTATTTCGTGGGTTGATTAAAAAAAAAAGTGGCACTCGGCAGTTAAATAGGTTATAAAAAGCGTGCGGCTCAAGCCATTTGCGTGAGAGTCGACAGGTATGCAATTTTGAATAACGTTGATTTAAATACAGCAAATACGCATCCAGATGAATGATTGTCGTCTTACCTAATCGGGGAGAACAAGCAGCACCTGTTAAGTGTGGAGCGCTCTTGGAGTGAACCTTTTGTTAATCATGAAGATGACTGGGAACAGGTCAGGATTTATAATTGTTTTAAACGGATGTTTTGTGCAACCCAATTATCTGTTCTGGTTCCGCCACTGTACTGAATTTAACCCATGATTTAATCGCTGTTAGATTGCATATGGAGAGAAATCGTGTCTTCAGTTGCCAATTACAATAATTGGAAAGCGCGTCAATAAAGGAAAATGATTGAGAACTAGCCAGGTCTCATTGTTGTCAAAAAGGGACGTGTCTTTGCCCCCCCCACTAGCTCCACCACTGCACTGAGGTGCAACAGCAGACTTATGTGCCGCCAAATCATGTATTTTTTTCACTTTACCTGCCATAAATAGAGCCCCATTTGTTGCAGGCATGCACACACGCTCTGTATTCTGGCCATTGACATGTGACATAAGCTCTTTTAAGTTCTTTGAATAGTGTTTAAAAAATACAGGTAGCTAGAATTTCAACCCTGTGAATAGTTGTATTGTCAGACAGGGGTATGTTTTTGACGGCAGACGTCACACAAGTTTTAATTTCGTCATCATTTATCACCTCGTTCACGAAGACTCTCTCTTGGTCTGTGCATGACCTCCCCAGGGTAACACGGCTCCGATCGTAAGATGCAATCAAACTCTGCATCTAATGTTCCTCTCCTGTGATCCCTCAAGAAAGTTTGCTTGCAGAGTTCGGGGTTTCTCAATGTGGTCCATCCGAATGTTATATTCTTTAACCACCTCAATGCTCTCACTGCAAATTAAACACATTAGGTTGGCGTTTGGAAATGCGGTAGAATAAACAAGTATTTTCCTGTTCAGGCAGGGTTAAACTGATGGTTTTCATTGTCAATTTTGTTTTTGGGTTGACAGGAACATACTCTTAGTACAGCGTACCTCCCTATTTGTGATTGAAAAGCCATTAGGCACAGTCGGAATTGCGTCTCGTGAGAAAATGTTGATTTGTGAAGGATATTCTGATCGGCCAATCCTGTATGTTTCTGATGCTGGTTTCCTGTCCTGACTGCTTACAGATTTTAGCCCTCACTCGCACTGTCGTAATTATTTGGATACACAGTAACATTGCTATCAAAAAATAATTTTTCAAAATAACAATACAATTGAAATCTTTTAATTGCGATTAAAATAGCCAGTTTAGCCTGCTGAGCCAAATAAGAGTTGCTTCTGGGCCGGATGCGGGCAGCCAGTTGAATACGCTGAGTCTAGAGTCTCCACGAAAGAAGAGAGTGTACGAGAAGAAAAAAATGCCTGAATAGTGTGTGCACAGGAAGTTGTTGACAATGCTTTTAGAAACTCCTCCTGGCTCTGATTGGTTAATTTTGCTCGGGCGCAGTGGATTCTTGCCAGTGCTAAAAGAATCACCGGGAGAAGCAAAATCTACCAAATTTTTTACAGATTACCTTTCTCATGTACTACTGCCAGTAGAGAGTTACAGGTTCAGCAAATGTGAAACAAGTTATTTTTATAAGTATTACCTACTGCACCTTTAGTATCCTTCATAGTCCATAAAGTTAAAGTTCAGGGATTTTGAAAGCTCCTTATTGAACATCACAACAGTTGTTCCATTTGATTCCCTAAATATACTGACCTGAACCCAAATATATCATTCATTCTGGTTGAGATGCATGTCCAGAGAAAGCAGATTTTTTTTATTGAATCCTTAGTTGCACCGAGCAGGTCTCTCAATTAGCTTTATAGTTCTGTTGTGTGCCAAATGCATGTGACCTTGTCTCCAAAGGTATTTCAGCTGACTAATGAACCATGTGACTGTCAAATAAAAACAGAAAGATATTCATTACCTTGAGTAAGTTCAAAGCCTGTCGAGCCGAAAAATCGTAATACAGTTCAGAAACGGTTGAAGATCATTTCACGCAAATCTCCCCCGATACAGCCCCCAGATCAGCCTTGTGTTTGTAATGTTTGTAGGGGATCAGATATGCAGAGTTCTGATGTTTGTGGGCTCTGATCCTTGAATCAAACTTTGATCCTGTCTCACCGTAGACAGCATCTAAGAGCGGGCTGTAATTCCCCCCGAGTAGCATGCAAAACTGGAACCCAAACAAGCAGAACCATGAGGCTCGTTTGAGATGACCGTAGCTTGCGCAAAATTGATCAGTAATGACCACCACACAATGCATGCTGGTTTTATTTGCGTCCGCCATCATCCCGCCTGCTCTGATGTCATCTCCACATGGGTAGCAATAACCTCAAGTGACAGAGGCGGCCGCAATTTTTAGAGTCAGGCAGCAAAGCTGCTCTCCAACAACTGTAAGGATCAGTATAACGGGAAATGCCCGGCTGTCCCCTGATCAAAGATCTGATTGGCTCTTATATTTGAGCCCGAACACCAACTTTTGTACAATTAAAAAATCTTAGTTTTCCAAGTTCCCATCATGATATTTAATGGTAGATTACATTAGTCTCATTTTGTGCAAATGAACGTTTAATCTGTCATCAAACAAAATTTGTGTTAATGATAATAATGAATGCATATGGGATGTCTTCAGCCATACAACTCCACACGAACGTGGTCTGCAAGCTAGGGGTCACCTAAAGATCAGCGTAAACAGAATGCAAATATTTTTAAGACTTCCTGCATATTCTTCGAAGTCTGCCAGAAACTGTACAACATGACAGTAGTTTTTGGTACCTCCTCCTGGTGATGCCATCAGAAAGGTGTATGACAATTCAAATTCAACATTAGCTAGGCTTGCTTTGCATTCTGGCTCAAAAAACCCAAATCTCACCATCAGGGATACCATAAGTGACCTTGGCAACTCAAAAAAGAACTACAGTGCTGTGAAAAAGTATTTGCCCCCTTCCTGATTTCTTTTTTTTTTTTTGCATATTTGTCACACTTAAATGTTTCAGATCATCAAACAAATTTTAATATTAGACAACGATAACCCAAGTAAATACAAAATGCAGTTTTTAAATGATGATTTCATTTATTAAGGGAAAAAAGCCATCCAAATCTACCTGGCCCTATGTGAGAAGGTAATCCCCCCCCGGTTAAATCATGAATTAACTGTGATTAAAGGGAAAGTTCACCCAAAAATGAAAATTCACTCATCGTATACTCACCCCAAGGCTAATTGAAGGGTTGGTTAATTTCTTTTGTCCTCAAAATAGTTTTGGAGTTTTAAGGAAAACCAGCATTGAAGAGAAATCCAAATGAATGGAATCCTATGGTGGCCACTTTTTCAAGCTTAAAAAAAGCAACGTTAAAAAAAATTTTCGAAGTGTCTGCAAGCCCCAACAATATGATTCCACTCGAAAAAACGTCATTTTCACTATGTTTTTCGCCTAAATGTCCAATGTAGCCACTTAGCCAGGAGCCATTCTTTTTTTTCCTCGGGAAGAGTGAAGTTCCGTTACTTGGAGTACTCAAAATACAAAGAATAAGAAGAGGACCTAGAAACACCCACCATAAAACTAAAAGAAGAAGAGGACCTAGAAAACGTAGCCTCGAGCTTGTGTTTACATGCAAGCAGTGAACTATGCCACACGCGATAGGGAGATCTGCGTGCCTGGTGACATCACATTTATAGTTTACGAAGCTAGTTTGATGGTTTCTTAGTCAATGTTAAGATGCTTTCAAACTGGACGCGAAACAAATTTTTCGCACGACAGATTACATTCAAAGTCAATGTGTAACGCGTGTATTCGCGTCTTTGCATTGACTTTGAATGTAATCTGTCGTGTTTTGCGTCCGGAGTGAAAGCGGCTTTAGCTGGCAACCTTTTATTTGGCATATTTTAGAGCCAGCTGGCGAGTTAAATGCTCGCGGTCCAACTCCAGCCAAATTAGTTCGCATAATAATGGCTATACGCATTTTAAATTGACTAAATTTAAATGCATGAAATATAATGTTAGCTAGCTAGCAAGAGAGCCTTTATGCCAACTTAGCTAGCTATACTTAATGTATGTATATGCAAGCTAGGTGCCTAAATGGCGAAGTTATAAGTATTCACTATTATCCATTGATTTCTATGAGCAAATCCAAAAATAATACAACTGCGCATGTGTACCTGAGGGCACGGCAAAATAGCCGTTGAAATGTAAAAACGGTTCACGGCAAATATACACTTCGTAAACTACAAACGTGATGTGTGCAGATCTCCCTATCACGTGCGGCATAGTTCACTGCTTGCATGTAAACACAAGCTCGAGGCTAGGTCCTCTTCTTCAAGTTTTATGGCGGGTCTTATTTTGAGCCCTCCAAGTAACGGAACTTCACTCTTCCCAAGGAAAAAAAAACATGGCTCCTGGCTAAGTGGCTACATTGGACATTTAGCCGAAAAACATAGTGAAAATGACGTCTTTTCAAGTCTAATCATAATGTCGGGGCTTGCAGACACTTCGAAAATGTCACAAGAGCAGTATGGAGGCATTTTATGTTTTTTAACGTTGCTTTTTTTAAGCTTGAAAAAGTGGCCACCATAGGATTCCATTCATTTGGATTTCTCTTCAATGCTGTTTTTTCCTTAAAACTCCAAAACTATTTTGAGGACAAAAGAAATTAACCAACCCTTCAATTAGCCTTGGGGTGAGTATATTATGAGTTAATTTTCATTTTTGGGTGAACTTTCCCTTTAACCACATTTTTAAGTTCAATTTAACCAACAACACCCAGGCCTGATTACTGCCAGACCTGTTGAAAAAAAAAAAAAAAACATTTAAATAGAACCTGTCTGGCAAAGTGGGGTAGGCTAAAAGATCTCAAAAAGCAACACATCATGCTGCGATCTAAAGAAATTCAAGAACAGATGAGAAACAAAGTTATTGACATCTATCAGTCTGGAAAGGGTTACAAAGCCACTTCTAAGTCTTTGGGACTCCAGCAAACCACAGAAAGAGCCATTATACACAAATGGAAAAAACTTGGAACACTGGTGAACGTTCCCAGGAGTGGCCGGCCTACCAAAATTACGCCGAGAGCACATCGACGACTTATCAAGAAAAGGCCCAATGGTGAGAAGAACTGTTTGAATGTTTTATTTAATCATCAGTTATTTTGATATGATTTTCCGAAAGTTAAGGGGCCAGAAATGACATCACAGCCATTTCAAGAGAAGAGAGGAAACGCTTAAAATTGAAAGTGCTTTGACTAGGGTGTAGGGCTTTATCAACAAAATATTTATCACCAACATTACTTTGGAAGACCATTTAATTGATCCATGAGGTAAAATCAGATTGTGAAACAGGGTTTACATGCCCTGTTTAATCCCTCACCTCAGACTGCAGACCCCAAAATTTCCTAAATCCATAACCCATAAACGGGCAGCCAAGGTGATTTATCCAGCCTCTGTAGGCTCAGAGGGAGGTGAAACTCGTGCAATGAGACTTTGTGTCACTTTGTACTCTCCTCGATGTCTGAGTAGGCTTGGTTCACAGGCATTAATTAGGACAACTGGAGAGTTTTCCTTCTGTTGTTATTTATATATGATGAGCTCTGCTGAATTACCAAGGCTACTTGCTATCAATGGAATTGCAGGCGGGCAGTGGGATATACTGCTGGTTCCACACAGCCCACCAGAGGCTCACTGACTGCTTTGGTGTAAGAATGCACCAAGATAAACCCCAACCACTCCTCTGACTCAACCTCTCTTACAAAAAAATAGTGCCATGAGCACTGTAGCTCACTTGGTTTATTTCAGGCTTTAGTGTTATTCAAGCTCACTAGCGGTAGTATTTTTTATGCTTGGGTATAACTAGCGGTAACTACGGGGTCCAAGCAACATGAGGTAATCAGTTTTGAAGCAATGAGGGCAGAAATTGCATAAGCTTTTCAAACAATTTCCAGTTCATGGCACATAATTGTGCATGGTATACTTTGCCTCACATATTTCACGTTGATTAGTCACTGCCATGTCTTTGAAATAGCAGCTGTTATCTGATTGACAAATAGCAGCCAGATTTTTAAAGATTTATTTTCTCATTGGAAAGAATATTTGATCATCATCTATAGACGCAATATGCAAATTAGAACCATTGCGAGCTGCAGATACAGAAACCTCCCCGTGGTGCAGCCTGGGAAACGCTGGTTGAGAAGGATATAATCCACTTGGACACAATCCGATACTACCAGTAGACCAATATCTGTCTACTTCCCTGAGCTATCAATGAATGACGATGCATGTCGGATCCCAACAGCGCCACAGACACATGCCTCCCCTAAGGCCTTACGCTGTCAATCGCCTCAATCAACCTTGAAGGCTTCTCCAGATGCAAGGCAGACATCCTGGCAACTACGGCCAACCAATTCATGTACTCTGCACGCAGGAGACCCACATCGGTCCAGCACAACACCGACCTGCCATCCCTGGAATGGAGTTGGTAGCCAAGATCCGACACAGACAGTATGGATCAGCTGATTTCAGTAGACCAAACCTTAAGATTGAAGAGGTCTGTACCAACACTACCGAAGGGCACATGGAAACCATCATGGTTGCTCTCCCAAATGTCTCTGTCACTACCAGAGAGATGCAAGAGGAAATTCCACAGCAACATCGGCAACTTCAACGCCCACAGCACATTGTGGAGATACGAGAAGAACAATGAAGATGGAGATGAAGTAGAGACCTGGCTTGAGTCTAAACATCTGACACTAATCCATAACATCAAACTGCCTAAATCATTCCACAGCGCCAGATGGAAACGAGGAGATAACCCAGACCTTGTTTGAGTGAACAGTGAACTATCATCCAGATCTGCGAAGGAGGTCCTAGACCTATTCCCCACACTCAACATCGGCTAATCGCCATAATTATCAGATCTGTGCTCTAAGCAACAACTGTTCCGTTCCGTAGAAGGTTCAACCTGCAGATGGCTGACTGGTTGTCGTTCCAACAGGAGATTGAAGATTCCATCTCCAGCATACAACCACATCCAAGCGGCTACGACAAATTCACTGAACTCGTGAAATGGTCAGCTAGATGACACATACTAAGAGGATGCTGGACAGAGTATATCCCTGGGCTATCAGAAACATCCAGCGACCTGCTGAAAGCCTACCACAAGGAATACAACAAGGACCCTTTCTCCTCCACCACCATGGAACTTGAAGAGCTTCTGATATGAAAGGAAAGAGGGAAAGTCTTGAGGGAGACAACAGAGAACACCAACATGACAAACAACAGCAGGAAGGCATGGGCCACAATCCACCGCCTCGGCGAAGACCAAACCACACCACCCTTACCCACAACAGTCACGGCAAACTCTGTTGCAGCACTGCTGGTGGTCAACGGCCGCAGCCAAAACCGCCGCCGACCCACAAGAGAACATCGTCAAACAGTGGTATCAGACCAACCACAACCAGCCAGCCCGCCACTAAGCCGACACAGAAGAACTTAAATGGCAATGGTGCAAGTAAACCTGGGAAAGTAGGCAGGGATTGCTGACACTGGCCATGCTAAGACCTGGCTCCTGGAAATGATGGATTCATGCATGGCACAGAAAACAATCCCACCTGTCTGGAGAAAGGCTAAGGTCATTGCAAACCCTCCTCTGCATCATCTACAAGCTCTATGAGAGGTTATTACTCCAACATCTCATGCCACCATAGACTCCAAGCTGACTCCAAGACTAAGCTGCTTCCACCCCTGGCCGCCTCCTGTGCTGGACAGCTACTCAAATTTACTCAACACATTGAGGACAGGTTTGAGTGCAAACTAATAACTGGAGCAGCTTTTATAGATCTCACTGCTGCTTATGACAACGTCCAGTATCGCACAATGGTACATAACCTACTGGACATGACATGACAATGCCGCCATTTCTTAATCTATGCAGATGACTCCCTCTCAGAGTAACCACTCCACAAGAAGATTCTTAGAATATCGAGTCTGTCCTTGAAAGTATTCTCAAAGAGATGTCAACCTACTACAAGAACAACCATCTGAACCCAAATCCCATCAAAAACCCAATTGTGCAGCTTCCATTTGGAGAAACCGAGATGCAGGAAAAAGAACTGAACGCCCCATGGATGGCCTCAAACTCTCCAACCATCCCCATCTCATGTACCTTGGAGTGAAACTTAACAGGACACTCTCTTTCAAACTCCACCTCCAGAGCACCTAAGCCAAGGTCAACACCCGCAATAACATCCTGCGCAAACTGGTCAATTCAAAGTGGGAAGGCGGACTTCAACAGTTCATGCAATTACCTGGCACTGTTTTCTTCACAGCAGAGTATGCCTGCTCAAGCTGGAGCTGATCTCATCACACCAAACTGGTCGAGACACCTCTGAATGACATCTGTCAGATAATCACAGGATGCACTGAAACAACACCTGTACTGCGGCTTTACTGCCCTATCTGGCATCGCCTCCCCTGGCTCTAGGACACTGTTCATCCCCGGTCTTTTTATCCCTGATTTTTTCATCCCCAGACTTTTCATCCCCTAAGAATTTTCGTCCCCAGACTCTTTGACCCCGGACTTTTCGTCCCCGTGAACTTTTCGTCCCCAGACTCTTCGTCCCTGGATGGTTCATCCCCAATAATGCTTTGTCTTCTTCCTGTATTAAAACACTATCCCTAACCCTAACCTTAACCCTTATAAAAGTCCTCGAGGACAAAAATTTGAGGGATGAAAAGTCCTCGGGGACAGAGAGTCCGGGGACGAAAAGTCCATGGGGATGAAAAGTCCAGGGACGAAAAATTCGGGGTCGAAAAGTCTAGGGACGAAAAATTCGGTTGTGGTTGTCCAGGAGGGCAACGCCCCCGAGGCACAAGCACGCACTGTAACCGAACACAACTCACCACGCAATACGATTCAAGCCAGTCGCTATCAGAACACGACACAACAGAAAATCAATATTACCAAAATATTATTTGAGGGTATTATCTCTCGACACAATGTGACAAACGATTTGAACAAGAACCCCGAACGTAAATTTCCACAGAAATGTTCATATAAAAACATAAGCAAAGCGTTTCCGGGGACGATAGGTAATATTCATGAAGTGACAACAAAGCTACGAAAGCATTGAGAAATTCTTGGTACCAGCACGTGAATGATGGAGCCGATCTCGGGCCACCTATTGATATAAATTAGCCTAGATAACCCCCGTAGGAAGCAAACAAACACATGGATAGATGTCAAAACAAGCCAAAACTCAGCAGCGGTGCTGACTGCTAAGTATTATCCTGAATACATGTAAGTCAGCCAGGCATGATCAATGTAGAATACTGAACATCTACCTGTTACGCTCCCATGAAAACAACATTCCGCCCAATCAGCAGCGTAATTTTTCTTTCATTTTTTTATTATTATGCTGGCGAGAACCCTGTTGACTAACATGAAGCATGCAAAATTTCAAGTTGATCGGACAAATGGTTTAGGATTTATGACCATTTGTTTGCTATAGCGCCACCTATGGAGACATTTACACCAATCGAACAATTTAAATCTATCCATCCATGTATACCTCCCACCTAATTTCACCTTGATCCCTTCAGTGGTTTGGCAGAGGAAGGTCAAATTTAGCGCAGACGCAGACACAGACGCAGATGCCGACAAATTGATTGGTTGATGTTGACCATGTTGTTTCATTTATCGATTTGTTCTTATAGATTTACACAGCAACCCTGACTAACATGAAGCAGGCAAAATTTCAAGTGGATTGGACAAATGGTGTGGGAGTTATGACCATTTCTTTGCTATAGCGCCACCTATGGACAGACTTATGTCAAATTTGTTGTGTTTGAGTGTCCTGGCCTGTGGATGACAGATGTCAAGTTTGGTGAGGATTGGTCATTAAATCAGGATTTACAGCTTATTATATCCATAGAGGCCACACCCTCAAAATTCATTAACTTACTGCGGCTACATCCTTTCACTTATCTGAATTCTGTTTGCTAGGATTTTATATCATGGTCTGAAGATGCTGTCTACCAAATTTTGCGCAAATTGATCATACCGTCTAGGAGTAGTTAGAAATTAAATTTTTTATGAACAATTTAAAATGGCGGAAAATTTTTGTTATACAAATGGGTGGGGCTCATATAGATTGATTCATACTGATCCACAGAATCCAACAAAAAAAGAATTTTATTTCGATGACTTACGGTTCAGAAGCTATAGCCTGAAACGCTTTATACACCACTATAGCGCCACCTGTGGACGGACTTGCACCAATCGAACAATTTATAATCTGTACATCCATATGTACCTGCCCTCCAAATTTCACATTGATCCCTTCATTGGTTTGGGAGAAGATCAAAGTTAACGCAGATGCCTACGCTGGACCCCGATGCCAACACTGCCGCGTGATCGCATAAGCTCCCTTCGGTCCGTTGGACCAAGTGAGCTAAAAACCGTGTTGTAGTTTTGTGGCGGATTGACAATCAAGAAGGGGGGACAGGACATTAATAAACACATATTCAAGCATTTGCTGTTTGTATTTTCCAAAGAAAGCCCCACAGTATAGTTCTTGCTAACACTCACACATTTAATAGGAATGCAGTTTCTGCTATCACAGGGGAAGGTTTATAATGACTGAGCTACTGTTTACACTTGGGGATGGTTTATAATGATGGAGTTCCTGCTAAAACTGTTTTCACTCTATAAAGATGGCATTCCTGCTAACATTCACTACACTTTATATTGATGGAGTCCCTGCTAACGGTGTATAATGATGGATTTCTTGTTAACACTGGCAAGAGTTTATATGGACTGATTTCCTGGTAATACCGCCGTCAGTTTGGAAGGATATCCAGCGAACGCTGTGAAAGGACACGCCTCCAGCTGTCCAGCTCGCCGGTCGACTAAATCCTGGACCGCACTACATTTATTATTCCATTATCATCCACACCAGTTTCTAATTACCTCTGTGTGGTAGTGGTGTGCATTTAAGACCGAGCTTCACTCAGTCTCATTGTGAAGTCTTACGTATCGTTACGCTTGAGCGGTGCTGTTCGTCTCATATAGACGTATATCTGTATTTGTGTATTTCTACTCTATACTCAAATCCAAGTGCTGTTATTGTTTGACACAGCACTTTAAATTTTAAGGAACATCGCTTCCTATTTTGTTTCTGTTTGTAATACATAGCTATTGTAGACATAGCCAGCATTTCGTCGGTGATTTCACGAAGTGACGTATCTCTGTTTTCACCAATTCTGAGAAATTCAACTTGAAAATTCTGGAAAATTTCCAGTCCCCTGGTAGGGGCTCAATCTATTGACACAGTATGATTCTTTGAATCTTAATAGCTGCATACATGAAGATAATGGGGCAAACAGCAGCATCTGGTTGTGTGACCTAATTATCTGATAAATTTCATTAGACAAAAATACGGCAATTTGTGAAATAGTGGATCGGTACTGATATGAGATACGCCTGTAATACACCGGTTTGTGAAATTGTAAAATGTTAGGAACTTCCGAGGTTATGATACACGTCAATTGCTATTTAATGAAATAAGAGGCTCAACAGGGTAACTTCATCACGCAGCTGGTACCGCCAGCACAATAAACATATAATCTATAAAACACAACTAAAGATTGTCATTCAATATCCCGCAGTGACTGTTTATTTGGTAGACTGGATAAATGTGACCTTATAACAGTGTTTCATTTCCTGTTAACCCTACCAGCGTATAAACAACTCATAGTTCCTCCTGAAGCCCTCCCTTGAAATCCAGTGCAACAGTTCTGATCAAAAACAAATGTGAATTATTTGGGAATTGTTCAGAGTCCCTCCAATGTGGAATGGGTAACCATTCTAAAATCCATTTGCCATATACTGGTACAGAAGTTTATCTCTCTTGAAAATCCCATAAGAAAATAGAAACCACTACTAATGAAACCACTACCAAACTAGGCCAGCTATCGAATCTCAGTCGCATACATGATACTTTTCAATGCGGCAGTCCACAATAGAAAGCAGTGTGGTCAGGGTTCTTGATCAGTGCCGTTGGACCATTGCAGAAGCTCAGTAAATCGTTATACTTCCCCCATGGGGAAAGAAATGGGGGAAGAAATGGGTCCAATACATGAGATAGTAAGTATTTGATTTCCTGCTAACACAGACTGGGGCCTCTAAGGACGGAGTTCTTGCTAATACTGACCAGGGTTTATAAGGATGGATTATCTGGTAAAATTGATTACAGTTTATAAAGACCGATTTCCCTATAATACTGACAACAGTTTGTAAGGATGAATATCCTGCTAACACTAACTACAGTTTATGAGGATTTCGTTTCCTTCGATTGCTGCATAGAGATTAGAAGGATGCAGTTCCTGCTAATACAGACAATCCTGTATCAGGATGGAGTTCCTGCTTACAAAAGGTATGGATTATGAGGGTTTGAGTTTGGCTAATGCTGTGTAGAGATTATAAGGATGGAGATCCTGCTGAGGCAGACCATAGTTACATGGACAGACAACAACAATTTATATGAATAGCGTTCCTGCAAATGCTGCAGAATTTGAAAGGACTGAGTTCCTGCTAACATGTATTCAGGGAAATGCAAGAATGTAATCTCATGTCATATAATGCACCAACCAAAGTAACTCATGTTCCGAAGTTGCATCCATGAGTCTGTCCCAGAAAACTACTGGTAATTCAGTCATAGAAAAAATGTATTGTTTTTGTTTCCTTGTTTAAAACCATTACCATTTAATTTGGAAGTTTTAATCTCTACCCGAAACTTTAAACACTACTTTTCACAGCCAAGATGAAGGCAGATTAAAAATTCATCTAGCCTTTCAACATGGACGCGGCTATTCGCACAGCCGCTGTGCGAATAATGTTACGGCCCATCCTTATTGGCACAGCTGCTCTGCACTGTGCATTGGCACAGCTGTGCAAATAAAATAACTTGACCCACTATTGGCACAGCGGCTGTGCGAATAACCACTCCAGCGGCGGAGCGAATGAAATAACTTGACCCACTATTGGCACAGCGGCTGTGCGAATATAGCCACTCCTTTCAACATTGAGCCCATGAATTCTTCCTTATTCCACAAAACTTTTTCGACCCTAGTAGTGATAATTACCCGACCATCTGTTTATTATGTTGGTTAAACTGCACGATGATTGTGATATAGGATTGACATTATGTGTAACTGTATTATTAGGCTACGCAATGATAATAAAATTCTGAACAGTCATGAAACTATTTATATTCAAACTTCAGTATTTTGCAATGCAAGCAAATTTGCTAATATGTTTCTTGTTTCTGTGAACGAGCTTTAATCTGCACTATTACAACCGTATGGGAATAGTCAGGGCGATATTTCTATAAAACACTTCAAATTCGGTTTTTATGTAACACAATGCTTTAATGTCTCAGCATGATCTTGCTGCACACAAACTTGTGTCGTACAGAAGTTATATGTCTGTGACACAGAAGTAAAAAAACGTGTTACAAGAAAAAGGTGACGGACCTCATTTTTGTATGCTCAATAGGGAGACACGTTGACGTAAAAATGTCGGAGAAACATGCTTTAGTTTAGCGTCATAGGCCATTGATGCGCAAGGCTGCATTTACCAATCCATACTGCTGTATAATAGAGGCCGAATCTTCACCCTTTGAAAGCAATGTTTTAAATGCATATTATAGTTATGTTATAGAATGGGAGAAAAAGAATGAGTGAGAGCGCAATGTGAGGGCTGAACCAGATTGAACCTCTCCATCCACAGGTCTGTTGGCTCCTGAAGAAGTGTGGGCTATTATTCAAAATCCCAACTCACATTCAGCGGAAGCTCCAGAATCCACTTGAATGCATAGCCGCGCTATGTAAATGTTTTTGGAATTTTTTGGGTTTCCTGCACCCAACGAATGCCACAATAATTGCGGCATTGCACGCTGGTTTCTTATGCTGCGTGGAATGGTAAAACATAATTCACGTAGGCTATGAGCTTAATAACGGCAATAAGCTTGGCTTAGATACAAGTCAGCAGATGGGAAACAAGGACATTCTGCGATCGTCAAACCGTGATACCCCGCAGCTTGATTCTGTCACACCCCAATCCGCGTTGACGATACACCTGTTATTGCAATCACCAAGCTTTTCCGGTCAAAACCACATCATTCTCCAAACCCGTCTAATCAAAACGATTCCCTATAAATCAGTCATTTCTATACCCATTTCAGAGAAAAGCAGTCATATGAACACGAGAAACTGTTCCCTCGCGCCGAGAAGTGGAAGTATCCCTAGGTTTGCAAAGCATTAGCTATATGGACTGATTTCATTGAAGGAGGCACGATCTATCTGTATCTAACGTCATAAATTTCAGGGATAACCCATATAATAGGCTTCAATGACATCGTTCTTGGGAGTAACTCTCTAACTTCGAGCAAAATGAGCTACCACCAACCCGGGCAGGCTACCAGCATTACCTCGGAGCACAGACACGACTGCAAACGTACGGATAGCCCTACAGCTGACAGAGGAATACTGTATAGGCCTATCGGCTATAACGCCAGTTAACACTGAGAAAACTGCTCGGATCGAGGCGGATGGCCGTGGATCTGCTATCCGGACACAACACAGTTATGAATGGGAGTGATGTTCCCTCTTTGGAAATATCAGTTCTTACTTTAACATGGCCACTTCTTTCTCCTCTTCCTCCTTCTGCCGAACCATCACAGCCATGATGATTTGCCTTTCCTCCTCCGTAAGGTGACTCAGGTCCGGCAGCTCCGGCATGGATGGCGGCGCGGCGGGTGGGCGCGGGCCGCCGCGAGGCCCCACCGAGGCGGACATATTTTACCCCTCCTTGGCGTGTCGTCTTATTGACTGAATCCCAAGAGACGAAACCCGCTTTTCACGGCATAGTCCGCTGACAGAGCTGGCGCTTTTGTAAACAGTGAAAGCCCTTCATGGTTGCGGGCACCCACGATGATGCTCTTTCTCTTTGACTGCTTTCTCCTTCTCTCCGACTTCCCCCCACCCCGCCCGCCCGCCTGCCTCTCCCCTCCACCTCTGGTTACGGGTTGCCCATGTCTGTACCACGGATGACAGAGCTGGGAAGCCTGGCTTTGTTGGCTGCGGTGAGATGTTTCGCTGTCACCAGTCTCTGGCTCGCACTGGATGAGGGCGAGGCGGAGTGTGCACTCTGCACGCACGCTCTCTCTCTCTCTCTCTCTCTCTCGATGCTGCTGTTGCTGTCAGGGAGACGGAATAGTCAATGGGACCGCAGCCCCTGGGGCGCGCAGCTACCTTCTTCGAGCAGGGAAGAGTACATCATTTCAGAATGGGCATTCACCATACCCACACGCCCCTCTACCATTCCCTCCTCTATCCGAGTTGGTATCGCGCTATCCGAAACGCGCGTAACTCACCTTTTATACCCCTCCGTTACAGTGGCGCAGCCAGAGTTGAAAATGACAGGCAAAAAACATCCGTTTTCCCCAATTATTAGTCCTAACCCGGTCTCTATTATCTCTCTTAATTAATGATACGCTTACCCCGAAAACGCTCCACACTGTCAGCTGTTGCTAGTTCCCCTTGTTAAAGTAAGACAACAGCCATTAATTTGGACGCGCTATTTGGTTCATTTCAGTCAGTGTTTTCCAAAATGGAAGTGGTTATTCGCCCTGCAGCGGGGTGAATTGGGGGAAAAGATCGACTATCTTGCCCCGCAACGGGGCGGACAAGAGCAGCGGTTCTGCTTCTCACACAGCCGAGGGGCGGATAAGAGAAGCACTTCTGCCATTTGCCCCGCAGCTGGGCAGATAAGAGATTTCATTTTATAATCCGCCCCACTCTTTTAACTTTCGCGCTGAAGCGCTGCGAGGCGAATGGCCACTTCCATTCAAAATTGCGTGCTGGTATCTCAAATCATTGTCTTTGGTTTAATTTAAACAGTTTAAACAATCATAAAGTGCAGGTTAGATCGCCTGATGCGCCAAAAAGGTTGCGCGGAAGTTCCAGAGCAGTTTACCTTTCTTAAAGCATAAGCATACTAATGAGTAAATTATTTTTCTGAGTTGAATATAGCCTTATAGTCGCCCTTAGATTGCATTAAGAAAGAATGGGGTCCATAATTACTGATGGGTCATTCTTATAATTGGAAAACGTGTAAACCCTTTGATGCATAGAGTACATAAAAATTCCTTGGACCATTTGTTGGGATTTTTTTGCAATATTTTGTGTGTGTGTGTGTGTGGGGGGGCATTGCTTATTTGAGCTATTTACTCGGCATACATAATGTCCAATATTTTTGATAGACCATAGACTCAGATGTATTCCAACAAATAGACATGCATTACATAGGTTATGTGTTTTCAGTTTGTGCTATATAATGTATTTCCATCCCCCAACAGAAAAAAGGTCTGATCAAAACTTGAACAATATAAGACTATTTCTGACTTTCATCAACTTACCTCTTACTTGCGGATGCAGCCATTGTGATTGTTTGTGGTAAATCATGTGACTAATCAGAGAGGCACCTATTGAGGAAATTGTTATCTGGAAATGTCCAGTAAAATGTACATTTTGTTTTTTCAGGGGATCTATAAGCCTAAAGAAAATAAACCCCACTTATGTCCAAAATATTGGACAACATGCAACAAAGGGTTAATAAAGCAACATTATTGAGAATAAATAAGGATTTATAGCAGTTTAAAAGGATGTCTTTCGTCAACCCAAAATCGAGATGTGGCTACTCCACTGCGCCGTCACCGAGAGCGAAACCATCGGGATAGATTGTCCCAAATTATACTTTCAGCATGGAGGTTAATGTTAAATGTTGGTGTCTCAATCAAGAGAGCCAGCTTTTATGGTGGCTCTAGTCATATCGTGTTTAAGTCAGATTATAACGTTTTGGCTCCTAAGTTTCTCATGCAAAATATTGACCTCTGTTTGATAACTCTTGACAATGACCGCGCAAACTTGCAAAGTCCTGTAGAATGTGCAACCGCAACGTATTATTTAAATGAGAGCCGTGAACTTTCCAAAACGAGTATGCACACTTAGTCATCCAAAATCAAAAACACGTCGAGTAAAATAGGCACAACTGAAACCAGAACCATGGACAGCGCGATTTCCACTCTTCGGTTATGGGGTGCGTTCAAAGTCGGCAACACGTAACAAAAAGTATATTTAAACGGCAAAAGTAGTGCGCTGACCACCCCGTTGTGTCACGCAAGCGTTGCAACTATGGCAGCCGAGAGGGCCATACTGTGCGTTCTCTCGGAAGAATTCTCGGAACCTGATGAAATAGGTTCAAATTCGTGTTTGATTTTTAAACTTTTTAAACTTCTACTTACCACAAACATGTCGTTTGATGCCGTGAACCGCGGTGAATACCAAGCTGCAAGAGATGCATTCATATACTACCCTCGTTGGATTCATTGCGCCACTGCCTTTTTTAAGATGGCGCAGTTTATATACATGTTGCAGCTGATTGGATAACACCCCTGGCACACCCACCAAACAGGAGAAAACATACCTCAAACCCCGTTGTGCTCCGTTGCACACCGGTTGAAGGAAACAGGTCATTCAACCTGGAAACCGTAACAAAACGATGTGCACCGGTGTGTCTTTGAACACACCCCTGATTATGAAGAGCGGGCCCACCCCGCCAAAAACACAATTTGGGTTCATTCCTGTTAAAGTGGTACCGCACACAAAGATTTGGGCTAATTTTCCTAAATTTTTTAGCGTTATTAAACTCTTCCAGTTTTCCCCCAGTCAGTGGCGAATCTAGGATTTTTTTTTTTTCAATGGGGACCACACTTTACGCATGAGAACTAGGTGTATTAAATATATATTTTCATGCATAATTCTTTGTGAGGTGAGCTACATGTGAGGAGTGGACTTGCAAAACCTGCTAAGTCAAGTTTTTAAAATAAATGCGTTATCTCCCTTAGCCTCTCTTTCAGGCACCTGAGCATGTCCCACTGATAGCTCCACTTTCAAAACCTATTACATTACATTACATTACATTACTGGTTCTTAGCAGACGGTCTTAGCCAGAGCGTACAGAAGTGCAAAAGATCGGTACAAAAGTGCAGAGCTCCTAGGAGACAAGTACAAGTGCTAACAGTAAAAGTGACAGAGAACACATTCAGTTGTTACAGGTCCAAACCGATAGGCAAACACCAAATATACTGATAAAAAGACCAAGTCAAGGGCAACAAAATCAAGTCCAGGGCAACAAAATCAAGGGCAACAAAGCATTGTGGGATGTAATGTAAAGATTCAGGGCAGTGGAGTGGAGTATTAAATCACTATTAAATCATGCCATAAATTGCAACGGAAAAAGCGAAACTCTGTCAAAACCTGCTAAGTCAAGGAGGAAAACTCTGTCAAATTCTGCTAGCATCAGCCAATGTGGAAACGTGATTCTGTTTTTGTTTGCTAGAAGGAACCAATCACAGACGAGCTTTTATAGTCTGTTCAGCTTTTGCTTTCTCTAACTGATTTGGGTAGTTCAGAAAAGTGTGATTATAGTGATACCATAAAAGGGGGATTTGAACCCATGGACTCATGTTTGTCATTGTCATAAACAGCTGTTCAACCACTGTGCTGTCTGTAGCATTGAATTGCATGTAGAGTGGGTCCTGAGTCAAATACCTTCACCTATTGAGCAACGGGGCTGGTTTATACACTGTCAAAACCTGCTAAGTCAAATCTTAGTGTTGTAAAATCAAAGTAATTTCTTAAAAAAATAATGAATTGCCTCATGGATTATGTCTGCAAGGTTAATAGTTTCCATACAGAGAAAATTGGTATCTATGGAAGATAATTTCTATGCCTGCCAAAAATCAGATTTTTCTAAAAAATGGATCAACTTGACTTACGTAGAAGGCTTTGCAAGCTGACTCCTCATATAGGCTGCCAGTAAAAACTATTTGAGCTTGTTTCCCATGAGTTTATTCCATGTTTTTTGTGAGAAATAAGCAGTGGTGCCAGTGCTGTACAGTTTTTTACACCGAAGAACGCTGCTTCTAAACATCTTTGGTGAATTTGACCAATAAGTCACTGTGTCTAATGGATAGATGTATTTAGCTTTAATTACATTAACCAGGGGTGTCACTGGAGATTATTGCTTAGGGGGCTGCTCTTCTGTTCCCTAAACCCACCAGAGTGAGTTCAAAAAATGAACCTTTTTTTAATAATTAGCATGGAATTGGCTAACTTACAGTACTGTGATTTACCTATAAAGTGCATTTATTAATGTTAGCTGATTAGATACAGCTTGCCACACAAATAATAGGCTATAGTTAGGGTGTTATGATTATAGGGTAAGCAAGTGCATCATCATTATATTAAATTACATTACAATTCTGAACCAATCCTAAACAATCCTTGCCAGCTACAGTAAACAGTAATATTTTTATGATTAATTCCATAATTTTGCCCAATGCTGATCAATGTTTCTGCCAATGCTTCTGCTGGTTGACTATGTTGCATCATTTTCGGAAATAAAATTATGTAATTAGCTAAGATGACAATTGATAAAAAGTTGTCCAAGCTGGTAGAAAATTCTTTATCAAGCTGGTTTACTACAGATGGACATCTACGCATGCCAGAATGATGTGTAGGTGTGTTGTAACAAACTTCTAGCCTTCATTGTACTCCAATTACCATTCAGCAGGCGGTAGTATCACAGCACAAGCATTTTTATTTATTTTTTTTTTATGATGACTCCTCAGAAGCAGGGTTCCCAATCCCTGCTCTACATAGAAAAAAAATAGTTGGTCACTCTGTCTGGAAGAGTTTGTTTACTCAAAAAATTAACAGGAATAAGCCCAAATCATGTTTCATGTGGAGTAAATGAATTCCTACAGCCAGTTTTGTCAACCACTTTCTATCCAGAGTTATTGTAGGTTGCTATGTGTTTGCCATATACACAGCAAAATGTTCAGAGTAAAATCAACTCTTAAAGAGTCTATTTGGTCCCACTTGGGCAGGACTGGACTCAAATAGACTCTGTAAGAGTAAATTCCACTCCATAAGAGTCAAATTAACTCTGATCATTTTGCTGTGTACCAGCTTTCATGCAACCAGATAGCAAGTACTCACACTTGTCTTTAAAGCGCATAAGATTTGGACCTCAGAAGTTTCAGTTTAAATAATCCTTTGTGCATTGGTCACTTTAAATTCTAATCAGCCATTACAAATTTATTCGCGTTTTAATGACTGCAAATTGCGATCATCTCAGAAAGAATTTAAGAGCCATATTCTGGGAGAGTGGCACTGGCAGTGAAGTTGACATCTCAGAATTGCATGAAATTTGGCAGAATGGTGCCCATACATGTGTAACAGGAAATCCCAGAGTTTGAGCTCACACTTTTTATTGATATGGCTACAGTGCCACCTTGAAGTGGAAAAGTCAGGTACCAAATTGAGCATTTTTGAGGAAAAATACCCATATTTAAAGGAATATTGTGGATAACTGCTTCATTGTGCCAAAGAAGTTACAATTGTATCTGATACTGGGATACCCAAATTTTTATAATGTGAAAGTGCCACCTGGTGATAATGTTGGTTATACGAGCAATGACAAGAAATCTGTGTACAATGGGAAAAAATATTTTTATAAATTCAGGCTTATTTTAATTTTTAAACCAGACCAGTGCCAAATTCATCTTCCCTGTTTCTTTTTCAGACATTAACCCCTTAAGCCCAGTCTGAAACCCCTAAAAAATTACAGCACAGAATCTCACCATTATCTGTGCCAAAGTTTATTCTAACCAGGTAAATCAGAGCAAAATTAGAGAGGTTTTAGTTCGGGAATGTCTAGGTGGCCTCTCCAAGCTGACACTTTGTTCTGTTTCATATTTCTCAGATACCAAACTGTAAAACTGTTTTAATTTCCATTATATGTCACTACAGCCATACATTCCATCCAAACACTGTACAACCATTTTTTAATTTTTAAAATTTTTAAATATTTTTATTATTATTATTATTTCTGCCAGTCCTGTAGCCTATACAATTTCCCATTCAAAGATAATGCATACAAAGAAAATGAAGTTTGACTCCACTGGAGCAGATTTATTAAGAAAAAGGAAATAAGTAAGATTACAAATACAAAGGTAATGTTAAAAAAAATAAAAAGAACAAAAACCCCAGCAATTGTTTTCCCAGAGAAATACTAGTATTGCCTGAGTAAGTACATGCCGAAGGTGGGATGTGAACTTTAACTGTTTAACTGTTTCCAGCGCTGCACTCTAACCACAATGCTACATCAACTGATTATCAGGTGAGAGTCTAATTGCCAATATAAAGAATGAGTCAAGGAAACTGTTGTATTCAGTATTCACGCGAAATGGCACAAAGATTCTGTCAGAAAACAGCTTTGAAAACGACTGTTGAATATTCAGCAGATAATTGTATGGAAAATACCACAAACAAACCAGTTAAGCATTTATATTGTCGCGCCATTCAAGTACATGCGAATGGCCCATGGACTTAGTTTGACACACTGGGAACGCAAGGCTCTAGCTCAGACTAGGTTTGTGCGATTAAGGTGGTTTAGAGCTAGTTGGAAACATCAGAACCCATAATCAAATGGCTGCCGGTAAAGTCTTACTGACAGCATCACAAGCCGATCACAGAGAGGAAAATACATTGCAAGCAAGCTGAAGGCTGAGGAGCTGAGATCTTTGAAGCAATGCTCGAGAAGAAAAACATGCTTGGAGACTGTAAGATCTAGTTTCGTTATAACACGGACACATTGGGCTAACTGTAGCAAGCGCAGATTTACCCTCGACCAGTTTTTTATTACAAAATATCAATGGTAAGGAATTTTTTTTGCTCATCTCTGTAGACTGTAAAGTGTATGCCTGCTGTTCTTTGATTGTGGTGTCGGTTTAAAATGACAAGGCTTATATTGTTGGATTCTGTGGACTTTCCTCTTTAATTTGAGGTATCGTTTGTATGCTTAACACAAATTCAGTAGAAATGCTACCCACTGGAAAATGGATGGCGCAAGTAGAACGACATCCTTCAACCTGTTTGGTTGAAAGGCCCATCATTACCAGATTCCTTGTTCAGAGCAGACTCAGACGAGGGCAATGATGTGATGGACGGGGAAGAAGTAGAATCGACTGCAGAATCCAGGAATGAGTTGGCCGCTCAATCTGAAGTGAAGCCGAGTGATTCTGGTGTTGAACCATGGTCTGAGGACTTCGACTCTGACTTGGTTGATGATTGACTTGCAAGGTTTTACAGGACGCTTTCACCAGTTAATATGGAAAATTTGAATACAAGTTCCTCCTCAAACTATCAAGTGTGTTGTTTTGTGTTGTGTTTAAACATGTTCAATTAACAATCTGAAACACTGCCCAAAAATCATGTTTTCTGTATTCATTGGTTAGTTCGTATTATACGTTTACCGCTTAACCATGTAATGGCTGATTTATTTGACAATTCACTCGGAATCCCATTGATAATAAACCTCTGAGTTCCGCCCGGATATGGGGGACTATAATGGATATTTTACAGTAGGTTTCACTTGGTTGGCAAACTTGTTGATCTAGCTCACTTTGTGAGTGGGAGTGAATAGGGGTATCTGCCGAGGTTACCCCACCGCAGAAAATGTCTGTCAATTGTTATTACAGATATGGGGGACTATAATGGATATTTTGCAGCAGGTTTCACTTGGTTAGCAAACTTGTTGATCTAGCTCACTTTGTGAGTGGGGGTGAATAGGGGTGTCTGTTGAGGTTACCCCACAGCAGAAAATTTCTGTCAATTGTTATTACAGATATGGGGGACTATAATGGATATTTTGTAGTACGTTTCATTTGGTAAGCAAAATTGTTGATCTAGCTTAATATTGGGGTGGGGGTAAGGGGTGTCTGTTGGGGGTACCCCACGACAGAAACTGTCAAGTTTAATCATAACTATAGGGAACTATACTGGATAGTTTGCATTAGGTACTTCCGACTTGTTTGCAGTTCTGCAGATCTAGCTCACTTTTGGGGGTAGGGAGTGTCTGTTGGGGGTAACCCACCACAGAAAATGTCTGTTAGCTGTGATTATGTATGCAATAATTTTCATCTGGTTAGCAAAATTGTTGATCTAGCTCACTTTTGGGGTACTAGTTATGGACATCTGTCAGACGTCTACCACCATCAAAAATGTCTGTTAATAGCGCCACACAGACCCCGAGTTAGGTAACCTCAGATCAAAACAAGTTATAGGCAGTTAGCTGATGGGTTGAGCTAGATGATTTTTTTAGGTCCCTTAACTGCCTTTCTCTGTTACCTCCACCACGCAATGTTTCCACTTTAAAGTAAATTTTCCAAAATTCAGGAAATCTTGGTTGTTTTCAGGTAATTTTCAGGAAATGAATAAATTCCAGGTTATTTCGGGAAATGTGGAAGGTCTTAGAGACATATGTCATTAAAATGATAAAGATTTTTTTTTAAAGAAATTTCTTGCCTGGTTTTGACAGTAAGAAATACACACGTTATTGATATTAGGCTAGCCACGTGGAAACTATGTAACTCTAATATGTGACTCTATAGTGGGAACACCACAGACCCACTCATGTTATTATGTATGGAAGAGATACACACACTACATTCACATCAGCTGTCCTCACATAATACGCTTCAAGTCGGGCCAAGCTGAGACCTGCAGTTCCGTTAGAGCTAGCAAGCTGGACAAACTCTACAAGGTTTTGATTAGTGTTCAGCAAGCGTAATGCTGACTAGCTAACATTACATACAGAAGCTATTGATAACTTTAGCTAGCTGGCTACCTTGAAGCAGGAGAGCTTGCTTGGACTGCTCCATACTAAATTGACATAACAAAAGAGAGGAGAGCAACGCAAATGGATCCCTGCAAGGGCATGCTTAAACTGCTTGCCAAGATGAAGGCTAATGCTGATGATGTGGAGGCAGCTGACCTTCACAAAAAATTAATTGCTGAGTTCAGCAAGTAAATGGGTATGTTGCAAAAATCCTGTTTTCAACAGTTTTTAGCCCGCTTGGCCAAAAGGCCCAAGGGGCTTAAGCTATGCTCGGGGTCTTTAGTGGTGGTCTGTCGTGCGTGCGTGCGTCCGTAAACATTTGATTTCATATGTGTATATATGGTCATAAGGTATAGGTATTGTTCATATAGACCAAGTTCGATTTTGAGCCGAATCGGACAGATACTTTGGCCAATAGGGGGAGTTCCATTTTGGCCAAGCGGGCGCAGTGGCTTTGCCACTATTTTTTCCTTCACAAAGCAATCCATCTGAAGGATATTCCTATGTAAAGTGTCAAAGTAATTCATACTAAAACTAGGCTACATATTGGCACAAGTCTGCATATGAGCTGCAAGCAAGTCTTTCACTCAATTCAATTACGTACTTGCACCACGTTTTGAGATTTGATTCCATTTGCTCTGCTACAATTTAAATTCATGTGGTACATGACATCACACATAAATTCCATCAAATGTCTTAACTAAAGACTCGTAACTAAAGAGTCTAAAGGCAGCTTTGTGCACATTGTACACAGTGTATTGAAGTGAAGCTACGTGATCAGTCAAACACGCACAGAGCCCTCTACAAAGGGCTCAGCACACGCGATATCCATTCTTAAGGCAGTGTACATAGTACCATTACATGTACAGAACAAGCCTACTGTGTACAGTCAGCCCGGGTTAAATCAAGGAATAACTCCTTGGATTTAGTGAACAGTAATTTGTGAGCAGATATACACTGTAAACTGCACAGTAACATTGTATTTCCATTTATACCGTTTGCAAAACAAAAATTGCCTGGAAATAGCCATTTTGGAGATTCCAGGAAATCCTACCAAATTCCAGGACATTTTTTACTCAATTTCAGGAAAAAATTTTTTTGAGGTGTGGAAACACTGCCACCACGGCTGACCCGGCAGACGTCCAAATCCTTTAATAGTGATACTACTGACATATCATCATTTATCTAGCAATTGGTTAGCTTACCAGCTAAGCTGACTCCCCTGGGCTCCCGGTCTATAAGGCATGGGAGTTTTGTGGACCGAGGGTTAGCCAGAAGTTCCAAAAGACTCACTCCAGCCGGAAGAAATGATGACTTAGACATGAGCTCATAAATGACCAATAACTTGTTTAATTCAGACAAAAGCAAAGGTAACGGGGACAAAAACGGGCTTCACCCCTGTTCCTCCCTCCTCCGCTCACCTTCCTTTCCCCAGAGCCAATCGAAACTGACAACAAATAGCACAACTTTTTCAAAATAAAAGAATCGCATAATGAGTTGCCCTTGTGTGAAAATAAGAACTAAACTTATATCTCATATTTGCATTTACATTTTCATGTTGACTCCTGAAAGAGCGTGGTGACATGTAAATGTAAATGCAATAGGCTGGGGGTGCAGTTTTGCTCATCACCCGCCCCACCCGAAGGGGGAGGGCAAGGGTTATTGTTTTTGGTTCGGTTTGTTTGTGTTTGTGTGTTTGCTACTTGCCGGAATCTGAGGAATCTCAGATTGGCAAGTATACTGGACAAATAAAGTTAGGGATCACCCCAAATTTTGAATTTGAAATATGAGATAGTTTGTATTTTTTTCCATATCATATTTTAATATTGAAAAGTTGGATGATCCCTAACTTTCTTTGTCCAATATATATTACTCTGTTCGTTTGTTTGTTTGTGTGTTTGTTTGTTTATTTGTTTGCACTGTGGCGTCCACAGTTTCAGCTCAATTTAGCTCATATTTCATCATCAACATAGGACAGGCACTGGGCAGGCACTGCACTATTTTGGTGAATCTAGGTCAAAGGTCAAGGGCAAGGTCACACAGAAGGTCAAAAACACATAAGAAGCCATATCTTCGGTTCTAATCATCATAGAGACTTCAAACCAAGTGCATATTGTTCATAAATGAAAGGTCTATCTTACTTGACCTAGGAATCTAGGTCAAAGGTCAAGGTCACACAAAAGGTCGAAAACACATAAGAAGCCATATCTTCGGTTCTAATCGTCGTCAAGACTGCAACCAAGTGCATATTGCTCATAAACGAAAGATCTATGTTCCTTGACCTAGGTACTGCACTATTTTGGTGAATCTACATCAAAGGTCAAGGTCACACAAAATGTCAAAAACACATAAGTGGCCATAGCTTCGCTTCTAATCAGTGCACGCACTTCAAACCAAGCACATAATTTGTTGATAAACTCAAGGCCTGTGTTACCTGACCTAAGCACTGCACTATTTTGGTTAATCTAGGTCAAAGGTCAGGGTAACCTAAGCAGCACTCAATCTGGTTTATTATTTTGTCTGTCTGTTTTTGTGCACTCTACAGGCCACAATTTTCACATTATCTTCACCAAACTTGGTGACAACATTGACTAGCCTTGTGCCTAGAGACCAGTCTCTTTTTGAGGCCAAAGGTCAAAGGTCAAGGTCAAGCTCACCAGAAAGGTCAAAAACACATTTTGGTTCATAACTTCGCAACTATTGCAGCTAGAGACTTGAAAAGAACTCCATTCCGTTCATTCTGTTTCAGAGATCTGTGCATGATTCTGGCAAGTCGTCATTCTATGAATGACCTTTCATTTCTTTGTTTGTTTGTTAACACTTTAGTAGCTAAGCTAATGGCCAGATTCAACCCAAATTGGGTTTAGGGATTGCCACTGACCCAGAATAGACACCTATTGAATTTAGGAAAAGTAGGTCAAAGTATGTGCGAGGGGCGGGGTTTGTTCTGCCTGGCACCACTTGTTGCATTTGAATATTGTCCACTGTATTGCAGGGCACGACTTTGAAAATTAAGTGTTAAACATCTTTTTTATCATCATTTGAATATAGCCATAGATTTCCCAAATGAGTATGTGAAAATGAAAGTGATTGGCACATCAGGCACGTCCGAAAACCTATTGAAATTGGCAGCTTCACTGTCAGTAGAAGCAAATAGGTTTAGTAGCTCGTCCATCGTAATGTCAGTGTCCGGGTCTGCACCATTCAGCGGTACGCCTATTTCTATCAAACAAAAAAAAAGTTGTAGATACGTGTCAGATCCAATTACAAACCTACGTTTTTTTTTTCTAAAAAAATAGGCATTTCTTCAAGGAGATTTTCCTCATAAATTAGTTTCCCGACTTGCCGGCGGTCATAAGACACTTGTCAAGGTTCCCGGCATTGTTGTGTCTTCCCAAATCAAAAGTTGTCATTTTTTCGAGGTCCCCGTGGATTTGGAGAGACACAAAATCCTCAGAAGTTATCAAATTTTATTCCAGCCTTGAATTGTACAATAATCCAAACCAGGTGAGTAGTCCTTGCTCAAGGAGTACTACCCCAATGATCCCAGATGGCCATATTTATGAAAAAAACCTTATCAAACTTTATTCCACTCACATTACATGGGTTGTCTTGAGCAAGCCTTATCAAATTTTTATTCCAATCACACTGCATTGGTTATCTCTTAAGCTTTTTTATTCCCCTATCGGTTGGCATGCTCTCTATGGGATTCTCTGGAAAATATTGGTGGCACACAGAAGTATTGTTCCCATAAAAAAGAGAAAAGATAATACATTAAAAAATAGAGAAAAATACAGTCGAAGCAGTAACGCGCGGTCGGAGGTTAGTTTGGTGAGGCAGAATCCTCCCCTTTGCTTGATTAGCAATCAGATGATTAACTAGTTTAGTAAGACTATTCGGCAGAATGACGGGCCAGTTTACGTTTCCGCGGCGTTATTACTCAGTATATCGAACCTGAAATGCTCACGGAACTGCAGATTTGCGAGTAGACCTACTTGCTTACAGGAAGCCAGAGACGTACGGTGAGGTGAGGCAGTGACCCAAACTTTTATCACAGGATTTTGTGAACCTATTCCCACGTAGGCTACTATTCCTGATTGGCAATCAAAACGATTAAGACCAAGCCTATAGGAAGCCCGTATACTGATAGAGGAGATAATGACAAAAAGATTCATTCACGTATACGCTTCAATTCGAGACTGCAAGGATGGAAATCTGAATAATCAATTAGGAAAAATTCTCGGCTCTCGGTAATTCTGTATATCGTTTAAACATTTTGTTAATCGGATTATGAAAGAAGACTGAAAATAAACGCCCGCTTTTTTTTTGGGTGTAAAAGCGCTTATTTAAAGGAGAATACATTGTATATTGATTAAGCATTGAACTCTGCATAAGTCGAACTGTTTTAATATTTGTTGATGACATTGCTTCGGCATACTGGAAGCAAGTACGCGCAAATCTGCTGTCTAGTGAGCATTTCAGGTTGGATATACTGAGTAATAACGCCGCAGAAACTTAAACTGGCCCGTCATTCTGCCGAAAAATCTTACTAAACTAGTTAATCTTCTGATAGCTAATCAAGCAAAGGGAAGGATTCTGCCTCACCAAACTAACCTCTGACCGCACGGCACTGAGTCGAAGGGATAGGATACAAATAGACAAGAAATTGATTCAACTGGCTGTGTTTTCAGTAATAACTAATGATTTCACTGAACAAATATGGATCAGAGCAACAAAAGTCAAATACATTTAAATGTCTCAACTGATTATGTTTTCAAATCAACTGAACAGACTAGATGCTAATCTATAAGCCAACTGCTTATGTGTGTGTGAACTGTTCATGCGTGTGTTAACTGCTTGTGTGTGTGTCAGTGTGTGTGTGTGTGTGTGTGTGTGTGTATTGCTGCTGCTTACATAATATGGTTACTGATTATGATTATTGATTATGGTTATTAATTATGGTAATTTATTTACTGATGAATATGATGAAAATATTGAAATATAATCCTCAACAGCATTTGCGATGCTAAATTATCTTACTCGTTAACAAGTGCCCCACCTTAGATCGTACTGCTAGAGAAAATAAACCCAGCCTGACAGAACAAGATCGTTCATATTATCATACTGAAGGGTTTTTATGAAAGACTGGATGTATAGCCTACCACTGAATTTCAAAACAGTCCCATTGGAAAAATATCAATCACTCAGGGGTGCGTTTCCCGAAATCACAGATGCTAACTTACGTCGTCGGAACCATTGACAATGAATGGACGAACTATGTAAGCTGCTAACTTGGTTAGCAACTATGCTTTTGGTAAACGCAATGGGCGATAATAGACAGAAATGGCGCTTCAAGCGAACTCTTCTCTTGTTATCGATCAGAAAACAGCCGGAAAGCAAAACGCTGTTGAATGATTTTTATTGATATTTATCAGAGTAGGAAGAAAAAAACTTTCGCACACCGGTAAGCAGACAGGTGCGTAGAAGCAAGGCCAATTGTGAACCAAAGTAAAGAAAAAACTAGAGATGGCAATTTCGACACTGAAGTTCGAACGGTTTCAAAACGTTTTGTTACTTCCGGTTCTGACACGTTGTTCGAGAGATGTTTCAAAACGTCACGTGATCGGTATCAGACCACAGCGAGAGGCTTTAAAAAGCCGCAGGAAAAATATAGGTGTTTGAGGTGTTTTGTTGCGTCGAGTTCTGTAGAGAGATTTTGTGAGGATTTTGCTACAGTTGTTCAATATACAACATAGATAGATAGATTTTCTAAAGCTTGCCAGGTACTCTTTCCAGTGTGTCAATAAATTAAAGCATATTTGTTTATTTGTTTTTTTTTGTTTAAATAAACTTGTAATTTGATTTCAGATGGTAGAGAAGCAGAGAAGCCAGATGAATCCAAAAAATGTGCAGGAAATATTATTTCTGAATAAAAATCTTTGAGCAAAATGTTTCTGAATCTAAATTTTTATACCACGTTGATGTGTATAATCACAATGAGGTGCAATACCAACTAGGCAGAATCAGAATAATTGCAATTGTCAAGTCCATTTGTATATAAAAGGCTGACACAATCATTCTCAATGAATGAATGAATGAGAACATTTCATGGCTGAATGAACAAACAGTGCCCTACAATATGAAATAGTCATATCGTACAAAAACTAAATAATTGACTGATTATGCCTGTGTCAAAACTATTCATATTTTTGGATTTGTGAAAAGAGGGACTTCAGCACATCAACACCAATAATACTTAATGACTGCAATGACAACTTCTGCCAGTGGATGGCAGTATTGAGCGAGCAAACAATGGTTTGAATGTTTTGAAACATTTCGAAGCTTCAAATTTGCCATTCCTAGAAAAAACTCCAGCACGCAGTCTTCTCATTTGCAATTAATTTATTAGCCGACGTTTTGGTCAACTGACCTTCCTCAAGACAACAAACAGAATACATCGGGAGCACATCTTAAATGCAGGCTGGTATGCCTACGTGGCCCAGTCAGGTAAAATCACAAGACCACGAGTAAGACGTATCTCATAGGTAAAAACATCAATACAAATAACAATATACAAAGGTAATAATAACCTCGAATAGGGAAGACAATTATACAGTATATTTGAAATAAATAGCAAAATAGAAAATGCTCACAAACCATTAGAATAACCTCATGTTTACAGTGCAATCATTAGATGGAAAACATGATGGTATGAGAAATTTTCAGCATAAACAGCAAATGGAAAAAATGCCGCCTCCTAATCGTCCCAACCCCTGAAAACAGGAGAGCAGATCAGATAAGTGTAAGTAAAGCTGTAAATCTAAACAGTGTACAAAACAAAGAAATACAATCAATAAAAGACAAGTATTCTAAAATGGAAGAGACCCATCAAAATTAGGGAACAAAACTCACATCATAACGTTGAGGGAAAGTTCATCATTCAATCCATCAGGTGTTAAAGTCTGTAAGGTAAATATCCAATAAACTTTGCGACGTTTTAGAGGCAAATCAAGATCACCACCTCTCTGTGGAAGGCTGACTTTTCAGGATAATTTCTATCATTTCTGTGCATGGAATTTTTGTGTTCACTTATGCGTTGTTTCAGTTGCCTGGATGTTTTACCCACATATGCCTAACCACAGGGAAAACGTAGCATATATATCACAAGTGTGGATGTATTATTAGAAAATGTCTTATTAGTATGAGGATGATAAAAAAAAAGTTTGCTTTCAAGGTATTATTGCACTGTGCACAATTTCCACAGCGATAATTTCCAGCAGGTAAAGGGGATAAAAGCCGCTGAATAGGCTGCTTAGGCCTTTGAGTGGAAAAGTCAGCATGAACAAGGTCTCTCAGATTTCTCCCTCATTTGTTTATAAAAAGAGGCTGAAATTTAAAATGGGGGGCCAATTCAGGGTCCAAGGTCAAAATATGCCAATATTTCTTAAAAGTAGATTTAATAGTGAAAGAAAGAGGGGAATAAGAGGTGATACAAGTAACAGAGAACTTTTTTTCTTTTCTCTTACTTTGTTGCGACAATTCTGAGCGTGGTTTCCTCAGTGCTGCATAATAAGCCCTCTGTAGCCAATCATTAGAGTATCCCCGTTGGACAAATCTGGACCTCATCACAGATGCCTTTTCTATAAAATCGTCTGTACTACTGCAAATTCGTCTAAGCCTAAAGAATGGACTTTTAGGCAAAACTCTCTTAAAAGGGGTGGGGTGAAAACAACTTGCCAGAAGAAGTGTATCCGTTTCTTTTCAGTAAAGAGTGGTGGAAAGTGCCTTTATTTTTCATAAGCCACATAAAAAAAGGAACCTTTTCACTACTGTAACTCATTGCAAATTGCAAGTTGCTATTTAAGCTATTCAGCAAAGTGAAAAAATCTTGTAGCTCGTTGGCATCAGCTTGGACCAGGTAAAACACATCATCAATGAACCTGTACCATTTCAAAATTTTAGACTGAAAAATATTGCACTCCGGATTAAAAACAAAGTTTTTTTTTTTTTTACAGAGTAACCAACATATAAATTGGTCACAAATTGAACCCATGCTCGTGCCAGACGTTTGTAAATAGTATTCTCCATTAAAATTAAAATAATTTTTCTTCATGACAAGAGTGGCTAATTCAATAATGAACTCATTGGGAGGCATAGTTGAGTCATCTAGGTTCTGAAGATAGAACTGTAAAGCCTCAACGCCCCCATCGTGTGGAATATTCGTGTAAAGACTGGCAATGTCGAAGGTCACTAACAGAACGTCATCAGGTAAGTCAGTGAGACTTGAAATATTAATGATAAAATCAGTGGAGTCTTTTATATATACTGGCAGTATCTGGACATAAGGTTTAATAAAGTAGTCCACATACTGAGACAAGGGTGATAATAAAGAATTTTTCTGGGCTACTATGGGACGGCCAGGAGGATTGGACAGAGACTTGTGCACTTTAGGCAATGTGTAGAAGACTGGACAAATATACTGAGAGGCATTAAAAAGGCAAAGCGGTTTTTATCGTCTAATATGAAAACTGATAAGTTTTTCCTTTTGCTGATTGACATGATGACCATCAGGTAAGGTAAACATTGCAAAATGTCAAGTGTCTGGGTTCGAATCCTTTCTTGGTTTAACACCTCATTATGATAATCTAAATGCAGCACAGTTCCCTGGATCCTGGTCATGAATCACATTGGGAGAAATCATTTTTGCACATGAAAAGTTGAAGATCAGGGCCAATTAAAAAAACACATAAAGTCACATCATTCCCACTTCAAATGCCACAATCAAATGAATCTCGGAAGAATCAAACATTTTGATTGGTGAATAATGGCCAGTCTCAAAGAAAAGATTCCTGACGCATTAATGTCCATTATATGACTGTATCCAGACTGCAGGGATGACACAGAATCACCAGATGTGTCAGCTGTCGTCCCCAACAAAGTGCGTCATCTGTGACGCCACAAAAACACATTCCATAAAACGTCTTCTGCCATGTCAGATAATGCATAAGAACTGCTGAATTGACTGCCAATGTAACGATAACAGTGAGGGCAAGTCTCACTACCAAAAGCACAGTTTCCTGCGAGCATGTTTTGCAACTACGAAAGAAACTATTTACCACTACTTAAAACAGAATATTTTATTATGCGTTTATAATGCCTCTCAGTATAGGATGCTGACAGTACAAAAAATCATATTCAGCTTGGGTAATCCAACTTTTTTGTTTAGCATCTTCTAAAAAAAGACATAGCTCCTGTTGGAATTAGCTTGAGGGATCAGTTTGTAAACCTTTGTAAAATCTGGCATCCGTGTGTGCGTCCGTCAACAAAAACAGACATTTTGTTTATCTTAACGGCGGGAGCTTCTGGGGCCGTCAGTGCCCTATATTTAAGCAGGAGAAAAACCCAAGTGACAGTTTTCGCCCGTTAAAAGTTTAAAAGAACATGCTGTCAACATATTTACGAGATTATGTGCCAACCCACAAGAAAAGGAATAAATTCTCTTAAGCGTGTAATTTCACTGCAAGAAAATTTTACTGGAGAACTGAACTTCAGAGAAAAATATTCGGATACTGGCAGTGTCAGCACCAGAACTGGAATGTGGGGGGGGCATAGGCACATCCCTTTTTTAGTCCTGGCTAGTCAATCATTTTCCTTATTGCCACGTTTTCCAGTTACAGTAATAATCCATTGGCAACTGAAGACACAGCTTCTCTCCCCATGCGATCTAACAGCGGCAAAATAATGGGCTAAATTCAGGACAGAAAAAATAATTTACTGATAAACAGGCCTATGCTTTATGAAATACAAACTGCTCTGGAAATTCTGTGCAACTTTATCGGCACATCAGGTGATCCAACATGCTCCTTGTGATCGTTTAAATTGTTGAAATTAAAGAAAAGAGCATTTGGGATGCCTTTGTGCAATTTTCAATAACGCTGATTTAAATGCACCAAAGTGCGCTCCAAATGAATGATAGTCGTCTTACTTTAACAGGGGAGAACTAGCAGCGTCTGATAGTGAGGAGTGTTTTCTAAGTGAATGTATTGTTAATTTAGAAAATGACTGATCACTAGTCAGGACTAATAATTGTTTTAAAGGGATGTGTTTGCGCTCCCCCCAGTTCCAGATATGGCGCTGACACTGGGGAGTGGCTGTTCCCCCAATCGCTGGGTGAAGTTCTTATCACAAATGCAGGTTTTCAGCAAAACTATAATAATAATAATGATAATAATATATTGGTTAGGGCAGGACCCTTATAAAAATTTACTACAGTTCACTCTAGTTTACTACAGTGAAATTGATTTAAACTATAGTAAACTACACTTTACTACAGTAAACTATAGTTTGTTGCAAATATACTGTAGTAATTGAATATCATTGCTATAGTTTACTATATTAGAGTTTGACTTTTGTGATTTACTTTAGCATCACTATAGTATCGATAGTCATTCCGCTATAGTAAACTAACTATATACAACCCCAATTCCAAAATAGTTGGGACAAAGTGTAAATTGTGAATAAAATCAAAATGCAATGACTTTCAGATCACACAAGCCAATATGTTATTTACAATAGAACATAGATAACATTTCAAATGTTGAAACTGAGACATTTTACATTTTTATCCACAAAATGAGCTTATTTCAAATTTTCTGGCTGCAACAGGTCTCAAAAAAGTTGGGACACAGGCAAAAAAGGGCTGAAAAAGCAATTAATATGTAAGAGAATCAGCTGAAAGAACGTTCAGTAAGTAATTAAGTTAACTGGCATCAGGTGTGTAACATGATTGGCTATAAAAGGGATGTCTTAGAGAGGCTGAGTCTCTCAGAAGTAAAGATGGCCAGAGGCTCTCCAACCTGTGAAGGCTTGCGTAAAAAAATTGTAGAATACTTTAAAAACAATGTTCTTCAACATCAAATTGCAAAGGCTTTGAAGGTCTCATCATCGACAGTGCATAACATCATCAAAAGATTCACAGAAACTGGAAAAATCTCTGTGCGTAAGGGACAAGGCCGAAGACCTTTACTGGATGCCCGTGATCTTCGGGCCCTCAGACGCCACTGCATCACTCACCGGCATGATTCTGTCATTGACATTGCTAAATGGGCCCAGGAATACTTCAAGAAACCACTGTCTGTAAACACAGACCGCTGTGCCATCCACAGATGCCACCTAAAACTCTATCATGCAGAAAGGAAGCCATTGTTGAGCATGATCCAGAAGCGCCGCCGTAATCTGTGGGCCAAGGCTCATTTAACATGGACTGTAGCAAAGTGGCAAAGTGTCCTGTGGTCAGATGAGTCCAAATTTGACATTCTTGTTGGAAATCATGGACGTCGTGTCCTCCGGGCTAAAGAGGAGAAAGACCACCCCTCCTGTTATCAGCATTCAGTTCAAAAGCCAGCATCTCTGATGGTATGGGGATGCATTAGTGCATATGGTGTGGGACACTTGCATGTTTTAAAAAGCACCATGAATGCTGAAAGGTATATAAAGGTTTTAGAGCAACATATGCTCCACTCCAGACGACATCTATTCCAGGGAAGGCCTGGTGTATTTCAGCAGGACAATGCAAAACCACATACTGCAGCTATTACAACAGCATGGCTTCATAGTAGAAGAGTCCATGTGCTGAACTGACCTGCCTGCAGTCCTGATCTTTCACCGACTGAGAATAGTTGGCGCATAATTAAACGAAAAGTCCGTCAAAGGAGACCCAAAACTCTCGAGCAGCTGGAAGCCTGTATTGAACGAGAGTGGGATCAAATTCCAACTCAAGAAACTTGTCTCCTCAATGCCCAGACGCCTCCACTCTGTGTTAAAAAGAAGAGGGGATGCTACACCATGGAAAACAGGCCCCGGTCCCAACTTTTTGGAGACCTGTAGCAGCCATCACATTTTAAATTAGCTAATTTTGCGGAAAAAAATTGTAAAATTTCTCAGTTTCAACATTTGCCATGTTATCTCTGTTCTATTGTGAATAAAATACTGGCTGGTGTGATTTGAAAGTCATTGCGTTTTGATTTTATTCACAGTTTACACTTTGTCCCAACTATTTTGGAATTGGGGTTGCATATATATATATATATATATATATATATATAGTTTAGAAAATCAAAAGTGATCTAACAGCCTGGTGTAAGTGTTGGGCCTCTGTGCTGCAGGAAGTGGATGGAGGGGTGTTGACTGTTTCCTGACCGGTCTGCTTATAATTTCTCACTTGGTACATGACACAGGACGGTATTTTTATTAACATGCAGTAGTTTTATCCAGTGCCTCACACCCCTTTCTTCTGTGTCTCTATCCGAGGATCTTTCCGTCCACTACCCTGAGTCCTGGACCGTCCAAGCCCTGTCCCTCACCATGAGCGCTGGCTGCTGCTGTCCTGCTGTCCTGATCCGGTCCTGATCCAGTTCTGCACCATCCTTGGCATGCCACTTCCTGGAGCTACCGATGCCACTGTTCAGATGGGCTTAAATGGAACTCTCTTGCCATTTCACTCTATTTTACTTTTTTGTTATTAATTAGCTAGCCCATGGAGGATGGGCTTCCCCACTATAGTCGGGTTCCTCCTGAGATTGCTTCCCACTGGGGAGTTTTTTCTCACCACTGTTCGAGGATTTTTCTCCCTACTGGGAGTTTTTTGCCTCACTTGCTGTAGTGGGGAATAGGCTGGGCACTGCCCTTTCATTTATTTAAACTCTCACTGTAAAGCGTCTTTGTGACAGTCTCTGTGAAAAGCGCTATACAAAATAAATTGAATTGAATTTAATATTATATATATATATATATATATATATATATATACACACACACTAGTATTTTTACTGTAGTATTTTGTGGTAATTTTTCATAAGGGGAGGGAGATTATGGAAAATCAAACCTCATATCTAGGCCTACTCATTAGGTTTACTAAAAAGCCCTCATATGTATTTATGAGTGACTATTCATGCAAATCAAAACAAAATTACTTTTTGGTCCATAAAATTTGTATTAGTTCATTTCATTTCTTCTTTTTGAAATCTTTGTCAAACATTAGCTTTTATCATGCAAAAAAATATCTGACACCAATTTATAAATCTTCACATTGATAAAAATACATCACTTCCAAGCTAAGGGTATCACTGGAGCAGAGTGGTTATCCAAAGTGGTTTTCTCACAATTCAGATTCGTCCCTCTCTGTCTGAGGAACTCACCTCTGATTTTTTTGGGAAGACAACAATGAACAGTGTATTTTTAAAAAATCCCATATTTCTAGCGTGACTTTGTCCTGGTTTCCATTCAGAAATATTTTCATATTTGAGGTTTCCCCATCCTAAAACAATTTGAGAGGGACAGATTCTTCAGAAAGTTAGGCTTTATTCAGTCATATGAACCAATACAAAGCCGACTTTCCACTTTTCACACCCAATTTTTATACCTTCATCACTGGAAATTTCTTCCAAATATGGTTTTTCCATCCTCATATTATAATAGTTCAATAACGTAATGTCTGAATCTTACTTGTTTTTTCGCTTTTCTCATTGGTTGGCATCCTTTGCAAAATAACTACTTCAAGGCGACTTCATTGTTTAAGAGGACTTTGAAATGGGGCATAGGTCGTCCCAGAGACAGGCAAACCAAAACACTGCCTACTTGCCTTGAAAACTGCAACCAAAGGATAACAACCATCTTCCAGTGTAATACTGGTTATACATATTTCTAATTCATATAACACATATAGCTCTGCTACTGTGATCAAAACTACTAACATGAAGCAAGCATGCATAACTATATGATTTCTGATAAATGGTGAATAATGCTGATGACTGAACAGATATTGCCTGAATCAACTGAACAGATGTCAATCAAAGCTACAGTGTGTGTATGTGTGTGTGTGTGCGCTTTTACCGAAACTTGTGGGGACAAAATGTCCCCATAAGTAATGGAATACCAGATTTCTTCATTCTCATGGGGACTTTTTCAGGTCCCCATGAGGAAATTGAGCTATTTTAGGGTTGGGATATGGTCAGGGTGAGGTTAAGGGGTTAGGGAATGAATGCAAGTCAATGGAATGTCCCCACAAGACATGAAAACCCAATGTGTGTGTGTGTGTTACATAATATGGTTACTGATCATGATTATCGATTATGGTTATCATGGTCATTGATTTACTGATGAACATGATGAGAAATATTTAAATATGATCCTCAACAAGTCTTAGCAGACTGTTTCTTAAGGTGTTACCATTGAAACATTGCCGAACACTGACTACTCTATTTTTCAAAATAGAAATAGTACTTCATGGTTACCAGACAATATGATGTTGGTAAACTCACTTAGAACTGAGAGTCTTACCAATACTTCGGTTAGTCTTGATGCACTTTGACAGGCTGTGAGGAGCCTTTCTTGGCCTTTTTCGAGGTACAAGATTCTGCCCATGACTTATATTTTCTGATATTTCCTTTAATGCATCTCTGCACTGTTTTGTTGGCCTGCCAGTGATCAGACACCTACGACCACCCAATGCTGTTTTTCTGCGAGCCACTGCAGTGGGTTGCACTCCTATCTTTGCACCATGTGACATGGATTTTGACTTTGATTTGGTGCATCTGGCACTTCCTGCTCCAGTACATTTCCTGTAACATGCCAGTGCTGGATCTAATGCTGAATCAGTCACTAACTCTGCAGACCTCTCGACGAACTTCAGTGAAGATGTCATCAGATCAGCATTTTTATCTGACCGTATATATATATATATATATATATATATATATATATGTCTTCCGCTCCTTACCTGACTTGCATTTTGACTGAAGCCAGGCAGTCATCCTGGCTGCGAGTAGGGATGCTCGGTCCTTGAGACCTTTTAGCATATGCATCCTCGAGATGATCCTGCAACTCAAGACTTTGAACATAAAGGAGTTACTGATCCTGCCCATCACTGTGTTGTAATTTCTTACCATTGTCATTTGCTTGGCTCTGTGAAGTTGAGTCATTAGCTTGCTGTGGAATATGGTCACCCAGCTATCATAGGCTAGAAAACCACTCTTTGGGTATATCAGAAGCACCTGTAGCCAACTGAAATAACTGACCACGCTGAGCATTTAATGTCACAGGAAAGAAACTGAACAACTCAACATTATGGTGAGAAACAGCAGCATACTGATGTTTACAAGGTGCACCATTGTTTCCGACATGGCATGTACACAGGCCAACAGACATATCAACAAAATAGTCCACACCTTCCTTGCTCTTGCTCTGAAAGTCCTGCTGGACAGTAGCTTAATTTTTATCTTTGGTTATTTTGGTTTGTGGGGGCAGAAATCTTTTCAACAATGCTATGTCTAACCGATTGTTAGCAATGTCAACCAACAGGCGCTCAAAGTTTTCAAACCACGTAAAGATGAATTCAAACAGCTGTTCAACATTAAATGCTTTTACACAATAGAAAACTTTGTCCATCAGGACTCGCATACCTGCCTCTACAAAATTATTGGTGTTCTTGCCCCTAACTGGCAAATTCTTGTGCAAACAAACTGCCCAAACTTCATGACACTTGTAAATGTTCTGCAAATGCTGCAAATAATTAGGGTATGTCTTGGCAACTGGATCTGTCTGAGCATCCTCATACCTTGCTATGAGATCTTCAATGGTTTCCGCATAAACCATTGCTTTGAATAGTGCAAGAAGGTGGAGTCTGTGATCTACGGTAATGTGTTTTTTGCTTCCCATAAATAGTGCCAATTTGCCTGCTGCAAGTGAAAAATGCACAAAAGTAACACTGATTCTGGAAAACAAGAATGAATAGCTTGGCGTTCTGCAGTTGAGTCATCAGTGAGGAACACTTTCAGTCCTGTTGCTCCTTGTCCATAAAATGCATAACTAGGAAAAACCTATTTGAGTTGATTCAGCCCAGCAGTAGTAACTTCCTTTGACTCTGATGTTGTAATAAAACAACCTAAGGGCAAGCCCCCTACTCACGAGTGAGTTACCAGTCAGAATACATGGCATTGAAATCTATCAACTTCACCACTAGCATCCATAAAAACTAGCTCACCTCTATGTTTCAACAGTCTGTGTGTTCTTTTCATGAGGGGTGTACAAACTGCAATCAGCAAATCCTTCCCACAAGTGGTCATCTTTGAGCATTACCCTCCCTTTTCTGAGTTTTACTGGTCAATGTGCTGCTGCAGATCTTGTAGCATCTTTTCGCCACATGGAGCACCATAGGATTTCTGAAAGATCTTGTCGTAGAGTCTGGAAAGGAAAAGGAATGGGTACATATATTCAAGGCTATTGGTAATGCCTGAGGGTACCCCCCTAATATGACTGGGCTTTAAGTCATGCTATGTTTACCCTTTTGCCCTTTTTTTCCTTTGAATATCTTGAATCAAGAAGTAACTGATTTTTAGTATTTGACAAAATTTTGATATTTGCCAGATGGGGGGTGACGGCATATTAATAACTTTTCTACGCTGTCACCCTTGATAGGAGATAATTCACCAAATTGCTATGCAGGAAGTATTGATGGATGTATTTATGAATACTTTGCAAACAACTAACTGAGACAATTACTTTAGAGGAATTAAAAGCGGTGGCACTTGATATGCAGAGGGGGAAATCACCCGGTTTGGATGGTATACCCCCAAAATTTTATTTGGTGTTCTGGGACCTTTTAGGCCCTCTACTACTCAGCATGATTCATTATTCCATAGAACATGGTGGTTTTGCCAGAGACGTAAACATAGCTGTTACCTCTTTGCTCTTGAAAAAAGATAAAAATCCAACAGACTGTGGCAGCTACAGACCCATCAGTTTGCTTAATGCTGATCTCAAGATGTATGCTAAAGTTCTTGCCCGACGACTACAGAAACAAATGTCACATCTGATTAATTGTGATCAAACTGGTTTCATAAAAGGGCGTCTTGCCTCCGATAATGTTAGACGGTTGTTACATGTGATCAATGCTGGTGTAGATCTCAAGTTGCCAATGACTGTTCTATCTCTGGATGCCATGAAAGCATTCGAGAGACTCGAGTGGTCCTATTTATGGTCAGTGTAGGAAGTCATGGGATTTGGAAGGGAGATTATCCATATGATTCAAGTTCTATACTCTACTCCCTCAGCAATGGTCCTCACAGGTAAAATCTGCTCCCCTTTATTTCCTGTTTCCAGATCCTCCAGACGGGGTTGCCCATTGAGTCCAGGCCTCTTTGCATTGTCCCTTGAACCATAAGCCCAGTACTTGCGTCAGTCAACCAATATTTGCCCCCTTTCTGTCGGCAGCACGCAACATCATGTAGCTTTATACGCAGATGATGTTTTGATCTTCATGGAGGACCCTGCTAAATCTGCCCCTAACCTTTTGACATTATTTGAAGAATTTGGAGCGTTATCAGGTTTCAAAATAAATTGGTCTAAATCTGCTTTCTTACCTTTAAATGAAACCACTAATTAACATCTCTTCCTGCTGAAATTCCCATAGTTAATCATTTTAAGTATTTGGGTATTGAATTTTTTTCTTCTGTTTAATAAGATTAATTATACTGAAACATTAAATAAAGTTCTCAAAGATCTTGACAGATGGTCAAATCTTCCCAATTCTCTACAAGCTTGTATTTCTATCATCAAGATGAATGTATTATCAAGGCTCAATTTTATCAGTTCTATGCTTCCTTTGTCACCCCCTGCTGGCTACTGGTAGAAATTACACTCAGTAGTATCTAAACTTATTTGGAACAGAAAACGACCTCGCCTTAAAATGTCTACAGCTCAGCGCAGGAGATTGGATGGTGGATTAGCAGTACCAAATTTTTAATTGTATATTTTTTTTCCTTTATATTGAGACCCTTAGCTTGTTGGCTTGACCCCCATTCTGAAACCTCTTGGCGTGCACTGGAGGAGGACAGGGTCTCTCCCTAGAGGTTACAGGATGTCATTTATGCGAATATTTCAATTAAACAATGTCGGCTTTGGTTTGGTTCGCTTATTACTCATGATGATTATCATGATGATACATACATGGCACATAGTTCAGAGGTTCTGTTCAATTAAATGTTTTTGGCATCTTAATTCTCCAATCTTTAATAACAAACAGCTCCTTATTGGGAATAGGCCAATTAATTTTTCACAATAGGAAAGGAGAGGCATCCATGTATTGGGTGACATTTATAACAGTGATGGTCTTAGATCATTTCAGGAACTTAAAGATAATTATAATCTACCAGGCACTTCATTTTTTTCTGTTTACAGCTTAGGGCAGGGGTCGGCAAGAAACTTGGGCTGCGGGCTAAGATTTTTCCTCGCCGCCAGTTGGCGGGCCAGAGGCCGGGCCACAGCCTATTTAGACGCTGCGATAGGTGCCCCTAAGGTCCACTCGCAAAAACCAGGCCTACACGGAGAATGGTGAGTCTAATAAAAATAACTAATGACAATAAATAAACTATGTGGACTGTGCACAAGTCCATCAGAAGTCTTGTTTGATAATTTAATAATCTTAATGGACTTAGTATCTCTTTCAATATTGAGTCATCTGAAATTGTGAAAAAGGCGATGATGGCAATGATAGGCCCAAGTTAGGTCTATTAGGCTACTAGTAATATTAGTCTACTTAGGCTACGTTTATTTTGAAATACTTGGTTGACCGCCTCCTTATAATAATACAAAGAACTGACTATTCGCAGTTATACGTGTGGCCTATGCTGAATTTTTTTCTTGGCCACAGCTTAAAATAAGTTTGGCTAAGAAAAAAAATTTAGTTTTAGACACACTTAAAATAAGTGTGGGCAATGGAGCAATGTGCATCTTGGCCACACTTATAAGTGCGTCTAACGCGAATTTCGATCAATTTTTGTGCTTGGACTCACTTAAATAAGTGCGAATAACATCGGCCATAATACAATGTTTGCGACATCGCCATCTGCTGGCCATTAAATAGAATGCAATTTTTAGGCACTTCCGCATTGGCTTCACTTTTCAGACCCGGGTTCTGCGTCCATCTTTTTATACAGTCTATGGGTGCATCTCAAAGCGTAGGCTGCATCCTTCAAAGGCTGAATTTTAGGGGCTGTCACTTAATTTCATCCACCAAACTGATGTGACATCATTTCATCTCCGTTAAACAGCTTTGCTTGAAGCAAGTCGTCACTGGTTTCCCAAACCTTAACCTTAACTCTAACCCTAGCTCTAAATCTTACCCTAAATTTATCTTGTCCCTTACCATAAATGTCGGTTTGGCAGATGTAATTAAGGGACGACCCCTAAAAATGCAGCCTTCGAAAGATGCAGCCTATGCTTTGAGATGCACCCTATGCAGCAGAATGCTCAAAATACCTCTGCAACTGCACCCACCAGGAGACAGGAAGTGTGACCAATTTCTAATGGACTCGCATGGGACTTGGTAAAAATAGGAAAACACAAAGATGGACTTCGTGGATTCTGCAAGCAGCAACAAACTATGAAACGTACTCATGGAATGCCCTCTGTGTAACAGGCAAAGATATTGTTTGTAAACTGCCTTATCACACTATGGAGGTCAAAAAATAACATTGGAGCATCTTCTAAATCCGTCCGAAAACCAGCCGCAGACCGTGAAAGCAGTCCTGAACTTCAAATCATCGTCAGGACTATTTCTTCAGAGGTCTGAGTCTCGTCGGGTACGCCAGGGCTGAATTGAGAGAGGCAGTCTGGGCTGAAGGGGGAAGACGAAGAAGAAGAAGTATCCGATGATATTATTGGGTGCATCTCAAAGCGTAGGCTGCAACCTTCGAAGGCAGCATTTTTAGGGGTTGTCACACAATTCAATCCGCCACACTTACATTTAGGGTTAAAGACAATGATGAATTTAGTGGTAGAGTTAGGTTTGGGGGGGTAGGTTTTGTGTTCGGGGTTAGAGTTAAGGTTAGGGAAACCAGTGACGACTCGCTTCTACCAAAGCTGTTTAATGGAGATGAAATGAGGTCACGTCAGTTTGGTGGATGAAATTAAGTGACGATCCCTAAAAATGCAGCCTTCGAGGGCTGCAGCCAGCTTACGCTTTGAGACGCACTCAGTATATTAACCACCGTACTTGCAGGATAATCTTCGGGGGACAACTGCGAGGCTTCTTCGTCTCTACTTGGGGGAAAGCGACATCACGCAATTTCTTCGCATGTTGTAATTCGGTATGTAACCAAACATGTCGGAAGTATGAAAGAATGGGCGTTTTATTTTCTGAAAGGCTGGCTTTTATTCTGGTCTGAGACGCAAGATTCATTGTCATTAACAGCAAACGAAAGCATCACGCAGACGTGAAAATAAATCAAATCATAATAGGAAGCTGAATAAGAGTTATCGCTTTCGCAGCTCGATAAACCTAGCTGGGCCTCGTTTTCCAGAGGCATTTTAAGCGAGAGACAGCGAGATCCTCCTAGGGGCACTGGCAGGCGGTGGCAATCTGTGGCACCGCAGTGGCTAGTCGTGGCAAACGGACATGCGAATCGCGGCGAACTGTGGCAGGCGAGCGGCGCTCTTCGGCAACTGACAGATACTTTCCTCCACTCGCGACCGGTCAGCTGGCATAAATCTGATTCATGGAAGTTGTAAAGATTATATATTATATATATATATATAGTTGATTTTAAATTGTGAACGTTCGTGAGTAACCGCGTTGGTTGTAGCGTGATCCGACTTCAGTCAAATGTGACGTTATGTTTTCTTTATCTTTTCTGGCAGCGCGGAATTAGCACAACTTTTATGCACAACTCAAACGGGGCAGGCTTTTAACATGCTTTTAGCCTCTTAACACGATCAAGATGTCATTTCAAGTCCATAGCCATGTTAACCTAACCCTTCCAAGTGACCACAGTGAATCTGACTGCAGTAGCTGACCTAGAAACGCATAAAAGTTGTGCTAATTCACTCAGTGCACATACCTCTGTTTACTTCCTGTGTTCCGGTGAAGTCCACACTAGTCGATTGTCGAATTCGTATAATCCAATATTCCAAAATGTAATTTTTCCACCGAGAAATTATGGTTACAAACTGCAGAGGTTATGTCCATTGTAATGACTATGTAGCAACATAGCTATGTTTGAGCCGCTAAGGTGTGAACTCTTGCAGGAGCATAACTCGGTGTAGGCAAAACCAATTTTCTTCGTTTGTCTCGCTATTGACAGTACTCCTTCACCACAAACAACAAAGATACGTGTTGAAATCGACCGGAGTTCCCCTTTAAGGACAATAAAAAGTTTGCTTATCCAGGTCTTTCTGTGTAAACTGATTTTTTGAAAAATGGACCCTTTGGCCCACATTTCTTAAAAATGACTAATTACGGAAAGTAGGTCAACTCTGATGAGCTCAGTATTGATGGTTTTGGTGGTTGAAATCACATTCTTATACCAAATTAATGGCAAAAATGGCACATTTTAAGTCATGGGGGGAAAAGGGATGAAAAAATGAGTGAAGCAAAGAATAGAAGTAAGCCATCCACTCATAAAGCTCAGGGAAACTGCTGTGGTATATCCTGAGGCTGCACTCTAATTTTTGGGCTTGTAACTTCAAAGCAACGGGAGTCGTTGCTTCGGCAAATCCGAAGCCGAATAAGAATAATAAGATGATTAAGAGGATCAGTAATAACTCGATAATAATTAATTTAAAAAAATAATAAAAAATATATATATAGCATGTTGTTTAAGACATTATGTTGATTCGAAGCACAAATCTTTTCAAGATGTAAGAGATCCTCGCATGGAATTGAAGTCCTTATGCATGGAGGTTTATCAGTTTCTCGTGTGTTTCGGTGGATTTCAACAATAGTAGGCTAATATGGAAACCGATTATGACTCCGGACTTCTCACGCTTTTTCTTTACTCAGGGGTTGGAAGCAATGGAATTACATAAAGATGTTTCAAATTATCTTATTTCATCTAAGCAATTTAAACGATCATGAAACACATGCATTGCTTCTAACCCTGAAACGCAAGTGAAATTGATAAACCTCCATGCACAAGGACTTCAATTCCACGGGAGAATCTCTTACATACGCGTTGACTGAATAATTGCTGGACTACAGCAGGGGAACGTAAACATGCCACTAAAACTCATGCCGAATGTGTGAGAGTGGACAGGTATGCGTTATTAATGAAAACTGGCCAGACCCGATAATGTTCAGTTTTCAGAGTTTCTGTAATGCTAATTTAAAAAAATGATTGAAAACAGGTCATGACCAATCAGGGATGGTTTGACCTTCCCCTATCATCAGTTCACCAGCCGCCACTAGTTCTTACATATACAGGAGTATAATTTAATGTAGCTTGATAGAAATAAGTGAGATACATTGGGGTTTTTTATATATATATATATATATATATATATATAGACTTGGATTATGAGTATGTTGGTTCTTCACGAGACAACACTTTCTACTTTCACAACACTTGGAGTGTTTTGGAAGCATTAAAGCCTTATCTTTTAGAATGATTTGAAAAAAGACCATTACGGCATTGTACTAACTTTTTACAAGCTGTTGAGGGTGGTATCTTTTACTAAACCTGGTTTTGGGACTGGGGGGGGGGGGGGGGGACTTGGTGATGTGTTAACATCTGCTAAAATCACAAATGCATATAGCCACGGGGTTTATACGTTAGATAGACACAACAATTATTTAGTTGTAGGCTAATTGGTGTAATGTAAACTCAAAAACTAATAGTATCAATGTTTTATGGGATATATGGTCCGGTATGATGTTAAAATGCATACTTTTTTGTCAAATAACGTGAAATATTTTCGGCTGGTCACTACCTCCCCATCCCTACTCCCTGGAGAGTGGGCCAGTCAGGTATGAATTCCCAGGCCACTTCTTTGCCCCAGTCTGCCGTTTATTTTGAAAATATGACTCATCATGCAAAAAACTTGTCTTTTATTTAAGGATAGTGATTGCGTGAAAGCATTTATCATCACATAGGTGTTTGGCTCCTTTTTCAATCATAATGACAACTGAAGTTGCCCAAATGGCCCTGATCATAAATTGACATATGTTTGACCTTGTTACATAGACACAAAGTGACACACTCAGATTTAAATGGCTATAAGGGTTCTAAACCTGTGGCTTTTTAAATTGTAGCTAGCGTCTGTGTATAACTCACACTGAGTTTGTGAGCTCCGGACTGGATGCACTGATCCAGCTAGACACTGAGCCATGGGCAGCAGAAAAGAACTGTCTAAGGTAGTTCAACTTTTTAAAGATGGGGAAAGATATAAAAAGAAATCCAAAGAGTTCAAAATGCCAGTCAGTACTGTTCAGTCCATGATTAAGAGGTGGAAAATCATGGGATATGTTGATACCAAGCCAAGGTCAGGTAGGCTAAGAAAAATTTCAGCCCCAACTGCCAGGAGAACTGTTCGGGACACAAAGAAAAATCCGCAAGCTAGATCAAGAGAAATACAGGATGCTCGGGGAAAAGATGGTGTGATTGTTTCAAGGAGCACAAAAAGGAGGTACTTAAACAACGAGCTACCCGGTTTAGTTGCTGGAAGGAAGCCATTATTGCGCCAATCCCATAAAAAAGCTCACCAAAAATATGCCAGACAGCACCTTGGCACACCGCAACTTCTGGAATTGGAGTGACGAGACCAGAATAGAACTTTGTCACAACCATAAGTACTATGTTTGGAGAGCAGTCAACAAGGCCCATGGTAAAAAATACACCATTCCCACTGTAAAGCATGGTGGTGGCTCTCTGATGTTTTGGGGGTGTGTGAGCTCTAAAGGCACAGGGAGTCTCGTGGAGATTGATGGCAAGATGAATGCAGCATGCTATCAGAAAATACTGGCAGACAGTTTGCATTCTTCGGCACGAAAGCTGCGTATGGGTCACACTTTGACTTTCCAGCATGACAATGATCCAAAGCACTAGGCCAAGTTGACCCTCCAGTGGCTACAGAAAAGAAAAATGAAGGTTCTGGAGTGGCCATCGCAGTCTCCTGACCTCAATATCATCGAGCCGCTTTGGGGAGATCTCAAACGTGCAGTTCATTCAAGATGACCGAAGAATTTGCAGGAGCTAGAGGTATTTTGCAAGGAAGAATGGGCAGCTATACCTCCTGAGAGAATTAGGGGCCTCATTGACAACTATCACAAAAGACTGCACGCTGTTATTGATGCTGAAGGGGGCAATACACAATATTAAGAACTTAGGGTGTATTCACACTTGGCACGTTTGGAGCAATTGTTCCGACACAGGGAGCGTTTTCCCCAAGAGATCGGTTCGTTTGGGCTGGTGTGAACACAGCAAACGCACTCTGATGCGGAACAAAACAAGCGGGCCGAGATCGCCAAAAAAGGGTGGTCTCGGCTCGCTTCCATTCGAACCCTGGAGCTGTTCGTTTGCAGTGAGAAAACAATAGTCTCAGAAACCGGCACAACTGACTCATAGCTGTTGCAAAGACAGTTTAGTGAGACTCCGCATCCCCCCCTAGACCCCCATTGTAAGAAATTGGTCACACTTTCTGTCTCCTAAGTGGGCGCAGTCGCGGATCTTGTTGTGAGAAGTGGTTGCTAAATGATAGATATTTATTTATCCCAACGTTTAATTTCTATCTTATATCTGCATGTTGCGTGTATATTTCCTTTTACTTTTCAACATCAGGCATTGTTCAACAGAGCTACGGCATTACGAATATGAGGCAGCTGGCCAGCTACTGCGTTCGCAAATGTTATTTGACATGAGCTTAAAAACGAAGTTATTTAAGTGCGTCCAAGCACAAAAACTGATCGAAATTCACGTTATACGCACTTATAAGTGTGGCCAAGGTGCACATTGCTCCGTTGCACACACTTATTTTAAGTGTGTCCAAAGCTAAAATTCTTTTCTTGGCCAGACTTATTTTAAGCGGTACATTCTAAGCGGCACTGGAATGGTCATCAACTGGCGCACTTATAAGTGCGGCCAAGAAAAAATTCAGCAGTGGCCACACGTATAAGTGCAAATAACATCGGCCGCTTAAAAATTAGATTTGGGCTTGCTAGCGTTTACTCTTGGAGTGGTTGTTAGATTTTGAACAGGATAATGTTTGGCCAGGTCTGTATTTTTTTTTTTCCCAGTGGGACTCCCAGGTATAATAAAGGCGAAATTAAATAATACTCAAATTACGTAACATATTTTACTGTAATTTGCATTAGCTATAGCTTGAAGGGCATTGCATCAGCTAATTTAAGCCTAAAAAGCTGGTCTGTAATACGACAGTTGCTAATCTATTCCTTACTTGTCTGCATACTACGGAAAAGAAAAGATGGATAGCTTGTCTATTATTGCAACCTATTGCTGCACAAAGTTTCGGCATTTTTAACGTGGATGCCCAACGCAAGACACGCTTCACATTTAATTTTTGCGTTTATTTTGCCGCTTGTTTAATATCTGATATCAATCCAGTTAAAGATCATAGCGATCAAATATATTCATTTTCCCCTTTAAAAACGATTAAACATAGATGACCATAACAATATTTCTGAACATATAAATACAAGCCTTATTTCAGTTTAAATTTTTATTTGTGGTTTCCCGCAGTCCATACTGTATTTCTATATTGCCAGATGTTACGTGAGCGCTGCTGCGAGAGACACCGGTCTCGAACAAAGTTCATTTTCTCCTGATCTGTTGGTCTTAAAAATGCCGTTGCAGCACCAGAATGTTTGGAAGATATGTGACCTGTGAAAAATAAGTCCAATATTTAATTCTGCGACAATGGGGCAAAATAATCAGTGATAATCTGTGCTTACGTTCACTTCCCCCCCATTGGAATCAATTCATTCAGGACCCGCAGCAAGTCCATATAAAGGGGCGGGGCACCCACATGACTGATACTGATCTTACTTTCCGGGTAAGATTTCTGACCGCTGCAGGGTGAAGTTGCCTTCAGACGTCGACTTCCAGGCTGCTCAGCCTGTCAGGCTGCGTAAACACCGCCCCCAAGTACAGCCAATCAGATCGCAAGCAAGAGTACAACCAATCCGCTCACGAGGCAGCCAATTCAATTCGGAAGCCTTTACTCGGGAAGTGGGCTTAAGAACAACAATATTGTTAATAACGAATGCGTTCAATCCTCTTTTCTCATTAAAGAAACTGATTAGTGAGGTAACGTTAGATATTTCAGCTATTTTTATTATGTTAACCAATGCAAACAAGTGCTATTTTTTTGTCTTACAGTTAACTTATAGACCTAACCTTAGCAAAACAAGTAATACACGTTAACTTAAACACTTCTACAAAATATCTTCAAGTGTAACTCTGTTTGAGACATAAAACTGGCCCACTTGTGAGATATTTTGTTCAATAAGCTGTCTAGTTGAGCTTCTTAAAAACTTCAACTGCAAGTTGCTATAATGTTAGCTGCCTTCAAGGATGATTGTAGTGACTAGCGCCTTGCAGGCTGGTTAGAAGGCTAATGTTGATTCGATATTGTATAATATTCAGTAGTATTGCCTCAGATGCCTTCAAGGCTTATTGTAGAGACTAGTGCCTTGCAGGCTGGTTAGAAGGCTGTATAATCTTCAATAGTATTGCCTCAGATGCCTTGAAGGCTGATTGTAGAGACTAGTGCCTTGCAGGCTGGTTGGAAGGCTAATGTTGATTTGATATTGCATAATCTTTAATAGCATTCAGTCAGATGCCTTCAAAGCTGATTGTAGAGACTAGTGCCTTGCAGGCTGGTTAGAAGGCTGTATAATCTTCAATTGTATTGCCTCAGATGCCTTCAAGGCTGATTGTAGAGACTAGTGCCTTCCAGGCTGACCATAGAGACTAGTGCCTTGCAGGCTGGTTAGAAGGCTAATGTTGAATTGATATTGCATAATCTTTAATAGCATTCAGTCAGATGCCTTCAAGGCTGATTGTAGAGACTAGTGCCTTACAGGCTGACCGTAGAGACTAGTGCCTTGCGGGCTGGTTAGTTGATTTCGTATTGTATAATCTTTAATAGTATTGCCTCGGATGCCTTCAAGGCTGATTGTAGAGCACTAGTGTCTTCCAGGCTGGTTAGAAGGCTAATGTTGACTTCATATTGTATAATCTTTAATAGTATTTCCTCGGATGCCTTCAAGGCTGATTGTAGAAACACTAGTGCCTTACAGGCTGGTTAGAAGGCTAATGTTGATTTCATATTGTATAATCTTCAATAGTATGACCTCAGATGCCTTCCAGGCTGACCGTAGAGACTAGTGCCTTGCAGGCTGGTTGGTAGGCTAATGTATATACACAGTTGTATGCAAAAGTTTGGGCACCTCAGATCAAAATTTCTGTTACTGTGAATAGCTAAGCCAGTAAAAAATGACTGCTCTCCAAAAGGCATAAAGTTAAAGAGGACACATTTCCTTTATATTTTAAGCAAGATTACTTTTTAATTTCCATCCTTTTACTGTTTCAAAATGGCAAAAAAAAAGGAAAATGGTCCAAAGCAAAAGTTTGGGCACCCTGCATGGTCAGTACTAAGTAACACTCCCTTTGGCAAGTATCACAGCTTGTAAACACTTTTTGGAGCCAGCTAAGAGTTTTTGAATTTTGGTTTGGGGGATTTTGCCCATTATTCTTTTTCAAAGGCTTCTAGTTCTATGAGATTCTTTGGCTGACTTGCATGGACTGCTCTTTTGAGGTCCATTCACACAGATTTTCAATGCTGTTGAGGTAGGATGCCTTGAGGGCTGCGGTGAAACCTTCAACTCGCACCTCTTGAGGTAGTCAGTTGTGGATTTTGAGGTGTGTTTAGGATCATTATCCTGTTGTGGAAGCCATCCTCTTTTCATCTTCAGCTTTTTGACAGATGGTGAGATGTTTGCTTCCAGAATTTTCTGAAATTTAATTGAATCCATTCTTCCTTCGACCAGTGAGATGTTTCCTGTGCCACTGGCTGCAACACAAGCCCAAAGCAGGATTGATCCAACCATGTGCTTGACAGTTACAGAGGTGTTCTTTTTATGAAATTCTGCATCCTTTTTCTCCAAACATACCTCTGCTCATTGCAGCCAAAGACATCTAGGACTTGTTTCCGAAATGCATCAGTCTTGTTCAGATGTTCCTTAGCAACCTTCTGATGCTGAATTTCATGGTGAGGATGCAGGAAAGGTTTCCTTCTCATGACTCTTCCATGAAGGTCATATTTGAGCAAGTGTCGCTGAACCGTAGGGCAGTGCACCATGACACCATGGTGTGCTAAATCCTGCCAAAAGGTCTTTTTGTTGTCAAAGCGGGTGTTTTGATTTACTTTTCTAGTAATCCAATGAGCAGTTTTCTTGGTCTTCCAGACCTCAAGCTGACCTCCACGGATTCTGTTGACTGCCATTTCTTAATTATATTATGAACTGAGGAAATCGCATAACCTAAAAACATTTGCTATCTTCTTATAGCCTTCTCCTGCTTTGTGGGCATTAATTATTTTCATTTTCAGAGAGCTAGAAAGCTGCATAGAGGACCCTATGGCTTCTGATTGTTGGGCCAAGGATAGAGAAGTCTGGGTATTTTTAAACTTCAAAATTTGCATCACCTGGCCTTTCCTAACGATGATTGTGAACAAGCCATAGCCCTAACAAGCTAAATACGATCTGAGACTATAGTCAAAGCTACCTGAGAGCTCAAATCTTTTTGGGGTGCCCAGACTTTTGCACGGTGCTCATTTCTTTTTTTTTTTTTTTTTTTTGCTCTAGAATTGTACAAAACAAAAGTAATACACCAATACTGCTTAAAATGTCCAAAAAAAAGTGTTGTATCTTTAAATTTATGCCATTCAAAAATCAGTTCATCTTCTACTTGCTTAACTATTCTCAGTAACAGAAATTTTGATCAGGGGTGGCCAAACTTTTGCATACAACTGTATATGTGTGTGTGTGTGTTTACAATTCTGATGCCTTCAAGGCTGACAGTAGAGTCTCCCACAGCATTACTGAGGGGGGCCTCTACTGAGTTGGAGCCTTCCAAGGCTAATTTAAAATCTTCTATTTTTCAGCCCATAGATTTACTACAGTTCAAAATCAACCACGTTACCTCAGAAAATGACAGCGGTGTTGTTGCATATTGACATCGTCTTTACTTTTTACACTCTTTTTAGGAGTTCAAACGATGTTTCGGCGCCGTCGTGGAGCCCTATCTCCCTGCCCCGCTAAAAAAAGCGCCCGCCCCAGCACCCACCCGGGGCCTTGATGTTCCTGCAGCAGCACCCGCCCTAACACCCACCCCAGGCCCTGATGCCTTGAAGGCATCTGACTGAATGCTATCAAAAATTATACAATATGAAATCAACATTAGCCTTCTAACCAGCCTGCAAGGCACTAGTCTCTACAATCAGCCTGGAAGGCACTAGTGCTCTACAATCAGCCTTGAAGGCATCTGACTGAATACTATCAAAGATTATGCAATATGAAATCAACATTAGCCTTCTAACCAGGCTGCAAGGCACTAGTCTCTACAATCAGCCTTGAAGGCATCTGACTGAATACTATTAAAGATTATGCAATATGAAATCAACATTAGCCTTCTAACCAGCCTGCAAGGCACTAGTCTCTACAATCAGCCTGGAAGGCACTAGTGCTCTACAATCAGCCTTGAAGGCATCTGACTGAATACTATTAAAGATTATACAATATCAAATCAACATTGGCCTTCTAACCAGCTTGCGAAGCACTAGTCTCTACAATCAGCCTTGAAGGCAGCTAACGTTACAGCAACTGGCAGTTGAAGTTTTTAAGAAGCTCAGCTAAACAGCTTATTGTACAAAATATCTCACAAGTAGGCCATTTTTATGTTTCAAACAGAGTTATACTTGCAGTTATATTGTAGAAGTGTTTCAGTGAACAAGTATGACCTGTTTAGCTAAGGTTCAGTGTATAAGTTAACTGTAAGACAAAAAAAAAGCACTTGTTTGCATTGGTTAACATAATCAAAATAGCTGAAATATCTAACATTACCTCACTAATCAGTTTCTTTAATGAGAAAAGAGGATTGAACGCATTTTTTTTTTTAATAATATTGTTGTTCTTAAGCCCACTTCGAGTAAAGGCTTCGAATTGAATTGGCTGCCTCGTGAGCGGATTGGTTATACTCTAGCTCGCAATCTGATTGGCTGTACTTGGGGGCGGTGTTTACGCAGCCTGACAGGCTGAGCAGCCTGGAAGTCGACGTCTGAAGGCAACTTCACCCTGCAGCTTTCTGACCAGTGAGAGAACAGTTTGTTCGCGCATGGCATTTGTTTTCAACTTTGGACCGGTAGAGACTGTAGCCGTGTGAACACAAACCAGCCAACGGACAAATGCAACAATTTTATCATTTTTGCCCCTGAATCGGAACAAAGCAAGCGAGCCACGTGTGTGAATACACCCTAAGTGTACGCACACTTTTTAACAGGGTTTGTTTCATTTTTTCTCTTACTGCCATGTTTTCTTTGATGTTTGTACCATTCTACATGAGCTCCAGTTGGATATGAATCCAATAAGACTTAAAAGAAATGTCTTGCCTGGCCATTCATGTTTTTTTTTTTTGGAAAATGTTTCAAATTTTACAAATTCAGTCAGGGTAAGCGAACTTTGGCGCACAACTGTATATAAGACACAACATAATAGGTCCCCTTTAAGGTCTTTCTGTTCTAAAATTTGCATGCTGTCTGGACCTTTTTCATCACTAATTCACAGGAACTGTTGACCGATTCTCTGCAAATGCAACTGAGTACACTCAAACATAGTATTGTTCATATATCCCATATCCAGTGAATGATAACATTGATTGGTGATTTCCTCAGTTCTCAAAATTATTGCGTTAGATATTTTATCCTTGGTTGGTTTTGCAGTTAGAATAAGCCTAAATATAAAATTACATTATGTTTCGTGCAATTTGCAAAAGTTGCTGTAACATTTTTCTTTTGCCATTGTACAGTTGAATATATTCATTTTTTTTCCAACAACCTTGTTCCTTTGCCATTTCGGCCAAAGAAACCAGCCTTTTCTGTTTCTTCCAGCTCCGTCCGTCTTGGAGTATTATTGCACAGAGTAGGTCCACGCAGGCAAATTTGACCAGCAGATAGTTATATTTTGCTTTTCTGAGAGCAGATGGCTTGACTGCACTGTCAGGGAGCAAGAGTGCATAATTTTTTGCATAACTGCACAGTTAATAATGGCTGTTTGTTATTCAGTCCATTCTCAAGATTTAAAAGGCTTTCTCTCTCCTACTGAAGACCAAAACTGACGGCGGCCATGTTACCTGTGTTGGTGGCTCATGGGGGAGCGGGTTTTGTGCCAAATGATCGAGCGGAAAGCTCTCGCGCCGGGCTTCGAGTGGCAGTGCGGGCTGGTTACGCTGTTCTGCAGAATGGAGGGAGTGCCATGGATGCTGTAGTGGAGACCGTGACTCTGCTGGAGAACAACCCCGTTTACAACGCAGGTACTGAAAGCATATTACCTTTGCTTGTCATACTGCGTCTCGTGTGCCAGGCCATAACTGTCTTGCGTATTAGGGCGTGGCTCCGTGCTGACCGAAGATGGGAACGTGGAAATGGATGCTCTGGTGATGGATGGAAGGACGCTAGACAGCGGAGCCGTTTCAGCGGTCAAGAGGATTGCTAACCCTGTACAGCTCGCCCGGCTGGTGATGGAGAAGGTGAAGTAGGCTACCTCACTGATGCAATCGATTGATTCTCTATTGTTTAATGACATTTTCAGCAATATCAGGTCAACATCCAGTTCATTCCTACCAAGAGGCAATGTAGAGTCTCCCTTTAGCCTAGCATACATGTCTTTCGATTGTGGGAGGAAACTGGAATACCCTGGGGAGATCCACGCGAGCACAGGGTGAACATGCAAACTCCACACTGAAAGGCAAAAGGCTGGCTTTGAACCCATGACCTACTTGCTGTGAAGCAGCAGTGCTAACCACTGCACCACCTCCACTGCTGCCAGTGCCAGTGAAGGATCAGTCTATGTACCTGTTAATCTGTCCATGCATCTGTAATGCATTAAGGCATAACACCTATAGACTAGACTCCGTAGAAACAGAAAATCCACCCTGAAATATGAAATGGCCTGTGGTGCTTTTGTCCTGATTCTGTGCCGGCAGACCAAACACCTGTGCCTGACGGCCGATGGGGCCTCCAGGTTTGCACGGGCTATGGGGATGCAGGAAGTGCCGGAGGAGTCTCTGATCACCGAATACTCCCGGATGCGCTGGCAGAAGAACAAGCAACCTAATGCCAACCCTGTCCAGTGCCAGATGTAAGCGCTGTCCCTGGCTTCACTGTTAGGAAACACCTGCTCAAATCTGCACTCTCGCTGAAGCTATACTGGCTGAAATCTCTGCCCTCTCTGAGGATACACTTGCCCAATCAAAGCTCTCTCTAAGATTACGCTAGCTCACATCTGCACTCTGAAGCTGTGCTTGCACAAATCTGCCCTCTACCAGGGTACAGTACCGCACTCTTAGCTCTCTGCAAGATTATGCCAATCTAAATCTGTCCTCCCTGAAGCTACACTAGCCCAAATCTGCCTTGTTTTTGAGGATGCACAATTCCAGATCTGCCTGCTTTCTAAAGCTATGCTTTCCCAAATTTGCCTCCTCTCAGGATATATTTTCCCAAATATAAGCACTCGCTGAGATTACGTTAGCCAAAGTCTGCCCTCTCTCTGATGTTATAGTTGCCCATATTCACCGTCTCTCTTAGTGCATTTCCACTGACACAGAACTGGCACGGAGCTCGTTCCCGAACTGGGCCGTAAAGTATACCCCTGCAGCCCCTGCGAGGTGGGGGGCCCCGCCATCAGAACCGGTCCAATGGGTCCCGTCAGCAAAATTTTTATTTGCAACCTAGTTCAGCACAGACGATGTTCCTCTTTATCATACCAGCCAATTACATTGCTCCTGCAATTCCTAAACTATTTTGATGACTCTGATAGGTCACTTTCAACGCAATCACACCCTCATGTTCTCCTTCAACGTTAACTGAGGAGCAAGCAGACAGTCCGAACTGCGCATAGTTTGCAACAACGTTGTGAATGCAGTCGCATATTACATTACTCTTCTGATTATATTGCCATCACGCCAGCTAGCTAACGTTGTTTAAGGAAAATCTTTGTGAATAATCGTCATATTTAAGCGATGTCATTCGGTTTTTGCCCTAACTTCAGAAGCTAGCTTGCTGTCACAGTGATAGTCTTGAGCTAGCCAGCTCACAAATTAGCTAAAACGTCCAAAAAATCTAAAACTACAGTTTGGACATAGGAAAGCGCCGCAAAATAAAATCAAAGAAGTTCATGCCTATTACAGCTAGCTAAGTAAGCAAAGTTAGGGCAAAACCAAATCATATCGCTTACAAAGATTGTTTGCAGTTAGCATTAGCTAGCTAGCTAGATGGCTATATTATCTTATGAGTAGAGTAACTTACTGTGCAATCCCACACATAGCAATATAATTAAAGACAGAACTGAATAACCAGTATCTGGCCAGTGTGCCAATGAGGAACATCGTTTTTCAGCCACGTGCCAAATATATGTTTACTGTTGCGGTGTAAATACTTTGTCTTCGGCACACTTTGTCAATAACTGCGAAGATGACTTACCAGCGGATTTTCCAAAACAAGTACTCTGATTTAGACACACATTAGAGCTCGTCATAAACAGGCCTACTTAAGAAAACGGTCAAGCTGTAACTGTAAGTTTGTCAGACGTCTACCTTTTTCAAAGAACCAGCAACACACAATTGAAAATTCATTTGGTTCGTCTCTGGGTTGGTTACAGGTTGTGGATTTTTTTTGTTTAGTTCTGGTGAAAATGTATTGACTTCAAAGTGTTGTGGAGCGAAGTTTAGTGGGAAGCATGGCTTAATTCAAGATCTGGTGCGCACGCTATTCATAAAGCACCACTCCACATTGCCAATTGTGCAAGATGTAGCCACGGCTATTAAACTATTACTTACTCTATCTGTGACAGTAGCAAATGCAGAAAGATCCTGCTCAAAATGAAAACTAATCAACACATATCTGAGAAGCACAATGGCACGGCAGAAATTCCCTGGGCTGGCCATCCTCAGTATCAAAAATAAACAAGCACGCAGTCTGGACTTGAAGAGAGAGGTGAGGGATTTTTCTCAAAGATACGCGCTTGTATACATGCCTGCAAGCCCTTAAGAATGCCATTTCAGAAGATGAAGTTTTGTTGGTCCGTATGAGAAAATAATAGTAATAATTATACTAATAATTGTGCCTCAAGGAAAAACGTGTTCTGTCTGTCTATATGGTGCAGTTGTGTAACAGTGGGCTTTTTACAATAACTTTGACAATGAAATCCGGCACTCTGTGATAAAGGGTAGTAATGAGGAGTCGTCCGGCTACCTTAGACAACTCTCGCAATTATGGATGTCGCAGGATCAGCGCATTGACAAGGGTTATGACATTTAATTGTGTGTTGTCTTTAAACGCCCCAACCATGTAAAATTTAAGCTGCATAAAACGGTTAACTCTGCAATCTTTGTCCAGTGTTGAAAAGTGGTCCTTTTGTGCTTCTAAAACATTAAAATTTTAAAATTCACCCGCTCCCTGCTGCAGCAATGGGGCCCACCTAGGGTAAGCTGCGGGGGACCCCACGTGTTTGCGCTACGGTGCTGTTCCCGAACCTAAGTTTGAACCGTTCCGTGCATTTCGACCAAAAATAAATAGTTTTTGAATCCAAGAATTTGGTTTCCAGCCAAAACCATAAAATAGCAGGTTCTTTCAGCAAACCGTGATGACGTTAGCCGCAGCACTGGTTTGCTGACATGGTTCAGCTGGAAGAATTCCATATCCAACCTCCACTTTCTTGGCTTTTTATTTGCTAGTATGATTTTAAAAGGTGGTGCCAATATATATTGGGGGTTTTATCAATGAGAAGGGGGTTAGAATTTAATATTAATATTTAAAGGGACATTTCAACATTTTGGCAAATTGGCCTATTGCCATAATCCCTGTAGTCATATGAGTAGGTACATTACCTTTAGTTATCCGTGCGTGTTGCCTGTTGTTGTTTCCACGCAATGAAATAATAATGTATAATTATGTAACATTACGACACATGAAGCAAATACTCGGAACTACTTTCTTATTCGGAACAAAGTATTGTTTTGAGTTCCGGAGTAGCTGCAGTAAACATATGCTTTTGAAATCACTCCGCCCAGCAGGTATGTCTGGAATGTAGTTCCGGTTATGCATTTGCCTCGAAAATAACTCTGTCTCGTAATTATACATTATTATTTTATAGCGTGGTGAATGTGCTGGGCGCAACTTGTGCACGAGAGCGTTTTGGAGCTGTTGGATTGTGTATTTGATGAGTTTTGAAGGAGCGAGGGACCTGTACCGTTCACTTTCATTATGTTCGCTGAGCAGCTTGCGTCTCCATCCCCCGAATCTCAAAACAGACACGGATAACTAAGGTAATGTACCTACTCATTTGACTATAGGGATTATGGCAATAGGCCAATTTGCCAAAATGTTGAAATATCCCTTTAGTATCACGAGTGTATATGCTGTGCATGCCCTAGCAACCCCGTGTGTAATCAGTAACATGCCTGTCGCCTTTATATGATATTACCACATCACGGCAGTGCCCCAGATCATCCATCGATGAAGTTCAATTATGTGCTACGTAAGACAATGCGCCGTAGATAATTGGCTACTCATTGCGCTGCTACGAAACCGCACGCAACCCAAATATGGAAGGACCAACAGTGAAAATCTCTACTTCCCAAGCACGGCTCTATTAGACAAACTGCATATTTAAAACTGTATCCCATTAGCTAATGTCACTGTTGGCGTGTGGAACTAGGTTAATCTATGCTACTTTTGGAAAGAATTTTCATGACTTGGTCACGCGGCTGAAGGTAAGCCTAAAGTCGCCGGTTTCACCGGATTTGCAGTGTGGTTCTATTGTTATACTACATAAATTGAGACACAAAACTGGTTCACAGCATATTCCGGTTGCTAAATGTGTCATGTGTTAATATTGCAATAGTTTTCAAGGATTTCTGAAATTAAGTTATGACATGGACATTTTACTCATCCTCAGAGGAGCTCTCTTGACCGACCGGCCTCGTTTATCCCAATAAGCCGATATTTCATTTTAATAAGCATGAAAAATTGAAGACCTGTGTGCAAGAAGTACCTAAGTCACAAAATAATACTTTTGAGATTTTGGGGGTCAAAGTTTTCAAAACACATTGCAGATCATGACAATGGACAATGGAAACGCACCAATACACAAGACTTGAGCGCTTCTTTGCAGAAATCTTTGGTATCAGATGATGCTCTGGCCACTGTGGCTTTTAATACTGGTGTCAGCTCATTTTTTGCAAAATGTTACTTAAGTACTTCTTGCACACAGGTCTTCAATTCTTAGGTAATCATTACTACTGCGAATATTTTGTATATCAATAAAACTATCAAGATTTCATACTCCTGTACTCTAGCCCCAATACATTAAAGGAGGAGACAGCACCTCGGCAAAGTATATTTCAGCGGAAAGTAGAATTCTTGAAGTGTCTAAAACGCATAGTTTTATAAATTTTAATTTGGTAATGATCCAGTGCGACGCATTTTTAAATCGGAAAGTCTTTAAATCGGCATCAATACCAGGGGGCAGACATTTTTACATGGGGAATCTAAGGCTGCGTTCGAAATGCACACTTGTCCACTCGCTCACTCACTCCCTATATTGTTTTCAGTGTAGAACATTCACTACACAGTGCCCTATATAGTGGATGAGTGTGCATTTCGAACGCATTATCCAATCAAACGCCAGTACCGCGGTGCTTGTGCGACAGTTATTCTCTTACATGACGTCAGTTGTTTTCTTTCCTTTCATCTGGGCCATGTAGTTGTTCAGAGGGCCTTCAGTAAGCTCTCCTTTTACAGCTTGGCTGCCCGCAAGCTGTTTTTATTGAAGCTGGCCTGATTAACAATCAAACAATTTATCGACTGAGCGACCAAGATCAATACATGACCTATAATTAGAAATGGTAATGAAAGGTGAATTCCCATTGCCGACATTAATGTAATTGATATGGCATTGTAAATCCAAAACTTTCGCTGACTTTGCAACATTTATTTTCGCCGTCCTTGGGATTGTCACACAGCTGTGCAACCTTACAGCGCCCTTTAGCCGTGAAATCATTCAAAATAAAGAACGGATTCCCGCAGCCTTGCAAACTAATTTCCACAAATCTGTGCTGCTTAAAGAATGCTGAAATCATGAAGACATATTGATATTTTACGTCGTCATTTATGCGCAGAAGACGCCTCATAATTTTGTGGTGCAATGCATAACAATGCTATCAAAAGTAAACTAGACTGTCGTCGGTTTTTACCAAATAGTCGCAACTGTGGCAAATCGGGAGACATAAACTGCAAGAGGTTAAGGTTATGAAGCATTTTTAAAGTTGAGGTTTCCGAAGATCAAACTCAAAATCAGAAGATTCCCCAAGTAAAAATGTCTGCCCCCCTGGGGCGCCCCGGTGGCTCATCGGTCTAAGTGCGCGTACCATAAAGGCTGTGTCCTTCCCGCAGCGACCTGGGTTCGATTCTGGCTCAGGTCATTTGCTGCTTGTCTTCCCCCATTCTTCTTCCCAACTTTCCTGTCTCTCTACACTATAACTGTCAAATAAAGGAATAATTCCCAAAAAATAATCTTTTAAAAAAAAAAAAATGTCTGCCCCCTAGTACTGAAACCAATTTGAAGACTCGCTGGTTTAAAAATGCGTCGCACTGGATCATTACCAAATTAAAATTTATAAAACTATGCGTTTTAGACACTTCAAGTATTCTACTTTCCGCTGAAATATACTTTGCCAAGGTGCTGTCTCCTCCTTTAACTTGCCCTCCTCCAGGATTCTAATCTTTGATATGTTGTACATACTTAAATCTAAAACGTTATTTCAAGCAATAGAATCTTAGAAGAGGGCAAGGTTGATGTTTTTAACTTTGGAAGTGCATGATGAAGTGACTTCTGATAGTAATGTAAGCTGCTGTTAACTGTATCTAGGTCAGAAGTCATGCAATAAAATGTGATACTTTTGCCTATTTTTCATTGTTTATTATGTGTAGATATTGCCATATGAGTTTTAGATACATTATTGCAATAATGGGTAAGAAAATGGGATAATTCTAATGAGGTTTTTGTGGAGAGTTTCAAGTTGACATGAGATCTGCTAAAAAGGGGTGTCTTTCACTGTCTCTCATTCTTTATCAACACTTTGTAAGAGGCAAAAAAAGTCAAAATATGATCTTTCAACGTGTATTGCTCATTCTAACTCAAAATTGGAAGAACTTCGGGCAGGTTTACGAAAGTGGGCTGGAATGATAGGAAAACAGGACTTTTCCTTAACAGCTTATTAATATTCTGCAGTGCAATCGTGAACGAAAGCCAGCATACTCAGGGGTGCCCCAGGATTGAGATATAAAAGGCTGCATAATTGCTACCCATCCCATGCCTAAAAAGCACATGATACTGTTTGTTTGCATTCTAAAAATAGACTGCGCACCGCCAAGTGGGCACTACGCATTCAGTGGAGCCTGAAACAGATGTGACATATAGCAGCACAAGAAATTAAACTCTACATTTTCTTGACTAGATGTACACTTAACGTGTTTACATACCCAAATGTTCCTCTGGGTTCACAAACATCAAGTTAAGCCGAAAAAGTACTCATTTCATTCGATATTGGTGAATGTTAAATGCGGAATTCTTTCCCTTGCGTTTGAATGCATGTAGCCTCCAAAATACCATATTGTGTTGTATTATTTTACTCGGTATAACCATAGATTGCATAAAAAGATGGACGCAGCATCCAGTTCTGAAAAGTGAGGCCAATGCGGAAATCTCTTAAAATTGCATTCCATTTAATGGCCAGCAGATGGCGACATCGTTGATTGCAGAAAGAAGTTCGATTTCTATAGAAGTCTGAGTAAATGATCCTACTTTCCTACCTGATTTATTATTTCAATAATGATTTTCCACATTATTCTGTGTTATCTATCGCAAGTTTCAAGTCCTCTTTGATATATCATGATGTTCATTTTTGTAAATTATGGTCCCAAGGCTAGAATAAAGGATAAAGCCAGATAGGCTTTTGGGGGCGTGGCTATCCTCTGGTCCTTGTCAGATACGGTCAGATCCACCCATAGATCCACCCCTCGCTCCTTCCTGGATCTTCCACTCACACTCTCGTCCAATAGGAATCACATCCGGTTTCAAAATGACACTGTTCAAATTGCCAAAATCGAGGCCTCCTAAATGATATGCTGAAACCAATGGGTGGTGTCACAGTTGCTTCGTCTATCTTTTTATACAGTCTATGGATATAACAGAAGCTTTTCGCAGTCAGCTTGCCTACTTCAGCTAACGTTTGGTGGTTGATATGGATCAATAGTTTGACCTGAGACGATCAGCATTTTTCATTGGTGGTTGTGATAAAACCAGTTTCACAAAGTCGAGGGTTATGCAACCTTTGCCACTGGTATTCAGTCAAGTTTGATAGTTTTAAGTTTTTCAACCAATTTGCAGTTGCGTGAAAGTTTCACTGTAAGCTAGCCTTAAGACTGTTAGCTTAAACATAAGGTAGAAATAACAACTAAGTTACACCTGAAAAAATTTTACAAACCAATCGTCTTGCATGTAACAGTCTTCTAAGTCATCTTACTGTGAGTGGCAGGGCCATGTTTATTGTCTGGATAAACAGAAAAACCTGTAGTAACAGGACAAACACTCGCCAATCATACAAGCACTCCATCTTCCTCTGTTGCTTGATATAGGCTGAGAGTTCAGCTTTGTGTGCAGTGCCAAATCACGCACATTGTTGACGTGTCTGTGTTTACAGCGGTTCCGCTCAAAACTTGTGGAAACATGGGCCAGTTCGCTGAGGGTTCGCTGCAAAGAACCAAGGTTCGGAGCATGTTGAGCCGAGCTGGTTCCGAACCAGAACCATTGTCAGTCGAAATGCACTATCTGAGGATACACCAGCCCAGTCTATGCTTTCTCTGAGATTTCTTTCTGAGCAGTTCTCTCAGGAAGCCAAAATGTATGGTCTCCCTAAAGTATGTTCACAGTCAAAGGCTTCAGGCTTTCTCCTCAAATGATATTGTATAAGATAAATCCTTTCTGGTCTCTGATGCTACGCTTGCCCTAATATTCCCTCTCCTTGAAACTATGCTTGCCCAAATTGGTCCTCTTGCTGATCCTTTGCTTGCCCAAATCTACCCTCTCTCTGAACCTACATTAGCCCAAATCTCCCCTCTTTTAAGCTACACTTCCCCAAATCTGAGGGTACAGTAGCCAAAATCTGCTCTCCCTCTGATGTTATGCTTGCCCAAATCTGCTCCCTTTTTGATGATATGCTCGCCCCAATCTATCCCATCTCTGACGCTACTCTCACCCAAATCTGTCCCCTTTCTGAAGCAGCGGTGGCCCAAATCCAACCTCTCTCTGAAATTAGACTGGCCCAAATCTGCCTTCTTTCTGATGCTACGCTTGCCCAATCTGAGCTCTCTCTGTGGTAACACAACCTCAAGTCTCTGCTTTATCTGGCACCACAGCAGGCTAAACCTGCATTTTGCCCAGTCTGCCCTCTCATTTTACCAAATCTCTCTCTCTCTCTCTCTCTCTCTCTCTCTCTCTCTCTCTCTCTCTCTCTCTCTCTCTCTCTCTCTCTCTCTCTCTCTCTCTCTCTCTCTCTCTCTCTCTCTCTCTCTCTCTCTCTCTCTCTCTCTCTCTCTCTCTCTCTCTCTGAGGATACACTAGCCCAGTCTGAGGTCTGGATCAGATGGCAAAAGCCCATATCAGAGCTCTTCTTGGTGTATGCTCATAGTCATAAAAGTTTGGTTTTACGCTTCAAATGAAAAATTTTACACGCTGGTTTCATTGGAAAGGATTGCCACTAGCTAGATTGGATACACAGTCTGCTAGACAAATATCAATGAAATTTCTGATCACAAAGCCTGTGAGCATGTGTGCGTGTGTCTGTGTGCCTGTGTGTCTGCTTGGATGTGTTTGTGCAGCATGTGCATTTGTGTGTTTCATTCACATTAGCAGGGTGGGCATGGTTTGGTTTGTGTTTCTAAAAGGGGCACGATGGGCACGGTTGGTGCTGTGGCGGTAGACTCTCAGGGGAATATGGCCTGTGCCACCTCCACCGGGGGAATGCTAAACAAAATGGAGGGCAGAGTGGGTGACACTCCCTGCGTGGGTAAGTCTACGAGTGACTGACTGAGCGACCGAGGGAGCGTGACTGAGTGCCAGAGAGTGAGTGTGTGAGTGAGTTTTCTGGTGGGTGTGAGAGTTAGGTTTGTGTTTCCGCATTAGCCTTTGTTTTACTGTCAAAGAACACAAATTAACTGAAGTGCTTTATGTTTCAGTGTTTGAGTATTCATCTTTGTGAAGCTCTCCTCCTGTCAACAGGAAGGACAAGTGACCTTTTGACCTGGGGAATAAGGAGAAGGTTCAGTCAGTCATGAGACTGTGTGCCTGGCTTACCTTTTTACCCAGTATTGACCCACAACCTAATTTTAAATGGAGAAATCTGCTCCAGTCACATGCTTTACATCTGTTATTCATTTATGGTCAATGAAATGGGTGTTTTTGAACATCTGTTTATTAATTTGGCTGGATATGTGTTTGATCTTTGGAATTTGAATCCTAGTCATTCAGCGAGCAAGCTGCGATTCAGTGTATTTTTTTTTTTTGCTTTACACCAAGACGACGACAAGTTTTTTTTCTTTATTGAATACTATGCTTCCTGAGAACACAACCTATGGTCAATATTTCATTACATTTATTTCAGTTAATATCTGCATAGTTTGTCAATATTAATTAGGAAATCTCTCCAGGATCACCGTTTATAGTTTTCCGTGCACAGGAATATTGAGCAATGGGAATTGTCCTATGGAAGCCAGAGCTAAAGTTAGAAGTTAGAGCGCATGGACATGTTTATATAAAGGTGCTTTACTTGCTTCAGATGCATCCATCAAGCAGGATTTTGCAATTACTGGATAATTGTTCTGAGTATGACATCAAAATCGGGAACATGGACTGATGTCCGGGTTTTATTGCTGCTAAATCCTGCTTTGTGCTTCAGGTTCCTGGGGCAGCAGGTTTGTGTGGATTCCTTTCAGTCAGGGTGTGTTTCCGCTCCTGGTGGAACGCTGTGCTGAGTCTTCAGCTTGCAGTGTTCTAAACAAACCATTAGTGCTGACATCCAAAAATCAGGAAGTCTGGAGTTTGACCCCTGTTGTTAGCATGATCTGTAATGACCTTTAGACCTGTCATTACTGCTGGGTCTGCATACTTGCCCAACTGAGGGAAGTCTAGCTTTTAACTTTATCTGTTTTGCACCGTTTTGCTTTTTTTCTTGCACAGTTGGCAGTATCATTTTCAAAATGATACCAGAAGGTTTAGCTGCAGTAAATAACATTCAAGCCATGTTTAAACATAAGGAAATAATGATGCTCGATATCTTTTATATCAAGATATTTTATTCTAGGGTCATTCCATATCAAGTGGACCAAATTTCCAGATGGTCTGAACCTGACCCACTCAAAAAAATCTGGCAAAAATATATGCTGTAGTACATGGCATACAATTCATGCATGCCAAAATCTAGACCTCGAGGTCAATTAACCCCTGAGATATGGCCCTCACAGTGTCCAGCAACCTTACAAGTTCCTGCATTCATTGAATTTTCAACGGGATTTAGTGGTCGATTTTAAATCTTTCCTAAAAAGGCAATACTCTCCTGAATGGTGATTCTAGCAGAACGTTTTACGTAGATTTCAAATCTGGCATCAGTTTTGGGCTAGGGGTTACCGGTAATTTACTAGAGCCGTCCCAAATCTGGAAAAATTCTATATGCTGAAATTCGTCAGGATTTTTGACAGCCCTAGGACTACACCTAATGACTGTAGAATATTGTACTTTGGCATATTTAACCACAAAATAAGTAACTTTAACCCCAAACATTACAAACGACTATTACATGCACTGTGGTGGTTTTAAAGGGGTCTCAAATCTATTCCGCGGTATTATTTTACCAAATGGCAACCCTGGTTTCTTACCCAAGCAGTGGAGCAAAAATTCTGAAACTTGGTCCATTACAATATTTGGATTGACTACTTAAACATTTTCAAGTATGATTGTGTGGACTTCATTCGAAGTACTTTAAATTCACTGTTGAATGTGGTGTGTTTTGGGGGCTCGTAGGCAGGATATTTGATGAATCAGTACTGCACTGATATTTCATTGCTTATTTCTAATATTTTTCAAGACCGCAAGGGGGTCATAAATGGTGATCCCAGAAGAACTTTTTGCGTTGATTGCAAATTTCCCATCAGATTTGGGATAAGAGTCGCCTAATGAATATTATCGGACGCCAAAATTGACCGAAAATGAAAGCTTTAGACCATCTCTGACAGCTTTGTTCAGGGAAATAATCTACATCACGCTAAAAGGGAAATAAGTGGTGTCATTGAAATTACCCAATTGTGTAGATCACTGATTTCTAATCAATCGCAATTTCTTATACAGTGTCATCTGAAGGCATACTGAAGCGAAGCAAAGTCACAGTCCGAACACTGACGTTCAGTTTCAGTCAGTCAATAGGCCAGTGTTTCACTCCACACTAGCACAGCACGAAACACGGTTGGCTTACCATTGGAGAAAACTGATCTGGAGCTGATATTCGAGGATTTCTAATTTTAACGCGATTATGTCCTCCACTGATATTCGTTAGTCGACCCTTATTCCAAATCAGATGGGAAATTTACAATCTACGCAAAAAGTTCTTCTGGGATCACCTTTTATGACACCTTTGCAGTCTTGAAAACAAGACTAGGTGCAACCTAGTATATGGCTGGGCCGCCAAGTGCTGTTTGAGAATGTGGGCCGCAGAAAAGGGTGCAAAATGAGGCAAAGCTCATACAATTATATGAAGTGCAAGTTTAGTAATGAGCTGGAGCTCATAAATTATTTACAAAGTAGGTGGGGAGAGTGAGAGTGAGAAAGAGTGAGCGTGAGTGAGAGTGTGTGAGTGAGGTAGTGGGAGAAAGTGAGTGAGGGAGTGGGAGGTAGGGGGAGTCTTGAGTAAGGAAAACATATCAAAATCAAGTTATACATTTGAATAGACAAAGAGCTAGAGTAAGGGTAGCAGTTATTGATTTTGCGAATGTCAATTTGAGAGACAGCAACTCATTTATTCAGGAAACTCCTGAAAAACATGGATTGGAGTGAACTCGTCCATTTTCTAAACCGCGTTTGAACTCAGCTTCCTTGTGAATATTCAGTAACTCAGAGCCGTATATAGAGTCTGGCCAACTCGGGGATCGAACGTGTCAAAGTAGCGAAGTGAAAGTATACTTTTTATCTTTTTTTGTAGTACAGTAAACGTCCAGGTTTAAAGAAAAAACTCAAGTATAAATCCTCAAACAATTTAAGAACTGTAACGAAGTGCATGTACTTCGTTACTATACACCTCTGATGATAGTGTATCCCATTGTACCGGTCTTCTCTCGTATCGGTTGCGAGATTCAATAGGAAGATTAAAGAAATGATTCTGGTACCGGCTACGAAATACAAAAGGCAGACGGAGGAATGTAACACACTGTTACGATTCTATCACGATATATTGGTACAATGTTTGGAATGTGTTTTTAATTTCCCTATTCAACCTCGCAACCGATACTGTCCTCCATACTTGTTAACTGTCGTATCGGTTGCGAGATTGAAAAGGGAAATTAAAAACACATTCCGACCATTGTTATGATTCTTTAACGATAGATTGGTATGATGTGTTACATTCCTCTATCTCTATGGAATCTCGCGACCGGTACCAGAGGAAACAAGCATGGAGGACTGAAACAAACTGAACCAATCTAGCTTGAAAGAAGATTAGCCTAATAATGGTCGGATTGCGCTCGTAATGCAACAAAATCCAAACTTTTTAAAAGACCGGGAATCTAGCTAGGGCAAGCACATCATATGCATCCGCTATATGAATATTTAATCAGCCTTTTGCTATCCATTAGAAGAAAATACACATTAATTTTCGTGAAATGGCGACCAATATCGCCAAGAAACATTCATTGGCGTCAAAAATTGCGCATTGTGAACATTCAATATGTACAAAATGTGTTTTAATTTAACATTACATTTACCTGATTATCGCAGTCTATTGCTAGACTGGATTCAAGCAGAGCCATTCTGGATTCAAGTACTGGTCGTGTTACGTTGGCGTAGTGGGTACAAGAACGTAGTGGAGAAGTAGCTACTTCAATGACGGGGTGTCCAATCCAGCTTGGCGCGATCTTTTAAACTTAATATTTTCTTAAATTTACTGTTGTCATTGGTGTCGGTTACAGTCGCTCTCATAGATAGCCTACAATGAAAGCGGCCACCACAACTGCTTCTGTTCAAGCGAACCAACTCATGAATTCTTCCGGTATTCTTGAAAGTACTGAGACGTAATAGTGCCGGCGCCACTTCCACCTTGTACGTAAATAGTCCTTCACACGCATAAATGAGTGTGGCGCATTCAATTCCACTTTTTAATTTCCGTTTCTGCGGCAAACTCTCAAATCCAAGATCCAACAACAGCAAAGTATTCCGTTTCTGTTGCAATGTCTCAAAGCCGAAATTCCAATACCCATGTATTTCTAATGCAAATACACAGACCAGTAAATACCAGTGAAGCCGACGCCCGGCCAGCCGGCCAGCCAGCCAATCGTCGGTAAACCAATCGTTGAATTTCTTCTCCACCGGCCAACCAATCGCTGAACCGCCAGCCAGACAATCGCAGGCAAACCAATCGTTGAAGTGCTTCCCATCCGGCCGACCAATCGCTGAATTTCTTCCCCACCGGCCAGCCAATCGTTAAACTTGATCAGTCAGTCAGTCAGTCAGTCACTCACTCACTCAGCGACATTCGCGTTTATAGGGGCCTGGCCGCTGCACGGCCCAGCCCAAATATTAGAAATAAGCAACGAAATTTCAGTGCAGTACTGATTAATCAAATATCCTGCCTACGAACCCCCAAAACACACCATATTCAACAGTGAATTTAAAACACTTCGACTGAAGTCCACACAATCATACTTGGAAATGTTAAAGTAGACAGTCCAAATATTGTAATGGACCAAGTTTCAGAATTTTTGCTCCACTGCTTGGGTAAGTAACCAGGGTTGCCATTTGGCAAAATAATACCGCAGAATGGGTTTGAGACGCCTTTAACCCATTTAAACCGGGACAGCATGTGCGCATTTTAAGAACGTGTCGTTGCCGACACAGATATGCGCATAATTTTGAAAGTACCGTAATTACTGTAAGTTTTGCGCAATAGAAAAAAATTCCAACTGTTCCTGAAAGCTGAGAAGCTGTGCTTCAGCCCAAATACAGGTTACTATGGTAAACATGGCAGCATGATTCTCTGCTGGGATTTTTGCATTAGGCCTTAAAGGGTTAAAACCACCACAGTACATGTAATAGTCGTTTTTAATGTTTGGGGTTAGAGTTACACATTTTGTGGCTAAATATGCCAGAGTACAATATTCTACAGTCATTAGGTGTAGTCCTAGGGCTATCCAAAATCCTGAAAAATTTCAGCATCATAAATTTTTTCCGGATTTGGGATGGCTCTAGTAAATTACAGGTAACCGCTAGCCCAAAAATGATGCCAGATTTGAAATCTACGTAAAAAGTTCTGCTTGAATCACCATTCAGGAGAGTATTACCTTTTTAGGAAAGATTCAATATCGACCACTGAAAGCTGTTGAAAATTCAACGAATGCGGGAACTTGAAAGGTTGCTGTGCACTGCGAGGGCCGTATGGGGTTAATTGACCTAGAGGTCTAGATTTTGGCATGCATGAATTTTATGTCGTGTACTACAACATATATTTTTGCCAGATTTTTTTGAGGGTGCCAAGTTCAGACCACTGGTCCAGTTGAGATGGAATGACCCTCTAATGCTTTGGGCGATGTAGCCTAAGCTTTGTGGATGAATTGTGCTCTGGCTTGTTTGTGCCTTTATGACCCAGCTGTGGAAAGTCCCTAACTTGGCTGTGTAACCACACTGTGGTCACGCCCAGACCTGTCTACACCTGTAGAACCCTGCTGCAGATCTGTCTGCTCTTGTGTAACCGCGCTGTGGACACTCTCAAATCTGTCTGCACCTGTACAACCCTCCTCTAGGCACTACCAGATCTGTCTGCTTGCATAATCCTGCTGTGGACACTCCCTGCCCTATCAGTGCCAGTGTAACCCTGTTGTGGACACTCCCTGCCCTCTCTGTATCTGTCTGACTCTGGATACACCCTGCAGGATGTGGAGGTTATGCGGATAATCGGGTGGGAGCAGTGTCCCCCACGGGTCAAGGTGAGGCCATCATGAAGGTGACGCTGTCCAGACTCATCCTCTTCTACATGGAACAAGGTACAATCAGAATAGTCTTTCAACGCAACTGCGCACACCCACTGCACTTGCGTGCTCATACTGTATTTACACACACTAACTAGGTATCTGAAAATCGAATCGGTCCGCACTGATAATTTTCTGCCCAATTGCTGTTTCTGCGCAAAGGTGCCTGAGCTCCAACTTGTCCCCAAAAACTCGCTTCTCGTTAGCTTTTCTTGGGGTATCCTCGAAAACCCCTTGGGTAATAGAGTAGCTGGGAATTACCTTTACAGCCACAACTTTGAATTTTAGAAATCTGCGCACGTTATCTGTTTCAATGAAGGATGGGAAGCATACATTCGTTTTCAAGGTGCATAATTTCTATCAAATACCGACCAAACACCAATAAAAGCTAAATAGACAAGTTCTTTAATATTTTAAGTTAAACTTTGTGAAATTTCATCGTATTTAATTGATCAGAAACTATTTTGGCTGGGCCGGATCCGGAGGCAAACGGACCGTGACCAGGCCCAAATCCAGAAATGTCCTTTATGTTCATTGGTAATTTAATGCATTGAAAATCGCATTAACTTGCTAGATAATGCTATAAAAATGTATACGACATCAAAGCACACAGTTATATTAACCCCTCTGCGCAGATTTAGATGCCAGCGGACATTGAGCTGCTCTATTTATGCACGCATTTACACTATTCTATCACTAGATGGCACACCCAGATCAGTTATTGAATATTCACTTGCAAGCCGAGCTCGAACATGGTTTAGAATATGGACGAGTTCAGTTACATCCCTGTTTTTCAGGGGTTTCATGAATTAAACTGCTCAGCTAAGCCTGATGTGCAAACTTCTAGATATACTTGCCGATAGAATCTATCCAGCAATTTAAAAAAAAAAGGTCTCTTGTGACAGAAAAAAAATTGTTGTCCTCTGTAACAACCACTTCAGCTATAGTGAACCAATGGTAGCCCAATTAGCAGTTAAGAAAAATGAGTTTTCTTAAGCAAAATTTGACATGGTGTTGATACTGTCATTCTACAATCAAAGTCATCACATATCAAAAACGCGTAGTTCCCCATTGTGGATTCACGCGTAGATTCCTCCATCAACAAATTCAGCGCTCCCTTATATCCTACCAAGTACTCTCCTTGATTAGCCAGGCACTCACTTGCTTACTTAAGCTCATCTGCGTAATGCGCAGTTATAGTTCATGCCCATGTGAAACTTCCCCACTGGAGGTATCTCCTGGATGCCCACACAGGAGCTCCGCACTGTACGGAGCCTGAATGCCACAGACACATTCAGCGGGATTTTTGTGGACATGAGCAAATAAAATCTTGAAGTCTATCATTCATACATTCAGTTCATTTTTTTGCAAAACAAAAGGTTTTTTTTCTCTTTATTTTTCTCTTCATCATAATTTTCTCTTCATCAAAAGACAATATCATAAGGTAACTAGAGGGTGTGTCCGGTAGGCCACTTCACCCTGCCCGATCTTCACGAAAATCGAATCATTTCTTCCCTCCTACCAAAGGATTGTCCCTACCAAATTTGAAGAGAATCTGTCCAGAATTGTGGCCTGTAGAGTGCAAACAAACACACACACGCGCACAAATAAATAAATCAATAAATAAACGCGACAGCCACATAGACCCTTCCGCCTCTTTCGTTGCGGGCGGGGTGAATAAACTAGAGGGTGTGTCCAGAAGGCCACATCACCCCGCCCGCGCCCTCAATGCCACGTGAAGCTCAATGTCATGGTGCAATTGGTCTCTCCATATATGTTTTCCTATTTGTGATTGAGCATAACATAGGGCCTATCTCTGCCGGTTTCCCAGTTACAGAGCCTCAAAATATGAAGGTCGGCCATTTTGACCTTTCAAGGTCACTTGAAGGTCAAGGTCACAGTGGCATTAGATTCCCCATGTATGACTTCCTATTAGTCTTCAACAGTACCTATGGGTCTACCTTGCATCGTTTGGCTGCTAGAGCACTCAGAAAAGTGGTGATGCTGAGCGTGACCTTTCAAGGTCACTTGAAGGTGAAGGTCACGGTGCCTATAGATTCCCCATATATGACTTCCTATTAGTGTTCAATATTAAGTACGGGTCTATCTTGCAGCGTTTGGCTGCTAGAGCACTTGGAAAAGTGGTGATGCTGAGTTTGACCTTTCAAGGTCGCTGAAGGTCATAGCATTTGGTGGGAAAAGAATCTCCATACCCAACTTCCTATTAGTGATTAATAGTAACTACATGCCTATCTCCAACCAATTTCAAGTTATAAGCAGTGGAAAGTCTGCCCTATCTCCCACTGTTAAAAAAAATCTTCAAACTGATCCAGAATCCAGGATTTGATCAGGATCTACACCAAAAACTAATAATTTCTTCCCTTCCGCCTAAGGATTGTCCCCACCAAATTTGAAGACAATCCGTGTAGAATTGTGGCATGTAGAGTGCGATCAGACACACACACACACACACACACACAAATAAATAAATGAAAGGTCATTCAAAGAATGACAACTTGCCGAAATTATGCACAGATCTCTGAAACAGAATGAACCAAATGGAGTTGGTTTCAAGTCTCTAGCTGTAATATTAGCCACGTTATGAACCAAAATGTGGTTTTAATCTTTTTGGTGACCTTGACGTTGACCTTTGACCTAGGGACTAAACAAAGAATAGGCGTCTGGCAACTAACCTCATATATCACATGGTGAAGTTTCATGAACATAAACGATATTGAAAGGGTAAAAAAGCGTGTTACTAACAAACAGACAGACAAATCAGAAAAACGTCAATTACGTCACCGCGCTCAAATTTAGTGTGTGAGGTACTTGATCCATGGGCTCTCCGATGAAAGTGAAAAATGCAGCAAAATCAAAACTTGAAATTTTACGTCATTTTGACGTACTTGTAATGATGTCAAATGTGAAATTTGATGGCATACTGCTAAGAGCACTTTCCACGATGCACAAAATGGCGTTGAATTGGCATTGATATCATAATACAACTGACTTTATTCGTTAAATCGTGATTTTCACCTTGACTGTGATCATGACCTTGACGATAGAAACTTCTAATTTCTTACAGCGACTTATATTATATCCCTGATGTCAACAGTTAAACAAGATTTAGTCTATACACAATGGAAACAGTTCAATAGCAAAATGAAAATAATGGTCATTTTTGTAAAATGCGATTTTAAACGTCAGAAAAACGCCAATTACGTCATAACCGTTTGACCGATTGAGCTCACTTTTGGTGTGTGAGGTATTTGAACAATGGGCGACACGATGAAATAAAAAAATTTAGTAAAATCAAAAATTAAAAATTTTTGTCATTTTGTGACGTCATTTTCACGTACTTTGACCGGAGGATCGTCTTAGGGACCCGTAACCCGTAAAATCGGCTCTGTATGGTGAACAAAATGGCATTGGATTCAAGCTGTTATCTCAAATACAAAGTTATCAACCAAAATGTGTTTTTGACCTTTTGCCTGATATTGACCTTGACCTTGAAGTTATTCTCCCCAAAATCAATAGGGTTCTGTCGAGAACATGTGAGATTCAAATGATGAAAGACATGCAATTAATATGAGTTTAAGAAATAATCGCGTTTGTGACAGACAGATTAACAAACAGACAAACGCAACCGACCAATATACTTGCCGAAATCGGCAAGTAATAAACTAGAGGGTGTGTCCAGAAGGCCACATCACCCCGCCCGCGCCCTCAATGCCATGTGAAGCTCAATGTCATGGTGGAATTGGTCTCCCCATATATGGTTTCCTATTTGTGATTGAGCATAACATAGGGCCTATCTCTGGTGGTTTCTCAGTTACAGAGACTGGAAATATGAAGGTTGGCCATTTTGACCTTTCAACGTCACTTGAAGATCAAGGTCACAGTGGCATTAGATAGGCATGGGCAACGCTCTGCATAAACTCTAATGGAATGCGTAACAGCTGAACTGGGGTGGTAAACAAGCCTCAGAAAATGTATAAAAAAGGACGTAAATACCATTTTCATACAAAAAGAACACCATGGTTTGATTAAAAGCAACCTTTTCAATAGGATACCAGCATTTCATACATGAACTCCTGGGCGTATTGCGCCAAAAACGCGATTTGAACAGAGCTATTGTTCGCCGTTGGATGAATGCGTGACCTCAATTTGCGCCGTGTTTACAACTTTTTCAAGTGCACGGCGTGGCAAAAATAACCATTTAGGAGGTAGATTTCAAATAGCCAGCGCCGACGTCTTATCCCAGCTACGGCCCTGATTTGCTTACAGCCATCTAATTTGAGAAATTACGAGTCTGTTCGTCCAGGCTAGACCTCCAGGGGATGTGAAATAAGTTTGACAGAAGTTGGTGAAGTTCATCGCGAGTTCGCCGTGATTTCTTCTCAACAATAGCAAGAAAGGTGAGCGTATTTTTACTCTACCCTACATAGTTTGTTGACAGAATATCCTGTGACCCTATTTGTGAAGTTTCAGTAAAATATACCAAGGAATAAACCGGCGCCAGGCCTTTGAAGCCCACCGGTCACAAGATTCATTCACGTATACGCTTCAATTCGAGACTGCAAGAATGGAAATCTGAATAATCAATTAGGAAAAATTCTCGGCTCTCGGTAATTCTGTATATCGTTTAAACATTTTGTTAATCGGATTATGAAAGAGGACTGAAAATAAGTGCCCGCTTTTTGTTTGGATGTAAAAGCGCGTATTTAAAGGAGAATACATTGTATATTGATTAAGCATTGAACTCTGCATAAATCGAACTGTTTTAATATTTGTTGATGACATTGCTTCGGCTTCCTGGAAGGCACACAGCGCAAATCTGCTGTCTAGTGAGCATTTCAGGTTCGATGTACTGAGTAATAACGCGGCGGAAACTTAAACTGGCCCGTCATTCTGCCGAATAGTCTTACTAAACTAGTTAATCGTCTGATTGCTAATCAAGCAAAGGGGAGGTTTCTGCCTCACCAAACTAACTTCCGACTGCACGTATGAATTATTCACAGTAGCTCATTGAAACTATCATGGGAGGAGGGTATATGGACATAAAAAAAAAACTTTGCACTGTTTTTTACTTTTTAATCACCACGGGTTATTGAAGGGGGAACGTTTGATTCATTTCGTAGCAGTGGGAGGGCAAACAACTGCCGGCATCAGCGACTTCACTGCATTTTATATAGTAATGGGCGAGTAGCGTTAATGTTTGCCCTCCCACCGATAATTTTGACATTTTTGCAGGCCATTGATCCAAAAACTTCACAGGCAACCCATTCATATCATTTTTTAATATCAATGCAAAACTTAATGTTTGTTGAACATAATTGGGTGAAATTCAATGCATTTTCCATTAAAAAGGGCCTAGGAGGCGCTGCTGTACTTCAGAAATGGGGTAGATGACTTTAGCATCAATTATTTCTGTTAGGGTACCCTAATGGATAATTTTGCCTGGTTTATTTCTGAATAGACTGTATTTTTGAAAATGCCCTCAGGCTTCACCCCCCAGTTTTCACAATGGGTTTTGTTGAATAATTTGGTGGTAAAAGAAACTCCATTCCCAACTTCCTATTAGTGATTAATAGTAACTACATGCCTATCTCCAACCAATTTCAAGTTATAAGCAGCGGAAAGTCTGCCCTATCTCCCAGTGTTAAAAAAATCTTCAAACTGATCCAGAATCCTGGATTTGATCCAGATCTTCACCAAAAACGAATCTTCTTCCCTTCGGCCTAAGGATTGTCCCTACCAAATTTGAAGACAAGGCCTGTAGAGTACAAACAAACAAATAAATAAATAAACGCGACAACCACATACACCCCTTCCGCAACATTTGTTGCGGGCGGGGTGAATAAATAATCGCGACAACCACATACACCCTTCCGCAATTTTCGTTGCGGGCAGGGTGAATAATGAATTGAACAAATGTCACTTTATAGATAAGATACCCAAATGTCCATTGATCAATTAATACTTGGATATTTTGACTCTCTTAAAAAGTTAACTTTGATGATTTTCACCCTTAGTCACAGTAAATCAGGTCGTCTGCTAGCAAATTTTGAATGACAAACCTTCAAGAATTCATGAATGAATTGATAAATGGGCATGATGCCAGTATGTGTATGATGTGTGTGGTCATCAACTTTGAGAAAATGAATACCCGATTGAGGAGAACCAGCCTGGATTTATCTTATCACAACTGTAGTAATATGTCAAGCTGATTCAAGTTTGTGTCCCATCAGTCAGTTTGATCATTCAGTACCTGAATTCCTGGTATTTTTCACAATTATTAGTGAAAAAAAATGTATTTCCAGTTTATGTTCCACAGGGCTTGCAAAATTGCCTGCCTGACGTCCAGAGGCAACAAGAAATCTCAGTCGGGCAACTGCAATTTCTTTACTTGTGTCCCGGCGGGCAACCACGTTCTGTCACTGATCACGACCGCCTGGGTTGATAATAATATCCCAGCCACGAATTTGCGATTCTCGAACCATTTAGCAATGGGAGATCATTTGACAACTCTGATAAGTTGAAAACAAGTTTGAATTAAGGCTCGTGCAGCTAGTAAACTTCTCAGGAGGGCATACACGCTCCAAGGAATCTTTAGCCCTCTTACGATTGGTCAATTTCAACGCGTTCACACCCACGCCACCTCCTACCTTGATTAAGGGCTTCCTCTTAAAAGGTACCATCCCAGGCGGCTGGACTTAGAATTTTTTTTCGAATTGCACAACTGATAAGCACCCACCCCCTCCATCCAATCAGGAATCACCCAAACCACGCCCCCACCACTCAGTTTGTGCGCGTGCTTCATTTCACCAGAAACACATGACCAGTGCGGCCGGAGACAACATTACAACACAGACAGCATTAGCAGCGGTGGATATCGATGGCATCACACAAAGCCACCAAAAACACCTGTATCTTGCAACACTGGATTCACAGCATAACCAGGGCATTATAGCCTACATACAAGTTTCCTAGGCTAGTGCAAGTCTCTAGGCATACAATAACAAGCAAACATTAGCTACCCATTACTAGGCTGTAGCTAACGTTACTTGGCTAACACCAAAAGTAGCATAGACCTTACTACTCAGTGTGTATAGACTACACTTTCTGTCTATGTACAGCATTCACACAGAAAGAGAGACAAGAAGCTTGCTTACCAGTTTAAGAGAAACTCCGCTACGAGTACGTCAGTTTTAAAACCTTTCAGTGTCTTCAGTTCTCTCCAGCGGTTGAATGCTTCTCTGCCAAGGGATACTCGAGTTGCATTTGCAATTTTTACTCATTCTTGTCTATCACGCATACTTTCAATGAAGGTTTTTATCCCCCGCAACAACGTAGTTGTTATCCCCCGCAACAACGTAGTTGCGGGGGGTATTAAAATGGGGTCCGTCCGTCCGTCCGTAACATTTCGTGTCCGGGCTGTAACTTTCTTCCTAATCACCCGATACTCATCATATTTGGCATGGAGGTGTAGAAACACATAAAGGTGTGTCATGAAAAACAATTTTGAAAATATTTTCATAATTTTTTTGCGTTTGGGGCAAAAAGTGACAAATTCGTGAGATATCTGTAAAGTGTCCTGTCCGGGCTGTAACTTTCTTCCTAATCACCCGATACTCATCATATTTGGCATGGAGGTGTAGAAACACATAAAGGTGTGTCATGAAAAACAATTTTGAAAATATTTTCATAATTTTTTGCGTTTTGGGGCAAAAAGTGACAAATTCGTGAGATATCTGTAAAGTGTCCTGTCCGGGCTGTAACTTTCTTCCTAATCACCCGATACTCATCATATTTGGCATGGAGGTGTAGAAACACCTAAAGGTGTGTCATGAAAACAATTTTGAAAATATTTTTAAAATTGTTTTGCGTTTTCTTGACAAAAAGTGACAAATTTGTGAGAAATCTGTAATGTGTCCTGTCCGGGCTGTAACTTTCTTCCTAATCACCCGGTACTCATCATATTTGGCATAGAGATGTAGAAACACATAAAGGTGTGTTATGAAGAACAATTTTGAAGATATTTTTACAATTTTTCGCGTTTTGGGGCAAAAGTGTCAAATTTGTAAGAAATCTGTAATGTGTCCTGTCGGGGCTATAACTTTCTTCCTAATCATCCATTTATCATCATTTTTGTCATGTAGGTGTAGAAACACATACAGATATGTCAGGAGAAACACTTTTGAGAATTTTTTTTGAAAAAACTCACATTTATGTAGGAAATTTGTGAGCAATCTCTTATGTGTTCCGTCCAGGCTATCTGAGGTATCTTGGAGATATGTTGTCTTTGTAGTGTAAAAAGACATGTTAAAGGTTTGTGACGATAAACAATTTTGGAAATATTTCATGGTTTTCATTATATACTCCGAAAGTGTTTGATTTTGTTTTTCATAACATTGATTGAATTGCCAAAGTATTATTAACAAAGTATACTATCTAAGAGAAGCTAACAGATGTGACAATCTTCAGGAAAAAATAATTTGTGAGTTGCGGGGGATATTGCTTGACAACGTCAGCGGCTTGTTGTCTTTTTAGCCCGTGGTTGACCGCTGGGTGCAGTTGGAGGTTGGAAAACTGGCTGCTCGTTCGGCTGCGCCATGACTCTGTCCGAATGCCTAGCTTTCTAGGTATTGCTGGCTATGTAGCTACAGCCAAAGTGCGGCACACTGGGATGCACAGGCAAAACAGCGTACATGTTGATCTGGCAGTTTGACTGACAGACGGGCCATCCAATTAAAGTTGTCTGAGACCAATTTGATTGGTAGCCTAATTTTGGCCCCTGCTCCTCACACAGATGACCAAATTTCGTCATTGATCTGTCAAATCACTTATGTTATCGATTACTGTCTAATACTTGCCAGATATACTCAGATTTTTATAATTTTGCCAAAAATGAGCTGCCTGGGATGGTACCTTTAACTGAACACTGAAAGCAAGCAGCTTGGCTCAGGCATGTTATTTTATAAGCAGTTTGCAATAGTCGCGTTATCCTGTAATGTAGGCAATCACGTATTACCTATATTACATGGATTGCGCTAGCTGCTTGCCACATTCGCCAATGCGTTTAAAAAGTTTGGGTGGTAATAATATTTTTGTTAGTCCTCAGCACAGTGGCGAAGGCCATATTTTCTCCCAGTGGTGATTAAATATCACTAGCCGGGCTATATGCGTGGGCATTGTTTTTCGATGCAATGTAGGCAGCCTGGGTTTAAAAGTTAATAGAATTTCCTTGTATACAACATTTGTGGTGCTTTATTGTCCTTGACTGGCAGTTGGTTCAATTTTTGCATAAATGTTATTGAAGGTTCTAGCTCGTGAGAAGGCCACGTACAATTGTTCATGTGAGAAAACTGGCGCTGGAAAACAGCTGATTAAATTAGCCAGTTTTACTGGCAAAAACTGCTTCAAAATGCAGTTTTCACTTCATAACTAAGTTCGAAACCTGGCGCATCATCTTTGTCACACAGTAGAACCAGTGTATGCGGAAAAGAGTCATTATTCACTGTCGTTTCAGATTAGATGTGTGAGATTACGCAAATCGCCAACTCAGTAATATAGATTCTGTGGCGAGTTCAATGATTATAGATCATGTTTTTCGAACGCGGCAAAGTGCGGAAGTCGGGAAATCATTCCTGTAATCGTTGACTAGAGGCTCTGATTGAATGCTGGGTCATTATTTTAAATAATTTCCTTTGCTGGGCCGACTCGTTGTACATATGTCGCCTCTGACATACAGTATTCCCGACCGTGGAGATAAATTTTGACCTCAATCATACTGTCATGGTACTAGCTTGCACACGCACGAATGGGAGGAGAGCGCTGCATCATTTTGAACTCTAGCCTCCCAAGAGCCAAAACACCTTGTCGAACTCCGCCCGTATGATAGAAGCAGTGGCGGCTCGTGAACTGGCAACAGGGGAGCTCAAACAATCCTGTAAAGTTAATGATTGGTCAAGACCTGTTTTCAATCATTCATCTAAATTACTATTACAGAAACTCCAAAAACTCTCAACATTATCAGGTGTGGCCAGTTTTCATGAATAACACATACCTGTCAACTCTCAGGCATTCGGTGTGAGTTTATGCCAGTTTAAGTGGCATATTATGTTCCTGTGCTGTAGTCAGCAATTATTCTATCAACGCGTATGGGCTGTTTCACAATCAGGGTACGCATGAGATTTGTGAGCCTTTGAGTGAAATTTGCCAAAATATAGAAGAACTGTTGAATTCTTTAAAATTTATTTGCAAGAAATACATCTAATGCACAGTGTAGTGCGTGAACGGGGAAAAAAGAACGGCGTTCATGAACACGTTCATTTTTTTGACGAACGATGAACTGAACGCACGCACCTGCCGAAAATGAACGATTCCCTGAGCGAGGTCATTTTGGAAGGGAAAAACGGGCGTTCAATGTTGTTGCCAAAAATACTTCTCCCAGTAGCTCTGTGATGACGTCATCAACTGACGCCGCCGCCGCTCGGTCTATGCCAATGAATGTATATAGAACTGGAGAGGCTGAGAGGCTGCCGCCGCTTCCTTCTACGAGCGCAGTTGAGGAAACCAATATAGCGTTTAGTGCACCGCACTTCTGAATTTCCCATGGAGAGTATAATGGAAAAAGTCCTGCTATTTTCCGCCAAACTAAGGGGTCTTCCGAAACAATTTCAACATAGTTGTGATCGAAAAATATATAAGAGTAAAAATTAATGCGCAATTTTACATGACACTGTTCAAGACGCCGAGCATATAAAAACACGTCTTAAGGGGAAGCGCAACACTAACTAGCCACTTGTCTAGCTGGCGTGTTAGGTAATCGGGTCGCTGTAGACGGCTGTGATGGCAAACTTTATCTGTAATTTAGCTAGCTAGATAAACTTAGTTGGTGCAATAAACCCAGGTTGCTTACAAAGGGTGATGGCCAGATAGCTCTCATGCCCATGTAATGTTAGCCAAGTTGCATATCTACATAGCATTAGCCATAGCGAATGACCTGGCAGAAACGTTTGTGTAACGTTAGCGGTGTTCATTCCGGATGAATTGCACAAATCGAAGCATCCTTATCAGGCATCTGCCTATCTAGGGACTATTTAGTGAGCAAGCTGAGTTAATAATAATAATAATAATAATAATAATACTATTACGATAACGCAATCCTAGCTAAGGCAGTTGACCAAACTGGCTAGCTTTCTATGATTGCCAGCGAAGATAGCGCTTCAGCATACTGCTCGGCTGTCGGTTCCGTGTGATGAAAACATAGCTCAGTAACCATGGGAGTTCAAACTACTTACGGCAATGTTTTTGCAGACTATTCACCAATGCTATGCGAGTGACCAATCAGAGTCAGATGTGAGTCATATTGACCCACCAATGGATTATAACCGTTGACTAAAACAAGCTCTTATAACTTCGTTCTCGAAAAGTGTCAAGCAAAATTGCACCTTGATTCTTCTTTTTTATGTAATCCAGTCCTACGCCGGAAAGATTTACGACTGTATACATTTTTTATAACAAAATAATAGCTAGAGTTTTTCCATTATGGTCAATGGGAAATTCAGAGGTGCGGTGCACTGGACGCCTTTTACTCAGTGTTCTTGCCTAGTGTAACATTGTTGGTCTTGGCTTATGTTTTTTGAACTGCATTGGAATGTGATTCATGCAGTTGTAATGAAGGAGAATTGCATCTACAGAAACTTTGCTTTGCCTTACTTTCAGCATGTAGTTTGAATCTACTGACATTTTTTTCAGTACTATAACTTGTTAAATAAAAGCTGTGATTCCATTTTTGGACATTGTGGCAATGATTGGGAGCTGGGGATGAATAGATAAGAAGAGACTCTAATGAAGAAAAAAATGCTTGGATGAGTGCGTTAAAAATGAACTTAAAAAAAGAACTAGTTCATTTTTTGGGACTGTGAACTTAGTTCATTTTTTAAAAAATATGAACTATGAACTGAACTAGTTCATTTTAAAATCTGTGAACTGAACTTTGAACTAGTTCATATTAATTGTGAACTAACACAACACTGCTAATGCAACTAAAAATGTTGTTTATTTCATGAAGAAAGCTTTATTTTCCTACGAATGGCGTAAAAATGGCATTTTTAGACATTTTTTTTCTCATTGTTGAAATCAAGAATAAATTATACATCTGTATGAAATATTAAATGCAGGTGTAAAACATCTCTGGGAATTCAGATTCACGTGTTATGGCATTATCACAGACACACTGTGAAAAAGTAAATAGAATAAATATGAGCAATAAACTAACCTGTACATTTGTCCGTCCAAAATGTCCTCTCCGGAAATAAAAATGATAGTGATGAGTTTAAATGCCATATAAATACAAATGGGTGATCTGTTTAGGGTGTTTTTGTTTGTATTATATATTCTCTCAATGTATAAAGTTTTGTTGACATTGTAATATAATAAGCTGTACATTGGTCAGAGAAAAGGCAGAATGTTTGTCCGTCCAAAATATGTCCGCTCCGGAATGCACATTTCACCTGATAACTTGAATAGATATAGCTTGATTCCAATCTTTTTTCATTATTCTTATAATCTAGGACTCTCCCTGGACTGAAGATACTCTTACCTGAAATTTGCTCGATAAATTTCATGTACTTTATACATACAGTTTATGACTGACTTATAAAGCGTCTTTGTGACAGTCTCTGTGAAAAGCACTATACAAATAAATTGAATTGAAAAATTGAATTGAATGACTCCGTAAATGTCCTCTCTGGAAACTCTTGTTTTCATGTAATATTAACCTCTGTCGCAATTCCTGTCAGAATATTTGGATGCTATGTAACTTTCTCATGACTATCACCATGAGCCTCATGATTATACATGAATGTATTTATGTTTTGGACTAAATACATATTTTTTTCTGTTTGATAATTGGTCTAGAACAGTGGTCTTCAATGTTGTTCCTGGGGACCCACAGTGTATCTTTTGTTCCAACCACAGCTGCAATCACAGGATTTTAACAAGCTGTTAATTTGTCTTAATTAAGTGTATTTAATGTTTAGAGCAGTTATTTGCCCTCTTAACTCACAAGATAACAGAAATAGCTATGTTAGCCATCAAGAATAAAAAAAAAAAAAAAAAGCCATACCCACATTGCGATGTTTTGGAAATCACAGCATAAAATGAGAAAACAATGCAACCAATCAAATTAAAGATGTAGTAGGCGCCTAATTGACCCAATCTTTGATATTTTTGGGTCAAACAGTGCTTAATTATTAACTAGCTTGTTAAATAAGCATATTATAATGTGCGTTGTATTGCTTATACTACTGTAAGACAACACTAATGGCATTGCAGTATACTCATTTCTTTTAGCCATTATAAACATATTGTCCAAAATGTGTCCTTTCCAGAAAAAATGTCAAACTATTCATACACTTTTCTGTTGTCCACCAAATTTTGTCTATACCAGATATCACCCAGATTTTTTCAGGGCAGGCCAGAAATAGTTTATTATTCAAAGCAGTGGTATCAAATGTAAGACTATCAAGAATATTCAGGCACAGTAATAATTTAAATATAAACTTGCCATGATTTGCAGTAAGGTTTGCATATTAAAGAGTATTATTTTTCATTTTTGGCATTTTCAAAATGTTCAAATCAGTACTTCTGTTATTACTCAACACTTACCTTGCAACTGGAAAAACATTTTGTCAGAAATGGCTCTATATATTTATGTATGATACAAAATGAATTTTCAGTATGAGTCTATAAAATATTCATCATTCTACAACATTAACTCCAAATATTTTCCAAACTAAATATCCCTATGCTCTGAAATTTTAGAAATCTGACTGTGAAATGGTGCACAATAAACTCACATGGGGTCATTCCATCCCAAATCAACCAGAGGTCCCCAGGTCACTGTCTCAGAAAAGTCTGAAAAAAAAAAAAAAAAAAAAAAAAATCACAATTGAAGTACTACCTAAGGAATGAATGTGTGCAAAATTTCAGGTCTGTAAGTGCAGTAGTTGCTAAGATATGGCCATTTATATTTTAAGGCATTTTTTTTCCTTGATTTTTGCAAAATGCATTTTTGACCAAATTTGAATGCTTATTTACAGCAAAGTAATGATGCTGCAGGGTTGTAATCTTGGATATAGGGTTAATTTTTCCTGAATCTTTCATTTTTGGCTTTATAAAAGTTGTATCTTCAGTCTCTGATCATCTATTGACCCCCCCAAAATGAAGAGAAAGCCGATTTCACAAAATTATGCTGTATCTTTGCAGTACTGCTGAGGGAGAATAGCTCATTAGCTAGATCTGAAATTTTTCAAAAACTGATGTTTATGCATGTGTGCAAGCAGTCAGAAGTTTTAAATAACCATTTCTTCCAGCTCCAGTGGCCTATTTATATCAGAACATTTTACGTTTTTCGAAAAACTAGCCCGTATTTCGCCACCAAAACCTACTGGATGACAGTGAATGACAGCCTGGAAATTTTTACCATGTATTGGCACATATTTAAGGATAACACATACCAAGTTTCATCCGTAGTATCAGATTGGTTCTATTTTTACCCGAGGCCAAAATATGGCCATCGGGTATTGCAAAGACCTTTGTCCATCTGTCTGTCTGTCCGTCTGTGTACACAATAACTCCTTTCCTATTAATGTCAGGGTAATGAAATTCACAGGGACTGTTCTTGGGACATATAGCTTGGACAAGTTCGAAGATGGGTAACCTTGACCTACTTTAAGGGATCAAAAGGTCAAATTCTTTGTAAACACTGTTTCCTTCATTTCATCCACTATTTTAGTTGTGGCCGCGTAAAATTTACAGCGTGTATGTTCTGGATAATCAGCTTGCAGAACATTAAAGGTGGATGACCTTCACCTGGTTAATGGGGTCAAAAGGTCACATTGTTTCTGAACAGTGTTACTATTATTACGCCTTTGCACTGACATTTTTTGGTGCAGCTATGTCAAATTCATAAGGTGTACTCACTGGATAATCAAGTTGGAGGACATGGAAGCTACATGGCCTTCACCTACTTTAAATACCTTCTAATAACAATTTGATGTAGCAACATTATCAACCAAACTGTTCAGTCACCTTCAACATAACATCAATTTTGATGACTCGCATCATGTCAGACTTCATATTCTGAATGCCAAACGATGTAAAGTCCCAGCTGTCCTGTTCCACACTTTCCATATAACCTGCCAGGTCCTTGATGGAATTGGACAATTAACTCTGTCTTCCATTTGACTCTTGAAACTTCTCTCAAGCCCTTAAGTATTAAACACATTGTGTTACATAGGAATACATTAAAAAACCCTTTACATGTTGTCATTCCTTTTCTTATGCCCATATGGCCGAGGGTACTTTAGCATCGCGTTCTATGTTTTTTTATGCAGTGAAAGTTTGCTGTTGTTTAGGGTAGGAACTTGCTTTTTTGCAGTAAAATTGTGCTGCTTTTTAGTGGTGAAAGTATACATGGTCTGTATTTTTCTGACTTCCAGGCAGATCAGCGCAGGATGCCTCGAACGAAGCTCTAGCCTACATGTGGGAGCGGGTGCAGGGTTTGGCGGGGGTGGTGGTCGTCGACCCCTGTGGTGGTTGGGCAGCTCAGTTTAACTCTCGGCAGATGGCCTGGGCTGCAGCGCAGGGCAAACAGCTGCACTACGGTCTTTACAAAGGAGAGGACTTCATAGAGCCAATCCAGGAGCATGATACTGCCAGCACCCAAAAGCAGTCAATCCAGGAGCCTGATACTGCCAGCACCCAAAACTAGCCAAGCCACAAGGCTGATGCAGCCAGCATGCAAAAACAGGAACAGCAATGATGATGAATGCTCCTATTACATGGCCTTCCAAATTATTGGCACCCCTGTCTTGAAATTCACCAAAAATACCATTAAAATTAATAACATAGTGATAAACTCCAAATGCCAATATTCGGGAAATACTGTAGTTCGGGGGTCACCAACCCTGTTCCTGGAAGGCTACCATCCTGTAGGCTTCTGCTCTACCTCCTATTCAGCAAACCTGATTCAACTAATTAGCTACTTAATTGCCCAGCTTGTGATCTTGTTAAGTAACTAATTAGTTGAATCAAGTGTGCTGAATAGGAGGTAGAGCAGAAACCTACAGGATGGTAGCTCTCCAGGAACAGGGTTGGTGACCCCTGCTGTAGTTTATTAATGCTTCAGTGGCGCCATTCAAAAGTACTTATGAATAAAACATTTTGTTCCTCCAAATTGAAGTTCCACAATTTATGAAACCCCTAAATATTATTGTGAATAAAATCTCCCAAATTTAGATTAGGACTGAAGTTATTGAACTTATGTAAGTTCATCTCAGATGTAATAAACCACATTTTGTCTTTATCACTTCCTGTTTCACTAGCGTATAAAAATGGGGTACCACACATGCAATATCCCAGTGTAATCGAGCACCATGAGGAAAAAAAGTGGGAGTTGAAAACAGACAGATGGTCATAGACCTTCAGAAATGTGGCGATGACTGACGAGGAGATCCACAAAAGATTATATATACCACTGAGAGATGCTTGCAAATTGCAAGCTCTCACTTCCATGTCTAAGGGCATTTAAATTACAAACCCCAATTCCACTGAAGTTGGGACATTTGTGTAAAACATGAAGAAAAAGAGAGTGCAATGATTTGCAAATCTCATAAACCCACATTTTATTCACAATAAACCATAGACAACATATCTGATGTTGAAAGTGAGACATTTTACCATTTCACGAAAAATATTAGCCAATTTTGAATTTGATGGGGGGAAACGCTATCTAAACCTACCTGGCCCTATGTCAAAAAGTAATTGCCCCCTAAACCTAATATTGGTTGTGCTACCCTCAGCAACAATTGTTATCAAGTGTTTGCGATTACTGGCAATGAATCTTTCACATCGCTGTGGAGGACATTTGGCCCACTCTTCTTTGCAGAATTATTTTAATTCAACCACACTGGAGGGTTTTTGAGCATGAACGGCCTGTTTAAGGTCATGCCACAGCATCTCAATCAGATTTAAGTCTGAACTTGGACAAGGCTGCTCCAAAACCTTCGTTTTGTTTTTTTTAAGCCATTCAGAGGTGGACTGGCTGGTGTGTTTCAGATCATTGTCCGGTCTCAGGGACGACCTATGACCCATTTAAAAGTTCTCTTATACAATGAAGTAGCCTTGAAGTAGTTATTTTGCAAAGGATGCCAAGCAATGAGAAAAGAGAAATACAAGTAAGAATCAGACATTACGCTATTGAATCACTGTAACATGAGAACCGAAAAACCATACTTGGAAGAAATTTCTGGTGATGAAGGTGTAAAAATTGGATGTGAAAAGTGCAATGTCAGTTCTTCTTGCGCAACAAGAACTCGGCTTTGTATTGGTTCATATGCTTGAATAAAGCCTAATTTTCTGAAGAATCTGTCTCTCTCCAATTGTTTGAGGATGTGGGAACCTCAAATATGAAGATATTTCTGAATGGGAACCATGACATATTTCATACAACTTAATGTCAAAAAAATCCAAACTATCCCTTTAATGTCTGCTCTCCACATGCTGCTCACTGACCTTTATACCCATGCTCTGCTGCGGTCCCAGAGCTCTCGGTAGTTGTGGTGCTTTCTCATGCATCACAGAGAGGAACACAGGAGTTACAGCTGTGAGAGCGGGGTGAGCCCCTGCTTTATGTTAGTCAATTTTTAGCTCAACGGCAGTTAGCTATTGTGATCGCGATTATGTTCGTGATCATGATTGTCATCCGTTAGAAAAATCTTTAAAAGTCGTCTTCTCCAAAACTGCTGGCCGGATTTAGCTTCCTTGGGACAATGTCTATCAAGATTAACAGATTTGAAAAATTTTAAATTGCCACAGCCCATTGCTGCACACTAATGAGTTACTGATGAACTATGTCTAGACAAAAGAACACTTGGTACAGTACAAATTTAATGTTTGTGCCTTATGTTGTTTTACGCACCAACTTTATATCTGATATTAACTCAGAACAAGAAAAGAGAGATATAACCCCAATTCCGAAATAGTTGGGACGAAGTGTAAATTGTGAATTAAATCAAAATGCAATGACTTTCAAATCACGAGCCAATATGTTATTTACAATAGAACATAGATAACATTTCAAATGTTGAAACTGAGACATTTTACATTTTTCTCCACAAAATGAGCCGATTTCAAATTTTCTGGCTGCAACAGGTCTCAAAAAAGTTGGGACACAGGCAAAAAAGGGCTGAAAAAGCAATCAATATATAAGAGAATCAGCTGAAAGAACATTTAGCAAGTAATTAAGTTAACTGCCATCAGGTGTGTAACATGATTGGCTAGAAAAGGGATGTCAGAGAGGCTCAGTCTCTCAGAAGTAAAGATGGCAAGAGGCTCTCCAACCTGTGAAGGCTTGCTTAAAAAAAAATTGTGGAGTACTTTTAAAAACAATGTTCCTCAACGTCAAATCGCTAAGGCTTTGATGGTCTCATCATCGACAGTGCATAACATCAAAATAGTCAGAGAAACTGGAAAAATCTCTGCGTAAGGGACAAGGCCAAAGACCTTTACTGGATGCCCGTGATCTTTGGGCCCTCACACGCCACTGCATCACTCACAGGCATGATTCTGTCATTGACATTGCTAAATGGGCCCAGGAATACTTCAAGAAACCACTGTCCGCCGTGCCATCCACAGATGCCACCTAAAACTCAATCATGCAGAAAGGAAGCCATTGTTGAGCATGATCCAAAAGCGCCACCATGTTCTGTGGGCCAAGGCTCATTTAAAATGGACTGTAGCAAAGTGGCAAAGTGTCCTGTGGTCAGACGAGTCCAAATTTGACATTCTTGTTGGAATTCATGGGCGCCGTGTCCCCCGGGCTAAAGAGGAGAAAGACCACCCCTCCTGTCATCAGCGTTCAGTTCAAAAGCCAGCATCTCAGATGGTATGGGGATGCATTAGTGCATATGGTGAGGAACACTTGCATGTTTTAAAAAACACCATGAATGCTGAAAGGTATATAAAGGTTTTAGAGCAACATATGCTCCCCTCCAGACGACATGTATTCCAAGGAAGGCCTTGTGTATTTCAGCAGGACAATGCAAAACCACATACCGCAGCTATTACAACTGCATGGCTTCGAAGTAGGAAAGTCCGTGTGCTGAACTGGCCTGCCTGCAGTCCTGATCTTTCACCGATTGAGAACATATGGCGCATAATTAAATGAAAAGTCCGTCAAAGGAGACCCAAAACTCTCCAGCAGCTGGGAGCCTGTATTAAACAAGAGTGGGATCAAATTCCAATGGCTAAACTCAAGAAACTTGTCTCCTCAATGCCCAGACGCCTCCACTTTGTGTTAAAAAGAAGAGGGGATGCCACACCATGGTAAACAGGCCCCTGTCCCAACTTTTTTGAGACGTAGCAGCCATCAAATTTGAAATGAGCTCATTTTGTGGATAAAATTGTAAAATTTCTCAGTTTCAACATTTGCTTTGTTATGTTTGTTCTATTGTGAATAAAATACTGGCTGGTGCGATTTGGAAGTCATTGCGTTTTGATTTTATTCACAATTTGCACTTTGTCCCAACTATTTCGGAATTGGGGTTGTATTTTATTGTCTGAAGTGACTATGGGAAAGGGCCAAAGTGATGCACTTACATAGCCCTCTCCCTACCAACACATTATATGCGTAATTAAATTTTAACATATAGTACACAGTGTAGGAGACAATGGCCATATACTACACCTATGAAGGCATAGTAAGCTAATGAAAGAATTACATTTGTAAGATATAACGAGTTGAAGAATATTACATGTAAATGGTAAATGTCCATTTTTCCACTAACATATTTTATTGGTATATGGTGATGGCAGGTATGTATATAGTATATGGTGATTGCAGGTACAACACTGAAAATGTGTTATTCATCATGAGAAATGTCCGGAAGATGTAATGAATTGATGAACGTGCAAATATAGCAATATTTTGTTCAAGACCAAATTCACAATCCCAAACAACAATTGAGCCTGATATTCCCTCCTAAGTTCTACACATTTGAAAACAGAGTATGACAATAGGTAGTACGTATGTAGTACAAAATTGATATTCAAAGATATAATGGTATGCATTTTGACATACAGCGGAGAAAAGTAGTATTGAACGCGTCAACATTTTTCTCAGTAAATATATTTCTAATGGGCTATTGACATGAAATTTTCACCAGATGTCAGTGACAACCCAACTAATCCACACATACAAAGAAATCAAAACAAATAAGTCCATAAATTAAAGGGATATTTCAACATTATGGCAAATTGGCCGACTGCCATAATCCCTATAGTTATATAAGTTGGTACAATACCTTTAGTTATCCGTGCTTTCGTTGTTTTGACAATTGGAATGTGGACAACTTCGTGGACAACTTGTGAAACATGCTCAGGTGAACATAAGGTCACAAGTTGTCCACGTTACAGGTTTTGGAGCTGTTGGATCAAATTTGATGAGTTTTGAAGGAATAGGACCAAAACACTCACTTTCATTATGAATGTGGACATCTCGTGGACAACTTTTCACCACGCGAATCTCAAAAACAACAGGCACGGATAACTAAAGGTAATGTACCTACTCATATAACTGTAGGGATTATGGCAATAGGCTAATTTGCCAAAATGTTGAAATATCCCTTTAAGTTACGTGAAATAAAGTGGAATGACACTGGGAATAAGTATTGAACATATGAAGAAAAGGTGGGGCAAAAAGGCATGGAAAGCCAAGAAACCAGCTGAAATCTGTCAGTATTTAGAAAGAAATCCTGCCCCCCATCAGTGCAAATTAATATCAGCTGGTTTAGTCCTAATTGATGGCCTATCAAAAGGTTTCTCGTTACCAAGGTGTTGCACAAGAAGCATCTCATGATGGGTAAAAGCAAAGAGCTCCCGCAAGGCCTTCGCAACATTATTATTGCAAAATATACTGATGGTACTGGTTACAGATGTATTTCTAAACTTCGGAATGTCCCAGTGAGCACCACTGGGGCCATAATCCGGAAGTGGAAAGAACATCATTTCACCCTAAACTGGCCACGACCAGGTGCTCCTTGCAAGATTTCTGACAAGAGTCAAACGAAAAATCAGAAGAGCTGGCCAGGAGCCAAGGACTATTTGCAGAGAGCTTCAGCAAGACCTGGAATTAGCAGGTACAGTTGTTTCAAAGGAAAATAAGTAATGCATTCAACTGCCATGGCCTCTAAGCACGCTCACTGCGCAAGACTGCATTGCTGAAGGGTATGTTGAAGCTCGTTTAAAGTTTTCTGCACAACATTTGGACAAGCCTATGAAATACTGGGAGAATATAGTCTGGGCTGATGAGACCAAAATTGAACTCTTTCGATGTCATGGCAGACGCCATGTTTGGAGGACAAACAGCACTGCACATCAACCCCAAAACGCCTAACCATGGAGTTTGGAGGTGGGAACATCATGGTGCGGGTCTGGTTTTCAGCATATGGTACTGGCAGACTACTACGGAGTTACATTTGCGCCTCAATCCTGAGCGAGCAATTGGAGATTTTGAGCACAGAAATATCTTGCGCAAGCACACGTCTTTGTTTTGAGGAAAAATTAAACGTGAGCCTAAAAAAGACCTTCCTATTGAACAAACAAATCTATTCTGTACTCAAAAAATGTCTTTACATGTTTGCTATGATCAATATGAACGTGCAATAACCCCTTCCACTCAGTTTCACCCTTTGCCCCCTCACAAACGCATGCTTGGCGCGCTGGTAGATCGCAGCATCTTCGCTCCAAGCGTGTGTCTCTCTCGCTCTCTCTCTCTAATTCAGGCCCACCATAGAAAACGGACAAGCTGTTACAGAAGTTTGTCAGATGTCCACCTTTTTCAAAGAACCAGCAACACATAATTGAAAACTCATTTGGTTCGTGTCCGGGTTTGTTACAGGCCGTGAATAATTTTTTTTTTTTTTTTTTTTTTTTTTTTTTTAGTTTGGTTCTGGTGAAAATGTATCAACTTCAAAGTTTTGTGGTGCGAAGTTTAGCGGGAATGTGGCATGTTTTCGATTTTGTGTTGCTGGTCATTTGAAAACGCTAGACATCTGACAATTTTGTTTTGTTACAGCTTGGCCGTTTTCTTTGGTTGGCCTGCAATTGCTCGCTCAGGATTAAGGCACAAATTTAACCATAAAAATCGACTGAGGACGACAAGAAGTGTCACTTGAAGGCCTACTCACCTATTTGAACGCAATTCGGCGAGCTTTCCATAGAGCAAAATCCTCGACTTGTCTTAAAATATAAAAAATAGCCAAACGTTATCATTATTTAGGTCAAATGTTATCTTTGCTTGATCCGATACCAGCTGGTGGCTGGGGGAGGGAGGGGTCGTCCGTAGGCCGGAAAGTGCTTGTAAGAAAGCCAAATAAACTTAGTTTTTGGTAGCTTTGCAACCTTCTCCTTCTGTTCTTTCTTTTCTTTTTTGACTACCGCTTTTATGCTTCAATGCATTGCCTGCTCCTGAGACGGCGAATTTGCTAGTCTGTCTCATCCTCAGATTTTGCGCTTGAACTATCAGGTGTTACAGATTAACGTTTGGTCACATGATCAAATCAAACTTAGACTTGTCATTGCACTACACATTACCCAGTAAGAAAAATATCAAAGAAAATGGTTAATTTCATCAGTCATTTTTAAAACGTGTAGAATATACATGTAACTTTCTTTACTGACTTTAAGACCAAAAGAATATATAACAAAGATTTTATAAATTTCAATACTTCTTTCGTTAGTTATCGCCTGGCTTGTACTTGCGCAGGTATTTTCTAGCAATGTGGGACTCACCAAACGTCGATTACGTGATCGCCTTGCAGAGCATAAATATGCCATTAGAATGGACCATTTTAATCGTCCTATGGCCAGACATTTCATGGATACTCATAATAGTGATGAGTCTGAGTTACGCATAGTCGGAATTGTACATAATAAACCATCCATTAGGGGTGGTGATCGTACTCGTAAGCTTAACCAAACAGAGACGTTCTGAATCCACTGTTTCGATGCCTTACATTATCCGGGCCATGGTGACTCAATTGATTTTGAATATTTTTGTAATGTGTTAGCCATCATAAATATTTTTATACTCCATAACTACCTATCTCCATTATTATTGGAGATGCATATGTTAGTCTCTCAATGTATGTATATTGTTGAGAATATGCTTGCCATGTGGTAATCTTTAGAGATTCATGTGAATTTGACGGAAGAAAAATTAGGTATGTCCAGTGTTAAATTACAAGCAAACTCGCCATATTGTCCTTTATTATATGCATGAGCCATCTTTAATGTCTCTGTATGTGGTAACTATCTGTATGCGCAATGTGTGGAGATATGAGCACATTCGCTCAGTTTTATTTTTATCAGTACACTATATTTTTAGTAATGCCCCCTAAGGGTCCTTAAAAAAATATAAATATTGACGCACCTATCTACCTAATTATGCCCTAATGAAGACCACCTGCTGTGGTTGAAATATGTTGGCGTTTGTTACCTGTGGCGTTTGTACCTGTTGGTCATGTGTGAATGAAGGCTTTTTAATTGAACTTTTTGAAGCATTGGAGTGCCTTGATTTCATGTCTTCTTTTTTTTTTTTTTTTTTTGGATTTATCGATACATGTAACTTTGTAAAATACTAAGAAATATTGTTACAAAAAAAAAAAACATCAGAGATGAGTTTGGCTTCATGAGGGTTTAAATACGGAATATCAACTTTCAACAATATCTGTTGGTGTCCATATGCATAGTATAACAATCAGTACAGAACCATAGAACGCGATTATTAAGGCCTGATCTCAGTGCGGTGGACTCAAGAAGACTATGTCCGTGCGAAAGGTTCCCTTACTCTCCGCGGCTAGAGTACGTATACTTCCTGAGTAACCTTTGCGTGGAGAAGAAGAATAAAATACAACACATAAATGTGGAGGATATTTACCGCTCCCGCAACACGTCTCACGGGAGGCTTTCAGGGGAGGTTGTGTGATTTTGGGGGAAGCTGAGCCCCCCATAACTCCCCCGTAATTCGAACCATGGTTAGCCGCCATAAGTACCATTTGTTCAAAGCTGACTGATGTGGTTTTATGCTGAAAGAACAGTAGTGATAAGTATTTTTAAATGAACATTCTAAAACATAGATTCAACCTGACAGGAACATGAACATGAAATTAATGTGTTTATGGGTGTGTGTGTGTGTGTGTGTGTGTGTGTGTTCATGAACATAAGTGGCAATCTATGACCATTTTGGCAGCTTAAACAACAATAACATGAACATAAAGTTGCGTAAGAGTGTGTGTGTGTCTGTTGCGCGGTTGTTGGTGTGACACACAGATGAGAGGGGCTTTATTCTCCCACTCAAACACACCTTCAAAGCCGTAATATATGTATGTGTGTGTGTGTGTGTGTGTGTGTGTGTGTATTTGTTTGCTGGGTAGAGGGTGGGCTTGTTGGTGAAGGTTTGGGTTGGGTGTGGTTGTTGTATGGTAGTTGTACTTCTGCTGGCCGAACATAATTTAAATCTCACAAATTTATTTCTAATTTCAAGGCATTTTGACAGGAAACACCACGAATGGTTAAAGTTTGAATGAAACCATTCAAAATCCACATGAAAGCAGTCATCAATTATCTTATATGTTCAAATGTCTGTTGTGGAGGAATACAGTGCATGATGCCCTTGGTCAGTCACATGAAAAATACCATATTTATGACAGGAGAAAGCTGAAATCTGCCCATTTTGCCCAGGGCACAATAGGAGGGGTAAGTATTTGAACTGATATTTTCAGTTTGATAAAAGAAATGGGCCCACTCAATTGTCGATAAAAATGTGAATAAATGTCACTTTAAGATGACACTAGTACATTTGGAAAAACAAAATTGATCCCTCTTTGAGTAAACAGTGTGGAAATTTGAAAAGATTACGCAGAGTTCAATTAAAAATAGACATTTGAAGCTAGATTGCGCGCACACACAAAAAAAGACGAAATTAAGTTGCCTTGGCTTGCAAATTTACTCTTGGCGCAGAAACAATCAAGTGATTTACACAAAGACTAGTCTTGCTTGGTCTACTTAATAATAATAATAATTATTATAATAATAATAAAAAGTTGCCTGAATTTTTTTTTTAATTAGATCAAGCAGGATATTGTTATCAGTGTTTGTTTTAACATGGTTTCCTTAAAATCGAGCGTTTACCGTCTGTAAATGATACTCTAAAATAATTCACAAATGTGCTGAACCCTCAGTTGCAACAAGCAGTGATTGGGGAATTATATGCTGCATATTTCTAGTGTTAATCAGCATCAATCAGTAGCTTATTTAGGTAAATACTTTACGATTTAAAATATCATAGCAGTAAAGGTCAGTTGATTTTTCCAAAGGCTGTCTGTTTGGCACTTCCACAAAACCCCTCTAGATGGCACCAGTGATCCTTGTATTGTACAGTGTACTGCTGGCATAGTGTCAATGCCAGACACCAGATGTTAGTTGGGCTGTAATATACACTCACCAGCCACCTCTTTAGGTACACCGGTTCAACTGCTTGTTAACGCAAATATCTAATTAGTCAATCCCATGGCAGCAACTCAGTGCATTTGGGCATGTAGACATGGCCAAGACCGACCGCTGAAGTTAAAACCAAGCATCAGGTTAAGGAAGAAAGGTGACTTTGAACATGGCATGATTGTTTGTGCCAGATGGGCTGGTCTGAGTATTACAGCAACTGCGGATCTACAGGCATTTTCACACACGACAATCTCTAGGGTTCACAGAGAATGGTCCAAAAAAGAGAAAATATCCAGTGAGCGGTAGTTCTCTGGCTGAAAATACCTTGTTTATGTCAGAGGTAAGAGGAGAATGGCTGGGCTGTTTTGAGCTGACTGACAGGCAACAGTAACTTAAATAACCACTTGTTACATTTGAGATGTGCAGAAGAGCACCTCTTACTGTACAACACTTCGAACCTTGAAACAGATGGGCTGCAGCGGCAGACACCAGATGCCACTCCTGCCAGCTAAGAACCGGCAACTGAGGCTACATCTGCACGGGCTCACCAAAATTGGACAAAAGATGATTGGAAAAACGTTTCCTGGTCTGATTAGTCTTAATTTGTGCTGCAAAATTCGAATGGTAGGGTGAGAATTTGGTGTAAACGACAATAGTGCAGGCTGGAGGTGGTGGTGGTGTAATGGTGTGGGGGAGAATTTCTTGGTAAACTTTGGGCCCCTTAGGACCAAATGAGCATCATTTAAATGCCACAGTGTACCGGAGTATTGATGCTGACTATGTCTATCCCTTTATGGCCACACTGTACCCATCTTTTGGTGGCTACTTCCAGCAGGATAACGCACCTTGTCACAAAGCTCAAATCATCTCAAACTGGTTTCTTGAAGGAAAATAAAACCCTTTTTTCAGCTCTTACCCAATAAAAATACACTGCCCCTGCTATTCAAATATATTCTTTGGTAATTTTTGAAAGAGTAATTTAAAAAAAAAAAAAACAGAGCCCATTTTTAGACTCGGTGCCTATCAGCCCGAGTAAATAATAATAAAACCAGTGGCGTAGCAAGAACTGAAAATGTGTTGGGGCACAGGACATCCCTTTAAAATAGTTAATAGGCCTGACTTGTTCTCAATCATTTTCATAATTAACTCTTTCAACCCCAGATATTCTAGCATCACTAGACCCTTTCAACCCCACAGCCCTCTGTAGAGGGCTGGTCATTATCTGGACATTGTATCTTACTGTTATCTCTGGAATCCCATTAAATGTAACCTGATATGTTCCAATCAATTAGTCAGATTGTTTGAATTTTCCCTACAGGAATTTGGGGTTGAAGGGAATATGTTGGTCAGCCCTCTGTAGAGGGCTGTGGGGTTGAAGGAGTTAACAATAGATTCACTCCGAGAGCACTCCGCACGATCAGGTGTTGCTCGTTCTCCCCGTTTAGGTAAAACGACAATCATTTATTTGGACGTGTACAACGTAATTTGGTGCATTTGAATCAGTCATTTAGAATTGCATACCTGTCAACTCTCACACATATGAGGCGAGTCTCATTTTTATTGGCATATCACATTCTCACGCTGTAGTCAGCAATTTCACACTTTGAAACAAAAGCGATAATTGAAAATTTTAATTCAGAAAACAAAATTATATTTACAACCCCATTTCCAAAAAAAGTTGGGATGCTGTGTAAAATGTAAAAACAGAATGCAATGATTTTCAAATCATTTGAACTTTATATTTATTTGTAAATAGTAAAAAGACAATACATCAAATGTTGAAACTGAGATATTTTATTGTTTTTTGGAAATTTTGTGCTCATTGTGAATTTGTTGCCTGCAACACGTTACAAAAAAGTTGACGCAGGAGCATGTTTACCACTGTGTGTTGCATCACATCTTCGTCAATCAACAGTCTAAGTATTTGGGGAACTAAGGAGAGCAACTGCTGTAGTTTTGAAAGCAAAATGTTTTCCATTCTTGCTTTATGTAGGCTTTCAGCTGCTCAATACTTTGCAGCCTCCTTTGTCATATTTTTCACTTCATGATGTGCCAAATATTGTCAGTGGGTGACAGGTCTGGACTGCAGATGCAGCACTTAAGCACCCAGACTCTTACAACACAGCCATGGTGTTGTAATCTTTTGTTTGGCATGTTGCTGAAATTCCTGGTTATAAGCCGGATGGCCGCTCTCCTCTTTAGCCCAAAGGATGTGACATCCTTGACTTCCGAAAAGAATTTCACAATTTGATTAGTCAAACCACTGGGCAGTTTTCCACTTAACCTCAATACATTTTAAATTAGCTTGGGCCCAAAGAAGGCGGCAGTGTTTCTGGATCTTGTTTGCACGTGGTTTAATCTCCGCATGGCAGAGTTTTAAATTGATTTGTGGATGCAGTGACAAACTGTGTTTACTGACAATGGTTTACAAAAGTGCTCCTGAGTCCCTGCAGTGATTTCCACATCAGAATCCTGTCTGTTTTTAATGGAGTGCCGCCTGAGGACCTGAATATCACAGCTATTCAAAATTGGATTTTGGCCTCGTCCCATGAGTACAGAGATTTTTCTAGATTCTCAGAATCTTTTAATGATATTATGTACCACAGAGCATAAAATCTCCAAATTCTTTGCAATTTCAAGTGGAAAATGTTATTCTAAAATAGTTTGAGAAACTTGTTGGCGAGGGCGGACCGTCCTCCCAATTCCCAGATTACTCCATGCACGTTTTTTTAGTACTGTAGAACCAGGCAGCTACAAATGTGGTAACTGCCAACACTGCAATTTTACTCGTGAGACAAAATCTTTTTATCATCCGCACACAGGGAAAGTTTTTGCCGTCAAAGGCATCATTTCATGTACGTAAAACCAAGAATGTGATATATATGCTTAAATGCCCTTGTGGACTAGCATACATTAGTAAAATTTCCAGATCTCTTAAACAGAGAATTTCGGACCATAGAAGTTCGATGCGAAATTTTGACCATAAAAGCCCTGTGGCTGATCACTTCAAGCTCATGAACCACACTGTGGCCTCTTTAAGTCATATTGGTATTGAACATGTTCAGTTTCTCGGAGGCGGGTGACATCAATACTTTTCTTCTAAAACGGGAATTATTTTGGATCTTTACTTTAGAGACCTTGTCCCCCAAGGGTCTTAATGAGGAAATGGACATTCATCCTTTTTTGTAAGTTGATATTATTTCTTTTCTATTTCTCTTGGTTGTTTGGGCCCTTTATGTAATATTCTTTGATATAATTTTTTATTTTCTTTCAGCTTGACTCAGAATAGATCAGCGCCTTGGCAGTTTTTTCCTTTTGATGACGGCTCATAGGCCTGATTGTATTTAGGATTTTTCCTGTCTATTGGATTGTTGTGTGCTTTCTTACCACATTTTTAATGTATCAAACTGATATGTACTATATATGTGGGTAAATACTTGTTTTTATGCCCATTTGTGTGTGTGTGCGTGTGTGTGTGTGTGGGGGTGGGTATGAGTGTGTGTACACTTGTATTGGTTTTTTAACTTTTTTATGTGTTTTTCTTTGATTATGTAGACTATTGGGTCACGTGTCTGGATCACATGATTTTTTTGCCACGTGTATTTAAGGTGGCGCTGTGTGCTGCTGTTGGTAGTCTAATGAAGAGCTGTAGTGCTCGAAACTTCACGTTTTGGTGTAATAAATAGTGGATATTGGAGCCCTGCTGTAATGGGCGGTGATAGGACGCCAGGTGCCGCGACCAGCTAGAGAAAGAGCAAAGAGCAGCCCAGATAAGATACAAACACAAAAGAGGTAAAAACCTCCAGTAAAGGCTTGCGCTTCCAAGGAGAAATAAATGTCCACAACACGGAAGCAGTGCGAGAGAAAATAAACAACAAGAGAGAACATTTCTAAAAGAGGCAATTCCTAACAATAAAAGGAATATAACAAATCACTAGGAAGATTTAACTAGAGATTTTCTCCGGCTGAAGTGCTAGAAACAAACAGACACTCTAGCAATAGGCATGGCGAACCCCTGGTCATATATATAGAGTCCGGAAAACTCCGCCCCAGCACAATCAGCCAGCTCGGCCAGGAATTCGATGGACAAGAACTCCGATATCGCCCGGACGATAGAACAAAGAAAGGTCCAACAAACAAAAGCACGCCTAAACCATGACACCTGCAGTGTGCGAGTCATTTGTTTGTAATTATATTCACTCTCTTTTTTGACTCAGCACCTGCTCCCCTTCATTTTGGATGTGCCTGTATTTGTTTTTATTCATTATTTTTCTAAAATTGTTGAAATACTTACCCATGCAGTCTTTCATTGAGTGGTTAAGCCCTCATCATATTTACTTGTGAAAGACTTTTTATACCCAATCATGTTACTGACCTGTTGCTATATAATTTATTTAGCTGAGAGATGTTCTGCCAGTTATCTTTTTTTTAGCATCCTACAACTTTTCCAGTCTTCTATTGTCCCATCCCAACTTTTTAAAACATGTTGCTGCCATCAAATTCAAAATGAGCAGATATTTTTCAAAAATCAATAAAATTGATCAGTTTCAACATGTGATACGCTGTCTTCGTCCTATTTTCAATTAGATAAAAGGTTTAAATGAGTTGCAAATCATTGCATTTGATTTTTATTCACATTTTACACAGGTTCCCAACTTTTCCGGAAATGGGGTTGCAATTGCTGAGTCCCACTTTTTAATCACTGCACGCCATACGGCTGTGGAGAGTTTTGAAAGGTGATATTTCATTGTAACGCGGATCAGTCATTATTCAATCAATGTGTATTTAAGAGATTATCACGTGGAATTAAAGTCCTTGTACATAGAAGATTTTCAGTTTCATGTGTGTTTCGGTAGATTTCACCATTAGTAGCATGGAAACGAATTATGACTCCGGAATTCTCACGCTTCTCTTTTCTCAGGAGTCGGAAGCTTTGAAATTGCATAAAGACCTTTCAAATGGTCTTTAATTTTACTTAAAGGTGACAAAGAATCAAAAACCGTTTTTACCTTGACTATGTTGAATAACGGTAGTTTTCCCACAATCAAGAACATACAACATTGTCTTCGTCATCGCCATTGTCATTTTCATAATTATAGAAGATTTTTCTACCGTATCGTAAAAGAAAATGAAATGTGATCACATATTATAATTCGACTTTTCAAGTAACTGGTGGTACCACCTTTAAGTATTTTGAATATTGTCCGAATCAACATTCAGAATTTTAGAGTTGAATCCATCCTAAGTTCTTATTTCCAAAATATTTCTTTTGAAATGCTCATTGGTTGGCCGGACCACTGGGCATTTCAATTTAATAATAATTCTCATCTATTGTGGTTATATATATCTCACTCCTTTTTTTTGCTTTGTTTCTTGTCTCCATGTGATTCAGGGTCTATAAAGAAACCTGACAGTTAGATTCACATAACAACAGATTCACATAACAGTCGCGCAGTTTCATTACTCCTCAAATCTTCATTGTGTCCCCTGTAAAACACACGTTCAAAAAAAAGAAGAAGATTAGTTAGTTGCAGCACAACTTCCAGAAACCAGCAGTTGACAGGTAGCTGCTGTTGAAAAGTAGAGAATAAATGTTTCATTAATCAATCATTCATTTCTTTAGTTAGAAAAACATTTAATCATCACACTTTTCATTAGAATGAAACTTAATTCACTCAGGACAACTATTATCGTTGCATACTAATAGAAAAAAGAAAAACTACATGAGTCTTCATTTGTCACTTCTAAGACCTCCCCTTCTAGTTTCGTGCTCTGATCAATGATCTTTCATTTTAAAGACTGATTATATCTGATTCAAAAAGCACTACATCCCTAGTAAAGTCATTACTATTTTAGTTAGATTCCCAAATTAAAGGATATTTTATCTGCCAATCATATTATGCTGTGGTATTTTTTTTCACTTAGTTGAGCTGTCTCTTATGCAAATAACCCCTCCAATCTCACAATATATCACTTGAATTTTATTTTATTCTTTTAAAACACCCGCATGTGCTATTAGATTTCATGCCATGTATAATATTTACCGCTGATTTAGGCATATAATCTTCATTTTCTTTCAAACTTAAAATAGAAACTTCTGTATCAGTTAAATTTGTTACACGCACTTTCTTACCACATGCATGCTTAAAATAATTAGTAGCACTTTGACAAAGGTGGAGTCCCATTAAGGGCGTTTTCTGGCCCAAACCGCCAATTTCAAAATAATTTCAGCATTGATAAACCACCCCATGGGGTCCATGAATCCACCAGAGAAACCTGCGATATCAATTTTGTTTATGACAAAAAATTATATTTTTAACATTTTTTAGTTTTTGGGAGGGGCCACCCATTTTGGGGCCCCACAAAGTGTCACCAATGATTATAATCATGTGCTTATCAATGCACATTGTAGCTGATATATTTTCCTAATGAATGAAAAAAGATTTGTTGAAATTGATGTCATACTGCCAAAATAGGAAGATATTTGTTCAAAAAATATGTTCTGAAATGGAGATCTCCAACAGCCACGTGTGTAAACGACGGTACATTTGACAAAGTTCCCAGCCATGACACTCTAAGAGAATTAGCTGAAATTTGCCCTAAGGTATGGCCAGCATTCAATGAAAAAACCAAGATGTGTCAACACTGGTAACATCTTCATCCGAACACTTGCATCAACCGACCATTGTAAACCCTAAAATGTGGTGTGTTGATACGAAATGGATTGTGTGAGTATGGCTCTCACTTAATTCTTCTAGTTTAAGTTTTTTCAGTAATATAGTTATTAACCATGACACTTATGATGTTTATGCTTAAAATTATTGCCTATTCTTAGACCTTCAAACTGAAGGAGCTTCAAGACCACGACGAGGTGATAGGTCCCTTTAAGAATAACTACCATGCTATCATGCCTATTTAACATATGATATATTTGATACACATTTGACTATATTTCACACAAATTAAATAATCTATTTACAATTTATCACAGATTTGAATGTTTCTGTTTGTGGCTGCATCTTTGTTTGTGGCTGGTGATAGAGGTATCCAAGATAATACAGGATGCTGGCCACATGGGCACACATTCCGAAAGTACGCTTACCTGCTGGGCAAACACAATAATAATCCTTGAGTGGATCATCCTCATCAGAAGAGTCGTATTCAATCCAGACATTATCTTTAGTCTGAGATCGATGTCTGGAGTGAATCTGACCTCTGATAAGGTTTGGTGTATACTGGCACACCCACACCTCAAAGTCTCCATCAGGGGTGAGATGTTCTGAGACCTAACCTGGTGCCTGCTTGAGCTGGTATACCCCACATGTGACTGTCCTCAAGTACTCTAACTGCAAGAGAGGAAACTGCATATCACTAGGATCCACTTTTTGCCAAACAACTTTCACCTTTCGAGTCATGTCTGGGTCTGGTTTAACTCTATCTGCCAGGGAGTTTGGCCTGGTCAAGCGAGACTTCATCCTCAATGCAATCGCAACACCTGCTGCTCTTCGCTCAGAATCAGGTTGGTAGATAGCTCCACGGGCAGCACTGAGACAACTAACTGGAATAAAATGATTTGAAAAAATATAATTTTTTGTCATAAAGAAAAATGGTATCGCAGGTTTCTCTGGTGGACTCATGGAGCCCATGGGGTGGTTTCTCAATGCTGAACATTATTTTGAATTTGGTGGTTTGGGCCAGAAAACGCCCTTAATGGGACTCCACCCTTTCAAATTCCTCATATTATTTTCCTTTTATCTACTTAGATCCTTTTTAGTGATATGCTTCCAGTACACTAATTTACAGAAAACTGCTTTAGATTCTTGCTCCAAGTAATTCATAAGTTCAAAGGGTAGAATATAAGATTAGGCAAAGCCCTACATTTCACAAAATCACACAGCCCCTAGAAGGACACGACTGGAGGCCCTCGGTCCAATTCATTACCTCAGCCAAATGTTGTACGCGCTCCCAAAGTAGTTTCTCATGCATTTTGTTGGGGAATGTATTAACAATCACCAACCCCCCATCAAGTTGTCCTACCGCGTCAAGTTGAGTATTTTAATTTATTCTTAGTTTAGTTTATTTATTCCATCTTATATTTTGGTCTCTTTCACTTTACTCGTGTGAATATGTGTAATATCTTTATTTTAAAGGGCTTCAAGGTGCATTTCGTGCACTTGTGTTACTGATCTGTTTCACTTCTATAGTTCGCACTACGCATATTTTATATTTTCTTGGTGTTCTCATCAACCACTATGACAATCTAAAGATTCACCTCATTTTTCTATTCCTTAGGTGATTAAGATTTTCCATCATCATAATCGACAAACCTCAATTGCATTAAAATGCCCCTTCAAAAAAAATTTTTTTGCGATTAATTCCCTCTCTCGCAGGTCCACCAAGGATCGCTCCACAAATGCAATCCTGCACCGGCCCTCAATGCATCACAATCCTGAGTTTCATACACGAACCTCCCAAGAAACCCACAATCAGCTCCATCAGAACGAACACCATAATCTAAAAGTGGCTGGTGCCGCAGCTTCACCCATGCAGCAACCTAATCTGCGGAAAACTACCACAACACCCCACTTAAGATGCCGGCCCAACAGGACCCCAATCCCCAGGCAAATACAAACTTCAGGCAACCAAACTCTACAAAATGGAACCATTCCATGAGTTCACCCCGCGCACCGCATGGACATAAACCACCTTGCTAATCAGCACCACTTTAAACCTAGAAAATGTATAAAAAAGGCGAAATTTCGGAAAACAGCAGTGATCACTCAGATCCTTATGCATGGCATCCGTTTTTTCTTGTACCTTTCTTTCTCTTTCTCAAGCTTGTCTTGCTTTAGGCTGGAGGTGTGCCATGTTTTATATTTCGGTGTGCATTCCGTTGATTTTTGTTCACTTTTTCCTGAGCAGTCATTTTAGTATAATCTTCTCTATCCTTTCTAGCGAGTGGGTCTTCCACTTGTGTTTTCCGCTCAGTTCTTTCTCTGATATTGTTGGGCCTGGCTCAACTCTTTGCTGATGCTGCATCAGTTTTGCTCTTTGGGCCCCAGTTTCTGCTTGTAACCGCAATTCAACCCGGCCTGCAAAATCCAAATCTCCGTGCACATCCACTGTGTCCTGCTCTGGCTCTGTTAATACATATTGTCCTATTTCTGAAAATTTTTTTTCTCACCTGGGTAAGGTGGTGAACTCAAAACGGGGTACTCTGGCATTTATTCTTGTTTCCCTTTCTCCTCCCATTTTTGTTCCTTTTCTTTGTCTTCCAGCATACCTCAAATCATTTTGAGTGAGTCGCTGTACTGTTTCCCTTCTTGCCCAACCCATCGCTTAAGATCCTTTTCTTCTGAACTCCTTTTTCATGTTTCACTTATGTCCTTTGGTTTGTGTTGACTTATAATAGTTCTTACTTCATCACACACAATGGGGTCAAAGGTGCCTTCTCTAGGCCACTGCAGGCCCCCCGCGGTTCGCCTGTTCCATTTTTTATATATTTCTGAACACCGTGGCTATTCTTACGCGACCATAATCCATTGCAGGCAGGCTATTCTTATGCGACTTCCGTTCGGGCATGCGCAGGTTGAAATTGTCGGACTTCGCGCAATTTTCGTCAGTCAGGTCAATATGGCTGCCGAGCTTGTTCAAGGGGCCGAGTTTTCCAATTTTGAGGCCCTTTCATGCACTGTTGCGCAGTGGGAAAGGGCCAATTGTGTACAACTATATAAACGGAACTCTAGGAAGATTGCAATAGCGGTCAAACGTGCAACAAGAAGGTCTTTCAACCCAGATTTGGTCGTCGCAGAAATCGACTTTGCTTGCATCCATGGCGGCCCCAATTTTAAGACCACTTCAACAGGTTGGCGCCCTATCCAAGGGTGGGTACGCGTTAGCCTAGCTAAGCCTAGTAGGCCTATTATGTTTGTATTGAAGTGTACACTACAGCATATCTGTGAGCTGAGGCCTAGGCCTGCCTATAGATAGTGATACTGTCATGACAGTAGTGTACAGGCTTGGCCTAGGCCTACACACAACAGCATACATGCTGTAGGCAACAGTGTACTGGTATGCTGTACAATGTACATGGTAATGTGCTGTCTAGACTGATGTTACAAAATAAATTGCATGATTTTACAGGGTGTGGTCCCAGAAAACAATGTCCCTTGAACAATCGGAATTCTATTCTATGGATCTGGCTGTCATGTATTTTAGGCACTGTTGATGATGTCAAAATGGCCAAAAGTGCTGTGTCAAGTGAAGGAAAGAGTATACGAAACAGTGTGTAACAATCAGACGAATAGGCCTCCTATCACCGGTAGGTTTGTCGCCTAAGTTGTCTAATCTTTAGTTGGATGAGATTCATTATGTGTCTAATTTTAGAATTAAAATTTGACTTATTTTATATCAGACAAGAAAGCGTAGTTCTGCATTCATACCTTGACATGTTTTGACGGGAACTCCCATCTTCCTCATCTAAAAACAGCTGATAAGACACGTCACAATACCATCATGTGACACTTCTGAGGAAGATGGGAGTTCCCGTCAAAACAATGTCAAGGTATGAATGCAGAACTACGCTTTCTTGTCTGATATAAAAGAAGTCAAATTTTAATTGTATAATCTTTGTTGTTCTTTTCAGCACCTTTGTGAAAGATTGCCTTTTCTAAATCAAAGTCTGGGTCACAGCAGATGGGGAGAAACTGTTTGTGAAGAGTATGAGTTCCATGGATTGCCACACTCACAAAATATCCTGTGTAAGTATTTGTATGATGGTTGATCACTCAGGAGGAAGCCTGTGTTGTCAAGACAGAGAGTTCTGGGATCAAATTTAGCAGTAGCAGGGCTACTGCAACGCAAAAAATTGTCAAAGCCCTATCTATAATCACTGATCTATAATATCCTATTTCACACCTCTTTGCTCTGATTTTTGTAGGTTTGTAGGCCCTATGACCAGTGGAAACCACATACAGTAGGCCCACAGTAAAAACAATTTTTTTGCCAAAAGTCTGCGGGGCTACCAGATAATTGGCTGGGCTGCTGTGTTTGAGCCCATTGGTAGTCCTGAAAGCTTTAAGGAAAAATCTTTAATTTTGACCCCTGGAGCTGTTTTCTACATGTTCTATCCTAGCTCGAAAAGGAATCAAATCTGCGATCATACTTGCTTTTATTGCAGTGAAAATGTTCTGAATGATGGTCATCTTACATGTCTTACTGTTTCAGCAAACATTTCTACACTTGCTCAAGCAGAGAAGGCTCTCTGATGGTGAAAGCGCCGAAGTGGATACAATGCTGAAAATGAAAGCAAACAAGAAACTCATCCAACACCACCTGCTGTCATTGTCGGGAAAAAATGTTGTCCGGAAAGATATACACAACATGTCAGCTCGTATTAAACCAAGTCATAGAAACAACTTTCAAGAACGTGTAGCAGAAATGAGAAAAATGGAAGGTAGGTCATTTGTTTGCTCCCAAGAACTGTCTGTCAAGTGGTAAACTTAAGTTACATGCAGTTCATCCATCACAAGCCTGAAAATAGGCTGTCAGTCACTGACAAACTTCCCTTTGTCAGGCACAAAAGAAGTTGTACCTAACTGGCACTTTGTCAGGCACTGGATTTCAGTTTTTAAATGGTAAAAAGAGGGTTCAATGTCAGGCACCAGCAAGTCAACCTAGTTGTGTCAGGCAGCCTAGAAAAACGTGCGTATTTTAAGGCTTGCATCAGTTGAAACTTCAACACATTCAGTTAGAGAATTCTAAATTAAGATGTTTTGACTCAAAATTGTTGCGTTTCTGAGTCAGCACTGTGCGAATGGCTGGCACTATTTGTGCTTGTGACATGTTCTGAAATGCTAATTTTTGCTCTCATCCTTCAGGTTCAACTGCAGGTGCGTTCACTGATGACAATGACATCCTGCGAGCCATTTCTTTTCAAACACAAGAAATGAGAGATACATTTGATGCATACCCGGAGCTTCCTCTGATCGACGCGACTTATAAGCTGAACGATCTCAGAATGCCTTTGTGCGTGCTCATGGGTGTTGATGGAAATGGTGAATCTGAAGTGATCTGTTTGTGGTTGGTAGCAAATGAGGACAGAGACACTACTGCACTCTTAATGGACAAATTTAAGGAAAGAAACCTTAATTGGGCATCAAAGTGGTAATGGCTGATAAGGATATGACAGAAAGGGACGTTTTAACCGAGAAACTAATGGATGCAGAAATACTGATCTGCCTCTTCCACACTATGAGAAGTTTTCGTAGAGAAATTTCCACTGAGAAATTAGGGATCTCCACTGGTGAAAGAAACTTGTGTTTGGAGATGTTAGTTAAAATGGCATATACAAAGAGTGGAGAAGATTACCAGGTTTTGTACACAGATTTCTGTACGTCTGCTCCACGCTGTGTAGTTGACTATTATAACAAAACTGGCATGACATTAGGGAACAATGAGTTTAAGGAATGAAAAATAACAAGGCAAACTTCATGAACGATACGAACAACCATCTAGAGTCAACAAATCAAAAACTGAAAAGTGTCATTTTGTGTTATTTGGGCATTACAACATTTTTCCAAGACTTGATGAAGTGCATCAGTACTTTAAAGAACGAGAGAGACCACCTTGCCAGCAATGTCTCCCTCAAGACACCGATTCATCTAAGAGAATTTACACCAACAGAGAAAGACTATGAAGCCCTCTATGAAGCAGAAACAGCTTGGGTATTCACAGGACACAACCATTCTTGGACAAGTGGATGATAGATCTGCCATTGTGAAGACAAGTTCTCTAGGTGACATCGTGGTGTCAATAGACTCGTGTCCATGCAATTTCTTTACATCACTGTTGCTACCATGTAGAGGTGTTCGCAGTCAGAAGACACCTGAACTTACCTCTCTTCGATAAGTCTTTGTGTGCGACTAGATGGACTGTTCACTACTTTAAGAGTAGACATTGGCCGTGTTCGAAACCGCGCACTAACGTACTACTCGCACTGCTCGCACTACCGATGACGTCAGATTTAGGGGATATGGTGTTTTTATGCGTGGGGAGTGATTTTGTGTCTGCGGAAAGTTTCCGGATGTATGCTAGATCGGGCAGATATTTTATGGATGCATCGCAAGCTCACTATTCAATTGCAATTGTTCGAAACCGCGCACTAGCGTACCACTCGCACCGCCGATAACGTCAGATTTAGGGGGTAGGGTGTTCACTGATGCGTGGGGAGTGAGTTTGTGTCCGGAAGAAGTTCCCGGATGTATACTAGATCGGGCAGATATTTTGTGGGTGCATCGTATGCACACTATTCATACATAAATTGCCCAAGATGCAACGCAACGTAAACCACCAGTAAAACTCGCTGAGGAATTATAAGAAGAAGCAACTTCAATTGCAAAACGACGGAATCCGTGGGAGGCGACGCGGCACCAGCAAGCAGCAGCATCAATGCAAATGTGAGTATAATGTTGAAATGTTGTTAACCGATCTCGTGATAGTCTACGGTTTATATATGGTAAAATATTATTCAGCGGAAGATGTACTGAACATATTATTTCAGATTTGTAAAGACCGTTACCGCCCGGTTATATACTGTTTGCATCAACATACATAAATCGGGCTTTTAGCCAATGTAGGCAAGCTAAAATGGGCTTATAACACCGCAGTTGTTACTGGCGTATAAGTGAGGACTTCTGATGATTAATCCGTGCAAAATGTTGGATCTAACGACGCACATCTTACTCGTTTGTTCGTTTCTTATAGGGACAGATGAAGATACAGGGCGCCTCATCTCCTAGAGAGCCAGCAATGAGGCGCTCTTCACAGGGAGGTGCAATGCGGGGGTCAGAGGATTTCAGTATGTAAATAATTTTCTTGGATTATTGCAACTTTAGTAAATGCTTATATTCAGTGATGTCAATGTCAACGAAGTTATGTTTGTGTAGAATGTTCATAAAGGAGCATGGCCCGGAGGGCAAGGTGGAGCCAGGGTGGATACAACAGAAAGGGGAGAACCTCAAACAGAAATAAAAAGTAAGTTGAAAAATCATATGCACTACAGTCAACACAAAAGAAACAAGATGATGATGGGGACCGTGAGCTTAACTGAAATGTTCACAAAAAGAATGCTTTTTGTATAATTCTGTTCTGAATTGGGGAAAAAGTTAATAAAGTTGAGGGGAAAAAGGCAGCGTTGTCGATTTTCAAGAGATCATGAAAATGTAAGAGACAACAAGTGATATTAGAGTTGTGACCAGCTGGTTTATTGCATTGTGGAATTTCATATACTTTTACATTGCTTTGGTCTGATGATGCATAACAACCTAGCATGAGAGAAAAAACTGAAGTACCGTGGAATACGCACACAAATTGCATTGCCTGAGAGAACCTAAACAATAATGGAAGGTGTTACATCTGGTTTTTGCTCTGCAGAAATGTACTAAATATTGCAAGGGAACATGTGAAAGTCAAATATCAGCCAGTTGATATACTTCACTAAAAACCCCTCTTTTTCAGGTGGCAACGATTATACATGAATTGAGCAACTTCTGTTTAGCTTTCATTGTCCAGCACCATGTTTGAGGGAGAGACCTTTGACTTCCACACTTAGCTATAGGTTTTCCAGCAATGTTTCTGTAATCATAACTTATCCGCTCAGCAGGTGATTGGTCCACAAAGTTTTACCAGAGCCACGTTAGCCGGTGCGTTTCCAGGTAGATCAAGACAGGCCTTCATGGTTACTGTATCGGCCCGGGTGGTTAAACCACCCACCATACTTCGCCCTGCCTGGCAGTCCTGTACTTTACCTGTTACGACTCGGACAAGGGATTAGATTTTTAAGGGGCAATAATAAAAGAACAATAATACAACTATGTATACCTGGGGTGAATCACTCTTAACATTTGAGATAAATCAGGAACAAAGAACTCCCTGGGCAGAGAAACACAAACCAAAAAAAAAAACTAACAATAATCATGTTCTTGCAGCACTGCAATGGGAATATCAGGAGCAGACACCGATGCTGCAAGTCTGCCCCTGAGGGTGTCCCCGGACCACTGGAGTGGCTCGTGGGCTTCAACATCATCCCCGTCATCGCCATCATCCCAGTCATCCTTGTCTTCGACCTCAGGCTCCAAGACGTCCCCGTTCCTGAGGCAGACGTTGTGCAGGAAAAGGCAGGCACAGATGACCTCAGGCACAAACTCCACCCTCACCTCCAGTGCCTTCAGGAAAATGGAGCGCCACCTGGTCTTGAGGACCCCAAATGCCCTCTCCACCAAGCACCGTGCCCTGGACAGCCTGGTGTTGTACCTGCCCTCCACAGGATTCCGGACAGGCTCCCGGAATGGCGTCAACAGGCAGATGGGCTCTGCCAAGCACGGGTATCCGCTATCGCCCAGCAGACACCATCCAGGAGGTGGGTACAGCCGGTGGACATAGAAGGGGCTGCACCTCAGGACCCGGGCATCATGGTCGCAGCCAGGGAAGGCCGCCACCACATCCAGAAAGCAACCCTTGTGGTCGCAGATGGCCTGGAACTGGACCGAGTAGAACAGCTTCCTGTTGTAATAGTCCGCTGCAAACCGCCCAGGTGGAACAATGCGGACATGGCAGCCATCAATGCTCCCTGCCACCCGCCCAAAGACTGGGGAACGAGACAGCTGCTGGAACCCGGCTCCAATCTCTTCCAGCTCTTCGGGGGTGGGGAGGCAGATGAGCCTCCTGAAAACCCCCTGGATGCCCTTACTGACCCGGTGGATCATGTCATGGCATGTGGTGCGGGGAATGTCAAAGGCCTCTGACACAACCCGGTAGGACGTTCCACAGGCCAGCCAGTACACAAACACCAGGACCTCTATCGACTTCCCCCATCCATGGTCCTTCTCTCCCAGGAGACGGATAAGGCTCTCCAGCGTTGATCTTGTTGTGCGGAAGTCCTTCCGCAGATCACCTCCCTCAAAATAGAGGCGCAACAGGGGACCATGGGGATTCACCCTGCAGTATCGCCGTCTCGAACCCAACTGTAAAGGACTATATTTAAAATTATTAATTGGACTATGTATTGAATGTTGTTAAATTGTAATTTCATATACATTATTAACTATTTAATGCAATTATTTATAGAGCAATTTTCTTAAATTATATGATAATTTAATTATTTATTGAACTTTTCTTTAAAGTGATTGAAGTAATTTATTAAATTTCTCATTGGAATATTTCTACGAAATTATTGCATATTGACTGTTTTTTAAAGATTTAATTCACATTTACCATCTTATTATTTTTTATTTTAATTTATCTATGAGCTCAAATGTTCCCCTTTATGCATAATACAAATAAAGGAGTTTTTTTTTCCTGTTGTGCAAGAGCTTATTTAATGCTCAGTATTTGTATCGCAGATACTGGCCAAAATTGTTCAATTGAAGTAAAACATTCAAAAATTCAATTACAGAATTAATTTAGCCATTACATTTCGGTATTCATGGATTCAGGTGTCTATACCTGCGCTAAGGGGTTAATGTGAATTGTGAATGTAGGCTACTTTTTCCCTCCAATTTCATTTGCAGAGCATTTGGCGCGTTCTGCTCCATACCCGTAACTGTTTGGGTTTAAGTTATGTTTCAAGTAGAAATACGATAAACATTATGCATCAGAATGAACATTGGATGATAATTTAAAGAATACTTTCTTCTTGGTCATTCAGTATTCTGATAAAACTGTTCTTCGGTTGAAGCCAAGCTAACGTTTCACTCTAATCTGTTCACATCATCCACTGGGAGTAAGTAAGCTAAGTGAAAGTAGAAACTTGTTTAAAATGGTATCTTACCTTTGAGGAAAATTCATAAGCGCACAGATGAAACGCAGACGGGGGGGGGCAATTGTCTCCGTCGTCTCCTTGCTGACCGCATCTTCAACAGGTAAGGCAGAATGGCGAAATGCCAGTCGGGGGGTTGAAAACTGCTATTTTAGGTTGGCTAAAGGCAGGTTGGCGAAACATCCTGTTTCAATCCCTTCAAAACAAATGCACAATTTTTCCCTTTTTGGTCTTCTGCGTATTGTTAGGTTAAGGGGGTTTTATTTTATAGATCACATTCGGAAATATTCATTTCCCAAACGGGTTCGTTCGTAAATCATTATTTTATACCACACAGATGGTGGCGGTAATACACAAATTGGTGTGCTAGTAGAAATAAAACTCTAAAGAAGAAGAAGGAAGGGTTCGTTCGTAGGGAGTAGCGAGTAGTGCGACTAGTGTGTAGGGAGAGTAGTATGTAGACCGTAGAGCGCGGTTTCGAACACGGCCATTGTCTATTCCAACAAAGGGTTGAATCTGACAGTGGTGACGTCAATGAGGATTCCTTGATGACATTGCAAGTCCATGAATGCAGAATGAAAAATGTGCTGACTGAGCAGCAGAAATATTGGAGGTTTCATGCAGAGATTTACTGAGGCATTAAAAACGCATAATAAAATATACCGTTTTAAGTGGTGGTAAATGGTTTCTTTTGTAGTTGCAAAACATGGTCTCAGGAAACGGTGCTTTCGGTAGTGAGACTTGCCCTCGCTGTTATCGTTACATTGGCAGTCAATTCAGTAGTTCTTATGCATTATCTGACATGGCAGAAGACGTGTTATGGAATTTGTTTTTGTGGCGTCACAGATGACGCACTTTGTCGGGGACGACAGCTGACACGTCTGGTGATTCTGTCATCCTTGCAGTCTGGCTCCAGTCATTTAATGGACATTAATGCATCCAGAATCTTTTCTTTGAGACTGGTCATCATTCAACATTCAACATATTTGATTCTTCCGAGATTCATTTGTTTGTGGCGTCTGAAGTGGGAATGATGAGACTTTGTTTATGTGTCTTTATTGGCCTTGATCTTCAACTTTTCATGTGCAAAATGATTTCTCCCAATGTGATTCACGACCAGGATCCAGGGAACTGCGCTGCATTTAGATAATCATAATGAGTTGTTAAACCAAGAAAGGATTCGAACTCAGACACTTGGCATTTTGCGACGATTACCATACCTGATGGTCATCATGACAATCAGCAAAAGGAAAAACTATCAGTTTTCAAATTAGACGATAAAAACCACTTTGCATTTTTAATGCCTCTCAGTATAGTTGCCATTGCCCAGATAGTATCGGAACAGGGGATGAGGGATTTTGAATATAATATGAAAGTTCTGAAAGATCTGAAGACCTAAATCCAGGAGAGGAAAAAAGTGGTCATCACAGAAATGGTTGAGAATGAAGGTACATTTAACTAGAAAATTATCGGGGGGGGGCATGTAGGTGGGCTGAATTAAAATCAGAAAATGAAATCAAAAATTTTCACTCTGTTTCCTTATCAAACATAGAAAGAAGTGTATAAAATAGTTTTATTATACCCCTGCACCCACAATAGTTTCTGCGGGGCATACTTTGCGAACAGGCTCGTTTGCTATAACATCATGTGTTAATATTGTGTAGCTCGTTGGCCATTGGTTTCATCCAGTGTGATGGTGGAAATTATGGGCGTTGACAGGCAAATCATCCTTGTTTCTTTTTCAGACATGGTTAATAAAGCACTTGGGTTCATCTGAAGGTCAGTATGTTATCTGAGTTCATGGATTTCTCCAGAACACTGGAGTACGCACGCTCAAATAATGACACCGCCTGTTGGTTGACGATTGATATGGTCATTCCAGAAGATTAGCTCATCCAGCCGGCCCTGAGCGTCCTGCAGAAGCTTCTTCATCAGGTTTTTTTGACAGATTTATGAGTTTTAGCCTCTTCTCAGCTCCACACTCATACGGCAGTTTTAAAGGCCTGGCTCAGTTCTTTCTGCTGAACTGTGATTATGGTAATACCTTGATAATAGAGTATTTTAGAATATTTTTCCAACCACACTGCCTACTAAGGCTTGCATCAAATTCCATTGCATAAGCTGTGACAATACTGGACGCCATTTTGGAAAACAAAGCGAGACTGATCGTAGATGTTCTCGCTTGTCTTCGCAAGACAGACCGTTGTTTATAACCCCTTAAGCCCGAACGCCCCCGGTACCGGGGGCGGTGGTTACACAATAATTCCAGCATGTTTCCAAATCGCAACATTGTCATGTGGCATATCCACTTTATGCGAAGGAACTTGGCAATAAGCTCATGTTGACCATTTTTACCTCAACTGAACTCAATTCAAGCACCAAGCAAGTAAATAAGCATGTAGCAAAACATAGAACAAAATCATATCAGCGCCGAGTCGCAAGAATTTCTCCTGAATTTGTGCAATGCAAACAAACGATACCTCAAATGAAAGAGGTAAGTTCACGGAATCCAACAATATATGCCCTGTCATTTTAAACCGACACCACACTCAAAGAACAGCAGGCATACACTTTACACTCTACAGAGATGAGCAAAAAAAATTCTTACCTTTGATATTTTGTAATAAAACTGTTGGAGGGTAAATCCACGCTTGCGATTGTAAGCTGAGTGTGTCCGTGTTATAACAAAACTAGATCTTCTTGTTTCCAAGCATGTTTTTCTTCTCGAGCATTGCTTCAAAGATCTCAGCCCCTCCGCATTCAGCTTGCTTGCAATGTATTTTCCTCTCTGTGATCGGCTTGTGATGCTGTCAGTAAGACTTTGCCAGTAGCCATTTGATTCTATGGGTTCTGATGTTTCCAACGAGCCCTAAACCACCTCAATCGCACAAACCTAGCCTGAAAAAGAGCCTTGCGTTCCCAGTGCGTCAAACCGAGTCCATGGGCCATTTGCATGTACTTAAATAGCACGACAGTATAAATGCTTAACTGGTTTGTTTGTGGTATTTTCGGTATAGTTATCTGCTAAATATTCAACCGTTGTTTTCAAAGTCGTTTTCTGACAGAAAACGCGTGAATACTAAGGGCACAACAGTACAAACAAGGTGAGTGACTTGTTTTCTTGACTCAGTCTTTATATGGGCAATTTGACAGCAGTGTAACAGTTAATTGATGTAGCCTAGTGGTTAGGGTGTAGGGCTGAAGCACAGGCGACCAGGGTTTGAGTCCCTGGTCAGTTGTGCTTTAGTAAGACCATGATAGCATTTTTCTTGTATAAATAATTGCTGGGGTTTTAGTTCTTTTTCCTTTTTTTCCATTTTTTAACCTTTCTTTTGTATTCATAATCTTATTAATTTGCTTTTTTAAAAATATATAAATCTGCTCCAGTGGAGCCAAACTTTTTTCTTTGTATGTATTGTCTTTGAATGGGAAATTGTATAGGCTATAGGACTGGCAGAAATAATAATTAAAAAATATTTATAAATTTTAAAAATGAAAAACTGGTTGTATTTGGGTAGAATGTATGCCTGCAGTGACATACAAGTGAATTAGATGAGTTTTACAGTTTGACCCCTGAGAAATCTGATTTGGCACACAAGGCACCTGAATAGCCAATTTGGAGAACCCACCTAGACATTCCTCTCTAATTTTGTTCTGATTTACTTGATTAGAATATACTTTGGCACAGATAATGGTGAGAGTCTGTGCTGTAAATTTTTAGAGTTTTCAGACTGCAACTAAATAATTTCACAAGGATAGAAGTACAAAACTTTGTTTGGTGCAAAATGAGATCTTTGATTTATTCTGTGTTCCATCTTCATTTACTCTGACTCAGTGACATATATACTGATTTTTACACCACAACAGAAATCCCAAATGGTTTTACCTTTATTATGATACCAAGATTATTCAAATGGATCAAATAGTTGCAGAGATATACTCATTTCATTTTGGGCTTGCCATTTTCGAAATAGAGGCTCAGGGCTTAAGAGGTTAATCGTTCAAGAGGCAAGCACTCGCAGGTTCTTGCTTGACCCCGCGATCTTGAACATGTCCCTGATCTCAATCCAACAGTGCACATTTGGGATGAGGCGGAAAGGGATATTCGCATCAAGGATGTGCAGCTGACAAATTTGCCGCAACTGCGTGATGCCATTATGTAAATGTGGACCAAAATCTTTGAGGAATGTTTCCAGCACCTTGTTGAATCGATGCCATGAAAAATTTAGGCAGTTCTGAAGGCAGAAGGGGTCCAACCTAGTACTAGCAAGGCGTACTGAATGAAGGGGCCCATGAGTGTAATATCCATATTAAATACTCTGCAATATTGTATAATTCTACCTTATATTGTTTTGAACTGTAAGCTGAATATACAAAAAAGAAAAATATACAAAAATTTGAAAATGCATTCCCTCTAATATTAGATATTGGATATTATAATATTGGAGTGCTCCCCCTATCCCACCATTGGCTGCAAGACTGACTGTTTCTTTCCCCCCCCTTGAGTGATGTGAACAGGAGTCATCCAGTCACAGAGTCTGCTGCCGCTTCTCTTGCTCAAACCAGAGAAAGTCATGTTACCTTCTCCAGGCCATGAGTGATACTGGCCAGTCCAGTATGGTGCTCCATTATGTAAGCTGAACGAAAACCACAACTGAGACTGCACGCCACTCAATCAGCACTCCCTCTTTTCCTCCCTTTTTATGGTTGAATGGAGGCGTTGCACTGGATGCAGCAAACGTAGCGTAAGTCACATGATCCCCGAAGTAACCCAGGAAGATAGCTTTGATGGAACAGGGATGCATCGATTAAATATTAATTATTTAAACAAAAAAAAATTATTCCCTTGAAAGGTCGCGTGTATAACCGGATATTGAAACCCGGTTGCTCAGGTCCAAATTATCCGCCTTATCCATGACACTAGCTCAACAGACTTTATATTCACTGGTCGATTTAGCACTTGTATAGCTGCGCGGTTTCTGAACTTGAGCGTATTGGCGCAAGGATTCTCAGTCTTAAAACGGCTTTGAAAACAACAGTTGAATATTTAGTGGTTAATTATAGGGAAAATACTAAAAAAAAAACCATTTAAGCGATTATACTGCTAACTTCTTTGAATGCATAGCATAATGGTGCAAGGACTCTCAGATAGACTGGCTAAAACAATAGCAAGCGCAGCTTTACCCACAAACAGTTTTTATATCAAAGGTAAGAAAAAATTTTGCTCATCTCTCTTGACTGTAAAGTGTATGCCTGCTGTTCTTTGAGTGTGGTGTTGGTTTAAAATGACATGGCTTATATCGTTGGATTCTGTGGACTGTTCTCTTTCATTTGACGGATTGTTTGTATGCATAGCACAGATTCAGTGGAAATGCTACCGATAGAGCACTGATATTATTTCATCCTATGTTTTGCTAGATGCTTATTTACTTGCTTGGTACTTGAATTGTGTTCGGTTTAGGTAAAAACGGTCATGAGCTTTTCGCCGAGTTTCTTCGCTTTAAGAGGATATGCCGCATGACAAGGTTGCTATTAGGAAACGTGCTGTATTTATTATGCAAATTCATTGCCCCCGGTCCCGGAGGCATTTGGGCTTCAGGTTAATATTTGTATTTAGTATATCTTTTCCACTAATTTCTTTAAATCTTCACTTTAAAAGCAGTTTTCATTGCAAAAAAGTCGTTGTCTTACTTGTGAACTTCTGGTGCGTGAAGCAGCTTCTCACGAAGTGCTCTGAGCAATGAACTGAATGTTTTGTTGATTTATAAGGCTTTCCACAGTCAATTCTTCTTAATTTAACAAGCCATTCTTTCAAAAGGGCTTCATTATTTTGTGGAAATTGATGGAAACTTATTTAGCCATATTTTCTGGACGATTGAATGGCATCATTATTGGTGCAACCAACAGCAGCACAAGATTTCCAATTCTCTCTATGCTGCGATCAATCCTTGTGTACGTTTGGCTTCGGGATCATGTAACCACATACGCAGATTGCAACAACCTCATTGTGATGGACGTGTGCCTAATGTCTGGCCTGAATAATCAACAATTATTTGCGTGAGCTCTGTCTCTGTGATACTGTGCAGTGATGTGAAGTATACTGCCCTCCCCACAGAGAGAAAGTCACGAATTACAACAGCCACACAGAAACTCAAGAGTTTCCAAAATATCACTGGAAAAAAAACACCACAGTTTCGGTGTGGCAGAGCTCTCGCTCTCGACCGCAACAGGAACCGAAACTCCAAATGAGGGGGTTTTCACAGACCAGAGGCCAATTTGCTACACTCACAAACTAACCCCTGCGCTTAGGGAACAGGCAACCCTGCTATGGAGTGCTGCTTTGTGCAGGAGAAAGCGGAGCTTGACTGGAGAGGTGGGCTTGACTGCAGCGACATGCACTAGCAGACACACTTAGATGCACCCCTGCATGCTTCAGTCAAGGGGACCAGTAAAAATCAAATAAAAATTTTGGCTCAGTAAAAATTTTCATTTTTTACAGCCTATTACAGGAAAATAAATGAGATATGCCAAACCTGATGGCAGATTAATCAATTTCAGGTAATTTTACCTATGTGCACCCATTGACAATAATTTAGGAGCACTGGAAAGTGTATCTCTATCCCTTCAAAAATGCTTACAAGTCATTGCCACATTTGCGAGCGACTAGACACCCCCTCCTTAAATTGGCAATTACTCAATTAAAAACTGGAGATGGACCTTAAGCTTTGGGATTTTTCCATTTGAAATGATGGCAAACACCCATGATTTTTTTTTTTTCAAATTTTTCTGAGACAATGCAGTGCAGACCCTGGTCCTCTTGTCATGGAATGACCCAGTTTTCTCTTTTCAGTTGCAACTATTAAGGGAAAAACTCTTTTTCAAACCAAGCCAGGCTGAGCATTGTCCAGTTCAAACACAGATCCACTGCAAAAAACCTTGAAATAGGGCTGGGCAGCAAGACAGTATATATCATGCGACGGTAGAAAAGTATCCATCGGTTAGAGATTTGGCAATAATGTTTATGCCAGGGTGAAAACAGTTTCTGCTGTGGGCGCAGATCTCTCTCTGAGTCACCGTAGTTTCGCAACCGCGACGCATGGGGGAGCCGGCACTGCAGCAGAGTGCTTGCATGACAGACTGACCACCTTCAGATGGAAAGAAACTTCACCGGTGTCATGTAAAATCTGGTCCCCCCCTGGATGTATATTAAGAACTGGATACTGAAGGAAAAATGGCCGCCCATTCATTTCAATGGAAATTGCTAAGTGGCGCAGCACTCCGACAAGGAGCCTTATTTCCGGAGTCATGCAGACATGCGCACTGTGACTTTTCGCTCACACATGCGTAGTGTGGGGCTCATGAACGCGCTGACGTCTGAGGTATCTATGACAACGGCATGCGCCCGTGGCACTCCCCCACATAGGGCAAGTGTTCACGACCAATGTTTTCTGGAAATGTAATTATGACCACCGCGAAACCCATACCACAGCTCTGTACCGAACGGGCAAACATAGCTCTCTGAGAAGGCTTAAATATAGTTTGGAAATACACATAAGAAACCCAATAGGAATATAAAATGTTTATTTAAAATGTTTGACAGGGAAGTAACACCATTTACTTTGTTGCAAAAAAAAAAAAAGTCAGCAGAACAGTTGACTAGCTGCTTTTCAACATTACATATTTCAATCTCGTTTTCCACGCAGTTCAAAGCTAATTGTATTAGTGGAACGTGAGACGTTTCGTGCTTGTTAGCTAGCAAACTCCTCAATCATTACCGGATTCATGACGATAACCTAACCACAGAGAGCACTGCACGCGCTTTATGAACTGATAAGTTTTAAATTAGACAACATTAATTTAAGTAGTTAGCCAAATCTGACTAGCAAAATCACTTTTATCTTACGTATGCTCAAAGCTCATCCATCCATTCATTCTCTATACTGCTTATTCCTCACTAGGGTCACAGGGAAGCTGGAGCCTATCCCAGCTGACTCTGGGCGAAAGGCAGGGACCCACTGCCAATCCATCGCTGGGTGCACACCCCATTCAAATACCATTCATTAAATCCATTCATTAAAACTTTTTTCATCAAACGTATGTCCACAGTATGGACACAATTTCAGTGTTTTCTACCTACCTTAACAGCAGTTTTTACTGTCTCTAAAATATTGGCCTTAGGACACATAACTGTTCTATCCTCCTATTGTTTAAGTTAACATACGCTGGAGTCCTTCCCCTGGAAAGAATTCCGTATCCAACCTCCACTTTTTCAGCTTTTTATTTGCCAGAACGATTTTAAAGGGGCACCAATATATACTCAGGGCCATTAAAAACGCACAGGTTAAGTATGTACCGTATTTGCGGCAAACTGAAGATTCGATTGATTTTTATTGCTTTTCCAGTGAGGCACGAGAGGAAATAAAGGAAAGCGCGATGGTATTGTAATCCTGACGCTCGCCACGTGCACGCGCCAAGCACTTCAGTAATAACAAACATTGAGCTGTTTGTGATGTGTACAGTGACACTTGACTTGTTCTTTTAGGTGTGGTCAATAGCCTACATAAAGCCAACAAAAAAAACTGAAAAATGCTACTAAGAAAATGGAATGGCTTGTGACACAGGAGAGAGAAAAAGAGCCTTTGGCATGTTACGGGCACATCTCAGCTGCTAAGAGGTGGTGCGTCATTTGCGCTGTCACCGTTCAAAAATCAGTCGGCTGTCTATCCGAGAATGGAACACAGGCACTGTCACTGACCGATAGTTTGATATAGTTTGACAACTTAATAAACCCTTATCATACATATGCCCTGGTCACTTTGACCATGCAATGGATGGTCATCGTAGTTTACCATACTTGCCTACCAGTACAGAAGACACTTTGCACCTTATCATATAGCACAGTGCAGGACAATGCAAAAATAAGCATCACATTATACAGAGAATTGTGCTATCACATGCAAACTCAGAGTTTCTTAATAAACTCTCATTCTAGTTCTATTTGTGATGGTAGCTTGCCAGGGTGTCGGATGATTTAGTGAAACCCACAACTGTTACTGAAGGCCAGTCTCTGAAGCTTCGGTGGCAAGGCAGAGCGCGCTCGCTAGCCAGGAGGTGAGCATACGTATAATAACATCAAAGTTCGATTTTACAAGAAAAATGCTCCCACTTTAATTTTCTTACCAATAAACAATAACTGCATCAAATACAGACATATGGATATTTTAAGCTACTGTAGCCTCGCATTCTCGCATTCAGAGATACAGTTTTTGGACACAGCAGGCAGAATAGCTGATTTGCTTCCTTGCAAACTGGATAATGGTGGCACAACTTGGTAGGTGAACACAGGAGGTGCGGCCATTAATCATGATTGACTTGGTGGCCACTGATTCCATGCGCTCATGATTTTGTATACTGCTAGGGGCGGGGTATGTTAAGGAGGGCCTCAGTGCGTCGCTAGGCCCTCTTTTAACCCCACCTAAAAATCCGGAAAATAAAACTGATGGAAAACTGTTTAATGGTCTAACGCCACAATTCAGAACTTGTTTAGTCTGCAGTCTTTTCACATTATCAGCATCTATTTTGTAACATGTCTATCGTGTTTAGAAGCAAATGTTGGATTTCACTTAACTCTGAGTTTAAAGGGAAGAAACTCGTTGAAAACCTCATGATGACCGTTTTTACCTAAACCGAACACAATTCAAGCACCAAGCAAGTAAATAAGCATCCAGCAAAACATAGGATAAAATAATATCAGTGCTCTATCGCAAGCTGCATTTCTTTTTCTTTTTTTTTTAAGGATTTTCAACTTTATTTGACAGTGAGAGTGCAGAGAGAGACAGGAAGGTTGGGGAGAAGAATGGGGATGACATGCGGCAAATGACCCAAGCCAGAATCAAACCCAGGTCGCCGCGAGAAGGACATAGCCTTTATAGTGCGCGCGCTTAGACCGATGTGCCACCGGGGCACCCCGCAAGCTGCATTTCTACTGAATCTGTGCTATGCATACAGACGATACATCAAATGAAAGAGGAAAGTCCACAGAATCCAACGATATAAGCCATGTAATTTTAAACCGACAAAACACTCAAAGAACAGCAGGCATGCCCTTTCAGTGATGAACAAAAATATTTTCTTACCTTTGATATTTTGTAATTAAAAAAATTGCTCGTGGGTAAATCTGCGCTGGCTATTGTTAGCCCCAAGTATCCATGTTATATTTAAACCTGATCTGTCAGTCTCCATGCATGTTATTTTCCAATGTTACAGATCAACTGTTTTCCCTGGAGCCTATTGCACAAAGGCGGGATATGGGATTAGCCCAGGATCAGCACGGGATTTGCCTGATCTCAATGGCACTAGTTACAATGGAAACAAAGTCTGTGGAGCTAGCCAGCTCCAGAGCTGGCTTACCAACAAGCTAAGCTCCTTCCTCCAGCCAATTTCACCTCACCTCAGTCAGCAGTCACCCAAATTGAAAATCATTGTCCTTAACAGTCATTCTAAATTGTCCACTACATATTGCAATCTCAATTATAGTAGGCCCAGAGTAATTGTCCATTGATGTCAGTAAAATAGCCAATATTCAATCATTATATTCAAGAATCCATGTGACAGTCACCATCACAATTCAGTCAAGCCCCCTTCCATGTCACATTTAACCATATTTAGAATCTGCCATCATCAGATTTGTCCTTATTCTCCAAGTTCCATCTGAGTAGAAGATGAGCAGTGCTGGGGGTTGCAGTGTTTCAACGCGGTCTCAAGTCGTTACGGTAACCCCCTTCATACAGCTCTGCTGCTGCTTTTCTCCGTCTTTATTTAAACTGCGACAGGTAAGGTAGAGTCGTTGCCTTGGCGCCGGATACGTGTGCAAAGTCGCTCACTTCGCAATACTGGAATCAAACATTTTCAGGAGGTTGAAGTTATTTTCTCTTGTTAACATTTTACTTTTTTATTTGAATATGCCTCCATCAGAAGTGATTAAAAGCAGAAAATAAAGTCAACTAGTCTGGAAACATCTTCTAGATTGAACTATCAGAGTTTGTGCATGACAAAAAAAAGGGGCTTGAAGCAAAATCGTGGTATATCGGAAAAAATATGCTTGTAAAAATTTCTAAGCACATGGGTTTGCGTAGCAGTTCACGTGTGCATTTTATGCGCAATCACATCCAGCAACGATGGCTTATTAGGCCAGTGGCAAGGGCTAAAAAAGGCCTTATTTTAGGAGTAACCCCTACCGGAGGTATAACAATTAGATCTGGGTGTCATTTGAATTGTTGGAATGTCTACTTTTCAGAGATGGATGGTGTGGTGGCACAACTTGTGCAAACCATGGTGATTTAACCCCTTGTTTGCAGTGACTGCAAACAGTGCTTGCCGTCGGAGGTCAGTTAAGGTAGGCAGAATCCTCACCGCTAAACAAACGATAACTCTATTACTTAGCTTGATTAGCAATCTGAGGATTGATTAACTAATTTACAAGACTAAACGGCAGAATGGCATGCCAGTTCCATCCATGACATTATTGCTCAGTGCATCGAACTTAAAATGCTCACGAGACAGCAAATTAGTTCATATTTGCTTAGAGGAAGCTAACGCAATACCATTAAAAAATATTAAAACCTTTCTTATGCTGCGTTCAATGTGTGGTCAATATGAATACGATAATATTTCCCCCCCTTAAACACATACTTTTTAATGCCATTTTTAAAAAATAGGGAGTTTATTTTCAGTCTTTTTCATAATCCGATAAACAAAAGATCAAAAAAATATACGGAATTACCAAGAGAGTTGAGATTTTTTCCTAATTAATTATTAAGATTTACTTCCTTGCAGTCTCGAATCAAAGCATAAAGGTAAATTAATCTTTTTGTCACTATCACCTCTTTATCATTACAGGCTTAATTGACCAGAAAAAAGGTCAAATTGATTGATTGACAATCAGGCATAGTACTTGGAAACAGGTTGACAAAATCTAGCCATAAAAAAGGAGAAGTCACTGCCAACCCTGACCGCACGTCCCTGCTTGTTTGCCACAACACATGGAAAAATTGTGACTCTTGAAATGAACATGTGTTCATGTTCAGTGAACATGAATTTCTATCGATGAAATCAACTTGTTTTGATAGAATAGTCACTTATCTCCACTCTTAGCATCAGTTTGGGGCTCTCAATGGGTTAGGGGGTCACAGCGGGCCATAATTTTGGCATATCTATCTTTTTTCCTTCAGAGAAACCAATTTTTTCTTGTAAAATGGGCAATAGTTGGTGTAAAAGGACATAACCAGTCTCATATGAATCGCATGGATGTCTGCATTCCAAAAATGTATGGTGTTGTGGGCTTCAAAGGGACACCATGGCAAATTAACCCCTTGTTTGCCGCAAACCATGAAATTCATGATTTTCAAATAAATCAATGTTCATGCGGGTTGCGCAATGATCATCGATTTTTGAATGATTTAGTGAAATTATTTTGTTGTATTTGACACACAGCTCCACTTTTCAGTGTTTTCTGGTGCATGAAGGATTTTAACCCTATGGTTCACAATATTTTGGCAGCTTTTTGTGGAATTTTAACATAACCCTTCTTTCCAGGTAAATATAAATGCTGGGTACTCAGTTCAAGCAGCCTTATTGGTCACATTTGAAGTATCTAAATGGCAGTAGTTGAAAAAATAGAACCGTGTTTGGAATTATGCCTGAGAAAATTAACCCTTTGTTGCATGAATATTGTGAATATTGCCTATTCAGTCACAACACTGGCAAAGCTATATTTCTTCGTTTTATGTTATTTCAGCTTCATAAAATCACTGCTGCGTTGTCATGTTGCATTAGGCGAAACATTCTATGTAAATTTCATTCAACAGGTCATTGAAACAAACCATGACCAAAAATGGCCTCCCATTCAATTTTTGCTTTGACAGTGGTTGATAGATCGCAGCACGGATACTTCATGGCGGGTGGGTGGCTTCAACAGGCCAAGCATCCTACAAAGCAAAATGAAAGACCAATGAAACGCTGATAAAAACAGATAACGTGCAATGAATTAGATTTCATTTAGGTCAGGAAAAGGTAGGTCTCTATTTCATCACTTCATCCCACTTAAAACTCTCAAACATGCATTTCTGTGCTACTTTAAAACAAATAGATTCAGTTCATTCACTGATTACATGTGAAGACAGCTGTGAATAAATATATATGATTGCATCCTCATCAGAAGAACCACCATTTTCTGGTAGTTTGTGTTTGTACTATCATAATGTTATTCAATAAAGAGTGCAACAGAAGCAGTACATGTAAGGGGCAAGGTCACAGTTGTCAGTAAGTGTCAAATGCTTACAATAGATGTCATGATAAGGATATTCTACTGAAACGCCTCGCCATTATGCTTGAATGTGGTCCCTCACACAAGTCACTGTCTTCTCAAGATGGATGTGAATGATGAGCCGCAAACCAAGAAGACAAGAAAAAATTGTGATGAATTCTGTGCCATTTGTCAAAGACCTTTGGATCCAAAATCGCAGGACAAATCCAATTATGAAACAACCATTGGAATGAAAGTTATTCTTGAAGCGGCTGAGAAACGTCAGGATTCTCTTTACCTGTAGCTGCACCTTTTTGTTGGTTGCTTGCTTGCTTGCTTCAACGCCAGGAGAAGAATGGCTCCGGCAGCCACCCGGGCCTTCCCCCTTCCAGCATTTCCATAGTTCTTGTTACACTGTGTTCTGATACAGCTCCTATCAACATTTGGGTTGTGCCTAGCCTGCTGCTATATCACAGACAAACTGTAGCTCCCTCGCCCGATTGGCATCCTTTTGCATTCAGCCATCTCATTGCTGTTGTCTGGTTGTTCTCTCGGCTTGTGACAGTCTCCTGACACAAAGAGTGAAGGACATCACTGGTGCCCGTGGTAAGGGTCCCAAATGCCTCTGCTCTGCCTGCAAGACGATCCGCCCTTTAATTTTGCTGAATGCCTGCATGACCGGGGATGTTCAAGATCTCTACACGACCCCAGATGGTGCGTAAGATTGGGAGCATTGTCTTCTTGATGCGTCCTGTGCTCAGCTTGCTCACTACGCTCATCAAGTCAGTTAGGATGATTCTCACTAGTGTTCCTTAGCCTGCGAGCAGGCTCTCTTGTTTGTGATCGGAGGCACGAGTTGAGAGGAGGAGCGAAGCGAGTCGGCGAGAGGATTGAGGAGAGGGAGGGAAAAGAGAGCCTGGACGAAAGCCAGGGGTTTTTGAATTCCCCACGTTCGTCCACAAACACAGCATTCTGATTGGTCCAATTTACCAAATTATGACAAAAACCATGACAACGGTGTAGAGACAGATTTTGGTAGTTTGCTTCGCGCAGTTACGCTCCCTTGTTCCACCTCATCTTTGTCACCATGTATTGCATCTCTTATCTCAGTGAAGAGTTTCCCTAAGTTCCTTATTTTGCGGGCACATGGATTACAAACGCATTCTGACAATCTTGGTGATCTCATGAGAGGAAGGCCAACATTTTCACCCATTGAACCTAACACTTGTCCACGGCTGCCTTCCCTATAAGAAACATTATATAGATTTTCAATGGACATACGACTAGGTTTCCTGTTTCCATACTTGAAAATGAAAAGACACTTGCAAATACGGCAACGATCGCTTTCTTCGCTCGGTCTATTTACAACTTTTTTCGGTGTTACCGCCCGATTCATCAGGAAAATCTCCTAAAAACTACCGCAAAGGTACTCTGCACTTGCAATTTTCTGTCATGTCTGTTTACATTTTGCTTCATTCCTATTGGTAGTTTATTTGCCCCATGGGGTGTAACGAGTTGTCACCACGTTGACAGCTTGTTAGGGGTGGAATTCAAAAACCCCTGGCTTTCCTGCAGGCTCTCTTTTCCCTCCCTCTCCCCAATGCTCTCGCCGACTCACTTCGCTCGCTGCCTCGCAACTCGCACCTCCCATCGCAAACAAGAGAGTCTGCTCGCAGGCTAGGTGTTCCTTTGCAGCCAAACAAATGCATCCTCCATTACCTCTGACTCGACTCTGTATGAACTCACCTTGCCCTCACGTCCTGTCAACCATTGAATATGGCTCTGTTGTCCTTCCATGTAGCACCTCCCCAAGAGGTAATGTTTCCACTGATGGAACCATCTGTGGCTATGACTAGGGTCGGGATTTCTCTTCCAAGAGCTCACAGACCAGGATATGGCTGATGTCTCCAGGCATGTCTCTCCCAGATCTTGAAGCGATCACCCCAGTTGTACATAAATGAGTCAGATATGTACGTTATCCTCTAATCTGATTGGATGTTCTCCAGGGAGCAGATGGCATCAACTGTTTCCCATTCACTGAATACCCAAGACTTTACAGATGCTAGTCTTTGAGTGATCAATTCGTCCTCCCTGGATACAACCTCTCCGTGTAGTGGGTGACCTGGTGTCGCTGAGTTCCTTTGAGTCTTTGCCTGTCCTTTATACTGTGAATCCCTAGCCAGTGTTGAAGTGCCTGACAGGAAGTGTTCTGACCGCCCAACAGACTAGGCTTAAAGCTTGATTCTCCGCTTGTTGAAGTGCTTCTGTGCCCTTTGCAGCTGCATTCCATGCCATGTGTCGTCCATAGTTTGACCTACAGGAGACTGCTGCCCTTATTAGCCTCTTGAGCTCTGCCTGGCGTCACATTCTGAGCCACTGCGTATCTGGGATAGACACACCCTTCAGTCCTTCAGAGCCTTTAGTGCTCTTATGAGTGTTCATGGTAATCCATGATGATCAATGACCACCCCTAAGCCTGTGACCTGTGTCTGCTCCTCTACTGGTTCTCCATCGTAGGTGATGGCAAGGTGTTCTTTGAAAATCTCTGACTGTCATGACCTGATTCTCATGCTGTATGATCTTGATCTCAACATGGCGAGGTTCCATCGTGCGAGTTGGTGTGAGGTCCCCAATCCTGTCATCTTCTTGGCAAGTCTGGCTACATCTACTTGACTAGGCATCCTCTAGGTCAAAAAGACCTATGACTATATGCTCCTGCATGGACTGCTGTGCATGGTGGACTGTTGGCTCCATGTTTGAGGTTGTTGATTGCTTTGGCCAGGCACCGCCTACCTCTGGAGCAAGGCATCCACACAGTTCAAGGTCCTCCGTGATTTGCCTAGCAGCTTTCTTGTTGTTTACAAGAAAGGCGACTGGACATTCAGTTAATATGCGCTGCACCAATGGCATATGAAGAGAGGCAAGGACACCAAAGGTGCAAGTGTCAAACACTGCAAGATTTTGCTTGCTTAATCGTGTGTTTGGGGTTGCTGTTGTGTTGAAACACCCATTTCAGGGATATTTCCTCTTCGGCATGTGGCTACATAATCTCTTCAAGTTTTCTGATGTATTCAAACTGATCCATAATCGCTGGTATACGATAAATAGGCACAACACCATAGTATGAAAAACATCCCCATACCATGATTTTTGCACCACCATGCTTCACTGTCATCAGTGTACTGTGGCTTGAATTCAGTACCAGATGGTCGTCTGACATACTGTCGATGACCACTAGACTCAAAAAGAACAATTTTACTCTCATCAGTCCACAGAATGTTACGCCATCTCTCTTTGTTCCTTTGCAAATTTGAACCGATTCTGCACATGCCGTTTTTTCCAACAGTGGTGCTTTACTGGGGCCTCTTGCCAATAACAGCTTTGATCAAATGTCTTCTGACTGCAACAGCACTTACAGGTAATTTTAGATCATTTTTGATTTTTCTGAAGGTGATGATTGGCTGAATCTGTGCCATTCTGTCCATTCTTTGATCCATTTTAACAGCACTTGCTCGCATCGTTCTGCATGTTGCAGGTTTTCTTTGCCATTTTAATGCATTTGACAACATTTTAGCATTTGGGGTTATTGGGAAACAGGATTTTTGGGTGTTAGCAATATGAGGTGAGCCAGACGGTTTGATCAATGGGTGATGAATGTGTATTAGGAGATAAAGAGAAGCCGTCAGGTCCGACAGGACATATCGCCTATTTGCGACTTCCAGCTGGGATCTCCGTTTGTCTTCAGTTCCGACAGGACATGATAAGCACTAGCACCTCTTAGTTGGAGGTTCCGTATGACCACATATGGAGCTGACTTCCAAGGGTTGGGAATCTATTGAACCAATTAAGTTGAGTGGTTCAGGAGAGGCCCAATTGTAGAGTATCGCTTTTTATCAATGTGTAAACCCTGGAACCAATCAGCAACAACTTCTGATAACATTAAAGAAATCATATGCAAATGTCTGTACTTTAACATGTATAAAGTTTCTTATGAAATTAAGGAATTTTAGAACTCTGCATCACGCAGTTGTTCCCACGGCCGGCTATGTAATAAACTTTTTTCCTGCTTTTGCTACGAACATCGGAGTCTGCTTCTTCATCGGGACAACGTTCTTGGGTTTTTATTAATTAACCAACAAATTTGGCGCTGCGAAGCAGGGTGGATTCGTTTCCGGACCTCCTTGAGTTTCCTGACTAGTTCAAGAGTGAGTACTTTGTTTTATCTAAATATAGTTTGGAAGGCAAAACTACGGAGATCTGGAACGCTCCACCTAGTGGTACGTTAACCTGTAAATTATAAATTGACCGGTGTAGAAGCGATCAGTTGTTCGTGGTTAAAAAGCTGCGTCTTTGTGTAACGTGTTTGTTTGGTATGGTTATCAGCACTGCTTGTGGTACCGGTGCTGTTGTGTGATTCAGGCCTATGTATTGAAAACATAGCTATTTTGTGACGGGGTGAATGTTGGTCATCCCTGCCTTCGGAGAGTGAGAATTCACGCCAAAAAGGCGAATACGTGATTGCGTGGCTGTGGCAAGCGTATGTGGGTTTAACGGCACAGACGTGACTAATTATTTTCACGACTGGGTATTAGGTAGCCTACCTAAGAAGCGCATATCGTGTCTTTGTATTTTTCGGTTTATGTTCCGGGAGAGTTAGTGTTAGCGTCCCGGGCCCAGAGTGAGCGTCTTTCACTTGGGTACTTTTTTGTCTATGTTATAGGTTGAGAGAGAGTGCATGTGGCGCGCCTCCAACCCGTCTCGTGGGTATTTGAGAAGCCAACTCGTGCCCGCTGTGAATCTCGTCATTGTTGTCGCATTCTAAGTTTGATGTTGTCCTGAGTCTTTATTGTTTCCTGTTGGTTTTATTCTTGACCGTACGCTTAGTATGCTGCTGGCTAATAACGCGCGTTTATATATTAATAAAGGCCAATCTTGACTAGATATTGGGCTACACAGAGACGAACGTCGATAAATTGCAATTAAACATGGCAAACATGGAAAATTCAAACGCCATTAAATACGCCGAGTATAACCACCTATTTGCAGAAAAAATATGCAAAAGAACAAAAGGAAATGTGTAAGGCTGGTTGGGATCGAACGGATCCACTCGGAGTCGCTAGAATGGTGGACCAAAAACAGAAAAATAAGAGAACCGCATGTGGTACGCTTATCTTAGTAACCGAACACAGAAGGCTAATTGAAAAATGGGATGAATTACAAAAACTGCGTTCGAGCACAGAATAAAGAACTGGACGAATTGCGTAAAAAAGATTAAAGAATTAGAAGAAAAATCTAAAACTCTGAGCTCGCTGACGTGTCGGCTGGATTAAAAGGCGTCCAATGTTTGTACCCCGATTTGAATTGTCCAACCATTGCTGACCAGCGATACTGGGAAAATAAAGAAATGAATAACACCTCCCCCATGGCTCCAATGGTAACTAAAATTCGCGGTAGAGGAAAGCGAGCAGCGGCTTCACGTTGACCATGTACCTCTCAATGTAATCGACATGAGAGCGCTTATTAAAGGATTTACCGAGTCTTCATACGAACAGCGATAACTTGCAATTTTGGCGACAGTTAAATGAGCTACAACGAAGCATGTCTTTACATCCGTTAGACTTGTTTGCAATTGTCTTGGCGCTAAGTGTCCCACTCAAGCTGGAACACAATCGAGCCTGAATACCACAGGAGGGAAGCATGGGCATCCGGGCCCTGGGCAAATCACGCTGAGCTTCAAACTGCGATTACCGACTTTTGTGAGGCTGTAAAAACTGCTTTTGGGTAAAGGTGCACCCAAATGGCATCGATTCACCGCAGTAGTTCAGCATAACTTGCCATTTACAGAGCACGGACCAAAACTATGAAGCATTTGAAACATACAGTGGTTTCCCTAACCCCAATAGAGACGTGGCTGTTTTTACTCAACAATTATTAGCAGATGCGGCTCCACATATTCAGAAAGTACTCGCACTTGGCATAAATCCAGGTAACACTTTTAATGATATTGATGCTTGGGCTTCACGTTTAGAGGAACAGATCCGTAAAATGCATCTACTCCTCATCCCATTGCCGTGCATGACAATATTCCAAATGATAAAATTAACTGCAATAATTTGGAAAATTGGGTCGTCAGGCTAACCAATGCAGAGGAAGGGAACACGGGAAGAATAGGCCTTATACTCATCAAAGTCGGGATAAGGATAAATGCTTTCGCTGCGGAGTAGAGGGACACCGGGCACCACAATGTCTAGCTGCCCTACCTAATGCGCACGCTTCCAAAGACAACTGCACACCCGTAAACCGAGGACACCAGATCACTAATGCGCACGCTTCCAAAGACAACTGCACACCCGTAAACCGAGGACATCAGATCACTAAGGCGCACGCTTCCAATGACGATTACGCCCACTTGAACAGAGAACTGCTATTGCCACTGCTCCACGTCCCCGCGCTGCTCGAGATGTCCTTAAGATTCTGTAACTTTTTGACTTTTGCGGGAACCGCATACCTGAATTTTCTGTTATTGAAGCATCAATCAATGCTCTTTTTAAATGTCCGGGTCGCCCACTGGAAACAGTTGATTGGACACATGAGTGTAAAGAAGCATTTACTGCTCTGAGTCTGCACTTCGAGTTACAGGTATCCCGGGATCCACCACTCCCGTGCTAAACCGTGCCATTCACCCGAAGACACCACCAAAACTACTGAAGGCTGACTCAAAACACACTGCCTCGGACAGCCACAGCCTTCATTAATCAGGTGCATGCGTTCCGAAACACTCACATCTCTCTAATTATACTGGGATGACATATACTTGTCTTATTAATTAAATGTGTGAAATTCATCCTCATACAATTAATCTGTGGTAAAGCGAGTAAGGAAACGGCGCAACTTGTTTACTATGACAGGACTCCAGCAGCAGTCATAATATAGATTTAAGGTGTAATGAATCAGGGGTACCTGAATAATACCCTCACATTGTATTCTATTCTCTCCCCCATACCGGAAAGGACACCTGTGGCAGACCACACTGCTGAGGACACCTGCACCAGACCACGCTGCCGTAAACAGGACGCTGAGCTTTCGGACCATGTTGCCGCAAACTCCTGTGCTAGAAGATTGCTGCACAAGACAACCCGCCACAACAATGTCACTCATCATACAGCTCATTGTAGAATTCAAAAGGACGTGTGCCATGGACAATAATGGCATTTACATGCGACCGGTACACATGACAGCTAAACATGCCAACGAATCAGAGCTGTTATGTCTGGACTCTAGGTAGCAGTGCCTGTACTTGGTAATAGGCCATGTACAAAACCCAAAACCAGTGAAGTTGGCACGTTGTGTAAATCATAAATAAAAACAGAATACAATGATTTGCAAATCCTTTTCAACCTATATTCAATTGAATACACTGCAAAGACAAGTTACTTAATGTTCGAACAGGTAAACTTTGTAATTTTTTGCAAATATTAGCTCATTTGGAATTTGATGCCTGCAACATGTTTCAAAAAAAGCTGGCACAAGTGGCAAAAAAGACTGAGAGTGTTGAGGAATGCTCATCAAACACTTATTTGGAACATCCCACAGGTGAACGGGCTAATTGGGAACAGGTGGGTGCCATGATTGGGTATAAAAGCAGCTTCCTGAAATGCTCAGTCATTCACAAACAAGGATGGGGCGAGGGTCACCACTTAGTGAACAAATGCGTGAGCTGATTGTCGAACAGTTTAAAACAATATTCCTCAACGAGCTATTGCAAGAAATTTAGGATTTCATCATCTACGGTCCGTAATATATCGTCAAAAGGTTCAGAGAATCTGGAGAAATCACTGCACGTGGCGACAAGGCGAAAACCAACATTGAATGCCCGTGACCTTCGATCCCTCAGGCAGTACTGCATCAAAACCGACATCAGTGTGTAAAGGACATCACCACATGGGCTCAGGAACACTTCAGAAAACCACTGTCAGTAACTACAGTTCGTCGCTACATCTGCAAGTGCAAGTTAAAACTCTATAATGCAAAGCGAAAGCCATTTATCAACAGCACCCAGAACGCCGCCCGGCTTCGCTGGGCCCAAGCTCATCTAAGATGGACTGATGCAAAGTGGAAAAGTGTTCTGTGGTCTGACGAGTCCACATTTCAAATTGTTTTTGGAAACTGTGGACGTCGTGTCCTCCGGACCAAAGAGGAAAAGAACCATCCGGACTGTTATAGGCGCAAAGTTCAAAAGCCAGCATCTGTGATGGTATGGGGTGTATTAGTGCCCAAGGCATGGGCAACTTACACATATGTGAAGGCACCATTAATGCTGAAAGGTACATACAGGTTTTGGAGCAACATATGTTGCCATCCAAGCAACGTCTTTTTCATGGACGCCCTGCTTATTTCAGCAAGACAATGCCAAGCCACATTCTGCACGTGTTACAACAGCATGGTTCGTAGTAAAAGAGTGCGGGTACTAGACTGGCCTGCCTGTAGTCCAGACCTGTCTCCCATTGAAAATGTGTGGCGCATTATGAAGCATAAAAATCGACAACGGAGACCCCGGACTGTTGAACAACTTAAGCTGTACATCAAGCAAGAATGGGAAAGAGTTCCACCTGAAAAGCTTCAAAAATTGGTCTCCTCAGTTCCCAAACGTTTACTGAGTGTCGTTAAAAGGAAAGGTGATGTAACACAGTGGTAAAAAGGCCCCTGTGCCAACTTTTTTTGCAATGTGTTGCTGCCTTTAAATTCTAAGTTAATGATTATTTGCAAAAAAAAAAATAAAGTTTCTCAGTTTGAACATTAAAAATCTTGTCTTTGCAGTGTATTCAATTGAATATAAGTTGAAAAGGATTTGCAAATCATTGTATTCTGTTTTTATCTACGATTTACATAATGTGCCAACTTCACTGGTTTTGGGTTTTGTACATGATCTATTTTTAAAATGTTTCTTTGACATTTCTTGCCTGTTCTTTTCTCTTGTGCACAGCCGATCACTAACAGTGGGTCTTCTGAATCTCAAACTCACGCCTATTTCGTATAGCTTTCCGGTGCCGGTCATTGACAGATGACATTGGGCCTCGAGAGTCTGGGTCTGTCCAAGGTTTCTCCCACTTAACTGGGGAGTTTTTCCTTGCCACTGTCGCCTCTATGGCTTGCTCTCTTGGTCTCTGGCCTGGTGTCTGTGTGAAGTTGTTGTTGTTGTTGTTGTGTACTCGTGTAATTTTCTTTTTAACTATTTCACTGTAAAGTTGACCTCATCATTCGTTGTCTGTTGGGTCAAAAAGGAGGGACTGTTGGGAAACAGGATTTTTGGGTGTTAGCAATATGAGGTGAGCCAGACGGTTTGATCAATGGGTGATGAATGTGTATTAGGAGATAAAGAGAAGCCGTCAGGTCCGACAGGACATATCGCCTATTTGCGACTTCCAGCTGGGATCTCCGTTTGTCTTCAGTTCCGACAGGACATGATAAGCACTAGCACCTCTTAGTTGGAGGTTCCGTATGACCACATATGGAGCTGACTTCCGAGGGTTGGGAATCTATTGAACCAATTAAGTTGAGTGGTTCAGGAGAGGCCCAATTGTAGAGTATCGCTTTTTATCAATGTGTAAACCCTGGAACCAATCAGCAACAACTTCTGATAACATTAAAGAAATCATATGCAAATGTCTGTACTTTAACATGTATAAAGTTTCTTATGAAATTAAGGAATTTTAGAACTCTGCATCACGCAGTTGTTCCCACGGCCGGCTATGTAATAAACTTTTTTCCTGCTTTTGCTACGAACATCGGAGTCTGCTTCTTCATCGGGACGACGTTCTTGGGTTTTTATTAATTAACCAACAGGGTATTGGCACCATGCGATGAGGATAGATGGCACAGTCCTCATAAGTGTAGACTATAACAAATTGTTACTCAGTGGAAAAAAATGTACAGTCCAATGTAGACACTGAATTCAGCATTATTATTATTATTATTACTTCAAACACAGAAACGTGTCTTGAATATTGTATCAAATACTCACTGCCCATGGAAATTTCCCACCCCTGAGACCCAGCACTGCTAACTGAGCAGTGCGAGGCTGGATTTCCAGAGTTTGAAACAAGTAATGACACTTTAACTACAGAAATGCTGAATAATTTTTTTTTAAATCATTGCCATATTTGTGTAATCATGTGATCAATACTCATAGGCAGTCAACCTCTGCAAGGTCCAGCTGCAACTTTCTGAACAGATAGGCCTATCACTCAGTTGGCGCAGCAGGAATGGGAGCAGCTTGTGAATGGCATCTAAGCAGATTTGATAAAAAGCAAAAAGCAGAATATCATCAAAATAAGACGATTAATTTTCTTTCACATCAGATGCTTCAGCTAAGTACGTGTGCACCATTCACCTTGGAAAAGATGGCATCAAGATGCATTGTGGGGAGAAAACTAGGTGGTGAAGAGTATGTGATACTCTGGGAAACGTTCTGCTGGGAAACCCTGAGTTTGGGAATTCAAGTGACCTCAGTATGACGTAGCCATTTTAGCAGCACAAGGGGGACCTTCACTACATGAAGCAGGTGGTTTTATTCTTGTGGCTGACTAGTGTATACAATTGACTGTTCAGAGACAAGGGTAGGTGGTTGGTACATACTAAAAAAATAGTCAGTTCTAAGAGGAGAAATAAAGCATTTGTCCAGTGGGGCTTTTCCCTGTTTCATGGAATGGTTTTGGGCTGATCAGAAATAAAGTAATATAAATCCACTCATTGTGCATCATCCTAAACACCCTCTAAAGCATTATTCAACTGAGATGTGTTAAGCAGCTTTTTTTCATCTGCAATTAAAAATGTAGCTACATTTTCAAACCTCAGTTAAGTTAGAGATAGGTCAAATGTAAAAAGTTAATTGAAAATATGTTACAGTTCAGGAATCATGACAAGAACTAATAGATAGCAAGACATCTCCCTCTCACACCAAAGATTTTTAAAGCTAAATCCTACACTTTAGCGAGCTCATTATGTTAGCCAGCTTCATTGTGGCAGTAACGTCTGCTCCGTGAGCTAACTTCGCTAGCTATCCTATCCATCACTAAGCTACTCACACAGTGCTTAGCTACATTAGTTTAAGCGCTTTTGATACGGCTGTAATTATTTTCATGTCGTTGTATTCTGAAATTAACTGATACTAATACCATAAATTACCCAGCCAGCTAGCTATATTAATTCCTTTATGCCAGCTTTCTAGCTAACATTACGACTAATTAAACGTAGGATCGACCAAGGGTGTTGAGCGAGTTTGCTAGCTAGCTGTAGTCACGTTGGGGTGTCAAACTGACCCGTAAAAGGGCCAAGAGGCCGCAGGTTTTCAATCCTACCAAGCAGAAGCACACCTGAAACCACTGATTTAATCAACTGATCTAGGCCTGCACTACTAATTAGTTGTATCAGGTGTGCTTCTGCATTGTTGGAGTGAAAACCTGCAGCCTCATGGCCCTTTTACGGGTCAGTTTGACACAGAATCGGTTTAAGCGCCAATTTTCGTGCCTTAAAAGACTTTTCACATACAGGGAAGCGGCTAACTCTTAAAATTCTTATGAGCTGGGTGGCGAGTTAATCACCACTGACAGGTTATCTCGGTCAGTGATGCTCGCGCTCCGACTTCAGGAAGGTAACAGTCTTTTCCCAACGTTCCTCCTCCTTATTTTAAAAATGGAACGTTATAACAAGCCGATCTGTCCCCTTGATTTGTATCCAACCTCCTCTTTTTCCGGCTTTTTATTTGCCAGAACGATTTTAAAAGGGGGGTGTATATTTTAGGGGGTTTTATCAGTGAGAAGGGGGTTTAGAATTTATTATTAATATTTAATATCGCGAATGCATATGCTGCGCCTGCCCAAGCAACCCGGTGTGCCATCAGTAACATGGCAGCCACCATTACGATATGCTACTTCGAATAGCAGCACTTGAAACTAAAGTCTAAATTTCCTTGACTGGACGTATGTTTGACGTGTTTACATATCCAAATGTTTCTCTGGGTACCCAAACATCAATCGAGATTGGCGTAGGTTGAATACAGAATTCTTAATCTCGCCATCCGGACCCAAATGTAGGCTGCACACCCTAGAATGTTTCTGAAAAAAAAATATTCCTGTTTACAGTCCGAATCCACGCTGTAAGCTGCCTTTTACCACGGGGTAAAGTTATAGAACTTATAATTTCCCTCCTTTTCAATGCAGTTTGTTCATCTTCTGCCCCACATAGTCTGCAAAGAGCATGCGCACTCCAAATCTCGCTTTTTCTTGCCCTTAAGCCGAAAGGGTCTATATTGCGCGTGACGTCACGCATTTTCGGCTGGGGGTATAAACTCCGCCGTCTCTCATATAGATTTCCATTGGCAACTACCTGCACAACATTCATCCCTACCATTTATACGCGATGTTTGCACCCTTTTGTCAGAGGTTACAGAGCAACAACGACATGGAAAGAGCACAATTTGGTGGTGTTTGATTTATAAAGTTTTAGGGAGTTTAAAAGGTACCGAAAATCGCGGGTATGTCTCCCTCTGGCCTATTTCACGTACGCATTTAAATTGCTCGCCAATAACTTGCTGGAGCTATTTGCAGTCTCTATGAATCTCGTGACAATCAAGAATTTTGGGCCTCCGTTGACGCGACTCTCTCTCTCTATATGGCTCTGGATCAGTGGTAGCAGCCTATGTAGTCGATCTAAGCACCCTGGTATGGATGAACCAATAGGAATGAGGTGAGACAACGACATAGTTGATTGACAACCTCCTTATTACCATACGACGAAGAAATCAAGAAATAAATAAAAACGGAGATAAACATAAATGAATCAATAAATAAATACGAAAATATATACAGAAATAAATAAATCAAGAAATAAATAGATATGGCCATTAATAAATATATAAATGAATTAAGAAAATAGTGAAATAGAGAAATGCCTGGATACCCATTTGCAAGGGCGTAGGTTTGCGTATGGACGGTTTGGGAAGCCAGATTGTCCCTACCAATATTTCAGCAAACTCGTTCTTATCATCTTTCCAGATAAGCCATATTAGACCTAGTTGTGGAGGCTATGTCTCCAAGACAACCTATTCTAGCATGTGATTGGTTGAAAGGGAGGGGCTACCTGAAGGCTAAAAGTCAAGTGTAAATTGACCACTCTATTCAGGTTATGAATATTCATTTTTGTCCAAAGCAGGACTTGAGACGCGCAACTGGATCGCTGGCTTTGATTACATGGTGTTTGCAATGGCTTACCCGTTGGAAGAGAACCGTAATTTGGCATTTGTTCCAGATTTTTCTTCATCACAGAACTATAGCACTTTTCCCATGGCCCAACTCATGTCATATATTTGATATTACCCAAGGTATGTATCACTTTTGCGGAAATTTAATTGTCTGAGAGCATGAGAAAAAAAAATATCGTTCCATGTAATGCTATTGATATTCAGCCAAACTGAATGCCAAGTGTAATGTTGGGAACTTGAATCGGTGCAGCTTAGCACGTAGCAGGTTAGCTAACTGCCACTCTCATAACTAAGTGAGCTTGCAGTACCAAGTTATCATGTTATCGTAAATCGTAAATCTAACATGATCCAGTCCGATAAAATGCTCGGTTTGCGGCTAGTCCAATTCACAAATAGTCAGTGGTCCATTTTGAAGTGTTTGTCTTGGCTGCAGTCACGTCACGGCACAGAGAGATGCATAATAGACAGAAATTGCCTGTAATGATTTTAACATTCTCTAATAATAAAACATACCGTTATGTAATTGAGAAACTTAGCAATTGGTAAGAGTATTTCAATTGTTTGATATTAGTAACCTTCATAATAAATGTTCATAACATTAGTAACAGTCGTAAACTTGTATTCAAAAATCAAATCAAAAGTATTTGGATGGCTACAAAATAGAAACGGAAGTTTCTATGAAGATTATAGAGGTAGTTTGCTTAGCATCATAAGAGAAACAAAGAAACACTTATTTGGATAATCTCTGTACATAGAAAAGGCAGTATCTGTACTCAGATTTGGAAAAACCTTTTTTTTTGGCCAACTGAATTTTCCTGTAAATTTGCCATAACATACTACTACACCATATCTCCAGACGTTTTTTTTTTTTTTTTGGATTTTTGATTGATTCATTTTTGTCTGTTTTAGGGGCTCTTGAAATTTTGGCCCCAATGTTAAAGATTGGACCGAGAAATTTTAAAAAATTATTTCTCAAAAACTGCATGATAAATTTTTTTCTAAATTGGGCAATCAACTTTCCTTGGTACTGTCAATATACAGTGCAAGCGCCATTTTGACTGAATTGACAGAAGTGGGTCTAGTGGGGGCGCTGTACTTTAACCCGATCCTATAGAGAATATGCAAGATGGCCTGTGGAGGCCAAGTGGTTGCAGATAGAGATTAAGTTTGTATTATCGACATATTTTGGTCATGTTAAATTTGACCTCAGATGACCTTGAAAGGTCAAATTTGAGGTCAAGCAAAATGTTACAATTTTCAAAGGCTTCTAGGCTTGGAAATATTGAAGATTGACTACATATATGTTTTGAACACTAATAGGAAGTCATATATGAACTTTCATTTGGCGACCTTCATATTGACCTTCGAAGGTCAAACTTGACCTAGTGAAAATTCAATGACTTCTATCACTAAAAAGGTCACGGATAGAGCCTAAGTTTGTGTCACTGACTTAAAGGAAGTCACACATGAACTTTCATTTGGTGGCATTCAACTTGACTGTTGGTGACCTTTGAAGGTCAAACTTGACATAATACAATTACAATGACTTGTATTGCCACAACGGTCACAGATAGAGCCTCGGTTTGTATTGGAGACATATAGGAAGTCATACATGAACTTTCATTTGGTGACCTTCGTATTGACCTTCAAAGGTCAAATGGACCAAGTGAATATTCTAAGGCTGCGTTCGGAATGCACACTTGTCCTCTCGCTCACTCACTCTCTCTCTATAATAGGCTCGTTCAAGATGAGCCAGGTCTGCACAGATTCGACCACCGGCGATCGGCGCACAATGCATGCCGGTTAGTTTTGTGTCCGACTTCATCCTGCCTTGCTCTGACGTATTACAAAAGTGGATTGGCGATAAAATCGCGGTTTGAGGCGACGCAGTTTTTAGAGCCAGGCGCTGCAGTTGCTCTCCACCAACTGCACCTTCTGACTCTAACCTGATCTAACAGCTGATTGGTTTAGAGGTTGGCTCAACATTACAATATGACGTTTTGTATACACTCTCTACTTTTGTTGAATGGGAGAGAGTTTGATTTTATTTGCCAGATTTGAAGGTTTAGTCTGGTAACAAAAAACGTATGGCTGATGGTGACGTTTGATTGGGATTCATGTCACAGATCATCAATCAATCAATCTTTATTTATAAAGCACTTTTCATTCAGTAAAATGTAGCACAAAATGCTTAACATGTTTAAAACAGAACCCACCCATCACACCCCCCTTCCACCCCAAACCTTTGTGTGCTTTAGGTTAAGTTTGAGTGTAAAAGGAATAAGACAAATACTAGAACTAAGCACGGGGGAACCAGAGGAAACACTATCACAGGGAGCCGTCTGCGTTGGGAGGCTGGCGCCGTCCCCAGGAACGTCGGCCGCTGACAGGGAGTCCCATTCTGACCCCAGGCAGTGGGAAGGGCCAAACACCGCCCCCATAAGGTGAGGGTATGGACCTCTCATCCCACCAGGGGGGACTAGACCCCAAACCAGCGCCGCAGCAGTCAGGGCCAGCAGCCGCCCTCGACGCTGAGGGCTCTCACTGAGGAAACACTGGAGTTAAAAACTAAGTTAAGATAAATAACATAAAATAATAAGATACAAATTTAAAGGAGATAAATAAATGCAAATAAGAAATATATTAATAGATAAATGAAAAAATGAATGAATGCAGCAAATATAAATGAATAAATTAATGAATTAATTTTTTTTTTAAAAGTACAAGACACCACAGAGTAGGACTAAAAATGGAAATAAAAAGAGGGCTAGCAAATAAACTAATAATAAATTTAAATCAATAAAATTGAAGAAAGGAGTCTTAGTTAAAAGCCAAATTAAAAAGGTGGGTCTTGAGCTGTTTTTAAAAAACCTCAACATTCTCTGCAGCCCTCAGGTTCTCCGGCAGGCTGTTCCATAAGCATGGGGCATAATGCTGGAAAGCTGCTGTTCCATAAGCGTGGGGCATAATGCAAAAGCTGCTGTTTAAGCATGGGGCATAATGCTAGTTAAAAGCTGCTGTTCCATAAGCATGGGGCGTAAATGCCGGAAAGCTGCTGTTCCATAAGCGTGGGGCGTAATGCTGGAAAGCTGCTGTTCCATAAGCGTGGGGCGTAATGCCGGAAAGCTGCTGTTCCATAAGCGTAAGCATAATGCCCAGGCTGCTGTTCCATAAGCGTGGGGCATAATGACGAAAGCTGCTGTTCCATAAACTGCATAATGCTGGAAAGCTGCTGTTCCATAATGTTAATGCTGGAAAGCTGCTGTTTTTAAGCGTGGAAATCAAAATTGAAAGCTGCTGTTCCATAAGCGTGGGGCATAATGCGCAAAGCTGCTGTTCCATAAGCGAGGGGCGTAATGCCGGAAAGCTGCTGTTCCATAAGCGTGGATGTAATGCCGAAAGCTGCTGGTCCAAAAGCGTGGCATATAATGCTGGAAAGCTGCTGTTCCATAATTGTGGGGCATAATGCCGCAAAGCTGCTGTTCCATGTGGGGCATAATTTTTTAAAAGTTGCTGTTCCATAAGCGAAGTATAATGCGCAAAGCTGCTGTTCCATAAAGTGGGGCAGTAATGCTGGAAAGCTGCTGTTCCATAAGCGTGGGGCATAATGCCGCAAAGCTGCTGTTCCATAAGCGCATCGAATGCGGAAAGCTGCTGTTCCATAAGCGTGGGGCATAATGCCGCAAAGCTGCTGTTCCATAAGCATGGGGCATAATGCTGGAAAGCTGCTGTTCCATAAGCGTGGGGCGTAATGCCGCAAAGCTGCTGTTCCATAAGCATGGGGCATAATGCTGAAGGCTGCTGTTCCATAAGCGTGGGGCGTAATGCCGCCAAAGCTGCTGTTCCATAAGCATGGGGCATAATGCTGGAAAGCTGCTGTTCCATAAGCATGGGGCATAATGCTGGAAAGCTGCTGTTCCATAAGCATGGGGCATAATGCTGGAAAGCTGCTGGTCCATAAGCATGGGGCATAATGCCGCAAAGCTGCTGTTCCATAAGCGTGGGGCATAATGCCGCAAAGCTGCTGTTCCATAAGCGTGGGGCATAATGCCGCAAAGCTGCTGTTCCATAAGCATGGAGCGTAATGCTGGAAAGCTGCTGTTCCATAAGCGTGGGGCGGAATGCTGGAAAGCTGCTGTTCCATAAGCGTGGGGCATAATGTCGCAAAGCTGCTGTTCCATAAGCGTGGGGCGTAATGCCGGAAAGCTGCTGTTCCATAAGCGTGGGGCATAATGCCGCAAATTGCTGTTCATAGAAGCATGGGGCATAATTCGAAAGCTGCTGTTCCATAAGCGTGGGGCATAATGCCGGAAAGCTGCTGTTCCATTTTTGGGGCATAATGCCGGAAAGCTGCTGTTCCCACGTGGGCGTAATGCTGGAAAGCTGCTGTTCCATAAGCGTTTAATGCGGGAAAGCTGCTGTTCCATAAGCGGGGGCTGGAAAGCTGCTGTTCCATAAGCGTGGGGCATAATTCCGAAAGCTGCTGTTCCATAAGCGTGGGGCGTAATGCGAAAGATGCTGTTCCATAAGCGTGCTATAATGCCGAAAGCTGCTGTTAAATTATGTAATGCCGAAATGCTGTTCCATATTAATGCCGAAAGCTGCTGTTCCATAAGCGTGGGGCATAATTCCGGAAAGCTGCTGTTCCAAAGCGTAAAATGAATGCAAATAAAAAAACTGCTGTTCCATAAGCGTCAAATTAATGCTGGAAAGCTGCTGTTCCATAAGCGTAGGGGATAATGCCGAAAGCTGCTGTTCCATAAGCTGGGGGGTAATGCCGAAAGCTGCTGTTCCATAAGCGGGGGGGCGTAATGCTGGAAAGCTGCTGTTCCATAAGCGTGGGGCATAATGCAAAAGCTGCTGTTCCATAAGCGCATGTAATGCCGGAAAGCTGCTGTTCCATAAGCGTGGGGTGTAATGCCGGAAAGCAGCCTCACCATATGTTTTTGTGTTTGTTCTGGGAATGACTAAAAGGCCGGTGCCGGAGGACCTCAGGGTCCGCGAGGGTTCATATGATAAAAGCAAATCTGACAGATAATAGAAGGTGCAAGACCATTAAGACATTAATGGTTAAGACATTTAAAAGATCATGAACTGCATAGGCTATAGTCTATTGTATATTAAAACCGCACTGTTTTAATTATTGAAGTATTTAGCAGCGCAAAGATTTCTGGTAAGTGGGATGCAGCCTACAGATTTGTTCAACGTGGATGTACGCATTTCTGTGACTTCCAGCATATTATCTCAAAGCTGCTGAATACTGTCTGACTTGATGGCAACTTGTTGTCACCGTCCCCCGCTGCAGCCGCCTGCTCTCGTCTATTTTCATTTCAAGCGAGCCTATTGTTTTCAATGTACAACATTCACTACACAGTGCCCTATATAGTGGGTGAGTGTGCATTTCGAACGCATTATCCAATCAAACGCCAGTGCCGTGGTGCTTGTACGTCAGTTATTCTCTTACATGACGCCAGTTGTTCCCTTTCCTTTCATCCGGGCCATGGAGTAGTTCAAAGGGCCTTCAGTAAGCTTTCTCATTACGGCTTGGCTGCCCGCAAGCTGTTTTTATTTAAGCTGGCCTGATTAACAATTAATTAATTTATCGACTGAGCGACCAAGACCAATACATGACCTATAATTAGAAATGGTAGTGGGAGGTGAATTCCCATTGCCTACATTTATATAATTGACATGGCATTGTAAATCCAAAACTTTCGCTGACTTTGCAGAATTTATTTTCGCCGTCCTTGGGATTGTCACAAAGCTGTGCAACCTTACAGCACCCTTTAGCCGCGACAACATTCAAAATAAAGAACGGATTCCCCGCAGCCTCGCAAAACCAATTTCCACAAATCTGTGCTGCTTAACGAAAGCGCTGAAATTATGAGGACATATTGATATTTTACGCCGTCATTTTTGCGCAGAAGACGCCTCATAATTTTGTGGTGCAATGCATAACAATGCTATTTAAATTAGACTGAAATTTTTTTTACCAATTAGTCTGAGCAACTGTGGATAATCGGGGAGATGTAAACTGAAGAGGTTAAGGTTATTAAGCATTTTTAAAGGGGAGGTTTCCGAAGATCAAATTCAAAATCAGAAGATTCCCCAAGTAAAAAATGTCTACCTCTGGTATTGAAGCCGATTTGAAGACTCTCTTGTTTAAAAATGCGTCGCACTGGATCATTACCAAATTAAAATTTATAAAACTATGTGTTTTAGACACTTCAAGTATTCTACTTTCCGCTGAAATATACTTTGCCGAGGTGCTGTCTCCTCCTTTGAGCAACGACGGATTTTGCGGTGGCTATGGCACCTGGAAGCGCCTATCCTTTTTCCAACCCAGTTTAGATGAAATCACGCCCACTTCCACAATACGGAAGCCAAAACGAGCGCCCCTTTGAGCAGAGCCATGTAGAGAGCGAGTTGCATCAACTCCGTTGACTCCAATGGGCCACTTTTGTCACAGTAATGGCAGGTCATGGAGTCTCCCAATAGTTCCCGGAAGTTAGCGTTGAAGACCAGTCAAGCAGCTGAGTTGAAGCAGAATGAACCGTTCACAATGATCTTTCAAAAGGTAAGACATTTAAAGAATTAGACAATGTATTGTCAGCACATCTGAATTAAATTAACACGTGTAGTAAAGCATTTTACTGGATTATCCACTTCACGATTGTGGAGATATTTAACATTTACGGACAAAAATTAGGGTAGGATACTAGCTAGGTACAGTTAGCGATGCAGTTACTAGCGCTAACCATGAGCAGCAGCTCCGTTCTCTCAATGTCATTGCATCTAACGTCGCGAAATTAGAGGAAAAAGATGCTTCTTAAAGTTATATTTTTTGCAGAGTGGGAGTGAATTTTTAGAGAAGTAATGTTAATATAACATCAGACTGACTATAGTAGTGGAGGTGAATTGAGGTTTTCTTTGAGTACAAGGTAGCTAACGTTAGCTAGTATAATAATAAAGTTAACGTTACGCAATGAGAAATATGAGAGCCATCATTTGCTGTGATACATCGCTATGAATACTGATCGGAGGAGCGATTTTTTTTTTTCTATACAGTAAACTAAAACGTAATCTATAGTTTGAGTGTTATAGGATTTGACATTCTATTGACCATTACCTGTCAATATTGTGTTGCTGCTCAGCTAATTTTGGATTGATGATCAAGAGAGAGGGAAGCTGGAGGACCAAATAGAAGACTGAAAACAACGTATTGGCTAAATTGGCCAAAAAAATGTTGGAAAAGGAAGCATAGAAGGCTAGGTGGGGAATGCTACTGAATACCAAAAATATTGAGCTGTACTGTATTACTTATCTGAAAGACTGCAAAGAACATGATCCAATTTATACAAATTCCAGTCACACCTGCAACTGATGCCATGTGCCACACTTTGTTAAACATCAGCAGCCAAAGCTGTTGATCACAACTAAGTTCAATAACTTCACTTGGGAAACAAAAGGCCCGTTTCCACTGCAGGAACTTCGGGGTAATTTTACGCGGCCGGGGCCATTGTTGCATGTCTCCACCGCCGGAACCACCCCCGAAGGACAGAGTTCCGGAACTTTTACAGAGGCTAAAAAAGTCCCTGCCTCGGAGTAGGTACTCTGAACGGCCCCGAAAAACTCCTGGGTGGGGCTTGTGGTTTACTTGGCGCTGATTAGATTTACTCAGGGCGGGATGTGACGTCAACAGAAAGCAAGAAAATAGCCGGCATTTTTAAAACTCAGCAGACGACAAGGGGTCGCATTTTTAAAAGGACGTCACACAACTTTACCGGAACCTTCCTCATACTTCCCCCTCTCGGTGGAGACACAGCAGCTGAGAGGGCCGAGTGAGAGGACGATCCTGTGATAGTTCCTGCCCCCCAAATACTATCAGGAACTTCTTTGGTGGAAATGGGCCTAAAGACCACATCTCATCTCTCACCACAATTTCCCATTCAAGCCTACATAGGTGTGTCTAACCCTTTTCATGTCTTTTTCTTCCCCTCTCTCTCTTTCAGCAAAAGAACAGGGGATTTCGGAAGAGGCAGAGGACTCCCTGCAATGAGACAGACAACACTCACCCTACACACAGAGTCTTAACTCTCTAAGCTGTGCAAGCCTTTCCCTGTTCCTTATTTTTAATAAACTGGACAATAAGCTGCTAAATTGTGTCATCTTTGGTTGTGAAAAAGTGCAAGTGCAGTGTCTTAATATGATTACCTCACATTTTTGTTGTTGTTGTAATTTTTAATGATTGATAGATTGCTCCTGCTGAATTGAGTCTTCAGTTTTTTTTCTCTTCTCCAGTAGGGGTGCACTCCCAAACTGGGAGGAGCGAGCCTCGCTGGTGAGCTAGTGCGAGGCGGGGGCTAGCTTGGGAGGAAACAGACTTCTCCCAGTCCAAACCTGAGAGCTGCCAGACTATACTTTGAGCTACGAGGACTGTGAGGTGCAAGCTGGAGATAAACAAGCTCAACTTTCCTCCCAATTGCACAGGGAGCTCCACCTTCAATTAGGAGCTCCACCATCACCGCATGTTTTGCAAGCTTCCTCCTAGACCCCATAAAGTCTACGAATGTGCCATGGAATCTCCATTTTTTAGGATAATTCATCATACATTTTACACTTTTACTAAGACAATATACTGCATATTTATGTGGACCTGATAAAAATGAAACTCTGATAAAGACATAAGACCAATAATTTTGCTGAGGCTCCAAGAAATGTATTGCATTCAATCAGAGCCACATTTGTTTTATCTCATTTGTTCAAGTGTGCACAGAACACAGGGTGTACAGTGAAATCCGCTCAGTGCATTTCGTGGCCAATAAAAAGTAGACAGGATGAATATGAGAGGATCTCTAACATGAATACACATTATGGAAAATGTTGCCATCATCATAAAACAAACATGAGCACATACTTAGTGAAATCTCACAAAATACCTGGTGATGGTCGAACTTCCATTAAAATAGGGAGGAAAGTCGAGTTCATCTCTCTCCTGTTTGCACCTCGCAATCCTCCTGGCCAGGTCAAAGTATAAGCTGGCAGCTCTCAGTTTAGGAATGGGAAGGGCTTATTTCCTCCCAAGCTAGCTCCCACCTCATAGTACCAGCTCCCATCTCGCAGTATTAGCTCCCACCTCACACTAGTTCACTAGCGAGGCTCGTTCCTCCCAGTTAAGGAGCGCACTCGCTCTCTTCTGCTCCACGTCACTGGAGAAACTGTACGTTTGTACTCAATCCCCCTGCGATCGGAGCATCCCCGCGCAGCACAGCAAACCATGGTGGAGACTAAATACAAGGACAACATGGAGGAAAGGGCACAGACAAACTGCTTGATTCATGTTTCTGAGTTTATTCAAGATTTCCTTTTCATGAAGTAATTGCAGGATATAAGTGCAAATTGAAAAGATACAAGATACATGAAATATAAGTGTCTGTATGTGTATAATGATATGAATGTGTGTTTTAATGTGTCCTGTTCTGTCTGGATGTGGTGTGTTCAATGAACCCTTTTAAAAACATTTCTGTACATGCAAGTCTAAGATAAATTTATACCTTCTTTGTGCAAAAAGTCAACAACAAAGTGCTCTGAATTTATGCATCAATGTATAGTAATAAGTGCAGGGGTGCATAAGAATTGTAAACAGATAAATTTTAATTATTTGCGATGCATTTTCTAAGATACCACACTTAACATTATTAGCTGCTGCTAGTAATCCAGTGACTCATTGTGCTGTCAGTTTATAATCATTGATAGAAACCTATCTGTCTTCTGTCCTCTCTGAAAGTCAGGAAGATTAAATTAGTCATTATGGAATTGATTACTTAGGTCCTCAATTTTGTTGGGATTATTAAAACCACAAACAATTAAATGACAAAATCAAATTGAATTTTGAAACCTTCCTTCCCCTCCCTCTGCATTTATCAAAACATTAGGATGGGATTAAACTTGCATTGTAGACAAAAACAAAAAATTCAAAGCAATCAACAACAGGAACACACTCTTTAAAATGACAAAAACTTGTTTTAGTAATTAGATTATTTATAATACTTTTAAGGCACTAAAACTGCTTGAATAGTGCATATATTGGGTGAAAATGTTCACCATTCTACCGTGAAATGTAGCTTTTTCGCGGTTGTTTAACGTAGATGTCGCTTAGATTAGATGGCGAACGTTAACTCAAGCCTACCATCTGTCAAAAAGACAGAAATAACGCCATTTACTGACTACTAATTATCGAAAATCGCATTTGTGTCTCTATCTAGCCAATTTGACATACGCATTTAAAGCGACCGCCAGTAACTTCCAGGAACTATTTTCAGTCTCCATGAACCACGTGACGATCAAGAATTTTGGACTTCCGTTGACGCAACTCTCACTCTACATGGCTGTGCCTTCAAGGCTTCCGTACTGGCGAGGTGGGCGTGGTTTCATCTAAACTGGGTTGGAAAAACGATAGGCGCCACACGGAAATAGATATCTGCGCTCCTCTGATCGAGACTTTAGCCGGTGTGCCGGCATTGATCTGCTACAGGGAAAGAACCAATCTCATGTAGTCACTACAACACATGGTTCAGGTGATTGAATTAAATGGTTTTCATTGTAATTCTGAAATGAAATGTGTTCTACAATTGATAGTGACACACTATACATTACGTGTTTCAGTGAACCTTTCCCACGGATACAGGATACTATGTGCATTCCACTGCATAAAACCATAGTGAACTATTTTCTGCTGTAGGCTATATTCTCCCCTCATCCTTGCATAGCATACGGTACATAATTTCCCTGTATACCCTATAAATATCTATATTTACTCCCATGTACATTAGTCTTTATTCTACTGCTGTGCATATATAGCACACTATGCTGTATATATATGCATACTGCCATGCACTTTACCATTCGCTCTCACTCTGATTAGATGTGTGCTTAAATTGTCAAATTTTATGTCTTTTTTCAATTGAATTGTTTGAAATTAAGTTTATTAAAAAAGATGCACATTTATTTTTGTTATGCTCTGTACCTGTACTTGGCAGAATGACAAAATTGAATTATCTAATCAAGTTAGATATTATTAACAGTTTGCCATTTCCCCTGAAGCCATGTCATCTGCCCTTTTTGCCAGTGAGAGTGGAGACAAATAAGCGCTCTCAGTAGGTTAGTTACAATTACAGTTCACAGTGAACTAACTACTTTTCTAACAAACTTTGATCAAAATCCGCCGTTGCTTAAAGTCCCAACTGGATTTGACGGCTACGGCACCAGCATCAGGAGAGACTTATTTCCGGGTGCTGTAGCCATTGCAAAATCCGCCGTTTAAAGTCCCTATTAACAGCAGCAGCACAAAGCTCCGAAATAACAGCAGTACACCAAGAGGTAAGTGGTGATTTGGAGTGATTCTGACAGGTGAGGGGTGTTTGGGTGCGAATATGACAGATGAAAGGGTGTTTCAACATGACTAACCAATAAGCTTACCTCCACAAACATCCAGGCATATGCCACTGTGGCTGGGCCAGTGGACTTTTCCCTCATATAGCACACACGCATAGACACACACATGCACAACCAAACACAATTACACTCACACTTGCACTTGCAAACAAATATGCACATGTCCATGTACACATACACACAAGTATACAAGCATAAATTCCACATCAATTGAAAAAAAAAGACTAATAGAGACGTCAATAGTTTCTCCACAACATACTTTAATAGAGCAGTCTGCAGTCGAGAGGAAATTGCTGTCACATTAACAGTAACGCAGCCATACAGGTACTAGGTTATAAATTACAATGATCAAATGGCACTCCACATTTCCAGAGATTGGGATGCCGAGTGACTGCAGGATCTATCAAGACCCCCCCCATCATAGTCCCAAAATTACACAGCCCAATGAAGAGATCAGCATCGCCCATCCATATTGGCTCTGTTTGCCTCATCTCACACTATCCAAGCATTCCTGAGATATAAGGGGTTCGGCGACACACCCTGGCACAAACATTGCCCTCCTTACGCTTGGGGATCAATGCCCGTCTGACATAAGCAGTTCCGGAAATGCATATGACCAAGATGAAAAAAAGCACAATAAGCATGTTTCACTTCATCAGCTGTACTGTTTTTTAGCTTGGTCCCTGAACTGACTTGGTTTATACTGCCGCTGCATGCAGATCACCCTGAAATCATCTGCACACGTACTAAACCTGGCCATTCTGCCCCCCCACTGCCCTTCAGTGTGGGGGGAGACTGTACCTTAAGCGTGGCGCAGAAACACAGGAGCTGCCTCCCTTTATCTTGGAAGAACAGGAGTAAAAAGGACACGTTCCGCCATTCCGGCTCGACCCCATTACCATGGGTCAGGCAGCTCGGCTCCGGTATTTGTACACCAAAAGTGTGACACATATAAAAAGGAGGCACTTTCATGTTTAAAAACAATTCCACTCCCACAAATAAACAGAAGTGGGAGAAACTTTTTATCTGGCAAACTACCAATACCTGACAACTGTACGTAAAGGTTTATAATGACATGGAACACCAAGAAGCTAGAAAGTCAAATATAAAGGACGAAATCCCCAAAAACACCTGACAATTTATGATGGATTCAGCCTCAGTATCATCTTTCAGGTGCATCAACACTGAACCATACGATAGCAGACTTTAAAAAGGAAGACAGAGGAGAAATACCCACATATGTGAGGTGCACTTAGGAAGCCCGACCCTGATTCTGAGTACGTATTTGTGTGCTAATGTTTCTTAGTGGATAAAGGGGGTTAAGGGAAGAACTACACTATAAAACATTATTAGCTATAACATTTCAATAACTTCAACTTGTAACCATGGATCTGCTGAAGTGATTCCATAGAAGATGGCAGGGGACCGGGAGGGAGTGTGGTTTGGGTGCGAAGGCATGAGACGGTATTGCTTCAGGAAACTTGCAGTCCCAATCCCAGAATCCTGAGTTTTCCAGCCTCACAATGGGGTGGAGTCAACAGCCTCCATCCTGTCTGCAAGGTTTCCCAGCCCAGCCCCTTCCTGTGTGCAGCTGGGGCTGCCGCTCGCAGACTTAACGCTCTTTCCACCTCCCCTCACAGAATGTTCCGCCCTTCCCTGGACGCTCCTCTGGTCGCACTTGGTTTCTCCCTCTTTCTCCGGGGAACAGGGGACCTTCCAAGACTCCTCTTGGTTGAGCTTGGTTTGAGGGCCGGGTTTGACTCCCTCTGTTCCCCGGGAAACCCAGGTCCCCCCTGACCTTTTCCTCCTGGGAGGCCCCCAGATGAAGTTCTCAGAGGGGTAATAGTACTGCCGGGCAAATCGGAGCAGGGCACGTCTTTGGGCGCGGTCCCTCAGAGTGTACACAAAGTACTCAAGTGCACTGTGGAGCATGTTCGGAAGCGTGCGCTCCACTAGTGCTTCCTCCAACAGGAGCTGCACGAGCGGCCTCTTGAAGCTCTCGAACCCGAGCTCGCCCAGGCTCTTCAAGATCCGTGTGATCCGCAGGTAGTTGTGCTGAGACCTTGGAGAAGAAATAAACATATCAGCCATAGTACCACCATCTCCAGCCTCAATACCATCATCTACAGCTTCAGTACCTCCATCTGTAGCCTCAATACTGCCATTCACAGCCTCAGTATCATCACCCATAGCCTCAGACTGCTCAAAATCCCCACAAATCCAGAGATATTATTATCTGAATATGCCAAGATCTTGAATGAACGCATGAACACTGCATTGATACAGGGTCTTCTCAAAGACACTCAAGGCGCTTTACAGTTTTATGGGGAAATCTCACGTCACCACCACCAATCTGTAGCACCCACCTGGGTGATGTGACGGCAGCCATTTTGCGCCAGAACACTCACCACACATCAGCTGAAGTGGAGAGGGAGGGGAAAAAAATGCATAGCCAATTAAATCAGGGGATGATTAGGTGGTAGGTTGAAAGAGCCAAGTTCGGAATTTACAAAGGACTCCAGGTAACCCCCTACTCTTAGTGAGGAGTGTCAGGGGATCTTTAATGACCACACAGTGAGTCAGGACCGCAGTTTAACGTCTCATCTGAAAGACGCAGCATGATATGAGCATGATTCATATCATCCCATATACTGTTGATAAATATGATATATGCAATAAAACCAGATATGCCACAGATACAATTGGTATTTAATGTCAAAATAGGGCCAAAGATAAGTCACCATTAAGTGCCATGTGAGTGTGTACGAGTGTTCAAGCTTGTGTGTGCACGAGGGTACAAGCTCGTGTGTGCGAGTGTTCGTCAGGGTTCCCCGCTGGCGCTCGTCACTTTCGTCAATCATGAATATAATCCAGTGTTTCTCCTACCATTGTTCTGGAGGGGCGCCCCCCACCCACCACAACAGACCCCCCCCAACAGACCGCCCAACCCTGAAATTCAAGGGTTTTTTTAACTGTTATTTTAAAAAGTTTGGAATGAAAGTACAAAAATGTATTGTAAAATAAAATCTGGGTTTGCGATGATGTCGCCCCCATTGTGGAAATACGCATCAAAACAGAATCTGACGCAGTTTTAAGGGTGCTGAAATATGAACAAAATGCAAAGAAAACTGGCACATTTGCAACCACCATTACTGGTTTATCTTATGACCACTTCAGAGGTGCTCTGTCAGGAGAGACAAACGAAATGTTTGGGCCGCCAAAAAAATTGGAAAAAAGGGGGCCCCGATGGCCTCTCAAATTGGCACAGTTGCTTTTTCAAAAAAACCACGTTAAGCCTGAAGGCATTATAGCACACCTCGGTCGTTACCTCGAAAGCCCCCTAAATGGGGCCCCTTCTAGGAGTTGAGGCGAATCAGAAGAAAACATGGTTTGCCAACTGAACTCACTAATGTCAATTCCAATTAAGTATGTTAGTCACAGGAAGCGTGAAGAGCTTAACCAGACCCAGAATTCAAAATGTTCTAATTCTCATGCAGTCAAGCTCATTTTTGCACCAATACATGAATGCTCTAATTATTGGTTACCCACTGGTTAAAACGGGCTGATCAGAAACGACATACATCTACGCTTGCAAAGGCAAGCGAGCCGATTTGAGATGACTTAACTCAGTAACTCTGCAAGTTTTTTCACAGTGGCTCAAGTCAAGAGTTGGCTACCTAGCATATAATTATTTTTTGCCACAATATAAGATGGAACAAAGCTGAAAAATAATTTTTTGTGGTCTATTTTTGATGCACCTTTTATACCAATCCCAAACCACGAGGTGATGAGGAGGAAGACATCTGCCGCGTTAAATTAAATTGAATTTAAATTGAATTTTAAGGTAAAATAACTATAAACTCCACCTATCCACTGTTTATGTAAATGTAAACACGAGTAAAAACATCCTTTCTGAGAAATGTGATTTTTTTAAATATGACTTTTGTTCACGCAAATCAAAATATCTATGGATCTGGACAAAAAAAAAAGAAAAAAAGATACTGCACCAAATTTTCATAACCAGACCTGCAAGAGTTTTGAAGATTTATTTGTTTTTAACGCTGCATCTTGTTTACTGCCCACCCATACCCAAATTATCCATCTCCTACCCCCTCATTACCCATATGATCTTTCTTTTAGTAGTACATTATAAGACTGGAAACATCATGGTGCATGTATTTTGTATATGTATATTATATTTTCCATGTATTTATCTGTGACCCCTCTCCCGCTTTTACTCGACTTGAGACTGGACAAATGTAATGCTTCTAATTATATGGATTATAAGAATGGGTTAAATAATAAAATAATAAATTTATTTATAAAGCACCTTTCAAGCAATACAGCACAAAGTGCTTCATACACAGGTAAACATACATAAAAATACACATACATAAAAGCAATAAAACAAAATAGGGGAAAATTAAACAGCAAAATAAGAAGAATAAACATTTGAAAGCAGATGTGAACAAAATTTATTTTAACCAGTAAAAGCAAGCCTATAAAAGTGAGTCTTTAAAAGAGATTTAAAAGAGGATAAAGACTCGGCATTCCTAATATTCCATCCCAGAGTCTTGGAGCTCTAACTGAAAAGGCTCAATCACCCTTTGTTTTTCACTTAGACTGGCACAGCCAATAATGCTTGCTTTGAGGACCTGAGCAATTTATTAGGTCTATAAGGATTTAAAAGTTCACTTATATATTCTGGTGCCATACCATGGAGTGCTTTGTGGCAATTTCTACATGATATTATAGAAACCACAATCACACAAGTTAATGGTGCGAAGGCCACAAAGAGTATCTCAGATATGGGTAAAGTATTGGTTTAGGTTTTATGTGCAAGCAATATAAAAGGTGGGTTAAGGTCATGCATCTACGTAAATCCTTGGTTTTCGAACACGTTATCCACGGATCTATGCGTCAGGGATGAATCATGGGTTAAAGCTAGAGAAACCCAGGCACTCTCTTACTGGCAGTTTTTTTTTTTAAATAAAGAAATAAACGCTGCTTACTTATAAAAAAAAAGGTGAAATCCGAATATTTTATCTCCTCATTGGCAAAAAGTCAGGGAAATCCCACAAAATTTTGGAAAATTTTCAAGTCCCTGAATCACAGTCCTTCTTCATCATTACCACACAATTCACACTGATTCTGGACCAATTACTGATTGACACAAAATCTGTGATTTTTTTAATCAACATTTTATAGCATCCGGAAACCTTTTTTGAAAATTTTAATAATCAGTCCTCTACAGGGGATATGTCCGACCTTAGCTCTAGATCATTCACAAATTCTCCACAACCTAGAGTACTGTTTTCATTTAAGGCATTTAAAGTGAGTGAGGTCCTAGTAGAATTAAAACACACTGATGTAAATAATTCCACTGGAGAGGATCACCTAGTCCCAAGTCTTTCGTGTCTCGCAGCCCCACTGATTGCACATTCAATAACTAATATTTTTAACTTGTCATTATCGACTGGGGCTATTCCCAGTGTATGGAAAGCTGTTCACGTTTTTCCATTACTTAAGGGTAGTGATCCCAGTTCAGTAAACAGTTATCGACCCATATCAAAATTGCCTCGTCTGGCTAAGGTTTTAAAATCTCTTGTTAAGAAACAACTTTGCAGCTTTTTAACTTTCAAAACATTTTAAATTCACAGCAATCTGGCTTTAGGCCTGGACCTAGCACCATTTCAGCAGCTTCATTGGTTATTAATGATTTAGTAACAGCAGTGGACAATAAACAAAAATAGGCAGCCCTCTTTATCCATCCAACAAAAGCTTTTGATTCAGTAGACCGTATAATCTTATCAAAAAAGTTGTCCTCCATCGGTTTTGATTGCGTAGCTTGCTCGTGGTCCCAGGACTACCTCTGTAATAGAACACAGGCAATTATGAACGGGGATGTGAAGTCTCAATTATTAAAGGTGAAGAAAGGAGTACCTCATGGATCCATAACTGGGCCAATTTTATTCATAGTTTAAGTAAATGATATTGCAAGTAATATAGCAAATTGCAAGGCTCATTTTTATGCAGATGACACAGTGCTTTACTCCTCAGCACCAATGTGCACCCAGGCCCTTATATACTTACAAGCTGCTTTTAATGTTATACAGCAAGCTCTGCTGGCCTTAAACTTGTTTTACATACTGATAAAACTAAGTTCATGATCTTTTCTGCATGGAAAACAATTATGCTAAATGCCTCCATTTTCTCATTGTCTGGTGCTCAAATTGAGCAGGTTCAGTCCTACAAATATTTAGGTATCTGGCTGGATCATGACTTCTCTTTTAAAACACATGTGGCAAACTTGTCCAAAAGAATTAAAACTACAATCGGGTCTCTTTACAGAAACAGATATTGTTTTTCATTAGATAGTAGGAAGAGGATTGTCTAGGCGACAATCTTACCCATATTTGACTACAGGGATGTACTGTACATGCATGCCTCTAATAGTACCTTAAGACCCTTGGACCCTTGAATTTAGCAAAGCACACTGCGCTTCATTACAGGTGATGGTTTCAGAACTCATCACTGTGCTTTATATAGTTCACTAGGGTGTTTTTCCCTTCATCATAGAGGGAAGTTACATTGTATTTTATTCATTTATAAAGCATTGCTAGGCAAACTACCTTCCTATCCCACTAGTCTTTAGTCGATTAAAATCACAAGTCAGCATATCAGTCTCTCCCCCCTCCCCAGGAAAACAAGGTGTGTAAATGTCTAGGCTATACAAAGTCCAAAGCCACGTGAACGTGATATGAGCAGAGCCTAAGTTATACAGCTAACGTTCGGTGTGCCTCTCCTTGGCTCGCTACATCAAACTAGCAGAACCTCATGTTGTATATAAAATTTGGTAACAAAACCCGTTTCCGAAACAGCGCTGGTTCCCCTACGATCTGTATTTACCTGACCGAATCGCAGCGCTGATTTTGTTGCCTCATTTTAGTGCCCCTTAACTTAATACCTGAGCTGTCAATCGAAACAGGCTATTTTCCTGCTGATGCTCCGAAACGGATGTTACAGGCAAAAGAAACCATTAAGCATGTAAAATGACTTCAGCACGGTAGTATTATTTCTGCCCTTTGTTGTCTCAAGAAAAAAAGAAATATGCATGAAGTTAAACTTATGTTAAGTGATTGGAATAAATTACTAGCTAATGTTAGCGTTTGATCTTCTATCCTTAACGTCTTTTTTCAGTGGGTATGGGACTGAACCACAATAGGCCACATGTTCACTTACCTATTGACACACCAAGCAGCGTATTTTTGGAAGTCATTTATTAGTTTGATAAGTCTTCAAGATGAAGACTGACCATTCTCTCAATGCATACAATCATGTCATTTGTAACAGGAACAACAGTGACAGCGCATATAACAGACTAACAAAGTTTCGAAATGAAGGCACAATCGCACATAAAAACAATGCATTCCGATGGGTAGTTGGCAACTCGAAGAAGAGAATTCACCACGATTTCTGGAAAAACCAACCCAGATGCAAACAGCAATTGCTCTAGGAGCCATCTGGCTGCTTGTCAAGTGATTAAAAGAACTTTAACGGACATGTTTCTATGCTACGACGCTAATGGAAAGACGCTTCCACTAATGTGGATATAATGGAATTGGCTAGAGTCCCTAGGAGTCAGGCAAGCATAGCAAATGAGTTCTGGCTCTTCACAAACATCTCCAGTGACATCCAGTGACCTTTCTAACGTAAGTCTGTGAAACTCTGGGTTGTCGTGAAGCGTATTTATACAACGTGGAAAGTAGATGCGCAATCTTCATTGCGATTTACCTTGCGTTCCTGGTTGCCTTTGGAAAATCATATAAAAAATGAAGTTTTTCTTGAAGCGCAATTGCTCAATATCACATGGTGGTTGAGGACAGTCCAGAAATCTGTAAGCACTCCCCTGTGAGTGAGGACTGGAGTGGATAAGGGTGCCACCACTGAGTAAGTTGGTGGAATCAGAATTAGTCGAAATCCGAAATGTTTAACATTTGAAACCCTAAAGGCAATTCCATTCTGCAGAAGCTCAGAGGCCAAAAAATTACTTTCCAGAAATTAGGGAAAACGGTGCTTGAAATAAACAGATGTTCAGCTTTGTCGAACAAAAGTCGCTTTGGTCAGGATGAGGTGGTGAAGGTAGCAATGGTGCATCGAAGTGGACAAGCTTTTTCTTGTTTTTCCGCCATCAAAATATGCATGAATTAGACTCACTTTATATCTAGTGTGTAAACTTGTTTCTTATCCAATGCTTTAGTTTTGTAATACCAGTGTCCATATTGACAAGGTGACAACAGCTGAAAATGGCTCGTTCAAAGCATTAGGTTCAAAATTCCTTTCAAATAAACTAGTTTTATGGCTATAACATCAGTCAAAAATGTCAAATGTACATAGTGCTATAAAAAAATCTTTGAATATTCCAAACTAATATCCATGCTTGCTCTTGTTAGAGTAAGTCAGCATTAACCTGAAACACAACGCATTTGTTGCATTCCATTTATCAATCTTGCCTAAGAATGCAGTAAAGCTGGTAACATCAGTCACAAAACGTCAGTCACAAGTAAACCCGGGTCTGTAACACAAGTCACGGTTCAACACAGAAAGCTAAAACAAAGTTGTGCAGCAAAATACTAGTCTGTGACAAGCTTTCTTTAAAACAAATGATTCATGTTGTTTATTATCATTAGATGGCAGCAGCATGAACATGAATATTCATGATTTTCCAATGATGGATTTCCTCTTCCTGGCTTCATCCAAAGAAACAAGAAGAGACTGCAGAAAAATCTTTTAATCTACCTCCATCCTTGATAAGCAGGTCACAGATATCTGACAAAGTATTTTTCATTATCTGGCTATAAATTCTCTGTTTATCACCAGCAAATGTAGGTTAATACACTCAAAGAAGATGATCTCATCATGTATACAAAGTGCATGTATACTGTTGACCAAGCTACCTGGGAAAGTTTCAGGCATACCAAGGCAACCTCTGAGCTGCAGAGCAGCTAAGAAAAGATTATTTTAGTTAAATAAAGATACCAGGCCCACTAAAATGTCCAGTACTGAATTTGGTTCACCCCATGCATAATGGAAATTATGAGTGCAGCAGAATGACTTCATATTGGATTACTGGGCTTTTCAACTCCCCCACTTCTTTTTCAGCCCGTTTTTCCACACCATTAATTTGGGGTTTTCTGACCCTGCCAGGCAGTGATGGTTGGTTGCAATATCAGTTGAGAAGCTTTTAATATATACATTTTTTTACTGATTAAAGCACATGTGTCAAATTGATGCCATGGTGGGCCAAGAGGCTGCAGGTTTTCATTCCACCGAAAAACTCCACCAGGTGATTTCACTGATTACCTCACCTTCAAGCAGAGAGAAGCTGTGAAAGCAAATGAATATGTAAAATATGACAATTGCTTGTCAAATTATCTTGTTTTATCAACAGAAATCCATTCATGAAATTTTGAACTCTGAGTGACAAACTGTAATGTCAGTCACGTAACGCCAGTCATGCATAATTATGTAATTTTTCTGAAAATGCTTTAGATTTGGAACATGGCAAAAATTTCTAGAATTCCAGTGGCATGTTACCCTTTATCTTGGAATGAAAAAAGCTGTAAACCCTGTAAGGTCTGAAAACAGGTTTGCAATAAAGCTGATAAATTTTCTTAAAGACCATTTTTGTGTAACGTCAGTTACGCTCGCAATTTCACATCCTGCTTTATACATAACACCAGCAAAGTTTCCCTCTGGCTCCAAGTAGACCTAGTCCCTAGTATGCTTGTCACAAAATATGAACATCCAAGGAGTTCAAGTTTTACTTCCAGGCCCCTATCAAAGGCCATATTCCCTCTCTGAATGTAATGTCAGTCACCATGGAATTGGCTCTCCAGGACCAGAGTTCGCTATACTCCTACATTAAGGGAATAATACGCCAATCAATCAATTACCAGGAACCACCCACAAGACTCCCAGAGCCAATTAAACAGACAAGCAGATTGTGACAGCAGTCTACGTGGAAACCAAGATTTGTCAATGTGGTTGGACATTTAGCATAGTTGTAATGCAGACAAAGTAGAAGTACAAAGTAAAGGTAAAGGTTTATAGGGCAGGGGGTGAAAGCCCTGGTCCTGGAGAGCCACAGCGTGTGCTGAGTTTGGTTTTCTCCACCCTATATAAACCTAAGACACCAGGTGAGATGAGTTAAGCATGTAATCAACTGCTTCAACTGCAAGTGCTGAGTAACATCAAAAACCAGCAGACACTGCAGCTCTCCAGGACCAGGGTTGACCACCACTGGCTTGGGTCCATTGCATGCGCATAACAATAAACCATAGCAATCTTATCATCTACATCAGCGCTTTTCAAACCTCCCCTGGAGTAACACTTCTCCTGCAGGTGTTAGAGCTCTGCTTGCTCCAGCACAGGTGAGTCAAATGATCAGCTCATTACCCTTTAAGATGCTTGATAATGAGCAAATAATTAGAATAATCCGTGCTGGCGGGGAGAGATCTAAAACATGTGAGAGATGGTACTCCAGGGCTGGGTTGCACCAACGAGACGTAGGAGAAAGGCTTGGCATTTCGTAGTCGGAAATCAAAAAGTCGATTGCACCAATGCAGTGTAAGATAACTCAGGTTGTACATCTGGGGGCTGTTGCACGAAAGCAGAATTCAGAAATCGAGGATGATTGAGAAAGTGAGGCTTGACCTACTCTACTCAGTGCATCCGGGCTTAACCCGTTGCATGTTTGCCAAGCCGGGCTGAGGAGGAGCGGCTATGTCAAGCCAGGTGTAACAAATTCGAATATGTGCGCATTCATGTCTTTCTTCAATAGACCGCGTAGTCGATTACAGATTTACTGATGCAGAAAGGAGACGATGCGTGCCGCGTACTTTTCCCAAAGTGAGCACAAACTTATAATGCAAACATGCGAGGAAGTTAATCATATGATGTGTTTAAAAAAAAAAAAAAAAAAAAAAAGCAAGACGGCCTCTATAATTAAACAAAGAGAGAAAGCCTGGCAGACGATTTCGGACCGACTCAATGCGTCAGTAGTCCAAAAATATGCACTTACTAACCAATGTTCCTCTGAAACCGCACAATTCAAACTGTTACTTGTGAATTGCACAAGCAGTTGTGAACTTTGCCTATGAACTGAGCAGTGGAAGTTAATGTTACTCTGGAAATATATCATGAAGACTGACTACAAACATCCACAATGCAAAGAAAAAAAGACAAACAAAAAAAGTACAACTATTTGAGCAAATCGTAATCTCTCGCTCTCATAATATAAAATACACAAACAGAACAAACATGATTGCTCAGAAGAGGAATTGGCAACAAGTTAAGGTCAAGTACAAGAACATTTTGCAGGCTGGTAAGTGCCTTGATGTACAAATGAGGGGTATTAATTACTCAGAAGCTGCCTGCTCACATATTTTGTCTGTTCTGATTATTAGCTGTTCAGAAAAAGGCTCATTTGTCTGGCATGGGGGGTGGCAAACCAACCCAGGACTTCACTCGAGCAGCGGAGCTGGCCCTTGACAATAACCAAGGGAGGCCTGTAATGGAAGGGATCCAGGGGGTAACAGCCACTTGCTGTCACTACAACAGAAACTGTACCCTTCATACAAGGTACAATATTCCAATACTGCACATGGAACTCAACCAAACATTTATATGGTGTTATGTGGACTTTCTGACTTTGGTTTGCTTCGCAGTGTCTGGCAACACTCATTCTTCTGGAGCCACCAGACGATGATCCTGTGAGTATTATTCATTTGAAGCATAGGCTTGACACGTCCTGTCAATACAAATTCTACTGCATATGGCAGGAGGAGGGTACTTCTGCAGCAGCAGATGACGAGGAGAGTGTGTCACCGTACTCCAGAATGCTTGAGGTATCATGTCAGTCTTGTGGAAATACTCATTTTGTCCATAATGGCAATACAGTCAGTGATATGATGATCATAGAAAATATATTTGTAACAGGACCCAGATGCTGGACAACCTGTAAGCCAACCTGGCAAGATGGTGAGTATTGCCTCGGAAAACCACATTATGCGCAATTCCTGCGGTGCTAATTGATAGGTGTTTTACAGAGTTCACAAACTCAGACATCTCTACACACAATGCCTAAAAAGATAAATGGAGCCCGCAGGTGTGAAAATGAACATGCAAAAGAAACTGCAGGACATGGACCAGGAAATTACAAAAGGACACAGAAAACTGGACCTAGAAGTCTTCAAAATAGAAAAATAAGTGATTTCAAAGAACACTCTAAACATGACTAACACAGTGTATTAATCATTGTTTTTCTCTCTCCCAAGCTCCAAGCTGACAAGTGACGACCACAGAATAAAAGGTCAAAAAACATTGTGGTGTCCTCCCTGTTTCATGAATGTTCAGGTAACTATATGGTAACTGGATCCAGTAAAGTGAGAGTAATTTTGGAAGATTATGCAACAATGAAATCTAGCAACCACAACCTGTGTGCTACCAATGGAAAATAATATACACGAACATATGGAAGAGTGACATACACTATGCTTTATAATTAAAGGATGGGCTGTGTCTAAGAGAAAACCAAGTAAAATAATTAACAATGTATTGATCTCTGTCCAGTTTGCCATTAACAATGTCCTCACTGCTGACTCAATTTAACCCTTTAAGGCCTATGCAAAAATCCCAGCAGAGAATCATGCTGCCATGTTTACCATAGTAACCTGTGTTTGGGCTGAAGCACAGCTTCTCAGCTTTCAGGAACAGTTGGAATTTTTTTCTATTGCGCAAAAAAAAATTATGCGTATATTTGTGTCGGCAACGACACGTTCTTAAAATGCGCACATGCTGTCCAGGTTTAAATGGGTTAAACCACCTTTGCAACTTCATCAGCTATTTCTAATCATCTCATCAGCTGCATTATGTATTCATCAGACCTCTGTCAGCAACATGAATAGCAGTCTTCATAACAGTATGCTGCCAAACACTAAAAATGACTCGCGTGAATGATCATTACAATTAAAATAACAGTAGGCATTCTTAACTGAATGATATTGCATCTTTGTTTTTTTTTAATGCAGGCCAATAAAAATGAGGCAAAATACAGAGGCCCATGGAATAACTGTAAAACACATTTATTTCCACTCTGAGTGATTGCTGAATGAACAGATAAGGCACCAGGATTAATAAAGCCTGGCTGTTAGCCTTGTCTAGAGCAGGCTAGCTGCACAGAATAAATCTCCATGGCAACTAATGTGCCCCTGCTTTCATGCAACTGAGTCAAGGCTAACTTAAGCCGGGATAACTGGAAAATCCGAGCTTTATCCCTTATCTTGGTTTTGTGGAATAGCCCTCTGGTCGCAAATGTACGCCACCTCTTGAGCAGTCGCATGACCAAGCACCGAGGGTATTAATGTCTTGACATGAGACCAAATACATTAAGTCAACTAAACAAATAAGTCAAACTTTATTTAAAGAATGCAGAACCATATAAACATTAAGTTTTACCACCATATAATGTGTGTCACAGACATGTAAGAGTCTTCCTGAGGAAATATGGGACAACTAAAAATTGCACAGGTCAAAAATAAAGAAAAATAAAATATATTAATTGAGCAATCTAATTCCGGGCAAAACTGTCTGTCACTCACTGCAGTTAGAAAATTGAAAGAAAAGAACTTGGTATCAAATAAAATCCACAGTAAACGTAGCAAATGCCACGTGGTAAGGGCTAGTTGTGGGTAGTCCAGCCTGTATGCTAACTGAAATAAGTAAACACTGCGGTCTTGCAATGCGTCAATTCACATCATAATGATCTTGCACATTTTTAATATCATCAACGTGGATGAGTTCCTCTGTTGGATAATGGGTGCATTTATTGTGTAAGACAAGCGTTGCTATAATGACTATGCATGCACGCTCCGGTGACATGCGTAAACCACTGAGCAAGCAGGCCCACCGTTTCTTTAGGACAACAATACATCTTTCCACTGTACTGCGAGTTAATATCAGAGCATGATTATAACGAATTTCCCCATTTGTGTTTTATTTCTTGCACTATGCGTTTGTCGACAGCAATTGCATTTATAGTGCCTGCTATCGACAGCCAGATTGTCTTCTTCTTTACGCAGGTGACACTGGCCTGCAGCTTACTGACTAACACGTACTTGTTTGCCCGATACAGTTCAATCAGTTTTCTTTCCTCGGAATCACTAAAGTCGTGTTTTTTCCGCTTTACGGTAGCAGACATAGCCACCTTCAACTCCATTGTGGTGTATGCACTCTCACGAACCACTGACCTAATTATGTACATTTATGTAATAATGTAAATTAGCAAAACGCCCAGAATTTCATGAGACAACTTGGCGTACAAACGCCAAAGAAACTCTTAATTTATGCAATCAGCGCAAGTGGGAATTAAACGCATAGCGTTTCCACGTCCTGCGTTTACCATTTAAGACAGCGCACATACGCCTCCTTGGTGCAACCCAGCCCTGGTCTTAGCTAATTATATCCCCGAAATACAAGCCATCACTTGTCTTGGCATGGACAGCACCATTCTGTTGAGTTGTTGCTGGGGAATGGCCTGCCACTCCTGGAGAAGGGCTTCTTGGAGCTCCGCCCTCGTCCTGGGCACTGGAGGGCCTTGCCGAACCCGCCGATCCAACAGGTCCCATACATGCTCAATGCACTTCATGTCAGTGCTGAAAGGTGGCCATTCCATGACTCGCACACCATTCTGGGCCAGGAGCTGCTGGGTCACATGTGCTGAGTGAGGTTGTGCGTTGTCTTGCATGAACGTGACCTCAGGGTGGTCTGTGATGTGAGGCACGACGTGCGGTCTGATGACAAGGTCACAGTAGCAAGCTGCATTAAGATTTCCATTGATTATGACCAGGTCGGACCTCCAGCTGCACCGAATGGCACCCCAGACCATCACCGAGCCTCCTCCAAAGCCATCTGTCTCAGCAATGCAGGGGGCCGCGTATCTCTCACCACGTCGTCTGTAGACCCTCTGTCTTCCATCATGTCGGTACAGACAAAATCTGGACTCATCATTGAAGACAACATTCCTCCAGAATCAGTTGGGGACTGGTCTCTGACCATATTCTTCAGCCCAGCGAAGCCTGGTAGCCCTGCGACGTGCATCAAGCTGCATTCCGTCACATGCCCCGTGGGCTCTGATCCCTCGCTCTGCAAGTCGGCGATTCACTGTTCTTCTGCTGATCCTTAGTCTGTGGATTCCTAGGGTCCCCTGAGCCGTCCTGGTGCAGGTTCGAAACCAATCTCTCGGGTGGACGAGGCATATTTGATTGTCCTGGGCTGGGGTCGTGACCCGAGGCTGACCAGGTCGGGGTCGGTCATTGGTGCTTCCAGTCTCCTGGTAACGAGCCACAAGGTTAGAGATTGTGGGTTGGCTTACCCCAAAATGCAGGGTGATGCGATTTTGGGATGTTCCAGCCATCCACAGCCCAATGGCTTGATCACGTTGGGGTCTGGAAAGGCGAGGCACGGCGCAAGTAGTGTCTTTGAACAAATGCTCTCGGGTTCTGGCCTTAATGACCTCAAGGATTGTTTTAAGGCATTTGACAGCATTGCAATTGTGATCAGTGAAGGCGGATGAGGTTACATCACTAATTCCTCAAATCCTGCTCCACTGACACAAACAAGGTCTTGACCTCACGCATTGTTGTGTCTCCTTACTCAAAGACAACTGCATATCAATTATGTAATCATCCAATTAAAGTTCCCCTAACCCAACTATACTATTTCTGTCTAGTCAGACTTATGAGTTTTTAAAGTCCTGTCAGTATACTTTACATTGGCTTCTCATTTTTAGCATATGGGTAGATATGGTAGAGAGGATGAACTGATTAGATTTTGGGCAAGTATGCACTCCTAGGTCTGCCACCAGGTGGCGCTATATATTGAAAAAAAATCAGTTTTTTTAATCATATCTCTGGAACAATTACCTACACAGACCTCAAATTTGCCTCATATTGTAGGTCTAGTAAAGGGGAATCTAATAAAGGGGGCTTCGAGGATTGGGGAATTTCAGGGATATACCCCTTGCTGTTGGCCGCCGACAGCGTAGGCCTAGTTCTAATGTAGCTAATGTTGGCGGCTACCGCAATATTTTAACGTCCTTACTGGTTGTGTGATCAATCTAACGTAAATGTAACTCGTTCTTAAATATCATATCAGACAAGTAGAAGGGCAGAGGTAGTGGAACAGATTGGAGCCAATAAATAATAAAATATAAATAATAAATTGATAATTAAATGTATGTACAAATATATAATTAAATGTATCGACAAACATATATAAATAAATGTTCAATAAATATAATAAATACATGTACTAATAAATAATTAAATATATGACAAAAATAAAAGAAAGACAAAGTAAGACAAATATGTTAGCCTGTTTTGCAGTCAAGGGTCATAGTGTCCTTTTTGTAAGACTTTTTAAATTGCTGATTGATATTTGCACGCACCACCACACAGGGTTAAAAAAAAAAAAAAAAAAACCTTTACCCCCCCTGCTGAAAAAAATCTTAGAGGAAACACTGCTAAAAATGATATCAATCACCTGAATATTGCCATGGAAGGCCCTTCTGGAAACTTCAAGAAAATAACCGTGCCTCCGCTGAAAGCTCATTAATATGACTTCTACGCTTGGTATTGTAAGGCCAAGTATCCGTAACCACGCACGCTAAAGTAACGTTCCTCAGCTCCGCAAGACCGGAATTGACTCTGCCACCAAAGCATCGGAAATGGGGCGTGACTGCAACATCAGGGCGTTTTTTCGTATTGACAATTGCTGGAATTGTTGAGCAAGCGAGTGATTGAGCGAATCAATCAAGCAGTGCAAATATTGGCTTTATTTTGACCTTACTATGATGTCACCCACCTGACAGCCTCGCTCTCAAATCTCCAACAGAGGTCATTCCATGCCAAGTGATCACATTTTCTGAAAACTTCCCAGGTGGTGACCATCTTATATTTTGCTTGAAGTCTGTCAAAATGAACCTCTGGGTGTATAATGAACACCTGAAAAATTTAAGGGTCAAACTCCCACCGGTATGGATTTGATGGCCCTTCAAATTTTGGGTGCCACGCTCACTTTTTAGAACGCGAATGCCCGAAGTGGTTTTGGGAAGTCATTATCTCCACACTGGACAGTCCCTGAAGGCTGAAAATTGGCAGCCTAGCCAATTCTGGCCCATTCTTTCAGAATCTGTGGTTAGATTTACATTATCTTGCACCATTTAGCAGTTGTGGGTGCCCAAAGAGGGAACTTTCGCAAGATGGACCTTAGGACCCTGGGGGTTTTGAAGGGACCTAGAAACCTCATATTGTGAAATAACATCAATTTCTTTGCAGGGATATCAAATATGGGTACAGATCTATGAGTAAAAGGCTTATGATCCACCCCTGATAGTGTGTTCATGGATTGGTGGGGGTCTGATAAAGGTCCGCAATTGAAAATTGCCAAAAATGTCCCCTCTAATGAGGGCTGAAAACCCATGTGAGACAGTCCAGCCTACCAAACGTTTTACCCATTTCATCGGTTTATAAGCTACATTATCTCAAGTTTTCAGCTTTGATTCTTAGCTCCTTCCCTTCTTTTTTCGAGGTCAAATTTTGCTGTCCTGGGGGTAACAGTATAGTCCAATGTGTACATAAAATGTACACAAAGCATATATGAATCATGCAAAGTCATATTTTGAGATGAAAGAACTTTAAAGCAAGGTATATTTCTCTTTCTTGTACAGGTAAATATATTGAAAATCACTTGTTTAGTTTTACTAGTGTATTCAGTATGAGCCTCTGGCCTTCCCCCTGCCCCAACCAAATTCCAAAACAGCATTAACCTTGTTCTCCAATGTATTATTTCTCTTTCTTGTGCAGAAGCTACGCTAAGCAGCTGATGACAAGTTACACACATTCATGACATCTGAGGTTCTTGGGATCTCCAACATGAATATATAGCCCAATGTACAAACCCCAATTCCAATGAAGTTTGGACTTTGTGTAAAACGTGAATGAAAACAGAATGCAATGATTTGTAGATCATTTTCCACCTATATTCAGTTGAGTACACTACAAAGACAAGATATTTAATGTTCAAACTGATAAACTTCATTGTTTTTTTGGAAATATTCACTCAGTTTGAATTTGATAGGTTAACGCATAAATAGCCATAGTTGGCTTCTGCGCAAAGGGGCTAGTGAAAAATATGCTGAAGAGATGAAAGACAGTGAATTAATTGCTCAAAGTTCTTAAACAGACTCCAGGTATTCATATAGGAGAAGTAAGCCTGATTCGAGCCTAGTGGCCCATCAGACCGGTGCTTAACCCCGGTTTCGTAGCATGAAGCCACTAGGAGTATTGCTACTCCCCCTGGATAGGATGCAGTCCATCGCAGGTACTCCCCAGCTCTTAGTCAAGTTTCCCTGACTATTTGCTGGTACCCATTTAAACACCTGGGTGGAGTGAGGCGTGGAGTGTGGGAGTGAAGTGTTTTGCCCAAGAACACACCGCGAAGGCCGTGGCCAGGACTTCAACTCAGGACCTTTTGATCCCAAGTCAAGCCTACTTAACCACTGTGCTATCGCGTTTATAATTCAAGATTTAAGCTTCATAGAGAGACCGAATATGGCTCAACTGAGACAAGACACTTGCAGCACTTAGTATTCCATCGTATTTTAGTTTATTTTCATGATTTTGGTAGAGAAAAGGGGCTGCAAACATAAAAGAATCTTCATTAAAATTCTGCATTGAAATTATAAAAAAAAATAAAATACTGAGGATTGAAAAATGGCTGGGGGTTAAAACGATACATTTCTGGGATCATAAACTCCCGGACCAGTATTCTTTATCAGAGCATTAAATCTTACTTGGCTTCAAAAGAGGAAGCCAAATAAGACAGCTCTCAAAGTGGCCTCCCAAACGCTCACAGCCCTCAAAATGGCGCACTGACAAATAATAAAATAATCATATTTTTAAAATAAATCAACTTTTGACTCATAAAATTAAATATGAATTAATGATTTTCTGGTTGAATTTCGCAGGAGTTTATCAATATAGGCGCAGCTGGACATCAATGGTCACCAGTAACCTCTCCAAACCAAAAACATGCCTTTTCTCCATGATAAAGTTCAGAGTTTCGCCCATTTTTCTGCAAAGCCGCATCAGCAAGCACACGTACTCATTCAATGAACTGCTTATTTTATGGTCAGAACTTTCACTTACACAGAAAGCTTGCTGTTTACAATTTCCAATCATCCAAGCGAAAAGCAAGCTTGTAACAATGCTTTTCACAGCCTGTAAGGAGCAAGAATAACACACAAAACAGTAATAGTTGTTTGCATTTTAAACGAGTGCAAGTCCAAGGAATTCTATTTTGTTGAATGTGGTATAACTTCTATAACAGACCGACACATTAAGCAAAATGCCAGCACATTGCAGTATCGACTACTCATGTCACCCAATGTGACAAACTAGCTCTGTGATAACTGTGGTAAGCCGAAAATGAGAAATAGCTGGCTAGTTGGCTAGCTGGCTAGAAGTAAGATAGAGCTACACAAGTTCTACTCACACTTCAAGAGAAAGAAACTGTCATTGAATTGCTCCTCAAAAGTATCAATGCTGTCAGCCCTCCAGTCTGTTTCATTCAGAATAACTGCCATTTTCCATCTCAGAATCACATTTCCATATCGTAAAGATAAGCTCAACACTCCAGGGTCTGTTCTGGAAGTCTTTTTTTCCATGCAATCACGTCATTCTCAGCTGCGCAAAGTTGATAAAATACAACTTAACTTCTCTTCAGTGTTTACATACGTTTCTGAAGGTCCAATCACTGTCTTTCAATTACTGAGGAAAGCTTATACTGTCTGGCATTGGATAAAAATTGTGTCAATCAACAGGTAATTACCGAGAGAGTTTAACAAGTGCGTGTACTATAGCTTTGCTTTTATGATAGATACCATTGAGTAACCATTGAAATGATTGTATTTCCGTGAGAGCTTGTATGAGGCTCCAAAAGACAGCTGAATTCTTCGACATACGAATCTACGAGTAGATCCAAGGTAGGAAATTACACGTTTTTCATATGTGATGACTATAATTCAAAGTAGAATGACATAATGTCAATACCATGGCGAATTTTTGCCTCAGAAAACTGACTATTTAAACTACTTAATTGGCATACCATTGGTTCACCTATAGCTGAAGTGGTTGATACAGAGGACAACAATTTTTTTCCTGTCACAAGATCATTTTTTTAAAATTGCTGGATAGATACTATGGGCAAGTATATTGAGCAGTTTACACATCAGGCTTAGCTGCGGAGTTTAATTCATGCTCTCCTGGGAAACAGGGATGGAACATAACTCGTCTATATTTTAAACTGTGTTCAAGCTTGGCTTGCTTGAGAATATTCAATAACTGATCCGGGTGTGCCATCTAGTGATAGAACAGTGTAACTGCGTGCATAAATAGAGCAGCTCCATGTCTCCTGGCATCTACATCTGCACCAAGGGGTTAAATGCTATGTTATTTTGGTGTATTGAATATCTAAGTTTCTTAAATTGGTTTTCACGTACCTGCAAGACTTTAAAGTATTGACGGTAAAGCCATTGTGCCGTAGCGGTTAAAAAAGCCAGTTGGATGCTGGGATACATTGCCAAAAGTATTGAGTACAAATCCAAGGAGGTCATACTTCTCTTGTACAACACATTCGCCAGACCCACATCTGGAGTATTGTGTACAGTTCTGGGCACCATACTTTAAGAAAGATATAGAGGCTCTAGAAAAAGTTCAGAGAAGAGCCACTAAGCTGATTCGAGGTATAAAAGATGAAAGCTATGAGAAGAGGCTGAAGATCCTTAATCTCTTTAGTCTTAGGAAAAGGAGACTTAGGGGTGATCTGATTGAGGTCTTTAAATATGTTAAAGGGGTTAACAAAGTGAATAATGTAGGATTCCTTTGGCCAAGTTTTGTTAGTAGAACTCGGAGTCACAAATGGAAGTTGACAAAGGTTAAATTTAGCATGGATATTAGGAAATATTTTTTCACCCAAAGAGTAATTTCGATGTGGAATAGCTTGCCTGACCATATTGTTGAGGCAGAAACCTTGGGAATTTTCAAGAGCAGATTTGACTTAAAGCTAGATACCATTGAGTCATTGAGTATCTGAAGTGATATATTCACAATAGTAAAAAGAAACTGGCGAGCCTAGTTGGGCTGAACGGCCTGTTCTCGCCACTCATGTTATGTTTGTTATGTTATTTCCCTGAAGTTTTGTTTAAGTAGGAGGGGCAACTTCACACTGGTCAGGTTCACCAACACCACAAATAGAATCTGATTCAGTAGGAAACATTGCAGTCTGTACATAGACTGTAAAAAAGATGGACGCAGCACCCGGGTCTAAAAACTGAGGCCAATGCGGAAATCACTCAAATTTGCATTCTATTTAATGGCCAGCAGATGGCGATGTCGGTGGTTGCAGAAAGAAGTTCAATGCAATGAAAGTCTATGGGAAAATGACCCTACTTTCCCACCTGATTTATTATTTCTTAATGATTTTCCACATTATTTTATGGCATCTATCACAAGTTTCAAGTCTCCTTCGATATATCATGATGTTAATTTTTTAAATTATGGTCCAAAATAGACTAGAATAAAGGATAAAGCCAGAATATGCTTTAGGGCCGTGGCAGTCCTCTGGTCCTCGTCAGATACGGTGAGAGCCACCCACAGACCCACTCCTTGCTCCTCCCTGGATCCTCAGTTCATGCTCTCGTCCAATAGGAATCACATCCGGTTTCAAAATGGCAAAATGCCGCTATTCAAATAGCCAAAATCCTGGCCTCCTAAATGGTATGCTGAAACCAATGGGTGACGTCACGGTTGCTTCGTCCATCTTTTTATACAGTCTATGACTTTGTACAGATCAAACTCACTCGTTGAGATGCTGGAAGCGGTCTCGCCAGTTGGTGGCCCTGCTCACATTCCCGTTCTTGTCAATGAGCGCAATGCCATAGAAATCCAGCATGATGGAGTACGCCAGCAGGAACCGCCTCCTGGCCTCCCTGGTACTCTGGAATTCCTGAATCAGGAACGAAAGAAAGCAAAACGCCTGAACTGAGTCAGGGGGCCTCTGCATTACACCAATCAAAACAGCTCTACCAAGTGACTGACGCCTTATTTTAGTTCAACTTCCACACCCTTTCATTCTGGACAAAGCAGAAGCTAAAAGGTTAGGAAGAGGAATACCAGTGTGCAAGGAATGGCAGTATATGGATGGATATAGACATATTTATAGCAATAGATATAAATACTGTAAATGCTTTATTGTCCCCATGGGGAAATCTGACTTAGACTTCACAAAGTCAACACATACAGGCACACAACACCTGCAAATAGATAACATGAAAAATTGAGAGAAGAAACTCATCAGTGACATCTCTCCTCACAGCAAGAGGCATGATTCAATGCGTATGCTGAGATGTGTATTACAGAATACCAGAAGTTCAACTGTACAGGCCCAGATCATGAGGCCAACCTACCTTTATCTCCACTTCAGTGAGTTCTTGGGCATAGAAATTCAAGCCTTGCTCACGCAGTGGGAATAACCTGTGAAACAAGCCAATGATGCATTGAGACCCTACAGCCACTGTACCTCCGTAAACAGAGCACCACAGTTTGAATTTGCTTCCATCTGTTCTTCTGGAATAATATAGCAGTTTGTCATCAAATTTCAACTTAATTTAGCACAGGAAATGCGCTGCTGCACTTTATTTGAGCATAAGAAATACATATTTGCACTTTAATTCGGCGAAGGAAATATATCTCTGTTCTTTAATTCATAGTAAAACTTAAATTCAGCAAATGAAAAACATCCCCACACTTCAATTAAGCTCAGGAAATACAGCCTTGTAATCCAATTCAGCACAGGAGAAACATTGCTGTGCTCTAATTCCACGTGCTGAGCACATCCTTACACTTAAATTCAGCATATGGAATGTATGAAATATATCCCTGCACTTGAATGGAGCACAAGAAATACAGCATTGCTCTTATATTCAGAACAGGAAATGTATCCCTGTACCTCAATTCAACACAGTAAACACATACCTACACTGTAATTCAGCAAATGAAAAACATGTCTGCACTTAAATTCAGCACAGTAAAATCTTCCTTACTCTTTACTTCAGCATCTGAAATACAGTGCCGTGAAAAAATATTTGCCCCTTCCTGATTTCTTATTTTTTTGCATATTTGTCTCACTTAAATGTTTCAGATCATCAAACAAATTTTAATATTCAAGAAAGATAACCCGAGCAAATACAAAATGCAGTTCTTAAATGATGATTTCATTAAGGGAAAAAAGCTATCCAAAACTACCTGGCCCTATGTGAGAAAGTAACGAATGTCTGCTCAGTCAGAGAGGACAGAGGCAGATTCAGTTCTCTGAAGAGTGGCATGATGTCACAATGATGACATCACACTTTCTTTATCAGACCGTCTGGCACTCAAGTCTCAGACTCTATATTGAGGGCAGAGATATAATGGGTCATGTGCGGCTGAGAAAAAGGCCATGCATTTCCCAACTAGCACTTGGACTAACAGCAAAGTAAAGAGCGGTCAGACCAAGCCAGCAGCTCACCACTGAATGTAGGAGTGGTTATGCTCCAGTTTGTCATAGTCCCCCCTCCATTTGTTCAGAATTTCCTCAATGTAAATTCCTGAAAGATAAGCACATACACAGATTAGCCACAACAAGTAAACTACTTGCCTTATATTGTGAAGGTCCCCCTCATGCTGCAAAAACAGAAGTCAAGCTGACGTCCACTTGAACTCCCAGACCCAGGAATTCCCACCAGAACATTTCCCAGAGCATCATACCTGCTTGTCTTCTACCCACAATGCACGCAGGTGTCATCTCTTCACCAGGTAAATGGTACACACATAGTTGGCCGATGCATACGATGTAAAATAAAACGGGTCTCAGTGGACCTTGTGACCTTCTTCAATTGCCCCAAGGTCTAGTTCCAACTCTCATGTGCCCATTGCAGGCATTTTTGGCAGTGAACTGGGGTTAGAATGGGCACTCCGACTAGTCTACAGCAACAAAGCGCTATATGCAGTAGGGTGCGATGCATTGAGTGTTGTGATACATTCCTCACGAACGCAAGCATAAATAAAATTCTCTGCCCATCGTTCCACAGTAACCCTTCAGTCGGTTCAGCCCATATGGGATAGCCTTTGTTGCCCTTGTGAATCGATGAGCCTTCAAGGGAAACTGAGGCAAAAAAACGAACAATTCTTTTCTGAAACTACATGAGTTTGGGAACAAAACAATATAATTTTTAGAGTGTTTTGACCATCTGGGCCGAAGAAAATATTCTCTAAGAATTTGAATCGACCGCTGTGAGCAACACAATATTGCATTGCAGGCTCAGCAAAGTTGATTTGTGATGTCAGAACATCAACTCAAAAGACCATCACACTCTCTTTACAAGCATTTTATACATTTTGCCAAAGAGTTTGCTCTCTTTGTTCTGCAAAATTTTCTGAGATTGAGACTACAGTGCCAGAGAATCATGTCAGACTAGTTCATGTTCAGGAGACTCTGACAGCTCAAGAGAGGCTTGGAGTACTTCCACTGTGTCGATGTCTAAATGCAGCATTTTTCTCTCGCATTTGTTTTTGTGGTTTGCGTGTTTTTGAATCTGCATCTTTTCTGTTTTTGCAGCAGGTTTCTCAAATCGGAGTCATTTTGGGCTGTTGCAGTGCGTTCGCCCCTATCTGCCACGGTTCCGGAGGGCCGGTGTGTATGCACGTTTTTATTTCTTCCAATTACACTGACTAATTGAACAAATAAGTTTTGTACAGAAACATGGATTTGCTCATACATTTGATCAAAAAAAATTTTCCATTTTGGGAGACAAGTATAATTTTTGATGGTCAATCGCAAAAATTTTAAGAGATGCAGCAGAAACGTCAGAAATCATAAATGCTTCATCTAATTGGCCAGGGTCAAAAAAAATGAAGCAATTGCCGATTTTTGCTCAACTAACCCTTTTTTATATACAAGATAAAAACTAAATGACAAACGTCCAACATAGGCATGACATTAATAGTTGTGCGAATATTCCCTGAAAAAATCGTGATGATCCTGCGATTTTTGAAAAAATTACAGCAGTTTAAAAGTTTAATTTTGTCTGAAATTTGACGTGTTTTTTATGACACTGTACTCATACCCTTCTAGATGATGTAAAATTATGCACATTGGTACAATGATCAGTACGATTCAAACTGCAGTGCAAGAGAGGCGATACGTCCTGAAAAATTGCTCATTCGCCATCAGCACCCATTTTGAGTAGAGGATGATCCTGAGACCAGACTATATACATTACAACCACTTCATGAATTTTCTCATAATATTTGCATGTATCAGTTTTATTTTCAGCATTATATGTCATGTTACGCAGCTGAGGAAGAACAAAAGTTTGTGATAAAATGTAATGTCTAGACATAACATGGGTTCTAAGAAGTTGCCTATTAGTCAGGAGTGCAACGCTTGTTTTCTTATCATTGTGATTTTTATATAAATCATAATGCAAGTACTCAGTTATATGTGCTGAACTACTATTCAGATGAGTGAAAAAACTGACCAAACAATTTAATGTTATTGCTGAGATGAGTGCACATAAATACCTGATACATGAATGTCACGAGTGAAACGCATTTTAAAAAATTGATGTTAAATTCAAAGAACAGTGGGAGCATAGGATATGTAATGCTTCAATTAGCATATTAACTTCTGAGAAATGTGGTTGCAACACGCAAAATGAGTTTCTGAGTTGATTACTGCTGCCATGAGTTTTACTAGCAAATAACGGCGACAGCCATACTACTGATGACACACCTGGTTGCTATTGCATGTGCAGCATATGGATTCGCGATATTAAATATTAAATTCTTAACCCCCTTCTCACTAATGAAACCCCCTGAAATATAGTTTGTGCCCCTTTTTAAAAATTGTTCTGGCAAATGAAAAGTGGTGGTTGGATATGAAACTCTTTCAAAAATCCATTTCAAAGAAGGTAAGTTGTTCATCTACTGGACAGTCTTACAGTGGCATCATTGACTAAATCAGTTTGCATAATGGCGAGACACTGTAAATATGAAATATTACTGTCGCAGGCTACAAATGTGCAATCAGCCTCTACATAGTTAAAGTATTTAGCAGAAAGTATCAAAAATCCTCTAATCTCCCTGTACACTCCCTGTAAATTCATCCCACTACGAACACCGATAACGCCAAAAGAAAAACTTTAATTTTTATCACTCGCATTCAACCCGTATACTCCGGCCCAATGTTACTTTGAACATTGTTTTCCCCCTCTCATCTTCCACCTCTACCCTTTATTTTCACAATTTCGTTTCCTTAATTTTTTTTCTCTAAATTTTGATATTTAGCCTAATTGAAGTTGAAGACGATGAAAATGGCTGTTTTGAATTGTTTTATTTAGCTGGCCGCGACTCGCGTCTTGCAAGCGCGTCCTGTTGGTGAACTCTCTCGAACTGCCGCAGCCCAGTCATTTCTTTAAAACTTCATCGGCTGGTATTCGAATTTACTGGCTGGTTATGTGCATTTAGACTTTATACATGTAAGTCTGAGGCCTGCGACTGGGGTGATTTAGTTTCCATCTCATTAATGTACAGATATGTCTTTTTCCTTAACCTATTTTTTTATTCGATGTTAATAAGGATATGATCTGAGCTAACGCAAGTCAGTAGACAACACTCTTAAGTTTCTTTTTCTTTGTTGTAATAATACAATTTATTTGCTTTTCTAATGGTTGTGTTGATGAGTTTTTCCTCTCTGCTGTAGTGGAGCAGAGCACGACTTATTGTTTTTGGTCCAACAGATGACCAGGCGCCCAAACAAAAATACATTTCTAAAATAACTGTGTTTGGCTACACTATACTACGCATTAAAGATTACAATCTTGCCCGCGAGTATCTCTTTAAATTAGAAGCAATGCAATTTGTGTCACTCAGAACAAGACCTACAGTGATGGCGAGCTGCCCCCAAACAATGGAAAAGTTGGTTTTGCCGCTGACTTCATGGCTTAAATCAACATAAAGTTTTCTATTTCACAAGTTCGCAGACTAAATATAATGAGATTTCAAATGTTACATTTTGCGTTGTGACTACAAATGCAAAATATAACAAATTTTTGATTGTTACATTTTCCGCTGCATTTCAACATTTTGCGTTATTGTTAAATTTTGCGTTGTATCACGGCCCTCATTGCCCAGCTCAGCATTTACCCCACATCCAGCATGTCGACTACAAGAGCCACCTGTTCACTGACCATCAGTGGTCTAAATGCAGACATTGACATGCGCCATTGATACAAGATAATCTACGTTCTTTGCTTCACCTGTTAGTGGTTATATGGGTCATTCCATGTCAAATTAACCAAATTTTAGGAACTTCCCCACCAAAAAAAAATTAATTTTTATTATATTCCCCACAGTGGAAGATTTATATATCTGGTGTGAAATGGTAGAATAATTAAGCTCAATTACTGCCAGCTTCTGAGATTTAGCTTCTTTTAGGGAGGGGGGGTCAGTTTTAAGAAAATCGCCATAATTTTGGAGTAAGTTTGAGGGCCTGAGATATGCATTTGCAGAGCAAACAGAGCCATAAGTTTCATTTTGCCATCAGAATAGTTGCTGAACTCTTGGCTTAAGACACTTTTCTTTACTCAATGTGTTTAGTTTACCTGTACTGTGGCCTGGAAACAGCAAAAAACACCAATCATACTAATTTTTTCAAGATTTAATGCATTTATTATTCTGTAACTAATTCAGATAGAGCCCTGAGACATGGTATGCAAACTGTCGGTCAACTTTCTGAAGACCACAAAAAATATCAAAGTCACGATGGTTGTATTAAATGTTTTAATAACCTTGGAAGTTCGTTTCAGAATGAAAAGTGCGTATTTTGGGTCATTATATCTCAAAAGGGACATGAGCGATCAATGTCATATTTTTAGTGCTTGAAGGCATGGGTCTTGGGTCCAACATATTAAAAAACTTGAGATGTAAAACTCTTCCTTTAGACTGTACAGCATGCCAATCATATTAGGTGATTTTCATTGGCTGATGTAGGGTATTGTAGCATTCCACCGCCAGGTGGCAGCAAAACCCAAAAGCACGGCCCATTGGAAAGACTTGAAATCTCTGCCAGCATAGCTGGATTTGAACTTTGGCCTATATCTCAGCTGTACTTTGTCCTAGATATGCCCAAATGTAAGCACTTGTTCCTCTTGAGCTATTCTAACATCCGGCAAAGTTTGGTTAAAGTCTATGCGGCCGTTTTTGAGATATCCTGCTAACAGACAGATGGACAGACAGACAGACAACCAACCCAACAAACCAACCAAAGCTGGCGAAAACATGCACCTCCTTGGCGGAGGTGAACAAGTGTATGTGTCACATTCATCTTTTGACTTACTTTTCGGGGCACCTTAGCCATGATGTAAGTTAGACACCTAATATGATTGGCATGCTGTACAGTCTAAAGGAAGAGTTTTGCATCTCCAGTTTTTTGATATGTTAGACCCAAGACGCATGCCTTCAAGCACTAAAAATATGACATTGATCACTTGTGTCCCTTTTGAGATATATACCCACTATAATGACCCAAAATACGTACTTTTCATTCTGAAGACAACTTCCAAGGTCATTAAAACATTTAATAAAACCATCGTGACTTTGAAATTTTTTGTGGTCTTCAGAAAGTTGACCGACAGTTTGCATACCAAGTCTCAGGGCTCTATCTTAATTAGTTACAGAATAATAAATGCATTAAATTTTGAAAAAATTAGTATGATTGGTGTTTTTTGCTTTTTCCAGGTCACAGTACAGATAAAATAAAATAAACACACTGAGTAAAGAAAAGTAGCTTAAGCCAAGAGTTCAGCAACTATTCTGAAGACAAAATGAAACTTGTGGGTCTGTCAGCTCTGAAAATCCATTTCTGAGGCCCTCAAACTCCCTCCAAAATTAAGGCGATTTTGTTAAGATTGACCCCCCTTCCCTAAAATAGGCTAAATTTCAGGAACTAGCAATAATTGAGCTGAAATATTTGACCTCAGTACTGCCAATGCGTATCTTTTGAAATGTGCAAAGTTTTATCAAAATCAAAATTTTGATGTGGGGGGCTCTGGTTGAGTTGACACGGAATGACCCATATGGCTCATCAATGTATGGTATTTGCAAGTATCCGAAACTGCATTGCTTATTAAGTACAGAACCACTAAGGTGTGTGTGTGTGTAAGGCTTTTCATGTAAACCACTGTAATTCACAATCATTCATATCAAAATCATGCACCAGTTTCATAATTAAGGCCAAGTCACACATGCAAATAAACACACAAATTTGTGTATCTACAGTTGGCTGGACTGGCTTCCAACCAACTGCTATACATTCCAGTGGAGAAAGTGGGAAAAAAAAAAAAACAGCTTCTGGCAAACGTGCAAATTTGATCCATGGATATGTGAATGAGCTTAATTCACAAACTACTCTTTTTATTGTGCATGCAGACAACACAATAACCAATTGACATCACATCTGAAACTGCAGACAATAACGCCCATTTTGTCCATCAGAACGATTGAGAAAATTCATCTTCTAAGTTGCATGTGTGACCAAGCCTCTGCATCAGTGTTCAGTATATCAGCTGACGTATTCCAGATGGCCAGGCTAGGGCTGGGACTCAACCCCAGAACATTCTAGTGATGCTCCTGACTTCACTGAAAACAAAAGAAGTAAAGAGGTTTTTGGCACTCACCGTCCGGGACCAGAGGAATCTTATTCATGTAAAATCTCAGGTTTCGGTACTCAGTGGACCGCGGCTCCTTGTGGTTCTGAAGGACAGACACACCCTGAACTGAAAGCAAACTCAACCCTCTTCCTGCATGGCATACATTCACATTATCTATTCGGTAAGACTCTCACCACCTCTAGGAATTACGAGTGCCCAACAGACACAAATGCACAGCCAGAATAAATGGCTTTGACAGAGCAATTGAAACATGAACTTTGTATTTTATTTGGTAAGGGTTGAAAGTGCGAAACCTCCCAGATAGAACTGCTTCGCCAGATAATTTGTGAACTATTGAACTTGATTAGATTCCTCCATGGAGAAAGAAAAGACCCTTTTAGAATGAATTTTTCTGATGATGCGGTGAAAAGAAAATTCCCCAATGAAAAAATGTAAACGAACAGGTAAGGATTTCTCACCGGGTAGCTGTGGCGATACTTGTACAAATCCCTGGCTGCATAAAAGCTCCGTTTTATTTTAGTCGCGGATTCCAGCAAGTCGCCAGACTGAAACAGAATGACAGCAGTTTGACCCGTGTACATTAGTGCATTCACAGACAGCCATTTGTGTCAGATAAAAACCACACATACAGAAGAAAGTTGAGATAAGCTGAAAATATCTGATGAGTTTAAATTCCAGACCAACAAGTCACATTGCTCCAGGTGCATCCGGTTCTGTGACAATAAAATAGAAAATATACGTCTACTGTGTACAGCGCACTAGTTTGGACCATCATCCCTCTAACACGTATGAGAGTATGCATCCTGTACACAATTTCTGGGTATAGCCAATAATGACAGGGTGGGGGGTAAGGGGCAGGAAAAGACGACTCATGGAGCCGACAGTACATCACGATCTGCCGCGGGAATTTATAGCGTGTAAATGTTCTCTAATCTTTTCTAAGATTAATGGTAATCTAAAATTCGAGGCTTCCGCTGATAGTCAGAGGAATTAAAATGGCTTGAGGGAGTGTGAACATGAATGCATTCACAAATAACGCTGCTCATACCGTTCCAGAAATGTGGGGGGGAAATAGGCACTGCATTGCCTTCGACTTGGTCGTTGACATAATGAAGACATATCTGACATAAATGCGCGAACTGTAGCCAACATCTGTAAAAATGCTAGAAGTATGAATCTGCAGTGGACATTTTGCTGTTGCATTATCGTTGAAAATGGAACATCGCCTATTTCCAGTCCCGCCCAAGTTAACCCATGACAGCCCCGCAGCCATGCCACATCTCTTGGTAGAAATCATTCACTAGATGCATGTAGGGGGGGACAAACTGCGATAAATCTAACCTCCAGATCGGAATGTGTCAGCTATGCTTATACTACACATCCAATATATCCCTCAAGATTTTTAAAAAAGCGATTTTTTTTAGAGTCTGTTCATCTCCCGAGTGCTACGCGGCTTCGATGATGTCTACACTCAGCCACCGTTGTTTTCCATGTCCTCTGACGGCTCTGGATTTCGTTCACCCATTTTATATGACCTGACGAATACCTGCTGGAGAGAGGCCACTTGTTCTGGACATTTCCCCGGATCAGTGGGGCTGACGGACTCAGAAATTCCACTGTCCTCTTCGCCTGGCGGCAGCTCATCACTCTCCGAGTCCGTTTCCCAGGTTGAGTCGCATTCCTCCACCGTGCTTGGCTCCTTGTACCTCCAGCTACCCATAAGATTTCCCATTTAAACTCGCACCAATTCACCGTGCTCTCCGGCGGCCAGCGTGCCAACATATTTTAACTTAAACTACAGACGCCCCTTGGTCGTCATGAACTCGTCACTGTCGTGTTGGTCTGTCCGTGCGAGTTGTAAATGCATAATTCAGTAGAAGAAAGTAGGGGAATGTACACATCCTCTGCCGAAACCCTGAGGACACACCCCTCTCCTGCAAAGCACGCATCACCAGGAAAAAGCGGAACGACTTCGGCGTTGGCGTCAGAACCGTAGACAGCTCATACAAGAAACTCCAGTGAAAGATCACTGCATTTTCTAGTTTTCATTCGGTGATGGCCAGTGACGTAGAGAAAAAATAGACTGCGCAAAGCCCCCTCTCTCGTGGTAAGTTGTCTTTAACATCTAGGCTTGTTCGAGTGAGCTGCAGAGTATGCGGATGCACGAGGTTCCCGAAAAATTACGCGAGAATCTTGCTGAAGATGCGCGATAAGTCCTCCAAATCCCGCGTTGGCTACAAGATGCAGAAAATCGTTGAGCATCCCGGCTGCGTGACCTTCGACAAGATAGACGCTACAAAGGCGCAACAAAAAATCTGCGCATCTCTGCAGACCCTGGAGAGGTGCTGCGAGCGGCTGCAGAGGTTACAAACTAACAAAGTGAACAGGACGGGGCAACAAGAATTCGCGTCTGTAACAGGCGATAAGCAGCGCTGATGGCTCCATCTGATGGAGGAACAAAAGTAGTGCAGTTCTTTACAGATGCACGTTTGTCCTTTACAGCCAATCAGATTCGGGAATCCTGTTTCCTTACAGCCAAACAAATGTACACCATCATTTCCTTACTACTTTGTATCAGCTTTCACATCAAATACTCAGCAAAACCATGTTTGCCATAACAACATATTGCTTGCACTACCCTGGGAACAAACAAAGTGCATTTTGTTGACAAATCTGCATTCATCAAAACCAAATTCTCGAGACATGTTCGGCTTATGCATCGGGGAGACATTCCTCCAACCTCGACCGCAGGCATCTGATGAGTAGATTCCTGGATTCCAGGCTGAAACTGTTGTAAATATGCAAATTTCGTCGTGATCTCGGTCCTAACCCTAACCCTAACCCAAACCCTAATCCTAACCCTACCCCTAACCCTATATGGCGGATACCTGGAGGAATGTCTCCCTTATGCATAAATCGACATGTTCCTGGATGCCATCTTTGCTCACTGAGCAAAACACCACCAAGGGGGTGATTCGTGAGCTCGAGGGCACTCGGCGGGGCACCCCCGTTCAGGAGACATGCGCACGCAAGCACATGTGGGCTCCTGCTGTCTTGAACACGCCTCTGTTCTTTAAAAAAAAAAAGAAAAAAAAACAATTCAGGAAAATATGATTTTGATGAAGAGATTTTTGCTGTTTAACTAATATTTCAATTTCATGATGTAATTGAGGGAAATCTTGAATGAGAACACCTTAGATGCTGTTAGTCTGAGTTTTATGGTGAGCAAATTTTGCATTGCCAACACTTGTAACTGGAAATGTTGCATTCCCAGATTTTTTTTAAGTGAGATTGACAGTTGTTATACATCACTGAAAAATATCATAGAAATGACTGAAAATATGTATGAGTGTACACCTCAGTCCTTAGTTTCCTATTTCCTTTCATAATTTCTGCAGTCTCATACTGTTTATAACTATACCTGGTTAATGTATCTGTGTTCTGTGTTGATTTGCTCAATATTACTTCCTACATTTTCTGTGTGCATACTAAAATAACCTTAATGGTACCAGATAATAAATACTATCACTATAAGACAAGATACTTGTCCTTTCTCTATGTATATGATGTTGTATCTCTTAATGAAAGAGTTGTATTAGTTTACACTAAAGTCACTGTCATTATGATAATGTACCCAATGGGATAAAGCTCAGTTAGCCATAAAGCATGTACGGGGCAGAGCTGTCTTTCAAGTTGTGGGCTCATCTTTGCCCTCTTGCACAGTCTCCCAATATTAATATGTTTAATAATCATTCAGTGCCTTCATTAGCTATTCACTGTAATTGGGTCATTCAGTGTCAATTCACCAAATTTCAGAAAATCTTTCCACATGACCACCTCAGATTTTCTTGATATATACTAGTGTGAATGGCACTAATATGTATTAAAAGTTAATGTCAAATGGTTTATAAGAGGCACTGTACAAAATTTGAGATCTCTGACATAATGACAGAGCTGTCCACAAGACCATGAAGCTATAATCGAGAATTAGCATTTCAATATAAAACATAATTTTAAAAATTCGTATTGGGAAAAAGAGAAAGAACACCATCACAATTTTTGGAAATGTCATTAATAAAAACCTGCTCTTTAAGGTGAACTTGATTTGGATTTGATACATGGTGTCATTCAACGGGAATATAGCTTCAAAGTTGCAGGAAAATGTGTTTTTTCTCATTTTTGATCAGCAATATCTCAGATGCTATTTACTTCACATTGGTAATTTTTCAGAAAACCATGTACCTAGTCCAAAAGACACACTCTAAAAAATATCAGCCCCCTGTCATAAAAACTGATGAGTTAACAGGCCCTTAAAAGTGCTGCCACGGTTCGCGAATAGAAATTTTCCGCAGAATCTAGGGGCCTATTACTGCATGTTACACATGAGCTAGACTGCTGAAAGTTAAATTATGTACAGATGAAGCACCAGGTCCTAGCTCAAGTACTTTTTAAGATATTCCAGCTCAAAATTAGAACTTCAGAAGGCGATGCTAAAAAAAGGCTAAAAATCGCCCGAACCTTTGTCCTTTTAATAATTTTTTTGTGGCAAAACTATTGGCAGTAGAGACCTACAATTTTGGGATTATTCTATTAAGAAGCGAATTCACCAACATGATTTTTTTCAAGAAAATCTGAGGGGGTCATGCTGGAGCCGTTCGGTGAACTGACGCGGAATGACCCAATTGTAAACTCTGTTAAAGAAGTAATTCACTCTCTTTGATGATTCATCATGATCCTTTTATGTTGATACCACAGATGCCAATCTTGTATTTCTGTAATCTACAAAATGCACTTGCTATGTTAGGCCATTTCTTTGGTATGAACACCTTTTTCATGAAGAAATGGGCACTTATGTGACATCATTGGTCATTGCGATATTCATCTATCATCATAAGCATGTCTTGTCACTTGACTGAGAAAGCTCATAGTGCTGGGTAGAAAGGACATAAAAGTAGAAATGAACAAATAATTGGCATTAAATAGCAAATTATGCATTCATATCACTTGTCAATAATTCCTTCAGTCCTAATATGCTCTTTTTCCTTCAAAAACACAAAAATATGGGGATTAAGAGGCATTCAGTTGTGAGTTATGGCTGCTGTAGTGACTAAATTCACGGTCATGTCCTCTTTCCACATGAAATTTGCAATATTTCAAAAATCATTTGGCCTCTGTATACAAATGCAGTGAAATTCAAGTGTTGTGATTCTGAGGCAAGATACAGAATGTCTTTCCTGGGTAGACAGTCAACTGAAGATTGCTGCTTACCGAACAGCTTCTCACCAATGAGTGCATTGAGTTGTCTTCATCATCTCCACTATATAAGTTGTAATTTAAGAATCTGCTGAAGGCCCTGGTTATGAAAACTTGGCCATGAAAGAGGCTTGTGTGGAGACAAAACTGGAGTGAGGAGCCCAATGCATTTTGTACAAAAGGTACAACATATGCACATTAATCTCTTGCAAGGAGAGAAACGACCAAGGGTTTTAAAAGATACAGAGCAACAAAGGGCCTGTTGAAACCAGGGGCCACTGAACTGTTTGGTTTTGTATTAACCTTGCCTTAGCATTTTCAAAGTTATGTGTCAAAGTGGTGAAAAGCACACTAATTCGCTCATTTAAACTATTAGGCGAGTGAACCATGCCTTAAAGGGGACCTATTTTGCTATATTTCCAAGCCTATATTTTGATCTTGGACTCCCCTAGAGTACTCCTGATCGTTCAAAGTCCAAAACAGGGTCCTTATTTAGCTCATACTGCCATCCTCAAAAAACCCCATTTGTAGTCCATTGTAGTCTCTGCCTGAAACGCCTCATTGAGGTGGCTCTTCCGCTATGGCCCCCACTCCCCGTGTGCCCACTTTCTTCTAACTGGCCAGCTCTGTGGAGGGCGGAGTTGGGCGGGACGAGGCTGCAGAACGCAGTTTTCCGGGTCTGCCTCCCCAGAGGGAAACGTGAGACACGTCTGCCATCTGATAAGGAAGCGGCGGGCAAATTCCGCAATCTAACTCTATACTTGAATATAGATCTAATGAAATGAACTTGTTCTAATAAACGCAGCGGTGAAAGTGGAGGATGCAGTGCGAAAATCTGGCAGCTCAAGCTCAAATTTGCTATCGGCTACAGTTTGCTACGGCAACAGTGGTGAGTACAGCAGTTTTTCTACTCTATAGCTAGGATACAGGGAAAGCTAGAATCCACCCTATATAGACACATTTGTAGAACGGGTCGACATACCCGCGTGTAGACCGGAGACCGTGGAAATCCGGTGGGTCTGAGTTTAGAGGGAAACATGGACAGTGAGCAGTGAGGAGCAGCTAAAAGTGGACCAACAGCTTATGGACTGCTTCGGTATGTATTATAAGGACCTGCTGGTTCGTGTGCATAACTGTGGTGTGTCGTTAGCATGGAGAAACGAACAGCTTCTGCACTGGTATATGACGGAGGGGCGAAAGCACCAGGCTAAACGGCCTTTTCGGAAATTGCCCATGGTAATGGTTTACTTATTGCGTCGGAATGACCAGCGTTACCTCGCAGAGAATGGGCACGTTATGGATTGTGCGCGAGAGCTCGACAGAGATCTGGTTATGTTATGAGCATAATACAGGTTTTACAGACCGTAAGTTCCGTTTGCATGAACCGTTGTTCATGTGCAGCTAGCGAATCGATCACTTTCACAGGAAATAATTTAATATTCAATCGCCGATTTAATATTGAATCGACGGCAATGCAGAGAAATCGTTTGTGATACCAGACACGTTATAGCCTGTGCATTTCCCTATTGCTTTCACCGGTAGCATCAGAGAGTTTGCCCAGATATTGGAGAAGTATCAGGCAGACCCCGGTCATGGATAAGTAAAGTGATTGTTTCACAAGCACTCAAAAGCGCATTCCAAGCTTTGCAAAACCTACGTCTGGTCAAACTGCACCTCTCCGGTTAGCTTCAACTGTAGTGGCTACAATCAGGCAACGTTATGATGAAACTGCCACACTGATGCTTACCGAAGTAACACAAGCATACCGATCAGAATTGCTGCATATAAGTTAACCAGGAGCATTTTTAATTAGCAGAGCACGCAAACTAACATGCAGTAGCTGATAAGCAGTCATGACTTTGAATGTAATCTGTTGCGCGAAAAATTTGTTTCGCCTCCGGTGTGAAAGCTACTTAACGCGCCCATAACGCGTGTATTCGCGTCTTTACATTGACTTTGAATGTAGGCTAATCTGTCCCACGAAAAATTCATTTCGCGTCCGATGTGAAAGCAGCTTTATGGATAGTACGCGACAGCTAGAGAGAGCTCTGGTTATGTTATGAACATAATACAGGTTTTACAGACCGTAAATTCTGTTAGCGCGGACAAGTTGCTTATGTGGAGCTCGTGAATGATCACTTCTACAGGAAAGAATTTCCTATTTAATCTCCGCCTTTTTCGGCTTTTTATTAGCCACAACAACTTCTGAAGGGGGATGAAATTATGTCACGGTAGTGCAGAGAAATCATTTGTTATACCAGACACGGTAGAGCTTCTGCGTTTCGCATTGCTTTCACGGTAGCACCAGAGAGCTTGCCCAGACATTTGTGAAGTATCCGGCTGATCTCGGTCATGGATAAGTGAAGTGATCACAAGCAGCCGTAAACAAACCCAAACACGTATCCCAAGCTCTGCAAAACCTAGCCCAACTTTGCCGACACATACAGCACCTCTCCGGTTAGCTTCAACTGAAGTGGCTACAGTCGGGCAACGTTATGATGAAACTGCCACATTGATGCTTACCGAAGTAACACAAGCATACCGATCAGAATTATTGCATATAAGTTAACCAGGAGAATTTTTAATTAGCACGGCACGCGAACTAACATGCAGTAGCTGGTAACCGAGCGGTCATAAAAACCACAGATACAAACCCTTGCAATACAGGTTTTACAGACAGCAAGTTCCGTTACCGTGGACAGTTGTACCAAGCATCCAAATTAAAAACAAGTATAAAAAGTTAGCTTCAAATGAGGTTTATGTTGACACACTTTCTGTAAAATTTCCCCTGATATCACTTGCATATTTAGGACACAAACATTAGCAACGGTAACTTGGCTACGTTAGCCGCAGTGCTACAGCCACATTCAACTGGCTATCACGTCAGGTCGGCTTATGCAGTAAAAGCAACTTGCAGCTTCTGTGTCTGAGAGTCACGGACAGTCGCGACCGATCCAGGATTTATCTTCAGATATTTTAGAAAGCCTGCGTTTGAGGTCAGTTGTTAGAGCTAACACTATCGTTAGCAGTCCTGCTAGCCAGTAGCCACCCGTAACACGATAGCTTCACTTACATTATTTGCGGTTATATCGTTACTTACAGCTTGTGGCTCCGAGGGCTTGATCGATGCAACTGCTTCAGGTTTGAGAAGCAGCTGAAACGCTTATCCAGTGTCGAATTATCCTTTATTGACAAAGCTGTCTTTGGTGAAATGAGCACAAGCAGCTAACGTTCCCTTTGGCCGCGGCTTTTTGCTGCCAGTAAACAAAAAAAGCTACCCACTGATTTCTGGTGGCATCGTATTTTGGAAGAGAAATAGGTGGTTTTCTTCGCGTCCAAAAGTAAACGGACAAGCAGCTTTGGGAGAGATACGGACAAAACTACACCTCAAATGATCTGCAGTTCTTCTTTTGTATTTCCAAAAATGTAGACGCTACTAAGGCATAGTATGATCTTCCGTTGTTAGTGCCTGCTAGAATAGTTTCCGGTGTGGGCAGGTCCAGCGCCATGGTTGGCTCAGGCTAGGTCTGTATTAATTGGACGGCACAACCTGATGTCAGGTTTTGCCCAGATCTCGTGAAGATCTCGGGACAAGCTGTTCAGAGAGGAAATCACGTTCACGTAATCACGTTCTTGGATTACGGCAAAACCCCTGTATCTTATGTTTAGAAACTTTTCAGAGGTTGAGTATGGACAACCAACATTATAACATTACTAATATGTATGAAAAGAAGGATCAGCATAATAGGTCCACTTTAATGAAGATCAAATAGAATTTGATTTGCTAGGTCTCAGTTGATCACAATGTAAAAATACACCATGGCCATTTGAAATGAGAAACGAGTAAAGCTTCATTGGTGAGATGATGTCTCTTTCTTGCAGTTTACAAAGCTGGGTATGATCTTCTCAACTATCATCTAATACTGAAGTATGTAGGGCAGTCAGAAAATGGAGCCTAAAAAGAAAGGGCACAGGGAAATTCATCACTTGATAGTACTGATTAAAGTCTAAGTAACATCCGGACAGCTGTACCTGTTGACCAAGAATTCTTGAAGGCCAGATGATGCATCATTAGCTTGCAGCAACAGTGACGGTGTACTATTCACCTCTGCTTGCTCACTGGTAAGTATAAAATTGGCTTTGAGATCAGTGAGCAAGTATAGCCTCCCTGTTGCCCTCACAAACTCCAATGTTTTTAGAATGTATCTGTATCACATTCAAATATTGATTGCAATTAGTTAAGAGCAGGAATTACTGTGCACATGGCATAGGATTTTAGGCATGCTCCCATTACATTGAAAACCTACAAGATGTAAAAGTGTAAATGAGGTAACATTATTTCTCTCCAACATCATCATGTATTTTACCCATACTAGTATATGCCAAAGAGCCCATGCTAGCTTAGGGGGTAACGTTATTCTGGTAAAGCAATACATTAGCACTGATGTGAACAATGGCTCTTACGAACAAGAAAGTACATTTAGCCTAAGTGTGTAGAGAGAGCATTATAGGGCATTACATTGTGTGTATAGAACCTGAAGACGGCGACAAAGTAAGCAATTATAACACCACTGTAGCAAGAAAGAATTGTTCAAATACATACGAATTAACAGACTCCGAAGCTGGTGGATCTTTTTCATCTGTTCGTTTGTTTTCATCGTTTCATTAACATAATACAGGCATGTGCAGAACCATTGTTTTAAGAGCCAGTTTTTCTGAGAATCAGGTAGTTAAACATTAGAGGGTGATATATGATGGTCTCAGATTTGCCTAAAATTTAATTGGTAAAAGATGGTTGGTTCAGTAGAAAAACTGCTAATTTTTATGTGCCAATACCCTTCAGTTTCTTTTTCAGGGGTAACAGAAGGACCAAAGATTCCGAGAAATGAGCGCTGAAAAAAATTAAGTTTTGAAATGCAATTATATCATTGCGCCGACAACAGCCCACATTCATTTTCATATATGTCAATCTACTGTGTGTAGGGTTCGCAGTTATCTGAAATTTTTTGTGGGCTGTTGAGAGCATGTCCTACAGGGCGCGCTGCAAGATGCTACTTTTGGCCATTTGTGCTGTAATATAAAGGGCATTTCCAGACTGCACCCTCAACAGCCCAAGATAATTTATTCACATTCTGATACGATGGGAAGTCCTTTACATAATCCATGCAAAGTAAGCGTGGGATGTTGAGGGTGCAAGAGTATAGGAGACGCTTCAGTCAGGGGAAAAAGTGAAATTGGGCATTCTGGGAGGTCAAAATTCTTCATGCGCCCTCCTTTGATTTTGATGAAACCTTTTCTGTTGGGTAGCCCTATGTGTTTACTAATTGTGATGAGAAGATTACCATGGGTTTCTGCTGCATTAACCTTTTCCCACAATCAGTTCTAAAGCGCCTTTTGCAAAAACGGAAAAGACAGCAACTACAAATTCACGTTAACTGCACTTTGGAAAATGTAATCCGTCTTTCACAAAATTGTCCTTGATGTTTATTACTCCTCTCCAGTTATTCACTTCAGTGATAGATGTCACTCAACAGAAACCTTAGGTAGGTGGCAGCAGTGATCTTTCAGCATGTCAGCCATTGTTTAGTTCATTGCGATGCAAATTACAAGATAAATATCTCCAATAATCTCAACTATCACTTTTCTATTCAGGAATACTCAGGTTAGACAGCATGCAGAATTGAATACCAGTCCATGTTCGAGGGTTATTTTACCACCGGTACCTGAGAAACTAGAGAATACCTGAGAGAAAGCACAGTGAAAATCAACACATTTTGTGAACTCTGTGACCTACATGTAATTCATGAAGGTGACCCACATGTAGCTTGTTTTTAGTTTAAAAAAAAATTCTTCTCAGTATTACATTTAACTTAGAAACTGTCACCGAGATATCTTTTCCTTTCAGATTCCAATTTTGAATGGCTGGTACAGAACTCGTGGCGACACAGTGATGATGTCCTCCTCAGACTTGATGCACCGCAGTTGGATTGACAAGACCAGTACTCTTTCAAGAAAAGATGTGGTGATAATGAAGAAATTGAAATACTGTGAACGTTGGATGGAATGCAGTTTCAGTTCTCTAGTGCAAAGTAGCCCAAATGCCCTTTGGAAGTAGCTTATATTTCACAGTATACACCCCATTTAAAGTTCAAAATCATTAATTAATGGCTGTTTTTTTTTTCACATGAGCACTTTTGTATATGTGTGTCATATACTGCATAAAGTATTGAGGTAATAAAACCCTTCAATTCAGTGAACGATTTTGTAAACCTTTCCTACTCAGATGGACTGTAAAGGGTTAATGCAGCAGAAACCCAGAGTAATCCTCACATCACACTTAGTAGACATATAGGGCTACTCAATAGAAAAGGTTTCATCAAAATTGGACGTGGGCGCATGGAGAACTTTGACCTCCCAAAATGCCAAATTTCACTTTTTCCCTGACTGAAGCGCCACCTATACTCTTGCACCCTCAACATCCCACGCTTAATTTGTGCTGATTCTGGAAAGGACTTCCCATGGTACCATATTATGAATAAAGCATCCTGGGCTGTTGAGGGCACAGTCTGGAAATGCCCGATATTACAGCTCAAATGGCCAAAAGTAGCATCTTGCAGGGCCCCCTATTGGATGCGCCCTTGACAGCCCACAAAAATCTTCATATTACTGCGAGCTCAACACACAGTAGATTGACATATGTGAAAATGAATGTGGGCTTTTGCCAGCGCAATGATATAATTGCATTTCAAAAGTGAATTTTTTTCAGCGCTCATTTCACATCTCAGAATCCTTGGCCCTTCTGGTGCCCTAAAAAAGAAACCGAAGGGTATTGGTACCTAAAAATTTGCCGTTTTTCTGTTGAACCAACCATCTTTCACCAACAAAAATTTTAGGCAAATCTGAGACCATTATATATCACCCTCTGCCTGATTCTTAGAAAAACTGGCTCTTAAACATGCCGTTTCGGACATTCAAAGAATACGAAAAACAATACAGCTAACCAGTATCTGCAGCATAAATGCACACAGTGGCAAATCATTTATTTTGTACCTTTGTATCCTATCCTGATGATCATTCATAAATCCATGAATAACGAGTGGAATATCCAAATCGTTTGTCTCTGTTATTTGTAAGTTGCCATATTTACTTGCCGGAAGTCTCGTGTGATGATTCACGTGATGTGCTGCGCAGCAGTCTCCGCTTATTGTTCAAGCTGACTCATACCACCCCTACAAACGTATCACGTAAGCATGCAGCGCAGCCGGAGACCCTGCAGCTCACTCGAACGCAGCCTATGTGTCTGAGGAGGACCAGAGGATAGCCACGCCCCCAGAAGCATATCTGGCTTTATCATTTATTCTAGGCTATTTGGGACCATATTTTACAAAAATGAACATCATGATATATCAACGGGGACTTGAAACTTGCAACAGATACCATAAAATAATGTGTAAAATCATTATTGAACTAATTAATCAGGTGGGAAAGTAGGGTCATTTTCTCTCAGACTTCTATAGCATTGAACTTCTCTCTGCAACCACCGACGTTGCCATCTGCTGGCTATTAAATATAATGCAATTTTAAGAGATTTCCACATTGGCCTCACTTTTCAGACCCGGGCGCTGCGTCCATCTTTTTATACAGTCTATGTGACCGAGGTGGAATGCACCGAGAATAGAGAGCGTGTAGTCTAGTTTTTTCTCGACGCCATTGGAGATGGCCAATTCCCAGCCACGATTGAGGACTGAAGACTTTCGGTGACTAAGGCTCTGGTAACAAAGCTGAAGTATCACAACGTAAGTCACAAAAGAACGTCATTTGCAACTCAAAAAGGAATAAAGTTCAAGTATTTCACATGCAGGCAGAGGATGAATTAGGGAACCAGACTAGACTGTTAATTATACCACAGCTATTATTTATTTTTTGTTGAGGATCATATTTCAGTATTACACACACATACACACACATATATAAGCAGTTTATTTCTGCTTTGGTTAATATCTGAGTTGATTTCTGTAGCCTTGATAAACATCTGCTCTGCTAATTCAGTCAATATCTGTTCAGTCAACAGCATTATTTGGTATTATTCATCAGTAATCATATAGTTATGCATGCTTGCTTCATGTCTGTAGTTTTGATTATAGTAGCAACACGATATGTGTTATATGAATTAGAAATATGGATAATCAATAGTAGACTGTAAGATTGTAATATTGTAATCTTTTGGTTGCAGTTCTCAGGGCATGTAGGCAGTGTTTTGGTTAGCCTGTCTCTGGGATGACCTACGACCCATTTAAGAGTTCTCTTAAACAATGAAGTAGCCTTGAAGTACAAACCCCAATTCCAATGAAGTTGGGACATTGTTTAAAACGTGAATAAAAACAGAATACAATGATTTGCAAATCCTTTTCGACCTATATTCAGTTGAGTACACTACAAAGACAAGATATTTAATGTTAAAACTGATGAACTATAAACAAACTATTGTTTTTTTTTTTTAAATATTCACTCATTTTGAATTTGATGCCTGCAACACATTCCAAAAAAGCTGGGACAGGGGCATGTTTACTACTGTGTTACATCACCTTTCCTTTTAAGCGCTTGGGAATGCTAATTGTAAAAGCTTTGTAGGTGGAATTCTTTCCCATTCTTGCTTGATATACGACTTCAGTTGCTTAACAGTTCGGGGTCTCCGTTGATGTATTTACCTGCACTCTTTTACTACGAAGCCACGCTGTTGTAACACGTGCAGAATGTGGCTTGGCATTGTCTTGCTGAAATAAGCAGGGATGTCCCTGAAAAAGACATTGCTTGGATGGCAGCAGATGTTGCTCCAAAACCTGTATGTACCTTTCAGCATTAATGGTGCCTTCACAGATGTGCAAGTTACCCATTCCATGGGCACTAACACATCCCCATACCATCACAGATGCTGGCTTTTGAACTTTGCGCTGATTACAATCTGGATGGTCCTTTTCCTCTTTAGCCTGGAGGACACAATGTCCATGATTTCCAAAAACAATTTGAAATGTGGACTCGTCAGACCACAACACACTTTTCCACTTTGCGTCAGTCCATCTCAGATGAGCTCGGGCCCAGAGAAGCTGGCGGCGTTTCTAGGTGTTGTTGATATATAGCTATTGCTTTGGATGATAGAGTTTTGACTTGCACTTGTAGATGTAGCGACTAACTGTGTTGACTGACAATGGTTTTCCAAAGTGTTCTTGAGCCCACATGGTAATATCCTTTCCAGAATTATGTCAGTTTTTAATGCAGTTCCGCCTGAGGGATGGACGATCACGGGCATTCAATGTTGGTTTTTGGCCTTGCCGCTTAAGTGCTGAGATTTCTCCGGACTCTCTGAATCTTTTGATGATGTTATGGACTGTAGATGATGAAATCCCTAAATTCTTTGCAATTGCACATTGAGAATGTTCTTCTTAAACTGTTGGACTATTTGCTCACGCAGTTGTTCACAAAGTGGTGAACCTCGCCCCATCCTTGCTTGTGAACAACTGAGCCTTTCGGGGATGCTCCTTTTATACCTAAACATGACACTCACCAGTTTCCACTTAACCTGTTCACCTGTGGAATGTTCCAAACAGGTGTTTTTTGAGCATTCCTCAGCACTCCAAGTCTTTTGTTGTCCCTGTCCCAGCTTTTTGGAACGTGTTGCAGACATCAAATTCAAAATGAGTGAATATTTCAAAAAAAACAAAAACGTTTATCAGTTTGAACATTAAATATCTTGTCTTTGTAGTGCACTCAATTGAATATAGGTCGAAAAGGATTTGCAAATCATTGTATTCTGTTTTTACTCAGGTTTTACACAACAACCCAACTTCTTTGGAATTGGGGTTTGTAGTTATTTTGCAAATGATGGCAAACAATGAGACAAGAGAAAAACAAACAAGAACCAGACATCGTGTTATTGAACCATTAAAAAACAAGTAAGAAGCAGATATTACGTTATTGAACCATTGTAGCCTGAGGGAACGGAAAAACCATATTTGGAAGAAATTTCCTGTGATGAAGGTATGGAAATTGGGTGTGAAAAGTAGAATGTCAGTTCTCCTTGCACAACAAGAGCTCAGCTTTGTACTGGTTCATATACCTGAATAAAGTCTAATTTTCCGAAGAGTCTGTCTCTCTCCAATTGTTTGAGGATGGGGGGACCTCGAAAATACAAAAACATTTCTAAAAGGGAAACACAATATTTTTTCTCAGAGACTTAGAGCTAACCCCACCTTGATTGCTCTTCTACGCAGTCCTTCTTCCACAGTGCAGTACTCCCTTAGATTGGCTCATTTCGGTGATTGCCAATTCCCAGCCAACATGGAGGACTGAAGACTTCTGGTAGCCAGGGCTGGATTGCAAAGCTGGAATACTACAACTGAGGTTGCACAAAAACACCATTTGACTCTCACTGGAAAGGAATCAAGTTGAAATATTTCACTTGCAGGTAGGGGATGAACCAGGGAACTAGACTACCAGATTGTTAATTATGCCACAACTGTTATACAGTATTTTAATTATGCCATCTGGCAGCACACCGGAAGCTGCTCACTGGTGACAGCAGCCAAACCATTGCCTATTACCCCCGTGCTGAACTGTTTCTCATCCTATCCAGGGTTTTGTCCCTGCTGTTCCTAGTCATTGGCTGGTAAGCAGCGTATCTAGCAAGTAATTAACATCAGCAATCGCAAAGCTACGATAAAATAATTTCCGCTGAAATTCTAATTGCTAACATCTGTTCTGCTATCCTCCTCTGTGAATCACTACCTTATCATGGTGGAGGAGTTTGCGTACCCCTGGGATCTTGGGAGCTGTGTTGTCTGGAGCTTTAGCTCCTGGTAGGGTTTCCCATGGCAAATTGGTCCCAGTGAGGGGCCTGAAAAAAAGCGATTCATTAGCCTCCTATGACAAGCTCCTCGATGAGAATGAGAACCTGGCCCAGATTAGGGACACCGGGGCCCCCTCCCAGGGCCAAGCCTGAGAGGGGAGCTTGCAGGTGAGTGCTTGGTGGCTGGGTTTTTCCTGGTACCCTGCCGGGGTCAGCCCGAAGAGGCTACGGGGAGCTGCCTCCACATGGGCCCAGCACCCACGAGAAGAGGAGTAGGGGTCAAGTGCTTTGTAGACTTGGGACATGGAACACCCCCACACTGGCGGGGAAGGAGCTGGAGCTTGTGCAGGAGGTTGAGCGGTACCAGCTAAATACAGCCAGACTCACCTCTATGCACATCTCTGGCTCCAGAACCAAGCTTCTTGATAGGGGTTGGACTTTCTCCTTTTCTGGAGTTGCCCAAGGTGAAAGGCAGCGGGCAGGTGTCGGGATACTTGTGTCCCCTCAGCAGAGTGCCGTCATGTTGGAGTTTATTCCGTTGAATGAGCGGGTCTCTGCAATACGCTTTCGGGCTGCGGAGGGGAAAGCTCTGAATTTTGTTTGTGCTTCCGCACCTATAAGCAGTTCAGAGTATCCAGCCTTCTTGGAGTCCCTGGGCGGGGTCCTGGAAAAGGCTCCCACAGAGAATTCCATAGTTTTGCTGGGAGACTTCAACGCTCAAGTGGGCAACAACGGAGACGCTTGAAGAGAGTGATTGGGAGGAACAGCCTCCCTGATCTGAACCCGAGTGATGTTTTGTTGTTGGATTTCTGTGTTAGTCATGGATTATCCATAACAAACACCATGTTTGAGCATAAGGGTGTTCATTAGTGTACTTGGTACTAGAGCACCCTTAGCCAAAAGTCGATGATCTATTTTGTAATTCAGTCATCAGATTTGCGACCGTATATTTAGGACACTCGAGTGAAGAGAGGGGCATAGCTGTCAACTGATCACCACCTGATGATGAGCTGGATCAGATGGCAGGGAAGACTGCTGGATAGACCTGAGAAGCCTTAACATGTTGTGAGGGTTGACTGGGAATATTTGGAAGAGGACCCTGTCTGGACAAGTTTCAACTCACACCTCCGGAAGAGCTATTCCCATTTCCCGGTGGAGGCTGGGGACTTGGAGTCTGAGTTAACGTTGTTCAAAGTCTCCATTATGGAAGCGGCTGCCGTGAGCTGTGTCCTGAAGGTTGTCGGTGCTAGTCGTGGTGGCAACCCAAGAATCTGTTCGTGGACCCCAGTGATGAGGGAGACTGTCAAGCTGAAGGTGGCCTTTCGGGCTTAGTTGAGCCTGTCAGGACCAGAGGCTTTATGAGGGTTACCCCGTTGTAGGATGGATGTCATCAGTTGTTCGTCAATGTGCTCTCGGTTAAAAGTATAACAACACAACTTGCGCACCATCGTATTCTCCCATCTGTTTTAATGAGTAACACATTTTTTTCGATTGTGTAATTTCCTGAAGACGCACTTTGTCATGTTGGTTAGACGTAATCACCATATGCATTTACTGACTTGTTTATTTCTTTAAAAGATTACTTGTGTCTAAATATTCAATGGTCATAATGAATAGGAGTGTTATTCCAATTCAATAGTTTCCTCAAAGAATGTGTATAATGCATGCAGCCAATTTGTAATGTAATTTTAAATTCGATTGTTTCTTAAAGAGACAGAACATACTTGGAGTACTTGTATTTTCTCTTCAGTTTGTCCTGTAGAGCACAAGTTTCTTAGTTTCTTTCAGGGGAACATGTATAGAATCTGTGTCGCTAAAGTAAAAGGAAGAGACACTATGATACGGAATTTAATCGAAATTGTTTTCTTGTATGCTAAGCAATTCATCCAATATACTTTGACTGACGAACTGGTAATATCATCTCCGCGTCATTCATTGTTATTTCCCTCTTACTCCGCGGTTGCTCACGGTGGCGACGGCGTGGCCTTTGGCAACGCCATGCCTTACCGGCTCTGTTTGTCTGATTGCCGGTTATTAATTTTCTTTTTGACAACTCTGTTACTTGCATGAAGACTGGGCTGGTTAAGAAGTGTGTTAATTATTCATAGTCTAAAAATGATAGTAGCTAACGAGCTATGGCAGCCGATACTCTGGGAATTTCGGAAATACAGTTGTCACCTTAGCTAATGTTGCTAGCGCCTCGGACTCATCAGTCATACGCGTAGTTTCACTTCCCGGTATTTTACTTCTGGTAGTTTGGATAGTCTGACCGCAAACTTCCTCAAAAATTGCTAAAGAAACTTCCCGCAAAATTTCCCACTCCAACTTGTGAAGTTTCTCGCTTCCCACAAAACTTCTGGAAGTTTTCAGTGGTCTGGCCAAGTTGTCTTGAAACTATGCATAGTTTGTCACGTGATTAATACCATCTGCTGCCATGCCGTCTGCTTGTTTACATTTTTTGCGCAAGTGTACTTGTGTGTGAGGTCTACTCATCAAGCTAGCCTGCATGCTATTAGTAGGGTCGTGATTTTACCAAGTTAATGTTGAAGAAACACACTTCTCGCTGGGTCATTTTGACAGCAACGAATGTAGCCGAACAGTCTCCTCTGCCTTTCATGTTCTTCACGTCTATGATGACGTTTGATCTCCTGCTGAATCATAGCTGAACATAAAATCCGTCCCATTTTCAGAATTCCTTGAGCTAACTTACATCCCATTTATCCCCCAAGTTATCTAGATAAAAAACATTCCATTCTTACTTTGCGTTTACACCTGGTATTTTAATGCATTCTCTTTATCCTCATTGAGATTAGATTTTTGTCCTCCAGCTGCACATGAGTAATTTGAAGTGGCGTTGCGTAGGTACGGATGCCTGCAAGTTGTACGGATTGAGCTTACACCTGACTGAGATCTGGACACAGTGCAAGCCAGACAACCTCCAGGGCCCTGTACCACAAAGTTGGATTAATATGCCTGGAGTATTTTTTCGTTATCTGGCTGCACTTAACCAGACTTCCGCATTCCTGATAAGTGGTACCATGAAGCCAGTAATCAACTCGGTAACTGCATAGACATATTATATATACTGACCAAAAAAAGAGACGCAATTTTCTATTTCTTGATTTTATCAAGTGTAACTGTCATTAATCAACACTTCATTGGTATCAAATGAAAGAGGGAATCTCAAACAATAGATATAACAGAAAATCAGGCTGAAATATCGCCATGTTGGCTTTTATTTAACAAGGTGAAGTTCGACATTACGAAACACAAATGACACTATCAGTATCTCGTGTGTCCCCCGTTAGCGTCGCACACAGCGGTTTACCTGCGTCTCATAGACATCACCAGACGTCTGATTGTTGCTTGTGGAACACTGTTCCACTCTTCGGTCAATGCTTGTCTTAGCTGACGTACTGTAGCTGGCGGTGCTTGACGTCTCCGGATCGCTCTATCCAGAACGTCCCATAAGTGTTCTTAAGGTGAAAAATCTGGAGAAAACGCTGGCCAGGGAAGGATTTACACTTTTTTGGCCCGAAGGAACTCCATACAGATACGTGCCACGGGCGGACGTGTGTTGTCCTGTTGGAAAGTCAGTCAGTGATGTTGGACAAACAGAAGGACGACAGGACGGACAATTTCATTGTGGTAACGGACGGCGTTGAGGTTTCCTTCAACAAAATGAAGCTTGGTTCGGTGTGTAGCAGACGGTCGGTCGTGGTACGACGGTCAGACGCTGGAGTCGTAACACGTGGCCTACCGGATCTGGGGTGATCGGTGTGTGTCCAGTGGCATTAAACCTGGTTCTGAGGCGACTAATTGTCGCAGAATGCAGGCCGAATTGACGGGCAACTCTATCTACCCGACTTCCGGCCTGTGGCATCCCAATCGCGCGTTCTCGTTGAACTTCCGTTAGTCGTGGCATTATAACCAGTCTGATTTTTACTCATTTTCGGTCGGACTTTTATAGGCCCCGGTGTCTACAAGGAACTCAAAACAAAAATGGGAGTGTTAGGACAATGATATTACTCGAACCCAAGCACTGCTGATTGTTTGGTTTCGGACGAATGGCGGCTCCAGAATACACCCTGTGACTGCGAAAATTCGTATGTTAGAAGTACTCAATAACTCAATAACTATTCAAAAAATAACTCAGAGCAACAGCATCTTTCTGAATGGGTTTATCGAAATTTGGGACCGGATGCAATTGTGTTTCTTTTTTTGGTCAGTGTATATACACCCAAAACCAGTGAAGTTGGCACGTTATGTAAATCGTAGATAAAAACAGAATACAATGATTTGCAAATCCTTTTCAACTTATATTCAATTGAATACACTGCAAAGACAAGATGTTTAATGTTCAAACTGAGAAACTTTATTTTTTTTTTGCAAATAATCATTAACTTAGAATTTAAAGGCAGCAACACATTGCAAAAAAAAGTTGCCACAGGGGCCTTTTACCACTGTGTTACATCACCTTTCCTTTTAACGAAACTCAGTAAACGTTTGGGAACTGAGGAGACCAATTTTTGAAGCTTTTCAGGTGGAACTCTTTCCCATTCTTGCTTGATGTACAGCTTAAGTTGTTCAACAGTCCGGGGTCTCTGTTGTCGTATTTTACGCTTCATAATGCACCACACATTTTCAATGGGAGACAGGTCTGGACTACAGGCAGGCCAGTCTAGTACCCACACTCTTTTACTACGGAGCCATGCTGTTGTAACACGTGCAGAATGTGGCTTGGCATTGTCTTGCTGAAATAAGCAGGGGCGTCCATGAAAAAGACGTTGCTTGGATGGCAACATATGTTGCTCCAAAACCTGTATGTACCTTTCAGCATTAATGGTGCCTTCACATATGTGTAAGTTGCCCATGCCTTGGGCACTAATACACCCCCATACCATCACAGATGCTGGCTTTTGAACTTTGCGCCTATAACAGTCCGGATGGTTCTTTTCCTCTTTGGTCCGGAGGACACGCGTCCCACAGTTTCCAAAAACAATTTGAAATGTGGACTCGTCAGACCACAGAACACTTTTTCCACTTTGCATCAGTCCATCTTAGATGAGCTTGGGCCCAGCGAAGCCGGGCGGTTTCTGGGTGCTGTTGATAAATGGCTTTCGCTTTGCATTGTAGAGTTTTAACTTGCACTTGCAGATGTAGCGACGAACTGTAGTTACTGACAGTGGTTTTCTGAAGTGTTCCTGAGCCCATGTGGTGATGTCCTTTACACACTGATGTCGGGTTTTGATGCAGTACCGCCTGAGGGATCGAAGGTCACGGGCATTCAATGTTGGTTTTCGGCCTTGTCGCCACGTGCAGTGATTTCTCCAGATTCTCTGAACCTTTTGACGATATTACGGACCGTAGATGATGAAATCCCTAAATTTCTTGCAATAGCTCGTTGAGGAATGTTGTTTTTAAACTGTTCGACAATCAGCTCACGCATTTGTTCACTAAGTGGTGACCCTCGCCCCATCCTTGTTTGTGAATGACTGAGCATTTCAGGGAAGCTGCTTTTTATACCCAATCATGGCACCCACCTGTTCCCCAATTAGCCCGTTCACCTGTAGGATGTTCCAAATAAGTGTTTGATGAGCATTCCTCAACTCTCTCAGTCTTTTTTGCCACTTGTGCCAGCTTTTTTGAAACATGTTGCAGGCATCAAATTCCAAATGAGCTAATATTTGCAAAAAATTACAAAGTTTACCTGTTCGAACATTAAGTAACTTGTCTTTGCAGTGTATTCAATTGAATATAGGTTGAAAAGGATTTGCAAATCATTGTATTCTGTTTTTATTTACGATTTACACAACGTGCCAACTTCACTGGTTTTGGGTTGTATACACACACACACACACACACACACACACACACACAAACACACAAACACATACACCTGTGCAAAAGTTAAGCACCACTAAATTCAAATAGAAATTTGAACAATGAAAAAATACATACAAATTCAAATGATGCAATTTCTCAGAATACCCTTTTTGCACATGCTTGCTACAAATCATGAAAAATGTTAGTTCAGTAGAAATGCGTGCATTCTCGGGAATAAGTGAACCACCCTTCCACTCGAAAATCACACTTTAGCTGGAGAGTTTATGTGCAGCCATTTCTTCACTGACTGAAGTTCATTTTGCGATTATGCACTGAAAACTGTCCCCGATCACCAGATGGCAGATAGTGGGCATGCACATAGCTGTTTTGTCGTGTCATGTCATCGGTAGAGATCTGTACATTTATCTCTCTGTCATAAGCAGATTGATTGCCAAGCACCATGATACTGGTGATGTCAAGGACAGGCCCAGGTCAGGCAGACCTCAGGAAAGCAGTGCCAGTGATGACAGAGCCAGAAGGAATCCTTGGCACAACAGTGGACAATTATGTGAAGAATGGTGACTGGGTAACTGAATTTCGACTAGTACTGTTTGTCGACAACTGAATATAGCCAGGCTAAGAGCCAGACGACCAATACGGCGGCCATTACTGACTGCCAGGCGCAAGCAGGAGCGACTACAGTGGTGTAAGGCTCATGAACACTGGAACTTGAGATTCTGTAGACGCGTTCACTGGTCAGATGAAAGCAGGTTTTTGCTCCATGTCATCGATGGCCGTACGCGAGTGTGGAGGGCAGGGGTACTGCTTACGCTCAACATAATGTTGCTGAGGAAGTTCCATTTGGAGTTGGTTCAGTTATGATCCGAGGGTGTTGCTCCCATGATTGCAAATCACAGTTGGTTGAAGTTCATGGGAACCTGAAGGGCCACAATTACCAAAACATTCTTGACAATCAGGTAGAACCACATTTTGATGGTCATCCACTTGCATCCAGACAAATATTTATGGATGACAATGCCTGGCCTGACCGCGCTCATGCCATCACTGAATTTTTAAAGAGGAATGCCTTTGAGACTCTGCCTTGGCCAGCCAGAAGCCCACATTAAAATCCACTTGAGCATCCGTGGGATGTAATGGGTCGACAAATCAAAAGCAGGAATCCCCCTGTGCAAACTGTGCGAGAACTGGCACAGGCATTCCAAGAGGAGTGGCAGAGAATTCCAACGTGGAGAATCCAAAGACTGGTTCACAGCATGCGAAGACGTGTCAGAGATGCTATCCGTGTGCGGAGTGGTTACACCCGATATTGATGAAACTTTACAGCCAGATTCGGCCTTACATTATCCACGTTTGTGAGGAATTCCATGAGTCTCTCGTTAGTGGTTTGTGTCTGACAATCTTTTTACAGGTCCCATTTTTCTGTATTTTCAGTGTTCATCGAAAATTACGAATAAATTCAAAATTGTTGACAATTTGTCTCATTATCATCCTCAGAAATTAATGACAGTCGTGGCTTTCAAGCAAACACAAAACAAGATTAAATATATAGATTAAATACCCAGGACGAATGTATCACTAAAACACTCACTTCAAAATATTGGTGGTGCTTAACTTTTACACAGGTGTATACATATATGGCATTGTAAATCCAAAACTTTTGCGGACTTTGCAGCATTTATTTTTGCCGTCCTTAGGATTATCACACAGCTGTGCAACTTGCCTGACAGCACCCTTTAGCCGTGATAACATTCAGAATATAGAATGGATTCTCGTAGCCTCACAAACTAATTTACGCAAATCTGTGCTGCTTAATGAGCAACACCAGCGCTGAAATTATAAAGACATATTGATATTTTACGTCATCATTTATGCGCAGAAGACGACGCCTCATAATTTTGTGGTGCAATGCATAAAAATGCTATCAAAAGTAAATTAGACTGTTGTCGGTTTTTACCAATTGGTCTGAGCAACTGTGGCTAATCGGGAGGTGTAAACTGCAAGAGGTTTGGGTTATTAAACATTTTAAGGTGAGGTTTCTGAAGATCAAATTCAAAATCAGAATATTCCCCAAGTAAAAATGTCTGCCCCCTGATATTGAAGCCAATTTGAAGACTCGCTGGTTTCAAAATGCGTCGCACTCGATTATTATCAAATTAAATATGCGTTTCAGACACTTCAAGAATTCCACTTTCCGCTGAAATATACTTTGCCGAAGTGCAGTCTCCTCCTTTAAGGCCTAATAGTTTACATGAGCTTGTTAGTATGCTTTCGACCACTTTGACACATAACTTTGAAAATGCTAAGGCAAGGTTAATACTAAGCCAAACAGTTCAGAGGCCCTCAGTTTCAATGGGCTCTTTGTTGGTCTGTATCTTTTAAAATCATTGGTGTTGTTTCTCTCCTTGCAAGAGATTGACGTGCATATGTTGTACCTTTACTACAGAATGCCTTGGGCTCCTCCCTCCAGTTTAGTCTCCTCTCTAGCCTCTTCCATGGTCAAAATGGGAGTTTGTCTTTACCATGGCCTTCAGCAGATTCCCAAGTTACCACTTGAACAGTGGAGATGAGGTGTATAACTCAATGCACCCCAAATGCATGGGCTATCTTCACAGAACTCATTGGTGAGAAACTGTTTGGCAAGAAGCAATCTTCAGTTTACGGTCTACCCAAGAAAGACATTCTGTACCTTGCTCCAGAATCACAGCACTTGAATATCACTGCATATGTATATATGCCAAATGATTTTGAAATACTACAAATGGTGGAAAGAGGATGACTGTGGTTGGCTTGGATCTAGTCACTACAGCAGTCATAATTCACTTTTGAATGCCTCTGAATCCTCATACTATTGTGTTTTTAAAGAAGAACATATTAGGAGTGTAGGAATTATTCATGAGTGATATGAATGCAGAATTTGCCATTTAATGCCAATTATTTGTTCATTTCTACTTTTGTGTCCTTTCCACGCAGCACTATGGGCTCTCTTAGTCAAGTGACAAGACATGGTTATGATGGTAGATGAATATCGCAATGACCAATGATGTCACTTAAGTGTCCATTTCTTCATAAAAAAGGTGTTCATACTGAAAAAATGGCCTAACATACAAAGTGCATTATTTAGATGACAGAAATACCAGACTGCCATTTTTGGTATCAACATAAAAGGAGCATGATGAATCATCAAAAAGAATGTATTACTTCTTTAAAAGACTTGACAATTACAATGGGTAGCGAACAGAAGCACTGAACGATGAATCAACACATGAATATTTGAAGACGGTGCAAGAGGGCAAACATGAGTCCACAACTTTGAAAGACAGCTCTGCCTTGTACATGCTTTATGGCTAACTGAGCTTTATCCCATTGGGTACATTATCATAATGACAGTGACTTTAGTGTAAACTTACACAACACTTTCATTAAGAGACACAAACATCATTCACATAGAGAAAGGACAAATATCTTGTCTTACAGTGACAGTATTTATTATTTGGTACCATTAAGGTTATTTATATGTACACAGAAAATGTAGGAAGTGAAATCGAGCAAATCAACGCAGAACACAAAAAACTGACCAGGTACAGTTACAAACTGTATGAGACTGCACACAAATGATAAAAGGAAATCAAGGACTGGGGTGTACACTCATACATATTTTCAGTCATTTCTATGATATTTTTCAGTCACTGATAACAACGGTGAATCTCATTGAAAAAAATGTCAAAGTGGGAATGCAACATTTCCCATTATGTGTAGGCAATACAATATTCGCTCACCATAAAACTCAGATTAACAGCATCTGAAGTGTTCTCATTCAAGATATCCATCAATTACATCATGAAATTGAAATATCTGTTAAACAGCAAAAATAAAAATCACCTTCTCCTGCATTATGTTTTTTTTTTTCGCTGTTAAACAGGTTTAAGGATTTAAGGACAAATGTGCATCTGTAAATAACTTACCGCACTACATTTGTTCCACCATGAGATGGTGCTATCAGCAATGCTTATTACCTGATACAGGCACGAATCCTTCTTGCCTCGTCCTCTCTCTTTCTTAGTTTGTAACCTCTGCAGCCTCTCGCAGCACCTCTCCAGGCTCTGTGGATATGTGCAGATTTTTTTGTTGCGCCTTTGCAGCATCTATCTAGTCAAAGGTCACATGGCCGGGATGCTCGAACAATTTTCTGCAAGATCCTGCAGCCAAAGCAGGATTCGGAGGACTCATCGCGCATCTTCAGCAAGATTCTCGCGTAATTTTTCGGGAACCTCGCACCTCCGCAGACCCTAATGCTCACTGGAATGCAGCCATTGATCTTGCTTATTGGTCAGGGGTGCACTTCCTGATAGCACAGATGCTAACTTACATAGTTGGAAAGATTGACTGTGAATGGACGAACTACATCAGTTGCAAACTTAGTTTGCCCCAATGCTTTGGGTAAACGCACCCCTGGTTGTTTTGCCAGAAATTACACCAAAATATTCACAGGCAGATAGATGATGATCCAGCGGAGCTTATGAAGAGTTTAAACACAAAACGCAATTAACGCCACTTTTGAAATTTTTGAAGCACCACCACAAGAAGATCAACGTTGGCAAGCTGGTGGTCGTGACAAGCTTGGCCCTTAGCAGCACTATAAGAATGGATGGAGAATCCCGCACTTCCAACAGGCTCAAATTGTTTAGTGACTCTTGTTTTGGGCAAACCAAAATTATGAGTCATTTCTGTGCAGCGAGCTAAGCGGAAAAAAAAGATTCCCTAATTTTTCTGTCTCGAATGTGTTTCCCAGCTATTGAACAGCATTCAAGTTGGTGATAGCTTGACCGCAGTTCAGTAGACATAGTTCTCTCCCCGCTGGTGATAGCTTGACCGCAGTTCAGTAGACATAGTTCTCTCCCCGCTGGTGATAGCTTAACCGCAGTTCAGTAGACATAGTTCTCTCCCCGCTGGTGATAGCTTGACCGCAGTTCAGTAGACATAGTTCTCTCCCCGCTGGTGATAGCTTGACCGCAGTTCAGTAGACATAGTTCTCTCCCCGCTGGTGATAGCTTGACTGCAGTTCAGTAGACATAGTTCTCTCCCCGCTGGTGATAGCTTGACCGCAGTTCAGTAGACATAGTTCTCTCCCCGCTGACTAAGTTTTTGGCCACTGATTAGCAAAAAGGACAGAGGGCCACATGCGAAGGAGTATTTCTAATTATTATGGGAACATGGGAATGTTAATGTCTATGATTCCGAGTGGCAGGCATTTGACTCCAAATCTTATATCAGTGGGTATGTATGATATAACGCTAATTATGCTCTGCTGGAATAATGTGATGAAATTCCTGATAAAATGACCAGGGGCGCATTTTCCAAAAGCATAGTTCGTCCATTCACAGTTAGTGGTTCCAACTACACTACCGCTCAAAAGTTTGGGATCACTTGCAAATTTCTTTGTTTTCCAAAGAAAAATACATTTTCGTGCATTTCACAAACATTTTTTTCCATTTCGCAAACATTTTTATCCATTTCACAAACGATTAAAATTAATCAGATGATTTTCAAAGAATGATCTACATTTTTGCATAGAGGCCTATTATCAGCAACTGTCTGTCCTCTGCATCAGTCTCCTGGTATGGCTGCTAATCCAAGTTAAGCATTTTATAAGGCTAATTGATTATAAGAAAACCCTTCTGCAAATGTGTAGCACAGCTGAAAACCGTTGAACTAATAAGGGAGCGCAAAAGGGAGCATGGCATTCTTGAGATTGGTTTAGTACCTGAAGCATCAGCAATTGTTTGTTTGTTTACAGGCTCAAAATGGCCAGAAAGAACGAACTTCCTTTAGAGACCCGTCAGTCTATTGTTGTGCTTAGAAAAGAAGGCTATTCAATGCGAGAAATTGAAAACTTAAAATCTCTTACCATGCTGTCAACTACTCCCTTCAGAGCAGCACAAACTGGCATTAACAAGGACAGAAAAAAGGAGTGGGAGGCCCCGATGCACAACTGTGCAAGAAGACAAATATCTGAGAGTGTGTAGTTTAAGACAAAGACGCCTCACAGATTGTCAACTAGCAGCTGCGCTAAATAGTTCCCGTCAAACACCAGTTTCAGTATCAACAGTGAAGGTGGGGTTTTTTTTGATGAAGGCAAAGTTTGAAGTACATATTCATCATTTTCCATTAAAATCATTGTTTCTAACTCAGACAATGTCAGCATGCTCTGTTCATTTGCTATATTTCCTATTCAGACTAATTTCATGTGTGTTTCCATGGAAAACAAGAAAATTTCCAAGTGATCCCAAACTTTTGAGCGGTATTGTACGTAAGTTTGAATCTTTGCTTTCAGGAAACACACCCCAGAGTAATTGAGCCAATCTAAAGGCAAAGAGAGTACTGTACTGTGGAAGGAGGACTGAGTTAAAGAGCAATCGAGGTGGGGTTAAAATCTAAGGCTGCGTCCGAATAGTCAAAAAATTACATCCTATCCACTAATTCCAAACCACTTTTCTTTCACCAATGTGGAAAATGTCATTAGGTAAAGGAAAGGTGTAAAAGGGAATTCCTTACGCCTCAGGAAGACAACCGCGCTGCAAAGAGAATCCGAATGCACTTACACTAAAGACATTCCATGTCAATTCACACAGATTCCAGAAACTTCCCCAGTGACATCTCAGATTTGACAGAAAAAAAATTCTGAATTTTCTCAGAATTTTTTTGACCCCAAATGAAGGAATCCCAAATTTCAGCTTCATACCATTAGTCATTTCGGCATTATGGGTGCAATGCCCACTTTTTTCCGGCACTTAATTTCTAACCACATCTAGAGACCATAACTTCTCTTTTATATGAGCTACTGGGCTAAAAATTGATAAAGGGGCCATTGATTGTCTCCTCTCTTGGAATCAAGGCTTACAAATTGGATACTAGTTCCATTGTATACAATATTAACCCTTCAATACTGGATTTTGTTTCATGCGATAATGATTTTTGGGATATTGGAGGGTCCAGATAATTGAAATTTGCTTGTTTGGAGGCTTTTTGACAACTTCATCAAATATGTAATATACACAAATATACACTACTGTAACAATTTGCTTTGAATATGACCAACTTACACACTTTATCCAACTTTAGGGCCAAAAAAAAGTTTGCTTATCCAGCTCCTTCTGTGTGAACTGATTTTTTTGAAAAATAGACCCTTTGATCCACATTTCTTAAAAAATGATTAAGTCCAGAAAGTAGGTCAACTCTGATGAGCTTAGTACTGACAGTTTTGTTGGTTGAAATCACACTCTAATATCAGATAATGATACACAGAATAACTTATTGTGCTGTGCTGCTTTTGATGCAAGTTGGGTTTATGCCTGTATTTCCTTCCCCTGTGACGGATTATGCAACTGTTCATAGGGACCTCCAAAACTTCCAGAGTTAGTCGGCAAATTGCTCTAGCTCAGTTCCTTCTCCCAGTCTTCTGTGATGAGGGTGTATATCACACTGTGGCCGACATAATGATGGCTGAGCCAGCCAAATTCCCGATGTGCATGGAATGATGGGAATGTTCCACTGAGTCGAAGTCCTGTTGAAGTGTGCTGGGCGATATCTGAGAGGCTCAGGCATTGAGGATGCTCTCATTGAGATGGAAGTGTTTGGCAAGCTGACCCTGAACTCTGTACTGGAAGGCAGTCATTATTTTCGCTCCTTCCATGGAATCATGATGGTCTCAGATCTTCTCACCTCTCTAGCCTGCAAGTTGTTCTGGCAGTGGATGATCCAGCGTGGTCACAGAGTTAACGATGACACTATGACATGTGCAGGTCAAGTACGAAAAGCACTTTGTGAGAAAAATACGCCAGCAGAAAAGTTTGCGGAGCTTGTGGATCAATCTTCGGAGCTCAGGCAACAATTTGAAACCTTCCTTGAAGAATGTTGCTCGAAGTCTGAAATGTGCCAATACCCAGCAAACACTGGCCGGACGGCGACGTCGTGTCCCTGGCCGAATAAGGTCCCGGCCGGGTACCTACGCCCAATCTACCGTCTCCGGACGGAAGGACGGCCAGATGATGGACAGGTAACGTCCGGATGTCCGCACAATTTTCACTTTGGAACAATTTTTGAACCATCACACGACGTCGTGGTTTGACTTGAAACGACGTTGATACAACGTTGAAATGTTTGCTGGGTACTAGGGATGGAACGGTTCAAGTGAAAAATCCGAACCGTTCGGTTCACTAGTCACGGTTCGGGGCATGTATGTATTGTTCGGTTCAAGTCATCTGCAGAAATTAAAGAGGAACTCATCAGTTGGCATAGATGAGTGTCGAGTGCAATACTAGCGAGTTCAGTTCAGTCTTTTTGTGCTGAAAATGATAACGTGCAATAGGCGGCAGTAACGCTGTATTTTTATTCAAGTGACATTTGAAACCTAGGCTGCGTCCGAATAGTAAAAAAAAACATCCTATCCAGCAATTCCTAACCCCTTCAGTGGCGGCTCCAGAACTGGGAATAGGGGGGGGGGGCAGCAGGCAAAGATGCATGCCTTTATGACAACAATTACTCCTAGCTAGTTCTCCATCATTTTCCCTTATTGACGCGTTTTCCAGTTATAGTAATAATCCATTGGCAATTGAAGACACTGCTTCTCTCCCCATGCGATCTCACGGTGATGGGCTAAATTCAGTATAGAAAAATTATTTACTTATAGGCTAATAGACCTATGCTTTACGAAGGACAAACTGCTCTGAAATTTCCGCACTGCCTTTTCAGGCGATTTAACTTACGCTTCACGATCGTTTAAATTCCTCGCTTAAAAACGGAAAAACTTCCATGCATAAAGACTTAAATTCCACGTGAGAATCTCTGAAATTCGCGTTGATTGAATAACGAAATATTGCCTTTCATTCTCGCAACAGCATGGGTTGATTTAAAAATCGGACTTGGCAATTAAATATAGAAAGTGTGAGACTCAAGCCATATGCCTGAGAGCTGACAGGTATGCGATTTTGAATAACGTTGATTTAAAATGCAGCAAATACGCGTCCAGATGAATGTTTGTCGTCTTACCTAAACGTGGAGAACTAGCAGCACCTGATAGAGTGAAGTGCTCTCGGAGTGAATCTATTGTTTATTATGAAAATGATTGAGAACAGGTCAGGACTAATAATTCTTTTAAAGGGATAGGCCTACTCTGTGCCGCCGCCCCCCCCCATTCCCAGTTCTGCCGCCGCCACTGAACCCCTTTCATCTTTGGGAAAAAAAAAAAAATGTCATAAGGTAAAGGAAGTGTGTAAAGCGTAATTCATTAGAGTTTCGGAAGACAAGCACGCTAATGAGAGAATCTGAATGCACTTACACTAGGCAACGTGATCATGCATCTCTCGCCCGTCATGCTCATTTGTTGTGATTGGCCGGATGAATGGCAGTCGCTTTAAATATTGCTGCCACACGGAACTGTGGGATAGCCTTATTGCTTTTCTTTTCGAAAAGGATGGTTCTCTGTACCCTATGCTAAAGGAGGAAAATTAGGAAGCACAGAGACACCTTTCCTTAACATTTAACCCCTTTGCACAGATTACAAATAACGCCAATTTTTCCTGTTGTGCATGAGCCTATTTAAGGCTCTATGCCTCAGTATTTGTGCCACAGAGACTGTGGAAAATTACTTCAGAGAAGCAAGACATTTGGAAATTCAATGTGTGTCTTGTCAAGTGTTTATGTTCCTTATATTCTTAGCCACAATTTAGTTTGTTGAGAACTTTTTTTGCCAAATAAATGAAAAGTATGTTGAAATTGACAATGCCTCCCCTCCTGCGGTACAAAAAAAAAAAAAAACATACCGAACCGAAAACCGTGACACCAGAACCTTGGTACAAACCGAACAGTGATTTTTGTGAACCGTTCCACCCCTAGTACTTACTGAGAAATGGTACGCCTGTGAAATTCCACAAATATCCACGGAAATGTTGCTGTATTCAGGTGTAAAGATGTTGCACTTAGTGCAGACGTTTGAAGACTAAAGCAGTCACGCTGTGCCCAGTCTTTCCTCCAAACATGAAGGTGGGCGTGGGCAGCTCTCGATGCAATTCAAATCCTTCAAACAAGAATAAAAAAAATAAAATTACAAGCATTAGCAAGGAGTGCAAAGACATGTCTGTCGCACAATCTTTTCCAAAAAAGGTCTGGGTCAATGTCAAAATATTACATCAGTTCAGCATTATAGTACACAGGCTTCTACAAAAAACCAGTGAAGTTGGCACGTTGTGTAAATCGTAAATAAAAACAGAATACAATGATTTGCAAATCCTTTTCAACCTATATTCAATTGAATACACTGCAAAGACAAGTTACTTAATGTTCGAACAGGTAAACTTTGTAATTTTTTGCAAATATTAGCTCATTTGGAATTTGATGCCTGCAACATGTTTCAAAAAAGCTGGCACAAGTGGCAAAAAAGACTGAGAGAGTTGAGGAATGCTCATCAAACACTTATTTGGAACATCCCACAGGTGAACGGGCTAATTGGGAACAGGTGGGTGCCACGATTGGGTATAAAAGCAGCTTCCCTGAAATGCTCAGTCATTCACAAACAAGGATGGGGCGAGGGTCACCACTTAGTGAACAAATGCGTGAGCTGATTGTCGAACAGTTTAAAAACAACATTCCTCAACGAGCTATTGCAAGAAATTTAGGATTTCATCATCTACGGTCCGTAATATCGTCAAAAGGTTCAGAGAATCTGGAGAAATCACTGCACGTAAGCGACAAGGCCGAAAACCAACATTGAATGCCCGTGACCTTCGATCCCTCAGGCGGTACTGCATCAAAAACCGACATCAGTGTGTAAAGGACATCACCACATGGGCTCAGGAACACTTCAGAAAACCACTGTCAGTAACTACAGTTCGTCGCTACATCTGCAAGTGCAAGTTAAAACTCTACAATGCAAAGCTTAAAGCCATTTATCAACAGCACCCAGAACGCCGCTTCGCTGGGCCCAAGCTCATCTAAGATGGACTGATGCAAAGTGGAAAAGTGTTCTGTGGTCTGACGAGTCCACATTTCAAATTGTTTTTGGAAACTGTGGACGCCGTGGTCCTCCGGACCAAAGAGGAAAAGAACCATCCGGACTGTTATAGGCGCAAAGTTCAAAAGCCAGCATCTGTGATGGTATGGGGGTGTATTAGTGCCCAAGGCATGGGCAACTTACACATATGTGAAGGCACCATTAATGCTGAAAGGTACATACAGGTTTTGGAGCAACATATGTTGCCATCCAAGCAACGTCTTTTTTCATGGACGCCCTGCTTATTTCAGCAAGACAATGCCAAGCCACATTCTGCACGTGTTACAACAGCATGGCTCCGTAGTAAAAGAGTGCGGGTACTAGACTGGCCTGCCTGTAGTCCAGACCTGTCTCCCATTGAAAATGTGTGGCGATTATGAAGCGTGAAAATACGACAACGGAGACCCCGGACTGTTGAACAACTTAAGCTGTACATCAAGCAAGAATGGGAAAGAGTTCCACCTGAAAAGCTTCAAAAATTGGTCTCCTCAGTTCCCAAACGTTTACTGAGTGTCGTTAAAAGGAAAGGTGATGTAACACAGTGGTAAAAAGGCCCCTGTGCCAACTTTTTTGGAATGTGTTGCTGCCTTTAAATTCTAAGTTAATGATTATTTGCAAAAAAAAAATAAAGTTTCTCAGTTTGAACATTAAACATCTTGTCTTTTGCAGTGTATTCAATTGAATATAAGTTGAAAAGGATTTGCAAATCATTGTATTCTGTTTTTATCTACGATTTACATAACGTGCCAACTTCACTGGTTTTGGGTTTTGTATAATATTTGTGAAAAACTACAGCAATAAAATATGCAACAATACAAAACTGACTGCAAGTCAACCAGGACAACACCTGCTCCATGCCCCTCTACCCCACACAGGGCAAGACAGTCATACGAACAATCTAGGTTCAGGTGATCTTCATGATTGCACCAAATGAAACATTTGCTACTGAAAGTAACAGCAGCCTGATGTTTCCCGGTATTTAATAAAAATTGAGTGAATGTTTTAAGGGTAGCCAAGATGCTGTAATAAAAGGATTTTTATTTTTTCCATTTCTAATGGTTTCTTTTTATGCAAGTTTGGGTAATTGGGAACTGAGCAATCTTTAAAAAGAGTTAATCAATGCATTGCTCAAAACTAAATTATACGTTTCTTTTGCAAACTTTTGAGCACAACCGTGAGGATTGTAGCCATCACTGCAGAGAAAGAATGCATTACTGAAATAGTGGATAAGCATCCATGGACAACATTATTCTGTTTTTCTCCTGTCTTTAGTGTTTTAGTTTATTATATTTGGCTGGAGCGCATGAGGGGGAAGGATGAATACTTTTTCTGCTTTTTGAGTCTCTCTCAAAAAGTTACTACAATGATGGAAACTCAAACTGCCACATCTCCCTCTCAGGGGTGTTACGCAGTGTGTGACAGCAGCCCACCTTGTGTGAAGACATGCAGCAACTGCTCTTTAGTCCAGTTACAGGAGGTGATGATAAAGAGGCCTCCTGGTTTCAGCGCCCCTCGCAGGGCCTTGATATAGCACATTTTCCCATCCACAACACTGTCTGGGTTCAGACAAATGGCATCGAAAGTGCCCTTGTCAATACACACGTCAAACCCAGTCATCGTCTCGGCACAGCTCAGGAAATCTGCCTCCTGAACACAACAGACGGAAAAACATTAAACGTTGTGAGCTGGTTTTCGGATCATATTCAGTCAAACAAGCTTAACTGCACTGACATTTCTATTCATAAATTGCACTCCACTATATAAGTTAGGCAATAGTAAAAATAGTGCCACGGATACTGTAGCTCACCTGGACACATGTAACCTTCGAAAGAAATCAAACATTTGTTTTTTTACGTACAACCCCAATTCCGAAATAGTTGGGACAAAGTGTAAATTGTGAATAAAATCAAAATGCAATGACTTTCAGATCACATGAGCCAATACGTTATTTACAATAGAACATAGATAACATTTCGAATTTTGAAACTGAGACATTTTACATTTTTATCCACAAAATGAGCTTATTTCAAATCTTCTGGCTGCAACAGGTCTCCAAAAAGTTGGAACACAGGCAAAAAGGGCTGAAAAAGCAATTAATATATAAGAAAATCAGCTGAAAGAACATATAGCAAGTAATTAAGTTAACTGGCATCATGTGCATAACATGATTGGCTATAAAAGGGATGTGAGGCTCAGTCTCTCAGAAGTAAAGATGGCCAGAGGCTCTCCAACCTGTGAAGGCTGGCGTAAAAAAAATTTTGGCGGTGATGGCGAACGGTCCCGTACCACTGCAAATCAATTCATGGTTCTTCAAATCAATTCTTCTCTGCGAAAGAAGAGAACTGTTTCATCCGCTCACTTCCGCGGGCCAAGGCAGCTCAGTGAGAAAGGGGTTTTAGTTACCATTATCGGGCAACTCGACTGAGCAGTCACACTTTTTCACGAGTGACCAACAGCAACATTTCTGTCATTTAGCAAAAATATAATCTTTAAGAAGTCTACATCATGAAATTTGATTAGATTTTTTTCTAACCGGAACTTTCACTGTCATCTGCTGTCAATTTGTGAAGTGCGCCATCTTCTCAATTCACTTCTGGTTCTTGCTCTGCTTTCGGACAATGATTTTTTTTTTTTTTTTTTTTTTTTTTTTACACAACACTGCCACCGAGTGGGTCTAATTAGTATTATTCTTTCTATTCCATGATGCTAATAGGAACAAACATCCAAAAATGGGTTTTGACCAGTTTTTATTGCCACAATTGATCGTGAAAAAAGACTGACCATGCGGTTACAATGCCCGTAAAAATTTTAATTATACATAGGTTAGTGCCTCATACATACTAATTTCTAAAGACATTATTAAACGAGGAAATAGATAGATTGATTTTGTCACATGACCTTGACCTTGAAGACCAAAGTCAAATCCAATATGGTGTGTTTGATCAGCATACATGATTTGTCATTAGTATCCAAAACATACCAAAGATCTAAAGCCAACGTTAAAGGACTTTTAGGCCGTTTTTTCATTACCCAGACCTTGTTGCCAAAGGTCAAATCCAATATGTGGAAAACAACCAGCATACATGATTTGCTATTAGTGCCCAATACATACCTAAGCTCTACAAACAATATTAAACAAATATGGGCCATTTTTATCATATAACCTTGACCTTGAGGCCCAACATCAAATTTGACTGACTGCCTAAGAATGTTAAGCAAACATGGTTTCCTATAGATGCCCCAAACATACCTGAGCTCTAATTGCCACATTCAGCAAGTTATAGCAATTTTTGCCATTTGATCTTGACACCCAATGTCATATTCAATTTGCTGAGAATGTTTGGCTTACATGATACCCTATAGGTGGCTCACACATACCTAAGCTCTAAATGCCACATTAAGCTGTTATGACACATTTTTGCCATTTGACCTTCACCTTGAGGCTCAAGGTGAAATTCGAACAACCGAGAATGTTTGGCATACATGATTCCCTTTAGGTGCCTCATACATATCTAAGCTCTAAATGCTATATTAAGAGAGTTATAGCACATTTTTGCCATTTGACCTTGACCTGGAGGCCCAAGGTCAAATGTGACTGACTCACAATGTTCGGCATACCTGATTACCTATGGGTGCCTCACACATACCTAAGCTCTAAATGCTATATTAAGAGAGTTTTAGCACAAAACACCCCGAAAAATGATCAAGTCTAGACACGTTGCCTAGGTGGCACTATGAAGGAGCGATTCAATCAAAACATCGTTTACACCATTGAAGCAGGTCATGATACTGATCCCATTGCTGAGATTAAAAAAAAATTCATCAGACAGTTTTTGAGAAAATTGCACCTAAGTGCTAAAAATGGCCATTTTCAACATAAAAATAAAGATGTTACAGTATTTCAGAACGGGCAAGTTATTGGCCTGTATTTAGCAAAGAAAACCATGAAAGACAAAAACAAGTATGAGGAATCATTTTCACAAACAAATTTGCCACCACAAAGTCCTGACCTTAAACACATTAAAAGTTATTGGGATGTGCTCAAGAAAGACCACCGAGTGGTTCAACCATTATGTCGAGAAGACAAGATCTCGGCCAAAAATTATGGCATTCCTGATCGAAAATAAATGTTCTGGCATTGCATATATTGCAAAACAATGACAAGACGAATATGCACTGTAATCAAAGCTACAGGGGTTCCAACTAAATATTTGAGTGTGCGACTTTTTTTTTGGCCAGGCAGTGTACTTTACTTCACCCAGCTGCGAGTCAGCTTGCTAGCTAACTTAGCAGTGTTAAGTTCTTACCAGTGTACCTCGAATTAGGTACTGTCCAACTGTCGATCGTTTGATAACTTAAATGACCCCAAAGTAATTGATTTCTGTCCAAAAACCGCAACTTTGTTAAAAAACGGTTACATCGGTTTCGACAACTGCATGCGGTTTCTGTTAAATGTGTGCCACCAACTATGACAAGGCAAAATTGTTAAATAACCTAAAGACAAAAGCGTTTCTATTGAGTTGACGCTCAAGAAATAGAACAGTGGCGAAAAATGAAAAACTGACGTGCGTCATACGCCGCCAGTGGGCGTTGCTCCATTGAAATGAATGGAACCTATTTTCTGGCGCGCATCACACGCCGCCAGTGGGCGTTGGGCTCAACACCCTCGGGTGCCACACAGCTGGGTACGACGCAGAGGAAATACTGGCAATCTTTCCCCTATCAACCAAAGAATGGCGATATAATTTCACAAACTTACCAGAACTTTCACACCAGGCAGATTCTCTTGCTCCAGTATATTTTTGGCAAGTTCTACAGCAGCCGCAGAATAATCTACCCCAGAAACGTTTGTAAAGCCAGATTTAGCCTGAAAGAAACAGACAGAACATTTCCAGTTTTGTCTTTAATTTTATTAAAACATTGCTGATTAAGAGCAAAGAAATACACATCGAACAAGCCTACGCTGAGCGCTGAGAGAACCCCACAGGCCTTAAATAATTATTAATAAATAGCGGCACACACTCATGGCAAGACACAGGTATGCTGACTGCCATTCCTTGTGTTCCTGCAGCAGTAATTGTTTTGCATACCTGCATAACAATTCAAGGTCACTGCGCCAAGGTCAAACGTCAAATCCACTTATGACCCTTATGTTGCTCACAAAAAACCTGCATACCAAATTTTGCAGCTCCTGTGGCCAACACTGTCAGAGTTACGGCCCGAACAAATTATGAAGCCACTGCCCGCCCAGACGCCACAGGGTATAACAATAAAATCAAATGTATACTTTAATGCACCCTTTAACTCTGGAATAAAAAAAAAAGAAATATTCCAATTAATTTTTTCTTGATTGGCCTACTTTTTTTTTTTTTTTTCAGGGTGCAAAACTAGCATTCTACAATGGGCCGAGTAAACAAGACCAAAGACCTCATGTATCAACGCTGCGGACAAACACAGAGATTGCTAATGCTTTTTATCATGCACTAGCCACAGGAGTGAAAATTAAACTTGATATGAGAATCAGCCGACTACTGCACAATTTCTTGAGCAGTTGTAAGAATGTGCGGGTGCACCAGAAACTTTTGTCTGGCATGAGACCACTGTCTTTTATGCTCTACTTGAGTTGTTTCATATCATACCTCAAATAAACTGAACTACTGGCATTGTTTCTTCCAATTTACAGTTCCCCAACAATAGAGTAAAATGCCGCTTTTCCATATCTCATTCTAAATATAATTTTTATTATGATTAATATGGAGCACAATTTAAACCTAGCGAAACTCATTACCCAGATAACGTCACACTCACCACGTCAAAATCACGATAGCAGACAGTTTTCCACGGCAACACTGGGCGGATGTCTTCCAAGATGAAGTCAACTGCCAGGGCCAGGGTTGTGATGATTGAGGTCATGTGATGCCCACTGCGGGGCTCAGCTAATTAGCATCATCACCACAATTTTTATTTTGCCTTCATTTTCAGAGATGCCAAGGCTTACGTCTTAGGCGTGAGTCTCTCCTCTTAGTGGCATTCACGTTTCTGTGCCGTAGTCAGCAATTATTCAATCAAAGCGCACTGAAGAAATTCACTCGCGGAATTTAAGTCATTGTGCATCAAGTTCATCAGTTTCACGTGCATTACCGTGGATTTCCCCACTAATGACACGGAAATCGATTATGATTCGGGAATTCTCAGGCTTGTCTTTACTGAGGTATTGAAAGCAATGGAATTGCATAAAAACGTTTCAAATGGTCTTATTTCATTAAAACAATTTAAACGATCATGAAGCACATGCATTGTTTCCAATCCCTGAGTAAAGGGAAGCACAGGAAGTCCGGAATTATAATCGCTTTCCATGTTACTTGTGATGAGGTGCACCTTTACGCAAGTGAAACTGAAACTTCAATGCACAAGGATTTTAATTCCGCGTGAGAATCTCATTAAGCATTCAATGAATAATTGTGGACTACGGTGAATAAGCCTAAAAAATGCGTAAGACCTACGCCGAATGCGTGAGACTTGGCATCTCTGCATTTTTTTGCCGCTGAAAGTTGCAGCAGTGTATATGGTGTGTGACACCAAATTTAATTAATAGATTAGTCATCATCCACTATTATCCATCCTATGCAAGAGCTTTTGGAGGAAAATACTTTTCAGTTGCTCATCACTTCAGCTTCGCCAAGAGGATGGACAGTCATTTAAACATAAAGGGGATTTCTTTAGTTTGTGTCCGATTATTACAGATTTTAAAAATTTGTTTCAGTACTTGTGATACCTATGACACATCACATCCAATTAAATATATAAAACGCAAAGACAGAATTATAAACTGCTGGAGTTATATTTTAATTTCACATGCTTATAGTGAGCACACTTCTCTTATGTGGTAATGCCCATTAAGTCGCCACTAGCCAGTTGACATTATTCGAGTCAAGAATGCATATTACGAGTCTAGTTCCTAAGCTAAATCAGTTGTCTATCGGAATATTTTGGCTTTGAGCCGGAGGTCGCAGAACAGCCAGCTAATTTGGACAAGGCAAAATGCTTTATTTGTAAGACAGCTGTCCGTTCTGCAAGGACAGTGGTACCCAAATGGTGTGCCGCTGTGAGGCAAGTCCAGGTGTGCTGTGGGGTTCTGTCTAAACGACAACATATTAAGTAACGATTAGGTTTAACGATTATTAAGTAACAAGGGATAGGGCGCTTCTGAGACTGTGGGAAGAAAGAAGACGAGAAGCTTTTTTGATTGATTTTTGTTTAGAAAATGAGTGTGTTTAACCCCTTTGTGCAGAAGCCAAATCTGGCTATTTATGTGTTACCTTATTTGAGGCTTTATAAATCATTGAAATTGTCAAAAAATAATACTGAGAATTGAAAAATGGCTGGGGGTTAAAACTATACATTTCTGGGATCATAAACTCCTTGACAACAAGTATAATTAATCTCAGCATTAAATTCTAAATGACCAACTCTCTAGGAGCCAAATAAGATTGCTCTCCAGGTGGCTTCCCAAACTCTAATATCCCCCAAAATGGTGCACTGTCAGAACATAAAATAATCATATATTTAATACAAATCAACTTTTGACGCATGAAATTCAATATGAAGTAATGATTTCTCGCTGAGTTTAGCATGTGTTTATCAATATAAGTGCAGTTGGACATCAGTGGTCACCAGTAACCTCTCCAAACACAAAACATGCTTTTTCTCCATGAAGTTAAGAACTTTGTCAATTTTTCTTCAGAGTCCCACTAGCCAGCACACATACTCATTAAAGGAACTGCTTGTTTAAGAGTAAGAATATTCACCCTGCAATGAAATGCTAGCAGTTCCCACTTCCAAGCTTGCGACCTTATATAAACACTTACTACACCTTATAAGGAAGAAGTATAACTCATTAACTCAGTAATATCTGAAATATGCCTTATTTTAACAGAACAGACATTCCATTATCAGGAATAATCAGCCAATTTTGTACCCCAAATTGGAAAGAATGGTGCAATGAATGTACTAGGGGGTCTACCGAAGTGCATGAGCTGCTTGCATTTTGAAGAAACAAAAACCTCGGCATTCAATTTTGTTGAGAGAGCTGAGTCTTGTGTGGCCGCAAATGGTGACCATGTTGAAGGTCATCCATAAGCATAAACTCATGTAAACGCAATTAAAAGTGTTTTCCCCACTGGGTTGTCCAATGTTCTGCATCCCAATCGAATGGCAAAGTTGCTTTTCAAACCCTGCTAATTTTGGCACAAAACCATTTCTGACAAGTTGCATTAACGCAATCACTATTCAGGCATGCCCGACTAATTTAGTTTTCTTTCTATGATGTAATAAAGTACACAACTGTGTAATAAATAGCGCTAATAAGTTTTATAGATACTAAGTTTCAACAAAATACTTCTCATTTTATTCCCAGTTTCCTTTTTTTTTGTTATTATGGAAGTAAAATTAATTTTACGTATATACTAATGCAATACCAGCATCAGATGTTGGTTTGATATTGTTCTTATCAGTGTACTTGTACTCCTACTCTAAAATGTTTTATTACAAACGCATTGAACCCAGTTTACATGCCGTAGCGAGACACTGGAAAACAAGGAGCAGACTAGGCGGTAAGAAGGGACAAAACCCCACCCAAGTGAATGCTGTTACTGTTCAATAAGCAGTTCCTTTAATGAGTATGTGTGCTGGCTAGTGGGAAATAAAATTGACAAAATTCTCAACTTCATCATGCAGAAAAGGTATGTTTTGTGTTTGGAGAGGTTTTTGGTGACCATTGATGTACAGCTGCATATTGATATATTCATGCTAAATTCAACAAGAAAATCATTACTTCATACTGAATTTCATGCATGAAAAGTTGATTTGTGTTAAATATATGATTATTTTATGATTTGACAGTGCACCATTTTGGGGGATGTTAGAGTTTGGGAAGCCAACTGGATAGCTGTATTATTTGGGTCCTAGAGAGTAGGTAATCTAGAATTCAATGCTCAGATGACTTGCACTTGTTGTCAAGGAGTTTATGATCCCAGAAATGTATAGTTTTAAGCCCTCGCAATTTTTCAATTCTTAATTTTTTTTTTTTTTTTTTTTTTTTACAATTTCAATGCTGAATTTTCATGAAGATCTTCAAGTGTCCTGACTCAGTTGAGCCATTCCTTTCCAGTCTGTGAAGCTGCAATCTTGAATTATAAAGCCTTAAATAAGGTAACACATAAATAGCCAGATTTCGCTTCTGCGCAACGGCTTTAAGGTCCTAAAATTAAAATAGCAACTCACCAATAAAACAAGTAGAATTCCATTTCCCGTTCCAATGTCCAGGATGGCTGCATCAGCATGGACATTTTCCCTCCTTAAGCAGTCTATCACACGGTTCATGCTCTTTTCACCGAACCTGCAAAACATAATTTGTAAACCAATGTTCAAGGTTGTAAATTTCTACTCCAAATAAAACCATTACCAGATTTACTTCCCTGAGAGAATGTACCATACATAAGGCGAAAATTCAGTGAAAACACATTTTACAATTTGTTTAAACTTCTGTGACATGTCGCATGACCTCATTTATTAGTTACCATATCTCACCAACATCCCCAATCTCTTTGAATGTCCGTAGCTCCCTTTGGTAGGCATCATCCCAGCTAAAGCAGAAGGCAAATGCGTGTTAAGCTAGTTGAACACAATTTACACTACCAGCACCAACCAGTAAACAATTCACAGCAGCTAAATAATGAGATGGCTCACAAACACTGCAAATAAAGAAATATATACAGTGGCCTCCAAAATTACTGGCAAATCAGAAACAATACAAAAAAAAATATGGAAACAATTATAAAGAAACGGAATACACGAACATGCGTAAAATACTTTATATTTTGATGGAAACAACCAAATTCATAACAATCATTGGTCACACTTTAGATGAAGTGCTCATAAAGGCTTAACACAGCATGTATAATGCCTTCATTTATGAGACATAACGTCTTCATAAATCATACATAAGCAAATGTCATGCTTTGTAAAGGGTGAAATATCACATCCTTATTCAGCATGTGATGCCAGATGTGACAATGACAATGTCGCTTAGCTGACAATGACACCCTTTATAGTATTTAGCCACGACCTAAGTGACATTGGAAGTTATATGACATCTTGCATCATATGCTGAATAAGGATGTGTTATTTCACCCTTTACAAAGCATGACATTTGCTTCTGTATGATTTATGAAGTCACATATATACACGCATGGAAGGATAATGCTGCTTTAACTAGCTATGAAATAACATGTCTCAGGCTGAACTGTCAGTTTGTTCTTTAGGTAAAAGAAGCTGCTATTCAATGATGAAAGAGGTCGTGTGTGTGCTATGGCATTGAAAGTGACAAATCAGAGCTGTAAGAGCTTCTCCAGTAGGCATCATGGCTAGCTAGCTGTACCTAAGCGATTGCTTTTAGACTCACTAGCAAGCTAGCTAACATCTCTGAAATCTGCAAGCACACTTGGGTTGCAGCTGCATAACACTGCCACGAAGCCTCCGATAAGTTCATGCATATTACAGCTAGCTCAGTTAATAGAGTTGGAGCAAAAATCAAATCATATCGCTTTAATGTGATGGTCATTTACAAAGATTTTCCTTAGTAAACGTTAGCTAGCGTACTGGCTGCCGAGATGGCTACATCCAAAGGGCAATGTAGCCTAATGCGCGATGGCACACAATACATAGCAGCCTAGCCATCATGACATTATCAGTAAGCCTCCATGTGTACAAGCGCTACCCAGAAGCTGATTAGTTGGTATGCAAATGAGGAACATGCTTTTCGTTCGCGCGCCTAATGAGTGACGTCCTAGCGGAAGACCCACCTTGATGAGACGCTAACAGATTGCATTTTAAGAGCCACTGTCAGCAAGGTTCAGGCTGGTGGTGATAGTCACGCTCTTCAATTTTGCTGAAACTTTGGTGGTTTTATGTCCCTACCCTAACTAGAAAATTCCCAAATTGTTTGGCTGTACCTGCACCGGTTTGGGTTTTAGGGGTCAATCAAGTGCAAGCCGAAATGGGGCCTAAAATGCCAAAGTACCAAAATTTGATTTTTGGGTTGCTCTTATTCACTGCGCAAACTTTATCCCAAAGTAAAGGTTGGAAAATTGAATTATAGGGGGGATGGTCAGTGGAAAGAGTGATTATTGGCCTGGGATCTTCTTCGCGCAACATTTGGGGACGCTCCAATATGGCCGCAATCCATTTTCATCACTAGTTTGCACCCCTTATACTCTGTGCGCGATCAGTGCCCCAGAACTTTTACAACTGCACCACACTGGTATGTAGTTAGACTATCCATTACAGGTGAGAAAAAGTTGGGATAATGTATGCGCACACCAACAGGTGGCGCCGAACATGGCAAAATGGTAAAATTTGGCGTATTTCAGCGCCACCTGGTGGCGTGCACGGTTGATTGACAGGGCAAAGGGTTGTTGCATAATGAAGTATAGAGGTCACCCTTTTAGTTTATGAAAGCCATTTCTTGGGATAAGGGCTACTGTCCATAATAGGTGGCGCTTTACTAACAGATGTACTGGTACACGTGTAAAGCAATATCCATTCAAAATTGCGCATGATTGGTCCAGCTGAAATGCGCGGTGAACATCCCAAGGAAATACTTTAGTATGAGATGTCCCTCACACTTAAAACTTTCAGTTATTGCAAAGGGAACAATGGGATCATGACTGCGCAAGTCAACACAAGGGGGTGCTAAAATGCTACTTCCGTGGAACATGAAGAGTTGAATGGAGCATACAAGATTGTTGTTCGTTTGCAAAATTTTGTTCTGAACCACTTAAAAATGGGTACAAATACAATAAAATGGAACACAAGAAATCAACTATTATCCAGAACATGGAACAAGGTCAAACTCACATGTAGGGATTACAACGCAGCTGATTATACGAATACGTGATACAATGGGGATGTCACCACTCAGAATCAGTCGCTGGATGGCGCTGCGACTGTATGAGCACTTCTACTGTGATCTCGCAGGGAACGTCGAGGATGACACAACCGTGATTATTTGGTTTCAGTCATGCCCGCTACGTCGTATCGTCACAAAGATGACGCCATTTGCCAGTAAAATGGCCTCATGTAGTCATACAGTCACAGCAACATCTATCTGCAGAGACGTGGCGACCTCCTCATTCCACCCTAGTCATACATGAACAGTACATCACAGATAAAATGGGCCTGTAACTATACAAGAAGTTGTTTTGTGAAAAAAATGCCAGTTTCGTACACATTGGGAATGTTTGTTTATTCATCCAAGCCAGTTCTGGCACTTAAAGGGCGTTCACGTACGTGGATGATTCTGGATAAAACCTCAGATTGAAAAAGTGGCTTTTCAATAGTCTGAAACAATGGAGTAAACAGGAAGTACTAGTGGTGCCCTCAATCAATAACTGATGTAACTAATGAAACCACACATATGCCAGAGATGATTGAAAAGTCAATAATCACTACCTGAAATAAGGTCAAGTCCATCACAGGGCCTGTTCTACTGGGACACACCATTGAAATGCACCTATAGCAGCTCATATTGACAAGCGCAAAGAATATCCCATGATTTTTATCATTGGAATATCATTGATAAAGGCTAAAGACATCATTCATTAAAACATATCCTTGGGATAGTGGCTGCGCATTTCATAACTTGACCAATCATGAATAATTTTGAGCGGATATTGCTTTACACGTGTACCAGTACATCTGTTAGTAAAGCGCCACCTATTATCGACAGTAGTCCTTACCCAAGAAATGGCTTTCGCAAACTAAAAGGGTGATCTCCATACTTCATTATGCAACAAACCTTTGCCCTGTCGGTTGACTGCACACACCACCAGGTGGCGCTGAAATACGCCAAATTTTACCATTTTGCCATGTTCGGCGCCACCTGTTGGTGTGCGCATACATTATCCCAACTTTTTCTCACCTGTAATGGATAGTCTAACTACATACCAATGTGGTGCAGTTGTAAAAGTTTTGGGGCGCTTATCGCGCACAGAGTACAAAGGGTGCAAGCTAGTGACAAAAATGGATTGCGGCCATATTGGAGCGCCCCCAAATGTTGCGCAAAGAAGATCCCAGGCCGAAAATTGCTCTTTCCACTGACCATCCCCCCATAATTCAATTTTCCAACCTTTACTTTGGGATAACGTTCGCGCAGTGAATAAGAGCAACCCAAAAATCTTATTTTGGTGATTTGACATTTTAGGCCCTATTTCAGCTTGCACTTGATTGACCCCTAAAACCCAAACCGGTGCAGGTAGGGCCAAAAAATTTGGGGAATTTTCTAGTTAGGGTAGGGACATAAAACCACCAAAGTTTCAGCAAAATTGAAGAAGGTGACCATCACCACCTGCCTGAACCTGCCTGAACTTTACAAACAATGGCTCTTAATTTTCATTGTGTCCCAATAAGAGCGTGGTGACATGTATTTGAAAATGCAATGGACTGGGAGGCCCTGTTTCCCTTACTGCATTTGAATATTGTCCCATGTATTGCAGGATAAGTCTTTGAAAATGAAATGTCAAATGTCGTCATCATTATTATATCATTATTATTTCCAAGTGATTAGAAAACAGCATTTTCATTATCATGCTGACCCTAAAAGAGCGTGATGACATGTAAATGTAAATGCAATAGACTGGGAGAGCTGTTTATCTTATTACATTTGAATTTTGTCCTCAGTAGAGCAAGTTAAGTCTTTGCAAATTAAATGTTGAATGCCATTTTCAATATCATTTTCAAATAGTCAGAAAATAGCATTCACATTTTCATATTGACCCTAAAAGAGCGTGTTGACAAGTAAATGTAAATGCAATAGGCTGGGGGTGCTGTTTTGCTTATTGCATTTGAATATTGTCCACTGTATTGCGGAGCATGACTTTGAAAATGAAACGTCAAACAGCTTTTCATTATAATTTGAATATAGTCACAGATTTCCCATATGTGCACGTGAAAATGAAAGTGATAATTGGATTAATGCATTTTCAATTTAATATTGTCTCAAATAACTCATTCATAAGTGGAAAATTATAATGCAATAGGGGATTACATTTTAACTTGAATATTGTCCACTATGGGCTTCCATAGCTACATACATTCACTTTCATTTTGTAATACGACCATGGCCTGCGAACCATGCAGCGGGATGGGAATGAAAGTTCTAGTGTATGTAACCAGTGGGGTTTATGTTAAAAAGAAATTGTCACGACTGTAGGCAGAAAAATGGTAAATACCCACTTCGAAAAGCAAAGAAGAGTCAATTTTTCCTGGCCCAACAGAAACCACTATCTCTATGAATCAAGCTCGGATCGAGCTAAAAATCCGGACACATACCGATTCTAACATCAACTCTGTTGACTGCCTTTACCCAGTCTCGTTTTAGCTCGTTGTCAGCTAGGAGGCGTAACATTATGAATGGTTGAGGGCAATCACATGCACCTTGACCTAACAGGCCAACCTGTTTTAGGCAGATCTTCCTTTTCCTCGTACGAAGATAGTATGTGCCATTTGCACAGCCCTTGACAGCACACCATGTAGTTGGCATCTAATTAAGAGAGAAAAGCTTTACTGCTATTAATTTGTATATGTATTGCCAGCATGGACAGTTTAAAATAAAAGGAAAGAAAAACTGAAACTTTTATGCTTTTCGAATTGGTCATTTCCCATTTAATCTGCCTACAGTCGTGACAATTTCTTTTTAACGTAAACCCCACTGTTCACACACGCTAAAATTTTCATTCCCATGTCGATGTAGTCGTATTACAAAATGAAAGTGAATGCATGCAGCCACTTGGTTCATCTCGTACTTCAACCTTTTAAACTCCCTAAAACTTTATAAAACAAACACCACCACCTCGTGGGTATGAGTACCATACACAACCTCCAGCAAAATCGAAAAAAATCACAACTTTTTCGGCTTACCTTAATGTTTAGATACCAAGTGAAGTATTCGGGTGTGGAAAAACGTGGACCGTTCATCCAGTAAAGATAATTTACACTTTAATTTCTACAGCGGCTATACGTGCTACTCGCTGATAAAGGTGGCAGCCATGACACTGTTGACAATACTGGGGCATGCGCAGCGTATGCATAGTTCGAGATATCACATAAGCACGCGCATGCAGCGAGGGCGAGCGCTCAGTTTCCATGCGCTAGTGTGTTCAACACCCAGCCGTTTGTTATTCACATCTGGACCTCTGTTTGAGTAATAATCCGCGTGCTTAAGCTTGCCTAGCCCTAACAACATTAAGTTTGGAACTTACATCGAAGTTGGCTTTATGATATTATTCTATTGATGTCGTCTCGTTGTTACATACTCTTAGGTGGCGCGTACAGAAGCAGGATGTCTGCTAAAATTTGAGTAAAGTGGTCGACGCCGCTGTGTTTACGTCGCCACATATACTCGGCCAGATAAAAACCTAAGCCGTCGCTGCTGCTCGTACGCGTGGATGGCAAGGACCTCTTAATCTGCCACCACTGGCACTCAATCAATAAATTCCACACATCTTGCACCGTGCAATCACTCATTTTTCTTCTTGTTTGTCGCTGATTACTGCACGACCCTTTATAGTCTTGAAACTCATTCTGCGCACGTATGACCAATTTCATCACGCCTTTTATTTCCATTCTAAAGAGAAAACACACGCGAGTGCATTTAAAGGGATAGTTCACTTTTTTTGAAGTAGGGTTGTATGAGCTACAAATTGCCACTACTTACATTAGATGCACTAGAAAGCTCTCTGATCTCCTCCAGGTAGCCGCACCAGGGCATAGTGCTGGGTGGAAATTTAGGCGATACACTGTTGTGAACGGAAACACAGAAACAGCGTATTTTCGCGGCCTAAAAGAGGTCCTACCTGAAAATAATACAACATTTCAGTTGTACGCTATATTAAAAAAAATTACAGCACTTTAGCTGCTCGGAAAAAAACACAGTTGCTCTTGAACCAACCAACTGACGTATTCCTGCGCGAGGCGCATCGTAGTTCACTGCGCGCAATAGCGATCAGCTGTTTGGGTCACAGTAGAGCTGCTTGCACAAACGCGTGTATTCGCATTGACTTTGAATGTAATCTGTGTGCGAAAAACTCCTTTTGTGTCCAGTGTGCAAGCGGCTTAACTGCGGTTGCGAGGTCGGACGGCCGTTTAACTTGTGCAAATATTTCGAAAATGGTCCGTGTGCGTGGCTTTCTTGGACATGAACGCAAAGCTGTATCCTGGTGCACTTACAGCTTCCACCGCATTCCTCTGCGGAATATTGGACTTGTAGCTGTGGCTAGTTGCCTCAACGCGGATATTGATGCGCCACCCGTATCCCTAAAAGAACTCCGTGTTTGCAGTATTCATTTTTCCAAAGAGGATTTCGTTTGGCTACATTCAGGGAAATCTCAACGGTGCACGCTGAAGAGCACTGCTGTACCCAAGCATCACGTAAAAGAGTGAAACACCTGTGAAAAAGTCTAATGTAACATTGCAGCACAAATTGATATCAAGATAGGGTCTACGCAGCCACATACTGTGTATCTGCTGTGCTGGTTATAGGGATTTTTTTTTTTTTTTTTTTAATTTGAGACGTGATTCTATGCCATTGAAAATCCGGCTCTGCCGCAAACCGCTCGGCGTCTCACCCAAACAGCTGATCGCTACTGCACGCAGTGAACTACGATGCGCCTCGCGCAGGAATACGTCAGTTGGTTGGTTCAAGAGCAACTGTGCTTTTTTCCCAGCAGCTAAAGTGCTGCAGAAAAAGTAAACTGACTTTGGCTTCAAAATTAACTCCTTTGTCTCTGTTTGAGTTCTTTTTGAGAAGGTAACACCAGGAATATAAAATCAAAATTCCTACAACAGTAAGACATTTCGCCCTTGTGTATTTGGCTGATTATGTTATCCATGCCTCATAGCACGAAAAATTTATCTGCCTCATAACTTGAGCTGCAAGACTTTGGCACGCTAAGCACTTTTGATTTAACTATCGGAGCGACATTTTCTTTAATTTGTCGCGACACTGATCTATTGTTCTGTCATAAGCACTTGAATGTAACTGCGCACAAATTATTCGAAAACCTCCGAAGTTTTTGTGCGTGGTATACCCAGTGGTGGATTGTGTTTTAAATGCGCCTACATTTCGAGCAAGTATTGAATTTCTTCGTTTGAATGGAGAGATCCTTTCGCCACTGCATTTCTTAGAACAAGACAACTGTGACACATAACGGTAATCTGCCGTGCTGAAGTACGGTTGCTTTCACATTTGACACTAGTACGGATGGATCGTGCCCGAATCCACCTCTTCCAACCGTACTCGCGTACCGTGGCCGAGCCTCGTGCTCACACTTGCCAAACGAACTAAACTATCTCTATCCCTACCCCTATCCCTAACCCTATCCCTAACCTTAACCTAACTCACAGGGAATGCTATCCCTACCCCTATCCCTAACCCTAACCTTAACCTAACTCACAGGGAATGCTATCCCTACCCCTATCCCTAACCCTAACCTTAACCTCACTCAGAGGGAATGCTATCCCTACCCCTATCCCTAACCCTAACCTTAACCTCACTCAGAGGGAATGCTATCCCTACCCCTATCCCTAACCCTAACCTTAACCTCACTCAGAGGGAATGCTATCCCTACCCCTATCCCTAACCCTAACCTTAACCTCACTCAGAGGGAATGCTATCCCTACCCCTATCCCTAACCTTAACCTAACTCACAGGGAATGCTATCCCTACCCCTATCCCTAACCCTAACCTTAACCTCACTCAGAGGGAATGCTATCCCTACCCCTATCCCTAACCCTAACCTTAACCTCACTCAGAGGGAATGCTATCCCTACCCCTATCCCTAACCTTAACCTAACTCACAGGGAATGCTATCCCTACCCCTATCCCTAACCCTAACCTTAACCTCACTCAGAGGGAATGCTATCCCTACCCCTATCCCTATTCCTAACCTTAACCCAACTCAGCCACAAACAATGGTTTGTTCTGCTCAAATTATTCTACCCAGGGTCAATGGGTCAGCCAACTCACCAGTATGAAACACATCAAAATGGATATTCAATTTACATCTCCTTATTGACAACAATAAATAAAAGAAAAAAAATAAATAAATGAATATATTATTTCTTTATTTTATATATATATATATATATATATATATATATATATATATATATACCTTCAGTTTTCTTTCCCCCTTCAGCAATGAATGGAAACTAATGGCACAGGGCTAGCAACAAACTCAGTTGGTGTAGTGGTTAAGGCCATAGTGAGTGGTGTGATTAACATTGCTTTCTCCCCAGGTTCCCAGGTTCAAACCCGCTGCAGACACCGATGTACTGTCTAACTTAACATGTAAACCTTTGTTCACAACCTCATCGATGAAGGGGGGGGGAGAGAAAGGAGAACATAAGTAGGTCAAAAGATAGGACAGAGAGTGAATGGCACGAGGGAACAGTGCGGAATTAGCGCAAATTTTTTTTTTTTTTACTCCCGCCGCATCTACCCCTTCCTTTTAAAATTTTCCCCCCATCATTCTAAACCCCCTTCTCACTCATAAAAACCCCCCAATAATATTTGTGCCCCCTTTTAAAATCATTCTGGTCAAAAAAAAAAACCCTAAAAAAGTGGAGGTTGTGTATGGTACTCATGACGTGCGGAAGGGAACCCGTTCGTTTTCAACCTAGTTGGTTGGGACATAACTCCGTAATGTAAAGTTAAGGCAAAGAAATCAGCTGACTCTAAATCTGCCAGCTAGTAATTTGGCTGAACACATTTGTCTCCGGTAAAGAGTGCAATTCACTTAGAACTTAATCGCCACCAACAAAAACTTGAGGAGTCACCCAACTAACGTTACATAGCGATATTTAATTGAAAGCCACTCACTACTCCTTAGTTCCTAGTTCTGAAGATGAGAAATCCTGCTCCTGATGAAATTCATTTCCATTTTTTGATGAATCTCGATCACCACACAATGCAACGTTCCCATCCATAATGTGACCTCAGCCGTGTGAAGTGAGCCTCAATAAGGACCCAGCCTCAATAAGACATCCGGTCGCGGCAGTGAACTTAATTTCAAAATAAAAGCAAATATAAAAATTTCCCGTTTAGATTGGATTTCAGATTTGGTTGTTGATGTAATGTTCAAGTATGCAAAAAAGGAGAATAGATTTTATCTTCCTCGTACAGGTACAATAAATAAGTGACAAAAACTGAATTAAGAATTCCTTTTTTTCTGGAGATGCTCACATCAAAGGTGACAAAAACTGAATTAAAAATTCTTTTTTTATGGTGATGCAAACATTAAAGGTAAATATTCCAAAAATGAAAAGAAACCTGCATGAATTACGTCTGTGTAAGTATAGCGCCTATCCATGTACATGATTATGAGCACTATTCACTGGCTGGCTATTGGAGGATTTACACACTAAATTTTGTGAGGCTGATAAAACTTTATGTAGTGCCCCCAAACAATGAGAGTAAAATTAATACCATATCATGCACAGATTCCAAAAATGCAAAGAAACCTGCACGAATTACGTCTGCGTAGGTACAGTGCCTGTCCATGTATACGACTGAAGCACTAATCATTGGATTCCTTTATGCTACATAGGCCTAGGTTTATCGTTGGTCCTGCATCATGGTAGGAATTTCATGGATTATGCGATCATGTGAGGTCTGCCGGGGCGATGTAGTAATTGTTTTTTGAGTCTAGGAAAGAGTGTATTTTACCCTTCATCGTTTTGATCAGATGTTCGACCACTTATCTATAACATTCCCTCGCTATACAGGCTCGACGTCATATGGTTAGAGTATCCCACGTGTTACAGGGTATTATTCAATTCCCCGCGAAATTTTTTTGAGGCGTCAATTTTGACATTGACAGCATCTTACGTTTGCTTTTTCCAATGCCTAGTAAAATTTCGTGCTACCTTTCCCTTTGCATTCACACCAACTTCACTTCACATACTGTTATCTTCACACACATATCTTTCAAAACGAAAATAATTACAGATTACAACCCTCGCAATATTACACATCTCTGCACACACACTGTTTGCACTTATTGCATCACAGGTAAGTTAAGGACCCCAGCCCATCGCTTAAAAAGGTAAGAAATCTCGCGCTACGAAGGCAGGTAATTATTGTGTATTGTTTTTTCATTTAGTACCCTGCAGGCTGTTTGTGAGCTATGCAGTTAAAAGCACGTAAATCTGATGGCCTACCATTTTAAATTTCATACATCGTATGCTAACGGTCCCTACAGTCTAGACCTGGCTTCCAAAGCGAATCACTGCTTTAGCAAATGCGGTGATCTGCTGCTTGAGAAAAACATGGTAAGCCTCCGCATTTTATTGCTGCATTTCTCCCGAAGCATTTGAATTAAGGAATGACGGGAATGGGTAAATAATGAAATCTATTAATGAGCACTTTGTGGAGCATCAACTGCTCTCTTGAGCGTATTTTAGTGAATGTGAATCATCAGAAATGCGTGTCGCGTACCACTGGCGCCGGAAGGGGGGGGGGGCCAGGGGGGCCATTGGCCCCCCCACTTTTACCCTTCTCCCACTTTCTTTTTAAGCATAAACAGTTCAGGAGGTTTGCGCATGCATAGGCTATTGTCACGCTGTCTTCAATGGGCATCATTTAGGCACAGCGCTTCTCTTCCCAATGGCGTAACAATAGGGGACGCAGCGAGTGCAACGGCACTTGGACTCAGTGGCAAGGGGGGCCATAAGAGACACGCGCGCGGCGATATCGGGGCCCTATTGTTGATCACATAGGTCTATATCAAAGTTGACTACCTCGTATCAAACTTGATCTGCAATACAAGCTTTTGTGCAATTGTGTGTGCGCTACTGGGTATTTATACCACTACAATTGCATTCATTTCTCAGTCACGGTACTGGCAAGTCGATATCATCACGGTACATTATGCATAATTTTAATTGACCATAAGTCGTTATAACATTAAATAATTCAGATTTCTTTTTGGAAAATGCTTAATAAAACAAACAATGAAAATTTTATTTTGCTGTTGATATCGTCATTGAGACAGCAAGTGTTTCTGGGTAATGGCCATGAGCGTGAGCGCAGATCAACTGTTTTTACGATGTCCACTGCTCGCTGATTATTGTTCCCACAATTTCTTGCTGTTCGCAAAATTTCAGATCATCCCAATAAAGTTGTGTTAATGTGTCGTTCATTTGCTCATTATGCCTTATTGTTCTTGATGATGACCATTATTAAGATAATAATTTTAAGATGATAATGCTAAGAAAGAAATAGGAAACTTCATATTATAGAATGAAATAGTGTAGTAACCCTTAGTGTGTTTTACGTAGGTCTATAACACCATGAGGAACGTGCAAAGCAATTGCTTTCTCAAATTGGTACATCTGAAGTAATAAGACCAAAAAAGTTTCAGTTTGTGTGGAAAAATCATGCGTAACTATGTACAATTGCAATTTGCAGGTAATAGTGTGCGCGCTCCAATCCGCCGATGTCAAAAGCTTAATGGGTTTTGCAGTGGATTTAATAATGAGTTCTACTTAATATGTATATTTTGCATGCATGTTCTAGGCGATTTAAGCTCTGGCTGATCCTGCCTACCCAGCCACGGACCTCACTACGCGTTAATTCATGATGTACATTGAAACGAAAAGTCCAAAGCATTAGTTTTAAAGAAGAGGTGATGGATTTGAATCATCTGGGTTAACGGAATGAGCCAAACGTCTTTTTATTTTTATACCGTAAGTGTTGCAATATAGGGGCATAGCCAAGGTACACGGAATGGAGGCACTGTAAATGAGCTGAATACCCAACGCGGCACACTTGAGTCGGCGCCCCTGTCGCGTACGCGTCATGCAACGACGAATGCACGGTCCCTGTCACGTTGATGCCACCATGCAGTGGAGAGTATAAGGTATCGAAGTTTTAGCAGCTGTACACGCAAGTACAGTGAAGATTTAGACCCTATGTCACACTATAAGATCATTAGCCGCCATGTGCGAGAGGCTATTTTCAATACATTTTTGAAAATATAAATCCATACCTATACTCAGAATATCAAAGCAAAATATCTTAATTGAAATGAGTCCTAAAGTTCAATAATTCACTTTACAATGAATATGTACTTGCCATGCATGCTTTAAATGCGTGTCACAGAATGCAATTTAATGACACCTGAAAGTCAATTTTTTCCTCTGTCACAGCTATGGCAGACTTTGATTATGGGACCGGTTTTCGCCGCAGACTGCAGCAGTGGCCAAAGTCTCCTTTGACAGGCCACCCTCGAAGACCATCTTCCCACCGGAGTCATCAGCCACCAAAGTAAGATATTTTGGTGCTTCAATAATATTTATAATAAAGATTGTCCAAGTCACATTCGGTGCAAAAAATGTAATTGAAATACAATTAAAATCTTTAGGCTGAATCCATAGCAGCAAGCGACATATCACAGCACACCCTCCAGGGTCACTGCTGAAGCAACTTGGTTTGTTGGAAGGTGCACAAACTGCTGAAAGATGATGCAAGGCATAAATGAACTGCAGAAGGAAACATTTAACTCGTCGTTGCTGCTCAAAGGAGTCCTGTCAATAAATCAACATGAATTGTCAGTAAATATTACACATTAAATAGCCTGGCCTTTTTAGGTTGCTGCCGTAGACCTATTGTCGTCACTTTGCGTCCGGCGTCGTCTGTTTAAAGCCGTATCTCAAAAATGGTCTGATGAAATTTTTTTTAATTTGGGGATGTGATCAAATGGGTCATCAAGGTAATGCCCGAGCAAAAATGTTTTTGATTGAATCGTTCATTTAGACTTGGCGGCCATTTTTATGTCGCCGCAATGGAATCAGTATCATGACCTGTTTCAACGGTGTAAACGGTGTTTTGATTGAATTGTTTCTTCATAGCGCCACCTAGGCAACGTGTCTGGAGTTCATCATTTTTCGGGGTGTTTTGCCACAAAATGCTCCGTAACTTGCTTATTATTGCATTTATAGTATAGGTATGAATTGAGCATGTACAGCATATCACACTTGCCGGCGTTGTTGGTTGGTCGAATTTGACCTTGAAAGGTCAAGGTCAAATGGAAAAAAAATAATAGCATTTAGAGCTAAGAATCAGATATGCATGAGGCACCTATAGGGGTCAAATCAAAAGGCTATAACTCCTTAAAACATTTGCTGAGTATCAGTCACCATTTGCCAAACCTTGGGCCTCAAGGTCAAGGCCAAATGGCAAAAATGTGCTATAACTTGCTTAAAATAACATTTGGAGCTTAGATATGTATAAGGCACCTATAGGGAATCATGTATGCCAAACATTCTCGGTTGTTCGAATTTGACCTTGAGCCTCAAGGTGAAGGTCAAATGGAAAAAAATGTGTTGGAACAGCTTAATTTGGCATTTAGAGGTTAGGTATGCGTGAGGCACCTATAGGGAATCATGTAAGCCAAACATTCTCGGCAAATGAATATGACACTGGGCGTCAAGATCAAATGGCAAAAATGTGCTAACTTGCTGAATATGGCAATTAGAGCTCAGGTACGTTTGGGGCATCTATAGGAAACCATGTATGCTGAACATTCTTAGGCAGTCAGTCAAATTTGATGTTGGGCCTCAAAGTCAAGGTTATAAGACAAAAATGGCCCATATTTGTTTAATATTGTTGTTAGATCTTCGGTATGTATGTATATATGTACTTCAGTATGTGGGTAATACACATGCAAAATTTCAGAAAGATATAATGAACGGTTTTTGAGTTGTGCTCCGGAGACGAACCTATCTCTGTACAGAGTCCAAATGCAACTGGTTTCCATGGAAAGGAAAAAAATAAGATTTTCAGAAATCTGAAAATATCAAAAGGCACCACTTCAGCATGTGAGTAATACACATGCAAAGTTTCAGTAAGATGTATTGAACGGTTTTTGAGTTCTGCTCCAGAAACGAACTAGGCCTGATGTGCACTAAGTCCAGATTTGTTTCCATGGAAACGACAAAAACAGGAATCCCGAAATTTCCAAAGTAGCAAAAGGCACATCTAGACTATACATAGAATACATGTACCGAGTTTGGTGCTGATATCTTGCATAGTTTCCAAGTTCTGCTCCGGAAACAAAATGATGACGGACGGACGGACGGACGGACGGACGGACGAGGCGATGCCTATATCCCCCCGCATTCTATGCCGGGGGGATAATAACGTTACATGTCTTACAGACTCAACAGGGCATAGGATAGCTCACTAGCTTCAGAACTGCAGTACTCGCTGGTTGCAAGTTTACTGGCAAGTGATTCTGAATGTCAAGACAGGGTTTTAAATAGGAAAATTTGAAAGTCTTCCTTGCTGTATTCCAGGACAAATTTTATTTGCCACCGTAAAACAACAAATCAATATGCATCAAATAGTAGGATATTAACAGCTGGTCCATCAGTGCCTTTTGTAAGCTCATGCAAATTTTAACCAAATACATACTTGTGATAGCCTATTAATTTAAGGTCAGTCTTACCAGTTTCCGTGTCCCCCTCCAAATGAAAACTGCTTGCTACATGAGGATCATCGTGGCCAAACAGCTAATCAATTTTTTTCGCGTTTGAAAGCCTGAGGCTCCATTGTCTGTTTACTTTATTCTCGAAGCTTTTCCGCCTCTCCTCTGCTTTCTGACATTTTTATCTGATCTCAGTTTTAAGACTGTTAAAGCAACTGGGGACAAGCAAGGCCATTGGTCAAACTAATTTCCCAGCAAGCCTGCCTTCTTTAACTTTTATGACGAAAACAACAACATTAAATAAACTGTACATGCTCCCGAGCTCCCGAGACGCTCCCAACGGAATCGCAACAGACTGTGATCAACATCTCAGGACTTTTTTTATCTGGAGAGAATACAGTAAAGGTTGTCCTTTAGTTAACAGGGCAGATCCATTTAAAAAAAAAAGTGGACACATTTAGATTTTTTCGCTCTCTCCAGTTGAAATATTTTTTCTCTTCAAGACATGGTGTGTGTCCAATGGAGATGTGGTACTGAGAAATTCAGATCCTAGAACAGAGATAATATTTCAAAAAAATCACGTTTTTGTTCCCCATTCGAATTTGAATTTCAATCATTACATTTAGTCACCTGGTTGAAAATGACTTGTCAGCAATTTGTAAAAAGTCTAAACTAATGAAAATGAATCTGTCTGTCTCTGAAGCAAAAATGCCTGAAAAATTGGAAAAATTAAAAAGACATTGTTATTCGTTCACTGAAAAAAGGTGGCTCAATTGTTGTGATGGAATGAACCAATATGATGATGGTATCAAATCCCAGCTGAGTGATCACAACTGTTACACTCCCTTACTGCTATAAAAGGGATAATCCCATTGATGAATTTAAGGCTGATATTGATCAGATTTGCATAAAAAAGAGGGTGGATTACAGAGAAACAAAAAACATTTTTAACTGTACAACATCCTATTTGCAAAAGTGTTTTTTATGGTCTCATCCAAAAAAATGCATAAATCATCAAAATATTCCACCTCTAGACCAATTCTATCAAGTATTGGTTGTCTCACTGAACCCTTGATCACAGTATTTGCGGGCCCTCATATGTTTTCAGCCTTCCGTCCTACCTTGGAGATTCTGACGGACATTTTGAAAGTGTTGGACTCCTTTAAATGTGATGTTGACTTTATTTTGGTTACTGTGATGTTCAAAGTTTGTACCTAAATACCTCACTCTGAAGGCAAAAAAGCAATGTCACATTATTTTAAATCAAGACCTACCGAAATTCTACCACCTAGGCTAGTAACGGCGGAATTTATCTTAACCCGTAATTATTTTCAATATGCGGGTCCTACTATCTACAGAAGCGAGGTATAAGCATGGGCAGTTCATTTGTTGTAAATTTTGCATGTTTAGTCATGGGTCTTTGGGAGGAGAAGACCATCCTCCAATCAAACGAATTCAGTTTTTCTCCAAAATTTCACTTTGGAAGAGATACATTGACGATATCTTATTGGTTTGGACTGGCACTTCGGAAGAATTAAAGGGCACCATGCAGACTATATAAACTCTACTACACAATATTTAAGGTTTACGATTGAGGAATCCTTGGAAAAAGTGCATTTTCTTATTTGACAATTTATAAAGATTACCAAGGGGGGTTTGGAAAACAATTTACCGCAAACCATTAAGTAGAAACAACTTTGGCGAGCGGATAGCAATCACCCCAAACAACTTATTAAAAATATTCCCATTGGACCTTTTGCGTTTGAAAAGGAATTGCAGCAGAAATGAGGAGTTTGAGCGCAAGGCAGTGGAGATGTCTGAGCGCTTCCGTGAAAGAGGTTACGTGGAAAAGGATATCACGTCAGCCTACCAGAGGGCGATGCCTGTATTCGGGCCCGCCTCCTGAACAAGACTAGGCGCTCGTCATCAACACGGGTTTGTTTTTTCTCCTGAATATTCCCCATAGCGGGTGAAATCAAATATGTTAAAAAGAAACATTGGCATGTTTTACAGAGTGGCCCCAGCCCTCAAACTTTTATGAGACATGAGCCTCCCTTAATCAAATTTGAAGATCTCGCTTATTTTGTGGACAGATTGGTGCATTCTGTAATGCCTTCCCCTCCATTTTCTACATGGCTGCCCTCTGTTCGATTGTTTCTAAAATATGGGCACTGCGTTCACTTTGAAATTCATCGGACTCGAAATTTTTTTCATCCACATACAGGCATGAAATCCAAAATCATTTCATTTATAAACTGTAATACAACACATGTCATTTACATTCTCAAATGTCCGTGTGGGTTGGTCTACATAGGCCAAACAAAACGTGTCCTCAAACTCCGCATCAGGAACACAAGGCTGCTATTTCGTAATCAGAATATGGACTACGCAATAGCAAAGCAGGCCCAAGCTAATCATGGTTCGGCAGCATCACTTAAATTTTGGAAAATTGAGAAAAATTGTTCCTCCCAGAGGGGTGGGGATATTATTAACAGACTGCTCAAAAAGCTAAACTAGAAATACAAAAACTGGACCCACATAAATTGAATGAAGAATTAAATCTGTCCTGTTTTCTGTAAATGTATACATGTTAATTTATGTCCTGTATATATATATATATATATATATATATATATGATGGCTGAAATTTGTGTTAATGGGAGGAAATGTTGGTATTTGACATTACACCCACTCACTGAGTGCTATCACAGTTTGGTTCTGGATACCTCCCAACTTAACTCCTTTCCAATAGGAGGTCAAAAAAGTTATTTAACTGTCCCAACTTCACCAATACTAATTTGACTTCTGAGGAAGACACAAGCGTCAAAACGTTAGTCTTGGCAACTCAATAAACTGATGCAAGTGACAAAGTGCTCCAGTCTGTTCCTTCATTTCTTCTGAATTTGTCCTTTTCTAGAGCACCGACCTTGACAAAACCCAAAACCAGTGATTCCTTTATTTTGTAAACTGTACATGGCTTAAGCCTATGCTTAGTTTTTTTTTTATCTGCAAGAATACAGAGTTTCGGTAAAATGTCTTTATACAACCCCAATTCCGAAATAGTTTGCGACATGAGCCAATATGTTATTTACAATAGAACATAGATAATATTTCAAATGTTGAAACTGAGACATTTACATTTTTATCCACAAAATGAGCTTGTTCAAATTTTCTGGCAGCAACAGGTCTCAAAAAAGTTGGGACACAGGCAAAAAAGGCCTGAAAAAAGCAATTAATATACAAGAGAATCCACTAAAAGACCATTAAAGAACAGCAAGTAATTAAGTTAACTGGCATCAGGTGTGTATATTATTGGCTATAAAAGGGATGTCTTAGAGAGGCTGAGTCTCTCAGAAGTATGGCCAGAGGCTCTCCAACCTGTGAAGGTCTGCATAAAAAAAATTGTGGAATACTTTAAAAACAATGTTCCTCTACGTCAAATTGCAAAGGCTTTGAAGGTCTCATCATCGACAGTGCATAACATCATCAAAATATTCAGAGAAACTGGAAAAATCTCTGCATAAAGGACATGGCCGAAGACCTTAACTGGATGCCCATGATCTTCGGGCCCTCAGACGCCACTACATCGCTCACCGGCATGATTCTGTCATTGACATTACTAAATGGGCCCAGGAATACTTCAAGAAACCTGTCTGTAAACACAGTCTGTCATGCCATCCACAGATGCCACCTAAAACTCTATCATGCAAAAAGGAAGCCATTGTTGAGCATGATCCAGAAGCGCCGACGAGTTCTGTGGGCCAAGGCTCATTTAAAATGGACTGTAGCAAAGTGGCAAAGAGTCCTGTGGTCAGACGAGTCCAAATTTGACATTCTGGTTGTAAATCATGGGTGTCGTGTCCTCCGGGCTTAAGAGGAGAAAGACCACCCCTCCTGTTATTAGCGTTCAGTTCAAAAGCCAGCATCTCTGATGGTATGGGGATGCATTAGTGCATATGGTGTGGGACACTTGAATGTTTAAAAAGCACCATGAATGCTGAAAGGTATATACAGGTTTTAGAGCAACATATGCTCCCTTCCAGATGATATCTATTCCAGGGAAGGCCTTGTGTATTTCAGCAGGACAATGCAAAATCACATACTGCAGCTACTACAACAACATGGCTTCATAGTAGAAGAGTCCGTGTGCTGAACTGGCCTGCCTGCAGTCCTGATCTTTCACCGATTGAGAACATTTGGCGCATAATTCAACGAAAAGTCCGTCAAAGGAGACGCAAAACTCTCCAGCAGCTGGAAGCCTGTATTAAACCAGAGTGGGATCAAATTCCACTGTCTAAACTCAAGAAACTTGTCTCCTCAATGCCCAGACGCCTTCACTCTGTGTTAAAAAGAAAAGGGGATACTACACCTTGGGAAACAGGCCCCTGTCCCAACTTTTTTGAGACATGTAGCAGCAATCAAATTTGAAACGACCTTATTTTGTGGATAAAATTGTAAAATTTCTCAGTTTCAACATTTTCTATGTTATCTCTGTTCTATTGTTAATAAAATATTGGCTGGTGTGATTTGAAAGTCATTGCGTTTTGATTTTATTCACAATTTTCACTTTGTCCCAACTATTTCGGAATTGGGGTTGTATAAGTAGAAACCGGATGTTAAGAAGTGGTCGGGGGGGACACCAGATGCAGGATCCAAAGTGTTTATTTAAACACCAAACACTAGGAGAAAGTTGGCAAACAGGCCAGAAACAAAACACCGTGCACATGCACTGAACGAGTGGGAAAACTAAGGTACACTGCCCAAGGCAGGGGGAAACAGAAGTACACACTCCAAGAGTGGCTAAACTAGAAAAAACAAAAACTGGACCTAACTAAACTGATGGAAACACTGGGAGATCTTAGACAAAGGGCAGACAAGACGTGGGCGCCAAAACACAAGGCTCGGGAATCATACAAAGGAAATACTCGGGAAGGCACAGGAGGCGGAGATTTAACAATGCAGAGCATAGCCAATACAAAAAGTTCCGTCTGGTTTTGCTTTTTGATTTAGATGGGAGGAGGCGGGACTCGGAAGGCAATGTCGAATGGAAACAGAAACACAAGGGATTAATAACAATTTTTAATTGAGACAAGACGCTGAGACAATCAATCAAACTAGACGGTTTAGATTAAGGCAGTGGTGTAGTGGGGATTTTTTAATTGAGGGACGCACTTTTACAGGGTACGCCGGGTTTATGACGTCATTAAAAAAGATTACTGAACGCGCGCGCAAATGCGCCCAAACCGAGACATGCACTCGAACCAAAGATCCTCATGTGAAAAAGCTCCGCATTTACCCTCTTTGATTGACACTGCAGGCGCAGAAACAACAGGAAAGTCACACGGCGCTACTGTCCACAACAAGTGATGTTTATTGAGCATCACTCTAGGCCTTAGACATACAGGTCTGCACATTCACAACACATTCTCACTTTAACTGAAAAATGTTACATGTAGGCTAAAGTTAGTTATGTAAAACCAGCTTAATCAAAAACTGTGTTCCTTCTCCAACTACACATACAAAAATCATATCCAAAGGCTATCACACACGCAAGGTCTACTGACACCAAAATCTGTCAGGCAGTGTCTACAAAACCAGAACCTCATTCAACGTCATATTAAAATACTTAGAATATATTCATGTGTTTTGATTGCTATATATTACGAATAGAAACTGACTTCAAATATCTGGTGAGCTGGCTTATCTGGTATCATGATAGGTCTTATCTTGCTAATATATACTGAGCAACAAAAGAAACGCAAGTTAATTAAAGACAGACTGGAAGATAAGTTTGTGCAAAATTATTATAGAAAATCAAATTTATTACTAATGCGCACATTTGCACTCGTTTTATTAAACTTTTCTTTGTTTTGCGGTCACTTTGACTGAGAGGACATTAACTAACTTGCTAACTTGAGTTTCTTTTGTTGCAATGCTCGGTATATTCGGAGTCGCTAGGTTATTTTATTGAAACGTCACTATGCTATTATTAGATGGCCAGCTTGATGGCCAAAGAGCGAGGAAGGAGTAATTAACCATGGCCAGCTCGCTACGTGAATAATATTACCTGCCCTCTGCGCGTTGGGATCTTCTTGTTGGTCATATGTAGCCAGCTAATTTGTGTACAGGTCATCAGCTGTAATGGCTAACTATACTCGCTTCTTGGCGACCTTGCCATTTTATTTATGAAATTTGACGAGAATGAAGTAGGATGGCAAGATAGTAAGCAAACGTTGGCGAGTGCAATAGGTAGAGCTCGTGGACGTCGTATGACATGTCATCCATAATGACGATTTGAGATGCTGGTATAACCACTGGCTTAATGTTTGTCTAGCAATACATGGTGTTGAACACCAGTTCAACGTACCAATTTTGTGTTCAAACTTTCTCGCCTTTCCCATTGTTGCCTTTTTTTTTTTTTTTTTTGGAATAAGGTGGAATAGAAATATTGTTTGGAGAAATATAGCCACTGGATAACATAAATGGCGGATTACGGGTTTGGAGTCTGGGTACAAAACAGCACTGGTAATAAGTTGGCTTTTCCAGTAAGAATTCACCTGCATCTGCAGCCTCCGCATCCTCATCAGAATGCGTCTCAGAGCCCCGCAGGTTTTATGAATAACAACACCACGAACCTTAACTTAAACTATCTACTCTGTTTCCTTTTCTTTCTGTTTTTGCAATTTACCCCAAATAGGCTATAACCATATTTTGAACATTTCATTTGGCCTGATTTTCCTCTGTTAGCCTATATATTTTTTTATTTTTAGTTTTATTTATTTTTTTCCTGACGGAGAGGTGGGCGGATGGCGTCCCCCCGCTTCCCCCGCCCACTACACCCCTGGATTAAGGTAATCTAAACGTGACGAGTAAAAAGCACCACGAGAGAAGCAAAGGAAAGCAGAGCTTTAAACGCAGTTAATCAGGGAAAGCTTAGGAAGGAATTACAAAAGCTAGAAACACTCGCACTCGCTAATGAGTTAATTAAGGTTAATCCTATGCGACAAAATATATACAATCACTCTCAAATAAGTGCTGGTTAGTACGGGTTAGTAATTATCCTATCAGAGAACGCATTCACTCAGAGTTTAGCGAGACCCAGAATTAAGCACAGGTGGAAGTAATGAATGAAATACCACAGGATACGTGATTGGACAATGAGACGCAGGCATGCTCAAGGCGGTCACACGACATCAAAGGAGTTTGGGCAAGAATGAATCAATCTGAAGGCGAGAATGAAAGCTGAAAAATAAACCAAGACAGTGAGGCACGGGAGAAAAAGCGGAAGCACAAATATAAAAGAGATAAGCACACTAACAAAACAGCACACATGAGGCAGAACCATAACACCGGAATCGTGAAGTAGAAGAATAAGAAGTGGTATATAAAGCATGTGTCAACCAGGAAATGGAATGTAGAAATTCTCAGGGAGAGCTCTCTACATGACAAAGTGTGAAAACGGGTACACATGAATTATATGTTGGTGTCTCTATATGAAAATCCACTTCGAATTAGTCAATATCATCTTGCTGTCTGCTCGCCTAACTGTGGGCCACTGGCTACCAACGGGCCGTATTCAATTGCGGTTTGTTTCTTCCCGGAGGAGGGAGGGCTCAGAGATTTCATTGGGCCAGCCCTGTGTCAGTGTAGAAAATGAACCAATGGGACGCTTTCCGTGTTTTAAAGGCCGGTGCGGTCGTTATTACAATTTTATAAACTAGGATTGCATCGGCCCAAAAAGTGCGTCGGCCCACCGGGCATTGCCCGGTACGCCAGATTACCAGTCCAGCCTTACCTGTAGCAGCCATCAAATTTGAAATGAGCTCATTTTGTGGATAAAATTGTAAAATTTCTCAGTTTCAACATTTACTATGTTATCTCTTTTCTGTAGTGAATAAAATACTGGCTGGTGTGATTTGAAAGTCAATGGGCCTCATGCAAGAAGCGATATAAGAACACATTTTCTCTTATTTTTGTTTGTATCCCCGATTTTTTGTTATTTTGTTCTTACCCATAGATTTCTGGGATACACCAATGTTTTCTTATTTTTGCACTTCTCTTTTTTGCGAGTGGTCGAGAGCACTCTTACCGAGATAAGAGAAGACAGAAAACTGTTACCTCTGTCCATAAATTGCTTGTCCAATACACGGAAACACAAGTTTTACAACCTCAACATTAAAAATGCATCATATCATCAAATTTTGATTGTTTTATGTTTCTGAGAAATAATTATGATTTTATTATTTAATTCTTGGGCTAAAGAGTGGATCAGGACTAAGCTATAAAAACCCTTAGATACTTGCGTGCATTCTGCTTCTGAATGGCTTACCTATTGCTGTTGGATGCTTTGTCATCCAGGCCTTGTGCAGAGAGCGTGTTTATAGAGATCGCGCGGATCTGTTTGCTGAGACAGATGAATGGCTACTCGTACCAAATATGAAAGCAACCGGCTGTCTTCAGCACGGAAGATTACTGTTATGCGTTATGGCTCTCTTGTTCTAACAAATGCAGTGGCGGAAAGATATCTGCATTCAAACGAAGAAATTCAATGCTTGCTCAAAATGTAGGCGGACGAAAACATACAATCACAACTGGATACTACACGCAAAAATTCGGAGATTTATGGAATAATTTGTCAGTAGTTACATTCGCGTGGTTATCACAGAATAATAGATCAGTGCCTTGACAAACTAAAGAAAATGCGGCTGCGATAATTCAGATTGCGGGACGGGGTGCGAAAGTCTGGCAGCTCAAGTTATGAGATGGATAAATTTTTCATGATATGAGGCAGTGGACAGCATAATCAGCCAAAAATGCTAGGGCGAAAGAATTCCGTATGCAACATCCACCAATATCGAATGTAATCAGTACATTTTCGGCTTACCTTGAAGTTTGGGTTCCCAGAGAAAGATTCAGATGTGTAAAAACATCAAGCATTCAGTCAAGAAAATTTTGAGTTTAATTTTTCGTGCTGCTATACGTGGTAATCCATGTTACAGATGACACACCGAGGTGCTAGGGCATGTGCAGCATATGCATTTGCGATATTAATATTCGATATAAATATTCTAAACCCCCTTCCCAATAATAAAACCCCCCGAAATATATTGGCGCCTCCTTTTAAAATCGTTGCCCATTTTAAACCACCTAGGTGCATACTGCAATGCGCTGTATTGGAATTTTGACAAGTATGCAAGTGTACTCGGGTACATTACGATATTACTAGCGTGAAAGCTGACCAGCGAGGGGAGAGGGTAGGGGGGACAATCGTACTGTGGCACGGTATGGAACAATTGTACCTCGTGTTAAAGCGCTCTAGATTTGCCATGAGCAGTCGCCTCTTTGCACATGGCACGTCATCTGCCCTTATATGGTGTTTAGTGGGTGTCATATATGCTAATTTAAAACCACCGGCCACGCACTTCCAATTTACGATCAAGTGGGATTCAACATTCAGCACACATGGGTAAGAGCAGATTTGGACGGTAAGAGCGTTTGGGGCATCCGGAGTTTATTTCTCTTATTTTTTCTCTTAGCAAAAAAATAAGACAAAATATAAGGGAAATTTAAGAGAATGTTGCTGCATGAGGCCCATTGCGTTTTGATTTTATTCACAATTTACACTTTGTCCCAACTTTTTTGGAATTGAGGTTGTATAAATTTAATGGCAAAAATTGTTACCATGCTAGCGAGCTAATTATTCATTCTATTGACTTGAACAGACTGCAAACTAGAAGCAAACGCTTTTCTTTCATTTTACAAATAATACTATGCTGAAAAAGGGATACACAGGATCTTAAATTCGTGAGCCTGAGATATCAAATTTTTGAAACTCGAGTGGTAATTTTCATTTATTCCTTGCCAAAGGGCTCACTCATTAGAGATCCTCTATGTATCAGTGATATTTATAAGCGAACCTTGAGGTTTTTCCTTATGTATATGGCCAATTGAAGATCATATCACACCCACAGCACTGGGTGCACTACTATCCAACTGCATTTAATCCAGTAAGATTTGTGTGAGGTTTACGTGCTATTCCTGAAATTACCTTTCATTTATTAGTGTTTTTTTCCATCACAATAGATTTACACCTCTGCTACCTGGGTTTTTTGACTGTCAAGATGACCCTACAACCCACGCAGACTGAAGTCCAATTCAATACTTTTCCCAGTGCATTGTCAACAAAATCTTTAAAAACCTAGCAGCATTGACAAATCCAATCAAGCAGCAAACTAGAGGAGTGCCTCTGAATACTACGCCACAAGAAATTAAGATCTTTGGCATATCAGTCCCCATGGCCTGCCTTGGCTATCCCAGAATCCAAATGTTTCAGGCCAAGAAAACAAAAGTGCCAGTTATGAGCAGCACAATGGCAAGGTTCTTCAAACTTATATGCTCACACCAGATTGTTGACAACCTGGCTGTAACAGAGGAAACAAAGGAGGCAGACATTCTTTGGCAAGTCAGGCCATTACTCAACCATGTGTGGCAAGGCTGCCCCACCCTTCCAAAGTCTGAGAGGGTCGACATTGATGAGCAAATTATCCCTTTCACAGGCGGCTGTCCAGTCAGGCATTATGTTCAAGGCAAGCCAAACCTTACTCGCCCAAAGGTCTCTCTCCTTGCTTTTCCAGATGGTCTGAAGTTGGAATTTCGAGGTTAACAAAGGGAAGAATACATACAGGGGCCAAAGATTGGGTGTTGGAGCAGCAGCAGTCCCACACATGGTTGAATTTGTTCCCAGAAAAAGTCACCTATTCTTGGATATTTTGCAACAATCAGTCTCATGGATGCACTGCTGGCAAAGGACCTTCTAGTCACTGGACCCATAATGAAGAACCGAGTCCCAAAGCCGTGCTAGCTGGGAGGAGACAAGCAGTTGCAAAAAGAGGAGAGAGGAGCATCAGTGTTGGTGGTCAGAGAGAGTTCTGAGCAGGCAATCGTCAAATGGTTCGACAACGAACCAGTGCTGATGGCCTCCACTGTACATGGGAAAGATCCTGAAGATATCTGCACCAGATTGTCCAACAAAGAAAAAGCCCAGGTCCAGGTGAGAAGACTAGCAGTATCAGACATTACAATGACAACATGGGTGGCATGGACCTATGTGACCGAATGCTCAGCTCTTACCGCATGTGAAACAGAACGAAGAAATGGACATCACATGTGATTAGACACTTCATTGATGTTGCCATCGCTAATTCCTGGATCCAATACAAGTCTGATGGCAAAGAGCTAACCCAATCAGCGAAGAACACCCAACAGTACCAGGACTTCAGACTGCTCCTGACTGAAGAGCTGTTGGAGAGTCCATACTTTAAAGACAGCAGTGACGACGGTGAAAAAGACTTGGAGCCACCAACAAAAATGAGGATACAACAACCAGAGCCGTCTGTGCGCAGACCAGGAGCCACACACATGCCAGAGATGATGGATATTGAGCTTGCAGAAGGATGCAGAAATAAGGGCTGCAAAAGCAAGACATACATGGGGTGCACCAAATGCAAGGTGTTTCTTTCCATTACCAAAAAGAGAAAATGCTTCCGGGATTATCACCGCTAAAATAAAATATACAAATGAAGACATTAAGAGCAATGAAGAATGAACATCCTCACAAGATGGGTTTAGGTTTGACAAATGACAAAATCACAATAAAAATAAATGTTCTACGTTAGCTCTACTGTTCGCTGTTAAAATAAACACTCAAAGGACTTAAGGGGACCATCAAATGATATGGACACGGACATGGACAATGCATTCAGTTTTATTAGAAAATATACTACCATCCTTACAATCAACAAGAAAGTGAAACAATCCAGAATGATAAATAATTTACTTGTTTAATTAATGTGATTGTATTCTTGGTTTGTATTACACTACAGCCATAATATGTTCAATTTTTTATCATCTAAGTTCGGGCTTCTTTACGCACCAAGATGGTTCCATGGTCCACAACAGTGGACATGCTGTAAAATTAAAACTGAAAATGAATTTTAAAGTTTAAAATGTAAAAGGTTTTATTGATCCTAAATAGGTAGGTAATCACAAAACAGAGTTTGAACGACTTTTTTTTTTTTGTGATTCCCGAGAGGACAAATGAGGAAAATTTTGAGTTTGAGAAAGATAAAGCGGTCAAAAGAATTCAATAATCCAGAAGATGGCGGTATTTCACGAAAATAATAATTGAAGGGGGAAAAGCGAAAAAAAAAAAAAAACGATGATGGTGAAAGTTATTAATTACCGAGCATGAGCGAGCGTCGGAGCTCAAAGGGCAGAACCGGACTACACCCACACCAAAATCACCTACAGTATGATTTTGCCTGTGAAAACTGCGACTGAGATTGAGACTGAAAGAAGCAGACATAAACTGGAAAGCTTGAGAGTTTTGCAAAGTTTGGTTTAAACCAATACTGCCTTCAATGTATGTTTGTTTGTTTGTTTGTTTGTTGCATTGTTTATTTATTTATTACTATTTGGATTGTATTTATTCATCTTTTATGTTGCTTTCTCCATTTTTGAACACTTCTCCCAAAATAAATAATTTAACGAATAAAAAATAAATAATTTTGCAAAGAAAATTCTGTATTTCGGAGTGCCTTAGACTTCCACACAATTTTCTTGATCTTTCTCATTAAGGGGATTGATTACTGGGAAAATAATTTATTTGCCCATTTATCCATCAATCTTTCTATCTAACTATTGACGTAATATAAATATTTGCCACTGGGTGGCAGTGCATGCCAATAATAATATTGAACCACAAAATGAGAGAGAGAGAGAAGAGAGAGAGAGAGAGAGAGAGAGAGAGAGAGAGAGAGCCTTTGCAATTGGTTCCCCAAGGCACAAGGTCAAATATATCTGGATACTAAAGTTACTGCAATTGGCATATTTACTTCCCTTTTGGAACACATACAGGAAGTGGGAATTAATTAGTGATTTCAGCAAAAAAAAAAAAAGAAAGAAAAAAAAATTGGTATTGACAGCCAAATTACTTATTCCATGACAGAAAAGCTCAAATAGGAATCCATTCACAGTAATAAAGCACACAAGGAACATTGTTGTAGTGTTCTTGGCTATATGTTAGGGAAAGGACAGACGCACAACCCCACTCTCTCAATCCTGAATACATACATCACTCCACTAGTAAGTTTCTCTCCTAAGGTATAACTTTTCCCTGATAAGGGAAATCATGGTGGTCTTTTTTATCTTTTGTTTGCATGTGTATTATATGCATTTCATTTTTTAATGAAATATGTTATTGCCATAAAAATTGATTTTGCTTGATACAAATGCTTGTCAAATGATGTTAAAATTTGGCTATCGACAATCTGAGATGGGACTGTAATATACTTTCCACAAAGGGACTGAAATTATGCTGTTTTAGTAAAAACATCCAATTGTATAAATGACTAGGTGCCTATAAAGAAATTGGCTCATCTCCAGTGATTTGGAAAAGTGTATTCACTGCAGTGACATACATTTCTTCATTTGGTTCAGTGCTGCACCATTTCTGATGTATATACAACCAATCTGAGCAAACTTTGCTCTTTACAAATGATCACTCAGTCAGCACAGACTTGATACCCAAACGTTGTACTTTCTTAGATCTGAGAAACAGTATTGATCTGAGAAACAGTATGTTTGTTGCAATTGTCATAAATATTGTGGAACTAACTGTGATGGAGGGAAGGAAAGACCTCCACTTTACAAGAGGGCGCAGCTTTTTAAAATAAAATAAACAAAAACCAAGAGGGGGCCAACAAAAATACTTTCACATATCCTGTAGGTTAAAAATAACCAAAAAGGCTCACAAGAACTCACTACCTCTGTAAAATACTTACCTTGTTCTAGGCCGAAAACCCAGGCCTTGTTTATAAGCCCATTAATGAGTTAATCGGCCACAGCAGTAGCAATTGCATTGAATCAAATGCGGCTTTACCTGTGTGAATATGGACAGTGCTGCCCCCTGGTGTACAGAATCCATACTCCCCATTTGATATTAGAGTACGTTTGTAATGAAACATTTTATGTATTATTAATCCATTCACCCACAAAATGCTAACAAACAGTGCAATTTTAGCATGATGTTTTTCATGCACATAACTGATACTAGGGGAGAAAAATTACACCTGGCCAAGCAGAAAAAAGAAGGAACACGAAGCTGTATAAGAACAGAAAAATAAATGAAAATACATCTGATCAGGGCTGAAATAAACAAAACAAAATGTGTGCGACTGATGCGGGTCTGCATATTTGAAAGGACATCAGAAACCGTTTCTTGAGTGGAAATTAGAGGCGGGGAATAAAAATGGACTTTTATTACCCAACAGAGTAGTGTGGAAATTTACCGGCCAAGGCAGAAATTTACATGCTGTAGGCAGGAGAAAAATTTGTTCCCAGCATTTACTGCCGTAATTTCCCACATTGTATTATGGCCGTTCATATTATCAGCTCACATGCATTATTGGTTATACATACATACTGTTCTTACAATGGTCCATAAATAGGACTATTGTTGCCTGACAGCCTCCCTTTCCTTTTCGCATGCTCTAAGAGGGACAGAGTACAGCAGTCACACTGTGACCACCTCCATTTAAAGTGCCTGAGGCAACGGGCATATTGAGGTTCAAGAGCACTAAGCGCACGGTCTGAAGCGCAAGATGCAAGCGGTTTTAGGGCATGCCAAATGGAGCTCTATACGCAGATTAATGAACCAGATCATGCCTAAAAACGTCACTCCATTCATTCACGTCCCAACCAACCAGTCTATTTATACTGCCTTCATTCTGCAATCATTGTCTGTCTCATGCGACGTAACCGGACCCGCATTCACCCCGACCAGCATTCTATCGGACTCTCATTCTCCATGACCAGCATTCTATCGGACCCGCATTCTCCCCAATCAGCTTCTCACTAAGTTAATGCTTTTTTCTTGTTTGCTGAATGAAATTTCAACTAACCTAACGACAAGGACTCTGGAATCTGAGCACCAGCTCAACCATGAAATGCCAAATTTGTCTCCAAATCGTTCAATTAAACCAAAGTATTCCAACAAATTCTTCAACACCCCCAGATCAGACAGACCATCTTCCATGATCAAAGCAGCTGTTCCCTGCATCTCAATGGGCTTTCCCCCCAGGCAAAGCTGCACCTTCAGCGACTCCAGTCAGCGTTCACATCTCACCGGTGACTCCTTCCAGCTCGTGCTTTTAGTCCCTTTTGAGATCTTGTGTGATTGATAGTCAGATGTAACATGCTCTGGATTAAAGGAATTCTCATTTGCCAAGGTTTCAACAAAACAAACCAAGATAGATAGTTTTGTAATGCTGTGCTTGAAGCAATACCGAATAGGATTTCCGGGTGTGCTACATCCTCGCGAGTCAATGGTGTCCTTACGATTACCATGCCCATCAGCAATTTCTTAAAGCAATAATGGTTCACAACTGGGATAGGCAATTCCTGTCCCACAGGACCTGCATCTATGCCAGTTGTCCTTTCCACGAATTATCCTGCTAAAATTAGCCAACAGGCGCTACAAGCAAACTTCACACTACTCAATGTAGATCATAGTGAAATGTTCCACTTAGGGACACAAGAAAGGTCTTCGGTGGTCATTCATGAGCTTTTTAAAGGGAAAACAGGACAACTAAAATTTATATTTCGTAAATGGTTGAGCTAATCAAGTTTTTTGAGTAATTAAGGTTACTTAATAATCAGAGGCCAGAAATTTGCACGAAAGCCAGAAATAGATACAGCTCTCATTACCATCTCTGCCCTAGTCATCGTCTTTACTGAGCTACTCGCAAGTGTTACCCTAGATTGCACCGGGAGCGTCATGCCCACGTTACTGCCGCGAGACGGGTGCCAGAGCTGATCGCAGCCGTTCTAGACAATGCTTGTGATTCCACCAGCCGTGCTACAGCAAGTCTCGCCAGCGTCCCAGAAGCAGCTCTTTGCTCTGCTCCGCGGAGAATATGCGTTAAGTCTATTTTTAACGGTGGCGGACCGCAGTTGCGTCGAGCTGAACATAGCAGAGATACGTTTCCCATAGTTTGACCGTATGCAGTCATTAGTTTCAACAAAGTTAACAACCGTGCATATGGGAAAGGCACCCCAGATTGTGCCGGGCAGGAAGTAACTAGCAAGGGGGATATGCTTTTAACTAAAAGAAACTATCCACAAATCTTTGATATAAAATTCGTTTAATATTCAAGTATTTGTCTGTGATTTTGTTTATAACTACAAACCCCACTTTCAATGAAGTTGGGGCGTTGTGTATAACGTCAATAAAAACAGAATGCAATGATTTGCAAATCTCATAAACCCACACTTTATTCGCAACAGAACATAGACAACATATTAGATGTTGAAAGTGAGGCATTTTACCATTTCATGAAAAATATTAGCTCATTTTAAATTTGATGGCAGCAACACATCTCAAAAAAGTTGGGACAGGGGCTACAAAAGGCTGGAAAAGTAAAAGGTACTAATAAAAAACTGCCTGAGGAGCATCTTGCAACTAATTAGGTTAATTGGCAGCAGTTCAGTAACATGACTGGGTATAAAAATAGCATTTTAGAGAGGCAGAGTCTCTCAGAAATAAAGATGGGTAGAGGCTCACCAATCTGCAAAAAACTGAGTCTAAAAATTGTGGAACAGTTTCAGAAAAATGTTTCTCAATGTAAAATTGCGAAGATTTTGAATATCCCACCATCGACAGTACATAATATCATCAAAAGATTCGGAGAATCTGGAGAAATCTCTATGTGCAAGGGACAAGGCCGAGGGTCAATATTGGATGCTCGTGATCTTCGGGCCCTCAGGCGGCACTGCATTAAAAACAGGCATGATTCTGCACTGGAATTCACTGCAAGGGAACGCTTCCAGAAATCATTGTCTGTGAACACAGTTCGCCATGCAATGTACTAATGCAAGGTAAAGCTATATCATGCAAAGGAGAAGCCATATGTGAACAAAATCCAGAAATACTGCTGTCTTCTCTGGGCCAAAGCTTATTTAAAATGGACTGAGGCAAAATGGAATACTGTTCTGTGGTCAGATTAATCAAAATTTGAAATTCTTTTTGGAAACCACAGATGCTGTGTCATGCAGACTAGAGTGGAGAGAGACCATGCAGCTTGTTGTCAGCGCTCAGTTCAAAAGCTTGCACCTTCCATGGTATGGGGTTGCATTAATGCGGGCAGTTTACACATCTGGATAGGCATTATCAATGCTGAAAAGTGTATAGAGATTTATAACAATGTCTCAGGGAAGGCCTTGCATATTTCATCAAGACAATGCTAAGCAACATACTGCATCCATCACAACAGCATGGCTTCACTGTAGAAAAGTCCAGGTGCTGAAATGGTCTGCCTGCAGTCTAGACCTTTCACCAATAGAAAACATTTGGCGCATCATAAAACAAAAAATCTGGCTTAGAAGACCCAGGACTGTTGAGCAGCTAGAATCCTACATCAGACAAGAGTGGGACAACATTCCTCTTCCAAAACTCCAGCAACTGGCATCCTCATTTCCCAGACGTTTACAGACTGTCGTTAGGAGAAGAGGGGATGCTACACAATGGTAAACATGGCCCTTTACCAACTTTTTTGGGATGTGTTGCTGCTATCAAATTGAAAATGAGCCAATATTTATCATTTAATGGTAACATGTCTCACTTTCAACATCTGATATGTTGTCTATGTTCTATTGTGAATAAAATATGGGTTTATGAGATTTTTATTTAACACAACGTCCCAACTTTATTGGAATTGGAGTTTGTATAACATTGCTGCAAATGTTTGATCTATGGCGCTTATGGCTGGACTGTAGTTAGGCCACAGCACAACAAAGTCAGAAATGACATTAAATACAATTAAAGCGGACAAAAACCTTTAGCCTACTCACCAATGGTAGAAGCATAAATATCCAGGAAAAATGACTATATTAGCAAAATTTGAGCAGGTCAATTGTATCAGCCGGCAGGACACTTGGCTAACGTTTCGCTTTCGGTGGATTATGGAATCGCGTTCAGGACAGAGCAAAATAGCATTGCACATGATACCTTGCAGATATGCGCCCGGTGGAATCTAGGGGTTAGAACTCAGAGTATAGCTTCAGCCTGCGTCCTCAGCTATCCAGTGACTCAACCCAGCACGCCTTCCTGGTTCCTCTCAATGGACTGTCATTCGTCTCCAACAGGCTATACAACTATACAAAATGTTTCCAGTCCTGTACCGCATCAATCACAAGTGAAGCAACCCTTCATCGTCCAGAACCATTCCAACTGCAATTCAGTGGCTTTACATCCTCAGCATTATATTGCTTGCACCAACTACAACGTCATCACACCCAACAGCCTATGGCACTGATTTGGAAGCAACTCCCCACAGTTAGTGGGCCAGGATGTATTCCCCGCAGCTGCACCCTCCGTTTTTGATCTTTCCACCCTTTCACGTCCCTGTCTCTGCAGGCTGCACTAATACCCCTGAGCACACGCGTCCTGTCATCTCCTCATCCCTTCCTCTCCTCTTCCTTTGTTGTATTAAATAATCAAACATGGCTACTTTGTGTAAGGATAAGTTCATAAGGGTTCATAAAACAAGACACCCCCCAAATTTTATTTTTATTTCCTTTCAGTGTCGTTACATTCTATTTCATGGTAGCCTGAAATGTTGAATTCATGTTTTTTAAGCATGTAAAATGAAATGGCGACTGTGCTCCCAGTCCCTGCATCTATCTAGACACAGTACATGGAAAAAATGTGTTGTTCCACTCTTTAGTCACAGGAGGGAGTATAATCCCCCCTCAAGTGAGCATTTCTACTAGATATGGAAAAAACGCACATCGCTCTATGGTGCTGAGAGCTATATAGAAACGAGTTGCGATGTAATGTACTGTTGTCTGTATTTTGCAGAATGCCAGTAAAAGAACAAAAACCACAGCCACACTGAGTAGTTTATTTTTTCAAGTATGCAACAAAAATTTGGTGTCAGAAGTAGGATCAGCAGTGCTATGGATAAGCAGTGTGAGATTGCAGATCAAACATGGAAACAATTGAGTTGGAACAGCTGCAGGATCGGCTGAGTGAGATCCTTGTGCAGGTAAACTTTGAACAGCTTCAAGAGGTATGTCTGCAAGCTAAAATCTCAACTGACAGATACCATATACAAAAAAGCATGCGCTGATCAGAGCAGTAAGTGAAGCAGTTGATATACAGTGCTGTGAAAAAGCATTTGCCCCCTTCCTGATTTATTATTTTTTTGCATATTTGTCATCCTTAAATGTTTCAGATCATCAAACAAATTTTAATATAAGACAAAGATAACACAAGTCAATAAAATAAATAGTTTTTAAATGATTTCATTTATTAAGGGAAAAAAGCTATCCAACGCTACCTGGCCCTACGTGAAAACATAATTGCCCCCCATTGTTAAAACATGAATTAACTGTGATTAACCACATTTTTTTAGTTCAATTTCACTAGCCACACCCAGGCCTGATTACTGCCAGACCGGTTGAATCAAGAAATAACTTAAAAAGAACCTGTCTGACAAAGTGAAATAGGCTAAAAGATCTCAAAAAGCAACACATCATGCCACAATCTAAATAAATTCAAGAACAGATGAGAAACAAAGTCATTGCCATCTATCACTCTGAAAAGGGTGACAAAGCCATTTCTAAGGCTTTGGGACTTCAGCGAACCACAGTGAAAGCCATTATCCACAAATGGAGAAAACATGGAACAGTGGTGAACCTTCCCAGGAGTGGCCGTCCTACCAAAATTACTCCAAGAGCTCATCAACAACTCATCCAGGAGGTTACAAAAGAACCAGAACAACATCTAAAGAACTGCAGGCCTCACTTGTCTCAGTTAAAGTCAGTGTTCGTGATTAAACAATAAGAAAGAGACTGGGCAAAATTGGCATTCATGGGAGATTTCCAAGGCGAAAACCACTGCTGACCAAAAAGAACACAAAGGCTCGTTTCAAATTTGCTAAAAAATATCTTGATGATCTCCGAGACTTTTGGGAAAACATTCTATGGACTGACAAGACAAAACTTGAACTTTTTGGAAGGTGTGCGTCCCGTTGCATCTGGCATAAAACTACCACAGCATTTCATAAAAAGAACATCATACCAACAGTGAAACATGGTGGTGGTAGTGTGATGGTCTTGGGCTGCTTTGCTGCTTCAGGACCTGGACGATTTGTCGTAATTGATGGAACCATGAATTCTGCTCTTTACCAGAAAATTCTGAAGGAGAATGTCCAACCATCAGTTTGTGACTTCAAGCTCAAGCGCTCTTGGGTCATGCAGCAGGACAATGATTCGAAACACACCAGTAAGTCCACCTCTGAATGGCTTAAAAAAACAAAATGAAGGTTTTGGAGTGGCCTAGTCAATGTCTGGACTTAAATCTGATTGAGATGCTGTGGCATGACCTTAAACAGGCCATTCATGCTCAAAAACCCTCCAATGTGGCTGAACAATTCTGCTAAGAAGAGTGGGCCAAAATTCCTCCACAGCGATGTGAAAGACTCATTGCCAGTTATCACAAACATTTGATTGCAGTTGTTGTTGCTGAGGGTAGCACAACCAGTTATTAGATTTAAGGGGCAATTGCTTTTTCACATAGGGCCAGGTAGGTTTGGGTAGATTTTTCCCTCAATAAAATAACTGCATTTTGTCTTTACTCGGGCTATCTTTGTCTAATATTAAAATTTGTTTGATGATCTGAAACATTTTAGTCTGACAAATATGCAAAAAAAAAACAAGAAATCAGGAAGGGGGCAAATACTTTTTCAGGTACTGTATATGTATTGAAAGTGAAGAAGAGGAAGTAGCTCGTGAATTCTTGGTCTGTTTAATTGCAAATGCTGAAGTGGTTAAAAAAGGCGATAAAATTCAGGTTGTTGAGGACAGTACCAGTAAAGATGCTGCAGCATTGGCCAGCCTACAGGAACAATATGCAGCATTATAGCTAAGTTTACAAACCTCCACAAAAATATTGGAGGAAGAAATGGCAAAAGAGTGACAGAAGTCCTAATCAGGGACCCAGCCAGTTTTTTGCCCTAACCTAACCCAGCCACCCGAAGTAACCATCTGCAGGGAATTTAAAATTAATGGTCAAATTGGGGAAAGGGGACAAAAGGACAAATTGTCCACTCTAATCTAATCCATCAAATTGAAATGGGGCTGAAAAGAATCTCAGTGAGGCAGGGATTATTGAGGCTGTCGTCAGAGCCATAAGCCCAGGCCTAAGCTTCTGCAATATGTTAGAAATCAAAATGGACTTCAGTCACTCACAGCTTCATAGTACTTTAAAGGGGCATTACAATGAGGATAGTTCCAACGATCTCTATCAACGGCTGATAAATATCACACAAGAGAGTAGCAAGTCCCCTCAGAACTTCCTTTTAGGGCAATAGAGCTGAAAGAGAGACTTTTAGGGTGTTTTCACACTTGGTCCTTTTCAGCCCTCAAAAAGAACTCAGATCGATGACTCAGCATTTTTTGTGCATATGTGAACACAACAACCGCACTCAGATCCCTTTAAAACGAACCGTACTGAGACCACCACGAGAGGTGGTCTCAGTACGGTTCGCTAAAAAGCCACAGTACAGTTCGCTTAAACTACGTATTGTGAACACAAAGCGTGCCGGGTTTCTTCGCCTTTTGTCACCCTTCGGTGCCCTATCCCTACCTCCTGCCCGTGTGCCCGATCAGTTCTCTGCATGCGCAATTTTAGTACTGCACAAGTGCGTAGAATTCCTGTTCGATTTGTGCCTCACATGCATAAACATTTTACTTGACGGAGGCCAGCGATTTTTTTTTTTAACTTTAACAACAAAATAGTATACAAATTCACTGCAACACCAAGATATTTTAGAAAGATTATATTTTATTTCATGGTCCTTCATGTAGCCAGCGACTTAGTTTTTACTTTAATAACATAATAGTAGCCATACAAATTCACTTCAACACAAGGACATTGTAGAAAGATCATATTTTAATTCATGGTCCTTCATGTATAGATTTTTATTTGAATAGGCGTATTGCCACATTTTGCACAAAATCGTCTATGTTCATCACTTCCAGCACAAGTCATGGCAAAATATGGAAACTATTGCATGAAATCTTATGGAAGTGTTTGACAGTATGGGTTCCTTGACAGGAATTTGCGTATTAATACATAATTAATTTTTCCGATCCCAAATATAAACCCTGTGGGCCAAAATCGCATATTAACGAAATCACTCCTTTGTCAATATGAATATGTGATAATACGTGTCCCTCAACAGACATTCAGCACATTGACGGGGCATTTTCCACATACCACTCTCTTGCTCTTTAGGCACCCGGCGAAGGTTTTATTTTTTTTCCCACTGTGATCTGAAAAACAACGTCAAGTTATCGCCTACAGCTTACAATGGATAAAATAAATGGGTTTTATATGCTGAAGGGGGAGGTCGTTTTTTTTTTTTTTCTAATTTCTCCCCTTGGAAACATCATAGGTAGATATGATGTGAAGTACCACTGTTATGCAGATGACACACAGCTTTATATATCTTTTAAGCCAGGTGAAATTGATCCACAAAACTAGATTAGAGATGTGTCTTAAAGCAGCACTATGTAGTTTTTTCACTCTCAAATATATATTTCCAAGATCATTCTGGCGATACATCAACTCACAATAGGTTGAATGACACCTTTGTCATGGCTCGATCGCGCCTGCATCGCCTTCACTGGCACTATGTAACTTTGGGTTTCGGGTAGGAACCCAGGCCCAAAAAGAACTACAAGACTTACTTACTGCTTTATGGCATACGTACCACAATCCCCCCCCCCACGTCTCTCAAGACCAGCGAGTAAATGTAGAATGAAGCAGAGTTGGGAGTGGTTGTAATGGCTGAAGCGGCGAGGAAACTGAAGAAGGCAACAGTGTTGTCAGAGGAGACATTTAAGAGAAAAAGAGAAAGCGATAAAATAAGATCCAGGACTAGGGTCAACATTGGACTGGCTTTCACTCTCTGGCGAGAGCTGAAAAACTAGAGGATTAGGGATGTCCGACTGATGGCGACCTGGCGTTGTTACTTTTGGACAAGTAAGTACAAATTGTTAGCTTAATCCTTCATTCTAGATCTGGTTCTAGCACGTTTGAACTTGCTTTGTGTCAGGCTGTGTCATTAAAATCATCTAGTACCCCGTTTATGCTCAGTCAAATAATCGTCTCCAGCGATTTATCTAGCTAGCTGGTATCTGACATGCCAGCAAGTTGTCATACTATTGCTAGCTGGCAAACATGGCTAAACTAGTTGCCAGTCGAAATGTGTGATCATAAACGTTGTAACGAACATGATAAACCGGTATGCGCGTGTGACTGAATGATACAAGTTCCCTGGAGTCAATGTGATAACATGTATTTACATGCGACGTGATGATATATAAGGATCTGGTGTTGTGCAGATTACTTGTGAGAGTGAGAATGAGAGTAGGAAAACGGTGGACCACTCGTTGGGCGTTACGCATGGCTATCGAGTGGCTTAATAAAGTTACTGTCTAGCCTCCCCCCAAGTTCGAGTCCGTCTCCTTTATGTATATGGATCGGGTTGCCTACCCTGCATTCTTCTCCTCTCACCACTTGGACGATCCAACCGGCGGAGCAGGAGCGAGCCCTTCCCAGTCATTGAACCCAGCACTCCCCTCAGCCACAGAAGGATTCGTCACAACGTGTACTTCAGTCCTGTATAGAGTACTAAAGATAGAAGATTTGTCATGTTTTATTTCGGAAGGATAAGGTAATGATCTGAGTTGGCATGTACTCATGTCGTTTCAGGGATTTTCTATCAACTCCTTGCTGCCCTCTTGTTTTATTGCACAAGCTAATCGGTTTTGTGCATGATGACTTTGTGGTCGGGTTCTACAAAGGGACTGCCTATTCAAACAGCAACTCTGCATGTAAGTGACGTCCACTCACTTCTTAGCAGAGCAAAAATGAATTGATGCCGGTTAGGGCTAGGATTAGTAGCAGCTGTGCATGTAAGCAACGCCAACTTCCATCTTATGTTTCGTTCCTGACATTCAAAGTGCACGCATGAAATGCTATAAAGAGCCGTCCACACTGAGAAAGATAACTATAATGATAACCATAACCATAATGATTTGAGCATCAACACTGATGAACGATATCGCTGTGTAAACATTGATGATATTGTGCGTTCCAGCTGTATCAGAGCCCTTTTTTCTCTGCGATGTCATCTGCCATGTTGAATGAACGCGAAGCCCTGCAAATTCCAACTGATTTAGATTGGCGGTCAGTTTTTCTAACGTGCGTAAAATCGCTCTGAAAGTGACCAAGACGATGTTGTTTGCCATTAACATTGTTGTTATAGTTGTAGTGTGGACTTAGCCATCCACGTGAGTTAGACCGATTTTTTAAGTCACCCTTAACTGGTCTGAAGATATGGTTGATCGGATCGCACTTTACATGTCCTGCTTCAGAACGTTCGCTGGTGTCGTTGACTTGTCAACAAATGTATGTGTAGACAGATTTTACGACAGTTGTTACAGACAATACCGTTTATCAACTGCAGGGGGACACTGCGAGCGAATCCGGCGAAAAACTACATAGTGCTGCTTTAAAGCTGTTAAAGCATGGATGACACAGAATTTTCTCTCTTTAAATCCAGATAAGACTGAAATATTGGTAATTAGTCCCAAATCGCTCAGAGACACATTCCTCAAGTTTTCCCTCGACGTTGATGGACTCCGGTTTTGCCAAAGCAGTTGTCAAAAACCTTGGTGTCACCCTCGATTCAGAACTCTCTCTCCACTGTCATATTAATAACATTATAAAAGTGGCTTTCTTCCATCTTAGAAACATATCTAAACTGAGAAAAATGTTGTCTCTTCAGGACGTCGAAAAAATGGTTCATGCATTTGTGTCCTCTTGGCTGGATTACTGTAACGTTTTACTGTCAGGCTGCACCAGTTCTACCCTGATTTGCCTTCAAATAGTGCAGAATGCTGCTGCTAGGGTTCTGACCAGGACAAAGAAATATGACCACATTAGCCCAGTACTCAAAAAATCTTCACTGGCTGCCTGTCAAATTTAGAATTGAATATAAAATTCCACTGCTTACCTACAAAGCCTTAAACAATTTGGCCCCAGAATATCTTAGTGCACTTCTCGTTCCTTACTCTCCTCCAAGATTACTTTGTTCACAAGGTGCTGGATATTTGAAAATTCCAAATATATCCAGAGTTACATTTGGAGGCAGTGCATTCTCTTACTAAGTCCCAATCTTGTGCAACAATCTCCCAACAAACATTCGGGCCTCAGACACTCTCTCTGTCTTCAAGAGTAGGCTAAAAACTTACCTTTTTAGTCAAGCCTATGATTAGTTCATGATTAGTTATGCATAAACATTTATTTGGCTCTGGTGGGACTGACTACAACCTAGTTTTATGATGGGTTCACAAGATATTGGAAGCCAGAGTTAAGTAAATCCATGTGGAACTGGTGGCACTGAGCATGCATTAACGGTGCCAGTGGGGCTAGCTACAGTCTTAATCACTTGGGAGGTCCACATAGTACTGGTAGTAGTGTTTAGCAAATCCATGTGAAACCGGTGGCACTGAGCATGCATCAACGGTGCTAGTGGGGCTTGCTACAGCCTTAGTCACCGGGCAGGTCCATATGGTACTAGTGTTTAGAAAATCAAAAGTGATCTTACAGCCTGGTGTGTGTTGGGCCTCTGTGCTGCAGGAAGTGGATGGAGGGGTGTTGACTGTTTCCTGACCAGTCTGCTAATAATTTCTCACTTGGCACATGACACAGGACGGTTTTTTATTAACAAGCATTAGTTTTATCCAGTGTTTCACCCCCCTTTTTTCTGTCTCTTTCCGTCCACTACCCTGAGTCCTGGACTGTCCAAGCCCTGTCCCTCACCATAAGCGCTGACTGCTGCTGTCCTGCTGTCCTGATCCGGTCCTGATCTAGTTCTGCACCATCCTCCACTTGCCACTTCCTGGAGCTACCGATGCCACTGTTCATATGGACTTAAATGGAACTCTTTTGCCATTTTATTCTATTTTACTTTTTTTTGTTATTAAGTAGCTAGCCCGCGGAGGATGGGCTTCCCCACTATAGTCGGGTTCCTCCTGAGATTTCTTGCCACTGGGGAGTTTTTTCTCATCACTGTTTGAGGTTTTTTCTCCCTACTGGGAGTTTTTTGCCTCATTTGCTGCAGTGGGGAATAGGCTGGGCACTGCCCTTTCATTTATTTAATCTCTCACTGTAAAGCGTCTTTGTGACAGTCTCTGTGAAAAGCGCTATACAAATAAATTGAATTGAAAAAAAAAATTGAATTGATGAGGGTACAAATATCCTGAATGCCTGAGTTTAAAATTGGCTATTTATTTATGTCTATTTTATCAATAGGGTTGCGCACAAAAAGAAAAAAAAATTTTAGGGGGAGTCAATTACCGGAGAACTTAAATATTTTATGAAAACATTTTAATCACAGAACTACCACAGTTAAAATTTAGGCTACCCTGTGCCGTTTTTAGTGATATATTGCATGCGGCAGTTGAACTGTGTTTCCTAATTTGATTATTACATTTTGCGATTAATTCACGGTTTACATGCATGCCAATTGCCACGGATTATATTCCAACAGATCCTGCAAAGGCCGTCATCAGAAACTAGCGTCGCTTCATATAACGCATTTTATGTCGCTTAAAATATTCCACCCAAAATTATTCATACCCCTACAAATTTTGGGGGAATTTTTCTTGCACCACATGCTTTAGAAGCACAGAAAAACAATTTTTCAAGAAAACAATACTGTTTGGTATTTTATTTGACAGATTTACAAAAAATGCCATGTCAGACTTATTCATACCCTTTTCTCAGTAATTGATGGCAAAGCCTTTATTCACGATTAATACGCTTCCTGTGGTTGATCACAAGGTTTTACATGTTTCCACGGGGATTTTGGCCCACTCCTCTTTGGCAAACTTCTCCAGATCCTTAAGGTTTGAGGGTTTCCTTGCCATGACCTTGGTCTTCAGTTCCCTCCACAGATTCTCGATAGGATTGAGGTCGGTGCTCTGGCTTGGCCACTCCAAAACGTTCACTTTGTTGTCCACTAACCATTTCTTGACAGATTTGGCTGTGTGAGGATCATGATCCTGTTGAAGATCCATTCCTGCCCAAGACCAAGTTTTTCGGCTGGATTGCTTAATGTTTTAGGATCTGATATACTGGTCCTGTTTCATGATGCCATTAACTTTAACAAGGTTTCTGGGCCCATTAGCTGAAAAAGCAACCCAAGAGCATGATACTCCCGCCACTGTCTTTGACCGTTGGGACTGTGTTTTTCAGGTTGAACACTTCATCTTTTCTCACGCCACTTACACTTCTCCAACCCAGAAACAAGAGCTCGTCTAGCCTGCAAAAGCTCACCTGGATGAAGAAACAAGCTTCTGGCTTAAATGTTATGGATGGATGAAAAAAGTTGGAGCTGTTTAGGCACAGGGATGGAGCTTTTGTTTAGCGTAAGAAAGGTGAAGCGTTCAACCTGAAAAACATGGTCCCAACGGTCAAACAAGGTGGCGGGAGTATCATTCTCTGGGGGCTTTTCAGCTAATGGGCCCGGTCACCTTGTTTTAATGGTGAAATAGGACCAGTATATCCAGATCCTCAGTGAAAACATTAAGCAATCTGCAAGAACTTGGTCTTGGGAAGGAATGGATCTTCCAACAGGATCATGATCCTAAATACACGGCCAAATCTGTCAAGAAATGGTTAGTGGACAACAAAGTGAACATTTTGGAGTGGCCAAGCCAGAGGACCTCAATCCTATCAAAAATCTGTGGAGGGAACTGAAGACCAAGGTCATGGCAAGGAAACCCTCAAACCTTAAGAACCTGGAGATATTAGGGCCAAAATCCCCATGCAGACTTAGAAACCACAGGATCGTTTGGAGGCTGTAATCGTGAATAAAGGCTTTGCCATCAATTACTGAGAGAAGGGTATGAATAATTCTGGACATGGCATTTTTGTAAATCTGTCAAATAAAATGCCAAAAAGTAATGTATTTCTTAAAAAATTGTTTAATGTATTTCTTAAAGCCTTATGTCAACTTACTGTGTTTCAAGAATAAATTTGATTTGTCAAAAAATATCTCGAAAAAAAACAAAATTTGGTAGGGGTATGAATAATTTTGGGTGCGACTGTATATCCTCGTTTCTTCTGTCCTCTATTCTGTTTCCTTCATGCATCCTCGGTGGGAGGGACTAAGACGCAAGGATAGGACGTAAGTGAGGGGAACTAGGATGCAATTTAAAAGACTTGAGACGCAGCCTCTGTCTCTATCGCTTATCCAGCACTTGAATCTCCAATCCAACCAATAAGGGGTTTTATGCATGCGTGGAACACATCGGGCAGTGTCACAAATATGAGTTAAACAATGCACATGCGCAGGTAAGTTCGTGCATGCGCAGAACCGATCAGGCAGGAGGAAGGGATAGGGCACTGACAAAAAGCATGGCAGCAGACATTTTGTTCCAAGTAAAAACTACCTAGAATACAGTGCAGTAGAGGTCTGAGAGCTCTAGAGGAACTACAGTATGAACAGAAAGAGGACTGAGGCCCTATCAGAGCTGAAGTGGACGAAAAAGAGAACCCGGTCCTCTTTGAAATAAATTCACAATGTGAACGCAAAAAGAACTGAGTTCATTTTCTGTTGGTCCTCTTTTTGGTCCACTTTTAGAGGACTGAGTGTAGTTCTTTTAAAAGGGACTATAGTGTCATCCAGGGGACCAGGTGCAGATGAACAGTACAGTGCTGAATTAATACAGAGGAAGTTTATAAGAGCTGTGGGTACAGGATTGATCAGTGGCCATGTAAAATATCAAATCAAGAGCTAGCTGGATGATCCAGCAGTTACAGATGATGTTTTAATTGCTAAAACTAATGAAGCAGCAAGCCTTGAGTGGGAGAGGCAACAAAAGTTCAAAAGAAGTAGCCGAGAGCCTAAAGTGAGAGGAATACGAGCAGAGGCACAAGCAGCTCAGGAGGCAGCAGGTGGTGCAGTTGATGGGCGAGAAGTGTCGTCCTCCACATCTACAGAAGTTAAAACCGTTAAAACACAACCAACAGTAACTTGTAAAGAATCAGAACTCCATGATATCTTTAAGAAATTAAAAGGGGAAATAGCTGAAATAAAGCTAAGTTATTCAAGAGTCACCGAGGTCTGCCCCCCCAAAGCCGTCTCAGCCGGAAACAGGGCTGCAGGGACCGTTAGGACAGCAACAGAGGGGAGCAGTGCAACCACTGCTTCAAATGTGGACAAAGCGGTCACCGATCCAGGGGATGTCCGGTCCGGAGGAAGCCCAGGGACGGGACAGGGAGGGTAGACATGTCAGCCAGTGCTGTAACAACTCTCTCATCTCCATCAGTTACAGAGCCTAACCATGGTGAGCAACAAAAGGGAATTTATAAACTCATCACGGACATCATTCAGCAGCTGGAGACAAGAGTGGCAGCTAGCACACAGGACAAGAGGAATAAAACAATTGGTGTTTTATTTCAATTTTCAGAAGCTTTACTTCAACGTGCAACAGTTTCCATGGAATTTTCACGCTCTAATATCTCCCCTATTTACTCATCTCCTTGTCCCTCATTCCCTTGTCTCCTATCTCCAAACAAATTGTTTTATCAAAGCTTTTGTTCTACAGGCAATGTACCATTTAGACCAGTGGTTCCCAAACTCGGTCCTGGAACTAGTAAACCACAGCTCCAATCTTAGAATGCTAATGAGTTGCTCATTGCTCTTGATTGCACTATTCTTGTTCACGCTGATTATTTATCCTTTTTAAAACCACATGTCAAAAATGGCCATGATGAAAATCATTTCATAGTGTTTTGGAAATATGCTTCTCTAACATAAAAAAAAATGGAAATTTGCAACTGATGACATGAATCTATCTTTAGTAGATAAAATTGTGGACCCAAGGTCATTAAAGCTAACAATTATTAGGCAATTAAGAATTCAAAGACAAAACAAACGATGAGTCAAACCTGTTAAATGTCACTTGATTGGTTTCAGGAAAGAACCTGAGCACCTCATTCAGAACCCTAATCACCAGATTACTGACTGATTGCAGTCTTGCATTTGATCACATGAAACATACTGCCACCTGATTGTCTGCTTACGTGGAATACATCAAAATAAAAAATATGAATGTTGGGCTTTTGAAATTTCCCATTTCTGTCATAATGTGGAAAGGGGTAAAATGTCCCTGTATCTGACAAGCAACTGCTAATTAAAAATGAACAGCTTGTTAAAACTCTGGGATCGTAATTGTGGTTGGAGCAAAACCGACATACGCAGTGGGTCCCCAGGACCGACTTTGGGAACCACTGATTTAGAACTAGTAAACGCATTTCTTACATTGTCCCCTTGTACTATCTCCCCCTCATAATTGCTCTTTTAGTTTTTAACATGCACTTCCTTTAACATGTCATCTACCAGATACGATCATCCAGTAAATACTGTTAATGTAAAGTCTCCATCATCCCAATCCCAAGCATCCTATCCACTATCTGAGCTCTAAACACGTGGGCTTTTTTCCCCATGGAAAGAAATTGGTTCCAGGCTTTCCCTGAATTCATAGACATGTCACTTGAACCTGTTTTTTCCATACCTTCTGATCCATATGAGCCTATTCACGCTATAGCCTGTAGGAGAGTATTCTGGCCAACACCACCAGACTGGGAGAGTTTGACCCAAATAGCCTACTTAGCTCCCACCGAGGCGTCACACCAGTTCAATCTGCCCGAAGAGTTGCAGACCAGAATTAATACATTTTTGGGCGACTGAAAGCGCTCCTCTCTCACCTGGACAAGTGTGCAATGTCAATAATGGTAACAAAGCAGTTCCACTCCCCAAAAGCATTCTATCAGAAAATCATCCTTAATTCCTACGCCACATCCATTGATGCGAAGAAATTAATATTGAAAAATTAATCAATTAGCTTGCCCTCACTGTAGCCAGATTCCTCCTGAGATTTCTTCCCACTGGGGAGTTTTCCCTCAACACTGTTGAAGGTTTTTTCCCTCCTTGTCAAGAGTTCTTTTGCCTCATTTGCTATCCTGGGGATGAGGCCCACGAAAAGCTAATACAAATAAAAATCAAATCGAATTGAAACTTTACTATCTCCACATTAGGTGGCTATTTTCCAATAAATCCCTGATCTAGCCGAAGACTTATTGTACACAACTCCTAAAACTCTCCTCTGACCTCAGCAATTATGTCAGTCTAATACTTTCCATTCTAGCCACTATGCCTAATTGGGGTTCTGCCCAGGATGCTTGGAGTGCTGGTTGGAGATGAGTTGGTATGTGAGCGCGCACAGCACACGAGCTGGAAAATTTTTGCGTTGATCGAAAGCAAATATTGCCTCTGAGTCACCAGATTGCTGTATTTCTTTGATGTGCTCCTCGGTGCGTAGCGAGATGCCTCTAATTTTCATAGATAGATGCCATATTCATAAACTTGTTTTTCTATTTTGTATCCAAATACTTTTGATTAAATTTCTGAATACGACTTAACAACTGTCATTTATGTTTCAAATATTTCTTCAGTGGCGCCCGTTAGACAGAGAACAAGGAGGGCGATAAACGGCTTTAAACTGCTTATTAGTCTTGATCTGTTTCAGTCATTTTTCTTGATAAAAGATACTTTAACTCTCCCTTTTCAGGTGTAGCTAATTGTCTTTGTTAAGACGAGAGATAAAACGTGTCAACTGAGGGCAAAAGAGTGAGCATTTCTTGCTTTGTAAGATGTGGCAAAAGTTAACACGGAAAATCCTAAGGAGGTTTTTTTTCGTGAAGGGTTACCTATTAAGGCAGGTGAATTAAACATTTTTATCGAATTTATTATTGACTAGCCTTGCCAAACTGCAAATGGATTTTTCATATTGTTGGAAAACGCTTTGACCAAGAACAATGATTAAAATTGGGTCAGTAATCTCAAGGTATGTTTTCCGCCCCCTTGGTTTTCCGTCCGCCAACCGCCATTGTTGTTAAACATTGATAGATGAACATGTAAAGAATTTTACTGTCCTCGACAGAGATTTATTTAGTTTTGCTCTCGTTTATATAACAAGAAAACTTTTCTCTTGACATGCAAAGTACAGCGCTACAGAAATCAATCACCTTGCCTGATTATAATTGCCTGTCTTTCATTAGATTGAGACAACCGCATCGATCATTTCCCCACAGCCTCAGATTCAATTCGCCATGAATATCCAGCACACGCAGGCTCGGATGGCACTCGGTGTTTCCATCACTGTTGGGCAGGTTTTTCAGTATCAATGAAAGTTCGCTATTCTGACAGTAACAAGAAGGGGGGGAACATATTTAGGGTCATTTATGTTTTGTTTCTAGCGATTTTATTGGACACTGGCTGCATTCATTTTTACTGATCTTTGAAAAAATAGCACCATTCGGAAAAGCACTAGCTATCTGAACTGAGTGGTGGTCGGTGCATTCCGAGTACTGGTCGGCGCCGACCACCGCCGACCAACATCGGCAGAACCCTGCCTAATGATGGCAATCAGAGGCTTTCTGAAGCACTGAAGCCTTCCTGCCAGTTGTATCGTTAATCCATTAACAAACCCCTGGTCAAAAAAGTTGGGATGCTGTGTAAAATGTAAATATAAACAGAATGCAATGGTTTGCAAATCTCATAAACTGACATTTTATTCACAATAGAACATATCATATAATATATTAGATAATATATAATTTTGAAAATGAGATATTTTACCATTTCATGAAAAATATTAGCTTATTTTGAATTTGATGGCAGCAACACATCTCAAAAAAGTTGGTATAGGGCTATCTTTACCATTGTTTCGTTTCCCTCCTTCTTCTAACAACAGTCTAAAAACGTCTGGGAAGTGAGGAGACCAATTGCTGAAGTTTTGGGAGAGGAATGTTGTCCCACTCTTGTCAGATGTAGGATTCTAGCTGCTCAACAGTCCTGGGTCTTCTTTGCCAGATTTTTCATTTCATGATGCGCCAACTGTTTTCTATTAGTGAATGGTCTGGACTGCAGGTTGGCCAGTTCAGCACTCAGACTCTTCTACTGGGAGCACATGCTGTTGTGATGGATGCAGTATGTGGTCCGGCATTGTTTTGTTGAAATATGCAAGGCCTTCACTGAAAGAGACATTCTCTGGATGGGAGCATATGTTGTTGTAAAACCTCTATATACTTTTCAGCATTGATAATGCCTTTCCAGATGTGTAAGCTCCCCAAGCCATAGGCACTAGTGCAACCTGATACCATCAGAGATGTAGGCTTTTGAACTGTGCACTGAAAACAAGCTGGATGGTCCCTCTCCTCTTTGGACCACACAATTTGACGTCCATAGTTTCCAAAAAGAATTTAAAATTTTGATTCATCTGACCAGAGAACAGTTTTCCATTCTGCCTCAGTCAATTTAAAAAAAACTTTGGCCCCCAGTGGTAGAATGACCTTCCCACTTCCCTATGAACTGCTGCATCCTTGCCACTCTGCCATCGTAACCTTAAGACTCACTTATTTAGACAGTATCTGACCTGAACCCCCCCACTTTATTTAAATTTATAAAAAAAAAACCTTCCTGCTCTAATGTCTCCATTTGCTTTGCTTTTCTTTTCTCTGCATGCTGTTGCCTACTATATAGTCTATGCTCTACATGTTCATTACTTGATGTGACTAATGCTCGATATGAATTGTACCTTGTCCAGTCCGTTGGGCTACGGTGTCAGTGACCTCACTGTATGCACTTGCTCTAAGTCGCTTTGGATAGAAGCGTCTGCTAAATAAATGTAATGTAAATTTTAAAAAAATTAAGCTCAGGCTTGGCAGCAAGTCATCATTGGCCTTTGTGTCTTTTTTAACATCACAGTGAAACAGTTGTGTGACCATATTAAATTAGTTAAGTGTAAATTAGTGGCATTGGTGTGTTTTTATAATTGGATAATTTCAGGCTGTGTCCATGGATTATCTGGAATAATATTCATATTCACTCTCTGCACAGCCTCAAATGTGAATCTATAAATTTTAAAGACACCATCAATTCCATATCAGTTTTCAAGAACTCAGAATTTTACGGTTGTCTACAGCTACACAAATGTTTATGACACCACTGAATGCAATAACCAAAGAGCTATATAAAGCACAAAGGTTTTAATATACTGCCTCTGTCATTTAGAATATTCACATTTCAGATGTCTAGACGTCTAATGTTTCTAGTGAGTTCAGTAGCACACCTAAAGTCTACTATTTATCTTACCTTGGCAAATGTCGACTGTCCTTATCTTATCTCCTCGATGCCAAAGTTTGTATTATCAATTGCAGACGGAGGCATTGTGTATCTTAAACCTGTGTCTCTATGTTGGGTTATTCCAGTTCAGGCCCTTAAGAATTCCTTGTATCTGCCCTGCTTTAAACTGGTAGAACTGTACACAATTAATGTTTTAATATTCTTTCATAAAAGATTGCTTTTATTTTAATTATTGCTTTTCTTTCAACAGCACAGAATAGCAAATAGATAAATACAAATGTAAAAAAATGGACAGATGCTCTACACTCTTGTATTCAACCTGCATAAACGTAGCTGAAGCCATCTCAGTCAAAAAAAAAAAAAAAAAAAAAAAAATTCCACTGATTAAGCAGTCACATCAAAATGAAAATGTCTTTTCTAAGCCGCAGTGGTTGGGTGCAGGATGCCAAATCTCACAGCCAGCGATTCTGTTGCCAAGCCAAGTGACACCAACAATTACATCCTCTTGGATATGCAGCTGAAAAACATCTCTGCCCCGCTAGACCTTGCCAGAATTGTTTGTGTTGGTACTTTATTAAATTCCTAAGCTTGCAGTCTTATCCTCCCAGTTGGAGAGTGTATCTCTTCAGTGTTTACCACTTGTTAGCGCTCTACTACTGCCACTCCCTGGAGTTCAGCTGACTCTCACACATCTAAAATGACACATCTAAACAGAGCCAAGATATGACTGGTGAAATATGTTACCTTGTATAGTCTTAGTCTCTGACAGTATATAGATTAAATGAACACAGATCATTTGACCATATTGAAAATCTGACAAGCAGCATATTATCAGCGCAGTGGCTGGTGGACCTGCTATATGGTGCACCTATTTAAGGCATTGTCCCAGTGTGTAGACACTGACCGCAATGACGGATAAGGAAACCAGGTAACCCCTGCTCTAACTGCAGCCAGTGTCCATGGAGCGGAACATGATTGACCCGACTTGCTTTGTTCAAGGATGCTTGGATTTATTCAACCATTTCTTCTCCCACTCCTCAGACCTCTGTCGTCAATTAAACCTTGCTTCAAGCGCCACATGAAGGGCAGTGCACAACTTTGTGTGTGTGCTTGTGTACGTTAATGTGTGCGAGCGCACGTCTCTGACTGTCTAAATGTGCGATTGCATGTGTATGTGAGTGCATGTGACCGTAAGTGTAAAAGAGTAAGAGTTTCGGAGCTTGAAATTTTGAGCATATGTGTGAGTGTGTTTGTATGCATGGTTGGGTGTAATTGAGTGTGTGTATGTAGTGTGTGTGTGTGTGTGTGTGTGTGTGTGTGGGCGAGCTTAACTCACAGACTGGGACATGAGAAGAAGCACCAGCCTGCTTGATATTGTGCATTTTGGAAATAAATGTAGTTGTTTACACTACACTTGCTGCAAGGAGCACAATAAAAGACCACTGTACACCAGTTATAGAACAGAAGCAGAACGGCTGGGGCACAGGATTGGAACAACTCCGCCAAGAAATTCAATGGATACCACTAACTAGCAGCCGTTCTGTTCCAAAGTGACATGGATGTAAACAGGTAGGATAACTAGTAATTAGCTGATTGAGTAAACTGTGACATGATAATAATAAATATTTATCTCGAAAGCTACAGTAAACTATTTCCCTGTTACTTATTCATTTTGTGTTTCTATTGTTCATATAAATTTAAGACGTTTTCGCGAATCAAGTACATCTACAGTACTGTGAAAAAGTATTTGCCCCCTTCCTGATTTCTTACTTTTTTGCATATTTTTCACACTTAAATGTTTCAGATCATTAAACAAATTTTAATATTAGACAAAAGATAACCTGAGTAAATACAAAATGCGTTTTTAAATGATGATTTCATTTATTAAGGGGAAAAAGCTATCCAAACCTGCCTGGCCCTATGTGAAAAAGTAATTGCCCCCCTTATATCATGAATTAACTGTGATTAACCACATTTTTTGAGTCCAATTTTGCTGGCCACACCCAGGCCTGACTACTGCCAGACCTGTTGAATCAAGAAATCACTTTAATAGAACCTGTCTGACAAAGTGAAGTAGGCCAAAAGATCTCAAAAAGCAACATGTCATGCCGCGAACTAAAGAAATTCAAGAACAGATGAGAAACAAAGAAATTGATATCTATGAGTCTGGAAAGGGTTGCAAAGCCATTTCTAAGGCTTTGGGACTCCGGTGAGTCACGGTGAGAGCCATTACCCGTAAATTTAGAAAACTTGGAACAGTGGTGAACCTTCCCAGGAGTGGCTGGCCTCCCAAAATTACTCCAAGAGTGCATCGACGACTCATCCAGGAGGTCACAAAAGAGCCCAGAACAACATCTAAAGAACCGCAGGCCTCACTTGCCTCAGTTAAAGTCAGTGTTCATGATTCAACAATAAGGAAGAGACAGGGCAAAAATGGCATCCATGGGAGAGTTCAAAGGCGAAAACCGCTGCTGACCAAAAAGAACACTAAGAACACCAAAAAACATTTTGATGATCTCCAAGACTTTTGGGAAAATATTCTGTGGACTGAGGAGACAAAAGTTGAATTTTCTGGAAGGTGTGCGTCCCGTTACATCAGGCGTAAAACTAACACAGCATTTCATAAAAAGAACATCATACCAAAAGTCAAACATGGTGGTGGTAGTGTGATGGTTTGAGGTTGATTTGCTGCTTCAGGACCTGGATGACTTTTCGTGATTGATGGAACTATGAATTCTGCTCTCTACCGGAAAATTCTGAAGGAGAATGTCCAACCATCAGTTTGTGACCTCAAGCTCAAGCACACTTGGGTTATGCAGCAGGACAATGATCCGAAACACACCAGTAAGTCCATCTCTGAATGGCTTAATAAAAACAAAATGAAGATTTTGGAGAGGCCTAGTCAAAGTCCGGATTAAAATCTGCTTGAGATGCTGTGGCATGACCTTAAACAGGCCATTCATGCTCAAAAACTCTCCAGTGTGGTTGAATTAAAACAATTCTGCAAAGATGAGTGGGCTACAATTCTTCTACGGCAATGTGAAAGACTCATTGCCAGTTATCGTAAACGTTTGACTGCAGTTCTTGTCGCCAAGGGTGGCATAACCTGTTATTAAGATGTAGGGGGCAATTACTATTTCACATAGGGCCAAGTAGATTTGGATAGCATTTTTTCCCTTAATAAATGAAATCATCATTTAAAAACTGCATTTTGTATTTACTCGGGTTGTCTTTGCCTAATATTAAAATTTGTTTGATGACCTGAAACATTTAAGTGTGACAAATATGCAAAAAAATAAGAAATCAGGAAGGAGGTAAATACTTTTTCACGGCACTGTAAATAGGCAGGCAGTCATCGTTCAGCATTGGTGTGGCAAAATTCTACACATTAGACCTGACTGAGATGTACCTATGATAGTTATCTACTGATATATTTATGTGTCATAAGTCAACTAATTGCATCTCATGCTTTTCAGATGCAAGTGGATCTGGACAAACTAGACCAGATGCAGAAAAAATGACGAAACGGCAGAAACTGCCATATGAGCTTTGGAGAGCTTTTGCACAGAAACTGAGCCGCAGTGGATATTGCAGCCCTGATTAACATAGTCGCATATCTGCTCCAGCCAATACTTGTCTCCTGTGCTGGAGCCCTGACACGTCCAGCTTACATTGGGCCCAATAGGAAAATAATGCTAGGAATTCCAAAATTTGGAGAAAGACAAGTTCAAAAGGCATGAATAAACACATTAAACATACTACAAGATTCCAGCAGTGCCACACTGCTCCACTGTTAAGATGACACAGAAAAATTTATGGAACACCAAGTGATAACTTTCAAGGGTCATATTAAGCTTTTTCAGTTTTCTGCTTGCCTTTATGGTGTTACGTAAATGTAAAATGTAAAAATTTCATGTAAATTGCATGTAAAATTTCTGCAAACTTACTTAGCCCAAAGTTCACGTCAAGGGGGGTTATTCTCTCTGATAAAAAACACAGCTCCTAAACCTCCTGAAACTCCTCGTTCTAAGTCCTGCCACATTTACATGTGTCTCGATTTTTGGTTACTTTGACAGGCCTTCCAACAAAGCTAGATCAGTATTTAAAGGTATTGTTTTATCACTATTCCTAAGCAGCAACCATTGGGTATGTCCAAATACCCTTAATACATATATACTACAACTACTCAACCATTGATGTAGAAGCAAACTACAATATGTACAGTACCAGTCAAAAGTTTGGACACGCTTTGCTGATGTCACAGCACTCTGTCAGCACAAATTTAAACGCCTTAACTTCTCTATATAATCTCAAATGGAATCTTGTAAAAGGTAAACAGTCAGAAGTGAAAAGAGAATAATTTATCTGTTTAAATAGTGTCCAAAATTTTGGAATTCTCAAAGAAGCCATATTTTCCAAAGTAAACAGACAAATAAACTCCTATTTTCCAACAGCCGAATTAAAGTCAAGCGGTTTTGGGACTTATTGGGCGAAAAAATGATGAAAAGCACACCTCAAGTGCAGCACATCTTTGGGAAGTTGGACAGCCACGTGGCTGCAAATTCAATATAATCATATGACTGCCCTTGTTAAAAAAAAATAATAATAAAATGTGAGAATGCGCTGCAAATATGACAAGAAATGGTGGTTAGTTTGATGGATTCAAGAATTAGATTTTTTTTTTTTTTGCAAAATAAAGGCTGCTTATTTCTTTATTTATCAAATTTTGTAAGAAAAATGTGGGTGTGTCCAAACTTTTGACTGGTACTGTATGTATCAGCAGTGTATGCATGAAAATTATGACATGCTATACGGCCACCATCCCACCCATCTCCCGATCTGGTTTACCCAAGATGTAACATAACCTTCCCCCCGCAAAAATATAAAGACACGACTTTACCTCAGAACTGATGGCATTTATAAATATTTTTTTAAATAACATGGGGTAATAAAGCGTTCCTGTTAATTTTATACATCGGCTGTTTCATGTGTGGTTTTCTACAGAGAGCTATTCCTTCCTCTGTCGTCATGAAAAGAACTTGGCAACTCGGCAACTTGGCAACTGATGGGATAGCGCATGCACTGTCCATTGGTTGCATACAGCAGAATTCATCCAAATGCAGTTGGCCGTGCGGGTATCATTCCCATACAATTTGATCCATACAGAGGTTTTGGACATTGTGTGAATTTTGCATATATATACTCACCAGCATTGAAAACGCATCACCCTAATTTCAAGGCCAAAATACAAATTATGCATGTTAACATAACATAACATAACATAACATGAATGGCAAGAACAGGCCATTCAGCCCAACTAGGCTTGCCAGTTTCTTTATACTTTTGTGAATATATCACTTCAGATATTCAATGACTCAGTGGTGTTTAGCTTTAAGTCAAGCCTGCTCTTGAAAACTCCCAGGTCTCTGCCTCAACAATATGGTCAGGCAAGCTATTCCACATCGAAATTACTCTTTGGGTGAAGAATTATTTCCAAATATCAGTGCTACATTTACCTTTGGTCAACTTCCATTTGTGACCCCGAGTTCTACTAACAACACTTGGTCGAAGGAATCCTACATAATTCACTTTATTAATCCCTTTAACATATTTAAAGACCTCAATCAGATCCCCCCTAAGTCTCCTTTTCCTAAGACTAAAGAGATTAAGGATCTTCAGCCTCTTCTCATAGCTTTCATCTTTTATACCCGGAATTAGCTTAGTGGCTCTTCTCTGAACTTTTTCTACAGCCTCCATATCTTTCTTAAAGTATGGTCCCCAGAACTGTACACAATACTCCAGATGTGGTCTGACGAATGTGTTGTACAAAAGAAGCATCACCTCCTTGGATTTGTACTCAATACTTTTGGCAATGTATCCCAGCATCCGATTGGCTTTTTTAACTGCTACGGCACAATGGCTAGAGCCTGTTAGGGTTTGGTCAACAATTACTCCCAGATCTTTTTCGTGTGGAGCATTTTCCAGTTTTAAACCTCCCATGAAGTAATCCCGTCTAATGTTTTTATTACCTACATGTACAACTTTACATTTCGCTATATTAAATTTCATTTGCCACATTTCTGCCCAATTCTGGATTCTATCCAAATCATCCTGAATCACTTTAGTGGACTCTAAACTATTTGCCAAACCTCCCAATTTAGTTTTATCCGCAAATTTAACTAATTGCTCTCAATATTCCTATCAAGGTCATTAATGTAGATGAGGAACAGCAGGGGTCCCAACAGTGATCCCTGGGGGACGCCACTCCCCACCTATACCTAGCTCAGATGAGATACCACTGACCACCACTCTTTGTGTTCTGTCCTGTAGCCAGTTTTGAATCCAATTCAGAATATCTCCCGTAATTCCAGTGGAGCTCATTTTAAAAATTAGTCTCTTATGCGGTACTGTATCAAATGCTTTCTGAAAATCCAAGCATATGATGTCATAAGCCCGGCTCTGGTCATAAGTCTTGGCGGCCAGTTATTTTAACTGTTTGTGAAGTGTAATTGAATCGATGAATTCAATAAGGGCCCAACTCCATGTTGAAAATGTGAGGAGTTGGGCCCTTATTAAATTCACCAATTCAATTGTTATCAAATTGTATTATGCCTCCTGACAAGATGGCAAAATGCAAAATTAGGTCTATGGTGCGTTTTAATGCCATTTCAGACCAAAAAAGCTAAAATCAAGATTTTTATCACCAGGGCAAAATGCAACAACGTCTTTCTGGGTCTGTTCACAAAATTTGCACACAAAGAAGCTACCCACTAATTTCTGGTGGCATCGTCTGGAAGAGAAAATAGTTGTGCTTTTTTTCACATCCAAAAAACAGACGAGCAGCTTTGGGAGACATACTGACAAAACTGCACCTCAAATGATCCGCAGTTCTTCCTCTTCTTTTGTTTTTCCGGAAGTGTAGACGCTACTAAGGCGTGATATGATCCACGGTTGTTTGTGCCGGCTAGAATTGTTTCCGGGGTGGGCAGGTCCAGCGCCGTGATTGGCTCTGACTAGGTCTGCACTAATTGAACGGCACAACCTGACATCAGGTTTTGCCCAGATCTCGTGAAGATCTCAAGACGAACTGTTCCGATAAGAAATCACGTTCAGGAAATCATGTTCTCGGATTATGGCAAAACCCCTGTATCTTATGTTTAAAAACTTTACAGAGGTTGAGTATGGACATCCAACATTATGACATTACTCGTATGTATTAAAAGAAGGATCAGCACAATAGGTCCCCTTTAAACTTAGCAAAAAATAAATAAAAATTCTGTGACACCGAAGGGACAGTTCATTCCTTGGCAGTTCACTTTGGTTGACAGTTGTCTTTCACTTTAAAAGTAGATAAATAGTAGCATTGATTTTGCAAGCCATCTACTTTCACTTGGAAGATGGGAGATTGAACATCTGCTGTCCTGGGCTGCGTCCGAATAGGTTTTTTTGCGTAGGAAAGTTCCTAACTCCTAAAAAATGATCCGGAAATAATTGCGTGGCAGCCATGACAAGGGGATTCGAATTCTTAAAATAATAAGGAAAGATGTCTCAGTGCTTCTTAATTTACCCCCTTTAGCATAAGGTACATGGAATCATCCTTTGCGAAAAGAAAGGAGATAAAGCTACAATTCTGCGCTGCAGCAATATTTAAAGCGGCGACCATTCATCCGGCCAATCGCGTAAAGAAACGTATATGATGGGCAGGGGACTGATGATTACGTTGCCTTGTGTAAGTGCATTCAGATTCTCTAATTAGCGGGGTTGTCTTTCTAAGTCGTTAGGAATTCCCTTTTACACCTTTCCTTTATCTTATGACATTTTCCACAACAGTTAAAGAGAAGTGATTAGGTTTTAGTGCATAGGATGTAATTTTTTGACTATTCGGACGCAGCCCTGGTGTGACCAGAACAACCTGGAGCTAAATGCTGTTAAAACAGTGGAGATGGTTGTAGACGTCTGGAAGAAACCGCCCACACCCGCCCCCATCATCCTGCAGGACTCTCCGGTGAACACTGTAGAGTCCTTCCGTTTCCTGGGCTCCACCATCACTCAGGACCCTCAAGTGGGAGCTGCACATCAGCTCCCTTGCCAAAAAAGCACAGCAGAGGATGTACTTCCTACGGCAACTGAAAAAGTACAAGCTACCAAAGTCAATGATGGTGCACTTCTACATGGCTATCACTGAGTCCATCCTAACCTCCTTCATCACTGTCTGGCACGCTGCTGCCACTGCTCAGGACAAATGCAGACTGCAGCGCATCACTCTCAGCAGAGAAGGTGATAGGCTGCAACCTGCCATCTCTTCATGACCTGTATGCCTGCAGAACTCTGAGGAGAGCAGGAAAGATCATAGCTGATCCTTCTCACCCTGGCCACAGACTCTTTCAGGCACTTCCCTCTGGCAGGAGGTTGCACGCTATCAGGACTAAAACCTCACGCCTATAAGAACAGTTTTTACCTTCCTGCAGTCGGACTTCTTAGTACATCATTGTCTCCACACACGCTATAATGTGCACACAAATACACCGTCTTTTGTCAGTTCTATTGCATTTGCACTTTTTCCCCCCCTGCATGTTTATTTTTATTATATTTATACAATATATATATTTCTGCTTTTGTTTTTCTCTATAGTACTTGTGTGTTTTTGAAGCACTACAAAACCACAGCAAATTCCTTGCATGTGTAAACGCACTTGGCAAAAAAGCGCATTCTGGTTCTGATTCTGAAGAATTTTTCTGAACCCATGAGCATTCACGACACATGCTTGGCCATGTCAGTGTTCTTTTAAACAGGACTGTGGTTGAGTCATACAACACAACAGTGATTTAAATCATGCATTGCAATCAACACAAAAATGGTTACCTGACCACAGGATCCAGGTTTTGCCATGGTTGTCCCTGTCCCCTGACCTAAACCCATTAGAAACCTGTGGGACGCGCTGAAGAGGAGAGTCCATAAACATGGACCTAGGACTTTGAAGGACCTGGAAAGATTCTGCATGTAAGAATGGTCTGAGATCCCCTGCCATGTCTTCCTCATCCTCACTACACTCTACTGGAGACATATTATTTCATTTATAGTATTAAGTGAGGGGGATCCAATAAATGAGGCATTCATGTTTTTGAGACAGTATTTCTTTCACAATAATAATTATTATCTCATTTCAATCATTCTTTCAGTTAAAGGGCATATTTTTGTTAATATTCTGAATTTGATATCCAGAGTAGAAACAATACAGACAATTATTCATAACCACTGTCGCTCACATTTATCAAGGATGCCATTATTGGTGCAGGGCATGGAATATATGCACAAGCCCAGGAATGCTAATAGGTAGAAGTTTTACCTTTGCTCACACACTATTTAATGTGGATTCACTTAGGTTCTCTTTTGCAGTAAATTAATGTGAATGTAATGTCTGGTTAATTAAAAGAACATCTTTCATTTCTGAATCTGCGGGAGAGGTTATTAGCATAACATTATCAAGTGTATAATGCAGACTAATTTGAGTTCTGAAAATGTAAATTTGATGCCATTAACTGTGTGACACTTTCAATTTCCAATTGGTCTGGCCTTGCATAATGAGCCAATCAGAGTGCTGAAACACCGAATAGATACTGCAAGAAAATGAGATAATCTTGCCTCTCAAAAAGAAATTGACTTACTATCAGAGCAAAGAGGTCAAATTGCAGACTGCCTGCTTTAATTTGAGGGTATTTACATTCATATTGGATGACCACGGCAGAATTGTGGGTATTTTTGGGGAACTTTAAGCAATATAGAGACAGTGGTGGCCATACGTAACATAGAACTTCACAGTTTCTATACTGAACAACAAAAGAAACGCAAGTTAATTAAAGGCAGACTGAAAAATAAGTTTGCGCGTAATTATTTTAGAAAATCAAATTTATTACTAGCGCGTGCACATTTACACTCGTTTCATCAAACTTCTCTTTATTTTGCGGTCACTTTGACTGAGTAACCATAAGTGTACATTAACTAACTAGGCTAAGTTTTCTTTTGTTGCTCAGTATATTTTACAGCTGGAAGTGTGATTCCATTTGTGATCCTTGAATTTTCATTTGCTTTCTGTGATTCATTCAGATTTTTCAGAATGATTTGTCTACCAAAGTGCTGTGAAAAAGGTATTTTCCCCCTTCCAGATTTCTTCTATTTTGTCTTATTTGTCATATTTGAATGTTTCAGATCATCCAAATTATTCTGATTTAAAACAAAGACATGAATAAACACAAAATGCAGCTTTTAGATTATCATTTTATTTATTGAAGGTAAATAGTTATTCAAAACTTTCATCCATGTGAAAAAAAAATTAGCTCCCTGTAAATCGAATAAGTGGCTGTACCACCCTTTATGCTGACAACTGCTAACATTTGCAATATCTGGCAATGAGTCTTTTACATTGATGTGGAGGAATTTGATCCCACTCTTCTTTGCAGAATTGTTTTAATTCAGCCACTCTGGAGGCTTTCTGTGCACAAATTACCTGATTAAGGTCATGCCGCAGGATCTCAATTGATTTCAAGTCTGGATTTTGACTTGGCACTCCAAAACCACAATTTTGTCTCTTTTAAGCCATTGAGGTGGACTTGCTTGTGTGCTTCAGATCATTGTTATGCTGCATAACCCCATTGCGCTTGAACTTTAGGTCCTGAGCTGATGACCAAATATTCCTCTTCAGGATTTTCTGGTAGAGAGCAGGATTCATAGTTTCATCAATTATGGCAAGTTGCCCAGGTCCAGAAGCACCAAAACAGCCCCAGAACACCTCTGCCGTGTTTGGTCATTGGTATGTTTTTCTTATTGTGGAATGCTGTGTCCGCCTTAAATGTTAGACGACCCATATTTTCCTTAAAGTTCCACTTTTGACTCATCTGTATGCAGAATATTATTTTAAAATGTTTTTGGAAAAAAGTGTGAGGAGCCTGTGCATTCTTTTTGTTCAGTGTTTTTGCAGCTCCCCCAAGGATACAATTTTTGCTAGGACTCTTTCTTAATGTGGAATCGTGAACACTGACCCTAACTGAAATAAATGAGGCCCGCAGTTCTTTAGATGTGACTCTGGGTTCTTTCGTGACCTCCTGGATGAGCCGTCGGTGAGCTCTTAAAGAAATTTTGGAAGGCCGGCCACTCCTGGGAAGGTTTGACATTGTTATGCGCGTTCTCGGTAGCTATGATTCTCAGTGGCTGTAATTAATCATCTTATTCGTGCTGCATGTGTGACTGAGAGTGGAGCTCTGTTTACTGCCCGTCTTTAACTTAATTCAAGGTCGTAAAATGAGCAATCATCACAATATGAAAGTTTTAAAGGAGGAGACTGCACCTTGGCGAAGTACGTTGTATATTTCAGCAGAAAGTAGAATTATTGAAGTGTCTAAAACGCATAGTTTTATATATTTTAATTTGGTGATGATCCAGTGCGACTCATTTTTAAACTGGCACGTCTTCAAATCGGCGTCAATATCAGGGGGCAGACATTTTTACTTGGGGAATCTAAGGCTGCGTTTGGAATGCACACTTGTCCACTCGCTCACTCACTCTCTATATTGTTTTCAATGTAGAACATTCACTACATAGTGCCCTATATAGTGAGTGAGTGTGCATTTCTAACGCATTATCCAATCAAACGCCAGTGCCGCGGTGCTTGTGGCGTCAGTTATTCTCTTACGTGATGTCAGTTGTTCTTTTTCCTTTCATCCAGGCCATGGAGTTGCTCAGATGGCCTTCAGTAAGCTCTCCCTTTGCGGCTTGACTGCCCGCAAGCTGTTTTTATTTAAGCTGGCCTGATTAACAATCAAACAATTTATCGACTGAGCGACCAAGACCAATACATGACCTATAAATAGAAATGATAATGAAAATGTGAATTCCCATTCCCAGTGCTGGCGGCAGGTGACGCGCGTCAGTTGATCTTAAATATATCTAGCTGGTGCAAACAATTGCTTGAATATACTGGAATAGGACCTTGAGCAACTTTTTTTCTGCTTTGAAATTTTTTTTTACTCTAAAATGTTCTCATGGATGCGCCTTGCAAAAAGACCGGTCTTTGCTGCGCTCAATGTGCTCTCTTGGACCTGGTTTGAGCAACAGTACAAACAACGATACTGAAAATTCTTTCACCTAGTTTGAAGCAAAATTAGATTTGTCTTAACAGTCGAATCAATCTTTATCCGAACAACCATAATGCTGAGGCCAGGAAAAAAAAGTCCAGCAGAGGGCAAGACTGAATGGCAATACCGCTGCGCCACAATTTGAGCTTAGTCACTCTGAACCATTTGAGTTACTGGCTGCACGTACTCGTGTCTGCGTGCATGGCAGATGCACTTGTGTGCATGTGCTCCTTTGTCCCAAAACAAAGGGAAAAATAGTAGGCGTGCGGACCGCTACTGTATGTCGCAATATATACTTGGGCCGATATGCGGCTGGATTGCTCAGTTGAGCTTCAACGAATTTCCAAGAGGAGAAGCTGGCTTCACCTCATAAGCAATTCATATCACTAATAGGGATATCTATCTGCTGTCATCTATAGTACAGAAAGTGCATTAGTTGACTGAAGCTTTAGACAGATAGCCAACGAAAGGAAGATGATGCATGCAGAAGTACAAAATTGGTCATCAGCTCCCTAACTTATCAAAATAGGGGAACGGACACAACAGCGATTGTTCAATTACATCAGATAAGGACAAACCAAAATGCTATATAGAACTCAGTTAAACATTGCTAAACTGTATAACTGCCTGGAATGTTTGGGTCAGTCTTACTGAAATTCAAAGCTTAAATTGCCTCTTGTGATCCATTGAACAATGCAGTATTCATCGCCAAAAGTAATATCCTTTTCTATACGAAAGTTATTGAGTTATTAAAGGGAAAGTTATTGAACGGATGGTTTCTTGACTAGAAGCAGCGTCAAGCAAAAGATAGCTAGTTAACCCCTTTGAGCAGAAGTAAAATCAGGGTCACGCTTTAGATGAAGTGTTGCTCATAAAGACTTAATACAACATGCATAATGTCTTCATAAATCATACATACAAGCAAATGTCATGCTTTGTAAAGGGTGTAATAACACATTCTTATTCAGCATGTGATGCCAGATGTGATGTAACTGACAATGTCACTTTTCTTTAACCTTTGTGGAAAATGTCATCAGGTAAAGGAAAGCTGTCAGAGGGAATTCCAAACAGCTTAAAACCGCGCTGCAAAGAAAATGCAAATGCACTTACATAAGGCAACGTGATCAGGTGTCCCCTGCCCGTCATATACATTTCTTTTTGGGATTAACCAGATGAATGATTGTTGCTTTAAGTACTGCTGCCACACAGAATTGAGGGATAGCATAATTACCCCGCCCCGCCCGAAGGGGGATGGCAAGGGGTATTGTTTCGGTTTGTTTGTGTGTTTGTTTCTTTGTTTGTTAACACTTTAGCAGCAAAACTAATGGCCAGATTCACCCCAAATTGGGTTTAGGGATTGCCACTGACCCAGAATAGATGCCTATTGAATTTTGGAAAAGTGGGTCAAAGTATGTGCGAGGGGCGGGGTTTGTTGTGCCTGGCACCACTTGTTTCCTTTCTTTTCAAAAAGGATGGTTCTGTGTACCCAATGCTAAATGAGATAAATTAGGAAGCACTGAGACACCTTTCCTTAACATTTGAATAATTAAAATGCACTCATCATGGTTGCCATGTCATTATTTCTGGATCATTTTTTAGGAGTTAGGAACTTCCCTTGGCAAAAAAAGACTATTCGGATGCAGCCAGTGTTAAACAGCCTCCGGCCACTATGAATGGCATTTGTGCTCTCTAACACCCTCATTGTGTTCCAGAATCTCATTTATGATGTCCTCCATGACATGGTCTCCTGGTTTGTTTTTGTTTACTGAGACAATATCCAGATTTTCTCTCCAACCTTGGAGAACCATACCCACTATGTCCGCCTGGTTCTCCAAGATTGTTGGAAAATCGCCACTATGTGACTGTCCCCTTCTTGGGCTTCACTGCGGTGCATGATACCTTGGAGATAAATTGCCAGAAAGTACAAGCTGTGCTGGATTGGCTAGACCCCAAAGACTGAAAAGATTGGCTGAGGTTCCCTGGGTTTGCCATTTTCTACTGGCAGTTCATTCGAGGGTAGTCCTCAGTAGCAGCCAATTTGACAGCACGTACGTCCATCAAAACTCCCTTTGACTGGACCCCCAGGGAGTGTCCGCCTCTCACCATCTCAAAGCTTTGTTCACCATAGCTCCCATCCTCATGCTCCCAGATCCTCAGTGCCAATCCATTGCTGAAGTCAACACCTTTGATGTGGGTGTGAAGGTTGTCCCCTCTCAGCAAGCTGCCGATGGCAAGATACATCCATGTGCCTACCTCTCTCATCCGTTGTCTGCTGCTGAGAGAAATTTTTCCAGTGATGATAAGGAGATGATGAAGCTTGAGTCAAGGGGTTAGCTAGAGGGATCCAGTCTCCTCTTTCTTGATTGGAATGACCATCGCAACCAGGAGTACCCTTGAATGCTAAGAGGCTGAACCCCAGGTAAGCCCATTAGTACCTCTTCATCACAAGGTTTACCTTAATCTTGACTTATCGTCTTAGATCAAAAAATACCATGCCTGACTCCTTGTCTTCCGTTTACTCTACGATGCCCAAAGATCATCCTGAAACTCTCCTCCTGGGTAAATGTTCCCTAAATGCCACTAAGCTCAAGGTGAACTGGGAAGTTGAAGAGGCGTTGTGGTCATGTCCCCCACTATCACTCACTCCACCCAATCATCTTGTTGTTCCCAAGATATTGAGAAGCGATGTTCTTTCCTGGGCCCATGTCTATCAGTTGGCATGCGATCTTGGCATCTCTCACATCCTCGCACTCATTCATGACTCTATTCGTGGCCAACCATCTACTAAGATACCTGGGAGTTTGTTGCAGCCTGTACTGCGTGCGCCCGCTCCAAATCCAGTTAGTGACGGCCCTGTGGTCTGCTCCAGCCATTTGAGGTTTCCAGCTGGTCAGGGGCCAGCAATGCCAGTGATGTCCTCACTGGGCTGCCTTTTTTCTGACAGGTTCAAGGTCATCCTCATCAGCATAGACCAGTTCGCCAAAGCAGCCCATTTTTCGTCTATGGGGAAGCTGTCCACAGCCAAAGAGACTGCCAAGCTCCTATTACACCATGTAAGCTGTCTCCATTGCGTACCGCAACAGGTGGTCTCTGACCATGACTCTCAGTTTGCGAGCCTCTTGTGGAAGGCCTTCTGCGCAGTGCTGGGCACCGCCACCCCATCTTTGGGATTCCACCTAGAAGAACAATGGCCAGCTAAAGAGGCTTAACCAGGAGCTGAGCAAAACTCAGTGCAGGCTGATGGAAGGTAACCATGCCAGCTGGTCCTGTTTTCTAACCTGGGTGGAGCTGGCACATAATTCATTGCCTGTGGCTGCTTTAGGCATGTCACCTTTCCAATGTTGTATGAGTTACAAACCAAAGAGAAGTGGCAGTTCCCATTTCTCAGTTCCTAGTTTGTTGTTCTTGCCAGGGATGGGAGGAAGGTTGTGCATTACTATTCAAGCACATATCTGCCTTCCGGAAGCAAGGTAATTGCCGTGGCCGATCAGCTCCTGCCTATCAAATGGGACAAAAAGTTTGGCCTGCCATGAAAAATATGCTACTCCAGGAGACACTGATGAAGCACTCATCTGAGTTCATTGGCCCATTCACTATATCTACAGTATTATCCTCATTTCTGTGAGGCTCCTCCTTTCTCCCTCCCTGCATCATATAGGCTATTTGTTCCATGTCTCGAGAATTAAACCCATACCTTTGTCTCCCGACAGTCTTCCCTCTCACTAACCGCCTCCATTGAGGCTCATTGATGGTGGCCGCGCCTACACCATGCGTCGGATTTTGGACGTCCAGTGTAGAGGACATGGACCCTATGTCATTGAGTGCTGGGAGGTTTATGGCCTCGAGGAGCACTCCTGGGTCCCGGTGTGGAACATCTTGGACCCCTCCCTGGTGTGTGATTTCCTGTGCTGGCATCCGCAGTCCACCTCAAAGCCATGAGGTGGCGTCCCTCCGGTGTGGGTGTGGGTGCTGTCACAACCCTCGTGCGAATCCCCATTGTCCCTCGTGTTGTGTACATTAATTCTTCTAATTCTACACACACAAGAATCTGAAACAGTCAACAAACAAAAAAGCCAGAGTACTGATTTAAAACTGAATTAATTATGAAATCCTCAATTCACAGTAGCTTCTTTGCTATATTAAGACTAAGATAACAAACAAATGAACAAGTGTTGCCAGGCACAACAAACCCCGCCCCTCGCACATACTTTCCCCTACTTGCAAGAAATTCAATAGGGATCTATTCTGGGTCAGTGGCAATTCCTATACCGAATGTGGGGTGAATCCGGCATTAGTTCTGCAGCTAGAGTGTTAACAAACAAACACACAAACTGACAAGGCTGAGCCAAAGTGTTGAACCCAAATGCACGACTCCAGACACAAGTTCCAATAAACAGTCTTTTAATAATAAAAGTAGCAACTCAAATTCACCCTTACAGAGGACAATGCGAGAAAACTCAAAAACACTCTTTCGAGGAATAATAAATAATTATATCAAAAGTAGCAACTGAAAAATCACTCATGAAGAGGAAAAGCTCACAAACAAAAATTCACTCTTATGAGGAATTACAAAGGAACAAAGGATAAGGCAAGGCAAAGTGACAACTGAAAATGAACTTGGTTCAAAAAGGCAAAATGAGAGACAAGGAACAAAGAAACAACCTGACGAGACTTAGCGTGATTCTCTTGGTTTGACGACCCAAGACGAACTGGCACAGGACAAAGGGAAACGCAGACTATAAATACACACACAAGGTAATGGGGAACAGGTGGAAACAATCAGGGCGGGGCAGACAATCAGACCAGGGGAAACACACGAGGAGAAGGGCAAGTGACCTGAAACGAGAGGAGAGTAAAATTTCAAAATAAAACAGGAAGTCACGAGACAGGACACAACAACACTCAACATTATTTTCTTTACATGACACAAACACAGAAACAAATCGAATCGAAAACAATACCCCTTCCCTCACCCTTCGGGTGGGGCAGGGTAATAAATATTAAGGTAAATGGTTAATATTCACCCAGTTTCATGGTACAATGTCCAAGGTAATCCTTTTTTTTAAAATAAATTTGGCATCTCCAATCCCACCCGAATCTGGAATGCCCAATCCGAGAACTACGTACAAGGCTTGCACGTATGCAAACCCCTGTTGCCACCTCAGGAGAGAGAGATAGTTCGCGGCTCTCCTCCGAAGCATGTACCTGTCAGCCCCTGCATCTTTACACTCATTGGTCGAAACTATCGCAAGTTCTGAATGAGGGCGGAGGATTAGAATCTCACTGACGAGCACCCGGCAGGCCAACAGGAGGCGCTTGAGCAACGAACAAGGCAATCATTTTTTAATTTCCCTTCCCAATTTGCATTCCCACAGCGCTGTGCCCAATCCTACGCTGTTCTGAAAAAGCTGCAGACCACTGCTGGTTGGTACGACCGGGGGTCGAACCCGCGCCATAGTAGTCACTACTGCTCTGCTAATGCAGCTCCTTAACCGAGTAAGCTAACCCGACAGCTGTCCAAGGTAACCCTAATAAATATCTCAATACGATGATGGAATGGTCCCAAAGGAGATATCCAAGAAAGTTCAAGAAGTCCAATAATTTTTGTGTCTATTGACGTAATTCGAGCAATCATCAATTATGTTGTAAAAAAAAACATCCTTGGTGATGGATACTTGGCCAAACGATACTGAGTGTAGAAGCCATATTATTCTCCGTGCATCCAGTACTTTTTCTTGGCTTGATTTTTGCGTTTATATCGTTTCATTTCAATCCTTTATTTAACCAGATAAAACCAATTGAGACCAAAGCCTCTTTTTCAATGGTGATCTGGCAAGAAAGCAGCAAGTCGCACACTAGTATTACGTCAACACAACACCGTTCAAGACAATATCGACAAGACAGTACAATACAATACAAAAACAAGGGACAGAATAAAGACTACCATCTGACAGGACAAAACTAAATTTTACAATTAAAAAAACTTACATCATAAGTTATAAAAATGGCTCAATATAAAAAACAGTAGAAAAATATATCTAAACAATATGACAGGAGCAGCTAATGGAAAAGGCCTCAGAAATCTTTTGTCTGAAACTTGGTATGGAGATAGGAGCAGCAATTTTAAGATGAATTTGAAGGTCATTCTATGACCGAGGGTCAAAGTAAAACAGACTCCTCTTACCAGCATCAGTTTGCACAGGTGGCACCATGAAACGCAACCAGGCGTTGGATCTGAGGTTGTAAGAGTCCTCAATTAAAACAAATTTAGAGCAAATGTACTGGGGTAGTTTGCCTAAAATAGCCTTGCATATTAAAACATACCAGTGGTGCAGCCTGCGCATAGCTAGTGAAGGCCAACCGACTAAAGTGTACAGTGTACAGTTTGCAATATCTCAAGTTTAGCTGAATTGTTGTCAGTAAGGCCATGGGTCCATGTGCTGGTCGCACGGCAATAATTACAACAGATGATGCAGATCAGTGCTACTCAGAGCTCTCCTGGAGTCCCGCTTCTCCCGCATGTTTTAGATCTCCCCCGGCTAGCACGGATGATTCTAATGATTTGCTCATTATCAAGCATCTTCAAGGGTAACTAGTTGATTGTTTGACTCACCTCTGCTGGAGCAGGTAGAGCTCTAAAACATGCAGGAGAAGAAGTACTCCAGGGGAGGTTTGAAAAAACGCTGAGGTAGATTATAAGATTACTATCTTTCAGTATTACAATGATGGAATGGTCCCAAAGGAGATATCCAAAAAAGTCGAAGAATTTTTGTGTCCATTAACGTAATTCAAGCAATTGTCAGTTAAAAAAAACGCCCCGATGTTGCAGTTACGCCCCATTTCTGATGCTTTATGGAATAATTTGGTGGCCGAGTCACTTCCGCTCTCACAGAGCTGCAGCAGGTTACTTTTGCGGCCGTGGTGATGGATACTTGGCCGAACAATACTGAGTGTAGAAGCCGTAGAATTCTTTGTGCATCCAGTACTTTATTTTGGCTTGATTTTTGTGTTTATATCATTTGCAGTTTCTCAAGTCTTGCTGAATTGCTGTCAGTAATGCCACGGGTTGTTACTGCAAAGCTGCCATGTACTGGTCGCACGACAATAATACCACATGATGTCGATCAGTGCTTCTCAAATCTCTTCTGGAGTACCACTTGGTTTAGATCTCTCCCCGCTAGCACAGATGATGCTAATGACTCGCTCATTATCAAGCATCTTCACGGGTAATGAACTGATCATTTGACTCACCTGTGCTGGAACAGGTAGAGCTCTAAAACATGCAGGAGAAGTAGTACTCCAGGAGAGGTCTGAAAAGCGCTGATGCAGATGATAAGATTACGATTATTAAATTTTTTTATGCGCATGTAATAGACCTAAGTACTAGCAAGCTGTGCACCGGTAGTGTGGTAGTCTCAGAAGTATAAAAAATTTCAGCAAAAAAGCTAAATCTGGCAATTTTTTTTTTTTTTTGTATCGACGATTGCTCAAATTGAGAAGGAGAACTATACGGGTGACGACGCAGAATAAGAAACACAGGCTTGCCTGAACGCAAAACTTCCTGAATAAATGTTGTAATTTGTCCAAGAATAAATCTAAGATTAACTGCCTCATAAGTCCACAAGTATTTATATCCTCAAAAGAACTTTCTAGAAGTTTCTGTAGTCTTCTTAATATCTGTGTCTTGCTTGAGAACCTTTCATACATACTGTGGCAACCCCAGGGGGAACAGGTAGGTGTCACAATGAAAATACTCCTTAGTCACCAGGTGGGGATCAACAAAAGTATTTATTTAAATGATAGAAGGGAAGTGGAAGGGACATAAACAACTGAGGCTCTTCTCTGGTCCGGCCTGTCCTGAGCTCCTCTAGAGCAGGAAGGGCTTCATTTCTGTCTGGAAGTGAATAAAAACAGAGCATTAGGGGATACTGCCAGGCCTGCCCAGGGAGAGTGGGGTTTCCACTGGCAAGACATCCTGGATGTAGGAGGGAAGGGCAGCAGTCTTCCGTCTCCTGCTTTGTTTTCAGTTAGGCTTCTTCTTACAACACTGGGTTCCTTTAGAAAGATTCACAGGAATTAGGCTGGGGCCCTTGGGGCTCTATCTTTCACACTGCCTTACCCGTTGCCACTACCCGCAACCCGTGAATTACGCATTTAGCAGCTTCCACTATCCCTAAACGATATCTTGCGGCCACACTACCCGCTATGCATTATGCCAAATCCTTTATTTGCGCCTGGAGGTGTGCCCGTGGGCGTGTTTATGCGCTTTCCCTACAATTGCTATCTTAACCACACACGTTAGGGAAAGCGTGTAGCGGGTCCTAAAACCACCCGCTACCCGCATTTGGGCTTTCACAAGAGCGCTATGCACTAGCACTCAGCAACGGTAATTTTTTTCCAGCGAGAGCGGCATTTCAGAACTCTCTTGCGAATGAAGGTAATTTCGTCGACAAGTTTTTGCAGCACGGTCACGCAACTTGCTGTAAAAAAAATAGACAGCTGTCCGAGTGGAAAATGTAAACGGATCTAAACCACGACTTGTCACCAGAATTACCTTCATTCGCTGAAGAGTTCTGAATGCCGCTCTGGCTGGAAAAAAAAAAAAAAAGTTACGTCGCTGAGTGCCAGTGCATATACCTAATTTTATTTTTCTAAAATGGGATTTTGTTCTATGCTTCATTTCAGATGGGAGAGGGAGTTGGAAGTGCATGGCTAAACGATTTTTTTTTTTTTTTTTTTTTTTTTTTTTTGAAGTTTCCATCACAAAAAGGGTAGGCCTGATTTTTTTTTTTTTTTTACTACATACCAAACATTAAACAATATGTCGATGTCAAATAATAATAATAATAATAATAATAATAATACTACATTCATGATTAACTTAACAAAAAAACAGATCCTCCCTGACTGGATTTGACCTCATGCATGGGCAATTTAACTTCGTCAACGGAGAAACGTGGCGACCTTCCTCTCCATCACGGATTTCGGTTTGAGGATTTGGGATAGCGCAGCCTGTCCGAAAGGCAGTGGCACCTGGCACACTGATTGGTTTAACTGGCGTAAAAGCCCAAACCACGCCTATGCATAATATAACGGGTAGCGCTGGTGTTTTAGGGATATAGGCAGGTGTGCAAGATAGCAACTCGCGGGGAACGCCAGACGCAATGCGAAATCCCCAAATAACGGGTTTAGGGACTCTGGCGTAAGATAGGGCCCTTGGTCTCTTACACTGGTGGCTGCCCTTTTGTCTTCAGGCGCAGTGGGCTTAAATACCCTGTCCTTTGATGAACATACTCCTGTCAGGTGAGTCCACTCAGTTCTCCCCATAGGCTGCAGGCAGTGTATTGGATAATAAGTGCGGTTAATTACCTCTCCCAAATTGAATGGGCGTGTCCTACTCACCCGAATTAGCTGTGAGCTCCAGGTTCACTACAATACATAATCACTTTTAGTCTGTCAGTATTGACCAGTTGTAAATAGTGCTTTCCGAAATAAATGAGAAAAATGTACATTTTTTTAGACTGTTCCACGAAACATTCACTTGACTATTCTACATACATTTACATACATATAACCCTCCTCCTATCCAGCAACCTGCATGTCTTTTTTCTTGTATTGTTCCTTGAAATGGTTTGGTGTCTTCTGTGCTTCCCCGTCCAGGTGTAATACATTTGTCTTCCCCACTCCTGTTTGTCTTGGTTTTCCATATAAGTTTAACTTTGAGTATGCTGAGTCGCGGGATTGTCCCTTTCTGTGTGCCTGAAGGAGGTAGCGGTATTGCAAGATAGGTGCTTGCTCCTCATATGATGAAATAGCCAGTTCGCTATGGCATTGAAACACTGCTTATAAACGAAATGATAGCGGTTAATCTGACTGGCCTTAATCGAACCAAACACTGACTACACCCACAGGTAATTAATTCGACCAACCCTTTTGATTGCAGCACTACAACTCCATTATCAGAGCCTGTCACAAGATTATCACAAACGTGTGAGACATTTGAGATATTGCTAGCACTTGCAGTTACTGACTGCGTTTAGGTTGTGAAAAAAAATGTGAATGTTACTCCTACAATCAACAATGCATTTTGTTAGTTTTCTTGTGCGGGACCTAGTGATTCAACCAGGCTTTATTTGAAATTCAATATGTGGGAGTTGTAATTTTGACCCATGCACGCATTTATGCAGTATTTTCATACCTGAGATTGTGAAACTCCATACCACAAATAAATCTTTCATAATGAGGAGAAGCGCATTTATTTTACAGCCTATTGCTGTAGCTTTCGTTCTCTCGAGTCATTGGGTTATTTCTCCAATGAGGACATTCAGAATTTTTACCATTGCTGTGATACCTGAATGCCAAGGCAGCCATAATTTCATCCCTTTCAGAGTAACTTCAAAACGTCTCCCAGGAGTCAGTGTGCAGATATGAGGAAGCCTCGGAGATTTCAGTGAATGATAAGAATATTTCATAGCAGTTATGTGTTCTCATAAAGCTACTCTTTCAGCACACTGTAATCTGCCAGTGATAGCCCTAACTGAGCCCTAGCTTCAGGGCTGCTATAAAATAAAGTCTTGCATCATGCAAATCTTGTATTTGTGTACAGTGAGTGGTGATCCAATCAGCCAGAGACTGTAATCCAAAAATCTCCCTTGATGATGTGCCGCAGCTGTGATTTCACTTGCAGACCTACTTTCACAGACAGACTCTCCTGTGTGACTAATGCAGTGTTTTTTTTTTCTTTCACTCTACTGTGAGACACCAGCAGCTTTTCACTCTTTCACAGACTCCAATGTGACTCAAGCAGCTTTTCTCTCTTTGCTGTGTGACTGGCCGCTTTTCACTATTTTTCAGACTCCTTTGTGTGACTTTTCCAGCCTTTTTTTAAATCTTTCACAGACTCCTCTGGGTGACTCGAACAGGTTCTCACTCTTTCTCAGACTCTTCTGTGTGGTCCATGCTTTTTTCTCTTTCACAGACTCTTTTTTTTACTTGTGCTGCTGTTCATCTTTCACAGATTCTCCAGTGTGACTTTAGCAGCTTTTTCATCTTTCACAGACATTCCTGCTTGACTTATGCAGCTTTTCATTCTTTCTCAGACTCTCCTGTGTGACTTGTGCAGTTTTTGTAATCTTTCCTAGACACTCCAATGTGTTTCTTGCGGCTTTTTACTCTTTTACTGGCTGCTCTGTGTGACTTGTGCAACTTTTTACTCTTTTACAGACTCCTCTGAGTGACTTGTGCAGTTTCCTTTGTTTACCGCAAGCAGCTCTTCATTCTTTCATAGACTCCTTCGTGACACTCTTGCAGCTTTTCACTCTTTTACAGGCTATTCTCTGTGGCTCTCTCACTGCCTCACCTATGTGACTCTTCTAGCTTCTCTCATTCACAGAAGAAATTGCTGGATTTCCAGCAGCATTTTTAAACAATTCAAAATATGTAGCAAAGTGGAGTTCTTTAGTCAACGTTTGGGACAGATTGCAATGACTGTTGGGGGGCAGCATGAGATGGATGTGTTTGGGTGGATATGTCATGGTTTTGGAGGCTGGTGGTGGCTTTGAGAGCTTTCATGGTTGCTCTCGTCCGGGACGATATCGGCTTGCCCACTATTGGATTCTTGGGCCAGCTGGCATTAATTGGGGGCATCGCCCGGATTCTATTTAAGCCCTAGTTCCGCCTCGCTGCCCTTGCTAGAGTGTCAGTGTTTTGTTTGCACTGTAGCTGGTAAGGTCTCTAGTGAGAAAGTTGTTGAGGTATTAGCTGCAAAAGAGGAATGTGCTGGATACCAAGGGAATATTTCTGTTTTTCCTCTTTCTGAGCACCGTCTGGTGCTAATTCTTTTTATCTCGGTTTCCGAGATTTTTTCCCTTTCTATTCGTTCTGTTGTACTCGCTTTGCTTCCTTATTGTTATACGGACTGGATCTAGGTCCTTTGGAAGCGCGAGTTTCTCTCTCTGATTTCTGTCTGTGTTTGTCTCTTATTTTGCTGTTCCTCCTTTTGTTCCGGCCACAGCATTTGGCGTCTCAAAAACCCGACCATCACAGGATAGGGGTGTGTGTGTGTGCGTGTGGGGGACTGGAGGGGTGGGTTGTAGGGTGTGTAGTGAGATGGACATAAAATGCACAAATTAAAGACAAATCTCTTTTCTGCAAACATACAAAGGGATGCATACCCATTTAAGTACATTTATGACAAAAACAAACATAATTATTCCGAAATGATGTGTCTTTACTGAATCCTTTCAACAGTGTAACAAGCACTGCATTTACGGAAAAATTTTTTTAACAGAAAACATTTGCTTAGCCTGGCGAACACAATAAACTGCTGTCTAGGGCCCTGTAGGCCATCCTGTCTGAGGCAGGGAGCAGAGACAGCTACAGTCCAAGGTGGAGGCTCCGCCTTCAGTGAAAGGAATGGCAACTGAAAGCAGCATCCAATAAAAATCAGCAATTCAATCAGGTCTACTTCCCTCCCTTCCCATCATTAGACTATGCCAGTAAAATGGTACCAAAAACCATAATGGAACCACCAGAACCACAAGAGCAGTCTGAACATTTGTGTGTGCTATTTTTATACTGCAGAGCCTAATCTGTCTTCATTCAGGATCTAATGAGTTCTAATAACAGTTCTATCACTGCACAGTAATGACATCATTATGCAGCACGGCGGTTTAACAAATGTACCCTCGGGTTATACATTGAGATTGTTATAGAACCCATCCATGTTTGCAATGTTTTTAATATATTAGCATTTCAGTTTCCGACCGCTCAGTTTGTCCTGCTAATAGCTTTCTCTGGGGCCTTCAACACAAATCTTTTTCCGTATTACAAGTTCTGTGACTCTTTTTTCAGTACACAATCTACTGTACATGACATGGCCAAATATATGAGGACACTCTTTGGCCCTGCGCAGGTTGTGGTTTTCATGGTTCACGAAAGGCGTCTTGGATGACCTGCTGGAACAATATGATGCTATATCACACTAGGACAATCCAGTACTTGAACTGAGATAGGCCCTTCAGTGTTTAAAAATGATATTGAGCTTGCTCCTTACATGACTTGTCAAGATAGCAGGAGATCATGATTGGCCCCTCCACTGAGCCCTTACCGCAACCCCACCAAACATTTTTAGCATCAGCAGAGCCAAATTAGAGCTGGCACCAAGTGCAAAACATACCTGAATGACCTCTCTAATGATTTTCTGGCTGAAATGAGAGCAAATTCCACTAAAAATGTTCTAAGATCTCGCAATAAGCCTTCTAAAAAAAAATCTGTTTTATCAGAAACGGGGGACCAATTCATGAGCATAAATTTGCAAAAAGATGTTAGATGAACAGTTGGATGTTGGATGAAGATCAGAGTTACCGTATATGTATAATACTATGAAGTCCTTATAGGATTTCAACTGACATTTGTTGGATGCTATAGACCTCCGTCTTTGATTCACTATTCTCTCAAAATAAATACAGCGAGATTATCTTTGCTAGTGATCTTAACTAGGACTTGTCAAGCCCCGTGTCATATGATTTTACACAGACCTATGGAACCTTTTAAATCTCGCTCAGTTTATAAACTCTCCCACTCTCCCAAACCTTAAATATCTTGACAAATCTACTATTATTGATGTAATATAACAAAGGCTCCTCACAGATATTCTGCTTTTGGAGTTTTCCGCAACATTTGTGACCCCCGTGTCACTGCTGCTGTTAGAAATTCCAAGGTGCCAAAACGTAAACTTCTGATCATCCTAAAGGGAAACATGAGGAGGTTTATTAAGCAAGGTGTTTTTGCATGATCTATATCATTTTGATTGGAACAGGATAATCTCTAATGTGGAAACATGGGAATTCTTTAATAACAGTTTTACCTATATTGTGTCCAGACATACCCCTTTTTGTAGGTACAGGGTGAAGGGGACAGAAAACGCTTATTTCACATCTGAGCTTGCAAATCTTATTCATTGTGAGTGTTTGTAGCTTGGGCAAAGGCTAGACATACTCATTTTGATCCTGATTGGCTTGCTTTTAGACAGCTTTGGAACAGATATACCTCCTCTATAAAGAAAGCCAAATCTGAATACTATGTCAGTTACTCCCAAAAATCTTAAAGGCCCCAGGAAATTTTGGAAAGCAATTAAGACACTGTCTCAAAACTGATTCTCGAGGTTTGCCTGCTTGAATTTTACAGGTTCAGCAAGTGTGTATGACAGAGAAGAAATATTGAATTGTTTTGCTCAGCTCTTTGTTTCAACTGGCTCTTTGTTTTACTCCATTTCAATTGTTCCTGACCTGCTCATACTTGTCCTGATGAGCCTAAGAAAACTGATCATGAATTTCTTTCTCACTGTTTCCACTAACTGAAGGTTTATTGCCCTCAAAGGTCTAGATACAAAAAAAAAACAGCTGATCTTGATGGGTTTGAGCCTCGTTTTTTGAAATTGAGCACTGATCTTACAGTAAAGCCTATCATTTATCTTTTTTAACCTGATATTAGTGTGCAATGAAAATGAATTTTGTCCTTCTGCTAATAAAAGGGGGGTATCCCACTCTTTTACGTAATTATTGACCTATTTGTAAATTCTCAGTCTTGTCTTAAGCCCCTTTCACCGCAGGCTGCGTAGGGGCGCGGAGCAGCGCGGATGGCCATACACAACAAAAATGACAGATCCGTGGGAAACTGAGCGCGGATGACCCCTTCCACAATGGAAGCGCGTGTGGATCACGTGCGGAACACATATGGGGGCGTTCGTACGACGTTCAGGTCACGTGTGCAATACTTACAGGTGCATTCTGACTGCGTTCGTAACACGTTTTATTGCGTATGGGAGGCCTCCGCAGTGGTCCGCGTTCAATGTCTGCCCACCATTGCGCATTACTGCGTACCCCCGCGCACCCCCGCAGATGTCTTTGTGCTCTCCATGTGCATTAACGCAAATGGCCATCCGCACTGCTCCGCGCCCATATGCAGCCTGCTGTGAAAGGAGCTTTAGGTCCTTGAATCATTAATCATAAATGATTCCAATTCTGCACTTGATAAGATACAACATTGTGTATAACTTTTTTCAGATTCATCTAAAACCTTGGACACTGTGGATCATGACATTTTATGACCAAGATTATTTCTAATTGGCTTACCTGAGAAAGCCATAGGGTGATGTTCTAATTATCGCTCTGGTAGATCCCAGCTCATTCAAATTGATAGTAGCTCTTCGCATGTTTCTTCGGACTCAGCTGAGAGTAATTGCGGTGGAAGTGGTGTGACCAGGCAGAGGGAGAGACAGCAGCAGCAGAGCAGATTGTGACAGAACCCCAACCTTAAGGGACGGCTCCCAAAGTCCCACAAGGAAGGACCACCAAGGCCGAGCGGGCGGAAGGGGCCGGAGACAGGGCCTAATATTTTTCCGAACCGGACCAATCCATTTCCTCAGCCGGATCGTCAGGGGAGCCCGAGTGGTCGGAGACCATGTCAACTGGAAGCTCTTCAGCAGGGTCGTCGGAGGAGCCTGAGTGGTCAGAGTCCATGTTGATTGATGGCTCCTCAGCAGGAGAGTCCCCCACAGGAAGATCAGGTCGGGAAGAGGTGCGGGCCGGCGGGCGGGGGTCCCTCGAAGGCAGGGTGGTACCAGAGGGCTGGTCAGGATCGCGATGGTGGAAGTTGGTGATGAGGTCCGGGTCGAGGATGAACACCATTCGGCAACAGCAAGGAAGAGAATACATGTTGTACTTATCAAACACACTTTCCTACTTCCCATGAGAAAGCTCCTCCAGGACCTAAAATTATTTGGGGACTGTCAGCAATCATTTTAAAGTGACAAAGAGACTTTGAAGTAAATATAAGCAGTATCAATTTGCCTTCAAACACAACTTTGATCGCAAAACAGTGAAGATAAGACATAATTTATGGTTATGGCTGTGCAAAGTACAGTTTGTTTTTGCTCTTTTTTGGCTGCTAATTCAGTGACTTTTGGTCATCAAGTGATAATCCATTGAGTCTCTGCTTTTATATGATATATATTACCTGTACGGTAGAATGAAGTTACGGATTCGCTGGCCGGTTTCTTCCCATTAACTGGGTATGTAATTTGACTATGTTGCTATATGGTTACCTTGCCTTTGCATATTGTTTGTTGTGAGATATGCCGCTGCCCTGGTACTGAGAACTTTTGGGTTCGAGAGGTAAAGGATGTTCCTCAGGGCTCAGCACTAAGGCCACTTTTATTCACTATTTACTAAATAGCCTGGGTGATCAATTGTCTGATGCATCAGTCCATCTATATGCCGATGATACGGTCATATACTGTTGTGCAGATTCTATGACCAGTGCTTTTAACTAACTACTAACAAATTGTTTCAGCTTAAACTTGTTTTGAATCCTGACAAAACAAAGGCGATGTTGTTCACCTTATTCAAAAAAGGCCACCCAGTCTATTTTATTTTATATTTTTGAATATTTTTTCAGTGCTTTGTTTCTCAGATCGTTTTGAATTTTTAATTCATCATTTCTCCACAACGTGAAAATGTGACTCTGATCTTTTTTCCAATGTGGTCTTCTATTGCATTAGTGTCTTCATACCAGTACTTGGGTTCTATTCTTAACAAGAGTATTTCTTGTAAGCCTTATATTCAGAATTAAAAGTTCAAATTGAGGATAAAGTTGGGTCTCTATTTCAGAAATAGAACTTGTTTCTGTTTTAAGGCAAGATGTGAATTGGTTGCAGCAACACTTTTATCTGTCCTCGACTATAGTTATGGTTTATATATGCATTAATCAGCTCAGTGTCTTCATGCTTTAGATGCAGCCCATCATGGAGCACTAAGGTTTATTTTAAACTGCAATGCTTTTACTCACCACTGCTCCCTCTATGCCCATTTTGGCTGACCTACCCAATCTGCTTGGAGACTGAGCCACTGGTACAATTTTATTTGCATGGCTCTCACAGGTGTACTTCTGTCCTACTTGACTTTCTGCATCTGTTGGAAAAGTGCAGCTAAACACTCCATGATACCAAGATTTGCTTTTACTGAAAGTACCAAAGGTAGAAACTGAGAAAGGCAAAAAATCTTTTGGGTTTAGTGCACCTCTTAGTTTCAACTTGCTCCAGAAGGACTTGAAATGTCAGGACCTTGTCTCTTTGGGAGAATTTAAGGCCACAGTCAGGAGTATGCAAACAGTTTAATGGCTGCTCTTGCTTCTCTGAAATGTCATTATCCTGGTTCACTTCTAGTAGTCTGGAATTTTAATGTAAGCTTTTATACTGCCTCAACCAGCTCAGAAATATCTCTGCATTTTATAATATCTTACAATTGAATGAGTAATTTTATTTTTTTAAGTGTAGTTTGTATTGTTTATTTTAGTACTCTACGTTAATTTGTCTTGAGCTGCTGCCACTTCACTAGGGCACACTTGAAAAACAGATTCTGAATCTCAATGTGTCTCAACTGTGTGTGTGTGTGTGTGTGTGTGTGTGTGTGTGCGCGTGTGTGTGTGTGTGTGTGCACAAGTATGTATGTGTTTCCTTCACATATCTCAACAGCCATTCATCTGATCAACTTCAAACTTGATGGGTGTATTGGACCAACGGAAGCACAGAGTTGCGTGTAAAGTTTTTGAGCCAACAAGCATTTCTCGAGAAATCGAATAAACAGCAAGCACAGCACACATCTAACAATACTTTCCACTAAAAGTATGGATATTGAACTTTAAATGAAAAGCAGAAATTTGAGAATTTGAAATTTAGGAATTGTTTGGAATATGATAAAGGTAGGCCATTTAGGCATTTACCTTTGTTTTGTACGCATCATGGGGCGAGTTAGAGTGCTGGAAGATGGGACCAAAACATACCAGGAGTGAGAGTTTGAAAGATCACATTGCCTTACTGGAAGTTACCAGGAACATCACATCAATGGATGTGTGTAAATTTACAGTTCTTGATTTGAATGATATCACATCAATGGATTGCATACATTTCACTAGAGGATTTTGGGAACATCACATCAACATTAAAATTTTGGCTATTACAAGCAATTTTCCTGGCCAATCAAGCTTCACGGCTCACAGTTTATCATCAATGACGATTGAATGGCACCCTTGGGAGAAAATGAAGAGTGCAAGACTGACATCTCACTAAAATGCCCAAGATACACCACCAAATTGATAATTACAATAGAGAAATAAACAATAGCAGTAACACAAATTTTATTTTTCTGTACTGAATGCAGGACACATAACTAACACAAACAGGGTGGATTTTGAAACAGGTTTGCATCAGGGTTGCACACAAGTTGATCTGTTCAAGCCAGGTGACCATGCATTCCGTTACCCCTTATGGGTTGTCACAGGCATATTAGAAGAGACTGGCATTCCAGCAAAATCGGGTTGACAAATGTTATTGGGCCAACGTTATGATCCCATCATGAGGGGTTCTTGTTGATTTCAATGAAAATCGTGGTTAGGGGTTTGTTGGTGATGACGCATTAGGTGAATGGTATCAGCCATCAGCTATGGTTCCTGATGATCATTATGGGAGAGGTGCAGGTGTGGTTTGGGGTGGGATCAACATAACTGGCAAAACCCATCTGCCCCTCTGCCATGGGGGAGTAACTGGTATTTACCATCGTGACAGCCTCCTAATTTCACGTTCTGCCTTTTTCTCAAAGTCATGACCATGAATTTGTATTCCAGGATGACACCGACAGAGCTCACCATGCTTGTGTAGTCCTTAAGCACCTTCTGGAGCACCAGATATAGACTTAGCCTTTCCCTGCAATGTCCCCACACTTCTCCACGATTGAATGTGTGGGATTTGCTTGGACGGCGTGGACAGCAACGGCAGCACCATTAAGGTTGCAGCAACTGGGCATGTTTTTAATGGTGTAAAATCGACTAAAGTAAATTTTAATTGTTATAAATTACACCTGAACACCTCTTTCATTATGAAAACATTTATCAGTAATAAAAAATTAAAACAAGTTGAGTAATCTGCCGTTACTTTTTAAAATCCCATGCTTTTTGAGAGCAGTAAATAAAGCTAGGAATGTCTGAGAGTGTGTGTGTGTGTGTGTGTCTTTCACATATATCAAAAGCCGTTTATCTGATCTACTTCATACTTGGTGGGTATATTGCTGGGAACTCAAGGACACATACAGTGATTTGGTGCAGAATGTCATGCAATTTGGATTTGGGACACGTTCAGTATTAATAAACTTTGAATAAACATGCGAACAGCACTATGTGCTGTGGGAGGGGCAGGGCTTCAGGGCTCTGCAAACTGAGTCATGCATGTTGTCACCTATGTCCACAGCGTACCTTTACAGGCTGTGGCTTGTTGACTTCAGTTTGTTTGCTGCTGGATTTTGCACACAAATAAAATTATTTATTTTTTTAACGGACACTGCACCAGTATTTCCAATGTAGAGATCAGAAGCCTAGAGAAATATTCCTTCATAATCCTTTATGTTCACTGATAATTGAGATAGGTAGTTAAATCCGCATCTGTTTTAAGCTTTTGTCACAGTGTAGCATGGCCAGAGTGGCCTTGGGATGAATGAGTGTTTCCAAAGATATTGTAACCCCTCAAAACTGAGTGACTGAGTCCTGTCTCCAGTGTAGATGAGGCGTGGATAAACAACGGGTTACAGGGTCTTGTTAATCTTCAAGAATACTTTTATTTTTCTGTTCACTCACGGACAAGTCCCGCAGATCTCTCGAGCAAGCTTGACTCAACCCACCCCCCTGGTGTTCCCTTTTTAATCTTCCCCCCGAGTCTGTTGCCCCGGAACCCAACTCATAACTCATACTGTTTAACCAAAATAATATCGCCATACAAAACAGGTTTACAGTCTTCCCCTGCTACCAGAAGAAACGTCCTCGTTTCAAATGATGAACATACAATTTCCAAGGACTGACTTACTCCCTACAATGCAGGAACAGTGTATGCCTAAACATGTTACAACATCTCATAAAACAATCAGGAACAGTATAATAAACACAATCATTGGTTCCATCACCGGGCATGTACAGGTGTGATACTTCTTCAACACAACAATATTCAAAGAGGGAAAAGAAAACATCAATAAGCAAAACAAATATGTGATACATGCCCCACAATAAAACAAAACCAAAACAAAAACGTGTTGTATACAGTATGTATAAGTCCCAAAAGTAGGTGTAAAAGTGTGCCAAACCTATGTGTAATGGGTGTGATTGAGTGTATGTTACTTCCATTGTAAGCCTATCTCTCAAAATTCCTAAACCTATCAGGTGGCTTTAAAACCAACCTTGCTGTGGGGTTTGAGAGGAAAAGAACTCTACTGGGCACAACCTTGTGTGGGGATTTTGAGGGGCTGGATGGGGGAGTAGAAAAAGGAGTGGACAGGTTAGAGACAGGAGGGCTCTGTTGTACGTTTCCCTCACCCCCTGTACTGGCATCCTGAGCAACAGACTGACCAGGTATGTATGGCGGGATAGGAGGGTGAAATAGCAACGACCCTGCTAATGCACTTAGGTCGGAGGAAGGATTTGCTCCAGAACCACCAACCTGTGGCACTGATGCTTGGGCAGAAACAGCTGACGAATCTAGGGAGCCATTGAAGGACTTTGGGTGGTTATGATGCACCACCCACCTATGAGACTGGGGGTGCCCGGTGTCTGTAATTTCATAAGTCACCCCTAAACTGTCCAGACCGCTTCAGAATCCTGTAAGGGCCCTTCCACCAAGGAGCTAGTTTGTTGGTTTTTGTTGTTGTGGTCATCCAACAAAACTAAATCCCCCTTTTTGTGTAGATGGAAAGACACCGTTTTGTCATGCTGCACTTTTTGTGTAAGTTTAGCAGCAATAGACCTATCCTTGGCCTCACAAAAGACACGAGAAAGGTGGATGCAGAGATCTTGCGCATAAGCCACAGGTGTACCTGGTGTCAATGGGGACACTCCTGGATTCCAGTTCAAAGAGACATGAACAGGTAAGAGGGGTTCTCTGCCATGAGCCAGGAAAAATGGCGAATAGCCTGTGCTCGAGTGCACACTGGAGTTATACGCTAGTTCTGCTTGTAGCAAGTACTTATCCCATTCACCCCCACTTTGGTAAATGCACTTAGCCAGCTGATCTTTCAGCGTCCTGTTTAGCCTTTCAACCATACCATCTGATTATGCATGATATGGTGACGTTCTGGTCTCTTCAACACCCAAGGAGGCACACAGATGTTTAACTATGTCTGACTCAAACTGTCTTCCTTGGTCTGTGAGTATTGCCTCTGGAACCCCATGTTGTCTGATATACTGCTCAAAAAGGCACTGAGCAACTGTAGGTGCTCACTGATCCTGTAAGGGGTATAAATTTGCAAAGCTGGTAAAGAAATCTACCACAGCCAAAATGTACCTGTTTCCACTCGTAGACATTGGGAGCTCTGTTATGTCTGCTGCAATTCTCTGAAAAGACCTTTCCGCATGAATAGACTATAATGGAGCTCTCTCATGAGGAGTAGGAGAACTGCGAGATTGATAAGGTAAACACTCTGTGCAGAATTTGTACACGTCCCTAGACATATACAGCCAATAACAGAACTTTCTTGCTCTCCGTAGTGTATGTTCAGCACCCAAATGCCCACAATGTTCATCACCATGCAGCCATTTAAGAGCTGTGGGAATGAGGGCCTCTGGTAGTACAACCTGATGACACTCTGGTGCATGAGGAGTTGACCTGACCGCACGACACAGAATACCACTAAAAATGGATAGTTTCAGGAACTCATGCCACAATTTACACAGAGAGGGTGGTGACTGCTTTAAAAGTCATTAACACAGCTTGTATGTAACGTGAGATACTCGTGCCGCATATCTTTGGAAAGATAAGATTATTGTGATTCAATTGATGCCAACCATTTCAAAATATAATCATCACAGCAGCTTTAATCAACGCCTGTGTCACAGCTTCATGCTGTGGTCCCATTGTGTTTTTTCAGCTAATAAGTCCCAGCTACACTCATCTGCAGGCATCTGTTTGCAAAAAAAATATTCAGGCGAGAATAAAAACCTTCTACTTCAGTGTGTTCCAACTTAGATTACTCAATGACAGTAGCACTTACAGTGATTCTTTCAGTTGGGGGAAAAACTTCAGTGTTTCCTTTCAAAAGAGACCAAAACCATCCATATTCTCCAAACGGTTCAAGAACAGCTTTCAATTTACTTTGGGTACGCCTTTGGTAGGCATTTTAGGCTAATTTTACCGGAGTGTTAAAGGGTTTTAAATGACTTAGTGGTGGCCTGCCGTGATCATTCTCTAGCCAGGAGAGAGCGGTGCAAAGGCAACCATCGGCCTGCTGTTGGGCCATCAACTCTGTACGATCAATAGACAGTGTGAGTTGTGTGTCAGGTAGGTCCGGAGTCCTGCTGTTTTGCTGTTCGCCTAAGGAGCAGTCTGTGGCCCGGGGTACAGTGGAAATAACACAATGAACAGCCTTGGCAACCATCTCAGGGGAATTAGGCTTTCTTGGCACTGAATCAGCATTCGCATGCTGCCTCCCCTTCCTGTGGATGACAGGGAAATCATAGACATCTTACTCAAGCAACCAGCGTGCACGGCGGCCAGCGAGATCATTGTCCACAGGAGCTTTCCTCAAATTCAACAGCAGCTTATGATCTTTGACAATTGTGAATGAAGTGCCTGACAGGAAATGCTTGAAATGACGCACAGACCACACTATGGCCCTTAACTCACGGTCATAGGCGGACCATTTCCAGGCATGGGGCGATGAATTAACTTAATCGCTAACTTAATCAAGTTAAGATAAAAGCCCATTAACTTAACCAGTTAACTTTTGAGAAGGGATATTAACTTAACTTAATTGATTTTCGCAGATTAATTGATTTTTTCAATTAATTTTCCATTAAGTTTTGATTAACTTCATAATTTTTGCTACAATGTTGACATGATAATGCAGACTACTTATGTATTGTTTGTAAACATCAAACTACCGCAATGATGAGATTTTGTCCTCATAATAATTATTATGGTTTTACAATGATAAATAATCTTAACTTATCCAATTATACAATTTTAATTACTTTAAATTCTAACCAATGGAAAAGTTTTTGTCCCATCTCAAATTTAATGTATTAATATTGTTACTTAATAGCAATTAGCATGTCTTCCAGCATGGAAAAGAAGCCAGGGTTACTGGCAGCAACACGGGTAGGGTGATTTCATAATAATCACCCTCTTAATTGCAATAGCCATTTAGCAGATATGTGATTGTTTGTGGAGAAGCCACACCCGTGTTTGTGGAGTAGGAGCATTTGCTGAGACCCAGGCAGGAGGTGATTTGGAGTGAAATTATGCACACATTGTCACAAATAATTGCAATGCCCTGTTCAGGTGAGGTGATTTGTGACATATGAGATGTGCTTGTGCTTTCATATATAAGGAGCTGGAACTGAATATGACCCCATATCCACGTTGGAATCTATGTCAAATTGTTAACAGAAATTCTATAGTTCACAATTCTTCAGATATCAAAATGAGTAAGGTTGATGTGAGAGATATTTAACTTCCTCCTGGAGTTGTACCCAAAAGCAGTTACAAAGTTCAATGTAAGCACGGCCAAAAGGAGGTGTAAGCAGTGGATGGAAGTACCTCAAACTTTTGGGCCATCTCAAGGTAATGTTTGCATTTAATCCATTTATTTTCTTTGATGATTGAAGTGATGATTGATGAAAATTTTGGATTTGTCATGCTTGAATTTCTTTGGAATTTTTTGCTTACTACCAAATGTTTTCATTCAACAACTTACAGTTACAACTCTGTAGTTAAGTCAATCAACATATTTGAAAATATTGTCGATGACATGGAAACAACAAAGTTAACTTTTAACTTAACTAGTTAACTTGTCAAAATTAACTTAACTAGTTAATTTCCAAATAGACATTAACTTAACTTAATTGATGAAATTTTAGAATTAACTTAACTTGTTGGATTAACTAGTTAAGTTAATCGCCCCATGCCTAACCATTTCCTTTCGGAGGAGGTCAGAGTGTGGCTTGCATAAGCTATGACATGCTCTCTCATATCCTGCCTCTGTGCTAATACAGCTCCTATGCAATCCTGTGATGCATTGTGATGATGCAACGGTTGTGTGAATATTGGATGAGCCACAATAAGGGGATTGGTTAGTGCAAACTTCAAAGATTGGAAGGCATCATCACACTCACTGGACCACTGGAACACAGCTCCCTTTTGCGGCTATGAGTGAGAAATTTTTAACAAATCTCCTGTAGTACGAGCACAACCCCACAAACGCTCGCACCTCTGTGGTAGTCCGGGGAGTAGGCCAGCTACGGACCTGATCTAGGTTTTTGGCATCTGGTTGAAGGCCCTGACTAGACACGATATGCCCCAAGAACGAGACTTCCTGACTGACTAGATAGCCTTTACGAGGGTTCAGTTCACGGGAAGCGCTTGAAAACTTCCTCAAGGCTATTCAGATGCCCAGAAAAGGTCCGGCTAAAAACAAGGACGTTGTCCAGGTAAATAAGGCAAACTTTCCAATGTAAACCCCTGAGAACTGGCTCCATGACCCTTTGGAAAGTAGGCGGAGCATTTGTAAGGCCCAAAGCCATGACCTTAAACTGATATAAGCCAGTGCCGGTGGTAAATGCAGTTTTCTCCCTGTCCCTTTCGTTCAACTCCACATGCTTATACCCACTCACTAAGTCTATGCTGCTAAACCAGCAAGCCCCAGCCAAGCTGTCAAGGGTGTTCGCTGGGCGCGATAATGGGTAGGAGTCTTTCACTGTCACTGAATTCAACTTTCTGAAATCAATGCAGAACCGGTAAGCCCCAGATTTCTTTTTCACTAATACGACCGGCGATGTCCATGGGCTGAAACTCTCTTCAATAATATCTTGTGAAAGGAGCTGTTGGACTTGACGATCTATGTCGTTCCTCAAGGAGACAGAGGTTCGATAAGCTCTTTGTTTTATGGGTGGAGCATCGCCGATACAGATGTTATGGCGAACTAAATTGGTCCGACTAAAGTCATGCTCATGAGTGCTAAACACATTAGAGTATTTGCGGATCAAATCCTCCAACTGCTGCCTCTGCTCAATGTTCAGTGTAGTGTGGTTCAGGTTATCAGGTAGAGGGGATGCATGTGCTACTGTCTCGGTTTGCACCTGAGCTACAGTGGCATTGTCAATCAAAGAGAACTCCTCCCCTTTCTGCTCAACTAAGGAATGAAAATCCCCCAATTTGGTGCTCACAGGTACATAAAAATCATCTTGGGTTTGATTCATAACACGGATCCAGGCAACACCCTTTTTAACAGGAGTAACTGTGCGTGCCACAAACAGACCTGGAATTGTGTGGGTGTCGGGCTCTAGAACCCCTGTGTAGCTGCACAAAAACTCTGGCTCCCTTATGGGGGGCTGTATTTTAGCTAGCACATTCATTTCAGACATGGCCGGCACAGTGAGAGCGGCTAATGTGACAGCACTGCATTTCAGTGGAGCTCTTTGTGGTGAACATAAAAGTGGTACAGACCAATTCCAAAAACATAAACTGTTCTCTCTCAAGTTGATAACAGCATGGTGTTTGCATAGAAAGTCCCAGCCCGGTATCACTGGCTGTGATGAATTCCTAACTACATGGACACTATGATTGAAAATTTCCTCTCCTAGTCTGACAGAAATGGACAACATTCCTAAAGTGTCAAGATATTCCCCAGTCACAGATTTAGCTAGAATGTATGACTTCTGCACAGGCTTTCTCATCAAAGAGGGAATGGCCATTCTCAGAGACTCACTAATCAGAGAAATTTCTGAACCTGTGTCTAAAAAGACTTCAGTTGCAGTCTCAATGATAGCAAAAACAAATGGCGTATGGCCATCACTAGGTTTTACCAGTTCAGTTTGTTGATTGGCCCCATTTCCATCAGTTGCAGACACTTGGGCCTCAGTATCTGCTACCATCCGTTTCCCTGCAGCTCATGGTTCTCCTCTGCAAAACTGACGTGGTTGCAGTCATAGGCTGGTGGGCGTCGTCTTGCGCCCACTGGACTGTGTGCACTGCGGAATGATGGCGCACTGGAGTACCCCGATGCCTGCAGCCATGCAGGATGATGTGATAGTGGGCTGCCTGAGCGCCTGCGGTCCGGACTTTGCTGGCTGTAGTAGCCGTCATGGCTACCGGGAACGCGCCGGTCGCCCTGATGGTGCGGTGAAGCTGGCGGTGAACTGGAGTAGTGACGTCCCCTGTTGTCCGGCGGGTAGTGGCCTCCAGAGTGCTGCTCTGGGGAAAAACCACGCTGAGGTGACCTCACAGAGCGTGGGTATCTCTGCGGCGATGCAAGTGGGGAAGAGTGTGAAGCAGCTCTCCCCTGAGGGCGCTGAGACCACTCTGGAGAGCGTTGACATCATCTGAAGTCGTCCTCCTGGTAAAGTTGTGAAGACTTGCATTGTTGCTTTAATTGGCTCACCTCTACCCTCAAAGATTACACCTCTGCTGACAGTCAGTTGATGGCTGATAGGACTTCTGGAGTCTGGTCCGACGCAGCTGCCTTGTTAGCGGAGACCATTGCGGTGAGGTGCGCAGTCGGCTTTGGAATGGTGGGTGAACCCGTATCTGTGATGGAGGCAGAGCCAGCATGTGGTGCTGTGAGCTGAAGAACCTCTTGCACTCGCTCCCACTTCCATGCAATAGCCAGCGCCTCTTCCAATGATGTTGCTCCATGTTCATGACATTTCACTTGCAACACTGGGTCTAGTCCAGCAACAAATCTTCTAAAGCGCTCCATAGCTATGGCTGGTGGCCCATAATTGGGAAAAACTTCAAAAACTAGCCGTGTTATCTCTGTTGCAAAAACTTCAAGCGGCTCTTTAGGCATGCACTGCCTAGCATTCACAAAAGTCTGAAAATGTTGCAAAAACTGTTTGCCGGCAAAAACGTCACTCAATCTTGAAACACAAGTCTCGTAATCTTTCTGTGTGGCCGGTGGCAATGACAGCCAGTAGGCTAAAGCATCTCCACTGAGCCTAGTAGGCAAAATAGTGGCTAAGTCCTGTTGCTGTGATGCAGAGCAAGCCTTTACTTCAGACTCTAACCTGGCTTTCCATAAGGAAAAACTTTCTTTGTCCTTACCATTGCCATGGAAGCACGGTGGAAGGTCCACCTGATAATTTATCACTGTTGATGTTCCCGATTGACTGCCACTAGCAGAACTAGCACTCTGATCCGCACTAGCATTAGTAAAAGTGTCACCTTGATTATTTTTTTCATACCCCAGAAGAGGTATAATAGCGGTATCCTCATCCGAGCTCATAGTGATTACAGTGTAGCCGCCACTCGATGTCGGAAATTCGGGCGTCGATAACCCAGGTTAACAGACTGCAAACTCTAACCAGAATGTTGCAAAGTGCTCGGTGCATAAATGCACTCACCGTTGAATTCGGCTAGCTGCAGAGAGAGAAAAAAACAAAAAAAAAGTTCTTCAAATAACGACCAAAACATCGCTGCCACCAGTCTGTAACCCCTCAAAACTGAGTGACTGAGTCCTGTCTCCAGTGTGGATGAGGTGTGGATAAACAACAGGTTACAGGGTCTTGTTAATCTTCAAGAATAATTTTATTTTTCTGTTCACTCACGGACAAGTCCTGCAGAGTCCCCCATCTCAACCCACCCCCCCGGTGTTCCCTTTTTAATCTTCCCCCCCGAGTCTGTTGCCCCGGAACCCAACTCATAATAACTCATACTGTTTAACCAAAATAATGTCAGTATACAAAACAGGCTTACACTATTATCTATATTTTTTTTACAGATATCAATTCACCCAATTCCCATGACTGGGGGACATCATCATTTACTCAGAACTAGGCACGAGGGGCGATTATTAGAGATACTAAAGGGCTACAGTGTCAGTATAAAGATATAGGCAATTTGAAAAGTGTGAGATGATGATATTTGCACAGATAGAAGTATTACAATGACAGGAATGAATCTGGGTGAATTTAGATTGAGAGTAGATATAAATGCTGAAATTCAAAGTGAAAGGAGGGGATGAGAGTAGCCTTTATCATGTTAAGTGATATTGCATTGGAAGTTGGAAAAAACCTAGGAAAAATCTCTGGAAAGCTTTTCAATTGGCTCCTACTGCATTTTCAGTTTTACTTTTTTAATAGACTGAGACCAATAGCGAAGAGTGTTCTGTCTGTCGCTGAAATTGATGAACATACACTTCATGAAGCGAACGAACAGCAAGAGTCGACAAAGTGAGCCAGGTCTGAAAAACTCAGCATTATCCTCCATCTCTTTTAAATCTGCTTCATTCAGTAAAATATTCCATTCCGGATTTAGAGAGAAAGTCAATGCTTATAGAAAACAGAGGCCCACAGGAAAAACCCACAGTCTGGCAAGGCTAAATGAAATTAGATTCAAAAGAACTTGAACACTTTTTAAACATGCTGCAAGTCACTGGAGCTTCGTCAAACAAAACAGGACCTCTGTACAGTTATAAATCAGCTGTTGTGTGGGCAAATAGCTGCAGTCACAGAGGCTCAATGGGGTTTGGTATTATGTTCATTTTATTTTGTTGACATTCTTGTGTTACATCATGCTTTTCCAAATATTTTCAGCTTTGTTTTGTAGGTATGCCCAGTTACACCTTTTTAGTCACATAGGAAATGGTTCGTAGCTCAGTGGTGGTCTGGGTTACGTTGTTGCCTCGCAGCAACACGGCTATGTTTTTGGAAACTGAACCTAAGCCGATTAGAGAGGTTTTTGTATGTTCTCTCTGTGCCCTTGTGGATCTGCCTCAGGTACTCTGCCTTGTAGTCCAAAGGCATGGACGTCAAAGGTCCCATACATTACTGTTTTATAAACAATTTTAGGCAGTTCTCTGTTAAACAGGTTTTAAAAGGTTGTGGTAAAAAAAAAAAAAAAATTAAAAATCACCATCTGCAGCGAGTCTTCAGCTTCTCTCCGCTCATTAACTATGGACTGTTTGGAGTGGGTGGAGAGTCAATGACATTGGGGCTCGGCGCTGATTGTTCACTTTGTGCCATGATGAGGCAGCGGCTGAAACTGAAATCTGCCTGTACTGGGGTGCGTTTCCCAAAATCACAGATGCTAACTTACGAAGTTGGGCCCATTGACAGTGAATGGACAAACTATGTAAGTTGCTAACTTAGTTAGCAACTACGCTTTTGGGAAATGCGCCCCTGGGCTGTACTATGTCGATGACTCCCCTTGCAATATTGAGGGGGCCAGATGATTGAAATGGGTTGTTTCTTCGGAGGAGCACTATAGCAACAGCGCTGAAACAATCTAGTTTCAAATATTGTCAGATGCAAGATAGAGGAAGGACCAAAGTACATGCACAAGGACAAGGAAGAGCTGGATTTTCAGAGCATGGGACCTTTAACAGCTCAGCCTAAATCTGCGGTTCTCAAGGTGTGGGGCTTGCCCCACTAGTGGGGAATGGAGAATATTTAGGTTGAGCGTGGTGCACTGGAAGAAATATACTAATTTGCGCCTATGTTTCTTAATGCCTTTCTTCATTGTCAATAAAGATCATACACTCTGAACAAAACAAACACAAACAAATCAGTCATCAATATATTTATACATGTTAACCTCTTCCCACCTGTATAACCTCCCGTTAATATCTGTAAAATCCTTAAAAAAGGATTACAGCAGCATGCAGTAGGGCTCGATTAAAATGTATGATTATGACAAACATACTCTGTAAACCCCGATTGTGCGGTGGACTCAGATGTTTTGTGGAAACCGATTACTTCAAAAAAATTGTGGAGGCCAACTCAATTGCATTGTGTGGAAGAAACTTAAAGAAAATAAGGTAAAGTTATTATTATTATTTCTTTTTTTTAACATTTTTAAGTGCTGTGAAGACAAGATCATTAAGTTGGCATACTTTTTTTGAGGTAATCGGTTTCCTCAAAACACTTGAGTTCACCACACTTGTCAGGATTTACAGTGTAATCTATTGCTCCTATCATGCCCATCTTCTTTCTTTTTAATTCCAACGAGTTACATGCAATGTCTTAAGGTTGAATCTAAAACAGCTCCAGTGCTATTTGTGTTAACGCTGACAGACTGAACTTATGATACCAATATTAGCTACACTTCGCGGCTGATTTAACCAGCTCCGCGTCATGGCTGGGATTAAAAATTCATTTAACTTTATTTGTAAATCCATAATCTGCATAGTTGGGGAATGCCTTAAAATTTAAGGACAATCCATGTAAGGTGACATATATGCAATAGAATCAATTGCTTGAATCAATAGAATTGACTTGTTCCTATTTCTTGCATTTTTTTAGCTCACTTGGACCAAAGGCCTGCCTGAGCTATTGCCATCGCTTGGCATCCGTCGTCATCGTCGTCATCTGGCGTCGTCTGTCGTGTCGTCATCTGTTGTTAACATTTTTCAAAAATCTTGTCCTCTGAAACTACAGAACAGATCCAGACTAAAATTAGCCACAAGCATCCTTAGTATGTCTCCTTTAAAAATTGTATCGATTATGCCCGCAGTCTGAATAACATGGCCGCTGTTAATAAAAATAGAACATTGGGGTAAAACCACCTATTTTCTGTGATATCTCGGGAATTAAAGCAGCCAGAGAAAAAACCGTTACCTCAAAATGATCACCAGACTCTACAAAAGTCTCCGTAGAATCGAAATCATACATTGCCTCCTTGTAGGAGTTATTGGCGTTGAAATGTCAAATTTGACAATTTTCCTTTTTTTGGCCTATATAATGAAACTATAGTAGATAGAGAAAAACTTTCGATTGCTAAAATGATCAGCAAATAAAGCTCTACAAAAGTCTCCATTACACTGAAATTGTAAAATGGCTCTTTGTAGGAGTTATTTGCCTTAAAACATCAAATATGAATATTTTAGTTGTATTTCACTATAGCATCTGAATAAACCATCAAATTCAATTTGCTCATTAGATTCTTGAAATGATAATCAGAATCTCCTGGAATTCTTGTTTGCTTCATACTAATTTATTTCTCTTCCATTTAAAAATCGATTTTGCAAAATTATGGGGTGAGGTCAGAATCGTAATCATATTTTTTGGTATATCATTAAGATCCTGTACCTTATTACTTGTATGCTGCAGTAGATTATACACTGCCCGGCCAAAAAAAAAGTCGCACACTCAAATATTTAGTTGGAACCCCGGTAGCTTTGATTACAGTGCATATTTGTCTTGTCATTGTTTTCGACAACTATATGCTATGCCAGAACATTTATTTTAGATCAGAAATGCCATAATTTTTGGCCGAGATCTTGTCTTCTCGACATAATGGTTGAACCACTCGGTGGTCTTTCTTGAGCACGTCCCAATAACGTTTAATGTGTTTAAGGTCAGGACTTTGTGGTGGTAAATTTGTGAAAATGATTCCTCATACTTGTTTTTCTCATTCATGGTTTTCTTTGCTAAATACAGGCCAATAACTTGCCCGTTCTGAAATACTGTAACATCTTTTCCACCATCAAGGGCTGTGTCTTCCGACATGATTTTTTAAGAAATGAATAGCGATGCGCTTCATCAGTCAGGGTAAAAATGATTAATGCCAGCTGAAACATATTAATAACTGCAATAATGATCCAATTATAGAATTTGTTCATTAATTTCCAAACGGTGATTTTTTTTTTGGCCGGGCAGTGTATTTCTGTAATTTTAAGAATTAGTTAATTTTCATACATATACAGCTGAGCGATTCAGGCTCTCTAGAGCCTCTGGTTTTAATTTGTTTGCACAAGATTGCAAAGTGGCAAAATGGAGCAAAGTTAGAACACAATTGCACTTTTATTTTCTCTGTTTTTGAACTTGATGTTATCTGATGCAATGTCGGAACAGAATTTATTATTTCCTCTATTTTGAATTTATTTGTTATTTAATGTTATTACTTGATTCATAACTTGTTGTCATTTTAATAGATTTCAAGCTTACCCTATTTTATTACCATTTTATTGGGTCGATGAGAGACAGATGGGGCTTGAAAATCCCCCCTCTCCAAAGTGGGGAATGACAGAAAAAGTTTGACAACCAATATTTTAAATGATGATTATGCATCCAAAACCTGTATAAGAAGTGCAAGTACATAATTATACGTATCTTGAGTTTGTATCTGTTACGACTCAGTACATTTATGCTGCCCCTAGTGGCGGGAAGACTTTTCTGTGTTTCTTAAGTGTTTAATTGCAGGATTGGTGGCATCTGGCAACACCCTATAAAAGGAGTTTGGTGTTGTGCAAAAAGGAGTCTCTCTCAACTGCCTACCTGTTCTCCAGCAGCCACTCATTGTCCTGGCCAGCTCTCCTTGTTTTGGGCCAACTGTTTGCTCGGATAAAGTGCTTTTTGAAATTAAATCCAATTTTTTTTACAATCATGTTGTCCTCCCATTTCATGTTGCGATCAGTCAGTGGGATGTTCGTAACAATAACATATGCAGTTTTTTGTTGCCAGTTGCTCTAGATGACACAGGAGGTTGGCAACTTTGAGTCTTTCTCAAAAGTACCCCATCATGGGTTGGCCCGGAATGGTACTTGGGGGCTCAAGTATTATCACATCATGGCTATGTTCCTTCTCTCTCTAAATTAGGATAAGCAAATGAGAATCAGTTTGAAATTAACGTGCATTTTAAGGGTGACGTTTCTGAAGGGCTGCTATGCCTCTGACAGCACAGCAGTGAAAATGCTGGGTGGAAGCGGTTAAGCTAATATGAGGCTCTAAAGTGTCCATCAGCACGCGTGGATGTTTGTACTCCCTGATTGATTAATAACTGCCAGAGCATGTCCTTCTTGCTGTCAATCGTCCAATGGATCCTGGGATAGGCTCTGATCAGGAATAAATAAGCACGTAAATAGATGGATGGACTAACAAAGGTGCTGTGAAGGTATATTAAGCGAGACAAAGGTCATGGTTTTTCTGTGGATTTTCTTGTTAAGTCTGCATTTCCCTTTTATTTTCTACAGCGAGAAAGCAGTGCATTCAACTGAAATATCCAAGGCTGCTCAGTCCTGGCACATAAATGCTCAGTATGAATCAGAGAGATATGAAAATATAATGAGATGGCAAAGAGATAAAAATGTAATTTAAGACACTTCCCTTTATGTGTTTGTTGAATTTTCTGACGTGCATTAGTTCACCCCAAAAAAAAAAAAGAACTGTAACCACTCGCAGAAAGGCTCCTGTAAAGCACTCAAAAGCATGAACTGTTTTATGGTAGGATAATCATTTAAGTCCCAATAATAAAAAACAGCCAGGTTAGTAAATATTTGGACAATGACAAAGTTATCGTTAATTTAGCTGTCCACCACAGCAGACTGGAGCTGAAATGAAATAAAAATGAGCTCGAAGTGCATGCTTTCAGCCTTAACTTGAGGGTATGTACATACAAATGTGTGAATGGTGTAGGAATTAGTGCACTTTTTGTATGTGCCCCCCCCCAAAAAAGTAAATGAATTAATTAATAAAATAACTGGACTACTGGCTACTCCGCTGTTTGACACCCAGGTGTGTTATTCTCTCAATAGTTTAATTAGGCATTAGCAGGTAAAAGATCATTTCAGGTTGATTTCATGCATGGCAAATATATTTGGAATAACTTGCTGCAAACTTTCAATATGAATTCTAAGGAGCGGTCAGTGCCAGTGGAGCAAGTTATTTTCTAGATGTAAAATCAAAACAAACCCATTTGAGAAAAATAAAAAATGCTAGGCGTTGCTAGATCAACTATTTGGTCCATTCTTGCAAAAGAAAGCACTGATGAGCTCTGAAACATCTGAAGGCCAGTCAACAACTGCAATGGATGACAGAACATTTACTTCTCTGGTGAAGAAAAACCAATTCAGAACACTTGGCTAGATCAATTAGATGTTCCAGAAGGTAGCTGTACTGGTGTCAATATCAACAATCGAGAACAAAACTCCACCAGACTAAATACTGAGGACTTAACATAAGCTGCACAAACTAGAATATATAAAAAGCCTGGACAGCGCTGCTCAAGACTGTGCAGATGAGACAAATATCAGTTTTTCCCAGAATGGTGGAAGAGGTGGCTCATGATCAGAAGCATACAATAACAGCAGCGGGATGCATTCTGAGATGTATGAGTCTTTATTTTCTGATTCAGCCAATAGCTGTGAAATTCACCTGATGGCGCTCCACATTGCAGAGGGACAACGACTCGAGGCATCACCTGAAAGCAACCAAAGAGTGTTCTACAATGGCCAGGTCAAACACCTGATGTGAATCAAAATGAGCAAGAATTTCTGAACTGAAGGTAAATAACCCCAAGAACAAAAAAGAACTCAACACACCTGTATTGAAGACCTGGCAGAACATCTCCAAGGAAGAAGCTCAACATCTAGTGATGAGTTCCAGACTTCAACCAGTCATTGACAAAATATTTGCAAGCAGGTATTTACTCTAAAATGATAATTTAATTTTTAAATACGTTGATATGTCTAATTGTTTTTGAGCCCCTTTTTCCCTGAGGGACAAAATATAAAATGGTTGTAATTACCATATAGGCCATTAAAATATTTTTTGACAAAACCCTTAAACTAAAGGTCAAAGTTACACTTCAAGCAGATCTTGATTGCTTTTTGTCCCACATCTATTGCGGTGGCTTACAGAGCTGAAAAGATGTCCCTGTCCAAATACTGACAGTAAACGGAGCTGACTGAATGTTTATCCTGTAAGCAAACAAAGATAGGCCTCTATTATTACATTGCAATAATGAAATTCAGCAGATGGTTTTATTCAGAGTGACATATTCGCACAAAGTGAGTTCAAAAGAACAAAAGTGCTGAGAATGCCACGGGGAAGACACCTGAAAAGACCAAAAATAGATGCGATTGTCTCTGTAGAAATACCTGTGGAAACTGCAGCAGCAAAAACAATCCTTTAGGCATTTAGCTAACTAAAAACAAGTGAAACTGTTAGCATCCAGCAGGCAGCTGCATTCAACTCCAACACTCTAGACTCAGAGCTAATTACAAGATGAGGGAAATACAGGTGCGAAGAGGGGGAGGCGCTAGCAACTAGAGGTGGCAGAATGGAGAAATCTGATTTTTAGGGTCTGATGATCTTTTGACAAAAAGCCGGTGCTCTCGCCTTAGTAGCTTGGTATGCTAGCAGCGGTGGCACCAATGTTTTAAAAATGTATATGAGCCATAACAAGCAGCCAGTGGAAAACCAGTGAAAAGTGAGCGTGTGTGTGTGTGTGTGTGTGTGTATGTGTGTGTCTGGGGGGGGGGGGGGGGGGATTTAATGTGGGAGTGTCTGGAGTGGCTGCAGGTCAGACAAGCTGCAGCATTCTGGATTCGTCCCGGACTCAGATGGCAGATGCTGGAGGGCCAGGCGAGGGAGTTGTAGAAGTCTAGGTGGTACAGTACCAAGGCCAGGACTAGAAGCTGAGTGGACTCAGAGGATGCAAAGGGTTGAATTCTCCTGATGTTGCTATAAATGCCTGAATTAATGCCTCAAAGTAAATAAACACCAAAAGTTAAGCACCACCAAATTCTTTAAGCAAGTTCCACTTCACCAAAGTACGAAATTCATTACATTGAAAAGCATTGCCCAATTCCTGAAAATATTGTGAGGACAATCCTTCCTGGCATACAAAATCAGTTTGAAAAAAACGGATCTTTATTTAACACTTTATATGCTTTCAAAAAAAAGGGTATGTTTTCTACACATTTAATGCTGTTAAAAGTATGGGCCTATTGTCCTTTAAAGATGGCAAGGAAACCTGTGTTCATCAAAAAACTGCCCCCTTAAGTCTGAACTTTAATTGGAAAGTACAGAATCAATATCTGAGGAAAATGAAACCGAAGTTTTCAGAAGTGTCACCCAACTGCTAACATTCAGCACGTGCTGTGAGGCACGATTCATGACAAAGCCTTTTGAATGTGAAATGCACATGGACTGCATGCTAAAACTTCCATGCAAATGTATGGATTTTGGGACTTGACACATTTTTGGAAAATATTATTACCTCCGCCAACAAAGTTGGGGCGGTGGTTATGTTTTCACCCCTGTTTGTTTGTCTGTTTGTGAACAACATAACTCAAAAAGTAATGCATGGATTTGTCTGAAATTTTATGGGTGGATTGCTATTACATCTTATTGATTTTTACCGCGATCACTGAAACAATATGGCTGCCACAGCAGCCATGTTGAAATCCTATCACACGCGATAACTCAAAAAGTAATGGACGGATTTGTCTGAAATTTTGTGGGTGGATTGCTATTACATCAAGGATGGACTCTATTGATTTTGACCGCGATCAGTGAAACAATATGGCCGCCACGGCGGCCATCTTGAAATCCTATCACACGCGATAACTCAACTTTGCTCCCACTCATGCACATTTGGATTGTACTGCCTTGGCTGAGGTTTGCACTCTACGAGTGCCTCTAGTTTTGAATTTGTTCGTGCTTAACTTTTGCACAGGTGTTATAGTAAATATTTAATATGAATTTCAAGTGTATTTAGTTAGTGGAACATTATATTGTGATAAATAATAATACATTAATATTATTACGCAATAAAAAAAAATGAATATCACATGATGTAATTATCATAGAATAAGCTTGCCCTATTTGCCATTGTTATGCAGTATTTAACATCTCCATATAAACTGTAGCAGTTATATTATCAGTCAATATAACTTAAAATATGCAGCGTGATTTTATAGTGATTTGAGAGACTAAATTGTTGCAGTAGCAGTCAGTTTACATAAAGCAAGGTATAGACACCTCATGGCCTGGTATTTTTAAAACTGTTTAATGATGCATGAGGCCATAAGTTTGACAGCTGTGGTTTAGTATTTCTCCGCGCACTCAAACAAAAAGCTTGGGCAGGCTGTAAGGCTGGCCATCAGGGTTGGGCTCAGGTAGGGCTTGGTTTCCAGGAAATGGCCTTCAGTGCTCCGTCAAGTGAATACTTTCAGTACACCACGAACCATATCAAAATGCTCAGCTGCAGTTACTCTCTTAATACATAGTTAAGAGTTTGGGTCCAATTTACTCCCATTTTTACTCCTGGATAAGCAAAGCTTAGGATGAGATGTTGTGATGAGATTCGAGCGTCACTCACTAACTGATCAATCAATCAATCAATCAATCATTTTGCTTTTAGCACCACCACGGGCGGAAAGATTTACAAACAGCTTATCCAGGAGTTAACGACACTGGCACTTTGATAATACTCTGATTAAGTAAAATTTAAGCAACTTTACCCTTAATTTTCTCCCATGAATAACCTAAGAGTGCAAGCAGTTAATAATTAGAGGTGAAAAATATTCATTCACTCTATTGGGTTGTGGTGCAAATTTTGAAGTTAGTAAAAAAAAAAAAAAAGCCTTATTTAGATTAACGTGGTTAAAATTCTTCTCAATTTCTCAAAGAGATGAAGCAAAGCCATTTTAGTCGGGTGCAAGAGAAGCAACCTCAGCAGATTTCAGTTTCTTAAACAGAATGAGATTCCACAAGGCAGAAGATTACTGAATTATATGCAAACTGACTTCTACCAGTGCTTTAGTGAGTGTTAAGATGAACATGATGCAAGGAAAATGCTTGGAATAAAATACATTTTTAAACCTTAATATTTCACCCAATTAAATAAAAATGCCTTTGTATTCCCCAAAATCCTGTCGGGTTTTATATCCCAAGATATTTCCTTGTAAGAAATAAAATGAGAAAGCAAAACCTTTGGTAATGAGACAACCGTGCGAGAGAGTGCCATGGTGTTGAAAAGAAAGGATTGTATACAACTGTGCACAGCATTGCTCCCAGGTCTCTGAGACATCTAACAAACTTAAATTAACCTTATTTGAGTCTTGGAATATTTGTATTGTATATGCAAATTAACTGATCACCACTTGTTGCTAATTCCTTAATACTACCAGAGCCAAGACTGACTCTCCTCCGCGCCAAAAAACCTTTGAGCAGGCAACATTTAAACCACTTCATTAAACATCTCAATGTATAGCGAATGAAGGAACGTGCTCAGTTGATTCTACGCTGAATATTTTCAGTGTATTGAAGTTAGAGGTCTGGGATTGAGGTCTCAAATAGAGACGAATGGTGCAATCCCCAGCCAACAGCAGAAATCAATGTAATATGGAGATTAGTTTGTTAGCAGCTGCAGTTTTATCCAGGGAGCAGAGACTGATCTCGTAAAAAGCCCTCCTTAAGAATCCAGCTAAAAAAAGCTGGGATTTCAATTTTTTTTTTTTTTTTGCGATCGTTGGAAACGGTCTGTTACTGGTTTGTTGCTGGTCATAGCTGGTCTGTGGCTAGTCATACCCAGTTAAGGTAATAGAGTGGTGGCCAAACTTGCAGGCTGACTGACTATTGAATGCTTGACTGCACCACCAGCTGGAAGCATTGAAACACTGCTTAAACCACCTTGACCATTGTGGGCTTGTGTCAACAAGAACTTTGCGCAGGGAAAGGCCTAATCACGCTATAATGCTTCCTCTGGGGAATATAATCCTTGATCACTCAGGACACACAATCACACAGCGCTGAATAGATGCTCAATATTATTGATATTCAAGCTTGAATAGATGCTCAATATTCACACTAGAATACGCACTCTCACACACAGTATTCACACTACAATACATCCTCTGATAAAAAATATTTATGCTTAAAATCATGCTCTGATACACAATGGGCCTCATGCAAGAAGCAATATAAGAACAAATTTTCTCCTATTTTTGTTCATATCCCCAATTTTTTCTTATTTTGTTCTTACCCATAGATTTCTGGGATGCACCAATGTTTTCTTATTTTTGCTCTTCTCTTAGATAAGAGAAAATTTTGCGAGCACTCTTACCGAGACAAGAGAAAACAAAACTGCTACCTCTGTCCACAAATTGCTTGTCCAGTGCATGGAAACACAAGTTTTAAAAACTGAACATTAAAAATGCACCATTTAATCAAATTTTGATTTTTTATGTTTTTGAGGAATTATAATGATTTTTTATTTAATTCTTGGGCTAAAGAGTTTGGTCAACTAATCCTAAATACGACTAAGCTATAAAAACCCTTAGATACTTGCGTGTGTTCTGCTTTTGAATGGCTTACCTATTGCTTTGGCCATCCAGGCCTTGCGCACAGGGCGCATTTTCAGAGCGGATCTGTTTGCTGACACAGATGAATGGCTACTTGTACCAAATGTGAAAGCAACCAACTTGAGCACGGAAGATTACTGATATGTGTTTTGGCTCTCTTGTTCTAACAAATGCAGCGGCAAAAAGATATCTCCATTCAAACCAAAAATTCAGTGCTTGCTCGAAATGTAGGTGGACGAAAACGTACAATCACAACTGGATACTACATGCAAAAACTCATAGATTTATGGAATAATTTGTGAGTAGTTATATCCGAGTGGTTATCACAGAATAATAGATCAGTGCCGTGACAAACTTCAGAAAATGAGGCAGCGATATTTCAAAGTGCGGGACGCGGTGCGAAAGTCTAGCAGCTCAAATTATGAGATCGATCAATTTTAGTGGTATGAGGCAGTAGACAGCATAATCGGCCAAAAAAGCCAGGGCCAAAGAATTCCATATGCAACATCAAGGCTTACCTTGATATTTGGGTACCCAAGAGAAAGATTTGGATGTGTAAAAACATTCAGTCAAGAAAATTTCAGTTTTTGTGCTGCTATATGTGGTAATCCATGTTACAGATGACACACTGGGTTGCTAGGGCACGGGCAGCATATGCATTTGCGATATTAATATTCAATATTAATATTCTAAGCCCCCTTCTCAGTAATAAAACCCCCCAAAATATATTGGCGCCTTTTAAAATCGTTCCCCATTTAAAACCACCTAGATGCATACTGCAACGCGCTGTATCGGAATTTTGACATGTATGCAAGTGTACTCGGGTACAGTACAATATTACTAGAGTGAAAACTGACCAGAAAGGGGAGGGGGACAATCGTACTGTTGGAACAATTGAACCTAGTGTGAAAGCACCCTCGAGCAGCCAAGAGCAGTCTGCCCTATGCACATGGCATGTCACCTGCCCTAATATGGTGTTTAGTAGGTGTCATATATGCTAATTTAAAACAACCAGGCACGTGCTTCCAATTTACGATCAAGTGGGATTCAACATTCAGCACACCTCAGTAAGAGCAGATTTGGACGGTAAGAGCGTTCGGTGCATCCAGAGTTTATTTCTCTTATTTTTTCTCTTAGCAAAAAAATAAGAGAAAATATAAGAGAAATTTAAGAGAATGTTGCAGCATGAGGCCCGATGTTCGCACTCCAACGCATGCTTTGATACACAATATTCGCACTCTAATACTTGCTCTGATACACAATGTTCACATTTGAATACACAATCTGATGCACACTATTTGAATTCATAAACACAACTCTGATATGGAATATTCACTCACAAAAAGACACTCTGATGCACAATATTCACACTCACAACCTCACGGCGCTCTGCTTGACACTAGTCTCGGCAAAGCCACAATGGGCACGGGTGGGCACCATGGGCCTTGACCTCTAAAATGGCAGCCAGTTTTTCCTGATCTTGTCTTGCCGGATCCAAAAGCCTGTAATCAAACATAAAGAGTCGAGACCATAGTCACGGCTATCTCAGTGCCTTTGGTTCAGCCCCAGCTGACTCGCATGGCTTACAAACTCTGTCTGAGGGTGACAAACTCACAAGTGTTTCAAACGTTAATTCTGTTTACATCCATTACAGAGGGCCATTATGCTGCAAATTGCAAACAGTGACTTTGGCTCTATTTACCCACAGCAAAATCGAAGTCTATTTCCAGATATAGAGGCATATCAATATGTGTCTTCATCCATATAACTGTCAAATAATTACAAATTGCTGAAGTTTGAAGCATGTACACTTGTGAATATCCATAATTCACCATTCGATATTAATGACAGCATAATTCAGCAGCATATGATAGATTAATGTAAAAACTAATGATGTGAAATGTATTATAAAATGTTCAGTCAAATACAAGTTAAATAAATGAATAAATATATACAGTCATCAGAGAACAAAGGACAATACGAACGGCGCGGCAATGCGAACCCCTCTCCTGCGAGCCGTGATTCAGCGTCAAACTTAACTATGCTCTTCTCCCAAAAAGCCGCTTTGCTGTCTATTGTTTAGTCCTCCATATGACAAGTGACACCCATGTGCATTTGAAAAAGGAAAATGATCAGTGCCCCCTGTGTATGCTGGTTTTTGTTCCAACCATAACTGCAATCATAGGATTTTAATAAGCTGCAAATTTGGCCTAATTAGGTGCATTTAATGTTTAAAGTAATTATTTACTGTCTTAAGGCACATTTTAACTGAAATGTCCATGTGTGCCACCAGAATGAAAGACCCTTTAACATATCATGTTTATTTTTCTGTTCTGCATCCTATTTCAGGTAACAACATTTTTAAACAAATTAAAAATGACACTGAGAAAATCTGTAAGCTCCAAATTTGGTTGCTTAAGTCAGGTTTATAGAGCTCTCTCAAAATAATTTTGCTTGACCCTGAATAGGTTTGACTCTATGATTCTCATGCCTAATAAATTGTTTCAGCCATGGTTTGACCATTTAGGAACCTATTGATTGTTTACTTTCATCGATTAATATCTGTTATCAAGTTCCAGCAAATTATTTTGAAAGAACTTAAAATACCTGTGCTCAGCAACCTGTGCTTCGCAGCTTAATGATTTTCTCAGTGTCTAATTTGATCTACTTAAAAGTGTTGTAACCTGAAATTGCCTGCTGTAAGGGTCTTTTATTCCTTATGACACGCAGATTTTTCTGTTAAAACTTGGCTTAAGATGGTAAACAATGACTTTCAACTGGAAATGCACTAATGAGGACAAATTAAGAACTTATTGAAATCCTACAATTGCAATTGTGGTTGGAACAAAAAACCAGCACACACAGGGGGGGCACCATGCCTGAGTTTGAGAACCACTGTATTATAAGAAGTTTAATTTTTTGGGCTGGGCCAAGCAGCGGCCCGGCCCTTATAAACGTGAATGTCGGTGTCTGAGTTACTGCGTGAGTGAGTGACTGACTGACTAAGTGATCAAGTTTAATGATTGGCTGGCTCGCGGGGAAGAAGTTCAGCGATTGGTCAGCCGGCGGGGAACAGGCGGCCCAGCCGTATGCTAGGTGCACCTAGTCTTGTTTCATCAATCATGAATATGAAGACTTGACACAAACTGAAATTTTTTTGTAGGCACACAGTAGTAGTTTCCGGTGGACATTGATGAACATAAAAGCTTACAGTAAGTAAGTATATACCTATCAATTTCTTAAATTTCACCTTGAATTTTTTGTTTTGGATTGTTTGTTGCTCAGTCATGGATTTATTGATCAGATGCAATAAAACATCAGAGTAAAAGGTGTGAATTTTCTTTTAACAGCCTAAATTTTCTTGTTTATTTTTGTACACCATGAAGCTGTAATGTGTCTTCTTCTGATTTAATGAAAAAAGTTGTATAAAATTCATGAATATGAGCTTTACAGCACTTTTACCAAATCCATGTTGTTTGTTGTGCAGCCTTCAAAAAAAAAATATTGCAACTGGCTGCACACTCGTAGCTCCAATGCAAAAAATGTTATTATTATGATTAATCAAGACATTAATAAAACCAACATTTTGGCAGGACAGCTGTCTTCATCAGGGTTCTGCTGTGCAGCCTCAGCCACTGTGGCTCCTGAAATAGCCCGAGGGAGAGGGGGTCTGCTTGGTGCCATTTTGTGCTAGGCTTTGGCCTAGTGCCTGGCTCTCAGGCTTTGGTCAGAACTGTGGCTCCAGGACTCAATTAGTTAACAGTGTAACCCAAATGTGGGGAAATAGTGCGCTGATAACAGATAACACGTTTATGTGTGTTTAGGTGTGAATATTTGCATGTGGGTCAATGACGTGACATTGTCCGAGTGCACTACTTTGGTTTAAAATCATTTTAAATTATTCATAATAAGCATCATTTTATTCTATAAAACCTGTTTAATTTGAACTTGTTTCCAGTTTATCATTAAAATGATATATATTTTATATTTTGCCATCTCAAACCCTCAAAATGTCAGGTGGCGCAACCGTCCGAGCAAGTTAACACTATGTGAAATGTATTAAATATGTAATTTAAAATATGAATTAATATAATATTAATATGGGGGCATAATTTTATATTGAAAACCTTTCAAATAAACAAAGTAATAGTTTATTTGTTCTTAAATTGTTTGGAAAACCAAAATATCCGCCCCCTACAATAAAGAATCCACATTACTTTTAATATCCAACTCAATAACTAGATAGTAATGGTTTAGGCAGATTAGATACTCTCAGGTATACTTACTAAAAAAAAATCACTTAGAAAAAAAAAACGGAAGTGTGTTTTTTTTCAGGAAATTTTTTGTTGCGCCACCTGACATTTTTTGGCTGGTGAAATTGCAAATACAGTCTAAAACTGTACTAAAACCCTGCAAATGTTGTGCAACCATTAAGACTTGTTTAAACACACTCTTCCAACTTCAAATAAATGTATTCTGTACATTTTTAAAGATTTATTAAAAAAAAAATTTTAAAAGGCTTATTTGTCATTGACCCATGTACATGTGTTCTTGTGAGTATGTGTACATATATTTGCTGGTAAATCTGTGTGCGTTTACATGTCCATTTTCATGTGTTTTAGAGTGCATTTTGGCATCTGTCAATATGTTTCTCAGGTAGACAAAATATCATCCCATGCTAGTTCAGTCAAGACACTTATGTCAGATTTAAATCGTATTTAAATTTAAACCTTTGGAATTTTTAAATAATTGCCTTGACAGTGGTCAGTAGCATATTCAATTGTTTGTGAATCATCTTGTGGCCATTACCAGATTTCTGAAGGTCTATGACCATCTGCCTCTTTTGAACTGACAGGTGTTTCGTTCTCTTCATGGTGTTGGATGGCAAAGGGATATTGCATGTGTTTCCTCATTTTTTATACACCCTCATGAAACAGAAATGAGGTAATGGCTCAATACTCAGAAACAGGAAAGTAGAAAAAACTCCCGCACACTGTCCATTCCGCATGCAATTATTTATTCACAACGTTTCACCTGATGAAGGTCTGTTGACCGAAATGTTGTGAATAAATAATTGCATGCGGAATGGATGTGTGCGGGAGTTTTTTCTGCTTTCCTGATCTGCGACCCTTTTTGGGCTTTCTCCTACGCACCTGCCCCCCCCAAAAAATGTGCGAAAGCCTTCCTTTTTAACTCAATACTCAGAAACAAAAGTTCCTGTGACGCTATATAAAATTGAATCTTAAATAAGGTACATCCCTAAATCTAAAAATAATTTGTGGTTCCAATAGACACCAGACTCCTGTTACAAGTTCACAGGTTTAATAAGCCATATCGGTTACAGTTATGACGCCTTGACGTGGGAAACATGGACAAGCGTAAATGACAATTCACACATCAGTAACGCGTCTGTCCCCCTCTGGCTTCGATGCAAGCAACACATCTTCTTCGCATGGAATGAATCAGACATCTCACTAAATCCTGTGGGATACCATTCCATATCTGTACGAGCCTGTCACTAAGTTCCTGGAGTGTCACTAGGGCACGTGGTAAACGTCGGAGACATCGTTCCATCTCATCCCACGTGTGCTCGATTGGCGAGAGATCTGGAGAGTGAGCAGGCCAAGGGATCACATTCATGTTGTTCTGTTGAAGTGTTTGTTGCAGAACTCGAGCTGCATGCGGTTGGGCATTGTCATGTTGAAAGAGAGCTCCAGGGCCATGTCGAGGCAAAAACGGCAGAACAACGGGACAGATAATCTCACCACCGTAACGCTGTCCAGTGAGGTTGCCATCAACCACAAACAAACAGGTTCTCTGTCTAGCTGTGATCCCAGACCATACCATAACACTGCCACCTCCGAAACGGTCTTGCTCCATAACACAGTGTTCAGCGTAACGTTCACCTTGACGTCGGTAAACACGTCTGCGTCCATCATTGTGGCTGAGGTTGAAACAAGGCTCATCAGTGAAAAGCACCTGTCTCCACTGAATTGCTGTCCAACGTATACGCTGCCTGCACCACTGTAGACGTAATCGTCAGTGATTGTGGATCATAATCGGATGTCTGGCGGATCTTCTGGCGACAATCCCAAAACGTTCTGAGACGGCGACGTACAGTCTGTGCCGATATTCGCCGAAGTCCTGGGATGGTTCTGGCAGTGACTGTTGCAGGTTGGAACCAATTTCTCAGGTGTGTGGTTTGAATCCAACGATCCTGTCTGACGCTTGTAAGGATGGCCTGCCACATTGAGGATGGTTTCTGACAGCATTTTTTTTGTTGCCAACGCTGCCATAAAGTCCAAATGGTGTTTCTATGGACGTTGAATTGTCTTGTGACATCCTGTTGAGATGGTCCTGCTTCAAGCATGCCAATGGCTCTGAGATGTTTATTTTCAGATAGGCGTGGCATCTTCAAACTTCGAGTAAGGATGGAAACGTGTTGGCAGTTGTCAACACTAGCAGGAACAATGCATATTGAATTCCTGCGACACACGTGCTTTTATTACCAAGTTTAGGTCATCAAATGCATGATGTTTCCGTAAAAGTCACCTTTTGCATTCAAGGCATGCTTTTCTGCAGCGGTATGTCTGTGTGACTTATTTTCACTCTTTCATAACAGATTTGAACAACTCACGAAAATTGGTGTCACAGGAACTTTGCAATAATCTTTTAGGATTAATTGTTTAATTAAGTGTGAAACTTTGATTTGGAGGAAAGTGATTTTTAATCAAAAATTTTGGTTGGTTCCATTGGAACATAACTGTTGTACAGTGTTTCTCACGTTGTTATTTAGAGTTTCTCTATAAATATATCTTTTAGAATTTTGAAAGCATTTTTTTATGCATTGCCAATCAAGGGTGCCAGTAGTTTTGGAGTCCACTGCACGCCCTTGCTTCAGACCGAATGACCAAAGCTTGAAATGCATAAACATTATACAATTATACTACACAAATATTGCACCTACAGTTGTCCTGCTTTTCTTTCATTTAGCAGTTGTAAGCTATATTTTTACAGAACACCATTACACTACACTCAGTTGTAAACTTCATTATCTTCAGTATTAAAATCTTGGATGCAAATTGTATGCTGTACAATCTAATAAACTGTATAAACTGCTTTGTATAAAAGCATCAGCAAAATAAAAGAATTATTGTAATTCAAATATTAATATCCATATGAGTCCTTACCCTTTCCACAGGCAATGGAGAGAGATGTGGAAAAATTGCAGCTGAAGTATATTGGGGTTGGCCTCATCAAATGAGGTAATACTTTGACATCACAGGCAAAGTTCTTCCAGGCAATAAAGTTCTAAGGCCAGACAGATATGATAAGGGGCAGCCTAAATTCATTTTTCTTCATGATACTGTGACGGTGCGTTCAGGAACCACTCGCGAGAACAGGAATTCCAAAAATCGTTAGCCTTAATTTTAAAAAGGGTCGGGACCAGAAGACACAAGAATTGCCAAGCCAAGAACAAAAGTCGAAAAGACAGGCAGGGGTCAAAATCAGTAAGGCAGATGTGCAATGGTACATAGACAGTAAGCCAAAAAAATCGAAGTCGAAATCCAGAAAGGCAGGTCATACACAGGGCATCCAAAACAGAAAACGTGGTCGTACAAAAACAGGTCAAAATCCAAAAGACAAAACAGGAATTGTAGGGCAAGGCAATCTCGAGGTCGGGCAAAACAGTCGTGAAGAAGCAATGAACAAAAGGCATACGAGGAGCTCTGTACAGATGTAAATTGATCAACGTTCTGACAGAATGAACTGCAGTGAAGACTTTAAATAGACAAGAGGGAAGTCATATGCTATGCAGGGAACAGGTGAATTGGATAAAAACTAATTACAGAGGTAAGCACACATGGGGAAGTCCTAAACAACAATTGGCAAAAGCCAAGACACGGACAGGATCAACGCAGACAACCTATGACAGATAAACAGCTCCGGTCAAGGAGTTCTAAGTGCACAGACAAAGAGTGCAGGATAGCAATTAAGCACGTGCAAGAGATCTCGTGGAAACGCAGGGAAAGACAGAGAAAGCAAAGAGGCGGAGACTAGAACAGGGCGATAGCTCAGATTGAATTAGTAACCCATGCCATGGGCACGAACACACACCCATTCCATGACAGATGCTGATCTTGAAACTTATGTTGGTTAAAACTGGGAGAGTCCTTTTCCTTTTTGGCCAGGTAACAACAACATTCATTATTACCAATAACCAACTTGCACAAATTTGACCAGTGTTTCCAGTGTGCATCAGTTGCTTTTAAATGAGCTTAAACCGAGAGAAAACCACAGCCTTTCTGGACATTTTAGACATATGGTTTCTTTGGTGCATACAGGCATCGCATGCATTTATGGATGCAATGTTGGATGATGTTTACTGACCACAGTTTTACAAATCAGTCCCAGCCTATGTGATTATATCCAAGACAAAAGCATGTTTGTTTTCAATGCAGTGTCGTCTGAAAGACTGAAGATCAGGGGCCCTCAGATTGATTTTCTCATCTTTTAGATTGCAGAGATTTCTCTGGACTCAGCGAATCTTGTGATGATAATATTAAGGGCTGTGGAGGGTGTTGGATTATTCAATCACAGAGTTTTTCGCAAAGTCGTGAGTCTCACCCTCTTGTTACTTGTAAAAAAAAATTGGGTTTTTTGTGGGTTGGCGATATTGTCTCCATTAATTGATTAATTACTGCCTTGTTTCATTCCCCACCGTATTTGTTTCCTTCTGTGTTCCCAATCCTCACGTTGATTGGTTCCCTGGGTATATCAGTTGCTGAGTCTGTATCATTTGTTGCTGGATTATTCAGAAGTATTCTAGCCAGGTCCTGGCTAGAATCAGCATAGCGCTGTCAATATTCAGTATCACTAAGAGAAACGCTTTAATGCAACTTGTGTGCTTTATTAAGGACACGCTCCCCCTGGTCTCTTGCGGTGTCTGGTGGATAGACTGACCGCTCTGCAGCACAGCCCTGATGCCCAGTGGATGTCCTGTCTCGCAGGCTCAGCTGTTTGTCGTGACCACCTGGCTTATAACCCTGGACTGTTTATGACCACAGCCTGGAAACGCGCCCCAATTTGACGCTGTCTGCTGATTGCCTGAATCAGACCCCATCACTACTGTATCAGTCATTAGTGCTCTTGTTTCAAGTAGCTCTTCATGTAAGACCCCAAAGGCATTTTCTGCTGACCTGCTCTCAGTTCCATCGTGCAGTTCATAACTGTACTTTTTTTTTTTTTTTTGCAGCTTGGAGAAAAAAAGCCGTTTCAGAAAAATGGGTGAAGTCAAGCGCGCAACAGGATTTTAAGAGAAATTTCATGGTGGCAGATGGATATTTGATATCTGCGACAAAGTATGAAATTGGTGTTGAATCTGAACTGAATCCCATCACAAGCACTTGTCAAAGGTACATTGTTCCGAGAGGCTTCTTGACCAGTTTTGCTACACATTCCAGCAGCCTTGATACTTGCTGTCATGTTTGAATAGGCCTGTGACGTGTGGAAGTAATGATGTGTGGTTAGAACAGTGCCTGACTTTATCCTTTCTTCTTATTCTAGTTCTTGCCTAAAATCGGTCTTGGTGATGTGGGATGAGTGAACCTCATTTGTGATCGATTGCATAGTGTGTCAATAAGAGCATCAACCAGACAGCAAGATAAAAATGAACATCATGTAATGTGTGCAGAAAAGGGATGTGGGAAATTTTAATTGACTTGTGGGGTAAACTTGCTCTGAACAATAAATAAACTGTAAATCATGATTAGTTTTGTCTCTGGGTCTCTGTTTAATGCTCTCAATACATTATGGCACAACTCACTATAACAGAATGTATTGGGCATGTAGGGCTCTCTGACCTCAATGAGGGAAGTTTTGTGTTGGCAGTCAACAACTTATGCAGACCTCAGTTTCACAAGAAATTCTCCATGTGTTCCTCTGTTACCTTTCATCTTACACCGCTGGATATTCATGACTCTGTTGAAAAGATTCACGTGCGAAGGCTAAAATTGTGCTGTACAGCTATACATCTGTTTGATTAGCAAATTAATACTGTATAATACTGTACGCAAATTTAGCTTGTGAAAATTGAAATCCTATTTCTAACATGCAGGACACCCAAATCCATTCGGGTAACATCTCAATATTGAACCTTCAACAGGTCCACTAAGAAATACATTTGCAGAATTTTTATTATAGTAAATTTATGGCGGACATATGCCTGTTAAAGAGATTAACAGGAGTATGGAGGTTCCTAAGGTCCCAATGTCAGCAAGACTCACTTCATTTGATTGAGTAGGTGATGGTTCAAAACATTAGTTATTTTTGAACAATTTGTAAAATTAAGTGTAAATACATACTCTGAGCAGACTTCTAAAAAAATATTTATTGCAGCATTAGCTGTACAGTTTTTTTTTTAATTTGCGGTTTGGTTGAATGTCAAATGTCTTAAGTTCATATGGTAACTGACATAAATGATTGTCAACCTTGCACTATATTCCATGCAGGTGAAAATCTAAAAAAAAAGCTTACACCTGAATTTCATCTGCAATACTTTTTTAAACAGAAAACCAAAGCATTCTCAGACATAATTTTTTTTGAGTCATTCAGTCATACTAAGTCATGCAGAAAAAAATTAAAAGATGCACACATTCAAAGCAATTTCACAGGTAGAGCAAAAGAGACTTGAACTCAGAGACTGGATGATGGTGTGTTCATAATAGGCTATCTCAGTAAGAGGCCTCCCCTCATTTTAGAATTACGATTCAAATGCCTTTACGAAAACTGCGTGTGATCAAGAATCATTACAAATTGTAAAATAGCGCAAATACAGACAGACAAGATTAAAAGAGATGTATCTAAACTGCCTCTTTGCCATTTCCCTTACACAGGTTCTTTACGGCCTGGAGTTCTCCTCCAAAGGCTGACCCGTCTGGTCTCCAGCATCTCCCCTTGTCATTACACTGCTCCTTCATGTCATGGAATGATGGGCTGTTTGGTGCTCTGTCAGTTTTGAGGTCACGCTGGGTGTGCATCACAGGCTGAGCTTGGACGCACATCGACGGCCAGTTTTTATGACTCACAACAGCCTGAGCACTGCCAGGCCAAAAGTCAAAGGGCTCACTGACTCAGTCCTACTCCCTCTTCTCCTGAGCATTGCCTGTACTTCTGTATTATAAATTACGTTCTTTGCTATACAATTTCCCACAATGTCTATTTCCATGTGGAGCATTATAATTGGTGAACTGGAGCTTGTAAGTGGCTGAACTACAATTAGTTAATAGATCTGAACAGTGCTCATAAATGTAGTCTTCATATTGATCTCAAACCAGAAAATTCCAGGAATAATTTCAGACAACATGCCACAACACCTATGTTACCCATGTGAGTTGTGTTCCAACTTTAACTTTACCTAACTTCTTCAAGAATTAGGACAGTATCCATCCATAATCTGAGCCTCTTCTTCCTCAAAAGAGTATGTGAGGGCAGGAGCCCATCCCCGCAAACTATAGGCAAAAGTCAGGAGCACAATGTGGACGGCATGCCAATCCATCACAGGGCCATGCCAATCCATAGATCACACACCATTCATTCACACTCTTATACCAATGGGCAATTGAGAGTCTCCAGTGAACCCAGCATGCTTGTTTTTGGACTTTGGTAGGAAACAGATGTACCCTAAGGAAACCCACACAACATGGGGAGAACATCCAAACTCCACACAGAAGGCCCCAGCCAGATTCAAAGCCATGTCCTTCCTGCTGTGAGGCAACTGCACAACCCACTACACCCCTGTGCTATTGGGACAGTATGTAAAATGCATACAAAAAAGAATTAAATAATTTGTTAATTATCTTTAACCTGCGTTTAATGAATTCTGGGCCACTCCCAAAGTAGAGGAGAGTATTGGGTGGGATTGCGGATCGGAGATCGGGCGGATAGGAGATCGGGGCGAGTGTGGTGTAGGACTTTGTGATTGTGCGGACGTTGGGCGCCTCCCGGGTGGCGAGACTCAGGGTGGGGCTTGCATCTCTCATCAGAGTCCGTGTGGCTCCCAAGCCCCCCGGGGTCCCAGGTGGTGGCTGTTTCTTGCTTCCTTCTTGGAGAGGGGAAGGGTGGGAGGGACGTAGAAATGAGATGAGCGGGGACTGTGGGAATGTAGGAGGTATATATAGGCGTAAGGACGAATAGGGAGGCGCATTGGGAATGGCCCTGTTCATTAACCCACGTTATTGGGAACTCCCTTAAGTTGAAAATGGAACAAAAACAATATTTAAAGTTTCACCTTATCAACTGCATTGATTTTTATAAAAGCTCACAAATCACAGTATGTTCCAAAACAACTAGGACAGGGGAATGGAAGGACTGGAAAAGCTGTGGATTTTCCTAAAAATCTCCTGTTTGGAACTTTCACAGGTAAACAAGGGAAGATGGAACCGATGATTGAAGTATGATTGGGTATAAAATGAATAGTCAGAAAAAAGGCACATTTGTTTACAAGCAAGATGGTTCGAGGTTTTCCACTCTGACAAAAGCTGCATGAGCAAACAGTCAAACAGTTAAAATCAACATTTCTCATCATGCAATTGTCCAGAATTTAGGGATCTCACCGTTCTTCAGTCCATAAAAAATCAGTAAGATTCACAGAATCCTGAGAAATTGGAGTAATATCAGTGTGTAAAAGATTAGGCTGAATACCAACATTGGATGCCTGTGACCTTCAAGTCCTCAGACAGCACTGCATCAAGAACTGGCATGCCTCTGTTATGGACATAACCAAATGGGCATGTAAATTCTTCGAAAGACCTGCATCAGTGAAAACGGTTCATCAAAAATATCATCAAATGCAAGTAAAAACACAATTACCCACAGAGGAAATCATATATCAACTCCATCCAGAAGCAGTCCCATTATCTCTGGGCTCAAACTCATCTGAAATACAACCCAAATTCCGAAATAGTTGGGATGAAGTGTAAATTGTGAATAAAATTAAAATGCAATGACTTTCAGATCACATGAGCCAATGTTATTTACAATAGAACATATATAACATTTCAAATTTTGAAACTGAGACATTTTATATTTTTATCGACAAAATGAGCTTATTTTCTGGGTGCAACAGGTCTCAAAAAAGTTGGGACACAGGCAAAAAAGGGCTGAAAAAGCAATTAATATATAAGAAAATCAGCTGAAAGAACATTTAGCAAGTAATTATATTAACTGGTATCAGGGGTGTAACATGATTGGCTATAAAAGGATGTCTTAGAGAGGCTGAATCTCTCAGAAGTAAAGATGGCCAAAAGCTCTCCAACCTGTGAAGGCTTGCGTAAAAAAATTGTGAAATACTTTAAAAGCAATGTTCCTCAACGTCAAATTGCAAAGGCTTTGAAGGTGTCATCATCGACAGTGCATAACATCATCAAAAGATTCAGAGAAACTGGAAAAATCTCTGTGCATAAAGGACATGGCCGAAGACCTTTACTGGATGGCCGTGATCTTCAGGCCCTCAGATGCTACTGCATCGCTCACCGGCATGATTCTGTCATTGACATTACTAAATGGGCCCAGGAATACTTCAAGAAACCACTGTCTGTAAACACAGCCCGTCGTGCCATCCACAGATACCACCTAAAACTCTATCATGCAAAAAGGAAGCCATTGTTGAGCATGATCCAGAAGCGCCGCCGTGTTCTGTGGGCCAAGGCTCATTTAAAATGGACTGTTGCAAAGTGGCAAAGTGTCCTGTGGTCAGACGAGTCCAAATTTGACATTCTTGTTGGAAATCATGGGTGTCGTGTCCTCCGGGCTAAAAAGGAGAAATACCACCCCTCCTGTTATCAGCGTTCAGTTCAAAAGCCAGCATCTCTGATGGTAGTGCATATGGTGTGGGACACTTGCATGTTTTAAAAAGCACCATGACTGCTGAAAGGTATATAAAGGTTTTAGAGCAACATATGCTCCCCTCCAGGCGACATCTATTCCAGGGAAGGCCTTGTGTATTTCAGCAGGACAATGCAAAACCACATACTGCAGCTATTACAACAGCATGGCTTCGTAGTAGAAGAGTCTGTGTGCTGAACTGGCCTGCCTGCAGTCCTGATCTTTCCCTGATTGAGAACATTTGGCGCATAATTAAACAAAAAGTCCGTCAAAGGAGACCCAAAACTCTCCAGCAGCTGGAGGCCTGTATTAAACAAGAGTGGGATCAAATTCCAATGGCTAAACTCAAGAAACTTGTCTCCTCAATGCCCAGACGCCTCCACTCTATGTTATAAAGAAGAGGGGATGCTACACCATGGTAAACAGGCCCCTGTCCCAACTTTTTTGAGACATGTAGCAGCCATCAAATTTGAAATGAGCTCATTTTGTGGATAAAATTATAAAATTTCTCAGTTTCAACATTTGCTTTGTTATGTCTGTTCTATTGTGAATAAAATACTGGCTGGTGTATTTTGAAAGTCATTGCCTTTTGATTTTATTCACAATTTACACTTTGTCCCAACTATTTCGGAATTGGGGTTGTAGAATTATGGGGAAGTGGAAAGAAGTGCTGTGGTCTGATGTGTCCATCTTTCAAATTGTTAATGAAAACTAAATGAAGAAAAGGACCATCTCGACTGTCATCAGCGACATGTTCAAAAGCTACCATCTGTCATGCTCAGGGTCTGTCATATTCCAGAGCAGGAATCAAGAGCGGAGGCAGAGAAAAATCCAATAGGTAGTTCTATTGACAGCCCTGCGGTAATTACGGATGGAACCCCACAGGGGGAGGTGGGGACGGAACCCCGGATAAGAATAGCACAGTTCAGTGCAGGTGTTGTGGGCAAAGCTGAGCTGTAAATTGCTGGCCAGTGGCTCCCAGGTGGAGTGAGCATTTTGCCAGCATTGAACTGTCCCACAGGAAGATGGAGTAGCTTGAGGGGAACTTGGTTCTGATCCTGATGACTATAGAAGGATTGGGAGCTTGTTCCTGACATACTGGACAGAAGAACAGACATCAAAGTGTTAATAAGAACGCAGTCCCAATCCTGGACCGTGATTAGGCTTGGGAGTTTGGTCCTATTAAGCAGGACAGACAAACTGACTTTAACTAGGTGAATTTGAACACGGTCCCAATCCCACAACCTGCAACCTAAAGCAATCAAAGGTGAGACACTTCTACCGGCCGGATAGAAAGAGACATGAGAGGAATTCACAGGAGGGTTGTGACAGGGGCAATATTTTGTACACTTGACATAGGCAACTCGCACATCTGTGAAGAAAAAATTGGTGTGTAGGGTACACACACGTTTTAGAACAACTAGACATTTTATTCAGGGACACCCTTGTTCCAGCAGGGTAACACCATGCTGCACTCAGTAGTAACTGCACATACTACAACAGCATGGCTCTGTAGTCACAGAGTGTAGGCAGTGCTGGCCAGACGTCTCCACTATTAAAAAAAGAGTGGGGGATTCTGAAAAGTAAAAAACAACAACAGAGATCCCAGACTGTTGACTAACTGAGGCCTCATATCAGACAAGAATGGGAACAAGTTCCACTCTAAAAACAAAAATAAGAGTCTTGTTTCAACAGGACTACTCAGTGTTATTCAAAGAAGAGGTGATTTTACACAATGGTGAACATGCACCTGTCCCAGCTTCACTGGAATGCATAGCAAACATCTTATTGCGAAATCAATTTTTTTCTCTTTTTTTTCTTCAAGGCATTTGTATGTACTCTATGCATCAAAGAGTTAAAAATGATTGAAAAACATTTATGTTGTTTTTTATGCATCATAGAGTCGAAATGCCATTGCAATTGAATATTTCCCCTGATAATTAATCGTTTACCATTTATGCACTACAGAGGCAAAAAACCTTGAGAAGAATTTGCTTCTTCTCGTGAAAAAAGGGCAAGTGTTGCTGCCACACAGCAATAGCAATAGCAATTCTGAAGTGAAGAAGTTTAGAAGAGGCAAGAGATTGTAGCATTTAAGGGTGATTTATAGATGACGTCCCTTTGAACAGTCTCCCAGAAATGGTCTGGATAGTTCCGTCTGCTGACACAGTCTCATTTCAGCCCAGCTGTTCGCCGGCCTTCCTGCTGATTGTGAAACAGACTGTAATGGCCACACTAGCAGATTTTCCTCTGATACAACTCTGTCTGATCAATTTATATGGCCTCATCCTGGCTATGGCTTTATGCATCTTTCCCTCCTGCTGATTTCAGTGGCTTTTTAAAATTATCACACAATATCGCACAAAGTGAGTTTAATCAGGGAACATAAAGAGCTTATTTGGCAGCAGTGTGTGTTAAAATGATGCTCTGTAATTTCTGGGAAGCCTCGAGGTACCATGCCAAACTCGAACTGCATGCCTGTGAGCAAAAATACGAGTGCACATGATGTCCCCCTGCATGTTGTTACACTGATCAGATACTACAGTTTCCTCAACATACTTTATATAGCTACTGTGCTATCACTAAGACTTTACATCCCAACATACTGATAATGAAAGCACATTGATTGTCCCCTCAAAATGATCCATAGTTGCTTTCATTGATCTTTGGTGTTTTAAAGAAATTGGTATCCCATTGGTTACTGCCTGGTCTTGATTATAAAAGTACTAAGTGTCAAGTGCTATTGAAACTGATACAGATCTTAGATTTTGTAATCAACAATTTATGCCAATTTATTCTTAGTTGTCACTCTTGAACTTACCACGACATTCCACATAACATCTGCAATGGCTTTCTCCCCAAGATAGGAAGCAACTGCACTTTCTTCTCAAATGCATTAACTTCAAATATCCTGTCTACCTGAGCTACTCATCCAACAAAATTTAAACCTTACAATCTAAAACTTACAATCTTTTTTCATCTCCCGAGAATTTCACTGGAAATTGGAAAATGTATAAAAATAGTGTCACTGGCACTGTAGCTCACCTGGGCATTCCAAATTTCGGCTGAATCACTGCAGAAATTATTGATGAATGGGTCAAAATGGCAAATTTCAAGATGGCTGCTATAGCTGCCATATTAAAAAACAAAAAATGGCAATGGTTTATGTAAACTTTTGTGCCCTCATTGGTTGATAGGTGAGTGCAAAGTGTCTGCATAATGGTGAAGTACTTTCAGAAAAGATTTTCAGAGCTATATATAAATTTTTGGGCATGGTCTGATGTCAGAGGTCAAATCAAGGTCACAGTGTACCACACAGAAGAACCCGGATTGTATGTGTTGAGTCATGCTGCTTAGTACCTACATAATAAATTACAGCTGAATTGCTGGATAAATTATTGACAAATGAGTGAAAATGGAATTTTCAAAATGACAGCCGGGACCCCAATATTTGAAAAGGAATCACAACGATTTATGTAAATTTTGGCGTCCTTATTGGTTAAAAGATGTATGTAGCTGCCGGATAGCTCACTCGGTTAAAGCACCGCATTGCGAAGCAGAAATGACTATCACGGCGTGGGTTCGAGCCCTGGTCGTACCAACCGGCAGGGGTCGGCAGCTTTTTCAGAGTAGCGCACAATTGCGCTACAGGGATGCAAATTGGGAAGGGTCTGCCGGGAAGGGTTATATAAAAAATGGTTGCCTTATTCGTTGCTTAAGCGCCTCCTGTTGGCCAGCCAGACACTCGGCAGGAAGATTCTGAGCTTGTTCATGCTCGGGTATCCTCCACCCTCGTTCTGAACTTGCGAGGATTCAACCAATGAGTGTATAAGAAGCAGTGGCTGACAGGCACGTGCTTCGGAGGAGATCTGTGAACTGTCTTCACGCTCCTGAATTGGCAACAGGGGGTCGCTTAGCAAGCCTTGTACATAGTTCCTGCGGTGGGAAAAATATCCCAAAATGTTCTAAATTCAGAGTATTACTATAATCAAAGTTCAACAGAGAGAACTCAGTCTGGTTCTTGTGGCCCCTTAAAACTGCTGCAAGAATGTGGAGCTGGGAAGAAACAAAAACTCATAAATCTGCCAAAAAACCAAGATAAGAAAGCCCCTAGTAGGCCGACCAAGGCTGGCTAGATGAGCTTATCTTCCAGAATGACCATACTGGTAGTCAACCAATGAGCAGCTTCATTATATGAGCTGGCTTACTCCAGTTTATTCTGGAAATATCCAGGAATTCAGCCAATTTGGGCATCCACACTGACCTTCAAGTGAACCCTAGGTTTGGGAGAATCAGATACGGTCTTCAGGCGTCCCTGAGAGGCCTAAAATGAAGGTACACTATGATATAATGGCAAGCTTGCAACTAAGGGTGGAGTGTTGCTATGGGACAGAACCAATCAGAAAGTAATAATGTTTGATAAGGTAGAAAGAGTTACGTTTAATCCCACCTAAAGGAACGTGCCAAAAGGCCAATAAATATGAGGGTTCAGAAAGTGGTGGTCAGTCTGTGTCGGGTGGTTGATGAAGAATGAATGCTATGTGGTTTGCGCAGACCAGCCTGGGTTTTGTATTTCACTTTGAGCGACTTGCAATAAACCCGATCACATCAGACTCTGGAGAATGTGCCCATACCTTGAAGGTGGATTTACACGGGTTAGGAGAACACTTAGTCCACAAGTGTTTTCACCCACATTCCCCAATTGGGCATTCCAGATTCGGGTGGGATTGGAGATTGGAGAAGTTTCAGTTTCATATGCTCGACAGTTTCAGAGAAGATATTTCCAGACATCGACGACAACAACTAACGACAACGGACAAACGGGCTAAAAGCTGTGTGGTTACTGGTTAAAAAAAATGAATGTAAATTTTCAGCTTTATATGCCCAACAGTTTCAGAGAAGAAGATATTTACAGACGACAACAACTAACGATGATGGACAAACAAGCCATGACATAAGCCCATTGGACCGTTGGTCCGGGTGAGCTAATAAAAATGATGAGGCTCTGGCAGACTTAAAAAAATGTATCATTCTATGAAATTTATACATTTTGGTTGATAAGGAAATGCTCTTATTACTCTCTACACAAAAAACTGCACCCATTAACTGTCACAATTCACCTTTTAGTCTGCGAGCCAGTGAGAGTTTAATTAGCAATTTGAGCCTGAAAGGTTTGAGGCGTGGAACATATAGCTTGTGGGTGTGGGTCATAGGAATCCGGATTCTTAAATTCCGCAACTGTGGGATACAGCAGAGGGTGCCAAAGTACCCCCAAAAATAACTCAAATTAGCAATTAACGCCCAATCAATATTTTTTCATGAATGGAGTAATGTTGATGAACTTCTTACAAAAGTCCATCTTAAGAATGCAGATTTTTTGGATAGGTGTACTTAAGAAGCATGCTAATTAGCACTAATTGGCTTCTTAATTAGCAATTCGAGCTCATCAACAAAACCTCTGCCAAAATATGGGATTTGGTAGCACAAACAAAGAACAGTTACTTAAGAATGTATAAAATGCAGGATTCTCTATTTAAGAAGAGGTCAAAGTTCAACTTTTTTCATATTTTCAACTAGAGGCTCATTAAAAGGTATTAGTTATTGTTTGACCGTTTGGTATCAAAGACGGCGCAGAATGACAGTTATGTTTGCTGAAATGGATGCTGTCCCAATATCATAATCTGAATGCTTCCTGTTGGGGAAAATGCTAAATATCATTTGGAAATATTGCCGTTTTAAACCTAATTATCTAATTTAGCTGTAATTTGCAATTGATGCCCAAGCACCAAACATATCGCAAAACGGACCTTTTGTGGTCAGCATTTAGAATTCACAATTAAGAACAGAGGTTATTATTAAGAACAGAAGTTATTTGGTATTCTCGTCTTAAGAACGACGTAATTGGATACTGTGTTTGCAATCATTGACCCCCGTGCACTGATTGTGCTTATTTTAATGCAAAATTTTAAAAACAAACAAATGCTTAAGAAAGGTGGCACAGTGGTGAGCACTGCTGCATCACAGCAAGAAGGCTGTGGGTTCGAATCTGGCCATGGGGCCTCTCCGTGTGGAGTTTGTATGTTCTCCCCGTGTTCGCTAGGGTGTCCTCTGGGTTCTGCTGTTTCCTCCCAGTCCAAAGACATGCATATCAGCCTAATTGGAGACACTACATTGCCAGAGGTATGAGTGTGAGAGCAAATGGTGCGTGCGACAGGTATATAGACCAGATTATTCATTACACAGAACACAAGTCTCAAATCTGCTAACTGGATTGTCCATGGCCTTGGCATTACTGACAAAGAATCTGTCTTCAAGCATGGATCTTTCAGCTGATTCTCTTATATATTAATTGCTTTTTCAGCCCTTTTTTGCCTGTGTCCCAACTTTTTTGAGACCTGTTGCAGCCAGAAAATTTGAAATAAGCTCATTTTGTGGATAAAAATGTAAAATGTCTCAGTTTCAACATTTGAAATGTTATCTATGTTCTATTGTAAATAACATTGGCTCGTGATCTGAAAGTCATTGCGGTTTGATTTCATACACAATTTACAGTTCGTCCCAACTATTTTGGAATTGGGGTTGTAAATAAATTATGCTATAATGTATAAACTAGGAGTTATAAATGTAGTAGAAGGATCAATGAAAGAATATGATGTTTACGAACGGCTAGCTGACAGAAATATAACAATTCAAAGACTAGACAGGAAAGGTCAAATGATAAAGGAACTATATTGTGTGATGGACTTTGATAAGGCAGTATGTGTTACACGTGCATGTATACGGATTAAACTGAGTGAACAGCCTCAGTAGGCATTTTACTGCTGAGCCTTCTGGACCGCGGTAGAGAGCTATGAGAACGCAGCAAGCCCGCGGTACGAGCGCAACACACATGCAGTACGTAACGCGGTGATTTGACTTTTAATGTGATCTGTACTGTATCTAAAGACAACGTCCATGCAATGATATGAACTCAGTGATCTTTGCATTCCTTCTCTAAACTCTGCTCCCACTCATCATCAGATGACAGACCAAGCTCATCAAGGTCATCTTCATATCCTGGTCATTTGCTTCGCCTCGTTTTCAGCTACCAACGCATATGGTAATTGTGGACGCTGAAACCACACTATACTGTAGCTTCTTCAAGCAAGTTCCCAGCTGTCATATCCTGAAGGGTGTTGGCAGATCTCTGACTTGTCCGCATCCGCCCACATTTTAACAACAAAGGCACACTGCCTCACGTGGCAAACAGCTCCTATTCGCAAGGAGGGAGTCCACTTCAGATCGTTTCAGCTTGTCCAAGGGATTCCTCGAGCAGGTCTTTGGACCATAGGCCTTCTCAAATGCCTTAAAGTGGAATCGATCGAGATCAGGCCAACTTTCCCCTCGGCTTCGCACCATAGATTCTAATAGTGAATGTCTGGAGTGCTTTCTCTTTGCTGTCGCTCAGCTTGTTCTGTGACCCAAGCTTAGCAAATACATGCTGGATGTCCTTGCTTTTCTCCAGTATCACATATGGTCTTGCCTTCCCTTTTCTCACAAAGGCTGATGTATAGTCACATCCTGTGAAGGCATAGAAAGCTTGCATATGTTGACACCTCGCATTCAGATCATTGTATTATTGGGACAATATCCATTTAAGCAAATCTGTCATTTTGCGCCCTCTTTGATACAAAACGGTCAAACAATTGCTAACTTAGTACTTTTTAACTAGCCTTTGGTTGTAAGTATGAAAATAATTGAACTTTGACCTCTTCTTAAAGCAGCACTATGTACTTTTTTCACTCTCAAATATATTTTTCCAAGATCATTCTGGCGATACATCAACTCACAATAGGTTGAATGACACCTTTGTCATGGCTCGATCGCGCCTGCATCGCCTTCACTGGCATTATGTAACTTCGGGTTTCGGGTAGGAACCCAGGCCACCCAGGCCCAAAAAGAACTACAAAACTTGCTTATTGCTTTACGGCATACGTCACACAATCCCCTTCCCCACGTCTCTCAAGACCAGCGAGTGAACGTAGAATGAAGCAGAGTCGAAAGTGGTGGTAATGGCTGAAGCGGCGAGGAAACCCGAAGAAGGCAAAGGTGTTGTCAAAGGAGACATTTAAAAGAAAACGCGAAAGCAATAAAATAAGAGCCAGGACCAGGGTCAACATTGGACCGGCTTTCACTCGCTGGCGAGAGCTGAAAGAGGAGGAAGGATGTCCGACCGATGGCGACCTGGCGTTGTTGTTGTTTTGGACAAGTAAGTTCAAATTGTTACCTTAATCCTTCATTCTAAATTTAGTTCTAGTGCGTTTGAACTTGCTTTGTGTCAGGTTGTGTCATTGAAATCATCTAGTATCCCGTTTATGCTCAGTCAAATAATCGTCTACAGCGATTTATCTATCTAGAAGGTATCTGACATGCTAGCTAGTTGTCATGCTATCGCGAGCTGGCAAACATTGCTAAACTAGTCGCCAGTTGAAATGTTTGATCATAAACGTGTACTTCATTCCCGTATATAGTACTATAGGTAGAAAATTTGTCGTGTTTTATTTCGGAAGGATAAGGTAATGATCTAGCTTGGCATGTATTCATGTCGTTTCAGGGATTTTCTGCCCAATTCCCTGCCGCCCTCTTGTTTTATTGCACAAGCTAATCGGTTCTGTGCATGACGATTTTGTGGTCGGATTCTACATAGGGACTGGCTATTCGAACAGCGACTGTGCATGTAAGCAACGTTCACTCACTTCTTAGCAGAGCAAAAATGAATTGATGCCGGTTAGGGCTAGGATTAGTAGCAGCTGTGCATGTAAGCGACGCCAACTCGCTCACTTGCAGAGCACTGCGGAGCAGATGACTATAATGATAACCATAACCATACCGATTTGAGCATCTACTGTACACTGATGAACGATATCGTTGCGTAAACATTGATGTTGTGCGTTCCAGCTGTGTCAGAGCCCTTTTTTCTCTGCGATGTCATCTGCTGTGTTGAATGAACGTGAAGCCCTGTAAATTCCGATGGATTTCGATTGGCCGTCAGTTTGTGCATAAAATCGCTCTGAAAGTGACCGCAACAATGTCGTTTGCCATTATCATTGCTGTTATAGTTGTAGTGTGGACTTCGCTGGTGTCGTTGGCTTGTCAACAAATGCACGTGCAAACAGATTTTACGGCAGTTGTTACAGACAATACCGTTTATCAACTGCAGGGGGACACCGCGAGCAAATCCGGTGAAAACTACATAGTGCTGCTTTAAATATGGAATCCTGCATTTTATACATTCTTAAGTAACTGTACTTTGTTTGGGCTACCAAATCCTATATTTTGGCAAAGGTTTTGTTGATGGGCTCAAATTGGTAATTAAGAAGCTAATTAGCACTAATTAGCATGCTTCTTAAGCACACTAATCCAAAAAATCTGCGTTTTTAAGTCATAATTTTGTAATTATACATCAAAATTACTCCATTCATGGAAAAAATACTGGTTGGGCGTCAATTGCTAATTTGAGTCATTTTTGGGGGTACTTTTGGTGGTGCCCCTTGCTGTATCCCACAGTTGTGGACTGACAAGCTATATGTTCCACGCCTCAAACGTTGAGGGGTCAAATTGCTAATTAAACTCTCACTGGCTCCTGGTCTATTTGTTGTAGCTCAGGTATGCATGTCTAAATTTTTCAGAGTCTGCATGGTGGGTGGGTGTTTGTTTTTGTCCTGTATACAGTAAGGGTAAATGCTCTCTATTATTTGTCGCATTTTGTGTATATTATGTTGTATATATTTGCCTTTTGCCCGGACCTCCTCGGAAAATAAGCTTTATATCTAAAGGGGTTTAATCCTAAAGCTAAAATTTGTAACATATCATGACATACAAATGTCTACCTGGTGATTCCCAGCTGAAAATTCCAGCTTTAATCAGCTTGAGATGGTCATGCTGGTTTAAGCTGGGTTTTTAACAGTCTTAGCTGCTTAGCCAGCTCTTCAGCAGAAGACTGATTCTTTATAAAGCTATAAAGAACAGCTTAAACCAGTCTATGGTTTAAACTATGACCAGCTAAGGATGTCAAAACCTCAGCTCAGACCAGTGGTCTCCAGCCCTGTTTCTGGAGCTACAGCGACCATCCTGAAGGGTTTGAGCAAAGCACACTTGATTTCCCAATTAGAAATCCGAGCTGCTAATTAGTTGAATCAGTTATACACTGTTATAAACTGATCGTAAAATTACAGTTAAAATAACTGGCAAAAAAGGTGCCAGTGAATTTAACTGTAAAATCAAATCGGACTGTGATTTACATTTACCGTGAGTTTACAAGCAATTAACAGCAATTTCACATGGCTGTGATGTGCATCTGCTGAGATTGTACTTGAATACAACAGTAAAGTTACGCCAGGCCTTGAATAGCAATTGCCCTGTTTTTACATGCATGTAACTGAAATTATGCCTGTGTGTGATTTGCATTAACAGAAATTTTCCGTGCAAGTCACAGCAAAAAACGCCCCTCCGTGACTTGCATTTACCATGATTTAATGCGCATTTCACAGTGAAATTACGCTAGTCCGTGACTTGCATTTGCCACACTTTTACGTGTAATTCACAGCACAAATACGGCTGTCTGTGACTTGCATTTATCAGGATTTTATGTGCATTTCACTGTGAAATAACGCTAGGCCGTGAATCGCATTTACTGGAATTTTCCGTGCAAGTCACAGCAAAAAACTCCCCTCCGTGACTTGCATTTACCATGATTTAATGCGCATTTCACTGTGAAATTACGCTAGTCCGTGACTTGCATTTGCCACACTTTTACGTGTAATTCACAGCAAAAATACTGCTGTCTGTGACTTGCATTTATCATGATTTTATGTGCATTTCACTGTGAAATTACGCCTGTCCGTGATTTGCATTTACAGAAATTTTACGTGCAAGTAACAGCAAATTTACTTCTGTCTGTGACTTGCTTTTACCGTGATTTAATGTGCATTTCACTGTGAAATTACGATAGGCCGTGATTTGCATTTACCACATGCAACTCACAGCAAAAATACGCCCCTCCGTGACTTGCATTTACCGTAATTTTATGTGCATTTCACTGAGAAATTGTGCTCGGCTGTGACCTTAATTGTTGTTTATTTATCGCAAATTTACATGCAAAGTTATATGTGCCCGTGACTTGCATTTACTGTGATTTCACATGCATTTAGCTGTAAATTTACGCATGGTCGTGATTTGCATTGACCGTATTTTCATGTGCATTTCACTGCAAATTTATGCATGGCTGTGATTTGCATTGTCTGCAAATTTACGTGCAATTAATAGCAAAATGACGCCTGGCCTTGATTTATATTTACCTCGATTTTCTATGCATTTGACTGTAATATTGGCCGTGATTCGCATTTGCCATGAGTTCATGAGCAGTTCCTACCCATGACATGCATTTACTGTTATTACTCATATTTCATACCAATACAATTCCCTTGACCTGCGAATGGCCACAAATTTTTATGTTATGATGGGAGGGTAAATAATTCTTTACTTTGACAGGAATGTTTACCTCTAAAAAAATAGTTGAAAGGAGAGAAAAAAAAATGACACGAACCACAACAGATCTTGAATAAACTTTTATTAGATGCTCGGCTGAACATTTAAATGTACAACCCCAATTCCAAATTATTTGGGACAAAGTGTAAATTGTGAATAAAATCAAAACGCAATGACTTTCAAATCACACCAGTCAGTATTTTATTCACAGTAGAACAGAGATAACAGAGCAAATCTTGACACTGAGAAATTTTACAATTTTATCCACAAAATGAGCTCATTTCAAATTTGATGGCTGCTAAAGGTCGCTGCTCACGCAAGCTATCGGCCTACATCCACCCATATTAATACCAGCCATGTGTTACATTTTTTCATTCTACAATCTCACACAATACTCATCAGCGTCAGTCCAAAAAAAAAAAAAAAAGTTGCATGTATAGGTGTGACCATGAGACAAAGGTTCAGTTAAGCTTCAACAGTATCAAACTTGCAACCTGGATAAGTCAAATTCATCAAGCTCTTGTAAGGCCAATAAGGGGAAAAAATGCATGCGTCTGTTTATCTTAGAAAGGTAACATATTTGCTGTACACCACATTTCAATCATAAACTTCGAACTTTTTTAATGTACAAACTATACATCGTTTGTTCCTGGGTCAGTGGCGTAGTCTACACTCTAACTAGCTACACAGCACTGACAGACGCATCGCGGCAAATTAATCGCTTCCAAATGCATTTAAAAGACAGCCCAGCTCTGACCATTCTAACGAGACTGCTCTGAATATACAGGCTGTGTTGAGCGACGTCACTTTCACCTACTGATTCTGATTCATGAAGGAAGCATACAATTTCTACAAAAGCATTTAACCAACATGCCAAAACAAAACTGCTGCTGAGAAGTTAAAATTTACCTGGTAATATCGACAACAATGATTATTGCGCTTCCTGTGCTTCTTGCTACGGAGGGCCTAAGAGCTCAACGTATTGTAATTAAAGAAAAACACATGCGGATTAACAGAACACTTGCAAATAGACAAAACATATGCAGATCAAACATCCTCATCAGTTTGACAACACGTGCGCACAACATTCCGAAACACTAATCTTCGTCAAATTGACATCACATGGACCGAATTTCTCCGTGGTGATGTTGAAGAATGAGCAAAATGTTTTCAAACACTTTTCGCAGATTGATATCATTGCAGATTTATTTTGTCAACATAGCGGTGGCCTTTGCTTATTATTAACCTTCCAATTAAAATAAATAGACGTAATACGCACAATTTCTTGCAAAGATCACTGTACCAGTTAGGTAATAGTTTTGGAACCCATAATTGAGAATATCATGTTGAACTTTCGATAAGTTTTGCTGACACGACAAGTAAAATGAAACTTGTTGCTTCATTAGCCTACTTAATCCGTAAGCATTCGTAAACACAGCTGGCGGTCGTAACCAATACCCAGTTAATTATCAGCAGGGCTCTCAAGTTTTGAATGCAGGCTAGAGTGAGATTTTCTTCGGGGGGGTTGCATGATACTCCCGTTTTCAAAGGTTCATAGTTACGATGTACATGTACTTCGTTACAGTATTTAAGTAGTTTTTTGAGGATTTGTACTTTACTTAAAATTTTTTTTTTACTGGGACTTTTACTCTCCTACATTTAAAAGATAAAAGTATACTTTCACTTCGTTACTTTGACACTGGCAACTTAGTTACTCGTTTCAAATTAAAATATTAATTTAATTCATCATTTACGGAATATCTGGATTTGGCGTGTTCGAGAAGAGCAACAGTGTATCTTTGTGCAGATGTGTCCGCTGGTGGACGTGGAGCTGCAAATTTATGCACGCAGTTACAATATTCTATCACTAGATGACGCACCAGGATCAGATATTGAAAACTACAACTGCCAGTAGACTCAAAGAAGAAGAAGTGACTTCATTCCCCCAATATCTGTACTTTTTTAATTTCAGTGGGACCCCCCAGTATAATAAAGGCTAAATTAAATAATTCTTTTGTGCATTTGTATTGTTTTGTCTGTCACAAACAAGAGATGTTGCGGTACCACCTCTGACACCGGATCGGAGCTGGGTTTGTTTTCAGCCAAAATACACTACATGGAGGGCAGAGAGCCCCCATTCTCCCCGTAACAAGTTACAAGTCAATTCATCTAACCATAACCGTCCAAAGCTGTTAAATTGTGGAAAAAATTAGTAATGTGACGTTCTATGCCGATGCTCAGAGGCGTGTGCCGAGTAATACAGGAATTATTTTGTGAAGCGCGTATCAAGGCGTGTATTGATGACGTATGCAATCACTTCAGAAACCTCACCAGCCGGCTGTACCTCGTGACCGGATCATGAAGTGGTTCGCAATTTGGCGCGCGATTCGAAATAAATAGGGCTGTAAAACGCGATGGGGATCCGTAACATTTTGTGGCTTCTGACCGTCAGAAATTCTAATTGTGTTGACCATCACCCCAAAGTTACAAAAGCATGCTCATTGCCCTCACTCCAGTTTCACTGATGATTTCTACTTTGTATAAATGCCAACTAAATTTTTTTTCAAATCATTGTTTGGTGCTCAGCAAAATAGATACAACATGGTAAATGTGAGTGCACTGCATATTTCTTGGCGTCATTGGCAGTTTCTTTCACAGGCCTTTGACACAATACGACACACTTCAAACTGATAATGCAGTGACGTAATGTGGTCCGTGTGGGCTCGAGTGCAGATCTGACAACTCAGCCCACCCTGATTATAAACATGTATGCATATGTGTTTTTTGCACTCGGACGAAGGCATTTACGATAATCGTACCGTATAAATTCCATGTCTTATTTAAACTGGCAGCAGTACATTTTTCCACACACCTCTAAGTGTTATAGGGCCTATGTACAACACACACACTAAGGGTTACTACACTATTTCATTCTAAAATATAAAGTTTCCAAATTTCTTTCTTAAGACTGTCCTTGGATTAAACCAGTGATTCCCAACCCAGTCCTCAAGGACCCCTTGTCCGGCAGGTTTTTGTTGCAGCTTTACTTTTGCACACCTTATCCATTTAAGGCCCAATGCAACCTCATGCACACTCTGTTCAGGTAGATCTTTTTCAACCAATCAGCATGAAGCCCTTAAATGGATCAGGTGTGAAAGAGCAGAAAGAGAGCAAAAACCTGCAGGGCAGGGGGTCCTTGAGGACTGGGTTGGGAACCACCGTGGCATCGTAACGTGGGTGGTCTATGGGACATTACCCAGAAACACTTGTGGTCTCAATGACAATATCAACAGCTGACTAAAATTATCATTGTTTTTTTTTATGAAGCATTTTCCAAAAAGAAATTAAATTATTTCTTGTTATAACGACTTATGTTCAATTAAAATGATGAATAATGCACAATGATGACATCGACTTGCCAGCACCATGACTGAGAAATGAATGCGGTTACAGTGGTTTATATGTCCAGTAGCAGCAAGTAATATTTTAAAATTGCAGGCGAAGAATGGTAGGAATATTTACCAGGTAGAGGCATTAATGTTGATGGCGTGCGGGGTGCTGTTGGCCTCGCTGCATCCTCTGTTGATACGGCACTGTGATAATGTAGTTTGCGATCTTTTTGCTTGTTTTACACTTTTTGTCCAGTAGATGGCGTAGTGAGCAGATGAAGCCTCAAGAAGCATCACCCGTTAGTGAACCACTTCGGGAGAAAGCTTCAATGCTCCATGAGGCTTCATCTCGCCATCACTACTTGACAACGTCCACCTAATCAAACATCATTAGCTCCTGATTGTTACATTGTCTTAATTGAAACTTTACACCTTATCTGCGAGTTTGCAGGAATTACCTTTTTTGAAAGGTGTGAAGTCACTTTAGGCCTCTAGGGTTGCTCATAAAAACTGCACCTCTCCTTCTAAAAAAAAAAAAAAAAAAAAAAATCAGGTTTCAGCTAACCTTAGTTAACCCCTCTGGGTTTCCATCATGAATTGGCTGGACCGTCCGTTTTGTCCAAAATATACCACTTCTTTTTAATGAAGCCTCTCATAGCTGCTACCATTATGGACATTCTGGAAAACTTGTTACATGCTTTAAAGGCTGCTAGAGTCTCCTCATCTGGTCTATTGACAGATTTGGGAGTTTTTAGCTTTTTTCACAGTTCTGTTGTTGTTTTTTTTTTTAGTGATTCAGAAAGCCATATAAACCTGCCTCAGTTCTTTGTTGAACTGTGATTATGGCTATACTTTGATTTTTAGGACTATTTTTCCACCACTGCATCCAAGAGAAGTAGACAGGCTTTCTGGACATTTAACATAAGGCTTCCTTTTGGCACAGTAAAAAGCGTTTTGCTTGCTGACCATGGCTATTTTTACGAAGATCGTAAACTTATTGTAATTAGATTTTCTTACAAACTTGCGCATGCACATGGACAATGAACGATGTTAACAAAATCGAGTCCCGTTTCTGTCCTCACGCTCCTGCGTATCACACGTCTAACTTGAGAGGGGCTGCTTGGGTGAAACCCGTTAAATGTATATGAAACTAACAGATTCTCTGCGGATCGAGCTGGTGCAGCCGCATCCCATCAACCTCAGCTGCGTGCAAAGCTTGGACCACCGCAGTGACGCGTGCAAATATCGCTGTTCCGTGTAAGTTAACTGTAACCCACAGTTAAATGCGCATAGAACTGGATTTACAGTTAAAATAACAAGGAAACACTACGTTAATTTAACTGTAAGATTCAGTCAATTTATAACAGTGTACAGAATTAGGGTTGGAGTAAAAACATTGTACCTACAGGATGCTGGCTGTCCAGGAACAGGGTTTGAGAGTCTACAGGCTTAGACCATAAGAAACCAGTTTGGAATTATTGCTTGACTTGGCTGAAAATTTCAGCAGGGGAGTCAACACCTTCCTGCTTATGAAATAAAACTATTTCGGAAAGCATTGCTTCTCCTTAGTTAATGGGATAATGCCACACTGACTGCCATTCACTTGAAGACAGACAGATGCATACAGACCGCTTGACATGTAGGATGTCGCACTTCTGAAATTCAATACAAGACGTTACTGAAAATAGGAAAAAGGCAAGGACAGATCAGCTCAGTAAAAAAACTGACAAAAACAGCAGATGGCAAAATTACTTCTATCTTTCATTCCCTTCCAATGCATCAGGTTCCTGAAGGAGATTAATGCTTTGAACTTTCATTTTCGCATTCTCACCTTGCAGGGACTGTGAGTGTAATTCTGTGCCTCAGGTGTGCTTGTGATGTCATTAGCAGAACAAAGGAGCATCAGAGAGAGGCACACCAACTGTCTCTGATTCAGAGTTGTTCACCCAGAGAAAATTCAGTCTTACCGCTGTTTTCTTAATATAAAGCCGCTGTTTGGATCTCAAAAGCAGAGTGTCAGAAAAATGACAGCATGGAATTCACTGTTTTATTATTTTACAGTATGTGACCAAAGTCATGATAAAGAAAAGACAAACCATTACAAGCATACTGAATTGAAAAGTCCGTAATGCCATAGATGTATTACACATACAAAGCCAATTGTATGCTTTATACAGCCAAACCAGGAAACACAGCCGAGCATGTTGTGGTATTGATGCAAGCACACAGTTCAGATTCAGGAAAGCTTCAACCCCTATGGTTTCAACCGATTCAGTTGAATATCGTTGCCATATCGTTCAGTTCGGTCGGATGAGCTGATGGCGTCACATCACAGCATTCCGTAAAAAAAGTTAGAGATGTGAAATCCTGCTCACGTGTAGTCGAGGTGTAACCTGTGGGGAAAAGCATTTTAAACCTTATTTTTGGGCAAAGTCACCAAACTTTTCAAGCAGTTTTTCAGATTTGACTGGTTTTTCAATACAGGCCGTTTTTATGTCTCAGTGACCATTGAAAGTAATGTCATGGAACCCTCCCCATTCATTTAAATAGGGGTCTGGTCTTGTTAGCCCAAAATAACTGCCCAGGGATGTTGCCAAGATGGCTGCTAAGTGGCGCGACTCGCCCATAAAGACTTTGACGTGACCAACGGTAAAATGAGATGCATTAAATTTGTCCACAATGTAACTGACATTTTCGGGAAATGCTGATCGAAACAGAAGAGTTGTCAGGTGCTGACAAGGATACGGGAAGCAGGCAGTTTTCATCAGTCTCAGATTCTGATGGGTGTCAGAAAGATGACGTGAAAAGAAAGGCTGTGGAGTGTACACGGTTTTAATTATGTTGTTTAATTTATCATGCTCATCTCATTTTGAAAAGCCATAACGAGGCCTCCCACGGAAAATGTGCCATAGCCAGGGGGAGCTACACACACACAAAAAAACTGACAGGTGTTAACACTTAGTAAATGAGCACACACAATGCCCACATTTACACAAAGTAAATATGAGAATAAGTGGCAACGGTGGGGGTGGGCCAGGCAATCTCACGCAAACGCTTCAGTGGGCAGAGAATTATGTCAACAAAAGCTCTGCGTGCATATTTAATTAATTTCATGCACAGTCTGATGGATTTATGAATTATGTGAAAACACAAAATTAAGCATGCACATCAGGGGACCAGCGGACTTGGACATGGTGCACTGATTTTGCATCCTAAGAAGTAAAAGAATATGGAGGCACTCATAGATGGCAGAACGTATTTAGGCTGGGTCATATGAGACAGAAAGCTTTTATCACCCACCCCATATATACCATAGCTGCCATGCTTTTCCAATTCGGTTAACACTTCCTTGTGCATGTAAGGAAGACTTTACGTTTCGGCTTACCCTCCCACTGAGTCAGAGATCTTGAGAAATTGCAATTTTTAAGTATGTTAAGTTCTAACGAGAAAATGTTCACTGTTTGTTTTATGTTCAACCTTTGACTTAAACCATTTGCATTAAAGCAGCCCATCATCTTCATTATTGCGCTTTCCCCTAACACGCGATAACTGCAGGATATCCGGTTGACTGGACTTAGAGGGATCCACATTATACTTACTGAAGCAGCAGAAATCTGCTGTGATGCTATGGTGTGATTTTGCGGCTTCTTATAGTTTTCACTCATTAGCACTCAACCAAACATATACACACAATGAAAATAGCAGTCTGTAAATTGAACAGTACAAAAATTGAATACAAGAGAGCAGAGTTGATAGTCATAGTTGAGCTGCATCACATTTTTACATCAAATTGGTAGAATAATTACTAACTCCAACAAAGAATATGCTTTCTTAATACTGTAGACTCAAATTTTTAAGTAATGACACTGACAGGCTCGATCCCCTTTCAAAACTAGGTTGGGCAACTGGAATCACTGATAAGATAAAAATAAATACCATAATCAGAGCCAGTTACTGTTCTTAAAGTATATACCAGGAGTTTTCTGGCAAACATGGTGACTGGGTTGACTTGCTGGACCTTTGGGGAGTCGTGAGTGCCTGAAACCGTTTCTGACAGTACCTGATGGGAAAGTACTCCCTAAGCTGATAGCATTGGCTGGGCTTTTCTCCAGTCAATCCAAAGGCTGCTGAGTAATGTAGTGTCTTTTGCTGAGAGAAGAATCCTAACCAGGACTTGGAGAAGCAGCAGGTGGTTTGGTAGGAAAAAGTATATTTCTGCAGGAGATTAACTGAAATTGCCATCTTTGATGTGCAGGAGTCATGGCATTGCAACAATACAAATAGGCAACCATGCATGGGATCAACAATTCAGATGCACAGCTGTTAAACTGGGCATACTTCTCGATAGCTCTGTCTTCACTGCTATGAACTGCTCTCTCTTTAAACTCAATATATGGTGCTCCCAGGGCGCTGTTTTACAAAGCGCAGGTATTCAACTCAATCTTTATTAATTGCTTTTAGTGATCTTGGTAATATTCTCCTTTTGTATGCTTGAGAGTAGCTCTGCTTTTCCTTGACTTTTCTAAGTCATTCAGGGTGAGATCATCAGCTGAACAAAGGTAATGTAGCATAATAATTAGAACTTACATTGCACGAGGAAATACTGAGACACACCTTGTTCCAGCAGACCCTGTAGCTAACCAGAATCAAGCCAGGGGTACTAAGCATTGTGATGTGACATTTACAGGTGCTCTGTGACATTCCTTGACAAACATTACTTCATGTAGAGTACATACAGTGTGTTATGTATTCATAACTTGTCATACGGTAGGTGTGGTTGTATGACATGATAAAATGAAGACTTGACGTAAGTTCTGATAGGCCATGGAGTCAAGCCTGCTAACAGAGGAGCAGCTTCTACCTGAGTGCACATGACTGTCATCTGACCTAGCTGCCTGATTGCTTGGGTGGTAATATGCTGTTCTACTTAAGCTCGCCTCGGGAAGCTGCTCCTCCGTGCGCTCGCTCAACAACCCTCCTCCACCCCAGCTCCACCGATCTATTGTATTCATTAACCCGGCTCTCTTTGTCTAAATTTTCGTTCTATAGCAATGTCTCTTTCGTGAGGTCATTGCTGCTATGGCTCTGTTCCTTGGAGGGGGATTACTAGCAGCTGCCTGCCTTCGGTTCCTCGTTCGGACGAGAGTTGGCATGTATGCTGATGCAGTATACACGCGTGTCACATGCCTCAGTCAAAGTTGCACCACCTGGTGCAGGCTTTACTGCGTGGCATTTAAGAGACATCACAAAGAGCCTTTGCACAGGACTCATATATATATCCCTCTGAGGGAACAACAAACAGGTGTGTAGGCTGATCGACTAATGACAGATGATAATGAATAATCATTAAAAGTACGCTCCGGGGTCTCATGGAGCGATGAGCTGGCTGGCAGGAGGTGTGTCTTTACTGATTGTTTTTACACTTGTAAGGGGCAAACAAGTGCATGTCAATGACAATCATATTGCTGCCCAGTTTGGCATGTATGAAGACTTTTTTTTTTGTCATGTGCATTCAACCTTTTTTGGCATCTCCATACTGACACTGGGAACAAATTGAAAATACGACATTTGAATTTCATGTAAAGTTAATGCACTTGTTCATAAACCAGATATCAAAGCAGCTGCATAAATGATTTGATGAGAAGAAATGGCAAAACAAATCCATTTTATGCCTTAAACGTTCCTCTCGTTGCGGGATGTTGGCAGCCACGCAACAAAGTGAGCTAGCGTATATAGCTTGATGGACAAAGCCAGCTTGAACGCGACGAACGCCAGTTATTGTCCACGTCGATTGTCCTCGCCAGGCAATTGTCGCGCTGCCATTGGTTGTTGTATTTTTCGAGGAGTAGTCTAATCGAAAAGTTGTTAATTGTATCAGTTGTAATTCTTGTGTCCCAGTTTATTTTATGAGAATAAATAAGTTTAAAAATTCGGCAGCGTGGCATTCTACAATAAAAAAATATGCTATACAAGAAGTTCATCACTAAATAGGTCCGAAGTGTTAATTAGGCTAATGATCGTTAGTGCGGTTTCGTGAGAGACTATTCCAGGGTACGGACGGGCACCCTATAGGTTTCAGCTCCATCTACAGGTTCTGAAGGGAACCATTCCTAAGTGTGAACCTTTTCGGTGCCAACGAGCACCCTTCACGAACCTTTTTTTCTTAGAGTGTATGCAGACGCGTCCAAATCAGAGAGTCTATGGACGCCTTAATGTACAGACCAGTAAAACCCGCGACTCATAATCACTCGGATTTGATCAGGCTGGTGTGCTCAATCTGTTGTGAGGCATCTCAGAGAAGTGGCAGAGAAAACCACTAAATTGGCCATCTCCTAGGGTCTTCCTGCTGCTCTCTGCATACTAAGCTCCTTCTACAGGGTGACACAGAGCCACTGTATGTGCTGCACTGAAAGCATGTTATTAGCTGGCGCATTAGAAAACACTCACGCAACTCCACTCTTCAGATCCAAATGGGCTGGCTGTCTGTGAAACGGAGCAGTTTCATCTTTCTCCATCTGACTCTCTATATCTCTCTCATTCTAGATTTCTTACACCCTTTGTTCAATTTTACATTAAATATAAATGGTTCTTAGAAGTCAGAAGCTACCTCTCTCAATCGCTCTCTCTTTCTCTCTCTCTCTCTCTGTCTCTGTCAGTCTCCTTCCTTTTGCTCTCTCTCTCTCTCTCTCTCTCTCTCTCTCTCATCAGTTTACTGTAGGTCTCTATCATTTTCCCTCTGGTCCATTATCCTTCACAGGCTTTCATCTCACCATCTGAAAGAATTGAGATATTCTGCTATCAGTTATCTTTGCATAGATATTTTAAAATGGCATTTCTCAAAGAACATTTTAAGCTCTCTCAAAGAAAATATGGTTTGTCATTTGATGTTAAACATAAAAACCAACAAGCATTTATAAAAACCAGAGTATCGCAGCAGTTTTGTCCAGTTTAGAGTACAGCTAGGTAAGAATTCTCATTAAGAATTAAGTGTCATTGCACGGATAGACCACGCAAAGGGTAATAACGCAGGGTCGGCCGATTTTGATGCTTGGTACACTCATGCACCTTACCAAGTTATGAATGAACCAACAATATGATCATCATCCATTTGGTTTTGTAGGAGTCTCACCAAATAATGGATTTTGATGGATTCTGGAAGGATTTTCAAAAGGTTAACTGGAATGTGCTCCACACGAAAAAGATCTGGGAGTGATTGTTGACCAAACCCTCACAGGTTCTAGCCATTGTGCCGTAGCAGTTAAAAAAGCCAATCGGATGCTGGGATGCATTGCCAAAAGTATTGAGTACAAATCTAAGGAGGTGATGCTTCTTTTGTACAACACATTTGTCAGACCACATCTGGAGTATTGTGTACAGTTCTGGGGACCATACTTTAAGAAAGATATAGAGGCTCTAGAAAAAGTTCAGAGAAGAGCCACTAAGTTTTATTCCAGGTATAAAAGATGAAAGCTATGAGAAGAGGCTGAAGATCCTTAATCTCTTTAGTCTTAGGAAAAGGAGACTTAGGGGTGATGTGATTGAGCTCTTTAAATATGTAAAGGGGTTAACAAAGTGAATTATGTAGGATTCCTTCAGCCAAGTTTTGTTAGTAGAACTCGAGGTCACAAATGGAAGTTGACCAAAGGTAAATTTAGCACTGATATTTGGAAATATTTCTTCACCCAAAGAGTAATTTTGATGTGGAATAGCTTGCCTGACCATATTGTTGAGACAGAGACCTTGGGAGTTTTCAAGAACAGGCTTGACTTAAAGCTAGATACCATTGAGTCATTGAGTATCTGAAGTGATATATTCACAAAAGTATAAAGAAACTGGCGAGCCTAGTTGGGCTGAACGGCCTGTTCTCGCCATTCATGTAATGTTATGTTATGTTATGTTATGTTATGTTATATGCTGTATGTGGAACTATACACCTGTACACTAAACAAGCAACACTACAAATGTTATTTTATCTGCCCTGGCCTTATCCATTCAATTATGATGCCAACACATGAAAACTAAGGGTATTCTATCATAAATATGGCTGTTTCCCTGGGAAAGGGGCGTGCCTGGCATTCTTCCATGCACAACCCAATATTCTGTAAACCCTTCATATGGCCCAGACTGTCTTTGACTAATTACTTTCTCTATGAACAGATTGGCAACAACCCAGAATAGACCTGAACACCTTGTTTTGCCTTGTTTCAAACTTTAGGGTTTGTCAAAATAGAGTCTAAAGAGTCCAGTAATAAGGCAGTCAGCGACTTAACCATGTTAGCAGGAGTGGTGCCACTTTTGATCACCCAAAAGCTCAAAAATGGCCTTGAATGGCAGAAACTACCAGACCACCGGAAAAGCCAGCATGAGGAAGTGAAGAACAAAAAGACAAAAAAATCTGTTGAAATTGATCTGTATTTCAAAATATTTAGGAAAAAATATACAAAGCAGTGTTGGGCCCAACAGGTCCTGTAACTCCACAAAAAAAGATGATGCTAGTGTGCCCAAGTCCAGCCAATAATCATGATAATGATACCATAGACAATCACAGCAAGAATGAACAAAACTTTACTGGACAACCGAAGTATCCATGTTGTCAGCCAATAGGCATGATACAGAATCCATGTGAACTCTTTCAGAATTACAAAGAGTTCACAGATCCACCTGTTTAATGACATTTGCCTGCAGTTGCGAGCTTGTTGTCATGGTGGAGGCAAACAGGTGCTGGTCAGACAGGAGAAGTAGCTTGTAACCTGCTGGGTAGTTAGCCAGACCTCCTTCACAAAAAGAGCTTTGATTTTCTCAGCCACCGATGCAGGGTTTTCCTTCCTTCCAGTCTCTACTCATCTCATAGACCATAGACCTCGTGGATGATTAGGCTAGTTTGTGCCTATGGGATAACGATGTGGCTGCATCAATGCATGTGACTGTGAATTGTCATGGCATTCATTCAAATATAGGCCTAGGCCTAGGCCTAGCACCGGTAGTACATTCGCAAGTACCTACCTGATCCAATCAGCAGTAGAACGTTCCAAATATCAAAAATGTCTTTTGACATCAATGCCCGAATTGCGTGTTTTTGACGCAGCCGATGACTTGAATGGTGGAGGGGGTTCTGGCACTTCCGCGATGGCTTCCAGTCAAGGCCAAGCTTGTATCTATGTGCTGGACAGATAGTGATGTCCTCGTCAACAGCATGGAATAGCCCAGCACACAGTGCAATGAGGTCACACTCCTTCTCCAGTGGCAGTCGTGGGCCCTTCTCTCCATGTTCTCGTCTATGAGGAACTTTCAACCCTGAAAGATGGCTTTAAATGGACTTGTTGCACTTTCTCAAAGCAATACAACTATTCTCTTTTGGATATTCCTTCATTACTCTGCATGCAATGGCAGGAGAGACATTGAAAAATCCGCATTTTATCGCCATGGTGGCCTGGGATTCATCACTGCCAGCAGCCGTGGCTGACATTTTGAAACTAACTGTTTGGAATGTGTGTCAAGTGTCAATAACAACTCTAGGACTCTTTGTCCCCGGACTTTTTGTCCCCTGACTTTTCGTCCCCAAATTTTTTGTCCACAGACTTTTCGTCCCCTAGGAATTTTTGTCCCCGGACTCTTCATCCCCATGGACTTTTCTTTCCCGGACTCTTCGTCCCTGGATGGTTCATCCCCAATAATGCTTTGCCCTCTTCCTGCATAATAAAACTATCCTAATCCTAACCCCAACCCTTATATCATGGTGATCTGTCTGTTGCCCATTCGTCCATCCGTCTCAGCAATGGTGGCGCCTTTTTTATCATTAGGGGACGAAAAATCCGGGGGCGAAGAGTCCTGTTACCCAAGAACAGGGTTAGTCCAACACTGCTGCTGCCATGGAGCCAGTTGAGATGCGGGTGTGAGGTGGTTGTGGGGCCATGAGGATGGGGGATGACCTTGTCTTGCTTCTTTATGGGCTAGCAGGCATTTTTAAGTCATCCGCAGTCATATCCAGCCACAAAACATGGTGTTATGCAACATGGTCAACAAGTATAAGGACCTGGGGTCAATCAAAGTGCTCCGTATCAAAATCAAAATGAGCGGCAAGATTTTTTTTTTTTTTGAATGATCAAATGACACTGGGACTTGCTCCTCTGGGAAAACTGTCGCCTGGCTCCCTGCGGCAGTTGGGATATTGGCATGTAAATATGGCATTATTTTATGATTTTGAGGGGTTAACCTTTTTTAAGGGGTTAATATACCCACAATGCCTTGCAGTATGCAACATTTAATATTTTTTATAGAAAGCCTAGGATGTCTACTGCAGTTTATTTATAAGCAAAGTCTGTCTTTACTGTCAAGTATTGGGCCAAAAATTGGCAAAGTTTTTCAATTTCATCAAAAATTTGCATAGGAAATTCACTGGAAGGGTTAATTGCCCCTTACTCCTGAACAGAGTAATTATTCACTGAACAGTTTTACCTGCCTTCATTCTTGCCCAATTCTATAGTAGGAATTTGAACAAAATCCGTTGACCTCGCAGGATATCACTTTTTGCAGATTTTGCATGGTCTATCCATGCAATGATTTTTTTTTTCTTATTTTGGAAAATGTGAAATAATCTTGCACTGGGACAGTAATGTCCTTTACCTTCAAATTCAGTTTCTTATTAAACACATATAACAATGCTTTATGGTCATTGATGATTTTGAGCATATGGCAATCTGATAAAAGGAGGCAGGGTACAGAAATTCGAAGTTGAATTTAGGAGATGCAAATGCACTCAGATTTGGAACCAAAAGAATATGCAATAAGTCTGAATGAGCCTAATGGAGCCCTGAGCATTCATCCGTGAAAAAAATTACGCACATACTGCATGTAACTGGTCTGGACTGGCATTTAGCAGCATTGATGGAGCTTGTGGACATGTCTAACAGTTACTCTAACCCCTGCTTTCACATCCTTTGCAAAGTCAGTAAAAGAAGAAGAAGAAGAAACCTCCATTCCACCAGAGACTGATAAAAATGTTGTCCAAGTCATTGATGTCAACCACTGGCTGTCCCTGGGCTTGGTGAAAAGCATTTAAAATCTTATTGTACAAATAGTTGCATGAGCCTGTACTGTGCAGCCATGGAGTCTGATTTATCCAGGCATATAAGCTGCTGTGACTTACTCCTTGTTTGTTAAAAGCATTCCTGCTTTTTAGTTACACTGAAAATATGTACTGAATGACCTGCACTGCTGATAACAATGGTGGCGCTAGGGAGCAACGTCTCACAAACAAGACCAGGAAATAAGACTTGAAAAACAAAGGATAGTTTTGAGTGCTTACATTCAACCCACTTGACTGCAAGGGTGAAGAACACCTCCGCATCAGGAGTTTAAAGCAGTGCAAAATGAACAAGCAGTGCCAGACATGGCAGACCCCGCCCCTTGCACATATTTTACCTTTTCAATGAGTTGATCAACTTTTTGGGTATAGGTGCTCTTGGCTTTGATCTTTCTAGGTCAAATTTCGTGGGACCATTGAGATTCCCAAATATGAGTTCCTATTAGTGATTAATAGTAACTAAGAGGCAATTCGAGCAATCATCAATACGAAAAAAACGATGTAAACTATCTAATAACGTTGCTACATTGACAACAATAAGATGTAAACGGACGAAACCACATACTTGTCACCAGAATTACCTTCATTCGCTGAAGAGTTCTGAAATGCCGCTCTCGCTGGGAAAAATGTCACCGTCACTGAGTGCCAGTGCATAGACCTAATTATAATTCAATTATTTTTCTGTACTGAATATAGCCCATTATTTTGTCGCTGTTAGATCGCATGGGGGAGAGAAACCGTGTCTTCAATTGCCACTTGATTATTCTTAAATTGGAAAAAGTGTTAATAAAGGAAAGCCATCTAGAACTAGCCGGGGCTAATTATTGTCAATAAACGGATGGATATTTGCCCCCAATTTTTCAAGTCTTGGACTGCCCCTGGTTCTAGTATAATTTTTGGCGTTGCCATCAACAATCACAGATGATGTAGATCAGTGCTTCTCAAACCTCTCCTGGAGTACCACCTCTCCCGCATGTTTTAGATCTCTCCCCGCTAGCACTGATGATTCTAATTATTCGCTAATTATCAAGCATTATCTTCACGGGTAACAAGCTGATCATTTTACTCACCTGTGCTGGAGCAGACAGAGCTCTAAAACATGCAGGAGAAGTAGTACTCCAGGAGAGGTTTGAAAAGCGCTGATGTAGATTTTAAGACTGCTATCATTCAATATTATTATGCGCATGCAGTAGACCTAAGCACTAGCAAGCTGCTCACTGGAAGTGTGGTCTCAGAAGTGTAAGAAATTTTGGTGAAAAAACTAGATCCAGCTACTTTTTTGTGTATTGACGGTTGCTCGAATTTACAATAGTTTTTGTCCTTGGGATGAGTGATGAAAACCCAACTCGGCTTCTTGTTGTTTTTCATGTGGACACTTACTTTGAAATGCTACTCCTCCATTATTACTGTACTTAACATGTCGTCATGAAACTTGAGAAGTGTATTCTACATGTCAGTGGACAGGCATTAACTGAGCACCAATCTTGCAAAAAGGGCTGAGGAAGCATGTAAGTCCACCCAGCACAAGCACTCAATAATTACATGCCATCATCCTGAGGACGTTGTTCATTTGAACTTGTGATAGAGCCTTCTGAAATCTCATTACTTTTGGATTGACCTTTCCAGGTCACTCAAGGTGAAAGTTAATGGTATCATTTTAATGTTCTTTTATGATTTCCTACATGTGTTGAATAGTAACTAAATGACTGCAGTAGTTTTTGAGATTTTGGGCTTTATCTTACACCCTATGCAAAACGGCACCAAGAGTGATGCAAGTGTCTTTTCTAGTTTATCACCGGCACATAATTTGCGTAAATAGCAAGTGTACTTGGACCAAAATTAGTGCCCAGGGGTGTTTTGGTCTTAGAAGTGTACGTGTTGGACCAAAATTATTGCCAATTGACTAAAAAAACCTGGGGTGTTTTGGTCTATTTTAGAATATCAAGACAGTATCATGCACCTTTGTAGGACTGTTAGCGTGTTGTTAACTTGAGGCAGCAGAAATTTATTGCTCAATTGACTAAAAAAAAACCTGGTCTGGAGTCAGTTGTCAGCTTTGACCATCTATTTTAATTTAACATTTAACATTTATTTTATTTTATTTAACATGGTAAAGGTTGACACATTCAATATTCGATTGTTCATCCTTATTTCCAAACTACATTTCTCATAACCATAATAAATTATCAAACAAAATCATCACATGATATTGCGCAACAGCCCGTTCTCCATCATTCTACCATGCCCTCAAAATCTAAAACCAAAATGCCAGTCCTGCATTTGCTTGCACTCTTGCGTGAGTGGGAAAGAGTAAGAGGAGCGCGCAGAGCTCGAAGACGACCACGCATATATTGGCCTCGTGTGGATATCCTGGGACTAACAAACACCGAGTGCATCCAGTGCTTTCGTCTGGACCATGAGGCAATCATCTATCTTTGCCGACTTCTGGATGAACAGCTATCCAGCCGCAGCAATCATCCACAAACCATATCTGTGGTCATCAAGGTCACAACTGCGCTGTCGGTCCTGGCATCTGAGTTGCTCAAGAGAGTGGCTGGTGATGTCATGCACATATCACAGGCATTTGTGTCAAGGTGTCTGACACAGTTCGTTGACGCTCCAAGTTCTTCTCCATGCACTTCCACTGCAGAAAGAGTGGATGCCACCTCCTCCTCCAGTGCAGTGAAATGCACAGGGGATGATGGATGACCTGTTGCGTGCACACTTCTCCAGTGTGCAGAGAGCCTGGCTATTACAGCGCCCCGCAGATCTCCCCATTTATGCTTTAAATCGGGGATACTGCGCTTACATCTCCCCACCGAAGCCACATCCAGAACGATTCGCAGCTTTCTTCCTCGGATCAGCCTATTTTTTTAACCATTGATAATACTGTGAATTTTAATGTGTGAATAAGGAATTTATTAAATAATCTAGATTGAGCCCTACCCTGGCCAATACCAAAGCACTACCCATTTGTTAATCAATTTTATCCAATAAAAATAGCCGACATGGGAAGAATCATTATCAGTAAATGGGATAATTGATTATAATAAAGTACTAGGCACAAGTTCAAGTGAATGTGTCCTCGAATCAAATGGGACATAATAGGCTATGGATATGGAATTGTGTGATTGTTGAGGCGGTTTCGGGACGGAGGGGTGACATGGTTGGGTAAGAATCCTTTGTTTGTTAAAGCGTTGCCATGTCCTTTAGTTGCAAACCTGACATCGGAGTAGTTTGAGATTTCAACTGCGTAATTTCTAAATGAGATCATATAAACTGTCTTTGATTGTTATTTTTGTGTGACTAGAATGTTCTCTTTATTGGTCTTCTTCCCTGTCTTCCACAGAACAAACAGGCTGGTGTAGGAGGGGCACATTTTCAATGCTCTGATTGCACTGGTTGAGAAGTGCTAAATTCTTTATTTGTTATTTCATTATCGCGGCAATTTGTTTGCATAGCTTTAATGTCATGGTGGCTAGAATAAGAAATAAAAAAGAGATGTCTGCATTACTTCTTGTAACTGGCACAGACATACATAGGCCTACTGTTATGTACAGCGGCATATCATCGGCCTGCTGATAAAACCTTGTATCTTCAAAATGAAAAACTTCACAGGAAAAAAAAAATAAATAGAATAAATATATATATAAATTGATAAATATAATTTAAAATAAAATAAAACATGTTTAATTTTGCATGTAAGAATAGTGGACATACGAGTTTTTGTTTCTTATCAATTTGGAGATACGAGGTTTTATCAGCAGGCCTGACTATATTAAAATTTAAAGCCTGGTTTGCGTTTTCCATGGACTACTACTGCATTTTCATGGTTAATCAGAAAATCCTAGTTCCATGTTTTCCTGACAGCCATAATCAATGAGCTGGTACAGAGTCTGCCTCTCTTCTGGATCAGTCACACCTCTTTCATAAGGCCGCCTACATTCTGAAGTTAAGCGCTGTGGGCGTGATCGAAGCGCGTAGGGGAGAATACGCAGAACTCAAATGCGCATAACTCGAATCGCGTAAAAAAGGACTTACGCGCAAATGGGAGAATAGACCCCAATGTGCGTACCCTCGGCTTGTTACACACACAAAGACAAGCAGCAGGGCACAGACATGCAAATGATTAAAAATAAAAAAGATTTCAATGTGAAAGATTAGCACAGTGTAAAGTAAGATATTTAAAAAATGTCATAATGGCGAGTGTGATCTATTCTACGCTAATGCAACTGTATGCCCCATCATCGAATGGTCTGATGTATTTTTCTTTTAAATTGGTGATAAGAAGTGAACAAATAGTAGAGCATAGGATGGACAGCAACAAACATACATGAACAGAAATGGAAGCAAGTCCATGGGAGGTAAGAGGAAAAAAAAAACAGCAGATGGGGTGTTGAATTGATGAGTCCGAAGTGCACAGTCCAATAAGTGATGGACATAATAGATTGGAGTGAGTCTATTTTTGTGGAAAAGGAAGTGTGGTGAAAAGGTAAACAAAGAAAATAAATGGAATATAACGATGGAAATAAACAGAAATTAAACAAATCCATAATATCAATAACGATGGTGTTAAACAATAAATAAGATTATATAATTGTAAAAGTGCATAATAGTGATAATAATGGAAATAATAATATGCTGCTATAATGATGATGATGATGATGATGATGATGATGATATTAATGATAACAGCAGCAGAATTTGTGTATAAACTGGGGGGCCACTGCAGACTGGGCCATTACAGGGCGAAGCGAAAGCCCCACCCACCCACCCCAGCGACAGCGGCGGGGCCCCACGGTGAGGGCACAAACAAGTATGAGCCAGCAGAGTACCCCCTCGGGCCCACCACTCACGCACACATGCATATATACGCATGGGCTCCTGTGCCTGGGGAGGATTTGGGAGGTGAAATGCACTAACTGCATATGGGTCGCACCCAGACCCAGAGGGGGCCGCTGGCCCATTACAGATTAATGTGCTCCTTGGACTCCCTTTTCTTTCTCCTCTTTGTTATGTTCTGCCACCTTTGCAGGGGGGGTGGCGTGTAATGCGCAGTCGGCAACAGTCCTATCAGACCCCACCAAGTAAGGGGCCCCGCAATGCCACCAGGGACGACTGGAGTGGGACACTGTCCACCCCCCTCCAGCCACAGCCAGATGGTGTGCCCCGCTATCTATCTAATAACGTTGCTACAATAACAACAATAACAACAACAATAATAATAATAATAATCTTTATCATCATCATATTAACAAAGACAACAAAAAATAAGAATAATGATAATAATAATAAAAGAGGAGGAAGTCTAGTAATAATAATGGTCTGGTGTATTTACATCGTGAGGGAATGTTGTCCATCGACATCCAAATGATTCGGAATTCAACTTCCACGTGCAGTAATTACACATGCAGGTACTTGCAAATTATTCACAATAAAGCTATGAGTCCTTTCCACCTGTTGGCCAGATTGTGGCTTTTTTTTTGAAACATGTCAGGAAGATTCTAAACTTGTTCACGTTCAATTGAATATAGGTTGGGTATCCTCCGCCTTCACGTTCTGAACTTGTCCATCGACGATTCAACCAATGAGTGTATAAAGAAGCGGTGGCTGATGTTGGGCATTCTGAACTACTGACGATTCAACCAAAGGAGAGCCGCAAAACTGTCTACACACTCTCCTGAGTTGGCAATAGGGGGTCACATATGCGAAAGCCTTGTACATAGTTCCCCAGTTGGACATTCCAGATTGGGGCGGGATTGGAGATACCAAATTTAAAATAAATAAATAAATTAATTAATTAAAAGCCTTTATACCTGCAAACTGTCATTCCTGCAGTCCTCTAGGTAATCCTCCCCTGGATGGGGTAGCTATTAGGGGAATAATAAAGATGTGGCATATGGTGCCTAAAACAAGCGTGAATTTCCGTTCAGTTGAAAACAGGAAACACAAGTTAGTTCATCTTGGATGGTCACCCAGTAGAAGTGACTGCAAAACAAAGAAATGTTTGAAAAAATGAGTGTAAATGTGCATGTGCTGATAATAAATAATATTTTTATGACAATTACACACATTCTTAATTTCTGGTCAGTTTTGCATTAATTTTCATTTCTTTTGTTGCTCAGTATAGAAAGAAGTGCTTTGGAGTGCTTCAGATATTTGGATGAGTCAGGTCAGAGTCGGGCATGGGCCCACTCGGTATCTGCAATTATCTCAAAATCAATTTTGAATCTAACCTGATCCACGAATACAATGCCTGCAACCCGCCCGTCCTACTTTAGTTATCAAATGCACGACTCCGCATTTCGTTTTAAATGTGCTTATTTTTATTTAAAGTTTGGCTGACAGAAGCAACCTGAACCCTTTAAAATCCAGTTCTTTTTTTTTAGCAGATTTTCCCCGAATCTAAAATGCTTACAATTCTTGAACTACATTGACTAAAGGCATGATCATGGTCTCGTTTGAAAGGTGACACTCACTAGATTGCTATTCAGGATTGCTGAGAATATTATCCAAATTGAGCAACAACATTGGAAATACAGTATAAGTTTTTGTCAGTAAGAAAAAGATTTTATATTTTCTTTTGCCCCCGTGGCACTGTGACCAAGCCTATTCAGCCTAGAAAACAGCCACAGCCAGATGCTTAAACCACTGCACGTTCAAATATCATGATTATTTTATGGATTTTTTTCCTTGGTTATTTTCGTGCATGTTTCAACACACAATTTTGGAGGGTCCAAATTACTCTTCGTTCCTTGCCACAATTGCATTTGCTTTTTTTTTTTTTTTTTTTTTAAATTTGGCATCTCCAATCCCACCCGAATCTGGAATGCCCAATTGGTGAGCTATGTACAAGGCTTGCTCGTATGCAACCCCTTGCTGCCAACTCAGGAGAGTGTAGACAGTTCGCAGCTCTCCTCCGAAGCACGCGTCTGTCAGCCTGCTGCTTCTTATACACTCATTGGTTGAATCTTCGCAAGTTCAGAATGAGGGCGGAGGATACCCGGACATGAACGGACTTAGAATCTTCCTGACGAGTGCCCATCTGGCCAACAGGAGGCGCTTGAGCAACAAACAAGGCAACTATTATTTTCCCTTCCCAGCAGTCCCTTCCCAATTTGCAACCCTGTAGCACAATAGCCAATTGTGCGCTATTCTGAAAAGGCTGCCGACCACTGCCAACTGGTACGGGGGATCGAACCCGCAACTTGATAGTCACTTCTGCTTCACAACACGATGCTTTACCAAGTGAGCTATCCAGCAGCCCTGCATTTGCTTTTACAACAGTTTTACAACTTCTTCTGCAGGACAGGTGGGTCTCCAGGAGAGGTTTGGGAAGCACTGTACTAGACAATAGTAACGCACACTTTGGCACCTCATTGCGGTGCTCATTAATGTGGCTAAATGTAAAACATATATATTTATGTCCACGAATCACTCCCACGATTTAGCTAACCCGTGGGCACAAGATATAACTTGTTCCCGTGATTTAGTTAACACGTGGCCACGAGACACAAGTCTTTCCCTCAATTTAATTAACTCTTTCCCACTCTTTTGGTAACTCAAATTTAGGGAAGGGGCTATATCTGGCGGCCATGAGATTGCTAAATCATGCTACCTGTCCTCCAACCATACGCACAAATAGATTGTTTACCCTGACTTACAACCCAGAGGAGCATTTCCTAAATTAGCACCCCTAGTGGCCAAGAGATTTTTTATGTCATTGCAGTTCCTGGGCTCTGTATAAATACCTGAACTGTCAGTTGAAATAGTTGCCCGCTGGTCCTCTGAAACTAGTTAGCAAGCAAAAGTGATCTGAATAAATTACTGGATAACGGTGACCTTAGATTGTCTGTGCTTTCCATCTTTTTCATTGGGTGTGTGATCCAACTTCAATGGCCACATTTTTTTTTGGGGGAATTTTTCCTTTATTTGACAGCTGTACAGTGTAGAGAGACAGGAAAGTTGGGGAGAAGAATGGGGGCAGACATGCAGCAAATGACCTGAGCCGGAGTCAAGCCCAGGTCGCTGTGGGAAGGACAAGGCCTTTATGGTACGCGCGCTTAGACCGATGAGCCACCGGGGCGCCCAAATGGCCACATTTTTGCTCACCAACAGATGCGCCTAGCACATTTTTACAAGTTGGTTTGATCATTGTTTAACAACATTTTCAGCGATCCCATTTTAACATACAATTAGGTAATTTAGAGTCTCCAATTAGCCTGTCACGCATGTCTTCGGACTGTGGGAAGAAAACTGTGGGAAGAGTACCTAGAGGAAACCCATGGGAACACGGTGAGAACATGCAAACTCTGCACAGAAAGGCCCCAAGCAGGATTCAAACCCGTGCCCTTCTAGCTGTGAGGTGGCAGTGCTACTCAACTGTCCCATCGTGCCACCCCATAAGTTTGATATGTCTTCATTTCGAAGCATACAAATATGTCATTTACTGCCATGTTATACCATTGTATGACTGGCGATTTCTGTGCAATGTGAATTGAAGTCCTCCCAAGTTAGTTTTATTGGCACAAGACAGCACTATGCAATACCATCTATAAAGAACAAAACTACATATTGAAAGCAAATGGTTCCTGCAAGGCTGGGTAAGTTGTGTTTGAACTCATTGCTGTAAAAATATGTTAAGACCAGTGTGATAGCTGGCCTGTACATATACTGTAGATACCCTTAAATGGTGTGTCCCTTATTAACTCTGGGATTCCCAAAATGGCTTGGTTGATAAAACTATTCAGAAAAAAATGAAGAAATAAAGGGTTTATAAAACGATTCCTGATACCTCTTTTGAATAAAGTCCATGCTTAAAGTTCAAAAGAGGTTTGATTTAGCTTTTATGGTGCACAGGGTACCCATTATTAGAGGCTGGACTGGTGTAGGCCCTTAATTATATATATGATCACATGTATTGTGGAGAGGCATGTTTGTGTACAAGTATTTGAGGGGTGAGCTTTTCCTTGTAAAAATTATGTAAAGTCCATCAGTGACTCAGGAAAACAAAGACTAAGATAAAGTGAAGAATAGTTCTTTGACCTTTTTGGGGAATAAAGTAGAGAATATTATTCAAAACCCAGGGGGAACCCTGCCTGCGCTGATGTGCCTATATGCTTGATAAAGTCACTGCCAAAACTCTTTTGCTTGACAAAATACCCTGCCATCAGAAAACATTGAAACAATTTACCCTCATAGAAATTAAACCCTTGCCTACCATACGCTTTTGTCTTTTGGAAGTTTTAGACCACTGGCTGTCTGTGTAAACAAGAAGAATTAGATTTTCCTGTCATATTGTATTAAGCACTAATAGGCTAAAACACTTACTGTTGTGTTAGATTAGCAAATAACAGTTGGTGGATGCACTTATTTTGTAGGGCTACTGGACAATTTACAGCATTCCATCACACATAAAAAGCTAATTAATAGTGAAATTCGCAAGGATGCACAGCTATTACCCCATGTCAAAGATTTAGTGATGTTTGTCCATGCTTGCTTATCTTAAAAAACTATATCAGGTTTTTATGTCTGGACTGCTAGGGAGCTATAAACATCAATTTCAACATATTTTGACAAATCTGAACAATGCTTTATAATTAAACTATGGGACTGCATCGTCAGGCTGAGGGTTGTTATAACACAATTTTAAAAACTGTTTTCACAATTGTATTTGCACCATAAAATGGCAGAGACAGTTAGAATTCTGAGTCCTCAAATGTTTGATTTATATATAGTTCTGCTAGGTAGAACAATATTTGATGGTATAAAAATGTGAATATGCCTAGCAGTGTGCCCTTAGGCCGATGCTCACGAAAGGGTTAAAAGGCTGAACTTAAGCATTAAAATTGCGAAATTGTGGTCACCATCTATAGTTAATCCAAATTTCTGCTATACATCTGACTTGGCTCTCAAGAGTGAGATGTCAACAATCTGGTATTCACCAACAATTATTTTTGTCCTTATGTCATACTGGTTGATCCATTTCTTTCCCAGCCTCACTGCCTATAAAGCAGCAGCAAGTTCATATCCCTCCTACTGGATATTATTGGTTACAGTAGCGTAATCAAAATAACATCATTTTTGTTTCTTTCTGTCTAGCTGTTTTTTTTTCTCGCTCATTTTAATTTCTTTCGGTCATTGCCCCGTCCTTGCTTAATTATTTCTTCACCCACAACCCTAAATTAAAACCTTGTTACCTCTGCTAGGAGGCTATGTTTTTGCTTCCATTATTTCCACAACCATGTCACTTTGTTCCGTTAGTTGTCTGTCTGTCTGATTGTTAGCAGGATATCTCAAAAACGGCTGCATAGATTTCAACCAAACTTTGCAGGATGTTACAGTAGCACAAGAGTGATTAAATTTAGGCATATCTAGACCAAAGTACAGCTGAGATATAGGCCAAAGTACAAATCCAGCTATGCTGGTGGAGATTTGAAGTCTCGAGTCAGACACCAGATGATTTCGACAATGGTCCCACTAGGCGGGAGTCATTTATTTTTTATTTGTTTGTCTGTTAGCAGAATATCTCAAAAAGAGCTGCATAGATTTTGACCAAACTTTGCAAGATCTTAGAGTAGCACAAGAGGAACAAGTGAATAAATTTTGGCATATCATAATCAACGTTATTCAAAATTACTCTCGGTATTGAGTGAAAAAAGTGGCACTCGCCAGTGAAATAGGCTATAAAAAGCATGCGGCTCAAGCTATTTGCGCAGGTATGCAATTTTGAATAAGTTGGTTTAAATTCAGCAAATACGCGTCCAGATGAATGACTGTCGTCCTACCTAATCAGGGAGCACAAGCAACACCTGTTAAGTGTGGAGTGCTCTCGGAGTGAACCTTTTGTTAATCATGAAAATGAGTGAGAACAGGTCAGGACTAATAATTGTTTAAAACGGATGTTTTTTCCACCCCAATTCTCAGTTCTACTGAATTTACCCCATGATTTCATCGCTGTTAGATGGCATATGAAGAGAAACCCTGTCTTCAGCTGCCAATTACAATAATTGGAAAATGTTGAGGAATTCGTACTGGTTAGCGTTGACTTTTAAATGAAGGACCCAAAAACAGTTTAGCAGTTCAACAATTTTACTGTAATAATTCAGAAGGTAAAAACATGAGTACAATAAGGGAAATTCATGTGCACAGATACAGACAAATGAAAAATAGCCTTCAAACCATCAAATGATACAGAAACCATATACAGCCGATGATCTTTAGCAAAGAGTTGGAAAGAAGAATACTCAGATAAACAAAAGCTTCTGCAGTACAGAATCTCTGGTCGTAGAGGACCAGAGGGCTGAGAGTGAGAGTTCTTCTAAGTCCCCATCTTTATAGTTCCTTAACTTCCTTTTTTTTCAGTTGGAGGGGTTTACATGTCACTCATATACAATGTATCATATTAACTTGCCAGTTTCATAGTTTCCATGAGAACCAACCATTGTGCCCCTTCTCAGATCTAAAGATACTTGACCTACACCTGACATGGTATTGCTCCTTACTCATTGTCTAGCTTGCTGCTATAAATTTCAGCTTGCGGTTAGGCCGAGACTTCAACTATGGTTCACCTCTTGACTTTAAATTTAGTACTTCTGTGTTCTTTAGATAAGAGGAACAAAAAGTGGAAAATCCCAGATGGAGAAGACAAAGAGAGTTTCAGCACAATTCACTCAGATATACACTGCTTTAGTGAATACTTGATTATTAATACATTGTTTCAGTTAATATCAATTAATACTTGATTATTAATGCATTTGTATATATAATGAATTAATACAACAATTCAGCAATAGATCAATACAGTAATGCTTTTGTTAGTTTTAGATTGAGAACACATTTGAATATAATAGATTAATATTTTCCCACAAAAACGCGTCAATAAAGGAAAATAATTGAGAACTAGCCAGGACTATCCTAATTGCCAAAAAGGGACGTGTCTGCGCCCCCCCAATTCCCTGTTCTAGCGCCGGACCTGCCTCAGGCATCAAGCAAATAGGCCTACGAGCCGCAGCAGTCTCCATTTTAATACGAAGACCTACGAACAATGCGCTTATCCCCGAGGCATGGCTTAGTTTATCCCAGGCAGCTAGCTAGCTAGCTCGCCACATAATATTAGTCAAATTCATTCATACTGCACAAATGACCACAAAAATGCTTAGCTATGTCCAGCTAGGTAAAACAAAATGCTAGACGGAGCTAACTAGACACAGAAGACAATATAACACGTTATACCATCTTAAAAAAAATCGGTGATTCCAACAAGCCCAAATGGCTGGCAAGCAGACTGCATCAGCTACAACTCTATGCAAAATCCGCATCCATGCGATCGCTTTGTCCGCTAACTATAAACGGGCAGTATGCTCTGTCAGCATTCATATCCACATCGGAAATTGAAATTTTATATCCAGTTGACCAATATCGCTGCCATGTACGTTTGTTTAACAGAATATAGCAGTATTAACATTGTCAGTTGTACAGTTAATAAATCAGTCATGCATGAAATACTCTTAACTTACTCTTAACAGAATGGTCATTTTTATGTCCAAAAATAAGCAAACCGATTTTAGGTTTCTGTCAGACCCGTTGCATTTTTTCCATCATCTGAGCTATAATAAATCCATCGGGAGGCGCACAGCACTAACAGAAGCCACAAAAGAACACCGTATAATGATGAGGATTACAGCGATCACAAGCCATATTACATTTGCACGTATAATAAAAAATGGCTAGATTTGCAATACCTATCCAATAAGAATTGTCCAGACAGCTAGCAAGAACAATGCAAGAGAGACGTAGGGCACAGCATCCATAATATCAGCATTTAATAAACCGTCACAATATTTGGCAATGTTCGTATGCATAGCCACTGACTCTCCATTGCTCGCTAACTATCAGCGCGACCTCACTCATACTGCGTCATGTACTCTCTTGAAAATGAAATTATATCAGCACTTGTTGTCTAACACAACGGAGGCCACATCTGACAGAAATGTTGACTGATAATCCATTTTAGCTCCTTCAAAAAAGCAACCGATCTGGAAAGAGCTCTAAACTGGAAAACTAATCATCCGTATTATTTTGAAAAAACAATTGTTTCTATGAGCAGCTCCAAATCTCCAACTTCTAGCTCTGTAATGAAAACGATGTGAGAGACCCAAAACCAACGCCAGAATCGGCGAGAGTAGGCCTAACGCATAATTTACTTTAGCACAAAATCTATGATGACACGAAAACTGAACAGTCAACCATACTTGATTATTTTTATTTGGTGATGACAATATCAGCAATATTCATAAAATGATTATCATCAAAGAAACTATAAAAGACACTTTGCATTCCTGGGGAGGGTTCTGGATTATAGGGATATCATAACATTATGAATTAATATTAATATTATTATAATATTATCATCATCAAAAATGATAATCATAAAAATAACACCAATAAAAATAAAAACAAAAATCATACATCTATAATAATACAAACATAATAATCAAATTGTTCAAGTTTTGTGATTCATCATATCCACATGCTGTTCAAAGCAGTGAGTTTTGGGTTTCCCTTATTCATCTTAGTCAGTAGGGCGGCACGGTGGTCGGCTTCCCAGCAAGAAGGTTGTGGGTTCAAATCCACCCGCGGCCTTTCTGGGTGGAGTTTGCATGTTCACCCCCTGTCCGCGTGGGTTTTCTCGAGGTGCTCCGGTTTCCTCCCACAGTCTAAAGACATGCATATCAGGTGAACTGTAGACTCTAAATTGCCCAAAGGTATGAGTGAGGGTATGGTGTGCCACCTGTATAGGGTAAATTCCTGCCTCTCGCCAAAAAGATATGCTGGGATAGGAATACGCAGTAGAAAATGAATCTCTCTCAGTATGCAACATTCAAACCCAATTAAAATACTTTGACAAAATTATGAAAAAAAAAACCAAATAATAATAACATAAGACGAAGTAGGCTATAAAAAAACAAACACTGTGAATATGCAAAATGATCTTTGCAATACAACCTACAACTATATTATGCACTGGTGTGTATAATTATACATCTTTATGAAAGCGCATCATAAATATGATCAATTCAAATTGTTAAAGTTTTTTATTATTAATATGCATCTCTATCAGTTTGCAAAATTCAAACCCAATTACAATAATTAGAAAAAAAGATTAAAATGTCATTATATAGTAATAACAATATAAGACAAAGTAGCCTCTAATAAACTAACATTTTGTACTTACAAGATATTATAAAAGCAGTAGCAATGAGCAAAAAGATGAAGGAGGCAGTACAGTAATTTGAACTGAGAGAGCAGATCACGTCTTATTGGTCTTACGACAGCATACAGACCATATGGGGGTAGAAGCTGTGGCTTTGGTAATTGGTCTTGGTTGCAGTGTTCACATAGCCTGGCTTCCATTTGGACAGCTTCTTATCGTAGAAGAGGCCATGGTTTGGGTGACTAGGGTTCTCACCTCATATTGTATAAGTCCATCAGGTTAGGTAATACAGCACCAATAAAACTGAACCCTGTGCCTCTCAATTACTACAGCTGCTTTACAAGGTGGTGATGCTGCCATTCAGGAAATTACTATTACCAATTAAAAAAAAAAAATTGAAAAATAATTATAATAAATCTTTTAGCAATATCTGTTCTACTATTTTGAAAAAAGCAAAAGAATGATCATAAATGTCGGACATGAATCGTCCAGCACAACAAGTTGGACTTGATGAATAACAGTTGTATTTACAATCATATGCTGTGAATAATAACATGTCAATAATGATGATAATGCATCAATAGCTATGTAAAACTGGTATATAGATACTAAAAAATATATATATACCTGAACCATTACCAACAACAGAAAAGAAGATCATCATCATCCAAATAACTTTTATTATGCTACATACCAATGATGTAGCTTGACAACTAAATAAACCCTTACCATATATATGCCCTAGTCACTTTGACCATGCAATGAGTGGTCATCATAGTTTACCGTACTTGCCTATCAGTAAAGAAGACACTTTGCACCTTATCATACAGCACAGTGCAGGACAATGCAAAAACAAACATCACATTACACAGAGAATAGTGCGATCACATGCAAACTCATAGTTTCTTAATAAACTCTCATTCTAGTTTGCAAATTGAAAAAGGAAACTTTTGGTGTTGGTTTGATGTTAATCATACCATTTTTCATAAGTTATGTCCAAAAAACCTTTTCAGTGACCTTGAACTTCACCTTAACCCAATTCATTCCAAAATTTTATTAGATCTATTCTGGGTCATTGCCCATCTTTTGGGCAACCGTGGCATGAACTGAGACAGTGGGTTTCTCATAATCTTGCAAATTAACTAATAATTAAACTAAAAACAAACCAAGTCAACAAACAAACGGGGGGGGTTGGGCTGGTAGCGTAGTTATGATGCTATAGACACTCCACCTTAACCATGTAAACACACTTAAATGAGACTCATTGTTTGACATTTAATAAATTCCTTTTGCATTTCTTACTTATTTCACTTAATCCAATAACTAATCTGCTTATTCTTCATCAAGATCACAAGGGGTGCTGGAAACCATACCATGATATATCTGACAAGAAGCAGGAATAGACCTGAACAGGCTCCCAATTCACTGCAGTTTTCTTCTTGATCACAGCCTCTTATTCTGTCTCAAGCCAGGGGAACATTTCTGTTGCTTTATGCATTAAATCGACAACAGATTGGAAGCACTTTCTCAGTGAAAGCTGCCCCGGTGTGTTCTGCACAGCTGTTTCATGGTGGTGGAGAGGCATCAAACACAAGAGCAGTGGGAACATCCCACCTGCAGTGCAGTCTTCCTGCCTAGGGGACCTTCTCCAAGCCAAACGGCCGCACACCAAACACCTGCAGCCTGTTGCTAGCTCAGGGCTAAGCACGGCAGGGAGCTGCCTTGATAAAAGCAGATAACAACAGATGCATGAATCTCCGGTCATGTCTTACTGCAGCATTTGTTTTGGTATTATATCCAGAATCGCAGTGAGTAACCATAATGCTTTGGTCATTTCAGGGTTCTTATGGGCATCTATCATTCCAACAAACTACGGGTTTGGGCATATTATTAAGGAAAAAATGAGAATTATTTCAGCATTACTATACCCTAATGCCTACTGCATTGCTCCAGGTGGGCTTTTATCAGGTTATCAATAAGTCATTACAGACTAAAGCTGTATAACCCATTCTCAAACTTTTGTATTGTAATTTGTTATGACCTCTGCCCTAGTATTCATTTTGCCTTGGCCTTAATTAATTGAATGTTTCCACTTCCTGGGGGTGCTTTTTAAGGCTGCCGCTAGTGGAGACTAGCTCTTCTACATTGCACTTAGCATTCCTGTACTGTGAGTATCTTGTTGCCTTCTGAGTTGGACCGGTTTGCTTTTCACCTATGATTCTTGCCTTGACCTGTTTTTGGTTCATTTGGATTGTTGTGGTTGACCCTTGTCTCGTTGCATTTTGACTTCGATTTTTGCCTTTGCCCTTCAATCTCGTTGTTCGGTAGATTCCCAGTATTTGACTTTGATTCGCTTGTCTGACTACCTCGCTCGTCTCGCCCTTCTGTACGCAGTTCGGTTACTCTGGTTAGTTAGAGTGTTCCCTGCTGGATTTCACGATCCTTCCATCGGGATACTTCTTTATTGTTTTGCTTTGTTATTTTCCCTTTGTTATTTTTGGAGGTCACTCTGGGTGGAAACTTGTTTCCGTAGGGGGTACACGACTCGCTCGCTCAGTCTTCGCTTTTGGACTGAGTGTGCTGGACTTGTGTGTTTAAAAGCCGCCCCGTGCCTGGTAAGCCTTTGAAGACCAGCGGTAGGTTTAAGTTAGCTCTGGTTAGGCAGTGTAGGGACCAGAGTTCTGTTCAGCGTGCAGTTTTTTGTGTGTTTGCTGCAGTTTTCTCTTCCCGTGCTTCCCTCATTTATCTACTTGTGGCTGCCCTACCTGGACTGGGTCGTAACAAATTTAACCATCACAATGTAGTTGATAAAATTACACCTTGATAAAGGTCATAGGAGCTATTAAAAATATTATTATTTGCATTCAATAATTTTAGGATGAAATATCTTCCCAGCATAAAATTTCACACATGAAACTTTATGCAAGGTAATGTGTAAAACACATGTCACTTAAAATTATTTTTTACATATAAAGTAGGAACTCAAACTAGAACTTTGACCTATATTCAATTGAGTACGCTACAAAGACAAGATACGTAATGTTCAAACTGATAAATTTTATTGTTTTTCGGAAATATTCACTCATTTTGAATTTGATGCCTGCGACACGTTCCAAAAAAACTGGGACAGGGGCATGTTTACCATTGTGTTACTGTCATGGTTATGGTTTTTGTCATGTTTATGTTCAAGTTCAGTGTTCATAATTTTGTCTTTTATTTATTCTTTTTGGTTATTGTAATTCTCAGATTTTAGTTCATCCCATTTCTCAGCTCCATTGCACTTGTCTCCCCTGTCTTGTGATCTAGTTGGTTCAGTCCGTCTTCCCGGTCTGTGTACTCACATGCTTCGGGTGTTTTAAATGATTTCTGGTGTTTAATATATTCCTTCAATTCTCGTTTACTTCCTTCGCCTTACTGTTCTGATTACTAACAAGACTAACATTTGTATTTTGTATCATAGTCTACTAACACAACTAATCCAAGTATATATATTACTAACTTACTAACGAGCACTCTAGTTAAATCTGTAAAGTTTGCACCACTACTAATTAATACTAATTCCCTCTTAGCAATCGCCCTGTTCTAGTCTCCGCCTCTTGCTCAGCTTTACCTGTCTCCCCCTGCGTTTCTGCGAGATCTCTCGCACGTGCTTAATTACTTTCCTGCACTCGTTATCTGTGCACTTAGAACTCCTTGACCGGAGCTGTTTAAATGTCATAGGCTGTCTGTGTGATTCCCGTCCGTGTCTTAGCGTTCGCCAGTTTTCGTGGTTAGGGTTTCCCTCTTGTGATTCTCCCGTTGTAATTAGTCTGATCCAGCTCACCTGTTCCCTGCATAGAATGTGACTTCCCTCTCGTCTATTTAAGAGTCCTCACTGCAGTTCTGACATTGATCAATATTTCTTTGTGCAGAGCGCCTTGTATGCCATTGAGTATTGTTTTTCTTCGACTGGTTTGTCCGACTTCGATTCTTGCCATAGCCCTTCTTGTCTCGTTTTGTCTTTTTGGATTTTGACCTATTTTTGTATGACCACGATTTCTGTGTTTGGATGCCCTGTGTATGACCCTTGGCTTTGTTCATCGACTACGACTTTTTGCCCACCGTCTATGTACCTTTGCTCATCTGTCTTCCTGGTTCTAACGCCTGTCTAGTCGACACTGTTTTTGGATTGCGTATTGTGGCTTGGCAATTCTTGTGTTTTTTGGCTTTGACTCGGACTTCATTAAAGGCATACGATTTTTGGATTTCCATCTTTTGCGTGTGGTTCCTGAACGCTACGTCACAGTTACATTATCTTTCCTTTTAACAACACGCAACAAGCGTTTAAAACTGAGGACACTAATTCTAGAAGCTTTGTCGGTGGAATTCATTCCCATTCTTGCGTGATATACAACTTCAGTTGCTCAACAGTCTGGGGTCTCCGTATTTTGTGCTTCATAATGCGCCACACATTTTCAATGGAGACAGGTCTGGACTGCTGGCAGGCCAGTCTCTTAACCGCACTCTCTTACTACAAAGCCACACTGTTGTAACACGTGCAGAATGTGGCTTGGCATTGTCTTGCCGAAATAAGCAGGGATGTCCCTGAAAAAGACATTGTTTAGATGGCAGCATATGTTGCTCCAAAACCTGTATGTACCTTTCAGCGTTAATGGTGCATTCACAGATGTGCAAGTTACCTATGTCATACGCACTGACACATCCCCATACCATCACAGATGCAGGCTTTTGAACTTTGTGCTGATAACAGTCTGGATGGTCCTTTTCCTCTTTAGCCTGGAGGTCAAGACATCCATGATTTCCAAAAACAATTTGAAATGTGGACTCGTTAGACCCCAGCACTTTGCGTCAGTCCATCTCAGATGAGCTTGGGTCCGCAGCGTTTCTGGGTTTTGTTTATATCTAGCTTTTGCTTTACGTGGTAGTTTTTTTTTTTTAACTTGTAGATGTAGCGACAAACTGTTAACTAACAGTGGTTTTCCGAAGTGTTCCTCAGCCCACATGATAATATCCTTTTCAGAATGTCAGTTTTTTTTCATGCACTGCCGCCTGAGGCACCGAAAGTCACAGGCATTCAATATTGGTTTTCGGCCTTACCGCTTACGCATAGAGATTTCTCTGAATGTTTTGATGATATTATGGACTGAAGATGATGAAATCCCTAAATTCCTTGCAATTGCACATTGAGAAACATTGTTGTTGGACAATTTACTCACAAAGTTGTTCACTAAGTGGTGAACATTGCCCCATCCTTGGTTGTGAACGACTGAGCCTTTTGGGGAAGCTCCTTTTATACCTAATCATGACACTCACCTGTTTCCAATTAACCTGTTCACCTATGGAGTGTTCCAAACAGGTGTTTTTTTTGAGCATTCCTCAACCTTCGCAGCAGTGGCGGTTCTAGAACCGGGAATTGGGGGGGCGCAGACACGTCCCTTTATGACAATTAGTCCTGGCTAGTTCACAATCATTTTCCTTTACTGACGCGTTTTCCAATTATCGTAATTGGCAACTGAAGACACGGTTTCTCTCCATATGCGATGGAACAGCGATGAAACCATGGGCTAAATTTAGTACAGAAAAATAATTTATTAATAGGCCAGTGCTTCGCGTTGATTGATCAGGTCCGCGTTCCAATGAAACGCGGACTTTCACTCTCGGTATTGCATGGGTTGATTAAAAAAAAAAAAAAGTGGCACTCGGCAGTTGAATAGGCAGTGTGCTGCTCAAGCTATTAGCATGAGAGTCGAAAGGTATGCAAATTTGAATAACGTTGGTTTAAATACAGCAAATACGCGTCCAGATGAATGATTGTCTTCTTATGTAATCGGGGAGAACAAGCAGCAGCTGTTAACTGTGGAGTGCTCTCGGAGTGAACCTTTTGTTAATCATGAAAATGACTGAGAACAGGTCAGGTCTACTAACTGTTTTAAACGGATGTTTTGTCACAATTCTCAGTTCTGGTTCTGCCACTGTACTGAATTTAGCCCATGATTTCATTGCTTTTCCATTGCATATGGAGAGAAACCGTGTCTTCAGTTGCCAATTACGATAATTGGGAAACGTGTCAGTAAAGGAAAATGATTGAGAACTAGCCAGGACTAATTGTCATAAAGGGACGTATCTGCGCCCCCCCAATTCCCGGTTCTAGAACCGCCAGTACTTCGCGGTCTTTTGTTGCCCCTGTCCCAGCTTTTTTGGAATGTGTCGCAGGCATCAAATTCAAAATGAGTGAATATTTAAAAAAAAAAAAACAATAAAGTTTAACAGTTTGAACATTAAATATCTTGTCTCTGTTGTGTACTCAGTTGAATATAGGTCGAAAAGGATTTGCAAATCATTGCATTCTGTTTTAATTCACGATTTACACAACGTTCCAACTTCTTTGGAGTTGGGGTTTGTACTTTACGCCAGGTTTACACCAATTTTTCTCATGGTGACTTAAAGCTCACAAATGTTTTACACACACGTGTGAACATGACAAAAATTATGAGGAAGGGCTTGGTTCCTGAGCAGTGGCATAACATAATTGTGATTGGCCCCGGAGCAAAATCCCCCCCCCCAAACACAAGTGCACGCTCGTGCAGACCACACAGCTTGATTTCTTCCAACTACACATCTGAAATAGCTTTAGCCAGCCAACACTAACAAATTAACACGAAAGTAACAGACACAGTATGTCGATAAGCATAGCACAAATAGCCATCGAGAAAAGCACGGTGGCTCATTACATGCCAATAATACTTTATTGATGAGGAAAATATTAATTACACACTCTACAATATGAGCATATTTTAAGCTTAAATACTTGCAGCAATACCCCAGCAGGTCTCATGGGGAGACACCGGTCCGTGCATAATTACGCGCAAGGCACAGTAAGAGTAACTTAACTGATGATTTAAATCTCCAGACACGCCAATAGGATCGGTCAGGATCTCCTGTCAATTGATGTTCTACGTTTATATGAGAGGTAACAATTACACGACAAAACATTTAAGTGATGGTGAGCTTACGTTAGCCTCCCGGTACACTTTGACATTCAAGCACGGATTAACTACTGGGCCGATTGGGCCGGTGCCCAAGGGTCTCCAACCTCTAGGGGGCCTCCAAACACCCATTGTTTTATTCATATTATTTTATTTTATTTTATTTTATTTATTTATTTTAACATCAAATTAAATAAATGAATTGAGTGAGTGTGTGCCGTATCTCTTTAAATACGAAACAATCAGCGTAAAGTTACGCTAACAGGAAAAAATTATGGTTGGTTTGCTGACTGTGTCTGATGAAGATGAATCAGGTGGTCAGGTGGTGTGGTGATCTGGTGGTGACCGTTTTTGTGCTTTTCGCGCCTGGCAGCATGTTCAATAAACTGTGAAGCAGCAAAAAGACAAAGAAAACCAAGCCAACGAACTGAGAAAAAAATACCGGCTATCCATAGATGGTTTGCGAATAAAGACGATGCTGGCCAAGAAGAGGATGGAAACGCCACTGCCCCAGCCTCTTCTCCTAATGAGCACGTCTACCCGACGTTTGCTAATGTCACAGCACTCTGTTTTTATAGAAATTTAAATGGCTTAACTTCTCTATATAATCTCAAATGGAATCTTCTAAAAGGTAAACAGTCAGGAGTGAAAAGAGAATAATGTACTTGTTTGAATAGTGTCCAAAATTTTGGAATTCTCAAAGAAGCCATATTTTGCAAAGTAAACAGACAAATTGACTCCTTATATTTTCCAACAGCCGATTTAAAGTCAAGCGGTTTTGGGACTTATTGGGCGAGAATGTTGATGAAGAGCACACCTCAAGTCCAGCACGTCTTTGGGGAGTTGGACAGCCATGCCACTGCAAATTCATTATAGTCATATGACTGCCCTTGTTACAAAAAATGTGAGAATGCTCTGCAAATATGACAACAAATGGTGGTTAGTTTGATGGATTTAAGAATTAGATCTTTTTTTTTTTTGCAAAATAACGGCTGCTTGTTTTTTTATTTAACATATATTGTAAGAAAAATGGGGGTGTTTCCAAACTTTTGACAGGTACTGTATCGATTACTTTTACCCATTTCAGCTGTAATATTAGCTGTTTCCACCACTCAGGCCTGGCGCCAGGATGAAGTGACTGAGCAGGCTGTTAAAAATGTCGAGCAGGCATTTTTTTTTCCATTAAAATAAAATGAATTGATTAAACCGCATGGCTAAATAACAACAACATGAGGGCTTGTTATTTTGCATTTTTCTATGGCAGAAAAGCGATGGCAGAGCGCTGGGGAAGCCTGGGATGAAGCGGTGAGCCTTTTTTTCCCTCTCACCGGACAAGCTCTTCAACTTCATCCCAGCGCCGAGGGCTTGTGTCCCATCTGTGAATGCTACTTAGACACAACACTACCTCTAAAACTACTGTTAAAAATAAATGCATTTATAAATCAGACTACTCGCATAATAAGGTCCGCCTGTGTTACTATCTCATTGAAGCTTAGCTCAGTAAATCCGTGGTCATAGGTAGGCTCCTATTGAGTGTGCGTGTGTGGTTTTGAATTATAAATTTTAAGCATAGGCTACTATCTGTTTGAAACACCTGTAGCTCATACAGGATTTACACTGACAGGCCACAACCTATGACCACAACCTGAAGGACAATATCTACAACACCTATAGATATCTTATATCATATACGATTTACACCACATGACTGCGGCAATACTTTCCTGGGCCAGCACAATAATATCAAAGCATTAGTCTACAGTGTGAAGCTAAATGGCTTAGACAAGCACATACTGCTCTACCTCCACCAATACAGTTCTATGATTCAGATTCTGCCATCAGTCATACACACACTGTCACACAACCACATGCACACAAAAAAAACACACACAGTAATCGATGCATACTGCTCTGCATAGGAAGACCTAGAACTAATAATCATATTTGTAACCTGTATCATACAGGATTTCCACCACATCACACATCCTGGTATAGAGAAGCAATGATGCAATAGCCCAATGTTTTCTACAACCCCAATTCCAAAATAGTTGGGACAAAGTGTAAATTGTGAATAAAATCAAAATGCAATGACTTTCAAATCACACCAGCCAGTATTTTATTCACAGTAGAACAGAGATAACATAGCAAATGTTGAAACTGAGAAATTTTACAATTTTATCCACAAAATGAGCTCATTTCAAATTTGATGGCTGCTACAGGTCTCAAAAAAGTTGGGACAGGGGCCTGTTTACAATGTGGTAACATCCCTTCTTCTTTTTAACACAGAGTGGATGCGTCTGGGCATTCAGGAGACAAGTTTCTTGAGTTTAGCCATTGGAATTTGATCCCACTCTTGTTTAATACAGGCTTCCAGCTGCTGGAGAGTTTTGGGTCTCCTTTGACAGACTTTTCGTTCAGTTATGCGCCAAATGTTCTCAATCGGTGAAAGATCAGGACTGCAGGCAGGTCAGTTCAGCACATGGACTCTTCGACTACGAAGCCATGCTGTTGTAATAGCTACAGTATGTGATTGTGCATTGTCCTGCTGAAATACACAAGGCCTTCCCTGGTATAGATGTCATCTGGAGGGGAGCATATGTTGCTCTAGAACCTTTATATACCTTTCAGCATTCATGGTGCTTTTTAAAACATGCAAGTGTCCCACACCATATGCACTAATGCATCCCCATACCATCAGAGATGCTGGCTTTTGAACTGAACGCTGACAACAGGAGGGGTGGTCTTTCTCCTCTTTAGCCCGGAGGACAAGACACCCATGATTTCCGACAAGAATGTCAAATTTGGACTCGTCTGACCACAGGACACTTTGCCACTTTGCTACAGTCCATTTTAAATGAGACTTGGCCCACAGAACACGGTGGTGTTTCTGGATCATGCTCAACAATGGCTTCCTTTTTGCATGATAGAGTTTTAGGTGGCATCTGTGGATGGCACAGCGGACTGTGCTTACAGACAGTGGTTTCTTGAAGTATTCCTGGGCCCATTTAGTAATGTCAATGACAGAATCATGCCGGTGAGTGCTGCAGTGGCATCTGAGGGCCCGAAGATCACAGGCATCCAGTAAAGGTCTTCGGCCTTGTCTCTTACGCGCAGAGATTTTTCCAGTTTCTCTGAATCTTTTGATGATGTTATGCACTGTCGATGATCAGACCTTCAAAGCCTTTGCAATTTGATGTTGAGGAACATTGTTTTTAAAGTATTCCACAATTTTTTTACGCAAGCCTTCACAGGTTGGAGACCCTCTGGCCATCTTTACTTCTGAGAGACTCAGCTTCCCTAAGACATCCCTTTTATAGCCAATCATCTTACACACCTGATGCCAGTTAACTTAATTACTTGCTAAATGTTCTTTAAGCTGATTCTCTTATATATTAATTGCTTTTTCAGCCCTTTTTTGCCTGTGTCCCAACTTTTTTGAGACCTGTTGCAGCCGGAAAATTTGAAATAAGCTCATTTTGTGGATAAAAATGTAAAATGTCTCAGTTTCAACATTTAAAATGTTATCTATGTTCTATTGTAAATAACATATTGGCTCATGTGATCTGAAAGTCATTGCATTTTGATTTTATTTGCAATTTACACTTCGTCCCACCTATTTCGGAACTGGGGTGGTAAAAACAACAAATGTCAATTGCTTCTCATAGTATAAATGCAACACCTTGGAGAGAAGAATCTATATCTTAAATTAGGATAATCCATAAAGTGTGTATTATATGAGAGATAGATTTTTGTCGTTTTTTTATCTATTTATCTAGTTCTTAATCGAGTCTTTAGTTGACTGTATTTGACTACTATTACTGTTATAATAGCTTTAAAATCCATTTAATTAGGGCTACATTTTTATCATTTTTATTTTCTTGAGTGCACTCCCAAGACTGAAAAAAAGCCATACAGAACATCAGGAAACAGGAACACATAAGGACAGTAATACAGCAACGTCAAACATCATTTATATAGCAATGCAAGTTACACAAAACAACAAAACACAGCCAGGCTGAGCCATCAGTGCTGACCACAACCATCTGCTGATACATGCAGACATGCAGAATAGCACTAAACAGTGGACGTAAAATATAACGATCATTATGTTGATCTTGATAAATGTTAAAAGAAGCAATCATGGATAAGTGAAATGATAGTGTACACTAACACACAAGCCATGCAACACTGAGCTTAAGGACACAACTATCGAAAAACATACCAAGTTATTCAAATATTTTATCCCATAAAAGATGAAAAATCAGTGTGATACAACCCATGAGATACAGGTTTGTTCTTGCGCAAGAAGTACTACCCCAATGTTCCCAAATGACCATATTTGTGGAAAAACCCCATCAAACTTTGTTCCAATCACAATACATGGGTTATTTCTTAAGTTTTGTCTTTCCCCTATTGGTTGGCAAGCTCTCTATGGGATTCTCTGGAAAATATTGGTGGCGCACAGAAGTATTGGTCTCATAAAAAAAGAAAGAAAATACCTTAAAAAGGAGAGGAAAAATACTGTCAAAGGAATCGAATACAAATAGATACATAAATGATTCAACTGATTATGTTTTCTGTAATAACTAATGATTTTACTGAACAAATATTGATCAAAGCTACAGAAATCAAACACATTTAAATGTTTCACTTGATTATGTTTTCAAATCAAACTGAACAGAATAGATACTAATCAAAGCTACAGAAGCCAACTGCTAATGTGTGTGTGTGTGTGCGTGTGTCACTGCTGCTTACATAATATGGTTGCTATTTATGATTATTGATTATGGTTATTGATTTACTGATGAATATGATGAGAAATATTGAAATATAATCCTCAACACAAGATTCTATTTGAGATTATATAGAAAAGTTAAGCCATTTAAATTTCTCTAAAAACAGAGTGCTGTGACATTAGCAAAGCGTTTCCAAACTTTTGACAGGTACTGTAAGTTGTGGGGCTTCAAAACTGGTAACCTACCACTGAGTCTCCTCCGACCGAATCGGTATCGGGTAGACGTGCTCATTAGGAGAAGAGGCTGGGGCAGTGGCGTTTCCATCCTCTTCTTGGCCAGCATCGTCTTTATTCGCAAACCATCTATGGACAGCTGGTATTTTTTTCTCAGTTTGTTGGCTCGGTTTTATTTTTCTTTTTGCTGCTTCACAGTTTATTGAACACGCTGCAAGGCGCGAAAAGACAAAAACGGTCACCACCGGATCACGACACCACTTGACCAGCTGATTCATCTTCATCAGACACAGTCAGCAAACCAACCATAATTTTTTCCTGTTCGTGTAACTTTGCACTGATTGTTTTGTATTTAAACAGATACGTGCACACACTCACTCAATTCATTTATTTAATTTGATTTTAAAATAAATAAATAAATTAAATTAAATAATATGGATAAAACAGTAAGTGCTTGGAGGCCCCCTAGAGGTCGGAGGCCCCTGGGCACCGGGCGATCCGTGCTTGGCAAAAAGGTCAATGAGAAACAAACCGCAAGTGCAGCACATCTTTGGGAACTTAGATGGCCATGCAGCTGCAAAGGCATTATAGCCATATAGCTGTCCTGGTAAAAAAAAAAAAATGACATATGAGTATGCTCAGAAAATATAACAACAAATGCTGATTAGTTTGATAGAGAATTAGATCTTTTTTTGAAAAATAAAAGGAGCTTATTTCCTTATTTAACATATATTGTAAGAAAAAAGTAGGTATTTCCAAACTTTTGACTGGCACTGTATGCTTCATTTGATGTTTTTTACGTACTTTATGACGCATGTAAAAACCACCAGTTTCTCACATGACTTACACGTGGATGAAAAGTGTAGTGATTGCTGCGAAGAGTAATCAATGTGTACCACATAAGGTTTGGAACGTGCTTCATTTCACATTTTTAAGCATTACTTACACGGACCCTATGACACGTGTAAAAAACACCCGTTTCACACGTGACTTATGTGGAAGAAACGTGTTGTGTTTGCTGGGTTGTCTACTGATGAAGCTTTAGGTGCCCCACAGGAGTCATCCCTCGGGTTGACACCATTTGGCAACCGTGCGAGTACAGAGTTGGGGACCAATGATGTGCTGGTCAGTACACACATGATTTGCAAGCTCCTTCTGAGATTGAACATTTCTACTAAATGCCTATGTACCACATAAAATTAATTCCCTTTATGTATGAATGAAGTAAAGAGCAAATTAGTGAATGAATGAGTGAATGATGACAATTAGCATAGCATAAAGTAGCACTAAAAATAACGGCACAGATTTTCCCCAATCCCATGACTATAATTCCCAGAGTGAGTCTTATCTCTTTTCAGCTGATAGGCTCATCACAAGACAGATGCTAACAATTTGTAGACTTCTAGATAAGACAAATAGCACTCAATTCTGCTGTGAGTAGGGAGTAAATGGGCTCCCACCAAACATGACCAATTTCTCAGTGCAGGTGGTGCAGAAAGGGTTTTTGGCTGAAGAAACTCATGAGTGAAATGAAGGAATATGATTGACAGTATTTCACACCTGCAGCTATGCCTAATAAATGTGTACATAATATCTTGGCCAGCCAGTATGACAGCATAAGATTTTTTTTTCTAAATGGCATGTTTTTATCTGAAGTCATAAAGACTACTGTAAAAACTAATTTAGCTTCGGTAAAGTATTTTACCAATGCATCACCTCCCTTTGTCTCTCTGATGCACACATTTAGAGGTGTTCACACATAGTTGCACAGTCATTTCACAGGATACATATAATATGGAAGCACAAAAAACTCCATTCACCCATGATGCCGCGCTGATCAGAATAGAGACGAGGAGAATGTTAGTCATTATTATGTAGCCATAAAACATGCAGTGCAGCATCACAATGAATCTGTATTCTCCCCAGTCATAGCAGCTCTAATCATTACCAGCCTTTGATAAAAATGATCTTGGGATTAGTAAATGAATAAAAAAGTAAACAAATATTTAGCATCAAGCACAATTCATGAATGCAGTTTAATTTATTTCTTTGGCTCTGTGATTGTGAGGAATTAAAATTCAGAAGAAACAAGACAGACTGCATGATCCACTGTAAAAAATGTTTCAATGCTTAGCATGGAGTTCAAACAAAACAGCCATTTTAGTGAATGTGAACAAAGCAGCAATCCTGACAGGGGAACGGAATAGAAAAGCAATTAACTGCTGACCATATAGCTTTGCAAAGGCCTCTTTAACACAAGTTAATTTCTCTGACAAATACATAATATTGCGACTAATCATGGTCTGACAGATAAAATCCATTTTTAATCACATTTTTATTTACATCCAGAGGTAGACTGTATTGTGTCCTGCTGTCATCTGAACTGAGTGTAAACATTACAGAATGCATCTTGTCCAGTCTACTGACATCTCACATCTCCTAATAGCAATGCGAGAGTTAAGAGATACTCGATTGTTGGCAGGCTGTCAGGTTGGTTTGTACACAGAGTGAAATTACCGAAGAATTGAAATCTCAATTTCAATGCACAGAACAAGGTAAACAGCTCATGAAAAATCTAACGTAAACTGTGGATCTCAAATATGGGGAATGGGGAAATCTGATTTGTCTCAAACTCAGCTGGATACCAGAATACACAGGACCTATATTTCACAGCATTGTATTGCATCTCCGTGATACCCGTCAAGAGCCACAGCAAAAGATACATGCAATATCAAACTAACCCAATGTCCTATTACAATTATACAAAATTAATATTTGTGAAATTGAGACCATCTGTTTTGCTGTGAAATCTGTTTATGATGTTCAGAAGATCCCAGATCACTGGCATTCTCAGTCTTATTGGCTCTTAAGTTTGATATTTATGAGCAGAGCAGTTGCGCTATGAAATATGATTATTTTAACTGAGTAAAGACAGGAGTTTTTGAGGATTTTCATAAAGAAATGCCTAGTTTGTATATTCCTGGCTGAATTTGACTTAAAAAGGTCATTCTATCCACAGTTAACCCACTGACATAAAAAATGGAATGAGATTTCACTCGAAATGTTTGCAAAATGATTGTTACCTTATGTTAGAATAACCAGGAATATTAACAGTTTTTAAACAGGCCCACAAGCTTGCACACCATCTGTGAGGATCAAATTCCAAATAAGTGCAGCAGTTTTTTTCTTGCGTGTGTGTGTGTGGGTGTGTGTGTCTGTGTCTGCATGTGTGTGTGCTTTACATCACACTGAGGTTAGGGATGGTGGGCTCAGAGCTGACATTCAAATGCGGATCGACCTCGTGTAATCTGGAGTCTCACCCTGCACCCTGCCAAATTCATTACAGGCCTGGAATGAATAACATAGCCCTGGGAGCCTCAGCAAAGCGCTAAAGCTCGAAACGATCATTATCGATTGGCGCTGACGCTTCACCCGCCAACTTCCTGTGAAAACTCGCTGCCGAAAAAAAAAGCACCTGGGGACCTCTTGCTGAATACATTTCCATCGTGCATTTACACATTCGCTTTCATTCCAAATTTCATTTCATTTCAAGTAAACCAAGTGCCGCAGAAAATAAATAAGTAAACAAAGGAACTGAGTTTATCTTCCGATCAAAATATGAACAAAATGACTACGTAGTTTCAACACAGATCGATAAAGCTGGCTTTAAGCTGGCTGATTTAACCGGTCTCATCCTGATGTCTGACAGGACAAGGCTGCTTTGCAATTTCATTGTGTTCCTTCTCTCACTTGCTGTGACGATAAGATCGGGCAGGAGGGGCAGGTAATTGATTGTGTAATGGTCTGAAAGAGCAAGAGTACTAGCCTTTTAGGGCTCAGGCTTAGTGAGTGGACCCAGATATAGACATCTTTAAGGTCCATTTCTGTCAGCAGCACTTAGAAAAGAAGAATGTGGATTATTTTGCTAGTGAAGTAATTTTCAATACTTCAGTGCATTTCTGAGTGCATTTCTGAACAGCTCCAGGATGTGACACACAGCCAGTACCACATGAACAATGAGATGAATTATCAGATTAATTGAAATGAGAGTCTCATGACAAGAACAACCAAGAGACCTCAACATGGCAAAGTGATATGACAGACTATCACTCAGGGACATGTTCCAAACTCCCATGTTCCAAAGTCAATGAAGGCATTTGCTCATGATGAACTTTTTAAGTCAGTCCGTCAACTATGGAAGATGCTACGGGGATATTCCAGGGCTCATTGAAAGAAACAACAAGGACTGTGACTAAAACTGGGGTACCCGGGTCCCGCCTGAAAGGTTCGGGTCCTGGGAAGAAAATTGCGATACCCGTTTCCCGAAAATCAGTACATTGATTGTACACACGATAAAAAGATGGATAATCATTCATGGCATCACCCAGACATTCGCTGATATCATGTACATTATTTATTCCTGTAGCTCATGACTGTCATGCACCAACGATTAGCTAATCAACTTACTTGAATGGGAAACAGATGGAGAATCAATCAGTAGCAATTCGGAGATTTTATACAATCAAGGAGGAATGATTCCCTACCTCCTTGGTCTAGTCAGCTCGCACTCGCTTGCTGCCTTTCGATCTCATCGGCGTCATGGTTTTTTGCTTTTTCTTTTCAACAGTTATGATGATGAATTTTGATGATACTGATACAAATTACATGATATATTTATTGTCGTTGTGATTGATAGTCCTAGTTGATAGTAATAATGATGATGAATACGGCGATTCGGGATTCGGTAACGATTGAAGTTGATGGAATAATTATCAAATGATGATGATAATGAGGAAATGGGAAATTCAGGGGTGCAGATATGATTTTGAGTTTTCACGATGGGATTGTTATTATGGTATAATGAAATACTTATTAACCCTCTATTAACCACCGTAGCATATCTGCTACATAAAGTGAAAGGGTTAACAGCCTGGACACCCTGCTGGTTTTGTTTCTTATTGCCAAATAAACATTTGAGAATAATTTGAATGGTCCGTCACTTTAATTTTTCCATTCGCATTATTACCCAGATCTGCTACATTTTGGAAAGGTGGGCTAAAGGGTCGAATTATTTTTTTTTTTCCATTTTTCCAAATATTGGCCCATAATCAACACATTTGCCTAGGGAAATGATGTTTACACATTTGGAAAGGTACTTAGTTAACAGAGGGTTAATGATAATAATGACATCAGTCAGACATCCGTATACTTTGATATAGTAAATGAATTTGGAAAATACATTTGGAAAGTAAAATAATTCGTAAAATACCTGATCAGTTCATCCAACCTTCATGCATGAAACTAGTTCACTTGGTTGTTTTTTGTTTACTGTTTAATCTCAGCCCTTTATGCCAGCCATTATCATGTAATTAATGGATTGTTGATGTTTGGTTTTTAACCCGCTTCGGTGTCTAGTAGAAAGTTCTTTTATTATTTCCATTATGGCGGCAAAAGGCTTCAGTATAGATATCGAATCAAATTCCAGGATGATGAAAATCCCCTAACTTGTGAGAAAAAGGCGTGGTTTGGCGGCAGCATGTTCAGTGGAATTTTCAGCTAGCCTAAATAATTTTAATTGGCTTTAATTTTTTGCTAAGTTGGCTTGGGTCTATAAATTAATGGACAGTAGCAACAGGAACTTTATTAACATCAGTGTTATGGTTGAGTTCGTACTCTGGTTAGTAGTAGCTTAGCTTATCCATCATGCCCAGTAATGTGTGGGATTCGTTCTCGAAAGATGAGTCAGAGCCAGGAAAGGTACAATGTAAGATATGTGGGAAGAAACTACTCTACAAAGGAGGAAATACAAGTGCTATGCATCGACATTTACAAGGGGTGCATAAACTGTCTGAGTCCAATAAAGCATCCAGCTCTGCATCTGACACCAGCAAGAGACAAGGATCCATCACTTCATTCACTCAACCGCTAATTTGCCCCGAATCAAGGAGCAACAAGATTAGAATGTTGATCGCGGAGATGATTATAATGGATGAACTCCCGATCAGGATGGTTGGAAACTCAGGGCCCTGGTTTCAGGGCCCTGATGGGGTACTTGGAACCTGGATATACAGTGCCCTGCTGCAAGACAATATCTGCGGCCATTACTACCAACTACAATGCGGAGAAAGAGAAATTAATGGCCCAGTTGGAAGAAGCATCAGACGTAGCACTTACAACCGACTGTTGGACAAGTTGCTCCATGGAAGGATATATGACCGTGACGTGCCATTTTCTTCAAGATAACAAGCTCGTTTCACGTGTATTGGACACTTCTCCGGTCCAACATCTCCCAGTAGAAAATGGAGAGCCTCAACCAGAAGAGCCCCAGCGCCATTGAGCTGAGGCTTTGGCCAGTCAACTATCGGTCGTGGCTGCTGAGTGGAATATTTCCAATAAAGTTGTTGCAGTTGTCCACGATAACACTGCAAACACAAAAAACATTTCGGAGAAGTCCGACTTGGAAAACTCCTGTGATGTTCCATGTGCCGCCCACACTCTTCAGCTGAATGTCAACAAAAGGATGTCTCTGCCTAGAGAGACCAGTCTGGTAGGTGCTGCCAACAGACTTGTGAGTCATTTCAAGCGCTCCACAGTGGCCATCAAGGCGTTGGAAGCTAAAAAAGTTAGCTTAGAACTATATGTGAGCAGTTTTGAGGAATTCGTACTGGTTAACGTTGACCGTTAAAGGAAGGACCCAGAGACTTTAAGTAATTTAACAATTTTACTATAATAATTCAAAAAGCAAAAAAACGTGTATAGATACAGACAAATAACATAGGCTTCAAACCATCAAATGATACAGTCAACCATATTCAGTTGATGATCTTCAGCAAAGTATCAGAAGGAAGATATTCAGCAGTGAAGAAGCTTCTTCAGGTGCAGAGACTCAGGATGTACAGCACATGCAGAAGCAGGGACCCCCCCTTCAGACTTTTTTTTTTTTTTTTTAAATATATAAATTTGGCATCTCCAATCCCACCCGAATCTGGAATGCCCAATTGGTGAACTATGTACAAAGCTTGCTCGTATGCGACCCCTTGCTGCCAACTCAGGAGAGCGAAGACAGTTCATGCTCTCCTCCGAAGCACATGCCTGTCAGCCACTGCTTCTTATACACTCATTGGTTGAATCTTCGCAAGTTCAGAACGAGGGCGGAGGATACCCGGACATGAACAGACTTAGAATCTTCCTGACGAGCGCCCGTCTGGCCAACAGGAGGCGCTTGAGCGACGAACAAAGCTATTTATTTATTTCCCTTTCCTGGCAGTCCCTTCCCAATTTGAAACCCTGTAGCGCGATGGCCAATTGTGCGCTACTCTGAAAAAGCTGCCGACCACTGCCTGGTTGGTACGACCGGGGCTCGAACCCGCGACGTGAGAGTCACTTCTGCACTGCAACGCAGTGCCTTAACTGAGTGAGCTATCCGGCAGCTCCCCCCTTCAGACTTTTACTTGGATATTTGTATGTGCACAATGCTCAAAACCACGCCTCTGCGGCAAATATTCCCCAATAGTTTAACATTCTCCCCTCATTATAAGCACATTTTATTCATAATCCCTCCTTAAAGGTGACCTAATATGCTATTTTTCCAAGTTTATATTTTGGTCTTTGACTCCCCTAGAGTACTCCTGATCGCGCAAAGTAAAAAATAGGGTACTTATTTCGCTCATAATGCCATCCTCAAAAAACCCCATTTGTAGTCCATAGTAGTCTCTGCCTGAAACACCTCATTGGGGTGGCTCTTCCGCTATGGCCCCCACTCCCCGTGTGCCCACTTTCTTCTGACTGGCCAGCTCTGTGGAGGGCGGATCTAGGCGGGACGAGGCAGCAGAACGCAGTTTTCCGTGTCTCAGAGTGAAACGTGAGACGCGTCTGCCATCTGAGCTAAGGAATCAGTGGGGAAATTCTGCAGTCTAACGCAGCACATGTGTATAGATCTAATGAAATTAACTTGTTCTAATAAACGCAACAGCGAAAGTGGAGGACGCAGTGCGAAAGTCTGGCAGCTCAAGCACGAATTTGCTATCGGCTACAGTTTGCTACGGCAACAGTTGGTGAGTACAGCGGTTTTTCTACTCCTAGCTAGGATGCAGGGGAAGCTAGAATCTACCCCATATAGACACATTTGTAGAACGGGTCGACATGCCCAAGTGTAGACCGCAAACCGTAGAAATCCGGTGGGTCTGACTTTAGAGGGAAACATGGACAGTGAGGAGCAGCTAAAAGTGGACCAACAGCTTATGGACTGCTTCGGTGTGTATTAGGACCTGCTGGTTCGTGTGCATAGCTGTGGTGTGTTGTTAGCGTGGAGAAACGAACAGCTTCCGCGCTGGTATATGACGGAGGGGTGAAAGCTCCAAGCTAAACGGCCTTTTCGGAAATTGCCCGTGGTAATGGTTTACTTGCTTCGGAATGACCAGCTTTTCCTCGCGGAAAATGGGCGCATTATGGATAGCGTGCGAGAGCTAGACAGAGCTCCGGTTATGTCATGAACAAAATACAGGTTTTACAGACCGGAAGTTCCGTCTGCGTGAACCGTTGCTTATGTGGAGCTAGCGAATCGATCACTTTTACAGGAAAGAATTTAATATTCAATCGATGGCAATGCAGAGAAATCGTTTGTTATACCGGACACGTTATAGCCTGTGCGCTTCCCTATTGCTTTCACCGGTAGTATCAGAGAGCTTGCCCAGACATTGGAGATGTATCAGGCTGACCCCGGTCATGGATAAGTAAAGCGATCATTTCATAAGCACCCAAAACGCACCCCAAGCTCTGCAAAATCTACGTCTGGTCTAACTGCAGCCCAACTCAGCAGACACATGCAGCACCTCTCCGTTTAGCTTCAACTGTAGTGGCTACAATCAGGCAACGTTATGATGAAACTGTCACATTGATGCTTACCGAAGTAACACAAGCATACCGATCATAACTGCTGCATATAAGTTAACCAGAAGCATTTTTAATTTGCAGAGCACGCGAACTAACATGCAGTAGCTGATAGGCGGTCATGACTTTGAATGTAATCTGTCGCGCGAAAAATTCGTTTCGCGTCCGGTGTGAAAGCTGCTTAACGCGCCCATAATGCCTGTATTTGCGTCTTTGCATTGACTTTGAATGTAGCTAATCTGTCGCGCGAAAAATTAGTTTCGCGTCCGGTGTGAAAGTGGCTTGACGTGCCCATGACGTGTATTTGCATCTTTGCATTGACTTTGAATGTAGGCTAATCTGTCCTGCGAAAAATTCGTTTGGTGTCTAATGTGAAAACAGCTTTATGGATAGTACGCGACAGCTAGAGAGAGCTTGGTTATGTTATGAACATAACACAGGTTTTGCAGACCGTAAGTTCCGTTAGCGCGGACAAGTAGCTTATGTGGAGCTAGCGAATTGATCACTTCTACAGGAAAGAATTACCTATTTAATCTCCGCCTTTTTTTTTTTTTTTTTTATTAGCCACAACAATTTCTAAAGGGGGATGAAATTATGTCAAGGTAGTGCAGAGAAATCATTTGTAAACCGGTAGAGCTTCTGCGTTTCGCATTGCTTTCATGGTAGCACCAGAGAGCTTGCTCAGACATTTGTGAAGTATCCGGCTGATCCCGGTCATGGATAAGTGAAGCGATCACTAATTGTAGTGGCTACAATCGGGCAACGTTATGATGAAACTGCCACATTGATGCTTACCGAAGTAACACAAGCATACCGATCAGAATTACTGCATATAAGTTAATCAGGAGCATTTTTAATTAGCACGGCACGCAAACTAACATGCAGCAGCTGGTAACCGAGCGGTCATAACTACAGAGACAAACCCTTGCAATACAGGTTTTACAGACAGCAAGTTCTGTTACCGTGAACAGTTGTACCAAGCATCCAAATTACAAACAAGTATTAAAAGTTAGCTTCAAATGAGGTTTATGTTCACAAACCTTCTGTAGAATTTCCCCTGATATCACTCTTGCATATTTAGGACACAAACATTAGCAACAGTAACTTGGCTACGTTAGCCGCTGTGCTACAGCCACAATCAACTGGCTATCACGTCAGGTTGGCTTATGCAGTAAAAGCAACTTAAAGCTTCTGTGTCTGTGAGTCACGGACAGTTGTGACCGATACAGGCTTTATCTTCAGATATTTTACAAAGCCTGCGTTTGAGGCCAGTTGTTAGTGCTAATTTTCGCTAGCGGTCCTGCTAGCCACCCATAACACGTTAGCTTCACTTACGTTATTTGCTGTTATATGGTCACTTACAGCTTGTGGCTCCGAGCGCTTGATCGATGCAGCTGCTTCAGGTTTGAGAAGCAGCTGAAACGCTTATCCTGTGTCGAATTATCCTTTATTGGCAAAGCTGTCTTTGGTGAAATGCTGACCACAAACAGCTAACGTTCCCTTTGGCCGTGGCTGTTTGCTGCCAGCAAACAAAAAAAGCTACCCACTGATTTCTGGTGGCATCGTCTTTTTGAAGAGAAATATTTGTTTTTCTTCGCGTCCAAAAGTAAACGGACAAGTAGCTTTGGGAGAGATACTAACAAAATTGCACCTCAAATGATCTGCGGTTCTTCTTTTGTATTTCCAAAAGTGTCAAAGCTACTAAGGCATAGTATGATCTGCCGTTGTAAGTGCCTGCTAGAATAGTTTCCGGTGTGGGCAGGTCCAGCGCAGTGGTTGGCTCTGGCTAGGTCTGTACTAATTGGACGGCACAACTTGACGTCAGGTTTTGCCCAGATCTCGTGAAGATCTCGGGAGGAGCTGTTCAGAGAGGAAATCACGCTCACGAAATCACTTTCTTGGATTACAGCAAAACCCCTGCATCTTATGTTTAGAAACTTTTCAGAGGTTGAGCATGGACAACCAACATTATAACATTACTAATATGTATTAAAAGAAGGATCAGCATAATAGGTCCCCTTTAAGTTTACTTGTATTTTGATCAGTGTATATTTAAATGCCTTCCTTTATGGTGATTATTCATGAGCCGTAAAAAGAAGTAATCATAGATTTTTCCTTACCTTTTACTCTTTATCACTATAAATTTGCTTTTAAGTCTTTTATAGTAAAAGTTTTTACTCTTTCTAAAAAATTATTATGGAATATACTTAACCCTGATGGAATGTGGAATAGAGATCATAATAAAAATAATTATGCTGTCCTCTCTTGAACTTTCTTTATTACTCTAACGCCCATGTATTCATCCTGTCATCCTTTTTTCCAGGTTGCAACTACAGCGCTTTCGGTCGATCTGTACTTCAGTTTGTCGGTTGTACAGCCGTGTACCTGGGGGCTTCTGAAGGAGCACCTGGTTGAACAAGCTGATGATCCTCCTGTCATCAGAGTGTTCAAAGCAAGAGTGGGTAACTTGCACGGAAGATTCTGTGGCAACGACGTAGCAACAAGTGCAGGTATGCTAACATCGGCATTAGATCCGAGATTCAAGAGCCTGAAGTTTCTCGGTGTTGACAACGATGCAGCTGCCACTAGAGAGAGGGTCTACGATCAAGTGCAACGGAAACTGGAGCCACTGCAACAAAATCAGGGAGAACCAGAGCCGAGGAAACAAAAGCAATCTACATCTGACTTGGATTTCCTAACTTGGATCTTCCTCTGAAGCTGAAGGTGACGATGATAGCGAAGAAATGGAGCAGATAAGTGAATTTGAGAAGTTCAGAAGTCTGCACAGTGCTTCCGAAGGGATCAACACCAACACAGATCCGGTAGAATGGTGGAAGATACACGGTGGGCGGTTTTCCGTCTTGGCTCAGTTGGCTCGAAGGTACTTTTGCATCCCAGCAACATCCGTACACTCGGAGCGAGTATTTTCTTCTGCGGGGAACACAGTTAACTCTAAACAAAGCACTCTAAAACCGGAGAATGTCAACATGTTGATTTTTCTTCACAATGATCTGTAACTGACTTAAAACTGAGAAAAAAACACTGTCTGAGCGAAGGAAGAAGTGAACTATATTATCCTTGTCGTAATTTTTCCCCTTCTCTTAGTCAGAACTCACACTACTTTTGTCATGTATGAATAAACTTTAAAGAGCATCATTTGTGGTCTATACCGTCTTATAAAGGCATTAATTGGTAAAATTGTAAACTAATTTTAACTCTACAAAAGTGTCTGACAGACTATGAACTTCAAAATTCAAGCAAGGTTCTGAACCGGAAGCTGCCTACATGTATTCAAAAAAGGTAGAAGGTAATACTTGTCCAATGTCTAAAACTTCTAACACTAATTAACTCAAGTTACTCAACTCATGTAAACATGCAAGTCTACTAACAACGTTTGTGTTCGTGTAAAGCTCACTACAATTTCTGAAACAAATCACATCCTAAACTTACTTTAGTAAGAACATCGATTCTACGGAGTGTGAATGTTTCTTTTGATTAAAGTCTTTAATTTTTTATGTTCATTATCTTCACTTTATGTTTAAGTCATTTATCCATGGAGCTCCATGATTTATCCGTTCCCTTGTCCTTTGTTCTTTAATAAGAAACATGAATTTAATCAAGTTAACCAACCATGATTACCAAGTTAAGTCTAGTCTTTCCAGTTCATGTGGTCATTCAGAGAAACCACAATCCAATTTAAAATATCGTCGGCCTGCTGATAAAACCTTGTATCTGCAATTTGATAAGAAACAAAAACTTGTATGTCCATGACATTGCAAAATACAAAATTTTATTGATTGGATACATTCTTGGAAGAAAAACAGTCATCCTACCCGAACACAGCTCAACTGCATTCTTACATGCAAAATTAAACATTTTTTACGCTCTCCTGTAAAGTTTATCATTTTGAAGATACAAGGTTTTATCAGCATGCCGACGATATGCGCTAAAACCAGCCCAAAAGGTTATTTTTCCTATTCATAGAAGTGATAGAAATAATAGAATTTCATTGACAGTTTGATCGTTGAGTAAACACAGCTTTGCTTGGCACTTGGCAAATTCAGAAAGTCCATGCAGGCCTCAGTCGAAAAAACAAACAAACCCATCACCAACAAAAAAAAAAACCAGCTTTGTCCCGTTGTTACATGCATCATGAAAATGACAAACTATTGAAAGTATTTGAAACTAGGTAAAGAAGAACCATTATTAACAGTTCATAACATCTGTGTGTGTCTTGTTTATTCATTATTCACTGTTCAATATCACAACGACTATAAGTAGACCTAACTTTAAATACAAGTATCGGAGTTATCGAAAATAAGGACCCTTAGAAAGTCCCTTATTAGAATTAACAAGAGAACTAATAACTAAACAAAATGATTTGGTTTCAAAATATAACTCAATTTAAATGTTTCCATTTCTAAAACGTGAGCTCGCGTGAAGAGTGAAGACTAGAGTTGTTAACAATTAGTGTACTGTGTTCCCATGGTGTTAGTAACCACGGGAATTCGATTGTCTGTGATTGTGTGTATGTTCGTTTGTGCAGGAAGATGAGACCTGGTTCGTATGTGTTCCTCGTGTGTACGTGTGAGAAGATTGGCGCGTTATTGAGTTGAGTAGGTAGAGCATGAGGTAGAGTGTGAGCGCGGCCAGGGCTGGGGCTGTGGGTGGGCCGCCGTCCAGGCCATGAGGCAGGGACTAGACTCGCTCTGTGTGTGTGTGAGTACGTGTACGACTTTGAAGTGATATCGGACAGACGTTGACCTGCTTGAGCTGTGAAGTTTGTTTACAAATTAATTCCTCTAGCCTACACTGTTGATCACAATGTGATTTACAAGATTCGAACTTGGACATTATTCATACTTGACAGTTGACAATGAAATACTTATCACCTCAAACGAGTTTTTTGTTGTAAGTCATCGTTCTGTTTCTCGGCCTTTATTTCTTTAGCGTGCGTAAACATGTTTGAAACTTTGATGTAAACAATGAACACGGACATGCATGCCTCGTAGACGCAAGACACTAGCATATTTTCTTCACTGTCTATCTTTACTCTATCTTGTCTCAAAAACTTCCTCCACCTGTTTTTCTTTTCTGCCCTTGGTTTCAACTGTCAATCACGAAAGAAATGTCCTATGGAAACTGCTTTTCATCTAGACTTTTTTCTCAGGGCATTGAGCTAGTAGAGGTCGAGATCAAAAATACCAGCTTTTTGTTCGTTTAAGTGATTTTTGGGTACCGGCCCGAAAAATCGTCGGGTTCCCGTTTTGAAAAAATTCCTGAAATTCCCAGGCCTAGAAACAACCATGAGAATGAAGGGATCTTGACTTGTGGAAGACTGTCAACAATGATGCCAGATCCCAGGTCCACAAATCCCTGGAAATTCTCAGCAGCATCTACCACATGCTTGCATATAGTAATTTCATCCTTCCTGATGGTTTTCTTTTATCTCATTCTGTTGTTTGCATGCATCTTGCTAGCAGAAAATAAAAGTTTTGTAAATAAATGATCCTAAAAAATGTTACAGTCCCAGACCTGAATGGTGCCGGGATGAGGCACAACAAGGTTAACAAGCTGACATAGTCATCCATATCCCTCACAACTGCTCATTATTATAATTTTGGTTCATGACACACATTTAGGTCATGATGTTTTGACCTGCCAAGTTTGAAAACAATCAGCCAAATAATAAGAGAGTTACAGCCCAGACAGGAATCCATTGCATAGCGACACAGCTAAAGACGACAAGTGCCGACGGACAGATGGACATTTGACTTAGTTACCTAGTTTTGGGTCTTGACACACGTTTAGGTCATGATGTGTTCATCTGCCAAGTTTGAAAACAATCAGCCAAATAATACGAGAGTTACAGCCAGAACTGGAATACATTGCATAGGGACACGGCTAAATATGACAAGTGCCGACGGGCAAACGGACATTTGACCTAGTGACCTAGTTTTGGTTCATGACACACCTTTAGGTCATGATGTGTTCACCTGTCAATGATGGTGGTCAGCATAGCATGATGTAAGGGATTTGGAAATGTGACTTTACCTCCCGTGGTATTGCGTACTTGTGGTTTCTTAACTTCCATTAGGACAGGTGTATCACTGTGATGCAAGACTGCACTGGACACAAAGAGCTCTATCTTTCTCCGAGCACAGACAGGCCCCAAGCGTGACGCAAGTGTCTTTGCTACTTTTTGACCAGCACAGATGCCTTTTTTCTGTCCTGCAACCAGTTTGCTTTAATTGCAAATTAAGGGGTCCATACTCATGAAAAATCAGATAACACTAAAAATCCATTCTTTCCTCGATGAGAAATAAGCCCCATAAGCTAATTTTGGCCAAAAAGCACATGTACAATACATGTACAATATAAAATGAGCAGTGAATTGGAAACTACTCAAGAAGCTACTTTCAGCGGTGACCAAGTCCAGTCTAAAACTTCTACAAGTACACAAGTCCAGTCAGCCAATCAAAGCGTTGCTTAGAAAATTGGTTGGCCAATAGCAGCCACTGTAGCTTCCTTACCCAACCACAATGGCTGACTCTTCAGGCCAGGATGAGTGTGCGTGGACTCCACACCAAGAGAGCTAAAAAAAAAAAAAAAAAAGACCCAGGCAGCCAGAAACAAGGGCTAAAAACAAGCTAAGAAGTAGTCTGGCAGAGGGTAATCTTTTTTAGTAGCTTATTCTTTGGCTGAACTTTATTATTACCACACACAGCCAGTTAGTTTACAATAGCTCGAGACACAGAGCCAAGGCGAAGCTGTTATGCGATCCTGGATTGGTTTTTATTGTGACCTTTGTTCAGCTGTATTTACCATCCATTTGACTGCATATATTTTCCATTCATTTTGTTCAAAAAACTTTTTGACATCCATGACTATAATATACTGGAATGACTATATTTGCTGTTCATTTTCATTAGAAAGTGGTGTGTTATGTTTTCAAAAAGATGCTCTGTTTTAGTACTCTGAAATAATAAAATTTAATGCTGTGAATTGTTCAAATTGAGTTCAATTTTGGTTATTTTGTGGCATTTGCTTCTAAAAGTACTCAAGTATACAGACTGGTGTTTGAAATATCTGGGCGAATCAAGAATCAAGATAGAGGCTAGAAGGTCTCCTAATTAGTTTTAAGACATCTTTTGTGATATTTAATTACATTTACATCAGCTTAATACCCACAAGTTGTCAAATTGTTAAAATCTCATTTATCTAAAAAGACAAAAAATGACACTTCTGGAAATCAACTCTTCAAATGAACTTGTGCCAAACTGAGTGCCCATGGGGATGTTGGTCCTAAAATGAGGTGTGGCCAGGCACATTGTTTGCATACCGCTACCTTGAGGCAGCAAACAGCGGTTACGGAATTGACCAACAAAAACCTGGTCTAAAGTCAATTGTCAGTCTTCGACTGCTCATTAGAGGGTACATTATAAAACAGTATTTATGCGCTTTGGTCAGCCAGTGCACAGCGCACATACACTCTACTTGTTGCATAAACAGGAACAAGCATCAACGGCAACACATGCAAACAATTAAAAATAGAAAAAAATATAATTTGAAAAATTATGATCATTATGATCAAGACATTTTAAAAATATGAGTCATAATGATTATTGCGATCAACCTCCTCCATCAGAAAATGCGCTGTTCTAGGCTATTGAATCGTAAGGGAATCTATTTCATCAGGCAATTTGCGATTTTAACGTGTGAGGCTAAATTTGTAGGTATTCACAGATTATTCTGGATAAAGCCTCGACTCCTAAATACTGGTGAAATCTGTCATTCCTACTGTCTTCCAGAGAATCCATCTGGAAGGGTGGCGGTTCGGGGACGATGGTTAGCCTATAAATTAACGACATGGCACAGCATGTCTAAAACAGTGCATGGCGTTTCATTCTATGACACAAAACATTAACTTCAATAGAACGAATGCTCAAAGTGCTAAAATCTGCTTCAGATGTTTGGATAAGTCCTGCATGAGTCGACCCATTACCCGCAATTATATAAAAATCAATTTTGAATCCGAACTGATCCATTAATACAATATCTGCAGCCATTTGCCCTGCTGCGATCATCAAATACAAAACTCCATTATTTCCATTGAAATGTATTTTTTCATTATTTACTGACAAAAGAAGCAGCCTCGCAAGGTGGCAATTTTAAGTAGCAACAAAGTTATGGATAACATTGTTGTCACTGTCCATGATTATTCCACATTTCTAATCAAGGTAACATTAGTTTTGTTTCTTTCTTGCTGGCTGTTTTTCTGACTCATTTTAATTTCTTTTGGCCGTCCCCCACCAGCGCAAAAGCACTTTTTTTTTTTTAACAGTGACATTGAACAAAAACCTGTCTTTTATTTGCTTGTTTCATGCACAAATGGTAATGCAGTATAATTTTCAAATGTGGCCCCATGGTGATCTTCAACGTACAGACATGATTATAACAGTTTTGAGAAATATTTTGAAAATGTGTTTTATTACATTTTTGTAGATCACCGTGATCAGGTTTCCATACCTTCAGCAGTGGTTCACTCACGCGCTTTCACTTCACGCATGAGTAGACCACTTTCCCTGGGCGGAGATTTTTTTTCCTGTCCTGGTGGAAGCCCACCTCGGTTATAGAGGAAATGTGAGATTTCACTTTGATTGGCTTATTTCATATTACTTCCAAAACACACCCATAATTATTTGAAAGATTAAATACAACCCCTTTGAACTATGAGCCCTACTCACCGATAAACTGGTGAGATTGGATTTGGACACGCCTTGAATGCACTTGTGCCACATGCTTCAGACCAGCACTTAGATCATTAAAATAGGGCCCAAAGTCAGTGTTGTCATGTGCATCCTCCATCACAAGGTTCTCATTACTACCTGAAGCTTCAGTGAGCTTTGCCACTTTCTCACCATCCACAAAGAACAGAGAGCTCTAGTAATGTTTTGTGGCTATGCTGTCACTTATCTCTGCCCTTACCTTTTGTGCCCTGTTCTTCACTACTGTTGTCAAAGAAATTCTCTTAAAAATGTTTTTTATACAGGCAAGAGTGCTTGTTTGACTTCCAGTACTTCCTCATGATGTTATGGACCCACTGGTGAAGACTTGCTTTATGAGACAGTTGAAACCTGCAAAAAAGTTATGTCAGCAGGAAGGTTTCAGGGTAAGTCAAAAAGTTTTTTTCAGAGCTCATATAGAAATGTGGTACTAAATTTATCACAAAATGCAAAAGTCCCTCAAGGTATGAAAGATACTGAATTAAAAAAATGACTTTGCTCTTTGTGTTTGTCTGATACAGATGTTTTTTTTTTAATTCACTCATTATTTTTATGTCGCCTCATCGGCCTATGTAATGAAACCCTCAGTATATGCATAAAGTTATGGGATTTATGAAATGCTCAGGGGTTTGAATCTTAAATTAAACGTAATTCCAAGGCCAAAACACTGTCAGTGCTAAACAAACTTGATAAAAGTTTGAAAATGTTATGTTTTAAACCAGGAATCATATGCAAAGGCAGAGTACAATCCAATAGGTAGGTGTATTGGCAGCAGTACAGCAGTTATTGGGGGCAAAACCCCAGAGGAAGAGAGCACAGTTCAACACAGATAATAGGTGAAGCTGGGCTGCAAATTGCTGGCCAGCGGCTGTCGTGTTTTCATTCAGAAATATTTTCTTATTATAAGGTTCCCCATCCTCAAACAATTTGAGAGAGACAGATTCTTCAGAAAATTAGGCTTTATTGAGGCATACTGATGAATATAAAGCAGAGTTCTTTTTGCACAGGAAGAACTCACATTCTGCTTTTGACACCCAATTTTTATACCTCGATCACAGGAAATGTCTTTCAAATATGGTTTTTCCACCCTCTCATGCTACAATGGTTCAATAACGTAATGTCTGCTTCTTACTTGTTTTTTAATGGTACAGTAACGTAATGTCTGCATGTTACTTGTTTTTCTCTTTTATGATTAGTTGGCATCCTTAATAACAACTTCAAGGCTACTCCATTGTTTAAGAGGACTTTTAGTTGGGTCACAGGTCGTCCCAGAGACAGGCAAACCAAAACACTGCCAACTTGCCTTGAAAAATGCAACCAAAAGATAACAACCCTCTTCCAATGTAATATTTGTTATACATATTTCTGTATGCGTCTGACCACGCCAACATTTTATGAACAGGACACCCATATGTGCTCAATTTGGCGCAAATGAATTGGTCATTTATGCAGCGAGGACGTTGGACAGTAATTGGTATTTTCGTCATTCATAAAGACACTTGCGCTACATTTTGCACCCCATTGCGCTGGGTGTAAGATAGAGGCCCATTAGTGTGCTCACCCAATGTGCATTCTGATCAATACTAAAACCATTATATCCATGGCTTTGGTTTATTTAGGCAAGCTAGCATCCAATGGCTTACACACTTAAATCTTCCATAAATCCAAAGATCGAAATCAACATGAATGTAAGGAGTAGCTTATCATTTTTATTAACCCATCTACCAGTCAGAAGACAATTCTGTCACCATTGGCTCACCGGTAGAGCGACACTTTGCATACGTACACTTGCTGAAGTCTTGACTTAACCACAGATATGATTCATAAAAAGTTAATTTAAAAAATGTGTCACTTGATTTTAAGAGAAATTATTACATTATTGTAATTTTTTAGTTTATTTGGAAAAAAAATTCACGGAGTGGTATTGTATAGCTGGGGGGAAAAAAATCGACCATTAAAAGTGTTAATGAGGTTAGCATTAAAATACAGTATATTCAATAGTATTTCACTATACTGTACATACTTTTTCAGTTACAGTGCATCGATGGATGTTGGCCAAGACATGACTGTGAGTCTACAGCAAAATAAAAAATATACCATACAGGCAGGATTATTTTCATAATTACACACAATAAAAATGGCTGAAATTCTTGGTTAAATCCATGGGCTATCTGTTGTCTTTGAATTGTAATTTCATGATGAATGGTAATTGCAATACATGTATACTTGTAGTGATAAATGTGGTGATACTGTACATGCATAAACGTGTTCATATATAACTACATAAAATGTACAGAGTGAACCATGCTTAAAACTCTTGTTGTACAGTTGTTATTTTTACTTTGGCATTATCAGGCATAATGGCTCAGTTTATTAGAGCTAGCTCAAACAAACATTGAGGAGAGAGATGCAAACACACCATGGTGAGTAGTCCTGGACAGAAGGCACAGTGCTGGTGGTCTGGCTGGGGAAAACTGAAAAGGAGGAATCTTCTCCCCTTCTTCACCCTGTCCCAGAGAGGAGGAAGAGCCTCAGATGTCCTCTGTGTCCGTTGTTGCGGCAGCAACCTGGGCAGGACCAAGGGGGTGGTGCTTGTCACAAGGATGAAGCAGGACTTACAGCAACTTCACCAGTCCTACTTCAGATGAAGATGATACTCTCCCTCTTCACTGAGAGATGCTGCTGATGGGTTGTCAGTCCCGGAAGGATGAACAGAACTAAGTGTTGGGTGAACGGTGTGAAGGCCAAGTCTCTTCTGGAACAACTAGGCTGGGGCTTTGGGGACCATCATCACACGAAGTTTGACTGCCCTGGTGTACTGCCTAACCTGACAGCCCCAAACCTGACAACACCACGATCCGTCAGTTTTCTCTATTCTGTTTCAGATGTAGCCGCACTAGTGGTTGCAAGGGCTTGCAGTGGTTGCTAGGGTGTTTCTAGGGTGTTTGTAAATGAATAACAGTGTGCGCAAAGTGGGTGCTCGGGTGTTTTAGGTGGTTGCTTGGGCATGCAGGGTGGTTGCGAGGGTGCTTCTGGGTCGTCAATAAGGTATTTCTAAATGATTGTGAGAATGTGCAGGGTGGTTGGTAGGGTAGTTTTAGGTGGTTGCTAGGGTAAGAAGGACGGTTACCACGGTCTAGACCAGGAATCAAGCACGGAGTCTGATGCAGAATCCAACTGGTGGTTCATTGACAGCAATACGGTGGAGATACGGTGGAGGGGGGACCCCGAGATAGGATAACAGGACCAGAGGCCTGAGGAGAATAGACAGTTCAGCACAGTTGTACAAGGCTAAGCTTGAGCTGCTATCACTGACCAGGCTTTCGAGATGCTGCTAGGTGTTACACTGGCTTCGCCAACACTGAACTGCTTCAGAGGATGGAGAGATAGCTTGAGGGGAACGTGGTCCCAGTCCTGACTCCAGTTCAGGATTGGAAGCTTGTTCCTAACAAACTGGTCAAGGAGAGGAAACTGGATGAGTTAGCAAGAACACCGTCCCAGTCTTGGACCCTGATTAAGATTGGAAGCTTGTTTATGATAACTTGAGTTGATGAACAGGAGCAGACTTGAATTAACTTGAACTCAGTCCCACTCCTGGACTCTGATTAGGATTTTAAGCTAGTTTGAATCAGCTGAATGATTAGAGTGATTTCTCTAGGAAAAGGCAGACACTAAAGAACTAGTCATGAGAGATTTACAATAAAACATTGATTAGGATCACTTGCATGAGTGCGAGTTTATAATGCTGTGACACACAAACTAGAGGACTTAAATACTTGTTAGACCATTGTAAAGTGCAGCTGTAGGGGAGCAATGCACAGGATGTGAACCAATCACAGCAGACATACACTTAATAGACATGCAAGCTGCTGAATTGCTAAGAGACAGACAAGGAATCCGTGGTCTCAGACCGCCTCCTGAGGGACACCATGGACCACATGTTGCAGAAGAAAGTCTGCAGTCTCCTTCACAGTGAGCATCTTTGGCAATGGCACAAAGTGGGGTCTGGAAGCTTAAGGATGGGAGTGGTAGTAAACAGTCTCTTCAGGTGGCCAAAGGAGGAGGCTGTCTGGGGGGCCCAGGCGAAAGGAACCTACCTCGGCTGAATCGGTGGAAGCCCAGGAATCTCTGCAACGCCCTTCGATCTATCGGCTCCGGCCACTCCAACACTGCCTGCACCTTCTGGTGGTCCATCTCCAGGGCACCTTGCGCCACCACAAAGTCGCTAAATTCTGGCAGGCCTTTTGCAGTCTGTTGGGGGCCACTGTGAGCCTTTCTTCTGGCTTTCATCCAGAGACTAATGGACAGACAGAGCGGACCAACCAGTCTTTAGAGAATACCCTTTGATGTTTGGCGGCTGATAATCCATCGTCATGGAGTCGTTTTTTAGCTTGGGCTGAATATTTCCATAATTCTCTGGACAACTCCTCCACAGACCTCTCACCATTTCAGGGTCAGTTGGGCTATCAACCCCCCCTTTTTCCTGAGACTGAAAAGGATTCTGAAGTCCCCTCTGTCAATTATTTTATTCGACGCTGTCGCTCTCTCTGGGCCAGGGTCAGGTCCTCTTTGTTGTGATCTAGGCAGAGACAGAAGACCGCATCTGATAGAAGGCGCCGGCTGGCCCCATTTTATCGGGTTGGTCAAAGAGTTTGGCTCTCTACTCAGGACCTTCCCTTAAAGGTGGAGTCACGAAAGTTGGCTCCTCGCTTCATTGGCCCTTTTAAAATAGTGCGGAGGATCAACCCTGCTACTGTCAGGTTAAAACTCCCTAAGTCCTTGCGTATCCACCCCTCGTTTCATGTCTCAAGGCTAAAACCAGTTAGCACTAGCGTCCTGGCTCTGGTTGACAAGCCTCCGCCGCCGCCACGGATAATTGAGGGGCGCCCAGTTTATACTGTGTGTTGCATTTTGGCCGAGAGGCGTGTGGCTCGCAGAGCCCAATTTTTGGTGGACTGGGAGGGATATGGGCCTGAGGAGCAGTGCTGGGTCCCTTCTCGGGATATCCTCGATCCCAGCCTCATCTCTGAGTTCCGTGCACGGGGTTCTCGGGGAACTTCTGGTGCCGTCCCTTAGAGGGGGGGATCCTGTCATGGTTTAGGCATCTGTTTGTTTGTGGGACCTTTCTTTGTTCTCTCGTGCGGGACGATATCGGATTTCTTTTCCATCGAATTCCTGGCCCAGCTGGCTGATTGAGCTGGGGCGGAGTTTTCCGGACTCTATATATATGGCCGGGGGTTCGCCACGCCTATCGCTAGAGTGTCTGTTTGTTTCTAGCACTTCGGCCGGAGAAAATCTCTTGTCTGATTTCCTAGTGATTTGTGACATTCTATTTGTTGTTAGGAATTGCTTCTTTTAGAAATTTTCTCTCTTCTCTCTTGTTTATTCTCTCTCGCACTGCTTCCGTGTTTGCGGACTTTTATTAAAATCCTTGAAGCGCTTGAGCTTTTACCGGAGGTGTGTACCTCTTTTGTGTTGTCTCTTATCTGGGCTGCTCTCAGTTCTCTCTCTCACTGGTCACGGCACCTGGCGTCCTATCACCGCCCATTACAAGGGGAGCCGTCGACCACCGGCCCTCTGGTCCATCAAGGTGTTATGGGTTGGATGATCTGGGTTGTTCATGATGGCCATCAACATCTTCAGTGTGCATCTCTGCACCACCTCCTCCAGGGTGTCCAACCTGACTCCAATCACAGAGCCAGCACTTTTGACTAGTTTGTCCTGCCACCTTGCATCCTTGTGTCTGATGCTTCCTCCCCAGCAGATTGCAGCATAAAGCGACACACCTGACACCAAGACTGATAAAACATCTGCAGCATCTTACTACAGATGTCATCTGGGACGGAAAGTGAACAATATTTTTGTAATGGCAGAATATGTTGAGAAAATTTATTATTTGCTGTGATGTAAGAGCCTTCATACATTTTCTTAATTTTTTGTTGTTCTCACAGACACACGCTCTTGTCACAATTCCTTTAAATACATAGTGTTTAATTGAAAACCATCATTTATCATCAATGTCAGGGAGTATTCACAAATAGCCTACATTAATCTCATGTAGATAAGAGATGCACTGCACCAGATTGCAGTTTAGTTGCTACCAGGGGCAGACTGGGGCAAAAAAGCAGCCCGGGAATTTGTGCTTGACCAGTCCACGGGGCGGGGTGGGGATGCTGGTCACTCTCCATGAATATTACGATTTATATAATTAAATATCATTTATAATATAAATATATAAAAGCGTCCTCTGGCAAACCCGCTCCGCAGGGGTTTTAACGCTGTTTATAACTTACAACGTTACCACTAGTCTATCAATTAATATGTTTGTCAGATGTGCGTTTTATAATCCAGCATACATCAAATAGCTGTGAGGAGCTATATAAGAAATGCATTGCACCAGATTGCAGTTTAGTATCTAATTTATCTGCAGTCCATAAAGCTAACAAGAAACTTTCCCTCCAAAATCAAAACACAGAAAAACGTCTAATTACGCTGCTTTCCGTTGTCATCCGGCCACTCAATAAACGTAACCGACATTGATGTATACACGGTAATTCAATAATAGTTGTAAATGTACCTGTCTATGGTTTGTTTTAATATTTACCATTCAAAAGCGAGCTCACTGCTGTCTGTCCCATAGGAGAGCATGACAGCGTGGGCTGTATTTGGAACTATTGAGGCTTACACGAACCACGTGACCGCTCTGGCGGCGACATCAAAAGCTGTCATAACTCTCTCTCTGTCCATAGCTCCGGATTCTGCTAAATTGCAGTAGGAGCAGTAGGTGGGGCAAAAGGAGCCTTTTTTTTAATTACAGAGTACTAGTTTTATGTAGTGCTGTCTGTACATAGTGATAGTTTTGGCAAATATGACAAAAAGTTACTTTTATAAGACTTACCAACTGCAGCTTTAAGTGGTCAATGCACTGTGAATACATTACAAAGAGAGCCTCTAAATGGCTATACATTCTACGTCAATTGTACACGGCTGGCTATGGTACTAAAGACCTAAATGATGTGTATTGCAGCCTGATTAGACCAGTCTTGGAGTACGCTGTTCCTGTCTGGGCATCATTACCATTGTAGTGATGAAATTGAATCTGTTCAGCTAAGAGCACTAAGGATAATATTTAGATCTCAGTACACAGGCTACGCTAGCTGCCTTGAAGAAATTGGACTCCTTTCTCTGTATCAGAGGAGAGAGGGCATTTGCACTGAACTTGTTAGGAAGAGTAAGAATATTAGTCCAATGAAGGCCATATTGAATCTTCCCTGTAATATTAATCACCTCGGATATAAGTTGCGATCCGGAAGTACAAATTGTAATTCAATTACTACGTATACCAGATTGAACCAATTTGTAACAATAAAATATTCTGCTGTATGAACTTATTATGTGGACAATTAGAGATTGCACTGTATATAAAGAATGTACAAAACCTCAGTTCCAATGAAGTTGGGATGTTGTGTAAAACGTGAATAAAAACAGAATGCAATGATTTTCAAATCCTTTTCGACCTATATTCAATTGAGTTCACTAAAAAAACAATATTTAATGTCCAAACTATTTAATGTTCAAACTGATAAACTTTATTTCTTTTTGAAAATATTCACTCATTTTGAATTTGATGCCTGTAACACGTCCCAAAAAAGCTGGGACAGGGGTATGTTTACCACTGTGTTACATCACCTTACCTTTTAACGACACTTAATATTTGGAACTGAGGACTCTAAGTGGAGAAGCTTTGTAGGTGGAATTCTTTCCCATTCTTGCTTGATGTACGACTTCAGTTGCTCAACAGTCCGGGGTCTCCATTGTCATATTTTGTGCTTCATAATGCGCCACACATTTTCAATGAGAGACAGGTCTGGACTGCAGGCAGGCCAGTCTATTACCTGCACTCTTTTACTATGAAGCCACGCTGTTGTAACACGTGCAGAGTTTGGCTTGGCACTGTCTTGCTGAAATAAGCAGGGACATCCCTGAAAAAGACTTCGCTTGGATGGCAGCATATGTTGCTCCAAAACCTGTATGTACCTTTCAGCGTTAATGGTGCCTTCACAGATGTGCAAGTTACCCATGCCGTGGGCACTAACACATCCCCATACCATCACAGATGCTGGTTTTTGAACTTTGCGCTGATAACAATCTGGACAGTCCTTTTCCTCTTTAGCCCGGAGGACACAACGTCCATGATTTCCAAAAATAATTTGAAATGTTAACTCGTCAGACCACAGCACACTTTTCCACTTTGCGTCAGTCCATCTCAGTTGAGCTCGGGCCCAAAGAAGCCAGCGGCATTTCTGGGTGTTGATATATGGCTTTCGCTTTGCATGGTAGTTTTAATTTGTTGATGTAATGGCGAACTGTGTTAATTGACAATGGTTTTCCACAGTGTTCCTGAGCCCACATGATAATATCCTTTACAGAATGATGTCGGTTCTTAATGCAGTGCCGCCTGAGGGACCGACGGTCACAGGCATTCAATGTTGGTTTTTGGCCTTGCTGCTAATGTGTTGGGATTTCTATAGATTCTCTGAGTCTTTTGATGATATTATTGACTGTAGACGATGAAATCCCTAAATTCCTTGCAATTGAGCATTGAGAAATGTTGTTTGTAAACTGCTGGACTATTTGCTCACGCAGTTGTTCACAAAGTGGTGAACCTCGCCCAATCCTTGCTTGTGAACCGCTGAGCCTTTCGGGGATGCTCCTTTTATAGCTAATCATGACACTCACCTGTTTCCAATTAACCTGTTCATCTGTGGAATGTTCCAAACAGGTGTTTTTTGAGCATTCCTTAACTTTCCCAGTCTTTTGTTGCCCCGTCCCAGCTTTTTTGGAACGTGTTGCAGGCATCAAATTCAAAATGAGTGAATATTTCCAAAAAACTAATAACGTTTATCAGTTTGAACATTAAATATATTGTCTTTGTAGTGTACTCAACTGAATATAGGTTGAAAAGGATTTGCAAATCATTGTATTCTGTTTTTAATTCACGTTTTACACAGCGCCTCAACTTCATTGGAATTGGGGTTTGTTTATTCAATGTTTTTATAATTGTTCTACTTAATTTAATAATGTTTATGTGTTTATAGTTATCTGCAACGGGATCTTAATAAAGTCACTTTAAAAATCTCTTTAAGTGGATATGTCACATGACAATGTTGCTATGAGGAAACATGCTATATGTATGACGTTTGTTGACTGCCCCCAGGAACGGGGGCATTCCAATTTAAGAGGTTAAAGTGGTTTGCCTCTTACTTTGAAGACAGAACCTTCTCCATCAAATTAGGCAGTACCTCGTCATAGCTCCAAACTCTTGTGGTGTCCCAAGGTTCTGTATAAGGTATGCTGTTATTTACTTTGAACACGCTCCCTCTAGGCTCTATTTTTCGAAAGCACAACATTTCATTTCACTGCTTTGCCAATGATACACGGCTTTATCTACCAGTGAAACCTAAGGGCAGTGGTTGATTAATGTCACTTTTCAATTGCATTGATGACATTAACCCCTTTGTGCAGATATGTACGCCAGCGGACATGGAACTGCAAATTTATGCACGCAGTTGCACTATACAATCACTAGATGGCACCCCTGGATCAGTTATTGAATATTCACAAGCAAGCCGAGCTTGAACACGGTTTAGAATATGGATGAGTTCAGTCCCACTCCTTTTTCAGGAGTTGCATGAATTAAACTCCTCAGCTAAGCCTAGTGTGCAAACTGCTCAATATACTTGCCCAAAGTATCTACCCAGCAGTTCAAAAAATTGATCTCTTGCTCCAGGAAAAATCATTGTTCTCTGTAGCAGCCACTTTAGCTACAGTGAGTAAGACTAATGTTTTCATTTTTGGACCACCTCCCCCTGTCCCTATGTTTGGTAATCAGTTAGGCCCTCTTTCTGTCAACTTGCGTGACCATTTAAAAAATCTTGACATAGTTTTTGAGTCCTCATTGAAATTTGACAAACAAATTTGCACTGTCGTGAAAGGTAGTTTCTATCAGCTTCATATGATAGCCAAGCTGAAACCGCTTTGAACTCCCAGGGCCTTAGAGACCATGATCCATGTCTTTATGAAATCTCACTTGGATTACTGCAATGTGCAGTATGGGGGTGTCACAAACCTCCCTGTCTCGGCTTCAGGCTGTGCAGAATGCGGCCGCAAGGTCTTTAACTGGTCCGAAGAAGAAGAAACTATATAACTCCTGTTCTGGCTTCACTCCACTGATTGAAGTAAGAGTAAGGCAAACACATCTTTCTGAGAGGGTAGATCCACTATGCAGTTAGGGTCCGCACCTGAGGTAACGTAATGCCTTACTTAAACTTTTTTTAAACAGAAATTTTGCGTTCTTGCGGAAGCTTACTGCAAATCAATTGAGCAGCTTTTACGGAATGCTGCTGAAGTCCGCATCAGATAGCGTCAAAGTCAGGGTCTTGCGTTACTTTGTGGATGAAACGGGCACCAAAATAGTTCTCCAGCATGTTGAAAAAATAGTCAACCACGCAACATGATGTACCTATACGTTAGATTATGCAGCATGTAGTAATCTGGTGCCAGTACGTCAGAATGTCTATGAGACGCATATCAATATTTATAAAAACAGACTTACCTCAAAGCTGAATAACGTTATAGATAAGTCCTCCATGACGGAATGTGTAGGTTCCCATATATTCACGTGACAGCAGATCTACTCCCTTATCAATTTGTAGATCTTAGCTGTAACTTGCGGAGCGCAACGGATTCGACTACCATACGTAGGTTTACGTAAATTTACGTGAGCCAAACTCGTCTTGCGGAACTTCACTGCATAGTGGATCGACGCCATTCATATTAAGGCCTCAGTCTTACACCCAGTGCAGAGGGGCGCAAAATGTAGCGTAAGTGTCTTGCTGCTTTATGACCGACGAAAATACCAATTTCCCGTTCAGCGTCCACGCTGCATAAATAGCCAATTCGTTAGCACCTAATTCAGCACCTGTGGGTGTGTTGATCATAAATTGAGGAGTGGTCAGGCGCAATGCTGACCTTTTGCTATCTGGAGGTCGCATAAAGCTGTTGTGCCATTGACCAACAAAAATCTGGTCTACAGTCTATTGTCAGTTTTTAACTATGTAATTTTAAGGGCACATAATTATGATAGTATTATGCAGATCCGGTGGCACAAACAAATTTGTGGACGGTCACTAAATATACTCGGGGGCATTCTGATTTTTCAACATTATGAGTAAAATCATAGTGGAAAGCCGTTGTTGTTTTTTTCTGTTTAAAGGATATTTAACAAATAAAGCTTAATTTCATTCATTGCCAGTAGCGGAATTATTTTGTAACAAGCGTTCTTGGCATTGTCTGCGGTGCTGAACTGGACGACGGCCGAAATCCTATGCGGAATGGCAACTAAAAGACTACTTTCTCTCACTCCTTAAAAGCACTGACTCGCACAAAAACAAAGCTTGAAACAGATATATCTTCAGAGGGTCTCGTTCCATTTATGTAACTCTGCTGAACCACGTAGGCAACAACATCCGCACAGAGAAAACACTTAAAATTGGAACAAGGGGCCGGCCGATGGCAGCAGCCTACTGCTAGCACAGCGGTAGGCAACGTTTTTCAACCAAGTGAAATCTTATTAAAACATTGTCCTTCCACTCATCCCTGAACTTTTTCGTTAAATCCTTTAACTTACATTACATGTCTAACTTAGCGACGCAATATTTTTTTTTTATTTTTTCCCTCCAGAGTTCCGGGGAAGACAGACTCATACTCTGCCTCTGATTGGCTAAACCTAAGACTGACCGTAACCTCAACTTTAACCAGTCTCATCACTAAAAATGACCAGGAGCACTTTAGTCCAGTCGGCGGACAATGCCTCTCTCGCTCTCTCATTTTCTCTTTCTCTCAGGGAGTCTGATGGCCTTGCTGTTAATTTTACGTATGTACTAGGCATAATTATTTATTTGATATATTTAATTCTAATTATTTGTTTTAGTGTTAAGGTTCGTCTATCACGTTTTTTTCCCCCATGTACAGGTCTCAGACACAGTCAGGGTGGGCACAGGTGACTCAGTGGGTGGGACTGGACCACCAATGTCCCCCCGTATTATGCGCTTTCGTCGGTGAGTGCATAGCCTGCATACCTTCTGCTTGTTACATTTTACACAGGGACAAACTGCAGCGCCCACACAAGCAAACATTTCTAAATAATAAAGAAATTACATTGTGAAAGATTATTGTCTCGATCAGTGTTTCCCAAACCTCTCCTGGAGGCCCACCTGTCCTGCATGTTTTAGATTTCTCCCTGTTCCAGCACAGGTGATTCAAATGATCAGTTGTTCATCACCCCCTAAAGCTGATTGATGACAACCTGATCATTTGAATCACCTGTGCTGGAGCAGGGAGGGATCTAAAACATGCAGGACAGGTGGGCCTCCAGGAGAGGTTTGGGAAGCACTGGTCTAGATATTTAAAAAGGAATGGTGAGCGCAATCGCTCTACGTACCCACATCAGAGCATGCTGTGATTAAGGCTATTTTAATCATAAGGAAATCTATTCCATCTGGAAATTTGTCATGTGAGCTTATGCTCATTACGCTTATGCTTATTCGCAGCTTGTACTGGACAAAGCCACAACTCTTCAAAACTGGCAAACTCTGTAATTCCTGCTGTCGTCCAAAGGATCCCCCCTGGAAGGGTGGCTGTTCGGCGACAATGGTTGGCCAAAATATCAAATACATGGCATGTAATGTCTGAATAGTGCAAGGATTTACGTTCTATCGCGCGAAACACAAACTGTAACTGAATGAATGTTTGAAGTGCTGAAAATGCGCCTCAGAAAGTCCTCCATGGGTAGACCTGTTATCTGCAATTATCTGAAAAAATAATTTTGAACCCGACCTGATCCATTAATACAGTGACCGCTGTCCAATAACTACGTAAGCCTTGTAACTACATGCCTGTGTTGTATTCCTAGTCTTGTATAGACGTATCGCGTGTATATTCTGAAAACTCTTCATACTTAGTGCTGTTATTGTTTATTCCAGCACTTTATATTAAGAACCTCGATTCCTGTTTGTTTTCTATTTGTACATTGTTACTGCTGCTAATGCCCAGAGTCTGTATCACCAATAGTGTTTATTAAGGAACCTTGATTCCTGTTTGTTTTGTATTGCTTCGTTCATGCCTTCTGCTTTGCAGTAGGCATAATAAATACTACTAAGTCCATCCTTGCACCTGAGTCCTGTCCTCAACTTCCTGTCATCCGTGCACCTGATCTGTGTATGAAGCGCAACTCTTACAGAAGACTTCACCCAAGTATGGACTCAGCAAGGATTCCATTGCCCCCAGAGGTGGTAGAGTTTGCTGCCCAGCCTCCTGACCTCTACCACCTGGTGGCAGAACAGCAGAGGGAGATTGCCCGTATGGGGGCCATCCTGGATGAACTGGTTTGTGGGGTCTGCGAACTCTCCATCTCCCGTCTTCCATCGGCACCACTGAGCTCCGTCTCTCCTGCCGGAATGCAGGCTCCCTTAGCCGTTCCTCGGGGTGATTCGCCATTATGCCTACCAGAGCATTACAACGGAAACCTCACTGCATGCAAGGGCTTCATTCTTCAGTGTGATCTGTATTTCACATACCATCCAGCCTTGTGTGAAGCAGAAAAGATTGCCGCAGTGGTGACCCGCCACTCTGGTAAGGCATTGACTGGGTGACTGCTGTCTGAGGGGGATCGGTTTTCTCCACCTATGCCAATTTCCTCCAGCAGTTTCGCTCAGTCTTCAACCACCCCGGGAAGAATGCTGGGGACGAGCTGCTGGACCTGTGCCAAAGGACCAAGACCACAGCACACTACACCCTCAAATTCCTCACCTTGGCTGCAGCCAGTGGCTGGAATGAGCCTGCACTGATGACCATCTTCTGAAAGGAGCTGTGTCCAGAGCTCAGGGCAGAGATGGCCTGCAGGGATATAGAGCTGTCCCTGCCATCCTACATCAATGCAGCCATCAGCCTGGACCAGCTCCTGCAGGAGAGACAACGGGTTCTGCCCAGAGGCCCCACTAAGCTGCTTACCAAGGGGGTGGAGCCACTGAAACTGGGGCACTTCCAACCACCAGAGCATCGCCCCTGAAATAAGACCAGCCCCTGCACCCAAAGTCAAGTCGGAAGAACAGCGGCCCCCAAGGTAAAGTTGTCACCTACCATCATCACTGGCTAACGTTTCAAAATCCTGGTTAAGGTATTCTGTAATAGTTTGACCCTTTGCACAGAGGCCCTGATTGACTCTGGTGCAGCGGGCAACTTGTCTCCATGCAGTTGGTGCGACACCTTAAACCCCCAGTCCATCGGCTCTACACTCCCCTCGCTGTGGCAGCCATAGATGGGAATCCTCTGAGCAACCGCAGTGTGACACACCAGACAGCACCAATCTCCCTTGGTGTCCAAGAGCGGAACTCCTGCCGCTAATTCTCAATTACTCAAGCCACCCACTCGTCCTCGGCTTTCTGTTGTTGTTATTACACAATCCCACCATCTCAAGGCCCACAAGATGTCTCAGCTACCAGTCACCCTCTTCTCTGCAGCATCATGACCCCCTCTCCACTGCCTCCGCGACTGGCGAGAGCCCTGATCAAGGAGACCAGCCCGAGATTCTCGAAGAGTACTTGGATCTGCAGATGGCGTTCAGCAAAACTAAAGCGGCCCAGTTACTACATCTGTAGGACTGTGCAATTGAGCTCCTGTTCGACACATCACCCCCATGGAGCCATGTTTACCCCCTATCGGTGGCTGAAACTCAAGCAATGGAGCAGTTTGTACAAGAAACTCTACAGCAGAGCTTCATTCGTCCTTCCACTTCACCCGCATCCGCAAGTTTCTTCTTCATCCAGAAGGTGGATGGAGGTCTCTGCCCCTGCAGAGACTGCAGAGGCCTTAATGACGTCACGGTGAAGTACGGCTATCCACTCCCCCTGGTCCCCAGCGCTATGGAGCAGCTGCAAGGTGCAAAGATCTTCACAAAGCTTGACCTCCGCAGCGCCTATAACCTAATCCGTATCCAACGAGTGTAAGACAGCTTTTAGCACCATCTCCGGGCATTACGAGTACTGCATCATGTCGTATGGCCTTGTTAATGCCCCCTCTGTGTCGAGAGCACTGTGGCCCCCTCCCCGTTGCCTCCGTAACTTTCAAGAGGCCAGTTCACCCCCGGCAACAGGGGCCAGGCAGGAGGGCCCAGTTCGCCCCTGCCAGCAGGGCCCAGGCAGGAGGGCCCAGTTCGCCCCCAGCAGCAGGGGCCAGGCGCGAGGGCCCAGTTCGCCCTGGGTGCAGCCGGGGCCAGGCACGAGGCCCGGTTCACCTAGGGCGCAGCAGAGGCCAGGTATGAGAGGCCGGAATGCCCAGGGTGCAGCAGAGCCCAGGTATGAGAGGGCAGTCCACCTAGGGCACTGGCGGAGTCTCCAGGGGTTGCCCTCCCGGACCACTGCCCAGGCACGCCAGCAGTCGTGCCTCGGGGGGTTCTGTAACGCCATGCCCTTGGCGCCCTCAATCATCAGCCTATGAAGACCCAGACCGCATTCCACAATCCATTGCATCTGTTGCAGTTAAGTCAGTAGCATTGCTCTCTCTATATAAACCGCAGCTTTGCACTTTGTCAGTGCAAAATCTCATAAGTTGTGAAAACCTCACAAGCCTATTCTATCTTTATAGTCTTGTTTAGACTTAGCAACCTCATTTTGCGTGTATTTGTAATTTCTTTAATTAATCGCTGTTGCTTTCAATTTTTACGGTCAGCGCTTCTATTGTAATCCAGGAACCTTGTTTCCTAGTTCTTTTCTATTTGTGATATATAGTGCTGTTGTTATTGTCCCAATTATATGTACTATTAATATTACTATCCAGGAACCTTGTTCTTTTTGTATTGTGTACTACTGTGCCTTCCTGCTGTGCTGCAAAGGCATAGTAAACCAGATCCACAATTCCTGATCTCTGTGCACTTCACCCAAGCTCAGAGTCAAACCCTTACAGAAATTATAAATATAATAGAAATTATAAATATTATCAATTATCCTGGTATCGATTGGGAAAGGGTGAAATGACAGGGTAAATGGGAGGAAGAATTTCTAGATGTTATAAATGACAATTTTTTGGTGCAGTATGTAAATAAACCTACAAGAGAGAAGGCAATTTTAGATTGAGGGCTCTATCTTTCACACTGCCTTACCTGTTGCCACAACCCGCAACCCGTGAGTTACGCATTTAGCAGCTTCCACTATCCCTGAACGATATCTTGTGGCCACATTACCCGCTATGCATTATGCCAAATCCTTTATTTGCGCCTGGAGGTGTGCCCGTGGGCGTGTTTATGCGCTTTCCCTACAATTGCTATCTTGACCACACACATTAGGGAAAGCGTATAGCGGGTCCTAGAACCACCGCTACCCCGCAGACGGCTTTCACAAAGAGCTATGCGCTGGCACTCAGCAACGGAAATTTTTTTTTTTCCAGCGAGAGCAGCATTTCAGAACTCTCTTGCGAATGAAGGTAATTTCGGCAACAAGTATGTACACCTGTTTTTGCAGCACGGTCACGCAACTTGCTGTAAAAAAATAGACAGCTGTCCGATTGGAAAATGTAAACGGACGAAACCACGTACTTGTCACCAGAATTACCTTCATTCACTGAAGAGTTCTGAAATGCCGCTCTCGCTGGGGGTAAAAAAAAAAAAAAGTTACGTCGCTGAGTGCCAGTGCATATACCTAATTTTATTTTTCTAAAATGGGATTTTGTTCTATGCTTCATTTCAGACGGGAGAGGGAGTTGGAAGTGCATGGCGAAACACATTTTTTTCTTTTTCTTTTTCTTTTTGAAGTTTCCATCACAAAAGGGGTAGGCTTGATTTTTTTTTTTTTTACTACATACCAAGCATTAAACAATATGTCAATGTCAAAAATAATAATAATAATAATAATACAATTAATGATTAACTTAACAAAAACAGATCCTCCCCTGTCTGGATTTGACCTCATGCAAAAGCAATTTAACTTTGTCAACGGAGAAACGTTGCGACCTTCCTCTCTCCATCACGGGTTTCGGTTTGAGGATTTGGGATAGCGCAGCCTGCTCCGAAAGGCAGTGGCACCTGGCACACTGATTGGTTTAACTGGCGTAACACCCAAACCACGCCTATGACTAATGTAACGGGTAGCATTGGTGTTTTAGGGATATAGGCAGGTGTGCAAGATAGCAACTTTCACGGGGGAACGCCTCTTACGCAATGCGAAATCCCCAAATAACAGGTTTAGGGACTCTGGCGTAAGATAGGGCCCTTAGTGCTCTGTAATGACCCTGATAGAATTAGCAATGTTGAGGTACTGGAGCCACTTGGGACAAGTGATCACTCAACTGTTAATTTTGATGTTTCATGGGAAGTTAAAAAGGTTTTTTTTCAAAAACCAAAATTTTCAATTTTAGGCGAGCAAACTTTGACAGGATGCGCTCATATCTAAGCGAAATAAAATGGGAGACACTCCTGGGCTGTGAGTCTGTAAATGAGATGTAGGAAAAATTTAAGGGGGTTTTATTTGATTCACAATGCAAATTCATTCCAAAGGTGTCCAAAAGTAAGCTGAAAAAGCCGAATCCTCAGTGGATGACCACAGCTATTTGTAGGAGTTTGAGGGAAAAGAGAAATCTTTATAAGATGTACATAAAGGATAACAATGAGAATACTAAGGCTGAATACTGTAAAATGCGGGCTATGGTCAAAAAGAGCTGAGGAATGCTAGAAGACTGTATGAAAGGCAAATTGCAGAAGGGGCAAACACTAATCCTTAGCACTTCTTTCAGTACTGTAGCAGAAAAGGGAAAGTCAAAGAGGAGATTAAGTGCATAAAGAATAAATATGGATCGCTGCTATATGATAACAAGGATATTGCGGATACCTTAAACAGTTACTTTGTTGAGAATTTTACCTCAGAGTGGGTTTTTATTTGGCCAGAGGGCATGTCCAATGCTCAAGATTATTTAGCGGAAATTGAGGTTACGGATAATGAAGTATTAGACAAGTTGCATAAACTAAAGGCAGATAAGGCGGCGGGTCCTGATGGCTTATATCCTAGAGTGCTCAGGGAAGTTAGTGAGATCATCTTTGTGCCGCTCTCCGCTATCTTCAGACGGTCTTTAGAAACTGGAGAAATACCAAATGATTGGAAGCAGGGCAATATAATACCAATATATAAGAAAGGGGACCGCATTGAGGCAGGAAATTACAGGCCAGTCAGTTTAAATTAGCCTGGTAAAACCAGACTCTGCTACTTCGCTTTGCTTTGTACACAGAGTCTGGTCAGTCGTGATTGACAAGTGTTTACTTCCTGTTGGGTGGGTGCTTGTCAGAAGTTTAAAATCATTGGTGTACCCGTAAACTAATCACCATCACTAACGTTTGGCAATGACGTATGTTATGCGCCCGCTCAGCCACCTAGTACTTCTGCTGTAAACACAGTCCTTCATACCAGGAATGCACTGAAAACAAACTGATCAGTACATTAAATTTCATACTGTACTCATACATATGCCCATCTACCTCATTTTAGTCTTCACTCATTCACTTAAAAGAACCAAAGGTGCTCTTTCTGTTCTCTTTACAAGGAACAAACTGTTGAGCTATCGTTTCTCCTGCCGATACTGCTGCTATTAAAAATCGTCAGGAGACCCGAAACCAACGCCAGAATCGGCGAGAATAATGCATTATTTACATTAGGACGAAATCTGTGTTGACGCGAAAACTGAACCGTTAACCATACTTGCGCTAACATCATACCCAGCTCGCTATTTAACTTTATAGTAACACAGTTTGGCTCTAAGCGTTTGGCTGTCTCAGCCATTTCATTCATGGATAATGACAACATAACACTGAGACAGCGAATAGGTCTTGTGACACGAACAAAAACACGGCTTTAAAAAAGTTCGCTGCTAACTTAAATAGTGTGAAATTCGCAGGCAATGTAACACTAGAAGCTACAAGCTAGCTGAGGTGGTTTGGCTGTCTCTCACAGAGATGAACTGGGTGCCTATTTCATATGTTTCATGATTCTCGAAACCTGTAGGGAGTAACCTGTACAACATCATTTCCATTCAAAAAACTAACCAAACATTCCTCTTGTTGTGGCTTTAAGTCGCTGATACCAGGGATTTTCTCCACGACAGAGCGAATCTATGTCCTCCCATGTATCAATGTCCGTGGCCATTGTTGATTTCGGAGACTACAATATCAAACTATTGGCGCAGCTGGAATTATTTCTTGCTACATCATGGCTCTGACAAACCTTATGGAATTTTTGAAGAGGCCACGCCTTCTGTTAGTTGGTTGGTCAGCATAAGAGTAATTTTTTTCTGACCGTGGTAAATGAGGCAGAGGTCCGAGTGACCAGACTGAGTACTGAAGCGAAATGAAATTAAGCAGATGAACTACAAAAACCCAAAACCAGTGAAGGCTGGCAGGGTCAAGGAATACACTGCAAAGACAAATGTTTAAATTGCATTGCATGCAAAATACTGGAATCTATCATAAAAGACGAGCTGGAATTATTTCTTGAACGTAATAATATCTTGAGGGATAGCCAACGTGGTTTCCGTAAGGGAAGGTCAAGCCTGACAAACCTTATGGAATTTTTTGAAGAGGCCACCAAGACTTATGATCAGAGCAGGGCTTATGACATCATATACTTGGATTTTCAATAAGCATTTGATACAGTACCGCAGATAAGAGACTACAGTTTTTAAAATGAGCTCCATTGGAGTTACAGGAGGTATTCTTGGAGTGGATTCAAAACTGGTTACAGGACAGAACACAAAAGAGTTGGTGGTCAGTGGAATCTCATCTGAGCTAGGTATGGCATTTGGGGAGTGGCACCCACCGTTCCCTCAGGGATCTGTGTTTGATGGGACCTCTGCTTTTTTTGTTTTTTTTTATCTACATTAATGACCTTGATGGGAACATTGAGCAGTGTATTCAATTGAAATTGAAAAGATTTAAATTTGCAGATGATACTAAATTGAGAGGTAAGACAAATAGTTTAGAGTCCACTAAAGTGATTCAGGATGATTTGGATAGAATCCAGAATCGGGCAGAAATGTGGCAAATGAAATTTAATGTAATGAAATGTAAAGTTGTACATGTAGGTAATAAAAGCATTAGACAGGATTACTTCATGGGAGGTTTAAAACTGGAATGTGCTCCACACGAAAAAGATCTGGGAGTGATTGTTGACCAAACCCTCACAGGTTCTAGCCATTGTGCCGTAGCAGTTAAAAAAGCCAATCGGATGCTGGGATACATTGCCAAAAGTATTGAGTACAAATCCAAGGAGGTGATGCTTCTCTTGTACAACACATTCGTCAGACCACATCTGGAGTATTATGTACAGTTCTGGGGACCATACTTTAAGAAAGATATAGAAGCTCTAGAAAAAGTTCAGAAAAGAGCCACTAAGCTAATTCCAGGTATAAAAGATGAAAGCTATGAGAAGAGGCTGAAGATCCTTAATCTCTTTAGTCTTAGGAAAAGGAGACTTAGGGGTGATCTGATTGAGGTCTTTAAATATGTTAAAGGGATTAACAAAGTGAATTATGTAGGATTCCTTCGGCCAAGTTTTGTTAGTAGAACTCGGGGTCACAAATGGAAGTTGACTAAGGGTAAATTTAACACTGATATTCGAAAATATTTCTTCACCCAAAGAGTAATTTCCATGTGGAATAGCTTGCCTGGCCATATTGTTGAGGCAGAGACCTTGGGAATTTTCAAGAGCAGGCTTGACTTAAAGCTAGATACCATTGAGTCATTGAGTATCTGAAGTGATATATTCACAATATTAAAAGAAACTGGCGAGCCTAGTTGGGCTGAACGGCCTGTTCTCGCTACTCATGTTATGTTATGTTATGTTAAATCAAGTCTGATTGGGAGGATGGCCAGATGCATTTGCCAGAGCAAACAAGACATAAGCTTGCAGATTTGTCTGGTTCCCAGGCAAAAAAGAGGCCTGTTCACTGGATTTCCCTACGGGAAATTTCAAGGAACTTAAAATTTTTATTCTTTTTGCCAGGAGGTTGGGTTGAAATTCAAATTATTTTGTGCAAAGTGAGGGATTTCACAAAGATTTATTTATGTTACGATTTATCATCCTTTAGAGTTGGGGTAAGTTGTCGCACTTTGCATGCACTTACGTCCAGAAGTATTTGGACTGTGACACAATTTTCATTATTTTGCCTTTGGACACAGCCACAATGGATTTGAAATGAATTACTCAAGATGTGATGAAGATATAGACCTCCACATTAATTCATGGGGTTTCACAAAAATATTGCATTAACCATTTAAGAATGACAGCCATTTTGACATGTAGTCCTCCTTTTTCAGAGGCTCAAAAAATAATTGGACAAACTAACATCATTATAAATCTATTAGGATTATTTTTAATACTTGATTGAAACTCCATCGGGGGGCAATGACTGCCTGAAGTTTGAAACCCATAGATGTCACCAAATGCTGATATTCCTCCCTTGGGATGCTTTGCCCGGCCTCTCCTGCAGCCACTTTCAGTTGCTGCTGGCATGTGGGTCTTTCTGCCCTCAGTTTTGTCTTCAGTAATTGAAAAGTGGCTCATTTGGGTTGAGGGCAGGTGACTGACTTGGCCGTTCAAGAATATTCAATTTTTGCCTTTACTGCATGTTTTGGGTCATTATCCATCTGTACTCTGAAGCATTGTCTTGTCAGTTATGCAGCAATTGGCTGAATCTGAGCAGATAGTATAGCCTGGTACACTTCAGAATTAATGTTGCTACCTCCGTCAGTTGTTACATTATCAATATACACCAGGACCCAGTTTCATTGGCAGCCATACATGCCCATGCCATAACAGCGCCTCCAACATGTTTGACAGGTGATGTAGTATGCTTTGGATCACGAGCCATTCCTTTCCTTCTCCATTCTCCTCTCTTCCTATCTTTTGGGTACAAAATTATTTTGGTGTCATCTGTCCAAAGTTGATTCCAAAGCTGGTCAGGGTTTTTAAGATGTTTTCTGGCAGTCTAAATTTCCTTTCTGTTCTTCAGTCTTTCCAGTGCTTTGCACCTTGCAGTATACCTTCTCGATTTACACTCATGAAGGCGTCTCTGATTATTGACTTTGACAATGATACGCCTGCTTCCTTGAGAGTGCTCTTGACCTGGCTAGATGTTGTGAAGGGCCTTTTCAACAATGTAAGAACTTTGTGATCATTCCCTTTTATTGTCTTTCATTGTCTTCCAGACCTTTTGGTAGTGCTGAGCTTGCCATTGCATTCCTTCCATTGAAGAATGAACCAGATTGTTGATTTGACCTCTCCTAAAGCTGTGATCTACCTGATTTAATTATGATCTACCTGGTTGTTTTTGTTTTTTCAGCTTAATGATGGCCTCGGTCACCTTCAGTGAAGCCTCTTTGGAACACATACAGACAGTTTCCATGAACAGCTGCCAAATGCAAATTCAACTCATACCTTTCATTCGCTTAATTTATTATGTAAAATTGAGGGAAAAGACCACACCTGACAATGAAATAGATTGTCAGTCAATCATCCAATTACTTCTGAGCCTTTAAAATGGAGAACTATACATAAAAAATGGCTGCTTTTCCAACAATTGATGTGAGATTGTTGAGAAACCCCTTGAATTAAAGCTGAAAGTCTGCAACTTCAGTCACTTCGTGATTCATTCATTTCAAATCCATTTTGGTGGTGTAAAGAGGAAAAATTATGAAAATTGTGTTACTGCCCAAATACTTCTGGTCCTAACTGTCTCACCAGCCCCAGAGGCACTACCGTAAAAATTGAATAGCCATTATGCGTGACTTCATATTTTAAGGTCAACAACCTCTTTAAACATTGCTTATATCTCACCTTTGAAAGTAAATAAGTAAATAAAAGGCTATTAAAATGTTGAGTGATAAATCTTTATTTGCTATGAATATCTGAAATGATATTTTTGTACTGAATCATTTAGCCACAGTCCTATCTCAAGCAGGCTTGGTATACCACCATAATAATGAGTAATACACATGCCAGTTGAGGCAAGTTGCTCGGAATTCATAGTGACTGATCACACAATATCACTAAGTTCCTGATTATAGAATCAAATGTTTATCGATATATGTTATTTCAAATACTACAACTGTATTTTTAGAGCAGCAGACATATCCCAGTCATATTGACAATCATATTTACTGTTCTGATTCAGGGTACAACCCACAAGGGATTACTTATTAATAGGAATACAGTAATAGAAGAGTGAAAGGCCGTAGTGCAGAACTGTGGAGAGGCAGTCCAGGTGAACTGGTAATGATTGGAGTGGTAGACACGTGTCTGCGCCCAAGCCAGTGGCCGTTGTGGGGCAGAAGCCAGGTGATTAATACCCCTCATAAAGGCAGGACTGCTTGATCATTGAACCCAAGGGTTTAGCATGAACGCTGTCCCAATCCTGAAGACCAATGAGCGCTTGGATGGTGTTCCTAATAAACTGACTCAGAGAAGTAGGCAGAAACAATAGATTAACAAGAACACAGCTGCAATCCTGGAGACTGTTATAAAGACTTTGGAGCTTGCTCCTATCGAAAAGAATTATACGTTTTTCTTTTTCATTAATTTACCAAAAACACACAGAAGAACAGCTTTAGCTGAAATACTACAAAACCCAAAACCAGTGAAGTTGGCACGTTGTGTAAATCGTAAATAAAAACAGAATACAATGATGGGCAAATCCTTTTCAACCTATATTCAATTGAATACACTGCAAAGACAAGACAGTAATGTAAGAACAGGTGTCCTGTTGTAATTTTTGCAAATATTACCTCATTTGGAATTTGATGTCCTGCAACGTGTTTCAAACTGTCCTGGCACAAGTGTCCTGTGTCCTGAGAGAGTTGAGGAATGCTCATCAAACACTTATTTGGAACATCCCACAGGTGAGTGGGCTAATTGGGAACAGGTGGGTGCCATGATTGGTTTTAGTTTATAAAATCAGCTTCCAAAAATGCTCAGTCAAATTAAACAAGGATGGGGCGAGGGTCACCACTTAGTGAACAAATCGTGAGCTGATGAGCTTGAACAGTTGAGCAGTTTAACAACAATAAGTCCTCAACGAGCTATTGCAAGAAATTTAGGATTTTCATTTCTTATTAAATTATCGGATCAAAAGGTTCAGAGTGGATTTTTATCTTGAAATCCAAGAAAACCAACACTGAATGCCTGTTTTTCGATCCCTCAGGCGGTACTGCATCAAAAGCACACATCCTGTGTAAAGGACAGCTCTGCATTGGGCTATAGGAACATTAACCGGATCAATCACAGTTCTAACCTGTTCAATATATTGAATCTGCAAGTGCTCCTAAAACGGGACATTGCTACACAGTAAAAAGTTCAGTGTTAAATCAACACTTAAAGAGTCTATTTGGATCCACGTCTAATAACAATATTAAGATGGACTGAGCAGCACTCAGTGACTGTCTGTGGGCGAGTCCACATTTGCGGTGGGGAGAAGTGACTGAGGCAATGAAGAAAAAGTGTCCTGCTGAACAAAGCATAAGTGTCCTGCTGACTGTCCTGCACTAGTGTCCTGTTGACTGTCCTGTGGAAGTAAGTTCAAAAGCCAATCTGTGATGGTATGGACAATTTGCTACTAGTGCCCAAGGCATTGGCCATTTCAAACCTGTCAAACAGTCTCACAGCCATTGTTTCTGAAAATTTTGATTCAAGGTTTTTGGAGTAAACATATGGCAGAAACCATCTACTCCAACTTTTTCATTTTGGAATGAAACAAAGCACGTCTGAATATTGTTCATGACATGCAACAATAAATCAGATTCACAGATGGTTTACTGCCATAAATTATAATAAAGCATGCAGGTACTAGACATGGCCTGCCTGAAAAATACCTGTTTATGAAAATGTGTGCCATCATTGTACTTCTTCTAAACTAAAAATAAGGAGACCCCGGACAGTTTACTTTTGAACTTATCAGAGATATATCAAGTAAGAATGGTAAAGAGTTCCAGAAAAGCTTCACAGAATTGGTCTCCTCAGTTGGCTTATATTTGTAACTAAACTTTTTTAAAATATACTCAAGAAAATGTAACAAAGTATAAAAAATATTCATGCCAACTTTTTTCAATATGTTGGCTGCCAGTTAAATACTATCAAATGATTATTTGCAAAAAAAAATAAAGTTTTTTTGAACATTAAACATCTTGCTTCTTTGCAGTGTATTAATTGAATATAGTTCTACTCAGTTTTACTATCTCATTGTATTCTGTTTTTTATCTACGTAAGTTTGCATAACGTGCCAACTTCACTGGTTTTGGGGTAGCATAGCAAGTAAATGGCACATAGGTGGAGCTGAAGATTTTTAATAGTGTTATGAACCACAAAGAAACAGAATGAATTTATATAGATGGGACATTTACAATTCTTCAAAGGAATACAAATGATAACACCTAAGATCTTGGGAGGAAACGACAGTAGCAGTAAAGCCGAAATTTTCCTGTCCTATGCGGTGTCCTGCACAGTGTCCCTGCACTGTCCTGTGTCCTGTGCAGTGTCCTGCTCACTAGCACTGTCCTGTGTCCTGTGCAGTGTCCTTTAGCTGCTGTCCTGTAGTACCTTGTGTCCTGTGCGCTGTCCTGCTAATCCAGTAGTTATATGTCTAGTAAACTTTTAACAGGATAGGACAGTTTTCTTATTTAAATTTCATGCAGTCGGAGAGAGGTGATGGGTTTATGTTTATTTTTATCTTGATGTTCAAATATATAAAATCATACTTTAAAAATTATTCATACCCCTACCAATTTTGGTTTTTTTAGATATTTTTTGTTAAATCAAAAGCCAATTCTTTAACAAATGAAAGTAACTTTGACATAAGGCTGTAAAGTACAGTAAACAATTTTTCAGAAATAAAGAAATACAATACTTTTGGTATTTTTATTTTTAGATTTACAAAAAAATTATTCATACCCTTTTCTCAGTAATTGATGGCAAAGCCTTTAATTCACGATTACAGCCTCCAAACGCTTCCTGTGGTTGATCACAAGGTTTCTCTGGCGTTTCCAGGATTTTAAGGGTATGAATAATTTCTGACATGAACAGGAAATCAATCAAATAAATACCAAAAGTATTGTATTTTTTGAAAAATTGTTTACTGTGTTCTAACAGCCTTATGTCAATGATTTGTCATTTGTGCAAGACTTAAATTTGATTTTCTCAAAACCTGTTTGGAAAAAAAAACTAAATTTGGCACTAGGGTCTGAATTATTTGTGGAGCTTTGACTGTGAAATTTTGAAAGAAGTCTGTGTCGAATAGCACACATCCTACTGAATTTTAGCTTTGCATTTAGCTTATAGTCTCGTTAACCGGATCAATTACGAGTTCTAACCTGTTCAATATATTGAATAGTGCAAAATGCTCCTGTTGCGGGACATTCTCTACACAGTAAAAAGTTCAGTGTTAAATCAACACTTAAAGAGTCTATTTGGATCCACATCTAATATCAATATTAAGAATGTGAGCAAACTTTCGGTGACTGTCAGTCCTGCGGTGGGGAGAGTGACTGAGGTAATGGGAAAAGTGTCCTGCTGACTGTCCTGCGCCAATTATGCAAAGTGTCCTGCTGACTGTCCTGCACTTTTGAGTGTCCTGTTGACTGTCCTGTGGAAGTATGAGTGTCCTACGTCAATCTCAAAGGAGAGGACAATTTTTTATTTTGCCAAAAGGTTTCTTGGCTATTTCAAACCTGTCAAACAGTCTCACAGCCATTTTTCTAAAATTTTTGCAAGGTTTTGGTAGTAATGCTCAGTTTTCTGGCAGAAACCTTGATGACTCAACTTTTACATATTTTGAAATGAATACAGGTCTGAATATTTTCAGGACTGCAACAATAAGGGAGCACAGACTACACAGATGGTTTACTGCCATAAATTATAATTAAACATGTGCAACGATACACATCCCTTACGAAAAGAAGTTTATTCACCTGTTGCCTTTAGTATACTTCTTCTAAGCTAAAAAGAGAGTATACTTTCAGTTTACTTTTGATGTACTTATCAGAGATATACTTACTTCAAAACAAATAAACTTATTATACATAGCTTATACTGAAAAGTATACAGAAAAGTCTAGTATATTTGGTTATACTTGTAACTAAACTTTTAATCAAGATATACTCAAGAAAAGTATAATAAAGTATTATAATATTCATGCCTAATGTTCAAGTACTTTGGCTCACAGTTAGGCTACTATCAAAAGGATAAGCACATTAAAATATATTTTACCATACATATTGGCTTCTTTGAAGTATAATGTATTATAGTTCTACTCAGTTTTTCAATTCATGAACTTACATATTCCACATGTAAGTTTGCAGTAACAATTGGCTTTGGGGCAGCATAGCAGATTAAATAGCACATGGGTGGAGCATGAACTTGTTTTTATGCAGTGTTGTTAGCCCACACAGAAACAGATAAGCATTTGTCTAATTTTATTTGAGAACAAATTTGAAAATTCTTCCAGTATTGACAGACTTGATACATACCCTTACTAAAAAAAAGTATACTTCAAGTTTAATGATAATATAAACTTAAAGTGCCCATCTAGTTTACATCTAAATTTTTTTTGTGCTGCAAGTACACTACCTAAGTGAACTTTTAAGTATACTGTATTTAACTAGTTGTATTGTTTCTAGCATACTTTTCAGTTTATGAAAGTATAGGGAAAAACTATTTTAAAAGTAAACTTAGATATACTATTAGTTTATCAACACTATATACTTCTAGTAAACTTTTCAGTTCATGAAAGTATTGTAAAGTGATTATATGCTAGTAAACTTAAAGATGAACTATTAGTTCACTAGTTTATACTTCTAACAATGTCTAATTTTAAAAGTATGTTTTTTTGAAGTATACTGTGAGTAAATTCAGATGTACTACAACTTTAGTTGTTATATACTTAAAAGCCAACTTTTTAGTTTATGATGGGTACACTTTGAAATAGACAAATAAACAAACCTCACACTACTAGTCCATTAGTTCTTTACCAATCCCTCTATAATTTAAGCTGACTTGTCATGAGGACTGTCCCCAACTAGGAGCTGACTGGCGGCGCAGATTTAGTTTTAAACTTTCAGGGAGCTAAAAGTTTTTTTGCTTTTTTTAAAGTGCAAGTATGGCCAAAAGTCTTTAGTTTAAGCTAACTAACTAACATCATACTCACAGCTTATGATTATTGCACTCTAAAATGTATTACTGTTGCTATTCAGATATTGTTTAACGTAAGTAGATGAGAGGTTACCTCATGTACTCTACTAGTAGACAATGCTTAAGTGCATTCTGCTTTAATTTACTGATGAAGGTACTTATAAGAATTCGCAATGAAACACATACTCAGGATTGAGAACAAAATTGATTCCTTTATAAATTAAATTTTTAAACACAATATTGTATTGCATGCCAAAGTATAAGAACACAGCAATGGCAACTCTTATTGAAATCCCAATTCAAAAAAAAAAAAATACCTCTTTCTCTCATATGGAACCAGAAATATGCATAAAATATAATTAGCAATGCCTTCAGCCTGACCAGTAGGCTGAAGAACTCAAGCAAAGGCTGATGAAATATATGTTTTTTTGGTTAATGGAGTTCTGTATCACAGTCAAAAATATGACCGACTAAAGAAAAGATGCAACAGTGCTGTATATTTGAAAGATGGTACATTCTGTTTAATAAATGATTTAATCATTTTTAAACAAGAGTGTGGACATCAAAGCCCTGCATATTAAACCTGTACCAAACATTGCTGTGTTTTAGTTGAGATATCAGTTCAATCTAGCTGGCCATTATGTGCAGATTCACAGATAAATGTACACAGTATTTTCAAACATGAGGTTAAGAAGACTGGAACTTTAGTGCTATCTGGTCTGATATGGTGAAATGTGTGTACTAATTTTATGTCTAGCAGCCATACCGCTACTTGATATGCACCAGATGTGTGGCTGAAGCTAAGCAGGTGTGGGCTTGGTTAGTGCTTGGATGGGAGACCATCCTGGGAAAATGAGTTGCTGCTGGAAGTGGTGTTGGTGGGTCAGTAGGTTGGGATCTTTCCTCTGGTGGAATAATACACAATACTCCAGTGCAGTGATGAGGATGTTGTCTTTTGGATGAGATGTGAAACTGAAGTCCTAACTCACTGCGGTCATTAAACATCCAATGACACTCTTTAAGTCTCTTAGCAGTATACCTCACAGTATACTTTCATGAACTGAAAAGTTTACTAGAAGTATAGAACTAATAAACTAGCAGTATATCTGTAAGTTAACTTGCAGTATACTTAAATGTATACTTTCATAAACTGAAAGGTATGCTAAAAGTATACAACTAGTTAACTCACAATATGCTAAAAAGTTCACTTGTAGTGTACTTGCAGTATAAAATAAAACTTAGATGTAAACTAGATGTGTACTTTATGTTTACTTTGCTTAAACTTGAAGTATACTTAAAAGTATACGTTTATAAACTTAAAGTGTGCCAATTTAGTCCCAAGTAGTATTTAATTAGTACACTTACAAGTATACCACTAGTATATTGACACTAGTACACTACAAAAGTATCCTTGGAAAATATACTTGACGTTTACTTAAGTTTACTTGAAAATATGAATTTGAAGTATACTTCTTTTTCATGAGGTATGGTCATTTCTTTATTCTTATTCGCCTGAGATATTTTTTAGGATAGGCCTATGATACATCTGGAATTTCTTACTCCCTTCGGAATGACCGGTAGGCTATTATTAAGTCAATCCAAACCCCTCTTAAATGAGTTACTAACTCAGTGACTTGGTTTAATTTCTCTGTTATTTGATGGGAAGGATCGGTTTGCAATTAAAGTTTTGAAACTGTTGCTTTGACAGAGAGACGAGGTGATGACACAGCCTATTAAGCCAAATGTCATCCGTTCGGAATGAACTGCAAAATTGTTTTTACAAGCTGGCCAATTCTACTCAGTAATTCAACTGTAAGCTATGTCGTATCTCTGTCTATGTACAGGCAACATGACTACAGTTTCGAATCAGCATTGTAAACCCACCTAAAACCGGGACGAGTTTGAAACATATCGATGTTGAAATTATAAATGTTGTACAGATAGTGACTGTCCTGCAACAGGAGCAGCGTGCTCTATTTGATATATTGAACAGGTTAGTACTCGTGATTGATCTGGTTAAAGTAGCCTATAAGCTACAACGCAGAGCCAAAATCTACAAGGATGTGTGCTATTCGAACGTTGCTGTTTTCAAGATAAAAATAAATATAAACCCATCACCTCTTTCCGACTGCATGAAATTTAAATAAATAAAACTGTCCTATCCTGTTACAAGTGTGCAGGACACTGCTCAATTGCCGCAGGCCACCGCGCAGGACACTGCGACTGGTGCAGGACAGCGCAGGACACAGGATACTGTGCAGGACACCGCACAGGACACAGGACACTGCGCAGGACACCGCACAGGACACAGGACACTGCGCAGGACAGCACGCAGGACACCGCACAGGACACTGCACAGGACACAGGACACTGCGCAGGACAGCACACAGGACACTGCGCAGGACAGTGCGCAGGACACCGCACAGGACACAGGACACTGTGCAGGACAGCCCGCAGGACACCGCACAGGACACAGGACAATTTTTGCTCAATTACAGGAGACAAACTGCAAAAACACACGCAGGCTGCTGTAACAGGGGAAGAACTAAATAATGACACACAAGGGTTGTGACTACTTAGGCTACTATGAGTATGTGTGCATGCATGTGTGTGTCTGTGTGTATGTGTAGGCTTGTGTGTGTCCACATAGTCAGGAGAAATTTGTCACAAGTACAAACTTACAACTTATCAGTTTATCACCCCAGAATGAAATGAATGAGAACATAAAATTAACTGGAGCTATGTGTATGACTCCATTCTTTCATTTAATATAACTTGCATTCAACTTTGCAACAAAGTTATGCAAGAAAGAGTGAAGTGTGACATCATGTCCATTAATAATAATAATAATAATAATAATAATAATAATAAACTGGCATCACACGCCCCACGAAGTACATAATTTCATATTCTATTTTTATAGCTTTTTAGCCGTGAACCTGAGCAGTGGCATGAGCCTCATACCCATCTGTCCGCGCGTTCTTGGTGTGTTGGCTAAAGATGGGTATACGAATTTCCGAAAATAATACTTAAAAAAATAATAAAAATAAATGAATAAAAGCGTGCCCACACCTATTGATCAGTCAAGTTGCCCAACATTTTCAGTCCAACTTGGAGCCGCGCCGAGTCATAATATGGATTTATATTGGTTCCCTTCTCGATTTAAATTCTGATACGTTTTCATGGGAAATTGCCATCTCAGATCTGCCTAGTTTGAAACGGTCAATGATTTGAATGCACACACCACTTCCAGGCGCCCCCCTCAGCAGGCTAGCATGTAGAGAGTCGTCCGATGTTTCACATTTTTCAGTAAGAGAGCGCGGATGCTTGAAAGCTGTTGGCAGTGCGTTTACATTTGCCTAGTTAGAATTATGACTAGCCTACGGTCGGACGTTCGCGTTTGTGGTGAACTGCGAAACGTTTTCTATTTTTAACAGCATTTGATGGGTTTCGAGAGCGAGGAGGAGCTCACTAGCAGGGTGGAGGGACGCTTGGAAAGGGAGGCTGATATCGCCGCCTTATCATCAACGTATCAGTGACTGTGAACAGCGCCGGGTCCCCTGACTCCGCATGAGAATATCTGAGGATGTTTTCGAGGAAGAATACTCCACTGTTCATTGGTTGTATTGGTTGATTTTTTTTTTTTTTTTGCTTTCTGGAATTTGGAAAGGCAAAAAAGACAACGTTATTCGCGCATTCTTGATTTCAGTGACGTTAAAAAAGCTTTTCCTCCAATTTTTAAATGCCTGTGTGAATATGGATGGCATCCAGGTCTCTCTGATGCAAATCATGAAACGTGTGTGAGGTGAGTCTGACAGTGATGATCTATGACGGTCTAAGAGTAACTTAAGCATAACTTAAATATGAGTAAACTTTAAACTCTATTAGACAGATGTGAGTTCCGCATTATCCTTACAAATCTAGCCGACTATTTTGCATCAGTTTCTGTGAAATCCACGGCATGGTCCTGCAGAATAGCATTTCCACGTATCTGAGATGCTTAATTGGATTGAGATTAAAGTCGATAGTGGGTATTTTGTTATTTTGATTATTTGATCCTGGATTCAGTTTGAGTGACGATGGTGTGTATACTATGTCGATGATTCGGGTTAATGTTCGAGTGACGCTGTAAAATAAACTACGCAAAGGTTGTCATGTAGGCTGAGTGATTGGGTATAACAGTGCTCAAGTGCATTGAGTTTATGATACTACCCATGCTGTGAATGCCCTTTTCGTGCTTGTTAGATCAGTGTGCTGTTACGCATGATGGAAAATGTTTTTCAGGTAATGTCTACATGCGGTCATGCATTTAACGGGTTTTCATAATAGAAATTTGACATTTAGAAAACTTTCCCGCATATAGCAGTTGTCCTGAGAATATTATCTGTAAAAAAAAAAAAAAACCTTCCCTCTCAGCATTTTGGGTATACTTAATTGTAAGCTATAAGGAGATCATTCCACGTGAAATAATCGTACCGCGTGAAATGTAACGTCGTTCGAGCATGTGCAACAGCTGAGTGCATTATTTGTGTGACGGCATGAGCCAGTGTTTTCGTCTTTGTTTTGGTGATGCCCCCTCCAGACCAGTCTCTCCCGTAGGATGCAGGATGATTCCCATTCCGAGGCGAAAGGGTCCGTTACAGCCTTGGGTCGTCAGCGGAGATGCTCCACCCTGGGTGGCTAGGGTGCCGCCCACTTCCAGGTTTTACGTGATGGGTGCCACGCCCCCTCCCCTCCTTATCTCCTCCCACCTTCACCCGGCCCTGCTGGCAGGCTCTGGATTTCAGCTTTCCCATGAGCCGCTTCTACCTTTGATGCCTGTTCCATTCAGTCCGGACCCAACTGTCCATCAGGTATGAAATAGCCTGCAGGAGTGTTATGTGGAGCTGGTTCTGTCAAGTATTTTTTTACTTTCAGCTTTTAGAGTAGGGAAAAAAATCTGCATTGCAACTTTCCAACAGGAACAACTGAATTTTTAATGGACTTAACAGGTGCTCAACAAAGTATACGTGTGGAAGCATTAGTGTTGGTTATTTAATGATAGTGCAGAGATACGTACACTCCAGTTGTGGCAGCAGAACTGCTCCTTGAACATGAATAGTTGAATTGTTTATCAAGCCTGCCTCTCTTTGGGGAGACACAAGTAAAACTCGCACCGGATCCCTGCCAGTATATAGTTGTGAAATGGGCTGTGCCTGGTTTAACTTGCCCTGTGATGGATTGGCAAGCTGCCTGTATTCCTGCCTCTGGCCCAGTGCATGCTGGAGAGGGCAACAGCTCCCTACGACCCTTGAGCTGTATAAGGAACTTTAGACAGGTTCTGCATAATGGTACCATTAATTCCTGTTGGAGCTGCTTATTGGCGTGATTTAGCAATTTATGGAGGCCGTCATGTTTGACGGTGGACCTCTTAGGCATCAAAGCTTGCACAATTGGCATCGAACAGTGAAGGACCATCGAAAGCCTAGAAATTGTAAAGCAATGACGTGAGCACTGGGGGTAAACGCAAAAAAGTTACCAATATAATTCAGCAAAATGACTGCCAAAGTTGTCAGCTGGGGGATTTTAGCATGCTATAATTAGCATGAGCTGTCTGAGGCAGCTAATAATTTATCATTATGAAATAAACGCAGAGGTTGCAGGGCAGACACGTCAGAACAAAAGAACATTCCAACTCTTCAAAAAGTTGTTAGTTCACAGGTAATTGTCAACTGTTAAACATGATGGCATTTCCACTGCCTGCATATTACCATAGACAGCACAAAAAGAATATCTGTGTAAATTCTAGTGTTCTGTAAACTCCTGCCACTGCTGTTTGGACTCAGAAAAATTCAAGGTTTTTTAACAAATTGAACTAGCTGTAGAAACCCAATGAATAGTTAGCTGGAAAAACCTAAAATTTCTGTGAAATCTTGAAAAATTAGTCATTAGTTATTTTACGTTGTACATACAGTAAATATACCTCTACTCACTGCAGTTGAAGAAACATCATCTCACACATAATTTAAGTGTAAATTAAATATATTAAGCTATTGTCATTATTTATGTTAGCCCATGTCATCAGTACTAGTGCACTGCCCATTCAATTTTTGTTTGTGAGGTAAAGTGCTGTGCCTGTTCAATTGCTGCATGAACAGTATTGGTGCTTGCAGCTCTCTCAATTTCTCGAGTAGCACCTCCAAACAATCTTCATGTTCGACTCTGCACTTCTTTGGGTCCTCAGCAATGCACCCACCAAGTTTGAGGTTGATCTGATGAACAGTTGTCGAGATATACAAAGGAAAAATATACATACACACCAGAGATGCATGGATCGGCTCTCACGTCATCTGAATCTGCATATACTGTTAGCTTAAATCATCCACTTGCCACCCACCTGAAATTATTATTTTTTCTGATTTATTGACCCACACCTGAATGGACATCTAACTGTACCTCTGGGCTATATTGCCTTTTAGAATATTTTGCATGTTTCATTGATGTATGAGTGTTTTATTAATGATTTCCTCTAAAGATTAGAGATGCTGCCGGTCTTCACAATGAAGGAGTTGTTTCATCTCTGATCCGTGCGTTATTTTTTGGCAAAGCAAAATTACCAGTAGCTTACTCAAGTCAGTCAGAGAGGTGCAGAATATTTATCATACACTGTCATTAGACATGCCCGGCATGCTCATGTAATAGAAAGTCAAGTAAATGCAGTCCAATATGTCCACAAATAATCAATTAGAGAGATTTAATTTGCCTAATTTAGGCACGTGACAAAACAGCGTCATTGCCTGACAGCAAACCACTTTTTTGAGCGATCATTGCCACTGTATGTAATGGAAAAATGCCCATTTGTAATGGTTTTTCTGTGCACGTCAGTAAATGTACTGAAAAATAGCAAAAAAGGAAGGCAGGATCCAAATGCAAAGAAATGCTTGGCTTTATATACCTTTGTAGCACAGCCACAAAGGTTAAAAGGCAAGTGAAATGTAAATAGCAAATGCAGTTCCAAAAATAGAATAAAAAATGAGCTGATTTAACAAAGCTCAGTGATATTAAATGGTTTACATTTCAATATGCAAAAATGCTATGGCAAAAGCCTAAACAAGGCATGACCTTTGCGAGACTTTGCACCGTAATGGCACAAAGTCGAAGGTTATATGCGGTAACTAATGATAATGGGATAATTATAGACAGGTGGAGCAGATTAGTGGTAATTGCAGGTGCAGGCTGGTTCCTCGGAATTCCAGACTGTTGGGGGTGTGGCATAACACCATTTGAAATTTGGCTTCTCTCCTCCTTTTTTCAGGCTGGCTACATAATTTACATCCAAGGCTTTTCTTGCAAAATGGAATTTTTCCAATTGGTTGTCAACAAAGCTGAAATTCAAATTCTCATTCGATTGAAAAGAGGCCTGAACTTTGCCCTCAGTGCGTTTGCAGAAGGAAAGTAAAAAATGTCCAAACCTTTACAATGTTGATTGGGTATCTGAGCAATATTGGACAAAGTTTTATTCCTATTGTAGATTGCCAAAGGAATAAACTAAGTTCTGAAAAAAATGGTAGCAGCCGCATCCATCCCAAATCAATTGATAACCATAAGCTTAAATCTTTGGTGAAGCTAGAGAGAGTGCACATTGTTCTTTGTTTGTTGAAATTTTCATCAATTGTCATTGAGTTTAAAGGAAGTTATTGTCATTTTAGATCATTTCCATCATTCTTTATTGTATTTTGATGGTGTAAAACACATTGAAAGAATAGCCCAGGATTTACCCTTTTTTTCAGACTGACAAATGCCCATAATTTCCTTAATAATTTAGGTATAGACAAAAAGGAGTCGTTTTGCAGGGGTTTTTTTGTTTTTCCAGTAGTATTGGAGATTGGGAGATTCGAAATATTTTTTTTTGTCACGTACCTACCTAATAAATTTTTCATTAATTGAATCATTCGATTTACCTGCCACTGGCACAAGTGCCACCTCGTCAATACAAACTCATCGATCTATAGCCCTGCCAGAGAACGTACAATTCTCGATAAACCCTTCTCACAACAGCAGAACAAATACGTATTAAAGAAACGGCAAACCTGGAATATGAACTGATCAGCCTTTTATTTTTTTTTAGACCACTTCTTCATTTACCTTAATTTCAAGTTATTTACAACCCCAATTCCGAAATAGTTGGGACGAAGTGTAAATTGTGAATAAAATCAAAATGCAATGACTTTCAGATCACGAGCCAATATGTTATTTACAGTAGAACGTAGATAACATTATAAATGTTGAAACTGAGACATTTTACATTTTTATCCGCAAAAATGAGCTTATTTCAAATTTTCTGGCTGCAACAGGTCTCAAAAAAGTAAAAAAAAAAAAGTTGGGACGCAGGCAAAAAAGGGCTGAAAAAGCAATTCTTATATAAGAGAATCAGCTGAAAGACCATTTAGCAAGTAATTACATTGACTGGCATCAGGTGTATAACATGGTTGGCTATAAAAGGGGTGTCTTAGAGAGGCTGAGTCTCTCAGAAGTAAAGATGGCCAGAGGCTCTCCAACCTGTGAAGGCTTACGTAAAAAAATTGTGGCATACTTTAGAAACAATGTTCCTCAACGTCAAATTGCAAAGGATTTTAAAGGTCTGATCATCGACAGTGCATAACATCATCAAAAGATTCAGAGAAACTGGAAAAATCTCTGTGCGTAAGGGACAAGGCCAAAGACCTTTACTGGATGCCCGTGATCTTCGGGCCCTCAGACGCCACTGCATCACTCACCGGCATGATTCTGTCCTTGACATTACTAAATGGGCCCAGGAATACTTCAAGAAACCACTGTCTGTAAACACAGTCTGCCGTGCCATCCACAGATGCCACCTAAAACTCTATCATGCAAAAAGAAAGCCATTGTTGAGTATGATCCAGAAGCGCCGCCGCGTTCTGTGGGCCAAGGCTCATTTAAAATGGACTGTAGCAAAGTGGCAAAGTGTCCTGTGGTCAGACGAGTCCAAATTTGACATTCTTGTTGGAAATCATGGGCGTCGTGTCCTCCGAGCTAAAGAGGAGAAAGACCACCCCTCCTGTTATCAGCGTTCAGTTCAAAAGCCAGCATCTCTGATGGTGTGGGGATGCACTAGCGCATATGGTGTGGGACACTTGCATGTTTTAAAAAGCACCATGAATGCTGAAAGGTATGTAAAGGTTTTAGAGCAACATATGCTCCGCTCCAGACGAAATCTATTCCAGGGAAGGCCTTGTGTATTTCATCAGGACAATGCAAAACCACATACTGCAGCTATTACAACAGCATGGCTTCGTAGTAGAAGAGTCCGTGTGCTGAACTGGCCTGCCTGCCATCCTGATCTTTCACCAATTGAGAACATTTGGTGCATAATTAAACGAAAAGTCCGTCAAAGTACATCCAAAACTCTCCAGCAGCTGGAAGCCTGTATAAAACAAGAGTGGGATCAAATTCCAATGGCTAAACTCAAGAAACTCGTCTCCTCAATGCCCAGATGCCTCCACTCCGTGTTAAAAAGAAGAGGGGATTCTACACCATGGTAAACAGGCCCCTGTCCCAACTTTTTTGAGACCTGTAGCAGCCATCAAATTAGAAATGAGCTCATTTTGTGGATAAAATTTCTCAGTTTCAACATTTGTTATGTTATCTCTGCTCTATTGTGAATAAAATCCTGGCTGGTCAGATTTGAAAGTCATTGCGTTTTGATTTTATTCACAATTTACGCTTTGTCGCAACTATTTCGGAATTGGGGTTGTATTTAATTTGACGGGTTTAGAATGCCAAGACACATACAGATATACATTTAGCAGAGATATGATGTACCATGTTTGAGGTGTCCATTTTGTGGCTGTTATAAACATATAGCGCTTTGCAGCTGCTGCATATGACATACCCTTCACTTGGCTCGTCATCATGGTTAATGACTCCACTGGCATCCTCCCATCCAGACCTTTTCTGACAATCCTTTTTCTTTGTTTTAAATTCTCCTTTTTGAATTTTCTCTTATCTTCCCTGCCTCCATTGCTGTTGGAAAATAGACTGCGCAATTTGTGCACAGGCGCTGTAAGCTTCTAGTCAGCTGATTTGTGCCTGACAAAAAGCTAAACATTTGTTCACATTTCAGACAATGTAATAAACATTTTCACTTTAATTATGTTTTATTTCACCCACCCACAACCCATCTGCTGTTAAGCAAAATTTTTATTTTTATGACCCATCCACCCGATCCACGGATTAACCACAGTTCCAGCGGATATAACCGTAATCCACACATCTCTAATGTACACGCATACAGAGATTCTTTGCTTTTTAGAATGATGATCACATGTGAGTACTTTGCCTCATCATCACATCATCATCATCATCAGAGCAGAGGAAAGCAGAATTTTATTTGAAGATTTGACATGTGGCTATGAACCTGTATAAGAAAGAGAGGTACAGGCTTGTGGGGCACTGGATTTTCTTTAGGGACAAGGGTGACCTGTACAAGCCTCACAGGCTACACCTGATCTGGAGGGATACCTTTGCATTGGGCCAGTGATTGTGTAAGGTGGCACAGGCTTATTTGAACTAGGAATTTGGGGGGGCTGGGAGGTTAGAGAGTGATGAGAATAGGGAGACGCAGACTGCCCTGATGGAAGCTGACAGGGCTAAATACACTGGGGAGGATATCTTTTTAAAGCTATAAAGCAGAGAGGCTTGAAGCAGCAGGAAGTCGGTGTACAGGATGAAAGGTGCAGAAGTAATAGTCTGAAATGTTTTTATTTGAATGCTAAAAGCATAAAAAATAAATTCTCGGAACTTGAGGCTGTTATGATAAGTGGAGGCTATAACACAGTTGGACTACAGAGACGTGGTGAAAAGGATGGGGAGGAAAACAGTATAGAAGATTTCTAGCTCATGAGGAAGGATATATCCAGTAATAGGTGAGGGGGTGTAGCACTCTATATGAACAAAAATCTTAATGCACCGTGCCCTGCATGTTTTTTGTATGAAAGGTGCTATATAAATAAAGTTTATTATTAATTATTTATATGCAGGAAATAGATGTAATCGACCATCTTTGGCCGTGTGAGGATATTTGGTTCAGGCTCATAGGGGAACTGTTATGATTCAGACCAGGAATCAAGTGCGGAAGCAGAGTACAATTCAATAGTAGGATATATTGATAGCAATACAGCAGACAGAGGGATGGAGCCCAGAGGAGAATAGCACAGTTCAGCTCAGATGTTATGGGCGAAGCAGGGTAGGCATTACCTATGTCTGGCCAGTGGCCTTCTGGTATGATTACCAGGTGGAGTGCACACTTTGCCAGAGCCAAACTGTCCAAAGGCAGGATGGAGAAGCTGCGGAGGAATCAATCCTGATGACCATAGAAGGATTGGGAGCTTGTTCCTATTAAACTGGACAGAGGAACAGACTGGGAAAGGGTTAGCAGGAACTTGGTCCAAATTCTGTTGACCGTGAGAAAGGCTTGGGAGCTTGTTCCTTTTAACTACACAAGGAAGAGATCTTCCACATATTACTATCATTAAAGATTACATTTTGCTTTCAAAAGATGAAGAGAATTTATACATTTTTCTGTGGGGCAGATGAAATAAATCAGGCTTTGCAGAGTAATTTGTTTGGTGTAAAGAATACAAGAAATGAAAAACACTTTCTTAAATAATATAAATTGACCTGGGCATTTTTATTATTTTGAATGGCCAATAATGAGGGACTTGGTTTTTTGGCATCAGAGGAATCATAGTATCCAATACCATGACCACGGGTATCCACTAGAGTTGGCAAACTTCTCGGAGTAAGACTTGCCCTGTTTTTTTGAAAGTGACCCATAATAAGAATAATTAGTTTTGTTCATAGATGATGCTAACCAGAGGCAGATGGGCACTCTCTCTGAGTTGGGTTTTGCTCATGCAGGGTGATTCCAGGATTTTTGAAGTGGGGTGGCACAGGGGGGACCAATAATCAGTCAGGGGGGGGGCAAGGGGTGGGTGGGTGAGGCAGGGCATTTTTATCAGAATACAACATTGAAAATCTGCTCAGAAATATTGGAAATATATGATAGGATTATCATTTATTTTTTAATAAAGTGTATCCAAATACAGTACACATTTTCTGTAGTCTGCCATTTGTACTTGCGCAGCTGATTTGACCACAGCGCAATAGCGACCAGCGTTAATTTGAGACTAACGTTTGACTTTGAAGCCACGCTGCTTCAATATTGCAAAATATTGAACTGAGTTTATACAGTACATACCATGCAGAGAGACACGGTGATTATGGGCCATTCTTAAATTCTATTCATAGGATGCATTCCAATGCCAAAATGCAGAGATGAATTACTGGAACTACAGGGGTTTTATGCTCGCGATACACGTTTCCAATATTTTTATTCATCGAGGCATTAGCAGAGGACTGATCTGTATAAGATTCTGTCACACAACTAAATTGTGCAATTTAATGGAAAACAAATGTAATTTCCGTAAGCGCCTGAATAGAAATTCCCAATATATGTTACCACTGAGCCGACGCCATCACTCTGCTAACTTCCACAGTGATCAAGCCATTACTCTGGCATCTGAACTAGTAACGGTTTGTTTTGACCACTTTCACATCATTAGTTGGCCCATGGGAGAAGAACTCCTGTTTGTCAGCTACGTGATAGAGAAAAATCTGGAACCAATGCCGAATCACGATATTCCTCCACTGTCAAATGAGTATCTGGCTAGCTAATGTTAGCACGCAAGTGAACAAACTAATGTTAGCTGCATAATGGTTATGGAAAGGTACTGCTAGCAAAGTAACGTTAACTCAGTTATGAGAGTGGCACTTCGCTAGCCTGCTGTCCTAAGCCATACCAATTTATTCTTTTTGGCTCAATATTAACAGCATGACTTAACATGGAACAGTTTTTCCCCACGCTTCCGCAAAAGTGATTTGTACCTCGGGTAATATCTAAAAATTTCCATGTGTTGGGCTTTGAGAAAAGTACCATGGTTATGTGATAAAGATAAATCTGGAATAAATGCCAAATCACAGTTATATGGTTATGGGATAAAGATAAATCTGGAATAAATGCCAAATCACAGTTATTTTACAGGCGAATGTTTAGGCTGTGAGAAAAACTCCACCTCCATATTGGAAAGCAAGTACCTTTGATCGGCAGCCCTCTGGTTTAATGGTGTCGAGCATTTACCAAAGGGAAAAGCCACGATTCGAAGTACAGGCAGCCAAGAAACAGTACTCTGATCCAATGGAAATCAAAATCGCAAGATTGACAGCACTATAGCCCAATGGATTAGGGGGCACCGGGGGGGCCAGTCATATTTCAGGGGGGGCGGGTGCCCCCCTGTGCCCCCTGTCTAGAACCGCCCCTGTGCTCATAGTTTCTTTGCATTTGTGTCATGAAACAGACAATGAGCCAAATGTGGAGGCATAGTACAATCCAGTAGTAAGGTTTGTTGATAATAATACTGTAAGACAGAGGGACGCAGCCCAGTGCAGAATGACACAGTTCAGTTCAGATGTCACAGGCAAGGGTGCGTGGGCATTTGTGTCCGGCCAGTGGCTTTCCAGGACAGCCGCTCAATGGAGTGCACACTTTGCCAGAACCAAACTGTCAGATGACAAGACAGAGGAATTTAACAGGAAAGTAGTCCTAGGACAAATACCTTTCCTATTGCTTCAGTTGAAACTTGTGAACAATTTCTTAACTTTTTCATAGGCAAAATTCAGGATATAACGTCTCAAATCCCTCCTCCTGCAAATGACCCCTCAGAGTCAAAATTGCCGCTGAGTTGTTTTAACTGTTTTCAGCCTGTCTCTCTTCTTCAGTTATCAGAGATTGTCTCTCACATGAAGCCTACTGCTTGTCTCTTGGACATTTTGCCTGCACGTTTTTAAGGAAGTTTTTCCATTCTCAGCCCCATAGTCTTGAGCCTAATTAATAGCTGTCTCGAAAATGGATGTATTCCTTCCGGTTTTAAACATGCTGTGGTGCAGCCACTGCTAAAAAGACCAAACCTTGATCCAACTGTCTATAAAAATTATAGGCCTATTTCGAAACTTCCATTTTTGTCAAAAATCCTTGAAAAGGTTGTTGGCTTTCAACTGACATCCTATTTGAACCACTACAGTATCATGGAGAAATTCCAGTCAGGTTTCAGGGCACATCACAGTACAGAATCTGTTCTCGTGAAAGTTATGAATGACCTCCTGTTGGTTGTCGACTCTGGGTCTTGTGCAGTCCTGGTTTTGCTTGATCTCAGCGCTGCATTTGATACTATAGACCATAATATTTTGTTAAACCGCCTTAGCAGTGAAGTAGGCATTCAGGGTGTCGCCTTAAAGTGGTTGACCTCTTATTTTGAAGACAGATCCCTTTCCATAAATCTAGGCAGTACCTCCTCGTCGCGAGCTCCAATCTCATGTGGTGTTCCCCAAGGTTGTGTAATAGGTCCCCTGTTATTTTCTTTGTACATGCTCCCTCTTGGCTCTGTTTTTCAAAAGCAAAGCATTTCCTTTCACATTTTTGCAGATGATACACAGCTCTATCTACCAGTGAAACCCAATAGCAGTAGCTCACTAATGTCACTTTTGATGGCATCAATGACATTAAGTGTTGGTCAGCAAACAACTTCCTTCATCTTAATAAGGATAAGACTGATGTTATCATTTTTGGACGTCCTCCCTCTGTCTCAATGGTTGGTAATCAGTTGGGCCCACTCTCCGTCAACCTGCGTGACCATGTAAAGAATCTCAGCATAGTTTTTGAGTCCTCATTGAAATTTGACAAACAAATTAGTGCTGTTGTGAAAGGTAGTTTCTTTCAGCTTCGTTTGATAGCAAAGCTTAAACCGCTTTTAAATCCCAGGGACTTGGAGACAGTAATCCATGCCTTTATAACGTCACGCTTTGATTACTGCAATGCGCTTTATTTGGGGGCGTCTCAAACCTCCCTTGCTCGGCTCCAGGCTGTGCAGAATGTGACAGCGAGGTTTTTAACTGGTGCAAAGAAGAAGGATCACATAACTCCTGTTCTGGCTTCACTCCACTGGCTGCCTGTTATTCCGCGTTGATTTTAAGGTTTTATTTTTTGTTTTTAAGACACTTCATGGTCTTGCACCTGAGTATATAAATGACCTTCTTACACCATATTCTGCCCCAAGGTCCCTCAGATCATCCAACTAGTTATTATTTTCAGCTCCACGTTCACGGCTGAAGCTCGAGGGTGATTTGTCGCTGCCCGTAGGCTTTGGAACAGCCTCCCCTTCCACATTCAGTCATGTCCAACTATTGCCACTTTTAAATCTCGTTTAAAATCCCATTTTTATGCCTTAGCTTTTCAGGCAACTTGAATAAACTTTTTTTCCCTTCTGAGAAATGTGTTTGTTTAAGTCACTTTTAATGGCCTTATTTCTTTTTACTTCTATTTATTGTATGTGGTTTGTATTATGCAGCACTTTGGATCAACTTTGTTGTGTTTAAATGTGCTGTAGAAATAAAGTTGACTTGACTTGACTTGATTAATGTGCAACCATTTAAGTCTGATCCTCTGAGAAGCCAGATATCAAGTGTAAGTGAGAAAGATTCTGACAATTTAGACACTTCCGGCGGTAGTGACAGTTTGGACATCAAGGCAAAAATAAACAATCTGTATAAATTCAGCCTCACTTATAGCTGGTTTGATCGGTTAGAGACAACATGAAATCAAGGTGGTGTGCACGTTGCAATGCATATGATGCATGAGCTATATTCCAATTGCTTTTAATACAACCCCAATTCCGAAATAGTTGGGACAAAGTGGAAATTGTGAATAAAATCAAAATGCAATGACTTTCAGATCACATGAGCCAATATGTTATTTACAATAGAACATAGATAACATTTCAAATGTTGAAACTGAGACATTTTACATTTTTATCCACAAAATGAGCTTATTTCAAATTTTCTGGCTGCAACAGGTCAGTTGGGACACAGGCAAAAAAGGGCTGAAAAAGCAATTAATATATAAGAGAATCAGCTGAAAGAACATTCAGAAAGTAACTAAGTTAACTGGCATCAGGTGTGTAACATGATTGGCTGTAAAAGGGATGTCTTAGAGAGGCTGAGTCTCTCAGAAGTAAAGATGGCCAGAGGCTCTCCAACCTGTGAAGGCTTGCGTAAAAAAAATTGTGGAATACTTTAAAAAACAATGTTCCTCAACATCAAATTGCAAAGGCTTTGAAGGTCTCATCATCGACAGTGCATAACATCATCAAAAGATTCAGAGAAACTGGAAAAATCTCTGTGCGTAAGGGACAAGGCCAAAGACCTTTACTGGATGGCCGTGATCTTCGGGCCCTCAGACGCCACTGCATCACTCACCGGCACAATTTTGTCATTGACATTACTAAATGGGCCCAGGAATACTTAAAGAAACCACTGTCTGTAACACAGTCTGCCGTGCCATCCACAGATGCCACCTAAAAACTCTATCATGCAGAAAGGAAGCAATTGTTGAGCATGATCCAGGAGCGCCGCCGTGTTCTGTGGGCCAAGGCTCATTTAAAATGGACTGTAGCAAAGTGGCAAAGTGTCCTGTGGTCAGACGAGTCCAAATTTGACATTCTTGTTGGAAATCATGGGCATCGTGTCCTCCGGGCTAAAGAGGAGAAAGACCACCCCTCCTGTTATCAGCGTTCAGTTCAAAAGCCAGCATCTCTGATGGTATGAGGATGCATTAGTGCATATGGTGTGGGATATTTGCATTTTTAAAAAGCACCATGAATGCTGAAAAGGTATATAAAGGTTTTAGAGCAACATATGCTCCCTCCAGACTACATCTATTCCAGGGAAGGCCTTGTATATTTCAGCAGGACAATGCAAAACCACATACTGCAGCTATTACAACAGCATGGCTTCGTGAAAATAGTAGAAGAGACCAGTGTGCTGAACTAGCCTGCCTGCAGTCCTGATCTTTCACCGGATTGAGAACATTTGGCGCATAATTAAATGAAAAGTCTGTCAAAGGAGACCCAAAACTCTCCAGCAGCTGGAAGCCTGATATTAAACAAGTGTATGGATCAAATTCCAATGGCTAAATGTAAGAAACTTGTCTCCTCAATGCCCAGACGCCTCCACTCTGTTAAAAAGAAGGGGATCCTACACCAAGGACATGCCCTGTCCCAACTTTTTGAGACCTGTTGCAGCCATCAAATTTGAAATGAGCTCGTTTTATGGATGAAATTGTAAAATTTCTCAGTTTCAACATTTGCTTCTTTATCTCTCTTCTGTTGTGAATAAAATACTGGCTGGTGTGATTTGAAAGTCATTGCGTTTTGATTTTATTCACAATTTACTCTTTGTCCCAACTATTTCGGAATTGGGGTTGTACAAAATGGCATACAACCCAATGAATGGACAATTGCATGGCCCTAAACATGATCACTTTCCATTGACACACGAATGAAATCACAGAAAGTACATGAAAAAACAAACAGATTCTACTTACATGTAACACACGCCGCTGAGTTGAAATGGTTTTTGCCAAAAAGCTCCATTTTGTTGAAATGCACGTGCAAATGTGTTTTGTGTCTGACTGACTGGCCTGTGGTCACCAAACATGTTTTTCCGTCCCCAAATTTTGAGTAGTATATAATCGGAATTGGGGTTGTACAAAATGGCATACAACCCAATGAATGGGGATGTCAGGTACCTCATTGTCACATAATATGGGCCATGCATCCCTGCAATCATGTGTTGCCATCCAAGTTAGGTTCTCTTGCTTAATGATTTGAAAAAAAAAATGATTCACGCAGAGACAGTTGTAATCTGGGGTGGTCTTCAGTTATCTCGGCGACAGTAGATGATTCATGTCTTCTGGCGAGGTTCATCGCTCAAAATACTTTTTGGATCTCAAATTATAACCATGTGCAGCACAGAATGGCATTTCTTATCAATCCAAGGTGAAAACTATTGCCTGTGGTACGCTAAAATACACAAAGCTGAATTGCCTCATTGTTTCAATACAAATGTTATGTTTCCCCACACGTGAGGATGCCACTGTGATGTCTTTTCCGGAAAGTCCCGAAGTCACAGGGTAAAATATGCATACAACTGCAGCATTTCTAATAGCAAAAGGTTTTTCAAATTTAAAATAGGCAAATTTCGTATCACAAAGTTAAAATGTGTTGGAAATGTTTTTTTGTCTTTTTTTTAACCAATTATTGATATGTATTAAAAAAACGAAGTCTAAATGAGTTTTTAGAAGTCCGTCTACTGAACTAGGAAGTAAACCTCCGTATATTACTATCATTAAAGGTTATGAATTACAGTGGGCTCCAATATTACTGGCACCCCAGACTGGCAATGTACAAAAAGTACTTTTAAAAAACCAAAAAACATTTATGGAGAAACTCTTAGTAACAACATGTAAGAAACACTGTACGATATTAATGTGCCACTGGAAACAACTAAAATGTAATGGTCCTGTGTTTTGCTGCCATGCTTATGTGTTTGTTGCCATGTCTTTTCTTTATTCTTTATGCTTATTATACATCCCAGTTTTCTGTTCATGCCATTTCAGTATTCATTGCACTTGTCACCCCTGTCTTGTGATCAGTTTGGTTCAGTCCGTTTTCCCAGTCTGTGTGCTTCATAGGGCTGCGAGGTGGACTGCTCCCGCTTGATCCATGGGCCCCTGCGGGCCACCCACCAAAAAAAGTATGGTGCGGGGGGTTCTTGGGGCAAGCATAAATTTACTGTGGTTGCGGGTGCGGGTGTGGGTACAAAAAAAAATTTGCGGGCCCTCGGCAAATTTACAACCCGCGAGACACACGTTCATTATATCTCAAGCTCAAGTATGTCACATTCACAACAATAAATGTCATTCTATTCAATAAGAGAGCACAGCAAAATAACCACTATGAGAAGTATATTAGCCCACATTGTGTGTTTAACTATTTTGTTGTCTTACCCACACAAATTAGGGAGGTACTCAACAAAATATGGCGTCTTCTTCTTCTAATAGCCAATATGGCTTCTTTTCAGAGTAGATGTCATAAATGAGTGCTAAATACTACTTACATGTATTGTCAATTGCAATCAGAATTGCAATTAGCCACCCCATTGCTGTCAGCTGTAACTCCTTTCCATTTGTAATCAATTATGTCAATTGCAATTCTCCTCTCTTGGTTGCATCTTGGTTGAATATTAGTTTTCTATCTTGATCTTGATGTGACTATTTGTCAAATGTAGCCAAAAGAATATGAATTTACAATCTACCAATCATGAATGTTGATGCTTGATTTATTTATTGAGATATCAGAGTACTTGATATACGTATGTAAATACTATGTACGTAAATAGGAGACGACTCCTATTTTTTGTATCAGAAAGAAGTATCAAAGTGCACTGCTTCCAATGTATATATCATTAGTTATTCATGAATAAACAATTAAAAGAAATCTTATTGTTGTCCATTTCAAAAAACTCCTATACAGGCAATCCTGGCATTCCATTAACTAGGTAATGCATATGCGCGGGTTTAAGTGAGTAAGATTTTGAAACTGTGGGTAACTGCGGGTAAAAGAGTCATGGTACATGCGGGTGTGGGCTAGTACTTGCGGGTGTGGGGCGGGTGCGGGCTCAAATCTTGAGAAAATGTGGGTGCGGGCTGTAAGCCCGCGGGTGTGGGGCGGGGTGCGGGTAGAGAAGTTGGCCCACGCAGCCCTATGGTGTGCTTACATGCTTCGGGTGATTTCAATGGTTTCTGGTGTTTCATATTATTACTTCAATTCTCGTTTACTTCCTTCACCTTGCTTTCCTAGATTACTAATAATACTAACATTTATATTTTGTATCATAGTTTACTAACCCAACTAATCCATGTATATATTACTAACTACTAATGAACACTTGGGTTAATCTGTAAAGCTGCACCGCTACTAATTACCACCAATTCAATCTCAGCTATCGCCCTGTTCTAGTCTCCGCCTCTTGCTTTACTTTCTCTGCATCTTTCTGCGTTTCCGCTAAATCTCTCGTACATGCTTAATTGCTATCCTGCACTCTTTGTCTGTGCACTTAGAACTCCTTGACTGGAACTGTCTATCTGTCATAGGATGTCTGCGTGGATCCTGTCCATGTCTTGGCTTTTGCCAATTGTTGTGGTTTAGGACCTCCCCATGTGTGCTTCCCTTTGTAATTAGTTCTTATCCAATTCACCTGTTCCTGCATAGCATGTGACTTCCCTCTTGTCTATTTAAAGTCTTCACTACAGTTTGTTCCCCATCAGAACGTTGATCAATATTCACTTGTGCAGAGGTCCTCGTATGCCTTTTGTTTATTGCTTCTTCCACGACTATTTTTGTCCGACCTTGAGATTGCCTTGCCCTTGCTATTCTTGTTTTGTCTGTTTGGATTTCGACCCATTTTTGTACGACCATGATTCCTGTTTTTGATGCCCTGTGTATGACCTTCCCTTCTGGATTCTGACTACGATTTTTAGCTTACTGTTTATGTACCGTTGCACATCTGCCTCTCTGGTTCTGACCCCTGCCTGTTATTTCGACTTCGCTTTTTGGATACTGTTTTTGGCTTGGTAATTCCTGTGTCTTCTGGTCCCGACCCATTTTGTAATAAAGGCTTTCGATTTTTGGAATTTCTGTTCTCGCGAGTTGTTCCTGAACGCACCGTCACAAAATCAGTTTCCTTCAAATCAAAGTTTCACAATTAATGGCACCCTTAAAGATTATTATAAATAACATTTACCAAAATTAAACCAGGTATTAAATTCCACTTATTTAAGTTTTATCTCAGTGTCAAGGAACTATATTGAGCCATTACATCACTTCTGTTTCACTAGGGTATAAAAATGAGGTAACAGGAATGCAATATCCCTTTGTCATCCAACACTATAAAGAAAACAAAATAACTGTAGTTCAAAAGAGGCAGATGGTCATAGACCTTAGTAAATCTGGTAATGGTTACAATAAGATTCACAAACAATTGACTATGCCACTGAGCACTGTAAGGGCAATCATAAAAAAATTAAAAAAGATGTGGAACTGTATAAAACTCAAGGATAGAGGATGCAACTGCATTTTACCCCGAAGGAGGGTGGTGAGAGAAGCAGCAAAATCCCCTCTCTGATGACGTAATTCGTGGGAGACAGGGACACACGGTAAGGAAGTCTAGTGCACCGACCATTGTCTGCCTGTCGTAATTTGTTCATTTCTTGGTCTCATTTTATTTTATATTTCCAGCGGATAAGATTTATGCCCGTCTAAGAGTATGCTATTGTTTAAGACACAGAGCACACGTCCATGTATCTTGTATCTGTTGAGGAATTCGTACTGGTTAACGTTGACCTTTAAATGAAGGACTCAGAGACTTTCAGTAATTTAACCATTTTACTATAATGATTCAAAAGGCAAAAACTATGTGTATAGATACTGACAAATAACATAGGCTTCAAACCATCAAATAATATAGCTATTCAGTTGATGATCTTTCCGCAAAGTATTTGAAAAAAAGACAGTCAGGAAATTAAAGAAGCTTCTTCGGGTGTGTAGAAAACTTTGCCTGCCGAGCGCATGCAGAGCCGCGTTCTTTTGCTTGGATATTTGTAAGTGCCCATTGCCCAAAACTACGCCTCTCCAGCTAATATCCTCCAATAGTTTAACATCCTCCCTCATTATAAGCATATATTATTCATAATCCCTCCTTAAGGAACTGCTTTATGTAAATGTATGTTGTCAGCAAACAGGAATGTATGGCTTCGTCCTTATCAGCTCCAGCCGAGAGGCCCTCTCTGTCAGGCCTTATGGTCCCGTTGGCTCACAAGGCATTCTCTCTCTCTCCCATGCTCCCCAGGCTCCCTCTTTCTCTCTCTCTCTCTCTCTCTCTCTCTCTTCCCATGCTCCCCAGGCTCCCTCTCTCTCTCTTTTCTCTCTCTCTCTCTCTCTCCCATGCTCCCCAGGCTCCCTCTCTCTCTCTCTCTCTCTCTCTCTCTCTCCTGGGAGCCCCAGAGAGCCTTATGGTCCAACGGCCCCCCCCCCAGGATGTCTCTCTCTCTCTCTCTCTCTCTCCCCCTCCTGGGAGAGTCTCTCTCTCTCCTGAGAATGCCTATAACCCAGAGAACCGCTTGCTCCTGTGGGACCCTCAGATTCAGTCAGAATGGATACAATAATTCAGCAATGGAGTATAATAGATAAATACAATGATTCAGCAATTGAGTATAATACACTACCGCTCAAAAGTTTGGGATCACTAGCAAATTTCTTTGTTTTCCAAAGAAATATGCATTTTCATGCATTTCACAAACATTTTTTTCCCATTTCACAAACGATTAAAATTAATCAGATGATTTTCAAAGAATGTTCTACATTTTTGCATAGAGGCCTATTATCAGCAACTGTCTGTCCTCTGCATCAATCTCCTGGTATGGCTGCTAATCCAAGTTAAGCATTTTATAAGGCTAATTGATTATTAGAAAACCCTTCTGCAAATGTGTTGCACAGCTGAAAACCATTGAACTAATAGGGGAGCGCAAAAGGGAGCATGGCATTCTTGAGGTTGGTTTAGTACCTGAAGCATCAGAAGTTGTTTGTTTGTTTACAGGCTCAAAATGGCCAGAAAGAAAGAACTTCCTTTAGAGACCCGTCAGTCTATTGTTGTGCTTAGAAAAGAAGGCTATTCAATGCGAGAAATTGAAAACTTAAAATCTCTTACCATGCTGTCAACTACTCCCTTCAGAGAGCAGCACAAACTGGCACTAACAAGGACAGAAAAAAGGAGTGGGAGGCCCCGATGCACGACTGCGCAAGAAGACAAATATCTGAGAGTGTGTAGTTTAAGACAAAGACGCCTCACAGGTTGTCAACTAGCAGCTGCACTAAATAGTTCCCGTCAAACACCAGTTTCAGTATCAACAGTGAAGGTGGTTTTTTTTGATGAAGGCAAAGTTTGAAGTACATATTCATCATTTTCCATTAAAATCATTATTTCTAAGTCAGACAATGTCAGCATGTTCTTTTCATTTGCTATATTTCCTATTCAGACTAATTTCATGTGTGTTTCCATGGAAAACAAGAAAATTTCCAAGTGATCCCAAACTTTTGAGCGGTAGTGTAGATTAATACAATGATTCAGCAATTGAGTATAATAGATTAATTGTTAATGCATTTGAGTACACTAGATTAATATTTTCAACATATTTTGTATCTGTATCTTGTTTTCGAATTTTTTCCGTGTGACGAGCAGAAGTCTAAAACTTTTCTTGATGAAGTTCTAGATAGTAAAGGTCTGCCTTACTTTACCTCATGGAAACTAAAAAGTCCTTAAAAACTATAATAAAGCAGTAATTCACTCAATTACCAACATGTATCTGAAGTTTTATGTACATTGGACGATTCCCAGAGTACTTTATTCGAATTCCAATCTTGGACGATGGAACTGTTAGGCTGCATCACAATTTTCAGGACACGAGCTTGCTAAGTGCTCAGACTATTACTATGCATATTCGATGTCCATTTCAAGCAGGGGTTAAAAAACTTCTGACATTTTTAGTGGTTTCGGCATCTTGCTTGCAATGTAAAATACACATAAGATAGCCTATGTGTCGCAATCGCTCCCATGTGTGTAGTCACAGCTCAGTTCAAGGATGATATTGGGGGTTGCTAAAAGCCGGTTTTACATCCATGATTACTCCATTCCATTATCATATCTAGGTGGAAAGTGTTGATAGAGAGAGTATTGCATGTCCTTTCGGATGATACCAAATACAACAATTTTTTATGAAGTTTCAAATCAATACATGGCTACATTAAGTAATTAACCTCTTAAGCCCTGAGCCTCTGGCTCAAAAATTACATACCCACAATGAAATGACTATATCTCTACAATGACTTGGTCGATTTGAATAATCTTGGTATCATAATAAAGGGGACAGCTTGGGAATTTCTGTCATGTTGCAAAAATCAGTGTATATGTCACTGAGTCAGAGTAAATGAAGATGGAACACAGCATAAATTAATGATATGTTTTGCACCTGACTTTAATTTTATCTCTCTTGAAACTATTCAGTTGCAGCCTGAAACCTCTAAAAAAATTACAACACAGAATCTCACCATTATCTTTGCCAAAGTTTATTCTAATAAAGTAAATCAGAGCAAAATTAGAGAGGTTTTATTTTGGGAATGTCTAGGTGGCCTCTCCAAATGGACTCTCTGTGCAATTTCAGGTTTCTCAGGTACCAAACTGTAAAACTCATTTGATTTCACTTATATATCACTACAGGCATCTAATTCCATCTAATTACAATCATTTTATTTATTTATTTTTTATTTCTGCCAGTTCTGTATGTATTTTCCCATTCAAAGAAAATACATACAAAGGAAATGAAGTTTGACTCCACTGGAATAGATTTATTTTCAATAAAACAAGCAAATATACAAAATTTTTACTACAAAGATAAGGTAAAAAAGGTACAAAGTAAAAACAACAAACAACCTGGCAATTATTTATACACAAACTTAAGACCCTGCTGCTCAAAATGAAAATCTTGCCATAGCCAAGATTCAAACTGCAGAACTTCCATATCATAGGATAACACCTTAACCACTATTCTACCAAATTAAGTACTCAATGTCCACATTGTAAATTTCAACTGTGAGTCAGCAGAACACATCATGCACCCCGCTTATAGCGCTTGTATTTTTTGTACACTTGCACAAAACAGCATGGATTCTTTCAAAAGACTACATTGAAAATGACTATTGAATATTTAGCAGATAATTATGCCGAAATACTACAAACAAACCAGTTAAGCATTTATATTGTTGCACAACATGTCAATGGCGCATGGACTCTCAGCTCAAAGCACCGGGAACGCAAGGCTCTAGCTCAAGCTAGGTTTTTGCGATTAAGGTTGTTTAGGGCTTTTTGGAAATGTCAGAGCCCATAGAATGAACTAGCCACCCGCAAAGTCTTCCTGAGAGCATCACAAGCCGTTCACAGACAGGAAAATACATTGAGTGCAATTGCTCGGGACCTGACATCCTTTGAAGCAGTGCCATGGAAAAAAAAACATGCATGGAGACTGGAAGATCTAGTTTCGATATCACACAGACACGTGTGGCTAACAATAGCAAGTGCAGACTTACCCTCAAGCACAGTTTTTATTACAAAATATCAAAGGTAAAAATAAATTTACTCTGTAGCATGGAAAGTGTATGCCTGCTGTTCTTTGAGTGTAGTGTCGGTTTAAAATTACATGGCTTATATCATTGGATTCTGCAAACTTTCCTCTTTCATTTGATGTATCATTTGTATGCCTAGCACAAATTCAGTAGAAACGCTAGTGATTAAGCACTGATATTATTTTATCCTGTATTTTGCTACATGCTTATTTACTTGCTTGGTGCTTGAATGTGTTCGGTTGAGGTGAAAATGGTCAACATGAGCTTTTTTCCGAGTTTCTTCGTGTAAAGTGGATAAGCTGCATGATGATGCTTCAATCAGGAAACATGCTGTATTTATTATGCATAATGATTGCCCCCTGGAACCCGTGGCATTTGGGTTTAAGAGGTTAAATAGACCACCATGTTGGGTAGAGCATAGTTGAGGCTGACTTGAGCAGTGTAGGTCATGTGATGACAGCTTGACTCAAGTTGGCTGCCTGAACTCAGAGGTTTGCTTCATTCAGAATTAATTCTGTTGTTTTCGCCTGCTGTCGCATCACCAATTAATTTAAGTGAACCAGCTCCATTGCCAGCCATTCCTTATTTAGGTCCCCACTTCGCAGATGAGGCGATATGTTGACAGACTTGGGACTCAGGCCTCAGGTGCAGAGGGAAGTTCAGATTCACATAGTTTATTTAATGAGGGCTCTGGGTCAAACAGTCCGGTTCTTTAACTCACAATAGGATTGGAGTACCAAGACAGAAGGCAGAATCAGCGTCAATAAGCCGGCAGTAGTCCAATAACCAGGCTGACTGAATGCAGTACAAAAGAGAGGACAAAATTGTAAGTTGTATAAGAAGCAATAATTCATGACCAAAATGATCAGACACCATGGGAAATTCAAACTCGTAAGACTGTAAAACAGAGAGAAACAAAACCGGGAATCAGACACTAGAAATACAAGGCTTGTAATTAACTGAGAAAACACAGAGACAGACTCCCACCGGGAACAAAAAATGAGGGCTAATTATACACCGGGAACTAAACAGGAAACGCTATCACAAGTGCGACACAGGGAAACAGATCATATCAGAGCATGGCTACAATCAAGGAAATGACTAACATTAATAGAATTAATGGAGAAAATGAGAACAATTGGAGAATCATAGAAAAAACTCAAAGTAAAATGAAAAATAAAATAAATCATGGAAGGCTGACATCTGCTTTAGAAAATGAACAGTTCTTGCTTTGCCCATAGTCCTCGCCCTCACCATACTCTTTTCTTTTCATTACTTGTATACTTGTACGACTTGTAAATGGCTCATTCCATACTAAACTGTACAAATGTGTTACAATGGTGATGAAAATTCAAATACACCTTTTCCAATTCTGCAACCACCGCCATCTGCTGGCCATTAAATGGAATTCAAATTCCGCATTGGTCTCACTTTTCAGACCCGGGTGCTACGTCCATCTTTTTATACAGTCTATGGTGATAGCGGACAGATTGTTTATGTTTTTATGGGCGACACACAAAATTAGGGCACGGAAAAATTTTCATTACTTTTAAAAGCATGGTATTTATGATTGTCTGACGACTTGTGAAATTTTTAGGCAGGAAGTCAGTACCTTATTTTGCCGAGGTCATCTTTACGCTATTTGCATACATTATGCAAATTAACCCACAGGGATGGACGTAACACGTGAGGACGCGACTGATTACGCCCATGACGGTCATTTCAAATTGCATTTCTGATCAGACGAGTCCCGATAATTTAGTGCAGACAATTGAAACTGTTATTTTGGGTATTTCTCTGCAATATTTCATTTCACTTTCTTTCGAATTATCAACAGACATGTCATGAGCGTTTCATGAAGTTGGCTGCCAAATTTTGTAACAAATTATGTCCTTCACAATGCCTTGGCTGACATCAGGACACCACTTTTTCTGCTGTGTTGTAGGACCGATGAATGATTTTTTCTTATGTATATCTTCAATCCGGGAGTGAATAAATATGAACAATGCAAATCATTTAATTCTCTTAGAAAAAAATTTATTGACCATTCTTATACAACACAGTGAATTGTACAGTTTAGTATGGAGTGACCCACAAAGCAGGATGATTTCAGGAGAAATAAATACATTTCTGTAAATATGACCTTCCTGGCAGGGTTTGACCTTTATGATTTGTTCCCTGTGTTTGGATGGGTTTCATTGGTGGTAATTTCACAATGTTATTACAGGATAATCACAGTCCTGGCTATGACAGAGTTTGCAGCCACAATGAATATTATGAATTCTCTCTTTCCAATTTTTGCCTCTGTTGATGAAGTCTGTATGAAATGATCATTTGGAATGACAGACAAGCAGAAATGGTTGATATTCTCAGTAAACGTGGAAAACTCTGTGAACATTCTCCTATAAGACTGGCTGTACAGTATTCACCCTTGCTGTGAAGAGCAGACAATGATCATGATCTTTAATCTTTATAATTACATGCATTATATAATGGCGATGGTAATAATTATATATTCTGGTGATGATAATCATACAACTGATTAAAATGACCAATCTAGTGTCCCATTTTGATCATGGAAAAATACAGGGAAATTGGTTTAGCTGATTCTGCTATTTTGAACCACTTAGAAACAGAAATGGAATTGTCCTCAGATATAATACTTCCTGAAGTGTTTCTGCTGCGCTTGTCCTGTCACTTGTGCTGAAAGGCACTGATAAGCAAGGTCATTATTTTGCTACAGTCCAATTTCCCGACACACAGTTCAGGTTTCATCTGAGAGACAGATATTGGTTCAATATTTCATCTTAAAATACTGATTGAATTCCAGTTAAAGTTATAATAACTCTGACATACTATTGACTAATAAAAAGCAGCCCTCCAAAATCAGGATTTGCGATCCCTTCCTCCTTTCACCTGAGTTGCCCCGAATGTATTTGTAAATCTGATGGCCTGAATCTACCCTGAAATGTTTTCATAGTGAATGTCCTCTGGACTTACAGTCAGAAAAGTGGAGTCAAAGAGGTACACTATTCTAAACTTGCAGCTTTTTTGCCAGTTATTTTAACTGTAATTTGACAATAAGTTTATAACAGAGTTCTGTGTATGTTAACTGTAAACCACAGTTAAATGCGCGCAGGACTCTACTAACAGTTAAAATAACCAGGAAACAATGCGTTAATTTAACTGTTAAATTCAGTCAGTTTATAACAGTGTAGCAGATGTGCTGACAATCCATCCACCCATCTCGGTGAGGCCAAATGAAAAAAATAGGTGTGTTTCCGGTTTCCCGACCTTACCTACCTCATTAGGGTCGGCCCTATGTTTTCGATTTATAATAAAAAGAAATTAAGCTGATCCCTGATGTCTGGCATGACGTCATTAATTGCTTGCATTGCTTTGTTTCTTTTTTGCTTGTTTAGCTGTTTGCAGTCCGTTGGAATTCTCCAGCAGAGCCCTCACGCGAAGCTCCTTGTAAAAGCCTATTGCAAGTTTGCGAGCATCTTTCCTATTCATTGGTAGTTTTTCGAGGTGTGAGTCCTTGAGATTGACATTGAATTCAAAAAGCAGTTCAAAACAGTTTTGCCAATATGTGAGAACTGCATAGGTGTCAGCAAAAACAGTGTGTGTCCAGAGACTATATGGGAAATGTCATTAACACTTTGGCATTTAAACTTGTTTTACATAGCGGTACCTTAAGAATTCAAGCATGTTTTAGGTAATTTCGCAAGTTTATGCACCTCATTTTTGAAGCCCTGTAGCTCTGAAACCATAAGTCCGATCATCTTACAGTAATTGAAAAGTTTGTAGGGAATTGTCCATAGTATCAGATGGTACCAATTATATTGGTATGCAACCCACCATTTTGGGGTAAAAAGCTTGAAAATGTCTACAAAACGCAACAGAACCCTCAACATCAGAACCCTCCGACCGATCGCCAGAATCATCGTTATTTTCATTGTCACTCGGTTCAGAGCCGAAATCTTCATCCCCTGAGTCCTGATCGGCAAATAATTTGTCAGGTATTTGATCCACATTCATCCTGAATTCACAAAAAATAGGCACTTTTCAAGTATTTGATACCAAAACGATTGCTCTGAGTGCCGTCTATCGTTAGAGAAGCAAACGAAGGCTTTGCGCGCCACAAGCATAGAGATATCATGGAATTTCAATGCATTAGTTTTGTCTTGATCCAGGTTCGAGACCGAATTCTGGAGGTAGCATTCAGGTCGAGATGGACTTCTGTATGGTGCAGTTCTTGTCTCCACCGAGGGTCGAGACCGACCGTCTAAGGGTTAAGACAGATAATTTGACTTGCTGACGTAAAAACGTCACTTTGTGGTTTAGGTTTTCCATTCAAAAGTTGAAATTCAGCTTGAGAATTGTTGTTTTAAAGATTATTTTTTGTAACTAGTTTAGCTGGATCAACCTGCAGTTGGAACTGCTGTATATGCAATGAAACGCGTTTGGACACCAAGTGGTCACAGGTTGCTGTAGCCCTTCACTTAGTAATGCAAACTGTATCACAGACAAAAATTACAGTATTCTTTAGAACAGGGCTATTCAACCTTTGTCATGGTTTAGGCGTGCGTTTGTTGGTTGGACCTTTCTTTGTTCTATCGTTGGGGACGATATCGGATTTCTTTTGCATCGAATTCCTGGCCCAGCTGGCTAATTGAGCTGGGGCGGAGTTTTCTGGACTCTATATATAGCACTTTGGCCGAAGAAATCTCTAATCAGTTTTCCTAGTGACTTGTTATTTTCCAATTATTGTTAGGAATTGCTTCTTTTAGAATTTTTTTCTCTTCTCTGTTAGTTTATTCTCTCTCGCATTGCTTCCGTGTTGCGGACTTTTATTCGTCCTTGGAAGCGCAAGCTTTTTCCGGAGGTGTGTACCTCCTTTTGTGTTTATCTCTTGTCTGGGCTGCTCTTTGTTCTTTCTCTCACTGGTCGCTGCACCTGGCTTCCTATCACCGCCCATTACAGCACACTCTAGCCAACATGGAGTTGTCAGCCGCGGCTACGTTAGAGAAAGTTTTGGCTGATCTTCAAGCCACACTCTCGGGCTATGGCAAGGGCATGTCTACCCTGAACAGTCGACAGGCTGAGTTGGCGGAGCGAGTCCGCCATCAGGACGAGGCTTGACAAAAACAGGAGAGCGTCCTGTTAAGTCTCACTGAGAGTATTCGAGCCTTGTCCACTCAAATTACACAGAATGTTGCACAAGCAGAATCTCTACACTCTCATCATGAGCCTAGGCTCCAGCTACCCCCAAGATATGGAGGCAAAGCAGGGAAATGTAAAGACTTCATCGCTCAGTGTGAAATATTTTTCAAAGCTCAGCCTTCGTGTTTTGTAAATGAAGGGTCTCGGATTTCATTTATTTTATCTCTGTTGACTGACACAGCCCTTACTTGGGTCGGGCCACTTATTCGATCTAATTCACCGGTTGTGAGTTCAGTGGAGACTCTCGTTAGGGAGATGGTGTCGGTGTTTGATCAGGATGTGTGTGGGCAGGATGCGGCTACGCGTCTAATGCATCTTAGGCAGGGTTCCGAGAGCGTTGCTGAGTTTTCTATTGCCTTTCGCTCTCTAGCTACAGAGACGGGCTGGCCAGAGGCGCCTCTAATGACTGTTTTTATTCATGCCTTGGCGGAAGAGGTTAAGGACGCTCTGGCTACATTAGAACCCTGTACTTCTCTGGATTTGTTGGTTCGCACTGCTGTGCGAATTGATTATCAAATTCGTGAGCGCAATAGAGAGAAAGATACTGCTTTAGCTCTCGCTGAAAACAGGGCTGATCTTCCTCGTAGTATGCATATAGCTCCTATTTCGCCCACTGAAATTTCCATTCCTGGGGAACCTATGCAGGTCGATGGCTCATATATGAGCCGGGCTCGTAAGCCCGTTCGTCAACCAATTATCTGCTATAACTGCTACAAACCGGGACAAATTCGCCCACACTGCCCTGAACTTAAGGGAAACGGGAAGTTCCCTCTAGTTGTATGGGGGGGACTAGAGGGGCATACCCAAATTCCCTTCCGCACCTTGATTCCCATAGAATTAACTGTGGGTAGACAGATAATTCCTGTGGAGGTTTTTTTGGACTCGGGGGCCGTGGATTGTTTTATGGATGCAGAGTGGGCTGAGAAGCATCCTATTCCTATACGCCCTCTGCTACACTCACGTACTGGTAAATCTTTGGACGGTCGCCCAGTAGGTTCGGGAATTATAACTCTGGTCTCTAAAGCACTAACCATGTTCGTTCCCTTTGGCGGCCATTCAGAGGAGGACTGATTTTTTATTATTTGTTCCCGTTTTTCCTGTTGTTTTAGGACATTCATGGTTACGGAAACATAAGCCTCACATCAGTTGGGGTAGTCAGACTAACCCTATTATCCAGTGGGGCACTAATTGTAGGTCCCACTGTAGGGAGAGTTTGACGTGTAGTCCCAGGCATCAACTTAGGGGGGAGGCTGATGTCGCGAGTGATTCTGAGGAGTTTGTCTCATACAGCCCTCCTAGTTGGGAAGAGGAGGCGGAGGAAGGGTTGGAGTGGGATCCTCAATTTGACTGGCAGCAGCCAGAGGATGATTGTGATTTGGAGGATCTCTCTGACTGGGATTCGGTCATGGAGATGGCAGATCCCGAACAGGTGGAGAGTTTGGGAGCCGCTTTGAATTTTTATCTGCCTCCTAATGTTCCTAGTGATTATGCTGATCTCGCGGAGGTTTTTAGTAAACAACGAGGCTCGACTTTACCTCCTCATCGCCCATACGATTGCGAGATCCATCTCCACCCTGGCACTACTCCTCCTAGGGGTTCGCTATACTCGCTGTCAGGGCCTGAGCCTAAGGCTATGTGAGAATATATTCAGGAGGCTCTCGCTTATGGTTTTATTCAGCCATCCACGTCTCCTGCTGGAGCGGGGGTTTTTTTGTGGGAAAAAAAGATGGCGGTCTGAGACCTTTTATTGATTATAGGGGTTTGAATAAGATCACCATTAAAAACCGATACCCCCTTCTGTTGATGAATTCCGCATTTGAACGTCTGCAGGAGGTTTCATTTTTTACCAAGCTAGATCTCTGGAATGCTTATAACTTAGTTCGCATTCGAGAGGGGGACGAATGGAAAACGGCATTTAATACGCATGACGGGCACTGGGACTAGTTGGTCATGCCGTTCGGATTGGTCAACGCCCTCTCGGTGTTTCAGGCACTCGTTAATGACGTCCTCCGAGAGATGTTGGAGAAATTTGTCTTCATTTATCTCGACTACATTCTGATTTTTTCTTCAACTCTCTCAGAGCAGAAACAACATGTCAGACAAGTGCTTGAGGCCCTCCTTAAAGCCAAGCTTTTTGTCAAGGCTGAGAAATGTGTTTTTCATGCCAAGACTGTCTCGTTTCTTTGCTTCATTGTGTCGGAGGGGTCGGTCCGCATGGACCCTGACAAGGTGGCAGCAGTCAGGAATTGGCCTGTCCCTCAAAACATGAAGGAGGTGCAACGGTTTTTGGGGTTTGCCAATTTTTATAGGAGGTTTATCCGCAATTTTAGCGCAGTAGCTGCCCCAATTATTGCGCTCACCAAGAAGAATGCCTCCTCGCCTTTTGATTGGTCCCCAGCAGCTGAGGCTGCTTTTCAGGAGTTAAAGAAACGTTTTAGCTCAGAGCCCATTCTCATTTTGCCCGATCCCTCCCGCCTGTTAGTTGTGGAGGTAGATGCCTCTGAAGTCGGGGTGGGTGCCATTTTGTCCTAACGCCTCCTTCGGGACAATAAGTTGCACCCATGCGCCTACTTCTCCCGGTCATTGTTGGCGGTCGAATAGAATTACAGTATTGGCGACCGAGAGTTGCTAGCCGTTAAGCTGGCGTTAGAGGAATGGCGCCATTGGTTGGAAGGGGCTGAGCATCCGTTTGTGGTTTGGATGGATCATAAAAATCTCCAATACATTCAACAGACTAAGCGACGTAATTCCCGGCAGGCGCGTAGTCGTTGTTTTTTAATCGCTTTAACTTTATGTTGATTTATCGCCCGGGGTCTAAAAACACCAAGCCTGACGCCTTGTCGCGGATTTACGACCGCTCAGGTCACGACCCCATTCCGGAGCCTGTTATCCCGACTGATCAGATTGTGGCTCCCATTCAGTGGGACGTTGAGTCTGATATGCGGGGGGCCTTAAGGTCCGATCCCGGTGCGGTGGGGAGCCACCTGGCTGTTTGTTTGTTCCGCCATCTGTACACACCCAGGTACTCCAGTGGGGGCACTCTTCCCATCTGGAAGGTCACCCGGGGGTTCATCGGACTAAAAAGTTCTTGGCCCAACGTTTTTGGTGGCCCAGCATAATTAAAGACATCCGGGAGTTTGTAGCAGCATGCGGCATCTGCGCTAGGAATAAGACTTCCCACCTTCCTCCCTCTGGTTTGTTGCGGCCGTTACCCGTCCCTAAATGCCCGTGGAGCCATATCGCTCTTGATTTTATTACGGGTCTGCCTAATTTTGAAGGCAACATTGTCATCTTGGTCGTGGTTTACCGTTTTTCTAAGGCCATCCATTTTATCGCTCTGCCGAAGTTGCCTTCGGCGTGGGAGATGGCCCTTCTTGTTGTGGACCATGTTTTCCGCCTGCATGGCCTCTTGCAAGATGTGGTTTCTGACAGGGGCCCTCAATTCACGGCTAAATTCTGGCGGGCCTTTTGCAGTCTGTTTGGGGCCACTGTGAGCCTTTCTTCTGGCTTTCATCCAGAGATGAATGGACAGACAGAGCGGACCAATCAGTCTCTGGAGAATACCCTTCGATGTTTGGCGGCTGATAATCCATCATCATGGAGCCATTTTTTAGCTTGGACTGAATATTCCCATAATTCTCTGGACAACTCCTCCACGGGCCTTTCACCATTTGAGGCTCAGTTGGGCTATCAACCCCCCCTTCTTCCTGAGACTGAAAAGGATTCTGAAGTCCCCTCTATCAATTGTTTTATTCAGCGCTGTCGCTCTGTTTGGGCCAGGGTCCGGTCCTCTTTGTTGCGATCTAGGCAGAGACAGAAGACCGCTGCCGATAGAGGGCGCCGGTTTGCCCCATCTTATTGGGTTGGCCAAAGAGTTTGGCTTTCTACTCGGGACCTTCCCTGAAAGGTGGAGTCACGAAAGTTGGCTCCTCGCTTCATTGGCCCTTTTACAATAGTGCGGAGGATCAACCCTGTTACTGTCCGGTTAAAACTCGCCAAGTCCTTGCGTATCCACCCCTCGTTTCATGTCTCAAGGCTAAAACCAGTTAGCACTAGCGTCCTGGCCCCGGTTGACAAATCTCCGCCGCCGCCATGGATAATTGAGGGGGGCCTGGTTTATACTGTGCGTCGCATTTTGGCCCAGAGGCGTGTAGGTTGCGGCGCCCAATTTTTAGTGGAATAGGAAGGATATGGGCCTGAGGAGCGGTGCTGGGTCCCTTCTCGGGATAACTTCGATCCCAGCCTCATCTCTGAGTTCCGTGCACGGGGTTCTCGGGGAACTTCTGGTGCTGTTCCTTTGAGGGGGGGAGTCATGGTTTAGGCGTGCGTTTGTTTATTGGACCTTTCCTTGTTCTATCGTCCGGGATGATATCGGATTAATTTTGAATCGAATTCCTGGCCCAGCTAGCTAATTGAGCTGGGGCGGAGTTTTCCGGACTCTATATATATGGCCGGGGGTTCGCCACGCCTATCGCTAGAGTGTCTGTTTGTTTCTAGCACTTCGGCCAAAGAAATCTCTAGTCAGTTTTCCTAGTGACTTGTTATCTTCCAATCATTGTTAGTAATTGCTTCTTTTAGAAGTTTTTTCTCTTCTCTCCTAGTTTATTCTCTCTCGCATTGCTTCCGTGTTGCGGACTTTTATTCGTCCCTGGGAAGTGCAAGCTTTTTCCGGAGGTGTGTACCTCCTTTTGTGTTTGTCTCTTGTCTGGGCTGCTCTTTGTTCTTTCTCTCACTGGTCGCTGCACCTGGCGTCCTATCACCGCCCATTACAGCCTTATCCAGAAAGGGCCGGTGTGGGTGCAGGCTTTCATTCCAGCCAAGCACTTAGACACCTGACGCCACTTATCAACCCCAAGAGTCTTTGCTAAAGAGCTTGATTAGTAGCATCAGGCGTGCCAGTGCTTGGTTGGAATGAAAGCCTGCACCCACACCGGCCCTTGGAGGATAATGTTGAATAGCCCTGCTTTATAACATACTAGTTCTCTCAGTCTGTCTCACTGCTGTTCAAATGTACAGTGCTGGCACAGTATCTAGAACACTTTTCATGACATCTTCTCTTGTTCTTTCAGTTTATTGAAGTTTAGTACAAGTATGTCAGATGTGAAATGTGTATATGTTGAATGTAGCACACACAAAAATCATTTACTGGTCGCATGGCTCTGTCAGGTTTGGCATATGCTTCACATATTGCTGTGACAGAGAAAAAAATAAGAGAGATCTCCTACCTACCCTAAAAATGTTCCAAAAAAAAACTTACAGCAAAAAAATAATGCCTACCTATCTTCAAATCAGTGGGATAGGAAACACACCTATTATTTTATTTGGCACAAGGATCACATGCGCGTGGTGGGTCGGAGCCCATCCAAGCAAGCACTGGTTGAGAGGCATTAGTACGCCCTGTACAGTTTTCCATTCCATGGCTGGTCACACACACTCTATCTAAACACACTCTCATATGTGTGACTTATTTAATGTCTTCAATTAACCTAATATGCTGGTCTTTAGACCAGAGGTTCTCAATTTATCCAGAAGGGGCTGGTGTGGGTGGAGGCTTTCATTGCTCATTCGTACCTGATACTAACTGATCAAGGTCTTTAACAAAGACTGTTGGCGTTGATTAGGAGAATCAGGTGTGCAACTGTATGGCTGAAATGACAGCCTGCACCCACGCCAGCCCTCTCTAAATAAGATTTAAAGCAGGGGTGCTCAGACTTGGAGGAAACGGGAGTCGCCTGGAGAAATCCCACACAAATGTGGAGAGAATATTAAAACTTACTCAGAGGGGTCCAGGCTGGGATTTGAACCCATGATCCACTTGCTTTGAAGCAACAGTCCTGCTGCCCAGATTCTCGCAGCATAGTGTGAAATCAGTTTAGTTTATCCCTCTTGCAGACACATTTCTTTGGGCATGACAGCAGTAAGTCCACACTTCACCACAAACTCATTTTAATGCATATTGGGGTCATTCCCACTCGCATCCCAATGGTCCGGCTGCTCTCACTGCAATCTCGCCACAAGCTCCGGTGAAATTATACAGTAAAAATATTTAATTAACTGTTACAATATCCAGATCCAAGTGTAAGGTTCCTGAAAAAGTATAGCTACAGTGCTCATAGTCTAAGGTGTATGGTTGTCTTCTTACAGAGTTTTACTAAATTGAATATAGCTATATCATATGGAAAATTTGGACTTGCATTTTATTGCATTGTTATATCGGGATAAGTAGCAATCTTTTGTATGCCTACCATGTATTTAGAATGATTGCAGTACCTCGCTAATATACCTTAATTTCAATATTAATTTCAACCTGCTGCGTTTCCATTAGGGTAACGCCATTATTCAATACTGCCAATGCCCTCACAAAGGAAAAACAAGCTATTAGGAGACAAGAGCTTTCATGGCTTTTCATTAAAACCGCAAGACGTTATCGATAAATCAATGTATGTTTATATGGGTATTGTTGCAATGATAATCCTGCACAGTGCCGCCAAGGGGAGTATAGACAAACTCAATGAGGGAAAATGCATTCCCCTCAACATGCATTTAAACCGACCTGGATCAATGTTAGAAAAGAACATGTATTGTATCACGCATAAAGATGTATGAATATAAACTGAATGTACAAAAGCTGTGGATACAACTCCCACAAACCATCCCAGTACTCTACAACTGCTGGTGTCAAGTGGCGCAGTGCAGCCTCATTGGAAATGAATCAACACGTTTCCTGTACCAAGAGCTCATAACGGGACAATGAAATAACAATGTGCTGTGGCAAGGACACCTTTTAAAAGAACTGTGGGGAGAGGTTGGCTCATGAGAGAAAGGCTCCCAGCCCACTTGAGCATTAAACTACAGTTGTACATCTGTTTGCATCCTTAAAACTCCAGGGGCTGTTTGACAGTGCCTTGTTCTCAGGATGGTGTCTGTAGCCTTTTATAAGGCAGTGCGGTCATGTTCAAGACTTCGAGTGCTGTCTACTCTACTAACCCCAATTCCAATGAAGTTAGGACATTGCGTAAAACGTGAATAAAAACAGAATTCAAAACTAGAGGCACTCGTAGAGTGCAAACCTCCGCCAAGGTAGCACAATCCAAATCTTCATGAGTGGGAGCAAAGTTGAGTTATCGCATGTCATACGATTTCAAGATGGCTGCCATGGCAGCCATATTGTTTCACTGATTGCGGTGAAAATCAATAGGGTCCATCCTTGATGTAATAGCAATGCACCTACAAAATTTCAGCCAAATCTGTGCATTACTTTTTGAGTTATGATGTTCACAAACAGACAGACAGACTAACAGGGGTGAAAACATAACCTCCGCCCCAACTTCGTTGGCGGAGGTAATGAGCTAACATTTTTCATGAAATGGTAAAATGTCTCACTTTCAATATCTGATATGTTGTCTATGGTCCACTGTGAATAAAATATGAGTTTATGAGATTTGCACATCATTGTATTCTGTTTTTATTCACATTTTACACAATGTCCCATCTTCATTGGAATTGTGTTTCGTAAATAAAATAGCTTCAAAGCAATTAGTGTGACCGAAAGACTTTAGACTTCTCAGCGATCAAATATAAAACAAAAGTTTTCTCCCTGACAAAGCTTTGGAATGGCAACTCATGCTGATTTCAATATGAATGTGAGGGACTGTTCAGTAGATACTAGAAGTTTAATTTTTTTTTTTTTTATTTGCACATGCACTTTCCTGGGGATGCTGTGAAACTCCACACATCTGTCTTGCCCGGAGACTCATAATGAACTCTGGCCCCATTCAAGCTTTTCACATGAAGGATTACTGAGGCGTGAAATGTAACATTGGTTTGGGAACTGGACATGAGCAGTGGGGTATAGGTTCAAATTCAAAGTGCAATACTACACTGCAAACGCGATAGTGTGATGAACTCAAATATTTTGTGGAATCCAATTACCTCAAAAAAATTGTGTAGGCCAACTTAATTGTATCGTGTGGAAGGAATTTAAAGAAAATAAGGTTAAGTTTTTTTTTTTTTTTTTTTTACATGTTTTTAAGTGCAGTGAACACAAGATCATTTAGTTGGCATACACAATTTTTTTTTTTCGAGGTAATCAGTTTCCACAAAACATCTGAGTTCACCACACTTGTCAGGGTTTTCAGAGTACTTTGATATGGTGTCGGCAATTGTTAGGTGCCTTATGGGCATCCTCTCGATTGAAAATGCAGGATGACGTATGTGAAGTGATAAACATTTAATAAATTTATAAACATGAGATTTACTGTTCATATGAAGGATAGATTTGAAAACATTTTTAAAAAAGGTTCACATGAATCACCATTAATTTAGCTGTTCACGTCAAACCTCTGAAAAGTGAGCCATTTTACCATGAATTCACGCTAACAACTACAATAGGTAATACCATTTAGTCCTGGAAAAAAATTGGTGTTAAAAAATGCAATTATCCACAGATAACTTACTAGAAGTCCACCCTATGCCTTAGTAATGTATAAATGATCATTAATACATTCACTGTTACTTCAAAAATTCATTAAACTCTTCCACCCTGGACTTACCATTGGAGAGATTAGACCTCTGCTCTCACCTCGCCTTAAAGTGCATTACTTTTCCAAACCCGTTCCAATTTACGTTTCCTAATTAACAACTAAGGGCTCTAAATTCGTTGACCAGGCGCAGGCGCGACGAATGGGGGGAGCGCCGCGCCAACGGGGTGTATCCAGGCACATTTTGCAATTTCATGCCCGGCGCAAGTACTCCTCTGTCCCGCCTCCGTCCCTCCTGCCGGCGCAAGTGGCAAAGAGGGAGGAGAGAAGGTATGAGTGGTTTAACACAACCGAGTCAAATCTGCACCAATCAAATGAGCTCCTCTCCTCACCTTTAAAAGCGCCATGGGCGAGGCGCAGTGCAAATTTCGTTCGACATGGATGAAGTAGGACACGGCAGCAACACCAGACAGCCGAACTTCAGCCAGGAGGAAACTGATGTTCTGGTCTGGGAGGTTCAAGCTCGCAGTGGCCGAATATATGGTCACGCGAACAGACCTCCACGGGCTGATGATGCAAAAGCGGCCGCGGAATTCTAAACCTCCCTAGAACCGCGGCTGCTGCTTTTTTCACGGTAGCGCAAATGTGAGGCCATTTTATAATATTGTGTGATTATAAAGAGAGAATCAACAATATATTGTTTTTGAACGAATGAAAAAAAAATTGCCTATAAATACATGTGAATTTATTACGTACAATAATTAATTATGCTGACAAACACGTTATATGAGAAAACAGCAACTTGAGTCAACATTTGCCTAATTGTGTAGCCCTACTGCAACCAGAACGAATCCGACAAGTGGTGCACTTGACAGCTGTGTAAGCCTATAGACTACCTTTAGTAGGCTAATAGTATACAACAATAAAAGTAATAATAATAATAATCTTTAGATAAATGTAGCCCAGATCAGGTTGTGTTTTTAAAAGTGCGCGTTTAATGAATTTCCGCCCGATAGATTACATTCAAAGTCAATGCAAAGACGCCAAAAAACACGCAAAACGAATTTTTCTTTGCATTGACTTTGAATGTAATCTGTCGCGGCGAAAAAATTCTTTCGCGTCCGGTGTGAAAGCAGCTGAAGGACACATACCCACATAGCCTACACACGCACTCACGCCTACAACATGCACACATCTCTCTCTCTCTAGACGTTGCAGACAGGGGTATTTGCGGTCAAAGCAGCTACGGCGCTCAAAGTAATTTAATATCAATAACGTTTTATAACAGAAGTTCAAAACTTTGATATAACATAGAAAACACATATTTAGAAAAAGTCATGTACGGATGGACTCATATCTTTTACTGACATGAAATATCATGCATTTCTAACATCAGTGCCGCATAAAAAGCGGCAGCTGTTCTAGTGTTAAGGACAGAGCTGTGCAGTCAGGTGGTCTCTCCTTAGTCTGCTGTTCTCCCTGCTGATACGGCACATGCAGTTCGGCCTCTCTCTGTCTCAAGTCCTGTAATGTCTCCTGCGTGAGGTCAAAGTGACATCAATGGCGTACAGCTATGTTGTGTAGCACGAAACATGCCACAGAGAATGCACTGACACTCTGAGGGCTTTCAGGTCGAGTTTCCATTACGCGTGCCAACCGCCTTTGATCTGCCATAAGGACAATCGATATAGATACAATAATTTATGTGCTGATTCAGATAGTTACATTAAATAGTGGTTTCTGTAATTATTTATTGCATTGAAATGTGCCTGACATTCTGAAACCTGACTGTGAGGTCAGGTGACATGTGTGCACTGGGATCGGGGTCAGCCAAATTACCTTTTGCCGCAAAATTGTCACTGCGTCATGATGAATATGTGACACCTCCCCTTACTGTTCCGCCACACCTATCTCTGTGCACGCCGGTTCACCAAATTGCCAAAGTGCCTGCGCACGGTGTTGCAATCGATCTAAATTCTGCGCTGGCTGCATCGACTAAATTACCACTGCGTGGGCTGCGCCACCCTGCGCTGCACCAAGAAATTAGAGCCCTGTATGTTCATTTGTTCCGTTCAGAGAATCAATCAGCAGAATTAATGTCTATTTCCCATTAGCTTACATTATTGTTCATTTAAGTAGTTACCAAGCATTTTCCTATCCACATTAATTGTGACGTAACACGCCAAGGTCTTTCGAAGTTCAGAAAAAGGTATATATATATATATATATATATATATATATATATACACACACACAGTGCTGTGCAAAACTCTTTGGCACCCCACATTTTTTGAAAAATAAATATGGCTGAAGATGTTTATTTCAAATGCTATAATCAAAAAAGAGTTTAATAAATAAATGTTTTTTTTTCATTAAAAACAGTTGATACAGATAATATAGTCTTGACATCAGTCTTGCCCTGATGTCAACATCATCATGGCTGTCTGCACTTACTTGGGGGGACAGACGCAAGTGAGACAGTCAGTCTGCAGAAGAATGGTGGCAAGTTTTCCGCTGTGCTCAGAACATGCAAAAAGCCGATCATCTTATAAACCATAGCACGACAGGACAGTGTCCCAGATTTTTTGGGACACTGGTAGTTACACCAAATATTGGTTTGATATAGTTTATAACAGTTTACAGCTCTGTTAAGTACATTTCTCAGTTATTAGAACCTTTTTATTTAATCATTTTTCCTAGCAAATTTACCCCACAAAATTGCTTTGAATGTGCCAAAAACTTTTGCACAGTACTCTGCCCCGCCAAGGCGAAAGGAAGTATATCCATGTTTTGTTGAATTTGATCTGAGACCATAACATGCACCGTGTCCCAAAAGTTCATGCACCCCAATGGGCAACATGTCTGTCTCCAAAATGGGTTGCACCTGGTTAGTCAGGTGTTGTGAGCAGGGGCGTTACCAAGGGGGGGCAGGGGGTGGGCAGTGCCCACCCTGAGAAAAGCTCTGCCCACCCAATGAAAACTCAAGATAAAAAACTGATTTACTACTATTTGACAGCAAACACGCAATATCCCACGTGATTCACAGCCGGAGGTAGACAGCTTTACGTATGCTTCATCTATCTGTCACTATGTGTGATTGGTGGATTCCTTTGCCGACTATTCTGATGTGAAACTAACCAATGGGCACTCTCAAATTACTAGGGACCCTCCCATTCTCTTTGACTGCCATCTTCAAAGGTCACGTCTACGCTGCTCATATCCTCCTTAATCCCTGAACGTTCTATCTCCCCTGATTCATAGTGGTTCAACGGACTCGCCGGTCTCCTCCTTCTTGTTGAACTGTTGCTTACATCTGTTTTCATCGAACCGAGTAGTAGCTTGCGGCTAGTGTCTGTGGTACAGCGGAATGTGTACATACACATACATACAGTGTATATTCAAATGAATAGGCTAGCTAACTTATTTTTTATTCGCCAAAACATTCTTTAAAAGAATTTGATTGGCTAAACAGGTCAGCCAAAGTGACCAATCATGCAATTCATATGCAGGAACTGATTTTGAAAACTGCGTATCAAAATGCTTTTGATTCAGCAAATAGTCTCAGCAGTTTCTTTGTTTTGCACAAGGGTAAAAACCCAGCCACACCCGCTCCAATCATTATTTTCAAGGGATGGGTTTGAGCCTCCCCTATCACCAGTTCACCAGCTGCCACTGATATATATATATATATATATATGTTTCAAGATGTTGTGCATGTTGTATTTTACTCCGATTAAGAGGTTCTTTTTTTGCCCCCCCAAAGAGGACAAATGCCCACCCAAGCTTGGCATCCTGGCAACGCCTCTGGTTGTGAGGTTGTTTAATTAGTTCATCTGTTTGCAAGAGGCCTATAAATTTCATGGTTGACCAAGGAACCAAGAGAAAACTGTCACTGAGATAGGTAGTGCTGCCACAATGGCCAAACAAAAACCTGGAAAGGCTGCTCTTTCAGAGCCTCAGATCCGTGCTCAAGCCATTGCCTTGCGCAGGGCAGGGAAAGCTTTCAGGTAGGTAGCTCAGAACCTTGGAAGACGCATACGATGGGTGAAGAAGTGGTGGCAGAGACACCAGAGTTGTGACTCCCTTGAAGACGAGCCCCGTGCAGGTCGCCCCTCAGTCCTGAGTTCCGGGGCTAAGGATCTCATCCGAAAGGCCAAGGGAAAGAAACACCAATCCTGCCGCAGACTCAGTCAAAGACTGAAGAATCTTGGGGAAGCTGTCTCTAAGAGTACCATCCAGTACCATCCATCATTTTCTGACTGAGAAACTGGGTCTGACAGCATACAGAAGACAGTGGATTCCCCGCCTTACCAAACTGCAAAAGGAGAAGCGGCTGGCTTTTACAAAGAAGTATGCCACAATCACCCCAAGACACTGGGAAAACTGGGTTTTCTCTGATGAGTGCCCACTCTACTTATTTCCAACTCCCAACAGCCAAAACATTTACACCGACGATCGAAAGAAAGTGCCACCTTCTGAACAAGTCTAGTTCAGCGCCCATTGGATGGTCTGGGGGGCGATGTCATCCTCAGGGCTGTTGGAGTTGCATGTTGTACCCCAGGGCACCACCATCAATGCTGAGTACTATGTCAAGAACATTCTCCAGCCAGTGCTACTTCCCAAACTCACCAGAAAAAGAAATTGGGCCCCGTCACTGCTAGGAAGATGTTCAACAGGCGTGCGGAAATGGTCTTCGTGCAAGATGGTGCCCCGCACATACTGCTCGTTCAACTCAGCAGTGGTGTTCTGAGCAGCTTCCTGGCTTTCTGCGCAAAGAGGAATGGTCACCCAACTCCCCCGACCTCAACCCGATTGAGAACTCCTGGGGTATCCTGAACAGTCGGGTCTTCCACAGCCCACCCCCCACCACGATGAAGAGGCTCAATGCGAGGGCTGCGTGGGAGTGAGGCAACTTTCAGCCTTCCATTCTAAACAACTTGGTGCATTCTATGCCCCACAGGCTGAGGACAGTAATTAAGATGCAGTGGGGATACACTGGCTTTTGAATAAACGCATTATGTTGAATATTCACAATCTGAGTTGACTTTTTCTGTGGTGCATGAACTTTTGGGACATGGTGTACACCTACTAGTGGCACTTTATTTAGTAGAAGCATGATCATGACGAAATTCGCCCTACTTACTGAGATTCGTCACATGCAAGTGGATATTCTTTGTGTCGAGCAGAAGCAAAAACAAACTTTTGCATTTTTCTCAAAATGGCTGCTGATGGATTTACTTCCTTTTGCATTGGTGGGGCAGCACTGTATCTATATCCCGACAATACCACTATTAAGTAGGTTGTCAATGTGGCCCTTCGGTGATCGCTATCATTTCTTAACACTCTCTTAAAACCCCTCTGTGCAGATGCAGATGCCAGCAGATAAGGAGCTGCAAATTTATGCATGCAGTTACACTATTCTATCAGCAGATGGCACACCCAGGTCAGTTATTGAATATTCACTAGCAAGCCGAGCTCGATCACGGTTCAGAATATGGAAAAGTTCAGTCCCATCCCCGTTTTTCAGGAGTTGCATGAATTAAACACCTCAGCTAATCCTGATGTGCAAACTGCTCAATTTACTTTCCCGTAGTATCTATCCAGCAGTTAAAAAAAAAATGATTTCTTGCGACAGAAAAAATTGTTGTCTTCTGTAGCAACCACTTCAGCTATAGTGAGCCAAAGGTACCCCAATTAGTAGTTAAGAAAATCGGTTTTCTGAAGCAAAAATTCGACATAGAATTGATACTATGTCATTCTACTATCAATTTTAGTCATCACATATCAAAAACGTGTAGTTCCCTACCGTGGATTTACGCATAGGTTCCTCCATTGACAAATTCAATGCTCCTTTATATTCTCATAAGTACTTATTTCAATAGCCAATCACTCAATTATTTACTTAGGCTCATCTGCGTAATGCACAATCATAGTTCACGCCCTCGTGAAACTTCCCCGGTAATGAAGTATTAATTGACATGTTTTTTATCCAATTCCAGAGAGAATAAACTTTCCACAGTACCTGAAAGACATTGATTGGACAATCAGAACAGTATATAAACATTTGCGTAACAGCAAAGTAGGTTGTATTCTCTTAACATTGCGCACGATTCCGCAGCTGAAAATGACACGATTTCAAAGGAGAAAAGATTTCCAAAACCGGCCTGAAGTGTTCAGTTGCATTTACGAGATTTAAATGAGATGAAGACTCGGTCAATGAGAATTATTCAGAATGAAACAGGACTGGAGGGTTCCTTCTACCCAATACATCTGTGTCTCAGAAGGAGGGATTCAATGAAGAAAGATTTTTGTTAATTTTTTGAGTAAGTGCAATTTTATATTTTTTTTACCTATGGGTAGCTGGCTTGGTGTTTTTTTATTCTCGGTTTACCATAGCCGTGATGATCACAGAGCTTTTTTTTTTTGCCACTTTAGTTAGTAAGAGTACCCGTTAGTCTTTGCTGATAATAGCTACTGCATGAGGTGGCATTTTCTGTTTTTCCTGATAGTGGAATGTCTGTTCTGTTATAATAAGATATTTCAGATATTACTGAGTGAGTGAGTTATATGTGTTCCTTATAAGGTGTGGAAAGTGTTTATATAAGGTCGCGAGCTCAGAAGTAGGAACTGCTAGCTTTTCATTGCAGGGTGAATGCTCTGACCGTTAAATCAGCAGTTCCGTGAATAAGTATGTGTGCTGGCTTGTGGGACTTTGAAGAAAAATAGACAAAATTCTCAACATTATCATGGAGAAAAGGCATGTTTTGTGTTTTCAGGTGACCATTGTAGACATTGCATATTTCATTTTATAAAAGATTGTTCCATTCCGAAACCAGTAAAATTCATCTGTGCCTTTGGGTTGGGTTCTGAGCGGCACTTCTGTAAGATCTGCAAACGCTGATGCGTGGGGGAGCCCAGCGACTGTATGCGACAAATGGCTGATAAGCTTAGTCCAGAGCCATGCCAGATAGCAATAAAGCTTTTGTGGACTTCCTCCCAAGATGCTTACTAAGGTGTTAATGGTCTTACTGTTACTTTGTACGGGGGTGTAGTTGCAAGGCTCTGGCTGACATAATGCCCCTGTGGGAGTCATATTACTATCCTTATTCTTAAGTTGAAGTCCAGTTATATTAATCTGTTTAAGATAATCTAAATCTCTAGGAATTTCATAATATGTTTATATGTTCAATATCCTGTTAAGAAATCACTTATATATACTTATAACCCAATTAAACTATATATTAATTCATCTTAAGACTTTTTTCATGACAACTGCATCATATTAGTACATATTCATATCATGTTTGGTCTTGTTATTCTCGGGGGAATTAAGGAGGTGAATGGAGTATGTTTCATTCCCATTGAAATTATGGTTCATTCCCTTTTTGGAAACTCCTGAGAATTTGGTCAGAATACTCTCTGGTAATCACCCTATTCTCCTCTCTCTGCTGAAGTGTTTTATTACATCCTCCCCATGGTGGCGGATTCGACCCCTTCCAGGTGTTTATGGCCATGCCGCCTGGATCAAAAGACGGGTTTGGCTTAAAGCAAAGAGAAACAATCCTTTTCGGGAAGGAATGTCTGCGTGAGTAGCCTTTTCAATGATGTAACATCAATTTGGCACGTTAGTGCGTGTATCCTTTTCCTCCAGGTATGACTTTATTCTCCTCTTCTAAATTATGCGTAACTTGTAATTGGCTTAACGTTGATTTGTTTGATTTAAGCTTTTGCCTACCTGGTGAATAAATTATTGTCATATGGTCTCCGTGACTCCTAATCCTTTTTATTCTTTCTAAGACCGGTACTTAGGGGTCAGTCCTTACATTCCAGACTAGCTAGCTGATGTTTTAAAGGAGTGATGGGTTTTAAGTTGGATTGCAGAACGGTCTACTTATATAAAGAGTTTATGTAGTATCGGTCCTGGGGATTTGGAGGGCACCCCTGGGCTTGTAAGCCGGTGCCTGGTCGATCCCCCTTAAGGGGCTTTTGCACATAAATCTGGGTTCATGATATGTTTATGCCAAAGTTGCTACTATCATGGTAATTTCTTCCATCCTCTAGAGCTCTCACCAACTAAGATCCAGCAACCGCGCTTATTACCCGGGGCGCCAGTTGAGTAACTGGTTTTCACGGAAGAGTCTGGCGGCTTAGCTGCCCCGAGATTCACACATGTGTCCCTAAACTATAAATTCTAATTCTAATTTGGAGTCAGATATTTAACGAGGGTATAACTAAATTTGGTATTCTAAATTTATTATGGAGTCAGATTAATTGTAACCGTTGTGTTTTGTGATCGCCCTTCAACGGAGAAAATATATCCATTTTATTGTGAGATGGCGTGCTAATACTAGCCCAAAAGAACACGTTGAACCTTTTACAATTTCCGCCGTTGGTTATTGTTTTGTGGGTTTTACACCATTGATGTCCAATTGCACCTATATTGATAAACTCATGCTAAATTCCACCAGAAAATCATTAATTAAAATTGAATTTTATGCATCAAAAGTTGATTTGTGTTAAATATATGATTATTTTATGATTTGACCTTGGGCTATTTTGAAGGATCTTAAGAGTTTGGGAAGCCACCTGGAGAGCTGTCTTATTTGGCTCCTAGAGAGTAGGTAATTTTTAATTCAATGCTTAGATGAATTAGACTTGTGGTCAAGGAGTTTGTGATCCCAGAAATGTATATTTTCAACCCCCAGCTGTTTTTCATTTCTCAGTATTATTTTTTACAACTTCACTACTGAATTTTCATGAAGAATTTTTATGTTTGCAGCCGTTTTTCTCTACCAAAATCATGCAAATAGATCGAAATACGATGGAATTCTAAATGCTTCAAGTGTCTTGACTCAGTTGAGCCATTCCCTTTTTTTCTGTGAAGCTGCAATCTAGAATTATAAACCCTTCAATAAGGTAACACATAAATAGCCAGATTTGGCTTCTCTGCAAAGGGGTTAATAAAGGCTTATATATTGGCCTTGATGATTTGGTTAATAAGTTGTGTGATTATAAACAGGAACAGCTTGAAAGCAATTATGTGTTTAAGGGTCAGAGGCTCATGGCACGCCATACCCAGCTTGCCCCCAGTACCAGGGGCATTCAGGTTTCGGAGGTTAACCAATGATGAGTTATTTTAAAACTGACTAGAGTATTTTTATGTCATTACCTTGTGTTATTAACTAGATTAGTTGATGGTAGTTAATGGAAAATGTTAGTGTGCACATTTATTTAACCCTGTAAAGCCTGAACCATGCAAAAATAGCCAGAAAAATTCTACATTTTTGAAATTGACATATTTATTGGACCCTTAAACGAAATGTGGAAAAAATAATTTGCATATATGAAATTCATTTTGTATCATATTTGATATTTTTATGCAGTGAGGTCACGTTCCAAAAACTGGTCTCATTTCAACAAAATTTCTGCTTTGGGGACTATAGTAACATCATCACACATAAATAAAATTGAGCTCGTTGAATCCACAAGAGTCTTAGTTTTCCAGTCATACCCAATTTATGAAATTCCAAGACTGTTTAGGAACCCAAGTGTGCAGAAATATTCAAATACAATGGGCAGAAAAAACACACAGATGGCACTTTTTTTTTTCCTCAAAACTGTAGGAGATTGGGTTATCTCAAAAAGAGCGCATCTGTTAGAGGGAGACTCATAGGTAAGGTAAGCCATTTTCATTTAGATATTTATAGGTTAGAGGTCAAAGGACCCCTGTGAAAATGGCCATGATTGTTCTTTCAATGTCAAAATTTAGCCTGACTTTTGAGCATAATTTGGCCCCCTTCAAATTAGCATGACATGGGTGCCATCTATGCCTTAGGTTTTCTAGCTTCACTGGATACCACTACCTTTGTACTAGCTTAAAAAAGAGCCTCATAAATACAGTCATGTTGGCATAGATCGCTGGCACTCCCGCAGCTCTTTTAGGGTTTAATACCTGTAGTATTACATTTGGAGACATACTGTACATTTTCAACCTGATTTTACTATAAAATAAGCAACAAAATGTTCTGCTTTTATAAGTTGCTCTAATCCAGTAAATTTTCATATTGAAGTTTTTGTAGCAATGTAAAAGTTATTTGTACCATGACGTTGTCAAAATTAGTAAAGATTTCCATCAAAAAAACCTGCAAGTTGGTGAATGGGGGCAACCATCTTTGATTTTGTTTTCTACTGGCCTCTACTGCCTGCAGTGCATGGATGGTCCACCAGGGGCAGATGACATGTTTCAGATTGGATTCAGCAGGTTTTTGAGGAAAGTATTGATCATGTGGATGATAGAGGTCATACAAAGTTGTGTCATATATGATACAGATGGCATTACAGGGTTAAGGTTTGCTTAATGAAATAGGTTGGTAAATTTTTATCATGAAATTTGGTCCATTTGCATGAAAACATGTGGGCCACTATCAGGCACTCTGGATGGAGTATCTTGAAAAGATGTTGAATCAGATTTTGAGAGGGGTTAACATTCCTCAAAAGAACGTTTTTCCTGTATTCATCATTCATTCGCTTTAGTTTTTGTTTCGGGAATAGTATAAAAAATCCCCGAGACATTTTATGCCCTTGTGCAGATAAACACCTAAATCCCAGAGAATCTCTAAGGCATCACCAGGGTGAGCTAGTTTCTCTAAAACAGTTCAGCATAGATTGTGTGTCTTATCACTGCAACACTCACAAATGCAGCACGACGTTTAATCTAAAGAGAGCAAAGAGTGGGGCTTAATCAGTATGGTCAGGGTATATTGACTTTTCAGATAATTCACTGCCTTTCAGAGAGTGGCCAAAGGGAATTGAGTACTGGAAACATTGTTTAAGAGCAGACTATTGCAATACAGAGCATTTTAAATCTTGCAAAATGATACCCATTGCTGATGTTTAACAGAAAACGGATGAGTAATTGCTATTCTGGGTGTCTAACAAAGCTTTGCTTGTGTTCATTTGTGACAAACAGTGAACAAGTAATCATTCAAAAGAAACAGAGCAATTATAACCAACATAACTAACTGTCAGCATTAATGATAATGATAAAAAATAATTAATCGGAGAAATAAATGGCATAGAAAAAAAATGCATGACCCTCATAGGCTAGGTACATTAATTCAACACTGGGCAGGTTGTCAACACACATCTCTTCAGACAGACTGCACGAATGTACAGATGTTCTTTCATGAGATTGCTAAGAACTGCATATGATATCACTGAGATTGCATAGGCTATTGAAGCTATATTACTTGCTTACTATGGGCTTGTGAAATAGAATTTTGATTCATATGCTAGCTCATGTCTGAAACTTGCAAACAGCATTTGTAAAGCACTGCTGATAGCTGTTATCACATCTCTGAGGACTTAACTTGAACAATGTTTGTTCTCATGTGAGATGCTTTTTTTAGACCCCTGAAGAAATGTCGGGGGTATATATTATATACCAAGAATTCCGTCCGTCCGTCTGTCATTCCATTATTTGTCCAATCGATATCTCGAATATTATTCACTGGACTCTTTTCAAATTTGGCACATATATTCTCTACCACAGAGAGAGATGCACTGCAAACCATCCACCATCTGGGGTGATTTTTCACAAAAATATCGCCATTTTCCTGTTTTTGGACATGGAAATTTTCAAGTGGGTTCAATGTCAATTTGCCCAATCGATATCGCAAATATTATACATTGGTTTCTTTTCAAATTTGGCACACATATTCTCTACCACAGGCAGAGGTGCAGTGCAAAGTGTCGGCCATCTGGGATGAATTTTCACAAAAATATCGCCGTTTTCCTGTTTTTGGACATGGAAATTTTCAAGTGGGTTCAATGTCAATTTGTCTGATTGATATCTCAAATATTATTTAATGGATTCTTTTCAAATTTGCCACACATAGTTTCTAACATATGGAGAGGTGCAGTGCTAAGTGTCATAGATGTGTTGTTATTTTTGTCAAAATAGATTTTTGGAATGTGATAATTTCTATAATCACCAACGGAAAAAGCATGATTGGGGACGTCGGGGGTATTCTGCAGATCTTATGACATTTGGAAAAGATAAATATATTCTATAAACTTTCAGAAAGCTCTGCTTACTTTTTCACTTGTTTTCATAAATATGCCCTCCTAAAACTCTGTTAGATGGTCTCTGATTCAAGGCTGGTTTAAGTTGTATTTTGGCACTTCAAAATGGCTATAGCTGGTCAGTTCCTATTCTTGCTGGGCTGGGGTAGGTAAGCTGGTAGAGTTAGCTGGCAGCCAAACCAGTATATAGAGCTGTGAAAAAGTATTTGCTCCATTCCTGAATTCCTCAATTTTTGCATATTTGTCCAACTTAAATGATTGAGATCAAAGTAACTTTAATATTAGACAAAGATAATCTGAGTTGACACAATATGCAGTTTTTAGCCCGCTTGGCCTCCTGGCCAATCGGGCCTATGCTGTGGTTAGATGCCATCACAGTGGTTTGTCGTGTCTCCGTGCATCTGTAAACTTTTTGCCTTGTCACTATAACTACTTCAGTTTTTCATGGATCCTTTTCATGTTTTAGAAGTGTGTATATGGGATGAAAATCTAGTCCAAGTCCGATTTTGGCCATGGTTGGCCAAGTGGGCGCAATGGCTTTGCCACAATTTTTAAATGATTATTTTTCATTCATTTAAGGAAAAAAAGCTATTCAACCCTACCTGGTCCTGTGTGAAAAAGTAATTTCACGCCCAGATATACTTTATCAAACCTCATGGGGTAAGTTGTCCTCGCATTTGACCCATCCTATTTACTTAGGAGCAGTGTGCAGCAACAGTGCAGTGTCCTAGGACCAACTCCAGTTCTAAAGCCAGTGCCTTGGTCAGGGGCACTGGCAGGAGTCTTCCCATAATGCATGTTTTTCTGGGTGGGAGAAACCTGGCAGAAACCCATGCACACATGAGGAGAAAATGCAACTCCACGCAGAGAGGCCCTAGCCAGCCAGGGCTCGAACCTTGATCCTCCTTGATATGTGGCAACAGTGCTAACCACTGAGCTACCATGCCACCTGACTAAGCAGAGGCCCAGGCATCCCCCTCCCCAGTCACTTCCTCCAGCTCTTCCAGGGGGACCCCAAGCCATTCCCTGGTCTGCGGGGACATAGCATTTTCCGAAAATCGAGCACAGATGGAACCATAAAAAGGCACATCTCACTGATAAGATGTATCTCTAAATTAAAATTTTTTTGAGAAAATTTTGAATGGTTTTGGCATTCTTGGCCTGGAAGCAAGTCATGAGGGAGGGATGGACAGACAGCAGGAGGACAAATGGAAGTATGAAAAGGCACGTCTACACAATAAGATGTATCCGGGTATTAGATTTCATGGAAAAATGTTGAACAGTTTAGAACTTCTGGCCCGGATAATAAACGTGACGGGCAGACAGACATGCAAATGGACACATGGACTAACACCGGGAAGAATAACACTCATTCATATATTCCCCTTCCACTTTGCAGTGGAAAAAAACAAGTTTAATTGATAATTAGGTTCAATCTCACAAGACACAGGCAGGCATGAAAACTGCCAATTCTGTTGAATCTAATCATCACTTAAATAGAACCTGTCAGGGAATGTGAAGTAGACAAAAAGCAGCACATAATGCTGCAATCCAAAGAAAGTCAAGAATAGATGAGAAACAAAGTCGTGAGCATCTATCTGTCTGGAAAGGGTCACAAAGCCATTGATGAGGCTCTGGGACTCCAGTGAATTATGGTAACAGCCATTATTTACAAATGGAGTAAACTTGGAACAGTAGTGAACCTTCCCAGGACTGCCTGATCTACCAAATATGCCTGCAAGAGTAAATTAACAACTCATCCAGGAGGTCGCAAAAGAACCCAGAATTACATGTAAAGGTCTGCAGGCCTCACTTGCCTCACTTCAGGTCAGTGTTCACAATCTTGCAATAAGAAAGAGACGAGGCAAAAATGGCATCCATTGGGGAGCTGCAAGGCAAATACCACTGCTGACTAAAATGAATACAAAGGCCACTCCCACATTTGCTAAAAGCATCATGATGACCCCCAAGACTTTTGGGATAATATTTTGTGGATGGATGACTCAAAAGTGGAACTTCTTGGAAAAAGTGGGTCACTTTTTATCTAGCGTAAGAATAAACATCATACTGACAGTCAAACATTGTGGTAGTAGTGTGATGGTCTGGGGCTGCCTCAGGACCTGGACTACTTGCCATAATTGATTGAACCGTGAAGTCTGCTCTCTAACAGAAAATCCTGAAGGAGAATGTCCAGTCCAAGCGCGGTTGGGTTATGCAGCAGAACAATGATCCTATGCACACCAGCAAGTCCACCTCTGAATGGCTTGAAAGACACAAAACTTAAGGATTAGGAGGGGCCTGGTCAGTCCTGACTTGAGTGAGACTGAGATGTTGTTGCGTGATTTTAAACAGGCAGGTCATGCATGAAAACCCTCCAACGCGGCTAAATTCTGTAAAGAACAGTGGGCTGAAATACCTCCACGAAAATTTAAAAGACACATTTCCAGTTATGGCAAGCATTTGATTGTAGATGTTGCCACCAAGGATGGCACACCAAGTGATTTAATTTAGGGAGGGCAATTATTTTTTTGCATGAATGATTAAGGTTTTGAATAACGCTTTACTTTCGACAAATGAAATCATAATTTAAAAGCTGCATTTTGTGTTCAGTAGCATTGCCTTTGTCTGACATTAAAATTTGCTGGATGATTGGAAATACATTTAAATATGACAAATAAGAAAAAAAAGGAGAAATCGGGAAGGGGGCAAATTTTTCCTGACAGTGCTGTGCTTGCGGAAAATATACTGTTACTGTTGGATACTTAGTTGGTGATCAGCTGCTTAACAAGTCAGAACCACCTAGAAAACACAGAATTAAACCAGACTGACCAGTTCAGTCTGGTTTGACATGGTACTTTCTGTAGCAATCCTACTGAAGGCAGAAAAAAAGGTCTATGACCTTTGTAGTGAAAGGGAATGTTGTTATTATCGTGTGGTGCGATACTAAGACAAAACAAAAAACAAAAAAACACTCCACCAAGATCGGCTCACACAATATATAATACAGCCTCTTAATCTCGACATGTATTGTAAGTCCTTTGAACCAATACTATTTTTCTCGTAATATCTAATAATAAACCACTTTGTCTCCCAGTAAAGGTAATTTTCCTGCTGCTGTGGAGACTGGATGCAGCCCAGTTCAGCACCTTTATACAAAACCAGCTTAATCCACCTGATACTGTGTCACTGTGTCTGTGGCAATATTTCATTCTGACTCAAAGCTGAGAATGAATGCACATTGAATGAATCAAAAAATGAACGTACAATGAATTTATGTCAAATGCATAAATGAATGAATATAATTTTGGATTACTGGCCAAGTCTGATACTGTACTGTAGTGTGCAGCGATGATTATACACTTAAAAGAATGAGGATAAATCAGAAACCAAGTACTACTAATTCATGAAGTATTGGATCATATACAAAATCAAAATACAAACCCCAGTTTCAATGAAGTTGGGACGTTGTGTAAAACGTGAAGAAAAACAGAATACAATGATTTGCAAATCCTTTTTGACCTTATATTCAATTGAGTCCACTTCAAAGATAAGATATTTAATGTTCAAACTGATAAACTTTATTGTTTTTTTGGAAATATTCACTCATCTTGAATTTGATGCCTGCAACATGTTCCAAAAAAGCTAGGACAGGGGCAACAAAAGACTGGGAAAGTTAAGGAATGCTCAAAATACGCCTGTTTGGAACATTCCACAGATGAACAGGTTAATTGGAAACAGGTGAATGTCATGATTAGGTATGAAAGGAGCATTCCCGAAAGGCTCAGTCGTTCACAAGCAAGGATGGGGTGAGGTTCACCACTTTATGAACAACTGGATGAGCAAATAGTTCAAAAGTTTAAAGTACCCATTCCACACATATCCCGACATTTTGTGTTAATCCCCAATGCCCTGCCACCAGAGGTGTAGAATCCAGGGGTCAGAAAGTAAAAGTCCTGCCAAGTTTTTCTCCCTCCCTCAGAATGAGCTGATCACTCATATTGGCTATATGTCCTGTCCGCAGTAAATCCAGGTGGTTGGAATAAAGTTCTGGAGAGGATTTTTACTTTCTGAACCCGGACTTTACACCCCTGCCTGCCATCGTATTCATACCATTATTTGTGGGAAAAGTGCCTTGGCTTGCTTATTTGATGACCTTTTTAAAATCACTGAAAGGCAGTCTGAGAAGACGGGTGAGTTCCCTCATGAATATCCGGCATTTAAGTGAGCTTCGTGCTGATTGGATAGTTCAGCTACATAACATTCAGCTTTGTGAATATTCAACATGTAAACAGCCCCAACGCCCCACTAGCCCAGAGCCTAGCTAGCTACAACCATAGACGGTGAAAGACAACAGATTTTACAGGTAGCATAGTAAGAGTTCAGCGAAGCAATGGCTACACAAATTCACAAATATTGCCTTATATATATATGACCCCGAATCTGAAGAGGAAGCCTATGCAATGCAGGACATGCCACCAACACGTCTAACAATGGACGTTTCAGAGTGGTAATTTTACTAGTCTATCGAACAAATTAGATGAAATGTCTCATAGCCCTCTTGATTACAGAGCTGCCAACTCTCACGCATTCGGCACGAGTGTCACACCTCTTAGTGGCATTCAGTGCCAGTGCTGTAGTCAGCAATTATTCAATTAATGCGCATTTAAGAGATTCTCTTGCAGAATTGAAGTCGTTGTGCATGAAAGTTTATCAGTTTCACGTGCATTACGGTTCATTTCCCCACTAGTGACATGGAAATCGATTATGACTCCGTAATTCTCAAGCTTGTCTTTACTCAGGAAGTGGAAGCAATGGAATTGCATAAAGACATTTCAAATTGTCTTATTCCACTTAAACAATCGAAAAGATCATGAAACACATGCATTGCTTTCAATCCCCAAGTAAAAAAAAAGCGCAAGAGGTCCAGAGTCATAATCACTTTCCATGTTACTAGTGGTGAAATTCACCGTTACACAAGTGAAACTGAAACTGCCATGCACAAGGACTTTAATTACGCATAAGAATCTCATTAATATACGCGCTGGTTGAACAATTGCTGACTTCTGCGAATATGCCTCGAAAATGCGTGAAACCTACGCTGTATGCGTGAGAATGCGAAGAAAGTTGGCAGCCCTGCGATTAGGCTATTGATTTTTTAAACCATTCTAAAAGTGGCCTAACTCTCAGAATAGCCTACCCGGATGGGCTTTCATGTCAGTAGCCTATGCAGCGAGCCCCAATGCATCACCTTACCTTGCCAAAATGAAAACGCAATGAGACAGATGTCTCATCATTTGCAATTACCAATAAGTCACCTGTATCTTAATACAATCAACTGGAATTCAAGTACATTCACAGATTTGAAACTGACAGTTCGAACGTTGCTCGAATCTTTGTGTGGGCGGTTACACTCCAGAGTGGGCGAGAACTGGCGAGAACATGAATATTCAATTTGCAGTGTTACGAAACACTGCAACACATTTCCTATTTCCTTTTTTTTGCAAAACCAATACTTCAAGTAGTGTTGGAGTTCAAGAACCACAACATGTCACAAACTGATCATGGACCTACCACATTCAAAAACTAACAGATAAGTCCATTTTCTCACAGAATGGGCACTTTAAGAACAACGTTTCTCAACGTGCAATTGCAAGGAATTTAGAGATTTCATCATCTACAGTCCATAATATCATCGAAAGATTCAGAGAATCTGGAGAAATCTCTGCACATAAGGGGCAAGGCCGAAAACCAACATTGAATGCCCATTACCGTCGGTCCCTCAGGCAGCTCTGCATTAAAAACCGACATCATTCTGTAAAGGATATTGCCATGTGGGCTCAGAAACACTTCAGAAAACCATTGTCAGTTAGCGTAGTTTGTCGCTACATCTACAATTGCAAGCTAAAACTCTACCATGCAAAGCAAAAGCCATATATCAAGAAGACCCAGAAACGCTGCCGGCTTCTCTGGGCCCGAGGTCATCTGAGATGGACTGACGATGGAAAAGTGTGCTGTGGTCTGACGAGTCCACATTTCAAATTGTTTTTGGAAATCATGGACGTTGTGTCCTCCGGGCTAAAGAGGAAAAGGACCATCCAGATTGTTATCAGCGCGAAGTTCAAAAGCCAGCATCTATGATGGTATGGGGATGTGTTAGTGCCTATGGCATTGGTAACTTGCACATCTGTGAAGGCACCATTGATGCTGACAGGTACATAGAGGTTTTGGAGCAACATATGCTGCCATCCAAGATACGTCTTTTTCAGGGACATCCCTGCTTTTATCAGGAAGACAATGCAAAGCCACATTCTGCCATATTACAACAGTGTGGCTTCGTAGTCAAAGAATGTGGGTAATAGACTGGCCTGCCTGCAGTCCAAACCTGTTTCCCATTGAAAATGTGTGGGGCATTATGAAGCGCAAAATACGACAATGGAGACCCCAGACTGTTGAGCAACTGAAGTCGTACATCAAGAAGAATGGGAAAGAATGCCACCTACACAGCTTCTACAATTAGTGTCCTCAGTTCCCAAATGCTTATTGAGTGTTGTTAAAAGGAAAGGTGATGTAACACAGTGGTAAACATGCCCCTGTCCCAGCTTTTTTGGAATGTGTTGCAGGCATGAAATTCAAAATGAGTGAATTAAAAAAAAACAATAACCAGCATACACAGTGGGGTGCTAGGAAAGAGTTTGAGAACCACTGCCCAAACCTCTCCTGGAGGCCCACCTGCCATGCATGTTTTAGATTTCTCCCTGCGTCAGCACAGGTGATTCAAATGATCAGCTTGTTAATCACCCCCTAAAGCTGATTGATGACAACCTGATCATTTGAATCACCTGTGCTGGAGCAGGGAGGGATCTAAAACATGCAGGACAGGTGGGCCTCCAGGAGAGGTTTGGGAAGCACTGGTGTAGAAGAATGTGGCTAGGGCAGTGGTTCTCAAACTCATTCCTGGCGCCCCACTGTGTAAGCTGGTTTTTGGTCCAACCACAATTGCAATCTTAGGATTTTAACAAGGTGTCGATTTGTCTTAATTAGGTGCAATCCATGTTTAGAGCAGTTATTTACCACCTTTAGCCGCATTTTTATGGACTTATCCATTGTGCCATGAAGAATAAAAACCTTCAAACATGTTATGCTTATTTTTCCATATTGTGAGGATTTTCAGGTAAAAAACATTTCTAAACAGATCAAATTAGACTCTGGGAAAATCAGTAAGCTCCAAATTGGGTTGCTAAACACAGCTGTTTTGAATTCTTTCAAAATAATTTGTCTGAACTTAATAAAATGAACATGAAATGAAACAGGTGTGACTTGCCAAATAAATTGTTGGTTTTTGCAACCATGTGTTGACAGTTTCACCAATGAGGAACCTATTGATTATTTACGTTGATTAAGGGTTTGGTCAAATTTCCCTCTGCAGTTATTTATACTGGTTTCTAACATATCTCATTATGGATATGAAATTTTAACTCTTCATGGCATGTGCAGATTTGTCAAATGTGGCTTAAGAGGACAAATAACTGTTCTAAACATAAATGCACCTAATGAAGGCAGATCAACAGCTTGTTAAAATCCTAAAATTGCAATTGTTGTCAGAACAAAAACAAGCACACACAGTGGGACGCCAGGACCAAGTTTGAGAACCACTGGGTTTGGGAAACACTGCTCTACACCTTCTCCTCACTAATAATTATTAATGAGCCGCAGGTAGCAGCACTTGTCTTGCATTTGTCTCCCTATTGCTGGTCAGTAGAGATTTTAGCTGCCACTCCGTCTTTCTTTGGTTTTGCTTCAGTTTGATATTTCTTTGTATTAGTTATATTTTCTGTTGGGACCTTGTTCCTTTTTTTTTTTTTTTTTTTTTTGCCACTCTCTGTTATTAAACTTATCATCACCCCCCAGCCTTGCACTTGAGTCCTCAATTCCCGGGTATTATGGTCCGCCAGACTGCCGTGAGGTCCCAACCCTTACATGTATAAATGTTTTCTTTTTTCTTTTAGTTCTGTATTTGTATCTGTATTTTAATTGGCAAACACTCACACATAACTTTTTTATAATCTTAAATGAACAAAGTAACGTGTTTTTAATTATTCAGTATATTTCAAATCAAAAAATTGGATTGTGGCTGGCGTAAAAAAAAAAAAAAAAAAAAACATTGATTTCTTTCTATCTTGTTTTCTGTTTTCTTTTTCTTTCCTACCATGCCTGGGATTGCTAGATTCATAGTGCATTACAAGTGCTATATTTTTTGATGATGATGATTATTATTATTAATATTATTATTATTATTACCACTTGGCATTTACATGTACATTGCATTGCTACCTGTTGTGTTTAGTCCTTAAAATGATGTTAGGATGTTTATATTTCGTTCCATAAGCTGAGATCGAATGGAAATATAGTTCACGGAAAAGTAAAAAAAAATTGGTCTAAACTAGACATCTAGGCAAAATCACTTCACTGATTATGTAGATAAATGTATGATTAATGGATATTCACTCAAAACAGATAATGTTTTATTTTCTAAATTCATTAATTGTCTGTTGAACATTTTTCGCTAAAAATAACTACAAATATGAAAAATCATGGTCAGATTTCATACATAATACATGTAACCAGCACTTATTTGTGTGTAATTTAGTCACCCTTTAAACAAATTTTTAGCATCAATAATCATGGAATGAGCCTTCAAACATGCATTCAGGCCATGCAAAACTCAAAAAAATTGAGACACCTTTCAATTGTTGTAAAAAAAATTATTTCATTGCTTTTGTGTATAACCCATATTTTTACCTCAGTATACGTGTGGAAATTATTATTTTTATTTTTGTTCTCAATGCCTACAGTGGTTTTTTTGATAACATTTTCACCAAAAATTTATAGAGGAGTAATATATTAGGACCCATTTAAGAAAAAAGTGGTGGTGTGTGATCATCACTGCACACTACTGTATGTAACAGATTCTTGGAATGTGAAGGAAATGCTGAACCATGGCAAATGCACAGTACATTTAAGGCATGTATTTACTCTCCAAGTCAATCAAATAATGGCAAACTGACAAACTGCAGCGCTGAAAGGAAAGTGGTTTCGTGGAAGGTGGAGAGATGTTAGCCTAGTGGCACAGAAACCTTTGTAGAATTTGTTGATTCTGTACAAGAGCCTGTTGGATTTGAAATGAACCACTCAGTACAGAGATGAAAAGGAAACAGGCCGAAGTAATCGGACAATTGGCGATGGGCGTAATATTAAATAAGTGATCATTTTTACTGACTGGCTGCAAATCATTTGAAGTCTGTGATCCAGAGTTTGTGGTACATTCCGTGTCACACTCTGCTCGACCTATACAACAGTGTCTTCATCTCCTGATTGTTTGTTTTGAAGCTTTTTGTCTTGACTTCAGTCTCATTTTTTAGCCAGAGAAATGCACAACCAGTAGGATTTAGGTCAGGAGATTGCCTTGGCCAGTTAAGAACATTACAGTCTCTGGCCCTGAAAAATTGTTGAGAGGCTTTTGCAGTGTTTGTCTAGGATAATTCTCTTATGTAATGTGAAGCACCTTCCAATATATTTTGAGCCATAAGGTCAGATTTGAATAGATAAGATGCTTCTGTACGATTGAGAACTCATCTTGCTTTTCCCTCCAGTGGTCATGTCATCAGTAAATGATGGTTCCCAAGGCAGCCTTTGGTGACCAAGTCATGTGTCTCAGATGGATCTCATCATGTGCAATGCTATTCTTCACACTTTCCTATTTCCATTGCCTTAGAGTTTAACAGTCATGTCATCTGTCCAGAACTCCATAATCATCTTACGCAAACTCTAACTTCAGGTTTACCAGTAGTTTATTAAGATTGATTTATTGAAGTAATTCATGTGTAGTTGAAATTCTGTATTTAAAATTCTAATGAAGATAATATCACTATATTACCACAATCTCTTGAACAAAACATTTCTCAACGCATTACATTCTGGAAATAATGCTTTCCAAAGTAAACTAATATTTAATTAGATTCCTGACTGTGTTTCAAGGTAGCCATATGAATCTAACAATGTAAATCGGTTTCAGAGAAATACGGGGACTGGAACCAGGACATTTGGCAGTCAGTGCGCTGGCACAATATGTTATCTCTGATGAAGTGTCTTTAGATGAGGTGGAGCTGAAGCACAAAACATTGATTTCACTTCTGCCGAGGCTCTAGTTCCATTGATCCACCACCTTGTTCAGAAATGTTGAGGGCACATTAAAGTTAGAGCTTTCCTAATAGACATCACTACCCAATTTTATTTATGTGCTTTCTTAAATTAGGTTACTTGGCCTCGTAGCTAATTATAGTTTGTAGCACTCACTTCCCCTGTTGTTTTTCCGCTTGTTGGTTAAATGCCTAATGCATTCATCTTGGCCTCTTGATAATTTTTCAATGGTGCCATTCCTTGATTTTTCAGTGGGAGCTGCATGCTCAAACCCCTGATGCAGTCGTCCAATCAGCAGCTGGCCTGGATTTGGTCCCCGTATTGCCCCGTGCTCACCTTGTGGTGCTACCCCCTGGCTTTGGGAAGCACTGGGTCGAGAAGAGGATCCCAGCCTACCAGGTAAAGACTGAGACTTCAAATATGGCACTCATTCCAATTGCTCAGTATTTACTAATTTCCTTCCTTCCAAGTGCCCAACCTGGAAATTGACTGAGTTACACCATCACTAAGGAGATTCTAGTCTTTTTCCATGAGCTAGGACAGAAAGAATAGAGGTTTCCCAAAGGTAACGTCAGTTAAGAAACTACAAGACCATCCATTGCAGAAGAATTTTTTCCCAGAATATGTGACACATATGTTGTGAGTTGACACACCATCTGACACACGTCTGCCATATCTGTCACTGCCTGTCACTGGTGTTACTTTGAAATGTTGTTTGAAGGAGCAAGAATATTCTATTTTGCCGATTTACATCTCTTCTTTGCCCAGTCTTTACCGTTTTTCTTAGTTCTCTCTCTGATCTTCCCAATGTGTGAAGTGCACAGCATGTAAAGGCAGGGAGAAAAAGTTAGCAGGGTCCAAAAAATATGGAGTTTGAATGAGCCTCAGTCTCTTTTTTTTGTGCTGTGGTGTGATAGTCAGTCAGACAATACCCAGGTAACACAAAACATTTTCACAATATAGCTTAAATTTTGGAGGCTGGGTAAGAGGAAACAAGTATCACAGTTTTTCAAAATGCAGTTTATATTTGGGGCAATATGAACAACTTAAATCGCACTTTGATGTATACCATTTGACCATAATGTCCAATCATATGCAGCAGGTGGATTGGGAACACTAATTGGCTAACTAAATCCTGGAGCTCATTCCATTCGCGGACTCCACTGGAACTTAAACTTGGTCCCGGGCCTCCATATTAATGCTGTTTTTTCTCTCCTCCAACTACAATTTCAATCCCAGAACTTCAACAAGCTGGTAATTTCTTTTTACTTCATTTCCGGACTCATGAGAGAAATAGCTACACATTCATGATGTGAAAGAAATACTGAAAAGAGCAAGAAATTTCATTTTTCAGGGCATACATTGTCATTTCTCACTTAATGTGGCATACGTGGGTAAATATGCGCACTTCTTGTTTAGATCAAATAATTTATAAAAACATCTTTTTAAATTTCTGGCTCAGCACTTTTAGTGAGAGAAAAAATAAGCGTACGCAGTGAGGTACCAGGGCCGAGCTCGGGAACGCCTCATTCTTTCTGTCATTGTAATTCTCTTCTGATCCAAAATTTGATCAAGATCTGCCATCTTTTAAGAAATTTTAGGCCTCTTAATGCTTCTTCATGGGGTAAGAGAAGGGAGCTAAGAGGCTACTTATGGGATTTCTTAAAGGAAACATGATCACAACCTTTCTGGAAGTATTCTTTCAGAATGCAAGACATAACCCGTGGACCCACCTCTCCCAATCAGCCAGATATCTGCCATGCTTTTGATTTGCATTGGTGCAACACCATGCTTCAAGCAGGAAGGGTGATCGACTTCCTCTATCCTCACATCGTTTCCTCCTATACTCCGGTTGTTGGGGCCTGGAGCAAGGAAAAGAAAAGAAGAAAGAAACCAATGGGGTTAAAATTATAGGATGGAAACAGCCCCCTGTCTCTATTAATAGAACTTGTATCAAAACACATTGCCCATGGAGCTGTTGACCAATCACCTTGGTGCAGTCTAGACTCATTTGCACAGTAAGACACCCATCCATAAACTACTACAGTACCTTAACAGAGGGAGGTATTCAACTGCCGAGAAACATCTCAATTTAATGAGCTTGTTGACTGGAGATGATATATTCCAAGTTTCACGGCTGGGCACTTTGTAATATGATGAAAATTTTAGAAATTCAGGGGCAGACACCACTTATGGAGATTGTAAGACTGCATATTCTAGCAAGTGGCACATTTTAGATGTCTGCAAAATGAATTTTTAATGAATTTTTGAAAATTGGATTCTCAATCAGCTGCAGTAGTGTCACAACAAGGCAGATTGGGTCCCTAAAGTGGGGACGGTGGAGGTTGTTCTTCCTGCCAAGATTATCACACTTTCAGGAAGTGATCTGGATAGAAATAAAAATTCATATAATGGGCCTTAATTTCCTGCTTGCAATTTCCTAATTTATAAAAAACTAATCTACTGTATATTGGTCAGTCATTTTTCAATCCTTTGGTTTAATTGCAGAGTGCGCATAGGTCTGGGAAGGTCAGTAACTAGTTTAAGTGAAGACATGCACTTAAAAGATTTTTAATTAAAAAGAGAATAAAAGCTTCATTTTGGAATATTGCCTCCACCATTTCATTTAAATCAATGCAGGATATTATAAGGAAACTACCAAATAGAGCCTCTATTTTAGGCCCACCCTTTGCTTAAAGGCAGTTTCGATCCTCTGTATGCAGCTATAAAATTTTGAAACGGTGTGAAGTGGGATATTGGCCCTTTTTTTTGAAGATTGGCAGTCGATCCTTTTTTTATGGATGAATGTTGAAATCCAGTTCACACTCTGCTCTGTATAACTTTCCATGAAGGTTTAATTATGTTTAGATCAGACAATTATACAAACCATAGGAAGCATTCATCTCATCCTCATGTTCCTTCAGGTATTCTTTAATCTGTTTAGGATTGTGAACAGTGCCATTATCATGGTGGAATATGCGGACATCATCAGGGAATGGTGAAACCACCATTGGTTACTGCTGGTTTTGTAAAACATCAGTGCCTGACAAATTAGGACAATGTGTACAATGTGAAAAACACCAGGCAGTGATTTGCAAATCCGTTTTAACCAGTTTTCAATTGAAAAAAGTACACAGACAAAATAAGCAATGTTTCAGCACATCTACTTTTTATGAAAATAATAGCCATTTTGAAATGTCATGTTTGCATTACATTTCAGTAGGTAACTGTGTAACATCAGCTTTCTTTTCAGTAACACTAAGTAATCATTTTGGAATTGAGGATGCACATTTTTGGAGTTTTGAAAGCTGAATTTTTGCCTGATACAGGACTTTAACTGGTCAATAGTCCAGGGTCTCGTCATATTTTCCGCCTTACAGTCTGCCACACATTTTCAATGTGAGGCTGATTTATAAGCCACATTTTTTTAATATACATCTGGGAAGGAATTGAGCACCACCAAATTCAATGAGAGAGGATATATATATACTGAACAACAAAAGAAATGCAAGTGAAGTAAAGGCAGACTGGAAAATAAGTTTGCGAGTAATTATTTTAGAAAATCAAATTTATTATTAGCGCGTGCACATTTACACTCGTTTCATCGAACTTTTCTTTATTTTGCGGTCACTTTGACTGAGTAACCATAAGAGTACATTAACTAACCAGCTAACTTGCGTTTCTTTTGTTGCTCAGTATATGTGTGTGTATATATATGTATATATGTGTGTGTGTGTGTGTGTGTATATATATATATATATATATATATATTATCAGTGGCGGCTCGTGAACTGGCAACAGGGGAGGCTCAAACAATCCCTTAAAATTAATGATTGGTCACAATCTGTTTTCAATCATTAATATAGATTACCATTACAGAAACTCAGAAAACTCTCAACATTATCAGGTGTGGCCAGTTTTCATTTATAATGCATGCCTGTCAACTCTCACGCATTTGGTGTGAGTTTAAGTGGCATATTTACGTTCCTCTGTTGTAGTCAGCAATTATTCAATCAACGCATATGTAAGAGATTCTCACGTGGAATTGCAGTCCTTGCGCATGGAGGGGTTGGAAGCTATGGAATTGCATTAAGACGTTTCAAATGATCTTATTTCATTTCAACAATAATGAAACACATGCATTGAGTAAAGAAAAGCGTGAGAAGTCCGGAGTCGTGATCGGTATGCGTTATAAATGAAAACTGGCCACACCTGATAATGTTGAGAGTTTTCGGAGTTTCTGTAATGGTAATTTAAATTAATGATTGAAAACAGGTCGTGTAAGGGATTGTTTGAGCCTCCCCTTTTGCCAGTTCATGAGCTGCCACTGATATATACAGTTGCAATCAAAATGATTCAACCCCCATTGCAAATCGTGTTTAATAGCAAACTTTACAAACTTTCAGCTTTTTGTGATAAACAGATTAAACAAGAACATTTTAAATAGCTCAACACAACTACAAGTGGTTTCTCCAAATTTAACACAAAATGCCATTTTTAATGACTGCTGTAGTCTCAAAGTTATTCAACCCCCCAAATAGAATCCCTCATAAGAGCATGTTTGCAAATCAGCTGTTGTCTCAAGCACACTTAATGCATCTAATCAAGAGCTTAATTAGTTGCATCAGGTTTGCTTGAGATAGACCACATCAAATACTTGCACTCGCTAGGGGTTTGTTGACAGTGACATTTGATTACATATTAGAAATATGGCTGTCAAAAGAATTGTCCAAAAAGCTAATAAAGGAGATCATTGCCCGGCACAAACAAGGAAAAAAATACAAAATGGTAGGACAGGCACTGAATTTTCGTAGAGATACAGCTAGAAGCATAGTTTGCAAGTTCAGAGTTAAAAGAAGAGTGGCTACAGTACCAGGATGTGGCAGAAGGAGGAAGCTAACAATGGCTGTCACCAGATTCCTGAGGAGACGGGTGGTCAAAAAACCTCGTGTGACTGCAGGAGACCTGCAGCAAGACTTGGCGGCAGGAGGCACTGAGGTTTCAGTTTGAACAATAGGGTGCATGCTAAACGTTGAAGGTCTCCAAGACATACACCACAACTGATCCAAAAGCACAAGCTCCAATATGCTCAAAACCATATAAATAAGCCACAGAAGTTTGGGGATATTGTTCTGTGGAGTGATGAAACAAAACTGGAATAATTTGGGCTTATGAATCAGTGGTATGTCTGCAGGAGGAATAAAGAAGCATATGCTGAAAAGTGTACCCTGCCTACAATGAAGAATTGTGGGGGCCTTTTGATGCTCTGCGGCTGCCTTTCTTCCTCTGGCACTGGAAATCTGCAAAATGTGAAGGGCAAGATGGATTCAGTCAAGTACCAGGATATCCAAGGAGAAAATGTCATGCCGTCTGTCGGGAAGCTGACGCTTGGGCATCATTGGACCTTCCAAAAGGACAACAATCCTGAGCATAACTCAACATCCACCAAGGCTTGGTTTCATAAGAGGTCAGGGAAGATTCTAGAGTGCCCATCACAGTCGCCTCACTTGAACCCCATAAAAAAAAATCTCTGGTAGGATTTGAAGAATGCAGTTGCAGCATGCAAACCCTAGAATATTAGTGAACTGGAGGCCATTGTCCATGAGGACTGGGCTAAGATTCCTTGGGAATCTGGGTTATTAATTGCTCATGAATTCTTCATGAATAGTTCTTGAAAGCTTAGCAGGGGTTTTTCTGAAATGCTGTGTTAGTTTTACCCCAGATATAACGGGATGCACACCTTCCAAAATTTCAACTCTTGTCTCGTCAGTCCACAGAATATTTTCCTAAAGGTCTTGGGGATCATCAAGATTTTTTTTTTTGGCAAATGTGAGACGAGCCTTTGTGTTCTTTTTGGTCAGTGGTGGTTTTCGCCTTGGAGTTCTCACATGGATGCCATTTTGCCCAGTCTCGTTCTTATTGTTGAATCATTAACACCGACTTTAACTGACGCAAGTGAGGCCTGCTGTTCTGGGTTCTTTTGTGACCTCCTGAATGAGTCGTCGATGCGTGCTTGGAGTAATTTTGGTTGGCCGGCCACTCCTGGGAAGGTTCACGACTGTGCCAAGTTTTCTCCATTTGTGGATAATGGCTCTCACTGTGGTTCACTGGAGTTCTAATGCATTAGAAATGACTTTGTAACCCTTTCCAGACTGATAGATGTCAATGACTTTGTTTCTCATCTGTTCTTGAATTTCTTTAGATCGCGGCATGATATGTTGCTTTTTGAGATCTTTTAGCCTACTTCACTTTGTCAGACAGGTTATACTTAAGTGATTTCTTGATTCAACAGGTCTGGCTTTAATCAGGCCTGGGTGTGACGAGTGAAATTGAACTCAAAAAATGTGGTTAATCACAGTTAATTTGTGATTTAACAAGGGGGGGCAATTACTTTTTCACATAAAGCCAGGTAGGTTTGGATAGCTTTTTTTCCTCAATAAATGAAATCATCATTTTAAAACTGCATTTTATATTTGCTCAGATTATCTTTGTCTAATATTAAAATTTGTTTGATGATCTGAAACATTTAAGTGTGACAAATATGCAAAAAAATAAGAAATCAGGGAGGGGGCAAATACTTTTCACAACACTGTATTCTCAGGGTTTGCTATGGCAATAGAAAAAATAGAGTCCCGTGGATGCAAAGGGGTTTTTTTAAAATAAAAACAGTCCTTTATATGACTCACTGAGCGAGTTCCATTTGCTATAGCTATTATGATACATTTTTATTTGTAAATTCCTAAATGATTTACCATATACAAGATTTCTTTCTTTGCATTTCATTTTTTTTCTAGGGGGCTGGTGAACTTGCTTGGTTGTGGGCTTTGTGAATGCATTTGGCACCATTAGGTGTAGAAGCATGACTTTAACCCACCTTATGTATTTCTTGAACATAAAACCCAAACCTATGCTTTACCTATGCCTGATTGTGCTCTTTGTAGTCTTTGCACCATTAACTTGTGTAATTGTGATGTCTATAATATAATGTAGAAAAAGTAGAAATTGCCACATTTACTCCGTTTTGATAATCCATATAATTAGAAGCAATACATTTGTTCAGTCTCAAGACTGGAGTAAAAGCGGGAGAGGGGTCACAGGTAAGTACTTGGAAAGCATTATGTATGTATGCGTTATCCATGCACCATGATGTTTCCAGTCTTATCATGTACTACTACAAGAAAGCTCATATGGGCACTGAGCGGGTAGGAGACGGATAATTTGGGTATGGATGGGCAGTAAACAAGATGCAGAGTTAAAAACAAATGAATCTTCAAAATTTAAAAAAAAAAAAAAAAACTCTTGCAGGTCCAGTTTTGAAAATCTGATGCAGTGTTCAATCGTTTTTGGGCTAGATCCATAGATACTGTATATAAATTCGTATGAACAAAAGTCACATTAAAAAAACACACATTATTTACATTTACATAGTTAAATAATTGTCATATTTAAGTGATATGATTTGGTTTTGCCCTAACTTGTTTACTAACTTAGTTCGCTATAATAGGCATGAACTTCTCTGATATGTTTTGTGGTGCTTTCTTGCATCCAAACTGTATCTTCACATTTTTGGGATGTTGGCTGGCTAGCTAGCAAGCTAGCTCCAGAGCAATCACTGGTACTGCTAACTAGCTAGCGAAGTTAGGGCAAAAACAAATGACACCGCTTATTTACAAAGATTTCCCAAAGTTCGCGTTACCTAGCTGGATAGATGGCTATAAAATCTAAGGAGTAACAGTTTAATAAGCAATCGCGCACATAACAGTATAGCCAAAGATACTGCAGTATCTTCGGGAGTGGGTCTGCCTAAGAGTCACCGCCCCCACGGTACGCTGTATGAAGTTAAACGAATGGGCCCGCAACGAGGCAGCGATAATTTCATTGGTCAGTATGGAACCTGGCATTCTATTGGTTGACGATTTTTCACAGGAATGTATCGCAGAAAAATCCGAGCCCGTGTGGAGATATTATGTGTGCGAGCAGAAATGTTTCAAGCACGCAGAGACAGTTTTGTGCACGGGGAGAAAAGATCCAAGTGCGAGCGAGGGCTCTTTGAGTGCGAGAGCAGAATTATGAGGAAATAATGTGTAAAATCTATGCATGAAATTGATGTGTCTGCTCTCAAGTGGAAACACCATGCTCTCGAATAAAGATAGAGATTTACCTTCATACTCGTCAGCGCGTCTCAGAGAGCCTTTGGTTGTACAAGCGGGCGCACTGATACAGAGGCTACATTCCCTGCTGTTGGAGGCCTCCATCTAGTAGACGGTGTATACCATAGATTAACAAACTGCTGTCTAGCCTGCGTAGCCTCCACGCTATGCTTTAGAGCTTGCTGAGCCACTGGAACAAACATCTGTCCGAAGATGACAAGAAGGGATTGGAGGGTTCATATGCTAGCCTCAGAAAGGGGAGACTGCGTAGGCTGTATCTGATAATAGGCTGAGTTCTGTGATGACATGAGCCTCATAGATATAAAACTACAGTTTTGACATTTCGTCATAGCTCATGGGATCCTACGTCCGTAATCTGCAGCAGCTTTGGCTACTGGCTTTGCGGCACCTAATTTTTGAGACCAAGGGAGCCTTGAATCACTTTCCGCAAATCAGTGTAGAGTAGATCTCGGATTAGTTTTTTACCTATGTGTCAGCTAAAACTACAAAGTGTTGGTGAACGAGCTAACTTGCTAGCGAGGTAACTTTACCAAAGTTGTTGCTAATTGCTATCTTTCAACAACATTGATTTGTTTGCTGAACAGATAGGCTAAGTCATAACCAGAAAACATTGCTTTAATGTGAGCAATGCCAACTTAGAGTCCAAAGATAACGTTTAGTGATGTTATAACAAAGTAATTAATATCACTGTGACATTTGACCGTTAAGCAGCTGATTTCATGGCAATATAAAGTCACAATTAGACATAGTTGACGTTAAAAAGGGTGCATCTTCTAAATTGCATTTCATATTTTATCAAGAAAAATCCAGCAAGTCAGCTTTGCAATCTACAAAAAAAGGGAAGCCCAGGCAATTCAACACAACAGCAATGTGAGCCATATTCTTGTCAGCAACACAGAACACAAACCACCCACTCAATAAGCCAGCGTATGCTACCAGAGGCTGAGGGGTTGCACTTAAAATTACATGTTCAAGACAGTAAACCTGAAATTAGTCAACCTCTATCTTGCAATCAGACATCATATATTATTATCACTTGTCAGCTTTCCTCATGCCTTTACACAATTTTCCTTTCAGTGAAGCAAATGAAAAATAATCCCTGTCCTATTCAGCTAAAGTAATGCAATTCATTTGGAGGCGAGACATTTATGCTTCAGTTAAGGTCAAGTTCTTGTAATGTAAACTATTATGTGGTTACATGATGGCTCAACAAGCATATGAAGACTCAGCGATCTAATTGGGTCGCAGGCGAGAGTAATAATTGGCCTATGGTAGCCTATAGTGTGCATGATGAACTAAGATGGGTTTGCAGTCTCAGAAAAATTGGTGTAGTTGAGATATCATAGGATTTTAAATGAAGTGTATTACCCATTCAAAATGCCATAGACAATTTTTACATATTATGTTCAGGCAAAGAAGGAAAAAAAAACAATCATTGTCTGCTATATGAATGCACAATTATGAAGTTTTCAATGACATTAGCTATATTATTAAAAGCATGATTAGTTCTCTGGAAGCTATAATAATCAAAATTCTACCCGAATCTTTTTTTTTCATTGTGGACAGGCAGAGTTGTCTTTTGTTTATCACCTTGAATAAAACAGTATTAGTGTATTGGTTGAAAAATACAAGGAATTGATGGAGAACATGAGCCTCTTTTACCTCAGGTTTCAATTACAGGGAGTTCAGAACTGGACCCAGGTAAGATGGCTGCCTCATGGTTTCATCCCAGAACAGCAAGTCATAATCACAAGTTGCATCTACTGTTTTGAATCTATGATGAGCCAGCTTAGTCGTCATGTCATGAAGGTGGTACCCTGCGAGAGGTATCATTCAGGCTCTAGGCTGAAGGAGAATATCAGGGTAGAGAGAATTACCAATGTGCGCCATACAGTTTGCAGCATCATAGCTCTTTGAAATTAAATTTTCTATCAGGCGACACTGTGGCTGAGGATAGCATGTGCCTGGTCTAAGAGCCTCATCTGGTGACAATCAAAGAGGCGATAGAAGGTTCTATATTCAGCATTCAGTCCAGCTAATTGTTGGCTGCAGTCTGCATAGCTGCTAAAGCTCTGCAGCCCCCGAGAAGATGTGATCTGCAGCTCCTTCATATAAGGGAGGAATGCAAAAGACTGTTTAATAAGATATTGCCTTTAATTGCCATTTATTGCCATTCTGAGGAGCTCACTGTGTAGGTGCAGTTAAAACACCAAGACATGCCAGTGTTATTCATATTGCAGGCTTAACTGATGGACAACTAGTTTCTGAGCCTCCCAATGAGCTGTAGCTTGTGCTCTGGGATTTCGGACAAGAGGAGTAAGAGGTAACACCTGCCCCATCCTCATCCCCAGAGAGTGGTCATCCTCTTGCTGGGCCTGAACTTATGGTAACGGTTGAGGAAAAGCCTCATAATGGGATTTTGGCACTATAGTGACGGCGCCATCAGACAGCTTATTAGCTGGTTGCAGATTGGGCCTTGATTTCTGCAAACTTGGAGGCTGATTTGTCAATTTTGTGGGTGAAAGGGTCTGCCATACAGCATTTTTTCCTGGTGCAGGGTCCCCAGAATCATTCCTTTGATTCCAATGTGGTTTGGGAGACATGGATGCCACTACGCCAGGACGGGCTCAATGAGAATCAGCCAGGCAGTGCTCTAGTTCAGTCAATCTGTTAGACCTCTGCAAAATTCATGCAGCTGCAGTTCATGCATGTGTTTTCAGTCAGCCTTGTTTCAGGTGTTCAACACCAAGGCAAGTAGAACACCTGATGTGTCTATCTTTCACAGTCATTACAGATTGTAAACATGGTATCCATATGGTACAGGCTCGCCAGCTATCACAATGTTGCTGCCCAGTGAGAAGCAGTGGCAGCCAGCCAATCCCACCTAGTATCAAGGGAGACATACTTCCAATACAAATCACAGGGGCAGAACACCTGTTTTAAAGCTAATTAAATTCATATGTGTCAAGGTGAGCACACCTATGCATTGTATACCATAAAAACAAACTTGCCAGGGAAGAACATCCGGCCCAAAGTTAATTATCCAAATGAATTTACACAATACTTTATGGCGAGTACACCCATGTACTATAGGTATGACAGAGTAACAGGAATTATGGGGAATACCCGCACAGTTTTGTATTGGCACAGAAACTAATGAATGCATTATGGCAAATCCACCCTTGGCATTGTATGCCAGAAAACATGAATCAACTGGATCAACTCCGCTTATGTCAAATGAACTTCAACCCTTACACAGAAATAGAATGGATGGTATTGAAAACATACATGAAACTGCAGAGATTTCTAAATGTACTTTGACTTGTATTTCATTGCAGACAGTATGAAGACAAGGTATTTAATGTTTTGTCTGGTCAACTGCATTTTATTTGTAAATACTATACATCCATTTCTGCTAATCAGGCTTGCAACACAGTCCAAATAAAGTTGAGATCGGGGCATTTTTTAAACTGCTGATCTCAGCAGTTGATCGTAATCATGATTTGGTGCAAAAGCAGCATCCAGGAATGGTCGAGTTCTTCAGGAGCAAAGATTGGCTGATGTTTACCGATTTGCCCACAGATGACGGAGGAAGTCATTGAAAGCATGCGCGTAGGAAGCGGGGGGTCGCGGGGGACGTGACACCCCAAATGTTGACACCCCCACCAAAAAAAAAAAAACCCGTAAAGTACATACTTCTAATCTAAACTATTCTCGCAAACTGCACATCCCTGCCAAGAGATTGACGCCCATCATCAGGGTCAGGGGCCACTTCTGCCCTGCATTGTTTACAACACTGTTATGCCGGCCAATGGCCATGATGCTTATACTGGTAATCGGTTAATATGTGGAACTACTGTTTACGAGAGACTTGTTGTTCATTTGTTGTATCTGCACTACAGCCTGCTCCTACCTGTTCGTATCATCTACCATTAGGCTTACATGCTCCTCGTTTCTGGGGGGCTGCTGACCACGCTGCTGATTCTGAAATGCAGTTAACACATTCAGTGATGCAGTCCCTAACATTCTGTAAAACCAATAGGTCTATAACTTTAACATCATCATTCATTGTGCGCATTGTTTTATCAGTGCATTGTTCCAGAATAAAAGCGCTTTTCTCTCCGGCTATGCAGTTAGCATTAGCATTGCACTTGATGCCTGCATACTGTCATTAGTTAATGCTATCTTTAAGCTTTAGGAACCAGCAGCAAATACTTTTATGAAAGTTGTCCATGCTCGAAAGCTACTCGTAGCTTTTTAAAAGCTTGACGGGAACCCTGCACTTACATTCTTGACTATAAAGAATGAACGAACGTCTCACTTCTTTAGGGGGGGACGTTTCTGATATCAGATCATTACGGTTGTGAACAGCTGGGGGCTAGGCTGTTCTGTATTAACACTTGCTCTTTGAATTGTCAGTAAAAACTGTATCCAACTCGTTATTTCTTTGTGCGCTGTTGGTGCTGCAAGTAGCCCATCAGCGCATAATGAATGTCAGTAGATGATATCTGTGATAGTGATACAATGATGGATAGCCTACAGTGATGGAGACTGTTGCAGATTTTAAACATTTTTAAAATTGTTTCAGAATTCAATAGAGTTATTATACCTATTTATGAATGGCCTATAGACTTAATGAGGCAGTCAGCGAATTTTGGGACCCGCCCACCCCGTGCAGATTCGGTCCCCCTCAATGTCAAACTGCTTCCTGCGCACCTGATTGAAAGGTTTAAAAACAATGTTCCTTGAGGAAAGATCAAAGCGATTTGGATATTACACTCTCTACACTGTAAACCTTGGTAAGTGTGGTGAACTTAAATGTTTTGTATAAACCAATTACCTCAAAAAATTGTGTATGCCAACTTAATGATCTTGTGTTCACAGCACTTATAAATGTAAAAAATAACTTTACCTTATTTTCTTTAAGTTCCTTCCACACAATGCAGTTATGTTGGACTACACATTTTTTTTTTGAGTTAATCAGTTTCCACAAAACATTTGAGTTCACCACATTATCAGGGTTTACGGTGTATTGTGCTTTGCGTAATTTTAAAAATTCAAGGAATATGGAGGAATTTATGTGCGTAAAAGGAAAGCACGCAAGCCCAAGCTGACTCCCCATGATCGCCGATCACTCAGATAGCACTGCAACAAGAACTGTAATTATATCGGCGAAATACGAGTTTCGGGGATATCATTGTTTCGCCCCACCTGCCACGTCCGCCGCCGCGTCCGCAGATTTTAGCCGTTAGCGCGATAACTCACAAAATACTTTACAGTGGCTTCTCATTTTTAGCAGATGGGTAGATATGGTAGAGAGGATGAACTGATTAGATTTAAGGCAAGTATGCACACCTAGGTTTGCCACCAGGTGGCGCTATGTATTGAAAAAAAGCAGTTTTTTAACCATATCTCTGGAACAATTACTTACACAGACCTCAAATTTGGTAGATATGGTAGAGAGGATGAACTGATTAGATTTTGGGCAAGTATGCACTCCTAGGTTTGCCACCAGGTGGTGCTATATATTGAAAAAATCCATTTTTAACCATATCTCTGGAACAATTACCTATACAGACTTCAAATTTGCCTCATATTGTAGGTCTAATAAAAAGGGCTTTGAAGATTGGGGAATTTCGGGGATATACCCCTTGCTTTCGGCCGCCGACAGCGTAGACCTAGTTTATCTATTCCAGTATAACCACATTTGCTCAGGCTACCTTTGGCAAACCTTAGTCAAGTACTACTGCGATTCATAGGAACATCCACAAATGCCAGTGTGACAAAAAAAAAAAAAAATGTTAAGAGCGCATGGCACTTAGTTTAAATATGCTTTGGAACAAGTTTAACAAGGTAAACAGTGTGTGTGTGTGTGTGTGGGTGGGTAGTGAAGGCCACTCTGCGTCTGTGATGGTGTGTTTCTGCCTGACACAGTAAAGGAAAGGAATGTTTGGTCAATAAATAGAGCAATTTGGACAGAAGTAAACAGGATAAATGTTCAGAAATGCAAAAGCTTTGTGTCAGGATGATAATGCATAAGTCATGAATATATGACACAAACTAGAAGCCTATACACACACACACACACGTGTGTATATATATATATATATCAGTGGCAGCTGGTGAACTGGCGATAGGGGAGGCTCAAACCCATCCCTTGAAAAGAATGATTGGTCATGACCTGTTTTCAATCATTCATTTAAATTACCATTACAAAAGCTCCGAAAACTCTCAACATTATCAGGTGTGGTCATTTTCATTAATAACGCACACCTGTGAACTCTCGCACATTCCGCATGAGTTTTAGTGGTATATTTACGTTCCCCTGCTGTAGTCAGCAATCATTCAATCAAAGCATGTGTAAGAGATTCTCGCACGGAATTGAAGTCCTTGTGCATGGAGGTTTATCAGTTTCACAGGCGTTATGACTCCCGACTTCTCACACTTTTCTTTACTCAGGGAAAGAAAGATAGATCATGAAGTAATGCACCCATCATGCATAGTACCCACTGTACAAGCCTCTGGAGGCAATGTTTTGATCTGGGGTTGTTTCCGTTGGTCAGATTTAAGCTCAGCAACATTATGCAGCAATAAAATGAAGCCAACAGACAACTTGAATTTACTGAATGAACAGGTTATACCATCAATTGATTTTTTTATTCCCTGACAGCACAGGCATATTCTAGCAGGACAATGCCATTACTCATTAGGCTCAAATTGAGAAAGAGTGCTTCAGCCAGCATGAGGAATCATTTTCATACATGAATTGGCCACCAAAGGGTCCTGACCTTTACCAAGTTTTTGGGATGAGCTGGAAAAGGCTTTATGGAGTGGTTTGACCATCCCGTCGTCAATATGAAATCCCATCCAACAATTAATGCAATTCTGGGCAGAAATAAATGTGACATTTTTTAAGATTGTCAAAACAAAACGACAAGGAATGCATGCTGTGATCAGAACTAAAGGTGGTCCAACAAAATATTTGAGTGTGTAATTTTTTTTTTTTTTGGAGGCACTTTATCAAATGAATGATGTGATATGGGATACTTCCATTGGAGGCAGCAGTGGCTCATGAGCATAGACTGTATAAAAAAGATAGACGCAGCACCCGGGTCTGAAAAGTGAGGCCAATGCGGAAATCTCTTAAAATTGCATTCTATTAAATGGCCAGCAGATGGCGACATCGGTGGTTCCAGAAAGAAGTTCAATGCTATTGAAGTCTATGAGAAAAAGACCCTACTTTCCCACCCATGCTTCACCGAGTTATGCTTCACCCAGTTTAAGCCTTTACCACTCAGGATTTGAGCTTCACAAAAAGGGAGAGAATACCTTATATGAAACAAGATACTAGTAGCATTTAGAATACCATATTTTTTAAAATTTATTTTCATAATTTAAGAACAGAATGAGGGCTGCAAACACAAAAAATCTTCATGAAAATTCAGCATTGAAATTGTAAAAAAAAAAAAAAAAACCAAAAACTGAGAATTGAAAATAGCTGGGTGATTAAATAAAAAACATTGCTGGGATCATAAACTGCTGAACCACAAGTGTGCCACAGCTGAGAGTGATATTCAAAATAACCAACTGTCGATGAGCCAAATAAGATAGCTATCCAAGTGTCTCCCCAAAGGGCTTTCCAAGTGGCTCTCCACGCTCTCCAAGCGGCTTTCCAAGTGGCTTAGCAAATTATGCACAGTCAAATCATAAAATAATCATATTTTTACCGTGAATCAACTGAAGTGACTTGTGAAGCTCAATATGAATTTATGATTTACAAGTGGGAATTAGCATGAGTCCATCAAAATAATCAGGGATGAACATCAATAGTCCCCACAAACCTCTCCAAACCCCCCAAAATATTTTTTCTCCTTTAAAAAGCATTGAAATTTGTTCATGTTCGACCAGAGCCCCATTAACCAGCACACACTCATAAAAAATAACTTATTCTACTGTCAGAATGTTTATCTTGTAATGAAACAGTGTTCTGTTACCACCTCCAATGATGTAGACAAGGCGTTGAACTTTAGGAGGTATTAAAAATGAAGAAAAAAAGTGAAAACTATTTACGAGAAAGAGCAGGCTGGATACTACTCACATGGTGAAATGTGGGAATAAGAACAAATAGCATGCAGCTGCAGTAACATATGTTCACATTAATAAGCAATCATACTCTCCGGTACTCAAACACTTTCCCCATGTTCTACAGGATGCATCTTTTGTTGCTCTTGCCTTGGAATCTTATTAATGGGCAAACTAAATTCTCACGACCTTTTACAGAAGTTCAGACAAAATTTCATTGGATCCATGCAGCTTACCCACTGCATGAGGATTCTCATAGTACATAAACATACAATTATCTTGTATAAACACTTTCCATGCTCAATAAGTGGTAGTTATAACTCAGTGGCAGTAATATCCAAAATATACCTTGTATATACAAATAAGATATTCCACCATTAGGAAGCTGGAAAAAGACTACTCTGGGTGTGCTCAAGGATTTTTTTTTGTGCCTTAAGCCACTGTGGCCAAACAACCTGATAATGTTTTAGCCGCAGAGAGATCTTTTTAGCTAAACAATCAGAACACTGTGTTGCACGTGCGACTTCACAACATAAGCTCAGTATATGTATCTGCCTTGTTAAGCAATATCAACAACAAATTTATTGCTCGTATTCCACACATTCATTTCTGAACCGGCATGTAAGACTAGATCATTTATTTAAGTGCAGTTATACGTTTATTTTTGCCCCACATAGCAAAATTGGTCTGGCCCAGTTCTGGCCCACATAATCCATTTACACTCGGCCCACATACAGTGAAGTATGATGGCCCTTTTGTGGTCTGGCCCACACATGGGCCAGCACAGGGCCAGCTGCGGACACAATTGGCCCACATGTGGCATGCCATCACATAAACGGTCCGATCTTTGCCAGACCTGGCCCGCATCCGGTTAACATACCACTTGCCATGCCAGCAGTGGCCCAGCAGTGACAGCTTGATGCCGGATCGGGGCCAGACCCGTCTGCTATGTGGAATACTTGATCCGCAAAACTAAGTCTACATCCGATTCCACTAATGTTTTAGATAACTACTGACATTTGCTCCTACTGTTGTAGAAAACCACAAACATTTGAATCTGCTGCAATAGAAAGTACATCATGAATAAGTATAGATATAATCCACAATCTCCAATTGTGCATTACAATACCACTGAAAAGACAAACAAAAGTTGAAAGACAGATCATATACATCACAGGAAAATGTCACAGGAACCCTTATTAAAATCAAAACTATCACAGATATCTCAAGAGCCACCTACGCTGATTTAGAAAGGTCCAGTGGAGCATCCTCCTGTACATGCATAGTTTTCCTGTTACCCTTCAGAATATATAGCCATCTAGCTAGCTAGCTAAGGTTAACTAAGGAAAATCTTAGTATATAAATGTCATATCTCAGTGATGTGCTCTGGCTTTGCCTTAACTTCACGAACATAGCAAGCTGTAATAGGCATGATCTTCTCTGATATGTTATGTGGCGCTTTCGTGAATCTGAACTGTACTTTCAGATTTTTGAGGTGCTAGCTAGCTTGCTACCTCAGGAGAAGACCTAATTTGCCGTTATGCAGGGGTTTACAGGGTGGGGAAGCAAAACTTGCACTGACATTTAAAGTACAAACAATCCCACAACCACTCCCCTGAATTGTGTGCACCTGTTATTTGAAAAAGCAAAGACTATAAGCTGTAATCTGAGTCTAATCTCTTTTTTTCAATAAACATGCCAGTTGAGAATAATATACAATCTATGGATGGTGATTTATTTTGCAAATTTTGCTTCCCCACCCTGTATAGATTATTCCCGGAGGCGAAATTAATTTATTTTAATTATCGTTGGTAAGGTCATTTTTTCCTCTCTTGGAAAATGAACACTTGAAGGGTTGATTTCCAGGAGTGCGCAAGTCCGTTTTCGTCTTTTTGGAGAAACGAGATTTTAAGAATTTGACAACTTGTGGGGATCATGTAGCGTGTTAAGCTGATGTATAAAGAAATATCAGAAAAGATGTCTTAAAACATTTGGAGACTTTCTAGCCTCTATCTTGATTCTTGGCCCAGATATTTCAAACACCAGTCTGCAGACTTGAGTACTTTTAGAAGCAAATGCCTCAATGACAATTGAACTCGATTAACAAAAATTAACAGTATTAAATTTTATTATTTCGGAGTACGAAAACAGAGCATATTTTTGAAAACAAAAACACAGCGCTGTCAAATGAAAATGAACAGCAAATATAGCCATACCAGTATAGTATAGTCATGGATGTCAAAAAGCTCCTTGAACAAAATGAATGGAAGATATAGTGAAATGGAAGGTAAATGCAGCTGAACAAAGGTCACAATAAAAACCAGTCTCCATAAATCATGCAATGGGCCGTACCACCATGCAAACAGGTTTAAAGACTTCATTCGTCATCGATGGGGATGCGGTGTGGTAATTAGAAAGTTCAGCCAAACAATAAGTGTAGCATTGTTGTTTACAAATGTATAATAACAAAAAAACTAACTATTTTATTCATGCTATTTCAATTATTTTAAAAGAATATTCATATTTAGCCTACCCTACTCCATATCAGGAAACGCTGTGACCTCATTTCTTGTCTGTTGCCCCAAAAAGTTATTCCATTATACCTCTTTTTCCTGTAATGGCATTTGTGGAGAGAGGCTGGGAGCCGAAGTGGAGCGAGTAATGTACACGTGTTCTTTTTATCTGAATAACAGAGGGAAAATACATGGTGGCAGACCAAAGAAACGCAAGTTGTCCATCTCGTATGTGAAAAAGCACACAACGCAGATCCACACCAGTCACATAAGCAGCTATAAAAGATTACCTTTTACTCGACTTCTTTTCACTCATTTTTAGCCCATGTTATTTTTTAAATTTATTTAACCTTTATTTAACCAGGGAAGTCCTGTTGAGATTGAAATCTCTTTTTCAAGGGAGCCCTGCGGGTTGAGGTGGAGAGGGAGAGGTTGCACAGCCAATTAGATCAGGGGATGATTAGGTGGCAGGTTGAAGAGCCAGGTTGGGAATTTAGCCATGACACCGGGGAACCCCCTACTCTTGTCGATAAGCATCATAGGATCTTTAATGATCACAGTGAGTCAGAACCTTGGTTTAACGTCTCATCCGAAAGACGGCGTCTCCTTCAGCACAGTGTCCTCATCACTGCACTGGGGAATTGGGGACTTGGTTTTCCCAGGTGGTCTCCCATCCAAGTACTAACCAAGCCCATACCTGCTTAGCTGCGGGAGGCCATCCGCCGATAGGAGTAGAAGACAATCCCACGATGAGGAGCAAAGCTCCAGAGGTGGCAGGTTCACTGTTCACTGTTACATGCAGCTATTGGCAAAGGTTAAACTGAACCTAATAATAATAATGATAATAATAAACATTTGTCTTTGTTTCTTTAGCACATTTCATGCAAAAAATAAAAAAATGTGCTTCATATCAAAACTAATAATCAAGAAACCAGCTGGCACTCGTAGTTATGCCAATAAGATTCCACTTTTAAAATATTATGTCACAGTTTTACTTATCATGGGCCTATATTAAGGCGCAACAATGTTTCATTGTAGTGATGTATAAGCGTACAGCTGACCTTATGAATGTATGAATATATAAATGTTTGATCATTTATTTTTCTATCACTATTACTAAGCTAATCAAGTAAAGACAGACACAGTAATGTTGTCAAGATATTTAATTGAAAAACACAACTAAATTATGAATAAATGAACAGACGAAATGTGCAAAAAGATCATTTAAAAAACAAATGAACAGTAAATACAATATACAGAATATACAGTAAATTGTGTATCCATAAACATATATACAATATAAAACAAGTGTAGAGTGTGTCCTTGTGGCTGCCTTTATCGGTGATGGTTTTGAATGGTGGGTTTTGGGACAGTTGGTTCACTTCCTCTTCTCTGCAATCCATCTGGCCTTTTCAGCCTCATAAAAGTCAGTCTGCTGAAACCTCACCCAACTCATCTCCTTGACCATGCCCTGTGCCTTGTACAGGGAGAACACTTTTGCAGGGCAGTAGATATACTCCCCTGGCACATTGGGGAAACAGGTATGAATGTGAGGGCTGTCAGGCCCCCTGCTTTTATGGCAGGTGACAGGACCTGCACAGAGGACCTGTTGGCAGCTGCTGTACTGACTTCCTCTTTGCCCTCTCCTCTGCCACCTTCTTCCACTCTGCTCCCCTACGTCTGGCAGCCTCCAGCTCCCGCTCAAAAATGGAGATGCAGCAAACTCCTCAAAAGACATCCTGGGGTTTTGGAGGCCTTCATCTGCATAGGTCTTAAAGACCTTGGTGGAGCAGTAAAAGTGCTTGACTGCTGGAGTCTGATAAAAGAAATGAACTGAGCAGCCATCGCCTTAGTAGCGTGATTTTGGCTGACCACAGGCTAAACAGTCCCTAGTCTTTTTCTGCTGCTGTTGTTGTTGTTTGTCCAGGATCTCTTTCACCATGTTCTGCACACAGGCCCGGCTCATTGACTCCTCCTTGGGGGAAGCCACAGATGGAGGGTTGAAAGTTGCAGGAGGCAGGGTTGTGACAGGCACACTGACCATCTGGCTGCCCGTGTTCAAACTCTGCCACAGCTGCTGGGTTGCCAGAACCTTCTCCACACTTGTATTGAGAGAGGAGTTTGTGTCTTTTAATTTGGCCAGATGTTTCACATATCTGCATATGTGTTGGCATGTGGTAGGATGAAGGAGGCTGTTGGGATTAGTGCAGGCTCTCTGTACCATGGCAGCACAGTCTGCATCCACCCGCTTCAAAAGATCTTTGGTGCCATGGTGCTTGATCAGGAGCCCATCAATGGTGGCTTTCATGGATGGTGTCCACCAGCTGTGGTCCAGGACTTGAATAAGACCTCCTGTCTTAATGGGTCTGGTGCGGGTGGCCCGAGGAGAAGAGGACAGAGGCAGCATGCAGTGCAGCCTCTGTCAGGTCTGGAAAAAAAAAAAAACAAAATAAAAACACGTTTATTGTAGTGTTATAGGTTTTATATTTTGCACACATTTGCTCAATAATTATTGTCAATGGACAATACCTTACAATGTTTTTCATGATATTAATATTAAAACAACAATTATAACAACAGTTTTCTTATATATGACTTAGAAAAGTTAATTTACTGCTAGAAAAAATGAACCACCACTTACTTTTGGGAAAAGTTAGACTCTGGATTCATTAAAAATGCCGAAAAGCGGGAAAAATCCTTGTATTTCACTTCTTTTTCTTTTCACTTTTTTTCCTTCTTACTCAAGGCCGGATTATCCATATAATGACTGGTGTGCCTACACTGGGGCATGATGCTGGGAGGGGCATCACATGATTCACAAATCCTCAGTTTATTTTTTAATTTTAATCGGAAGAGATGCATATGCATATTATGAACAAATTCAAACTTAACTGTTGATATGAAAAGAGAATATTTAAAAAAAGAATACAAATAAAAAACTGTGATTTGGAACTGCCCTGCCAAAGTCACAGAAAGGCCAAACTGGTCCCAGATCAGTGTTGCAAGCTGAGCTAGAATCCCGCCACTTAGAAACTGAATGGGCACTGATCTCTAATCAGTTGTTGATCACAACGATGTGCCTTTGTTCTGACATCATGTGCCACAACACGCTGAGCAGCGGGGGAAGCAACCGCGGGGTTGTGCAAATCAGAAAATAGCAGAAGAAAAAAAGTACGAAAGATATCCACGCTGCCAAATGTACCAGAAATATCTTGCTTTTTTAACATTACTCGCGGCAAAGAAGCTGTCAGTAGAGAGGCAACTGTTCCGCCCATCAATTCCGTTCCTCCAGCGCTTGCAGCAAGCAGCAAGTGCTTACGTTACAAAAGTTATCAGTGTACGTTAGAGGCTATTGCTAATGAGGCAGATGCAGCAGTGCATAACATTAGCTGACGTTAACAGGAGCCTGTCGCAGGTGGGCTGACGGCAACAGCTGAACTCGGGGACGGAGAACGTTAGCATGATCGCAGGAGCAGACAATAGTGAGTTCACTGCATGAAGCCTTTCCCTTTTTAAAACCCTCTGCCATAGAATTTCAGTTCTTAGTATTTAGTAAATGTAAATGTGTGGCCTTTGTTGCCATAAATTTCAATACCAAAGGTAAAGTGCCATTTTAGGGACTGGATGGAAAGTACTCATAATTAAGATTTTTGGGTACTGTCCCTGAAGGCAGCAGGGTTGTCACACTGTCCTTGAAGGCACCGTTATTATTATCACCATTGGCAATCTTCTTTTGAAGGCTTGTTCAGCTGGTGCTTTAGCTGTCATTATTGCTGTATGCCAGTTGTTAATAAATGAAACGCTAGTATTATCAAAGAGAAGAGTGGTCCATTGCTGCGTTCTGTAAGCCATGTTAAGTAACTTTTTTGCAGGGGGGGTATTTCATGAGTGGTCACACTGGGGCATAGCACTGTGTTAATCTGGCCCTGTTCTTACTGTTACCGCTGTCTGTCACTCGAAGAAGTCAGTGTCCTAACTCATACGCTAAACGGGGAAACAGCGCCCCCAAAATCCCGCTTGTGGCCAAAAATATATTACATCCGTAGTGATAAGCACTACCATAGAGAATGAATGGGGAAAGTTAAGGCCTACTATATGCGGTCCTCGACCACACGGCTGAAGCAGATCGAATATTGGTATGGCTGCTGTCATAATGTTTCTGGTTGGCTGGGTCTTTTTTTAGCTGTTGTGGGTTGAGTCCACACACACACGCACACGCACACGCACACACACACACATCCTGGCCTGTAGAGTCAGGTTAGGTAAGAAAGCTACAGTGGCTGCTATTGGCCAACCAATTTTCTAAGCGATGCTTTGATTGGCTGACTGGACTTGTAAAAGTTTAGGACTGGACTTGGTCACCGCTAGAATTAGCTCGGCAATGTGTTTATATGGTAAAAGAAAGACCGAAGAGGACTAAAAACCTTGGTGAATGTCAATATTTATTGGCTAGAAGACTGTAGGAAAGGCAAGTGACCAAGTATGAAACCAACCTAGGTTACAGCTATCTAGATATCCAGGTAATTCAATAATATTCTTAGCGTTGAGAAGCTTGCTGAGGTTTGTTTGCTAAATCAGCTACAGAAAAACCAGACGAGAGTAGCACAGTCCATGAAAACAACTCCGTTTTACTTTGTATATCATACAATTTTTCTTAGCTAGCTAATTATTTAACACTAAAGTTTATTTAACTTTGCTCCCAGGAGAACAAAACCCCAAAAACCCCTAAAAAAAATCCCCCGTCGCTTTTGTTTGACCAGATTAGCAATTTATTTTGGTTATTTGCTAACTGAGTTGCGACAAGGGGAAAAAAGGGGAAAATAAGGGAAGTATCTCCCTGCTCCTAAAGCGACAAAGGTTATACCTCGGGAGCAAATTTTCTGACCTCTTTTAATGTTTGAACTTTACACAAAAATTATTTTCAGAAAAACCTGTTTAAACAAGAGTAAACCTTCTGCTACAATCCTGCGCCCCTCTCTCCGTGGCAACTCAAGCAGAATGATCACCAACAAACAGTGCTACAGCACAGCCAAGAGGTCAGCAGCAGCAACAGCAGCTCAGCAACAGCCCAATAGAGACTATTGACAAATATGATGGCCCTTTGCCGATCAAGCTTGGTTGAGGAGTTTAATTCATACAATTATTGGGAAACAGTGTTGGCACTTAACGTTTAACTTAACTGGATTCCTTCAGCCAAGTTTTGTTAGTAGAACTTGGGGTCACAAATGGAAAGACCAAGGGTAAATTTAGCACTGATATTAGGAAATATTTTTTCACCCAAAGAGTAATTTGGATGTGGAATAGCTTGCCTGACCATATTGTTGAGGCAGAAACCTCGGGAATTTTCAAGAGCAGGCTTGACTTAAAGCTAGATACCATTGAGTCTTTGAGTATCTGAAGTGATATATTCACAATAGTAAAAAGAAACTGACGAGCCTAGTTGGGCTGAATGGCCTGTTCTCGCCACTCATGTTATTTTATGTTATTTCCTCATTCTAAATCGTTTATGGCCACTCCTTCCTCATGAATATTCAATTTAAGTTTCGGGTGTACAACATACTTGATAAAATACTGCAACTGAGTGCATCATTTGAGCTGTTCCATAGAGGCTAGTGTTGACAATCTGCACCTCTGCGCTATCAGATTAAACAGCTTGAAAATTCCAGAAAAGTATGTCATGGCTTTAGAAACTTCTGATTGGTTCAATGACGTCATGTGAATCATTTGCAGGTGAACCCATGGATGTATTTTAAGGCCTTATCTTAAGGGCTTAAAACTCACAGCATCTTTGCTTGACATCATGGGAGAATCAAAAGAAATCAGCCAAGACCTCAGAAAAAAAAAAATTGTGAGCCCCCACATGTCTGGGTCATGCTTGGGAGTAATTTCCAAGTTCCTGAAGGTAACTTGTTCATCTATACTGACTATAGTATGCAAATATAAATTCCAGGGGACCACACAGTTGTCATTGCTCAGGAAGGAGGCTGTTTTTGTGACCAAGAAATTAATGTATTTTGGTAACAACAGGACAGATCAATCCCAAAGCAAGAAAAAAACCCACTTCATAAGATACCACAATGAATACGTACAAAAATATCTATATCTGATGGAAAACTAGTCTGATATCGTTCCGGTATGGCGCAGCAGCATAAGTCAAAAGCTCCCAGATGGTTGTACTTCCCCCCTTTACAAATACCAGCTACCTGGCTAAAAAGTTGTTTTTATAGCATGAAAGGGGGATGATAAGAAGGACGAGAGGAAAACCGCAGCAAAATCCGAGGACAAATGACAATAACCGAGTGAAAGTGAAGACACTAGCGACAGTACTAGCAACCACGCCGAGCACAAAGCCATGGAGGCTGTTCAAGCTAACATCATTGCCGAGATACAAGCGGTTTGCTCGGACATGAAAAAAGAATTTACCGACACAATGGCGCGACTGAAGGGGGAATAGGCAGATTTCAGAGGAAAAATTAACCAGTTAAGTGCTATCTTTGCTGATTTAAAAGAAATAACAGACAGAGCCGAGGAAATGGAGCAGAGAGTGGCGGACGTAGAGGAGTGGAGCGCGGAATCCAGAGAAGAACTCTCCCACACCCTGGAGCTTCAGGAGAGCATCCAAGCCCACCTAATGGACCTCGAGGCACGGTCGCGCCGAAACTACATACGCATCCACGGTATCCCCGAGGAGGCCGAGGGGGACAACATACAGGAATTTCTTGAAAAGTTCATTAAAACACACCTGTCCCTTCCTGACACCTCCCTCAGCATACAACGCAGTCACCAGTCCCTCGGTGCTAAGCCACCGCAGGGCTCCAACCTGAGGTCCATCATCATTTACCTCTTGGAGTCTAAAACCAAAGAGCTTGTCCTTCGCTCCGCTTGGAAAAGAAAGGAGATTCACCATGAGGGCAAACGAGTGTTTTTTGAACAAGACTACCCGACCGAAATAGTTATGAAAAGAAAGACTTACTCCACCTTCAAAAAAAGGCGCCAAAAAAAAAAAAGGGATCCGTTTCCAGACACTCTACCCGGCTAAATTCAAAGTGTTTTTCGACACCGGTCCAGTAACCTACAACAGCTCAAAGGAGGCAGCGGATGACCTGAAGAAAAAGGGCTTAATCCCGGATACCTGTGGAACTGAGGCCAACGCGGAAAGTACACCCACGTCTAGAAGGAGACAACTCCCTTGGGTAACAGCAGGTGCAACATCACGCCGGAGCCGAGACGTGCGCCTGCAACGCATCCAGGACAAGCTCAAGGGGTTCAGGCGAGAGGAAGACGCTAAACAAAAACAACCAACTACGATGAATGACTGACCAACTTTTAAAAAGACCGGTAAGATGATACCCTCACGCCAGCTCGGACTGCGCTGTGAAATATAAACACAAATTAGGCAAATTTTCCTTTCTAGGCTTAAACTGTACGTTGAGATTGCCTGCAGCTGGGAGCTTATGTTGTTTTCTATTTTTTATTTTACGTGCACTGCTCTGATTTCGTTAAGTCGGAGGTGTTGGTTTGCACTGAGAGGGGCCCCTTCACGGTTAAGGGCTTCCCCTCCCAAACTAGAAGCTGAGTTCACACTTCAGAGATGGAAGTCATTATCATTGGGTACGTGTGTTTATATGTTAAGTTTCATTTTGATCTGCAGACAGAAGCTCCAGTGTTCAGGTCATTCAGGGATGTTTAAATGTTCAGGTGAACCTTTTTCTCCTTTGTACTGGTTGAAATGCTCCATCAACATTATATCATAATCACACTTAAAGAGAACGGGTTGCATAATCCTATAAAAAAAGTAAAGCAATTGCCAAAATGAAAAGAGAAAAACAAGACATAATTTTCTGGCAAGAGACACACCTCTCCAGTGTTGAACATGAGAAGTTGCATAAATTGGGATTTAAAAATTCATATTACTCTTCATTTGAAAAAGGAAATGCAAGGGGTGTAGCGATACTAATTTCAAACAAGGTAAGCCTCCAGTTCTCCTCACAGATCAACGACAAAGAAGGGTGTTACTTACTGGTCAAAGGTTTAATTGATCATTAAGAAGTTACATTATTGAATGTCTGCAGACCACCAGGAAATGATAAACAGCTGATCAAGACAGTCTTTAATTTAATAACCACGGAAGCATCGGGTATGTTGGTGTGTGGGGGAGACTGGAATATCCAACTTCATCCCTCCAATGACTCACCAAACAAAACTAAACAAAAAAAGATCTGAAGCAATACATATTTAAAAATTGCTTAAAGAATTGGGTATGATAGACGTATGGAGGGAGTTACACCCACTTGATAGATGCTTTACTTATTTTTCTCACCCTCATTCTGTATATTCAAGAATTGATTTTTTTTTAATGTTTAATTCGGATGGACGCAGGATTACTAAATGTAACATTGGGGTAAGGGATATCTCTGATCATGCAGGGGTATATTTAACACTGCATTTTGACAGTAAGCGCAAGGATACATTGTGGAGACTTAACACTAATCTTTTGAACGACCCTCAATGTCAGAAATACGTAAAGGGAGAATTTCAAGAATATATGACCCATAATGACAACGGTACAGTGTCTCCCAGCACACTGTGGGACGCTGCAAAAGCTGTCATAAGAGGTAAACTTATCATGTGGTCAGTTCAGGAGAAAAAGGAGAAAGAGAAACAAATGAAGGATTTGACTGAAAGGTTAAAGTTTCTGGAGAGTAAACATGTGGAATATAAGGACACTGAAGTTTTAAATCAGATTCAGGATATAAAACAGACTTTAAATAACTTATATGAAAATCAGATAGAGATGAGAGCCAAACTAATTAAACAAAATTTTTACGAGAATGGTGCTAAATCGAAAAAAAAACTACTTGCTTGGAGAATACGCAAACAACAGGCCGAGAGATTCGTACATAAATTAAAAGACCCCCAGACCGATAAGATGTATCATGAATTGGGAGACATACAACCCTGTTTTGAAGAATACTACACAAAATTATATGCTCAACCTCAGGCACCTGAGTCAGCAGCCATATCAAATTTTCTAATGTCTTTAGACTTGCCATCTGGAGGAACGGAGCAGAATAAAATAATAACCCAGTAGTTAACAGAAGAAGAAATAAACAAGACTATATCAAGATTAAAAATGAATAAAATGCCAGGTGCCGATGGCTACGCATCAGAATGGTGTAAAACCTTTACAAAGATTATAATACCAGTTCTTAAGGAATGGAAATGATTGTCCTGGAGACAAGGATAATCATAATACCAGTTCTTAAGGAATGTTTTAATTATGTTCTTCAGGGTAGGGAGACTCCATTGTCCTGGAGACAAGCAGTAATTTCAGTAATTCCCAAAACGGGTAAAGATAAGACAGAGTGTAGTTCTTATAGACCCATATCCCTTTTACATTCTACATCAACTGCGCAAGGCCGGCTATGGTACTAAAGACCTAATTGATGTGTAATGCAGCCTGATTAGACCAGTCCTGGAGTACGCTGTCCCCGTCTGGGCATCATTACCATTGTATCTTAGTGATGAAATTGAATCTGTTCAACGTAGGGCACTAAGGATAATATTTAGATCCCAGTATACAAGCTACGCTAGCTGTCTTTAAGAAGTTGGACTCCTTCCTCTGTACCAGAGGAGAGAGAACATTTGCACTTTATTTGTTTGGAACTGTAAGAACATCAGTCCAATGGAGGCCATATTGAAGTTTCCCTGTAATATCAATCACCATGGATATAATTTGCGATCTGGAAGTATAAATTGCAATCCAGTTACTATGTTTACTAGATTGAACCAATTTGTCACAATGAAATATTCTGTTGTATGAACTTATTAAGTGGACAATTAGAGATTGTATACTAAGAATGTATATTTTATGTTTATAACTGTCGTATTTAATAATGTTTACATGTGTTCTTGTTATGTATATCCCGTCATTCAGTGATCTGCAATGGGATCTCAAAGTCTCTAAATATGGACTATAGATTATTTGCGTCAATACTTGCAAGACGAATGGAAAATATAATCCCGGATTTGATAGATACAGACCAAACTGGTTTTGTAAAAAACAGGCAGACCCAGGACAATGTGAGGCGGGCCCTCCACCTCACTGATCATGTGACAAACAGTAACATAGAATCTATGGTTATAAGCCTTGATGCTGAGAAAGCTTTTGATTCTGTTCGATGGGAATATTTGTATTTGGTTCTTAGACGTTTTGGTTTAAACAACCAGGTAGTTGGATGTCTGAAATCATTATATTGCTCTCCTACAGCCAGAATTAAAATAAACAGAAATTGAACTAAAACTGTGTCTCTTCAGAGGGGGTGTCGACAGAGATGCCCCCTCATCCCTATACTTTTCGCTTTCTTTATTGAGCCACTAGCACAGGCAATCAGAAGACAGTGACATAACAGGTATATTGGTTGGAGATACACAACACATGACCTGTCTGTACGTGGACAGCATTCTTGTGACGCTTACCAACCCTAATGTAAGCTTGCCTAAATTATTGTCTCTGCTTAAAGTGGTTCATACTCTGGTTACAAATTGAACTTATAGAAAACCCAAACTCTTACCTTTAATTATGAACCACAGGAGAATATTTATAGATTGTGTAACTTTAAACGGAAAGGTGACAAAATCTAATTCTTAGGAATACAAATACCTTGAGCGCTATCTGCCACCTATGGACATAACTATACTCCCAAAACAGCTGATATTAAAGCCGATTTAAATCGTTGGTCTCTGTTACCAGTGAATATGTATAATCGAATAGATGTTATAAAGATGAATGTATTACCCAGACTGCTGTACCTTTTTCAGTCACTGCCTGTTGATGTCCCTCCCAAGCAATTCAGTGAATGGAATAGAATTATTTCAGCCTTCATTTGGGGAAAGCAAAGGCCCAGGATTTGATTTCAGACATTACAATTGCCCAAGGACAGAGGAGGAAGGGCTTTACCTTGCTTGGAAGACTATTATGAAGCAGCACAGTTACGCTTTTTGGTTTTCTGGTGTGATCCTACATATGATGCAAAATGGGAAGACATAGAATAAAGTCAAACAAATATACCTCTCGAATCTATACTTGGGGAAAAATCCCTTCTAAAGAAATATCTAGACAAATTAGCTAAATGGATAGCAGTCCCCTTAAACATTTGGCATAAGGAATTTAAAGACCTGAATTTTGAGAGGAATGCACGAACATTACGTTGGGTGGCATATGACACAGAATTCACACCAGCTAAATTTGACAACAGATTTAAACTTTGAACAAATGCAGGCATGACTTCATACTGCATGATATCCTCCAATAGAGGCTTAGATACCTTTCAGCAACTTTCAAAAACATATAATTTAGAGAAATATGATTTCTTTAGGTATCTGCAAATGAGACATTATTTCGAAACAAATATTAAAACCATTGGAGAGAAAGGAATGCGTTTGATCAAGATATTTACCGACGCATACAAGGGCAACTCTAACAGGAAATTGATCTCAAAGATTTTTTCATCTTTACAACTGGAAAGGGGTCTTTGCACTTTGTATGTTAAACCAAGATGGTAGAAAAAAGCTAACATGGCTCTGACTGAAGATGACTGGTTAAATATATGTAGGACAATGTGTACAACATCAAGTTCTGATTAATGGAAGGAATACACCTGGAAAAATCTTTTAAGGTTTTTTATAACTCCAAAAATTAAAAATATCGCAAAGCAACAATCCTGAACAAGGCCAGTGCTGGAGAATGTGTGGTAATATGTCAGCTGGTCATTTTCACATTTTTTTGGGAATGTCCAAATATTTCTTCCTATTGGACAGACATAGTGAAAGAGATCAGATCAGCTCAGAGCTTGATTTTAATTTCAGTGTTAGATATTTGGGAAATGTATCAACTGGGCTGAAAAAAACAGGACAGATACTTTCTACAAATACGTTGTACTACTGGGAGCTAGTAAAAAACAGTAACCAGAAAATGGTTGAGTAAAGAATCTCCTACAATCCCTGAATGGATTGAAATAGTTAATGAAATCTATACTATGGAATGATTGACTTTTTCTCTGAGACATGCAACCAAGAAATGTGAAAAATATTGGAAAAAATGGAAGTCCTATTTGAACCTGAAATGATTTCTGTATATATGTTTGGTTGGAGAAATATGCCATTCTTCCTCTGCATTTTTCCTTTGTACAAACAGAAAATATGTCCAATAGAAAATATGTGGGCAGAACTGATAAAGCAAGTGTAAGAAAGGAGGCCTACAAATGTAACTCAATTGCACCAGTTCTGTCTGAATGGGTGTAGAAGGAAGGCTACCCAAAACCTTTGAGCCAGAAATAATTGCAATCCTACCAATAAATAAATCATTCTCTCAACTGGTATCCTGACATTTCACATTCTTACCGCTATGATGCATGACTGTTTTCCTCTTTGCCTATTTTGGGTGATGGGTGGGTATGGCTACTTTTGAAACCATTATGCAAAAAAAGGTTAAGATAAAGAATTGAGCCTGACGGACCTTAGGGAGGGAGTACTTACTGATATTTAATGTCAGAAACTGTGAAAAATGGATGTTAAATGTATTTGGCTATAAGGTGTATTTAAACTTCCAACTTCAAACGTATGTTGCAAAAAAATAATAAAATTAATGTGGTGAAGATATCATACAACGTATAATGAATTTTTTTACTGCTTTCAACGTAATATATAAATCACTGTTTTCAGTTTTAATTTCATTATAACAAACCATCCAAACTTAATCTGATTTGAGACTGTAAATGATGCCAGATCTTGACTGACTCCCAGATCAGGCACAAGGATGGAAAGAAAGGAATGAAACTAAAATCTTAAGAATTTGCCAATTGCAGGCAAAGATCAGACGAGGAGCTCATTCTAGCCACGTATTTTGTCCATATTTGTCTCCTTTGGTCTCTCTTTACCTGGAAATCAATCAAGTCTGCCATCTTTATGGACACAGCAATCTTATGGCTGTTTCTTCAGGAACCTTGGAGCCTTGAGTTTTCTCGAGTAATAAAACATAAGTACTTTCTTTGCGCAAACATTTTTTTTCCAGAACCTGCTTCTCCTCATCTGTCATACCTGTAACTGAGGAGGTTTAGGGCTTTGAAGGACTGAGGATATAACCTTTGCCTAAATCACACTGCCTTGTTTTCTCAACCTTATCTCACCTCTCTGTCTTCCTTTGCCAAGAGCAAGGAGATGAGGTAAGAAAAGGAGGAAAGGTGGGGGAAAATAAGTGATTGGAATTACCGTCTAGTTCATGGGTGGGTAATTCCAACCCAGGACGGCTGTGCAGGCGCGTGAGCCAGTGTCACATTGCAGAGGGGGCGGGGACTTGTAGTGGGCCCTTATAGCCTATTGGCTATTTCACTTGTTAACAATTCACATTACAGATCTGGGCCCGTATTCACAAAGCATCTTATCATACCGCTAGGAGTACTCCTAAGTCGCACTAAAACATTTCATGTAGGAGTAAAATCTTAAAAGTTATTCACAAAGCCGCTGAGAGCAACTTTTAGTTAAGAAAACTGGTAACTCCTAGAATAGGAGTAGCTCTGAGATTGGTGGGAGTAAAGCTCCGTTGCTATGGGTGACATCAATTCTCATGCACGAGTCTTGGGACAATGAGCACAGTGATTGGTTGTTTGGAGACAGGGCGGCCCATTGAAAAAAATATCCCACATACAACCCATGGAGGAAAAAATGAGGAAATAGTCCAAGCGGCTGGTTTGTCCCATAAAATAATAACATGTTGAGTGCTGCTAAAAAAGCACTATGCGCAGTCCCCACATATCATGCTCTAGGTAAATAAACATACCTAGGAAAGAGATCGTTGTAAAAACGCCAATAGCATAAAACGAGTTAATAATAAAACGCGTCATTTTCCCCAATAATTGGCAACTTAATGCCCAATGACTGTCGCTGTCTGACTGAACAGCCTCATGGAAATTATATTTTACAATTCTTCATATTATAAACTAACGAAATTCGTTAAGGCAAGTAGTTTGGTGCTTTCATAGTCATGGTTTTCAGCTCAGATAGATTCCATAATCTGCTCACATTCAGACGCTGCGGGTGGCCGGTGTGTGCCGCGGTGTCAGACTGTCGGCTAAATAATGTCAGCAATCACTCAAAGTTAAAAGGGAAAGTTATAAAGCGCATCCACTCACTGGGTGTGAGGTTTCAGATAGATTTCTTCAGGAGATTTTTCTTTATACAATGAGAGCCCCATTCCACCAAAGCCAGCTGCATCTCTGTCTGAAGTGTTTTGCGTGAAGTATGAATCCAGTGTTCTTGTAGTGTTGAGCTTTCACCTGGAGTTTTGTCTGAGATTTTAAATGTTGCAGTGAGCCGACTGTTGAACCTCAGTCTTGCGATTTGATCCCTCCCTCTCAGACAGAGCAGCGCGTCCTCATTATTTAATATTTTGAAGTAGGCTGTTATGAAGTATTTCCACTCACAGCTGATGTCAAAAATCGTGTTGTGTTAGTCTAATTCAGATTATAGAGCCACAAGTTACTTAACTGCGTTAGCGGTCAGACGTGTTTGAATTCAGGGCGTTTTGTGATTGTTAATCAATTAATTAAGGCCGATGTTATTTGCACTTATACATGCGGCCAATGCTTAATCTTTTTTCTTGGCCACACTTACATGCTGCACCAGTTGATGACCATTCCAGTTTTTAGAACGTACCGCTTAAAATAAGTTTGGCCAAGGAAAAATTTTTACTTTTGGACACACTTAAAATAAGTGTGGGCATTGGAACAATGTGCATTTTGGCCACACTTAGAAGTGCGTCTAACGCGAATTTCGATCAATCTTTGTGCTTGGACGAACTTAAATAAGTGCGTATAGTCAGTTCGATTAATTCTCTTTCCCTGCACGCATACACACACAGCTGTTCCGCCTGCGCACACACACACAGCTGTTGAATAGCCTATGTTTTAAGAAAGTAAAATAGGCTTACATATTTTCTAAATATATTCCATTATCTTATAAATATTTTTTAAATGTTTTTTTTTCCGGTTTCCCATTTTTCTATTTCCGGAAGCGGAAATGGTTTGGAGGTCAAATCCCGGGAATCCCGTTTCCCGGGATTTAACCCCAATGGCAACTATGATGTCACATTACCTCCTAATCTTATTTCAGAAACGCTCTGATCTGGACTGTTTTTTCCCCGTTTTTTACACTTATATCCTTTCAAACACAGTAGTAGGAGACCAACTTTCTGACTTTACGTTTTTGGGTTTTTTTTTTTGCCATCAGTCTGGCGGTGGGCCCCCTTGTAACCGTGGGCCCGGGGCAGCCGCACCCTCTGCCCCCCCCGCCAGCTCCGCTATTGCGGCTGTGCTTTTCCAGGCTCCATACCATTTTCTGGCCTTTAATTATTTAATTAGCCAGATTAGCCAAACCATGAATGTAATCTTACATTTTAGCCACAGTTCTTGAAAAGCTTACGAATAATGGCCAAAGGCTTTTGTGTCCCTAAATTAAACCTTAAACTATGATCTATGATGAAACTCACTCTTGTTTGTCTAACCAATTAGCTAATTTCTCTTGTTTGTCCAACCAATTAGCTAATTTTGTCTATCAGTGGAAACAAAAGGTTTGCACACACACACTGGCCCTCCAGGGTGGGAATTGTCCACCCCTGCTCAAGTCTCATGGCCTTTTGTCTCAAAAATCTGATCGTACACTTCATGCAACTGGGGCCTCCCACCCATCCATGTTTTTTTCTGTCCATGACTTGGAGTGGCCCCCACATTATTACTGCCAAACGACCCCAAACATCTTCAGGCAGCTCTGTGTGATTATTCCTGCTCCAGAAAGTGTGTGTGCTTAGGCAGGTGTTATTTATTACATCACTCTTCCACAGCTTTGCTTGCTGTGTTTTTATGGGCAGCTCTTCGTAATGAGATTAGCGCTAGCTGAAAGCTGTTGGGTCCTGTTTAAAAAAGCACTTGTGATTCTCTGGGCAATGTGTTATGACTTGAAAATCACAACAAAGAAAACCAGCAATGACAACTTAAACAAATTTATTCTTCACTGATTAGTAAAAAAAAGTTCTACAAATAATCCACTGTAATCTTATAATAACACTCTAATGCCACTATGTAACTCTGATGCCAAATCAAAACTCTCTACTACTGACCAAAATCACAGCATTTATATAGACTAGCAACATTCTGGAAAGATCTACAGGATTCCTGGGTGATCCGGCCCCCTCCAGGCAAGAAGATGCCAGAAGCTTCTAGAAAGCACTAGTCTATTTCATCACAAACAAGTGGTATTGCATCAGACCATGCAAAATAGACTGTTACACAAACATACCACCAAAGGGTGCTAAATGATAACCAAAATAAACAAATCGCTGACCAGTCATAATGGGCATTTAAATAGTGTCTAACAAATCTCCATTTACAAATGATATACAGCTCTGTACACAAAATGCTCATACATAACAAATGTGACATCAAATCTAAATCAAGACAGCTGGCTGAGTCTGAGTGTTAATTACCCTGAAAGGAGGTGGAGAGAACCAGCCAGTGCATTTGTATCATGTTTGGGGAAGAGCCCCTCAAGTTTAGTGGCTGCCTAGAGTCAGCCAGCATTTAACATTTTACACTTTTAGCTGAGACGTCTCATCCAGTGGGCCTTATGTTAGTGTTCTTACAGTGTACAGTACAGTCGATAAAGCTGGACGTTTTTTTTTTTTCTAGTTACCAAGTGGATACTTTCAACAATCATCCCCCAAGTAGACAAGCAAATTTGCAGCCTCAGATTTACAACTAGCAACTAGAGTGCCCCAAATATAATGCCCCAACAGGATGAAGCTGACAGTGTACACTGGTTTTCGTCCCATCTAACGCAGTTGAAATCCAACGATCTTAACCAGCAGAACATTTTTTTTTGATGAAACTATTTTTTTTATTACACATTAGTAGAGGGATGTAAGCTGATAAGCCATGTTATGTCTGAAATGACCATGCCAGCCAAGTGGAATAAGAATTCAATATCTGCAATGTGATATATTGGAAACAATTGAAGACCACAGTGGAAAAATGATCAGAGTCACCGGAGTTGGCAAGTCAGCAGGAATGGACAAAATTCGTTCTGAGATGCTGAAGGCTCTGCATGTTGTTGGGCTGTCATGGCTGACACGCCTGTTCAACATCAGGTGGATGTTGAGTACAATACCCTTAGACTGGCCAACTGGGGTGGTGGTTCCCATTTTTAAAAAGAGGGACCGGAGGGCATGCTCCAACTATAGGGGGATCACACTGCTCAGCCTCCCAGGGTATGCCTATGCCAGGGTGCTGGAAAGGAGACTCCACCCGATTGTTGAGTCTTGGATTCAGGAGGAGCAATACGGGTTTCATTCAGGCCGTGGAACAGTGGACTAACTTTTTACCGTTGCACAGATACTGGAAGGGTCATGGGAGTTTGCCCATCCAGTCTACATGTGTTTTGTGGACTTGGAGAAGGTTTATGACCGTGTCCCACGAGGCATCTTGTGGGGTATGCTGTGGGAGTATGGGGTCCATGGCCATTAATTTGAGCCATTTGATCCCCATATAACCAAAGCTGGAGTTGTGTTTGCATTCCCGGCATTAAATCAGACCTGTTTCCAGTTGGTGTTTGACTCCGCCAATTGTGTGCCTTGTCACCTATTCTGTTCATGATTTTCATGGACAAAATTTAAAGGTGCAACCAAGGTTTGGAGGGTGTCCAGTTTGGTGGCTTCAGGATTGCATCTGTGTTGTTTGCAGATGATGTGGTCCTACTGGCCTCATCATGCTGTAACCTCCAACACACAGTGAGGTGGTTTGCAGCTGAGTGTGAAGTGGTCGAAATGAGGATCAGCACCTCCAAATCTGAGGCCATGGGTCTCTCCTTCAAAAAGGTGGATTGTCCCTTTCAAGTAGGGGTGAGTTGTTACTCCAAGTGGAGGAGTTCAAGTATCTCGTTATCTTGTTCATTCGTGAGGGTAGGATTGAGGGTGAGATTGACAGATGGATCGCTGCAGCATCTGCAGTGAAGTGGTCATGGTCATGGTAAAAGTGAAGCTCTTGATTTACTGGTCGATCTGCGTTCCAACCCTCACCTTTGGTCACGAGCTTTGGGTAGTGACCAAAAGCATAAAATCGCGAATACAAGTGGCCGAAATGAGCTTTCTTCGCAGGGTGGCTGGGCTGATCTTTAGGGATAGGGTGAGGAGCTCAGACATTCAGGAGTGGCTCAGAGTAGAACCTTTGCTCCTCCATGTTGAGAGGAGTCAGTTTAGATTGTTCAGGCATCTAGTTCAGATGCCTTTGGATGCCTCCCTTTAGAGGTTTTCTGAGCATGTCCAACTGAGAGGAGGCCCTGAGGCAGGCCCAGAACACACTGGAGGGACTATATCTCACGGCTGGCCTGGGAATGGCTTGGGGTCCCCCAGGTTAGAGTTGCAGGAGGTGGCTGGGGATGGGATTGCCTGGGCCTCTGTGCTTAGTCTGTTACCCCCATAACCTGGCCCCGGATAAGCGGTAGAAAATGGATGCATGGATGGATTAGCAAACGTCATCCAATTCTGATTGTCTCTAAATTATATAGATTTACTTCCATTTAGACAGCTTATAGATGTAAAAACAAAGTTATAAAAATTTTTTAAAAGGAAAAACTTTGAATTTTTGTTTGAAATGTTATTGATTGCGAGCTATTTATTTTGACTATGATGAACACACACTACGGTAAGCAAACAACCGAATTGTTGTTTTTGTGGCACAACACAATTTGCCAATGGCCTTAGCGGACCACCTGCCAAAAATGCATATAGGCCGCACATTTGCCTAAAATATCAGTTGAGCCCAGTCTCATCCCGACTCATCATACAGTGACGTTACCTGATCAATCGTCGATATATGACGAAAAAGAAAGCTTTTGGTCTACTTATTTAATGCCAGTTCAAAACCAACCCTAACCCCTAACCCCTAACCTTTAATTTGAACCCTAACCCTAAATGTCAAATGAGGATGCCAGAAGTGTGCTTTTATGTCATATATCGATGTTTGGTTGGGTAAAGACACTATATGACGAGTCGGAATGAGAAAGTGGTGATCAGTTACAAATGTACAAAAACAACATTAATAATGAAGAGCTTGGCTCCTGAGGCTTCACTGCTTTTGCTATTGCTGGACATTGCCCTTCTCCCAATGACTGACGGGTCGAATGATAAGGACATGGATAAGAAATTGCCAGTTTTGCTTAGGATTTTCTTGGAAAGTGAAGTGGAATCAAAGACCCTTGACATGTCCTTGTGTAAAATCGGCACGAGAGACAATTTCCACCGTCTTGGATGAGGTTTTTAGGTTTTTATTGTATTCATATACTTAAATAGAACACCTTTTTAAGCTTTTTAAAGCTTTTTTAGGAATTTTTAATGAAATTTCACCCTCCATTTATACCAGTTTATATTTAATCTGTACGTATATATTCACATATACAAATCCATTTCCAAAAAAAGTTGGGACGCTGTGTAAAATGTGTGTATATATACAGAATGCAATGATTTGCAAATCACTTAAACCCTATTTAATTTAAAATAGTACAAAGACAACATATCAAATGTTAAAACTGAGAAATTTTATTGTTTTTTGAAAAATATCTGCACATTTTGAATTTGGGGCCAGCAGCGCGAGTCAAAAAATTTGGGATGGGGTAATAAAAAAAAAGGAAAGAAAAAGAAGAAGTTGTATGATCATAAAAAAATGCGCCTGATGGAAGCTATCATTGGTCTACTCCCTTTTTTTCTTGTATAATGCGGTGCTGTATTCATGAATTTCACCTTTTTTCCACAGTAACCCCCCTTTTTGTGTTGTTGTTAGCGTATTTATTTTTAAGATGCTGCCATTTTGCTCAAAAGAGAGATCAATGATCTCAAGTGACTACCTGATAGAATAAAGGTTATAAATATAAATCTCATTGGTAATTACAACCCCACTCCCAAAATAGTTGGGACAAAGTGTAAATTGTGAATAAAATCAAAATGCAATGACTTTCAGATCACGAGCCAATATGTAATTTACAATAGAACATAGATAACATTACAAATGTTGAAACTGAGACATTTTACATTTTTATCCACAAAATGAGCTTATTTCAAATTTTCTGGCTGCAACAGGTCTCAAAAAAGTTGGAACACAGGCAAAAAAGGGCTGAAAAAGCAATTAATATATAAGAGAATCAGCTGAAAGAACATTTAGCAAGTAATTAAGTTAACTGGCATCAAGTGTGTAAAATGATTGGCTATAAAAGGGATGTCTTAGAGAGGCTGAGTCTCTCAGAAGTAAAGATGGCCAGAGGCTCTCCAACCTGTGAAGGTTTGCGTAAAAAACTGTGGAAGACTTTAGAAACAATATTCCTTAATGTCAAATTGCAAAGGCTTTGAAGGTCTCATCATCGATAGTGCATAACATCATCAAAAGATTCAGAGAAACTGGAAAAATCTTTGAGCGTAAGGGACAAGGCCGAAGACCTTTACTGGATGCCCGTGATCTTCGAGCCCTCAGACACCACTGCATCACTCACCGGCATGATTCTGTCATTGACATTACTAAATGGGCATACTACATACCTTGGCATACTTCAAGAAACCACTGTCTGTAAACACAGTCCACCATGCCATCCACAGATGCCACCTAAAACTCTATCATGCAAAAAGGAAGCAATTGTTGAGCATGATCCAGAAGCGCCGCCGTGTTCTGTGGGCCAAGGCTCATTTAAAATGGTCTGTAGCAAAGTGGCAAAGTGTCCTGTGGTCAGACGAGTCCAAATTTGACATTCTTGTTGGAAATCATGGGCGTTGTGTCCTCCGGGCTAAAGAGGAGAAAGACAACCCCTCCTGTTATCAGCATTCAGTTCAAAAGCCAGCATCTCTGATGGTATGGGGATGCATTAGTGCATATGGTGTGCGACACTTGCACGTTTTAAAAAGCACCATGAATGCTGAAAGGTATATAAACGTTGCAGAGCAACATATGCTCCCCTCCAGACGACATCTATTCCAGGGAAGGCCTTGTGTATTTCAGCAGGACAATGTAAAACCACATACTGCAGCTATTACAACAGCATGGCTTCGTAGCAGAAGAGTCTGTGTGCTGAACTGGCCTGCCTGCCGTCCTGATCTTTCACCGATTGAGAATGTTTGGGCATAATTAAACAAGAAGTCCGTCAAAGGAAACCCAAAACTCTCCAGCAGCTGGAAGCCTGTATTAAACAAGAGCAGGATCAAATTCCAATGGCTAAACTCAAGAAACTTGTCTCCTCAATGCCCAGACGCCTCCACTCTGCGTTAAAAAGAAGAGGGGATGCTACACCATGGTAAACAGGCCCCTGTCCCAACTTTTTAAAGACCTGTAGCAGTCATCAAATTTGAAATGAGCTCATTTTGTGGATAAAATTGTAAAATTTCTCAGTTTCAACATTTGCTATGTTATCTCTGTTCTATTGTGAATAAAATACTGGCTGGTGTGATTTGAAAGTCATTGCGTTTTGATTTTATTCACAATATACACTTTGTCCCAACTATTTTGGAATTGGGGTTGTAGATTAATTGGCAATTGGTCAGTATTATGATTAGGTATAAAAAGTCTTTCAGCAGTGAAGATGGTGATGGTCTTCAACAATAGCTTTCTGGGTGTGGCTGTAGTCATGCTTCATCTAGTCATTTGACCTCACTGAAAACTTTCCGGAAATGAATGTGCTTGTATGTTGTTCTGTTCATGGTCATAAAATACGGAAAAAAAAATGACTGGCTCTCTTTGCAGTTTCTGATGGTGCCTTGATGTGTTGCAGGTGTATCTGAACACGGCATTCTCCCTGGACTCAGCCTGGGGCAGTCCTGAGGATATGGGAGTTTTCCATTGGCAAGGAAAGCCGCTGCTGATGACCAATCAGGTGGCAGTGAACATATTCAGGCCTGTTCCAGCACGTGGAAACGTTTGCCTCCTCTCTTTGTCTCCTCAGCACGTGTCAGGTCAGTATTAAAATCTGTAACTCATTCCATCCTCATAAGCATGCTCTGTCAGCCAAAACCAAGAGGAAAAAGAGCCTCTTTTCAATAAGTTCTGTTTATGCTCTGCAGTCTGAGAGAGCTGACAGCTATTCTGAGAGCCAATTTCAAACCCAAGGAAAATGTTGCTGGCATTTTTTTTATCCCCAGTGTCAGGACTATTGACTCGCACCTGTTTGATGAGCGGGATGTGTCTGAGTTAAATGTTTTGATCCATACGCAGCAAGTAAAAGAGTGAGCTGGATGAAATTTTGCAAAATTTTCAAAGATTTCAAGATTCACAATAGATTATCATATGTAGCGGAATTGTTATCGACAATTAAATAATGATTCATTTTTAATCTAAACATTTTCCATGTTGAGAGATTAAATGTGTGCTGCTACTTGGGTAACATTTTGTCAGTTTCAGTCGGAATGGCAGTTACGCTGGAAAAGTAAATTGGGGTTCATGTAACGCTTACAAAGTGTGAGAGATTCAATTAACAGTATTATCTCTTGGCCTTCTGGCAGGAATGCTTTTACAATGTTGACTGGTATACATTGTTCTCTGAATGTCATTTTTGGCAATATTGCCTAATAGTAATTATTAATATTACAACTCAAAAAGGTAAAGGGTAATTTATAAATTTTGCTACTAGAATGCAAAAGAACAACAAAGGAACAGTAAGGTTGCTGCCTCTATTTAGCTCAGGTGATGTTTTACGAGAGATGACTTTCGTGTTGCCTGCAGCACAGAGATCCCATCAGCCAATCACACAAAGAATACAAGGATATTTCAGACCGTCATTTTTCGGGGTGACTTGAATATAAAAAATGTTGCTAGCTGAGTTGTTTCAACCCACCTGCTAAATCAGCTACTGAATATAAACAGATCCAGTTCTCTGAGAGGAAGCTGATGTGCTTTCTGGAACATTCATGGGATACAGCTGTATCAGGGGTGCTGCCAGAAATTATGGGGCTCAGGGAGAAGATCTTAAATTAGGACCCCCAATACTTGGGCTACCCCTCCATTCTTGTAAGGTTAGTGGAGCATTTTTCTGAGGGCTTCTCTCAGTCAGAGTCCATGAAATCATTTTACCCTTATTCTGATTTGTGGCCCCACACAATCCGTGTGCCTCCTCGCACCATCTCTTTGAGTCTTTGAGTTCAAACGTGCCTTGTTTTTGAATTTTACTTTGCCTAGCCTAGTGGACAGCTAGGAAATAAGACGGTTTAAATCAGCTGCTAATTGTGACTATAGCGCTGAGCACGTCCATACTGACTGCCTAAGTTTTAAAGAAAATAAATGCCTGAATAATTTAGAGGATTACTTTGACATTTTCATTTTGAAATGCATTTGAATCATAAAAATTCAGGTAATAAGCTAGCCCAATGAATAATTTACAAATTCACCCCAAGGGTTTTATTGAAGATAAAATTTATCCATTATATTTATGATATGCAATGCAGCTGCCGCCATGTAAACAAGACAGCGCAACCAAACTGGATCAGCTGCCTCAGGACATGTTAAATGATGAGCTTTTATCAAAACTTAATCTCAAGATTATCAACTGTCATCTGAAGACGTTCCACTGTCTACAGTAGGTACTGTATTTGCTTTGGTTTGATGTCATGCCAAGAATGGGAAATTTAGGTAGGTCTCTTCTCCTGTAAGGTCTTTCGGACACACTCTGCTGATGCATTGTAAGAACACAACCTGAAACATTTACCTACAGGCTCAATCTATAAATAAATAAATAAATAATGAATAAATATGGCAAAAGGGGAAATAATAAACAATAAACACATCTCCCAGTTGACGGTGCAAAATTAGCTGAAGGGCCTTTTTATAACAGACAGCGATGAACACTAAGAGAAAGTATCGCAGTGTGCGTTCACCGACTGAAAAGTATTATTATGAGTTTGAAAATTCTGCCACACTTTTGTTGCATGGTGAGTAGGGGGCAAAATGACCAAGTTTATGGGGGAGGAGTTTGTTCCCTTAAGTCCTGATGAGTTTGTATCTCTCTGACTTTTCTGCATTCCGCAAATCTTCAGCTCTGAGATAATCTGAGATAATTAGTTGCGCATGAATGATATAGATATTTTATTCATCTCTCTAAAATGCTGTGCTGTGAAAACATATTTGTCCCCTTCCAGATTTTTACTTTTGCTAATCTTTCAAATTTAAATGTTTAAATCATTCAGCTGATTTTAACATGACCAAGACAACATGAGTAAACAGAAATTGCAGCTTTGATCATAAATGATCGTTTTATTTATTGAGTGAAGAGTAACTCAAAACCTAAATCACCCATGTGAAAAAAATAATTACCCCCTAAACCTAAAAACTGGTTGTGCCATACTTGGCGGCAACGACTGCCTTCAAACGTTTTCGCTTACTGGCAATGAGTCTAATATTGCCGTGGAGCAAGTTAGGCCCACTCTCCTTTGCAGAATTGTTTTAATTCAGCCATAATAGGGGGTTTTTGAGCATGAAGTGCCTGTTTAAGATCATACCACAGCACCATAATCTAATTCAAATCAGGCCACTCCAAAAGGTTAACCCAACTGTGCTTGAGCTTTAGGTCACAAACTAATGGCCAGACATTCTCCTTCAGGTAGAGAGCAGAATTTATGGTTCCATCAATTATGACAAGTCGCCCAGGTCCTGAAACAACAAAGCAGCCCAAGACTATTGCACTATCACCAATGTGCTTGACTGCTGATATGATGTTCTTATTGTGTAATGCCGTGTTAGCTTTGAACCAGATGTAATGGGACCCATGTCTTCCAAAATGTCCCACTTTTGACTCATCAATCCACAGAATATTATTCCAAATATCTTGGGGGTCATCAAGTTGTTTTTTGACAAATATGACACAAGCCTTCGTGTTCTTTTTGGTCAGGGGTGGTTTCGCAGTGGAGTTTTCTAATGGGTGCCATTTTTGCCCGGTCTTTTTCTTGTGGGGTCATGAACACTGACCATAACAGAGGCAAGTGAGGCTTGCACTCACTTTAGATGTTTTTCCGAGTTCTTTTCTGACCTCCTGAATGAGTCTCTCACAGGAATTTTGGTAGGCCGGGCACTTGTGGAAAGGTTCAGCCCTGTTCAAAATTGTCTGTATTTGCTGATAATGGCTGTCATGCTGCTTTGCTGAAGTTGCAGAGTTTTAGAAATGGCTTTGTAACCATTTCCAGACTGATAGATGTCAACAATGGTTTCTCATCTGTTTTTCAGTGTATTTAGATGGCATATTTATGTGCTGCTTTTTTCCTACTTCACATTGGCTGACACAAGGGCAGAAATACTGGGGGTGCAGGGGGTGTGGTTGCATCCAGGCCTGTGTGTGATGGGGGCTCGGTGACAAGTGGGCATGTGACTATAATTGGCGCAAGTTATCGCATATACCATGCTAACACTGACCACAACAGGACTATCAGCTACTTACATATTCAATAATGAAGAATTTCTCCTGCTATAAAATCTGTCAGTGCGCAGGTGGGGGGAGAACATTTTTTTTTCTCGGCAACTACTAGTTGAATACGGCCGTTGATAAAGCACCACATCCTTGTCAAAGCACTTTCAATTCGATGCATTTTTATCTCCTCTCCAGAAATAGCTGTAACATCATTTCTGGCTCCTTTACCTTCAGAAAATCATATCAAAACAAGTGGTGCCAGGCACAACAAACCCCGCCCCTCACACATACTTTGACCTACTTTTCCTAAATTCAACAGGCATCTATTCTGGGTCAGTGGCAATCCCTAAACCGAATTTAGGGTGAATCTGGCCATTAGTTTTGGTGCTAAAGTGTTAACAAACAAAGAAACAAACACACAAACAAACCAAACCAAAAACAATACTCCTTGCCCTCCCCCTTCGGGCGGGGCAGGGTTATAAGTAACAATGAAATAAAAAATTCAAATGGTTTTTCTTGAAGCTCAATTGCTTAACGATTTTTCAAAACTAAGTTTTGTGGATTATTATGATCGAGGAGCGCTTATCCAGGGCATAAACTCCCCTGTATGTATTGTATGGATATGCAGTGAACTGTCATAAATAGTGAGTGAACACCGCGATTGAAACATGTTGATTAAGGCTATAACTTTATATTTTGACCAAACAAGGACTTGGTTATCAAGAGTGGATGTCTCAAAATAATTCTGCATGATAATTTAAATTTGTTTTGCTAATTATAAATTAATAAATTATGAAATTTATTGACTTATGTGAATACCGTTGCGTCCACACTACCTCTAGCTTCTTGAAGGTTCATTCTTCCACCTCACTAAGACCAAAGTCTTCGCTTCCACGACTATGATCCGATCTGACCTCACTTGTATTCCAAATCAAAAAACAAACTCTTGCTCTAAAATCCACTGTTTGCTATATTTGATATACTGGCACGTGTCCACGTGTTCCATCACTGATGTAATTGGTAACTCGGCAGGCTCGGCTTGTGGTCGGCAGTTCCCGTTCCAAGCTGTCAAAAATATTGATTATTGTCTTTGATTGGGTCTTGATTTCAGCAGAAAGAAATATGTATTTGTTTTCTTTGATGTGTTCCAGCCCTTTAAAATGTTGGTCATATCGTAGGGTTTACATACCCTTTTAAATACTTTAGTGAGGCCCATGTCCCATCCACTAGTATGGAGGGGGTCAGCTCAGGGACAGACTGGATATCTGTGCACTCTGGAAAATCACAGAACCGCGGTGGTCTAGGATGGCTGGTGGCCGCCAAACATGAATGATGCTTTTTTTGGGGGGGGGTTTAAAACATCATTTAGACAGTTGCACTGGCAGGCAACTGGGGGTGCTAATGAAAACATTTGGTTCTTACCTGAAAAGATAACTGCCAAGAAGTAGGACTGTCAACATAGAGCAGAAGCAGCAACTGCACAATAATGAAGTGGATAAAATCCAAAGAAAAGATAATAAAAGGGTGGGGCTGAAAAGGTAAGGGACGAAAGATTGAAATCCCTGGAGAGTGATGGCTCAAATAGTAGAAAGCTTACAGAAATTTTTTGCAGTAGTCCTGCCACTACAAGCAGCAGCAGCAGTACCACACGTGAGCAGCGTATTTTTAGTGACAAAGACGTGAACGTTGCAGGTGGGGGCCAGAGTACAGCTGCACATCATTCACACACATGCACATCCCTCAGATGAGGGACAGAGAGCTGAGTTAGTGCAAGTTCTGCAGACAAGTGCAGGGCAAGAGGTTTGTATTTTATGGAACAAAAATGCATGCTGTTTGCTCCGCTTTAACTGAGTTCAGTATGTGCTGCTCATTTAGGTGCAAAAGTCAAAACAGTAATTGCACGAGGGAAGCATAAACTGGGGTTACTTTCATATGAAGCCCGGGAAGTGTAATGACAGAACAAATATATTTCATGGCCACACAAATGAAAGTCGTACCCACGATTTAGCTATCTCATGGCCCCGAGACATAATGTGTTCCCTCAATTTGAGTTTACAAAATGGTAACGAGTTAGTTAAATTGAGGAAATATCCTCTATCTGTGGCCAAGAGTTAGCATAATCGTGGGAACGAATCATATCTTGTGACTACAAGTTCGCTAAATTCTGGGAATGTGTTATATCTTGTGGCCATGAAGGACGTCTTGTTTATCTATCATTCCAGCCCACTTTCGTAACCTTGCCCAAAGTCCATCCAATTTTGAGTTAGAATGAGCGATAAATGTTGAAAGATCATATTGACTTTTTTCATCTCTTGCAAAGTGTTGATAAAGAATGAGAGACAGTGAAAGACACCCCTTTTTAGCAGATCTCATGTCAGTTGAAACTCTCAAAAAAACCCTCATTACCTATTATTGCAATAACATATCCAAAACTCATATGGCAATATCTACACATAATAAACAATGAAAAATAGGCAAAAGTATAACATTTCATTACATGACTAGATACAGTTAACAGCAGCTTACATTATCAGAAGTCACTTCATCATGCACTTTCAAAGTTAAAAACATCAACCTTACCCTCTTCTAGGATTCTATTGCTTGAAATAACATTTTAGATATAAGTCTGTACAACAAATATCAAAGATTAGAATCCTGGAGTAGGGAAAGTTAATGTATTGGGGCTAGAATACAGGAGTAAGAAATCTTGATAGTTTTATTGATATACAAAATATTCACAGTAGTAATAATGACCTAAGAATTTTTCATACTTATTAAAATGAAATACTGGCTTGTTGGCATAAAAAAATGTACAGTATATACCATTCATTGATGTCTTTATTATTATATCTGACAATTCTTGGAATAAATAAGAAATTACATATTTATCTTCATACAAATCTATTACTGTTCTATTCTACTAAAACTTTTTTTGGGAGGTCATCTTCATCATTTTCTCTTCAGTTTGTGACTTTAATCACAAAAAGGCTAGATCATAGGCCTACTGAAAACTTGTTTTTTAAAAGATAAACCAGCACTACACAGTGTTGTTCAGGAGCTGGAGCCATCCAAAACCTAGAATAACCTTTCACCCTGACACCAAGCATTAGGTCCGAGAGCACAATGATAATCTACTTCTGTCAAAAATCATGGTTAAAGGATTAATGGTTTTTGAGTTATCAATGGTATTCCAATTAGTAGTTAAGAAAAATAAGTTTTCTGAAGCAAAATTCGACATGGTATTGATACTATATCACTCTACTATCAATTATAGTCATCAAATATCAAAGATGTGTAGTTCCTTACCGTGTTTTAACGTGTAGATTCCTCCATTGACAAATTCAGCAGTCCTTTATATCCTCCTAAGTACTCATGTCGATAGCCAATCAATTGGTTACTTCGGCTCATCTGCGTAACGGCACACTTATAGTTCACGCCCACTTGAAGCTTCCCTGGTAATAATGTCTTGATTGACTAATTTCTTATCCAATGCCAGAGTGTATAAACCTTCCACAGTAACTGAGAGACACTGATTGGACAATGCGAAGAGTATAAAAGCCTTTGCGTGAGAGCAAGGTAGGCTGTATTCTGTTAACGTTGGGCTCAGTTGCGCAGCTGAAAATGACGCGATTTAAAGAGAAAAAAAAAGACTTCCAAAACCGGCCTAAAGTGTTCAGTTGCATTTACGGGATTTAAATGATACGGACATGGTCAATGGGAATTATTCCGAATGAAACAGGACTGGAGGGTTCCTTCTACTGGATACATCTGTCTCTGGAGGAGGGATGTAATGAAGAAATACTACTACTGCTACTGTGGTTGCATTTTGCTCAATGTGGCTTTTTGGTTTTGAATTTATACTGTATTCAACAAAATCGAATGCTGATGTTTTGGCTTGTTTATTACGCCAACAGCTCAAAGACTTTCGTACACCCCCTGGTACATTCATTGCACTATTCTGTTCAATCTATGTATAGATTGCCTGCATGATTAATATTGCCTGATTTTTTTTTCTGATAGTGGAATGTCTGTTCTGTTATAATAAAGTATATTTCCAATATTACTGAGTTAGTGAGTTATACTTGTTCCTTATAAGGTGTGGACAGTGTTTATATAAGGTTGAGCTCAGAAGTGGGAACTGCTGGCTATGAATTGCAGGGTGAATGTTCTGACCGTTAAATAACCAGTTCCTTTAATAAGTATGTGTGCTGGATTGTGGGACAAAAAAAAAATGGACAAAATTCGAACCTTTTGTGATGGCTGGTGAGTTGAGACGCTATATTGATAAAAGGGCCAGAACAAAAGGAGGACACGAGATGAGCGAGAGACAAACAAATAAAATAAGAGAGCGAGTGGTTGCATTTTCCAACGGACCTAGATGAATTTAGTCCGATACAAGGAAGCAAGGCGAGCATTTTCGACAGGAAGAATAGAACCTCAAAAAAAACAGAAAGAATCCGTGCTGTCTAGAACCTTTCCTCAAATATGCAGCTAAACCTTAACAACTCTCTTACTAGAGATTTTACCTTTGATAGTGAAAAGTGCAAACATAACACTGACACTCTATTAAAGGGAAGTGAGGCAGAACTAGAGCTTAAATAGAGTTCGGGCGACGTATAATTAATGCCAGCTGGCCCAGGAATCCGATTGAGAGCAATTGCGATATTGTTCCCGGACGAGAGCAACAAAGGAAGATTCAAGAACAGGGAGAAAAAAAAAGCCTCCAAACCATGACACCTTTACCATGGAGAAAAGGCACGTTTTGTGTTTGGAGAGGTTACTGGTGACCACTGATGCCCAACTGCACCTATATTGATAAAATGATGCTAAATTCAACCAGAAAATCATTCATTCATGTTGAATTTCATGAATCAAAAGGTGATTTGTGTTAAATATATGATTATTTTGTGATTTGAAAGTGCTCCATTTTGAGGGATCTTAGAGTTTGGGGAGCCACCTGGATAGCAGTCTTATTTGGCTCCTAGAGAGTAGGTAATTTAGAATGAAATGCTCAGATGAACTACAGTTGTGGTCAAGGAGTTAATGATCCCCGAAATGTATAGCCTGAACCCCCAGCCATTTTTGAATTCTCAGTATTATTTTTTTTTACTACTTCAATGCTGAATTTTCATGAAGATTTCTTATGTTTGCAGCCCTTTTTTCCCTCCCAAAATCATGGAAATAAACTGAACTACGATGGAATTCTAAATGCATCAAGTGTCTTGACTCAATTGAGCCATTCCCTTCCTCTCTGTGAAGCTGAAATCTTGAATTATAAAGCATTAAATAAGGTAGCACATAAATAGCCAGATGTGGCTTCTGCGCAAAGGGGTTAAACATATACGTATAAAGTATCAAGCAAAGTAATACGAAGAACAAAATGTGTGAAATAGGTTATATAAGGTGCTGTAAGGCACTTGGCAACGTAAACCCTGTTTTTTTTTTTTAATTCACTTCATCATTTGTGGTATTGTGATATTCGGATCATGAGTTAATATTAAGATGTTGTGACGCGCCGATTTATGTGGGCCTGGCTGGGTCAAAGTCCAGGGCTGTTTTTTTAGTCCCAGTCTATCCCTGGGTGGGCTTATAACTTTTAGTGTGCCCAGCCTCTAGATGTCAATCGAAATATTTTGGCCTTACTTTTGGGAGCTGTTTGGTTGTCCATCTTAATATACAGTCAATGCTTTCTTCAAAAAACCCCAAATAATTTCCATCCCCTTTCCAAATCTAGCCCGAAGCAATCAAGCAAAGAGCATCCAAAGGAACACAGAGCAATAGGCCAGGTAGGGGTTGGACAGCTTTTTTCCTTCAATAAATGTAATCATAATTTCACAACAATATTTTATGTTTACCCGGGTTGTCATTGTCTCATTAAAATTAGTTTGATGATCTCAAATATTTAGGAGTGACTAAAATATGCAAAAGTAGAGGAAATAGAGAAGGGGGCAAATACTTTTTCACAGTACTGTAAAAGACCCCTCATTATGTTGATGCATCTGGGAGACATGCAGAATAGTATTCCTTCAAACTCAGTCCATGGAGGGAATTAAAAATTCAGTTTATGAAAGGGAGAGACGATGCAAGTCATCCTAGTTGACACATTTTTGTGTCCACTGTATTAGAATTTGGACGTGAGATGTTACATAGATGTTTATGTACTGTATTATCTTTCCATCTTGGGTCCCTTCTGAGTGTACTGAAGCAGTGCACTGGGGGAAACAAACAAGTGGATGGAAATTAGAATTAAGTTTAATAAACGATTCTCCTTTGTTCCCATATTTAATTCACACAAAAGGCCTCTGGACCCCCTCATTAATCTCATTCCAGATATGGTTCATAGTACCTCCATGAATATTTAGCGTTCATTCCTCTTCTTAACTCTAGAGAAAAGTGTATGTTTTGCTCAGCTAAACCCTGAGTTTTGCTTCGCTGCTTTTTGTTTTTTCAGCTCAATATGATGAAAAATAAACAAAGTGCTGAACACATATCTGTGAAGTAATTCCGAATCAGACTCTATAATAAATTAAGGCTGTTTAATAAATTTGCATTTCACTTAAAGGGCAGTTTGGGCTATTATTTATAAGTAGTCTTCGGCTTCCACTAACATTGTTAATTAAAATATTTTTGCACTTGACCTTTCCATTAGGCAAATTCAAAACACTATTAACCATGTCTCAGCGAGGGAAAGCAGTACAAAATCACAAACTCTGAAGAAGTGAGAGAAGAAAGATGATATACTAAAAATGTAAAAAGGTGAATATAACTGATCATTGGAAAGATTAACAATTGTCTAGAAAGCTGCATTAAAGCGCTCCAAAAACCCGAGTTATAGCTGGTTTTAATTACTCTAAATTGATTAGTTATGCTCTACCACAATGCTTGCATTTGATTCCATGAACTGATTCACTGTCAAACATCGCTGTATTTGTGGTTATTATCTTCCATCTCTGAAGCATTTGTTATCCTACATCAATTTGCGGATGTAATCCCCAAAGTCTAAGCCAGTGATCCGATGGGGCAAATTAATTTATGACTGGCACATTCTCAAAAGGATTTAATTCTAAGCCAGTTTTCCAGATCTCTGTAGATATCGGTCCCAAGCAGCGAATAACACTTCAGCCTCACACTCTTCAGTTACGTTGGTGCAAGAGGGCAAAAGACTGTTTGAAGGCAAAGAAAACCCTTTTTTCAGCTCTCACCCAATAAAAGTACACTGCCTTTACCATTCAAAAGTATTCTTGGGTATTTTTTTTTTAAATTTCAACGACTAAATCAGCTCAAGAAGATCAGATTTATACATTGCTTGCAGTGCGCCATGTTTGTTGGAATCGGGGTAGCTCTGCCGCGTCACCCGGACACCGGATCTCTTGAGCGCACAGAGGTCATAAATTAAATAAAACCAGTGGCGTCATCACGCCCTGGCACCCACAGAAGTTACAAAGGGTGCCAGGGCAAGGAGTAGAGCAGAGGAACCAAGTGCTGGGACATGGATTTTATTAAATAATAAAGGTGAGGAAAAACCAAACTAATACAAAACCAAACTAACACAAAAGGCAGTGCACCTAACGAAAAGGGGAACAGACTAAGGCTACCTGCCCGTGTTGGGAGAACCTAAGCTATAAATGGTCCCCCCCCCCCCAAAAGGCATGGCTTCCAGACAGGCATGGTGTGCAGCTGGACTGGAGCTGGTTTTGGTGCTGCAGCTGGACCGGAGCCGGTTGTGGCGCTGCAGCTGAATCGGAGCAGGACAGTGGCACTGCAGCCGGTCCACAGCTGGACTGTGGGGCTGCAGTGGGACTTGAGCCAGACTGTGAGGCTGCAGCTGGACCGGAGCCAGACTGTGATGCTGCAGGAGTCGGGTGTGTGCGCTGCATCATGGGCTGCAGGTTTACTGCTGGGGCGACAAACTGACTGCTGAAGCCACAGACACACTGCTAGGGCGACAGACTTGCTGCTGGAGTCACTGGTTGGTTGCTGAAGCAGCAGGTTTACTGCTGAGGAGACAGGCTAACTGCTGGAACCACAGACTTACTGCTGGTATGACAGACTGACGGCTGGAGCCACAAAGAAGTGACAGACTAACTGCTGGAGTCTTAGGCTTACTGCTGGGGCAACAGACTGACTGCTGGAGCTGCATACACACTGCAGGGGCAAAAGACTTGCTGCTGGTGCTGTAGGTTTACTGCTGGGGAAACAGGCTGACTGCTGGAACAGCTGGGGAGACAGGTTAATGGCTGGAGCCTCAAGGGGTTGACAAACTAATTTCTTGAGCCGTAGACTTACTGCTGAAGTGACAGACTGACAACTGGAGCCACAGACACACTACTGGGGCAACAGACTTGCTGCTGGTGCTGCAGGTTTACTGCTGCAGGGGCCGCTAGGGGGCACCAGGCTGACGGCTGCGGCCACGAGGGGGCACCAGGCTGATGACTGTGGCCCCGAGGAGGCACCAGGGTGAAGGCTGAAGCTGAGGGGGAAAGAGACCACTGGATCAGGATGCACACTGGACTTCTCATGCCAAGGCAAACTGGGCTCTAGTGCAGGGTGCTGGAGCAGGGAACTGAAAAGTGAACAAATGCAGGAATTGCATCTGCTGCATTCCTCAACGCCCGTCTTCTCAGAGAAACACAAAAAAGGGAATGGGTGATTCAGGGTGGGGTGGTGTGAAAGTCCCTGCTGGGTCCCTGAGGTGAGATAGCCTTCTGTCACGCCCTGGCATCTGGAGAAGTTATAAAGGGCACCAGGGCAAGGAATGGAGCTGACCCAAGTGCAGGGACATGGATTTTATTTGATAATAAAGGTGAGGAAAAACCAAACTAATACAAAACTTCAGGATAACACAAAAGCGAGTGCACCTAACAAAAGGGGAACAGACTAAGGCTACCTGCCCCCTGTGGAGAGAAACTAAGCTATAAATAATAAGGGATTGTTAATGAACTAAAAGGAAACAGGCGAACATAATTAAGGTGCAGAAACTAAGAGTAATTGATATATTGGTGAAGGGCAGGTAGCCAGGACTTGGAATGTCAAAGGAGAGGAGCATTACAGGCGTAGCGAGAACTGAAAATTTGGTGGGGCAGAGGACATCCCTTTAAAATAGTTATTAGTCAATAGATTCACTCCGGGAACAATCCATACTATCAGGTGTTGCTAATTCTCCCCATTGACAACAATCATTCATTTGGACACGTAATTTGGTGCATTTAAATAGGCGTCATCGAAAATTGTATACCTGTCAAGTCTTACGCATATGGCTTGAGTCTCACGCTTTTAAGTGGCATATCACGTTCTCATGCCATAGTCAGCAATCTCATACTTTATAACAAAAAATGATAATCGAAAATTTCAATTCGGAAAACAAAAGTACATTTATTTGCCGAGTCCCACTTTTTAATCAACCCACGCTGGACTGAGAGTGAAAGGCAATATTTCATTAGAATGCAGATCAGTTATTATTTAATCAATACATATTTAAGAAATTATCACACGGAAGTCCCTGTGCATGGAAGTTTTTCAGTTTCACATTCGTTTCGGTAGATTTCTCCTTTAGTAATACGGAAACCGACTGTGACCCCGGAATTCTCATGCTTCTCTTTTCTCAGGGGTCCGAAGATATGAAATTGCATGAAGTCATTTCAAATGGTCTTTTGTTTCATTTGAATAATTTAAACGATCATGAAGAGCAAGATAATCGCCTGATGTGTAGAAAAGGTAGCACAGAAGGTTCAGAGCAGTTTGTCTTAGGTAAAGCATAGGCTTATTTTTGAGTAAATTATTTTCCTGCACTGAATTTAGCCCTGTTCGTCGCTGTTAGATTGCATGGGGAGAGAAGCTGTGTCTTCAGTTGCCAATGGATTATTTATTACTTTAATTGGAAAACATTTCAATAAAGGAAATTGATTGTAAACTAGCCAGGATTAATTGTTGTTATAAAGGGATGTTCTGTGCCCCCAGCCACTAGTTAAATCCGATGTTGTGCGACCATTGTCTTAACAAGTCAGACTTCACTGAGGGAAATCAGTGCAAGCTTACGCCCACGGGTAGGTCCCAGTTTCCCATTTTGTTGGAGCAACCAACAGCTGCACACAGCGGCATTACCACTGATTTTGTTGCTCAGGGTCTAATAATGATTGGTAATATCGGACCATGATAATTTGGTGTAAATCAAAAGCTGCAGCACGAGTGATGATCAAGACTAATTTGTATACACTTAATACAGATCAGCTGATTTCTTGGTGTCCAAGTGCGGGACATTGCCACAGGAAGTATTTTTGGATTGGCTAAAATATATGGAATAGTGGCATTAATGAACTAATACTAATTAGTGGTATTTCAGAGGTTTGATTTGTCAGTACGTAAAAATCTCAAGAATTCGCAAAAAATATTTATGGAACGAGAAGAACAAGTACTTTTTTTTTGGGTAAAAAGCTGAAAAACGGGTTTTCTTTCCTTAAGTGTCAGAGTGTAGATGTACAGGAGTATTTCTGAGTTGTAGTCAGTCATGAAAAAGCATGACATGTGAGGCTACCAAAAGAGATTTAGAGACTCTACATGACACAGCTCTGACTCTAATTCTTATGTTGTGCCGGTTGGTCTTGCATGATTTGGTACAGTAGAGAGAGTCCTATAGCCCAATGACTGAGGTGTTTGGGTGGGACCTGGAAGGTCGGTGTATTCAGCCTCAGAGATGCTATGATAGACTCAGGGAAATTGTTTTCTGAATGGTCCAATCAGTGGCCCTGCTGATTGATGACGTGATGTAACAGTCTGCACATGGAATCGTGGGATCGGTCTTTGTCAGTCACGTGAGTGACACGCCCTCGGCGCCATTTTGGATGGTTACCAAGGTAAACAGACAGAGCAAACATGAGAGGAGTGGGTTGGTTAAGTTGTTTTATGATTTTTAATACTGAAAAATGGAGAAGCAGAAGGAAAAACGAGCAAAAACCATACCGTGACTAACTCAACAAAGATGCCAGGGACCGGTATTTGGCCAAGTTGGCCACTATAAACAACATTGATCCGTACGACCCAACAGCGTCTGAAAAGCAACAAGGGCTGCGCAAAGCATAGCATCCCCTCGCCGGGTACAAATGTTGTACAAGTACATGTGTATATACAGTATCTCACAAAAGTGAGTACACCCCTCACATTTCAACAATTAATTGATTATATTTTTTCAAGGGACTATGTTGCAGAAATGAAACTTGAATATATTCTAGAGTAGTCATTTTACAATATGTGTAGCAATGTAGATTTACTGCACTGCCCAAATAACTGAACAAACAGTCACTATTTCCAAAATGGGTGGCAACGAAAGTGAGTACACACCCCACTTGGTAATGGTCAACCAAGCAATGAAACATGTCTTATTCATCATGTTCATGCTTTTATCTGTTCGACTGGGCCATATGAGGTTGTTTAACAGGTGTTGAAGGTTTAAATTGTGGTGCTTTGGGTGCAGTGCTCTCATTCTGGATGGTCAACATGGCACCTCATGGTAAAGAACTCCCTGAGGATCTGAAAAAGAGAAATGTTACTGTCCACAAAGATGGTCTAAGATACAAGAAAATCTGTGAAACCATGAAACTGAGCTACAGCACGGTGGCCAATGTTATTCAGCGGTTTTCCAAGACGGGTTCTACTCAGAACAGGCCTCGTCAGGGTTGTCCGACAAGGTTGAGTCCTCGTGCTCTGCGTCAGGTGCACAAGTTGGCTTCAGAAAACAGAAGCAGGAGTGCTGGCAGCATTGCTAACGAGGTTGCAGCAGTGGGATAACAGCCTGTCAGTGCTCAGACCATACGCTGTGCACTGCACCAAGTCGGTCTGCATGGCCATCGGCTAAGACGGAAGCCTCTTCTGATGCTAGACCACAAGAAAGCCCGAAAACAGTTTGCTGAAGACAACCAGTTCAAGAACATGAGCCTCTGGAACCATGTTCTGTTGTCTGATGAGACCAAGATAAACTTGTTTGGCTCAGATGGTGTCCAGCATGTGTGGCGGTGCCCTGGTGAGGAGTACCAAGACAAGTGTGTACTGCCTACAGTCAAACATGGTGGTGGCAGCATCATGGTCTGGGGCTGCATGAGTGCTTCTGGTCCTGGGGAGCTGCGCTTCATTGATGGAATAATGGATTTCAACACGTAGTGTGACATTCTGAAGCAGAACATGATGCCCTCTCTTCGGAAATGGCAGTTTTCCAACATCATAACGACTGAAAACACACCTCCAAGATTACAACTGCCTTCCTGAAGAAGCTGAAGGTGAAGGTGATGGCATGGCCAAGTATGCCTCCAGACCTGAATACCATTGAGCACCTGTGGGGCATCCTCAAGAGGAAGGTGGAGGAGCAGCAGGTGTCCAACATCCAGCAGCTTCGTGATGTTGTCTTGGAGGAGTGGAGGAGGATCCCAGCAACAACCTGTGCAGCTCTGGTGAATTCCATGCCTCGGAGAATCAAGGCAGTGCTGGACAACAATGGTGGTCACACTAAATATTGACACTATGGACTCAATTTGGCATGTTGACGGTGCGGTGTACTCACTTTAGTTGCCACCCATTTTGGAAATAGTGACCGTTTGTTGAGTTATTTGGACAGTGCAGTAAATCTACATTGCTACACATATTGTACTTTGACCACTATAGAATATATTCAGGTTTCATGTCTGTAACGTTGCCCCTTGAAAAGATATAATAAATTAATTGTGGAAATGTGAGGGGTGTACGTCAGAAGAAGTTACTTTCATTAGACTATACTATATTACTAGGCAAGGAAGTTATTAATACCCGGGGATTCGATGTGTGGAAAGTTTAGTACTTTATGGAATAGCCTATGAGAAGATCTGAAAATAAACTTTATGTTAATTGGTATGAAGATTTAATAAAAGAATGTGAATAAAATCAGGGATTTACAGAAGAAGATGAAAACATATATGAGAAAGTGACAAAATGAAAGAAGATTGAAAAGTGAAAACATACTATGAACCTATCCTTGAACTTTGAAAGGTTAGTACTGTATAATATTTGAAACAGTGTAATGGCATGAAAGAAATCTTGGATGTGATTAAGAAGCAGCATTCATGACAACAAAATGATAAAGTCCAATGGGGCAGTCATCACGTTATACTGTTAAATCTTCTGGAAACCATTTTCGCATATTTAATGAGCTATGACCTTTGACCTAAATACTCTGAAATCGAACTTGGGCTGTATTTTGATACTATGTACCCGCATATCAAATTTCATTTAAATCCGTCAAACATTACTCAAGTTATCGAACAGAAACCATTTTCGCATTTTTCATGAGCTATGACCTTTGACCTTTGACCTACATACTCCGAAATCAAACTTAGATTGCCATGTACCTTCATGTCAAATTTCATTAAAATCCGTCGAACATTACTCACGTTATCGAACGGATACCATTTTCGCATATTTAATGAGCTATGACCTTTGACATTTGCCCTACATACTCCAAAATCGAACTTAGCCCATATTTTGATATAAAGTACTTTTATATCTAATTTAATTAAAATCCGTCAAACATTACTCAAGTTATCGAATGGTAACCATTTTCGCATATTTAATGAGCTATGACCTTTGACCTTTGACCTACATACTCCAACATCGAACTTAGCCTGTATTTTGATACCAAGTACCTTCACATCAAATTTCATTAAAATCCATCAAACATTACAAAAGTTATTGAACGGAAACCAGATTTGTTACGGATGGACGGATGGAAGGATGGACGGACGGGCGGCGTTACTATATCCCCCTCCAACTACTTTGTCGGCGAGGGGATAACTAGAGCTGTCAAATAAATGTACTTAGGCTTACTGGTCCAAGTACTTCTAAACTGCTCTTGGCTAAGCATTTTCTAAAATGAACACAACACACTTGTACAGTGTGTGTGTGTGTGCGTGTTTCTGTACATAAGCATATTTTTGCGGCTCTGTAAAATGACGGACCAGTTTCTCCTTCCATGTGCTGTTCGCTAGTTTAACGTTACCGTAAGCTGAACAGCAATGTCAAGGACATAATGTCCTAATGTCCTAATGTAACTTTACAAGACAGATAATCAACACATAGTATTGTCACTTAAACAATAAAAACTCTTACTTAACTAACCTTTGTGAAAATGCCGAGAGCAAACACGCACATATGGAGATATTGTGTCAAAAGTGATATCCTTGCGTCTCACTGCAGCAAACCATGCAGCCTGACGTCTCTTTGCTATCTCCTCTACCTGATGCCCATAGCCTTTTTTCAGGTAGAAAACCTGAAAAATCTAACACAACGATCAACTTTTCTCCCGTTTGAATTACTGTTGCAGCATTTCACGCAACACCAGTGTCCCATTTCTCATCCAAAAGGCAATCCCCAACTCTGGGGTTCGTTTTGCAAAATCACAGATGCTAACTTACATAGTTGGACCCATTGACTGTGCATGGACAGTCTTTTGGGAAACGCACCTCTGGTCTGTTTTGTTTATACCCACCAATATGGCGCCATGACCCAAAATGCACTGCGGCTTTTGCGAGAGTTACGTCACTTGTCAGAGACCGATTGAAAGGGGGTCTTCTGAAGACAAAAATGGCGTCGGGTATTCATATTGTATTATACTGAAGTGAGGATGTCAGAGGTGCTGTACTTCCGGAGAAGAGTGTGGAAAATTACTCAGAAGATGCTCTACAACGTTGGATGAAGTGCTGAGTCCAAACAATAAAATCTGAATCGCATGCCACACTTGTGATAAGATATCGTGCTGAAAATATTCATTGTACTTGTTGTAATGTAGTTTAATGCACATCCCAATACCAGAAGTCTATTACTCCTAGAAGTGAACAGCGGTAACTTAGATTGGGTAGATGGCAATGGCAACCTGCAGCCAACCATAACACATGATTTGATGTCTGATTACATGATCTGCATGGTAAATTTACAAAATCCATCACTTCATGCAGAGAAGCCCATCGCCAGAGAAATTTTTTAATAGTCGGTAATTCCCGATGGCTTCATTAACATAAAACACGCTGAATAGTGGGAGATAAATTTATGCTGGTTTGCTTAAAAACTCAGATCAGATTAGTGTAGAGACATGGAGTTACAGAGCTGTGAAAAAGTATTTGCCCCCTTCCTGATTTCTTTTTTTTTTTGCATATTTGTCACACTTAAATGTTTCAGATCATCAAACAAATTTTAATATAAGACAAAGATAACCCGAGTAAATACAAAATGCAGTTTTTAAATAATGATTTAATTTATTAAGAGAAGGAAGATATCCAAACCTACCTGGCCCGATGTGAAAAAGTAATTCCCCCCCCGTTAAATCATGCATTAACAGTGATTAACCAGATTTTTTTTAGTTCAATTTCACTAACCACACCCAGGCCTGATTCCTGCCAGACCTGCTGAATCAAGTAATCACTTAAATAGAGCCTGTCTGACAAAGTGAAGTAGGCTAAAAGATCTCAAAAAGCAACACAACATGCTATGATCTAAAGAAATTCAAGAACTGATGAGAAACAAAGTCATTGACATCTATCAGTCTGGAAAGGGTTACAAAGCCATATCTAAGGCTTTGGGACTCCAGCAAACCATGGTGAGAGACATTATCCACAAATGGAAAAAACTTGGAACAGTGGTAAACCTTCCCAGGAGGGGCTGGCCTACCAAAATTACTCCGAGAGTGCATGGACGACTCATCCAGGAGGTCACAAAAGAACCCAGAACAACGTCTAAAGAACTTCAGGCCTCACTCAGGTCTTCAACAATATAGTCGGGTTGGCCATGTCATCTCGTTACATTTGGATGTCCAAATTGAGTTAAGGGTGGTTTTTGCATCTGTTGGACCTGATAATCATGAAAATGGAGGGTAACAAATTTTTTTGACCCCTTTAAATGTGTCACGTGACCCCTTAATGACCTTGACCTTCAGAAGACACCTCTGATACAAATATAACAATCTAGACACTCCCTCCACCCACTTGGTTGGTGTAAGCAAGTGGCCTGGTTCTGTCTAGGATGCCAAATTGATTTCAGTATGTTTCAATGTCATCAAAGGTCAAGGTCAAGGTCAGGTGACGAAAACCCCTTGATACAAGTATTACGGTACCTAGACACCCTGTTATCCTACGCGGATGGCTTAAGCAAGTATACTACCATTATTGAGGATGCCCAATTAATTTCAGTGTTTTTCAAGGTCACAAGGGGTCAAGGTCACACCTTAAGGTCAAGGTCAAATACCTCAATTATGCCTCAAATGCCTCAGTTTTGCATCGAATGCCACACTTATGCACTAGTTACAGTTGTTGACACTGAAGTTATTGTTGCATTTCAGCTGATTGAATTTTCAGTTCCTTATCCATTAGAATTAGTTCAATAGACACCAGAGTCACAGTCGATACATATGCACAAGCACAAATACAACTCCTGGTACCCTAAGATACTACGTGAGATGTATTTGGAATGACGTACGCATCTGACAGCAGTGTCTTATTACCAATCCAAAATCACTAATCACATCTAGAGATAAAACATATGATTATGTTTGTACACCAAAGCTTGCAGAGCTACCAAGTACATGTCTCGTCGAAGGAACGAGACAGTTTGACAATTCAATCTACAGTCGAATCAGCATCCTGCTGAATGTAATCATCGACGGCTTTGCCAACTAGTTCAGACAACACTATATTTTCACTTTCATTACGACGCGGCGGCTGAACAAACTTAGCATCTGGTATATGCTGTCTTATCAGAGACTTTAAATACTTCTGATTTTCAGCTTTCTCAATTTTATTTTCATGCAGTATACCAACATACACATTGTTTACTTCAGTCATACTGATGGTCCCATCCTCAGAAAGCAAGAATCAACATACATGATCAGTTTAGTATCTGATATGCTCTGTCTGATTTCTAATTCAGACTGAGCTGGACTTAAATCTCAAATTGACCACAGAGCGATTTGAATGCAACTTGAATGATACCACTTCTTTTGGGCGTGAGCATCCCCGGGTTCATGAAGACTGGATAAACACGTTCTGATGTGATCATCTGTTGTTTTCTCCTTAATGTCAAGAAGAGTTTGTTATCTGTTATCAGTCATAACCATGTGGAGGTCTTCTTTGCCTTCATATGAACATGGCAAAAAAAACACAAACTTTTCCTTTGGTTTTGAACTGTTCGCCTTTTGAGGTCGATCTCGATCCCCAGAGGTTGACAGTCATCCGACTTTATGCGGGGCTGTCGTGTCAAAGGGGACATGACTGTTTTGCTGCTCTTTCAGTCAGCTGTTTGTTAACAATGGTTTTTCTACAGTTTGAATGATACCGAACCAGCTTAAGTTCTGCTTCAGATATGCTTGTCATGTAATCAGCTAGAGGCTTTAGCTCAAGTTCACCAAATTCGGCTCGTTTCATGGCATAGTCCTTGATTTACATGATCATATCAAGGCTGGGATTACAAAACGATCACAAAACAACCAGAAGTCTCTCCCTCTTTGCATATGACACATCTAGCCGAAATGTCATCTGCCATGTTGATTTCAATTTGCTCTCTCCAAAATATCTACTATCTATGTTCTACTATCTACTGATGACTACAGTGCATGCTCATGATGAACCACAGCCTGAAAGATAAAGAAGACACTGATTTCAATCACCATAATATCCTTTACATGACTTTGACAAAAGAGGATGTGGAGATAATGTTTTTTCCACTTCACTTTCCTGAAGACAGAAAACGTATGGGCTTAGTAAATCGGCAGTGTTAAAGGGCATCCAAAGTCGATTCCCATTGTTTTTGTTTATTGGCCAATCAGCGAGCCGCAAACGAACCAAAATAGAAGGATTATCTACGCATGTAGAAAAAACATTGGTTTATATGAATGAAATTGGTCATGTGACAATGCAAGATGTCAACAAAAGCAAGTGATTTGTTTGTAAACATTGGACGTTCAACGTCCTGTCTGAGAATCGACTTTAGATGCCCTTTAACCGCCCTAGTCACTCAGCAAGTGTGACAGCTCTGAAAGAATGCAGGAATACATTAGTTTATCAAAGTGACCTTGACCTAACTGTATGACCTTAACCCTTAATGAGGTAAAACACTAATTATGTGTGTAGTAACTAAAATGTACTAAAAGATTACTTGCTTCAATTCGATAGTGTTTTCAACTGTACAAACCTTGTAATTTGAGATTTGACCTTGACCTTTTTGGGTGACCTTGACCTCATATGACCTTGAAACATATCCTAGAAAAATTTCCATTCCCAAAACTATAGGTCTAGATACTTAAATCAGTGAAACAAGGGAATATGTCATTGAGATGCACGCAAATATGTTTCACAGTGGTCAAAAAAGGTCAAGGTCATTTGGAGGTCAGTTGACCCCCTTTATGAGGTCAGAAAATTTGTTACTGTCCATTTTTGAATTCCTCACAAAAAACAGATTCAGAATCCACCAACATCCCAATTTGGACTTTCAAATCCTATGGAGCTAAATTTATGACATGGCCAACCTGACTAATAAGAAAGAGACTGGGCAAAAATGGCATCCATGGGAAAGTTCCAAGGAAAAAACCACTGCTGACCAAAAAGAATACAAAGGCTTGTCTCACATTTGCCAAAAAACATCTTGATGATCCCCATGACTTTTGGGAAAATATTCTGTGGACTGACAGGACAAAAGTTCAACTTTTTCGAAGGTGTGCATCCCATTACATCTGGCATAAAACAACAGCATTTCATAAAAAGAACATCATACCAACAGTCAAACATGGTGGTGGTAGTGTGATGGTCTGAGGCTGCTTTGCTGCTTTAGGACCTGGACAACTTGCCATAATTGATGGAACCATGAATTCTGATCTCTACCAGAAAATCCTGAAGGAGAATGTCCGACCATCAGTTTGTGACCTCAAGCTCAAGTGCACTTGGGTAATGCAGGAGGACAATGATCCGAAACACACCAGCAAGTCCACCTCTGAGTGCCTTAAAAAAAACGAAATGAAGGGTTTGGAGTCGCCTAATCAAAGTGCGGACTTGAATCCAATTGCGATGCTGTAGCATGACCTTAAACAGGCCGTTCATGCATGAAAACCCTCCAATGTGGCTGAATTAAAATAATTCTGCAAAGAAGAATGGGCCAAAATTCCTCCACAGTGATGTAAAAGACTCATTGCCAGTTATGGCAAACATTTGATTGCAGTTGTTGTCGCTAAGGGTGGCACAACCAGTTATTAGGTTAAGGGGGAAATTACTTTTTCACATAGGGCCAGGTAGGTTTGGATAGCTTTGCCCCTCAATAAATGAAATCATCATATAAAAACTGCATTTTGTCTTTACTGGGTTATCTTTGTCTAATATTAAAATTTGTTTGATGATCTGAAACATTAAGTGTGACAAATAGGCAAAAAAAAAAAAAAAAAAGAAATCAGGAAGGGGCAAATACTTTTTCACAGCACTGTATATGTGGACATGGTCATATAAGTATGATGGCCTGTTTTGTGCAATTTTACCTGATATTTTAACCTATTAAAGTCCACATAATTTTTTAGGTGTTATTAGTCATCTTTTGGATTAAATTATTTACTTTAGGTGAAAAACCCATGATTCCATGCGCCTTATAGCTGGACTTTTTTCTGGACAGCCTGCACTGCATTCGCGGAGAGGTGTGGCGATTTGGTTTGAACATGATTTTCCCCTGACATTTTCGGATTTATCGCTAGAGGCGCCCAAACTCACCTGATATGATATTAAAGGGGAACTCTGGTGTGAAATTGACTTAGGGTGTATTGAAACATGATAACGAATACTAACTTTGGTGGAATACCCCACCTCCGTATGCACCCAACATTTCAAAATACAGGGCTTTTTAGCCGAAGCTCCCAACAGGCTTACAATGGTAGTGAATGGGGCATAGCGTTGCCATGCAAAGAAATTGCTATTTTTACATCATTAACAAGGCTCAAAGCAGCTCCACACTTCATTGATAGAATTCCAAGGGCCCTGACATTTAAAACGAGGCACTGAGAACTTGAGAAAATGCTCAGGTAGTTTATTAAAAAAGACTGTTTATGCAGACAGTACCTTGAGGTAGTTTCCTTGCCGCCATCTTGAAAGTCACGATAAGTCGATTGACGAGCACGAACGAATAGATTGCAATCTGTTCCCCTATCCTACCTATGCTGTTCCTCTGGCAGGTTGTCCCGTGTCTGTAAAGCATTTGGGGAGCAGTAAGAGGACTGGGCCGAACACAGCAGGACTTTTAGGCATGGATTCGGAGATGTGCCCCAGGCATTCACCCTCCCCAGCACCGCCCCTTCACCTCCTATCTCTTCTGGCTACAGGCAGGAAGGCCCTCTGGCCTTCACCTGGACCAGGTAAGCATCACTTTTTCCCAAAAATACTGTATCACAAATTTTTGATTTAAACTTGTTATGCCTCGGTGCGCATGCCTAAGCGAGATATACAGTAGTTTGTTTGTGTGTCATTCATTCAGTCATTCTGTCTTTTACCGGGATAGCTGCTACGCCGGTCAAAATCAAGTCCTAGAATATGGCTCTATGGGTTAAATGCCATGATCTCTTGGATTTAAATTTGCCAGATTTTTGAGATAGAGCTTTGTTTTTGAGTTATTGCACTATTTGATTACCGCGATGGCTGCTGTGAGCGATCAAGACGTCAACGAAGAAAAAGCTCTTCCAGAGATGCCAACTCACATGCATTCGGCGTGAGTCTCTCGCCTCTTAGTGGCATTCACGTTCCTGTGCCATAGTCAGCAATTATTCAATCAACGCGCACAGAAGAAATTCACTCGCGGAATTTAAGTCATTATGCATTAAGTTCATCAGTTTCACGTGCATTACGGTGGATTTCCCCACTAGTGACACGGAAATCGATTATGACTCGGGAATTCTCACGCCTGTCTTTACTAAGGGATTGAAAGCAATGCAATTGCATAAAGACGTTTCAAATGGTCTTTCATTTAAACAATTTAAACTATCGTGAAACACATGCATTGTTTCCAATCCCTGAGTAAAGAGAAGCACGAGAAGTCCGGAGTCATAATCGCTTTCCATGTTACTTGTGGTGAGGTCCACCTTTACGCAAGTGAAACTGAAACTTCAATGCGCAAGGATTTTAATTCCGCGAGAGAATCACATTAATAAGTGCTCATTGAATAATTTCGGACTACGGTGAATAAGCCTAAAAAATGCGTAAGACCTACGACGAATGCGTGAGACTTGGCATGTCTGCTCTTCACAGTGGATCGCTTTACAACTTGTGAGTTCGATTTATATCACAGCAATGGCTACTGCTGATGGCAAAACTTGACAAACGGAGCACAAACCTACGAAGCTACCACTGCACTAATGATAATACTGTAGCACTTTAGCTGCGTTGGTGCACATGCGCATAATTTATGTGTCAGCACATGGCTCTGTGAATAGAGTGTTTCTTCTTTGCGTTGAGTGAAACTTTCTCAAAAGTATCTGTGGTAAGAGACTCAATCTTCTATAGTTAGCTTCAACTTACAGGGTTTAAAGGTGCACTGTGTAAGTTTGTTTATTTTCTGCGCGATTATATTTTTGTCTCAATTCGCCGACATCTCTCCATGATCCGCTAGCTGCCTGCCGCTAAATTCACTGCTGGAGACCGCACAAAAACCAAATAAACGGGGGCACAGGCTGTTTATTGTTTATTGGATGGATCCCATTAGTCGACGCTTTAAGCGACAGACTAGGGTCCAATTTAAAAACAGTACAAAAATAAAACATTATATCAACAAGCAATTAAAACACAGGCAGATATATGCCCCATAACTCATAAAAAAAAATAACTGCGTTCCGCCAATCACCGACAAGAGTTGACAGTTACGGAAGCATGGGAGGGAGGGAGGAACTATGGGAGGGAGGGGCAGGCCACCTCTGTTTTGTTTGAATTTGAATGTCAACAGAAGTGATGTCAACAAACTTGCATAGTATACCTTTAAAGGGTAGTCATTTACATAGTCATTTATGATTTATGCACAGATATGGCTTTGACCAAAGTCTGTCCCTGGTGTGGTTCGGTAGAGCACTGCAGAAAGTCGGTCTGTCAGAGGTGTGGCTATGTGTTCTGTAGTGCAGTAAGCAACAAGTGCATTGTAAGACAAAGTAGGGCTAATGAAACTGAGGGAGTCAGTGATTTACGTTAGGGCATGTGATAAAGACAGAGAGTCTAGAAAAAGAGCTAGTGAAATTGAACAAGAAAAGTGTTAACCGTAGAGCTAGAGACAGGCTGTGTAATTGATCAGTTAACCCAGCTATTTCATTGGTCAGTGAACATTGATGTTCCAAACGGGTCTGGTGGCCCAGAGTCCCTCTGATTGGTCAGTGCTAGAGTGGACCTGCATAGTATGAAAGGTGCTTCCCTCCAAAAACCTATTGTTGTTCCCACAGAGTCTGAATTGCACTAATTATTGGTCAGTGTTAAATAGACCCTGAATAGTGTGAAAGGTGTTTCCCTCCATAACTGTGCATTAATGTTCATCAGACTGCCACTGGTGGGTAAATACTTGAGTATGTCAAGCATAGATGAACAGCTAGGGCACTCTGACATGTCCACACCCAATTTTATAGCTTCATTAAGGGACATACTTGTAACTGCAGTAAGCACCGTGGCATCAGCACCCTCAGTGCTTTCATGAATCATCCATCAGTGACACATACAAACCCCAACTCCAATGAAGTTGGGACGTTGGGTAAAACGTGAATTAAAACAGAGTACAATGATTTGCAAATCCTTTTTGACCTATATTCAATTGAGTACACTACAAAGACAAGATATTTAATGTTCAAACTGATAAACTTAACAGTTTTTTTGGAAATATTCACTCATTTTAGTGCAGCAGTTATGTGACTGAATTATGCACTTTATGATAAAAGCATTAAACTTATCACACACAATGTATGCATCTAGTAAAGGGATTCTGCCTATAGGGCCATCGCTAATTGGCCCCTGAATAAAAATGGCAGTCATTTTTCAAAATGACCACCTTAAGCGGCGAATCTGACCTTAAAGAGGTATGAACATTCAACTTTAGGTAATATAACACAATTTATTGTATTTCCTTGACGACAATTGTCCGGAAATACTATGGTTTAGTTCCAGGGCTGCCGCCGCACCTGCAGAGATTTTCTGTTCCGGGCTCTGGAAGCGACAATTATTACAGGAATTTTTTCTAATTTTGTACGTCCAATATGGCTGCCGGCGGCCATTTTGTCCGAAATTTCGGGATCGGGGAGATTCACGACTCAGTCCCTGTGGCGACCGAGTTATCTAGTTTATCCTGTTTGGATCACATCAGAACTCAGATTAGCAAAAAACAGACAAAAAAAATACAAACTGGCTTTCTTAATTCACGATTAAATCATGTTTGAGGCATTTTTGATCTTAAGTGACGAGTGATGTGAATAAACGTTGGACGTGAAATGTCAAAAACATTGAATCATAAGCTTAGTCTTGAGTGTAGCTCCACAGTCCCTCACAGTGGCACAAAGCAGTACACTGGAGAGCTGCTTTGGCACATTTGCACTGTCCTCTGCAGCCCTTTTTACATCCACATCGCAAAAGTTCACGACAAACTTGGGTAGCCTCTGGGAAAGTTGTCCAGCATATGGCCCAGCCGCCTTTGTCATTTCTTTTCCACCCCCATTCACTTGGTGATGGCAGCTTTGGAGCTGGAACCATCATTTGTGCCCAGCAATGGCCAGTTTGATAAGCAGCTCTGTTGGTGTGCTGTTCAAGTGCGGCCCGTGTTGGGGGAAGTCCATCAGTTGCCCTTCCCTTCTGAATGATGAGTTCCTTGCGAGCCAAATTTACATGCTCTTGACTGCTAGTACGGTCATAAAGAAGTACAACAAATCTCTCCAAGGGCCCCATCCAGTCAGCTACTGACACAGGGTTGCTGGCCAATGCACAAAATGTAGGTGTGACATCACCATAGGCATTCCACATGGCCCAAGCTGTTTTCTTACCCCTTCCTCCAAAGAAAGACACCGTGTCACAGCCAGTAAAGGCATGAAACATTGGTAAAGCAATGCATTAAAAAGCAAATAAAGCAAAGCCTGCTCCCTCTGTGTCTCCTTTGGAATCTGCTGGGCACTGAATTACCTCTGACGTGTCTTCCTGGCAAATGATATACTTTTTCCAATCTGTGATTGGAAGCTGCGTCCCTGATGTTCCAGGCTGTTGAGGATCTAACACCTTATAAACTTTTGCCATTGTTTTTCCAGATGAAAATGAAACTGTTCTACCACCACCAGTTACCAACACCCTTTCGGCTAGACCACCACCAATATTACTGAAAGAGGCTATTAATAGGAGTAGAGGCAAATTCACCTGAAATCAGAATGACAAATGTATTGGCAAGTTTTTAGTAAGACTCTCAGAACCACAGAAAAAGAAATGAGTCAGAGTAAACAATATTCACCTGAAATAACAATAATAATAATAATAATAATAATAATAAAAAATTTTATTTAAAAGCGCCTTTCTTGGCACTCAAGGTCACCATACAGATAAAAAACAACAAGCACAGAAAATATACAAAATACATAATATGAAAAAAAAAAAACCCAGAATAAAATCAGTCGGTTTATTTTAAATCAGGTGGAATAAGCAATTTGAAATAGGTGGGTATTAAGTCCAGATTTGAACTGGGGGAAAGATGTGGTGTTCCTGAGGTCTGGTGGTAATGAGTTTCAGAGCCAGGGAGCAGAGCGGCTGAATGCTCTGCTCCCCATGGTGGTGAGACGGGCGGAGGGGACAGACAGGTGAATTGAGGAGGAAGATCTGAGGGAGCGAGAGGGAGTGGAAACGTGAAGAAGTTCAGACAGATATGGAGGGCAAGATTATGAATAGCTTTAAAGGTTAGCAGGAGGATTTTGAACTGGATGCGGAACTTAACCGGGAGCCAGTGAAGCTGCTGGAGGACAGGAGTGATGTGGTGGATAGAGGGGGTTCTAGTGATGATACGGGCAGCTGAATTCTGGACCAATTGGAGTTTATGGAGAGATTTTTGAGGGAGACCGAAGAGAAGTGAGTCGCAATAATCCAGGCGGGAGGTGACAAGGCTGTGGACAAGGATAGCAGTGGTGTGCGGGGTGAGGGAAGAGCAAAGACGATTAATATGGCGTAGGTGGAAGCATGCAGACCGGGTCATGTTATTGATGTGAGACTGGAAGGATAGAGTGCTGTCGAGGATGACACCCAGACTCTTGACCTGAGAGGAGGGGGAGACGGAGGAGTCGTCGATTAGGAGAGAAAAGCTGTCAGTTTTGGATAGTGTAGATTTGGTGCCGATGAGGAGAACTTCAGTTTTGTCATTGTTAAATTTAAGAAAGTTTAAGAGAGTGTCCATGTCAATGTTTTTGAGGTTATGGAATGTAATGAGACGTGGACGCTTAGTGGTGGAGAGGGTGAGTGTAATATTGAATAAGAGGAGAAAATGATCAGTTATTGGGAGTTCGTCAGCAGTGCAGTCAAGAGGGGTGATGCCAGAGCAACAAATTAAGTCCAGAATATGTCCTCTCGTGTGCGTGGGAACATTAGTGTACTGCTGAAAACCAAAACTTTCTAAACAGGATGAGAAGTCTCTGGTGAGAAGGTGATTGATATTATCCGTATGTATGTTGAAATCTCCCAGCAGAACTATGTTAGGTGAGTGAGTGGATAGATGGGTAAGAAGAGCGGCAAAGTCATTTAAAAAATCACTATTTGGTTTGGGGGGGCGGTAAACAGATGGAATGATGGTAGGCGTAGGTCCAGACAGTTCACATACAATGGATTCAAAGGAGCTGAAGACTGGGGCAGACAGTGACGAGACTCTCCAAGTCTCGCGACATATCATCGCAAGACCGCCTCCTCTCCCGGAGCCGCGGGGTTGACAGATATAAACAAACCCAGGTGGAGTGGATTCGTTGAGCTGGGAAAAGTCATTGGTCTGTTGCCATGTCTCAGTTCAACAGATAAAATCAAAATTACGGTCGATGAGGAGGTCCTGGATGAGATTACCCTTGCTCGTAAGTGAGCGGATGTTTCGCAGACCGAAAATGACTGTGGTGGTGTCGCAGTTGATGGTGGTGTTAGCCAACCGAGCAAGGCTGGCTAACACGCGGTGGTCAACAGCCCGGCCGGTGTAGCGGGGGGGATGTCGAGAGCTGGACCAGATGGACTTTATAGCTGTAGATTTGTCGGTGCGAAAGCTCTGGCGGGACCCACGGTGGATGTATCTCCGGCGAGGTGTGAAGGTGATAGCCAGGTAGAGGTGCAGTACTGGCGGTGAAGGCTCCGACAGATGATAGCGTAGCCGGAGGAGTTCGTCAGCCAAGTACTGGAGCAGACCCGTCGCAGGTAGATGGGCAGATGAGAAAAGGAGCCAAACATACATGGACCAGAAGTAGTCAACCCACATTGTAGCCGAGAATTCGGGCAGCGCAGACGTCCAGGTAAGCACGCTGTGACAGGTGGGCTAGTAGTAGATAAAATAAAAGCCTACTTGCAGAAGTAGTTTGTCAGATGAAGCCGTTGCAGGTTGGTTAGGTTAAAGGACCATTAAAAAGTTAAAAACAATTAGAACATTTAAAAGTTCCAAAGTTTACCGGTGAGCAGCGGCAGCAAGTCACGCCAGCGTTCACTCAAAACCGGAAGTCAAAGTCAAATTATAATAACTATGTTAGGTTCTGAGCTATCATCTTGCAGTGACGCATCTCTTGCAGTGAGCTCCAGTCATTTTACACACAAATAAAGAACAAACATTCTTTCAGAACTTTTTATTAGATCAGGGTTTTGGAATGTTCAGGCAAGGAAGTCGGCATTTCTTTGTAGAGCTGGATCTAATGTCATACTAATATCATGCAGGTGAATATATTGGTCTTGGAGATACAGAATCATGTAGTAACTACAATATAGATATTCAAATTTTAATATTTATGCATGATTATATCCTATTTAGATACACTGAACAGATGCCTTAGTTGTATATTAAAAATTTGCCCTTTTCAGAGATTATTGCCTCAAAATGCATACCGGTATGCTCAAGAGGGTAACATCATTATTCTACAAAGAATATTGCTAATAAATGTCTTCTTGAAGATTTCTAAATACAGAGAATTGATACTGGAGGGGAAATAAATTGGATATTTTTGGAAATTCTATCTTAGAATAGCATATGCGATATAAAACAAGCTCTATCAATTTGTCGATGATGACCATTTTCAAAATGGCTGCTACCCTCTTCCTGGGACCAATCAGCGATGGCCCTATAGCCAAATGTCTTCGTAAGGGCATGCCCAAACTGTGTGGAAAATATCATGCTTTTATGACAAAATGCACAATACCTTCATATCTTGCAGATAGGTGGTGCACTATTTTGAATTTGATGCCTGCAACATGTTCCAAAAATGCTGTGACAGGGGCAACAAAAGACTGGGAAAGTTGAGGAATGCTCAAAAAACACCTTGTCAGAACATTCCACAGGTGGTCAGGTTAATTGGAAACAGGTGAGTGTCATGATTAGGCATTAAAGGAGAATCCCCAAAAGGCTCCAGGGTTTTCCACAATTGAAAATCTAAACATTTAAACTGATGAAAAGTTGACATCATGAGCGCGAAGTCATTGCGGCCGGGGTCCAGGGCCCGCTTAAGGGCCCTGGAAGCTTTAAGGTTTCTAGATGCTCTCTGATGCAATCTAGACCTATTTTTAAACATAATATTTTGGATTAAGAATCAAGATTTGAGGAAATAATTTTGCAAATTCATGTAATTTTCCTCATTAAAATGTGATGCAATGAATTGCTTTCTTTCTGAGTAATCAAATTTTATGTAAATGTGTGATTCACACCTTGACAATAACAAATAGATTCTTCACTAAATGATCAGAGATAGACTTAGAATAGATTTCCCTGTAGTTCCTTCTTCCTAGTAGAATTTTTGAAACCTCAAGAATCAAAATCAATACAAATATACATATTGAAGGTTATAAAAAATAAAAAAAACGAGAAAAGTTTGTTCATAATTTCTCCCGAAGTCATAAGTAAAAGTTTATTACTGTTAAAAATATTAGTCATCTATTTTTTTTCTAGGCAATACATGCGCTGAAAAAACACAAAACACTCCTCGTGTAATCTTTTATCATTTGTTTGCAGATTCAATTTAAAATCTTTCTGCATGGCCCAGTTGACCGAAGGTCTGCATAAAAACGACAGGCTTAACATCAACGAAATTTTGTCTTCCAGCAGCTCGCTAAGATAATGGGGCGAATGGGGTGAAATATTACCTCATATCATTCCAATTTGAAAATCGAAATGATAAATGCCGTATCTTATAACTTTTTTTTTTGTTTAAAGTAGACATTTTCGGTCTCGCGGCCCTTTGGTCAACTGGGCTGTAACCCCTAACGTGCATAAGCGTTGGGATAGGCTACATTAATTTTTTTTTCGTTTGAAGGTTGGGCAGCTAACGCTTAATTCCCGTGGTCCAATCTCGTTCAAATTAATGTGAAAGATTTGATGCGTTTTGCTTACTTAAAAATATTCAGCTAATATTTGGTCGAGTTTGGATAAGTAGATTTTAAATATCGGCCTGGATATGAAGCTGCAAAGCCATTGGTGCCTGCTTTTCAGACAATTCCGCCTCTCTCTCTCTCTCTCTCTCTCTCTCTCTTCGACTAGTTTATTTCTAACTTTCTAAATTATACCAAATTTGATTATCTGTCTCGTCTTACTTTTTTTCATGGGGCGAGGTGGTGTTTTTCTTAGAGTATTCATTGGCCTTTATAAGCTCAAAAGGCACAACGATATCAATCTTTTTATAACTTATGATAATTGGAAGAAGAAAAAAAACTTACCAGCTCCCTCCACATATTCTAGCCAGGCATATCGACTGAGCCAGGATTTCGAAAAATCCACGCTTTGCCTCTTCAACTAGACTCGGTGCCGGTGTTCTGACATTTTGTGCTGCCTTGTCAAAAAATGCTACCGTAATGCAAAGCGATCTTAAAGTCTTTGTTTTCACCGTACTATTGCAATATGAATCAGTGTACAGTAGTTACAGAACAGAAATGTACAGAAGTACATCTGTTATCTTATTATAGCATAAGCAGATGTTATAATGAGTTGGATATGTTTGTTTAAAGACATATGCCGCATGCCATTATCATCCAATCTCTGTGTTTTCAGGAAAACCCAGCATGTACATGCAAATATATATGCTAAAAGGTCGAAAGGCGCACCGAAAAAGACGTATATTTATATTTTAAGATACTTGAGATGTGAGCAAAGAAATGGAGCCCAAGATTTTAGGTTTGCGCAAGCGCAGCACCGCGAGGTAGCATATTTTGATAGGTAGCAAAAAATTGACAGAACGCCTGCTGTTCCAAATGTACCGGGACGTTCAGGAGGATCTGAACATTGCTGGTCATTTCGCTTGAAAATGGTAGTTAAAGTGAGCTGCTTCCGTTTTTTTTCCATGATTTGATGATCAAGTTGAACTTCAGAACAATTACTGAATCAATAAAGGCCACCATTCACCGCAGTGACCGCACACTATACGAATTTGATATGGGAGTTAGGATTGGACTTGTGGATCTCTGGATCACGGTGCTCTACGGGTCAAATCTGACGAACAGTCAGATCAATATAATTTGAAAAGTACATGTACACCGTACACGTGCGTAGGTCAAGCTAGCTATTTAACTGCGCTAGCGCTCAGAATGACTCACCACGAATGCGACGCTACGAACGGGCCGTCCCTGTTCTCTTCAAGAACCCAGATGCGGCTTGGAGTACTGGCACAGTAGCATTCCAGTGCCCGACGTGTCCGGCAAATCTTGTCGGCCACACGTATGCTAATGTGAACTGGAGCCCCGTGATAAAGCACGCGCATTTGAGCCATTTGTTTTCTCAATTTCTTTTGAGCTTTTGTCACTTCTGCCTTACCTAAAGTGACTGAAACTTAGCTGTATGTATTTTTGTGTGTTATAACAGTTTTAGTATGTTTTGATTGTGAAAATTTGTGAGCCAGTCAATGTTGATGATCAATTTAAAATCATCAATTTGTAACCTGTCGCTCATGATTTTAAACATATCGCCAATTTTTTAAACATTTCGCACAAAATTTCAAACCTGTCACGCTTACATGTTAAAATTCGTCCTGGAAAACACTGAAAGGCTCAGTCATTCACAAGCAAGGATGGGGCAAGGTTCACCACTGATAGCCCAAATAGCCTAATAGTTTTTCTCAACGTGCAATTGCAAGGAATTTAGGAATTTTTTCATCAACAGTCCATAATATCATTAAAAGATTCAGAGAATTTGGAGAGATCTCTACATGTAAGCGGCAAGGCTGAAAACCAACCAACCAACCAATGCTCGTGACCTTCAGTCCCTCAGGCGGTGCTGCATCACAAACCGATATCCTATGAAGGATACTACCATATGGGCTCAGGAACACTTCAGAAAACCATTGTCAGTTAACTCAGTTTGTTGCTACATCTACAACCCCAATTCTGAAATAGTTGGGACAAAGTGTAAATTGTGAATAAAATCAAAACGCAATGACTTTCAAATCACACCAGCCAGTATTTTATTCATAATAGAACAGAGATAACATAGCAAATGTTGAAACTGAGAAATTTTACAATTTTATCCACAAAATGAGCTTATTTCAAATTTGATGGCTGCTACAGGTCTCAAAAAAGCTGGGACAGGGGCCTGTTTACCATGGTGTAGCATCCCTTTTTTTAACACAGAGTGGAGGCGTCTGGGCATTGAGGAGACAAGTTTCTTGAGTTTAGCCATTGGAATTTGATCCCACTCTTGTTTAACACAGGCTTCCAGCTGCTGGAGAGTTTTGGGTCTCCTTTGACGGACTTTTCATTTAATCATGCGCCAAATGTTCTCAATCGGTGAAAGATCAGGACTGCAGGCAGGCCAGTTCAGCACACAGACTCTTCTACTACAAAGCCATGCTGTTGTAATAGCTGCAGTATGAGGTTTTGCATTGTCCTGCTGAAATACACAAGGTCTTCCTTGGAATAGATGTCATCTGGAGGGGAGCATATGTTGCTCTACAACATTTATATACCTTTCAGCATTCATGGTGCTTTTTCAAACATGCAAGTGTCCCACACCATATGCACTAATGCATGCACATACCATCAGTTATGCTGGCTTTTGAACTGAATGCTGATAACAGGAGGGGTGGTCTTTCTTCTCTTTAGCCCGGAGGACACAACGCCCATGATTTCCAACAAAAATGTCAAATTTGGACTCGTCTGACCACAGGACACCTTGCCACTTTGCTACAGTCCATTTTAAATGAGCCTTGGCCCACAGAACATGGCGGTGCTTCTGGATCATGCTCAACAATGGCTTTTTTTTTTTTTTTTTTCAAGATTTTTTTGGGACTATTTCCTTTATTTGATAGTCACACAGTAGAGAGAGACAGGAAAGTTGGGGAGAAGAATGGGGAAGACATGCGGCAAATGACCCGAGCCGGAATCGAGCCGGGTCGCCGCAGGAAGGCCACAGCCTTTATGGTGCGCGCGCTTAGACCGATGAGCCACCAGGGTGCCCCAATGGCTTTCTTTTTGTATGATAGAGTTTTATGTGACATCTGTGGATGGCACGGCGAACTGTGTTTACAGACAGTGGTTTCTTGAAGTATTCCTGGGCCCATTTAGTAATGTCAATGACAGAATCATGCCGGTGAGTGATGCAGTGGCGTCTGGGGGCCCGAAGATCATGAGCATCCAGTAAAGGTCTTCGGCCTTGTCCCTTACGCACAGAGGTTTTTGAAGTTTCTCTGAATCTTTTGATGATGTTATGCACTGTAGATGATGAGACCTTCAAAGTCTTTGCAATTTGACGTTAAGGAACATTGTTTTTTAAGTATTCCACAATTTTTTTTACGCAAGCCTTCACAGGTTGGAGACCCTCTGGCCATCTTTATTTCTGAGAGACTCAGCCTCTCTAAGACATCCCTTTTATAGCCAATCATGTTACACACCTGATGCCAGTTATTGTAATTACTTGCTAAATGTTCTTTCAGCTGATTCTCTTATATATTAATAGCTTTTTCAGCCCTTTTTTGCCTGTGTCCCAACTTTTTTGAGACCTGTTGCAGCCAGAAAATTTGAAATTAGCTCATTTTGTGGATAAAAATGTAAAATGTCTCAGTTTCAACATGTGAAGTGTTATCTATGTTCTATTGTAAATAACATATTGGCTCATGTGATCTGAAAGTCATTGCATTTTGATTTTATTTACAATTTACACTTCGGGCTCTATCTTTCACACTGCCCTACCCGTTGCCACTACCTGCTACCCGTGAATTAGGCATTCAGCAGCTTCCACTATCCCTAAACGGTATCTTGCGGCCACGCTACCCGCTATACATTACGCCGACTCTCTTATTTGCGCCAGGAGGTGTGCCTTGGGGCGTGTTCATGCGCTTTCCCTACGACCACACAGGTTAGGGAAAGCGTATAGCGGGTCCTAAAACCATCCGCCACCCATTTGGGCTTTTACAAGAGCGCGCCCAGGCAGCTTCAATGCGCTTCCACTTGGACACATGTGGACATGCACATGCGGCTCCACTTCCCAAATTAACTCGCCTATAAAAAGCCACCTTGCTTTAGCCTCAGTTGAACCCCTGAGAAAATGGCAGAGATGGTACTAAATCGCCTTGATCGCCATAAAATAATAGAAGACGCCCAGAACGCGTGTACCGCCAGCGCACCAGCTACCTGGGCCTTTCAGGTAAGTCTATATTGTTTGTATTTTGTATCAATCATTTTTTCTGCTTTTATAATAATATGTAATTATTATATATAATATATAAATGATATATATTATATATAATATTCTAAAATTATAATAATACAATACAAGCATTATTTCCCACAGAACGAGAATGCGTGACAAAACTGCGCCTCTCTTGTCAGGCAGTGATGGAATTATGTCACCTGGTTGCAGATGATGTAGACACTTCTGCCAGCTGTCCGTATGCCTTGCCCGTTGCTGTTAGGGTTACTGTGGCACTATTTTTCTATGCTAGTGGGTCATTCCAACACCCACTCCCATTGGAGGCATGACCCAATCTGCCGTAAACTCGGCTATAACTGCAGTCACTGCCAGCATAGTCCGACATGCCTGTAGGTACATCACTGGCATCCCTGTGACACCCGAGAGACAACGCAGGATAAAGCGGGATTTTTTGGCAAGATATGGGTTCCCTAGGGTATTGGGTGCCGTCAACTGCACACACATTCTGATTCGGGCTCCGGCTCTGAACAGTGGCGCCTATGTGAATCGTAAGGGAACCCATTCCATCAACGTCCAGGTGATTTGCAATGTATGGGGTTACATCTTGAATGTATACGCAAATCATCCTGGAGGTAGCCACGACGCTTTTATAATGGAACAGTGGGTCATTCCTGCGGTCTTCCAGAGGGACCCCTCTCTGGATGGGTGGCTGTTGGGTGACAGTGGCTATCCATTAAAGACGTGGTGCACGGTGCCATACATTAAGCCAACAAGTGTGCGTGAGTTTCAATAGAAAACGCTCACGTGCACGAGTTGTCATTGAGCGAACATTTGGCGTGCTTAAAATGCGGTTCCGCTTCTTGGACAAGTCAGGTGGGGTCTTACCATATGGTCCTCAGAAAGTAGCATCTTTCTTTGTGGCATGTTGTGTGCTGCACAACATTGCCCTACGCCATGGAATGATGCTGGAGTTTGAGGATAGATTATTACCGGACTATAGGAGGCGGCAAGCTGAAGTGCAGGTGCCGACTCCAAATGCTGATATAGTGCCAGCAGTAGCAGGGGCAATGAGGGACCAGCTGGCAGCGGAGCTGCGACACCGCTAGTCATGTCATCTGCAGCCTGCCTGGTAAGTAATTTGTGCAATCAGTAGGCTTCTAATAATGTAATAATACATGTAATTCATATAGCGTTTTATTAAATACTCAAAGTCGCTGTTGAGGATTATATCTCAATATTTCTCATCATATTCATCAGTAGATCAATTGCCATCTTGAATAACCATAATCAATAATCATAAACAGTATCCATATTATGTGTGCAGCAGTAACACACACACACACACGCTCACACTCATACACATACAAGCAGTTCGCACACACATAAGCAATGCACACAGACACATGCACATACACATACACACGCAGCACACGTACACATGCACACGCACACAGACACACACACATACAAGCAGTTCACACACAGACACACACACATACAAGCAATTCAATTCACACATGAGCAGCTCACACACGCAAGCAGCAGGCTTCTGTAGCTTTGATTAGTAAGCAGGCTTCTGTTTAGTTGATTCAAAAACATAATCAGGAGATGTATTTGATCTCTGTAGCTTTGATCAATATTTGTTCAGTAAAATCATTAGTTGTTACTGAAAAAAACATAATTAATTGAATCATTTATGTATCTACTTGTATCCTATTCATCTGACTGTATTTTTCCTCTCTCAACTGTAAAATTTTCCAGTCCTTTTTAGTGATGTGCATGCTTATCTTTTGGTTGAAGTTCCCAAGGGAAGTGGGCAGTGTTTTGGTTTGCCTGTCCTTGTTGTGAGAGAATGAGAAGGTGGAAAGACCATATTTAGAAGATATTTCCTGTGATGAAGGTACAAAAACTGGGTGTGAAAGGCAAGATGTCAGTTCTTCTTGCTCAAAAAGAACTCGGCATTATATTTATCAATATGCCTCAATAAAGCCTAATTGTCTGAAGAATCTGTCTTTCTCCAATTGCTTGGGGATGGGGGAACCTCATGATATGAAAATATGTCTGAATGAAAACCACAACAAATTTGGCGAGCCAGCGGCAGGAGTCGGCAAAGGTCGGTTACACTCGGAAGGGTGGACATTCTTCCGGTGCTCAGAGATGGTGCGAGGAACCATCTTTTTAAAGAAAAAAGTGTAAATGGTTGCAGTCAATGTTGGCATTTATTTGGCTGTGGGTATTTTCTAAAATGGGATTTTGATCCTCCCCTGTCTGGATTTGACCTCATGCACAAGCAATTTAACTTCGTCTTCGGAGAAACGTGGCGACCTTCCTCTCTCCATCACTGGTTTCGGTTTGAGGATTTGGGATAGCGCAGCCTGCTCTTAAAGGCAATGGCACCTGGCACACAGATTTGTTTAACTGGCGTAATGCCCAAACCACGCCTATGCATAATATAACGGGTATCACAGGTGTTTTAGGGATAAAGGCAGGCGTGCAAGATAGCAACTTCTGCAGGGGAACGCCTCTTACACAATGCTAAATCCACAAATAACGGGTTTAGGGACTCTGGCATAAGATAGGCCCATAGTCCCAACTATTTCGGAATTGGGGTTGTGCAACTGAAAGTTAAAACACTACCATGCAAAGCAATCGCCATATATCAACAATACTCAGGAACGCCGCCGGCTTCTCTGGGCCCCAGCACATCTGAGATGGACTGAAGCAAAGTGGAAAAGTGTACACATTCAAAATGTGTGGCGCATTATGAAGTGCAAAATATGACAGTGGAGACCCCATACTGTTGAGCAACTGAAGTCGTACATCAAGCAAGAATGGGAAAGAATTCCACCTACAAAGCTTCTACAATTAGTGCCCTCAGTTCCCAAACGCTTATTGAGTGAAAAAGGAAAGGTGATGTAACACAGTGATAAACATGCCCCTGTCCCAGCTTTTTTGGAACATTTTGCAGGCATCAAATTAAAAATGAGTGAATATTTCCAAAAAAAGCTTATCAGTTTGAATGTTAAATATCTTGTCTTTGTCGTGTACTCAATTGAATATAGGTCGAAAAAGGATTTGCAAATCGTTTTATTCTGTTTTTATTAACGTTTTACACAACATCCCAACTTCATTGGCATTGGGGTTTGTACAAGCAATGCAATTGCTTTTGTTGAACTTGCGCTTTTAAACAGTTTTCTTTTACATTTCGCCTGCTTGGGACACAGCTTCCAGAGGTGGAAAAGACTGTTAGATCTCTGTGCAAAACTGTGGAAAGACAAATCCTCCCATGTCTTTTTCCTGCCAATAAACTTAGCCTGCTGATGTCACTCACGAGTTATACCTTTCATTTCATTGAATTTCATTGATGAGCGAGTCCAGGTTATTGGAACAAAATGCTGGAGGGAACTTCTGCTTTGTGTACATGACTTTTCCACCTCTGATGGTTTCTGGAATGCCGCTCAAGTTCAATACATGTCTTGTAGAAAACAATGTTAGTCGCTGAAGAAATAAATTCCTGGGGCCCTGTAAGTGGACAGCGCAGGGAGTTACTGGTGAAGCAAAGTAATATTAAATCTCCTTGCAAGCAGGGGAACAGAAATAGCCAAAGGGAGCTGCAGTCATAGACTTAAGAGACTGAAAACCATGTTTTCACACCTATACTGCCCACAAAATGACTCTAGAAAAAGTTCCTGTCGTGGTCGGCTCGCAATGGACGATTCTTTTAATGTAGCTGCCAAGATTGATCACCTTAGCTGAGCCATTCTGCTGGACTATGGAGGCAGCGAAGGCCACTCTCTGTTTGTGGACTGTTCATTTACTGAAACTAGGCACCGTTTAAACTTAGTGGATGAGCTGAGTTTCTGTAAGACAATCCTGATTAAAAAGAAAGTTCTCAGGGTTCTTCTCCACAATTTCAGCCCTATATTTTCATTATTGTGCCTCTCACAGTTACAGCGAATACAATTATTTGGCGTGAGCAGTGACATTCATGCAGAGAGGAATAGCTCATTTATTTGCTGAGTTTAAATTGTGAATTAAGGTAAATGTTTGCTTCAGGCTGCAGTACTTGTTGCAGAATGGCCTGCAGTGGCTTAAAGTCTGCCATTTAATTTGTCTGCAGAGTGCAGATACCTCAACATTAACCTAAGAAGAATTCTGTTCACAGAGATCTTTCTATACCTTTTTCAACATAAACAGTGTTCCTAGTTTTCAGGCTGTGTGCTAAATGCCACAATAATTAAGCATTTCTGATGTTGAACTTGGCCTGACCATGACCAGAGACTGTGCTTTTTCCTCTGTTCATATATAATATCATTATTTATCTATCATTGAAATGGGTTGCATGATTCTATAAAACATATTTTGTCTAAATTACAAAATTCGTATTTATTGGTACTTCTGTAACTCCTGGATTAATGGCGAAAACTAGGATTTATGGGCAAGGATATTTTATTTCTTGTGCTGTAAAAAGAAAATTGGAAAATTACAGGATTCTATCTGTCCTTTCCACAGGCTTTTATAAGTACCTGCAGTTTGTTGGTTTTTGTTACTCAGAACTTCTTAAAACAGGAATTACACCCGAATTTAAAATTTGTCACTATGTGTTACACTCGTTGGTGTGCTATGATTATCATGTCACCAAAAAATACATTTTCAGGAAGAATATGAAAATGTGCAAGAAAAATAAATTTCTGTGGAAGGTTTGTCTACAGAACTTTGGGGTTTATTTTAAGGTAATGCTACAGTTGACAGTGCCTCAAAATGCGGATGTATTGCCTCTGTATCCACACCGGAAATATTATACAGTATTTGAGCATAATGTATAAACTGTGAGCAAAGACGGCATCTTGTTATGCAAATGCATGTGCACTGCCTGAGTTCTCTCTGGTTTCTGACTTGTAAGTAAACATTGATATGCATGGATTGCTTTTTTCCTGTGGTTAAATATAGCCCTATAATGTCCCTGAAAGGAAAGTTAAAGAATGTGCTATGATAGAATTCAAAACAGGAATCGTGTAACATTCATCTAAAGTAGAAGCGAGTCATATATTTTTCATGTCTCTCGGTGATCCTGTTTAAATTGCAAACGTGTCCTTCTGTGTATAATTAGTCATTTCCATAAACTGAGTGATGGCTGTCAGACTGTTGGCCAAGTAGGGTTGTGATGGGTTATGTTTGGCATGTTAACACTTAATAAAGTCATTTAAGGTGCATGTCTGCCCAATTTGTTTCTATGGCCTAAACTACTGCTTGAGAATAAATCAGAAAAAGTGGCCTCTAGACACTGAACTGCTCCCTGAGTTTAGTTTGATGCCCTTGGTCTAGAACCTTGGTCCTCAAATCAACACCCTACGAGGTCCGAGGACTGCTGGTTTTCCACCCTCCCTTTACCTGGGAGTCAGGTGTTAACAGAGCGTGACCAATCAGAGGTACTAACTGTTCATTTACTTGCCTGGGATAACAGAAAACCTGGGCTGGATTTGGATTTGAGGTCCAGACTTGAGGACCCCTGGTCTAGACAGGCCTATTGAGTGTGAGAAGAAGGGAAATGAGTAGTTATTTGTCACATTTACTGAGGCAAGGACGGGCAGAGGTCTGATGGCGCTTTTCCACTCCCTGGTACTGGTTCCACTCCACACTGCTCGGTTATGGCACCAGGCAGTTATTTTCCATATTGCATCGTGCCAGCTCCATTGTAGGTGGGATCAACCTTGGAAAGTGCCAAGCATCATCTTCAATGCAACTCAAAACACAACATCACCTTATGCAGCGCAACCACAGGAACAATGGAGGGTGTTCTCGGCTCTCGGTAATGATGTTTGTCAGCTATGTATCTGCTTATCCCCTTATCCGTTTTAGTCTAATTGTTTTAGCGCCATAAGCAGGCATATTTTGTGTTTCCGGCAAGTGCCTAACTTGCTTGCATTTGGCTGCTAATTATTGGCGAGTTGCCAAGTGCTTGACTACTCAGCGTTCACTACTTCCTTTGTTCATTTGGTCATGATAGTATAAGCTAATCATTTTGCCTGAAAGTTGCTATCTTGTTATGTGACCCAAAAACGATTATTTTTCGTTTCAGTAGCTTACAAAAAAGCTAGCTTATTGGGTTGAGTACGTATACGGGTCATTTTCGCGATAGCGCACTAATAATGGTAAAAAATGTCCAAGTTGAATTTTGGTATATAGAAACTTGCTAAAAGTTGCTAAATGGCCAAGTGTCTGAGCTAACCATTTTATTAGATATGGAAAAATTGTTTGAGTCTATCATTATTTCATACTTGAAATTAAGGATATGAGTTACATGTCCATACCATTTTCGTGTCCAACCGCATTTTGTGATTTAAAACAGGAATTGAGCATTGTTCCTCTTTAATTTTCTACCCAACACTAAAACTTATCTATGGAGGTATAACTGCACCACAGCTGTCAGTGCAGTTTATTCCTGTAAAACCAGGCCTGCAAACTGTACTGCAGGAAAACATCATTACCCAGAATTGGTAAACCATAGTATGTATGTCTTTACCGTTATTGGTCTGAAAGAAAAACACCCTTTAGTTCTTTAGTTTTACACTTGGTGTTGACACTGGTGGCCAAGGCCACGAGGCTGCCACCGGCCATGTTGCGACGAGAGAAAACATAGCCATTTGCAGATTTTGAAGTGTCTCACAAATTGATCAGCCTTACCATTAGACTCTTTTGAGAGCCAATAATATAGACAACAGGGGCCTATTGAATTATGGTGTAATGCCTGGAAATGCAGTAAAATTTGTCTGCTGTTGATGAGCACTGCAGAGCATCCTGGGGCTGGAAGCCAAAATTTCTCACATTTACATATCATTGAGGGTGCATTTATGCATGCCAACACACACTCTGAAGCTGGCCTTTTTCTGGCTGCAGTGACTACATTTTAACTGGCATGACTGGGGTGACATTAGCTGGGAAGTGTTTATGGTAATCACTTGGGCAACTATTTCAGCCTACTCTGAGACCACCGCTTAGCATACAGTAATCATGGTCAGACTGTTGGTCAGGGAGAGTTTTAAGACGATTGCACTGACGTTCCACAGGTTCCCTGTATCAAGATCTGTTATACTAAAACAACGGTTGAAGAACATGGTAAATGGGCAGCCCATTGATGCAGTGGGTAGTGCTGGTGCCTTCTCTGGTTGTGGTTTGAAATCCAGCTGGCAGCCTTTCCATGTGGAGTTTGCATGTTCTCTCAGTGTTCTTATGGATTTCCTTCTCGCCCTGCGGTTCCCTCCCGCAGCCCAAACACGTGGCAGGGTGTTTGCTCATTGTATGCTGGGATACACTCCATCTCCCCAACAACCCTGATGAGGAATAAGCTATTTAAATAATGAATGGGTGGATATGTGCTACATACGCTCAGTTTACAGGAAAGGAACACCAGAAGGCATTGAAAGGCAGTGTAATATACTGTGTACACCCCTGTCATATACAGTGGTAAGCAACCAGAGTCAAATTGCTTGTTTTTTTTTTATTTTGAAGATTAAAAATGGCTAACACAACCTCTACAGGGAACAAATTACACCCTGACAAATTTATGTCATTCTTTTTTGTTATTCTCAACCATTTATTCATCTTCAAAATTTAGCATGTGAACATATGAAGAGAAGCGATAGTGAATCATGATATTTCCACAAAACATACTCAGTGTGACATACTGTTCTTGTACCTGGTTTTCTCCTTGATTCTAGATAGCATCAAACTTCCTCAGCCCCTGTTTTCACTGAACTTGTGAGGCCGCAGCAAGCAAAGCAGTTAAATAGACTGTGAAAGGTTAGTGGGGGGGTCCAGGGTGATCTGTCTGGACTTTCTCCCAGCATGCTGTTGAGCCAGAAAAGCTCCCTGCTAAATGGGCCCAACAGCCTGGGCAGTTCCTCCGCCCCCCACCCCCTTTGGGCAAAAGAGCTTAGAGCTCTCTAACCCCCATCCCATAATTCAGAGATGAGGTTGGCTCTTCTCTTCATTTTTATGCCAGTAGTTTCAGCGCTGTTACAGTAGTGCTGTTCCTGCAAACAGCATCTGCTGGCTGTCTTTAACCGGGAGCACCAGTTTTTACATTTGCAAGTGTAATGCAAGAGCAGGTGTGTTATCTTTCACTGCTTTGCTCCAGTGTTAGTCAGCTTCAGGGGCTTCTTCCCCTGTTGATAGCAGCATCTCACCTCTCAGTCTTTCTTCCCAAAATGAACAAACACTGGCACTCACACGAGCTGGCAAAATCATTGATACACAGATGCACAAACACTCACGCAGTCTTTCACGCTAACATCCAGGCACATAAAGGCACAGACTGGCACACACTCGGAATCAGATTTCCAGAACACAAACAGGGTGATGTAATGAGCCCAAAGGACAATGCTTCCAAATGGAATATTTTCGAGCAAATCCATGATCGCCACTTACACCATAACCTTACATGTCATGAGTCATGTTAGATCATCCACACAATACCGGAGGAATTAAGTACCCCCTCTCCACATATGTGTGTACATGCTCACTGCAACTGACACACACTCACCCAACATCTATGCATGACTCTTTAAGGGCATCTAAAGTCGATTCCCATTGTTTTTGTTTATCGGCCAATCAGCGAGCCACACCTGCGCAAACGAACCGAAATAGAAGGATTATCTACAAAACATTGGTTGATGAATGAAATTGGTCATGTGACAATGCAAGATGTCAACAAAAGCAAGTGATTTGTTTGTAAACATTGGACGTTCAACGTCTCGTCTGAGAATCGACTTTAGATGCCCTTTAAGATCTCATCTTCAGCTTAACTTTTAACTATTTGTAGTTGTGCCCAATGCCTATCAGCGAGGTGACATTGGACTTTAATGCCCGTTGACTTTCACGATGTTGCATTGTGCACCAATCCTAAAGTTAGTCTGCTTTTCTAATTTAGATCATTCTCATAATTTGCAGACATTTCTAATGAAGGGAAATGAGTTGGTACTGAAAAATGCATTTGACTGTTTGCATTGTGAAACGAGGACCTGATGTAATATGACCAAGCTTACAGAGAGCATTGCTGAATTCATACTCGCTCACTTGAGCAGTTAGCCTTAACTCTGAAGTTTCACATCTCCTTTGAAGTTCTACTGTAAGATATCGTTTCATTCATCCACTCTTTTATAGTTAATTAGATCTGCAGTACTCAAAGACGATGCCATTTCATTTGAAAAGGTGATGCAAGATCAATGTAAATTAAATAAATGATTTTTTTTTTTTTTTTTTTAAATTAGCTTGCAGCAACAGCTTGGAGCTACTCCTCATTTTTAGGCAAGTTAGAAAAGTTCAAGAGAATGCACTGGTCCATGGAAAAAAGTAATGTTCAATTAATGTCTTATCTTCAGCGAGGAAGAGGAGTGTACCCATGGGTCCTGAGCTTTGTGCAGTTATCATTAATCACATCCTGACTTCCGTCCTGAGAGGTTTTCATTCCCGGAGAGCCCGTACCGTTAATTAGTTCAGGGACTTTACACAATCTGTTTCCCTCCACATGCTGGTAGTCTGGACTACTTCGGTAGCGTTGGACTAATTGGTCTCGCCACAGTCAAACGCTCCCATTCAAAAGGTGAGATGGAATTTGAGAATATCTTTGGAGCAAATAAAGTATAAGAGAAGAGCATGCGTACACACGCCAGGACCCAACAGGTTTAAGGCATGTTCTCACTCTCGACAAGCCCTGAGTTTGGCAACTATTCTTAGTCCGTCCATGCTATTCTTGGAATAACTGAATTTATGACCAGGAAAACCTCCAGGTCCTCGGGCCTATGCTCGCAGGGATGACTCTATGTTATGGTACCAGTCCTTCCTATAATGAATGCCTGTGCTCATTGCCCAAAGGTATATGAACCTAACATTTGTGTTCATGACATGATTATTCGCCATTGACATTTATGCATTGAATTTTCGAGTTCCTGCTCAAAGCTGAGGATTTGCATCAATTCAATTCAATTCATTTCAGTTTTATTTGTATAGCGCTTTTCGCAGACAGACTGTCACAAGGATGATTTACAGTGCAAAAAAAGGGCAGTGCCCAGCCTAATCCCCACTATAGCAGATGAGGAAAAAAAACTCCCAGTAGGGAGAAAAATCCTCAAACAGTGGTGAGAAAAAACTCCCCAGTGGGAATAAATTTCAGGAAGAACCCGGCTATAGTCGGGGAGCCCATCCTAAAGCTTTTATGCGATGGCAGCTATAGCTTCAGGAAATGGCAAGGTAAGGATGGAGCAGAACCTGATCAGGATACTGGGCTTAAACTCAGTCCTTTTATTAGCGACTCTGTTCTTCAATTTCCAGTTAAATGATTTAATCTTCCTTCCCAGAATATTTGGTCATTGTAGAACTGAAGAAACTCTCGATTTAAACAAAAAGAAGACTTTAATTGTTATTCAAAGGTCTAAATAAGAGTAGATTAAAACAAGGCTAAAGTCTCTTGATCTGTTGGGCTTAAAAAGCACACCTTACATCAACAAAGGAACTGCATCAACAGAGGTACTGTGAAAGACACGTTTAGCATACAAATGAGCTTTTAGATTGTAATGCCGTTTTGGGATTATAATGGCCACTTTGAGCTTTCACAACCTCCAGTGGAAATTAAGTGCCGCTTTCTAATGGTACTATTTATTTTAAGCAGACTGAGAGGGAGATGAGGCTCAACCTCATTTACACGGGGTGACAATAACATGCATACAACCAAAGAGCCAGTGGTCAGATTTGGCACAGTTTTGATGTCATTATAAAAGTGCGGGCTGTTAAGCCAAATGCAGTCAATGTGCAACTGCCGGTGAGACAGCAGCACACAATGGAGTCACGGTGCTCTCATTTCTCATTCTGCACAGAGCAGGTCAGTGTAGTGCAGGGTGTCATTGCTAAAGTCTGTAATGGGGGTGGCCATTTTGCTCGACTTTGTGGTTCTCTTGGATTAGATTTAATTTCGTCCTGAGGGAGTTTCCCTACTATGAAACAACCCACTTAAATTCTAAATATTCTGCTATCTTTATTATGTTGCCCTGGAAAGGTTGCTCTCTCGCTCACTCACTCTTTTATTCTCTCGTCAAAGCGTATGTGGTATTGGGAGCAGCTGATGGCCTTTGTAGCAGAGTGTGAGCACTAACTGCAGTAGAGACTAGACTCTCCGATGAAAACTCTCTCCTCACTACCGAGTATCACTGCTGGGGTGTGGGTGCTGAGAGCAGTCTAATTGCTGGTCACAGGGACCACAGACCATTGGGCTTTCACCAACATTTTATTTCCTGATAAGTAGGAGAGAGTTCATTAAACAGCTGAGCAGATTCATGAAAATCATCCTCGCTCCCCCTCACAGGTTCCAGATGAAAATAATAAACGAAAACAGCAATTATACAAAAATATAACTCCCTATGGAGCCTAGGAGCTTAATTAAGCAAATAAAGACCAACAGGATCTTAAGCTCATTACATTTTTCTGATATTGAGGGAATATGACACATTGCTTTACAAAGATACTCATTCTACAGAAATGAAATACTGTCTTGTCTACCAATTGCAAATTGATTATTGGTTAGGGAAATAGGAACCAGTCATGGTGGGACTTAAGACTAATAAACATTTAGATTGGTCCATTGTGTTAGGTGAATGTATGCGCATTGCACAGATGGTTTGTAAGAATTTCTGAAAAGGTACTTGGATGCCTTTACCTAAAATACATCATTTGTTGTATTTTAACTTTTAACTTTAATTTCATATATCATTCACCTATGAAGCCCTCCCCAATTTTTGAGTTTTGGAAGTAAACCACTCTCAGCTATCTTCAATCGGTCTTTGGAAACTGGAAAAATACCAAATGATTGGAAGCAGGGCAATATAATATCAATATATAAGAAAGGGGACCATACTGAACCAGGAAATTACGAGCCAGTCAGTTTAACTTGCATTGCATGCAAAATACTGGAATCTATCATTAAAGATGAGTTGGAATTATTTCTTGAACATAATATTTTGAAGGATAGCCAACATGGTTTCTGTTCGGGAAGGTCATGCCTGACAAACCTCCTGGAATTCTTTGAAGAGGCCACCAAGACTAATGATCAGAGCAGGGCTTATGACATCATATACTTGGATTTTCAGGAAGCATTTGATACAGTACCACATAAGAATTAATTTTTAAAATAAGGTCCGTTTGAATTGCAGGAGGTATTCTGGAGTGAATTTGAAACTGGTTACAGGACAGACGACAAACAGTTGTGGTCAGACAGATCTCATCTGAGCTAGGTATGGTGGGGAGTGGAGTCCCTCAGGGATCGGTGTTGGGACCCCTGTTCTTCTTCAATGTCCTTGAAAGGAATATTGAGAGCAAATTAGTTAAATTCGAATGATACTAAATTGGGAGATTTAAAGTTTTCTAAAGTTACAGGATGATTTACATAGAATTCAGAATTGGGCAGAAATGTGGCAAATGAAAAAAATAAATAGACAGGTAATAAAAAAATTAGACAGGATTACTTCATGGGAGGTTTAAAACTGGAATGTGCTTCACATGAAAAAGATCTGGGAGTGATTGTTGACCAAACCCTTACTGGTTCTAGCCATTGTGCCCTGCCAGTTAAAAAAGGCCGATAGGATGCTGGGATATATGGCCAGAAGTATTGAGTATAAATCCAAGGAGGTCATACTTCTCTTGTATGACACATTCGTCAGACCACAGCTAGAGTGTTGTGTACAGTTCTGGGGACCATACTTTAAGATAGATATAAAGGGTCTAGAAAAAGTTCAGAGAAGAGCCACAAAGTTAACTCCAGGTATAAAAGATGAAAGCTATGAGAAGAGGCTGAAGATCCTTGTTCACTTTAGTCTTAGGAAAAGGAGACTTAAGGGTAATCTGAATGAAGTCTTTAAATATGTTAAAGGGATTAACAAAATGAATAATGTGGGATTACTTAGGCCAAGTTTTGTTAGTAGAACTCAGGGTCACAAATGGAAGTTGGCCAAGAGCAAATGTAGCACTGATATTCAGAAATATTTTTTCATGCTGAGAGTTACCTCAGTGTGGAAGAGCTTGCCTGACCATATTGTTGAGGCAGAAACCTTGGGAATTTTCAAGAGCAGGCTTGTTTTAGTGCTAGATACCATTTAGTCATTGAGTATCTGAAGTGATGGCTTCACTATAGTAATTATAAACTGGTGAGCCTAGTTGGGCTGAATGGCCTGATCTCGCCACTCATGTTATGTTATGTTAAGTAGAACCCATATAGCACGAGCAGAAGGGCCGGCTGCTGCAGACGTGTTTCCCCCTCAAACGTCGACCCCGGTGTCATTGTAAGGTATCTGTGGAAAACTAGTCTTACATGCCGCGAGACCTGTTCGCTACTCCTACGTACAGCACACAGGAAAAATGTGTTTTGCCAGGCTTACTGCTGCTCAAACTGGGGTGGAAAAGGCCCTGGGAACACATTTCATCCCCTGCCAGACCTGGACTCTTTCAGAAGTGTACGGAGCTGGGGAAGTGCAATGACATGAAAAAAAATATTTTGGGTGGCCACAAGATATAACTCGCTCCCACAATTTAGCAAAATTTTGGCCACAAGATGGTTGTTAGTCATTCCGACAGTTTTGGGATCTTGAGGTCACAAAGTATAACTCGTTCCCATGATTTAGCTATCAGGTACTGAGAATCAAGGTGGAAATTTCCTACCAAAAAACTAACCAACGAACATGCAGTCCACAAAAATGTCATCAAGCCCCAGCAAATGTGACTTGTTGGCAGCGTGCAGTTCCGTGAAGATGGTCTGGTGGTTTTTTTTTTTTTTTTTTTTTGCAGTTTTCTCCAAATTCAGACATCACTTTTAAGAAATTTGTGCGGCAGACAGAAGCTCAAAGTGCGCTTTTTTTTTTTTTTGGGAAAATCTACTTGAGGTTTGACCTGGGTTCCCTGGGTCAGGATTTTAGGGCGGCCAATACCCGTGTAAAATGATTCCTCATGCTCGCTGATCCACTCTTTCACAATTTGAGCTCAATGAATGTTGTGATTGTCATCCTGGAATATGCCTATGCGTCAGGGATTAAAATATCTACTGATAACCTGATCTTTAGAAAACATTCAGGCCATTTGCTGACTTCATTTTACTGCTACATAATGCTGATCATCCTAGACCTGACTAACTGAAGCAACCCAAGATCATAACACTGCCTTAACAGGCTGGAACAGTGGGCACTAATACAGGATGGGTGCATCACTTCATGCGCTTCCTTTCTTACCCTGACAGGCCCATTGCTCTAGAATAAGGTACATCTGGATTCATTATACCACATGACCTTTTTCCATTGTTCAACTTCCAATCTTGATGCTCCCTAGAAAATTGAAGCAGTTTTTCCCAAGTAGCCTCACTAACAAGAGGCTTTCTTGTGGCCACACAGCCGTTTAGTCCAAAAAGTTCTGCTGTTGATTTTTTTTTTTTTATGATGACACTTAACAAAGCACAGTTTTTAACCCAATTAAAGTGATTTAAGCAATCTCAATAGATGTTTTCTTTGCTTGATGCAGGCCAAGAATTTGCCCCTCTTGAAACACAGTAGAATCTTTTCCACAACCATGGCATATGTCTTCCAACAGTGGCGTGCACAGACATTTTGGGGGGCAGGTGCTCAGTGAGAAATAAGGGCACTTCAGTGTTTCCCACAGACGGTGAAGCAATATGTGGCGGCAGACCGGGGGGGGCTGCTTCTTATTTCACGCTTTTAATCGTCGAGAATTTATCGTTGATCACGTCAACATGGACAAGATACAGTGCACTCTAAAAAAAAAAAAAAAACCTTTCAAAATGGCACTTGCTTGGTCAAGAGGGCAAAGGGCAGGTGCTATGGCAGCACCTATAGTCTATCTGTGCATGCCTATGTCTTCCAACATGGTTATTTTAGAAAACATAGCTACATAGTGCATCAGTCAGGGTTAAAAAATGTTGCCAGCTGAGACATATTAATCACTGCAATAATGATTCAATCATTGGCTCTTGAGTGTTTGTTTATTTGCATCCAATCGGGGACTTTTTTTTTGGCCAGGCTGTGTAGCACTAGCACCAGTTGCTCAGTCTAAATTAGACCTTACAATATTTTCTTGCTTTCAGACAGCACTTTGCGGTTTATTTATTTTTAAATGTTGCACTTTGTAGTATAAGGTTTATATAATAATAATAATAATAATAATTTGTTCAAGTATGCATTGATTATGTATAAAGTTGGTGTTAGGAAATGCAGCACTTTGAATAAATAGGCTTTTAGCTCACAAGCAATTTTGAATTGTGAGTGACAACCCCTAAGAAAAGCCCACACATTCCTCATACTGAGAGAACATTACAAAGAGTGTTCCTTGTAAATTCTAAACATCTGATGAGCTGAGATTCTCTGGCTGGGAGATTATGGAGCTCTTTAATCCTCCACACCTATTGGAGTATCAGAAGAGTACACGTTCAGCTCGGTAAGACCAAAATACCAACCGAATGAGCCAAACTCACTAAGCCACCATGCGCTTGCAGCAAATCCACGTGTCTATTCATAGAGGTAAACAAACTCAATGTGCTTTATTGTCCTGAGCCTGCATCGCTGGAGATATCAACGTATTATTCATCATCTCCCACAGCAGCAACTGGCTGAATTCCCTGTGTGCACTGTGAATGTAATGAATTCTGTAAAAAAAACTTCCAGTCCCTCCAGAGGCAATTTATCAGATATTTTGTGCCACTATGATTGTTTATTTAAAGTGAAAGCTTACAAACATATGTTCTGGCGATGAAGACATTCATCGCAGTACTGCTTTGCCAATATTAGCTGGGCTTTGCTATGGGGGGAACCCACAAAATAGCATTTGAGGGAAAGCCGTCTCCTTTACACACAAATCATCCTTTACCATATCTGGATTTGCTGTCTGTAGATGCTCAGACATAACATTTGCTAAAATTATGTCTTGCATTGGCATGGCGCATGGTGACTAGAAATAAAAAAGAGAAGCATATCACAATATTGTGAACATAACAAGGTTTAGATTTATTGATAGATATATAATTATAGTGCTGGCAAGTTTGGTTCTGAATAAGAACCAGCCTAAATTATATTTCCCAGGTGTTCACTGATGAATGTGTTTTCAAATAGCTTTGTGGGTGACAGGACATATTGTAGCTGTAGCCTCGTGATTTTTTTTTTTTTTTTTGCGCTGTAGTCAATACTCTTTAGCATCAGAGGAGAAATAAAAGCAATCTTTGATAAGCTTAGCCACTGGCTTTTCATCTAGAATCTTTGTCTTTGACAAATTTCTCAGGGGATTCGTGTAATTTTCTGTTTTCCGCTATTGCACTTATTCATTGGACTGTAAATTTAATTAATGAAATATGTCTATGGTGGATTCATCAGATTTGTTTTTTCACTCTGGCCCATGTGCGCATCCTGGCCCACGGCTTACAGCTCATATTTTCTGTGGCTGTTTTTTCCTGCCTACTATGTCTGCACAGGGACATATTTAGTTCACTATTGACATGATAGGACGTTTTAAATTTCTATGCAACACATACTGTTCCTGCTGTATGAATTTCTTGGGAATTCCTACTTTTCATACACTGAGCGAAAAAAAAAAAATGATCACCAGAACCAGGGCTTGCCAGTTCTCATTCTGGAGAGCGACGGGGTCTGCTGCTGGTTTTTGTTTTGATCCGGCACTTAATTTACATATTCAGTGAATGCAGTTACTTAGTGAGCTCACCTCAGTAGCGGTCTGTCGGCAGTAACAAAGGCCTTCGGAAAACTGACTTTTCAATATTTAATAACGTAAACTTCTTGCAGTTTACTTTTCTCGATTAGCAACAGCTGCTCAGACTAATTGCTTGAACGACAGTCAAATTAATTTTCTATCACACTGTTATACGAACATTAGACTACAAAATTATTAGGCATTTTCTTCCGCACATAAATTGCGAGTTAAAATATCAATATGTCTTTATAAATTCTGCACTCATGCAGCTTGTGAAACTGCTCAGATTTACGTAAATTAGTTTGCGGGGCTCATTAAACAATAACCCACGAGAATCAGTCCACTATTCTGAATGTAATCACGGCTAAAGGGTGTTGTTAGGCATGATGCACAGCTGAGTCAAAATGGTAAGGATGGCGAAAATAAATGCTGCAAAGTCAAGCCATCCTTACAATGCTGTATCTATTATTTAAATGTAGGCAATAGGCATTGACTTACTCATTATCATTCCTTATTATAGGTCATATATTGGTCTATGTTGTTCAGTCGATAGATTGTTTGATGGCTACTCAGGTGAACTTCAGCGAGAACAGCTTGAGGGCAATCGAGCAGTAAAGGCTGAGGTTACTGAAGGCCCTCTGAACATCTGACGGCACGCTGCTGGCTTACCTCACCTGATTTCTCTCATCTTAGTTGTTGGTTTAGTTGATGTATTCAAGTAGGAAGCATAGACTGCCAGAAGCCATTGCTCTCTTGGACTAGGGCTGCCCAGTGGAACACGGTTGGGCTGAGCCCAAAGCATGGAGAGAGCCATCCAGATGATTTATGGTTTCTTCGCACTGTCCACACTGAAATGGTCTGTGTGGGGTTTATACAGACCACACAGAAATGAATCTGAGCCTTTGGCCTGGAATCAGTGTTGAGATCATAATGACCACACTGATATTTCAATCACTAATAGTTTGGATTTAAGAAAATGAGATTTGTTGACAATGTAATGACTTGAAATAAATTCAGTATTTGGCGATGACTCCGTCCTTGAGGACCTTCAAGCGAGATGGGGCGCTGATCTGCCTGGGTAGCATGCAGGGGCGAAGCCATCCCAAAAAAGAGGATCTGCAGGACTGAGGAGTCATCAAGGTGAATAGCCCTGGAAGACAAAATATGCATTAGAATAAATAAACAAGTGTTTGCACAAGCTGCGGATGAGTGGTGACACTGCTAGTGGAAGAGAGGTCGACACTAGCAAAGTATCTGTGATAGTGCCACTAGGCGTCGTGCTCTTATACCAAGGCGCTAGCTTAGCACAATGAAATGACCACAGCTAGCAGTTGTGCAGAGGGTAAGTTGCATGTATTTGCAGATACTTATCCATATAGACACTTACTGCTGGGGCCATGGCAGAGAGTGTGAACCTTGCCACTGCGAGTGGCCATGAGGTGGATACACGTAGTATCCGTGAAGGTTTGCCGGTGAGGCAGAGTGTACCCATAACCAAAGCGCTAGCGAAGCGCTAGTGAGCTGCACCACTGCGAGTGGGCGTGAGTCGGATACAGTGCAGTATCCGTGAATGTTTGCCGGCGAGGCAAAGTGCACCCATAGTATCCGTGAATGTTTGCCGGTGAGGCAAAGTGCACCCATAACTGAAGTGTGAGCTGCGCCAGTGCTGAGTGGCTGTGAGGTGGATACCCATAACCAAAAGCGTGCATTATCCGTGAATGTTTGCCGTGAGGCAAAGTGCACCCATAAGCGGCGCTAGTGAGCTGCTTCACTAAATTGGAGGTGCATACTGGCTGCAGTATCCGTGAATGTTTGCCAGGCAAAGTGCACCCATAACTGAAGTGGCGAGTTGTGAGGACCATGGATGATATCCATGCAGTATCCGTGAATGTTTGCCAAAAGTGGCGAGGCAAAGTGCATTAGGCAAATTTGTATTAATGATCATTCAACAGACAACAAATAACACAACATGCACATTTATCATTTGAAAAATAAACATGCACTGCCCAACAACAATCATTCAATCGACCACAAACAAAACAAGACCACCTTATGTAAACTTAATTGTATGACATTTAATATGCAGATGACCAAACACAACATGCACAGAACCTGAATTTATGACCATTTGAAAACTGAGCTGTGCTATTCATTTGTATGCTGACAATGAATTAATGACAAATGCATCACTGGATGACAATTCACATGCATTTATAACTTGCAAACCATCCAAATTCAAACCATGCCCAACACCAACAGAACAGATTACACCTCATACCAGTTTGATGAGGCCACCTGTGGTTGAGGGCTAATCATGCCCATGACCACAAACATTGCATGCGAACAATGCAGAAGTCTACTAAGACCACCTTTTATGTAAACTTGGGAGGGTCAAACCCTAGAACTTTGATGAGGTCATGAGAACTGGCACCGAAAAACAAAATTTGATTATGGTTGAGCCTACAGTACAGGGCTCTCATTTATGAAGTTCCTTTATTTTACAGATGACCAACATCCATGAACTTGTGGAAATGTATGGAACTTTTCCATCTGCATTGCGCTGATGGATGTAGGCGAAATTCCACTACTTAATCCTGACAAGGCACACCAGAACCTGAATGAATGTGCCAAGAGTGTGCAAAAGTAATAGGTAGAATGAATATAAGACCATGGCATTAGATTACCATCTTGTAAGCTGAGCGCATTGAATGAGAAGGTGTGTCCAAACTTTTGGCCCTAGCGCAAAGAGAAAATGATAGCATAGCATTTGTTACTGATCTGGGACAACTTGAATTGAAATGTTCATTGACAAAGCACGAGCATCAAAAACAGAGAAATTATGGAGGCGAATTAACGGTTTTAAGGCAGCCTGACGGAGGCGAATAACCACCCAACACGAGCGGGAACATAATGACTTTCAAATCACACCGGCCAGTATTTTATTCACAATAGAACAGAAATAACATAGCAAATGTTGAAACTGAAAAATTTAGCAATTTCATCCACAAAATGAGCTCATTTCAAATTTGATGGCTGCTACAGTTCTCAAAAAAGTTGGGACAGGGGCCTTGTTTACCATGGTGTAGCATCCCTTCTTCTTTTTCTTCTTTTTTTAACACAGAGTGGAGGCGTCTGGGCATTGAGGAGACAAGTTTCTTGAGTTTAGCCATTGGAATTTGATCTCACTCTTGTTTAATACAGGCTTCCAGCTGCTGGAGAGTTTTGGGTCTCCTTTGACAGACTTTTCGTTAATTATGAGCCAAATGTTCTCAATCGGTGAAAGATCAGGACTGCAGGAAGGCCAGTACAGCACACGGACTCTTCTCCTACGAAGTCATGCTGTTGTAATTGCTGCAGTATGTGGTTTTGCATTGTCCTGCTGAAATACACAAGGCCTTCCCTGGAATAGATGTCGTCTAGAGGAGAGCATATGTTGCTCTAAAACCTTTATATACCTTTCAGCATTCATGGTGCTTTTTAAAACGTGCAAGTGTCCCACACCATATGCACTAATGCATCCCCGTACCATCAGAGATGCTGGCTTTTGAACTGAATGCTGATAACAGGAGGGGTGGTCTTTCTCCTCTTTAGCGCGGAGGACACAACGCCCATGATTTCCTACAAGAATGTCAAATTTGGACTTTGGACTTGGAAATTTGGACAGGACACTTTGCCACTTTGCTACAGTCCATTTTAAATGAGCCTTGGCCCACAGAACACGGCGGCGCTTCTGGATCATGATCAACAATGGCTTCCTTTTTGCATGATAGAATTTTAGGTGGCATCTGTGGATGGCACGGCGGACTGTGTTTACAGACAGTGGTTTCTTGAAGTATTCCTGGGCCCATTTAGTAATGTCAATGATAGAATCACGCTGGTGAGTGATGCAGTGGTGTCTGAGGGCCCGAAAATCACGGGCATCCAGTAAAGGTCTTCGGCCTTGTCCCTTACGCACAGAGATTTTTCCTGTTTCTCTGAATCTTTTGATGATGTTTTGCACTGTCGATGATGAGACCTTCAAAGCCTTTGCAATTTGACATTGAGGAACATTGTTTTTAAAGTATTCCACAATTTTTTTACGCAAGCCTTCATAGCTTGGAGAGCCGCTGACAATCTTTACTTCTGAGAGACTCAACCTTTCTAAGACATCCCTTTTATAGCAAATCATGTTGCACACCTGATGCCAGTTGACTTAATTACTTGCTAAATGTTCATTCAGTTGATTCTTTTATATATTGATTGCTTTTTCAGCCCTTTTTTGCCCGTGTCCCAACTATTTTGAGACCTGTTGCGGCCCAAAAATTTGAAATAAGCTCATTTTGTGGATAAAAATGTAAAATGTCTCAGTTTCAACATTTGAAATGTTATCTATATTCTATTGTAAATAATATATTGGCTCATGTGATCTGAAAGTCATTGCATTTTGATTTTATTTGCAATTTACACTTCGTCCCAACTATTTCAGAATTGAGGTTGTAGGCTAAACATAATGTAATATACAGTCAAACCTAAAATCGCAATATAAAAAGTCAAATTGAAATGAATTAGTTTTTAAACCTGCTTTGTAAATAGCAAATAATTTCCTTTTGGAATACTTTGACAGGACTTCGTTGTCATTTATTGCAAACCCTGTCATCATCCAACTGTCTCAGGACTTCTTCTGTGTAATGGTCTAGATCAGTGCTTCTCGAACCTGTCCTGGAGTACCACCTCTCCTGCATGTTTTAGATCTCTCCCTGCTTCTGCACGGATGATTCAAATGATTCGCGCAAGATCAAGCATCTTCTTGGGTTTATAGCGAGCTGATCATTTGACTCATCTGTGCGGGAGCAGGGAGAGATTTACAACATGCAAGACAAATGGCGCTCCAGGAGGGGTTTGAGAAGCGCTGGTCTAGATCTTGTACCACTATTGCTCCACCTTTGTCAGCAGTTTAAATTAACCATAGTTGAATCATTAGACAATTCACTCAGAGCTTTACTATGCTGTAGTATTTTGCATATTCTTAATTGAAGATCTGTGAAAAATTTTCTCTGCCCTTGAGCTGAATTCATTATAAATTGAATTATAATAATTGTCAAATTGCTCATAACCCTTGTCATTGTATATCACATACAATTAGCATGGAACCTGTGCAGGCTCACTATATATTGCGTCTTCAGTATGATGATTGAATGAAGATTGTTTGACCGAAACGTTAGTTCTGATTTTGAATAAAGTTGGTGCTTTTTTGTTAAGTTAGCAGTGCTGCACTACTTTCTTTTCAGTTAAACTTCACTCTTCTTTGGATAGCAGCACCTGCAAGGAACTATACAAGGTGTGGAGATACTCCTTCTTTCTAAAATGCATAATAAAATTCGCAAATGAACTAGAAACAGCAGCTGCATTTTTACTCAAACCAGAAACATTTTCTTTCGCGCCAGTCAGATCACGTCTTTCATACCACCCCTGCTAAGAAACATCAAAAACAGCAACGAAAAATCCCTTTGTCACATCATTTGTTATTAGCTTGTTTGGGGGAAACAGACCTTTTACTTAGGTCCTAAAATGGCAGTAGTCATGATGTGATTATGAAATTATCGTCTGTTAAAGACCAATTGATCAGCTACTCCTTAAGATCTGTTAGCCCTCAATATACTGTAGCTTACATCAGAATACGTCTGGACTTCTGTAATAGTATAGAGCAAAATTTATTAAGGATGTCGTCAGCAGAGGGTTTTACATTCTTTACCTCTGAATAGGCTCCAACAGCTGAATGCATAAGTTAGCAAGCCATCATGTCACGCAAGCAACTAGCTACCAAGCTTTCCATGACTACAGAGTAGCCAACAACAAAAACACTTTAGTTAGTTGTTATACCCGTACGTAACCTGAGAGATCACTCGTCTCACTTGGTTACATCGAGATTACAGTTATATTGTTAGCTTCTTGACTAACGTCAAAACTGTTTACAGTTAACAAATCGGCTAGCTCCTGTCAAAGTAAAGCCATTGACATATTGTAATAGAACCGCTACATCTACAATTTACAGATAGTCACAAGGCTCATGGTATAAAATACTCCTTCCTTTATCCCACTTGCCAATTTAGCAAACTCACCCAGCACAGAAGCAGAAGAATATGTTCAATGAACAGCAAGCAAATGTCACTGATCAAACCCTCTAGCTTCATGGCTCCCCTCGGAGCCACACTTTTAACTCAGGATGAATGAACGGTGTAAACTCCGAAAGCACAGAAATGATCTAAAATAGCTATGTCTAATACCATAGTGTCTGACAGAAATACAATATCAAATTGTTTCAAAAAGGTTTCAATATCTGAATCACTCTTTTTAGAACAAAAACCATTGATGTTCCAAGCACACACTCTGAGGACTGAGTCCATTCACGGCAGACTGAGTAGCTGCACTGCCTCGCCTCTGTCCGATGCATTGACAGTTGAGGCACGGCCGAGTTCCCACAAGTCATCAGTAAGACCAGCCAACCCGTCCAAATGAGGAGTGTCATCGCGGCTGGAATGACTGCCATTGGGTCGTCTACCACTGACCTCCCGCAAAGTTTGGCCATCATCGGCCATGACAAAAACTTTATCAGAGATGATCAATTTATCATACGATAAATATGCTTTTTTGCCCTCTTTCTGGGCTTGTATCATATGTGGTACTAAGTCAGATCGAATATTCCTAATCCTCTTTGTAAGATTGTTTACTACATTGTATAATCTATTTTCTTTAAGTTTACCCTTCGCAGCAGCCAGGACATTGCTTTTATCTTTGAAAAGGGTAAACTTAACAATTATGGGCTTAGTCTTGGATTTAGAATGTAAGAGATGTGCTCGCTCTATCGAACTGTACTTATCTATATCTTCCAGTCCCAGCTGCTGCTCCATGAAGTCCTGAGCCAGTCTCTCCGTGTCCGCCACACGTCTCTCCAGGCTCGCCCTCTATGCCATGGATTATGACGTTTTTTTCTCCGACTCTGGGCTTCAACATGGTTGAACTGCAATTCAAGCTTAGCAATTCTCTTTTTTCAATTCACCATTTTCCTTTTTCAATTTATTTTGCTCATCAAAAAACTCAGTATGGAATTTATCAAATTTCATATTTAGTCCTTTTATTTATGACTTGATGTCCCGCAACATGTGTGCTATGTTTATACTCTCACTGTCCGTCTCATCGCCAGTAGTAGCAAAATTTAGTGTTGTCTGCCTCTCAACACCATCGCCAACTTGCTTCGACAGTCCCCGCTTGGGAGGGCCTGGATTGAGCTCCACATCAGAACACTGCTCCAACAATCGCGACACATATGGAATGTACAAGGTTTGGTTATGATCATCCAAAGCCATTTCATTCATGTCATTCAATGTCAAAAAGTGCGGTCCGATGGGCCCATGCCCCTGTTGGCTTACACCTCCACAAGGGAAAACATGAGCAGTTAAATAAATGCACAGGCTGAGAAAAATCCAAATTTGTGCTTGCCTGGGGACAAATGATCCCACACCCTTCAGGGTTTTCATATAAAGGCGTTTCTCCGGTCCCCTCGGCCTTGGTGAGAAACAGCCGATCCGAGCACGCCAACACTCAGCAGATACGCTCATTATCTGTCTGTGAATCTCGCTGCACACGGGTGCCATGTCAGCAACCAGAGTTCCAGAAAGCCATTATATTGTAGGGGAAAGACATCAGCCCAAGAACCAAGAGGTTCCAAGTTCAAAAAGAAGAAAGCACAGAGTTCACATTAGAGGGCGGAAAATTCCCCTTTTTGAAATGAACCATGTCTTAGATGGGGGTGAATGCTAGTATTTTCTGTAGACTATTAAGTCTAGATGTCATATATGACAATTGTATGTCGATGTACTCTTAAGAAAATAAGTTTTTGACATGTGAAATGTAATTCAGCTTTCTTGTTTTGTTTTTTGCATTTGGAATCTTGCGGGGCTGGGGAGGTGTGGGGGCGGTGGGGGTGACTGCCCCCACTTCCCCACCCCCCAGCTATGCGCCTGCCTACAGTATATCTATAACCAAACTACTAGTTGGCCATTTTGTGGTTATTCTGGTCTTCAGGGTCACAAAAGAGCAGGCCACACTCAACATATTTGCTCTGAACTGAACGGGGAGAAGTGGTAGTGCAGTGGTTAAGTGTGCTTAGTCTCGCGGTGCCAGACGATCGGAGATCTCCGCCGGGGCATCATTATACAAAAGAGTTACTAGGGCGCCGGCGAAAACAGCCGCTCACAAAGCACCGCCTTATTTGAATAGGAATGCATTCCCGGAAATGGTGTGCTCCCCCCTTTTCTCCTCCAAGGTAAACCAAAGAGGGTCTAATGTAGCGACTTTGTATCTCGGAGGGAAAACAATGGATTCCCTGTGTCTGCCTGCAGACATGGAGCTGCAAATTTATGCACGCAGTTACAATATTCTATCACTAGATGGCACACCCGGATCAGTTATTGAATATGCACAAGCAAGCCGAGCTCGAACACGGTTTAGAATATGGATGAGTTCACTCCAAAATCCCTTTTTTTCAGGAATTACCTGAATTAAACTTCTCAACTAAGCTTGATGTGCAAACTGCTGAATATACTTGCCCGTAGTATCGATCCAGTAGTTCAAAAAAAATGATCTCTTGCTACAGAAAAAAAATGTTTTCATCTGTAGCAACCACTTCAGCTACAGTGAACCAATGGTATCCCAATTAGTAGTAAAGAAAAATCAGTTTTCTGAAGCAAAAATTCGACATGGTATTGATACTATATCACTCTACTATCAATTATAGTAATCACATATGAAAAACCCGTAGTTCCCTACCATGGATTTTTGCATAGACTCCTCCATCGAAGAATTCAGCACTCCCTTATATCCTTGTAAGTACTCATGTTGATAGCCAATAGCTCAATTATTTACTAAGGCTCATCTGCGTAGCGCACACTTATAGTTCACGACCACGTGAAACTTCTGCGGTAATAATGTATTGATTGACTGGTTTCTTATCCAATTCCAGAGAGTTTAAACTTTCCACAGCCGATGAAAACTTTTCTCCGCAAACGCGACATGTATCCACACACTTTGAAGAAGTTTTCGTCAGTGAGCACAACTGCGACATCCCATTACCTTGCCCATGACACCTGTTGCTGGTCGGACAGTGTTTACACGCACACGCCTTCAGGAAGTCACCGTCCCCAATATGAAGGACCGCCCAAAAGACTTAGGATTGGTTCTGCAATGCAGGCTTTTTTTTTTTAACTCTGTAATTGTCTCCACCCAGTTTTAGTAACGAAAGCTGGGGGAATGTCATCAGTCTGTAGATAAGCGAAGCGTCTAGAGACTGACATGTGAGTCTAAGTGTGCTTGACTTGGGACCGAAAGGTCCGGAGTCCGAGTCCTTGCCACGGCTTTCGCGGTTTGTTCTTGGGCAAAACACTTCTCCTCCAAGTGCCTCACTCCACACAGGTGTATAAGTGGGTTCTGGCAAATTATCGAGGAAACCTGACCAAGAACTGGGAAGGTAACCTGCGATGGACTAGCATCCCATCCAGGAAGAGTAGCAATACTCCTAGTCGCTTCATGCTGTGGAAACCGGAGTTAAGCACTGGCCTAATGATGCACTTGGCTCACGACAGACTGCCTTTGCCTTTGCCTTGCCTTCCCTTGCCCTCCAGAGTGCATGCGTTAGAATCTGGGAAAAAATAGCCATCTGTTTGAATGAAAACACAAATAAAAAAATAAATCAAAAGATGAGTGAAAAACAGGAAGAAGTGTATTTTTGAAAAAAAAAAAAATCAGCAGTGTATATCCCACTAGCATTGTATTTTCTAATGTATTTCATATATGATTGAAGAATTATCCATAATTGAGTAAGCAGTCCATCCAAAAAGATAGAAAAGTCAATATTTTCAAGAAATTTAATTGCTATTTTATCTCTAACAGTCAGGTCTGCTGTTGTAAACACTATGGCTTCATTACCAGCTGGGTCGGGTTCCCTTTTAATTATTCCAATGGTTGTCTGGGTGGCTTCTATGCCATTAATTTACAGTGATAAAAAGAGATAGAAGACATGGGCTGTATTTCTAAGAATTCATATTAAAAGAACAATACTTCAATACTTGCCCCTTGCTATTTTTCTTTCTTGCTTCTTTCATTTATTCTTCTCTGACCTCCCCTTTTCAGCTCTGCAAGACCTTATGTATTAAAAATGTCCCTTCAAATTTTGATCCGAATCAAAGCAGATAGAAGTTCCTCTGAATGACATTCCTCTGATATTCTGACAAAATAGATTTGTTCTTTGTGACAGCCCCTCAGCTTTTGCCATTTTCCTGGTGTATTTAGAACTTATACTTATATAAATAATACTCGGTTCAAAAATAAATTTGGCATGCGCCAGATTGCAGTTATTTGTTGTACACAATGAACTGACTGTCTACTGAAAGGATAACAACCAGAATCACCAAAACACAATGGGTAAGCTGCTGCACTTTCTCCATTCTACAGCTCATTTAAAATTCCATAATATTCCTCAGGCTACGCAATTCATTTAGTCCTTGTGCAGTAGTTACTCATGACCTTTTTCAGTCTCACTAGTGATTTAGATGTAGTGATTGCTGAACTGAACGTTGTTGAAAAAATGACTTACTGTATTCTCACACTATAATTTATTGTCAAATTAAGCACAGCAGTTGCTTAAAATCTCAATAATTTTATAAAATCACTGTAATTTACAATGTTGTATTAAAGCAAAAAATGAGAATTGTTTCTGTCGATGGTGCATATCTATGACTGAAGTGTATTTGGTTAATTGGTTATTTTAATTTCTGGAAATGACAAATGCCTTGTTCTCATTATAATTGCTGACAAAAATGCCACCGGCCTGGGCTGTTTGAATGACACAAGTTGCTGTGCACAACCTATAATTGAAAATGGAAATTGGTGTTTGGTTTTAATGGAGAGGCTTGCATTGCTTTTGTCTCTGTCAGCCTTTGTTCTCTGGCTGTTTGGCGAGTCAGGGCTCTGGAATCCATGCTGCGGAGCTCGATGATGCAAGATGAACGACAAAATCCCTGTTTTGATGATATATTAGGGAGAATCCATCAGAAATTAATAATTTTCTGTCCTCACCCTTTTAGCTTTGAACATTTGTTCATTTTAAAAATGAAAGAGTGTTATAATTCAGATGGATTAACCGGAATGGTCAAGTTATCAATTGCTATCAATTGACCTTAAAATTACAATTAATTTAACTGGCAGCAGCGCCGCTAGTACTTTTCCCAGTAAAATGATGGGTTACAGTAAATTAAATCTAACTGCGAAATTATGGCTAACTGAAACCTAAATTTAACCTAAATTAAACTTGTTCCATCAATTTTTTTGCAGGTAGGTGCTAGGCAGGTAGCGGCTGAGATATTTAGCCCGTGGTCCTTACTTCCAGTGCATTCTGGGTGCAAAAAATGCTTGTACGGGTAAATTAACTGTAAATTTCAGTGAAATGCGCATGGGTGTGCAGAACTTTGCATTTACTGCAAATCTGCACCTGCAATGTACTTTAAAATTGCTGCAATTTGTAACAATGTAACATTATCAATGGTCAATGAAAATTTATATATCTTTGGTCCAACTTAAATATTTATGCAAGTTAGCTTTTTCTCATGCTAAACATGAATCAGCAAAAAAGTGAGAATGTATTGTTTTTCAAAAAAATGAGACGGGATTGAGTTGAAAAAATCTGACAAAAATAAAATTATTCCATTTGAATAAAATAAGCTGAAATGAGGAAACAGTGTTTGGTTAAAACATGCATGCAGATTCACAGGAGGCAATTAGTAGGCATATGGTACTTACTGAGGGCCAGGTTTACTTTGAGCCTTCGCACTTCGCAATGCATTTTCTCGCATAAAAAAACAGTGACATGACAAGTGATTGGTGTAAGACAAATACCCTGGCGATTCATTGCCCATGTCGTCGGTTTTGCTGGTACATCAGTTCTGGGGCAGGGACAGCAGTACATGAAAGAGGTTACTGAACATACATACCTGCTCCATACCTGTTCTGATGCTTGTGTCTTTGAAATGCATGAGTGTGCACTGAGCTGCTACTGTCACGCCCTGGCACCCCGGGATGTTGAACAGGGTGCCAGGGCAAGGAGTAGAGAGGAGGACCCAGTCGCAGAGACATGGAATTTATTAAATAATGAGTGCAGGGATAACTAAACAAATACAAACTGCAGGAGACCATGAAGGGGACTGCTCCAAACACAAAGGGGGAAACCAGACTAAGGCTACCTGCCCCAATGGGGAAAAACTAAGCTATAAATACTTATGGTAATGTAATTAACTAAAAGGAAACAGGTGGGCATGATGAAGATGGAGGGAAACAGATAGTTGGATAATTAGTGCAGGGCAGGTAGCCAGGGAAATGGAATGCCAGAGGGGAGGGGCATTACAATTGCCTTGCATCTTGTTTCTGTCACCTTCCTCAATGGTCTCTCAATGGTCAAGCAGTCCTCGAACACCGGCTGGCGGGTAGTTAGCAAAGTTGTAATTTGCGTAATGTATTCAATATGAACCCCGAAATTGTTCCTCATCTTTGTGATTGGAGTGTTGTATGAATTTTTCATGACCTTTCTGCAGCACCGTGTTAATCCACAGTGCGTTAGTGCTTTGCAAGGACATGCAGCGGCTCCATTGGACGGGTTACTGTGAATGGTGTCTGCTATGGTTTCTGCCAGTACAGCTGCCATTGAACTCACCGCTCACAGACACATTCTTGTGAAAAGAAACTTGGTTCACGGCTCTGGGAAAACGACGATGAAACTTCAGTATTGAACAATTTCAGTGGCAGAACTTTCAATATAAAAGCAGAGAAACTCTGACACCTTTCTTCATTACTGTCAGCACAGTGTCTTTGAGAGCCATTTGCTTTTCATACACCCACTTGCTGCGGCAGTACTGATCTTCCCATGGACAGTTAGAGTCGTTTAGGTGAGACAGGTCAGTACTTCACGACAGTGCCTCGCTCTGTATGAGAGGGTATTTTGACTTTTTCTCTGCATTATAGCGGGTGTCTTGGGTGCAGTGAGAAAGCAAGACTTTCACCATCTCCAGCACTCTTAAGGACTGCAGTCTGCAGTCTAGTCCTTTGTGTGCAGTGCTGCAGCTTTCAAATAAAGTAGAAATGAAAAAAGTGTGAAATTAAGAAAAAAAAGCACAAGGCTGTATTTTAACTCTGGCTGTATGATATCAGGCAGACTGAACATCTTGTTATTTTACACCCAAGACATTTTACAGACACCGTTTTCAAAATGCTCTTGCATTTTAATATGCTCAAAATTCAGACTTTTTTTTCCAAAGATAAAATGGCAAAGAGGCCAACATTACAATGATACAGTACCTTCGGAAACTTATTTGGTACATTTAGTACATAGAAAGAAAACAGCAAACTTGGCAAACGAAAAAGAAAATTACTGTTAGACTTTTTTCTTGGACTTTGGAGATATATATATATATATATATATATATATATATATATATATATACACACACACACACACACTCACGTGCGTGCGTACATAGACACACACACACATATACACACTACATTTGAAGTGACACAAATTTGACAGACATTACTGCTGGAAATAAAGAAACACAAAGCCATCTGTGAATGTTTTTGAGAGCGTGAGAACAGCCTTTATGCGTACTGCTATGCACTGGAGTGAAAACAGAAAATAGCATTTCATTAAAGCCCTTTCAAAAGTAATGTAAATGAAAATACAGCGTTATATTTCCATTTGATTAAATTTTTATCAGCTCTATAAAAATCGGATTTAACCAGCTGGGAAAGGAAAGGCTGTGCAAGCCATGCAGCACATTTATGTCAGTATCCTTTAAGTATTCTGTACATTTTTCTGGTCTTTAATGCAGTAAGACACAGTCTCTTACTGCGTAGTCGTGGGAGTTGAGGGTGTAATAAATCCAACCAGGGACGCGAGTTGTTCTTCCCTCCTTGGGTTCAGATGCACCCTTGTTAATGAGGACACACATTCTCTTTCCTTGGGCATTTTATCCAGGGGAGGTATGTGTGTGTATCGCAGCGCAGGGTACATGAAAAATACTCCTACACTCAAGTTTACGGGAAGCCTCAAAAGGCCATCTCTGTTGAATTATTGACAACACTGTGAAAGTGATGTCTACCGCAGTAAAGAACGCTTGGGATTTTAATAGATAGCCCATAACCTGGGGTTAGGGCCATTTTGATGGCACCTGTAGAAAAACACTTCATCAATACGCCAATATTGTGTGTAATTCACTCAGGCTAAACGCAGAGCCTTATTGGTCCCCCCACCCCCCATTTTCGTGATATTCATCATTAATTAATTATTCAGGAGTTTCAGATGAAGGTGTGTTAAGAAGTAAATGTGAAATTCCAAAGAGAGATTCTTTCACAAATGCCTGTGAGAAACATGCAAAATGTATGCTTGTTTAAGGATTAGCGAGCGTGTTATGTGGTATGTCAAAGCACTAAAAGTAAGTTTGCTGTCCGTATGCAATTACCGGCAAGGCGCTCGTTTTTGGATTATTATCTCCAATATGGTTTGCACGGCTTTATTTGCAATTGAGCATCTAATCTGTGTGAATGCAGGGCAATAAATATTCATTCAACCAGCCATTAATTTAAAACAGCAAGTGGTGATTTAGGTTCTCGTGAAATCAATGACTGCGCAAGAAACCACCAGAACTCCCATTGTGCAGCACTAATTTTTATTGCACATTGGAAATTACTGATTAGCAGCTTGTCCAAATTGAACAGATTGCAGTCACAGCATTGAACACACTGAGTGACAGCCGCTGCACAAAGATTAATGAATCTGTTTGTGTAATAATACGTGTGCCCACCAAAATGGACATCACTGTAATATTAATGATGTTTTCACACCAGTGCTTGTAGGTGCCTGTGCAGTAGAAAGGAGTAGTAAAGAAAGCACTTACTTTACAGTGGTATAAAATGTTAAATATCTGTACATATTGCCACATACAATATACTGTCAGTCCAAAAAAGAAAAGTCACATGCTCAGATGTGTAGTTGGAACCCCTGATTATGGTGCAAATTTGTTGTGCCATTGTTTTGACAACCCTATGCAACATCAGAACATTTATTTTCAATCAGAATTGCCTTCATTTTTGGCTCAAAATCTTGTCTTCATGGCGAGATGGTTGAAACACTCAGTAGTCTTTACGAGAAGGTCCCAGTAGCTTTCAATGTGGTGAAGATCAGGATTTTGTGGTGGCCAGTTTGTGTGTGAAAATGATTCCTCATGTTTGTTTTCCTCATTCATTTTCTTTGCTTGATGCAGTCCAAAAACTTGCCCCTTCTGAAATACTGCAACATGTTTTGCGCCACCAAGGGATATGTCCCTGACATGATTTTTTTAGGAAATGAGAAGCTACACATCAGTTAGGGTTAAAATATTTCCTGCCTGCTGAAAAATATTAATCGCTGCAATAATGATCCAATCATAGTATTTGATTATTTATATCTTTGTATCCAGCGATGACTTTTTGTTTTGTTTTGTTTTTTTGGACGGGCAATGTTTATTCATTTAAATTTTGCTGTGTATGAATGATCTTTCAATTTCAAAAAATAAAATTCATGAAGTTACCTTGTGAGATATTATAATAGTGCATTTGTTCAAATTGTTGTTAACATTGAACTGTTAAAGTTATAGAAATTACATTTAGCACATCCAGTGTTGTACAATCAAACTCTGAATCGCTGCAATGAAAGAATGCAATACTTCATTCATCTAGATATTGCTACTGACATGGTTCTAAATCTAATAGAATATTTGTAGTGTGGTTTGAGTTGGTAGTTTAAAGTGACTTAGGTTTCTAATTACATAGCCACGTAATTACTAACCACAAAGATAGTGTCTGTCTGCCAGCCTCTTGGTTTGCATGATTACATATAAAACATATAACTGGTTTTATAGTTCATGACAGGTTTATATCACAGGGGTTTTCATTGTAAAAGAAAAAAATAAAAAAATAAACAAGCCAGTGCTATTGTGAGCCAAGCAATATGGGCGGGTTAGAATATTTGAACTTAATATCAAAACTATTGAAAAGGATTTCGATATGGTGCCTCCGAATAAGGCACTGCGCATGCATGCATAAATGGAGAAGAATAAGCACTTCATCTCAGCAATGCTCCCCTAGCTGTCTGTTTTGGGTTTTCATTTCAGATTGTGCACTTCCTCTATTCCTCACCCTCTTCCCACGCTTGATCATTACCCATCAGGCAATGGTTCTGCAATGCAATCACTATGTAAATGTCAGTGTTATTACTGTGGACGCATTAGCATATTTTTTCATATTAGGAATCTGTAGACCACTCACTGAAGAAAAGTGCCCTTTATTTTGATGATTTGAAAAGAATCTTTCCACCAAAATAAAATAAAATACAATTGCATATTCATATTCAAATGAGTGCATAAATATTCATGTGGCATTAAGGCCCAAACACTTCTGTCAACAGATAACTTTGTTGGTGTCTCTGAGAGACAGTTTCTCTCCTAACACAAAATGTTCTAACAATGTCCCTAAAATGTTGTGGCAATATAAACTGCCTGGCCAAAAAAATTAAAGTCACAAACTCTAATTTTGTTAGCTTTGATCACGGCGCACATTTGTCTTTGCATTATTTGCATCAAATGTTGCACTGATTTTTGGCTGAGATCTTGTATTGACGATGGGAGAGTCAAACCTCTCCATGAGGCCTTCTCCAGCACATCTCGAAGGCTTTCATTTGGTTAAGAACAGCACTCTGCTGTGGCTAATTCATATGCGAAAATGATTCCTCATTCTCAGTGAATTAGTTTCACTGTTTGAGCACGTTGAATCTCGGCATTGTCATCCTGGAATATGCTTGTGCCGTCAGGGATTAAAAAAAGTCCATTGATGGGGAATCCTGGTCATTCAGTACAGTCAGATAGTAGTCTGCTAACTTCATTGTATTGTTGCATTACCCTACTGTGCCTAGACCTGACTGACTGCAGCAACCCCAGAACATAACACTGCCTCCTGTGCTTGCTAATTGGGTACTATGCAGGATGGGTGCATTGCTTTATGGGCTTCTTTTCTTACCATGACATACCCGTCACTCCGGAATAGGGTAAATCTGGACTCATCAGACCACATGACCTTTTTTTTTTTACTTATTTAAATCCAAATGGCCTTTTTTTTGGTCAGGCAGTGTAATTAGTAAAAGGGCTGTTTGGGAACTGAAATTAATTTGAATGATGCAGGATTTTCAAATCCTGCAGTTTTAGCAGATAAACGCCTTCACTTATCTAATGTAAGATATATGTATTCAATTTAATTTATTACTTACCATCACAGATACTAATTAACAATTAAATTGCTGAATTTGTAGATTGGCAGAGCAACCTGTTGGATCAACCTTTATCAAAAAGCATGACACAGAGTTTGATTCAAAATAAAGAAATTTAGCAAAAGTTGCAGCGAATATACGCTGTACAATGTATGTGTCTACAGATGAGTGTCTACTACCTTTAACAAGAATGAAACAAACATGAACAATCAATAAAAAGGAGAATGAAAGAAACCATCAAACCAAAGCTTGTATCTCATGAAATTGTCCCAAGGAAGGCCAAAATCTATGTTCAGAACCGAACGACAGCTAGATCTTCCAATGAAAAAGGCAGATTTCAACCTCCAAATCCCCTGCACAGATGTAAAAATTCCTTGTTGGTTTTCTGTGTGCCAAAAAGCCAAAGTACAGAGGAAAGGTCTACATTTTTATGTGGTTAGGAAGAGGGGAGGAAACGCATCACTCCGTCTTGGTGATCCAAGCAGGCTATGCTGATTGGTGGAGCTGTGGATGTCCGAAGGAGTGACAAATGGTAAGCTGTCTCTTGTGAAACTGGCCATTCATGTATTAAAATGCCCTTACGTAATTAGGAGCAGAGCTGAGCTCCATGGACTTTTCATAAAGGCTTTCATGGATTTAGTCTCTTCCAAATGAAACCAAACGTGAGTATGGTTGGATAACTGAAGCTCTGTTATCAAATACCTCTGAAAAGTTCTACTACTGCTCCAAAAACATAAATGGTATGGGCATTATCTTGGACAGTATTCAGGGCTACAAAAAAACAGAAAAAAAAATAAAATTTTTAAATTAATAAAAAAAGGGACATGTTCTTTTCTTGTTGGTGGTCGCATGGCTGTAACAGTGGTAATCTCTGTTGTCTTAGAAATTGCAGGGGTGTACACTCATAGTTGTTTATTTTGCTGTAAGTTTCCCCAAGAACACAAAATTTTCAGCAGTAAGTTTACTTAGGGCATTACATTAACTCATCTGCGTAACCTCACTTCATGGTGGATCTGCCCTAGAAGGGATAATGCACAGCCACCTGATCATTATTATTAAATTAAACTAAAACAGGATGATGCAGGACCCCTATGCAACAAACTAAGGGCTAGAATCACCCAGAAGGGGTTTATTTCGCAATAGTGATTGATCTTGCTGTACATTATCCCATGTATTACACAGCTTTTCACTAGAGAAATCAATAATTTGGCACAAAGTATTGATTTTAAAATTATTTTATTCATTTAAAATTGATTTTATTAGCTCCTTCTTCTGGATAAAAAAGAATTCACTAGATTCTATGGCTGGAACTGAGTCACACCTGTAATTGACCAATCAGAATCGAGCATTCAACAGAGCCGTGTATACAGACAAAAAAAAACATTCAAGTAACATTGCATTGATGTTTTATGTGAGGGGGGTTGGGTTCATTACGCCTGGTTCACTCACTCCAGGTTTAGGCATTAAAAGCTGAACATGTATGTACCCCAGAAAATGGACAACAAATTTCTGCCCCTATTCCATCTTGATTTGATTTGGAGTCAGAGATTTGGACAAATAAGAAATATATATGGCTGGTGCTTTCATGGAGAACAATTCCCAAAGCAAATGAAGCTTTCTGTAGTGGAACTGGACCAGGTTTTATTTGAGTACTGGATCGCTCGCAGGGATAAACAGGTTATTTGATCATTTACACATTTCAATCAAGGCTGTTGAAGTGAAATGTCATTGGTGAAGGAATAACATTTCCTATGTGGAGCTAGCAATTTAGGCTGTCATTTCTGTTTGCTGTGTGGAAACAGTTTCAGCTCTTCCTTTTGTGACAAAACATGAAAACCACTGAAATGGGCAGTTTTTTTTTTTTTGTTAATTTAATTTTATCATATCACCACAAATCAACTGATTAGTGTGTGTCACGAATACAAATACTAAATGTAGATTCACTTTTTTGAGTGTGCACTAAACATGAGGGTTTAATACAGGAATTCATTTGTTCATAATGCCAGTTTGAAAGGACTTGGGAAGGGAAGGGTTTTGCATGCTTGGGATTTGTCTGCACAGAGCAAAAAATGTATGATTCAAAAACTGATTCTGATTAACGAAAACTGCAGTCTCAGATAACTGTTCTGGTGGGCCACAGTCCCTGCTAATTTTTGTTATTTCCTTTCAGTCAGTAGCCAATAACCTTTAAAAAGGTGTATAGACTCTTTAGCCAATGAGTATCTTAAAGCAAGTAAGCCAGCTGACTAAGCATCCACAGGGGCCATGTCTGAAAAAGCCTCCTAACTGGTGTTTGCTCAATATACAGATGGGTGACAGATTAGAGGAAAAAACCTCAATACATTTATGGGCAAACATGACAAATGCTGACGCTTCTGTTCATTTTCATGACATTGTTTGGATCCACTCTTCCCCCCTTAACCCCTTAAACTCTGACTTTTTAGCTCGCCTTTTTGAAGAATAGGGGCGCTTATGTAGTCACCCTTTGGAGTCGGCGTTGCAAGGTTAAAGTTTTGGTGCAAGTGTTGAAATACTCTAATATCTTACAAGTCATGACAAAATTACTGTTAGTGTTGTATTACAATTGTTATACAGTGGGTAGAAAATCATATTAAAGAATGTATGCCCGAATTTATGAATTACAAAGGCCCATAGGGCCCATCTGGACTTGGTTAAATTTTTGGTGCCAGTGTTGAAATACTCTAGTACCTTACAAGTGATGATGAATTTACAACTGTCATGGTATTATAACCATTGCATAGTGGATGGACAATCATATTAAAGAATGTCTGCCCGAATTTACAAATCACAAAGGCCCATAGGGCCCGTCTGGACTAGGTTAAAGTTTTCATGCAAGTGTTGAAATACTCTAATACCTTACAAGTAATGATGAATTTGCAACTGTTGTTGTATTATAACCATTGCACAGTAGATGGACAATCATATTAAAGAATGTCCTCCCAAATTTACAAATTACAAAGGCCCATAGGGCCCGTCTGGACTTGGTTAAAGTTTTCGTGCAAGTGTTGAAATACTCTAATAATACCTTACAAGTAATGATGCGTTTACAACTGTTGTTGTATTATAGCCATTGTATAGTGGATGGACAATCACATTTAAAAATATCTACCTAAAATTATGAATTATAAAAGCCCATATGACCTGTATGGACTTGGTTAAAGTTTTGCAAGTGTTGAAATATTGTGGCTTCTTTTAGTTAGCCTGATGATGGTGTTGGTGATGCTGCTATAATTGCATATGTTATTGTCCAATAAAAATAAAAACAACTGATGGATGTTTTTGTTGTTTGTTGAGATTGCATACATTATTGTACTTTTATTAGACTTTACAGGTCCCTGATCAAATGTTTAACATCACTTCAACTTCACTTATTCCACTCCATCTGTAAATTTTATATTTTTATGCAGAAAATATCCTAAATGCATTTTAAAATCACAACTGGATGTAAGGGAAAATTTCTTTTACTTGTGCATTTTTTACAAGCAATTCCAATGGGCGAGCTATGCTGTTTTCCAACAGCTCTTGTTGCTTAAGTTTTCCCTATAAGTTGGTTCAAAGTTTGAATATGCATTTTTCATATAGTAGGACAATGTCACATACATATTTTGTATCTGCTGGTTGGAGTTCTTCGCTGAAGCTACGTCACACTTATATGGAGAAAAATATTCAAACCCAGGATGCCATGTTATATGGCTCCAGCATTACAGCAAATGTAAAACATTTAGCTAGATCTAAATCATCATTTTGTAGGCATTTCCCTGTAAGTCAGCTTGACATATTTTGGATTGTTTTAAAGTTTGGGATCTCTTCTAAAATGTATGATAGGCCTTAAATTCCAGGAGTCTGTATACAGCAGCTGCATCCGTTGGATCCATATACAGGTCTGTAGGTGTTTAAGGTGGAAAGGTCACTGCAAATCAATGTAGAGTTTTCCTGGGTGATCACCTTTATATCCCATGACTGTTACACCCAGAGTCCTTAATTGTTTTCCCTCGAGCGGAAGTTCCTTCGGCTCAGTCACCAGCCAGGGTTGAAGAAGATCTTGCACCATGCTTCATTATTGTATGAGGTTGTGTCGGCGCAAGGGTAACTTTCACTGCTGTAAAGGCACCATTAAAGATGGAGATACATTTCCGCTAAATATTAGTTTAATCATGTCCGCAGCCCAGTTACTCAATAAAAGTGCGACCAGTTATTTCTTAGAGCAAGAGTTTATTGCTTTCGTTGTTTTTGGGCCATAGCTTTTTCCTAAGCAACCAAGATGTTGATGACATCATTCCAAGAACAACAAAGCCAGTGGTGGTCACAAGTTAATGCAGGATAGGCATTTTAAACTGTGTTACCAAATCGCAAAATAGCCAACTCATGCACTATTTCCACATAATGGGAAGAAACTCAGCTAAAAGCTCATGATGAGCATTTTACCTCATCAAAATACCATTGAAGCACTAAGCAACTAAATGAGCATGTAACAAAACGTGAAATAAAACAATATCAGAGCACAATCGCATATACGGTGCTAGCAATTCCCCTACATTAGTGCTATTGAGACAAATGATACATCAAATGAATTCCATATAGGCTTTGTTTTGTGTTTTCCTTTGGTTATTTTATTTGGAAATATGTTATGGCCAAGTTAGAAGTACTTCTGTTTTTAATTTTTTTCTTTATGCTTCAATTTCATAGTTTTGTCATTTCATTTAAATATTGAACAGTAAAATAGTTTTTTTTTTTTTTTTTGCTTAACCTCTCCCAATTTATGAACCAAATGCCCTTAGTTGAATTTACGAATACAAGACATACTATGTGAATTCACACATTAACATGATCTCATCGGAAGGCTCATAACTCGCCAATGGCGACTTTTAACGTGTCATGTCTATGCATTGTATGCTTTTCGCATGCCATTTAACATTTCCCATAAAACACAGAACATAATGCTTTTTTATGATTTAGAGTAAAATCATACATGGTATGAACCAATGAGAACTAAATGATGTGAAATGACAAGCTGAAAGCAGAAAATGCAGAGTGATAACACACAAAATGACTTCAGGATGATTGTCGTGTTAATCATATGCAATTTGGTGATACCGGGAAAAAAATCAAAAATTCACTTAGCACTGTGAGATTTACCAAGACTTTCATTATTTTGTGAAAATCCTAACAAATTATGCGGAGCCTTTCACAGCTTCTTTTTAGGTGAAAGGTTCTGAACTTCATTTGGATTTCTTTCTTTTAAAGACATTCCGGATTGTTTTGTTGGCCTTCCTGTGAATAAACACCGACGGCCCCCAATGTGGTTTTTCTCCTAACCACAGCAGTAGGCTGAACCCCAATCGTGGTACCTCGTGACAACCTTTTAAATTTGGATTTAGTGCATTTAGCAATCACTGCGCCTGTGTATCTGCCAAAACTGGCCAAAGCTGATTCTGGCACTGAATCACTCACCAACTCAGCTGACTTTTTAACAAATGTCATTGCAGACGACAGCAGATCAGGATTGTCATCTAGCCTAGCATAATACATATTTTCTCATATTGTGACGCCTTATCTGCTGTGATTGGCGATGGGGCACATCAGATGCCTGAAAAGTTCAGGAAAAAAAAAAAAATCCTGGCTAGGGTGGGACTGGTGGAATTTTTGAGGCGGCCAGGAAATCACGACAATAATAACATAAAAATATGTCTGACTCGAAAAGAAGGGGCTATTTTAGGCACATACAACACATAACTTACATTATTTGTAATTCAGGACAGTGGTGGGATAATAATTCCTGTATCCAACCTTATTTGTTATTCCTGCAAGTGAAATAACTGAGAATTTTACTCTATAAGATCAAACTGCAAATGTCTCTTGCTTGGAGTAAGAGTTTTTCTACTGTTCTGAATGCAGCTGTTCAGCTGGCCCCACTTACCCTCTCTAGCTTTATGTACTGTATACTGTATGTTGATGACATTTTATGCAACCAATACTGGGTTACATATATTATCACAACAATAACATGCCTATTTTGAACATTAGTACTCTGCGTATTGGTCTCTGGACGTGACATATGTAACACAATCAGTATCTGTTTCACATATGTGTGCAGGACTAGGAAAAGGGGTCACTTGGGATTTTTTTCCATTCTGAAATTAACGGGGTATCTCAGTGATATCCCAGTGATAGTGATATCCCAGCACTACTGCACTGTCAATATTCAACGCTTTGCTGTGCACAAATTCCCCCAATTTTTTTTCTCAAAATGAAAAACTTGGGTCACTCTTTGATTTTGTTGGAAAATCTCAATTTTTCATAAAATAACCCAAGTGACCCCTTTTCCTAGTCCTGCACACATAGTTACATTTGAAAGATTGACTGAAAAAACAATGTTGATTTATTAAAAGTAATTTATATATTGTAAGAGAATGTCTCTTGTGTCTTTTTCTGGGAGATAGGGTGCGTGCGTGAGTTAGGGCGGGGCGTGCGAAAGGAGGGCAGCCTCCCAGGCACAGGCAGAGCTGTCATCTGACCCGCGCCCATGCATATTTCAATACAAATACAAATACTGCATTCTGCACACATTACAGTAGCTGCCTACAGTTCCAGCTTGTCCCAAGTAGAAAATGTGTTGCAATTTTTGAAATGCAAAATGTAACAGACTTTCACTCTTGCACATCTTAAGACTTGTGTGCTGGAAGAATGTAACAATGTGAATCACTTGATCACTTGGTGTGTTTAGTCCATAAACATTTATTCAGTGTCATGAAAAGTAATGGAAACATTCCAAAGTGGGGAATGCTTTACTGCACCAACTTTTTTTGAAACATGTTGCAAGAATCAAAATCAGAAAGTGTATATTTTGAAAAATAAATAAGATTCTTGTGGTTAAACATTGAATAATGGGATGGTTGTATTAAAACATGAATCGCAAATGTGTTGAAGCTTGAAGCAAATACATTTGCGTCAAACAGGTAATATAACAGGTAAATTCTTGATAAATCTTGACTGAAGACGGGGTAAGCTCAGGACAGACTCGAGGAGGCAAAAAGGCATTTACGTTTTGTTTTTTCTGTCTTACTGGTTTCATTTTTTCTTGTCATTCACACTGCTGCACTTTCTTGTAGTTTCTTTTGACTTTTTGGCAAAGAAGCTGCCATCTGTAACCAGTCCTAATGCAGGTGTTTGGAATTCATCTGAGACATAACTTGGATAATGTCCAAAGCTGAATATTATTCATCAAATCAAATTTTTGTTCCCCCAGAAGCAAACGCTCATTCAATATTAATTTAATGAATTATGAATTATAGTGCCTTCCCAACTACTTTATTTGACTTATGCTTTCTTTTAAATGCTTTTCACTTCCTGTAACACTGAACATTAAATGTTAATAATAATTTGATAACATGTACCTTGTACTGTACAACTAGGTTTTTGTCAATATTGGAGCTACCCTTTAGTAAATTATGCATTGTCATAAACTGGCACCTTTTTGCCAGTTAATTTAACTGATACCTTTTTTTCCAGTTACTTTAACTGTTATTTTGTAACTTTACAATGGAGTTCTGTGTATGTTAAGTGTAAACCCACAGTTAAATGCACACAGGACTCCACTTACAGTGAAAATAACCAGGAAACAATGCGTTAATTTAACTGTTAAATTCAGTCAGTGTATAACAGTGTATATTAGAGTTTTTTTTAAAGATCAGACAAAACATTGTTGGTTAATAGTAAATTCCAAGGACTATTGGTGCTCATCATGGTAAACTATTTGAGGTCTGCATATGTATATCCCAAATATTCTGTTCACCTTTTGGACATACAGTAAATGTGCATGGGGGCTGCAGAATGTACACTCAATGAAAATGTATTTTGTTCATCAAAAAGGCCGTATACATGGACAAATTTATCAAATAAATAAATAAACATGAAGTGCAATTTTGACCCTAACAGCACACATGGGTTAAAGGTGGAACTTGACATACTCTACCTTTAATCATAAAGAAATATTTATATTAGATGAAAAGCAATTATACAGTAGTTGTGAAAATCCTGCAGTTTTGAACCAGACAGGGTCGTGCTCTTGACAAGTCTATCTTTGTACTCTGCAGCAAATGGAAGTAGTGTGTGTTACTGGCACTGCTTGGTCCTGTAGTGTGATGTTGGCTGAGAAAAGAGAGTTTATTCCCAGCCACAGCAATGCTGGTATTGTTTTCAATTAATTTTTGTGTGTGTGTGTGCGTGTGCATGTGCTTACATGTATAAGTTATTTGAAAGAGAGATGGATACTGTCTTACAGTAAGCCGGACTTTATACCTTTTGGTGATGCTATTTCTTTATTCAATACATGTAAGCCACTCTCTGACATATGAAAATTAGTTTGTGCCTTAACACTCATATAATGAAACAACAGTCATGACTGATCATTGATGCATTATTGTATGCTAGTAAGCCAGACTGATGTTGTGCAGGTGGGACAGGGCAGTAGTTTAAGTGCAGTGTTGGTGGTCGGGGGGGTGGGAGGGGGGCCTTGAAAAAGTGCTAGCCCGGGGCCCATCATGCTTTCACCCCTCTCTACAGATGTAGACGCCAGCAGACATGGGGCTACTCTATTTATGCCCGCAGTTACACCAGCCTGTTGATAGGTCCTACACCCGAAACTGTTACTGAATAACGAGCAAGCAGTGCCTGTGAACCATGTAGAATATGAATGAGTGAGGTCCCATCGCTGTTTCCCTGAAATTGTATGAATTAAATTCCTTATCCAAGCCTGATGTGCAAAGTGCCTCATATACTTGCCCATAGTGTCTATCCAGCAGTTAATAAAAATGATCCCTTGCAACAGAAAAAATCATTGTCATTGGTTACAACCATTTCACCTATAATAGGCCAACAGTATTCCAATTAATAGGTGAAAAAAACGTCAGTTTTCTGAAGCAAAAATTTAACATGGTATTTTAATATTAAAATACAATGTCATTCTACTATCAATTACAGTCGTCAGATATTAAAAACATTTGATTCCCTACCATTGATTTACGCATAGATTCGTCTCTCAGAGAATTCAATTGTCATTTACAACCTAATACGATCTCTAACAGAAATGCCATCACTTTAGTGCTTGCTCAGGCTTATCTGCGTAAAGCACCGTTATAGTTCACACTCAAATAAAACATTCCTGGGAATTACCTATTGATTGACACATTTTTTCATCTAATTCCAGACAGTATAAACCTTCCGCAGAAAGGACATTGATTGGACCCTCAGAAAAGTATTTAAACCCTTGCGTAACAGCAAGTCAGGCTATATTCTCTCAACTCTCTGCAGCTGAAAATGACGTGATTGCATTGCATGTGATTGAAAAAAAGACTTTCAGAATCAACCCTGGAGTGGTCAGGTTACATTTGTGGGATGGAAATGTGATTCTTAGATGGAAAATGGCAGTTTTTCTGAATGGAACAGATTTGAGGGCTGACAGCATTGATTCTTTGGAGGATAAATTCAATGATGGAGGGTTTTTCCTCATGCATTGTGAGTGCAACTGTCCTTGTATGGAGTAGCTTTATCTTACTGATAACTATTTCTTATTTTCGGTTTACCACCTTGGTCACAGAGCTAGTTTGCCACATTGCTTAACAAGGGTAACCGTTTGCCTTTGCTAATAATACTGCATATGGAGGCATTTTGCTCAATGCGGCAGTCTGTTTTAGAATTTATACCGCATTCAATGAAATAGAATGCCTTGGATTTTTGCTGGTTTAAAATGCTAACTGCTCAAAGACTTCGGTAAATCCCCTGCTACGTGCGTCACACCAACTCTATTCAATCTAGAGTAGTATATTGCCTGTTTTTCTTGATGGTGGAATGTTTTGTTAAAATAAGATATACAGTTTTTCAAATATTACTGTGTTAGTGAGTTATACTTGCTCCTTATAGTGAGTGAAAAGCATTTATACAAGCTCGCATTTCACTTGGATACTGGAAGTTTGAAAAAAAACAACCTGTCCCTTGCAGGGTGAATGTTCTGACCGTAAAATAAGAGGTTCCTTCAATGAGTACATGTACTGCCTGTTGGGGCTCTGAAGAAAAATGGACATAATTCTAAACAAGGAGAGGAAGCATGTTTTTGATTTGGAGAGGATAATGGTGACCACTGATGTTCATCCACACCTATATTGATAAACTCATGTTAAATTCCGCTAGAAAATCATTCATTCATATTGAAATTCATGAGCCAAATGATTTGTGTTAAAAAATTATTATTTTATGATTTGACAGTTTGCTATTTTGAGGGCTCTGACAGCAAGGGGAGCCACTTGGAGAGCTGTCTTGTTTGGCTCATGAAGAGTAGATACTTTTGCAAAGCACTGTCAGATGAAGTACACTTGTGGTCACGGTGTTTATGATCCCAGAAATGCATTGTTTTAACACCCAGCTATTTTTCTATTCTCATATTTTTAAAAATAATTTCATTGCAGAAACTTAATGAAGATTTTTTGTGTTTGTTGCCCTTACTCTGAACTAAAACGATGAAAAGACACTCAAATATGATGTCATTCTGAATGCTACAAGTGTCTTATTTTATTGAAGCCATTGTCCCCCTCTCTGTAATGCTCAAATCTTGTATTATAAAGTCTAAAAACAGGGTAACACATAAATAGCCATATTTGGCTTCTGTGCAAAGGGGCAATCAAGCTGCGATGCACTGCATATTCTAATGCCTTTCTATCATAGCCAGTTTGAACTTTTTCAGCAACTTGTGCTGCAGTTGCTTTTTTTGTGGGATCTGACCAGATGGGCTGGCCTTTGCTTCCCACGCCTTGAGTGCCTATGATGCTGTCGCCGGTGCACAGTTTTCCTTCCTTCAACCACTTTTAGTTAGTTCTAACCGCTATATACTGGGAACACCCGACTAGACCTGCCATTTTGGACATGCTGTGACCCAGTCCTCTACACATCACAATTTGACTCTTGTCAATGTCACTCAGATCCTTGCACTTGACAATTTCCTGCTTCCAACACATTAACTTCAGGACCTGACTGTTCACGTGCTACCTAACACCCACACCTTGACAGACCCAATTGCAACAAGATAAATATATTTTTTTTTTTTACCTTTCAGTGATTTTAATGTTGTGGCTGATCAATATATACTTGACAGACCCATCTCTAATGCACACCTCAAACCTCACTTTAAAACAGGGGAATGTTTTCAGTGAGGGAGAGAGCACTTTAGCTTGATTGAACACTTCACCAAATAACAGTGAAGTGGATCCCCCAGCAATACAATGCAGCACCGCTACGTTTATCCTTAAAGGGGATTCCGATGTCAAAATAAATGCATTTCATGCCATGACCAGAAGATTGGTGTGTTGTATAATGGTAAAGCGCAGGAGCTTCTATTCAGTGTGCAGTTTGTGTCTATTACAGTTTTCCCCGCCTGTTCTTCCCTCATTCATCATTGACAGGCATGGGTCTGGCCTAATCCATCCGCTTCAGGGGAGTAATCTGACTTGGGTGCATCAACATGAGTCGTTGCAATAAGGACAATTGGTGAGGGTGAAGAAAGCTTTGGAGAGGTCCCGAGTACCACTCCTGAACAAGCCCCCGTGTCTGTTACAACCTGGTCTAGGTCAGGCAGCAACAGGTAGATGATTGAGGGAAGAACGGGTGGGGAAAACTGTAATAGACACAGACTGCATGCTAAATTGAAGCTCCGGCCCCTATATTGCCCAACCAAAGCTAAACTAATCCTGCAGCTAGACTTCAAAGGTTTGCCGAGCCTGGGGCAGCCTTAAACACTGAACTCCCGAGCGGTCAGTCCATGAGTGAGAACTGAGAGAACTAAAAGTGTTCCCCGAACTGAAATAAGTTTCCACCCAGGATCACCTTCAAAAATAACAAAGGAAAAATAACAAAGCAAAATAACAAAAAAGTGTCCGGCTGGAAGGATTGGGCGATCCAGCAGGGAACACTCGAGCCAACCAGAGTAACCAGAGCGCAGAAAAGTAAGACGAGAGAGGTATTCATACTGGCGAACCGAAGTCAAACACCCGGAATTCACCAAGCAACCCAGACCAAAGGGCAACAGCAAGAATCTAAATCAACCACAAAAATTAAAAAAACAAAAAAACCAAGGGTCAACCACAAAAGCAATGAAATACTCACAGTCCACGAATGCTAAGTGCAAGATCGAAGAGCCAATCTCCGGCTGGGAATTGCAAGTAGGGGCCTTAAAAAGGCGCTGAAAAAAAGGCTGTGATGAAAGGAAACTTTAAATTAGGAACGAAGCGGAATTCATTCAAGATAGTCATTCTCAGCGCAAAGATCTTTAACCCTTTGAGCGTCATAGGCATCTATAGTTGCCCAATGATGCAAGATATCAAAACCAGATGCTGTTGAAAACCTATCATGTGTCAACTTGTTTAAAAGAGCTCCCGCAGGGGAGCTCTTTTAAACAAGTTGACACATGATAGGTTTTCAACAGCTCAGGATAATTACATTTTTAATTCCTTGAAAATTTATTCAGCGCTCAAAGGGTTAAACCTGTGGAAATATGACATGGGTCATAACAATCGCTGAGTGTAGTAAATGGACTGTTAGCTAACGGTTGCTGCTGTACAGATGCGAGCTATGGGTCATTCCATGCTTGCTTAGCCAGCAGTAGTTACCTTTTCATACTCATAGTGTAGTGTAATGGCAGGCTTCTTATTCAGTCATCTGTATTTAGAGGCTCGCCAGTTGCTGGGGGATTATGACATTGTTGCTCTCCGTTGACACGGTGGCTCTGTTCACTGGCCAAATTGATCGAAGCACATTTCATAGAGGGGATGCCCATTCAGTACGGCCCGTTTTTTCCTGAGGGTTTGGAATGACAGGAATCAAATTGCCCAGAAATCAAGGGTTTTTTTTTGTTTGTTTGTTTTTTTTTTTTGTTAAAAAGTTTATAAACTTCCCTTTAGGACATCCATGAATATTATAAATTGAAAACTTAATTTAAAAATAATGCATAATAGATTCCCTCTGTATGATCACCCATGACCTGTTTACCAGGGATTTAGATATGACGTGACACACAGGCCTATTTCCCTTCGCTATCCATGACCATGGTTAAGACTAAAGAATATGCAGTGATGCAATATAGACCTTTTGAAATGTGGAAATGGCTGCAATTAAAGACCTGAAAGGTTTATGTTGCCCATTTCAAATAATAGGGCAATTAAGAAGTTTAAGGCAAAAAGCAGTTAAACATCTGCCAGAAAGAGAGGACCTATTTTGCCTATTTTGAATACTTGATAGTGTGTGGAGAATAGTTCAAGTGGTAAAGGAAACTCCCAGAATTACAGTGAGAGAATTCCAGATTATAAATATGTCTTGGGTTCAGAAGGTCACCATAATTAAAATCAGACATCATCAACAAAATACAAGATGCCTTGGAGGGTTGCCAGGAAAAAAATTTCATTGTCATGAAAAAACAAACTGATACGTCTACAGTTTTCCAAATGCTGATGAAATTTCCAGTGGGACTGGGGTCTATAGTCTGGGGACAGCAAAACAGAGCTCTTTGACAATAAACAGCAGAGGTGGATTTGGCATGAAAAAGTAGCTAAGAACCCCATCCCCATTCTGAAGTATAGTGGAGGATCTTTGATGTTGTGGGGCTGATTTTCTTCCAGAGACCTTGTTGGAAATAATGAATTCCCTCAAGTACCAGCTGATATCAAATGAAAAACTGACTGCCTCTGCACTGAATGGCTCAGATGTGGCAGAATGTAGGTTTTGCCTTGTCCATCCTTGCCCCCTGACCTAAACCCTACAAGAAAATCTGTGGTACTAGTTGAAGTGGAGAATCCAAAAACATGGATACCTTGAATTATCTTTATCAGGAAGATTCTTCACTGATCCCTTGCCATGTCTTCTTCAGCCTCATTACACACTATAGAGGACTCAAAGCTGTTATGCTTGCAAAGGGAGGCTGCACAAAGTATTAAAATGGGTCCTATATTTGTGGTGCACATTTTGAGAATGTCATTGATGTTTTTTTATTCATTGTCCATCCACCCCTTCATTCTCTATACTGCTTCTTCCTCACTAGGGTCGCGGGGCAGCTAGAGCCTATCCCAGCTGACTATGGGCAAAAGGCAAGGACCCACCCTAGACAGCTTGCCAATCTATCGCAAGGAACACAGACCATTCACTCTCAAAGTCATACCTATGGCCAATTTAGTGTTTCCAGTCAGCCTGATATGCATGTGTTTGGATTGTGGGAGGAAAGTAGAGTATGTGGAAGAAACCCAATGTGAACACAGGGGGCTCTAAATTTGTTGACCAGGCGCAGGCTTGGCGCAGGCGTGGCGAATGGGGGGAGCGCCTGCGTCAACGGGGTGTATCCAGGTGTATTTTGCAAATTCTTGCCCGGCGCAAGTACTCCTCTGTCCCGCCTCTGTCCCTCCTGCCGGCGCAAGTGGCAAAGAGGGAGGAGAGAAGGCGTGAGTGGGTTTAACACAGCCGAATCAAATCTTCACCAGTCAAATGAGCTCCTCTCCTCACCTTTAACATGTTGGAATAAAGAAGCCTCTGTCCTATATCTGCATGATGCATTAATGTTGCATTTTACTTTGCTGCTTCAGGCATGTTTTCTGCACCGCTTACGTCTATATTAAGTATTACGAATATGAGTTAGCTGGCTAGCTAGGGCATTCGCGAATTATGACCATTAGCGAACTTGAATGGAATTTCAAAACGAAACTATGTCAGATCATTCAAACTTATGAAGTTGAAATGAAATACGACGGTTGCTCATTTATTTCTTCTGCCTGCATCATTGGGAAGAGAAACGATGGATAGCGTGTTCCTATTATTACACCCTGTTGCTGCTTGAAATTTTGGGATTAACATGCATGGACAACAATGCAAGATACGCCACACATTTATTTTCAATATGTGATCTTAACTCAGTACGAGATCATAGCAATCAGGCTGTATTCCTTTCCCCCACTAAAAACGATAAAACCTAAGTGACAATAATAGCAGTATTAAAGCTTTGCACACTGGAATGAAACAAATTTTTAAGACGACAGATTACATTCAAAGTCAATGCAAAGCAAGAATACACACGTGTATTCGCGTCTTTGCATTGACTTTGAATGTAATCAGTCGCAAAAAATTTGTTTCGCGCCCAGTGTGCAAGCGGCTTTACTGAGCATAGAACGCAAGCATTATTTATATACGCACTGCCTGATGCCGAGGCAGTTTGTGGTTGGCTGAGAAAGACGTGAGTTCGTTAGTTTGCAACACAGATTCAGCTGCATTGATTAAGCCAGGTCGAGTTTCCATTACGCGTGCCAACCGCCTTTGATCTGACATCAGGACAATCGATATAGATACTATAATTTATGTCCTGATTCAGATAGTTCAGTACAAAGAAAGAGTTACACGCACATCGCGTATAGGTGCAAGGCTATCAAATAAAATACGTCAATGAAGAAAGGAGGAGACGCCTGCACACTTACTCCAAGCCACCAAAGAAAACTTTATTGATTAAAAAAGGACAACGTTTCAATCCAACTTGAATCTTCGTCTGGTCAATATTCAGATTCAGATAGTTAGCCTACATTAAATAGTGGCTGCTGTAATTATTTATTGCATTGAAATGTGCCTGACATTCTGGAAACCTGCCTGTGAGGTTTCGGTGACGTGTGCACACTGCGCCGGTCAGCCAAATTACCACTGCACAGAAAGTAAACCAGGTTGGAGATGGCGAGCTCTCTGTGCACTTTCGGCGGAGCCTTTATCCAAGAAATTGTCACTGCGTTATGATGAATATGTGACACCTCCCCCAACTATGCCGCCACACCCATCTCGGTGCACGTTCGTCAACCAAATTGCCAAAGTGGCTGCGCACGGTTTTGCACCAGACAAAATTACCACTGCGCGGGCTGCATCAGACGAAATCACCACTGCGTGGGCTGAACGACGCTGCGCCACCCTGCGCTGCGCCAAGAAATTAGAGCCCAGGGAGAACATGCAAACTCTACACAGAAAAGCCCAAGGCTAGATGTGAACCTGTGCCCTTCTTACTGTAAGGCAGCTGTGCTACCCACTGCACCATTGTGCCACCCTTTTAATCATAGTATTTTCATGAATCAAGATAAACAACAAAGGCATTAATGAATAACAGCTGTACCAGAGGTGCAAATAATAGTGGAGGACACTGGTTGTCATATGCAGACCGTTTGGCTATAAAATTTTCCCGTAAAGCTTATAGAATTGTTACCATCAGGCTTACTTGTGAAGTAATTACTGCTCCTTATATTTCAATGCCCATGGTAGGCCAACTACTATAACAGAGAATTAATGGTTTCAACTGTTGCAGATATTGCTAATGGGTGCATGGCTATATATTTTATGCACTAATTACAAACCTTTCTGTGTTTCCTCGCTTTTCATCTCTAATACCACTTCATTTCACTGTAATCAAAATGGGCACTTTGTACCTGTATAATGAATCACACATTCATTTTTATTTTATCACTTTTCTACCATTTTATTGCTCGTTTATCTTTCCTATTGAGTGCAGCTGGTTTTCTATGGTAAGGAGTGGCTCTTTGAATCCGGCCAGCATGACTATCATTGCTAAAAGTATGCCTGAATCTATGAGCCTTTGGTTGCAAAATGAAAAGCAGTGATAAAAGCAGAACAGGCCATTTCACAGTTACACTGTCAGGCTGTCGTTATTTGGAGTGGGCGGCACCTATTTTGTGTTGTGCGATGGGAATGATCAACAATGATCAAAGAAGCATTATTTGGACAGTTAGTAGATATAATCTATGCACCATTCGTGAAAGCCTTTTTCCTCACTGGCCCGGTGACCTGTGCTTATAAAATTAATTGATCTCTAAAGGGGGCTGCATTTATGGCAACAGTATAAATGTTCCTTGGAAATTAACTGTATTTTTCTAGTTTTGTTGTTATACAACCATTCTCTCTCAGATCTGGCGCAATGTAACATGAATACCTATGTTAGTAAGATGTGTTCGCTTACTCGGACCAACTCACGAGCAGTAAATATCACTGCAATTTGTGTAGCAACACATTGCAACAGCGTCTGGTTCTGAAGGCTCTATTGAATTCCTGTTGGATACATAAAATAAAGCAAAAGTAGATTGTTTTCTGTTCTATTGTGTTGTTGACATGAAATAATATATACCTGTATACCTCAAAACAATAGTTTTAAATCCTGGACCTGGAGGACCTCTGTGTATGTTTCATTGAGTCTCAAGGACAACTGCAGTCCCAGCATTGTGGCAAGTTTCTTACTTAATTAGGTGATTTTCATGTTTAAAGGGATTATTCACCCTCCTAAGCCAGATCCTGTCTGGACGAAAAGCCATCAATGCCATGGAGCATAACAAAAGTATAGTCGCATTGCCTTTATCATGCTACTGTGCATTTCAAACAGTTATATAAAAGGAGGAAACACTAGTGAATCAATAGGCTCCTAATTGGTGAAAGTGTTGACATGTGCCCATTAAAACCAACCATTGGGTAGATAATAAAGAATTCTAAGACAGAGCAAATGCTTCATAGCCTGTTTTGTGTTTTATAAGATATTTTGTGATATAACTTTAGCACATTCAATTCTGCTGCCCAATTAGGAGCTTTTTGACAAGAACAATAAGCAGCATGTGAACATGGATTTCATAATTGTGACAAATAAGCCACCTTGGTGCATAAACATCTGTTAAGACAAGTTTAGAAATTGTAAAAAAGGAGGGGCTGCAGCTAAGGTTGGAGATTAAATAGTGCAGACTTTGCAGCCCTCCAAGACTGGAGTTAAACCTGCAGCCACTGCAGCCCTCCAAGACAGAATACTGCAGCTCTCCAGGTCTGGAGTTCAACCTGCAGGTGCTGTGGGTCTGCAAGGCTGGCATTAAACCCACAGATACTGAGGCTCTCCTGGACTCGAGTTAAACCTGCAGATACTGTGCTCTGCTGAACTAAAGTTAAACCAATGGATACCGTGACTCTCCGGGACTGGAGTGAAACCTGCAGAAACTGTTGTTCTCCAGGGCCCCTATTCACAAAACATCTTAAGGCTAAAAGTAACTCCTAACTTGCTGATTTAGGAGAAACTCTTAAAATAATGGGGGTGTCAGTCCTAATTTTAGGATTCCTACATTTCTCTTCCAACAGTATTTCACAAAGCAACTTAGCACTAAGACTAGCTCCTATCCATATGAAAAGTGAAAGAGGTTAGGACATGCACTGATAAAAGTTTATAAATATAAAGGGGTACAATTAAAAGAATTCCCATCGTCTGCCTAAAAAAAGGTATGTAGAAAATGATTTTATAAAAAACAGCTGAATTTTTTTGTTACTTGCAAGAGTAGTCAACAAACATTCAGTAAGAGCAATCACAGAAAATCGATTCTGGCACTCCCCTGTGTGGTCAACATGTTTGAAGCATTTAATGATACTGATGATAATAATTTAACACCAACAACCATGGCATCCGAGTCAGATTTCATAGTTCTTATTTTGAATTTTCAATTGATTTTTGTCCATTTTGATGAAGAATGTCCTTTTTATGGAAGATGCAAGGTAAAAACTCAACATAAAGCTGCTTTCACACCGGGCACAGCTGAAACATGTTTTTTTCAGCACACAGGTTTCATTCAAAGTCAATGCAAAGACGCGAATACGTTTCGGTAATCTTCAAATTGTTCAAAAAAAAACATTCTGTGACCATATGCATATTATTCTGTTTCATGTTTAATCAGTGAAGCATCCCCACATTTACAAATGTTTGTTTGAATTCCGAAACATCACTCTTGGTGAGTTTTTGTTGGTCCATTCTTAAAGATATTCTCCGATCAACCAGACCAGAGGGAACTACGTCAACCACCTGAAACATGACAATCCATGGTACAACTTATGACGTCCACGTGGCTGAGCTGGCCTTCCTGTGTAAAATGTTCTCAGATTGAGGCAAAGGGGAATTCCCTGAAGTGGATATTTAAATCAGATAAAATGCGGTTTTTTTAAACATTGGGTAAATTACGGATATTAAAATCATCACTAATTGTTCAAGATAGGTACTTTGTAGCATTTTATCACAAAAAAACAGAGCTGAATTTCATTTCCTAAGCTCTTTAAGAGTAGTCAAGAAGACTTCTTAGTCACTAAGACCTAATCAGAAAGAATCCTGCACTTTGGGACTTGGCAAAAAAACGTGGTAATTGCGTCAACATTTTTGAAGCACTTAATGATACTGATGATAATAATTCTAATACTAATGATACCATGTTTATTTCCTGGCACATTTCATCCCATGCTTCTTATTTTGCATTTTGATGTTATTTTTGTTCCAAATTTTCCTTTAATAATGTCCTTCCTGTCATACACAAGTTGTGCAAGAGTAAAAAGCTGTTCTTGTGTCTAGCTTGGCTTTCTCTTTCGTTTTGAGGGCACAGCTTCACATGTCATATCAGCCATGGTTACTGTAGAATCTGTATAATAATTGAAAGGCTTTTATGCAAATCTTCAAATTGTTCCCTTAAAAATACAGACATTGTTAAGCGGAGGGATTAACGCTTCATTTAGTCTTCAATATTATTCTTTGTTTCGTGTTTAATCAGTGAAGGATACATTTTTTATTTCAAAATGTTTGTTTGAATATGGCAAGAGACACATAACGAAAGGTAAGTTCATTGACGGTAGTTTTGACAGTATTTCTATGAAGAAATCACTCATAAAGACCCATTGCATTGGGAAGATCAACCAATCACTGCAGGGATAGTAAGTCAACTTGTTCCTGAAACATGACATCATCCATGGCAACCGGGTCAACCCTGCCTCTTTCTCTTAGCTTAAGAGTTTTCCAACTTCCTTTGTAAAAGTTGGTCTCAGCAGCTTTGTGAATAGCTTTTAAGAGGAATCTCTTAGCTAGGAAGTTTTAGTGTCATTTAACCTAGATAAAATTTAAAATCCCCACCAAAATGTTGAATCGGTAATTACGCATCCATAAATACAGCATGTTTCCGAATAGCAACATTGTAACGCGCTATATCCACTTAAGAAGAAACTCGGGGGGGAAAAAGCTTGTGTTGACCATTTTTACTCAACTGAACACAATTTAAGCACCAAGCAAGTAAATAAGCATGTAGCAAAACAGAGGATAAAATAATATCAGTGCCCAATTGCTAGCATTTCTACTGAATTTGTGCTAGGCATGCAAAAAATAAATCACATGAAAGAGAAAAGTCCACAGAATCCAACGATATAAGCATTGTCATTTTAAATAGACACCACACTCACAGAACAGCAGACATACACTTTACATTCTACAGAGATGAGAAAAAAATATTTCTTACCTTTGATATTTTGTAATAAAAAACGGTTTGAGGGTAAATCTGCGCTAAATGCACTTAAGGGCGCGACAATAGAAACGCTTAACTAGTAGTATTTTTTGTTATGATTATCCGCTAAATATTCAACAGTTGTTTTCAAAGTCTTTTCTGACAGAGAATCCTTGTGCCATTAAGCACAAGCACTAAGACAGGCGGCAGTACAAACGCTGAACTGGGGTGCATGATGCGTTTTCTTGACTCATTCTTTATAGTGGCAGTTTGACAGCAGGAAATTAATCAGCTGAAGTAGCCTAGTGGTTTAAGCATAGTGTTGTAATTTGGAAAACCAGGGTTCAAGTCCTGCAATGTCACACACCTCTTTTGACAGTAAAAGCAATATTCTTGTATAAATAATTGCTGGGGTTTTTGTTCTTTGTATTTATAATTTTGTTTATTTGCTTCTTCTTTTTTTATATAAATCTGCTTCAGTGGAGTGAAACTTCATTGTCTTTGTATGTATTTTCTTTGAATGGGAAAATGTATACAGGACTGGCAGAAATAATAATTTAAAAAATATTTAAAAATTTTAAAAATTTAAAAAGAGGTTGTGTTTGTATGGAATGTATGCCTGTAGTGAGAACTGCCAATTTGGAAAAGCCGCTCAGACATTCCTCTTAAATTTTGTTCTGATTTACTTGCTCAGAATAAACTTTGGCACAGATAATGATGAAATTCTGTGCTGTAATTTTTTAGAGGTTTCAGACTGCAACTAAATAAGTTCACATGGCATAGAAGTAAAACTTTGTTCGGCACAAAATGAGATGTTTCATTTATGCTGTGTTCCACCTTCATTTACTCTGACTCAGTGACATATATACTGATTTTTACACCAGGAGAGAAATCCCAAATGGTATTACCTTTATTATGATAACAAGACTATTCAAATAGATGAAATAGTTGCAGAGATATACTCATTTCATTTTGGGCAAGCAATTTTCAAACCAGAGGCTGAGGGGTTAAGGGGTTAAGAGAGTTCTTTGTGGTTAGATAAATGTTTTGTGATTACGGGCCCAGGACTGGAGTTAAACCTGCAGGTGCTGTTGAAGTAGAGGAAACAGTTGAAGCCTCCCTTGAAAAATCCTTTTCCTATAAGTTTCCCTCTCATGGTAAAACTTTGCTTGGTTTCATTGCAGTACATTTCAGTGAATTTGGAAGCGGATCCAATTGTTGTTATTTTCATGGTTCTGTTTCTTTCTTTTGTGCAGATTTATTCTGTCCTGGCCACGAGAGATGGAGGATCCACAGGAAAAGTGAGTGACTGTGAAATGTGGCTGATATTGAGCTCACTGATCCACCATCTAAACCAAATTGAGGCATTCTGCTGTAGACCCATCTGCATGGACACGTGTAGGGTTTCAGTCTGTTTCATGAGAGCTTCATTGCCCCGACAACCATTGTTTAGACTGTGTGTCTGCCCAAGACCCTAGACTAGAGCTTTAATAACACCACCCTGCATTTTGAAACTTTTCTCTGCTGATTTGATAAACTGTGTTGATTTTATATAATTCGAAGGTGCTGATTTCAAATTTGCCCTAAAAATTTGTGTATCACGTCAGGTTTTTTGACAAATCGTGAATTCTTTTCTTCATATTGATATATCTAAGAATACACAATGATAAATGAAAGCAGAATGAGACAGTTAGATTTTAAACATTCTACAAGATGTAATAAAACAAAATGCTGCTTACCTAAGGATTAAATTTTCTTTTCTTTGATTTACAGGAATAATTTCGTTCGGGGCAGTCTCTCTGTAGGCACCAACAGTAATCAGCCATCATGCAACAGGCAAAAGGCGAAAAGGGGATTGGCATAGGCTACTTGGGGTGTGGTTATTTTCCATAATGATGCAATACTTTGTGGTGGTGATTTGGAGTGTTTAATTCATGAGAAACAGCAGGGACTTACTATGCCTGAACAGGATTCTCGTTATACCAAGGGAAGTGAATTGTGACAAAACCTGACGTGATAGCCAAAAACTCATGACATATTTGGATTCAGCGCCCTAAAATTACTTAAGATCAGGTATCAGCTCTTAGTCAGTAAATTTCATGCTGGGCGGTGTAATAATAAGACTAGTTCAGGCAAGAAACTCAAGTCAGAATCAGCCAACAATCAGAGTCTATCAGCTAGCCCGTCTGTAACTGACTACATCTGCATCAGTAAGAATACACTAATCAGAGAGCCATTAACTCATAAAATATAATGGCAATTTATAGAAAGTCTTCCTCACTCTCTTCCTTAATTTGCTGCCTCCTCAATGTGAGATTTCTTTTTTGCCACCTCCACCCCAGCCTCCTACTACTTGGATCCGCTCCATCTAAAACTGGGGGGATTCAGAATTTCAGCTCCCTGCCTAATTTTTGTTGTTGTTTTGTATTTTATTACTGTGCCCCTGGGAGGGAGCACCTCCAGATTAGAACATTCTACCACAGTTAATGTTATTGCAGCTTCATGCTTGTAAATATTTAAAGTAAAGCACAAGTTCACTTGATTAAATTTGCATTATATTGATTATATTTGTACTGGTAATATATGAAGAAGGTATTGACCATTCTGGAATGAATATGAGAACAACTGATGAGCAATATTCTGATGACTTTGTTCCTGTCTCTTACAATTTTACTGCTTTTTATGATTATGATTTAGAATGATTAAGTCAATTTTAATGCTTGACTGCATCAATTGTAGAGAGCAGGAAGGTTTTAACGGCTGTTATCAGATGCTGTACTCACACTGGAGTAATCAACTTGCGGCAATTACAATTTTTGTTGATACTTAAGTGTTATTCATTGATGTTTGCGTGTTCCATGTACTCCATCGAATCTAGTATCAAAACACAACAAGATACATATTGAAATAAAATCATTAAGGATGCGTCACTTGGACGATAACTTCCATAACTAGAGCTGGACTCGCGAGAGCCCATAGCTCCACCAGCATAGCTGGATTTGAACTTTGGCCTATATCTCAGCTGTACTTTGGCCTAGATATGCCAAAATGTAATTACTTGTTCTTCTTGTGCTACTTTAACACCCTGCAAAGTTTGGTTAAAATCTATGCAACCGTTTTTGAAATATCCTGCTAACCGACACACAAACAAATAAATAAACTAGAGGGTGTGTCCGTAGGCCACTTCACCCCGCCCGATCTTCACGAAAATCGAATCATTTCTTCCCTTCCACCAAAGGATTGTCCCTACCAAATTTGAAGAGAATCCGTCCAGAATTGTGGCCTGTAGTGTGCAAACAGATACACACACACACACACACACACACACAAATAAATAAATAAACGCGACAACCACATACACCGGCGGGGTGATTAAACAGAAGCAAAAACATAGCCTCCTTGGTGGAAGTAATTACTTGCTTCGTATCAAAAGCAGATGCTAATTGTTTTCCCAGGTCCAAAGTCAAAATAACACAGTGAAAACTACTGAGAGCACTGCTCTTGTTACAACATCAATGCTGGAAGAGACAAACCCCTATTAGGGACTTAATCACATTGAATGAAATGACACTATCTCTTTTCTTCCATTGTTACCAGGGCCGCTATTGTCCTTTGTGTGAAGCTGTAGCACTTTTCTTTTTTTCCTTTTCCCCAAACAGAGACTCAAACTCACTTAAATGGTTTGTCTTTATTTTTTTATGCAGGGCCCCCAAGGTCTAGACAGTTTGGCCCAGTAAGGACAACAGGGATTGCCACGGTAACCTCGCTTTGTGCACCAGCGGTGAAGTTTGTGCCGACCAACTGGATTGGTCCCGCTGCAGCAGGTCAGAATTGGGTCATTATGCCCTGCATGACCAAGAGGAAATATGACATACATTACCCTACATGTCATTTAAGCAGTGGGCCTTGTTATGACTACTTTTACATATAACAGGGTGAACATTCCACATTTCTTACAGCCTAGTGAAGCTGAGGTGCATATCTGAGAAAAAAAAAAAAAAACAGCGCTGGGTCCTATTTGAACAACTTGTCCATTTGTACTGAGCATTTCATTATGCCAACAGAATCTTGATTGTTCAGTAAAAAAAAAAAAAACTCACGTTGATTATTACTAAACTGTGAACACTTTTATAGCATGAATCTAACCGTCCTTTTGCTGTTTGTGAGGATGAATAATGTAATAATGGGTGATGTTATTTTTTCATAATGTTGTATAGCAAGTCCATCCCCTGTCCCCACTTAGACTGTCTTCTTTCTTTGGTTAAAACTTCTTCAGCATCCACAGCTTACAGTACTCTCTCAACTTCACTGCAGTTTCCTCACCTATACACACACAAATTCTGCATACAACACCTGTGACATTAATGAATAAATATTAACCCTATGCTATGTTTCATTAACATGTTTTTCTATTAATTTTTGAATTATACCCTTTTTGATTATACCCTCGAGATCCAATGTTTCTCCCAGAGGTGAACAATCCAGCTCCAGAAAGTAAAAGTCCATCCCAGTATTTTGCTACAACCGTCTGGATTGCAGCAACCCTTCAGCCCAGAGGTTGAACTAATTAGGAAAATCAGCTGCCTGAGCTCATGGCTGGAGGCAAAACATGGCCAGAATTTTACTTTCTGACCCCTGGAATGTCCACCTCTGGTTTCTCCACATTTCACTAAACGCATGTGCTATATCAGTGTTTTGTGTTGCTTTTTTTTTCCCACAGTTTAGTATTAAAGCTGTAATTGAAACTTGTCAGGTGTAGGGTCAGTGATCTCTGGAATTAATAAATGTGTCTTTCCTCTTCTTCACAGATACGGGTGTAGAGATGAGGACTGAGTCATGTAATGGGACAGTGAAGCTCAGTGAAGATGTGAAGCCAGTATCAGCCGCAAACAGCGATAAAGTTTGTGCTATTTTACCATGTACTCTGGCAACCGATTTGATGGTTATAAGTCCACTGAATGGGCATTATCATCTGTCATCAGCCCCTTGGGTATGGTATGGGATAGTTGGGCCCTACTGCTCCTAATAATTGGTTAAGTTGGCTGTTATCATCGACTGATAGCTCTAACAGCATATTTCTGTTTAAGTGACAGATGTCCTGGGTGGGTGAACACAGGTATGGACTTTGGCTTGGGACCCTGTGTTCGATTCCAGTTTCTGAGTTTTATATTTCCAACTGGAAGGCAAGCCTATCTTGTAAAAACCACTTTTACTGTACCCTAACCCTAACACTTACCTGAACCAGACCGTAACCATGACCCTAAACTTAGCCAGTAGGTTTAGTTAGGCTCTGCTGTCTGATAAAATAACAACAGATTGTAATAATCTACTCAACCTACTAGTAGGTGCCGTACAGCCCCACTATCCCACACCTATGGGCCTGTCAACAGATGATTACACATATTCAATGGAATGATAACAATTATATGGGGTGGCTCTGGTGTTGTAGACAGAATAAGCATGTTATTGCATTGTACATCTTATTAGGATGGCACAGGGGTACAATAATAAAGTACGAAATTCACTCCGAAGAAAGACAAGGATTTCATTTTGGTACAGCGGGGTAGCATTGTTGCCTCACAGCAAGAACATTATGGGTTTGTATCCAACTTGTTCCCCATTATCCAAATGGGTCTCCTCCACATAATCTGGTGTCTTCCTGCAGTCCAAAGACATGCATGTTAGGCTTATTGGAAACTCTAAATTGCCCATGAGATATGAGCATGTGAGTAAATGGTGTGTGATCCATGCCATGGAATAACAGTTTGTTCCTGCCCCTTGCCCATTGGATGCTATGACACACACCAGCCCCCATGACACTGACATAAAATAAGTGAAATAGATAATGAGAAAATGGATGTATTCCAGATGAAAATACATTTATTAAAATGTTCTGCCAATATCAGTTCTGCCGTGAAACACTATGTAATTCAAATACATATTATGGTTGACCAAAAACAGTTACTTGACTTTGCAGAATACATTAAACGAGATAATTGTTCATGAAATGCATAGAATAAAAAAAATGTTTGTTGAATTTGTGGTATATGGTGATGATAAGAATGAGAAGTTCAATCTTTTCAAACCTTTACAGGGGTCGTGTACCCTCCTCATTGGCACAAGCACTCAACCCAATTTCTTTGGTATTCAGGATATTTTAATCAGATATTAATTTACATACTGACCAGAGGCTTTGAATGCATTTAAATAGACATTGCTATGGCCATTTTTAACTGAGAAAGCCTGTTTCCCATAAGGATGCAGCTGAGGAGATCTCCACAGATAAGGCCGCCATCCCAAAAGACAAGCGTCCAGTGGCATCCACCCCTGTCCCCGGATCACCCTGGTAAATGTCATTTTCAAATCATTTTTATTTATATTTTCCAACAGTTCCCTTATTTGGAGAGCAGTCAGCCTTATCCTGGGCAGCCAGATTTATCCAGGCATTATCCATTCACACAGACGGGCAGATTTACTGAAGCAATTCAGCACCCATTTCTCAAGGGCAGAACTGGGGTGTCGTGGTGTCACACTTATTCCTTAAAAAAATCCCTGCTGCTCAGAGCAGTAAAAAGATGCCTGGCATCATAAAATAGACAGACAAAATTAGCCTCTTCTTCTACATCAGGGCACTTTAATTCAAAAGAGGTGACAGATTGAGAACTGCTGTTCTGATGCATGGGGAATAAGATGGCCGACATTAACTCCTGACTCCTCTGTATCCCTTGTGTTCACAGGTGTGTAGTATGGACCGGGGATGACCGAGTGTTCTTCTTCAATCCCACAATGCAGCTGTCAGTTTGGGAAAAGCCCGTGGATTTAAAAGGTCGTGGGGATCTGAATAGGATTATTAAAGATCCTCCACACAAACGCAAGAAGGAAGAATTAAGTAGGATACAAGTTTTTCTGTATTTATTTTGCCTGTTGTCAGGGATACTGGCACTGTTTTTTGTGAAGTTTGAAATAAGATTTTATGACTGTGACCGGTTCCCAGTAGTGCTTTTACCAGGCCACTTTATTCGTCATATTAAAAATAAAGCTTGCCGAAGGCAAATATGAACATTAAGAATCCAAATTTCATGCAACAGGAAAACGGCTAAATGGGTTTAAATCGAATGCACCATACCCCCTCCCCCCTTAATGCAGGAATTTAGTCATACAGCACTCATATTTCTGCATTTTTTGCTTTATTGAAACTCTGCCAGTCTGCCTAATTTTGGAAGTGATTTTTAATGCGCTGTTAAAAGGAGCACATCCACATGAGGACATTCTTGTGACAACATGACACAGGATATATATATATATATATATATATATATATGTATATGTATGTATATATATATATATGTGGCAGCTGGTGAACTGGCCATAGGGGAGGCTCAAACCCATCCCTTGAAAATAATGATTGGTCACGACCTGTTTTCAATCATTCAGTTAAATTACCATTACAAAAGCTCAGAAAACTCTTAACATTAACAGGTGTGGTCAGTTTTCATTAATAACGCACACCTGTCAACTCTCACGCATTCCGCATGAGTTTTAGTGGCATATTTACGTTCCCCTGCTGTAGTCAGCAACTATTCAGTCAACGCATGTGTAAGAGATTCTCGCATGGAATTGAAGTCCTTGTGCATGGAGGTTTATCAGTTTCACCTGGGTTATGACTCCAGACTTCTCACGCTTTTCTTTACTCAGGGGTTGGAAGCAAGGCATGTGTTTCATTATCGTTTAAATAGTTTAAATGAAATAAGATCATTTGAAACCTCTTTATGCAATTCCATCGCTTCCAATGATCTTATTTCATTTAAACAGTGTAAAAGATCATGAAACACACGCATTTCCTCTGGAAAGAGTTGGGGTGAAGTGTAAATTGTGAATAAAATCAAAATGCAATGACTTTCAGATCACATGAGCCAATATGTTATTTACAATAGAACATAGATAACGTTTCAAATGTTGAAACTGAGACATTTTGTTGAAACTGAGACATTTTACATTTTTATCCACAAAATGTGCTTATTTCAATTTTTCTGGCTGCAACAGGTCTCAAAGAAGTTGGGACACAGGCATAAAAGGCTGAAAAAGCAATTAATATAATATTAGAATCAGCTGAAAGAACAATTAGCAAGTAATTAAGTTAACTGGCATCAGGTGTGTAACATGATTGGCTATAAAAGGGATGTCTTAGAGAGGCTGAGTCTCTCAGAGGTAAAGATGGCCAGAGGCTCTCCAACCTGTGAAGGCTTGTGTAAAAACAAATTGTGGAATACTTTAAAAACAATGTTCCTCAACGTCAAATTGCAAAGGCTTTGAAGGTCTCATCATCGACAGTGCATAACATCATCAAAAGATTCAGAGAAACTGGAAAAATCTCTGTGCGTAAGGGACAAGGCCGAAGACCTTTACTGGATGCCCGTGATTTTCTGGCCCTCAGACGCCACTGCATCAATCACCAGCATGATTGACATTATTGACATCATTGACATTACTAAATGTGCCCAGGAATACTTCAAGAAACCACTGTCTGAAAGCACAGTCCGCCACCTAAAACTCTATAATGCAAAAAGGAAGCCACTGTTGAGCATGATCCAGAAGCACTGCCGTGTTCTGTGGGCCAAGGCTCATTTAAAATGGACTGTAGCAAAGTGGCAAAGTGTCCTGTGGTCAGATGAGTCCAAATTTGACATTCTTGTTGGAAATCATGGGCGTTGTGTCCTCTGGGCTAAAGAGGAGAAAGACCACCCCTCCTGTTATCAGCATTCAGTTCAAAAGCTAGCATCTCTGATGGTATGGGGATGCATTAGTGCATATGGTGTGGGAAACTTGCATGTTTTAAAAAGTACCATGAATGCTGAAAGGTATATAAAGATTTTAGAGCAACATTTGCTCCCCTCCAGATGACATCTATTCCAGGGAAGGCCTTGTATATTTCAGCAGGACAATGCAAAACCACATACTGCAGCTATTACAACAGCATGGCTTCGTAGTAGAAGAGTCCGTGTGCTGAACTGGCTTGCCTGCAGTCCTGATCTTTCACTGATTGAGAAGATTTGGCACATATTTAAACGAAAAGTTCATCAAAGGAGACCCAAAACTCTCCAGCAGCTGGAAGCAAGAGTGGGATCAAATTCCAATGGCTAAACTCAAGAAACTTGTCTCCTCAATGCCCAGATGCCTCCACTCTGTGTTAAAAAGAAGAGGGGATGCTACATCATGGTAAACAGGCCCCTGTCCCAACTTTTTTGAGACCTGTAGTAGCCATTAAATTTGAAATGAGCTCATTTTGTGGATGAAATTGTAAAATTTCTCAGTTTCAACATTTGCTCTGTTATCTTTGTTCTATTGTGAATAAAATACTGGCTGGTGTGATTTGAAAGTCATTGCATTTTGATTTTATTCACAATTTACACTTCATCCCAACTATTTTGGAATTGGGGTTGTATATACGTGTATATGGAAAGGGTATATGTGTGTAAAAATATACATATATACAGTAATGTCCAGTGAGGATTATACACTTAACAAAATGAAGATGAATAGCGCTTGGTTTCTGATTTAAGTATCTATTTCATGTAATATTGGATCATATAGATGAAAATAAGTAAAGAAATAACAATGTATGGTAAAAACAAAAATAACAAGTGTTGCCACTAAACGTGGCCATGTCCCCCGCCAGGTCACAGAAATCGACTGGGGTCGGCGTATCACACTAATACACATTGAAGCAAAAGATGAATGAAATCGGTCAAACCGTTCTTGAGATATCGCTTTCACAACAAAAGGGACGTGACGGACGAACGGAGCTGAATACTATGTCCCCCACTCTGCTCGCTACCGCGGCGGCGGGGGACAATTATGTCTTTTTTGGAGAAAAAGTCACTATCTAGTGTGGCCGAACTTTGCTTTGATTGCAGCATTTAATCTTTCAGGCATAGTTTTCTCATTTTTTTAAATTATTTCCTCACTCGCTAAACCATTCCATATGGTTTGAAGTTCATTCCGAAGAGATTCTTTCGATGTTAAAACATATTTGCTCAGTCGGATTAAGGTGTGGACTTTAAAGTTATGACTTGGTCAGCTCAATGTCACCAGATGTTTCTCTCCGACTGAGATAATTCTTGCACAACTTAAAAGTGTGTTAAGAGTCATTATCTTGTTGAAAATAAAATCGCCGACCAATCAGTTTCTTTCCAGATGGCAATGCATGCCTCACAAGCATGCTGTGATAATTCTTTTGATCCGTGAGTCCACATTTTTATGAGATCACTGGTTTCTTTCGAGCAGACTGAACCCCAAACCAAAACATTACCACCTCCATTTTTACTGAAGGGTTTAAACAGTCATTTTTGAAATGCTCTCCAACTCAACGGTGCAAGTAAATTCTGCATTTGGGTGAGAAATCCTTGCTGTCCAATCCTTGAATATCTTGGCAAACTCAAGTCTTTTTTTGATGTTGCCAGCTCTAAGAAGTGGTTTTTTGACAACAGACCATTTTCACACTTGTTATGGCTTGAAAATCACAACAAAGAAAACCAGCAATGACAACTTAAATTTACTCTTCACTGATTAAAAAAAACTTATACGAATAATCCACTGTTTAATCTTATAATAACACTCTAATGCCACTAATTAACTCTGTTGCCAAAAAAAAAAACTCTGCCTCTACTGACCAAAATCACAGCAGTTATATAGACTAGCAACATTCTGGAAAGATCTACAGGATGATGGCTTAATCCCGCCCCCTCCAGGCAGGAAGATGCCAGAAGCTTCAAGAAAACTAGTCTATTTCATCACAAAGAAGTTGTTTTGCATCAGATCATGTTTTTCTACAGTCATACCAATGAAGGGTACCAAATGATGAACAAAATAAACAAATAGCTGACCAGAAAATCACAAAACAAAACAAATCTCCATGTACAAATGATATACAGTGCTTAAACAAATTTATAACACCTTCCTCTTTATTAAAAAAAAGGTTTACAAAAATCTTTCTGTTTAATCTTAAAATAACACAGTTTCATAATTAGTATAATCTTGAACTTTACACAAAAGTATCATTGATCATTATAACAATCATATACATAACAACCAGTGCAATTTCACAATCAAATAGAAAAGTAAAATTACATGCGAGAAAGTGCATCTGGAATAACATTATCTTTTCCCTGATGTGAGAAATATCTAAATCATACTCTTGCAAAAGTAAACTCCATCTTAGTAATCTTTGATTCTTGTTTTTGATCCTATGCAAGAATGTGAGGGGATTGTGATCACTGAAGACCTTGATGGAAGTAGCTGAACAAGCCGAATAGACTTCAAAATGTTGTAAAGCCAAAACAAGTGCCAAACATTCTTTTTCAATTGTTGAATAGTTTTTCTGATGTTTATCAAATTTTGGAAAAGTAACAAACAGGATGATCTACTCCATCAGTGTCTTCTTGCAGTAAAACTGCGCCTGCACCAATATCACTGGCATCAACAGCCAACTTGAACTTCTTTTTTTGAAATTAGGAGATAAGAGAACTGGTGCATTTTTGAGGATACTTTCAGTTGGTCAAATGAATTTTGACATTTTTCATCCCAAACAAATTTTGCATTTTTCTTCAGTAAATTTGTCAAAGGTTCAGAAATGATAGAGAAATTTTTGCAGAATTTTTTTCTGTAGTAGCCAGCCATCCCTAGAAATTTCATTAGTTGTCTTTTAGTTGTAGGCTCCCTTGTTTTCAGTGAACTTTTACTTTTGGATCAATTGGTTTGACTTCTTGTTTAAGGTATTTCTGCTTCTCTGGATTCATTCTGTAAGGATGCTGTTTTACAGGCTTGGCATTATCCCGTGGGATGACATCATGGTAAACCGTATTTGTCCTTGATGGAATGTCAGGGAACATGTGACTATATTTAAATCATGCTTTAGTTGTTGTTGTTGAAAAGGGTCCAGGTGGGACAACTGTTCAACATTTTGAAGAATGTCTGAATTTTCAAGTTTATGGACCAGGTTCATTATCCAAGGGCAGTCACAATCTTCTTCAAAATTTTCCAGTTCAATAATATTTGCCACAAACTGGCTTTTGCTGAGTGTTTTGTCAATGTATTTTTTCAGCATGTTGATGTGACACATTTGTTTTTGTTTCCTCCTTCCAGAAGTAAAAATGATGTCATTTAGATCACTGACCTTTCAAGGACTGTGTAAAAATATTGGGCTCTTAGAGGGTTTCCAGGCACTGGTAAAAGCGCAAGGACTTTTCGCCAGCTTTAAAATATATTTGGGAATGAAGGTTATATCTGGTTTTCATTTTGCCCTGAGCCCTTTGAAGTAGACTTATAAAGTCACAAGCCTTAGAGAGACTTTACGGAAGTCAGAGACATAGAAGCAAGTTCATTGGGACATCATCTTGGGCCAGCAACTTTTCCTTCAGAAGCTTCAGAGGTCCAGGACTGTATCCCCAAAAAAAGTCAAAAGGACTGAACCCAAGAGACTCCTGAACAGCTATATGGGCAGCAAACAGAAGAAGATGGACACCTTCATCCCAGTCTTTTTTGTCAAGGCAGTAGGTCCTTATCATGTTCTTCAATTTGATGGAACCTAACCAAACACCTTAACTGTCAGGAGGGTAAGCATGATGACCTGTTTTTTTAATACCAAGCTCATGCATAACTTGTTGAAATATTCCAGACATGAAATTTGACCCTTGATCAGACTGAATAGACTTAGGATGACCAACAAAGCAGAAAAAACTTGATAAGAGCTTTTTGATGATAGTTTTTCGCTTTGATGTTCCCAAGTGGAATTGCCTCAGGAAACCGAGTGGAAGTTGGAATGATAGTCAGGAGGTACTCAAAACCAGACCTAGTCTTGAGTAATGGTCCAACACAGTTTTGATGATCCGATTGAAAGGTTCTTAAAAAAAGCAGAAATTTTCTTTTCGAGCCTTTGGAATATTCTGGTTTTCCCAACCATTTGACAAAATGACAGGATTTGAGATTGCATCGGACCTCATGGAAGGCCAGAAGAAATGGTTCTGACACATTGAAGGGTCTTCTTGATAAACAAATGACCTGACATTAGGATTTGTGTCCAGACTAAGGGTTTTTGACGATAATACTTTGAAGAACAATTTGATGGGTGATCATCTACTCTTCATCTGCAGAAACATCATGGATATATTTATATAGCACACCATTTTTGTAGTAAAAACAGACAGGAACTTGAGTAGCCTCTCGTTCACTTGCAGCCTGTGGTAGAAGATGCGCTAGATCACGAGCTTGTTGTTTTGAATAAGTTGTTTCGAGACAGAATGTCATTAGAATGACCTGACAAGGACGAGTCTGAAGATTTCCCAGACATCTCAGGACTGGAAGGTTCGATGAAAAGACTGCCCAATGAAGGTGTCAGCCAGGTTGAAGTCCAGGTCAGCATCATCTTGAACAGGAAAATAGAACACAGTAACTGCACATAAAGGATAGAGGTCTGGAATTTCCTCCTTTATATATTCAGATTCTTGATCAATCAAAGGAGTGTCAGTTACAACAGGGTGGGTTTTTTTTTTCCCCAGCAAGATCATTACCAAGAAGCAAATGATTTGAAGGAAGAGAAGACCTAACACCAACAGTAACAGGCCCAGAGACCAAGTCTGATTTGAGATGAACATTATGGAGAGGTACACTTGTAAAACCACATTGTATCCTTGAATAAGGACATTAGCCTAATAGACGTTTGTAAAAAGGCAGAATATCTGCAAAAATAAGAGATTGGGAAGACCCAGTATCCCTTTTTCGAACAGGAGCAGATGAGGAAAAATCATGTGAAAGTGAGACAAAACCATCAGTGATGAATGGCTCAAAACCCTCCACAACAGAATCAGACACAGAAGGTAGAAGATCAGATGAACTGACCTTTGATACAAGAGATTCTCTCTTAGTGAAAGCAGCTGGCTTGGTTTCTTCTCGTTGTTTTTTCTTGAGAGCATAACACTCAGAAATAAGGTGACCTTGCTTTTTGCAGTATTTAGACACAGAAGGTAAAGAATCAGAGGATTGCTTTTCACTGGAAGGCTTCCTCTCAGAAGTGGCCTTAGAATCATTAGAAGTGTTATTAGAAGAAGTCTTGGACTGAGATTTGCCCTGAAATTTAGAAAAAGTCGATTTTTGGACAAAAGAAGACTTATGAGTTAATGCATAGCTGTCAGCCAGGGTGGAAACATCTTGCAAAGTAATGGCTTGTTTCTCCTCGAGGAAAGTCTTGATATCAGGCTGGATACACCTATTGAATTCCTCAAGCAGAATAAGTTGCCTCATTCTGCCAAAATCTTTCTCAACTTTCATGGAATTACACCACTGATCAAACAACTGTTCCTTCAACCTGCCAAATTCAACATGAGTTTGACTGGCTTCCTTGCTAGAATTCCTAAATTTTTGCCTGTAAGCCTCGGGGACCAATTCATATCCCTTCAGAATGGCAGATTTGACAAAATCATAATCAGAACACTGTTGGACAGATAACTGGTTATAGATTTTCCTAGCTTTACCAATAAGAACACTTTGTAACATCATTGTCCAATGCTCTTTTGGCCATTTCAAATTTTCAGCAATTTTTTCAAAATGGGTAAAATATTAGTCCACATCATTTTCTAGGAAGGGAGGAACAAGTCTGATGTGTTTAACCACATCAAAATAATCAGAAAGTCCAAAAGATTTTGTTACAGTACCTGCTTCTATTTACTTTATTTCCAGTTCAAACTGCATCCTTTTTTCTTCTAGTTCTAGTTGTTTCTCTAACCTTTTTTCTTCCAGTTCTTTCTCCCTCTCCAACCTTCTTTCTTCCAGTTCTCTCTCCTTCTCCAACCTTCTTCTTTGCCAGCACAATTGATTCCTGGGTTGGAGTTTTCAAAAAATTTTCAACATCAAAAGTCATGATTGCTGGTTTTTCAAATAGTCACAAGATTTAAAATAATAATTCAGCTTTAATCTTTGGTGAATCCAATGGTTGATCCAATGAATGGTTTATCTCGGTCGAACCTCCAATTTGTTATGACTTTAAAATCACAACAAAGAAAACCAGCAATGACAACCTAAACAAATTTATTCTTCACTGATTAAAAAAAAACTTTAATCTTATAATAACAATCTAATGCCACTATGTAACTCTGTTGCCAAAACAAAAACTCTGCCTCTACTGACCAAAATCACAGCATTTATATAGACTAGCAACATTCTGGAAAGATCTACAGGATTCCTGGGTAATCCCGCCCCCTCATGGCAGGAAGATGCCAGAAGCTTCTAGAAAGCACTAGTCTATTTCATTACAAAGAAGTGGTATTGCATCAGATCATGTTTTTCTACACTCATACCACCAGAGGGTGCCAAATGATGAACAAAATAAACAAATAGCTGACCAATGAGGCAGCACAAATGGTATGTAACAAATCTCCATGTACAAATGATATACAGTGCTTTACATAAAACACTCAAACATAACACACTGGCGTCTGGAAATAGTAGACCTTGATAGTTTCATCTCCTCAATTCTGATACGATTAATATCATCATGGAGTGGTCGTGCTGTAATCTGCCAATTTTTTTTTTCCCTTGTCATACACAGATAACGAACATCAGAGGCACTTAACTTCCTTTTGCACCTGTATTGCCCCTTGTTTTCAGTGAACTGGTCTGTTTGAAACGCTTGATGGTGTTTCTCAGAGTGCCATGGTAGCATTTAATGTCTTCAGCATCATGGAAGGCCACAATGTAATGTAATGGCTATGTGTAATCTCAGAGAGCTCCTTCCGTCATGCCATTGTGTTTAACACTGTGATACTGTTCAAAGTACATGTCACCTTATATACTGGAACAGCTCACCATCAGAGGTAATTTTACAGAATAATGTTGCCTCAAACCAGTTTAAACAAATTTTTTAGCATTAATTATCGAGGAATGAGCCTTCAAACATGCATTCAGGCTATGCAGAAGTTAAAAAAAAGTTAATAAAATTTGAGGAACCTTTCAATTGTTATTAAAAAATTGATGTTTTCAGTGTTTTTATTTATTACTTATATTTTTACCTCAATATATTTGTCAGAATTATTATTTTCAATTCGTTTTCCCCAAAAAAGTATAAAGTAACAAATTAGGACCCCTTTTAGACGAAAGAGGTGGTGCATAATCATCACTGCACACTATTGTATGTACATCACATACATATACAGTACCAGTCAAAAGTTTGGACATACCCACATTTTTCTTACAGTATATGTTAAGTAAAGAAATAAGCAGACTTTATTTTGCAAACAAAGATCTAATTCTTAAATCCATCAAACTAACCACCATTTCTTGTCATATTTGCAGAGCATTCTCAAATTTTTTTTTTTTTTTAACAAGGGCAGTCATATGACTATAATGAGTTTGCAGCTGCACGGCTGTCTAACTTCCCAAAGACGTGCTGCACTTGAGGTGGCTCTTCATTTTTGCCAATAAGTCCCAAAAACCGCTTGACTTTAATGTTTTGTTGGAATATAGAAGGAGCTTATGTGCAAAATATGGTTTGAGAATTCCAAAATTTTGAACACTATTCAAATAAGTCAGTTATTCTTTTTCACTTCTGACAAAATTTCATTTGAGATTATACAGAGAAGTAAAGCTGTTTCAATTTCTCTAAAAAACAGAGTACTGTGACATTAGCAAAGTGTGTCCAATCTTTTGACTGGTACTGTATAATATATATATATATATATATATATATATATATATATATATATTAGGGATGAGAACAATTAATCGATGATCGACTAATTGGTCGTTGAGACTTTCCTCGATCGCGTGAGCTTTAATCGATCTATCAAAATACACATCTGAAATATAAATAGCAAGAGTCTCCTATTACATTCCAGCAGCTGTTAGAGGACTGTTTCAATGAGCGGCCAGCAGAGGCCGCGATGACAGCAGATGAAAGACTGGTGGAAAATGTACGTAATATGTTGCTGTGGAAAAAAAAAAGCTTAGCTTGAGTGGAAAAAACGCATTTGGTATTGTTTTTGAGTTTGAGTTTTTATGTGTTTTTTTTTTTTAAATTACGATTAATCGATGGATTAGTTGGTAATTTTACCAACAATCAATTAAGGGAGGTGTAAGCAATTTGCATCCCTCATTTATTTATTTGTTTTTATTTTTTTTATACTGGTAGTCCGACTGAGAGCAAGCTATCTTTTGCAATGGAGCCCAGTCGTGAACCATTGTAAAACATGAAATACAACAATAAATAAAAACAAAACAAAAAACTACAGTACACATGTACATTCAAGCTTCATGGGAGCCAATAACAGACATTTAAAACAATCAAATGAAATAAGCTTTTCCAATTTTAGCAACTGTTGAAGCCTATTCCATTTCTATGGGGCATAGTACCGAAAAGCAGTTTTACTCAGTTCAGTATGAACCCTCGGGATGTCTAAAACCAAATAGTCAAAAGCACGAAGATGATACTCCCCCCTTCTAAAATTAAGGAAATTGTCGATATATCCAAGCAGCTTACCTAACAATGCCTTGTATATAAAAAGGCAACAATGCTGCTGCCTTCTCAAGGCTAGCAAAGACCAACCAACCTTCAAATAAAGGCTACAGTGATGCGTTCTGAAGCCATCTACAGTTATGAACCTTAAGGCAGCATGGCAAACTGCGTCAAGCGGCTTCAGCGATGCGGGAGCAGAGTGCATATATATTATGTCACCATAATCAACTCTAGAGAGAATAGTTGCCTGAACAATCTCCCTTCTGCAACTCCTTGGAAGGCAGGCTTTATTCCTATAAAGCATAGCCAATTTCACTTTCAAATTCTTAATAAGCTCATCAATGTGCTTCCTTAAATTAAATTTCTCATCAACCCAAATGCCCGGGTATTTGTAGCAGGAACCCTTTCAATTTGTATTCCACTTGTTGTAGTAATGCTACCATTATAAAACCTAGCAGCAGGTTTCAGTGAAAATAGCATGCATTTAGTCTTCTCAGAGTTTAATATAGTTTAAGGTCTAAAAGAGCCTGTTGAAAGATTTGAAAATCTGACAGTAAATTTTGAAGGGCTAGCTCAGCATATATATCCCATTCATGAATAAAAATGAGTGTGATACATGCAATACATGTTTGGTATCACACGTGTGATATGTGATACAGCATACTTCTTTCTTGCGTCACGATTGGTCAGATACTGTTCATTGACGATTGTCAAGTAATATGTTCGAAGGCAAATTTACCAATTCTGCTGGTAACTGTTCACCATCACTGGCGTTAGACGATTGAATTTATTAATTTAAAGGGAACAGCGTTAGCATGCTAGCTAGCAAATTATTTATCCTATTGACTTGAATAGACTGCCACCCAGAAGGTAACGTTAAAACCTATTTTCCATTTTACAAGTAATACAATAATGACATTTATTGGATAAATAGGAGGTCAAATTATTGAGCCCGAGATATCAAATTTATGAAACTTGAGTTGTAATTTTCATTTATGCCGGCCAAATGAAGGCTCGGAATGAATGGTAATTGCTACTCGTGTGCATAAAATTGATATCTCGGGACTCATTGGAGATCCTATATCAACCCCATTTCCAGTAAAGTTGGGATGCTGTGTAAAATGTAAATAAAAACAGTGCATTTATTTGTAAACCATTTAAACCCTATATTTAATTGAAAATAGTGCAAAGACAATATATCAACTTTTGAAACTAAGTTTTATTGTTTTTTGAAAAATATTTGCTCATTTTTAATTTTATGACAGCAACATGTTTCAAGAAAGTTGGGACAGGGGCAGTGTTTACCACTGTTTGCATTACCTTTTCTTTCTACAATACTCTGAAAGCATTTGGGAACTGAGGGGACAAACTGCTATAGTTTTGGAAGCAAAACATTTTTTCTTTTTTGCTTGATATAGGCTTTCAGCTGATCAACACTTCACAGATTCCTTTGTCATATTTTTTTCATAATGCACCAAATATTTTCAGTGGCAGGCAGGCTAGTTTAGCACCCAGCCTCTTTTACATGTTGTTGCAATACGTGCAGAATGTTGACTTTGGCAATGTTTTGCTGAAATAAGAAGGCCTTCCCTGTCAAAGCTGTCTGGATGGCAGCATATGAAACTCCAAAACCTATAATGTTTGGCATTTATGGTGTCTTCACAGATGTGCAAGTCACCCATGCCACGTGCAATAACACACCCCCATACAATAATGGATGCTGGCTTTTGAACTGTGCACTGATAACAAGCTGGATGGTCCCTTTCCTCTTTAGCCCAGAGGATGTGGCATCCATAATTTCTCAAAATAATTTCACGTTTTTGATCGGTCAGACCACAGGACAGTTTCCCACTTTGCCTCAGTCCATCTTAAATGAGCTTGGTACCAGCGAAGGCCATAGCATTTCTGGAACTTGGTTTAATATATGCTTGGCAGAGTTTTAGCTTGCATTTTGTGGATGCAGCGACAAATGGTGTTCACTAGCAATGGTTAACAGAAGTGTTCCTGAGCCAATGCAATGATTTCCACTTCAGAATCCTGTTTGCTTTTAAGGCAGTGCTGCCTAAGGGCCTGAAGATCATGGCCATTCAATATTGATTTTGAGTCTTGTCCCTTAAGTACAGAGATTTCTCCGGATATTCAGAATCTTTTTTACTATTATGTACTGTAGAGGATGAAATCCCCAGATTCTTTGCAAGTTAAGAAGAAATGTTATTCTAAATTGTTGAACTTATTGCCCATGCTGACTTTCCCTGAGTCGTGAGGCAATTGCCATCTTTATGTCTGAAAGACTTTTTATTCCCAATCATGGTACTGACCTGTTGCCAATTAACTTTATTTGCAATGAGATGTTCCACCAGGTATTTTTTTTTTTTTTTTTTTGCATCATTCAACTTTTCCAGTCTTTTTAGCCCCTATGTAATATCAAAGTCCGGTCCCAACTTTTTTTAAATCAGTTGCTGGCATCAAATTCAAAATAAGCAGACGTTTAAAAAAAAAAAAAATTCTCAGTTTGAACATTTGATTTGTTGTCTTTGCGCTACTTTTAATTAAATAAAGGGTCTAAATGATTTGTAAATCATTGCATTCTGTTTTTATTTACATTTTACTCACCATCCCAACTTTTATGGACATGGGGTTACATGATGTATTTACCCGTTAACCCAGGAGCTCGGGTAAAATTTGCTTCAAAGTCTGTGTGGCGGTTAACTTACGCTTGTGAATTCTTGGATAAAAAAATTAGTACGCACAGAATTATTCCAACTATGCCTGGCAAGTGACCGCTGGACGCAAATCATCTACACTGACTAGACATTGTTGTAATTTACGCTCCTTCATTTCGCCGGATCAATGGCAAATATTCGCGTTCAGTTGTGTTGCTGCACATCTCTACAGCAGGCGCCACAATGTTGCCCTCGTGGTTTTCGCAGTGCAAAGCTTTTTAAGCTACTGTGAGGTCGTTATGAATGTACAGTAAGATACTGTAGAATAAGTCTAGACTTTCACTTGTTATAAAATGTTCTGACAGGATATGCTTTATTAATCGCTCGAGCATGCTTATGTCTATTGCCAATGGCATATCCTATAAGGTCCATCAAGTGAAGCCTATAAGTAACTAGAAGGCACTTGGAGAGTGCATTGCCTCCGCCATCATATTATCATTGAACGTGAGTGTTAAATGACAGTGCCATCTTTACGCGCACAGAAATTCTTTTGAATCCTGGATCAACAATATGGGTCGGATTTTCTCTAAAATGTAATCATGTTCTCCTCAAAACAGTATCCATCAATGGGCATATTTCATTGACATCCATCAGAAATGTTTTGACATATTCTGCTAACTGACGAATGAACGAACAACCCAACAAACGTCGGTGAATACTTATTACCTCATGGCATAAGCACAATAATCAAGCAATATATTCCTTGGTAATGGCAATCCTCTGAAGGAGTGTGTGCTTCAAGCAGTTCTCGACTGCAATTCTCCCCAGACACACTGGATGGGAGTAAAACATTCTGAATCGCACCTACTCTTCAATCTGCCACCTTTAAGTGGTAATCATTGATTTTAGCTTACAAGTGGCAGATCCTGTTCTTTATGTAGGGTGTGGAATCTGAAGGTCTCATATGGCGCTTTTCCACTACATGGTACCGGCTCTACTCTCTTACTCTACTCTACTTGGCACCGGTTCTTTTTGGGGTTGCTTTTCCATTAGAGGATAGTACCGCCTGCGTGGTACCTGCTTGTCGTTGCGACGCAGCATAGTGCCGCGACGGCATCCTCAGTTATATCAAGTTTACTTTTATTCAATCGATTTTGTTAAATATGTATATGTTTAAATCAGGGCACACGCACTACCGTCACCACGTTATGGCACTAAAGTCCGTGAGTGTTTAATTGGAATTTCAGTTTGACATTATGGAATCACCACACATCGAGGATGTTAATTTTCCTTTTTTCCTTCATAACAAAGAAGCAAATAACACATGACAAAACAATTATTGTTTATTATCTTGACATTCAGGCTTCAAGAAACATTTCACTTTGAAATTGAAGGCAAAACACGTAGCAAATGCGCAAATCGCAGGAGATGGCAGAGTATTAGAATTTATCGCTTTACAATGCGTCATCTCATCTGATATAACGTTAAGACAAAAATGATTTGTCAACACCCGTAAAGTTATTTTCTGCGCAATTTTCTTTAAACGAGGCTAGCATCACATAACTTTCTCAAAGGGAATTATTCAGGGGAACATAACTAGACACAACACCGTCACTTAATTTTGCCACAAACGGGGTCACAGGCAAAGAGAAACACATTTCATGAATGTAGCAACTTTGGAGAAAAAGCGAGACCGTGTTTGAAAGGTAAGGCAATGCAGAGCATATTGAACAAGCAGCCTAAAACAATATAAGTCGATGATCATAATAACTACGCTAATCTTGAGACTCGTCAATCTAACTTGAATGAGATGTCCCGAGGTCGACTACAGAGTCGTCTTTCACAGTGACGATTCTCTCTGACCAATCAGTGGGCAGCAATGTTGCACGTCACATTTTAGTACCTACTAGTGCCTGGTTGGCCGTTTTTTTGGAACCCCAGAAGACTAGGTACCAGAAAAAGAACCTACTAGTACCTGGTACCAGGTACTTTTTCCCTAATGGAAAAGCAAAACATGCGAGTAGAGTAGAGCCGGTATCGTGTAGTGGAAAAGCGCCAATAGTCAGAAATGCTGTACTCTGCTGTATAAATGAGTAAAATAATTTTAAAAATCTTTTAAAGCTTTATTTTTTGCTGTTAAAATGACTAAATTATGAAATGGATGAAATGATTATCCTGGATTTCAGTTTTAGTTCAAATGTCTAACTTTGGCAATCAGAATTTGAGGTATTTAACTGACTTTTATTTTGTAACCTTATTGCTGTCATTAATCTGGCCTGATGCCAGTTTCGAAAGGATAGCGGATCTGACAACTGATTACAATTTAGTGTTGAAACTGTGTTACACCTCAAGCCTATCACAGTTCCTGGGCTACCTGGTTGAGGATTCCTATTTTTTTTCCTTAAAACTATAACTGTGGTAATGTCCATATCCTTTAATCGCCATCTTGATGGATCACCCTTCATGAAATAGTGCTTTAATTGTCTTTACCCCTGGAAAAAACCCTTGGAGTTAACGGTCTACCAAAAGTCCAGTATATTGAATGAACATTGATTTATATGAACAAAGGAGGAAAAATGCCTTCTTTAGGGAATCCTCATATAGCCTGTGTGTGCAGTGCTTGGATATAGCTTATGTGTGTGGTGCTTGGTCAGAGAGATTGTTGATTGTCTTGACTTTATTTCTAAACATAAATTTGGGGAATCAGCACCTGATGGTTTTAAAAAGATGCACCAGCTGGTTATCAGCATAGAGCCAATCTGATGAAGCTGATGCGAAATACGTTATTCGCTCCCCTTTTTTAATGGAATTTTTGAATAAATGTGCTGCCTAGAGTATCCTGGTGTGCGCTGGTATTTTGTCTTACTGTTAATAAATTTGGGGAAATTTATATTCATACACTGAGCATTTAATACATATTGACTGAAAAAAAATGTATACATACACTAATACAAGTAGGCTATGTATTGATAGAAATTATATTAGTGAACAATGATTCATTCAGTTGTATGTCAGTATTGTATTTCATTTTCCATTCATTTAATGTTTACCCATCATTTCTTGCTTTTCACTTGATTGTTTTGTTAATGTTCATTCCATAAGCTAGGCTATATCAGTGTCCATACAATATATTTATATTAATTTTTCAGTCAATTTATATCAATGTTCATTTTAAATATATCAATAATTATTCAGTACATATCAAAATTACATTTTCATTCAATATATTTCAAAGTTCAATATATAGTAATTCCTGTTTAGTTTGCCATAAATATACATACTCCATGAGGTTGGCATGAGGGCCCGATGTGCTCTAGTGGGCAGCTTGACTGGCATTTGCCATAGAACACCAGAATTGGCAGGTCTGCCATTGGCGCCCCGTTCTCTTCACAGATGAGAGAAGGATCACTGAGAACATTTGACAGGCATGAAAGAGTCTGGAGACACCATGCTGAACATTATGGTGCCTGTAACATCATCCAGCATGACCGATTTGGCAGTGGGTCTGTGATGGTCTGGAGAGGCATATCCTTGAGGGTCGCACAAACCTTCATGTCATTGCCAACAGTAACTTGACTGCTGTTTGGTACCTGTATGAAATTCGTAGAGCCATTGTTAGACCTAATGCTGGCCCAGTAGGTCCTTAGCTATATTCATAAAAAGAGAGAAATCACTGGTGAGTTCAGGTATACAAAAAGGCCAGGAAGACCATGGATAATGCAATGTTTGATTTAAGAATTCTTTCCCCGTACTGGAAAAACCCCTTCACAGCAGTTGGTCAGATCAAGAACATGCTGTAGGAGGTAGGCATATTGTTGCCAAAGTGAGCAATCAAGAGAAGACTTCACCAGAGTAAATACATAGGGCAGAAACCCAGTTTCTGGTGACGTCTATGGGTTCCAGATTTTAGACAGTCATTGACTGCAAAGAGTGTTCCACCATGCATTAAAAATGACAATTTATTTATTGATTATGTCAGCTTGTTGAGCCCATAAAACTTAGGGGGCTGTGCATAACATTGGTGAAATCTTGGAGCTGCCGGATAGCTCACTCAGTTAAATTGCAGTGCAAAGTGACTATCATAAATGGTTTGAGCCCCAGTCGCACCAACCGCAGTGGTCGGCAGCCTTTTTTCAGAGTAAATCGCGCTTCAGGGTTTCAAATTGGGAAGGGACTGCGGGGAAAGGGAAAATTTAAATAGCTTTGTTCGTTGCTCAAGCGCCTCCTGTTGGCCAGACGGGCACATCAGGAAAGATTTTTGTTCAATCCTCTCGTTCTGTCTTGCGAAGATTCAACCAGTGAGTGTATAAGAAGCAGTGGCTGACAAACGGAAGAGCCGTGAACTGTCTTTTTCCTGCTTACCAGAAATACAAGTTTTAAAAAATTGGGCAAGATTTTTGAGATGCCAAATTTAAATAAAATGGAAAAAAAAAAAAAGACTAAGAAACATAAATGGTTTGGACGATAGCTTTGAAAAAAATTTTAAAACAAATTTTTTTTTAATCAATTTTTTTTTTTTCAATCCTTCTTGGTGGCATAGAAAACAAAAATGTTGTCTTTTTTTGCTTACCAGAAATACAGTTTTAAAAAAATTAAATTTTTTGCCTAAAATGGACGTGGTCAGCAAGACTAAGAACATAATGAGAGGAATAACTACTTTTTTTTTTAATGAATTCTGGCAGGGTGATTGGAATTGGTCGGGAATGTACTTTATCAAGTTTGCCTGGAGAAGATGAAAATCTCTTCCACATTCAGGCGCTATCATTATTAAGTTATGTATTATTGTTTTCACGTAATGCAAGTTCATTGGATTTTGCAGTGAAAGTATTTTTGTAACTGTTTTTGTGGAATTTCTTTTGAAGTAAAGGTTTGTGCATGGTAGAATATATCCTTATAGAGGGTGAGATCAGAGGCTTTTGTGTCCTGTGGGAGCTATAAGTCTCATGAGATTTGCTTATGAGGATATATTTCTTGGCACAATAAATAAATAAATCCCTCAAAAGTACTGACAATGGCGGCTTAGCATCATTAAAACAGGTTTAAGGGGCAGCAGAAAAAGCAGTGCTATGGCTCAGTTCTCAGGTGTCATATTATGGTTGGTTTTATTTTAGTATTTGGCGTGGTGGATTGCACCCTCTTTAATTGGTCTTCTTAATTGGACTTCTATGGAGAATTTGAGCGGGGGCCACTGAAATACTGTATCTATAAAGATTATCCCTTTCATAGTATCCACAGACTCAATTTATAGCCCAAAAGCATACTTCAGCAAGAGTGAAAAAATAATTTCAGGATGTTATATTGCTCGAACGCTAAACGCAACACACCCTTACACTGACATTTGAATATTAGTACTGAACCTTAATATTGTACTGGTTACGTTTCTGATTAGCCTACGGCAGAGGTATGGGTATGCCTGCATTCCTCAACTTCTGTTGACCAACTCTTAGATTCAACTCCCAATTGGTTTGAAGCTGTCTGGGGTTAGCTGACACTGACTTTACAGTAATAGCATGGCTGTATTTGAGTATGCACACATACACACACAAACACACGCTCACAAATGCATTCAGATCCATAAATATTTGGACATTGAAAAAACTTTTTTGAATTTAGCAATCTACCATGCCATACTGGAGTTTAACCAGCAAGTTTATATTTTTGTGGGTTTTTTTTTTTAAGTTTTCTTTTGCATGTTTGTGATTTTTGTTTTCAGGGCTGCTAGATTACTTGTGCGTTTTCTTTTTACGTTTTTCATTTCAGTGCTGGTAGTTTTGTTGTTGTATTCTGTATTTGCACTTTGGGCCCACAACTTTGTTTTTGACTTCTTTTTCTTTTACGGTTTTGTTTTTTCCACTTCAGAGCCACTATACATTTGTATAGCTATACATATGAGGACATTGTATTGACTTATATTCTCTGCAGACTTTCCCAACCCATAATCATAAACAAATTATGCCTCACCCAACCTTAACTGAACATTAACCATAACCCTAGCTTTAACCAATTAGCCATAATCCTCTGTCATCCTTTGTGAATACCTCCAAAAATGTCCTCACAACCTCAAATGTCCTCACAGCATCTGTGGTTTTAAAAAATTGATTTGCACAAATTTTGCTATACAAGCCCACGCACACATGCCCACATACACAAACACGCACACACGCGCTCGCACAGACCCACACGCGCAAAACGCTCTGTATTGATTGTCTTTGTATTTGTGGCCTCGGTGTCACTAAAAGCATGATGAATAAATATTAAGATGTCTGCCAGTGAGACAGGAAGGAGTTTGTGATGAAGCTGAATCAGTAATCTCATCATATCATAATCCTAATGAGAATAATTTTTTTTTGATGGAAAAAGGCTTCATGATAACAAATTCATTTCTTCCTTAAAGGAACTTTCAGCTGGATGATATCAGCAACTATTATCGTAAAACAACTCATTATATTCAATGTATCGTAGTACTTAGTGATTCATGAGGCTCATTGACCCATAATACTTAATGATTCATAAGACTCAATAACTTCAGTCTTTCTCTTTGTCTCTCTCCCCAGTATAGAGCATCGAAAATATTTACTTCATAAATGGTCATAGAGGTCAGCCAGAAATTCATCTTTAAGGAGGTGAACCTGAGAAGTCAAAGGTCTTACAGCCATTGATATTTGATGGCAAATAATGTCATTTAGGCTACTGCATATCAAAGTGATTGGTCTTTTTAAAAATATTATTTCCGGCTATGTTGTCTTTACTGCAACGTAGCAGCTGTAGCAATACAACCAGCTAAACTCTCTCTTGTAAAAAAGATGAATTGAGTCGTAGCAAGCTTCTCAAGCTGTTTACTGTGGCTCTCAACATCTTATATATACAAGATCCAGTGAAAACTGCAACACACAAAGTACAATACATTACACCTAAGTCCACATGCTCCCTTTTTTTAGTGCAAACATTTGCAAATAAACTCATTTTCAATACACAACTATGAAATGCTTTTTACATGTAAATGCAGTTTTTTAACCTTAACTAATACATTCTGATGAATTTATTAACTTATTTACTTACGACATTGCCTCTGTGGTGTCTACTAGAGATGGCAATTTCGACACCAAAGTTCGAACGACTTCAAACGTTTTAACACTTCCGGTTCCTACACGGCGTTTGAGAGATTTTTGAAACGTCACGTGATCGCTATCCATCCACCGCGAAAAGGTTTTAAAAGCCAAGGGAGAATACAGGTGTTTGAGGTGTTTTGTTGCGTTGAGTTGTGATGAGAGAGATTTTGCTACAGTTGTTCAAAATACAAGATAGATAGATATATAGACAGATAGATATTCTAAATTTTGCCAAGTACTCATTCCAATGTGTCAATAAGTTGAAGCATGTTTGTTTATTTGTTTGTTTTTTGTTTTCTCAAATAAAGTCAAAGTTATTTGTTTAAGTCAAATAAACTTGTAATTTGATTTCAGATGGTCGAGAAGCAGAGAAGCCAGCTGAATCAAAAAAAGTGCAGCAAATATTATCCCTGAATAAAATCTTTGAGCAAAATGTTTCTGAATCTAAATCTTTATACAACATTTTATTCATGTGTATAATCTCAATGAGGTGCAATACAAACTAGGCAGAATCAAAGATTGTAATTGTCAAATCCATTCATAAAAGCCTGACCTGACGCAATCATTCTCAATGAATGAATGAATGAGAACATTTAACCGCAAAATAAACAAACAGTGCCATACAATAAGAAATAGTCATATCATAAAAAAAAAAAATAATTGACTGATCGTGCCTGTGTCAAAACTATTAATATTTTTGGATTTGTGAAAAGGGGGGCTTCAGCACATCAACGCCAACAACAAGGCTGCAATGACAACTTCTGCCAGTGGATGCCAATGTTGAGCAAGCAAGTTTTGAAATGTTTCAAAACATTTTGAAGCAATGGTTTAAATGTTTTGAAAAGTTTCGAAGCTTCAAATTTGCCATCCCTAGTGTCTACAATGTGGATAGCATGTGGTGACATTCAGCTTTCTGCATCAAACTGGATAACAGGAAGTGACAAGTGTTCAGCACCAAACCAAACTTCAAAATAAAAGTCTTAACAAAATTAAAGCTCAAACTTAACATTATGCCTGGAGGGCAACACACCGTCAACTAACTCACTTGAACATATTTAATGTACAATAAAATGTATAAACTGAATGATGGTTGTGGCATCCATGCTCTGATCTGATTAATCCCTTTGAGCATACGCCTGAGCGACCTGAGAGGAGCAGGGAGTAGTAATAGAGATTTTATCCCCGAGAACCTATAATGAGAGCCTACAGGTAGATGTTTGGGTAGTGGGTTGATATTTGCATCAGCAGTGTAGCCAGCAGCAATCAGCAGCAGTGTGGAGGAACCAAGAGGGAATAACCGCGCTTTGCTAGTTTGGAGGGGCACTGTCACAGCTGAGAATGCATAGTAAACAGGAGAAAAAAGGCCATTTTTTCCTAGTTCGTCACTTGTAGAAATGATCAGTTTAATGTTATATTTTAGTTAATCATAGCTGTTCTTTCTAAAAACAAATTATCTATTTTCGGGCTGGACTCACAGTATATTTTAGTAAAATTTAAGACCTCTGTTTGTGTGCTGCTATGTCTGGCCATAGATACTGGAAAGATTCTCGCATGGAGTCTCAGGTGTTCCAAAGCTTTATATTCTCCATAATAATGCAGAGATCAAAGTCACAAAGCTACTAAGACCAAGATTGCAGACAGCTGAACAATCTCAACTGAACAGTCCTCCTTTAAATAGACCACCAAATTGTGATGGCGCATAGTTGTGGCTGACTTGAGCATCATAGGTCATGTGATGCCAACTTAGTTCACGTGATTATTATATATTTTTTTTATTGCAGAGTACTAGTCTTGAAAAGGTTTTGAATCTTGCTTGAGTGTGAAACTGTCTCATGTTTACCACAGAGTGACACTTGTAATCTCTGTGTTTCCATCCCTCTTCCCTGACTATGATCAGGTTTGAGTCTGATGGGAGACAGTGCTGTTGCATTCTGGAGCCTGGTGCTTCCCCTCAGCTATCACTTGTCTGCTAAATGCTCAATACTTATGCTTAACCCCTCTATGCAGATGTAGATGTCAGCAGACATAGAGCTGCTATTTTTATGCCCACAGTTTCACTATTCTATGATTAGATGGCACATCCGGATCAGTTATTGAATATTCACAAGCAAGCTGAGCTCGAACACGGTTTAGAATATGGACGAGTTCAGACCCATCCCTGTTTCCCAGGAGTTGCATGAATTAAATTCCTCAGCTAAGCCTGATGTGCAAAGTGCTGAATATACTTGCCAGTAGTACAAAATCCAGCATTTAAAAAAAATGGTCTCTTACGACAGAAAAAAGCATTGTCCTTTGTAGCAACCACTTCAGCTATAGTGAGCCAATGGTATCCCAATGAAGTAGTTAAGAAAAATCAGGTTTCTGAAGCAAAAATTCAATATGGTATTGATGCTATGTCATTCTCCTATCAATTATAGTCATCACATATCAAAAACGCGTAATTAATTGCCATGAATTTACATTTAAATTCCTCCATCGATGAATTCAATGCACCCTTGTATCCTCCTAAGTACTCTTATTGATTAGCCAGTCACTAAATGCTAACTAAGGCTACGTTCAGACAGCAGGCAAATGTGGCCCAAATCCAATTTTTTTTCCCATATGTGACCGGTATCTGATCTGTTAAAGACAGTTTGAACAGCACAAATCCGAATTTTTAAAATCCGACCCAGGCCACTTTCATATGTGGTCCTAAATCCGATACTATCTGATATTGTGCAATGCGACTGCTGTCTGAGCGACCAGGTCGCATTTTTATGACCTTTACGTCATTGAAATGCCGAGACGAGATGCCTCCATATTTACTTCCGTCAACAAACAGTGCATGCATGCGTGGTCACGTATTACCTTAGGATCTCTTTTGCGCATGCGGGTCACTTCAGTGTCGCATTCAGTTCATGCTCAAAACTGATAGAAGTCGTATATAATGTGTAATATGAACGAGCACAGAAAAAAAATCTGATTTCTCCAAAAAATCCAAATTGTGCATCAAGACCTGCTGTCTGAACGTAGCCTTAGGCACATCTGCGTAATGCACGGTTATAGTTCACGCCCATGTGAAACTTCCCTGGTAATGATCAATTGATTTACACATTTCTTATCCAATTCCAGAGAGTATAAACTTTCCACAGTAACTGAAAGATATTGATTGGACCATCAAAAAGTATTCAAACCTTTGCGTAACAGCAAATTAGGTTGGATTCTCTTAATGTTGCGCATCTGAAAATGACATGATTGCACAGAAAAAAAGACTTCCAAAACCAAACTGAAGTGCTCAATTACATTTACGGGATTTAAATGACATAAGGACTTAGTCAATGGGAATTATTCTGACTGAAACAGGACTGGAGGGTTCCTTCTACCAAATAGATCCATGTCTCTGGAGGACTTTAGAGAAAAAAGGTTTTCGTTCATTTTATGAGTAATTGCAATTTTGCTATTTAAATTTTTTTTACGTATGGCTAGCTGTTTTTGGTTTAGCATAACCATGATGATCACAGAGCTTGTTTGCCACATTGGTTAGTAAGAGTAACCGTTAGTCTTTGCTGATAATACTGCATGTGGTGGCATTTTTCTCAATGTGGCTCTTTGTTTAAGAATTTATACAATATTCAACGAAATTGAATTCCAGGGTTCTGGGTCGTTCAAAATAGGAACAGCTCAAGCACTTCGGTAGATCCCCTGCTAGGTTTGCTTCCCCATTCTGTTCAATCGTGGGTAGCATATTGCCTGCTTTTTCCTGATAGTGGAATGTCTGTTCTGTTATAATAAGGTATATTTCAGATATTACTGAGTTAGTGAGTTATACTTGTTCCTTATAAGGTGTGGAAAGTGTTTATATAAGGTTGCGAGCTCGGAAGTGGGAACTGCTAGCTTTTCATTGCAGGGTGAATGTTCTGACCGTGAAATAAGCAGTTCCTTTAAAGAGTATGTGTGCTGGCTTGTGGGACTCTGAAGAGAAATGGAAAAAGTTCTAAACTTTATCGTGGAGAAAAGGCATGTCTTGGGTTTGGAGAGGTTGCTGGTGGCCACTGATGTCCAACTGCACCTACGTATATTGATAAACTCATGTTAAATTCAACCAGAAAATCATTATATTGGATTTCATGCGTCAAAAGTTGATTTGTGTTAAATATGTGATATTTTTTATGATTTGACTGTGCACGATTTTGAGGGATCTGAGAGTTTGGGGAGCCACCTTGAGAGCTGTCTTATTTGGCTCTTAAAGAGTAGATAATTGAGAATTTCATGCTCAGATGAAGAGTGCATGTGGTCAAGGAGTTTATGATCCCAGAAATGTATAGTTTTAACCCCCAGCCATTTTTCAATTCTCAGTCTTACTTTTTTTAGTTTCATTGCTGAATTTTCATGAAGATTTTTTATGTTTGCAGCCCTTTTTCTCTGCCAAAACCATGAAAATAAACTGAAATATGATGGAATTCTGAAGTGTCTTGACGCAGTTGAGCCATTCACTTCCTCACTGTGATGCTGCAATCATGAATTTTAAAGCCTTAAATAAGGTAACACATAAATAGCCAGAATTGGCTTCTGTGCAAAGGGCTTAATAATATATAATAAGTAAGTATAATAAGTAATAATAATTCTTAATTAAGTTGCAGTGTAAAATGCATAATTTTAACAACATTATACATAAAATATACTGTATGATTCCGAGGTGTACATAAGGACCATGATCGCTTTTCCACAACTGTACTTACCCTGAGTGAATATTCATTAGTTTTTACAGTCTTTACTGGGTCTTCTGAGTCTTTGTGGGCAAGAATTTCCACATGTTTGTAATTTCAGAGTCCATTGGAAAGCCTGGCTCAAATTCAATGGTAAAAATGACAAGTCAATGAATATGTATAATTATCTGCAAGAATTATATATTTTTTTTATGCTTGCTTGTGCAATTTGACAGTTTGTCCTTGAGAATCACAAGCAGGCAGCTAAACAGTGATAAGCCATTCCTTGTTTATTTTTGGTTTAATTTATGTTTGTTTACTTTTGAATTAGTCATGTCATTGGTGTACTGCCAATATGACAAATTATATCATGTTCATTGGTTTTTTTTTTCAAGAAATGACGGTGATATTTGGGTCCTGGAAAAAAGAATATGACACAGGCTTGGCTTCACTCTCAATGAAAACTTGAGTTGTCTGGGATTCAATCAATATTTATCCTAAACTTTGACTTCTATGCATAATCAAGTGCTCATTACTTAGCTTCATTAGCAGACTGAGGAGTTCAGCTCAGTTGGATGCAATTTATTTAGTTCTTAATATATCTATTGACAATGAAATAAATGGAAAAATGAATTCACATAGCAGGTCTGCTCAGTGGCCTATAGTGTAGAGGCAGTGTTTCATTACATGGATGAGCCTCAGTTCAGATGATGAATCTCAGCTGGCTGGCTGTGATCAGCATGGCTCCAGGAAAAACAGGATTGCTTATCTCTTGCTCAGGAGTCATTCTCACTCTTTATATCAATTGTTCATGATGTCATAGAATACTGGACATCTGATAGGGATCTCCTGCAGTTAACAGTGCAATAGGCAGGCAGCCATTGGTGGTTGCAGGTTGTCTGTCATTTGAATTACCAAATTACTAAAATTGAGGGTCCAATGTTTAAGGATGTTTGGATACAGCTCCGAGATGTTTCATATTCCATTCCTCAAGGTTCTCTGTTGGGTTTTGCATATTTCAGCACAAAACATTACATCAAGTCACACGTTGGCTAGAAAGTCCATACACTTTGTTCTGGCTGGAAGGAAAGCGTGCTCAATTACCTGAGGACGCAGACGCCCTCTCAAACTTTGGTAAACAGAGCGTTAGTATATTACAGAAGCATAATGTTGTCATGTGGTCCTCCCTCCATTGCTTCTCCTGCTGATTTTAATATTTAATCATGCACAACATTATCAATGCTAATGTCTTGCTTTTTGATTTGTTACTCCTGGTTTGGCTATGTAAGATTACCTTAATTACCTTCAATGGATTCTCATAGGGAAAACAGGCCCTTGGCCACATGTAAGTTGGCTGATCGAGTATGTGCCATCTGATCTCTTAGCAGGAGAGGACTCCAGCTCAACCCTGAATGAAGATGAGAGTGAGGAACAAATTATCAAGCGGAATAAGTAGGTATAAAGGGTGGATCATCACTGAATATATTACGATTTGATCAGTTATTCACTCTTGGAAAGTTTGGTCCTGATTAGCATGGAATAATGCAAAACATATAAAATACAATACCAGTCAAAGTTTGGACGCACTTTCCTCTTGTAATAGTACTGCTTTTAGTGAGTGTTGGATGATTTTAGTTCTGTAAATGACCTCAGAGTACCATCCAATTGTAGATTTATTGATTGTAATACAGTATTGACAGAGGGACTGGTCCCAGAGCAGAATAACACAGCTCAGTTCAGATGGTACAGCCCTGAGAGCAAGGGGCGTGTCCATGCCCAGCTAGAGGCGTTCCAGGACAGCTGCCAGAAAGAATGCACATTTTGCCAGAGCCAAATTGTCAGATGGGAGGATCGGGAGTTACTGGGCAGAGGAACGGACTGAAAGATGATTAAAATGATCACAGTCCCAATCCTGGAGGCTGAGAGTAAGACTTGGAAGCTTGTTCTTATTTATAGGACTAGGAAGAGAACATCTGTATTTCACTATCATTAAAGATTACAGTGATTTCCTAAGACAATAAACCTTTACTTGGAAGATACTGACTGGCTGCTCAAGGGCATGTAGCAAGCAACAATCCTGCAGCTAGCACTCTCAAAGTAAGGCATATATACATTTGCAAACACATACATGAGGGAGTTGGAAAATACAAATGTATAACAGCTAGTGGGGATTTTCAATTTTAACTTTGATGGTTTTGGCATTCATTAAAAAAGCCATATTTGGCAAAATCAACAGAAGAGCCATATATTTTCATAAAAATAAAACTCCTAGAGTCACTCCTAGAGAGCAAACCTCCACCAAGGCAGCACAGTCCAAATCTTGGTGAGTGGGAGCAAAGTTCAGTTATCGCATGTCATAGGATTTCAAGATGGCTGCCGTGGCGGCCAAATTGTTTGACTGATCGCAGTCAAAATCAATAGTGTCCATCCCTGATGTGATAGTGATCCACCCACAAAATGTCATAGATATCTGTTCATTACTTTTTGAGTTATCTTGTTCACAAACAAACAGACAAACAGACAGACAAACAAAATGGCAGCAATCACATAACCCCCTGCCAACTTCGTTTGGCGGAGATAATGATAAGTGGTTTATTTATTTCTTTTGTGTATTTGCTTGAATAATATCTCTTGAATATTTGCTTGAACGTAATCAGTGTGTCTAAATTTTTGACTGGTAATATTTCTGGTCACATATTAAACTACACAGCTAATCATATTAGTGATGAGGACAGCCCAGTCAGCCTAACAAACCTTGCCATTTTCCCACCGCTGTGGTGCACCTTAACACTCACGTAGGGACACTAATAGACTGTGCGCCGAGGGTCAGAAACTTCCATGACCCACATCGAGTGACTAATAAATTTTGAATTGATATTGTCCTTGAACATATTTGAAAGCATATCATAACTTGGCAATCTCAGAAATCAACCATGATTTCTAAAAGATTAAAAAAACCTCAATAATTTCAATGAGGAACTCAGAAAAATTACCCAATCACAGCTTACCCTCTATAAACGCGTCAGAATATCCCATAAACAACAGCCAATCAGACTATTTGTTTCAACAAAGCGACACTAGCAAATAGGTATGCTGTGGGATTCTGTGACAACAATAGTAACAATTAGACATATTTGTAAACAAGGGATTGGGTGCTTCTGCAACTGTGGGAAGAATGAGGAGGAGAAGGCTTTTTAAAATGAATTTTTATTTTGAAAATGAGTTTGTTTAATAGTGTTGTGGCTTTGCTGTGATAAATTCAGCATCTGACACTCCAACTGAAGAGATTACGATTTGTGATCAGCCTGGTTTGAACGGGTGAATTGCTGCTTTGAAGCAATTTTACAATGTGACTCCTTGAATCATTTTATTAAATATTAAATAAAATATTATAAATGAATATACATAAATGTAAATTTATAAATATTATAAATAAATATTTCATGAATAATATACAGAGGTTGTTTGCACATTTTTAGTTAGCGTAATTAGATAAAGAATAGACATTGACAGAATGATAAGAGTGAAAACAGGTCTTATGGAGGCTATTTTGTGCAGATATGAATATAGGTGTGCCTTGAGATTTTGGCCCTTGGTGTGCCTAGGGCACGAAACGTTTGAAAACCACTGCACTAGGAAATACTTCAACATAAGGTCACATTAAGACTTTTTCACACCAAGGACAAATGAAAAAACTAAAGGAAAACCCAGTTTCCATGCATTCCGCCAAAAATTAAAGATATGCAGTAAGATCCTGTCCTGACAACCATGAGAAAGAAAAACTGTTAATCCCGGGATTTATTTTATTGTTTGGCTTGTTTTATCGGGCCTCAAAGATCAAACCAGCTGCGGGAAAAAAAAAATCCGCTCAGCGAAATACTACAGCTTTGCATCATATGGGCAACATGAGCACAAAATTTTGAATAGATGCCATTCGTTTTGTGCTTTGTTTACAAAAACCCACAGTCTCTCGCATGCAGCGCTCCAGAGGTATAGGGCCTATTTGGTAGCCTACATTTTCCCCTTTTTATTTTGCACTTTATTACGCCATAATAGTAAGGACTGGAGCGAAAAGTAATCAACTGTTGTGAAACAGCTATGATTCTGGAGACAAGGAAAGAGCAGGGACTATGATTTTTTGCCATAGGCATGGCTGGATGTGGAATGGTCAACTAGAGGGCAGCTTATTCGGTGTTAATAATGTTTTCCAAAAAAGTGCACGTATTTCAGTTTCAGACGCGCAAAGCATTAATTTTCTTTCGAGACAAAAAATACACTTCCACACAGGTGATGAACAATGTAAGACCAGAGACATTAGGAAAGACTGACACCTTCTCAGGATAGGAGCAGAGTTAAGGCAGGAAAACCACAAAATTCAAGGAGACGGCATGACAGCCAAATGGAAACTTAAATGTTTCACAAGTTAGAATGAAAATTTATAACTCTTGGATGTTTAGCCTATGGGCTGGAGTTGATGTCATTTCTAGCGAACACTTCATGCAGTAAAACAACGTTAACAAATCTGTTTTGAATTTGTACTTCCATTTTTTTTAGAACATAATTCTGATTAACGTTGTTTATTTCCCACACACATTATCCTGCTCAAAACCTATCAACTACTCCAGAGTTAAGGGTATTTAGCCAAACACAAATTAAGGTCATGTCAAATAACATTCGCGAACGCCCGAGCTAGCCTGCTAACTCATATTCGTAATGCTAAATATAGCTGTTAGCTGAGCAGCAAAATGCCTAGTAAAGTAAAAAAAAAAAAAAAAAGTAGTAAAAAAAAAAAAAATATAAACGCATCATGCAGATATAAGACAGATACTTGTATATTCCAATATATAATCTGCAAATGCAACACTTACAATACTTCCATGACCGCGCCCACTTACGTATGAGGAAGTATGTTTAACCAATTTCTTACAATGGGGGTATATTAGGGATGCAAGGTCTTCCTTCCTCCAGTCGAATTAGTGTGCAATTTTTGGCCTTGCCGAGTTCTGAATTCTTGTTTAGTGATTTTTTAATCTCCTATCAGACAAACTTGAAGTAGTTACCAGATGTGGAAAAAACTGAGGGATTTTCACTGCTTGGCCCACAGTCTATTAAGAACTAGATTGCGTCTCGCACTTTGCCAAGCCTGGTTTTGAAAACACCCCATTTTCTGAGTTTCTGCCTCTACTTCTACATGACCCAGCAAGCTATTCCACACTGTGTCCACTTTATCTGCATGAATTTTACCTCTCACTAACTTCCATTTGTGACCCCTAGTCTGCAAACAGAAGTTAATTTGAAAAATCATGTGTAGTTCAATTTAATTAAAAAAAATTGTATCAGTAATTATTTTGGTGGCTTCTGGCAACATTTTCATATTTGAGAGATTGCTGCTGTTATTTATTCATTTATTTTATTTCATTTTTTGATTTTTTTATTCTTATTATTTGTTACGCTGTAATTATCTCATTAGTAGGTGAGAATTATGCTGGTTTGTTACAGCTGGCTTTAACTGAAGAAACCTGGGCCCACTGTTGTGAGGACAATTTGTAAATTCCATCTCAAGGATGCATTTTATTGCAGAATTTCAGTGGTGGAATTTCCTTAGCGAAAAGAATATGGGGGAAAAAAAACTTCATCGCTTGTTTTATCTAATAATTTCTCAATTTCATAATGTGTTGGCTGGACATTTTATGAGTGAGTGGTAGAAATTGAATTCCACATGCAAGTAACTCATTTAAATTCTGAGTTAAAATCGTTGTTGATGTTAAACTGGAAAAGTGAAAAACATACTCAGGCACAAACATTTTGGAACACTTTATGTAGTTCCTTTATTATTATTATTATTATTATTATCAAGTGAGCCTGTAATACTAGGCCAGTACCTCCAGAATATTGAAAACTTTGTGCTAATTAGTGTAGAGCCTGTTTCATGCATATTTAATCATCTGATTGTGGCCAAAATCTACTGGAAATGTTGTGAAATAACTTCCGCAATGTTAAAAGGACTTTGAAAGAACTTTTCTGCTGGCAGTTCATGCTATTTCCCTGCTTTTCTCGGCTCGAACCTTTCATCTCTTAAGAAAGTTCCCCGAGCTTTCAAAATAAATGATAAGACAGTTCCCTCCACACAAACACTGCATTTTTTTCTGGAATGAATGAACATTGCATTTCTATAGCATTAGACTGGAGAATGGTGGTTTTGGACTTTGATCACAAGGAGGACTGTGTCTAACTGGACCATCATAAAAACCTCTAGCAACAATCCGTTTTCTTAAGGTGGTCCCCTCTCCAAGTAAATACTGAGCCGATACATATGTTTGGCCTGAGCAGGATGAACAGTGGTATAGCTGTCTACCCTCTTTAAGCTTTAGAGGACAGACTGTGATTAAATAAAGGCGAATTAACACAGCATCAAGTTTAGGATCCACTTAGACCGGTGTCTGGACTGCAGCCACACTGAGACAGACTGCATTTTCCTGTATTGTGCACTAGCTGTGGTTAGTCCTTGCAGACAGACTGTGTTTCCTTTGTTGTGCACTAGACAGGAGGAGCCTGCTGTAGAAACTGAGCTGCAGAAAACAGAGGATGAATTAAGTGCCAAAATCCTGCCTGGACGCGCCACGCTCCCTTTGGATGTGCGCATCTCCCACTTCAGAGACATGCTTCTTGAAAGAGGGGTAACACAACCTTTCACTTCAGTTGATAAGTTGGGTTTGCTCCTGACTTACCACCTGACGTAATTTTATTGTAATATATTTATGTTGTCAGCTGCAAACTAAGAGGCTGGATTCCCATTCTGGTCTAACTCAAATCACATTTTCCAACTTTAACAATTTTCAATGTCCTCAAAAGTTAATGGCACCCCGAGTGAATCAGAGAAAACACGCTGTAAAAAATGCTTTTGCTGTTTATCCTCTTGGTCTTTAACTTAAAATACTCACAGAAAGCATACCTTTTCATGGAATCAAAAGTTGATATTAAAAACATATATCTCTCAAAAACATGCAAGCCTGATTTTTATCAAAGAAAATCTTTGGAACTCATAAATGCTCAACCATGATTTCCTGTTTGCACTGGGATATAAATATGAGGAGGCATAGGCCAAATTTGCTTAATCATTCATCACTATGGGCAAGACTCAAGAACACTGTCACAACCCAAAAACACTGCGATAGTTTGTTAGAAAAACAAAGAAGTTGTTGAGCTGTGTAAATTAGTAAATGGATATAAAAAGATCACTAAATGGTTGAAAATACCCATCTCGACTATAAGGGAAATAACACAGCAGGAGATGCTGAGAATCAGCCTGGAAGAGGATGTGTGTTTGTGCACTGACCCCACACAAAGTGAAGATAATAATCCCCTGCAGTGAAATATGGTGGATATTGTTGTTTTTTTCCAAATGCTCTGGCCATCTTGTTAGGTTATGAGGTGTCATGGGCTCCATCCAATACCAGCAGATATTAACTGAAAGCCCTGATCAGCTGTGCCAGGAAGCTTAAAATGGGCCATGGTTGGACCTTCCAGCAAGACAAAGATCTGAAGCTCACTTCAAAATCTACATTTAATTTGCTCTCCAACCATGGCCATCACAGTTCCCTGACCAAAATGCTACTGAAAATCTGTGGGATATCTGAAAAGGAAAGTCCATAAGCGTCAAACTCAGAATCTGAAGGATATGGAGAGTTACCGTTGGGAGGAATGGTCTATGATCTTGTGCCTTATATTCATCAACCTCATCACTCAATATAGGAGAAAACTCAGAGCATGGCAAAGGAAGGCTGTATAAAATATCCAAGGGCATGTCGCATCATTTGGTTGCATAAAGAATTTGTTTGGGAAGACCTTCCTTTATGAAAAAAGGCCATTTAAAAACTGGTATGATGTGTACTGTAAATACGTTTACAAAAAAAAAAAAAAAAAAAACATTTTTTACTCAGTTCAACCGTTCAGCCTTGTTGCCCAGAATTTTTCATTGTTGAATTGAAGTCGCTCAGCGCCATTTGAGCCCCAAAAACCTCGGCGGATGACATTGCTTACTTTAGGCACAAAGTGATTTCTTGCATGATTGTGTCATCACTAGGGGTGTAACGATTCTGAATCGATGTTTTTTTAAAGTGTAGTAACACCACCTGCTACCATAGGGCGAACATCCGAGCTTTCCCTTTTCCTTTATTAACCCCGTGATGTCCTGGTGCTTAACATCAAAGGGCATGGTAAATGCTTCGGAAAAAATTTGACTGACATCAGTATTTTTTGCTGAGAGGAGCCAAGCAAATGAAAAACAAAATCGTCTCCTATTAACCAATTAGGCAACTCTAAGAAACATAGACCTGTTCCCGTTTACTTTGCCTGATTAGCAATCAAATGGTGGATTCGTTTACTCTTTAAGTTGAATGAGTAGAGCTGTTTATTAAGACAACATGTTTGATTGCTGCATTTCGAAATTTAAATGGGCACAGAACAGCTCTGCTTGAACACGATTGACATTGCCACGGCATTTCGTGCGACTGTGATAATTTATATCTCACATTCACGTTTCATCCGCTTTTCAGAATGTTTTCCACCTTGTGTATTTTTTAGACGCTTAAACTCCAGGTCGATCTTATAACAAATCTGTCTTAAATTAATCTTGAATTATGTCCTAAATAGCTACAATGAGAGATGTAATTCAGAGGAAGATTTTTTAACAATTATTCAAATTGGCATTATTTCAATCTAACACCGTAGCCCAGTTAGGTTTGTCTGCTTTTCACCATCACATCTTAATCGTTATAGGCTACTGGCTAAATTTCTTGATTGTTATTTAGGACAAGTACATGGGAGCAGATTTAAGGAAGGGCGGAGCACCTACAATTAGCGAAATCTAAACTCAGGCTTCTTCCCAAGGGCATTTTAAATCGTTTTAAGCCGCTTCAGGTGTGTATGTTTCAAGAAATTACACGCGACTGCCTACACACCCCATAACGGTAAGTTGTCTCATTACACTTTAAAAAATCCTCGTTCAACATCATACATCCCAACTCAGCATTTCATCTCTCATTGTTTTAATCTATAATGATAAAATAAAAATAAAGAGATTTATTTTCAGATCGCCCTGGATTTCAAGCGTCTAAAATATACATAAGGTGGAAAACATTAAAAGCAGATGAAACGTGAATGTGAGCTATAAATTATGCTCTTGCAAATCTATGCCCATTTAACTTTCAGAATGCGGCAATCAAACATGCTGTCTTAATAAACAGCTCTACTCATTCAGCAAAGTAAAACAGAGAATCGCCGGTTTGATTGCTAATTGAGCAAAGTAAACAGGGACAAGATTAGAGTAACCTAATTGCTTAAAAGGAGACGATTTTGTAGTCCTTTACTTGGTTCCGTGCAGCATGTCACCAAAACGGTCAAGTTTTTTTTTCCAGAAGCATTTCTCATGCCCTTTGATGTTTGGCACTTTCGTTCAAGACACCAGGTTTAATAAAGGAAACGGTTAAACTCGGATGTTGCCCCATGGCGGTCCTATGCCTTAAAAACATCGATACAGAATCGATTCAGAAACCCCTAGTCATTACCACCACAAATTTGGTTTTACTGTCTTTTAATCTTTTCGTCACTATCGTTTGATCATGCCAGGGAAACACTGTGTCATTCTGTACTGTGGAAACTCCTGTTAAATATGTCAGTCGTGCATAAATTATTCAAAGATGCAGCACTCAGGCTTCAATGGGTGTGTTTTGTTCAACGGCAAATTAATTTCCATACACCCGAAGAAATGTTGCTGGCCGACAAATATGAAGATCATCGTACTCCAGGCTGTTTGAGTTGGGACCTTGAGTATAGAGTAAAAAACAATTTTCATTGTGTTAATCTTATATAGTTACTAATCCTTATTACAATTGAATACTGGGCATTGAGAAGTCTTCTTTGTAGAAATACTCTAAAAACAAAGCAAAGATTGAATGAAACTTTACCATGTTGACAATTTGTACAAAATGTGATGGACACCACAAAGGAAATGCCTCGCATGAAAAATAACTGATTGAGAGCGTCCAGTCTCACTGAGTAGTAACTATCTGTGTTTATATTGAAAACTCAGATTTTTACTGTCCTTCTTTAATGTCTTAGTTATAATAGGCCTAATTCATTAATGGCAACGGCAAACAAAGTGTTTGCCACTCTGTGTTTCCAGCATGACCTGTAAGTTTCAACCCAGATGTTTCTCTGTCAACCTGACAGGTGCCAGCATCTTACGTGTTCTCAAAGCAAGTTTGTACTGATATGGCTGAACACCCGCTCCAGTTCCTTAGAGCTTCAAGAATCAGTGTCTGAATCAAAATGCTCGATAAAAGATCCTGAAGGGTTGGAAATTTTGGATGGCAACAAAGACGTGTTTTGCTTTGTCATGTTGTTTACAGCAATCTTTTGAATTGTTGGGCACTTGAGACATAGCATTCTTCTTTGGCCTTGCTTTGAGAAATGGGAAATCAATCAAAGCAATGGCACTGTTACGTCCCCATTGGTCTAGGGGTGAAGGAAGTATCAAATAACCAGATGGTAATAGGTTGAAGTGAAGGTATAGGTTTAAAGCAGGAGGTTTGTGAATAAATTGAATGACAAATGAGTGGCTGGTACACGGTTGAAAGGGAAAACAAAGGACCAAAATGGTGCTAAAATAAAGAACCAAAAATGGGCTTAACCAAGTGTGCAAAAAATAAGGGAGAAAATAAACAACAGCTGTGAGTAGCACCACTAAACTAAGATTAACAAATTGCAAAACAAGTGCTTTTATCTAGTCTTGTCTCTAGAATAAAAACACATACAATTGACAGAGTTAAACTCCAGAATTACAGATCCAAGTACTTAAACTTCTTGCGGTTGTCTAACAATCGATACTCCGTACAACACATAAAACAACGAGTAACCACCGGAGTGCGAGTTACAGATTCAAGTCCTTGTACTTCATATGATTGCCAAACAATCAGTACTTCATACAAATGACAATAACAACGAGTAACCCCCGGAGTGAAAGTTACAGATTCAAGTCATTATACTTCATACGATTTCAACAATCAAGGTATGCGAAACCATGGATAATCATCGAGTTAAACAGAACGGGACGGACTGCTCACATTAAATCACAGCCGTCTCGAATGTGCGTTTGACAGATCGCTTTATAGAAGAAATGCGGTGTGTTTATCCGGGATTGGAGGAGGACAGGAACACCGGACCAATCAGGCACGTCAGCGAGCGGGCAGTGGAGCAGACAGGAGGCTGGTGATGGGCTGGGCTGGGTTGAGCACCAATGAAAAACAAGGGCTGGCACAGAGTAATTTGCATGAATGACAGATATTTGGAGACAGAGAGAGATTAAATCACGTGGGAATGGAGACGGACCCACTGGGGTCGTAACAGACACATAAAAAGGGCTTTTTCTCATTGTTAAAATATCCAAACCCCAACATTTATTTCAGTAATGTAATCGGGGTCCTTGAACTTAATTTATTCAAAACCTTAATAGTACTCGATACATGCCCTTTCCCAAATGGCCCACATGAGGACAAAATGGCTGAGGAAAGACACGGCCACACACACACACACACACACACACACACAAACACACAAAATCATTAAAATATTTTGTTCATGTCCAACATTTCTTCATGATACCTCGTGACAAAGCTTGGAACTAGGGATATCTTTCTGAGTTTGATTATGAAAAAATTGCCTATTATTTCACATATTATGCAATGAATATTTATTACAAAATGGGTGAAAACATGCAAAAATTCATTTTCTTGATAGATATCCACTAGGAATATTACACCAAAACTCTTCAAAATTGGAAAAATTTTTACACTTTGAAGTGTGTAGAAGATAAACAAGATGACAGCTTGTGCTTCAAGGAGCCAGACTATTCTGACAGTACTGCCTGACTTTGACAAAAGGAAGCGAGTGACATACATGTTAAAGTGACCTCCATCCTTTTGTCAGTTGGGCAGAGTGGCCAAATGTTTCTATACTTGGGTATCATCGGTAAGAGCAGATTCTCAGCTTTCTTTTGATGTATTAGATGAAGTAATGAAATACGGAAGAAATACGACCACTGAAATTTTGATAACTTTGGGCTCTGCCATTGAGAAGAGTTAAATGAGGGGGTGCCAATAACTGTTGCTCACATATTTTTGAGAAAAATTTTTGTCTCAAAGTAGGAATTTAATGCTTCTCTCAGTAATGTTCCTTCAATTAAAGGTCAGATTTTTGAGAATATTTTGAATGAAAGATCATGAGCAGTAAAGAATGTTTTTTGAATCTCATTTTGCTCATTTTTACTAAGGGGCGCCAAAATTTCTGGAGGGCACTGCAACTAAGGAGTTACACCTAAGGAGTAACACGGATCACATTGGTTATTTAACTTTAACCTGTTGATTGTGTTATCTATAAAAAATGTATATATATATATATATATATATATATATATATTTAAGTTCAGCAAAATATAATAATATAATAACAGAATGCACAATCTCCCAGTTTCAGCTTGAAACTTAAATATGCTTATTACACGTGAACTAGGTGGCGATTTAATCATTAGAGGCAGATAGAGAACATTCAGGCTGTGCTAATTTTCGGTATACAATATTATAATCAGCTATTAATAGAATCATGCTTGTGTGCAGTCTAGCATACATTTGCAATATAAACAAAATTAATTTCATCTGACTCTTTTGGTTATAGGTGTCGGCATTTTCAACCTGGGAAAAAGAGTTATACAAAATTGTATTTGACCCTCGATATCTCCTGCTGAGTCCTGAGGAGCGAAAGCAGGTAGAAGAGAACACCTCATTGTTTGTGTGTCAATCGACATCATGAGCCATTAATGTTTGACAAACTTTTGGGTTTTACGAAAGTTGGCAACTAAGAGTTTTGGTTTGTCAGTCTAGCAGTATGAAAATGCTACAGTCTGAACAACACTAGCGTATGTCGTTGTCCCCTCCTTTAGATTTTTGAGCAATTTGTCAAGATGAGGATGAAGGAGGAATATAAAGAAAAAAAGAACAAACAGCAGCAGGCGAAAGAAGAATTCCGCAAGCTCCTCGAGGACTCAAGGATCACATCAAGGTATTAAAGTGTATTCATTTTTTCTGGTATCTGCAGTAGTGGCTGGTCATGGTGTGCTGGTGTTGCACTGACATCTTCGTGGAGTGACTGGGCCTATCTCTAGTTTTTTATGAAATCTTAATGATGAGGATGACAGACATTCAGACATTTTGAAATAATTTAATCACCCTAATGCATACATGCATCCATCAAAATTGTATATATGATGATCCAATGTAGTAATGCTTGTCTCTGGAGTACCAAACGCAGAATCACATCATGTGACAAAACATTGTCTTTCTAGTCAACAGGCGACCAGGTTGTTTTTTAAATTATTGTGTTTGAGTTTGTTATAATTACCACAGGGTCTCACCACTGTGGCTTGTGTCAAATTAAAATCATTGGTGATAGCACAGTAGGCTTCCAAGGGGTCAGCTCCAGCTAATCTTCAAAAGATTATCAAACCCTAAACACTCTTCATTCTGCAACCTCTGGTAGCCTGGTGCCTGTCCCAGTCACATCGGTTATGTGTTCTGGCCCGCGCATGGTGGAATGACCATCCCATGGAGATCAGAACAGCAGAGGTTTTGACCTCCTCAAAGCATTGTCTGAAGACTCACCTCTTCAGGCTATACTTCCCCCCACCCCTCCATTTAATTTTGGTGCTGTTATTAACTTTGCAAATTGATTGTAGCTTTACTTGCTCTAGTAGGATTACTTTTTGACTCAGTTCGTTGTACAAGTCCATGTTCTGTGGCCACCTTGGGTGCTTGGATTGGCAACTTCCCAGAACTTTTGGCCCTGCTGTTTGCACCTTGTGTTGTAATTTGCCCTGTATAAGGCGACTGCAGAATGCCTGAAATGTAATGTAATGTAAAGTATTTTCAGAGGTGCATCGGGAAAGCATTGCCGCCATGCACCAGGAAGGTTGCAGGTTTGAATCCAGCCTGAGCTATGGGCATCCTCCTCATTCTCTCAGAGTGTTTATGGGTTTCCTCTGGTGGTCCAAGATGTGCATGTTAGCCTAATTGGAAATTATTTATGCCTGTAGGTATAGTTAGATCCAGTACTGTGCAAAAGTTTTGAACACATTGAAACACATTCTGTGAGACAAAGATGCTTCCAAAATGCACCATCAAATGAAAAGTTTCTAAATCTAGGAAATTGCCTTTTAGAGAGCCGTGAGCTGTTAAAACTAAATCAAATCAATATTAAGTGACTACCCTTTGCCTGAAACTTTAATGAAGCACAGCCCACCAGTTTTAAAGTTTTATAAGATAATTGGCTGGAACTTGTCGCAGTTCTTCTGCTGGCTCACAGTCTCACTTCTGTCTGCCTCTCCAGGTAATCCCAGACAGCCTTGATGATGTTGAGATCAGGGCCCTGAAAAGCAACCATCTTGAATGGCTTATAAAAATTTTTTTGTCTGATTATTTTAAAATTAACAGTTAATGGGCCTCATGCAAGAAGCGATAAATTTTCTCTTATTTTTGTTCGTATCCCTGACTTCTTCTTATTTTGTTCTTACTCATAGATTTCTGGGATGCACCAGTGTTTTTTCTTATTTTAGTGGTCGAGAGCACTCTTACCGAGATAAGAGAAAACAGAAAACTGTTATCTCTGTCCACAAATTGCTTATCCAGTGCACGGAAACGCAAGTTTTAAAACCTAAACATTATAAATGCATCGTATAATCAAATTTTGATTGTTTTGCGTTTTTGAGAAATTAGAATGATTTTATTATTTAATTCTTGGGCTACAGAGTTTGGCCAGTTGATCCTAATTAGGACTAAGCTATAAAAACCCTTGGATACTTGCGTGCATTCTGCTTCTGAATGGCTGACCCATTGCTGTTGGACGCTTTGGCCATCCAGGCCTTGTGCAGAGAGCGCGTTTATAGAGATCGCGCGGATCTGTTTGCTGAGACAGATGAATGGCTACTCGTACTAAATGTGAAATTAAGCGTTCTTGAGCACGGATGAATACTGTTATGCATTATGGCTCTCTTGTTCTAACAAATGCAGCAGCGAAAAGATATCTCCATTCAAACAAAGAAATTCAATGCTTGCTCGAAATGTAGGCAGACGAAAACATACAATCACAATTAGATACTACACGCAAAAACTCAGAGATTTATGGAATAATTCGTGAGTAGTTACATTCGTGTGGTTACCACACAATAATAGATCAGTGCCGTGACAAACTAAAGAAAACGCGGCTGCGATATTTCAAAGTGCGGGACGCAGTGCAAAAGTCTGGCAGCTCAAGTTATGAGATAGATAAATTTTCATGGTATGAGGCAGTGGACAGCATAATCGGCCAAAAATGCAAGGGTGAAAGAATTCCGTATGCAACATTCACCTATATCGAATGTGATCAGTACATTTTCGGCTTACCTTGATGTTTGGGTACCCAGAGGAGGATTTGGATATGTAAAAACATCAAGTATTCAGTCAAGAAAATTTTGAGTTTTAATTTTTCGTGCTGCTATACGTGGTAATCCATGTTACAGATGACACACCGGGTTGCTAGGGCATGGCAGCATATGCATTCGCAATATTAATATTCTAAACCTCCTTTCAATAATAAAACCCCCTGAAATATATTGGCATCTCTTTTTAAAATCGTTCCCTATTTAAAACCACCTACATGCATACTGCAACGCGCTGTATCAGAATTTTGTCAAGTATGCAAGTGTACTCGGGTACGGTATGATATTACTAGTGTGAAAGCTGACCAGTGGGGGAGAGGGTAGGGGGGGACAATCGTACTGTGGCACGGTACAGAACAATCGTACCTAGTGTGAAAGCTCCCTAGATTGCCACGAACAGTTGGCTCTTTGCACACGGCACATCACCTGCCCTTATATGGTGTTAAGTGGGTGTCATATATGCCAATTTAAAACAACTGGCCATGCGCTTCCAATTTACAATCAAGTGGGATTCAACATTCAGCACACATGGGTAAGAGCAGATTTGGACGGTAAGAGCGTTTGGTGCATCCGGAGTTTATCTCTCTTATTTTCTCTCAGCAAAAAAAATAAGAGAAAATATATGAGAAATTTAAGAGAATGTTGTTGCATGAGACCCAATGTCTCATATGTGCTTTCTATCTACTGCAACATTAATGTGGAAGGCAAAAAATAAATATCTATGATCAAGTTTTAAAAAAAATCTGGGGAGCCTAAAACTTCTGCACTGTACTGCATGTGAGTGATGGGTAGAGATGTGTGATAAATTTATCACAATTATCGTAAGTTCAATAATCATGACTCCCGCCATGGGTGAACAGACGCGCTTGCTCCTTTTGTTTTCCCCAAATCATACCTGATATGGTCTTGTACTGACGGCTGCCGAAAATTAAGGGCCATATGACATGGAGCAAGGTTAGCCAGATGACTATGGTTTGGCACTGGTATCTGGGCTATGAGAGCAGTTACTTCTTCTGGGAAGCTATGGGCTTGGCACCCCCTGTGACAGCAGGATATTCGCATGTGACAAACATGTTGGCTGTATCCCGGGGCCACAGCACCTTGGCATACTTGTTGAGTTGCTTCCACAGACTCTTTCCACATACTGAATTGGGAGTTATCCGGGATGCTGATAGTGGGTTCTACCGTGGTGAAGTACCAGAATGTGATGCCTTTCAACTCTGACTCTCATGCAGTAAATGCTGGGATAGACTTATGCACCCATGACCCTGACCAAATGTAAAAGGGGTAGTTTGATGGATGGATATATGAAATGAATGTTTTTAAGTAGCACAAGCCATTTGCTATTCTGAGCGGAGGAAAGGCTTTGTCAACACAAGAACGGTCCAAGCAAAAGGCTAATAATATATTGCAATGTGATTCTACATTGCACTTACAGGCCTTAATTTTTGGCGCGAACGATCGTTCAGGTTACATGAAGGTTACGCAAACTCTACGCGAACGGTCACCATTCACGCAAAATTCTGCAGCTGGCATTAAGCCATAATATAATTAGTGTGCATATGTACAATTCGCCATTCATAACTGCTTTAAATGTGCAAAATAAACCTGTTCAGTCATCGTGTCAAGATACAAACACTGGTTAATGTGCCACATGTTAAGGAACTTATGAGTCTGTTGCCAAGACACTAGCAGTGGGTAACGCGTGCGATGACTGTCATCCAGCCGACCACTCTGTTCTCCTCATGCATGTGTTCATTCAACAATTACGTTTGATCTCCTGAAAAACAGAGTCAATTACCAAAGCAATGTCTCAACACAGAGGTAAACAATAAATTCATTAGAATTATGGATGCATACACCATAGTCAGTGATTTTGAAGAAAAAGTTCTGACAAGTATTTTGGTGGCATTCAAATTTGAAATGACCTGAAATGTGACTTTAATATAGCTTGGAAATATTACGTTTTTATTTAACTTCAGAGTTCAATATTCTTTATGTTTTAACATAAAGATGGACTTATTCTCGACATAAAATTTGTTACTAGGAAATCATTTAGACTGACACATCGTACAGTGGTCATAGCCCCGCAGTCCAACAATAGCCTTGCCTGAAATTTGCATGATAGTGGGTCTTTATCCAGCATTTGAGTTTACTGTCGGTGGAACAAAGGGCTCTTCGGGGATTCTTTTCATTTCTTTCACCTAAGACCGGTGCCTCTAAACGCCGTAGTGAAAGGCATTTTAGGGGCTATACTGCGTGTAGAGATCGGGTTGGCTTGTTAAACTCGGAAGTGACACACTTGCGTCCTAGTAAAAACAACAAATCTATTTCTTTCAAAGACCCGAGAGTGGAATGGCAATGTTTATTTCATACTTTCATGTACGGTCATAAAATTGCAGACATCAAAAATATCAGTCTAGGTATAATTGAGGTATAATTTACCAATGCATTGGCATCTGTGATGCCCCTCCTCCTGAGCATTCCCATTTTCCCCCGGCTACCTGCCTTCTTGTAATTATTCAATTATGCCCCTGCTATCTCTCTCTAATGATTACACCAGGCTTCTATTAGTTAATTAGCATTCCCTCCATTTATACCTCAGTTCTCCTCTTAACGGGCAGGCAGCCTAATAATACAACACCTTTTATTTTATAGCACTCTCTTTTGGTTCTTATTCTTATTGCGAAGTTTTACTCTCTGTTTCCTTATGCACTTTGTATATTTAATAAATTCCGCATCCTTAGCACATGGGTCCCCACACTCACTCATTCTCCTGGTGCCCTTATTACATCTCTTGGTACCAGGAGTGTTATGAAAGGCTACCTCACCTTAAGGACCCAGCAAGGACACACACCATTTGGCCCTGGGTGTCCCCAGCCTCCCTGCTTCCCCAGCCTAAGAGTTGAGCTTTTTCAGAGCACAGCAGGCCTGAGTAGCCTGCATATGTGCACTGTGCCTCACTCCAGTGCTAGGGTGTACTGGCACTGGAAGTCAGGGGCCTTTCCTGGATGCCCTGCTCCTGCCCCAGCACCCTGGCCCAGAGAGCCACCTGCTCCCTACCCTGAACCACAGAGGGCCTCCTGCTCCTGTACCCTGGCCCATTGAAGGGCCTTAAACTGTCGCCCATCTCCTTTGGAAAACCAGAGAGCATCCATTGCGCACAGCAGGCTTAGTCTGGCGAGCTAGTTGGGCTGAACGGCCTGTTCTAGCCACTCATGTTATGTTATGTTATCTGTGCGCTACCCCAGTCGCCCCCAGTCCAGCGGAGGTGAGGATCTCCCCTGTCGCTCCAATGACCTGCGTCGCCTGTCGCCCCTTGCTCTAGTGTGAGCCGTAAAGGGCATTCCCTCAACGCGCTTGCTCCTGTCTACTGGATCCCCGACTGCTTCAGCCCACCCCTGGTCACCCAGCTGCTTCAGGCACGCTACTGGCCCCGGCTGCCCAACGCACCACTGGCCTCGGCTCGTCAGTGCATTTTTGGGCCCCCAGCTGCTTCAGGCATGTCGCCGCCGGCCCCGGCTCCCCTGTCTGTGCCGGGCATTTCACCGGCCTGGCTACCTTTGCACAGCTGGAGCCTTGCAGAGCCACAGAGAGAGAGAGTTGTGACAATGAGGGGGCAAAACGCGTGGGAGGGTCACATGATTCATGTTAATGGGGAAAAGTTCCAAACAAAGCCTGGCGGGCAATTTGAACATAGTTTCAAACGTGTTGGCATCAATTTTGGTAACTATGAAACAATATTTGCATTTTTTTTCACCACATACATGTATTACATGCTAACGTATTTTGTGTTGTCAAGGTACATTTTCATTGTAATATTTTTAAAATTCCTGAATTTTGAGGATGTAGGAATGTGAACAGCAAGCTTGCCTGCTTTACTGATATAATCCTTGAATAGAAAATGCTGGTTTACACTGTACTTAATTACCCTGTTTGCACACGTGTACACACACACGCGTGATGCAGATAGTATAAACTTATATTAGGTAATTATCAATATTTCCACTGAATGGGATTTCCACACTTTTAGTGTACCATATAATTCACACACCATACAAATATGCTGCTTAATTGTTAATCATCCATCAGTGATGCTTTATTCTATGTGGTTAACGTTAGCCATGTCAATCTTTTCTATCAGCATTAAATCTAAAAATCTGCTCATAAATGATGAGCCATCATGCTTCAAATCACGCCGTTAATTCAATTAAAACCAGCTACTAAAGTGGTTAGAACAAAGACGTCAACTGCAATTTCTTACCTTTTAATTATCACTGCCTAGACGTGAGAAACATGGCTACCTCTTAGAGATCCTATTGCCCATGTTGCATTGTTCAGAACAATCGGAGGCTTCCGTGATCCACCATTGCTGTAAAATAATTGGCCCGCTGGAGTCTATGGAGTTGTCACAACTCTGTCTCTCCATAGAGAAGACTGGTTCAACGTCATCAAGCGCTCAGCGCAAAGGCCGCAGCCCTTTTTGGGGGAAAACAAATGCTTTTATGCATTGAAATCAATGAGAAATAAGCGCAATAATTGAGCAGTAAAATTCCCAAAAGTTGTTGTGTGCCGGGTTACACCTCCAATAAAATGACCAGTCCGGACCTCAGGTTCCCCATCCTACCCGGAAAAGGGAAGAATCCAAAAAGGAGAGTTAAGAAAAGATGAAGAGGGAAAGCTATGTATCCAGTGTCTTCCCATGTTTTTATGTGTGGCAGACGCTTCATAACAGGCCATGCCACTCTTTTTTTTAACTTAGAAAGTAACGTAAGTACCCTTTAATATGTAAGACTTGGTGAGATACTTTAATAGGTTTATTTGCTATGATTTTTGTCTTGTGTCATTATTTATTCTTTAATTGCTTAACTAGCTAACGTAAAGTAGTGTCAGCCAACCGAGTCAGGTTTGCGGTCTAACGTTATGTGCATTTGTTAGTTATTCTTAACCCAAAACTGACACAGACTACGAAATTCGCGGTTGGGAAAGGGCAAGAGGGTGGACCGATCAACCTTAGTTTAAGATAACGCGAACGCTCAGGTTCGGGCAAGGTAACAAAATAATCGCTAGACACATCAATAAATCAATAAATGAATATAAACAGGAAATTTAGTAAAATAAATCGGATAAATTTTACACCTGAAAACACATCAATTACATTAAGGTCAATGGGATCTGAGATTTTCTATTCCCCAAAAAGGGGCACGGCCTTGACGTTTGGCGAAGTACCCGGATGTGCCGGTTGTCTCTATGGCTCTGTAGCCGCGCCTTCAGGGGAGGGGTACTGTAATGCCCCCCCTCCTGGGCATTCCCATTTTTCTTCAGCTACCTGCCTTTTTGTAATTATTCAATTATTCCCCCTGCTCTCTCTCTAATGATTATACCTGGTTTCCATTACTTAACTAGCATTCCCTCTATACCTCAGTTCTCCCCTTCACAGGCTGGTAGCCTTATAATGTGACACCTTTTAGTTTGGACCACTCCCATTTGGTTCTTATTCCTTGTGAAGTTTTACTTTTGTTTTCTTATACGCATTGTTTATTTAATAAATTCCACGTCCTTAGCACTTGGGTCTCCACTTTTATTGACTCTACTGGTGCCCTTATTACATCTCTGGGCACTAGGAGTGTTGCAGTGTCAAAAGTTTGAAAGTTGTTTGTCTTTGCCAGTTTGGATAGTTCTTAGTATTTAACAGATGTGCGTGTGGAGTATTCTAAACATTACAAGAGACCATATTGTTATGCAGTTTGGTCATTCTGATTGTCAGGACTGGCCATTACCATCGACACCAAGCCAAGCTAGGCTGCTGACAGGTCGGATTTTTAGCCGGTAAGCGATAACTGTGGTGAACAGGTTTGATTGTATCATATCATAGCTTAGGTCCCTGGTCCTCAAATCACACCCTACGAGGTCCGAGAACTGCTGGTTTTCTACCCTCCCTTTACCTGGGAGTCAGGTGTTAATACAGTCTGGCCAATCAGAGGCACGAGCTGTTCATTTACTTGCCTGGGATAACAGAAAACCTGGGCTGGATTTGGATTCGAGGTCCAGATTTGAGGATCCCTGGCTTAGGTAAACATTTGAAGTTTCCAGATAACACCAGCAAAAAGGGTGGCGGGGTAGACACAGAAACTGCAGCGAATGGCAAATTGTTCTCGCAAAGATTTGAAAAATTAAGGCCTGCAATTACAGTATGAGGCTAAAACAGAAAATGGAGGAACTCAACTGAAAGAATGGATTTTAAAAATACTGTCTGCATTGCAGGTCCACATTCAAGGAGTTCTCTGAGAAGTACGGCAGAGACCAGAGGTTCAAACGACTTTTGAAAAAGAAGGATCAGGAACATCTTTTCAATCAGTTCATCAGTGCGATGAAGAAACGAGACAAAGAGAACAGACTTCGGCTGAGGAAGATGAGATGAGGAACTCACTGCCAGTCAGACATTCTCGCCACTCCTTCATTTTGGATTCAAAAAATATAACATAAAATGCACACTACTTGTGTCTCATGATTTGTGTGCGAATGGAAAATGGTTCCTCTTTATCGTTTGTTCTTCTTTTTAATCCATCTGTGTCTGATTTAGAATGGTGATCAGAGATGTAATGTTTCATATTGAAGCTTTTTTTGCAGTATGTAAGGTGTTCAATTTGTTGTGGAAGCTGATGAAATTATATGCTAATTCAGAGTGATAATGTACAAATATGGAACATTGTGCTTATTTGAAATGTACCTTTTTACATTACAACAAGGCAGATAAAATGCAAATACTCTATATGGAAAAGAGACACTGGAACGAGGAATGAGGAAATCTCATCATGGGTGGGAAACACCAATAACATACTGCCCGGCTATTATTTCAGATTTACTCGGATGCCTGTTTTAACACAGGATCCTGCACAAAGTCATAAATAAATAGTTAAATAACCTCTGATATGACACATCGGCACTGTGCTGTTCACATGTATTAGAACAGTGACACAATCTCTGGTGTTTTACCCCTACTGCAGTAGGTGAAAACAAATCATACAATGTCATGGTAGAGACTGTCAGCTTTTTTAAACCCATATCCTGTGAACCATGTAGAAATGTAAGCCCTTTTTATACTCTGTCACTGCCCAACAGATACAGATTGCACTGTATCTCAATTGTTAAGTCTTGGGAATGGCCAGATATATTTGTTACCTTCGGTTCACTCTTCCCAGCACAAGGTCATTCAAGACACTTCATAAGCCTCTTGTTTATACGCATCCCAATCCTGCTACATTAATCCATATTAACCACCAAAATCAACTGATGCATTGACATTGAAGTAAACGTTTGTCGACACTTATTACGTACCTTTCCAAGATGCCATTGGTCTGTCGAAACATCACTTTTTGACACGTCCCTGCATCAAAAGATTGACTTGTGCTGTAAGCTTAATCTTAATTAATCGTTGATGGTGTCATTGGTCGTAGCTTATCTAACACTGTCTGAGATTAGACTGCCAATATAACTGTAAAGTGTGAAGCTTTAAGTTCAAAGGGGAAAACATCACTCACACTGCAAGGAATTTCAGCTGACCCAAATTAAACAACAAATACTTTTGTGTAATTTAAAGGCATATATTGTTGTTTTGGCTCCATACATACATGAAATGAAGCAATGAATGCTAACATGGTTCAACAAAAGATACACCCATATTTTGAGAAACATGCTGGAATTGCCACCCTATTTGTGAGTAGTCTTAATGAAAATTCATAGTTTTGCTTTACTTTGTGTCTAAGGTCATCATCTGTTTTTAGAGGACACAACTCATTGTATCAGTCTATAAAGGTCTGTTTCAAAAATGTCCATTGTGATTTTAAAATATAGTTTTTTAAAATTCTAACGAGCTGTTCTTGTCTTGAGGCTTACTAGTGGATTGCCTCTTGCCGTGAACCATTTATCATTATGTCGGTGTAGTCTCGCCTTATTTTATTGTATGATCTATCTATGCCATCTTCCCCGACAGTGTTCTTGCTCTGTTCACAAAAAAAAGGGGTTTTTCAAGGCAAATGAAATGGAAGTTTTTTTCTGTCTGCAACAGTGGTCATTTCTGGCCCGCTAGATTAGTGGATATTGCAGAGATCAGAGACCAACCTACTCTTCATAGTTAATTCAGTGTATGCGTGTGTGGGCAGTTGCTTTCCCACACTAATGTATGCTTTAAAATACAGCTGCGATACCGAGAATGATACAGAAATGCAGAGAAGGAATGATTGAGATTAAATTTCCTGTATTGAGTAATATGCAGATGTTGCAAACCCTTACTAAAACATGCAAAATAAGTTCAATGAACAAAAACACCCTCATGAGTCTTGTGTATTCCTGATTTGCATTTCCACTTCCCATGAGAATATTCATTCAGTTGCTCAATGTAAATTTGAAGAACATAATGACTGAGAATTTCAGATGAATAAATTGCAATTTTATACATGAGATGCTGGGTTTTTATTAGAAGGTTTATGCTCTGGCTCCAATTAACTGAATTTAATATATAGGCCATTAGGACATTGTGCATTGAAACAATTACTTCAGATTAAAGGCAGAGAATTGCTGGAAGTGGTGAGAAATTCCAATGTAATGGACTGAAATACACCGTGGCAAGTGTGTTACATTACGTTACGCAGTGAGCGGAAATCATAAATGTTACTGCTTTGTTGAAGGAGTTTGTCAGTACACCACTGTATTATTGGTTTGAACTTTATGAATTCTTCTGCAGGCTCTTATTTGAAAGAGGTCATTCTATTTGTTTGCTTGTTTCTTTTATAATAAAAAATAATTGTTTTGTGAAATTTGATGTTGATTCAATTAGGGAAATTTATTGGCAATGTTAAGTTGAGAATTTCATTCTTGTCATTTTTTTAGCGAATAAACTTTCATTCTTTGTTCAAAAATGGCAGGACTAATTTCAGTTGCCTTTGCACTCGTTTGGCTGATGGGATGAACATTACAACCTACAGATTGTTGAACATTGAAGATAAGTGTTTTACTGCATTTATGTTTTATTCCATGATTCTAAAAGACACCTCAGACTGAAGCTTCTCAATCAAGCCTGGGTTTATGGCATTGATATTGTAATTTCTTTCTTTTTTTTTTACTTTGGGCATGTTTGAATGTTTTCTGGCTGTACACTGATCTTACCTTTAAAAAAAATTAACGTGAGCCTGTGAAGCTTTTACCCAATGTAGTCTGAAGTTTGATGCAATTTCAGCATGAAGATAATTATGTGCACAGAATAGCCCAAATAGTTGGACCTGCAGTGAGTCAAACACATTAGCCACTTAGCTTTAGATAAGACCACTTTGGGGGAACCAGTGCACATCTGATGAGTTCAAAGACATCAATTAACCGGAATGCCTGTAGCACATTGTACTGTTGTACAAGATCATCAGCCCTTATACCATTCAAAGCACATTCTACTCAACATGAAAGGACTAAGGCTGACATAATTATATTTTTCTGTTGTTTACTTTTCCACTGATTTTTACAGAGCCAACCTCAATTTATAAAAGCGGAGACAGTTCAGTATAATTTTCTATGACACCAAGTGTGCATTCTTAGAACATTAGGTAAGAACATTAGGATCCAGAAAATCTCTCCATCATAATAATAAGGAAACTTTCATAATTCATGTTGCCTCTGACAAAACACCAACAAGGTCTTGCCACTTTATTTTTGGAGGCCATTAATGACATCTCGTTGTTCAATAAAGTCATTTGACAGACTTCTTTGCAGCGGGGTAAAGCTGTTTTATCACTGTCAAACCAGAAGCAAAAGCAAGACCGAGAAATACCTTTCAATAAAACTGCAGTCGTAGTGTAATACAAACACCATACTGGCACATAGCTGATGAAATGTAATGTAAGATATTTGAATCGCCACCCAGTTACATTTTACAGACCATGTTCTCCAGAGCAATTCCTTTATACCAGTGAATATTTATAAAGGCAATTCACCGACTACTGTGCTTGACAGTAAAATTTCAGAGCTCAAGCTGCAGGGAATTAAACATGCAGCTGCTGAGGCACAAGCCAAAGTCATTAACCACCATACTTCATCATCATGCCAGTCGTGGTGTAGTATGGTGAGACTGTACACATAATCTGATACTCTGTGGTGCCGGTGTTGTATGTTCAGACTGTACACGTAATCTGATACACTTTGGTGATGGCGTAGTATGGGACTCTAGGTATAATATGATATGCTGTAATGATTGAATAGTGTTCTGGGACTGCACCCATAATACAAAACACTGTGGTGTGAATTGTGGGTACAGTCCCACCATACTTACATCATCACCACAGTGACTTGTATTGTAGGTACAGTCCCACCATACCTCACCACACCACAGTGTATTGTATTATGGGTAGAGTCACCATACACCATACTTTACATACAATCATTACAGCATATAAAATTACACGTACTGGCCCACCATATTACGCCATCACCAAAGTTTATCAAATTATGTGTACAGTCTCAACATACAAAATCATATACCATACAGTTCCACTATATCGAACCATCACCGCGGTGTATCTTATTATGGGTACAGTACCAACATCAGTGCTTGAAATAGAAAAAAATAAGTGTCAGTACTCCCCTTATTCGCATATTGGCATGTGCAGGGTTTAACGTAAATGCTTCTTTCACTTCCTGTTTGGGCAAGTAGGTAGCGGGTCAGAAATCTACAGTACCTGCCTGAGGTCATTTTTTACTTGCCTCTATACGAATTATTTTATTTATTAGTAGTTATGAAATATATTCAAAGAATGAAGTTAATCGCTTATTTTACCTTAATGTAAGTACATTAACTTCCTAAAGCCCACTGTCCCCCTGGCGGTAACGCCGGTGTTCTGTCAGTTTTTGCTACCTATCAAAATATGCTACCTCGCGGTTCAGCGCTCGCGCAGACTGAAAATCTTGGCTCTGTTTCTTCGTTCAGATCTTAGATATCTTCAAAACTCATAAAAATACAGTTTTTTCAGTGCGCCTTTCAACCTGAGTCTGCAAAACTGCATTTTTAGACAGGTTTTCTTATGCGTATCAAGCTGATCGAACGCGAACGCAGGAAAAAAAAAAAAAAAATGTTTAGTGCACTGTGGGAATTCATAAGCTTCGTAAGACATTAACATTTTATGTTGGGTCGTACTACGGAAAATCCAGGAAAAATGCCGGGAGCAGAACATGGGACTATATGCAGCTTTCAGAGATCTTACCAAGGCATTTGACATGGTCAGCAGAGACGGACTCTGGAAGATCCTCTCAAGATTTGGTTGTCCACCAACCCTCCTCACCATCATTCAGCAGCTTCATGAAGGCCAGATGGAGCAGGTGAAAATTCAGGGTGACTTGTCAGAACAAATTTCCATCAATAATGGAGTCAAACAAGGCTGTGTCCTTACCCCAACACTCTTTGCTGTGTTCTTTAGCATGATGCTAAGGGAAGCTAAGGATGATGTCGCTATCGCGTTGCGCAGCAGAAGTGACCATCACGGCGCGGGTTCGATCCCCGCCTCGTACCAACCAGCAGTGGTCGGCAGCTCTTTTCAGAAGTAGCGCGAAATTGGCCAATGCGCTACAGGGATGCAAATTGGGAAGGGTCTGCTGGGAAGGGTTCACTCAACCAGTGAATGTATAAGAAGCAGTGGCTAACAGGCGCGTGCGTCGGAGGAGAGCCGCGAGCTGTGTACACTCTCCTGAGTTGGCAACAGGGGGCCCCATATGCGAAAAAGCCTAAGTACTTGTACATAGTTCCCTAATTGGATATTCCAGATTTGGGCGGGACTGGAGATGCCAAATTTAAAAAAAAAAAAAAAAAAAAAAAGGATGATGTCGCTGAAGGAATCTATCTACGGTTCAGGACCGACGGAAGTGTCTTCAACCTCAGAAGACTTTCTGCTCGCTCACAGACACTGGAGGTGGTAATTCTCGAGCTGCTCTTTGCAGATGACTACTCACTTCTTGCACACAGTGAATATGCTCTTCACATTGTGGTCGATCGTTTAACTGCTGCAGCTAAGACCTTTAGCCTTACGATCAGCCTGAAGAAAACAGAACTGCCTTACCAAAAGCCGCCATATTGCAAGTACAGCCCTCCGGACAGCAGTATTGAAGATACAACTCTGAAAGCAGTCGACCACTTTACTTACCTTGGGAGGGTCATCTCCAATGATGCCACAGTCGATAGGGATGTTGAAAGCCGCCTAGCTAAAGCTAATAGCTCCTTTGGTCGCCTTCGGAAACATGTCTAGGAGAACCATTCACTCCACCTTTCTACCAAGATCCTTGTGTTCAGAGCTGTTGTCATCACAACTCTCCTTTACAGAGCGGAAGCCTGGGTTCTGTACCAGAAGCATGTGAAGCTTTTGAAAGGATTTCATCTGAGATGCCTTCATTCCATAATGAGCATCAACTGGCAAGACGACAAGACAAACATTGAAGTCCTTGAACGAGCCAATGTCCCCAGTATCAAAGCCATCCTGTTGACCAGCCAGCTACGGCTGGCAGGACACGTGACACGTATGGATGATACCCGATTGCCCAAGGCTGTGTTCTATGGTGAGTTGTGTCAGGGCAAGCGTAAAAGAGGAGCCCCCGTAAGCGCTTTAAGGACCAGCACAGGCACCAGCTGAATGCAGCAGGTATTCCTGAGAAGGACTGACAGAATATCGCCATGGATAAGTCAAGGTGGAGAACAACCTTAATTTCCATGCTCATTTTGTGCCCGAGTGTGTAGGTCCAGTATTGGTCTACATAGCCACCAGAAATCATGCCTCTAACAGCAACCCTCCTTCTGATCCTTGGACCAAGGAAACAGCCATCATCGTCATCACCATTAATGTGGATAGGAAAATGCTTTATAATTATTGCAATGGACAACAGTACAAGATGAGGGGAAATGGAAACGGATTGATCCTCGCAACTGAAAAAATTTACGTTTATATGGTAATTAGGAAATCTAAATGGGAGCTGGTTTGGAGATGTAATTCGCTTAAAGGCGAGGTGAGAGCAATGCAAGGATCCCTCCAATGACAACTCTGGAGTGGAAAAGGTTAATCAGAACAAGGCCAAGGAGTGTCATAGAAGCAAAGCAATAAACATTCTTGCATCTGGAAAATAGTGCAACCGTCCCCCCTTCTTCCCCTGGCATATGTGTGACTCTCTACAGAACTAAGAAGGAGGGAAGGAAGAATGTCTCACTCGTAAGTGGCTGTGGCTAAAAGGGATGTGACTTCTATTACCTGTGAGTCACTTCTTGCAACAATCTAGTGAAAGCCTGTATGAGAGCATAGCAAAAGCCCATTTTGAATGACAGCTTGAATCACTGTTTACGTGAAGAAAAAATTATTCAATATAGTTCACATTTGACATTAGACACATCAATCATCAGCCTCAGAAAAAAATGATGCATTTAATACAGAATTTCATGTTAGTGGTTAGGCTATCTACTCGTGACATTTTTGTTTCATAATTAGAACCCTCTGATAACTGTGACACAGTAGTTGGATTTATTTTTGCACTCAAGAAACACTTAGGCTACGTACATGTAGCCTGGGCCTCTAGGCCTACACAAAGCATATAGGACTGATAAGCAGTTTCAGACAGGCATGACCCTAATTCTGATAGCTTAAATCTTTATTTAGAATATTATTTGACATGAAACTTCCAAGGAATATTTGTGTGCACTATGGATTTATCACTGATCGGGACAATTTTAGGACCATAGATGAACTCACTGTATTCCCGCTGCTAACATTAGCGATTGGCTATCATGCAGTTTATTGCATTGGATAGAGAAAGCATTCCACAATATTGACATAGGTAGTTAAATTACGCACCTAAAAATGTCAATGCTGGCAGCGCAGCAACAGTGGAGCCAGCCTTATGAATGCGAATGTCCGGGACTCGCTGAGTAGCTGAGTGAATGAGTTCACTCAATACTAACACATAACAGGAATTACCATTAAGGCGCTAAGTAGCATCACAATGGTGATAATGTTAATGGTCCAGGTTTTGACCTATCTTGTTTTATTATTTATTCTTTGTGTAAATTTTGTGCTAAAAGCTGCCATTCAGAATAGACAAAAGTGCGTCACAAAAGTCATATCCAGCCAAAACCCATTTTAATCCATAGTTTTGAAAGAGAAAGTAGGTTGGCACAGGAAAGGAAAGCAACTTTGCTGGAGTAACCAATCTGTGTGGAAGTCTGTAGATAATATGCGCAGAAAGAGAAGGTTTAATAGAGTCCTGCAGTAATATGCTGCATTGATCCATAAAAATTAATCAGACGAATAAAAGAAATGGACAATAGTATTGTCAGCTTCACTGCAAGAGATTTCATCAATTTTAATTAGAGTTTAGTGTGCAAAGAGAAAGAGAGGTAAAGAAAGAATGAAAGTGATTTTTGCTATATTTATCCCAAAGGGCACAATATTAAATTTCAAATAATTTATCAGTATAACCATGAAATATTTAATAATTTAAGAAAATAGATAAATTTGTGCGCTCACTGTCCCCAAAGAAAGGATCCAAGAAAGTTAATAAGTTTTTTGAGATCCTATTTTTTTAAATCATAGAAAAATAAGTAAATAATAAATACAATGTAGATAAATTAAAAAAAAACAAATAAATAGTACAAAATAAATACCTGCAGTGCCGCCAAGCGGTGTACTTTACTAATTCTATGTCAGTGTAAATGGGTGAGTGTCCTGTGACTCGCAGCCTTTGTCAAGCTGCCATTATCGTGTGGCTCGAAGCCGGACTCCATCAAGCTGCCATTATCCTGTGACTCACAGCCGGACTCCATCAAGCTGCCATCATGTCTGTGACTCAGAGCCATGGCTTCTGCTAGGCACTCCAGAGAGCTGGGGCGATGGTCACGCAGAGTTTCAGAAATGACAGCTGGATGAGGGGCTCGAGAACAAACTCAAAGTTGCCATTGAGTCACTTATAGCCCAGACTCACCACTGTGATGGTGTCAGGGGGTGCAATATGGACAGTTAACTAAAAAAACCCATCAACAGTCAACCCTCCACCAACTTTCTGGATAAATGCCTGGCAAAGAGATGTAAAAGTTGACCAGTTGTTGGAAAGGAGATTCAATCAAGCCACAGCGAGTGATTGACTGGTCACTGTTACTGCATAATTAACTTTTCACATTTTCAGAACTCCGATGTACAAATAAAAACATACACAAATTGATAAAACACATATGTTCATGAGATAACTTAGAGTTAATGTTAAAACTAATGTCTTCAAACTGATTTACAAATGATACCCATTATCAGGCGTCTTGACAACTTCTCGCAGCTTACATAAAGTTAGCTTGCTAACCCACTTAAAATGCATACATTATGCTCCTTGTTATGGTCATTTTTCTATTCTTGGATCCTATTGGAATAGGCTTACATGCTTCAATGTTCAAAAAACACTAGTTTTCCCATACTGGCAATTTCTGCAACACCTCTCTGAAACACTCACCACTGAAACTGCCCGTGCCCCCCCCCCTTCGGAAAGCGCAGTGTGCTGTGATTGGTCAGCAGGACCACTCACTTGTGATTGGTCAACCGCATCGTGTGTGGGAAATGTCATGTCCTTACGCCCTTATGGTGTGGGGACTGTGGCCAGATTATATACTCAGCTACAAAGGTTCCTGTGACACCAATATTCACAAGCTTTTCAGCAGAAAAAAAATGTCTGGCGTTCAAATCTGTTATGAAAGTATGAAAGTAAGTCACACAAACACACCCGCTGCGGAGAAGCATGCCTTGAATGCAAAAGGTGACTTTTATGCAAACATCATGCATTTGATGAGCTAAACTTGGGCATAAAAGCACGTGTGTTGCAGGGATTCGATATGCATTGTTCCTGCTTGTGTTGACAACTGCCACACGGAAAAACAACACGTTTCCATGCTTACTCGAAGTTTGAAGGGCCACACCTATCTGAAAATGAACGTCTCAGAGCCACTGGTATACTTGAAGCTGGATCATTTCAACGGGATGTCGCAAGACAATTCAACGACCATAAAAACACCATTTGGACTTTATGGCAGTGTTGGTAACAAACAAATGCTGTCAGAGATCGTTCTCAATGTGGCAGGCCATCCGATACTAGCATCAGACAGGATCGTTGGATCCAAACCACACACCTGCGAAATCAGTTCCAACCTGCCACAGTCACTGCCAGAACCATCCTAGGACCTCGGCGAATATCGGCACAGACTGTACGTCACCACCTCAGACGTTTCCGGATTGTCACCAGAAGATCCGCTAGACATCCGATTTTGACCCACAATCACTGACAATTACGTCTACAGTGGTGCAGGCAGCATATACGTTGGACAGCAATTCATTGGAGACAGATGCTGTTCACTGACAAGTCTCATTTCAACCTCAGCCACAATGATGGACGCAGACGTGTTTACCAACGAGAAGGTGAACGTTACGCTGAACACTGTGTCATGGAGCAAGACCGTTTCAGAGGTGGCAGTGTTATTGTATCGTCTGGGATCACAGCTAGACAGAGAACCCATTTCTTAGTGGTTGATGGCAACCTCACTAGTCAGCGTTACCGTGATGAGATCATCCATCCCGTTGTTCTGCTGTTTTTGCGTCGACATGGCCCTGGCGTTCTCTTTCAACATGACAATGCCTGACCGCACGTGGCTTGAGTTGTGCAACAAACACTTCAACAAAACAACGTGAACGTGATCCCTTGGCCTGCTCGCTCTCCAGATCTCTCGCCAATCGAGCACATGTGGGATGAGATGGAAAGACGTCTCTGAAGTTTACCACGTGCCCCAGAGACACTCCAGGAACTTAGTGACAGGCTCGCACAGATATGGAATGGTATCCCACAGGACTTTGTGAGACGTCTGATTCATTCCATGCGAAGAAGATGTGTTGCTTGCATCGAAGCCAGAGGGGGACAGACGCTTTACTGATGTGTGAATTGTCATTTACGCTTGTCCATGTTTCCCATGTCATGACGTCATAACTGTAACCGATATGGCTTATTAAACCTGTGAACTTGTAACAGGAGTCTGTTTTCTATTGGAACCACAAATTATTTTTAGATTTAGGGATGTACCTTATTTAAGATTCAGTTTTAAATAGCATCACAGGAACTTTTGTTGCTGAGTATATGTTTCCGCAAACAACAAGAAAATAATGAGATAGGTAGCAAGTTGTGTTTTTCCTTCCCTCGCTTCTGCCAGTCTTTATTGATACACAAAATATGTATTTCAGTTGTACGTTAAATACGTGGCAAGCAACAGTAGCGCAGCATTAGCACTGTGGCTTCATTACATTACAAACTCCAAAACAACCTGACACTCCAGGTCCTAACAAAGTGGGCGCAGTACCGTCTTTCAGGAGTAACCGTTGAAAATATCCAGTTGAACAATGTCCAATTCATGGAGCAGTCCTCAGTAAAATGAATTTCAGCCACTGCCTCTTCAGTCCTTCCTTTGAAAGTCCATACAAATTGGATTTTATGTTGCACGCACTTAGTAGCTGCATTTGTGTAACCTGCTTGATTCAAGGGCATTCCAAACTAGCTGCCTGGCGGGAAATTTCAGTTGGTGACATTAGCAATTGAGCCAACCATGTCAGCATGGGGAGAACAAATTCCACGCGGAAATGGCCCCAGACTGGATTTGAACTTGCATAATTCTTGCTATGGGGCAATATTCATCGAAATATAGCAAATCATGAAATGTTGGAACTTTCGAACAAATCAGCACCACTGAAATCTTTGAATCTAACTGAATGGTAACAACAAAAATATGTTCAAACTTCTGGGGCCTGAGCTTCCACTTCCAGCTACAGCCTGCTCTCCTCTACCAGTTGCACAATACGGCTAATATAAGTCGAAAAGGATTTGCCAATCATTGTATTCTGTTTTTATTCAGGTTTTACACAACGTCCCAACTTAATTGGAATTGGGGTTTGTATGAGTTCGGTTAAAATTTGCTTGAGCTTACAAAATGACCCCACTGATGGACAAGTTGTTTTTAGCCTACTAATTGATGCATATTGATTCGATGTTTTACAGTGCCAAATGAAATTTGTCCTGGAATACGGGAAGACTTTCCAAATTTTCCGCTCCAAAACCCTGTCTTGACATTCAGAATCACCTGTCAGTAAACTTGCAACCAGCGAGTATTGCGGTTCTGAAGTTAGTGAGCTATTCAATACCCTTTAGAGTCTGTAAGTACAAAAACCCAAAACCAGTGAAGTTGGCACGTTATGTAAATCGTAGATAAAAACAGAATACAATGATTTGCAAATCCTTTTCAACTTATATTCAATTGAATACACTGCAAAGACAAGATGTTTAATGTTCAAACTGAGAAACTTTTTTTTTTTTTTTTTGCAAATAATCATTAACTTAGAATTTAAAGGCAGCAACACATTGCAAAAAAGTTGGCACAGGGGCCTTTTTACCACTGTGTTACATCACCTTTCCTTTTAACGACACTCAGTAAACGTTTGGGAACTGAGGAGACCAATTTTTGAAGCTTTTCAGGTGGAACTCTTTCCCATTCTTGCTTGATGTACAGCTTAAGTTGTTAAACAGTCCGGGGTCTCCGTTGTCGTATTTTACGTTTCATAATGCGCCACACATTTTCAATGGGAGACAGGTCTGGACTACAGGCAGGCCAGTCTAGTACCCGCACTCTTTTACTACGGAGCCATGCTGTTGTAACACGTGCAGAATGTGGCTTGGCATTGTCTTGCTGAAATAAGCAGGGGCGTCCATGAAAAAGACGTTGCTTGGATGGCAACATATGTTGCTCCAAAACCTGTATGTACCTTTCAGCATTAATGGTGCCTTCACATATGTGTAAGTTGCCCATGCCTTGGGCACTAATACACCCCCATACCATCACAGATGCTGGCTTTTGAACTTTGCGCCTATAACAGTCCGGATGGTTCTTTTCCTCTTTGGTCCGAGGAGGACCACGGCGTCCCACAGTTTCCAAAAACAATTTGAAATGTGGACTCGTCAGACCACAGAACACTTTTTCCACTTTGCATCAGTCCATCTTAGATGAGCTTGGGCCCAGCGAAGCCAGCGGCGTTTCTGGGTGCTGTTGATAAATGGCTTTCGCCTTGCATTGTAGAGTTTTAACTTGCACTTGCAGATGTAGCGACGAACTGTAGTTACTGACAGTGGTTTTCTGAAGTGTTCCTGAGCCCATGTGGTGATGTCCTTTACACACTGATGTCGGTTTTTGATGCAGTACCGCCTGAGGGATCGAAGGTCACGGGCATTCAATGTTGGTTTTCGGCCTTGTCGCCACGTGCAGTGATTTCTCCAGATTCTCTGAACCTTTTGACGATATTATGGACCGTAGATGATGAAATCCCTAAATTTCTTGCAATAGCTCGTTGAGGAATGTTGTTTTTAAACTGTTCGACAATCAGCTCACGCATTTGTTCACTAAGTGGTGACCCTCGCCCCATCCTTGTTTGTGAATGACTGAGCATTTCAGGGAAGCTGCTTTTATACCCAATCATGGCACCCACCTGTTCCCAATTAGCCCGTTCACCTGTGGGATGTTCCAAATAAGTGTTTGATGAGCATTCCTCAACTCTCTCAGTCTTTTTTGCCACTTGTGCCAGCTTTTTTGAAACATGTTGCAGGCATCAAATTCCAAATGAGCTAATATTTGCAAAAAATTACAAAGTTTACCTGTTCGAACATTAAGTAACTTGTCTTTGCAGTGTATTCAATTGAATATAGGTTGAAAAGGATTTGCAAATCATTGTATTCTGTTTTTATTTACGATTTACACAACGTGCCAACTTCACTGGTTTTGGGTTTTGTAAGATATGTAACATTATTTGAAAATAACATTAAAAATCATATTTAAATGTATGAATAAATCCAAATAATGCAATGGTCTTATTGAAAACTTCTAAATGGCCCCAAAGTCACATTTCTTTTTCACATTCACATATGTAAATATAATAATAATAATAATAATAATAATAATAATAATACTAATAATTCCATAAAATTCATTAATTTATATGTTGACAATGTTATGTTTTTAATATAGGACAGCATCATTGTATTAAATTTATTTAAGGACATCTTTAGGATGAATAGGATCTTTAATATAAGTATGATTATTTGTTTTTGGACATTACCCACCCAACCCCTGCCTACAGAATAGTAAATTCACTCATGTACATAAGTTCAACTTAATGGTGACTTGGATTATGTAGGTGTTTCACGAGACAACACTTTCTACTTTCACAAAACTTGGAGTGTTTTGGAAGCATTAAAGCCTCATCTTTTAGACACTTTCCAAAAAAAGACCATCACAGCATTTTACTAACTTTTTATAAGCTGTTAAAAATGGAATCTATGACTTAACCTAGTTTAGGGACTTGGGGGGGAGTTTGGGGGATTTGGTGATCTGCTAACACCTGCTAAGATCACACATGCATATAGCCACTGTATTTGTGTGTTAGATATACGCAACAGTGATTTTGTCGTTGGGTAATTGGTGTTGTATAAACTCAAAAACTAATATTATCAATGTTTTACGGGAAATATGGTCCAATATTATGTTAAAATGCATCACGTAACTTGGGGTAATAAGAGACGATTTTGAAACATTTTTTTATGACTGCCCCAAATATATAAAAGATAAGACAGGAACTGATCACTTTTATTGTTGCTTCCACCCTATATCCAAAATATGACTCCAAGTTTTTTTTTTTGTTTTTTTTTCCCCTGCTGTCTCTTATTGCCCCATGAGTGGGGTTATAAAAGACAGCCATTTGTTTATGATGCTGTCTCTTTTTCACCCATCATAGGGGCTATAAGGGACACAGAGAACATTTTGAAATAATAGTTTAGACAAATTTAACCATGTTTCAAACCAATGGGTCACACAAAACACTTTTTTTCAGCTCACCGTTTCACTTGTATGGAATAGGCCGTTCTCTGCCTACTGACAGGAGAAGGCATCTACTGAGGACCTTGTCTCTGTCGACGGGGACAATTCCACATTTATCAAAGCCAGCCTTGATGTTGTCACCAGCATTATCTTGCAAGGTATTAGTCAGATCTCGCAAGAGAATCGGAAAAACAACTTTGGGGACTGAGGCTTGTTTCTGACCAGCGCCGCTTTTCTTCCACTTCTCCAGAATCTTGCTCCATGCCACTTTCATGGGACGGAAGAAAGCCTTGTCAAGTGGCAGGACAAGGTGTGTTGAATTTGGTGGCAGAAAACAGAAATGGATGTCATTTTCCTTGCAATGTTTTATGACATCAGTTGACAAGTGGGAGCTCAGATTGTCACCTAGCATGACTTTATATCCTGCAAGGGCCTTTAAGTGTGGCAAGGCAACTTTTTCAAACCAGTCTGCAAAGCATTGCATTTCAAACCATCCAGACTTGCTCCTATTGTAACGAGCACCCCCATGAGTCCATGTATCATGAAGGTGAAGCGCCTTGTAAACAACGTATGGGGGAAGGACTTTGGCATCTGCACATGCTGCATACATGAGTGAGACTGAGGATTTTGAACTATCCATAATGCACTCAGGATATTTTGTTCCTCTTTTCAGAATGACGTTTTTCCTGCCAAGGTCATTGGCTAGATTTGTCTCGTCGTAATTCAATACATTCGATGGCGGAACCCCTCTGAGAGTTCAATCAAGGTTGTCAAAAACCTGGTTGATAATCTGGGGAGAAACACCAGCTCGAGACCTCTCAATATTTTGGCACATGCAAATTGTGAGATGCTCTTTGTGTCTCTTGTGGGACGATCGGCACACTCATCTCCTGGCATGTTGTCTTTAAAATTCTTAACAACCATGCCACGTCTATCCAAATAGCCTTTATCGATCAAACGAAGATCAAGACTATCCATGGGGTATCCCCACTTACCACAGATTACTAGTCTCTTAACTAGCTTGTCTTCAATTTTACCCCCAATTGCCACCGGCCTTCCTAGACTTCTAACATCTTTGCTGTGCCTATAGATAACCGCCCTTGCGTATACCAAACTGTTCTGCAGCTTTTCTGTATGAGAGGCCTTCCTCCACAGCAGCTACAGCTTTCATTTTGTCTTCCTTTGCATGTTTTTGTTGGGTTTTTGCACCTAACTTTAGCTTGTAAGTACGCGGCATGGCATCCCTTATTACCCCCGACTTCAAGTCACTTTGCCCGAAAAATAGAATTCAAAAAAATATTAATACAGCAAATAACTATATTTTAGTGATGATAAGTGTATACCTACCTGATATCCTTCTCTCTCTGCAAACAAAGTGATCCATTCTGTAGATACTCTCTCCTGCCCTGGAAAGACAAAGTTTTGAACGCTAAGTTTTTTTACTAGGATTAATACTAAAATTCAAGATAATCTCTTCCAGCGTAAACTTAATAATAAATTAGCAGCTTACCTTGAATTTTTCAAGGACACATATACATTAAAAAAACAAGGTATGTTGGAAATCTGTTTCAAACCAAAACATAAAAATGCATTTGAACAATTTCTCAAAAAAATAATCCCTTATTACCCCAAGTTACGGTACTTTTTTGTCAAATAACATGAAATTTTTTCAGCCAGCCACTATCTCCCCATCCCTGCCCCCTGAAGAGTGGGCTGGTCAGGTACAAATTCCCTGGCCACTTTTTTGCCCCAGTCCCCCCCTGCTAACCAGGTACGAAAAATCTGAGCCAAATTTCAAAAATGAAAAATCACATTGACACAAAATGCTTCCACGAGTGCTGATTTGGTATTCTACATTTAGAAATACCATTTACTCAGATAATCCATGCCATTGCTGCTGTATACAAGGTGTGTGGAACATGTATGTCAGTTGGATCCAGTGCTAGTACCAGTGAACTGCACCGAGAGGGTGAGGATGAGGACAAACTACAGGAAGATGGTTGTACCAACAATTAAAGAATATTTAAGAATATTTTCTTCTACATGGTCAATAACTGGAAAGATAGCCTGGAACCCAAGGGGTCTCTAAACTGAAAGAATCATCGAGCATTATTTTTGGATAAAGCTAATGCCTCATATAATGGTATGTGAAAATAATATAATGGTTGTGAGAAAATGTAATTGGAATAATACGTTACATTTTACATACAGGTACAAAAAGCAAATACAAACAGAACCCATTAAAAGGGGATCTTATGATGTCACTGTCATACGACTAGAATAGCTACACCAGGAGTAGAAGCGGCAGGTGATGGAGAGTGTCCAACTGACAATGTGCCGAACAAAACATTTGTAACATACTGCATGATAGGTGTATTCAGCCACTATGGCATCTTTATGACCCTGGTACGGCCCCATGAAAAAGTAATCTGAAAAACGTGATATAGGCAGGCTGATTTTTTAAAATTATTATTTTTAGTAAATATATAGAATTTACCTATGTGTTCATTACATGTTTTTCTAGGTTTCTAGTCCCATTTATTTTCCAGTACTTGACAGGGAGCAACACAGGAACATAACTTTTTCAAGAAACGGCTTAAGTGCCCATCTATGGGTACACTCGCGCTATTTGTATTACACTGATCGCCCTTTTTTCGATGCAAAAAATTCTACTGAAAAAAATGATGCAGCCATAAATTCAGATGCGGGCGGGGATAATAAACTGATATTTTGTTATGGCTGCATAGAGGAGAGCTTCACAGTGTATCTTTTCATATTTCAAAAGTGAAACGTTAGTCTTTTTCAGTCCAACTCATCTCTGTTTTCGAGCCTTTTTGCAGATTATGCACTTTCACAGAACCATGAAACTGGCACCTCCCTTTTCTAGTTGCCCACAGCTGAAACGTCATTTACTTACTTTTGACAGAAGGTTCTTCCAATGGTACGCAGCCAAGTGAATTCTACGTAAGATTCCTGGTGGTATTTTAACTCACCCAACAGTTCCTCAACGGTTTTCTCTGCATTGAGTTTGAGAAATTCTTTTTCCATCTTGGGTTTCTCAAATTTATTTTCAATTGTACTGCTGTATATCGCATCACAAAGTTATGACACATTTTCTTCTGCGCATAAATTCCAATATGTCTTTTGTTTATTCTGAACTCATGTAGCTTATGAAACGGTACCGATTTGCGTCAATTAGTTTGTGAGGCTTATAAAGCAAAAAAGTGGCCAACTAGAGTGCCTGCTGTATTGTAAATATAGTTGCAGCTAAAAGGCATTTTTAGGTAGGCACAGTGATGTGGCATTGGAGGGACTGCGATCTAAATAAATGCAAAAACCAAAGAGAGACAGAAGGTGGCAAAAGTTTTGGATTTTGAATGTTTATTCGGATTAATTCCATCCTTAATGTCACATCAATTGGGCGTTTATAAATGTAGCCAATAGAAAATCACTTTATCATCATTATCATCATCATCATCATCATTTTCTATGATTACAGATCGTGAATTGGCTTAGTTATTCAGTTACTAAATTTATTGACTGCTAAGCAGGCATACTTAAACTGGAACAGCTTGAAAGCAGTAGCGGGTGAGGTAACTGAAGGCCCTGTAAACATCTAACGGCACACCACTGGTTTAGATTACATTTGATTTAGCAGTTTATTTTATCAGATTCTCATTTTCTACATAATAAGCCAAGCAGCTGCTGTGCTGAGGGCTGTGAAAAGCTTTTCACTGTAATTGCTTTTAGTTACATTATCTAAATCTTCTATGTCTTTAAATCTTGTGACAGCCATACCTGATTAACTTAAACCATCAAATATTATCTAACACCAGAGTTAAATCAGAATTACGTAGACAAGAGTCGACAATAACCACAGCTTTCTGGATCCGTTTAAATTATTTTTGCCTTACAAAATTGGGTGCGTGACGTCTTATTGCATGTTCGGCAAATGGTAGGGATATGACTTGTGTGCATGCATGCTCGGCAACTAGCGTTATAAACACGGTCTATCATCTGAAAGCAAATGTCTGATTTCTGATGAAGTTTCTTGATGAAAACAACCTTTTCTAAGAGACAACCACAAAGACTAGCAACCACTTCAGTTACCAAAGGGAGTAGAAATCTCTTTAACTTTATGAACATCAATGCTATTTGAAATGTGAATTTCTGTCTGTAGTTTTGTAATTAAATTGATGAAAGAAGTAAGATCAACAGCATCTAGGAACCATTGTGTTCATATCCGGGAAATAACTTTGGCCACATGAACAACTGCTTATAAATGAAAAAAACACAGTTATGCTTGAGAAATTCAAGTAGAATTCTTCCTTTAAATAGCAGCAGTTTACCACAGGGGGCTCACTCCCCCAAACCCCCCCCAGACCCTTGCCCAAACCCTTGCCCGAGGATGTTCAGTCTTTTCAATCTCTGCTAGCGTTCATCCTTGAGTGTATCATATAATAGGTATGGTCCCATGCTACACTACCACCACAGTGTATTATAAGAAGGGTGCAGTACCATATTACTAAACCATCACCAAAGTGTATCTTATTATGGGTACAGTCCCACCATACTACACCATCAACACTTACCATTATAGGTATGGTCCCATGCTACACTACCACCATAGTGTGTCATATGGAGGATACAGTTCCACCAAGCTATTTCATCACCACAGTCAACTGCATTATGAGTACAGTCCCACCAAGCTACGTATACCATTACCACAGCATGTCATATGTACAGTCCCAGCATACAGCTCCATCACCAAGGAGTATCATATTATGTTACAGCCTCACCATCTTAAACCATCACAACAGTGCATCAGATTATGGGTACAGTCCCACCGTTATAAAACATCACCACAGCGTAGCATATTACGATTGTACAAAACCATCACCACAGTGGCTAGTGTTGTATAGGCACAGTCCCAATATACCCTTCCATCACCAAAATGCATCATATTATCATATTATGGGTGCAATGTGTATCATATCACATGGGTACTCATCAGAATTCAGTCTGTCTCAAATGCTTTTGCTCTGTATGGTCCTCGTCAGGATCTGTCTGTAAGGTGTTCATATGGATGCTGTCTGGACAGTCCATGTAAGGGTTATGTCTTTTTTTTTTGTCTGCATGAATTACACAACGGTCCAGACTGTATTTTCTTCTGAAGGATTCTGTGTGTATGTGATCACAAGGATTCTGTCTGTATTGTCCATTTTAGGGTTATGTATTCGTGATCTTCATAAAGATTCTGTTTGTATTGTGCTGTCAAGGATTCAGCTTGTATGGTAAATATAAAGGTTCAGGCTGTATGTTCTACTCAAGGATCCTGTCCATCAGGCTTTCACAAGGATTCAGCTTGTATGGTCCCCTAAAGGACTCAGGCTGTATGGTACATATACGGACTGCATCTGTTCGGTACTGTATACACAATGATTCAGTCTGTATGATACACATAAATACCGTCAGTGTCGTACTCGTATGGATTACCTTTGTTTGGTGCTTATGAGGGCTCAGACTATGAGGTCATCATAAGGAGTTAGTCTTACCAGTCTTCAGAAGGCTGATAACTAAAAGCCTGCTATGTGCGGCTGTGGAATTACTCTCCTCCCGTCTTCCCTTCTCTGATTCTTATTACAGCTTGGAACATTAATTCCAATTAAACAAATGATTTGCTTGTTCAATATGTCACTATTGTGCGAATGAAAACAATAATACCAGCAAACCCATCTTCAGATCACAAAAGAATCACTTTCAGTGGCTGCTTTGAAACTGCGCTTCTGCCTTTGCTGTTGATGAAAGTCATTCTTAGCACTCATGATGGCCTAGTGCTCTGCTACGGATTTGAGAGCTCATTCTCCACAAATAGAGTATAAAACTGGAATGAGATTGTTGATGGCAGACGTAATGAAACAGGAAATGAAGGGTTATTTCATACACAGCTCCAGATCCTGGTCGTACCATGTTTCCTTTAATAAAGTACAAAAAAGAGGATGATGGACAATATCAAATTCTGATTCAGTTGCAAGATTTACATAGTATATATCCATCTAGGATGTAAACAACAAAGCCTGTTGGGATTAGCATGGGGCTGATTATTACACAACACCCTGTAGAACAGAATAACAAGACAATCAATGGCCTCATTCACGCGCAAATCCGACACAGTTGAGAAATCACATTACTGCATGTGAGATATATAACCTCAATTCCTGAAGAATTGGGAGAATGAGTTAAATGTACATAAAAACAGCAAGCAGTGATTTGGAAATTCATTTTAATTTGCAATGTGATGCAAAAAGCATGTTAACCACTGTATAACATCAGCTCTCCTTTAAAGAACACTTTGTGCGCGTTAAGAAAGCAGTATTTGCTCCCAGTCTTGCCCAATAATGGACTGCAGTCGGTCCGCCACACAGGTCAAGGCTGCTGGCAGGTCAGCCAAGTTATGGTGTTCTGTAACTATGAAGCCATGCTGTAATACATGCAGAGTGTGGCGTGGCCTTATCCTGCTGGAACAAGCAGGGGCATCCCTGAAAAAAAAAAAAAAAAAAACGTCTGACAGGCTGGGTATTGTTTCAAAATGAGCATGCCTCCCTGCTCCAGCACAGGTGATTCAAATGATCAGGTTGTCATCAAACAGCTTTAGGGGCGATTAACGAGCTGATCATTTGAATCACCGGTGCTGAAGCAGGGAGAAATCTAAAACATGCAGGACAGGTGGGCCTCCAGGAGAGGTTTGGGAAACACTACCATAAACTATTCATTTTCGGTTACAGAATCAAAATATTTAAACCTGCAGTTGTTTAGGCATCTGGCTGTGGCTGAATTATTTTGATAGGCTGATGAGGCTTGGTCACAGCACCACAGGGGCAGTAGAAAACATAGAATTTTTTTTTCCAGTCAAACAAAATTTACATTTCTAGTGTTGTAATTCAATTTGGGTAATATTTGGGAAAGACTACAGCCCGTTCCGCCCCCCACCCCCTTTTTTTAGTCAACAAGGTCCAGTATACGTTCTAAAAATTTCTATCCCTTTTTTTCTTCCTAACCCTAGCCCTAACCCTAATCCTAACCCTAACCCCAAATCACAGTCCTCGTGAGCCTTGACATGCTGGTTTTCCACCCTCTCTTTACCTAAAAGTCAAAAGTAAAGAAAGTCTGGCCAATCAGAGACAACCTTTGTTCAATATTTGTCAGGTGAGAATAGAAATCAGGGCTGGATTTGAATTTGAGAATCCGATTCAGGGAGCCCTGCCATCCTAACCCCGCTAAATGTTCGGGAAGTCTTGCCATATTCCCAATAATTTTGACTACTTGAGCGCAATCTACAAACCCTAACTCCAATGAAGTTGGGACGTTGTGTAAAATGTGAATAAAAACAGATTACATTGATTTGCAAATCCTCTTCAACCTATATTCAATTGAGTATACTACAAAGACAAGATACTTAATGTTCAAACTGATAAACTTCATTGTTTTTTTTGGAAATATTCACTCATTTTGAATTTGATGCCTGCAACACATTCCAAAAAAGCTGGGACAGGATCAACAAAAGACTGGTAAAGTTAAGGAATGCTCAAAAACACCTGTTTGGAACAATCCACAGGTGAACAGGTTAATTGGAAACAGGTGAATGTCATGATTAGGTATAAAAGGAGCATCCCAGAAAGGCTCAGTCATTCACCAGCAAGGATGGGGCGAGGGTCACCACTTTGCGAACAACTCCATGAGCAAAAAGTCCAACAGTTTACAAACAACGTTTCTCAATGTGCAATAGCAAGGAATTTAGGGGGTTCATCATCTACAGTCCATAATATCATCAAAAGATTCAGAGAATCCAGAGAAATCTCTACTCATAAGCGGCAAGGCCGAAACCCAACATTGAATGCCCATGACCATCGGTCCCTCAGGCGACACTGCATTAAAAACCGAAATCAGTAGCTGCCGGATAGCTCACTCGGTTAAAGCATCGCACTGCGAAGCAGAAGTGACTATCGCGGTGCGGGTTCGAGCCCTGGTCATACCAACCGGCAGTGGTCGGCAGCTTTTTCAGAGTAGCGCACAATTAGCCATTGTGCAACAGGGATGCAAATTGGGAAGGGTCTGCCAGGAAGGGTTTTATACAAATGGTAGCTTTGTTCATTGCTGAAGCGCCTCCTGTTGGCCGGACGAGCGCTCGTCAGGAAGATTCTAAGCTTGTTCATGTTCGGGTATCCTCCGCCCTCGTTCTGAACTTGCGCGGATTCAACCAATGAGTGCATAAGAAGCAGTGGCTGACAGGCGCGTGCTTCGGAGGTGAGCCGCAAACTGTCTTCACTCTCCTGAGTTGGCAGCACAAGGTTGCATATGAGCAAGCCTTGTACATAGTTCCCCAATTGGGCATTCCAGATTTGGGTGGGATTGGAGATGCCAAATTAAAAAAAACGAATAAATCATTCTGTAAAGGATATTACCATGGGGTCTCAGGAACACTTTGGAAAACCACTGTCAGTTAACACAGTTCGTCACTACATCTACAAGTGCAAGTTAAAACTCTACCATGCAAAGCGAAAGCAAAAGTTATATCAACAACACCCAGAAACGCCGCCGGCTTCTATGGGCCCGAGTTCATCTGACATGGACTGAAGCAAAGTGAAGTCTGCTGTGGTCTGACGAGTCCACATTTCAAACGGTTTTTGGAAATCATGGACGTCGTGTCCTCCGGGATAAAGAGGAAAAGGACCATCCAGATTGTTATCAGCGTTCAAAAGCCAGCATCTGTGATAGTATGGGGATGTGTTAGTGGCCATGGCATGGGTAACTTGCACATCTGTGAGGGCACCATTAATATTGAAAGGTACATACAGGTTTTGGAGCAACATATGCTGCCGTCCAAGCAATGCCTTTTTCAGGGACATCCCTGCTTACTCTAGCAAGACAATGCCAAGCCACATTCTGCACGTGCTATAACAGTCTGGCTTTGTAGAAAGGAGTCTGGGTAATAGACTGGCCTGCCTGCAGTCCAGACCTGTCTCCCATTGAAAATGTGTAGCGCATTATGAAGCGCAAAATACGACAACGGAGACTCCGTACTGTTGAGCAACTAAAGTCGTACATCAAGCAAGAAGGGGAAAAAATTCCACCTACAAAGCTTCTACAATTAGTGTCCTCAGTTCCAGAACACTTATTGAGTATTGGTAAAGGGAAGGTGATGTTACACAGGGGTAAACATGCCCCTGTCACAGCCTTTTTGGAACGTGTTGCAGGCATCAAATTTAAAATGAGTGAATATTTCCGAAAAAAACTATAAAGTTTATCAGTTTGAACATTAAATATCTAGTCTTTGTAGTGTACTCAATTGAATATAAGTCGAAAAGGATTTGCAAATCATTGTATTCTGTTTTATTAATGTTTCACACAACGTCCCAACTTCATTGGAATTGGGGTTTGTACTCAGTGTCACCTTTCAAGCATGACCATGATTATGCCTGTGGTCAAAGTTGTCAAGAACATTAAGCACTTTAGTTTGGGGGGAGACTTGCTCAAAAAAGGACTGAACTTTCAGGGGTTAAAGATCAATTTCAAATCATCACTTTTTTTTCCCTATATCTCCATTTAATTACAGTCCCAGTTCTAATGGAATTGAAGTTGTTCATACATGGCTGGCTGTTCATACAGTTTGTACTGATTGTCATATCATACTCATATTCTGTGCTTTTATATTGAAAATGCACTTCTGCACAATTGGTAACAGTGTACCATAGAGGCTAGTTCGACGATGCCTTCCAACTCCTACTCACTTAGTGGGGGATGTCATGCATCAGAAATAGGTGCATTTTCATGCAAATGTGATACCAGCAGAATCTCACTCAGACAATTTCCTGCAGTGATTCTGGTCAGCTCTGGAAAAATCTGACCCGTTTATTATAATTCCGTTTAAAGACTCGAACGTCCAAATATAAGTCATCTAGGATGTGACAAGAATATCACGGAGCGTAAAATTGGAATTCTTTCAGAAAATCACCCTAAAGTTTTTATCAGACATGTTTTGATACACATTTACATTTGATTTACATTTGCATTTCTGTCTGCAAGTTAAGTGCAAGTTTAAACAACGCTATCTCAGAAAAAGAGTTTGGCTCTCATTGTAGATTACTTTTCCAGATTTTGTTGTTTTTACCATTACTTAGGCATCATATTTCTCTGGTCCCGTAAATGTAAACGCTAATCAATGCTTTAGGACTGGCTTCTGATTACCAGCAGTTATATGATGGAATGTCCTCTGCTTGATTGCACAAATACAGCTAAGTCTATCGGTGCAGCACCATTTCAGTATTGATTGCTAACTCACCTCATAGGTTGATGAAGAGAAAGAGCAGGTGTGTGCGTTTGTGAAGGAGTCAGATGAGGACAAATGTGGTTTGTTTTCAGGGCAAATGATCATCACCAGAATTCAGCATTTAGAGAGAATTCATGTTGTGATTGAATGCGCTAGTTGCTTAATGATATGATATCATAAACAGTCATAAGGATGATAGCAGGTGCAATACATTATTACCTGTATTAATTAACATAATTTGAACACATTATCCATCAATAAACAGATCCATTTTTCATTCAGTCCCTGAGAAGACATATATGCATATTTGTTATTCCAAGGGAGAGCAAGAAGGTTGCTACAGAGCAAGAAGCCAAGTTGTTAAATTTTTGAGTGTTTGTTAGGCACGGCACCATAATGACCTCCTTGCTTGGGCTCGCAAAAACCGAGCCACTCTGCAGGAATTGACCCCCACGGTTGGTGTGGCTTTGCAGTCAAGACACCAGTACTAACTGAAAAGAGACAAACACATTTTCTTCCAAAGCTTTGATCTGACAGTGAGATCCATCCATCCATCTATCGTCAAATGTTGCCATCAAAACCAATCAGAGTTCTGTAATGCTCACTGTCTCCGGCACATTTTGGATCTGAATTTTTTTGATATTATGACGAATATTAGACGTTCAATTACTCAAATTTTCTATGGCGAATACAATCTAATACAAGAAGGCTACAGTCTGCCCATGGAGATGGTTACCATTTTCTGCCTTTCTAACTTGAGTTCATTTGCAGTTGAGTTTACTTGTCCCACGAGGGCTCTGTTCTTGTGAACAATTCAAGATTATACTGCATAGTGTCTCATTTAGAAGATGATGGGCAATATGTGCTTCAAGGCAGAATTGAGCAAAATGCTACATGGTGAGGAAGGCACTCTATGGGGAAAAAGGAGATATTAGATTCGAAGAAGTGCAGCTTGACTGGCACATCAGTTGTTTTGTGAACCAGGGCATTCTGAAAGAAGCTGCATTGCCATTTTTGCTAAATTCCACTTTATTCTCAGATTTTTTAATTTTTTTTTTTTTTTTTTTTATGGATCCATGTTCAAAGATGTGCAGTAGATTGTGGGTAACCCAGTGCACTCCTGGAGCAGTGTCAGGATAAAGTTACTGAAATATAGAAAAATGGAAATGGGAATTGCAAATGAGTGTCATGGCCTGGCACCCAGAGATGTTGGAGGGGCGCCAGGTCAAGGAGTGGAGCTGAGGGCCCAAGTTCTGGGATGTGGATCTATTAAATAAAGAGAGCAATATAACAAAAGTAAATACAATAAATAAATACAATAATATACAATACAATACAAATACAATAATAAGCTTCTTGGATAACAGAAAGGGAGTGCACTAAACAAAAAGGGGAACAGACTACGGCTACCTGCTTGTGAAAAGGAAAACTTAAGCTTTAAATAGAAAAGGGGATCTTTATTGACTAAAAGAAAACAGGTGACAACCATTACCTGAAGAGAACTGAGGATAATTGACTGAATGATTGACGAAGGGCAGGTAGCGAGGCATAGAAATGCCAAAGGGGAGGGGCATTACAGTGCCCCCCGCGAGGGGGAGCCAGGCTGACTACTGTTGCCGCGAGGGGAAGCCAGGCTGACGTTTGTGGCCAAGAGGGGGTGCCAGGCTGATGGCTGTGGCTGTGAGAGGCACCAGGCTGATGGCTGAGGCCCTGAGAGGTACCAGGCTGACGGCTGTGGCCACGAGGGGCAACTGGCTGTTGAAGCTGTAGGGTGTGCAGACCGCTGTCAGGGGGGATGCAGACCACTGGATCAAGGAGCAAATCGTAGGACTCTCTTCTGCCTGTTACTCCAAGCATCTCTAGAGCCTAACCTCATGTGTCGGGGCGAACTGGCCACTGTGCAGGGCGCTGGGGTGGGGTGTTGAAAAGCGCGCAAATGCAGGAATTGAACCTGCAGCATGCATAAACGCCCGGCTTCTCGGGGGGGTGGGGGTGGTCCAAGGTAGAGTGAAAAGTCCCTGCTGGGTCCTCGAGGTAAGGTAGCCATCTGTCACTGCCTGGCACCCAGAGATGTTAAAAGGGCGCCAGGGCAAGGAGAGGAGCTGAGGACCCAAGTGCAGGGATGTGGATTTATTAAATAAAGAGTGCAATATAACAAAAGTTAATACAAAACTTCTTGGACAACAGAAAGGGAGTGCACGAAACAAAAAGGGGAACAGACTATGGGTACCTGCTCGTGAAGGGGAAAACCAAGCTTTAACTAGAAAAGGGGATCGTAATTAACTAAAAGGAAACAGGTGAAAACCATTAACTGAAGAGAACTGAGGATAATTGAATGATTAGGGGCGTTCACGCCTACACAAAAAAATTAGATTTGAAATCGATTTTTGGATCGTGATGCAAATTTATATTTTTTTGGGTGTTTGGACATAAAAATTTCATTTATTTTCGCAATTAGCATTACGATCGAATTTGCAATAAGACCTGCGCTTTTTCAGGAATTATCGCATAAAATTTGCCGTGCGCTGTTGTGTGAACAGAATTGAGAACCGAAACTTGGTCTTTTCAATCCCCTGATTAAAAGCGGAATGTCAACATCTGGTTAATTTACTCGATCAGCTGGTCGCTTCATATATGTATGTGATACACGAACATTGGCCAGTGCATTTTATCATAGCCCAGCTTGTGAATTATCTTTGGTACTATGTCGCTTTTGCAAAAAATTTCATTGGCTGAGAGCGTGGGAAAAAAATTGCTCCGTCTGTCCAAACTGAACACCAAATGTAATGTTGGTTAAATCGGTATGGCTAGTGCTGTAGCGAGCCAACTCTCATAACCAAGCTATCATTACTGAACTAGCTAGCCAGCATGCACAGAGTACCTTTCCATAACCATTATGTAACATTAGTTTGTTGGCTCGCTATCTGCACAGTTGACTGTAACTTTAAAAACCATGGGTTGTTCAACCACGATTGTCCATGACACAGACACTGACTGAGTATCACAGTGATGGAATCAGCTCAGTGCTAACAGAATGGGAATTAGCATTAAGGCTCTAACGCGAATTACGTGTTTTCTATTAAATTACGCAATTCAGTTATGCTCGCTGAAGCTCACAGCAAATGAAAAATTTACTCAACTCGTTTCATAACTTTCATATGACACAACCACTCGAGTAACATCCTCTATATCTTTAGACTGATCTGAACAATTCTTTGATTTCAAGATTAGTACATACCTGATCATTAGATACCCTGCCGTCCACTGATGTAAGTGGGGTTCTTGCCGAGAAGCTTGCTGACCATTCCATGCTTAATCCTCACCAGTACAAACATTTTTCTCCACCATTTTTATCTACAAACTAACACCCAGAGTTGCATGGCTCAAACTTAAAAATTAAATGAATAAATCTGCACCCATGCACCTCAATAGCTTCCTAAGCCAGGCCCATATAAACAGATTTTTGACATTTTAACAGATGTTTAGATAAAAAAGACCTCACACATAGCAACGTACTGTACATTTCCTGTGTGGACGGCATACTCACTCAACAATCTGGAAAAAAAAGCACACCACAAATTAAAGGATTCGACAAATAACTACAGATATACACATTTGCCATCTGTGATGTCACAAAAGTGAATCCCCAGTGCTTTGTGTGAGAAATGTGTATAGGCCATTATCATCACCGGCAAATTATTGATAACCTTTTTTGAGAATATGCCATTCTGTGCTGCCGTTGGCTGCAATTCCAACTCAGCGAAAGGGATTGTATTTCAATGCCTTTCCAACAGGAAAAGAGAGAAGAAATGCCTGGATTCACTTGTCTCTTCGGCAACATTTCTCCCCTTCAGCTTACAGCAAATTGTACTCTCGCCATTTCTCCCAAGTGCAATATGCTTCTCATCCCAAAATAAAGGCATATTGGGGATACTTGAAGGCCAGGCCGCGGTTAATGGAACTGTTTCCTGACTGGGACACGTTTTTGCTAACATTCGATTGAAATTTCCTTAAAATTCAAATATAAATGATTGCCTAATGTTTTCAGTCAATTCAATGGTACTAAACTAAATTCTAATTCCTTCTAACAATGTATCGTTTTAATAATTTACTCAAGTTTTGTCTTCATATGAGACAACAAATCGATGGTCACGCTGGTCATTTAGCTGTGCGCTAAATGCTTCCTGTGTGGGACACCCATCGCTCCTAATTGTTAACACAGAGCAGTGCTAGTTTTGCGAGGGTACTGGCAAAGGTTGTTCCTGAGTCGGCAAAATCAACAGCCGTTTCGGATTTAGCCTAGCTTATTAACTGCAGTAAAAACACTTATTTGAGCTTATTTGGTAATAGTTTTGCGTTTAATCTTTGTGTGTATGGTCATGTTTCAGCCTGTAAAAAGGCTGGAAAGTGGGTCTGGTCGTTAGTGTCCCACTCAGGAAACGGTTAGCAAATGGCGTTCCACTCAGGAAACGTTAAATAAGGATGCTATCCTGGACATCCCTCTTGTGGTGACGCCAGATCAGAGTCGCAAGAAGCCCGCGACCGAACTTCATCAAAGCGCGTAGCAGAAGAGACGACTTGTGCAGGTAAGCTAGATCTATTCATAGCAAGGGACTACGGAGCAGGCCAATGGCCATGCATAGATGATATGATGGGGCATAATCTACAGTCATATCGATATACTGAATATATTGGAAGTAATAATGTGTTTCGCATTCAATTATCATAAATGAATATTAGTACACTATAACTGGATAGACTTGACAAATACTTGATACATTGTTGTCATACGGTATTCCGGCATAGTGCTGTTTTCAACCGTCTGTGGCTATCATCATACTATGCGTGTTAGATTCCAATTATTTGTAATTTTCATTTAGATGATGACAGATATGAGTTCTCCAAGTGCTCATAGGGTTGTCTTCTTCCATAGTGTAATACAACAGATGATTGCTCTCGGAACTACTGTAGATCTTGCAACAGCAGTTGCATACCCCACTTTGTGTTCGCCGAAATGACGCCACACGATCACGTGATCGCATAGCTCATTAACTTTCGGAACTGGCACCAGCGCGTTTTGCGCAGCTTATTTTAAATGCCCATAAAATTTTTTTTTCGTGGATTTAAAGATTAAACTTTGTCTTTATGTTATCAGTGTTATGTTTGCGATGCTCAGTAAGCACCAAGAGCATTTATTTCCATTTTATTTGTCAAATCCTTTAACAGATTCCATTTAATATTAAGCAGTGTTCTGACTCTCAAACCCAGCAACCTTGCTGAATCACGTGAGAAGAAGAGTGCCGGTAAACAAACACGATTGCCATGACAGTAGATTTGTTTATGACTCGCTTCAGTCTGCTCAGTTCCGAATTCGCTTTAGATCTTTCCCATGTGAGAATACACAGACTTCCTCATCTGTGTTCCCCACACCCCCCAATATCTGACCATACATATTGAATGGTTAATATTTCCAACTTGAAATTGCAGCTCCCAAGCAGATCTGATGATGTCAAATGAAGCTCTAGCGGAAGTTCAATCAGGAAGACTCTTCTTTTGCATGCTTTAGTCAGTTTATTTTCATTCAATCTGTTTTCAGTCCTCTAAAGCATACTCTAACAAGTAGACATGGTCAACAACATCCCCTGCCAAAATGTCTTCTTTAAAGATACTATGAACAGAGGCTCCCAGAAGTGCCACAAGGGCAATAACTGTGGGAAAAATAATAGTGTGCTTCTTATTTTCAAACTCCATCAGGGTCTTTATGGTCTTAAGCTACACACCAAATTTGGTTATCCTATCTGGAATATTTCCTGTGAAAAGTAGTTCCCCTTTACATATACAGTGAACAGAGTTGAAAAAAGTGAATCAAGGGCAATAACTCCAGGAGAAATAATCACGCGTGTCTGATTTTCGAACTCGATCAAGGTCTTTATGGTCTTAAGCTACACACCAAATTTGGTTATCCTATCTGGAATATTTCTTGTGAAGAGTTGTTCTCCTTTATAGACACCGTAGTCAGAGTTCAAAAATGCGAATGAAGGGCAATAACTCTGGAAAAAATAATCGCGCTGGTCTCATTTTCGAACTCGATCAAGGCCTTCATGGTCTGAACCTATATGCCAAATTTGGTTATCCTATCTCGAATATTTCTTGTGAAAAGTTGTTCTCCTTTATCCCGGACGGACGCACGCACGCATGCACGCACGGACGGAGGTCAAATCAATATCCCCCGGCCACTTCCTGTGGCGGGGGATAATAATTCCAGCTGTGATCATGTGGGGCTGTCAATTGAGTCATCAGCTGATCACATACATCAAATACCACTGCGACACACCTACGTTGTTCGCCTCTCCTCTCGCTGCTGTCCTTTTACAACCCCAATTCCGAAATAGTTGGGACAAAGTGTAAATTGTGAATAAAATCAAAACGAAATGACTTTCAAGTCACACCAGCCAGTATTTTATTCACAACAGAACAGAGATAACATAGTAAGTGTTGAAATTGAGAAATTTTACAATTTTATCCACAAAATGAGCTCACTTCGAATTTGATGGCTGCTACCGGTCTCAAAAGAGTTGGGACAGGGGCCTGTTTACCATAGTGTAGCATCCCCTCTTCTTTTTAACACAGAGTGGAGGCGTCTGGGCATTGAGGAGACAAGTTTCTTGAGTTTAGCCATTGGAATTTGATCCCACTCTTGTTTAATACAGGCTTCCAGCTGCTGCAGAGTTTTGGGTCTCCTTTGACGGTTTTTTCGTTTAATTATGCACCAAATGTTCTCAATCGGTGAAAGATCAGGACTGCAGGCAGGCCAGTTCAGCACACGGACTCTTCTACTACGGAGCCATGCTGTTGTAATAGCTGCAGTATGTGGTTTTGCATTGTCCAGCTGAAATACACAAGACCTTCCTTGGAATAGATGTCGTCTGGAGGGGAGCATATGTTGCTCTAAAACCTTTATATACCTTTCAGCATTTATGGTGCTTTTTAAAACATGCAAGTGTCCCACACCATATGCACTAATGCATCCCCATACCATCAGAGATGCTGGCTTTTGAACTGAACGCTGATAACAGGAGCCCGGAGGGCACGACGATCATGATTTCCAACAAGAATGTCAAATTTGGATTCGTCTGACCAGAGGACACTTTTACACTTTGCTACAGTCCATTTTAAATGAGCCTTGGCCCACAGAACACGGCGGCGCTTCTGGATCATGCTCAACAATGGCTTCCTTTTTGCATGATAGAATTTTAGGTGGCATCTGTGGATGGCACGGCGGACTGTGTTTACAGAAAGTAGTTTCTTGAAGTATTCCTGGGCCGATTTAGTAATGTCAATGACAGAATCATGCTGGTGAGTGATGCAGTGGCGTCTGAGGGCCCGAAGATCACGGGCATCCAGTAAAGGTCTTCGGCATTGTCCCTTATGCACAGAGATTTTTCCAGTTTCTCTGAATCTTTTGATGATGTTATGCACTGTCGATGATGAGACCTTCAAAGCCTTTGCAATTTGACATTGAGGAACATTGTTTTCAAAGTATTCCACAATTTTTTTTACGCAAGCCTTCACAGGTTGGAGAGCCTCTGGCCATCTTTACTTCTGAGAGACTCAGCCTCTCTAAGACATCCCTTTTACAGCCAATCATGTTACACACCTGATGCCAGTTAACTAAATTACTGGTTAAGTGTTCTTTCAGCTGATTCTCTTATATATTAATTGCTTTTTCAGCCCTTTTTTGCCTGTGTCCCAACTTTTTGGAGACCTGTTGCAGCCAGAAAATTTGAAATAAGCTCATTTTGTGGCTAAAAATGTAAAATGTCTCAGTTTCAACATTTGAAATGTTATCTATGTTCTTTTAAACAATAATGTAAATAACATATTGGCTCATGTGATCTGAAAGTCATTGCATTTTGGTTTTATTCACAATTTACACTTCATCCCAACTATTTCAGAATTGGGGCTGTAAATATGACTCTCTCGGCTTTTAATACACGCACACTGCTGTTGTGCACACATCGCTGTGCAGATTGGAACGGCAATTTTTGTTTTGGTTTGCAGCTGGTTGATGGGTTATTATAGAATCAGATTCATTGATCATGCTGTCTGACCGGTATCCACACGCATTTTCGGCAAATTGGTGCAGTGCTGTCGCATGTTGAGCATACTCCCATTCAGAATTTCAGAGTTCCTAAATGCTTTCACCGGTTTCAGCTCGCGAGCGCTTTGAGGTATACCAGCCCTGCTGCAGCCCTCAAACGTAAATGAATTCGGCTCTATGCCCTTTAGACTTTCTCTTAATTTTTTGAGCCTACATGGTGAGCTCAAACTTCATTTTTGCTATCCGATTATATCCATATCTTGAAGAATGAATCATTCCTGAATATGAGCTTTTCCTGGCTAAAAGCTGTTTTTTTTTGCAAGTGGGGCATTGCAGCGCTACTGCCATTCCTGGCTAAATCATAAGGTTATCCTGGCTAGTTCATAAGGTTAGCATCTCCGTGTACGAGCTTGCTGGCTAAGCTGATTTACATTTAAAAAAATGCTGGTTGCAATCACTAATCTTCAGTAAAACCCATATGATGCTCTTTTGTTTCATCCCATAATAGTCCACGCCATCTTCAGTATAATCATGCTTCATTCCTGCATGGTGAGTAAGCATTATAAGCATTCTTTTGGGGACATGCAGGGTTGTGTTTTCAAAAGAGGCTTGCACCCCCAATTTTGGGGATTTATTTTGTAATGGGCGGTGATAGGACGCCAAGTGCAACGACCAGTGAGAGAAAGAACAAAGAGCAGCCCAGATAAGAGACAAACACAAAAGGAGGTACACACCTCAGGAAAAGCTTGCGCTTCCAAGGACGAATAAAAGTCTGCAACACGGAAGCAAGCCGAGAGAGAATAAACAAAGAGAGAAGAAAAAAACTTCTAAAAGAAGCAATTCCTAACAATAAATGGAAGATAAGTCACTAGGAAAACTGACTAGAGATTTCTTCGGCCGAAGTGCTAGAAACAAACAGACACTCTAGCGATAGGCGTGGCAAACCCCCGGCCATATACATAGAGTCCGGAAAACTCCGCCCCAGCTCAATTAGCCAGCTGGGCCAGGAATTCAATGCAAAAGAAATCCGATATCGTCCCAGACGATAGAACAAAGAAAGGTCCAACAAACAAACGCACGCCTAAACCATGACATATTTGCCTCAGCCTAAAGGCTTCTCAATTGCAAAATCTCCCTGTTATGTCCAAGCGCCAAGAACTTTAAGGCTTTCATCTCAGCCATTAATCTGTTCATTCTATAATGTGAAATAAATGCAACACATTGGTCTGTCCTGATTGAAATACATTTTTAACACACTTCACATGACAGGCGAATTCGGCATGATAATCATTATGGCCATTTAAAAAAAAAAAATCAGGCTTTGCTTAAGATTACCATTTTGAACATTACTTGAAATACTATACTCTCATTTTGTATTATACCAGACAAATCAAGCAATTACAGTTATGATTTGATTAAATGGCATCTGTCTCTACTTTTCATTTGATTGAATATAAGACCAAATATGGTTTTCAATGATTGGAAGTCTCCATATCTTTCAGATTGGTCACCTGTTTGTCAAACCACTGTTTTTGTCCTTTGTATGAAGTCCATAGCATCTTTGTCCTTATAGAAATATGAACCACAGACGGTGGTGAGTGGATGAGACTGTAAAAATGGATAACAGAGGTTTTTTTCTCTTTTCACCAACAAGGAACCAAATGAAATGCTACTGAAAATGAGTTAAAAAATAAAAAACAGACACAGTCAACTTTAGTTCCTGCTAAAGCAATGCATTTACAGTTAGCTTTGTAAATGCAATGAGCAACACTAGAGCTGATTACTCATTAACCTCACGTTAGAGCGCCCGACAATAATGTGCCACACTGCATGTTTCTGGGGTCTGCCAGTGGAAATGTTACTGGATGTTTGTACTTAATGTTAACTCCCACTGAAATCCAAGGTTTTTTTTTTTTACATAAACATAGTCTATTTTAGGACTGTTCCATTCATAAAGTGTTTCTCAACCCTGCTCCTGTGCTACATTCACATTAAAAGCGTCGTTGTTCAATTGTGATTTTTAGCTTAGATTATATTTGCCTATCTTGATGGCTCACATTCATAATTACAAGTGACCTGTATCTATTTGTAGCGCAAACAAATCTGAACGTATCTGCCCTCCGAAACGGCAGGCAAGCGCACACTGATACATTTTTGCAGGAGTCATCTGTGTCACCAACAACAAAAAACTCCATATCTGTGACAGCAGTAATGGTGTAAAGCCTTATTCAAATCCCGAAAATGGACGCGCTTGAATGGAATTGAATGGGATTTTGCCCTGGACGACGGCGAACAGTTTGTTAGCTGAACCTGATGTGACCGAGAAGGCGTACAAAGCTAGACAGCTTGAGTTTTGCTTTTACAACAACGCTCAGTGCATGCATGCAGGCAAAAAGTCACAAGGAATATGATCTGGCCGTTCTCCTTCATGTCGCACGGCCACGTATCAGAATTATATCCGATCTCGGACCACATATGAAAGTGGCTCAATGGTGATTTGAAGATAGGATTAAAAAAATGGATTTCTGTGCTTACACTGCCCTGAAAACATCAGATCTGTGCCACTTAAAGGCAAAAAATCTGCCACATGGTGTGAACGTGGCACTGGAGTGCCCCTGCCGTGTGCATTTTTGTTTCCCTGTCTGTCACACTCAGTTCAGCTCATCAAGTGCTTCATTAATGAGCTGATCAGCTCAGTCAGGTGTGTTAAATCAAAATGTATAGGACAGAAGAACTCCGGAAGCAGTTGGGAAACACAGACAAACAATCCCAGACAACTGAATAAATGTTGTGTCAAATTATCTGAAAGATTGAATGAGTAAAGTGCAAAGCCTCTTATTTTTACCAGTAAAATACAATTGTACCCTCTTCATTGCAATGTTGGATATTTCAGCTTTATGTTGTGGGCCATCAGATGCGCGTAATCTCAGAACATTTGGGAATATTTCTTTTTTGCTTACAAATTTGATAATGAGCGCTTTGAAACCCTCAAGCAAAGTACATTTTTTTTAATCAGCAATACCAGTTTCATCTATGAAACAAATAAATAAATTATGTTTTTATTCACCTGTTCAAAGTGAAACCTGTAGCATGGACATGGGGAGCGCACGAGTGTCAGGCTTTCTTTGGTTTGTCAGGAGAACTTCTGTTTAAGGCAAGCAATTCCCTCTTCCCGTCCAATACTGAATTGGTAGCACAGGATCCTGTCTGTGCCTAAAAACTTGATGTCCAAGCAATGCTGGCTCAAATCAAATCATTTGTTTATGAATGTTTTCTGTTACAATATTGGCAGGTTGTTCAACATGACCCACGTACATGTTATACAACGGCCAAAAAAACCTTGGGTGTTATCATTTGTGCTGAAGACACTATTCATTCCGCCGGTATTGTATAAGCCTAAATAGTGAAGTAGTTTCACAAACCTGAATATCCTGGCTTTTTACTGATATATCAACTCACAAAGCCAGTGGATTAAGTAGGCCAATGTAGATAAGATAGGGATCTGAGGAACTGTGTTCTTGTTCCATTCACTCCTAACTGTAGGGCTTGGCACGGCGGCCAGTAAAACGTGGACTGGACTCAGGTGCAAAGGTGGATTTGGTTGTATTTTATTACATTGCCGACCGCGCAAGTGGGAGGCACAAACAGGAATAAATACAAACAAAAAGGAAATGAGGTTCCTCAAAATAACACTGGGGTAATACAAACAATAACTTGAGCACTTTGTATTACAAACGGTATAGAAAGCAAGGTGGAAGCGAGGTTCCTAAATAAAGTGCTGGGCTTACGCAGCACGATTATTAGATGGTTTTGGTTTCGGTATGAAGTACAACGCGACACGCAAAAGTAAGAGCCTGCTAAGGCAGCAACAGCTCAGGCTTGTAGCTTACGAGATCTAGCGAAGGACAACTGCACAAGCTGTGGCATAAATACATGCAGCGCTAATGAGCAGTAACAGGAAACAGATGATCCTAGTTGTGAGTGGGTTTGCGCTCCAGGTCTTGATTAGCTGGGCGTGCTGGATCGCTGAAGGCAAGACCTGACACTAACAAAGCACACGGTGAGATTTGTGATCCGTCCCAGTAATATTCACTCCCCTTGTTGACCTATCATAAATATCTATCATAAATATTATTTTACTCTGAGCCCAAAAGCAGCCCGCAGCCAATCACCATTGCAAAAAACTTCAGCTACAAAGCCTTGCAAAACACAAACCTGAAAATGCAGTTTCCATACAGGTACTAATTAATATATATTAAGCGACATTAATTCAGTATTAATATTTTTAAAAAATAATAATACATTACTGACATTCCAGATTCCCAATGTGTCACATCAGTTTATTTATAATAATTTGCAAAGCATAAAAGGGGTAAGAAATAAAGCTCAAATTTCTGAGTCAGTTAGAGCAGTGGTTCCCAAAGTCGGTCCTGGGGACCCACAGCGTATGTCGGTTTTTGCTCCAACCACAAACGATCCCAGAGTTTTAACAAGCTGTTCATTTTTTAATTAGCAGTTGCTTGTCAGAAAGGGACATTTTACCTTAAACCTGAAAATGCATTCCATGAAATTTCAAAGCCCAACATTCATATTTTTATTTTGATGTATTCCGTAAGCACGACAATCAAAGGTGGCAGTATGTTTTATGTGATCAAATGCAAGACTGCAATCAGTCAGTAATGATTAGGGTTCTGAATTCAGGTGCTCAGGTTCTTTCCTGAAACCAATCAATGACATTTAACAGGTTTGACTCATCGTTTGCTTTGTCTTTGAATTCTTAATTGCCTAATAATTGTTCGCTTTTTAATGACCTTGGGTCCACAATTTTATCTACTAGAAGCCCATTTATAGATTCATGTCATCAGTTGCAAATTTCCATTTTTTTATGTTTAATTTCCAATTTAGCACACTATGAAATGATTTTCATCATGGCCATTTTTGACATGTGGTTTAAAAGGATAAATAATCAGCGTGAAAAGAATAGTGCAATCAAGAGCAATGAGAAATTCTAAAAGCTGTGGTTGACACAAATTTCAGTGGGTCCCCAGGAGTTTGGGAACCACTGAGTTAGAGGATAAAAAGACGTATATAAACACATTTTTGCAATTGTGCTTACTTGGTTTGACGGTTTTAGTTATAAATACATCTATTGGAAACTGTCTATGTAAATTAATTCATGCAAGTTCATATAGGCTTGTGAAATTAGAACTGGCTGCAATGCTTAATCAGAAACATGTTGGTTAAATGTGAAAATAATTAACCAACTTCCCCATCTTAAATGACCAAATTTATCTGAAGGATGTGAGCCACAAAAACAAACCTTTGCTACGTTTAGTGAACCGGGCAGAGTGTAATGTGTGATGGTACTTAAAGGCATACAAATTTTGTCTTCAACATTTTGCGCAAACAAAGAAATTCAAGCTCTTGCTTGTCTTCATTTTCAAAGTTGGATTGTCAGAATATGAGGGATGGCCTTTCAAACTGGATATGATGTCACCCAGAAATGTGAAAAGAATTTAAAGCTGCTTCATTTGTCTCAATCATAACTGGGATAGTGGATGAATCAGTTTTCTGGGAATGGAGTAGTGAAGGTGGTAGGGGAGGAGAGGAGTGTCTAAATTTTTACCCCTAGCGATTGTGTGATCTGCTTATCAGTTGAAGACCACAATGGAAAAATGATCAGTCACATTTTCACATTGTGGAGAAATGATGAATTCAAAATTCAAAATGATCTTAGAGACAAAGCACTGAAAAAATATGCAAAAAAAAATATATAATATATAAAATATACGAAAAAGCTAAATTTGGACTCTGATTGTTTTCCCTTTGTGGTCTTCAATTGAATTAGGTGTGCCTGATTAGGGTTGAAATAAAAAATTGTCAGACAGTGTAGCTGTCAGTTTCTCACCCTACTGGCACGAAGTCTCCTAAGCCTATTGAGTAGCGTATCGCGTGTATATCTCTTTGTATTTTATTCTCGCAGACTTATGTTGGTCTAGCGATCTCATTTTCATTGTTTAAGGGAAGTGCTGTTTCCCATTTTGTATTTTTTAATCTAACTTTTTAAGTTCCTATTCAAAAGTAATAAATATAAAATCCTTTTCCTCCACATTTGAATCCAGTCACAGTCATTTCCAGTTTTCAGCGCACTTACAAGTGTGCACTGAAAAGACATTACAATAGCCTCATGAACAGAACTGCAAAGTCCTGGTTCATGAAAGCAAACAGAGAAAAAAAGCTTGCAACAGGCCAATTCTGGATCTGTTTGGACAGTCACGTGTCTGTGCTGTGAAAAACACAATAAAAAAAATGAAGGATGTTTTGTGTCACTGGCTCCTTTGTGTTTGGACATTCCAAAGAATTGACTTTCCATTTCTCTGCTCAAGAATTCAGATCCAACACATATAAACACTTGCTTGACAAATCCTGATGCCACTATATTTGTTTTCCTGTTAACATATATGTGAAAAAATAAAACTGGCAAATAATAGACGATGGAAAAAAGGCTTTCCAAAAATCTTAAATTGGATAATGCACTGATTATTGTCAGATTCAATTATTACGCAACATATTTAAACACATATTCCTAAGACATTGCCATTACATTGGGTACACCTGCATACCAATATAAACACCCTTTACCACCAGCAGTGAATCACATAGAGGCAACACAGTTTAGAAAGGCATGCAGACATGAGAATGTGGTTCATTTCATTAGTGACCATGGTAGTGATTGGTGGTGCTGGATATTGTGGTTCTGTGAGTCTGCAGACAGTTTATGGTGACATTAACACACGAAAAGTAAAAAATAAAAAAATCAAGTGAGTGGTTGTACTGTTGCTAAAAACACCCTGTTATTCAGGGAAGTCAGAGGAGACATGGCCAACTTTTTTCAAGCAATCTTAACTCATTCCCTACGGCAAGCCGCTGCCAACGGCGCAGTGAATTCTACCATTTCCTACGGTAAGCCGGTGCCAGCGGCATGGATGACCATTCGCAGTCCGATGAAAACACAAAATCAGTTGACGATCGTGGTCATGGGCCTCCTGAACTTCAATACTTTATATTGTGTAATTTTCAGGAAAAGTATTCCGTACAAACGTGACAATTTTATATAGAAGTATTCCATAGGGAACGAGTTAAAGATCACAAATACTCCAATATCAGCTGATTACTACAGTGATATTTGGGCCAGCATCTGAAACACAAACTGTGGAACGGATTGGGCAGCAGTAGGCCACGGATTGGGCAGCAGTAGGCCACGCCAGTTCCAACTCCTTTCAACAAGTAAAAACACAGGATGCCAGGTCTACAGTGAGCACATTGTCACCTGGATAGGTGAAGATTGGAAAATGTCACCTGGTCAGACAAAGTGTCAATGAATATTGCACATGCATGTGGTAGGGTTAAAATTTAGTGCAAATGGCATGGATTCTCTGATCCGTTGTCCGAAATCTGAACATTTCTGGTGGGTTTAATAGTGTGATGGTATGACGAATGTCCTCTTAGAACTAATTTGGCCACTAAGTGGCCAAACTACTTCCAGCAGTCACTGAGCAAACATAATCTCAAAATGAAACAAAAATAGTGTGGTAGTGACTGTACTTTAGTCCAATGGCAGGCACAGACCCAAATCTCGATCTCATAAAGCACCTCTGGGATAAAACAGAATGGATGGTTAGGAGCATGAATGTGTGGCAAAAAAAAAAACCAGCGGAAACTGCGTACTGCTAGTGAGTTGACCTGGATCAAATTCTCCCAGGAATTATGAGCCGTCAATGATTCATGTAGACTTTGGAGGCAAAAAGTAAGTATTTGACAACTGTACCTAATAAATTGGCCAGAGAGGGAGTATTGAATAATGTCCTCATGATATGATATGCTTCTGAGATGGTATGAGTAGTAATTTAATAGCCTGCATGTTTCATCTTGCTACCCCTTCATCTAATACTCAAACTGACAGGCAATACAGAAATACCTGCCAGAGTATTTTGATTCAGTGTTCCAGACGCAAAGTCGTTCAGGTTATTACTTTCCACAATGGCAAAATGGCTGCAATCAAATGAATATTGTCAAGTATATCAAAATCCCACTTCAAATGGTTCTGAGTACTATGGAAACTCAGAAATCTAAAGGCTCTCCTGTCCAAATATTGCAAAAGCCTTTAATTTTGTAAATCCAAAGAAAATGTAAGGACAGATGCAATAACAAAATCCAATATATGAACATGAGCTACATACGTAATATTATGCAATAATAAAATGGATGTTACTTAGGATTTAGCATTTTTCTCATTCCCTGAACATTTTTACTCATGCTTTTTCATGTTCAGCCAAAGAGTAAACAAAGGTCAAGAGATAGAGAAGGTTGACAGGCTGGAAATTTCCACTGCAGGGGTTATATGGCTTGAGGGCTGGGTGCCCTTCAAGCTGCACCAGACATATCCTCTCATTTGCATGGTTATTGTGTTTAAAATACTGCATACTTTCAATTTTTGGACCAGTGGTGTCTCCACTGGGAGTTGTTTCTCAGATGCAATTTTTCTAAAAAGACAAAAAGGCCACGATTATGCATATTTTAACTCCTCTGCATAATTCTGGAAACATTTTGGATCATAATGATTAATTACATAATGAGGTCAATGAAAATTTTTTTTAAAGCACTCAGTTTTTAAAAAAAGGCAAACTAAAAGCATTCAATGCGCAAATAAAATTGAGACTCTATTGAGATTTATGTACTTTGAAAAAATAAAAACAAGAAAAAACTGAAACCTACGCAAAATATAGGACACACATTCAACATCATGACACCGGTCTGGCACTGAATTAGTGAGGACCGTTGCTAGGATACACCACAGTGCCCCCTTTTAGTACAGAGAAATAAGTCTTTCATAAAAAAATAAAAAATAAAAATAAATTATGCATAAGTTGGGGCGTTGTGTAAAATGTGAATGAAAACAGACTGCAATGATTGGCAAATCATTTCAACTCTATAATAAATTGAAAATAGTACAAAGACCACATATCAAATGTTAAAACTGAGAATTTTTATAGCTTTTGAAAAATATCTGCTCATTTTGAATTTGATGCTGGCAACAAGTTTCAAAAAAGTTGGGACAGGGCCATGTTTACCACTGTGTTAATTCATCTCATCTTTTAACAACACCCTTTAAGTGTTAAGTGTTTAGGAACTGAGGAGACCAATTACTGTAGTTCTGAAAGCAAAATGTTTTCTCATTCTTGCTTGATTTTAGACTTCAGCTTCTCAACACTTTGGCAGACTCTAATTTTTTAACGGATGACCCATCTGGACAGATGGCAGGCCAATTTAGCACCAAGACTCTTTTGCCATGGATCCATGATTTTGTAACACGCGCACAATTAGGGCTGGGCGAAAAATGGATCACGATAATTTTAAGCGCAATAAAAGTAACTGCCACTATGGGGCAGACAGGCGAGCCTGCTTATTACCTTTTCTATACCTAATGCCGCGTGGAGCAAACATCAGAGGTCATTTGAAATGTTTCCGGGAAGAAAAGTCCGATTTGAAGTCTGCAAATTACCAGTGAGGTTGGACAGCTTCCTTCACCTTGGCATAATTAGCTTACCTTAAATCAATTCCCGTGTACTTTGCCTAACTTGCAATCAAGCCATTTATTCAGCCAACTGACCAATCAAAACCAAAATGTGGCCTATAATGATATAGAAGAGATTATGAGAAGCAGACAGACCTAACCAGGCTATGGTGTTAGACTGAAAGAATGTTAATAATCTGAATAAATAGCAGACCTCTGAATTCACCTCTCATCGTTGCATTTTTACGTATTATTAAAAAGATTTCTGAAAAATAAAATCATTATAAGATGGCCCTGGTTTTAAAGCGTTTAAAAATATACGCAAAGTGGAAAACATTTTGTAAAGTATATCAAGCGTGAATGTGAGAAATTATTTTCGCATTGCACGCAATAGACAAATGCACCGAATTAATAATTGAACAGGACTAATTTGAAATAAAGTAATTCATAGCTCTTGATTTTGGTTACTTTTGAGTATTTAAATAGCCTACAGTGAAGGTGGAAAACATTTTGTGTCTCGAACGTGACATGTAAATTGTCAACGCATTCGCACACAGAGGCCAAATGTGAAACTAGAAATAATGTACCAAACACATTCAGGCAACTCTGTCATGTTTCATGGCCATTTAAACTTCAAAATGCGACAAACAAAAATGATATTGAAATAAATTAGACTACCAACCAATTTAAATTGTTCATTGAGTGAATTAACTGTTTGATTGCAAATTGAGCAAAGTAAATGGGAAGGGGGTGAAAGCAATTGTCGAGTAGAGGATGATTTTTTTGAAGACCTTAACGTTGCTTGGTTCAGCACGCAATTTGCCTGGATTACTACATTTGGCCGTTGTGTGCGAATGCGATAACAATTTACATGTCACGTTCGATACGCTTAAACAAAATGTTTTCCACCTTCACTGTATGCTATTTAGACGCTCAAATGTAACTAAAATCAAGAGCTATGAAATACTTTACTTCAAATTAATCTTGTTCAATTATTAAATAAAAAATGCTAAAAAATTTGCAGCACAGATTTTCCCGAACGTGCTTGCCAAGTCTTCAGTGCATTTGTCCATTGCTTGCAATATGAAAATAATTTCTCTCTCACATTCACGTTCGATATGCTTCACACAATGTTTTCCACTTTGCGTACATTTTTAAACGCTTAAAAACCAGGGCCATCTTAATATGATTTTATTTTTAAGAAATCCTTTTGAATAATACGTTAAAGTTTCACGATAAGAGGCGGAATTCAGAGGTCTGCTATTTAGTCAGATTACTGACATTCTTTCAATCTAAAACGACAGCCTGGTTAGGTCGGTTTGCTTCTCTTTATCTCTTAATCATTATTGGCCAGATTTCGGTTTTGATTGGTCAGTTGGCTGAATAAATGGCTTGATTGCAAGTTAGGCAAAGTACGCGGGAATTGATTTAAGGAAAGCTAATTATGCCAAGGCAATGTAGGCTGTCCAACCTCGCTGGTAATTAGCAGACTTAAAATCGCACTTTTCTTCCCGGAAGAATTTCAAATGGCCTCTGATGTTAGTTCAACACTAAATTAAAGGTATGTGGCATAGAAAAGGTAGTAATCAAGCTCGTCTGTCTGCCCCATAGAGGCAGTTACTTTTATTGTGCTTAAAAATGATCACAATACATTTATCGCCCAGCCCTACACACAATGTGATTTGGCATTCTCTTCACTTATGATTGACGTGGGACAGGACTGGAACCATTGTTAAAATAGTGGTTGAAATTAAGGTCCGTTCTATTGTTGTGTGTCGAAGACTATCCATCGATAGGAACCAGGGAGGCGTGCTGGGTTGAGTCACTGGATAACTGAGGACGCAGGCTAGAAGCTATAATCTGAGTTCCAACGCTTGAAAGTAGCTCAGTGGAGGTGATGGCTGGGGCAGAGGTGGGTAATGAGGGCCGTATCTATTCCTGGCTTTCGTGCAAATTTCTGGCCTCTAATTCCTAAATAACCTTAATTTAATGAATTCCAGGCCACTCCTAACATAGTAGTTGACAATATTAATTGGATTGATGAGCATGAGAATTTGTACTGATGAGGGTCAGAATAGAGTTGAGTAGGTGGAGGCCAGTGTAGGATAACGGGAAGCCCTAGGTGACGAGACTCAGGGTGGGGGTCGCATCTCTCCTATGAATCACAAAGGCTCTTGCAAGTCCCCTTGGCTTCCCATAGAATGAATGGTAGGGAACGGGAGCAAGGACGTTGAACGAGACGAACAAGGATTTTAGGATGAAGGCGGTATAAATAGGCTGTTTGGTTAGGACGTGGATGAATAAAATGGTATTTTTAGGCGTGGTCTGGTTCACTAACCTAGATTACAAACCCGATTAGCTAAACCATTTGTGAAATGTTTCATGTTTTTTCCTCCTTCTGCTTTAAAAAGCTAATGAATGCCACTGAAGACCTTTCTTGTGTCCCTAAATTAAACATTTTACGACATTGAGTGAACTAATATTTGCTTGCAGCGCTCATTTGGTAATTTTCAGCAGGATAATTGGTGGAAATGACATCTGGCCGGTCCTCTGGCACAAGAATTGCCCATCCCAGTCGTGAACTGTTATTGCTTTAAGAAATTGCTGATGGGCATGGTAATCGTAATGATGCCATTGACTCGCAAGAATGTAGCGAACCCGGAAGTCTTGTTTTGTATTGCTTGAGGCGTACAATCACAAAACTACCAAGCTTAGTTTGTTTTGTTAAAACCTCAGCAATTGAAAAGTCCTTTAATCCAGAGCTTGTTGTATACAGCTGACCAGCTAGGCAGTGTAATTTGTTAAAATCTCGGCAAATGAAAAGTCCTTTAATTCATAGTGTTGGATTTGGCTTTTAGTCACTGAAGATCTTGAAAGGTACTTTAAACGCATGCTGGAAGGAGTCACCGGTGAGCATTGAACTCTGACTGGAGCTGCTGAAGTTGTAGCTTTGCCCAGGCAGAAAGCCCGATGAGACGTGGGGAACAGCTGTTTTTGATCCGCCATCTTGGAAGCTGGTCTGTCTAATCTGGAACAAGGACAGCATCTGAACTGGAGGCAATGGAGAATTTGTTGGAATACTTCAGTTTGGTTAACCCTTGAGGCGCAGTTGGCGACTGTAGTCGACTCCCTGGTGGAGCGCGGTTGGCGACTGTAGTCGACATTTTTAAGCTTTCATTTTCATTCGGCTGATGGCAGCACCTCCCGGTGTGTAACTCTATTCCAATAAATTAAAATTGACTTTACTTGACTCCAAAAATCCTAAGGACCATCAGGTTTCCCCAGTATGCCTTGTTCAGTTAAAATGAACACGAATAGCCTAATCCTTGACCTGTTTCCAATCATTCATTTAAATTACCATTACAGAAACTCCAAAAACTCTCAACATTATCAGGTGCAGAGCCGCCCCTCCCTATACACAGAACACGTGCTGTGCGTAGGGCCTCAAGTTGTGCTGGGGGCCTCATTTTATGCGCAAATCCAGCGCAGTTTTTTTTTATCCCACAATCCTACAATTATGCGTGCATAAGAAAATTTCGCTTGGGGCCCCAATTTGGCCAGGGGCAGCCACGATCAGGTGTGGCCAGTTTTCATTAATGACGCATACCTGTCAACTCTCACGCATTCGGCGTGAATTTTATTGGCGTATTTCTGTACCCCTGCTGTAGTCAGCAATCATTCAATCCTCGCTTATGTCAGACATTCTCGCACGGAATTGAACTCCTTGCGCATGGAGGCGTATCAGTATCACGTGGATTACAAGCGGTGGATTTCACCACTAGTAATATGAACACCAATTCTGACTCCGGACTTCTCACGCTTTTCTTTACTTGGGAGTTGGAAGCAATAGAATTGCATAAAGACATTTCAAATTATCTTATTTCATTTAAATAATTTAAATGATTATGAAACATGCATTCCTTCCCACCTGAGTCTCTTTCATACGCACTGATTGAATAATTGCCGTCGTTTCAAGCCCACAGTGAATAAATATTCAGTTCTGTAAATGACGTAATAAATAAATAAATAAATAAATAAATAGCGCCATAAGGATTAAACAATTCAATTAGAGACAAATTTGGTGTTTGATGGTTGGGCTGGAGCATTTGATTCTGTATTGCTAGGTAAGTCAAAGCTTAATTTTGTAAACAAGAAAAAAAACATTAACTTAGCGAGAAGCTGGTCGGGGAGAATGCAGGTCCCATAGAATGCTGGTCACGTCATACAAAACAGACAAGGATTGTACAGAATGAAGGCAGCATAAATAGGCTGGATGGTCAGGATGTGGATGAATGTAGTGGCGTTTTTAGGCATGGTCTGGTTCACGAACCTATGTTGAGAACGTGCATTGATTTGAATTCAAAATTGACAATATTTTTCTACCAAACAACTGTTTTGATACATGGCACATGCTTCTGCATCATTTGCAAGTCCATATTATTGAGTAACCTCTCTGACAGCAAAATGAGGGGGCTTACAAAGTACAGCACTGCACTATTGTTCATTTGGTTTGGGGTTTAGATACAACTGTCTCCTGACTCATGCTGTTCTCAGGTTGTTTTAGTATTGAACTTTGAGCAATTGAAATGTTTGAGATGATTCCCTAACTTATAATTCAGCACATTTCAGGGTCTCATTTAAATTTAATAAGGTGTATGTCAAACATGGACTGTGTAAAAGTCATGGACTGTTACTGTGACATCAGCCCTTGACTTTTCTCTGGGTTAGGAGGAAAAGCATTTTGGCAGAAGGAAGTTCAGGTCTAGGGTGTCGCGGTGCCCTACAACTTGGAGCCATAGTCGTGTAATTTGGAGACAGTACTGTCGCCAAGTCCAAATCCTGCTCTTAGTGTGAGAGATTCAGTGGCATAGCTGTCTCCGGATTCACCCTCAAAATATTTCTCTGTTTTTCAAATGCCACAGTTGCTTAATGGATTGGAAATGTGCCTAAAAAACAAAGTCTAACTGTGGCTGCTTGCCACGGAAGTACAAAAAGTACATTGCTAAAGGCAAAACACTTACAGATATCTTGTGGGGATTAGCATACAATTTCAAATATCTTTTCCATTTCTTTATTTTTTATGCTTGCTTATATATTTGGGTGCTCAAAACGTGGCAATTCCAAAAGCCTTCTACCCTGAAGTAAATATTTTGCAAACCAGTGGCAGCACCGGTCCACCTTCAAAATGGCTCTGCGATTGGTTGAGAAGCAGTAAAGACATCAAGGTCTGAAACAGCATTTTACATCAGACAGCTGACTAAAGCAAACATGCATGCACTTAATACTGCCACACTTAGTCTCATTTTTTACAGCCATTCTGTGCCTCTTTATTTGTGGAAGCATACAGTTAACAAAATTAAAATGAAAATGAAAATGCAATGTCAGAAATGTGTTTTCATTTTCAAGATACAAGCGCATTATTTGTATCATAATGAAAATGCAAATGTAATCCTCCACTTCGCGTTTTCATTTTCAAGTCCATGTATGCAATTTTTATAACAAATGGAAAATTAAAATACATTTCTCAATTACGTTTGCATTTTCGAGAAGTGCCCCGCAATATCACTAACAAAAGGAAAACGAATATGCTAATTGTATAATGCAAATACATTCTTGGAAATGCTTTTTCGTTTTCGAGGGGCACGCATGTTATTTGTATCATCACGAGAAAGCTAAAGTAATCCTCCACTTTGCTTTTGCATTTTCAAGTCCATGTAGGCACTGTTTTCATTTGCAAGAAGTGCCCCGCAATATCACTAACAAAACGAAATCGAAAACGCTAATCTCATAAAGCAAATACATTCTCGGAAATTCTTTTTCTTTTTCAAGAAGCAGATGCGATATCTGTCTCATAATTAGATCGCTAACGCGGTTCGCCACTTTTCTTTTTCATTTTCATTAAAGACTACCGTGCCTGGCTTCGCATTTTTGATTTCGAGGTCCCACGCGCTTTTCCTAACAAAACGGAAAAGAAAATATCCTCCCTAGCTGGATGTGGCCTGTCGGTTAGAAGGCGGGACTTCCCCCACAATTTGGTACAGATTGGATATTAACAAATACAAGCGATCTCGTTGGTTATCAATCAGAGGGAAATTCCTGCTGTTCTATATCAAAACATGGATGCTAACTTACATCGTTGGAACCACTGACTGTGCATGGACGCACTTCTGGATGAACGCACCCCTGGATATTAAAGAGTTTCATTGAGAAGTATATGTAATTTTTCCCCAAAAAGATCCTGCTCTCGCACTCAATTAGCCCCTGCGTGTGCACCGTGTGCTTACACTCAGATCAATCAGTTGGACGAATTATCGGCCCGCGATCTGTTTTCACACAGGTTCATATGGTCCTGCCTAGCAGGGCTGCATATCGTCCCTTGAGAATCAGCTGGCTCTATGTCCACTTTTCGCAGAAATGGAGTTAAGCATACCAGGACATTCGAAAATCAGTTAGGTTTATGTCACTTAGTGCTTAGCTCCAACCTAAAGTCTACACCATATTAACACGTAGAAACATTTAGTTCTATATCCTGAGTGGGGCTCGTTTCAAATCAGGTGGTTCTATGTCCAAGGAACCAATCAGGGTCCGTACCTGGATCATGTGACATTCGCTCAAAATGGCCAAGGAGCACATGTAAAGCACGAAATGAGAACTCCTCAGAAAAAAAACGTTCGATTTTGATTTCTTCTGAAAGACTAATGGATTATTTTGATGGGTAAGTTGTTCACCAACAATGTATACACACTGTAAATCTTAATTTTGTCATGTTAGGACTGGTGTGGAAAAGTCACATTCGTCAATATGCATGGACATAGAACTACTTAATTCTCAAACGATCAACTCTAGGCCTAGTGTGCTAATGTACAGTGCACTTAATATACAATTTGTCAGCGACATCGGGGAAACCCAGGGATATCGGGGGAGACCCCCTACCCCCTCCCCCGCCCGCTCGCCTGCCCCACCCGAACCCCCACCCCACCCACCATTTAGGCCCTAGCTAGGCCTACCCCAATATTGTAGTTGATTTTACATAACATAGGCCTATGGGCAATGCTGTCCGGTGTCACAGGTTCAAATGAGAAGGTGGCTCATTCATCAATCTGTTAATTTGATGCAGTACTTTTATCTATGAGTGTATGAAGCATTTTCAATACTCATTAATCCTCAGTCTTATAAACGTCGTTCATGGTGTCCCAGTACATTTTTTGTGAAATAAGGATAAAATACAGGTAACCATTCATTGACTAAAACATTCTTAGTTTGTTCAAAACTTTTTTTAAAACAACTCTGACAGACATAGAACTGATTTCGATCATATGTAAAAACCAGAAGGCACTAGGTCCTATGTTGGACATAGAACTTGTTGACCAAGGGCAACTTACGTTCCTCGGAATCAGAAGGTTCTATGTCCATTTTTGATTGCTTATATCTCTAAGCCTATGGAGATTTTGAACATGTTTGCAATATGTTTAGGGTACCTTCCACAGTCAACAATATTCCACACAAAATAAATTTTGATAACTCTCTAAACATCAGAGATAAGACAGTTGAAATTTTCAAACTCCATTTTCTCAAAATGAGGAAAAGTGGACATAGAACCAGCTGATTCTCAAGGGACGATATGTAGCTACTTCCACGGCTTTCTTCACAACTTTGGAATAAAAGGACCTGATGTATATATGAATACACCAGTGCCCATACTTAATAGCTGCTACATATAGTAGTTGGCGGGTAACAAACACATCGGCTTCCAGTTGGTATGACTCACTGCAATGTTGTGGATGAATTGCAGGGGTACACTGAGCTGCGGGAGAGAAACGCATCCTGCTGCAAGCATACTGTTGGCACGTAAAACAGACGTGCAAAACTGATTGCAATCTGGTCAAGTTTAAAGGAGCAGTGTGTAGGATCTAGCAGCATCTAGCGCTGAGGTTGCAGATTGCAACCACCTGAATTTACTTCTGCTAATCCCCCTCCCTTTCTAACCGCGGAGTGGTGCTACGGAAGCCTTCACCTGCCAGACAGTTCGGCAGATGCTGTTATCCAATGCGACAATACATAGGCTACAACCGCTACCACTCCATGATGTCAACCTCACTCATAGCTGGAGAAATAATAGCGACATCAAGAATAGAAGTGCTACGTGATACAGTCGCATTCCCCTGTAATATATTCTATTGTGTCCTAACCTGCTGGGATTGGCTTTCTTCAACAAACATCTGTAATATCTGTACATCAGATATTTTTCAACAGTGACAAAATGGAAACTTAGGCTCAGAGGTTGCGTTAACTGAATATTTTCCGTCATTGACGGATTTTTTTTAACAACGACGGAACATTTTGAAGGCCGTCCGTCATGTTGACAGAATGTAATTCACACCCCTGTCCAATTGGTGGTGGGTGTCATATTGTCTCGAGCATTGTCTTTGATCTGTATGACAGAGATGCCAAGTCTCACGCATTCGGCGTAGGTCTCACGCATTTTTTAGGCTTATTCACCGCAGTCCGCAATTATTCAGTGAACGCTTATTAATGAGATTCTCACGCGGAATAAAATCCTTGTGCATTGAAGTTTCAGTTTCACTTGTGTGAAGGTGGACCTCGCCATGGAAAGCGCTTATGACTCCGGACTTCTCGTACTTCTCTTTACTCAGGGATTGGAAACAATGTATGTGTTTCATGATCGTTTAAATTGTTTAAATTAAATAAGACCATTTGAAACGTCTTTATGCCATTCCATTGCTTTCAATCCCTCAGTAAAGACAAGCATGAGAATTCCTGAGTCATAATTAATTTCTGTCACTAGTGGGGAAATCCACCGTAATGCACGTGAAACTTATTGCACAATGACTTGAATTCCGCGAGTGAATTTCTTCACTTCGCGTTGATTGAATAATTGCTGACTACGGCACAGGAACGTGAACGCCACTAAAGCCCCTGTCACACTTATTCAAAATCAGCAAGAATCAAGAAGAAACCAGCCGGAATCAAGAATTCGCGCAACATTCCAGCGGGAATTTCAAATTGACCAAAATTCTTACGGCTTTGAAAGAATGCCATTCAAATACTTAGAATGCACTTCGAACCTGCCACAAATGATTCTTGCACATTCTGGGTGTATTAGCTCTCGAATGCAGCTTGAATGTAGTTGGAACCTAGTAGGAATATTTAGAATGCTGTCAGAATGCAGTCAGAATATTTAGAATACACTTCGAATGCCGTACGAGTGCGGTTCAATTGCTGCCTGAACTCCACCCGAAGTCTGGTTTGAAGGTGCCTCGAATGCTGTACGAATTCACCTAGAATGCAGTTAGAACGTTGCCGGAATGGCCGCCGAATATGGTTGGAACGTCCAAGAATTCAAACAGAATGCAGCTCAGAATGTACTTAGAATGTAACACGAGTGTCCCATATGTGTTGATTGAGTAATTGCTGACTACGAACGTAAATATGCCACTAAAACTGACACCGAATGCATGAGAGTTAACAGGTATGCGTTATTAATGAAAACTGGCCACACCTCATAATGTTGAGAGTTTTCGGAGTTTCTGTAATGGTAATTTAAATGAATGATTGAAAACAGGTCATAACCAATCATTATTTTTAAGCCAGTTCACCAGCCGCCACTGATTCCAGTGGCAATCAAAAGATTCCAACGGCATTCGAAGCACATTCCAGCTGAATTGTTTTAATATCGAAATAGGTTCCAACAGCAATCGAAATGCATTCGAGGTGCATTCTGGCTCATTAGAGGCGCATTCTGGCAGGATTTGACGTGGCTTGCCGTTTCAATTCTCCCTCGAATGCAATCAGAATGTTTCGAATGTTGTTGGAATGCCGTAAGAATATTTGTAATGCAGTCAGAGCGCAGTTAGAATACACTTCGGATGCCGTTCGATATTTCTCCACTTCAAATGCACCTGGAAAGATTTGAGCAAGAGCAAAACATTCGGGCCGGCCACAAGAACAGGCCCGAATATTTGGAATGCACTCAAAATGCGTCAGAATTTTTAGAACACACTTCGAATATCCAGGAATATACAAAGAATTTTCATTCCGACGGCATTCCGGCTCATTTCGCCTCTAGTGTGACTTGGGTTTAAGAGGCGAGAGACTCAAGCCGAATGCGTGAGACTTGGCATCTCTGGTATGATCCTGTATTCCTCATATTTTTGAAATATGATCATTTGCTCTTCATTTGTAAAATATGCTGCTCTGCTGCCGGTAGATGATTGGTCATATGCTACAAACGCCGTCTCTGTTATGTGAACACGCTAATATCTTGGTCGGGAAAGCCCTGGTTGACATAACGAGTTGATAAGCAGCTTCGTAGGACCACTTAGCGAGACTGCGGTTGTTAGGCTTAGTGAAGCTTAGCAACAACTGAAAGCATTGTTCATTTGCGCATTGTTACTGTGTGGGGGGAGAAATCATTTGTTATGTTTTATAAAGTTCACACAGCAGTAAGTTTGAAAATCCACGCAGTGCTGTATTTAACACAGTGCGCAATGTGTGTCTACATGAATCACTGTCGGCATCAGCTAATGCATAATCTATTAATTATTCTGTTTATTTGATTAAAAAATTAACGATTATCATTTTAAAAAATAAAATTACAATGACAGATAATAATTGATCATGATGGAATTTTTATGCCCCTGTCCGTCACAATGACAGACAATCAGAAAGTGTAACGCAACCTCTGCTTAGGCTACTTGTGTTGGTAACTATGCCCATGGCCATGTTCTAGCTAAAGCAAGCACACAACACATAGCAATTACATTGGTGGTCTACATTACCTGTCCAGCAGAAAACAGGCGACTTCGGCGTCACTGTTAAAATGTTTGTCCCTCATCAGTGACTTCCATCTGGAAAAGGCCACATCAATTCTTACCCATGTTTTCTGTCGTCGTCTGTCTCCAAGTAATTTTGCTTCATATTTTCTCTTCTTCGAAATGGATTGTTTGCCCTCCCCTGCGCTTTCTTGCGCTAAATAATACGTATGATCCTCCATTTATCAAAGTTCTCTCAACTCTCAACTCTCTCACAGTGCTCAGAACACAAAATGTGTGGCCAGCCGCCTGCAAACTATTTATCCTCCTCTTCGTATTTCGTCTTCACAATAGCGAAAGGCTGTGTCTAGCACGACTGTCTGGTTTGTTGGTTCTGGGCTACTGTAGAAAAAATGGCGGCGCAACATGGTGGCCTCTACGGAGGTGGACCCGCTCCCATGTAGGTTTAAAGGGCTTATTCTAAGCGACCCCTGCCCTCTCCTGTATGCCCAGCTGCACCTATGCCTCCCGTGATGAGGGAGGCAACTCGGCCCCGTAAGTCAAGCTCCGCTGTTCTGCAGCTAATTCACGACACCGTGCTTACTCCTCTGGTGGCAACCAGGTCTTTGGACAATGCCCCGAGATCTCCTGTAACTTTAATAATCGGGGACTCCATCGTGAGGAACATGGGGGCGTGGTCGGTCATTACACACTGCTTCCCGGGAGCTAGAGTTTTGGACATCTTAAACCGGATTCCCAGCCAGGTGGACAAATATTCGCATGTACGTAATGTTGTCGTCCATGTCGGTACTAATGACACTTCTTACCAGCAGTCTGAAGTTCTGAAACGCGATTTTATTTCTTTGTTTAACGTACTTAAGTTGAGTGGGAAACTTGTTTTTATCTCTGGTCCTATCCCGTCTCTGGGTCGAGGGATAGGGAATTTTAGCAGAATCCTTAGTCTCCACACATGGCTGCAGTCCCTTTGCTGTTCACACAACATGTTCTTTATTGACAATTTTAATCTGTTTTGGGAGCGTGCAGCTTTCTATAAAAGAGACGGAATTCACCCCACTCTGCTTGGTACACGAAAGCTTGTTGATAACATTCTATTCACGAAAGACCTGTCACGTAAATGACTATGCCAAGCAGCGCAGCCAAAACACCTAAGGGTAACCACTTGGCCACAGGCTAACCTTGACGCGACAACTTCCTTGAACTTACCGAGTGTTTCGAGTCATATCTCTCATGTTGGAGTAGAATTACAAGGTTATTTAGTAAAGGGTCTTAATTTTTTTCTATTGAGCACAAGAAGTGTGAAATCTGTAAATAAAAAGTGCAACAAGTTGATTCAGCTCCAAGGCTTAATATACACTCGCACTCCAGACATTGTTGCCCTTACCGAAACATGGCTGGATGACTCCGTTGAGTCAAATGAAATTCTTCCTGACGGTTATATCCCGTATCGCAGAGACAGACATGGCAAATGAGGCGGTGGAGTTTTTTATTGGGATTCGTAAAAATATACTCTCCCGCCGACGGCTGGAATTAGAACCCAGTAATTGCGAAGTTATGCCTTGTAAATCGATGAAAGTGTGCATTATTTTGTGCTATAGACCTCCAGATAGCGATCAAGTATCTTTTCATGATTTATTGTCAAACGTGTTTACTAAATGCAGTATGGAGTACAAAATTACTTTCGCACTTGGTGATTTTAATCTCCCAGACATACCCTGGTGGATGAATCAGCTAACACTCGTCACAAACAGTGTGATTTGACTGACAGTTTTTCCCTAACCCAGATCGATCAACCGACTCATATTAAGGGCAATGTACTCGATTTAGTATTTACCAATACCCCGAACGTTGCTCCGAACCAAATATGACATTTGGTCAGTTTGACAGTGATCATGCTGTGATCGAGTTCAGTTTCCAAGCTCGAGTCAACAGACTTCGCACATGCGCGCGTAAAGTATACAATTTCAAGGGAGCTGACTTTAATGGGCTTCGATCTTACATGGGCAAAGTGTCATTCCACTCTGCTATGCTTCATCCTGACCTTAAAGTTAACTGGCAAAGTTGGTTAGATCTTGTGCATTCATCGGTCAATGAATTTATTCCTACTACCGTAACCAAGGGTGTAAATTCTGCCTGGATTGACAGTGAAGTACGTCACCTGAGCAACAAAATACAATCCACACGGAAACAAGCTAAAAAACGCAACACTGCAGCATTGTGGGAGAAATTTCGTAAATTAAGGAACAAATTAAAAAATGTATGTGCTTTTAAGTATAATCAGTATTTAGATGTTCTTAGTGATTCTCTTGTCAAAACACTAAAGCGCTTTTGGGGGTTTTTCAAGAGCAAAACAAAAACAAAGAGTGTCCCTAGCCTTGTTGCTTATGGTGAGAAAACTGCCTCTGATCCTTACGCAAAGGCTAGCCTGTTTAATGAGTATTTTCAATCCCTTTTCACACCCCACCCTTCACTATGTTCATATCCAGACATAACAGTTTTTAAACATGCTTATTTGGGTAATATAACAATTACTATCCAGGATGTCAAATCTGTTCTGACTGATCTTGATACAAACAAAGCATGTGGGCCAGATGAGTTCCCGGCTCAGATTTTAAGAGAATGTTCTCATGAATTGGCGCCATCACTTTGTAGCCTGTTTAACAAATCTCTTCAAACTGGAGATTTGCCACTTGCATGGCTAAGAGCAAATGTTATTCCTGTGCATAAAAAATCCGAAAAAGAAAATGAGAGAAATTATCGACCAGTATCGTTATTGTGCATATGCAGCAAGATGCTGGAAAGCTGTATACTAAATTTGGTTAATCCTCATGTTGTGTCTGTTTTACATCACTTACAACACGGATTTGTTAAGGGATGGTCGACAACAACTCAGTTAATTCAGGTTTTTCACGAAGTCGGCAAAATCCTGGATCAGTCTGGACAAATTGACATTCTATATTTAGACTTTTCATCTGCTTTTGACTCTGTCCCCCATGACTTACTTCTGCATAAACTGCAGGTTTATGGATTTCATGGCAATCTCTTAAAGTGACTTACGTCATATTTATCTAATCGCGAACAAAGAGTTGTTGTTGATGGTGCTCTATCCTCCTGGTCTCCTGTTACATCAGGAGTTCCACAAGGATCAATATTAGGTCCTTTAATGTTTTTGTTGTACATCAATGACATGCCAGACTGCATAAGTCCTGAGACACAGGTTGCTTTGTTCACAGACGATTCAAAATGCATAAAAGAAATCAAAAACATGCAAGATTGTTCACAATTGCAGTGCGACCTAAAAAACATCTTGGACTGGGGTCACAAATGGGATATGAGATTTAGCACTGCCAAATGTAAACTTTTGAGTGTTACAAGGAAGCGGTCCCCCATTCTTCACCAGTACACTATGAATGGTAATATAATTGAAAAAGTTGATTGCATGCATGATCTCGGGATTGTGGTGTCATCAAATTTATCATGGGATGCACATGCAAGTGTACTGGTCAGTAAAGCAATTCAAGGAACTTGTGGTCACTCATGTTCAATTCAAACGCAAAGAAAACTGTATACTTCGCTCATAAGACCACTCTTGGAATATTCTACCCAATCTTGGACTGTATCATCTAAAAAATCTCTCCTTCACATCGAAGGTGTGCAAAGGAGAGCAACTAAGTACATTCTTGGTTACAGTGATTGTGAAGGAAGCGATTACAAAGTCCGTCTAATGAAGCTGAACTTATTACCGCTTGGCTACAGGCGTGACATAATGGACTGTGTATTTCTGTGTAAATGTTTGAGGGGTGAATATGACATTTCCTATGAGCATTTCGTTTCATTCCAAACTGAGGATACTTTTTCAATGCAAATTCCGAAATTTAGGACGGAAACTTTCCGACATTTGTATTTTAATAGAATATTTTACTTATGGAATGCCAATGAACTTTATCAACCTTCTGATACCACGGCTGTTTTTAAACGAAGTTATTCAATTATTACACAAAAAAGTTCAACGATAATTTTTCAACCAACAATTCTTGTACATGGGTTGGCAAATGCCATTGTACACGCTGCCGCCTAATATAGTTAAATTTTTTTTGTCAGCTTTTCATTCTGTATTTCTGAGGCTTCTTTCCTATGTTTTTAATTGTCTTTTTCTTTTTGCAATTTTCTGTAAATGTAATCGGAGGATTGCTCACTATAGGTGCCTTGTCACCTGTGCAATCTCATCCTGACTGCTGTCAAAGTTTAATAAATAAATAAAATAAATAGAAATGAAACTCAAAGATGATTGTTTTCACGTGATTATACACTACTAAAAAATTAGTTATAATGTTATATTCCATTTCTGCCAAAATATCAATCTAAATTCTACACACTGCTCCTTTAATGGACTGGAAGCAAGTTTTATGCAGTAATTGTTTGTATTGTTCGTCATCTTGCAGGAAAGTAGCTAGCTAGCTAATTAACATAGCGTTAGTCTAACAATCTGACTTTTCATGAAAAACACATCAATTGGTCGAAACATATCACTATGTCAACATATGGCTATGGCCAGCAACAACATATTATTACAAGCGACTTTAGGATATAATAACAGAAATCATAGATCTATGGATTTCGCAAGTCTTTTTTCTGCAGCAGCAGGATGCAAGCAAACAGGATGAATCTGTCTCTCTCTTAGCTCAGTCAACCTCTGCGATTCATTCACAGACGCACATATAGAGAACTGGAGGTTGACGGCTACCATTGTATGTAGCTGGCTATTAAGGTAAAGAGACGTATAGACACTGGTGTATTAATATGAACTGTCCTCTCACTCCAAATTTGTGAAGAAATCAATGGAAGTACATGAAGCCCAAGAGGGCAGGAGTGCATGAACTTGCTTTGTAACCGACTGAACTGCTAAACAGATGATGCACAGATAACCTGTCTAAAGATCGACAGATCTCAGTGTAAGCACACAGTTTCAGTGGAAGCAGCGCTAATCCAAGCGCACGCAGGGGCTAATTGAGAGCGAGAGAAGAATCTTTTGGGGGAAAACTTTAGCTATACTCTCAGTGAAACGCTGTAATGTCCAAGGGTGCGTCCATGCACAGTCAGTGGCTCCAACTATGTAAGTAAGCATCTCTGTTTTGGTAAACAAGCTCGTACAGCAGGAATTTCCCTCTGACTGATAACCAATGAGATCGCTTGTATTTGTTAATTTCTAATCCGTACCAAATTGTGGGGGAAGTCCCGCCTTCTCACTGACAGGCCACATCCAAATAGGGGGGGAAAAGCGCGTGGGACCTCGAAATCGAAAATGCAAAGCCAGGCATGGTCGTCTCTCATGAAAATGAAAAAGTGGCGAACTGCGTTAGCGATTTAAAGGTACACTAGGCTCCCGCAGATTTGTAAAAATTTTTTAAAATTCTTATTCTACCTCTACAGTGATCGATAGAGCTATGAATCACAAGATGTTTGACACTGGAATGAAAAAAAATACGTCTATCCTGTTAGGGGCCTCAAACGTACGACCAGCTCAAATGATTGGAATGATACAGCTGTCAATCAAACCCCCCCTATAGATGCCCACGCCTCTATCCGCGTACAGAAAGGTGCACAGGTTTTCAGGCGTGGCTTTGGACGCTTCATGGTGCGCTGTGATTGGTGGTGGGCGTAGTCGCATTGAACTGCAGGATTTGAAAGTTCCGCCCTCAAACCCACGGGCGCCCAGTGTTACTTTAATTATGAGACAGATATTGCGTCTGCTTCTTGAAAAAAAAAAAAAAAAAGCATTTCCGAGAATGTATTTGCGTTATGAGATTAGCGTTTTCAATTTCGTTTTGTTAGTGATATTGCGGGTAACATCTTGCAAATGAAAACGGTGCCTACATGGACTTGAAAATGCAAATGCAAAGTGGAGGATTACTTCAGCATTTTCGTGACGATACAAATAACGCGTGTGGTCCTCGAAAACGAACAAGCATTTCCAAGAATGTATATGTATGCTTTATGCTTTGTATGCTTTATACGATTAGCGTATTCGTTTTCCTTTTGTTAGTGATATTGCGGGGCACTACTCGAAAATGCAAACGCAAATGAGGAATGTATTTTAATTTTCCATTTGTTATAAAAAATGCATACATGGATTTGAAAATGAAAACAGAAAGTGGAGGATTATATTTGCATTTTCAGTATGATACAAATAATGCGCTTGTATCTTGAAAATGAAAACGCATTTCTGACATTGCATTTTCATTCTAATTTTGTTAACTGTATGCTTCCATATTTATTAACTGGGGCAAATACACAGCCATCGGTGTGGCCTCTAACACTGAAATACAGATCTACGAACCAAAAGGGTTGGGTGAGGATTCACATTGCTAAAATTGGCAGAGGGAACATTTCAATGCCGCACTACACCTCTACCTGTGGTTGGTCCTTCAAGGAGTGTCTGTAGATGATGGTGGATAAAATGCTATGTTTTTACAGTGAAGCTGAGAATCACAGGTCTATTCATTGTTTCTGGGCCTCTGTTTTGCAAAAGTTTGCTGGATTACTTAAATTTTCTTACTCAAAGCAATTCATGGAATTGGGATCTCAAAGCCAGATTTTATGTGGGCTGGGACCCTACATCCACAAAGACAAGAGTCGATTTGCTTAATGTCAACAGGTTCTTGAAGCATTGAGTACAAGTACAGTCTCTGTGCTCCCTGGACAAGGATTCCACCCACATAGCAGGATGCTTTTATCAATCATCCTGACCCTTACCACTACACTTGCACAGTTAAAATGCCCTAGCTTATAAGTCCATATTAATTAGATTTGAATTAGGCTAAAATTCAAGTTGACGCAATCATACAAAATGAATACAGTTACTCAATCATACAAGCAAACACATGATTGGATGGCTTTATCCCCAAGTGTGTTGATTTTTCACTAGTATACTGGCCATTACAATGAAACCTTTCCATTTTAAGAACATTTTTCTCTACTGCTACAGAGCACGGAACCCCTTCTGCTGTAATCATTACTTTACACCCACGTGGTATTCTATGTGCATCTTGAATGTATGTAATGTTTTTACTGCACGATTTGTGCTAAATGAAGTATAGCCCCTAGAGCTAGCTGAGGCAGACAGTATGGACAGATAAGTGTTGAATCACTGTGTAATCACTGAGTACACAAACTAAATGTTTGATCATTCATACAGTGAACCATAAATGAAAAATGTAGGATTTCAAGGTTGAGTTCCCGGGCACACAGAAGGTAGGTGTTGGTTATGGTGTTTGGGCAAGGGATGGATTTCTAAGCTGGTCTCATTCTCTCCTAAGTTTTTAGATGTGCATTAAAACCTAGGTATACTGAGGTGGAAAAAAGACCATTGTACCAGTCAAACCAGGGCAATCAAAATGTCTCCAAACATGACTATAGGCCTAGTCAGAAATTGATTTGTCACAAAACATCTGAAGTCATATGCAGCATTATAACAACAGATATCTAAGAGAGACAGACAATGAAGAGGTAAATTAAGGGGGGTCAAGAGGAGAGATGTTTGGGGAGAATGTGAGGGTGTTTTAATGGGAAGGTGGGGGCTGAGAAGGGAAGGTGTGAGCCATTTTATCAAGCCAAATCAGGTTTATGACCACAGCATCAAAGAAAGTGCCCCAGGTTCCTGGACGCCTCCCCTGTTCACTGATGCATTGAGTAAAGGTGGCAATACTGCCTATTGATATATTAAGTCCACCTTACAAGTGTCTGCTCACACTGAAACGTAACAGTGAGGGCTGTCTAAATTGCTAATCATACCTTTTGGAGCCACCTGCTCATTCTGCTTGCATTCTGCAGTAATCCAAGCTTAACTTGTCCAATTTTACCAGTGTATTTACACTACAGGTTTTGTGTTTCACTTTAGCCCAAACTGGCTGATAAAATGAGAGAGATGTAATGAGGAGTACAGCTTTGATGCCAAAGTTTCTTTCATATTAAACATGAATAAATATGGCATTGTTCCATCCAAGCGATTAGACCATTCTGTGTTTCTGATCTTTGTTCTGAGTGTTGCAAATCATGCAGTATCAAAAGTAATTTTGACTGTACCTGCTCATGTGGAAAATAGGAGTATTCTATTAAATTTCTTTGTATTTTTTTAACCAATTCTCTAGGTTCACAATCCAATTTACTCAATACTGAAAATATTAAATTCCCTGTATTTTTGTAAAACATCAAAAATGCCTCTTTCCACTGACGAAAGGTCATCCTTATTGAGGAATGGGCCATATTACCTCACCAAGTTTCAAAGGAGGCTGCAATATATCTGTCTTCTATCATTAGGATAACGATGCTTACATAGCATAAGCAGTGGTGGTTGCAGTATGCTGTTGCGTGCTAGACTTTCACTTCAACTTAGAGGTGCATGTTCAGCCATCACAGGTCCCAAAATTATTATTACTCTTGTACTTATTATTCATTTCCAAAAAAAAAAAAAAAAAACACCCTCAAATTTTACAGTAGTTTTGCAAACAACCCTATAAGGCTGCTTGAACAGTGCTTCTTTTTGATCTTCATATAATCAACAGTCTGGGAAACAGCAGGAAGGCTGTTAATTCAGATTCATCATCATTCAGATGATACACCCACAGCCTACCCTGCCAATTCGCAATGTCTGGGCAGCACTCAGTGTGCTAAGAGAAAATAATTTGAATGTTTATTTTATTTAATTAACTTTCTCTTTTTCTCCTAGAGGTGGTTTGGAATAAATTGTAAATCCATCTATCCTTCATTGAAGATATCTCTAGGCCCTAACATTGACAGACTCCAGCTTGGGCATTTGCCCAGGATTGTTCTCATTGGGGATTATCTTCTGAAATGATGTACAGTGTGAATATGCAAGAGGATTATGCAACTCTGTTTTGGGATGGAAGGGGGTCACATCATCTGCTTGAAGTGGCACTGTTTCAGGTATCATTTTTCAGTGTTAATACATTTTTGCATATGCATTTTATGCATGTAATCTGTGTTAAAATGCAGTCAGTCAATTCATTTCAGTCTTGATTGCCTCCAATGACGGCAAATAAACATAGTGTTGAACAGGAGTGTTAGAGGCTTTCTGACCGCTAGCACTGGATTAGCATAGTAAAAATCAGATAATGTGTGAAATAAATGTGCATAATAAAATTACCCATTTTACGTCTTTCTATTGTTTTTTTTTATTAAGCAATACGTTTATGAGCAATATAAGGAGTTATCGACAACCTGAAAAAAAATGTGTAGGTCCCCCTAGTGCTGCAAAAATAATTGTGACCTATCCCACATAGCAAAATTGGTCTGGCCCAATTCTGGCCCATATAATGTACTTCCACCGCCCAGTTCTGACCCACATATAGCAAGAATGACAGCCCTTTTGTGGCCCAGATCTGGTTTGCCGGAGCTGGCCCTTGTGGGCCAGCTGCAAACACAATCGGCCCACATATGGCATTCAATCACATTAACGGTGCCATCATTACCAGACCTGGCCCACATCTGGGTAACAGACCACTTGCCATGCCAGCAGTCACCCAGTAGTGCCGGCTTGATGCCAAATCCGGGCCAGACCCATCTGCTATGTGGGATTGAGGCATGGGCTCTTCAAGACCTCTTAAGGAGTACTGTAGCATCACGATGATATTAGCGGCATATCCTTAAAGTCCTTCCGTGGACCAGATTTATTTTTCCAGCACATCCATGATTGGATTGAGATCTGGGGACTTTGGAGACCAGGTTGTCGCCTTGAACTTTTTGTCATGTTCCTAAAACCATTTATGAACAATTTTTGCAGTGTGGCATGATGCATTAGCCTGCTGAAAGAGGCCACTGCCATCAGGACGAAAAACCATTACCAATGTTTTGTTTTTTTTTCTGCCAAGAATGTTTAAGCTGGACTTAAGGTTTCCTGGAAAAGTACTGGCCAGGGCATCACACGACCTCTGCCCACTTGCCTGCTATCCATACAGTATCCTGGTGCCATCTTTTCCCCAAGTAAATGACTCATATGCACCCAGCCATCCACTGTACGATCTAAAGAAAACATATTTCATGAGACCAGGCCGCCTTCTATCGCTCCATGGTTCTGATGCTGACATACCCATTGTAGGCACTTTCAGCAGCGAATAGAGGTCAGCATGGAAATGGTGACCAGTTTGCAGCTACGCAGCCCCATACGCTGCAAGCTGCAATGCGCTGGTGCTAGTGCCGTGCTGGTGCTGGTGCCAGTGCTTAGTTGGTTCAACCCACGCACCTACTCAGAACCTGTTTGCTTTTCCATCGCCAAGGAGCCAACTCAGAGCAACGCAATTACGTCACTGTATACGTGTCTGCCCCCTGTTCCCAAAAGTCTCGTTATGGTGAGCGAGGTAGTCATTTTAATAACAGGTCTAGAGCTATCGCTAGGCAATAGTTAGGAAAAAGGCTTAATACCTGTGGCTCAGATAGTTCATCGGTTCGTTGCATTATTACATAAGTTTTTTTGTCCTCTGTTTGAAGCCAGAGCTTAAAATTGGGTGGACATGCACTGAACATCTCTTTATAACAATTATTAGTTCTGACTCGATCGCAATAAACTATTCTTATTAACTACTAGTAGTGCGGAGTGTTTTCAGATTGAGTGTATGGTTAATAACTAATAAATATGTATAGTTAACTATGCATTCAATCCTAAAACACTCTGCACTATCAGGTGTTCACTATTCACCTCGCTAAGGCAAAATGACAATCATTCATTTGGACGTGCAATTTTGTGCATATCAAATCTCTGTTTTTAATTCAATTTTAACAATTTAATCAATCATGAAGCACAGGTTAGATCGCCTGATGCGCCAAAAAGGTAGCGTGGAAGTTGCAGAGCAGTTTACCTCTCGAAAAAGTAGCATATAGGCCAACTTATGAGTAATTATTTTTCTGAGCTGAATAATGCCCATTGATTAGTTGCCCTTAGATTGCATCACGAAAGAAGCCGTATCTTAAATTGCCAATTGATTATTCTTATACATGGAAATAGTTTTAACAAAAGAAAATGACTGAGAGCAAGTTAGGACTAATAATTGTTGTAAAGTGATGTTGTGTGCCTGCTCAGTTTTCAGTTCTGGCTAGGCTACTAATTTGAAATGCACAAAATTGCACGTCCAAATGAATGATTGTCATTTTGCCTTAACCCTTGTGTTGTCCTTGGGTCAAAATGACCCGCTACTGTGTTTAACAGAAGTGAAAAATCCCCTAAATGACATTTTTTAACTTGAAATTGATGACTTTTCCTAGATTGACCCCAACATTTGAAAAAATGAAATGTTGCCTTTATTCACATTTCCATGTAAGCTGTACAAAAAAAGTTACTCATATTGTCTTTGGGTCAAAATGACCCGGCAGTAAAATTAAGTTGAAATCACAGTCAGAGTCAGGTACACACCCCAAAAATGTGAGAATGCTTTAGTTTTGTCTAATTTCAAAGATCAATGTCTTCTCCAGCAGAGTACATTGCCTGTGACCAGATCTTACCCAAGGGGGTGGGACTATAAATCAGAGTGTCTACACATGCAGGAACAGACAGACTCTCGTGATTGAAATGTAACTATGTAGACACATTGTCTGTAATTGTGCAGTTTCAAACCCTACACAGGGTAAAAAGTGTAGGAAAGCATGTGCGGGAACCATAGACAGTAAAAGAAGTGGACGGCGGGAGGACGCTGTTCTCAACGGGAGAGCGATGAAGCTCAATTGAACGAGTTTTCAGTTGAGCACCATGCCTACTGCGCAGGCTCGAAGTCAGCTCGCTGACGTAAACCAACATCCTGAGAAGCGGTAACTCGTCTGGTAGATGTACCCTACACATAAATCCCAGTGAGCAAGCGATTGCGTCTGTAAGTATAGTCTGATTCCATTCGATGTTATTATGTTTTGCGAATTATTACTTCAAAGGTACTTCACTTCGTTAGCAATGTGGCTCAATTGTCTACTGTCTATGATTCGTCTATGGGCTTCTGGTCTAAACAGTACAGTTATATACCTCCTGTGCGACAGAGAGTCGCCGGCATTTCACATCACTTTTAGCCTAGCCTGGTGCCTTCGGCTAAAAATGCTAATTATTAGACCATAACGCTACATACGAAGTAAAGACGTCTGCTACAAAATGTAGTTTCTCTGTAGAAAATATTGTCGCTGACATGAAGGCTCATAATGTTTTTAGTGTAAAGTTATTTGATGTCAAAAGTCAGACAAAATGAATGGGGGTGAATGGAGAAGCTACCGCAAGGTGATCATTTGCTATCTTCCAGAGCGTTCAATTGAGCTTCAACTTCCGGATGTATTCCTACCTTGGTGGGAACAGACAGGCTCTCACGATCAAATGGAAACAATATTGCCACCATGTCTGTGTGGCCTCTCAGAGGCTATAAAGGTGCTGCAGATGACAATACCCTCAAATTCTCTCTGTGCTGAAGCCATGAGTGCACGTTACACTGCCGAACAGGCTCGAGATCTAATTTTTTTCAGATGTCCAGCAAGACAACTGATTCAGAGGAGGAAGTGGAGGAGGAATCAGAAGAAGAAGATGGGGAAGAATACAACCCAGAGCACAATTAATCATCTTCAGAAGAAGAAGAAATCCCTCAAGCTGACAGAGAGACTTTCCTGTCAAAAAACATGATCCAGTCAACAGCCGTGATATTTTGCACTGTGGTTGTTGAAACGCAAAAATATTTTCAAGACTTACTGTGAACTTGACATGAATGTCACAGTGTATGAAAAGTAAAAATATTATTAAAGAAACTGCTTATCAATAAACATTTAACAGAATTCAGATTAAGTTTTGGTGTCAAATATGAAGAAAATCCAGTGAACCTTTCTTGAGATATCTCGCTGACACGGGTAAAATGTCAAAAAAACGTTAAAGTCACCTTGTGAAATATTCAATGTGTTGCCGTGACCTTGCAAATTATGCCAAGGTCACCAAAATCGACTGGGTCCTGCGCCTTCCCTAGATGGAGCTTGGTGTCAATAATGACGAAAGTCCAGTGAACTGATCTTGATATCCCGCTGACAAGTTTAACATGCAGGTGAACATGCTGAAATATTCAATGTGTCGTTGTGACCTTGAAAATAATGTCAAGGTCACCAAAATTGACTGGGCCCTGTGCCTTCCCTAGATGGAGCTTGGTGTCAAATATGAAGACTATCCCATAGAACATTTTTGAGATATCTTCCTGACAAGGCTAACATGCAGGTAAACATACTGAAATATTCAATGTCTCGCTGTGACCTTGAAAATTATGCCAAGGTCATCAAAATCGACTGGGCCCTGCGCCTTCCCTAGATAGAGCTTGGTGTCGATAAAGACGAAAGTCCAGTGAACTGATCTTGAGATATCTCGCTGACAAGGTTAACATGTAGGTAAACACAGGGCTGCCAACTCTCACGCATTCCCCGTGAGTCTCACGCCTCTTAGAGGCATTCACGTTCCCATGTCGCCGTCAGCAATTATTCAATTGAGGCGTATTTAAGAGATTCTCACGCAGAATTGAGTCCTTGAGCATGGAAGTTAACCAGTTTCACGTACATTACGATGGATTTCACTACTAGAGACGTGGAAATCAATTATGACTGGAATTCTCACGTTTGTCTTTACGCAGGGGTTGGAAGCAATGGAATTGCATAAAGACATTTCAACGGTCTTATTTTGTTTAAACAATTTAAACGATGATGGAACACACACATTGCTTCCAACCCGAGTGAGGAAAAGAGCACAATGTTTGGAGTCACAATCGCTTCCATGTTACTCGTGGTGAAATCCACCGTAACGCAAGTGAAACTGAAACTTCCACTCACAAGGACTTTAATTAAGCGTGAGAATCTCATTAATATTCGTTGGTTGAATAATTGCTGACTACGGTGAATACGCCTTCAAAATGCGTGAAACTTACGACGTATGCGTGAAATTGCGTAGAAAGTTGGCAGCCCTGTAAACATACTGAAGTATTCAATGTCTCGTTGTGACCTTGAAAATAATGTCAAGGTCACCAAAATCGACTTGGCCCTGTGCCTTTACTAGATGAAGCTTGGTGTCAAATATGAAGAAAATCCAATGAACCTTCTTGAGGTATCTCGCTGACTAGGGTAAAATGTTAAAAAAAGACCTGGTGAAATGCTAAAAATGCTAATGTAAGGTCAAGGTAAACATGACTTGAAATGAAGGTCAAGGTCACAAAAACATCTTACTGTGATCAACCTAGATGTGAAATATGAAGAGAATCCAGTCAATGGTTCTTAAGATATTCTATCTTCGTACATACAGACGAACGGACGGACGGATTGGGTCCTGCGCCTTCCCTAGATGGAGCTTGGTGTCAAATATGAAGACTATCCTGTAAAAATTCTTTTTGAGATATCTCACTGACAAGGTTAATTTTTGCAGATGTAAACATATTGAAGTATTCAGAAGAAGAAATATACAACCCAGAGACAATTAATCATCTTCAGAAAAATTATGCCAAGGTCATCAAAATCGATGGGCCCTGTTTTTCCACAGATGAAGCTAAAAATATTGCTCAATATGAAGACTATCCTGTGAACCTTATTAATGAGATATCATTTAACAGAATTCTGACAAGGGTCAAAATGAAGAAAAAAGTCAAAAAACCGTTAAAGTCACCTTGTGACCTTAAAATGAAGGTCAAGGTCACCAAACAAGACTGGCCCCTTTCTCTTACTGTAATCAACCTAGATGAAGAGAATCCAGTCAATGGTTCTTATAACCCTAGTCACACTAGAGGCGGAATGAGCCGGAATGCCTTCAGAATGAAAATTCTTTGTATATTCCTGGATATTCGAAGTGCGTTCTAAAAACTCTGACTGCATTCTGAGTGCATTCCAAATATTCGGGCCCGTTCTTGTGGCCGGCCTGAATGTTTTGCTCTTGCTCAAAACTTTCCAGGTGCATTCGAAGTGGAGAAATATCGAATGGCATCCGAAGTGTATTCTAACTGCGCTCTGACTGCATTATAAATATTCTTACGGCATTCCAACAGCATTCAAAACATTGTGATTGCATTCGAGGGAGAATCGAAACGGCAAGCCACGTTAAATCCTGCCAGAATGCGCCTCTAATGAGCCAGAATGCACCTCTAATGAGCCAGAATGCACCTCGAATGCATTTCGATTGCAGCAGCAATCTATTTCGATATTAAAACAATTCAGCTGGAATGTGCTTTGAATGCCGTTGGAATCTTTCAATTGCTGCTGGAATCAGTGGCGGCTGGTGAACTGGCTTAAAAATAATGATTGGTTATGACCTGTTTTCAATCACTCATTTAAATTACCATTTCAGAAACTCTGAAAACTCTCAACATTATCAGGTGTGGCCAGTTTTCATTAATAACGCATACCTGTTAACTCACGCATTCGGTGTCAGTTTTAGTGGCATATTTACGTTCCCCTGCTGTAGTCAGCAATTACTCAGTCAACACATATGGGACACTCGTTTCACATTCTAAGTGCATTCTGAGTATTCGAGCTGCATTCTGTTCGCATTCTTGGACGTTCCAACCATATTCGGCGGCCATTCCGGGAGCGTTCTGACTGCATTTGAGGCACCTTCCAACCAGACTTTGAGTGGAGTTCAGGCAGCAATTGAACCGCACTCGTACAGCATTCTAAGTGTATTCTAAATATTCTGACTGCATTTTGACAGCATTCTAAATATTCCTACTGTGATCCAACTACATTCAAGCTGCATTCGAGAGCTAATACACCCAGAATGTGCAAGAATCATTTGAGGCGGGTTCGAAGTGCATTCTAAGTATTCGAACAGAATTCTTTCAAAGCTGAAAGAATTTTGGTCAATTTGAAATTCCTGCTGGAATGTTGCGCAAATTCTTCATTCCGGCTGGTTCTGTTTGATTCTTGCTGATTTTGAAAAAGTGTGACGGGGGCTTAAGATATTCCAATTTGAACGGATGGACGGAGCCTAATACTATATCCCCCGCTTTGTGCTAAACGCACGGTGGGGGAAAATTACAAGAAATGATTGCGATCGAGTCAGAACTAATTATTGTTTTGAAGAGATGTTTAGTGCCCACCCAATTTTAAGTTCTGGTTACGCCACTGCCACAAATTAATTTCACTAGCCGATACCTGTGGCTATCGGGGGCATAGTTTTTCGATGCCATGTAGGCAGCCTGGGTTTTTTTTGAAGACGATGACAGCTAATTTAATTTAACCGGTTTTACTTGCAAAAACGGCTTCAAAATGCGATTTTCACTTCATAACTAAGTTCGAAACCTAGTGCATCGTCTTAGTCACACAGTAAAATGTTTTTGTTCATTTTATTGTGCAGGGCCCCTTGGAGGAGCAGTTTCCTAACTGAAAGGGCTACCCTGTTGAAATAAAACGGAAATAAAATCGGCGTATGCGGAAAACAGACACATTATTCACAGTGGTTTTGGAGGAGATGTGTTAAATTACGCAAATCGCCAACTCAGTAATAATATAAAAGATATTGACCTCAGGTAAACAAGAACGATGCAACGTCGTTGGTTGCGTTTTGGTAAAGATCCCTCTACGAAGGCTTCGGCTAACTGTAGTTGTCCCTCTCGTTAGGGTCTCGGTAAGCGACCTATCGATATTGAAAACTGCAATTTTAACGATGGCTTCGGGAACATAGGCCCAGAGCCGGAAAATGAAACTGTGCAGTGTTTGCGCTGGTCTTGTTGGTCGCAACAACTCCACCCCCAGCCCCTGACGTAATTGGTTCTTGGCTCTAGACCAGCAAGGAGTTGGTGCTTGCTCTGGCACCAGTTTTGAGAGCCAGGAGCTGGTGCTTAGGCTGCAGAAAAGCAAAGAACTGGTGCTAAGTCAGGCTCTGGCTCCGAACTAGCTCTGGAACCAGCTCGGTGGAAAAGGGGTACCAGATCCTTACACTCGCCATTTTTCCCTGCTTCTATCACAACATCAAGAACTGACTGTTTGGGGCGCCCCGGTGGCTCATCGGTCTAAGCGCGCATACCATAAAGGCTGTGTCCTTCCTGTGGCGACCCGGGTTTGACTCTGGCTCGGGTCATTTGCCGCTTGTCTTCCCCATTCTTCTCCCCAACCTTCCTGTCTGTCTCCACTGTCTAATTGTCCAATAATGGAAAAAATCCCCCCAAAAAATAATCTTAAAAAGAAAAGAACTGGCTGTTTACTCGCTGTCCAATACATCTCACCCCTTGACAGGTGCCATTGTACGGAGATAAATCACTTCACCTGTCTGTGGCTTTAATGTCGTGGTTGATTGCCATTCATTCAGCAGTTAGTTCTGACTGAGAAATTTCATTGGATGAGAGGCATTCCATGAGAGCTGATAATGGAGTACAACATCACTGGGATATTCAGCGCTTAACAAATTTATTAGCCCACCATCCAATGTAAGGTTTGTGCCATAGCTGCCCGAAATAAACTGTATTGATAATTACCAAAATCATTTCTTATGTTTCTGTAATGGTTAATCCACCAGAATGTGCAAGCTCTTTAATTGAAATGATCTTTTTAATGCTAAAATATATTTACTGTTGTTATCCATGAATTTTCGAATTTACTGTTTTACAAAAAAAACAGAAAAATAGTTGAGCACATTATTATTTTTTGATAAAGATGCCAAATAAATTATTCACTTGCATTGCTGAACATAAACATTTGTTTTTGTGGTTGAATGCAAGAACACAAGCTGTTAACAAGGCCAAAGGAGGCCATAAAAATTACGTTTTTTTGGTTTTTGTGTGTGAATAAGGACTATTTAGTTGTTTCAATTTGACTTTTGCCTAAGAAATAACAATATAGATTTTAGTTTTAAACAAGTTTTTCACAAATTTATAAAATATTTGTGTTTTCTCATTTTTATGACAGGTGGTCTAATAAATTTTTTAAGCACTGTATAACAGCAAAATCACTCTGCCCACAGGTGTTTTAATAACCCTTAATTACACTAAATGCCGACCACAAACTTAGCGCTGCATTAAGAGCAACAAGTCAAGTCTCGATCCATTTGGGCAACAATTTGCGCTGGCGAAGCCACATACCGTACAGGCCAGCAGACAGTGCCATTTCCACGCGAGATTATCGGAAGAAATACAGGAGACATACACGAGAATATCGTGACGCACCGTAAATGTACGAGTCACTTATAGCGTGCGGAAGAAAAGTAAGTAATTAGTCTGTGATTATTGTATTTATCCGATTGAGAGGTTTACCGGCTCTGTTAAGTTTGGAGTTTTGGACCGATCAGTTGGGACGTGGGGTGTGTTTAAGGATAGCTATATTATCACAAATACAGAAAGGAAAAAACCAAATTCTTCTGTTAACAATGCAACCCTGCGTGACATTATTTTTTTTTATCCTATACTTGATTAATGAGTAGATGTCCCTTTGCACTCAAGTGTTACATGCCACCTGTGAAAGAAGCCACGGCTTAGATAATATAAAGGCCGCGAGTTCCAGATTTCAAAATGGAAAAGGAGTCGTTTTTTTTTTATCCGCAGCTTGAGGCCCGTTCATCAGTCCTTTAAATTCATACGTAATGAGCAAAATTATCATTCAGTAAGCAAGATGTCAGTAGAGAAGATACGTCTTATTTCCCCTATTTATGAGCGCGTATAACGCCTCTGTATGAAAATCAAGAAACGCCGTCGCACATAAGAGACTGTCTGATCGCAGAAGAAGGGATATCCATTCAAACTAAATCCATCAAACTGTACATACTGAGGCAAAATCTATACGCCAAACAAATATCAAACTAATAATTGCTGTACACTTAATCAATTCCAATTGAAGGAAAAAAGACATCCCAGCAAACATGAGACGTCTGCCCGACGTGCAGATCATGTCTATATCGCGATATATACGTCATCTGCATGTCGGGCGGACGTCTCATGTTTGCGGCGATGGAATGTGAGCTCTGTCGTTTTCAGGATACTGCAACAAAAAAGGCGTCGCTTTAAATATAATTTGACATGTGAATCGATAGATTTGTTGCTTTATTTATGACATAATGAGACGTGCACAGAAAACATTCTACAGTGCATTTACAGTATAAATGTTTAAGAATAAACTAACATCGTCAAACAGAAGGCTATTAAATCGCAAAAATAATATGAGTTATCTCCCTCTACCACATGACCTGATGAAATGATGAAACAGTAAACAGGCTGAAATAAATGCAAAATTACAATCTACATGTATGTAGCATATTATGTTTTATTCAGACCAGCGGTACATGTATACTGAGATTTTCAAAGTGATTCTTCAACGGCTGCTGGATATCCTATACTCTTCTTCAGCCCACCCTCGATTTTCACGGATTAGTGATTAGCGATTACCAACAACAACGCAGCAACGCAACAACGTATTATATCTATTAAATCCACATATAAAAAGTAATTCTCAGTAACAACTGTGCATAGGCCTAATTCGGACTATATTACGTCGCGCATTTGGCAGACTCTAGGCATACGTTTGCAGGTTCGGCGGCCCGCCTACTGCGAAGCTTGTCTCGGCAGAGTACTAGGTTAATAATAGCACGCGACATAAAGAGGAGATTATCGCGAGAAATCCACGAGAGATACACGAGAGGTCTCGTGGGAATTAGGCAGTATGTGCTGGCCTGTATGGTAACTGATTAAATAAACAAAGAAATCGTTATCTGTTGTCCCTTATTGCCATCAACTAATAAATGGAATTTGTAGAACTGTTGTATAAAAGCAAGTTGGAACTGCAGGCAGGGCAGTCCAGCACCTGCACCCTCTTTTTGTGCAGCCATGCCTTTGTCATGCATGCAGCATGCGATTTTGCATTGACTTGTTGAAATATGCATGGATATCCCTGGAGAAGATGTTATCTTCAAGGCATCATTTTGCTCTGGAACATCAAAGTAATTTTCAGTATTAATAATACCTTCACAAATGGGCAAGTTACCTGTGCCAAAGGCACTGACAAACCCTTTGCTTTGACAGAGCACTGCTTTTGGATTTGTCAATAACAGTCTGGATGGTCCTTTTATTCTTTCGTCCAGAACATATGCTGTCCACTTCTTCCAAAATAGACCAGAGATATTGATTAGTCTGAACACAAATCACATTTTCAATCACAGATGCCTCTGAGCCCAGGAAGTCAACAGCCGTGCTGGACTCACATTGCTTCCTGTTTGCACTGAAGATTTTTCTCCAGCAGCACAGAATGAAACTTCATATTGTGATACTTCAGAAAGGGTAATAAAGTCCAAGATCCATTAAGTGGACTTCTCCATTGGTGGTGTGTGCATGTGTGCACGAGAGCTAGCAACCGGGGGGAGAAAGCGCTCGACCTGAGTAGCCGCAGCAAGATTCTTTCATTCATTATAAATTTTCCTTTGGTTATCCAGCTTCCAGTTTCCAGTTTCTTTGCCTTTTCTTGTGAACGTAAATATCCCAAGTAAGTTATGTTTTATTTTCCTAATATTAATATTGAGAACAGACTTATTTCTGATTATGGACATTCCTCTGTTTAATTGATAAACTCCCAAAGGAGTAAATAGACCCAGTTATAATTAGTAAGCTTTCGCTATTCATACTGCCGTTTGATTAATACTTTTATGGTAAATCAGAGTTGCAAAGTTACGACAAGATACTGCACCTGATTATGCGAATATATTTGGGATTCCTGTTTCTTTTCATGATTATCATTTTTTCATTTTATTTAATTATTAGAGGGGTCTTTATATGTCTATTCATAACAGCACTTGATTTAATCTGACTACTAGTTTTATTTTAATTGCTGTTAGTGCTTACTTTGTTAGAAACTATTTGTATCAGATCTGAACCAAATTAGCTTGATTCCTCCTGCATAAAGATATATTTCAGGACAATTTGTTATGCCTCCCTGAAAAATAAATAAATAAATAATAGCTTTGTATTTCATTGAAAGCAGACTCATTTACAACATAGTGGGAGGAAAGTGAATTTTTTTTTCATTGTTGCCTATTTGTGTTGTTGAAAACCCTATTCCACACTTGTTGTTATCGATGTAAATCATTTGCACAGTACTAATTATTTTATGCAATAATAATAATAATAATAATGATAATAACAACAACAACAATAAAAACCAGACAATTCCTGTGGAAATTGTAATGTGGGATTGCCAACTTGTACGACAGTGATTGTGACCATAGCTGATAAACTCATGACCCTCTGCTAAGTCCAAGGAGCCCTCTCCCAAGGTTCTATGGCAAATGATTTGAAGTTATGGAGGACCAGATGATGATTTTATCAAGACCAACATGATGTTTTCAGAATTTACTGTTCATGAAATTTGCACGAACATTAAATCAAGATAAATGCACATCAGCACATCGTGGACAGTTTCTTTTATTTTATGAGCTTGCCAGCAAATGCTTCTAAACATGAGCTGAACTTCATGCATTCACTTATTAAATACATTATCGCATGGAATAGACCCTTTTGGTTTAAGGGCCCAAAAAGCGAGATTTGGAGAGCACATGAGCACTAGACATTGTGTATGGCAGAAGACAAACTGGAGACTGAACAAGCCTGCAGTCAGCGTGAAGAGAGCAATCTCTCGACTCAAGGTTTGTGAATTGAGACAGATATGCAAAGATTTGGATGTACCACGCTCCAAACTTAAAAAGGGGCAATTAGCTGAAGGAATAATTTTAAAAACATCTGCTGTCAAAACAAACATTTGCACACAACAGGGTAACTATCCCCATTTACTGCCCGCTCTTTCAAACCTACTACGATAATTCAGTCACTTAAAACGTCGGAAAACTAGGTTCACACGTTTTTCATTTCGTCTGTTTGAACAAAGATTTTTTTCAATAATCATTTGGTTTCTTTCTGATTTTGATTACATAATTACTTGCTATATGTAGCCAACTAAGTCGATAATTGGGTCCCACGCCATAAGTAAGCTAATAGCCATGGTGTTCCTGCGAAGAATTTGCACTGTTCAAAACCACGGGCAAGCACACATGATCCTAACCTCTTATCAACATCGATAAGTGTGCAGGTACTCATGTAAAATACAAGGCGTAGACATACCAAAACAACATCATTAACTACTTGACTGAACGCAACAGATTTGATTTCAAACCTCATTAGTGCTGAAAACAATGTCGAGGACTTACTGTATATCTCACCAATATAGCCTTTCAAGTCTATGTTGCTCCAAATAAGTCAATAGTTTTAGTTTTGTAGGATAAGGTGCAGGGGTGTGAGTGGGGTTTAGTTAAAAAAGAAGAAAGGGCCATCCCGGCGACGTAAAGTCGTCGGTGGGAGGGTATGGAAGGGTCGCCCTTCCATAGGTGGGGATTTGGGGAGGTCTCCCCCAAGAAACTTTTAGAAAAATTGACCTAAAATAAAGCAATTTAAAGCCCATTTTAAGTCATTTGAGTTAGAAGCAATGATCAAAAAAGTCCTTTTTTTCAAAAGAAAAACTAATGGTCTCTGATTCAAATTCATTTGTTTAGAATAAAATCAAGAATCAAATTATGTAGTTTCACTGCTTAACAGTATTTAATGAGTGAAATAAGCACATGCAGGAAAACAATGACTTGTGAAGCACCAATGGTTCAATATTGCAAAAACTACATTCAGTAACATTCATTAAAATATGTCATAAAGGGAGTATTTCCGTCAAAAAATCAAAAATGATATGAAGTTCTTTTGACCCCAACAAAAATAAGTAATTCATTACACCAAGAGAAAATCACATAAAACAAACATGGAATCATTTGAGTTATACTGGAAATGACATTGAATATGATAAAATTATATTGTTCACCTTTTTTTTTTCTTTTCACATATATATTTCTCTATACACAATATGCATTGTTATGCACTTGAGAGTCCAATGGAATTTAATAAGCTTGATTAACCTGAGGCCAAATTTAATCCAAAATAGCAAACAAAAACCTTAAAGGGATAGTCCACCCAAAAACTATAATTTGTATATCAATTACTCACCATTAGATGTCTCGAGCAGACGAGGGTTTTTTTCACCTGGCGCTTTGTTATGGCCACTGTTCCTCAAAGTTTTAAAAATTATCAAATTCCTTTTTTGCTGGAAGCAAATGGGGTCACCAGTAGCCTTCAGAAAAGTTTTTTGAAACACCGTTGACAAACTTTAAAAAACTTTATTAGTCCTAGAACGAGCCAGAGGCACTTCTGCTTTGCGCAAGCTTACTTGAATCATAACTGTGGTATTTTATTATTTTTAATAAAAATAACCTTTTAGAGTTCTGAGGATATGAGGAAAAGCATACCTTGGATTATACTGGAAGATGCGGGGACGATGGTTTGAAAGTTTTTCAACGGACGTTTTGTGGACCTTTCTACCGCTGTTGCTGGTGACCCCATTTTCTTCCAGCAAAAAAAGGAATTTGGATAATTTTTAAAACTCTCCAGTGGCCATAAAGTCTTCGCCAGGTGAAAAACAACCTTCTCGAGACATCTAATGGTGAGTGATTGATATACAAATTATAGTTTTTGGGTGGACTATCCGTTTAAATTTCTGATCATTATACTAGTGAAAGTAATTTCACTAACTGTCACACTATGCACCGGCACTCAGCGACGGCATTTCAGAACTCTTCAGCGAATGAAGGTAATGTTGGTGACTAGTACATCATTTTCATCCGTTTACATTTTCCAATCAGACAGCTGTCTATTTTTTTACAGCGAGTTGACTGACCGCGTGCTGCAAAAACAGGTGAAAGTACTTGTCGCCAAAATTACCTTCATTTGCTGAAGAGTTCTGAAATGCCGTCACCGAGTGCTGGTGCATAGACCTAATTATAATTAAATTATTTTTCTGTACTGAATGTAGCCCATTATTTTGTCGCTTTTAGATCGCATGAGGGAGAGAAGCTGTGTCTTCAATTGCCACTTGATTATTCTTGAATGGGAAAACGCGTTAAATTAATGAAGGGAAACCATCTAGAATTAGTCAGGACTAATTGTTGTCAAAGGGAGGGATATTAGCCGCGGAATTTTCAAGTCTAATGCCGCCCCTGATGGAATTAAATGCTATCATGAACTGATGAATGTGATCTAAAACTGAATGACCTTAAAATTCTATCGATGGATCTTCTTGAAAATTGCGTTAAGTACAATTAAGTACCATTACAATAAAAAAGATATATATATACATACCTGGTAATGCATAATTAGTCTTTTGAATTTTCACACGCTCCCCGTGTTTCAATGATTTGACATGATCCTCCAAAGCTACACGGCCTCGATTGGAATAGTTGATTTCCTTGCTACAAATCCTGCAAAGTGCAAAACCAGCTTTCGTGATTTTCTCGATGCAAATGCCAAATTGATGTCCTATTTCTTTCTTGAGCCAAGACCAATTCCACACGTTTTTAATCCCCACATCAATTTTAGTTGCATCAGATTTGCGGTCAACAACGTCCTTCCTCTTGCTAGCCATTGTTTTTGACTAACCATGTGGAACATAGCCAGCGAAAATGCTGACTAAACTGGTTTTCTCGCTTTGTTTAGCGCAGCTGGTAAAGATAGGCTACAAGTCCGCGGAAAAATTCGCGATTGCTATTTTTTTTTCATTTTTATTCATTTTTTTCAAAGTCACGCGGAATTTCACTCATTTACGAGGAATCAGTTTTTTAAAAACGCGGATTTCCGCGTTTCGAGAAATTTCACACCCCTGAAGATGGTCTGATGGCACTTAGTCTACATTGTCAGAGGGAAAGAATTCCATATCCAACCGCCACTTTTTTCGGCTTTTTATTTGCCGGAACAATTTTAAAAGGGGGGACGCAAAAATATTTTGAGGGGTTTTATGACTGAGAAAGGAGTTTCGATTATATTGATATTTTATATTGGGAATGCATATGCTGCTCATGTCCTAGCAACCCGGTGTGTCACCAGTGACATTGCTGCCACCGTTATATGCTATTGCCATGTATAGCAACACTAGAAATTAAACTCTAAATTATCTTGACTGGATGTATGCTTCACATTTTTACACACCCATATGTTTCTCTGGGTACCCAAACATCAAGATAAGCCGAAAAAGTACAGATTTCATTCGATATTGATGGAGGTTGAAAATGGAATTCTTTCCTCATCAGGGTCTACAAAATCAGGCCATCCGGACAAAAAATGTACACTGTACCCCCAAGAATGTTCTTTAGGAACAAAAATTCTTTCTGTTTATCATCCAAGTCCATGCTGTTCACTGCCTTTTACCATGGGGAAAGTGAAAAACTTAATATTCCCCCCTTTTTCAAAGCGATTTTTGCATCCAACAACACAGCAACAGTTTTCCTTCTGCCACACCTAGTCTGCAAAGAGCATGCGCGCGACCCAAATCTCGCTTAAGCCGATCTGGTCTATTGGGTCGCAAAGGTACATGATGTGAATAAAAACAGGATTATCTGGACCAGGCAATCCACTTGAATTGCTCCATGGTCCAGTTCTGACGCTCATATGCCTATTCCAGGTGCTTTCAGCTTAGACCAGAATTATATTGGGCACTCAGGACGGATCTGCAGCTACTAAGCGCTATAAGCAGCAGGGTGCAATGCACTGTATGCTGAGACACGTTCCTCATGTTTGTATCATTAAAATTCTCAGCAACTTGTGCCACTGTAGTCCTTCTGTCAGTCCAGACAGGACAGCCTTTGTTGCCTTTCGCATCAATGAGGCTTGGGCGACTAACACCCTGTTCATGGTTCATGGTTTGTCCGTCCTTGGATCAATGTTGGTAAGTTCTCACCACTGCTTATTGGGAGCCCCCAGGTACTGACCACTATTGACTGGGAACATCCCAAAAGAGCTGCTGTTTTGAAGATGTTCTGACGCAGTCATCCAGCTATCCCAATTTGGCCCTTGTCAAACTCGCTCACATTCTTATGCTTGCCAATTTTTCCTCCTTCAAACACATGAACTTCAAGGACAAGGTGTGCAGTTGCTGCCAAATATATCCCATCTGCTGACAGGTGCCATTGTAATGAGATAATCAATGTTATTCACTTCACCTGTAAGTGGATGGAATGCAATTGAGCATCTGTGGGATCTACTGGACAAACAAGTCCAATCCATGAAGGCCCCACTACATGACTAACAAGACTTAAAGGATCTGCTGCTAGCATCTTGGTGCCACATACTACAGCACACCTACTGAGGTCTAGTGGAGTCCATGCCTCGATGGGTCAGGACTGTTTTGGTGGCAGAAGGGGGACCTACACAATTTTTGGGCAGGTGATTGGGCAGGTGATTAAAATGTTATGGCTCATCAGTGTACATACATTTGACATTTTGAGCGTTTTCCTGGTACAGTTCAGAACACTATTCCTCATCTTGAACTTTGTGAATTTCACTATGACAGGCCTTGTCTAGTCCGACTACCTTTTACCAATCCAATGACAGGGGTGATGAGAATTCGGCACCATGCTGGATTTCCTGCATGCGGCGATCGGCGAGGAAAAAAAATAAAATGCAAGATACATGCGTGCTCAAAGATCGCAGACAATAGACCTAGACGGGCTTTGATAGACCTCTCGCTCTCAGCCTGCTGTCAGCCTATGGCTTTCGCTCAGGGGGTTCCGTGCTGTCGGCTTACGTTATTACCAAGTCGGTAAAGTGAGCAGGTGTATCGACTAGGGCTGGGCGATATATCTATCGCAATATTTTTAAGCGCAATATAAGTAACTGCCACTATGGGGCAGACAGGCGAGGCTGCTTATTACCTTTTCTATACCTAATGCCGCTTGGAGCAGACATCAGAGGTCATTTGAAATGTTTCCGGGAGGAAAAGTGCGATTTGAAATCTGCTAATTACCAGCGAGGTTGGACAACTTCCTTCAACCTTGGCATAATTAGCTTACCTTAAATCAATTCCCGTGTACTTTGCCTAACTTTCAATCAAGCCATTTATTCAGCTAGCTGACTAATCAAAACTAAAATGTGGCCTATAATGATTTAGAAGAGATAATGAGAAGCAGGCAGACCTAACCCTACCCCTAACCAAACTACGTTACTGAAAGAATGTCAATAATCTGAATAAATAGCAGACCTCTGAGTTCACCTCTCATTGTTGCATTTTTACGTACTGTTGAAAAGATTTTTGAAAAATAAAATCAAAGGTGGCCCTGGTTTTAAAGCGTTTAAAAATACGCAGTGTCTAGAGATACGGCTGTTCTTCCTGGTACGGCAGTCGACTTCAAGGGATTAGGATAAGGATTATGGTTAGGTTAGGGCAGGGTTTGAAATGGGGACTGCCGTACCTCTCTACATTGAAATGCACTGGAAAACTGCCGTATCCGTAGCAACTTGCCTTAAAAATATACGCGACGTGGAAAACATTTTGTGAAGCATATCGAACGTGAATGTGAAAAATTATTTTCGCATTGCACGCAATAGACAAATGCACCGAATTAATAATTTAACAGGACTAATTTGAAATAAAGTTCTTCATAGCGTTTGATTCTGGTTACTTTTGAGCGTCTAAATTGCCTACAGTGAAGGTGGAAAACATTTTGTTAAAAGCGTATCGAACGTGACATGTAAATTGTAAACGCATTCGCACACAGAGACCAAATGTGAAACTAGAAATAAAATACCAAACGCATTCAGGCAACTCTGTCATGTTTCATGGCCATTTAAATTTCAAAATGCGACAAACAAAAATGATATCGAAATAAATTAGACTGCCAACCAGTTTAAATTGTTAACTGAGCGAATCAACTGTCAACTGTTTGATTGCAAATTGAGAAAAATAAATGGGAAGGGCGTGAAAGCAATTGTCGAGTAGTAGAGAATGATGATTTTGAAGACCTTAACGTTGCTTGGTTCAGCACGCAATTTGCCTGAATACGTTTGCTGGATTACTACATTTGGCCATTGTGTGCAAATGCGATAACTATTTACATGTCACGTTCGATACGCTAAAACAAAATATTTTCCACCTTCACTGTAGGCAATTTAGACGCTCAAAAGTAACTAAAATCAAGAGCTATGGAATAACTACTTCAAATTAATCTTGCTCAATTATTAAATAAAAAATGCAAAAAAATTTGCGGCGCAGATTTTCCTGAACGTGCTTGCCAAGTCTTCGGTGCATTTGTCCATTGCTTGCAATGCGAAAATAATTTCTCTCACACGTTCACGTTCGATATGCTTTACACAATGTTTTCCACTTCGCGCATATTTTTGAACGCTTAAAAATCAGGGCCATCTTAGCATGATTTTATTTTTAAGAAATCCTTTTGAATAATACGTTAAAGTTTCACGATAAGAGGCGGAATTCAGAGGTCTGCTATTTATTCCGATTACTGACATTCTTTCAATCTAACACGGCAGCCTGGTTAGGTCTGCCTGCTTCTCATTATCTCCTCTTAATCATTATAGGCGACGTTTTGGTTTTGATTGGTCAGTTGGCTGAATAAATGGCTTGATTGCAAGTTAGACAAAGTACACGGGAATTGATTTAAAGTAAGCTAATTATGCCAAGGTGATGGAGGCTGTCCAACCTCGCTGGTAATTAGAAGACTTCAAATCGCACTTTTCTTCCCGGAAACATTTCAAATGGCCTCTGATGTTAGTTCAACACTAAATTAAAGGTATGTGGCATAGAATAGGTAATAATAAATCTCGTCTGTCTGCTTCATAGAGGCAGTTACTTTTATTGCGCTTAAAAATGATCGCAAAACGTATATCGCCCAGCCCTAGTATCGATACAAATATTTTCATCTATTGTATTTCATGAATGGCTTTGTTATGTAGTGACTCGATTGCTGCACCTAGCCTTTATGTAACGTTACAGAATAAACCGTAAACTAGCAAAGGTTGTTGTTGAACTAACATTGGTTAACGGGTGTGTATTCAGTAACTATTGAAGGTGACATCCTGTAATCGTGCATGTAGCTAACACTTGCTTTGCTTTTTCGTATTAAAATGTTCAAGATGTGCCTAAACTGAGTTGTATATTTCCATTACATTGAATATCCTACACCGATTCACGGTACTGTGTTTTGCTGCTTCATGTATTATATGCTGGTTACGTTGCTAGTAAGTAGCATTAACCACGTCCATATGTGCACTTTCAGCACGGTATAAATTCAGCCCAAAAAACTGCACAGCTAATCATTTATTTACCATTGCATGCACATTCTTAATTATTAAAACAATGGCAGATGTGCATACTTGATGTCGTAACTTTTCGAAACTTTTTTAAGATAAGATACAAAATACTCAGTATCTATTATTTTACGCATGCGCTGAACTTGCATGACTGCACAAACAGACAGTATTTGTAGTTCAGCCTTTATTAGCTATAAGTGTTGAGTGGGTTGGAAACGCTGGATAGGATGAGATGTGAACAACACACTGTTAGTGAGCAGCATCAGTGTATGGGAGTGATGCTGCGGAGATTCACTGATGCGGCTGAACTCCATCTGCGCAGAGAAAATACGAGAATCCCAGAAGAAAGAAACAGATGAGAACGAAACGAAGATCGACTTTATGTATATTTTATAACTGGGCTGATGATTATGTGAGGACTTTCGAATTTACTAACCCATATATGGGGAAGGGAAAGAATTCTGTATTCAAACTCCTCTAATATCGAATAAAATCAGCACTTTTTCGGCTTACCTTGATGTTTGAGTACCCAGAGAAACATTCTGGTGTGTAAAAACGTCAAGCGTGCATCCAGTCAAGAAAATTTGGAGTTTAATTTCTAGTGCTGATAAACGTGGTAATGGCATATAATGGCAGCAGCTATGTTACTGATGACACACCGGGTTGCGAGTGCGCAGCATATGCATTCGCGATATTAAATATTAAAATTAAATTCTAATGAATGGTTTGTGCACCCTGCGAAGGATTGGCGAGCTGTCCAGGGTGGGTCCCTGCCTTTCGCCCAGAGTCAGCTGGGATGGGCTCCAGTTCCAGGTATAGAGAATGGATGGATTTAATGAGCTTTGAGCATACGTACACTAAAAGTTATTTCGCTTGTCAGAATTGGATAAATACTTTAATTAACGTCATCTACTTTAAAACTTATCAGTTCATAAAGCACGGGCAGTGCTCTGTGTGGTTGGGTTATCGTCTTGAATCCAGTAAGAATAGAGGCGGTTGCAAGCTAACAAGCCCGAAACGTTTCCCTTTCTACAAATACATTTAGCTTTGAGCTGTGTGGAAAACGAGACTGAACTGTCATCTTATAGAGCAGCAAGTCAACTGTTTTGCTGACATTGTTTGCGCCGTAGTGAATAATTTTATTTCCCTGTTAAATAAAAATAGTTTATCAACATTTTATATCCCTATATATAATCTGTTTTTCTGAACTATATTTAAGCCTTCACCAAATGCTACGCTTATTTATTATTTTCAGAAAACTGTCTTGCATGTTTTAAAAGTCTGTTAATTAGTTAGCAGGTAAGTTCGAAAAATCATTCTAGATATAGAGTTAGTTGTCTGATGTGAATTCAACAGCAGTGGAAAAATAAGATTTTCTGTAATAATGTTGTGCTGAAAATTCTGATCAATCCTTATAGTGGTGTCCATTGAGGAACTTCGGTTACTAATCCAAGAATAATCAAACATGAACCTAGCTTGACTTTAGAGACATTGTTTAGGCCCTGATGTCCTAGTTATGAGGCAGTTAAAGTCCAAACCCAGTGTTATTACATCACTGTCGAAAGCTCAGCTCATACGACCTCATGCCGACCCACAAAATGCAGGATGTAGGCCCACTAACGACTCATTCCTCATGACCCAACCTGAAGAAAAATTTTCAGGCTTGAGAATTTTTTTTGCAATCACCCCTGCAATGAGCACGCTCAATATTGAAAACAATATCAAAATCGACATTTTCTTCATAGAGTTCAGCTTTCATAACATTTTGTTCAATTTCCTCTCATTCTTTCCCTGGCTCTCTTTCTTTGCCCATCTTTTCAGGAATGCCCAAGAAAATAAGATTTTTATGCAGCGATTGACCCCCTTGATAATCCAAGTAGGCTTTAAGTCTGTCATTCTCAGGTTGTAACAAGGTCACCTAATTTTGAAGAGCAGTTACTGATTCACAAGGGTGATTTTCTCTGAGTTTCTTTAATTTGCTTTTCAAATAGTCAACCTCATCACCAAGGTCAGAAATACCTTTCTGAAATTCTTTTAGAGTTGTTTCAGAATTTTGTTCCACATCGCCCAAAATAAGCTAAAGAAATCTCACCATTGGGACAAGTGTGTGCCTGAGCATAATGGTGTAAAGTTTGAATACACGCTTAATACATCGTTGTGAAGAAGTTCTTATTCATGCTTGCCACACATCAAAATCAACCATTTTGGTGCTTTTTAAAAAGGTTTGTGACTGTGTTTTATATTAATTTTATCTGTTAAATGCAAAACCTTGAGAAAAACTGTCGAGATGAGAAAAACATAGAAATCCCTGATTCGTTACCACTCCCTGCTCTCGTGTCAAACTCAATAGGCCACAGGGTGTGTTATGTATTATGTCAATCTACTGTGGTATCTGCTTGTTAGTACTTCAATCAACTGTTTATACTCATGACTTGGCCGACTGAATTGCAATTTTTTATTCTGTGAGCATAAATCCCACTTGTCCTGGATAATAACACAGAGGAAAACTAGAAAGGACAATTCAATCTCCTTTTCCTGCTGAAAAGTTAATTGAATGCAAAATATGGGTTTGGGGGCTTTTCATGCAATAGTTTTTTTGTTTTTTTTTTTTTAAATTTCTCATCAACTCGCTATCAGGAATTTTCTGTGTTAGCGTCTTGTTACACCTCATGCTGATATATTGCCCTGTTTTTGAAGATATCATCAGGAATCCTCACTCCCTCGTACTACATTAACTGACCGCACAGCCCCTGCTGCTTCCGGAAGCCTGTATCTCCTTTCAGATCAGCACTGACCTGTCCTGTCTGTGTGTGCTTTGTGAGATTGAAGGTGAGGTCTGGTTAAATGGATAGAAGAGCCTGTCCCAGTGCTTGTGGATCCCTGATTAGTTTCCACAGTCAGTGTTGAACTGTGCGTGACCTTGAAGAATCATTTCACCTGCCACCCCAAACTGGTGAACTCCTGAAACTGAATTAGGAAGGCAAGATATGTGTATGTTTGTGCATGCTTGTGTGCGTGTGTGTGTGTGTGTGTGTGTGTGTGTGTGTATTTTTGAGAGATAGAGAGCACGGCAGAGAGGGAGACAAAAAATATTCAGAGATTGGAGATTTATAATTTATTTTATTAACATAGTGTGTTTTATATAAGCTTTTTTGGATATAATCATTTCAAGGGGACAGAATCAGCAATGAAATGGAGGTTAATGAAAAAAGTGCAGGATCCTTTCATGCATTGCATTGTACATAAATACAATTGATTTTTGTTTTTTCACAGATTGCATATATCAAAACATATAGGTCACATTTTACTTCATTACATGTATTGCAGGTACAGGGAAATGTGGGGTATGAACTACCAAGAGCAAACTGAGACTGATATGCATTGGAATGATACGTTCATATATACAATATATGTTCATGTTCGTTTGAAGTATGCATTTGTCCAATCTCTGTTTGTATTATCTAATGACATGAAATAGTGGATGAGACTTGCACCAGACGTTGTGTCAGCCTCATATAAATATACTGTAATTTCAACATTGCAATTAAGGATGGTCATTTCATGAATCACACTCTGTAATTACAGATACCTTTAATAATTTATAGTTCCATATGTTTTATCACTTGCTGGAATTAGTCATGTTTTTGGTGTTGAAAGTAAAAGCAAAGGTATATTTCTCTTACACTACAAATCCAAATACTTGTTTTTTGCAAACTGCAGAACCTGTATGAATAAAACTGCAGTAAAGATCGAATCTGATTTTATTACAGCTATGAAATCAGTCTCATCTATTGAATAAAAGCCCACAGAAATTCCATCTGATTCCCTGCCCCTTCCACTGAAAGATGCACATAATGATGTTAAGGGTTACTAATCGGCATATTATCAAGAGCTCCTTCAATGATCACCTGAGGCCATTTGACGTGCCTAATATTCTGACTCTGTGACTTTAAAGATTTCATCACTGAGCCCATAACCCTACTGATAATTCAAAAGGCTTTCACTCAAAAGCCACACAGACCAGGTTAGCTTTGTGTTGCTGCCAATTCATTTTGAGCGGAAGCCCTGGGTAGGTGTATTACTCAGAGCTGAGGGCAATCACCTCAAAAATTTTTTTATGTGATTGTGACTCACTAAAATTGGGTTTTATTTTTTGATTGGGTTAAATCTTTTTGCAGTTGAATTGGAAGAATTTTATGTCATGTTTAAAGGTGACACAATAACTGTGACTCACCTGAGTCTAAATTCAGATTTGAAAAAATTATGTATTGTGATAGGACTTTGGGCTGATTGAGGGCACCGAATGAGGATGTTGTCAGAATTCCCAGCACAATAGAAGCTAATCACCAGATCAGAATAAACAGGGCATTTATTACCAAGGTCAATCTTCAAAATCCAGACCACAACAGAGAGAGCAATGCAGGCAAGGCAAATCGATGTCATAAACAGTTCAGGGTTTGGGATCTGTGGTTGTTGCAGTAGAGATGAAGCAGGGGCATGTCAGGGAGGTGAGCCAAGGTCCAGGAAAGCTATCTGACAGGAATTGAGGCAGGAGAGGATGGTAACAGTGAGGACTGGGCAGGAAATGCACAGGAGAAAAGGAAAATAAGTGTGAGTGATCAATGAAAGCATGAGGTGGCACAAAGACAATCCAGCAAAGAAAATGAAAACTGAGGAACTTAAATTTACAGCAATAACAAAGGGACCTAGAAACAGGCAAAGGAAAGGTCGTGTGGAATGCACAAAGGAATTGAAAAGGTAATGAGACAATTGAGCAATCAGACAATTAAGAAAAGACACATGAAAAATGCAGAAAGAATGAAAAAGGCGTGTGAACTAATTAACACAGAGATGGGATGTGACAGATGCAAAAGAAAAAGCTCCACCGGTAATAACTTTCTAAGGGAAAAAGATCATGTCCTCATGGAAATTCTAGATTTGCAGAAGTCTCGCACAAGCACACTTCATACTGCACGAGTTGTTGCCATGCTTGCCTAGCGAATGGTGCACTCAGTTCCAGTCATTTATTTCCAGAGTAAATTTTAGTCTAGCCCAGGGGTGGCCAACCCTGGTCCTGGAGAGCTGCAGTGTCTGCTGATTTTTGGTTTAACTCCGCACTCGATTGATGGATTAAAGTAGTTGATGACTCACTTAACTGATCTCACCTGGTGTCTCAGGTTTAATTTGGTAATAATGAGCCAATCAAGCAATTAGCAGGAACAACCCACAAGACTCCTAGAGCCAATTGAGCTGACTGGCAGGTTGTGACAGCAATCTATGTGTTAACCAAGATTTGTCAATGTGGTTGGATATTTAGCGTAGTTGTAATGCAGACAAAGTAGAAGTACAGATAAAAGTTTATAGAGCAGGGCTGGATAACGCTGGTCCTGTAGAGCCAGAGGGTGTGCTGAGTTTGGTTTTCTCCACCCAATTTAAACCTAAGACACCAGGTGAGAAGTGAAGTGTGTAATCAACTGCTTTAATTAATCAATCAAGTGCGGAGTAACACTAAAAACCTGCAGACACTGCGGCTCTCCACACCAAGGTTGGCCACCCCTGGTCTAGCCAATTGTTCAGGTGGTTGTGCAGCGATGACGACAACTTAGTAAATATGAGTACAAAGTTGTGGACAAAAACTTATACGTAGGCTAGCCTATCTACATCTCTATTTTTTGCTACGGCTCTTAAATGGTGCGCTGTGGCAGTGACATAGCTCTAGCTGGCAGTCATAACGCCTCATGCCTTCATGGCAACATTCCATGCTGACAACATGGAATACAAATCTCGTTAGAGTTTTGCAAGTCTAGGGTTACCACCTATAAATAACCAGGGAATATTATGATATTTTGGCAGCAAGCCTCATGCAATTAATGTTGGCAATCAATTTTTGTGTAATGTGTTTGTGTGCGCGTGTGTTGTGTGTGTGCATGCATATGCGTGTGTGTGTGTGCGCATGTGAATGTTACTTGAGTAGGTCCACATACGGACATGCTTCTGTTGGTGAAAGTGCAGAGATGCATTATGGGCAGCGTTCAATGGTCCAGACACTTTGCCAGGAAAATTTAAAACATGACATATACTCTGAGCAAGTGTGTATCATGGCCTGTTTCAGCTGCAGATTGTACAATCTCACTTTACATGCAGACGAACCATCTTATAAGACCTTTTTTGTATGTTTACGTGATGAATGTACCCGGGAAATATGACAGGCCAACTGTATTCAGCCATAGAGCATTGACAACGGCATTCAAAGGTATTAATGCATCCTTTTAAAGCTCGAACAAACGTTGAAACTTAAAAGTGTATCTGAACAACACACATACACAGTCAATTGTTGGATTTTATCATGGGAAATATGTATCCCTTTGTTTTCACTGCCTTAAACATATCTGCATATTTTTTTTTTTTTTTTTTTTTTTTTTGGATTGCTGCTGTCTGGACTTCAGCCTCACTTAAAGTACCGGGATGCACCCTTGTAAAAAATGTCACATGCCACTTCCTGTTTATGCCATTTTGTGATTATGATGATTTGAATATAACAACTGCTGCTTTCAAAATGGGAAAATGTATGCTTGTGGCTGTTTAATGGACCAAACAAAAAGAGTTTGCCGTGCAGTATATTGCTTCCTTTTAGCCGTGTGTGCGTGTGTGCGTGCCTCTGTGCGTGTGTTGTTATATGTGTCTGTGTGTGTGTGCGCTTGTGAATGTGCATGTCTGTGTGTGTGTGTGTGTGTGTGTGTGCCCTGTGCATGAGTTGTTATGTATGTATTTGTGTGTGTGTTTTTGTGTGCGAATGCTTCTGTGCAGGTTTGATTTCTCTCTCCCATAAAACTCGAGAAGGGGAAAAAAGCCCAAATTGGACCGACAGAGGACAGAAGGTTTATAGCACACCTGTACGTTTGAGCAGTGAGTGACGACCCTTACGGCTTCTGCTTGCAGCAGCAGCTGAGGTAGGAATTAATCCTCGAGCTTTATCTGTCATTGCCAGAATTCCTACCCCAAATACCAAAGGACATTTCGCAAATCGGTGAGGAATCATGGGGTTTTACGCTCCTGCCCTGGGATAAACTCAGGTCAATGAGCATCACTTGACTGAAAAGAAACTTCTCACACTGAAGATGAAAAATCCTAAATGCTTACTGGGATTGATTAGCATAGCTTGCTTATCTTCCAGACATAGCAATTAGAGCTGCAATGGTGTCTGCTTATGACCTTGGGGTGAGCTGTTTTTATGGAAAGAAAGGTATTGATTTGGAAAAAGAACAAAATACATTTGTATCACCAGTTTTACACCCCAGCATATAATAGGCAGGTCTATCTGTCTATCCGACCTTCTGTCTGTTAACGTCTTTTTCCAGAGCATAACTTGAAAACTGATATTTTTTCATACAACTTGGCACACACATCAAGCATATGCTGCAGCAGTGCATTTTGCCATTTTGGAATTTTTGACATTTTTGTTTTCTCATTTTTCTGGAAGCATGCTTGACTTAAGTAAATTTGACTGTGTAGGAAGTACCGGGGTATGTCATCACCTGACGGCTCTAGTTAATTTTGAGGTTAATCCTGAAAGCAATCTGGTACTTCAAATGTTGCACACAAGGTGAATAACACACAACCAGGTATGACAGAGACCATTTTTCATCATTCATTATGCAATTGTTACAGTGACAGCCTAGCATACGTGAAAGCAAAAGAGAGGTTTGTTTAAGCAAATACAGTGCTGTGAAAAAAGTATTTGCTCCCTTCAAGATTTCTTCTATCTTTGCTTATTTATTTACATATTTCAAATATCCAAAAAAAAAAAAATTCTAGAAGTCCAAGACAATATGAGTAAACAAAAAAATGCAGCTTTTAAATTATAATTGGATTTATTGAAGGTAGAGAGTATCACCATTGTGAGCAATTGCCCCGTAAACCTAAAATCAGGTTGTGCTCACAATGTGGGGCGGCATGGCTCAGGGGGTAGAGCGGGTGGTCTAGTAATCAGAGGGTTCCTGGTTTCATCCCTGGCACCTCCAGAGACCAAGTTGAAGGGTCCTTGAGCAAGACACTGAACCCCACACTGCTCCTGATGTGCAGGTTAGCATCTTGCAGGGCAGACTCTGCCATCAGGGTAAATGTGAGGCATAATTGTAAAGCCCTTTGAGTCAGATGACTAGAAAAGCACCATATAAACGCAGTCCATTTACCGTATGTTCGCAATTGCTGGCAATGAGTCTTTTACATCACTAGGGAGGAATTTTGACCCACTCCTCCTTGCAGAATTGTTTCAGATCAACTACATTAGAGGGTTTTCAAACTGACTGTTAACCCTTTGATGCATAGAGCACATACAAATGCCTTAGACCATTTGTTGGGATTTGGTGCAATATTTGTGTGTGTGTTGTGTGTGTGTGTGTGTGTGTGTGTGTGTGGGGGGGTGGTTGTGGGTGGTCTGTCTGTGTATTATTTTGGACATTATGCTTGTGGGATGCACACAGCCATCCAGTACTTTGGACATTATGCATGCGGAGTGACAGAAATAATGTGAAGTTGAAGAAACCTGGTCATTGATATGCATGATGATCTATCTGTATTCTGGACATTGCTTATTTGAGCTATTCACTCGGCATGCATAATGTCCAATATTTTTGATAGAGCATAGACTCAGATGTATTCTAACAAATAGACATGCATTACGTAGGTTATGTGTTTTCAGTTTGTGCTATATAATGTATTTCCATCCCCCAACAGAAAAAAGTCTGATCAAAACTTGAACAATATAAGACTATTTCTGACTTTTGTCAACTTACCTCTTACTTGTGGATGCAGCCATTGTGATTGTTTGTGGTAAATCATGTGACTAATCAGAGAGGCACCTATTGAGGAAATTATCATCTGGAAATGTCCAGTAAAATGTACATTTTGTGTTTTCAGGGTATCTATGAGCCTAGAGAAAATAAACCCCACTTAACTTATGTCCAAAATATTGGACAACATGCAACAAAGGGTCAAAGGTTATGTCGTAGCATTTCAATTGGATTCAACCCCAGCACTTTTACTAAGCCACTCTAAAAACCTTAAGCTGTTTAGAGGTGGACTTGCTTGTGTACTAGGGATCATTGTCCTGCTACATAAGCTAATTGTACTTGAGCACTTGGTCACAAACTGATGGCTGGATGGACATTCTCCCTCGAGATTTTCAGACAGATAGCAGAATTCATGGTTTCATTAATTATGGCAGGTTGCCAGGTCCTAAAGCACCAAAACAGCCCCAGACCATCACACTACCACCATTGGTGTGATGTTCCTTTTATAGGATGCGCTGACAGCTTAACGCCAGATGTAACAGGACCCATGTCCCCCAAAAAGTTCCACTTTTGACTCATCAGTCCATAGGATATTATCCCAAAAGTGGCGGAGGGATTAGATAGAAAAAAAAATAGTGAATACTGACCTTAACTGAGGGAAGTGAGATATGCAGTTCTTCAGATGTTAATTTGTTACATCCTGGATGAGCTGTTGATGCTTTCTCAAAGGAAATTTGTTTGGCCGGCACCTCCTGGGGAGGTTTCCCACGGTTACATTTTTGCTCCATTTGTAAAGAATGGCATTTACTGTAGTTCCCTGCATTCCCAGAGTTTTAGAAATAGCTTCATTGCCCTCACCAGGCAGATAGATGTCAAAAACTTTGTTTCTCATCTGTGCATGAGGGTTTTTTTAAGATCCTGGCATCATCTATTGCTTTTCCCTAATTCACATTGCCAGACAGGTTCTATTCAAATGATATTTAGATTGAACAGGGTTGGCATTAATTGTGCCTGGGCGCATCTTGTGAAATTGAATCGAGTTGTCAATGAAATTTTTAAATTGGATGCTTTAGTTACTAAGAGGGCAATTACTTTTCCATATAGAGTCAGATAGGGTTGGATAGCTTTTTTTCCTTAATAAATGAAATAAGCATCAAAATATTGCATTTTGTGTATACTCGGGTTATCTTTGTCTGATATTACTACAGATTTATTAATAATAATATTGCTTAAATATTACTATTACTTATCTTAGCATCTGGGATTGCACCAGCCACAACAGCAATGCTGGTGTTGTTTTGTGCACAGCAGTTCAGTATATACGTTCATAAAACGCATACTCAGACTACATCCATCTTCAAACTCAGCCTTTTTTTACATCACAACCACTCATCTGTAATGTTTCGCGACCACATCTCAAAACGCTGCGATGCTAATGTGTTCACAAGTATTGTCCATTAACAGAAAAACAGACATACATAAACACCTGCAAAAATACTGAGCCCTTTCATGGCAGTTGTATGGTCATTTCAGAGTAGTCTTGTTGAAGTTTGCCCTGATGACACACAAAGACTAACTGAAAACAATATCAGCATTGCTATTCCTGGCAAAAAATTATCTGATACATTTAAGTGTGACAAATATGCTAAACTAGAGGAAATCATGGAAGGGGGAAAATACTTTTTCATTGCACTGTACATGCCAGTGTCTCTGTGCAACTGAGTAAATAATTTTTCCACTTTATCATTTAGTGTTGCTTGTTATTCCAATCCTTTCTGCCGTTCGTGCAACTTCACTGCTATTTTACATTAAATTCTACAACCCAAAGATAGAAAGAGGTTGTACACTATGTTAAAGTAAAATTTAAACTGAGAGCAGTGATTTGTAAATTGTCTTTGACTTGTATAACACTGAAAACAATAAACAGCACATTCACCACTCTATTAATTTTTCAAAATAAACACTTATATCAATTCTGATTCTTGCCACATATTTAAAAAAGTTCAGACAATAAACTAGTCACCACTTTGTATTGTTGCCACTCCTTTAAAATCGGGTATACAGTGCAATTTTGGGCTATCTCAGATAAAAGATGACTAACAGAAAAGAAACATGGTGCTATCTTAGGTTGCGGCTCTATAAATGGTGGTCCTTTGTTGCGTTGTGAGCAAGGTTCAAAGATGGCCATTGTCATTATCTTGTGACCTATTATAGCCTGGGACAAAATTCTGACAGTGTCAGAAATTTGAGATAACCATCTCTCAGTGTGGCTGCTGCAGTGACCCTTGTCAGCAAGGCAACCAATTAAAACACTGGATGGGATCATGCCGAAAACACACACCAATCCCACGCAACACATATAATCAAAACGGAAAATTGTGCCAAATGAATGCGGAGAAAAAAAATGCAAGATTTATTACAGCTATGGATTGTTTTTTCTTAGTATTTATTTCAAATGTTTGCAACTGCGAAAAGGGAAACATTGACCATCATAATGGCAGTTAAGTTACATTTTTCTGCAGGTCAGTTCTGATTAATGCAGTGCCCCTAGTTTCTGCCTTCAAAAGAACCACATGACATCAAAATTAATTAATGGGAAGTCTATATTTTAGATACATTGCCGGTCCAAAAAAAAAAAAGAGTTGCACTTTTGTATTTCAGTAAAAAAAATACTATGACTGGATCATTATTGCAGCAATTAATGTTTCTTCTCGACATAATTATTTTAACCCATAATGATGAAGTGTGTAACTTCTTATTTCTTAAGAAACATGTTGGCAGACATATCCCTTGGTGGCAGAAAAGATGTTACAGTATTTTAGAAAGGGCAAATTATTGGCCTGCATCTAGCAAAGAAAATACTGAATGAGGAAAAACAACCATGAGGAATCGTTTTTACACACAAATTGGCCACCATAAAGTCCTGACCTTAGCTACATTGAAAGTTATAGGGATGTGTTGGAGAAGACTACAGAGTAGTTCAACTATCTTGTTGTCAAGACAAGATCTCAAGCCAAAAATTAATGCAACTCTGCTTGAAAATAGTTGTTCTGATGTTGCAAAGCAAAGACACAATGAATTTGCACTGTGATCAAAGCCACAGCGGTTCTGACAAAATATTAGATTTTGCAGCTTTTTTTTTTTGGCCAGGCAGTGTATAATGTGGCTCTTTGATGGTGAAAACTGCTGGCGCTGCTGGCACCGCGTCAATTTGAGCTCACCCAGCATTCACAGTCATGAAACGCCAGGTAGGTGATTTGGAAAACTTGACATACACCAAGACACTGAATGATTAAGGGCTTCAGGTGTAATTCTGTCACATTTGTCCTCCAACCAGGTCATAAAGTACGCAACAGTCAGGGGTCTTTGTTGTAGCACCTTGCTTTTCAAATAGCACCACATGTTTTTTATTGAGGACAAGTTAGGATTGCAGGAAGGCCAGTCCAGCACCTCTTCTTTGGCAGCAATGCCTTTTTAAGTGTGTCAAATTTGCTTTTGTGTTGTCCTGTTGAAATATAATGTACGAATAACCTGTAAAAGATATTGTTCCAAAATCTTATTTTATTTCTCAGCATTAATGTTGCCTTCACAGAAGTGCAAATTTATCCCTTCCAAGGGCACTGATCCAAACCCATACCAGGAAAGAGCATTACTTTTTGGACTTGTTTCTGGCAACAATCAGATGGTCTGATGCACTCATCATCCATTTCTGCCAAAAAAGACTGGAAATATTGATTTTTCTTGATTTGTTTTTGTTTAATTTGTTTTGGTAGGAATATTGAAAGCAAATTAGTTAAATTTGCAGATGATACAAAATTGGGAGGTTTGTCAAACAGTTTAGGGTCCACTAAAGTGATTCAGGATTATTTAGATAGAATCCAGAATTGGGGAGAAATGTGGCAAATGAAATTTAAAGGTCTAGACGGAAACCGACCATGAGGCTTCCATATGAAAGAAAAACAATTGAATTGGCCGATTTGAAAGAAAAAATTATAATTTTTACGCATGGTACAGTTTTCTTTTAATTTAAAACTCGCGGGTCACTTCTTCAAGAAATGAAAATCTTTGGCGATCTTCGGGTGATGAACTCAGGAACACAGCTTCAGCTAACAAAGAAATCAACCATTCAACGATATCAATAGAGTAAACATAACATGACATAACATGAATGGCGAGAACAGGCCGTTCAGCCCAACTAGGCTCGCCAGTTTCTTTACACTATCGTGAATATATCACTTCAGATACTCAATGACTCAATGGTATCTAGCTTTAAGTCAAGCCTGCTCTTGAAAACTCCCAAGGTCTCTGTCTCAACAATATGGTCAGGCAAGCTATTCCACAGCGAAATTACTCTTTGGGTGAAGAAATATTTCCGAATATCAGTGCTAAATTTACCTTTGGTCAGCTTCCATTTGTGACCCCGAGTTCTACTAACAACACTCGAGTTCATTGTGTTGCTCCTTTTGTCCTTGAAAAATGGAGAACAGATGTGTTGTTTTGGGCTGCAGCACTACTGCAGATCAGGAGAAGGGTGTGTCATTGCACACATTCCCAATGATGTCAGAATTCGCCGACAGTGGGTGAGATTTGTCAAGATGACGAGAGTGAACTTTGCGGAACCAAAGATGACCAGTTCTTTCGCTGTCATATGCTCTCATCATTTCACCCTGGAGAGCTTTGGTATACCAATGCCTATTGCTCAGATTGATAGCGAAGTTCAAAAAAGGTGAGATTTCATATTTCACGATTTTTGTTTGACAGAAAATGCGCAATAGTCAACCCAAAAGTTGATGGGTTGGCCATGTCCGGGAATCAATATGTATAGTATTTGTACAGTCTTGGTACTCTATTTCCAGACAAATGAAGTTTGATTTGTAGGGGGCCTATTCCCAGGCTTTCTCAAGATTCAGCGCAAGGGCCTTCTTGGGCCTTCTTGGGGTGCTTTCACACTAGGGACTCGGGCACGGATCCGAGTACACTTGCATATGTCAAAATTCTGATAAAGCGCGTTGCAGTATGCACCTAGGTGGTTTTAAATGGAGAAAATACACAGACAGAAAAAGAAGCAAACTCTTGCATGGAAAGAATTTCAAGTTTTAAAAAGAGGCGCCAATATATTTCTGCGCGAATGCATATGCTGCGCGCGCTCAAGCATCTGGGTGTGTCATCAGTAACATGGCTTACTACTTATAACAGCACGAGAAATTAAACTGGATGCTTCATGTTTTTCCTCACCTGAATCTTTCCCTGGGTACCCAAATATCAAGGTAAGCTGAAAAAGTACTTTATTCGATGATGGTGGAAGCTGAATACAGAATTCTTTCCCCCTTCCATTTTTGGCCGATTATGCTGTCCACTGCCTCATACCACGAAAATTTCTCTTTCTCAGAACTTGAGCTTCCTGACTTTCGCACCGCGTCCCACAGCCGCATTTTTATCCCCCCAGCATTTAATTTAATTTAATATCGAGTTTAATTTCTCGTGCTGCTATACGTGGTAATCCATGTTACCGATGACACAACCGGTTGCTATTGCACGCGCAGCACATGCATTCGCGATATTAATATTCCATATTAATATTCTAAACCCCGTTCTCAATAATAAAATCCCCCGAAATATATTGGCACCTCCATTTAAAATCGTTCCCCAATTAAAACCACCTAGGTGCATACTGCAACGCGCTGTATCGGAATTTTGACATATGCAAGTGTACCTGGGTCCGGTTGGATATTACTAATGTGAAAGCTGACCGGTGGGGGATAGGGGAGGGGGGGACAATTGTACTGTGGCATGGTATGGAACAATCGTACCGAGAGTGAAAGCGCCCTTGGACCCCCATGCCATGGTGATTGCCCTTACAAAAAAGAAGTATACTTCAAGTTCATATTTTCAAGTAAACTTAAGTAAACGTCAAGTATATTTTCCAAGTATACTTTTTAGTGTACTAGTGTCAATGTACTAGTAGTATACTTGTAAGTGTACTAATTAAATACTACTTGGGACTTAATTGGCCCACTTTAAGTTTATGAAAGTACACTTATAAGTATACTTCAAGTTTAAGCAAAGTAAACAAAGTACAAATCTAGTTTACATCTAAGTTTTATGTTATACCGCAAGTACACTACAAGGGAACTTTTTAGCATACTGTGAGTTAACTAGTTATATACTTCTAGCATACTTTTCTGTCTGTGAAAGTATACATTTAAGTATACTGCAAGTAAACTTACAGATATACTGCTAGTTTATTAGTTGTATACTTCTAGTAAACTTTTCAGTTCATGAAAGTATACTGTGAGGTATACTGCTAGGAAACTTAAAGAGTGTCATTGGATGTTTAATGACCGCAGTGAGTCAGGACTTCAGTTTCACATCTCATCTGAAAGACAACATCCTCATCACTGCGCTGTAGTATTGTGTATTATACCACCAGAGGGAAGACCCCAACCTACTAGCCCACCAACACCTGCTCCAGCAGCAACTTATTTTCCCACGTGGTCTCCCATCCAAGCACTAACCAAGCCCACACCTGCTTAGCTTCAGCCATGGATGTCTCCTAGATTGGGGGGGGTGCGTAGCCACACTGGAGTCAGTGTCCTCAGTAGACTTGTTCATTATATAGTCGATGAACAGGAAGGGTGCAAGAACGTGCCCCTGAAGTACCCCTGTGTTGACTTGGAATGTCTCAGAAATGTTGCCACCCACCATGACGGCGCTTTTGGACTGGCTGTAAAGTACGCTGATGGCATTCACTATGGCTTCTGGGATACCATAGTGTTGGAGAATGGAGAACATGACCCTCCTGTTAATGGAGTCGAACGCCTTCTTGAAGTCAATGAATGTGACTGTGAGTGGAAGCTGGTGGGAGTCAAATGCTTCCATTATCCTGCGTAGAATATGCGTTTGCTGGGTGCAGCTTCTGCCAGGGCGAAAACCGGCTTGGTTTTTCCTTAAGATTGGATCCACATGGTGGCGTATTCTATTTAGGAGGATCTTGTTGTACACTTTTGCAGCACAAGACATCAGAGCGATACCCCTGTAGTTTGTCATAAGGGTGAGATCTCCTTTCTTTGTTAAAGGAACAATGACATTTGTTGTCCATTGTTTTGGTGGTGTGAGAGCAGTGTTGACCTCTTTGCAGAACTTGTTTACACTCTTTGCCATTTTATTGCCGCCACCACGGATGGCCTCTGGGGTAATTGCACAGTCAAGGCCTGGGGCTTTGTTGCTCTTCAGGCCATTGATGGCCTCGATGTTTCCTTCAATGTGGGAGGGTCGACACATATGGCAGGGTTTGCACAGCTCTGGGTCAATGAAATTCCAGGACTTTTCCAGGAGTAAAACTCTATTTTCCAGGACCAATCAAAAACCCTAGTGCTAAAAGCACTTACGGTACAAAATGTTTATTTTTAGAAAATAAGGTCTGAATATATTATAGACCCATAGAATCTGCTGATTGAAGACCCAAGTGCTAGAAGTACTGAAGTCACAAAACATCCACTTAGAAAATTGAGAAAATGGACTTTGGTAACTGTTAAAAACATTTTCCTGTCTTTAACTCAAGTGGTGTGAAAATGTGACTTAAGTACTTTTAGCACTAGGCTCAATTTCTCGCCATTACTTCTCCATGCACATTCAGGACCCAATACCAGAGCCAATACCGAGTGACGGTAACAGTTATATAAGTGTCAAAAGCCGGTAAACTTGGAGAAAATCAGACATGATATACAGAAAGCGAAGACAACCAGCAAATTAACAGCAGATAGGGTGTCAGGAAACCGTCCAATTCTTCAGTCACAGGTGGTTGACAAAACACGGACCCACGGACTCACAAACTACTCACGGACTGACGGAATTCAACTCACGGACGACTTAATTAAGAACCTAATGCCGCGGACTCGCGGACGACGGATGTATTAATGGTGGTTTATGGTCTTAGAATACCATCTACTGGAGTTAAAGTGTTACTACATGTAATCTAGCCTAGTGCATTTTGAATACACGAAATATCCCAGACTGCGTAACAGATGGTCACAATTTTTTGCATGAAGGAAGTAAAAAACTGAAAGGAAAAAAAGAGGCGAGCACCGAAAACATTACTTTTATCTCCGTCTGAAAAGAATTACTGATAAAAGGTTTCGGAATGAAAAACATTTACAGGGCACTGTGAAACTCACATTACATCAGGGATGCATCGTTGTCCGTGGCAAACCACACCAATGATCTCTATTGCTGCTGCAGAATGTCAGAGCGCGAATTTATGTTCGAATGCACTAGCTGCTGACTTTTTTACGGACTTAAAATAACTCACGGACTCTGTAGTTATGAACACGAATGAATACGTATGTAAGCTACTCACAGACCTTGCTGTTCAAACTCACTGACCGTAACTCACGCACTCGCACGGACCGTAATTCATGGACTCACGAACCCACGGACAATAACTAACGAACTCCTACAGTTATGAAAATGGACTTGCATACATATACATCCCGGAAAATTGATCAAATAAAACGTCAATAAAACTTCAATAACCAACAGCACTACATATGATACTAACTTCCGTAGTGTAAGCTAAAAGATTTATGTCCCTTGCTATTGCGTATGCGGGTTTTCTTCCGTCAGTCCCCGAGTCCGTGTTCTGTCGACCGGCTCGGTCACACGACTTAACATGCAAGTTAGTCGTGTATCATAATTAAATTATTTAACTGTACTGAATGCAGCCCATTAGTCGCTGTTAGATCGCATGGGAGAGAGGAGACGTGTCTTCACTTGCCACTTGATAATTATTATAATTGGAAAAGGTGTTAATAAAGGAAAACGATTGAGAACCAGCTAGGACCAATTCTTGTCATAAAGGGATATATCTTTGCATCCGAATTTTCAGTTTTGGTGCAGGCCCTGAGATATAGTTCAAAAATGGCGGGTGAGTGTAGTTTTCAACAAGCAGAACAGACGTTCGCATTTTACCAGCACTATAAACACGTTTGGTTATGAACAAATTACAACCCAAAACCAGTGAAGTTGGCACGTTATGTAAATCGTAGATAAAAACAGAATACAATGATTTGCAAATCCTTTTCAACTTATATTCAATTGAATACACTGCAAAGACAAGATGTTTAATGTTCAAACTGAGAAACTTTTATTTTTTTTTTGCAAATAATCATTAACTTAGAATTTAAAGGCAGCAACACAACAAAAAAGTTGGCACAGGGCCTTTTCACCACTGTGTTACATCACCTTTCCTTTTAACGAAACTCAGTAAACGTTTGGGAACTGAGGAACCAATTTTGAAGCTTTTCAGGTGGAACTCTTTCCCATTCTTGCTTGATGGCTTAAGTTGTTCAACAGTCCGGGGTCTCCGTTGTCGTATTTTTACGCTTCATAATGCGCCACACATTTTCAATGGGAGACAGGTCTGGACTACAGGCAGGCCAGTCTAGTACCCGCACTCTTTTACTACGGAGCCATGCTGTTGTAACCGTGCAGAATGTCTTGGCATTGTCTTGCTGAAATAAGCAGGGGCGTCCATGAAAAAGATGTTGCTTGGATGGCAACATATGTTGCTCAAAACCTGTATGTACCTTTCAGCATTAATGGTGCCTTCACATATGTGTAAGTTGCCCATGCCTTGGGTACTAATACACCCCCATACCATCACAGATGCTGGCTTTTGAACTTTGCCTATAACAGTCCGGATGGTTCTTTTTCCTCTTTGGTCCGGAGGACCAGGCGTCCCAGTTTCCAAAAACAATTTGAAATGTGGTACAGAACACTTTTCCACTTTGCATCAGTCCATCTTAGATGAGCTTGGGCCTTGGCGTTCTGGGTGCTGTTGATAAATGGCTTTGATACATTTGCAGATGTAGCGGCGAACTGTAGTTAGACAGTGGTTTTCTGAAGTGTTCCTGAGCCCATGTGGTGATGTTGATGTCGGTTTTTGATGCCATTCTGAGGATCGAAGGTCACGGGCATTCAATGTTGGTTTTCGGCCTTTCGTGCAGTGATTTCTCCAGATTCTCTGAACCTTTTGACGATTACGGACCGTGAGATGATGAAATCCTAAATTTCTTGCAATATAGCTCGTTGAGGAATGTTGTTTTTAAACTGTTCGACAATCAGCTCACGCATTTGTTCACTAAGTGGTGACCCTCGCCCCATCCTTGTTTGTGAATGACTGAGCATTTCAGGAAGCTGCTTTTATACCCAGTCATGGCACCCACCTGTTCCCAATTAGCCCGTTCACCTGTGGGATGTTCCAAATAAGTGTTTGATGAGCATTCCTCAACTCTCTCAGTCTTTTTTGCCACTTGTTAGCTTTTTTAAAACATGTTGCAGGCATCAAATTCAAATGAGCTAATATTTGCAAAAAATTACAAAAGTTTACCTGTTGAACATTAAGTAACTTGTCTTTGCAGTGTATTCAATTGAATATAGGTTGAAAAGGATTTGCAAATCATTGTATTCTGTTTTTATTTACGATTTACACAACGTGCCAACTTCACTGGTTTTGGGTTTTGTAGAACAATGTAAGGTAATTTGACTGGACCAACCGGGCTGGGAATCCAAGCCAAAAATTCTGTTATACGCTGGTTTTCACAGGCGCTCGCATCTTTCTGTGCCACCAGACAGCCCGCTTTGCCCCCTTAGCATGCTCCTCAATCCGCTTTCACCCATATTTCCTATAAGGAATGTTTTCTCACACACCGTACACCTTGCCTTGTGAGCGGACTCCCTAGCCAGCCAGTTGCAGTAATCCGGGTGGCTAAACCACGAAAGATTAAAGTGATACATTTTCGGCATAGTTCACGTTCTTTGTTTTCCATTCTTGGTAGGCATCAGGATTTTACAGTGACACCGCGGACATGCATTATGAATCATTGAAACTCAGCCAGAGCACACTTCAGCTGATTGGTCAGTTAACTGACCCACTTACACTCCCATCTATATTATAATAGCCGAGTGGCCTCTGTGTGTGTGTGTGTGTGTGTGTGTGTATGTGTGTGCGTGCGTGTGTGTCCGGCCACTCAGTGCTAGATTCTACCGGGCGCGTATCTGCAGCATAGCGTGAGCGCCGCTATTTGGCTCCGTCTTGCAGGCGACTGTGTCCGGCCAATCAGTGCTCGACTCCGCCGGGCGCGTATCTTTGCTAGATTCCACCGGGCGCGTATCTGCAGCATAGCGAGATCGACGCTGTTTGGCTCCATCTTGCAGGCGACTGTGTCCGGCCAATCAGTGCTAGACTCCGCCGGGCGCGTATCTGCAGCATAACGTGAGCGATGCTTTTATAATATAGACGTACGGGGGGATTCCCCCTTTGTCCTCTCCTGGGGATTCCCCCTGTATGTCCTCTCCTGAGGATTTCCCCTGTATGTCCTCTCCTGGGGATTCCCCCTTTTGAACCCAAGCCAATTCATCCACAGGAGTCCCGAATCCCAAAAAAACAGATGCCAGACTGCAAGAGAAAGTAACGCGTAATCTGCAGCATAATGTGAGCGACGCTATTTTGCTCCGTCTTGCAGGCGACTTCGTGTTCCACTGAGCGCGGAGTGTCAGCGCAGCATATTCCCCTTGATGGTTACTTAGTTTTCACATCGGTCGCGTGACAGCCACCTTGGTGTTTATGGAAACGCCATAGCAACACCATAGCAACGTGATGACATCATAGAGGTGCATGTGATGACATCATAATGCTGCACGAAGTTACATAAAATGGAACCCGTGGATCCCCACGGGATCTAGTTGGTCAATAATTTACTAAAATCTATACTACACCAATTATCAATAAAGGACAATTCTATTCCACTCAGAAGGGTTCACAGGTCGAGTCCAGCTCAGTTTATTTAATTCAGCACCGATTTTCGTGGAGATCGGCAGAGCGATATGGGGCAATTTTCCCCCGAGACATAAAATTCTAATTTTCCAGGACTTTCTTACGTTCTCCAGGATTTTCCAGGACTGGAATTCACAATTTTGTTTTTCCAGGATTTTCAAGGAGTTTCAAGGACTGTGCATACCCTGTATGGGCAAGTCCTGGTCTGCTGGTTCAGGGAGAGCAGATGTTGGTAGTGTGCTGTCATTGTTTAGTAAATCAGCAAAGTATTCTCTCCATTCTGCAAGGAGCTCCTTTTCACTTGATGGAGCTGAACCATCCCACTTCAGTACCTTAGGGCTCGGTCGGTTGTCTTTATCAGAGTTCAAGTTGACAATCTTCCATATGGTGCAGCAGTCACCCTTCTTAACTGCCTCTTGGAGGTCTTCCCTGTGGAGTTGTATGAAAGCCAGTTCATCCTGACTGTATGACTCATTTAGTTCTGTGTTGAGTTTCCTCCAGGACTCCTTGGCTTGGCAGGTCTTGGTGAGCAGGTACTTCTTCTTAGCTAGGTCTCTCTTCTCACGCAGCTTCAGGGTCTCACCTGATACCCAGCTTGGCATGCCACAGGGATTGCATTTTCCCACAACCTTTTCTGCTGCTTCTGCCACAGCCTTCTCCCAGCGGGCATATCTTTCCGTGATCGGGGTTGAGGCATCCTCTCAGCTAAGTTGCGCAAAATGATTTGCCAGCTCAATCTGGAAGTCATCTTTGGTGTGAGGCGCATTCAACTTCTTTCAGTTAAATATGAGCCTCCGGCATGGTTTCCCTTTTGATGTTCGGAGACTGGTAGCGAGCAGCACACTAAGAATGCGGTGGTCTGAGTTCAGCTCAACAGTGTTGTAGGCTCTGCAGTTCCGCAGGGAATTCACCATTTTACTGTTGATCAGGATGTGGTCAAGCTGGTGAGCGGAACCTCCTGGGTGTAGCCAGGTCCAGAGGCGGTTCCTGGGTTGGGGGAATCTAAGCTGTGCTGGTCATGTGCAACTAATGCCAGTTAATGCCAGCATTTCAAGACGATGCATCAGTCAATGTACACAAAATGTACTGCAGTGATGCGTGCATTTGATCGCTTTTGTGCTCATAAAATATATAGAACTACCAGGAAATTTTGCGCATTTTTGTTGTGATATCTCGGCAACAGCAACAGAGTAAAAATAATCCTCTCACCAATCCAAATTATCCGTCCGATGATCAGCCTCAGCATCGCTGCCATCACTCGAGGACTCGTCTTCATCGGGCTCCGGCTCGAACAGATACGGCTGCATCCCTTCACTAATCAGCTCCACGTCTTCTTCATTATTTCCAACATCAGCGTCGGAGTCAACAAACACGTCTTCCTCTTCGATTTCTTTCAAAGAAGCGTCAGAATCGCTCTCAGAATCGCTCTTTTCTCTATAAATTTTTTCACCAAGAGAGTAATTTCAGTGTGGAGTAGCTTTCCTGACCATATTGTTGGGGCAGAAACCTTTAAAATTTTCAAGTACAGGCTTGATTTAGCGCTAGATACCATTGAGTCATTGAGTATTTGAAGTATACATTCACTATAGTACAAAGAAACTGACGAGCCTACTTGGCCTGAACGGCCTGTTCTCGCCACTCATGTTATGTTATGTTACGTTTTTTCATGTCATGTCATGTCATGTTATGTTATGTCATGTTATGTTTCACCACAAGGCACGTTTCTACTATGTCATGGTTCATCACAGATGCCACGGAACTCAGAAAAGCCAACGATGCTTCCGGACACTGAACATAAGACTTCCTTTTTGCGCAGTAAAATTTTGACTACCACTTGTTGGTGCTACTCTGTACTGGAATACTTGACTAAGGTCTGCCAATCCTGAAGCAATATGGTTATATCACTCATAGATAAATGACAGTTCTTCATACAGTACCGTCTGCATGGTCAGAGATCACGGGAATTCACCTTAGACTTGCAAAGAAATTCCCCCACATAAATGAAACCTTTAATTATGTTATGAACTGTAAAAGGTAAAACACAGTATCCTAAGTACCCTAACCCTAACCCTTTTATCTTTATTGAAGAACATTGTTTTAAACCTTTCAATGATTTTCTCGCACATTGGAGTTGGGGTTGTCTGAACACACAAATAATTAAAAATAAGAAAAATTCAATGTGGCCCATTAATTGGCCAGCTAGATTTTGTTGTTTGTTTGCAAAATGCAATAAACGATCTGGTTGTTTCTTTGCAAAACATGCTCTTAACATCACATTCAATGCTGCTCAAAATGATGGTGCATTTGATTGAGACCAATGGCTTGGTTTTCAAAGCCAAAAGTAACTTTGGGCAACCCAGCAGCGCATCAAGTAAAAATTTACATTTCATGGCACTTGAACTTTTTTGACTTTTTGCTGTAGTTTGTTGCATGTTCCTATAAAGTATTTCATGCAAAAAAAATTGTGAATCACCAATTACTTTCAATGGAATCATGTAAGAAGTAAATCATTATTGCAGGCCAAGTGAAAAGTGCCCAACTTTAATAGCCTCTTTATCAAAATTACAAAGTGTCATGAAATGTCAATTTTTACTTAATACGTTCATATAATATGAACCAGTATATTATTACATGATCTGTCAGATCAGTCACCATGCAGATTATTGAATGTGCTGGACATTCATGGTCAGAATTCATAACTCAGGTAATTCATGTGCAAATAACGACTGAAAAAATGGCTTCAAGAGGGAAGCAGATGGTGCAGTTTTTCTCCATCATCTTGATAATTGATGTTTTACATTTTTGGATTGAAAAACTTTGAAAGTCATAATATACTGTACATTATAGGGCAGCAGGCACTGGCCTCACCAGCGGAGCTGGTTAGCCTCTTGGAGTGGGTAGAGGCCACATAGGAAATGTTGCATGGGCCTGAGAGACCCGGGGCTCAAAGAACCCAAGAGAGGCAACCCACACATCCTGGCCCTACCAAGGAGGACAATGGTGCCCCACCCAGGCTGAAGGAGAGACCCTTCCAGGCTTAGTGCCCACTTACACAGGCTTTTCCTTGGCCATTAACTGTGCGATCATAGGACGACGTCTCCATGCTCTCTGACCTTGGTAGCACGGGCCCCCAGCCAGGCCGGCCTTCCAAGTGCTTCATGACCCAGCCTTCCACAGTCCCTACGGCAGCAGCGCCCCAGAGGCACTGGGTCAGGATCCATGGATAGAAGGTGCGGGCCATCTTGAACTCTGGCAGCACCCTCACGTTTATCCAACGCTGGCTGGTGCCCTCACATGCCCCGTCGGCCAGTCAACACACAGTAATGTGCATCCATGGTGATGTCCATAACATGCCCACGGTTAGAATCTACTTGGAGCATCCCCTAGGCACAGGCCTGGTGGAAGCAGAGGTGATGAAGGACGTACCCGGGCCATTGCTGCTCAGAAGAAACTTCCTCGGATTTCAGAAGAGAGGCCGAGATATGAAGAGCGGGCCTGTGGCCTGTGGGAAGCGGGATTGGCGGAGACGATCCACTGAAGATAGACCCACCCCTCACATGGCCTGGCTGGGGAAGCACATAGCCCATGTGCCGGGGAAAGGGAAGGCGGATGACCTGCCCTGGATGCATCTGTTATGGATCCGTGTGCTGGAAATGGGGAAGGCGAATCTAAGGCAGGGAGTGGTGGGGGGAGTGTGGCCACTGGGGCAACGGACACGCCCACCGTCCACGTCACGTCACCCGGAACCGGTAATTCTCCTCCCCTTGTCGTATCCCTGCGCATGTTAGCCAGGACTCCGTTCAGCACACCTTGCCTACGCTCTAAGCTGGACAGCTCCCGCCAGTTGTAGCCAAGCGTGCAAGAGGGGCTCTCCCAGCGCATTCTGCATGAGGCCACGCACCTGATCCCCATCTAAATTAGACAAGTGTGGCAACAAATGGGACAGGTTGACTGGGAGAGTGGTTTGCAAGTGCATTACTAAATGCTGTTCTGTGTCTATTTTCCTATCAGAGTCCGAAGGTGCAGAGACGGGGGAATCCCAAATTTACTCACCCTGCAAAAAGCCTTACTCTGGATGGCACTCTACCGTGTGACAGCGGCTAATTCCCCTAAGTGTCATTAAGACTCACAAAGTCCATTGTCTTTTGGTTTATTTCTGTAAATAAAATTTCCGCCCAGTGGGCTGGATTCTCACCAACCTGTTACCTCGTCTATGCCTGCTTTTCTAGTGGTTCGCCACAATATATATGTGTATGTATACATACACTAAGTAAAAATGTCTTTGGCCCAAACATTACAAAGCTCCATATGCAGAAATGCATACGTATATTCGTTATTAAGGAAACAGCTGGTTAACCATAATTACACTGAATGTTTCTGCACACCAGCTGTAGAATACTTACCTTCTGACTGTAATGAAAAGCTCAGGACTCAGATTTTATTGCAGTTTATGTGAGAGGTAAAAATGTTCTGTTTATTTTAGTTGCAGAGCGCAGAGCTGAGCATCTGCCGGCATTTTACGACCTAATCACTAAAAGAGGCCAAAAATGAATTTGACTTTCTTCTCGTTTTTTTTTTTTTAACTGAAAATGGCCAATTTTTTGTCTGTACACACATCCCTGCAGTGGTTTCCCACTCAGGCTCAGTGATGACAGAAACATTTGTCATCCTCTTTCCGTGTCATTAACCCACTTTCTTTTGTGCGCTCCTTCTCTGGATGTGACAGTGCCTTCCCAATCAGCGACTCCCCAAATAAATAAATAACATCACCATTATTGTTGGGCCTCAATGTGCAGTGGCCGCATAAAGCTTATCCAGTTGTCGCCATCTCCAGGTGTGTAGAATCCGTGGTCCATGTCCTTCTGTAGTGTGAGTCACATCACCTCTTTGTACCTGCTGTAGAATTATTTAGGTTTTTTTTTGAGGGCCTCTCACCGAGACAGTCGTATTAGAATACTAGGCCAAGGGATTGACTCCTTTCTGGAAAAGAAAAATACACTTTTAAAAAAAGTTTCTTTTCATGATGCCCTGTAGCACTTTGAAACATGAAAGATTTTGAGGAGCAGTTAGAAATGTGAGCTCAGTGATTGGTATCTATATTTCAACATAATAGGACTGCCTTTTTCCATGAAAAAATGAATCTTTAAAAACACCTGTGAATTGGAATTAGCTCTGATGTGAATTTTCTCCACAGAAATGTCACAGTACTGAGGTAAGATATGACAGTGATAAAGTGACCCCTACATCACGTTATCCGCTCATCCTTTATATGGTTGACTGGATGAGCGGGCACTGGCTGACTCATTGATAAAATGCTAGTGTCTCTGTTTCCATTGTCTTTCCACAAACATGCATTTTGGCTGAGAATTATGTCATTACTGCTGCTTACTAAACCTCAGAGTTGTGCACCCAAGTTTCACCTCATTTTTTGCATTACAAATGTTCCATTTATTCTTTTTTGATGCAGCCAGTATATTTGACATTAGAATGCACAAACAGTTTCTGCGTCCATCTCACTGTCTTTACCTTTCTAAAGTTTCTCTGGTTTATGACCAGCTGATTCATTCTTAACCACTGTCGAGGACCAAAACTGCCAAAATCAAAAATAAATAAATAAATAAAATGACTCAATGAAGAAACACATGAAACAATAAAGACAGAAATTTAGAAATTAAAGGCTCAGTTATCAAAAAATGTTCGGGCCAGTTTGAAACTAAACAAATATGCAGAGAAATAGAGGAAAAATTCAAAAATAAAATTTGTCAAATTGTTTTTTTTACAGAGTTAATTATTTCCCAATTTATTCTTTTCTGATAACATTTATTTTGGTTTTTATTTATTCATTCATTCCCCTATTTATTCGTTTGCTTTTTTATTTATTTCTTCATTTCTTCTCCCACATGTTAACCTCTTGAACCCAAATGCCCCCTCTACCAGGGGCAGTGGTGCATCTTACAATAAACACCATCCCAGGGCATGGTAAGCAACATGGTCATGTTGAATACCCACTTAATGGGAAGAAACTCAGCTTAAAGATCATGATAACCATTCTTACCAAAACTAAACACTATTGCTATGCTAAGCTACTAAATGAGTTTGTAGCAAAAACAGAGGAATGGTGCATGTGTTGCATATATGGTGACAGAGTAACAGTAACTTCATTCTTCCACATAAGCTATATATCAGATAAAAGCAGAGACTCTATTGTACTATATCAGGTTTACTGCTCTACAACCAAAACTCACTGAATTACCAGCTGACAAAGAGCACAAACAAACTGCACTGTATACAGTCATAACCATAAATTATGTCTTTCTATAGCTGTCTTGCGATCAATGTTGTGTTCAAGGGCATATAGCAATGCATTACATATTTACTCCAAAGTTTCTTTGTCACTTTGAATTAATTGCTGACAGACCCCAGCTATTATCAAGTCCAGGAGGAGTTTTCCTATGAGGGGTATGAAAGCGCATTCACTATGTACACCATGGATTTCAGGACTTTTGGTAGATTTTCTATTCACTGACTATTCAATAGAGGTGTCAATCATCAAAAGTGACCAAATGACTCCAAAGATATCGCCCCGCGTTATCTTTGTTTTTTTACTGCCATATATAATGGCAGACAAAAAAAAAAAAAAAAAAAAAAAACTGTCAGCAGTGGCATGATGGACTTTAGTGCAAATATATTTCATGTTCAAAGTTCTTGCCAGCATGTTGTATAATTTCAAAGTGATTGTTGTTTCTGCTTGCGTTTTAATTTTGTTTCTACAGTTTGATTTTATTGCATGTGTCCTAGTAAATTAACCTCTTAAACTTGATCGCCCCTGGTACCAGGGGCAGACCACGCATATCTTAAGTAACTTGCTTTTTGTAGTATTTATCAACAGCAACATAGGCATATCTTCTTCATGGGAAGAAACTCGGCTAGAAGCTCATGATGACCATTTTTACCTAAACAAAACACAATTCAAGCACCAAGCAAGTACATTAGCATGTTGAAAAATGTAAAATAAAATATCAGTGCACAATCGCATATTTGGCGATGAAATGTGACCAAATGATAAATCAAATGGAAAATGAGAGTCCACAGATTCCAACGATATGTCTTTTCATTTTAAACCAACACCACACTGAATCAACACTCAAAGAGCGGCATTCAAATTCTACTGCAATAAACAAAAATTTTTTCTTAGCTTTGCTATTGTTAATAAAAAACGGTGTTCAAGGATAAATGTGAGCTGGTTATAGTTAGTCCAATGTGTCCATGTTATATTGAAACAAGACATACCAGTCCCCATGCATGTTTGTTTCCAGGGCACTGCTTCCAAAGTGGTCATGCCCTGAGCCTTCTGCTTGCATCGCAATATATTTTCTTCCCTATGATTAGCTTGTGATGCTGTCAGTTTGATTTTGGGGGCGGCCGTTTGATTCTGTTGGCTTGGCCAAAATCGAATAATCCTAGCCAAAGAAATATCATTGTGTTTGTCTGACTGTCTAGGCGCCATAACACCGCACACTGGAGAGCGCAGTACCACAGTCATTAAACCGGTTTGTTTTTGATTTTTTTTGCCATAATTGTCCGCTAAATATTCAACAGCCATTTTCGGAATATCATGGCAGGCAGAAAAAAAAGAGATTTATGGCTGCAGAGGTGCTAACTGAGAACTGGATGGTGTCATTTAACAGTCATTGGCTAAGATATATGATAGTTCACAGATCGACTGAAGTTGTCTAGCTACCCACAACTAGATGAAACAGTAAATAGCTATTAAATTACTGCTGCATTCGAGACACCCTGGGAACTCGCAAGTTAAGAGTGTAAACTTCCTAGTTCCTATCGTGTTCAAGGACTAGTAGGTAGGCATTACATATTAACCTTATCTACTCCTTCACAATTAGCCAACATCTAGCACTGTGTTTATCTGATAGCTTGCAAGCTAGTTTATGTAACAACAGTTGTGAAGAGCAGGTCATATGGATCACTAGAGCGATCAGGTTAACAATGCAGTCACTGTTAGCCAACTACATTTTTCATTTGCATTTGCTACGTGTTAACTATGGTTCCAAAAGCGTAATTCTGGCTTTATACATTATTAGTATATTTAGGTGATAAAAACAATTGGATTTTTTTTCAGCCATCGTGCTTTGATGTCAGACACAGATCAGTGAGCTGGGAGTTCAAAAATCTACTGGAGTTCCATGGTGAGAATTCCCACTAGTAGGAGAGGCATGTGAGAGAACTCTTCCCCATCTAGGATGTGGGATTATTCCCAGATTCCATGATGTCCTTAAAGCATCAGAAGACTACTGTGGAGTCAGAGGAGGCCATATCATTGTGAAGCCAGCCACTAACGTAGCCAATGATAAGCTGGCAACCAAGGTAAAATGTAGCCTCAGTTGCAGACGTCTTATGTGGTACACTTCCCCCACACAACGTCTGAGCACTCGAGCCGGGGTTTGAGTTCCATGACATGATGGCATTGTGCAAAATAAGAAAATCAGAATGCTTGTTAAATGATAGTCCTTTTGGGTTTCCCCTGTCAAATATTAATAATTAAAAATGGCATGTACAGAATCTCCCAAAAAAACTCATTGATAATGACATTTGTTTTGTTAGTAAAATAAGAATTTGATCAAAATAAGAGAAATTACATGTATCTGGAAAAAGCCAACTCTATGTTTCTTTGATTACTTTGTATATGTCGTGTTCTTTCCATAAATGCTGCTGTATATTCCTCAAACAAACTGTGAGCCGTACGGGATGTTACCATTTATTAGAAAAATTCTCAAGAAGAAAGGGCCGACTGGTTGAGAACATAAAGGCAATCAGACAACTTTACCATGATAGCGACTGGCCCTGCGTCAAACGTCTAACTGTCAAAGCGCCGACTAAAGTGCACTGCTCTGCAGCTAAAGAACTTGAGTTTGAGAAAACATCAACACCTAAGAAACCAATAGAAATTTCATCATTTTAACATTTTCGACATGTTGGTGTTGGTTAGCCTCCGTAGCAGACACCTTATTTGTTTTGCTTACCTCCCACAACAGTATGTGCCTATAGCTTTTAAATTTCAGAGCTTGTCTCTGATTAGTTGAACACAAAACCCAGCTTGAGTGCGCAGATGTTAATGTGTGAAGGAAGTGAACCACATAAGACATCCGCAACAGAGGCTACGTAAAATTGACTTGGTGTTTGATATTTGATGGAGATTCACTGCTCACAGTTGTAACTGAGAGGCTGGCAGTGGGAAATGAGAAGCCGACAATTTATTTGATCACAATGGTAACTCGTGCTTTCATCCTAGCATCCCTCTGGATTGTTCACTAGCTTAGCTGGTCATTAGCTTCCAAAGCTGGTAACTAGCACACCAAGGCAACTAGGTAGATCGACGACTAGCTTTACTGGTCATTTATAGCTTCCACGGCCAGCAACATGTCATGTTTTGCTTTCTTCTTGGGCAAGTTATAGATCAGGTAGTGACAAGTTTTTAGCCATGGAGTCTAATGACAAGCCAAGCCAGTAGCCTGAAGGTTGCTAGCTTCTGTATGCTAGTTACCAGCCAAGCAGTTAGTTGCTACAGTGGGACGTTAGTGCATTGATAACCTCATCCTGCATCATAGTGTGCAGGTTTGATTGCTAATGCCTGAATAGTCAAGACAAGTCCCCTCTTTAACAAATGGGTGAAAAAATATAGGATTGAATAAAAACTTACGCATAGAAATTGGGAAATGAATAAATAGGGGCATGAATAAATAAGAAAATTATCATAGGGCAATGAATAAAAACAGAAATAAATATAATCAGAAAAAAATAAATTGGGAAATAAGCCTTATAATAAGTTAATACAATAATGAGTAATTTGACAAATAAAGACCATAAATACATTTTATTTATTTATTGATATTATTTATGTGCATATTTATTAATTTTCAAGTTTATTTCATGTATTTACAGTATTTATCAGGTAATTTTATTTATTTCTTTTTTTAATATTATTTTGGCAGTTTTGGTCCTCCATAGAGCACCCCTGGGGACTAATGCAGGTGGGTGTACTGTTTCCTGTTGCAATTCATTGCACACATGAGAGCAGTCACCACAGCCAACATTCTTCTCCTCATCTCTCTGACATCATAAATACAAAAACAGTCTGACAGAAAAATATGAAATCAAGGATAACATTTCTGCCAGAAAGCAAACGTTTCTGCTTTCAGCACTTAATAGCTTGCTGTAGCAATGGCTGGGAACACTCTGATGGAATGGTGCTCTGCACTGCTGTCTCATCCTGCCTTATAGCATATAATTAAATTTCACAAAAGCAACTCTGTTACTCAAGAAGTGGAAAAACACAGTACCTTGTGAGATTTATTCTGACAACGGAGTATCTTGCTTTACTTCAAGCTGCCCACGTCAAGAACTGAGGCTTCTTGAGGATAGAGGTATGACCTTCACAGCCTGTACAGGATTTCACTTTTAAATAGACCAGGGCTGCCCAAATCACGGCCCTCAAGGGCCGAGACCTGCTGGTTTTCCACCCTCCCTTTACGTCAGAGTCGGGTGTGATGCCTGTGTGGCCAATCAGTGGAAAGAACTCTTCAGTTAATTGCTTTGAAGGAGAGATAACCAGGGCTGGATTTGGATTTAAGGGCCTGATTTGGGCAGCCCTGAACTAGACAGTCCGGTCAGCTGCGACAACATGGGTGTAGCCCCCGAAAGCCTGCATCTCCCCTTTTTTGCGTATTATTCGGCCAATACTGTCGCCATGGCAACCGAAATTGATAGGTGTTATAAGTGAAGTATATCACTTGTCCATACCGAATATGAATGTAATCGGTCCAAAATTGCAGCCTGTACTGCGTCCACAAGGAAATCTCTATGTTTTGCCACTAATGTGTGTATTATCCCACCAATACCGTGGCCATGGCAACAAAAATTGACAGGTGTCGTAAGTGAAGTGTAACACATGTCGATACTAAATATAAAAGTAATCAGTCAAAAATTGCAGCCTGTACTGTGTCCACAATGAAATCTCCATGTTTTGCCACTAATTTGCATATTACTTGGCCAATACTGTCTCCATGGCAACCAAAATTGATAGGTGTCGCAAGTGAAGTGTAACACATGTCCATACTGAATATGAAAGTAATCTGTCAAAAATTGCAGCCTGTACTGCGTCCACAAGGAAATCTCTGTTTTGCCACTTATTTGCACATTATGCTGCCAATACTGTCGCTGTGACAAGCAAAATCAATAGGTGTCATAAGTGAAGTGTAACACGTGCCCATACCAAATATGGAAGTAATCGGTCAAAAATTGCAGCCTGAACTGCATTCACAAGGAAATCTCTGTGTCTACGTTCGCGGCGACCGAGACGACGCATATGAATCCATAGTAGCTGCCCAACTTCATCCGGGGGCTACAATTATCACAAAATAACCATTATTGGTCATAGTGTCAGATCTCTATTTGGACAGTGAAAAATTGTATAATTTCAGGCTTTGTATGCACCAATGATAGATTTGACATAAAACAGTTACAGTGTGTTCCAATTCTAGACTTTTTACTTTAACTTCTAACTTTAAAGTTCCTCTGTCATGTCATTAGGAGCACAGCCAATTATAACCATTACAAGCCATTTCAAAATCTGTCCTTTGTGACATCACAATTGGGAGTGACCACCCAGAATTATGAAGAAACTAATTAACTGGTTGGCTGAAGTTGAGGAGTTTGTCTTGCCTCTGGGCAGTCACGTCCCCATGGGTTGTCAAGAAGGAACAGGTTTTGAAAAGGCCTGATAGGGTACCTTCAATCTAATGGTTTTTTCAAAAATATCACAGGAACCTTAAAGTGTAATTAGAACCATTTTTACAAAATGTCCCCACCACCCAATTTTAGGGGATCAAGATCAATTGGACAAACTGTTATGATCCGGACAAGAAACCAGGTGCAGAGGCAGAATACAATCTAATAGTTGGGTTTAATGATAGGAATGAAGTTGTCACAACCCTCATGTGAATGTCTTTCATGTCTCCTCCAATTAGTAAACTTGCACGTCTATTAGAACCATGTCTCCTTTGATTACATCTTTACATCTTTGTGTCTGCCAACCCACGGCTGTGTCTTGTTACATGGTTATTCTCCAATGGCCATATGACGGGTATTCAAGCTCTCTGCTTTGTGTTGTAAGTCGCTGGATTGTAATGTACCTTTGTGCTTAGAACCAGTCTACAATATAGAAATAAACATACTATCTACACGGCAGTGGTGGGAGGTGAACTGGCGATAGGGGAAGCTCAAACCCATCCCTTAAAAATGATGATTGGTCATGACCTGTTTTCAATCATTCATTTAAAGTACCATTGCAGAAACTCCGAAAACTGTCAACATTATCAGGTGTGGTCAGTTTTCATTAAGAACGCATACCTGTCAACTCTCACAAATTTGGCGTGAGTTTTAGTGGCATATTTACATTACCCTGCTGTGGTCAGAAATTATTCAATCAAGGCATATGTAAGAGATTCTCACGCGGAATTGAAGTCCTTATGCATGGAGGTTTATCAGTTTCACAGGCGTTATGGTGGATTTCACTACTAGTAATTGGAAACCGATTATGACTTCTCACGCTTTTGTTTACTCAGGGGTTGGAAGCAATGCATGTGTTTTATGATCATTTAAAGGGGACCTATTATGCTGATCCTTTTTTTAATACATATTAGTAATGTTATAATGTTGGTTGTCCATGCTCAACCTCTGAAAAGTTTCTAAACATAAGATACAGGGGTTTTGCCGTAATCCAAGAACGTGATTTCGTGAGCGTGATTTCCTCTCTGAACAGCTCCTCCCGAGATCTTCACGAGATCTGGGCAAAACCTGACGTCAGGTTGTGCCGTCCAATTAGTACAGACCTAGTCAGAGCCAACCACTGTGCTGGACCTGCCCACACCGGAAACTATTCTAGCAGGCACCAACAACGGCAGATCATACTATGCCTTAGTAGCGTCGACACTTTTGGAACTACAAAAGAAGAACCGCAGATCATTTGAGGTGCAATTTTGTTAGTATCTCTCCCAAAGCTACTTGTCCGTTTACTTTTGGACGCGAAGAAAAACAAATATTTCTCTTCCAAAAGACGATGCCACCAGAAATCAGTGGGTAGCTTTTTTTGTTTGCTGGCAGCAAACAGCCACGGCCAAAGGGAACGTTAGCTGATTGTGCTCAGCATTTCACCAAAGACAGCATTGTCAATAAAGGATAATTCGACACAGGATAGGCGTTTCAGCTGCTTCTCAAACCTGAAGCAGCTGCATCGATCAAGCGCTCGGAGCCACAAGCTGTAAGTAACCATATAACAGCAAATAATGTAAGTGAAGCTAACGTGTTACGGGTGGCTAGCAGGACCGTTAGCGATAGTTAGCACTAACAACTGGCCTCAAACGCAGGCTTTCTAAAATATCTGAAGATAAAGCCTGTATCGGTCGCGACTGTCCGTGACTCACAGACCCAGAAGCTGTAAGTTGCTTTTACTGCATAAGCCAACCTGACGTGATAGCCAGTTGATTGTGGCTGTAGCACAGCGGCTAACGTAGCCAAGTTACTGTTGCTAATGTTTGTGTCCTAAATACGCAAGAGTGATATCAGGGGAAATTCTGCAGAAGGTGTGTGAACATAAACCTCATTTGAAGCTAACTTTTAATTCCTGTTTGTAATTTGGATGCTTGGTACAGCTGTTCACAGTAACAGAACTTGCTGTCTGTAAAACCTGTATTGCAAGGGTTTGTCTCTGTAGTTATGACCGCTCGGTTACCAGCTACTGCATGTTAGTTTGCGTGCCGTGCTAATTAAAAATGCTCCTGGTTAACTTATATGCAGTAATTCTGATCGGTATGCTTGTGTTACTTCGGTAAGCATCAATGTGGCAGTTTCATCATAACGTTGCCCGATTGTAGCCACTACAATTAGTGATCGCTTCCTTATCCATGACCGGGATCAGCGGATACTTCACAAATGTCTGAGCAAGCTCTCTGGTGCTACCATGAAAGCAATGCGAAACGCAGAAGCTCTACCGGTTTACAAATGATTTCTCTGCACTACCATGACATAATTTCATCCCCCTTTAGAAATTGTTGTGGCTAATAAAAAAGCCAAAAAAGCATTAAACTGGTAATTCTTTCCTGTAGAAGTGATCCATTTAGCTCCACATAAGCTACTTGTCGCTTAACGGAACTTACGGTCTGCAAAACCTGTATTATGTTCATAACATAACGAAGCTCTCTCTAGCTGGCGTACTATCCATAAAGCTGTTTTCACATCAGACACCAAACGAATTTTTTCGCAGGACAGATTAGCCTACATTCAAAGTCAATGCATAGACGCAAATACACGTCATGGGCACGTCAAGCCACTTTCACACCGGATGAAACTAATTTTTTTGCGTGACAGATTAGCTACATTCAAAGTCAATGCAAAGACGCAAATACAGGCATTATGGCGCGTTAAGCAGCTTTCTGAAACAAATTTTTTCTACGACAGATTACATTCAAAGTCATGACCGCCTATCAGCTACTGCATGTTAGTTCGCGTGCTCTGCAAATTAAAAATGCTTCTGGTTAACTTATATGCAGCAGTTATGATCGGTATGCTTGTGTTGCCGGTAAGCATCAATGTGACAGTTTCATCATAACGTTGCCTGATTGTAGCCACTACAGTTGAAGCTAAACGGAGAGGTGCTGTATGTGTCTGCCGAGTTGGGCTGCAGTTAGACCAGGCGTAGATTTTGCAGAGCTTGGGGTGCGTTTTTGGGTGCTTATGAAACGATCGCTTTACTTATCCATGACCGGGGTCAGCCTGATACATCTCCAATGTCTGGGCAAGCTCTCTGATACTACCGGTGAAAGCAATAGGGAAGCGCACAGCCTATAACGTGTCGGTATAACAAAGCGATTTCTCTGCATTCCCATCGATTGAATATTAAATTCTTTCCTGTAAAAGTGATCGATTCGCTAGCTCCACATAAGCAACGGTTCACGAGACGGAACTTACGGTCTGTAAAACCTGTATTATGTTCATGGCATAACCGGAGCTCTGTCTAGCTCTCCGACGCTATACATAATCGCCCATTTTCCGCGAGGAAAAGCTGGTCATTCGAAGCAATAAGTAAACCATTACCACAGGCAATTTCGAAAAGGCCGTTTAGCTTGGAGCTTTTCGCCCCTCCGTCACATGCCAGCGCGGAAACTCTGTTCGTTTCTCCACGCTAGCAACACACCACAGCTATGCACACGAACCAGCAGGTCCTAATACACACCGAAGCAGTCCATAAGCTGTTGGTCCACTTTTAGCTGCCCCTCACTGTCCATGTTTCCCTCTAAACTCAGACCCACCAGATTTCTACGGTCTCCGGTCTACACTTGGGCATGTCGACCCGTTCTACAAATGTGTCTATATGGGGTGGATTCTAGCTTCCCCTGCATCCTAGCTAGGAATAGAAAAACCGCGGTACTCACCAACTGTTGCCATAGCAAACTGTAGCCGATAGCAAATTCTTGCTTGAGCTGCCAGACTTTCGCACTGCGTCCTCCACTTTCGCCGTTGCGTTTATTAGAACAAGTTAATTTCATTAGATCTATACACGTACTGCGTTTGATTGCAGAATTTCCATGCTGATTCCTTAGCTCAGATGGCAGACGCGTCTCATGTTTCACTCTGAGACCCGGAAACTGCGTTCAGCTGCCTCGTCCCGCCTAGATCCGCCCTCCACAGAGCTGGCCAGTCAGAAGAAAGTGGGCACACGGGGAGTGGGGGCCATAGCGGAAGAGCCACCCCAATGAGGCGTTTCAGGCAGGGACTACAATGGACTACAAATGGGGTTTTTTGAGGATGGCAGTATGAGCTAAATAAGGACCCTGTTTGGGCTTTGAACGATCAGGAGTACTCTAAGGGAGTCCAAGATCAAAATTTAACCTTGGAAATATAGCAGGTCTTTAAATTGTTCTAATGAAATAAGATCATTGGAAGCAATGGAAGCATTGGAAGCATAAAGACGTTTCAAATTATCTTATTTCATTTAATCAATAATGAAACACATGCAGAATGCAGATTCCAAATGCAAATGTCATGCATGAAACTCTAGACCTCACATATGCTTAATAGTAAAGGAAAAGCACACACCTGGCCATAGATTAGCCAAGTAGCAAATAGTTCAATTCCTCTTGGTCCCTTAAGAATGAGGGTCCACATAAAGAAGTGCAGCAATTCCTCCTCTGTTTTCCCGATTTGGACGCAAATACTCTCAAATTACGACCCAAAGCATGCACTGTGAACTGTAATTCATGACTTTGTTTCAACTCCAATATGCTGTAGCAGGCAGCTAAAATAACAATAACTTTGTCAGTCTCCAAATATTAATGGGCCAGGCTGTTTCTGTGACTGTCTTGTGAGATGTTTCTGGGCTTGATACTGTTTCCTGTGCGGGGAAGGGAGTTGCAGATTGGAACCCATGAGGTGGGGTCAGGTGTCAGGACAGCGACTGTTGTTATCTAGCCACTGCAATGGCTGAGGGGATCATATTCAAGTATAGCCAGGTGACAAAAAGCAGGGAACCTGGTTCAAAAACCAAAGTCAATGTTGGAATTGATTCTCCACATTGTGACTGCTATTCAAAAGGGGGGATAAACATAAACAGTACAAAAACGCAGGTGCAAACTTAATGCAGAGGTCAACAAGGTTCAGAAACGAGGAGATGTCTTTGTAAACACAAAACCAAAGCAAGGCTTGCATCACATGCCATTAACCCTTTGAGCGCTGAATACATTTTCAAGGAATTAAAAATGTAGTTATCCTAAGCTGTTGAAAACCTATCATCTGGCAACTTGTTTAAAAGAGCTGCCAGGGGAGCTCTTTTAAACAAGTTGCCACATGATAGGTTTTCAACAGCGTCTGATTTTGATATCTTACATCATTGGGCAACTATAGTTGCCCACGGCGCTGAAAGGGTTAAGAGTAAAAGGCTCTGTTGGAAAGAAGGAGAGGATGGATTTCTCCATTTTAGAGGTGCTGAACTTTAAGTGTGTGTATTATCAGAATTCAATGCATTTATCCAGCATATAGAGTCTAAATGAGAGACATTCTCTGTTCAGTTGTAAGTGCATATAATGATCCTACTATAACCTGCAGCCTCACTGACCTGGTAGAGCTTGTGGCCATTATTGCAACTGTTGGCCTATCAAACCATTACAACCATTACATGGTTTATTCCTGCTTTAATTACACGTTTTAGGTATTTTTCTTTTATATCGACTGCTGGCTGTAAGATGGATTCCCTCACTGGGAATCAATAAAGTAAATTCCATTCCATTCCCCTCTATTCAATTAGATTTTATTTTATTACATTCTTCATCTTCTATGTGGCTGAGATTTTGTGATGAAGGTGTTTTATAAGTCTGCCAGTGGTTTCCTTGGATCACATTACCCTCTTTATCTTCTAGATTATTGCTCCCACATGTCCCCAGGGAAATACAAGAGAGATCCCCTTTTGGAGAACAAGGTATCTCACTGAAATATAGGGGAGAAGAGTCTGCAAAATTAGATCAAGCTCAGGATAAATAATCATAAATGAAAAGACTGCAGTGACTGAAACTATTTTTGTGAATGCATTGTATACTGTTGAAACCCTCAATATTTTGAAACTGTGAGAGAACAAAGAAATGCCACCACAATCAGACCCATTCAGAAATAATTCTAATTAAATGGGCATCATTAAATATTCATATATGTAAAAAGAATATGCTAACTACATAAGTGCAAAATGTGTTGTTATGAAAGGCTGCAATATATTGGCCTCTCCACCAGTTGAGGAGGAAAGATAATAGATGGATGGATGGATGGATGGATGAGTGCTTTGTGAGGATAAACAGCAGTATAAAAGTAAGGGCTTGTTTCATCGGATTATTGCTAAATTTCTTTAAATAATCGCTTCTCTCGAGTTTCTGTAATGTCTTTGTCAGTTAGACTTGAGGCTTGAAAACATGTTGATTAATTTCTTACTGAGGTATCGATTTCATCCTTCAATACCTGTGTGATTTTGTCTGATATGAGAAGCAGATGCGCTCAGGAAGGTGATTAATTAATGCTGTAGCATCCGGGACACGATGGACTGCTTCACTGACTTCTGTCTTTTTCTTTTTATTGCTATTATTTATTTGTCTTTTCAAGTACACAAGCAATATTTGAAGCTGGCTTATTCTTCCAGGTGGTTGATAAAAGCCAGATGTAAAGAGGTCACTTTATTTTTATTTTAAATTTTTTTTGCATTTTCTGCTCCTGAAGCTGCCAGCAGACACCACAGACATTTGATAACAGAGCAATTATCCAAAAAAAAGAGGAAAAATGGGAATATCTGTAAGGGTAGCATAAGCTTTTTCAGTGACTTCAAAGCACTAAATATTCCCCAGCTGATACAGTCCTTTGATAGTCTCTCTAGGCATGTTGTTCAAATACAACCAGTCTCTTTTTTGCCCATGGGCACATTTCCCCTCACTTCCACTCACAATTTATCCATCTACTTTCTTTTCTAGTTTTTTGCACCAGTCAGCTTCTTCATCCTGCTGCTCATTTTAGATGGAATTGGCCACCACTGAGCAACATTGTGAACAACTTGCTGAATATTTAGTCCTCTTCTTCTGTGGATTAATGGCAGGCTACCTGCATGTAGCTATGTAGGTTTCTAGTCGGGTATCAAACGTGTTTTGGCAGAAAAGTTTTGCTTTTGGTCATTATGCAGCATAAGTATTTTTTTTAGAACTATGACTTTGGCACTCTCCTTTGTGTGCCGTCCCAATGTATTGTGGATATTGCATACTCCTTTTTTTTGTACCCATGAGTACTAAAGTGAACTGAACTTTCAGGTGACTTAGTCAACAAATCAACTTTATATAATGCTCTTTGGTTTCTTTATGTGTTAATATGTGAATCCAGAATTTGTGGCTTTGGTTTTTAAGCTTTTTTTTCAAATTCATTTTAGATAAACCTTGGGTCCACTGAACCATTGTTTGCTTAGCTGAGCAGGGAAAATATGATTACTTCAGTCTTTAAATTTTTTTGCATGTGACCTCAGCAGAAAGAAAGAAAGAAAGGTTGCAGTATAAGATTCACGCACATGCACTCACTCGCACATATAAAGAATAGGGCATGTTTAAAGGCGTATGTGTCACCCAAGTCAACAACAGAGCCACAGTGCTCCAGATGAGCCTTTCTCAAGCCTGAGGTCAGGACTCAGCTGCCTTTGGCTTTGCCGCTGTGCCAAATAAAATCAGCAGACGTACTCCGGTTGGGAGTAATTAAAGATTTAATTTCAAATTAGGCCTCATTCATGCACGTACGTCACATCCAGCTTATGGAAATAGCAACTCTAGCACCTGGCTGGAAGGTGGCGCGCGGTAAGTTTAATTAGAAAATATTCCTGATTAGGATGGGTGTGCAGATTAACGGATTTGCTTGATTACTGTTGTATCAGTGCTGGTTCTAAACATGCGGTAAAATTGCAGGGTATACTTGAAATATTTAAAGAGCGAAAAATAACTGAACATCTGAGAAAGAGGAAAAAAAGGGGAAAGCACACTTTTAGGAGATGAAGAGGAACCACTGCAGTGTGAGTTCAGGGAACAGATTTTTGTATTATCAGTCAGTCTGCTATTCATTGCAGATAGCCAGCACCACACACTGCAGCATGGGCTCCCATGAGTATAACTTTAATGAAATTTTGAAAATTGCAAATGAACAAAATAGTACAAAATCCATCAATATTATCACCATTGGATGAATTATGCATTCACTTTTTTAATGAAAAGTGCATAGGAGCCTGGCACTGACTTGCCCAAGCTTGCTGTCCTGACAGCAAGGCTGTGAGCTGTAGGTAGGTCAAGAGCTCAACTGGCAGGGCAATAACACAAACCAGTCTGTTCAAGAACAGCACTGCACTTGCAAAAGTCCTTATAGTTGGAGTTATGGTGGCCGATAGGGGCAAATACGCTGCAACGGCCAAAAACATCTCCAACTGGAGAAACGCGCTGCAAAACAGAAAAGATGCAAATTCAAAAACAAGCCAAACGAGAAAGCAAATCCAAGAGAAAAACGCTGCATAGCCACGTCAATACAAATGCGCTTCACTGGCCCAAATCATCTCCAATCGGAGAAACGCACTGCTAAACCAGATACAATGCAAACTCAAAAACACGCAAACCGCAAAAGCAAATGCAAGAGAGAAAAACGCTGCATTACATCAATACAATGAAAGTGCTCCCAGTCGCTATGGGGGGCGCCAACTAAAACAGCTTTTACTTTTGACTTGAGCGAGACTAGCCAGCCAAGTTGGCAAATAGGTTCTGGCTAGCTTGCCAGCTACCTAGCTAACATTAGTTTGCTTGCTTACCTAGCATATTTGCTAGCCTAGCTAGCCAACAGTTTGGTGCATGGAAATCAATACAAAATAAATGAATAAGAAATGACTTCGCCATCTCACTTAGCTAAATTTGACCCGCAAGCATTTATGTTATACCAAAGATAACTACTCGCTAGATAGCTCACTAATGTTAGTTCACTTGCATAGCTTGCTAGTTTGCTAGCCTAGCTAGCCAACAGTTTTGGTGCACAGAAGTCAAGAAAATAAATGAATAAAAATGATCCATTATTTCGCTATCTCACTTAGTGAGAGTTGAACCGCAAGTATTTATGTTATACCAAATATAACTGTCATGCTAGCAAACTAAAATTAGCAAGCTAGCTAGCGAGCAGTTATATTTGGTATAACATAAATGCTCGAACTGTTGGCTAGCTAGGCTAGCAAATATGTTTGGTAAGCAAGCGAACTAACGTTAGCTTGGGAGCTGGCTAGCTAGCCAGAAAGCCTTTTTGCTGACTTAGCTAGCTAGTCTTGCTCAAGTCAGAAGTAAAAGCTGTTTTAGTTGGCGCTCCCAAGGGCGTAGGTTTGTATATGGAAGGTCGGGACTTGTCCCTAGGGACATGTCCCGACCTTCCATATATAAACTGACAAATATCATGAAACGTACGAATATTTTGGGAAGCCAGATTGTCCCTACCAAAATTTCAGCGAACTCGTTCTTATCATCTTTCCAGACAAGCCATATAATTGTGGAGGCTACGTCTCCAAGACAACTTATTTATGCATTCTGGCATTTGATTGGTTGAAAGAGCAGGGCTATCTGAAGGCTAAAAGTCAAGAGTAAACTGACTATGCTATTCAGGTCATGAATATTAATTTTTATCCAAAGCAGCGCTTGAGGCGCAACTGGATCGCCAGCTTTGATTACATGAAAATTTTCATACAAATCAAATTGATTTGTATGAAATTTTGGAGGCACCTTGCATAGCATAATTAAAAAAATGGAGAAACACTCATTCGGATAGTCTCTGTTTACAGTAAAGGCAGTATCGGCACTCAAATTGACAAAAATTTTCCTGCTCGCGCGCTATGCGCCCTCGTATCACATACATGTCCCTACCAATTCTCACATTAAACCTACGCCCTTGGGCACTCCCCATAGTGACTGGGAGCACTTCTGTTGTGTTGATGTGTAAATGCAGCGTTTTTCTCTGGGATTTGCTTTTTCGGTTTGCGTGTTTTTGAATTTGCATCTTTTCAGTTTTGCAGCGCGTTTCTCTGATTAGAGATGTTTTTGGCCGTTGCAGCACATTTGCCCCTATCGGCCACTGTAATAACACAAACCAGTCTGTTTGAGAGCAGCACTGCATTTGCAAAAGTCCTTATAGTTGGAGTACCTGAAAGAACTCTTCAGCATAAACTCTTCAAACAAGTAAATCTGGACCAATACAATCAAAATACTGAAGAAACTATAAAAACAAAATAAACCAGAGGGCACTCGATAGAGTGCATATCTCCACCACACCATATATCTGTTCTTTTGGTCGCAAAATATATTCCAGATCGCTTCCAAAATTATATAAACTCTTCCTTGAACTACCACCTATCATCCTGCCAAATTTCGTGCCAAACCATTTGTAACTTTTTGAGATATCCAGTCAGAAATATCTCACAGACCCACAGTATGCAGATATATTGTAATTCTTTCGGATCCAGAATATGTTCCAGATCGCTTCCGAAATTGATTCAACTCATCCTTGGACCACCACCTATCATCCTACCAAATTTCACGCAAAACCATTTATAACAGACAGACAAACAAACAGGGGTGAAAACATAACCTCCTTGGTGGAGGTACTAAGTAAGTTAAATATATGGGTAAATAAGTGGTGCAATGGGAAGCGTTGCTTTCTCACAGCAAGAAGGTTGTGGGTTTGAATGTGGCCTGGGGCCTTTCTGTGTGGAGTTTGCATATTCTCCCCATGTTTGCATTGAGTTTTTCCCCACAGTTCAACGGCATGCATGACAAGCTAATTGGAGACTCCAAATTGCTCATAGGCATGAGTGTGTGAGTGAATGGTGTGTGCCCTGTGATGGATCGGCAAGCTTTCCTGCTTGTTTCCCTGCCTTTTGCCATAGTCTGCTGGGAAAGGCTCCAGCTCCCCAATGACCCTAGTGAGGAAGAAGTGGTATAGATAGATGGATAATTATGTATTATTACTATGAAACCCCCCCAAAAAAAAAGGCAATCCAGCCACTTCTAGAGGTGATACCAGATGAACACAGAATCCTGCCAAGCAAAATGATCATGATGGACACAACTAGACTAGGTCAAAAGCTAGTATACGGCTGTACCAGGAGGACTGTCTGCCCCTCGTCATAAAAGGCTGTTGATGATGTACTCATTCGGCTGCCCAATGGTGTATCTTCATCATTGACTCAGTCACAGACTTTTTAGGGCTGGCCCTGCTTTACTGCGGTCCAGCTGAAGATGGTCACCAGCGACCAGACAGGCAGTGAAACCCTCCCAGTTACTGGGTCTAACTGCCCTCAATTCTGGTTTGAAAAACTGTATTGCCTGATATTCACTGGAAGGTAAATCAATGTGTCTCACAGAGAGTAGAAAAGAAGGCATTATTTCATGTTCAGACTTTATTTTCCAAGTAATGGGTTTCCAAATGAATAGAAATTGATTTTGATCACTCACTTAGTTTTCTATGCCTCATGCTCTCACAATGCAGAGTGTACAACATTTATTTATTACCTCCGCCCAAAGAAGTTGGAGGAGGTTATGTGATCATTACCGTTTGTCTGTTGGTTGGCTTGTTTTTAAGCAGGATTACGCAAAAAGTGATGGATGGATTTTCCTCAAATTTGGTGGAGTGATTAAGTATTGTTCAAGGAAGAGATTTGATTTTGGGAGGTCAGGTCAAAGGTCAAGGTCAAGGGCATGCAAAAGGTCAAAAACACATTAAAAACATATTTACGCGAAGACTACAGGTGTAATGGCCGGTAGAATTAGGAGGCCAAGCGCAACGACCAGAGAGAAAGTGAGCAGCACGGACACAGTACAAACACAGAGAATAATATAGACCAAACGAAAGTACTCGCGCTTCCAAAGGACGTATAATAGTCTGAAACACAGAAGCAAAGCGAGATAGAAAAAAGCATTATCCAACCACCTGGTCTACCACCAGCATTTCAGATTGTTTCTGGATGGATCTGTTCATAAGATATAAATATTACGTTCAGCAGTAATATGAAAATTGCAAATGACCAGCAACACGTGAGTGTTATGCAACAAAATATTCTCAAAAATTGCAAGTGTAATTAAGACATCATTTGCAGTGGTTTGGAGTCATAAGCAGGTTCTGATGCCTATAGATTCTACAAGCCTTTTATACCATATCTTCATGCACAGTCACACTGATCATGCATAACTGCAAACATGCACACATATGCACACAAATACATGCCCACACATATACACACCCTAACAACTCACATGCTCGCAGGCACACATACACAGACACACATACTTTTGTAGAGCCATACATGAGGATATTGCATTGAATTACCTTCATTTTGAAAAGCTTTTCTCAAACTGGCACAAAATCCAAGTTATGCCTAACCCTAATCCAAGCCTTAACTGAACCCTTACTGTAACTATAATCAGAACTTCAACCAATTAGCCGTAATCCTCCTTAATCCTCTGTGAGGACCACCCAAAATGTCCTCACAACATATGTGCTTTCTCAAGAGTTGGTTCTCAGAAGTATTGAAATACAAGTTCACACTCACACAAACACACACGCATAGGCACACACAAACACAAACACACAGATACATGCACACGTCCAGGCACACATAGAGATACAAACACACACACACACACACACGCACACACACACTCATCTCAATCTGTTTCACAATGCAAACCAAGTCGACAGTGATACTGTCTCTTCTGATTATTAATTAAACTGGTGGTTTCGGTATCAAATCATTCTAATAATAGACATGTACTGTATAATTAAGACACTAGTAATGTTTTCCAGTTTTATAGAATACTATATTACGCTGGTCTGAAGTCATATCGTCCAATGAATAACAAAAGGTTGCAAGTGACATTCCTGATGAAACCTGTTTTTCTGCACCACAAAGTACTTCGTCTGCCACTTCCATGGTGCAGAAAACAACACAATCTTTTCATCAGGAATGTCACTTCATTACAAATAAAGCTTTTTGTTATTCATGGGATGATATGGCATCATCAGCTGTGATTTTGCATAAAGCTCTGAAGATATATTAAATGTTTGCATGGTGTACAAATAAACTTAATAAATCTTCAGCGCATCGGACTCAGCTGCTGACAGTTGAAAAGAGTAACTTTACAAGCCTACTTTCTGCTAACAATGGTTTTTTTTACTTTCCTTTTCTGGGAGGGGCACATAAATTAAAAAATGATCATTGTGATAAGGTGCCTGGCTGCAGAGCCATACATCGAGAGAGTCTGGCCAGCCCGGTTCGAGTCGACCTGAATGGTCATTGGATAATAGCTTATCACGTGACACAAAGGAGCCATGTCGCTACCCTACTCACAGCTCGTCATGATAGACCTGTCATGTAGTGAGCCCACATGACATTTTTTATTTTAATTTTGCATTTTAAGAATAAAGTCAAAATGTCTGGAATAAAACAGAGGGAGATTTTTTTTTTTTTGCATGGTGAGAATGAAGTCGAATTGCCGAGAATTAAGTTGAACAACCATTTTGAGAATAAAGACGAAAAAATTTAAGAATAAAGTCAATATCCATCAATTTATCTTTGAGAAGGCGACTGCCAGCTGTGTGTACATTATGGTGTGCTGTTAACATAATCTCTTGCAAAACTATCTGTATGATTCCTGCGCAAAAAGATGAGCACATTTTCATACCCATTTTCCGTGCCTCGGTCAGCGCGCAGTCTGTCCGGGCATCCTCCCAAGCCTGCTATGGATGTGATGAAGTAGTCCCCAATTACTTTTGGGTCATTGCTTGTTCTGTAAGCTTCCATGCACACAACATAGCAGCTGAGACTATTAATACAACCATTGATGGCAACTTATTCAACTTATCGTATGAATCCATATGCCATGGCGCGGACCTGTTTTGCGATAATGCCTGAAAATCATGAACGAAATAGGTGACAAGGCACACCCTGTGAATAAGTCCCATGTTTGAATCCTTCCAACATGGGACTTATGCTACAAATGCTAAAATTGAAGTCTGCTTTATATATTTATATATCTAATTTAAAGGAAGAAAAGACAGAGACAAGATTTATGGCCTTTGTTTTCATTAAAAGTCAGTCATTCTCCCCCAGAAACAGGGGAAGAGGTGGTCTATCTCTACCCGAATTTAATTGAATCTAAAACCATTTTGGCTTCTTGAGTTTCCAGGTGAACCCTATCTGCGTACCAAATTTCATCACAATCCGTGAGATGTTGTGCCTGCTGGACTCAAAGAATAAATCTTCATACAACTTGGAAAAATTTGAAGTACAACGTATTATAATCTTCATGTTTCAGCCATGTTTCAGTCAGACATAGAATATCAATGTGTCAACCTGTCGTCATTTGATTCACTAGTGCAGACTTTGATGTCAAGGACCTTATATTAATCAGAATAATTTTTATTTTTTTGTTAGTTCGAGAGGTATGTGTGAGCTGGTTAAGTTAAAGACTTACCAAATTTTCATCTCTAATTCCAGTTTTTAGAAGTTTTGAAATAGAAGGATGAAAAGCAGGCACGATTTCATACGATACTGCTTGCGCACTGCTTTTATGGGTCAGGCAGAAATTTGTATGGTAAATTAGGTCTGCTGCCTGATCTTAGCTCTGGCTTGGCACTGTCAGAAATTTGCCTCTTTTAGACTATGATCCAAAGTTCTAGACAGAAGAGCTGCACCCGCCCACGATGGGTGAATGTCATCTCCTTTCAAACGCCCAGGCAACCCCCAAAAAGTTTGCTAATTGTCTATGTAGCTCACATTATCATCACGCTTATCCTTCATCTAAGGTTTAGGGAGAAGCACTTCATGCTTAAGCACCTGTTCAGGTTTAACATCCTAAAGCCCATTGTCCCCCAGTGGTAACACTGGTGTCACGGGATTTTCAGTGCCATGCCGTGAGCCTCTGACCTATAAATTGCTTTGGAACTGTTCCTGTTTAAGATTGCTTGAATAATGATCATAACATTTATTTACTGAATCATCTTAATCAAGAAAAAAAGCCTGTAATTATTAAGAAATTATTAAGAAATGAGATCACTGATGACCAATTGACAATTTACTTCATACTGATATTGTATTGATGGAAAAAAATACATTATTAACTAATCCAGTACTTTCTCTGAATTCCATCTCCCGTTTTAGCAATTAAATTAGGTTTGGCTACCGAAAAAAAAATAAGATTGCACTTAATCAAAATGTTTTTCAGCATTCAAAAGAATAGGCTACATTTGCGGGGGAGCGCAGATCCACATTCCTTGCCGCATTGCGAGAATAATTAATTTATTAAATTACCAATGCTTCTTACGCTGATAAGTTGGTACTTCAATAATTTTGTAAATCGATTATTAGAGCCACGTGAAAGTTCAATGCAGGCATGCATTTTATATCATTTTAAATGTATGCCATGCATCACTTCTTCATGGTAGCAAAATCATTGATGGAGTCTTAATAGTCCAGTTTCTGAGAAAGTTGTAGGAAGATTACAATATGAGATTGTATAAACGGCAATTATCTAATGAATGAACGGGAAACTACGTATATCTAAACATTATCTAAAAACCATCTTCAGCACCATTTACTACAGGGCTATTCAACATTATCCAGAAAGGGCCAGTGTGGGTGCAGGCTTTCATTCCAACCAAGCACTTACACACCTGACACCACTAATCAACCCAAGAGTCTTTGCTAAAGAGCTTGATTAGTAGTATCAGGTGTGTAAGTGGCAATTTGGAATGAAAGCTTGCACCTTATCTAAAACCCTTGCAGGATAATGCTGAATAGTCCTGATTTACTATATAACATTCTATTTAAAGATGGAATTGCGAAAATTTTGTTCATTGCCGTCCATGCAATCTTATTCTGTTGCCTTCCTCTTTGTCCCAAGGCTATTTGTGTTAAAGGACCAGTGTGTAATATTTGGCATGGTTTATTGGCAAAATCTGAATATACCACCCATTAATATGTTTATATAAGTGTATAATCGCTATAAAATAAAATTTGTTTGGTTTTTCGTAGCCTTTATAATTATGCGTTTATATATACATGTTGGAACCTTGCTGTAGAGCGTCGCCATCTTGCACCGCCATGTTGGTACAGTAGCCCGACCGGACAATCCAGCCAGCTAGAGAGCGCATTTCATGTGTATAAATCCCAGTCGTGGAAGGCGCCATTTCCGCAAAAGTGTTTTGGTCCTCGGAGGCCACCGTCTTTTTGCCGACAGGAGAGGTGAGCGTGGGTGAGTGAGTGAGCGCTGCAGTCTAGAATGTGAACGCTGGATGTCACTGTTTCCCCCCCATTTTACACACTGGTCCTTTAATCATGAATGGCAACACTGCATATTGTTAGCCCATTTGCTCAGTCTGATTCTTAATTGGAAACAGGTTGAGAGTTTACCAGCATTATGGTAATGTCACTGGTTGTCGACAGAGTTTTATTTTTACATAGGCAAACTTAACACGCAGACCTGAGTCAGCAAAACCACAGTATTTGAAACATTTTCTTTTGTGAGTCAAGTTGATTGGATACTGACGGAGAAAAAGAAATTTCAGTTTTGTGAGCCACAGGAATTAAGAAGCTTCGAAAGAAATTGACGTTTTGTGTCACCATTAATGTGGATAGGAAAATGCTTGATAATTATTGCCATGAACAATAATGCAAGCTAAGGGGAAATGTACTGTGTTGAATGAATTAAACCTTAGTTGCTCACTAGAAAAGGTGAAATTTTCTGAAGAAAATTTGTGTGCTTGCTTCAGCGAGAAAAGTTGCAGAGGTTGGCTTATAAAAAGAAGGAAACTGAGAGGCAAAGGAAATTGCTGAAGAAATGTTGAAAACCTGCTGAAATGTGAACACAAGACTTTAAAGCAGAAAGTAATTGTTTAAGGAATTCTGACTTTTCAGCTGCATCATGACCGAGTCTACTCCGCTTCAACCCAGCTGAAAAAATAAATGGTCAATTGGAGTCAATGAGGTTGACGCATTTCTCTCTCTGGCTCTGTGGGTATCTTGGTCAACGCAGTGCATGCTGAGAAATTAGCTTTATGGTGGACCAAACATGGCAGGCCACATTGGCAGACAGCTACAGCTGTTGTTGCTTATACCTCATTGTCAGTGAACTGTACAACACTGACCTGGCCCAGTAGTGAAATGCTACTATTCGCGGCTCTCTGTTCATTTCTGTGCACTGTGTGTTCACTAGCTAAATAGCTAATAATAGCAAGCTGCAAGATATCGTTAACACATGTTGTGATATTATTCACGGCTCCCTTTTTATTATTTTTGTGCTATTATTAGCTAGTAAGCTAGCGAACACACAGTGCACAGAAAGTGTTCGAAACGGGTCGAACTTGAGCGTTGAAATTACCATCACTGCAGATGACATAATCAATAGCCAGCTAATGTTAACTATTAAACTACTCAATGAGTATGGAAAAGTTGTCTGCTGGCTTAGCAAGGTTGACAGTTATGTTCATTTTGATACTAATATTTCGCCTGTTTTGGATATGATCGTAAATATATCCAGCTAGTGTGAACAGTTGCTTATATATACTGGAATAGGAGCTCGAGCAATTCTTTTCTGCTTTGCAATTTTTTACTGTAACGTGTCCTCATGGACCCGCCCTGCAAAAAGACCGGTCTTTGCTGCCCTAAATGTGCTCTCTTGGAGCTGGTTTGAGCAACTGTACAAACGACAATACCGACAATTCTTTCACTGAATTTGACGCACAAGAGTGAGATTTGTCTAACAGTCGCATCAATCTTAATCCGACCAATGATAATGCTGAGGCCAGGAAAAAGTCCAGCAGAGGGCAGAATTGAACCGCAATATCATTATGCCACAATTTCACTGAGTCACTCTGAGCCATTTGAGTTAAAGCATTTGGTCCAACGGAGATTTTACGTAAGGCTTCTCTTACATACTACTGCCTCTACCTCAAAGATAGTAAGTCCAATCCACGAAATGGCACCATACTGAAGAGGAGAGTCTTCTGAGCAAAATATGTCAAAATTGTGTGTGTAGCGCCAAAAATGTGGGAATACGAGCAAGTTGTAAAACTGTGTCTTTCAGCTTTCCTTCATTCTTGTCTCATTTAATAAGAGTTAATGGAGTTCCGGTAAGTGCTCCTGTCGCTTTTTCAGCTCATACTGCCAAAACCGTTTGTCCGGTTGCTTGCATAGTTACATTTTCGTGACCAGCACAACTTTTGCTACAACTTGGATATAAAAATATTTATTTGGGGAAAACTGTGAGAGTTAGAGCAAGTTTAGAGACGACTTCTTGATGATTTTACAGCTGTTTGCCACTCTAACAGTGATGTCACCACACTGTAAGTTCCGAATGTATTGTAACAAAAATTATTTTTTAAACATTATAATTAAAAAAAAAATTATAAAAAGTTACGAAAAAATTTGAACAGTGAAGAAATTATACAAGCTTAACTTAACATTTGCAGTTTGAATGACATTTCTAGCTAAAAGTATGACAGAGTAAAAAAATAGCGGAACATAGCTGAATCTACTGAATCAGCACAAAAATGGCTTGTTTTAATAGGACCCCAAAAAATTACCTTTAAAATTAAATATTTCAAAAAGTAAAAAGAAAATCGAAAATCTGTGCAGATGCAACCTAATTCAGAACAAGCTGAATTTTTGTAAGTTTGAACAGAATCAATAGCTTAAACGGTGTTGGAGGAGTTAGTCGGGCAAATTTAGGCGGAGAAGAAAAAGTAGAAGAATAAATAAGAGAATAGAGTGTGCTGCTTCTTTGCTGAAGCAAGCACACAATTAGGACACATAAATGGGAACAGGTGTAAAGAAGTAAAGCGCTTTAGGGAGAGGTGATAGCAGGGATATAATCCCTCCGATGGCAAGTCCTCGGTGGAAGAGGTCAAGAAAAAAGAGCATCATGTTCATGGTTCAGTTAAGGTTTAAAAAATCAGAGCATCAGGCTTATGCTTCAGCTCAGATTTAAGGAGAAAGAGCTTCATGCTTATGCTTCAGGTCAAATTTAAGGTGGAAACTTCACACTTAAGCTTCAGTTCAGGTTTAAGGAGAAGGATCATCACGTTTATCCTTCTGTTTAGGTTTAAGGAGGAAGAGCTTCATGCTTAAGCTTTAGTTCAGTTTTATGGAGTAAGAGGATCATGCTTAAGCTTCAGTTCAATTTTAAGGAGTAAGAGGATCATGCTTAAGCTTTAGTTCAGGTTTAAGGAGGAAGATCATCATGCTTATCCTTCAGTTCAGTTTAAAGAAGAAAAAGAGCTTCATGCTCCTGCTCCAGAACAGGTTTAAAACTGATATTGTATTGATGGAAAAAATACATTATTAACTAATCCAGTACTTTCTCTGAATTCCATCTCCGTTTTAGCAATTATTTTTTTTCGGTAGTGTAACCTCATTTAAGATTGCACTTAATCAAAATGTTTTTCAGCATTCAAAAGAATAGGCTACGCTTAGGGGGGAGCGAGATCCACATTCCTTGCCGCATTAAGAGAATAATTAATTTATTAAATTACCAACGCTTCTTACGCTGATAAGTTGGTACTTCAATAATTTTGTAAATCGATTATTAGAGCCACGTGAAAGTTCAATGCAGGCATGCATTTTATATCATTTAAAATGCATGCCATGCATCACTTTTTCACGGTTGCAAAATCATTGATGGAGTCTTAATAGTCCAGTTTCTGAGAAAGTTGTAGGAAGATTACAATATGAGATTGCATGAACGGCAATTATCTAATGAATGTACCAGAAACTATATCCAAACCTTATCTAAAAACCATCTTCAGCACCATTTACTGCAGGGCTATTCAACATTATCCAGAAAGGGCCGGTGTGGGTGCTGGCTTTCATTCCAACCAAGCACTTACACACCTGACACCACTAATCAACCCCAAGAGTCTTTGCTAAAGAGCTTGATTAGTAGTATCAGGTGTGTAAGTGCTTGGTTGGAATGAAAGCTTGCACCCGCACCGGCCCTTGCAGGTTAATGTTGAATAGCCCTGATTTACTATATAACATTCTATTTAAAGATGGAATTGCGAAAATTTTGTTCATTGCCGTCCATGCAATCTTATTTTGTTGCCTTCCTCTTTGTCCCAAGGCTATTTGTGTTAAAGGACCAGTGTGTAATATTTGGCATGGTTTATTGGCAAAATCTGAATATACCACCCATTAATATGTTTATATAAGTGTATAATCGCTATAAAATAAAATTTGTTTGGTTTTCGTAGCCTTTATAATTATGCGTTTATATATACATATAGCAAGGGCCTTGCTGTAGAGACGTCGCCATCTTGCACCGCCATGTTGGTACAGTAGCCCGACCGGACAATCCAGCCAGCTAGAGAACGCATTTCATGTGTATAAATCCCAGTCGTGGAAGACGCCATTTCCGCAAAAGTGTTTTGGTCCTCGGAGGCCACCGTCTTTTTATATACTGGAATAGGAGCTCGAGCAATTCTTTTCTGCTTTGCAATTTTTTACTGTAACATGTCCTCATGGACCCACCCTGCAAGAAGACCGGTCTTTGCTGCCCTAAATGTGCTCTCTTGGAGCTGGTTTGAGCAACTGTACAAATGACAATACCAACAATTCTTTCACTGAGTTTGACACAGAAGAGTGAGATTTGTCTAACAGTCGTATCAATCTTAATCTGACCAATGATAATGCTGAGGCCAGGAAAAAGTCCAGCAGTGGGCAGAATTGAAGCGCAATACCACTATGCCACAATTTCACTGAGTCACTCTGAGCCATTTGAGTTAAAGCATATGGTCCAACGGAGATTTTACGTAAGGCTTCTCTTACATATCTTTGCCTCTACCTCAAAGATAAGTCCAATCTATGAAATGGTACCATACTGAAGAGGAGAGTCTTCTGAGCAAAATATGTCAAAATTGTTGTGTAGCGCCAAAAATGTGGGAACACGAGCAAGTTGTAAAATTGTGTCTTTCAGCTTTCCTTCATTCTTGTCTCATTTAATATAAGAGTTAATGGAGTTTCGGTAAGTGCTCCTGTCACTTTTCGGCTCATACTGCCAAAACCGTCTGTCCGGTTGCTTGCATAGTTACATTTTCGTGACCAGCACAACTTTTGCTACAACTTGGATATAAAAATATTTATTTGGAGTGAAAACTGTGAGAGTTAAAGCAAGTTTAAGAGAAGACTTCTTGATGATTTTACAGCTGTTTGCCACTCTAACAGTGATGTCACCACACTGTAAGTTCCCGGAATGTATTGTAACAAAAATTATTTTAAAAAATTATAATTAAAAAATTATAGAAGTTACGAAAAATTTGAACAGTGAAGAAATTATGCAAGCTTAACTTAACATTTTGCAGTTTGTACGATATTTCTAGCTAAAAGTATGAAGTATGAGTAAAAAAAATAGCTGAACATAGCTGAATCTACTGAATCAGCACAAAAATGGCTTGTTTTAATAGGACCCCAAAAAATTACCTTTAAAATTAAATATCTCAAAAAGTAAAAAGAAAATCAAAAATCTGTACTGATGCAACCTAATTCAGAACAAGCTGAATTGTTTTAAGTTTGAAAGGAATCAATAGCTTAAACGGTGTAGGAGGAGTTAGTCGGGCAAATTTAGGCGGAAGAAGAAAAAGTAGAGGAAGAAGTAGAGAATAGAGTGTGCTGCTTCTTTGCTGAAGCAAGCACACAATTAGGACACATAAATGGGATCAGGTTCAAAGAAGTAAAGCGCTTTAAGGGAGAGGTGATAGCAGGGATATAATCCCTCCGATGTCAAGTCCTGGGTGGAAGAGGTCAAGAAAAAAGAGCATCATGTTCATGGTTCAGTTAAGGTTTAAAAAATCAGAGCATCAGGCTTATGCTTCAGCTCAGATTTAAGGAGAAAGAGCTTCATGCTTATGCTTCAGGTCAAATTTAAGGTGAAAACTTCACACTTAAGCTTCAGTTCAGGTTTAAGGAGAAGGATCATCACGTTTATCCTTCTGTTTAGGTTTAAGGAGGAAGAGGAAGAGCTTTAGTTCAGTTTTTATGCTTTAGGTTCAGGCTTCAGTTCAATTTGGAGAAGAGGATCATGCTTAAGCTTTAGTTCAGGTTTAAGGAGGAAGATCATCATGCTTATCCTTCAGTTCAGTTTAAAGAAGAAAGAGCTTCATGCTCCTGCTTCAGAACAGGTTTAAGGGGTAAAAGAATCATGCCTAAGCTTAAGTTCTGGTTTAAGGAGAAAGATCATCAAGCTTATCCTTTAGTTCAATTGAAAGGAAAATGAGCTTCATGCTAAAGCGTCAGTTCAGGTTTAAGGGAGAAGAATCATCACCCTTATCCTTCTGTTCAGGTTTAAGGGGAATAAACTTCAAGTCTTAGCTTTAGTTCAGGTTTAAGGAGAAAAATCATCACGTTCATCACTCATTTCAGGTTTAAGGAGAAAGAGCTTCACAGAGTTAAAAACAAATGCTTCACGCTTAATTTATCAGTTCAGGCATATGGCCTAAGAGCATCACCCTTCTGCTTCAGTTTCAGCTCAAGGAGTAACAGCATCATGCTAAAGCTTCAGTCCACGTGGAGAAAATACATCTCTTTATGCTTCCATTTTGGTTTAGGAGTTAGGGCATCACTCTTAAAGGTGGCTTTAGTTTAGGTATGTAGAGGAAGAGCATCATGCTTATACTGCAGCTCAGGTTTAAGGAGAAAGGGCTTTGTGCGTATGCTTCAGCTCAGGTTTAAGGAGTAGATGCATCACTCTTAAAAGTGGCTTGCTTTTCAACTCTTTTCTGAGTCCCTGGACTGGGCTGCTGCTATCACAGGTTTTTAGCCTCATTGAATAATGGAGCCAATTAATGCACAAATCCCACCGCTGGAGAAGGCTGAAGGCTCATTTTACTGCAATTATTTATTATAATGAACTAAATGTGAAAAGATCTGGGGAAAAAAAATGTTTCATCTTCTGTATTTTATTTCTTAGTAATCTATATAGTTTATGAGGACCATTTGACATGAGGAAGAAAACCTCAGCTAGATCCAACATCATCAGTTTTGTCAAAGTAATCTAACATTATTAATCCAGTTATTATTCTTATTATGCCAGGGATTTTACATATCTCAAAGTTACCGCCATTAGATCACCCTATGTGGCTGACATATCCACAGCTAAGCCAAAGCATTATGACTACCTGCCTAATATGCTGTTGGTCCTTTGGGCGCTTTCCAAAAAGGTCTGCAAAATTTATGTCCACATGAATGCCTGGTCACAGGGTTTCCCGGCAGAACATTTCCCAGGGCATCATACCTTCTGTACCAGCTTGTCTTCTTCGCTGGCGTAGCAACTGGTCAGTGTTATAACTGGCACTCTGACTGGTCTGTGGCAACAAAGTCCCATCAACAGTAGGGTATGATGCACTGCGTGTTGTGACACGTTCCTCCTGAAACCATCATTAAAATTTTCTATGGGCACAGTCCCCCTTATGTCAGACTGGACCAGATAGGGTAGCCTTCACTGCCCTCATGCTTTAAAGAGCCTTGGGCACCAAATATGCAGTTTGTCAGTTATCCCTCTGTGGACTACTGTGGGAAGGTACTCACCTTTACTGACTTAGAGCACCCCACAAGCTTTGCTGCTTCAGCCATGCTCCAACTCAGTCGTCAGGCCATACTGATTTTAATATTGTGAAATTTGACAGGTTTCATTTCTCCCATACCCAACATGTCAACTTGGAGAACCAACAATTCACTTACCATCTAAAGTCTTTCTTAAACCTTGACATGCACTTTCATGACAAGATTATTAACATTATTGGCTTCATCTAAAAGTGGTCATAATGTTTTGCCTCACCAGTGTACACCACTACCCTCTATTTGCCGCTGTAATTTAAATTATTTGACCTCATGAAAATGACTGACTAATTTTAAAACTTTTATGTGAACAACTATCCAATTATTGGTCTGTCCATGGCATAGAATGATAATGAAGTACCTGGTCCTGGATTTCATGCCCTTTTTGAGCAACAGAGATGCAGTTGCTGGGATGCTGGTACTTCCAAGGTCTAGCAGCATAACTACCCATTTAATTATGAAGTGCAATAAAATCATGAGTAGGACTCAACAGAAACTAACTTTGCCAGAAGTGAATCAAAATTCTCAAGAAGGCCTTTTATTTCTCGAGTGCTGACAGGTTAAATTGTGGATCTCTTGAGACCGTATTAGGTTTGTTTCTATGGCAATGGAAATGTAAATAGTCATTCTCTGAAATTTTTCAAAATTTCATGATGGAAGGAGTGCCATTTTAAACAACTTTATACATTGTGATGCTCCTGCAGTTTGTGTGTGTGTGTGTGTGTGTGTGTGTGTACCATGTTTACCTACCCTTGTGGGGACCATATGTCCCCACAAGACATGGAATTCTAGATTTCTTTGTACTTATGGGGATATTTTCAGGTCCCCCCAGAAAAATTGATCTATTTTAGGGTTAGGGTTAAAGTTAGGTTAATGTTAGGTTTAGGGTTAGGGTTAAGGTTAGGCTAATGTTAGGTTTAGGGTTAGGTTTAGGGTTAGGGTTAAGGGTTAGGTTAATGACAGGGTTAGGGAATGAATGGGTCCATGGTTAATGTTAGGTTGTGGGTTAGGGTTAAGGTTGGTGTGTGTGTGTGTGTGTGTGTGTGTGCATGCTTTTTTCCCAAGTTTGAGAGTTATGTATGTACTCAGAATGGATGGGAAAGAAAAAGTTTACAATAACCATTCAGTGTAAAAACATGGAGCCTTTATATAGAAAGAATTTGGTCCCTCTTGCCCAAATCCACATAGTTTTCCAAAATCAGGTTTTTGTTTGTCCTCTTTATGGAACAAGGTTTTTGATTTTATGAAGAATGTCCTTTTCTGCATAACTGTGCCTATTCTCCTCCGTATTTCCAAGTGAGTTTGTTTGTCTGGAACCCGGATATTTCTGTCCTGCCAATAGGTGTCCATGCAGTGAAAAAGGAGTCAATACAGTGTGTTCCCGTTTCCAGCAGACTTCAGAAATAACATTTGGTCTAATATTCATATATGTAACAACCAGGGTGCTAATCTAGTCCTTATCTTGTTCAACACTATTTCTTATCCAGAGTAACCACTCTATACTGAGCAGTTGGATGCCAAGGTTGCCAAAGTTCAACATTTATAGAAACTTGCCAGATATCTGTTGAGGCACAGGTTTGTTTGATTAGGTATGTTGTGTTTGTTGTGTTGTTTCTGATTGTTGTGGTTTGTTTGTAAAATGCTGGGTCTTGTGGATGTACCGTGTTAATTTTGCAATAATTTGCTGTTTAAAATAGGCAGCTCTGTCATTTATTTGATTGAATGGTCAAAATCTTGATTTTTGGCTCATTGATTGTCCCCATGATATGGCTCATTGATGGCTCCCCAGTCTCCCCTACAGCAGTGAAGGGGACGGAAACCCTGAGGAAGAAGCGGGGACAGAAACCTGGAATAGGACAGCACAGTTCAGTGCAGACGTTATAGACAAAGCTGAGCTTTCAGTCGCTGGCCAGTGACTTCCAGGATCACAGCCAGTTGGTGTACAGACTTTGCAAGCACCAAACTGTCCCACAAAAGGACAGAGTAGCTTGAGAGGAACTTAATTCCAATCCTGATGGCCGTACAAGGATTGGGAGTTTGTTCCTGACAAACTGGACAGAGGAACACACTTGAAAAAGTTAAGAAGAATGTCGTCCCAATCCTGGACCCTGCTAAGGCTTGAAAGCTTGTTCTAATAAACTGGAACCAATGAACTGACCAGAGCTGGGTTAACCATTTGAGCGCTGAATACATTTTCAAGGAATTAAAAATGTAGTTATCCTGAGCTGTTGAAAACCGATCATGTGGGTTTTCATGATAGGTTTTGATAGGTTTTCAACAGCGTCTGATTTTGGTATCTTACATCATTGGGCAGGCGCTGAAAGGGTTAACTTGAACAAGGTCACAATCCTGGACCCTGATTAGGACCGGAAGTTTGTTCAAATTAAGTGAGTAACAAGAATGATTTTCAAGAATGCTGCCATTAAAATACAAATTGCATTTACGAAAAAGAGTTTACACTTACAATACTGGCTGGTTCTAACCACAGATTGCACATTACAATCCAGCAACTTGAAACAGTGAGAAGAGGGCTTAAATACCCATCGCCTTGTCATCAGGGTGGTCACAGGGTAACCGGGTAATGATAATAATGCAGCCGGCATTGGGGAGATGGATACAACGTAAACCAATAACACAAGACAAACATCTTAATCGACGCACAAGTTGCTGAATTGAAAGAGACACAAAAGGAATTCATGCAAGGGTTGTGACAAAGGTAAGTTAATGGCCCCAGATAATAGGTAGGGACAAGGAATCAGATTTTGAGGAAGAGTGGGCCTGTGATGAGTTTGATGTGTGTTGATAAGCAGTTAAGTTTAGCATAGTCTCAGTTTCAGCATAGTATCATTTTCCTCTCAAGACAGAATGCTTGTTTTTTGCAAAAACACCATGGATGTTGCAAACACTGCTGTTTTATTAGGTTTACTTATGATGGCAACTTGCTTGCAAAGATATTGCTTGGAACAATTCATAATTCATATGAAAAAATTACATAATATTGCATAGAATAATCATAAGCACTCCTCCTAGGCAAGCAGCAATCCCCTAGATCTTAAATAATGCATTATATTAAACTGCACCTCTAAAAAGGACAAATCGGGCTAAGTGGTATTCAGTTTTAACGGCCGCACTTTTCTTGAGGTAAATTAGAACTAATACCCCTGTGAAGTAGCTATAAAGAAATACTAGAATAACAACAACATGTATTACCAGAGAAAAAAATGATTATGCCTCTCTGAGCTGAATCCTGGACCTAGTGTATCACCATGTGGTCAGAGGAAAGAACTTCACTTCCATCTGCAGCATGCTCCACAGTTCAGTAATAAACTCGCTCAGAGAATTAAATCCAGTACAAAGTTTGTATGACTGATACATATTGTCATCTGAGAGACAAAAATATGCGCGTAAGAATAAGGTATATCAACTGGGGCACAGTGGAAAAGACCAAACCAAGTTAACAACAAATGTCGTTCATGTATGAAAATGAGATGCAAAGGCTGAGGTGACTGGAGCCCTGCTAGCTGGCATTATTTTGCTGAATGTTGGCAAAATAAAAACTGGTAAAATAATCAATTTGCCAACAAGGAAAGTAAAATTAAATTAGTTTGGTTCAAAACCAAGAAAGAGTGACTTACAAGTGTCGCACAGCCATGGGAATTTCCATTTTAGTGTTGGATACGATGCGTCAAAGCCAAACTACATGAATGTCCTTGTAGAAAACCATGCCAGCAATCTGCTCAGTTGTTATTCTTGCGAAAGATGGTTGTATTGATTGATATGAATTAAATCATTGAAAATTATTAAAACTTGTGACTGCCAGTGTGTGCGCGAATCGAGGGTGGGCGACAGCTGCAGAAGAATGTATTAAGTCTGAGCTGCATCAGTGGTATTTACAAAACACCTTCCGCAAGCATTGCATTTACAACTAATATTGTATATTTCCGAAAAGCAATAAAGTTCAGACAGTTAAAAAAATAAAATATCTTTTCTTTTCACTGTTTCAATTACGTAAGTATAAATTCGGATGATTGCCAAATCTCTGAATTTTACTTGTATTTTGCATTCCGTTCCCACTTCTTTGGAAATGAGGTGGTAACACAGCAAAGCACTAAGATAAAGAATATGTACAGATTGCATAGTAACCACTGTAAACTGAATTGAAATGCATTTGTTTCTCCTGGCAAGTAATGTGTATCAGAGCTGACAGATGGAGGCGGTTTGCTGCGGACACACCTGGGCATCAGTAAGTGGGGTGAGCAGAAGCGTTGGTGTGAGGTGGTTTGGTTCAGGAGCCGCAGGTGCGCTCATCGATGGAAAAGCTGGGGTTTTGGCCAAAAGCCAGGGGAGAAGAGAAATTCTGTCTCACTACTAAACTTTATATGTGTGTAGAGTCCTGAACAGCTCTTTAAAACACTGTGTAACCTCCACACTCATCCACTCTGGCAGAGCTATCACTGTCACACAAATCCCTTCCACTAGAGCTATCACTATAATGGGCTGCCATTCGAAATCCGTAACCATAAATATTCTCTATTACACAAGGCCCCTGCATCACAACTGCATCCTGAATATGGACTATATGAAAAAAATGAGGCGGTCACCTGATGGTTTTAGCCATTTAACGGGTAGGAGCAGATTTCACAATATATTCTGCGTCAGTGCTCAAACATAGTGCATGTGCTTGTATTTTTACTGTATACATGATACAGATATTTTTGTTTACTATTACTTGTATGTGGGTATGCAAATAGCATTTACCGTAGTTAAATTGAATGATGGTGGATGGATGATGGATGGATAGGGTGGTGATTGGTGATGTTGAGGGATGATGATGATGATGATGATGATGATGATACATTGAACACTTGAATCTGCAGAATGTGCGAAGAAGAGGAGACAGGAGCATACTGGATAAGAGCTCTTGTGAAAGATGGAGAAATAGTGTCATCTAGTGGACATTGTGAGATAATACAGGCTTGTGTCCCTAAAAACACCAACAGGTGCTGTCACATGGAGAGAAGTAATAATCTGAGCTAAAGATCAACTTGCAATAATTCTATACCATCTCAGTTGGATTTATTCATTCATTTGCATTGGTAAGATGGAATTTATAACCCACTGTAGGACTAATATCATTATATGCTAAACACAAAGCCAATCTTTTTCATCCCCCCCCTATAGTCCACAAGGAATGAAAAAAAATGTATCCTGTATCCGCAGTCCATTTTTTAAATGATATTTTAAAATAAACTGCTTTGTCGACCACTGAGCATAAACACTGGCTTAAAATGAATCTATTTGCATTATTTTTTCAGCCTCATCATTGAACAAAAAGTCCACATCGATCTCTTGATTGACCTGTGTATTGTGGGTGACATTGTTTGAGTTGTAACATTAGTATATTCATGCAGCATTCATATCTTAACTGCATTAATCAGTAAGAAAGGCAGAGAATCTGTTTAAATTTTAAATGAAAGCCTTATAATTAATATACATTTGACTCACCCAAAAGGAAGACAAACATGTTTTATCACCAAATCCTATCTTGCAATAAGAGATACACAATTCATAAAATTTGAACATGACAAGGTGCTATTAACAGAACCAGACTGACCAGATAGATGCATCGTGGAAAGTGAAAAATCAGTAATCCCTAGAATACCAGATGCCTTTCATGTAGCAGGTTAAAGTTACTCTTGGACTCAAAGAGCTAAGTGTATCCACTTTTCCCAGTCATTTCATGAAAGGATTTATTTGGAGATTCATATCAGGCAGTTGAGTCCCCTGAGCCTAGCTAAAACTACTGCTGAGATTTCCTTTTATCCGTGTGCAGAATAAAATCAATACAGGACAGAATAGTGAGAGAGGTCCATCCCCTTTGTATCACAGAGGAGTGAAATCCTGTCATGCAGAGATACGTTCACTCCAACCATTGTTCATTCACGATTAATGCAGTGTTACTGGGTTTTTAGATGTAGCCTGAATCCCAGTCAGTGTGTCAGCATTGCTGTGCATTAGAGTAGGCGATAAAGCCACTTTACATCTGCGGTCCTGTAACACAGGGCAGAGTTCTGAATCAGTGGTTCCCAAACTCTGTCCTGGGGCCTCCCTGTATATGCTGGTTTTTGTTCCACCCTTGATTGCAATCATAGGATTTTAACAGGCTGTCACTTTGTCTTAATTGGGTGCATTTAAATTTAGAGCAGCAATTTATCCTCTCTTGACATACAGTATTTTGACAGATATGCAAACGTACAGTACAGTGAGAAATAAATTCCACATTGCAATATAGGAGTAACAACTGCATAAAAAGAGGAAAAAATGTATGCATTCAAAGAAAAAAAAATCAATGGGTTCCTAATTGGTGAAACTGTGGGCACATGGTTGCAAAAACTTACAATTCACAAGACAAACAAATGACAGAGTCAAACCTGTTTTATGTTATGTTTTTGTTATGGAGTGCAAGCAAATTATTTTGAAAGAATTCCAATCACCTGTGTTCAGCAACCTAATTTGGAGGTCACTGATTTTCTCAGTGCCTGATTTGATCTGTTTAAAAATGCTACTGCGGAAATAGCTTGCCACACAGAAAAAAAACAGTATATTCAAGGGTCTTTTACTCTTCATGGCTCACATGGATATTTCTATGAAAATTTGGTTTAAAATGTCAAAAAACTTCTTTAAACACAAAATGCACCTTATTAGGACAAATTAATGCTTATTAAAATCCTATGATGGCCATTATAGTTGGAACCAAAACTAGCATAGACAGGAGGCCCCAAGAATGAGTTTGGGAGCCCCTGTTCCAAATGACTGAGAAACACTAAAAATGCAAAAAGGAGTCTTAAGAAGGAGCCTGATTACAAAATAGTGCACTAAAAAACACGACAGAGTTAGCAACCAGAAGACCTAAGCAAAAAAGGGATTGTTTAGTGTGCTGCACAGTTAGAGAAATGGCACGTTGCTCATGCATTCAAAAGGAAGTAATCATAACTAGCCCATAAAAGGCAATGGCCACTCAATATGCCTCTGGTGAAGATGTTTGCAAGTGAGTCAGCTGGTGTCTGAGGTGGCCCCCGCCCCCATTAGTTGGAGGGAACAGGCTCCTGCCCAAGGTCCTGTTGACCTCTCTGTCTGTGGGAGGGAACAAACACAGTGTGTGGAACAGGGAGGTTTACACAGCTGCTGTCCAAGGTTCTGTAATCGGCCATTTTTTCATGAGAGGACAGGGATAGTTCTCCTGTGATCTGGAAAAACCTAGTGCCTTTGTCACTTTTGGGAGAAACTGAGTTTGACCCTCTTTTGCTGTAATTAAGAGTGGTAAAAATCTAAAAACACCAGCTATTAGTGTTATTTGAACTGTCTGGATCAAGTTTGTATTATTTTTTTCGGTTAGGAGAAGTCCAGAATCCAAAGGTTTTTATTCAGTTGCAAGAATCCTTGCCAATGATAAATTCACAAATTCACTAGGTTTTTCAAGATCACAGGAGAGTTGCTGTCGAAGGCTCTGTAAGCTACTATTTCTGTGGGAGAAAGCAAGGTACAGCTGTTTTGAGTTAAATTTTTTAAATAAATTAAATATTTTGCTTTGATAAGTTCACCATGAAACACTTTTCGACTGATCTACAAAGGAGATGTACTTGAAATACAGCAGCAAATAACTAATACCACAATACATTAATTAATGTGTCTTTCTTGGCCACCACAGGAAAGCACTTTATAATGATCAGTAATGCGCTATCTGGTGCTGTTTATTGTGTATACTTGTCCTCGGGAAGTGGAGCATGCAGTTTTTGATAAGAGCACAGTAGATAGCGCTGTCTCTTTAACTGCTAATAAGCTAACATGCTGATCATGACGTTTACCGACCAGTGAGGCAAATGCCATCTCCTTTCCAGTAACCTGCATGAGCAAATTAGCAAAAATGAAATGGAAAACAGGGTGCTATACTCTGATGAGTCAAAACATTATGACTGCCTGCCTAATATGTTGTTGGTCTTCTGCTTATGACCAAAACAGCTCAATCTAATTCCCATTCACATGACTGCCCCAGACCCTGGGTTTTCTATCAGAGCATTTCTCAGAGCATTACAACTCCCTGCACAAGCTTGACTTTTTCTCACAAGGCTTGCTGGTGCCGTCTCTTCCACAGGTAAATGCTGCACACATTGCCTGGCTGCTGTACATGATGTAGAAGATACTGCAACTAATCAGATCAAGGCAACCTTGCTCCATTGCTCCAAGGTCTATTTCCAATGCTAATGTGCCCATTCTACGTGCTTTCAACGTTGAACAGAGGTTAGACTGGGCACTGATCAGTCTGCGGCAATAAAGCCCCACATGCAGCAGGGTTTACTGCCTTCTGTGTTGCGACACATTTCACCCATAGACATCATTATCAAAATTTTGTGTTACTTAGTACAACAAAAGCCCTTCTGTCTGTTTGATGAGATAACCTTTCTTGCCCTTGTGCATTGATGAACCTTGGGCACCCGACACCTAGACACCAAGTTGTCATTTGTCCCTCCTTAGACCACTGTCAGTAGGTAGACTGCATACCACTGCTGACCAGAAACATCCCAAGAGCTGCTTTGGACATCTGAGACCCAGTCATCAGGCTTGAAAAATCTGACCCTTGTCGAAGCCTCTCAGGTCCCATCTCCTGCATCCACCACACAATTGCAAGAACTGACTTTTCCCTTCTTGTTTCAGGTCTGTTCACACACTTAGGTGTGCTGCTGCTGGATGATAACGAACATTAATTTGTGTCACTTGTTTGAAGACTTTTTGGCTCATCATTGCATATGTGAGATTTGGAAGACTGCATGTAATGATCACAACTTATTCTTCATAAGTTGTTGGAAATCATGCTAGGATATTGCTACTAAAGTACAGCCTCTACATTGCAAAGTTGTGAAAAAAATGCTTCAGTTACCACATTTGCCTGCTTAAAACTGTAATTTCATGGTGTGTAGCATAATTGAAAACTACAGATTTAGTTCAAAAAGTTTTTACGATAGAACAAATGTCTACACTATTCGTATTATTGAGCAACACAAAGAAAGCATCAAAGGCCTGAACTGTGGACACTGCTCAGACAAGTGAATGTAATTACTGTGAATTTTCTACAATTATTCCAAACCTGCTGTTATTTTCCAAGAAACCAGTGCACTCTGCTTTCCATCAGGAACACTGACACCCTGCTTTTAACTTCAACAGCACAGCTTTGATCTTCCAGCATCGGTCCTCTGGCATTATCTTAGCACTCCGTGGGGTTAACGGCTTTTGCTTTCGGGCTCGGCTGTTAAATGTACTTCCGCGCGGCCCCTGCTATCCTCTGTGACGTCAGATTAGTTTTCTATATGCCTGCGTCGAGCGGACGTAGAAAGGCGTGCGGGTTTTCACGTAGTTCTGTCAGATGAGGTTCAGGCGTTAGCCGCACACCGAGCCTGCAGTAACGCACTGATCCCAATGTTTCCCTCCATCCATGTGGGAATTCATTATAGTCCAGCTGCGGGCTATTCAGATATGGTCTGGCAACTGCATGGCCAATATTAACCTGTTTTATTTGCACCAGACAAACATACCAGCTTGCTGCTTTTCTGAGGTTGTTGGCGAAATCTTGCAGAAAAGAGAAATTGATTTATTTGCTTTATTTATTTATTAATCTGCATTGTTGTAGGTTCATTTTTTATTTATTGATGTCTTGAGGTCAGGGATTGGACCTGCAGACACACTTCCAGACATATAAGGTGAAACTCATTTCCTTTTTTTCAGGAGAAACAAGATAATCTGTAAATAAATGTAGTTTTGCTACATCATAGATAATGCTAAATATAGGAAATATGGAAAGGAAAACAAAACTCCTAGATGACTCTTGTTTGCAAGCATTTGAATATCAGCGTTAAAGGTATTGTGAGTATGATTTATTGGTTGTGGTTTGTAAACAAAACATTCAAAGTTGGCCTCTCCTTGACCAAGCTCAGTGACACCTCGGGCATTGCGCAGTGCTGCCCTCATAACCTATGCGGTGTTATTGGCTGGGAGCTACACCCACTGCCCAAAGGCGGACGCCCAGAAACATCCCATACAAAGACAAACAAGAAAATACAGGCAGATGGCAGGGTCTGTGTACATACAGAATCACAAGTGATGATTAAGAGGGATTATATCTGTATGAATCTATATAAGTATTTTAGGAATATCCCTCTCAGTATACCTTTAACCGTCCTATTATGTCCAAATGAATAAACCATTTTTAGTATGAGGTCAGTTTGAGCCCCGCAATGTAAAACCACAAAAGATTTTGTTACTGAAAGTGTTACCCAATCTTCTATCAGAACATTTATGCCTCTCCACTGACCATTTTAATAGCCAAGTAAATAAAACACGACTCCCCCAACCCCCCCCCCCCACCCCCCATACATGAAGCATTGATTTTACATGATTATAGCTAAATGAATGAGACCAAATGTGAAATGAATGAGTAATTAATTTTAACATGCCCTCAGTACTTGGCAATGCTACAAAAACAAAATCAAAATGATAGTTTTATATAACAATCGATCGTGGCGTCATAATGACCCAAACAACACCAGTGCTTATGTAATGGCTTTTTCTGAGCACCGAGTAGTGTGCACTGAAAAATAGCAAACATGGAACTGGATTCAGGTGCTAAGATGAAGTAGGTTTCTATTATGCCTTTTCTGTAGTGCAGAAAAAGGCAAATGCAAAACAAACAGGAAACAATGTTCCAAAACTCTTATTATAATGCACTGAACAATAGTAATTGTAACAGCGCTTTAATAGTGCAGCTTACTAAGTTTTGTGAATATACTGTTATTATGTCTATACAAGACTAGAGCTTAACAACAGGCTTACAAGACATTGTACTGAACAAGTGCAAAGCTCTGGCTTTTATAGAGGTAACAATGACATAATGACAAAGCTGAACAGATGCGGGTGATCAGGGTGGAGCGTGGAATGCAGGCCGTGTCCTAATAGACTGGTGATTGGGAGCGCTGGAGGCATGGCATGAGAGTTTACCACATGTGCACAGGACATAAAATTAATTTTTCTGAATTAATTTCATGTTTTACCCTTAAAGTTAGGGAAAACATCTACCTGAAAAAAGGATATTAACCATGTTTTTAGAGACGGTGAAGTTTGAATCGAGTCAAACTGACCCCTAACATAATAGGAAGGTTAAGCTCCTGCAAGAGCGCATCTTCATCCACTGACTCATTAGACATCGACCAAATCAATGGACTGTGGACATATAAGCAGGTTAAAAATTTAAATCCTGAAGGTTATAATCAGGAAGAAAAACGTTAATTTATTTATTTATTTATTCATTCATTCACTTTATTTATTTTTGCTCTTACTACCCCAACCGTAAAAAGTTGGGATTGCATGGAAAATGCATAAAAAAACTGGAAGCAGTTTCAATCTACTTTGAATTGTATTTCATTGCAGACAGTATGAAAACAAGTGTAAGATCACGCCTCCAGCCCTCCAGCTCACCGGTCTACTAAGACCCGGAGCGCTTTCCTCACGTCATTCAATTATTACCTGCACCTGTTTCTCATTTCCACTGTGTGGTAGCAGTGTGCTATTTAAGACCGAACTTTGCACATTTTCATTGCAAAGTCTCATAACTGCATACCTGTATTACTTTCCTAGTCTTGTTTAGACGTAATCCCCGCATTTCGCGTTTATATATTCTCTAACTCTAACTTAGTGCTGTTTATTGTTTTTACCAGCATTTTATATTAAGGAACCTTGCTTCCTGTTTGTTTTCTATTTGTAATACATTATTACTGCAGTCTATGCTCAGTGTTTGTAGGCATAATAAACTACCAAGTCCATCCTTACACCTGAGTCCATTAGTCCACAACCCTTACAACAAGACATTTGTTTTGTCCAGTCAACTTCCATTTACATATAAATATACATCCATTCCTGCCATTAAGGCTTGCAACACATTCCAAAAATAAAGGGGAAGGAGGAAATTCCCGACTAGTGACGAGGTAAAAAAAAATTTTGGAATAATGATGTGATCTGAAACATCAGATGTCAGCAGGAAATTGTAATCATGATTTGGTACAGAGAGCAGCACCCAGGAAAGGCCTAGTCCTCCAGGAGCAAAGATGAGCCGAGGATTGCCAATTTGCGCACAAATCTGAGGAAATCATTGAGAGGTTTAAAAACAATGTTCCTCAAAAAGTTAGAGGGAGGTCTGTGTATTTCACTTCTCTGCACTGCAAAACATAATTAAATATTCAAGGAATCTGGGGACGTCTGTTGGTACAGGGCATGGGCGCAAGCCTAAGGTGAACACTCCTGATCTCTGATCACCCAGACAGCACTGCATTAAGAACTCTCATTTATCTACTAGTGATATAACCACAAAAACTCATGACATCAATGCTCGTGGTTCAAATCTAGCTTAGTAGGATAACAAAATAATGGATCATTTTTATTCATTTATTTTCTTGACTTCTGTGCACCAAACTGTTGGCTAGCTAGACTAGCGAACTAGCAAGCTATGCGAGTGAACTAACGTGAGCGACCTAGCTAACTAGTAGTTATATTTGGTATTACATAAATGCTTGTGGTTCAATTTTAGCTAAGTGAGATGGCGAAATAATGGATATTTTTTATTAATTTATTTTGTATTGACTTCTGCGCACCAAACTGTTGGTTAGCTAGGCTAGCAAATATGATAGATAAGCAAACGAACTAGCATTAGCTTGGTAGCAGGCTAGCAAGCCAGAAAACCTTTTTGCTGACTTAGAAAGCTAGTCATGCTCAAGTCAGAAGTAAAAGCTGTTTTAGTTGGCGCTCCCCATAGCGACTGGGAGCACTTCCATTGTGTTGATGTCTAAATGTCACATTTTTCTCTCTTGCATTTGCTTTTGTGGTTTGCCTGTTTTTGGCTTTGCATCATTTCTGTTTTTGCACCACGTTTCTCCGATTGGAGATGTTTTGGGCCGGTGAAGCATTTTTCTCTTGGATTTGCTTTTTCAGTTTGCGTGTTTTTGAATTTGCATCTTTTCTGGTTTGCAACACGTTTCTCCAATCGGAGATGTTTTTGGCCATTGCAGCGCGTTTGCCCTTATCGGCCACCATAATTATGTGGTGCATTTTGAAATGCAAAATGCAACAAAGACTCAGTACTGTTGTACATCTTCGGAATTGTTTTCAGGAAGAATGGGACAGATCCACTCCTGAGATACTACGTTGTGAAAAGGAATGGCAACATTAAAAAGTGGTAAATACTTAACATGAGTGAAGAGAACAGGCAATTCAGCCTGTTCCCTAAAATGAACCAAACACTTCAGATACTCAATGACTAAATGGTATCTAGCACCAAATCAAGCCTGGTTTTGTAAACTCCCAGAGTTTCTGCCAATGTGGCCAGGCAAGTTATTCCACAGGGATATCACTCTCTGCATGAAAAAAATATTTACTTATATAATTGCTAAATATACCATTGGCTAACTTCTATTTGTGACCCTGAATTCTGCTAACAAAACTTGGCCAAAGTAATCCTGCATAGTTAACTTTGTTAAATTTGTGAAGCCCTTTAACATATTGTTAGCCTCATAGCATAATTGCCTAAGTCATTTTTGGCTTACTGTTGCAATATCAAAAAAAAAAACCCAATGTGCTTGCTAAAAATTGTGTCTTTTCTTGTTTTCCAAAAACGTTCAAACATGACTTAGGCAATTATGCTATTAGGCTAACGATATTTAAAGACCTTAATTAGATCACCCCCAAAGTCTCCTTTTCCCAAAACTGAAGAAATTACGAATCTTCACAGTCTCCTTGTAGCTTTCATCTTTTATATCAGGATCTTTTATATTTATATCTTTTATATATATTAACTTTGTGGCTTTTCTTTGAACTTTTTCTAAAGCCTCTAAATCTTTCTTGAGGTTTGGTCCTCAGAACTGTGCACAATACTCCAAATGTGGCCTGAAAACTGTGTTATGCAAGAGAAGTATAGCCTCCATAAATTTATAGTAAACACTTTTGGCCATAAATCCAAGCATCCTGTGGGCCTTTTTGACTGCTAAAGCACAGTGGCTAGAACCTGTAAAGGTTTGGTGTAACCTCACGCTTTCAGCGCCCTCAATAACCGGTTCCTGCAAGCCCCGGACCGCATTTAACAGTCCATTTAACCATCCGCTTCTGTTTGCCATTGTGCCAATGTCATTAGAGTGCCTATATAATACAGAGCTTCGGACTTAGTCAGTGCAAAGTCTCGTAAGCCTTGTAAACCTGTTGTTTAGCTCCAGTCTTGTATAGACTTTACTACCGTGTATTCACATTTATATAGAAACCTCTATTAAAGTGCTGTTACTGGTATTCACATTCAGCACTTTCACAGTATTATATCTGCTGGGAACCTTGCTTCCTGTTTATTTGTAATACAGGGTTCCTACGCAAGTATGGAAAGTATGGAAAAGTATGGAAATAAATTTGATTAATTTCCAGGTATTAAAAAGTATGGAAAATGAAAAATAAAGTATGGAAAAATATTCATGTTTCCAGAATACTACGACTGTTCTAAAATACTGTTTTCTAAATTAGAAAATAAGGTATTTCCAAAAATAATTCAATCAATCCGGATCATCTGTTTTATGACGGGCCAAGCACAGTTTGTGTGAGAGCAAACGTCTCAGAAAACATTCCGCCCCTTTTACCTGATTGACAGGTGGTCTGTCCAGTCCGCTGCCCCATGACCCTTCTCCAGCCCCCAGGTAGCCTATCAAAGTTTCGCTCCAACACCGCACCTTGGACAAGACGGACGAGTTTCATGTGTTTCATGGGTTACATTCATTTATATTATTAACCTCTTGGATCAACACTGTCGTGTAGGCTAATGTCTTTTAGCAAGTCTGATTTGCGTCTGCAACACAAACGTCAGACTCGCTAAAAGACATTATATGACAGTATTGATTTAATGCTAGAGATTATATGTAAGCTATATTCTTCAAATGACAAGCAAATGTACTATTAAGATTATGTTAGCTGGAAATCTTGAAACACTAGAAGCGAGGCCAGTGTATGCTGTTATGTAGCATGCCCGATGCATATCATTATAACTTAGCTAAACGAGCTATTTTTGGCTATAAGTTTGCCGCTAAAGTGAAGTGGAGGCACTGATTTGTACTCCGTTGTAACAGTGGTGCTGACCGAATGATTAAGGTTAAGGTTACTTTATTGTTCTCCCTTGGGAGAAATGTGGTTTGGATGAATGGAACGTTGCTGCAGAAGTACACGTTCACAATTCACGTTGCAATATGGCTTGTAGATTTGCAGTACTCCACAAGCAACACTGTTGTCATACAACGGGTAGACTGAGTACAGTTGAAAAACTTTTGCTTCTCCTTTTTTCAACTGATTTTGCACAAAAACTATACACCAAAAACAAGTGATTTTTCATATGCAGTTTAATTTCTTTGTATACTGTTATTATTGATGAATATAATTTATAAGTTGTTTATTTTTTTCCACAATCGGGTCATAAGCATGAGGTGCATTTTTCACCATGGTGCCGTCTCAACTGTACACATATGGAGTACAGTTGAGATGGTACCATGGTACAGTTGAGACACCTATTGAAACCCATTGATGATGAAGGAACATTAATTGTAAATGCAATAAAATTTAAAAAAAAAATGACAATTTGGCAAGATATTTTAATATAAATTCATTCCTCTTTATTGAAATAAAAAATAATGGAATATTGAATGAATAAACAAGCAATCATAAAACAACAATAGCCTAAAACGTCAACAAATGCTAAATTATCCTTATATCATTCATGGTTTAAAAGGCATCCATTAATATAACACATTTCAAGTATCATAAATATTAAATTTTATTTTCATTTCATTTGTATGTGGTCTAATTATGAATTGTAACCTGTTAGCCTACCTCTGCACTGCACAACTTAACAGCATGTGACAGAACAGAACTCTATCACCGGTTACAGGCTATATTATTATTATCCAGTTGAGAAATTGAGTACCCTGCTGACCACCTTGTGTATTTCTCTAGATTATGCAGTGGCCTTGCATGCTAGGTTAACATGAAATATGTGAGTTTTTAGTAAACAAAATAACATTTGCAATGATGTAAGTTATGACTGATGGTCACAAGAGGATAATAAGCAATTCATTGTGGAACGGACATGGTAAAGTGAAAATCTTGCCTCAGTAAAAAAGACTTCTGCTGATATCTTCGGACTGGAGATGCTAATATTCTTCAAATTTCCCACCACCAAAGATGAAGCTAATATGCATGTGCTAGGTAAAAATCACGACTCAGGCTTGCAGCGCAGGCAAGATATTTAGGGTGTTTCAACTGTACACATCTCTCAACTATACTCTACCCTATAAATTAAACATTCATTTGTAGCGCAGACATGGCTCGTTGAAGTTAAGTTTAGTTACTGGCCATGTATGTTTTAAGTTGTGTTTATTTGCACAAAGAATCAAATGCATTAATCAATTTTAGCATGGTTATCTTGTATCATATGATGACAGAAAGAATGTCAGTGTACTGTATTGTTGTAAGCCTACACATGATATTATATTATCACCTTTGAAGTAAATTCAGCAATTATTCTGGTGTTTAAATGTTGGTGATTGCTGGATGAGAAGCTGTTATGTACAGTATTCTTTCTTAATGAGACAAATTTGTTCTTTTTCAGTGATATCTCTGCAGCTGCATCCAGTAGGTCCACAGCTGAAGATACCTGCAGGGGCTCAGTGAGGACCTATGTGAGTGGGCCAGAGGTTCTGTCTGCAGAAGTGTACTGGGCTCTTGATGTCATTGAGAAGCATGGATCCTTCAACAGCTGTACTGGAAAAAGTGAACTTTTTCGTCTTATGTTTCCAGACAGCCCCATTGCCTCAAAGTTCACCTGTGGGGATGACAAAGCAACTTACCTGACAACATTTGGCATTGCACCACATTTCTCATCATTACTGTTGTCAAAAGAGAAATCATCCAGTGACTATGAACTACTTTTTGATGAGAGTTTGAACCGCCCCCCAGTCAAAGCAATTAGATGTGCTCATACGCTTTTGGGATGGAGACTGTGTAACTACAAGGTTTTTTGACTCACATTTTCTTGGACATGCATGTGCTGATGATGTCTACAAACCACTAGACACCAACTGCAACACTGTTGGGATTCATGGCATATTGCAACTTGCAATGGATGGACCAAATGTAAATTGGTCCATCTTTAACAAACTGTCTAAGCACCTGGAAGAGGAGATTGGCTCCAGACTTCTTAACACAGGGAGCTGCGGTCTTCATGCAATGCACAATGCATTTAAAGCTGGCAGCACCACAACCAGCTGGGACATTGAGCACACTCTAAATTGTCTTCATTGGCTTTTCAAAGATTCCCCAGCAAGGCGAGATGATTATACAAAAGTGACAGGTTCAGCTGTCTTCCCTTTTAAGTACTGTCAGCATAGATGGCTAGAAAATGTCACTGTCTTAGAAAGAGCCATTGAAATATGGCCACATGTCCAGAAATATGTTGCAGATGTTAAAGCCGCTAAAGTACCATATCCCAAAAACAAATCTTTTGAGTTTAATGAAAAGACATGCTCCAACCCCATGTTTTTGGTAAAAGCCAACGTCTTCCTCTCCATTGCTGTGGAGCTCCAGCCTTTTCTAATCAAGTATCAGACTGACAAGCCGATGCTACCTTGTCTGGCAGATGATCTTTTCAGCGTACTTAAAAACCTTCTCCAGAGATTTGTTACAGACGACATACTTAAGTGGGTGAAGACACCTCTCAAGCTTTTCTCTGAGGACTTCACAGACCAAGCCATTCAGAAGGATGCCTCCAATGTCAACACTGGATTTGTGGCAGCTAAGCCACAAGAGCGAGATGCTCTCATGATTAAGATGGCTACTAGGGAATTCCTTGTCAAGGCTGTGACAAAGCTTCTGGAAAAATGCCCCTTGAATTACACTCTTGTCAGAAACCTTGCATGGCTAGATCCTCAGAAGATAAAAGACAGACCAGACACTTATGAAAAACAGCTGAAATGTTGCTTGCAGATCATCTCCTGTGCTGGACATGCCAGACTGAACAGATGTGACACGATCCTGAACCAGTTCAGGGACTTTGCTGTAGTCTGCAAAACAAGTGAGGATGCGTCACAGTGGCCCACAGGTCCTCACTCCAGACTGGACACGTTCTTTTGTTTTCAGGGACCTTTGGGAGGCATTCTTTTCATTTATTAATTTATTTTATTTTAAGAACTTAATTTAGTGAAGGGAGTCTTTTCTAGTTCCTTTAATTTATTATGTTTAATTTATTATTATCTATTAATTTAATTTGTTACATTTATTTTTATATTATTTAATTTTATTTATAGTTGTTTTATTCTGGTTTTTTAATTCTATGGGGATAGTTTTATATCCAAAGTTAGGACCAAATGATGTCCAAGAGTATGGTGTTAGTTTACACAGAAATGGAAGGCAGGCAGTGGACCAACTCAAGAAAGCTGGGCATCAAGAATCATTTTCAAGATGCTGCTGACAAAGCTGATGCAATTGCCAAAAATGTTCCTCCAAGATCTGTTGCTGCATAGTCAAATTCTGTGGTCACTTTCAGTGTCAAGAGGTTTTTGCTGTTCAGGATTTGGTGTAAACAAAAGATGTAGGAGGTCAGAAAAGGAGGTTACCTGTAAAGACCCAAATCTGTGTGTGTGATTTGATGACATGCATATTGAAGAATAAACTTCTGACCTGTGAAACATGCCTAAGACACTTTTCATTTATCAACAAACAGTTTGTGACATGTTTGAATGAATGTTTAAAGTTCATAATTTAATTTGTTTCAAATGTTCCATATAATTTAATTTTATGGTTTTTTAACAATTTTTAAGTTGGAACAACCAGAAATGTTAGTTTGCATGTAACCTCAAGATGTAGGTATGTATGTAGTCCTTTTTTTACAATTAATTTGTACATAATTCAAGAGGTTTGTGTGTTGTGTGTGTGTGTGTGTGTATGTGTGTGAGGTTGTGTGTTTGTGTGTGGGTGTGTGTGTGTGGGTATGGTATAGGTTAGTAACATTTTTATGTTCAGACATGTTCAGACACTTGAGGACACAAATAAATTGTAAGCATTGAACTCTTAAAATGTGTTAAAATAAAGATATTAAGAATAATTAAATTAAAGTAGATGTTTTATTTATGATACACTGATATATTTACTCAGATGTAGCATATTTCTCTGAAAAAAAAAACGCAGAGAAGTCTGGAAATTAGGGTATGGAAAAGTATGGAATTTTGAAATTCCAAATGTGTAGGAACCCTGGTAATACTTAAGCTCTGTTACTGTATTGTCTCTGCACAGCGCCTTGTTATCATTATATCCTTAGGAACCTTGTTTCCTTATTTGTTTCTATCCTGCGTTTTTTTTTTGCCTTGTTGCCTTGCAGCACCGGCGCAATAAAGATCCTGATTCATCTTCGCATCTGAATCCAGTTCCACAGTTCCCAAGTTTTTCAGTGGACTTCAGTCCATGCACAGAAAAATCTCTTACATTTGGTCAAGAATAACTCCCAAATTCTTTTCATGTAGAACACATTCCAGTATTAAACCTCCCATGAAGTAATCCTGTCAAATGTTTTTATTTATGTTATATCATCCGCAAATTTAACTAATTTGCTTTCAATGTTCCCGTGAAGGTCCTGAATGAAGATGTGGAAGAGCAGGGGTCCCGGCACCGATCCCTGAGGGACTCCACTTCCTGCAATGCCTTGCTCAGATAAAATCCCTCTGACCACAACTCTTTGTGTTCTGTCTCGTAACCAGGTCTGTATCCATTCCAAAATACTGCCTTAAATTCCAGTGGTCCTCATTTTAAAAATTAATTGCTCATGCAGTACTGAATCAAATGTTTTCTGAAAATCCAAGTACATATATGATATCATAGGCCCTGCTCTCATCATGAATCTTGGTGGCCTCTTCACAGAATTCCAAAAGGTTTGTCAGGCATGACCTTCCCTCATGGAAACCATGTTGGCTATCCTTCAGGATGTTATTATGTTCAAGAAATAATTCCAGCCTGTCTTTCATGACAGATTCCAGAATTCTGCATGCAATGCAAGTTAAACTGACAGGCCTTCTAAGTTCCTGGCTCAAAACAGTCCCTTTTCTTATATATTGGTATTATATTGCCCTGCTTCCAATTAGTTCACATATCTCCAGTTTCAAAGACTGCCTTGAAATAACTGACAGTGGTTTAGAGATGATCTCACCGACTACACTCGGAACTCTTGGGTATAAGCCATCAGGGCCAGCCACCTTATTTGCCTTTAGTTTATGCAATTTGTCTAATACCTCTTTATCCAAAGTCTCAATTTCTCCTAAATAATTTTGAGCATTGGAAATGCCCTCTGGTCAAATAAAAATCTGCTCCATGGTAAAATTCTCAACAAATTAAGTATTTAAGGCATCAGCAATATCCTTATTCTCATACATCAGTGATCCATCTTTATTCTTTATACACTTGACCACCACCTTGACTTCCCTTTTTCTACTAAAGTACTGAAAAAAAAAATGCCTAGGGTGAGTTTTTACCCTTTCCGCAATTTGCCTTTCATACAGTCTTCGAGCAATCCTCAGTTCTTTTTTGACCTTAGCATGCATTTTACAATTTTCAGCCTAGGTATTCTCATCTCTGTCCTTCAAGTATGTCCTATAACGAATACTCTTTTCCTTCAAACTCTTCCAAAAAACTGTAGTCATCCACTGAGGATTCTGCTTTTTAAACTTACTTTTGCACACCTTTGGAATGAATTTACATTGAGCATTTCATTTACAGATTTAAAATCAAGGAGTATCTTCCAATTTATTTCACTTAGATATGAACACATCCTGTTAAAGTTTGCTCGCCTAAAATGGAAAAATTTTGGCTTTCGAGGATAACTTTTTTATAGCTCTAGGACTATTCTTCCCTGGACTTTTTGTCCCGGGTTTTTCGTCCTCAAATTTTTTGTCCCCAGACTTTTCGTCTCCTCCTCCAGGAATATTTGTCCCCGGACTCATTCCTGTGGACTTTTTGTCCCCAGACTTTTTGCCCCCATGAACTTTTCATCCCTGGATTGTTTGTCCCTAATAATGCTTTGCCCTCTTCCTGCATTATAACCTAACCTTAGCCGTAACCCTAATATCATAGTGGTCCATCCGTCGTCAGTCCATCTATCTGTCCATCAAAAATGGAGGCATGTTTTGCTATCATAAGGGGACAAAAAATCAAGGGACAAAAAGACCTTGGGGACAAAGAATCCAGGGACAAAAAGTCCTTAGGGGACGAAAAGTCCAGGGATGAAAAGTCCTGTAACCCTTTTTAACTTGCCGTGAAACATCAAAACTAACAGTAGAATGAGCGACTTGTCCCAAATGGCTCAATTACCTCTACTCTGCAAATTCTGTCAGGGTTTTTACAGAATACCAGATTTAAAATTGCTCTCTCCCGTGTTGTGTAGGTTTACCAACATACTGCACCAAAAATTGCCATTTATAACATCTTGAAATTCTTCCTCATCTTAACCTTGTTGTTCTTTTCCCATTTCCCAATCGATAAGATAATTGAAATCACAAATAATAGTGCCTCCTCTACAAGCTAGCCTAACCCTCTCAAAGACCATTGTAATACCATTTGGAGCTTGTGGTCGATAGCACACTTCTGTGTTAAGATCTGTCTTGTGTTTGCCTATGAACCTGACCCAAATATCTTCACAGGGCAGGAGATGTTCGATTTCAGGAATTTCCTGCACATTAAGGTGTAAAATTGCCACAAATGGTGGGTCCATCAGTGATAAATCTCACCTGCTGTGAGTGAAAACTTATCACTTTGGCGTCATCAAATGTAGAATTCCCTCTCAGATATACCAAAAGTTGGAAATATCTGAGAGGTGAAGGAACGCGTGTCGTCTAACTGTGTCGCCCGATCGAGAGTAATTTAAAGCCTAATTGTTATATTCTGACTCCAAATTAATTTATACTTAACCTTCCTTCGCACTAACACTGACACACAGAAGGCTGCAAGCAATCGTAGTGTGGCTCTCCAAGGACTGCAATCTAGCTATGTAGATGCGGAGGTGCCTCTGGCTGATACAGCTGGCAATAAATACAATTAAATGTATTTGCGACAGCACTAAGTGCAGGCAAGTGACTACGGGGTGCAGATACCCAAAGATCTGTGCATGTGTCAGAACTGAAAATCCATAGCTGTGTAGTGGATATCAGTCAGAGAGGAATGCGTGGTTAAGATAAATATAATTTATTTACAGATGTATGAATCTCAAATTCAGCAACAGAATAGAATACAGCAAGATAAATCACTATACATGAATGTCGCACAGGAGCCCATTGTTAAAGAGTCTCCCAGAACCATTCCACTCTGCCACCTACAGTATATACCCAAAGATCAAAGGATAACCAAGTCATCAATATAGAGGCCCAATGAGCAGGAAACAAAAATATCAATAATCAGATACTGCATGCTTACATATCAGCTGTATCTTGCCTGACAGAAGTCATACAAACAAAGATGTCCCTCCCAGAGATAACACAAGCTGCAAAATGGCTCAGACAATGCTGACCATCCTGAGGTGTAGAACAGAAACTTGCAGCATAATAACAGGGTAACATGACATCATGACTAAACAAGAGTCCCTTATTGACCCCCACATATCAGCTTTGTAAACAGTCCTGTTTCCTCATGTGGGGACTGACAGGGGCACACTTCTATAAACATCCTCCAAAGGTTTTCATTCACAAGTGCATTAGCGAGGGGTAAAACCCCCGCAGGACCAACAGTACAAAGTCCACAATCCAAAATCACAATCCTAGGGGCAGAATCCATCAGGGCAGCAATACAGAAATCGTAGTCAGGCAGGGTTTCCCAGATATTCAGAGACAAAAAAGTGCAACAGGTAAACGATGAGTACAAAGGCGAGAACAAAAGCAGCACATAAACATTTCGGGGAACTGCAGTGAGAAGACAACTTAAATAATTCAACAAAAATCAGGTGATGAGGAAACCAAATATAACACTGAAATTGGCAAAAGCCAAAACACGGACAGGGAACACGAGACAGCCTTGACAAGACATACAGCTCAGGGGAGTTCTAATGTGCACAATAATGATATAAGGTTTTAGCAGCAAAAACTAACAGGCAAACTAGAACACCAAAAATCAATTAGTTGGATACAATCCCAGTGTTTTTTAGAATACAATGTTAGTCTGGGTTAGTAACTTTAACAAAAACAACAAACTGTTTTATTTCAAACGAGATTGGAAGGAATGTTTGAAACCCAGAAACCATGAAATTCTGACACGCAGGACTGGGGAGAACTTTGAAGGGCATGAACAAAGACATGGACCGAATCTTGTTTTAAGACAAAATCATCTAACAGAATGATCATCTTTGGCAGAAACTTAAACATGGCAGAATGTTTATATGGTTCATGTGGCATGTATACTTTTTTCTGTCAACAACAACAACAAAAAAAAAAAAAAAATACTATAACAGAACATTTTTAATTTTTCACCAAAAAAGATTGCTTTTTTGAATAACTGAACATCTTTAAATGAAAGAATGACTCATTGATATTTTGTAAAAATACTCATTTTTATCTTTGATCTTTAAATGAAAGAATGACTCATGTACTACATGCTTATTTTGTGTAAATCACTGCATTGCTGATCTCTGTCATTCATTTAAACTTTTAAACAGAGTCTTACTTAACTTCCATCATGGTTTCAAACACTCTTTCAGACTGTAATTTGGTGTAACTGTCTTTTTCTTTTTATGCCTATGCGGTAAAAACTGAGAGAGACAGGGCATTTCAATATAATGATGTGCATTTTTTTTAAGTCTCAAAAATGATCTGACCCCTGTTCTCAGAAAAAGAAAGGTTGGCATAACAACGCCTGAGAGCTTGCCTGCTGACATGATTATGCGTGCACCATGACCCTAGCAAAAGGCAGGGTCAATGAACTAAAAAGACGTCATCTTAGTTCCTTGGGCAGGGACCTGGGAATCATGTTTGTAAATGTACATGTACGTACTAACCTTTTGTCAAGGCTGTAAGCCTTTTCCCAGCTGTGTGATTTAAGAGTAACTATTTCTATTCCATGAGGCGTTCATTAAGGACACTTTCCTTCACCATGGGACCCTGGACTGGCAGTCAACTATTTGTTTTGCATAGGGAGTGTTGCGTATCTGGAAGATTACGAGGTGGTATTGTACTGTTTAAAAAGTGCGAATAGCTTGACAAAAGGCTAGTGCATAATGCACTTTGCCACAGCATGCAGTTGACCTGTTCGTTCACAATGCTATCTGAAGTTAGCTCCGCAATGTTTTATGCACTGTGTGCAAAGACCCTAGCTTCAGAAATAGTTGCTTGACTGATTCAGGCAATCATTATTTTTACATGTGAAAGAACATTTGCCCAACTTCTAGTTTTACTTGCCCTGGGCAATGTCTTATGTTGTCTCTGATTGTATTATTTTGTGTTACACCCAAAACACGCCTATGATTAATTAAGAGATTAAGTATGACCCCTTTGAACCTTGCGCCTTGCATTGGGCCTGGATAACCCGCTATTAAACTAGCAAAAATGGATTTGGACTCGCCTCAAATGCACTTGCACCACGCGCTTCAGACTGTGTGCTTAGATCATTAAAATAGGGCCCTCAGTGTCCATCTAGTTTGCGAATTTATCGTCTTTGGAAATGATCATAATCTTTATTGATAGTAAAATGGAAGTACTCTTCTTAGTCATATTAATAGGAACAAGTTCCCAAACCTATTTTCTGGTCTCCAGGATTGGGACTGCGTTCCCGTTAACCGCCTCTTCAGCTGTTCCTCTGCCCAGTTTATTAGGAACACCTCAAAAGCCTTCCATGGTCATCAGGATTGGGACTGCGTTTCTGTTAAACTCTCCTAACCTGCCATCTGAGAGTTCTGCTCTGGCACGAATGAGCTCCATCTCGCTTCTGCCCCCAGACTCCACTGGTTAGGTGCGGACACGCCCCTTTGCCTAATTCATTACCATCTGAACTGAACTGTTCTTGTTCTATTCAGGGTTCTGTCCCTACCTGTAATTGTCATATTCATATCAATAAGCCCTAGTATTGGACAGTACTCTGCTTCTGCGCCTGGTTCCTTCTCTGGATCATAACGGCATCAATGGGAGTGCACCAAGGCAAAACCCACTGCTGACCAAAAAGAACACAGAGGCTTGTCTCATATTTGCCAAAAAAATTCTTGGATAGCTGCCGAGACTTTTGGGATAATAGCTTGTGGAACATCCTTCTGTTACATCTAACGTAAAGCTTACACTGCATTTCACAATAAGGACAGTGTACTGACAGTGAAACATGGTGGTGGGAGTATGATAGTCTGGGGCTGCTTTGCTGCTTCAGGAACTGGACGATGTGCCATAGCTGATGGAAACAAGAGTTCTGCTTTCTGCCAGAAATTCTTAAAGAAGAATGTCCAGCCATCAGTTTATAACCTAAAGCTCAAGTGCAATTGGGTTATGCAGCAGGACAATAATCAGAAGCACACAAGCAAGTCCAGCTCTGAATGGCTCAAAAGAACCAAATGAACGTTTTGGAGTGGTTAAGTCAATTTGATTGGGATGTGCGGCATGACCTGAAATGGGAAGTTCATGCACAAAAACCTTCCAAATGTGGCTGAATTACGACAATTCTGTTGAGCAAAGTTGGCAAAAAATCCTCCACAGCAATGTAAAACACTCGTTGCCAGTTATCACAAATGTTTAAATGAAGCGCTAGTGAAAGTTAAATCAGAAGACTCTCCTTTTGTATGCTTCAGCTAGTAGTTTATTTTCATTCACTGTGCTCCTTCTCTTCATGCTTGCTCATAATGCCAGCTGCGACAGTGTGGGGCTGTCAATTGTCAACTGAGACATCAGTTGTCCTATCAGCTGACAATGTTTATCCAATACCACTGCCACAATCCCATTCTGTAAGCCTATCATCTTGCAGCTGGATTTTTAAATATGATTCTCTCTCTGCCTTTAGTACGCTCATGCTGCTGTTATGCACACCTTCCACCTCTCCATCACCGCCCAGTCTTCACAGATTTATCAGCTTCATCATTCATCATCCTCATCAGCCTATCAGTCAGCAGAGTCATCAGCCGCCACTACCACCAGTATCTGGACTCTGTGGGGGTATTTATCCTGCTGTGGCTCAGGGCACAAATACAAAATGTATGACATAGGTAAGGGTAGGTTTGAGGTTCTGCAAGGCAAATTTCTGGAATTAGCTGAGAAGCTTAGGAGCAGATCCTCCACGGTAGTTTTCTCCGGGATTCTACCAATAGCACGTGCAAACAGAGGAAAGCAGAATTTTATCTGGAGGTTTAACACGTGGCTACGAACCTGGTGTAGGAAAGAGGGGTACAGGTTTATGGGGCACTGGAACTTTTTCTGGGACAGGGGTGACCTGTTCAAGCCTGACGGGCTACACCTGAACCGGAGGGGTACCTTTGCACTGGGTCAGCGTATGTTGAGGGTAGCACAGGGTTATTTAAACTAGGGACTTGGGGGGCAGGGAGGTTAGTGAGTGTTACACATAGGGAAATGCAGACTGCCCTGATGGAAGCTGACAGCGTTACATGCACTATTGATGATATACTTTTAAAGCAACAAAAGCGTAGTGGGGGCTTGAAGAAGCAGCGGCCGCATGGGAAATCAAGGGGAAGAGCATTAGTAACCTGAAATGTTTTTATTTAAATGCAAGAAGCATAAAAAATGAATTTCCAGAACTTGTGGCCGTTATGATTAGTGAGGGCTATGACATAGTTGGGATTACAGAGACATGGCTTAGTGAAGAGGATGGAGATGAATATAATATAGAAGGTTATAAGCTCTTTAGGAAGGATAGATGTAACAGGCAAGGAGGGGGCGTAGCACTCTATGTGACCGAAAACATAAATGTACAGGAAATTCCCGAAATTGAACATTCCTTGCCCTGTGAAGATATCTGGGTCAGGCCCATTGGCAAATACGAGACAGGTTTAAACATAGGAATATGCTATCGACCGCCAGCTTTGGACAATATTGTCAATGAACTGCTCTTTAAGAGGATTAGGCAAGCTTGTAGAGGAGGAGGGACTATTATTATGGGAGACTTCAATTATCCTGGTATCGATTGGAAAATGGTGAAAGGACAGGGTAAAGGGGAGGAAGAATTTCTGGATGTTATAAATGACAATTTTTTGGTGCAGTATATTAATAAACCTACAAGAGAGAAGGCAATTTTAGATTTGGTGCTTTGCAATGACTCTGATAGACTTAGCAATGTTGAGGTACTGGAGCCACTTGGGACTAGTGATCACTAATTTTGACGTTTCATGGGAAGCTAAAAAGGTGTCTTCGAAAACCAAAATTTTTAATTTTAGGCGAGCAAACTTTGACAGGATGCGCTCATATCTAAGAGAAATAAAATGGGAGACAATTCTGGACTGTGAGTCTGTAAATGAGATGTGGGAAAGATTTAAGGGGGTTTTACTTGATTCACAATATAAATTCATTCCAAAGGTATCCAAAAGTAAGCTGAAAAAGCAAAATCTTCCATGGATGACCACAGCTATTCGTAGGAGTCTGAGGAATAAGAGGAATCTTTATGAGACGTACATAAAGGATAACAATGAGAACACTAAGGCTGAATACTGTAAAATGCGAGCTGTGGTCAAAAAAGAGCTGAGGAATGCTAGAAGACTGTATGAAAGGCAAATTGCAGAAGGGGCAAAAACTAATCCTAAATGCTTTTTTTCAGTACTGTAGCAGAAAAAGGGAAGTGTAATGTGGTAAATAGCCACTAGATGGCAGTATTGACTTTTTTTTTTGTGAAGCCCAGTCTGAAGCTAGGTTGGGCATGTTCAGGGCATGCCCAGAGGGGAAAGTCCCAGAATGGGAGGGGGCTGGACAAGAGTATATAAGGAGAAAAATTGAGAGAGTAGAGTAGAAGGAGAAATTGCAAGAAGGATACATTTGACCAGATCTGTCACTCTTTTCAAGACCTGTTAAGCTTTTTGTGGATTTTTGCCTGTGTTAGAGCATTTTCCTGTCCCAGGACATCACAACATAGCAGCCCATCTCCATTACAGGAAATTGTAAATATCTCATTTTTTTATTTTCTTTTCAATCTTGGTCAGTAGTGTAGGGTGTAGATTAGTTCTATGTGTTTGTTTAATTAAATCTGTTGAACTTAAAGGATTTTGTCTGTCATCCCTTGCTGTCTGTGACGCCATAACAAATTGGGGTCATAACAAATTGGGGGCTCGGGTCCGGGGTAGACCATTGTGCGAGTCATTTATTGAAAATCTAAAATTTCAAATAGTGAAATTGTTTTTGAATTTTCCTAGATATATATTGGCAGATCAACAGCAATGGATGATTTCTTGGCATCACCAACCGTAGAGGTTTTGAAGTCTTTTTAAAAGACAGAACTGCTAGAAATATGCAGACAGTTAGAGCTGACAGATGTAAAACCAGCCATGCGAAAATCAAGACTGGCGAGAGAGATTGTTGAATATTACATTGATGAAAATGTGTTTGCACCAGGAGATCTGGAACAGTTTCGGTGGAAAATCAAATGTAGAATTGGAACTTAAATTAAAAATGCTAGAAATTGAAGAGAAAAAAGAGAGAAAGAAAGAGAGAAAAGAAATTGAGGAAAAAGAAAAACAAAGAGAGTTCGAGAGAGCAGAAAGAGAGAAAGAAAGGCAGTTTGAGTTAGAAAAATTAGCAAGAGAAGAGGAAAGAGCAGAAAGAGAGAGACAGAGACAGAGAGATTTCGATTTAGAAAAAATTAGACAGAGAAGAAAAGGCTCCAAATGGAGCAACTAAAAATTAAAATAGAAGCCGAAAACAAATTTCGGGCTAGCCAGGAGGTAAAGCTGGTGCCTCCATTTTCAGAGAAGGAGGTTGATAAGTATTTCCAGTGCTTCAAGAAGGTAGCTAAGAGTTGTCAGTGGCCAAAGGATCACTGGCCTCTGATGTTGCAAACTGTCCTCAAGGGTAAAAGCTCAACAAGCCTATTCGGCTTTGTCTGCAGATGATTCCTCTGATTATGAGGTTGTCAAAAGGTTATTTTGACAGCTTATGAGTTGGTTCAGAGGCTTACCGACAGAAATTCAGAGGTCTGAAGAAGTCTGACAATCAGACTTATGTTGAATTTGCTAACGAGAAGAAGGTTTGCTTTGAGCGCTGGTGTACTTCTATGGAGGTCAAGGATGATTTCAACTCACTAAAAGAGATGGTGTTAGTTGAAGAATTCAAGAACTGTGTCAAGGATGATATTAAGACCTACCTTAATGAGAAGCAAGCACTGAATTTGCAATCAGCTGCCAAGTTTGCAGACGAATATGTTCTCACACAAAAGTCCAAATTTCAGTCTAGCAGTAAAAATAGATGGTCCCAATTTCAGAAGAAAGGTAACGGTGATACCCAAGATTCCTCACCCAAAGACGAAGACAAATCTGGTGATGGTGCTCAGAACTCCAGTAAAAGGTCTGAACAAAGTGTGAAAGCTGACAGTGACAAAAGTGGTCTAGTTTGCAATTATTGCAAGAAATCTGGTCATGTTACAACTAACTGTTGGTTCCTTAAAGCTAAGAAAGAACAAGAAAAGGATACCAAACCCAATGCCTTTGTGAAGACAAGGTAAGAAACCCTTGTAGTAGATGACCGATCTGCTAAATTGCCTGCTCCTTGTGAGGCTAAGAAGCCTGATACTGCTGACTTTGTGAGGGAGGAATTTCTTCCATTTGTGTCAGACAGATTTGTGGCTCTGAATGAGCATTCTCCTCCTGTCCCCATATATATCCTAAGGGATACCGGAGCTTCTCAGTCACTTTTGTTGATGGACTCCTTGGAGTTACGTGATGAGACTGCTTCTGGGGATTTCATACTTGTACAAGGTATTGAAGGGAGGACTGTATCTGTACCCCTGTGCTCTGTATTCTTGAAGTCAGATTTAGTTACAGGACAGGTAAAGGTGGGACTTATGTCAAGTCTACCTATCAAGGGTGTTTCTCTGTTGCTAGGCAATGACCTGGCTGGGGGCAATGTAGTTCCCCCTGTTCGTCTTACTTCACAGCCGAGCACTGAAGATGGCGATGAAGACCCATCTCTGTATCCTTCCTGTGCAGTGACTCGTGCTATGGCCAAGAAGGCTCAAGAAGAAGATGATGTGGTGCCGTCCAGCACATTGAATAGTCATGACTCAGGTGGTTCGCCTCATGACTCTGTTCAGCCTACTATGGTTTCTCTGTTTGAGGACTTATCAGACACTTTTATCAGTTCTCTATTCAGCCAGCCAGATGGGTCTGGTGATTCTGATGTGTCTGGAGACTTGTCTCTGTCCAGAAAGCGGTTGATTCAGGAGCAAACCAATGATCCTGAAATTTGTGTACTAAAGAAGAGAGCCCTTCCTGATGAAGAAATAGGCGCAGTTCAGTTGGCTATTATCTCAAGGATGGAGTGTTGATGCGGAAGTGGCGCCCTCCTGATATCCCTGCCAATGCAGATTGGGCAGTGGTCAAGCAAATTGTTGTTCCGAAGGTCTATAGGAATGAGATCTTAACAATGGCTCATAGTTTGCCCTTAGGAGGTCATCTTGGTGTTAACAAGACTGTTGACAAGATCATGAAACACTTCTTCTGGCCTGGACTTGGAAAGATGTTTCCAACTTTTGCAAAACCTGTCACACTTGTCAGGTAGTTGGAAAACACCAGTTAGACCCACTTGTAGCTCCATTGCAGCCTATCCCAGCATTTGGGGAGCCCTTCTCCAAGGTCATTGTTGATTGTGTTGGTCCATTACCCAAGACTAGATCTGGAAATCAGTACTTGTTGACAATCATGTGTGCATCTACCAGATTCCCTGAAGCCATCCCTCTGCGCAACATCAAGGCAACTGCAATTTCGAAGGCTTTGATAAAGTTCTTCACGTTGTTTGGCCTTCCCAGGAAATTCAGTCAGATCAAGGTAGCAATATCACTTCGGATTGTTTCAGCAGGTTGTGTATGAACTAGGTGCGAAGCAGATTCTTTCCAGTGCCTATCATCCAGAGAGTCAGGGTGCCTTAGAGCGGTTTCATTCCACTCTCAAGACAATGATGAGGACTTATTGTTATGACCATGAGAAAGACTGGGATGAAGGTGTTCATTTGCTGTTGTTTGCAGCTAGAGAAGCAGTGCAGGAGTCTACTGGATTCAGTCCATTTGAGCTAGTGTTTGGCCATGAAGTGAGAGGACCTTTGCTATTGTTGAGTGAACAATGGCAAGAGAAAACCCGCATATCAGTCTGTTAGACTATGTTAGCAAGTTCAAGGAAAGACTGCGTGCAGCTTGTGACCTAGCCAAAGAGAACTTGAAATCAAGTCAGGGAAAAATGAAAACTTGGTATGATCATAAGGCTAGAAGCCGTGAGTTTAAACCAGGAGACAAGGTCCTTGTGTTGTTTCCCTTGCAGTCCAATCCATTGCAGGCTAGATTTCATGGTCCTTATGAAATTCTGACAAAACTCAATGATCTCAATTACATTGTGAAGACTCCAGATAGGAGAAAGCCAAAACAGTTGTGTCACATTAACATGCTGAAGCCGTATCATGATAGGAATGCTAGGGTTGCAGCTGTTACTTCAGATCCTCCTATGGCCGAGACTTGTGAAGATGAGGGGGAGTTTCAAGATGATGAACCTAGAATTAAAGCTGAAGTTCTTTCATGTAAATTGTCAAATTCTGAAGTGTTGCAAAATCTTGATGTAAAACTCCAGCACTTAGAACCCTCACAGAAAGATCAGTTTGAGAGGTTGATCAAGAAATATAAAGATCTATTTCCTGATGTTCCAAAGAGAGTTTCTATAGCCACTCATGATCTAGATGTTGGTGATGCCAAACCAATAAAACAGCATCTGTACCGGATGAATCCTGAAAAGAGAAAGATTGCTGAGAAAGAGGTTGAGTACATGTTAGAACATGATATTATCAGACCCTCTAACTCCGATTGGAGTTCACCCTGTGTTCTAGTTCCAAAACCTGATGGAAGTACTAGATTCTGTACAGATTATCGCAAAGGCAATGCTGTAACTAGAACTGATGTGTTTCCAATACCTAGGATTGATGATTATATCGATAGAGCAGGGCAAGCAAAGTTTCTGACCAAGATTGATTTATTGAAGGGTTATTGGTGCGTGCCTTTAACTGTGAGGGCCAAGAGCATCTCTGCTTTTGTCACACCATCTGGGTTATACCAGTATGAAGTCCTACCCTTTGGCATGAAAAATGCCCCAGCCACGTTCCAAAGGATGATACAGTCTGCAATCGCCGGATTGCCCACGGTGCGTACATCGACGACCTGATCACATGGAGTGACTCCTGGGAAGAACATCTGAAAGATGTAGAGGCGTTGTTCAGCGCTTGACCCAGGCTAACCTGACTGTTAACCTGAACAAGAGTGACTTTGGTTGTGCTACTGTCACGTATCTTGGCTACATCATAGGCCAGGGTAAGGTGGCACCCATAAATGCTAAAGTCCAAGCCATTATGGACTTTCCAGTTCCTGACAACAAAAAGCTTTTGCGCTGCTTCCTTGGAATGATGGGGTACTACCGCAAGTTCTAAAGAACTTTGCTGAGATTGCTCTCAGTCTCACCAACCAACTGAAGAAAGGCGTAAAGTTCACTTGGGATGAAGCATGCCAAAGAGCCTTCGATTGCCTGAAGTCCCTGCTATGTCACTTCCCGTGCTCAAATCTCCTGACTTCAACAAACCGTTCTCCATGGCGGTCGATGCTAGCGACCAAGCTTGTGGATCTGTGCTCCTACAGAGAAGTGACTCTGATGACATTGAGCATCCCGTGGCATACTTCTCCAGGAAGTTCAATCGCCACCAAAAGAACTATTCCACAATTGAGAAGGAGCTGTTGGCTCTGGTTCTATCCTTACAACACTTTGAGGTCTATGTTTATGCGGGGCAAAAGCCAATGACTGTATATACTGACCACAATCCGTTAATGTTTTTGAGTAAGATGAAAAACAAAATCGGAGATTGTTGAATTGGAGTTTGATTTTACAAGAGTTTGACTTGGAAATTAAGCACGTAAAGGGTGCTGACAATGTAATTGCCGATTGCTTATCCCGTGTTTGAATATGTGTATATATATCACCTGTGTTTATTAGCATATTGTACTATATGTATATATATATACATATACAAGTGTCTACTTAACCATTTTTGTATTGACAAGAAAAATTTTGCCTTTATGAGTCAAAATTTTCCCCTTTAGGAATGGAGGTGTAATGTGGTAAATAGCCACTAGATGGCAGTATTGACTTTTTTTTTGTGAAGCCCAGTCTGAAGCTAGGTTGGGCATGTTCAGGGCATGCCCAGAGGGAAAATCCCAGAATGGGGAGGGGGCTGGACAAGAGTATATAAGGAGAAAAAATTGAGAGAGTAGAGTAGTAGGAGAAATTGCAAGAAGGATTCATTTGACCAGACCTGTCCCTCTTTTCAAGACCTGTTAAGCTTTTTGTGGATTTTTTGCCTGTGTTGGAGCATTTTCCTGTCCCAGGACATCACAACATAGCAGCCCATCTCCATTACAGGGAATTGTAAATATCTCATTTTTTTTATTTTCTTTTCAATCTTGGTCAGTAGTGTAGGGTGTAGATTAGTTCTATGTGTTTGTTTAATGAAATCTGTTGAACTTAAAGGATTTTGTCTGTCATCCCTTGCTGTCCGTGACGCCATAACAAATTGGGTTCATAACAGAAGTCAAAGAGGAGGTTAAGTGCATAAAGAATAAACATGGATCGCTGCTATATGATAACAAGGATATTGCAGATACCTTAAACAGTTACTTTGTTGAGAATTTTACCTCGGAGCGGGTTTTTATTCGGCCAGAGGGCATGTCCAACGCTCAAGATTATTTTGCGGAAATTGAGGTTAGGGATAATGAAGTATTAGACAAGTTGCATAAACTAAAGGCAGATAAGGCGGCGGGTCCTGATGGCTTATATCCTAGAGTGCTCAGGGAAGTTAGTGAGATCATCTTTAAACCGCTCTCCGCCATCTTCAGACGGTCTTTAGAAATTGGAGAAATACCAAATGATTGGAAGCAGGGCAATATAATACAAATATATAAGAAAGGGGACCATACTGAGCCAGGAAATTACAGGCCAGTCAGTTTAACTTGCATTGCATGCAAAATACTGGAATCTATCATAAAAGACGAGCTGGAATTATTCCTTGAATGTAATAATATTTTGAGGGATAGCCAACATGGTTTCTGTAAGGGAAGGTCATGCCTGACAAACCTCCTGGAATTTTCTGAAGAGGCCACCAAGACTTATGATCAGAGCAGGGCTTATGACATCATATACTTGGATTTTCAGAAAGCATTTGATAAAGTACCGCATAAGAGACTAATTTTTAAAATGAGCTCTATTGGAGTTACAGGAGGTATTCTGGAGTGGATTCAAAACTGGTTACAGGACAGAAGACAAAGAGTGGTGGTCAGTGGAATCTCATCTCAGCTAGGTATGGTGGGGAGTGGCGTCCCTCAGGGATCAGTGTTGGGACCCCTGCTGTTCCTCATCTACATTAATGACCTTGATAGAAATATTGAGAGCAAATTAGTTAAATTTGCGGATGATACTAAATTGGGAGGTTTGGCAAATAGTTTAGACTCTACTAAAGTGATTCAGGAGGATTTGGATAGAATCCAGAGTTGGGCAGAAATGTGGCAAATGAAATTTAATTTAGCAAAATGTAAAGTTGTACATGTAGGTAATAAAAACATTAGACAGGATTACTTCATGGGAGGTTTAAAACTGGAATATGCTCCACATGAAAAAGATCTAGGAGTGATTGTTGACCAAACCCTCACAGGTTCTAGTCATTGTGCCGTAGCAATTAAAAAAGCCAATCGGATGCTGGGATACATTGCCAAAAGTATTGAGTATAAATCCAAGGAGGTGATACTTCTCTTGTACAACACATTTGTCAGACCACGTCTGGAGTATTGTGTACAGTTCTGGGGACCATACTTTAAGAAAGATATAGAGGCTCTAGAAAAAGTTCAGAGAAGAGCAACTAAGCTGATTCCGGGAATAAAAGATGAAAGCTATGAGAAGAGGCTGAAGATCCTTAATCTCTTTAGTCTTAGGAAAAGGAGACTCAGGGGTGATCTGATTGAGGTCTTTAAATATGTTAAAGGGATTAACAAAGTGAATTATGTAGGATTCCTTTGGCCAAGTTCTGTCAGTAGAACTCGGGGTTATAAATGGAAGTTGACCAAGGGTAAATTTAGCACTGATATTTGGAAATATTTTTTCACCCAAAGAGTAATTTCGATGTGGAGCAGCTTGCCTGACCGTATTGTTGAGGCAGAAACCTTGGCAATTTTCAAGAGCAGGCTTGACTTAAAGCTAGATACCATTGAGACATTGAGTATCTGAATTGATATATTCACAATAGTTGAAAGAAACTGGCAAGCCTAGTTGGCCTGAACGGCCTGTTCTCGCCACTCATGTTATGTTATGTTATGTTATGTTATGTTAAAATCTAAAACTCTGTAATCTCTGATTAGTTTTCATAATTCATTGGTCTCTACTGATTGAATTGTAGTTCATGAAACCAACTGAGGTATAACTAGTTATTAGGTTTAGATGGGCAATTTTTATTTCACATGGGTATATAGGTTTTCAATTACTTGTTACTTAAAAAATGAAAAGATCATTTAAAAGCTGGATTTTGTGTTTACTCAGGTTGTCTTTATCTCATGTTGAAATTATTAGATGATCTGAAACACTGAAATGTGACAAATAAGCAAAACAGAATTAATTTAAAATGGAGCGAATACTTTTGCACAGCACTGTATTAAATATAATGTCACCGTTAAGGTTTTGTAATATTGAATTCCCTTCTTGTTTCCCCTTTCCAGTTGCTGGTGAAATAGTAAAATTCAAGTATGAAGGATGAACTGCATTTTTTTTTTGCATAAATTTTGCTTCTTTTTTATTTTATGATGCAAAGGTTTGAATATAGCTTATAGATATATGTTATAGTGATTAAATTTAAATGAGGTAAAAGGGACCGCTGCTTTAAACCAAATCACTTACACTGGCTGTTCAAACCAACTCGGTGTACCCTTCTTCGTCCATCAACTAACCAACGCTGTCAGTTCTTTATTTGAGTATTACTGCGGGAAGATATCTATCGTTAGATTCCGTTATATCTGCTTGCTGTCCCACACTGTGTTCCGGGATCCCACCTCAGTGGTTGGTCTAGTGGATTAGCGGTGAAATCAGCATCTTGCGGTTCTGGGCCATCGCTCTACACCCCACCTGCGCAGAAACCTCGTGTGTTTGCTGTTGATGGGTGCTCAGGGGATCCCGCAGAAGGTCCTTCGACCGCCTCATTAGGGGCGTCTTTCAGGTCGTCCCAGTCTCACTCGCCTACTGTCCTTGGATAGCTCCAGGGTGTCCGGACGATCTGCGCTGTCAGTCTCCGAGTAACTCTTAATTTGCTCTCAATAATGCCCAGCACAGCTGAAAGGATGAAAAGGGGGGGAGAAAGAAAAAAAAAAAAACGCGGAGCGATCAATAATTCAGAAGCCTTATTGTCTTTGCTTTGTGTTTTCTTGTTTTTTCGAGGGGTAATTTGTGTGAGACCCCAGGCTCCTTCTAATGCTCAGCGTGTTAAATTGCAGCTGAAGGCTGAAGTGAAGGCTGTTTGTTTAGTCCTCTGACTATTGCCTCGCTATCTTGATCCATGGTGTCGTCTTCCCTCTGAACCTTACCCCGATCCACTCTTGATCCACCGCTGTGCTTCTTTTGTCTTTCACCATCATCTGAGACAAATATGTTATTTTATGTCATAAAATACAATGTAATGTTCTTAAAGGGCGAGGTAGGATAGACAAACATAATTTAATCAAACACGAGAATAGCACAGTGGGGCAAATCATGCTGTGATATTACTTTCAAGCGATCTGAAATCTATCCTTTTGTTAATGCAGCTTTAATTAAAAGTGTTACGCTTTTATGGTACGGAAGGGCATTTTATTACCATGACTTAAAGATGCGTACTATCAAGTGTAATTTTATAATAATAATAATAATGATAAAATAATGTTAAATGGCAATGAAATTGTGTCTTTGAGTTTTAGATTATCTCAAAAGATCAATCGTTCTTTTCAATGCTTTTGATATTGTTTGCTTTTATTCTGTATTTCGATTTTCATCGTACACTGCCAAGAATAATTTTGTCAAGCCTTTAAAGGGTTACATAATCAATGACATTCTAAACCAATCCGCAATGTGCTACAAAGAGCATGTTTACTTTAAATACAAAAGGACTTGAGGTTTATCATCATTATTTGGCCCACTGAACTGTGAGCGTAATGTTTAAACGGGTTCGAAGGTTTTTATAGGCTATTTTCACATATCTAGAGATATCCCCCCGGGCTATGGATAAAATTTTGATGCCGTACTCTGGGCCACTAAATTTTCAATCGTGCTTAACTAGCAGTTATTGAAATCAATAAATCATTCACTCCTCTGAAGTCATAATTGCATCACTTATATTTTCCCTTTAGCTACATCGCCCAGGAAATAATAAATAAGTAAGTAAGTCAGTCAGTCAGTCAGTAAATAAATAAATAAATAAAAATAAATGAGCAAATTAAATGTCTCATCTCATTTTTAGAAAATATTCAGGTAATGTGTTTCCGGAAATCCTATTCCTTCTGTTGTATGACTATTCAGTGCATCAAACCACTGGAAACTGATTGAATATACTGCAGCCTTTTAAAAAAAATCGTTAAGTTTTGAATATGTGAATGAGCGAATGATCGAGTCAGTGAATGAAGATGTGATTTCATTTTCGATGCTGATGTGTATAATCACTAGCCACCATGATTAATGAAACGGAAATAATTTAAACCAGGTGAAGTGGCGGCAGGGTTTTGTTGTTCCGCAAAGTTCTGATTTCTTTTTTTTTAATTTATGTATTTTTTGGTTTTTGTTCTGCACGGACCCTTCTGGTGACATATTTGCAAATTAACAGTTTATTGCTTATGCAAAAATGTATGTGAAAAAGTGCGCAAAAAAAAAAATTGTGAATTATAAAAATGTTTTAGTTTTTATACGTTATATCAAAAGGTTACTGCAGTAATTTTACTTTGCATGCCATGTTTAGACCGAATCATTTCACCGATCCAGTCACGGGCATTCACTTATTGTATATCAGAAGTGAAGAATCCAGTTAAGAATATTAACGTTCAGTCAATATTCAGTTCAGGAAGCTTAACCACCCTAAACAGAAATGCCTTGATGAATTTAAAAAAGAAAACACAGACAATAAATGAAATAATTCAGTGCCATTTAAGATGGTTTTGTTTTGTGTAGCTAAATCTTATTTTAACGTCGAAAGTTTAATTCTGCATATTCAAGACCAGTGCCATTATACCGCGGATTATCTCTTCTTCTTTCACTGTGACCAATGTGTACACTAGGTGGTGCTGAGTGTTCGTCCTGAATTTGAGACACCGCACTTGTTTCCAGCGCAGCTTTTAGTTTAAGACACCAATTATGACACTTTATACTGAGTCTGAGTAATTGTGATTTGTTCTCCTGGTCTGTGGTTTCAGATTTTCACTATGACATATTTTATACCATGTTTACATGCAACGAGATTTATAGTTTGATATGAAAGGAATGAAATCAAAAAGCGAGAAGTCGAGAGGAGAACGTTGACCTCAAAATGACTGCACGGAATTATTACATTATTTACATAGTTTTTGATAATAAAATCTTGAACTTAAACAAATTGCCCTGAATCAGCCAGTACAAGATTACAAGTTTGCTTTGGTTGTCATTAAATTCTTAGTGGAGCACTTGATTGCAAACATAAGAGCCTAGTTGATGCTGTAAAAGTATCTTCCATTCTATTAAAGGAAGTTTAAGACAAAGAAATAACAGCAAGTATTTCACTTAAATATTTCAGTAGGATTCATAAAGACCGTTTCTGCCATGGCCATGTCTGTACGCTCGTCTCATAAAAAAAAAAAAAAAAACATTATGACATGACAGATAGGGATGCACATGGGTATTGTTTTTAATCATAGATGTCATAGTTGCTACTTTTCTAAGTTATCAGGGATTTACTCATAACACACATGAAGCGATTGGGAAATGCTTGAGTTTATATTGAGTTAATCAGGAGGGATTTAAGGAAATGAAGAGCACAAGCTTTGCTGTCATCTGTTAATACAGAACACCACTCATGCTGAAATGAGAATGTATTCTCGGACAAAGCTTGACCTCAGGGAAATCGCCTGGAGAATCTTGATTTTCAATAATGTAAGACAATAAAGCGGAGACTTGTAATCTCCTGCAATAAGGAACACGTATAAAGAGCTTAGCAGCTAATAAAGGGCTGGAGTCCTCTGGCTCATATTCGAAAATCAACCTTCCCAAAGGGACACTTGATGTTACCGAGGGATGTTCCTGTACAGGATAGTTCAAATGGGAGAACACAGCCTCCACTGTTCTCAAACCATACAGCTAGCCTCTGGTCACTTGTGTTTGAATACCTTTGCCTTTGCTAGGCGTAGCATTGGCTTATTTGAGTTATGGTGTTGATATGGCGTAAAATTAGTGTCAAAAGTTGAGACCGTGATAAACATGCCCACAACAAACTATTTCACCCAAGCAGAATGGCACCAGCATGTACAGAAATAAGCAGCAAGCGCACAAAGCAGTCCCCATGCTTGAGGGAGTTTCTACTTCGCCAGTGCTGCAGGGCATTCACACTCAGGCATCACTGTCAAAGTTCTTTTCACCTTGCGCACATCGACCTGACTTATGACACTTAAGGGCGGAAACCAAGGGAAGCACTGGCCCTTTTATGATTGGTCACTTTCAACGTGGTCATACTCGTACGTCCTCCTAGAACTTTGATAAACAGACCCTAATCTGTAGAAAATAACTGAATAGCTGATGACAAAATCATTTTGAAGTAACCCTGCCGCCATATTGGTATGCCCAACAATAGTCTCTAGGGACATAGTTAGCCACAGGAATCTCATTCTCGGGGGAAACATCCCTTCACAGACATAGAACATATAAAAAATAAAACAAGACAAAGATCAACTGTTGTGTTTATATTTCAGAAACACTAGCTGTGACTTGCAATTGTGTACAGCGTAAGTCCCAAACAATGTCTTGTGTAACAACCCCAATTCCAAAATAGTTGGGATGAAGTGTAAATTGTGAATAAAATCAAAATGCAATGACTTTCAGATCACATGAGCAGAACCGTCGCATGGGCTGTGCGAAGTGTGCGACCACACAGGGCCTCACGCCTTTAGGGGGCCTCGCTGCTGTTGTGTGATTTTTTTTTTTTTTTTTTTTTTAAATAAATGAATACGTATTTTGCATCACTGCACTTGACTCATCATGCTCCTAAAATGACAATTTTCTGTGCCAGTTTCATTATTCACCATTTCATTTCGATAAAAGCTTACCCTGATTTTTTTTTTTTTTTAATTTTAAATCGTCATACGTAACATGCTCTGTCTCGCTGCTCACTCGCCTTTCCTAACAGTGAGACTGCTCTCAGGGTCTTATTGACGATATCAATAACTGGCATCGGGGTAGCGAAGCTTTTCAAAGTTAAAACTCATTTAAAACTATTTTCGGACCTGCATGTCGCAGGAGAGACTATGCGGGCTCGCCCTTCTGTCTGTCGAAAAAGACGTTGCATCAAGGCTGGATTATAAGGATTTAATTGCTGATTTTGTGGCCCAAAAGGCAAGGAAAGGGACCATTACCTAATCAATGAATGGTGAGCAGGAATCTGATGTTTTGAAGTTATACTGCAACAGAGCATTTGTGACTGACTAGTATGAGAAAATATACTGCATCGTAATCAAATGTTAAACTGTTGCGGGTGTCAGCGGATACTAAGCCTTTGTTAATCTGAGATTTTTCCATGGAAATGAGCCAAAATAAGTGATTGTCACCAGTGAGTGTCAGCCATTAGGTATTAGTGTTTGTTGAATTGTAATTCGTTACGCACTGTCATACTTCAACATGCAAATATAAAGTGACAGCTGAGCTGATTTGATGATAAAAGCCAATCGTTGTGCAGTTGATTTTTTTTCTTTGAAAGATTATGATATCCAAAAAATCATAGTTGAAATTTTTGTCACAATAATGCTGTTTTAGTCTAAAAATGCATATCATTTCATCGGGTATAACTAGAACAGTTATGTGCTTGCAGCCTGACATGATTAATGTGCGTGCATGTGAGCAGGGCCTCGCGCATCAAGTCGGCACAGGGTCTAGCAGCCCCCCACTGCGTGCTTGAGCCAATATTTATTTACAATAGAACATAGATAACATTTCAAATGTTGAAACTGTGCCATTTTACATTTTTATCCACAAAATTAGCTCATTTCAAATTATCTGGATGCAACAGGTCTCAAAAAAGTTGGGACACAGGCAAAAAAGGGCTGAAAAAGCAATTAATATATGAGAATCTGCTGAAAGAACATTTAGCAAGTAATTAAGTTAACTGGCATCAGGTGTGTAACATGATTGGCTATAAAAGGGATGTCTTAGAGAGGCTGAGTGTCTCAAAGTAAAGATGACCAGAGGCTCTCCAACCTGTGAAGGCTTGCGAAAAAAAACTTGTGGAATACTTTAAAAACAATGTTCCTCAACGTCAAATTGCAAAGGCTTTGAAGGTCTCATCATTGACAGTGCATAAAATCATCAAAAGATTCAGAGAAACTGGAAAAATCTCTGTGCGTAAGGGACAAGACCGAAGACCTTTACTGGATACCCATAATCTTCTGGCTCTCAGATGCCACTGCATCACTCACCGGCATGATTCTGTCATTGACATTACTAAATGGGCCCAGGAATACTTCAAGAAACCACTGTCTGTAAACACAGTCCGCTGTGCCATCCACAGATGCCACCTGAAACTCTATCATGAAAAAAGAAAGCCATTGTTGAGCATGATCCAGAAGCGCCACCGTGTTCTGTGGGCCAAAGCTCATTTAAAATGGACTGTAGCAAAGTGGCAAGGTGTCCTGTGGTCAGACAAGTCCAAATTTGACATTCTTGTTGGTAATCATGGGCATCGTGTCCTCTGGGCTAAAGAGGAGAAAGACCACCCCTCCTGTTATCAGCATTCAGTTCAAAAGCCAGCCTCTCTGATGGTATGGGGATGCATTAGTGCACATGGTGTGGGACACTTGCATGTTTTAAAAAGCACCATGAATGCTCAAAGCTATATAAAGGTTTTAGAGCATATGCTCCCCTCCAGACGACATCTATTCCAGGGAAGGCCTTGTGTATTTCAGCAGGACAATGTAAAACCACATACTGCAGCTATTACAACAGCATGGCTTCATAGTAGAAGAGTTCATGTGCTGAACTGGCCTGCCTGCAGTCCTGATCTTTCACTGATTGAGAACATTTGGTGCATAATTGAACGAAAAGTCCATCAAAGGAGACCCAAAACTCTCCAGCAGTTGGAAGTCTGTGTTAAACAAGAGTGGGATCAAATTCCTTTGGCTAAACTCAAGAAACTTGTCTCCTCAATGACTAGACGCCTCCGCTCTGTGTTAAAAAGAAGAGGGGATGCTACACCATGGAAAACAGGCCCCTGTGCCAACTTTTTTGAGACCTGTAGCAGCCATAAAATTTGAAATGAGCTCATTTCGTGAATAAAATTGTAAAATTTTTTAGTTTCAACATTTGCTATGTTATCTCTGTTCAGTTGTGAATAAAATACTGGCTGGTGCGATTTGAAAGTCATTGCGTTTTGATTTTATTCACAATTTACACTTTGTCCCAACTATTTCATAATTGGGGTTGTTTAATGCCTTCATAAATGAGACATAATGTCTTCATAAATCATACATAAGCAAATGTCATGCTTTGTAAATAGTGAAATAACATCCTTATTTAGCATGTGATGCCAGATGTGACAATGACAATGTCACTTTACTGACAATGTCACCCTTTATAGCATTTAGTCACTAGCTAAGTATCATTGTCAGTTATATCAGATCCAGCATCACGTGCAGAATAAGGGTGTGTTATTTTACCCTTTATGAAGCATGACATTTTCTTATGTATGATTTATGAAGACGCTATGTCTCATTTATGAAGGCATTATACATGCTGTGTAAAGCCTTTATGAGCAACACTTCATCTAAAGTGTGACCGATGTTCCTTAGGCGACATTAGCTAGCTCACCATATAATGTGAAGAATAACTTAATGTTAAGCAATGGCATACATGGCTGTTAATCAGGGTTCAAGGAGGTTGTATGGATGTGATCACATTGAAAGTGACCAAACATGGGAGGGCCAGTACCTCCATGGCTGGATCTAGCGGAGTGCAGGGGTGGGCTACGCCCCCCCAGATTTTTACCGCGCCCCCAGTGCCTCCTGACTTACTAACATATATTTTCAATTAAAAGGAGTGCGTAATGCGAATTCAATGAGAATGAAACGCGTCTCCCACCCCGGTCAACAAAATTAAACGTGATCTCCCCCCGGTCAACAAAATGTCTCTACCCCCCAGCAATTTTCATTGCACCACCAGTTGAAGCAGGCTGCAGCTGGCCCTGAGTACCTCCCTTTGTTTCTATCCCAAATTGCCAAAAATCAGGCTGATTCGCTCTAGCAGAAATGCACTTGGGTAGAAAATTTAACCTGCGAGAGCGTTCAAAGCAGAAACTCTCTCAGGCGTGGTGGCTTGCTTGAGCACTCACTGCTTATTTCTACACTTGCAGGTGCCATTATTCGAGAGTGAAATAATATAATTTGTTTGTGGGCATGTTTTATCGTGCTCACGACATTAAGAGAAATTTGATGCCACATGTGGACACACTAAATCCAGCAAGAATGCATTTGAATGCAACAAACCATTGAAGGCTTCGGCTGATGGGTGATATAATTGCGAGTTGGGCAGTGCTAGGTTTTGGCTCAACCATTTTCAACATGGGGGCTGGGTCGCAAATTCTGTTGTATTATATCTAAGCAATTTGCAAAATATGTTTCTTAAAATATTTTAAGCAAGCATTAGGCCTCTGCAATAACAGAATCGTGATGCATATTTGATCAACACTGCCTAGTCTGATAGATTGAGCGGAGTTTTGTGAGCGTGCTGTATTGCACAATGGACCTCACCTGCGTGAAGCTTAGGTCGTGTCGTGGTTCTGCAACTTCACATACAGTGAACAGTCAGTCAACTCACCCTGTCATTCATCATTTATGCCTCTTTAGGTGCGGAAATAAATTAATCATTTCAAACAATGTGTCCATCATTTACATATTCTTCAAGGCTCCCTTTATGTTGGCATGAATGTCTTGCAATACATCCACTAGAGGGCAGCTCTGAGTCAACAGATTCTAACCACAACTAACCTGGCGATGGTGAAGAGGGTATTAATAATATAAAGTACCTACTAAGAAAGAGGCAAAAGTCAGCGTTGTATACAGCCATGGTCTGTGAGGCCATTAAAATATATTGCAACAGGAAGATGGAGAATTCATCAACTCACACAACCTCTCCTTAAAAAGTTCCATCATTTTTATAATTTCTTCTTTTGTGTTCCGCTTTAATTGTTGGTTTCACTGCCCCCATGATTTCTGGTGGGCCTGACCCATGTCGTCCATATCCGTTGGCTTTCTGAAAATGGACAGATGAAATGAACTGAATAAATATGGACAAAATCCCCCGTTTATATCCATATACTGTACAAATTTAAAGTTTATCAGAAATAAGCTTTAAATCAGCCTTAAAACCAGATCAGGGACATACAGGGATTAAAGAAGTAGGCCTATTACTGTCAGTGTTGTGTTAGTTCACAATTAATATGAACTAGTTCAAAGTTCAGTTCACTGATTTTAAAATGAACTAGTTCAGTTCATAGTTCATATTTTTTTAAAAATGCAGAAAATTAGTCCCAAAAAATGAACTAGTTATTTTTTTAAGTTCATTTTTAATGCACTCATCCAAGTATTTTTTCTTCATTAGAGTCTCTTCTTATCTATTCATCCCCAGCTCCCAATCATTGCCACAATGTCCAAAAATGGAATCACAGCTTTTATTTCACAAGTTGTAGTACTGAAAAAAAGGTCAGTAGATTCAAACTACATGCTGAAAGTAAGGTCCAGCAAAGTTTCTGTAGATGCAATTGTCCTTCATTACAACTGCATGAATCACATTCCAATGCAGTTCAAAAAACATAAGCCAAGACCAACAATGTTACAGTAGGCAAGAACACTGACTAAAAGGCGTCCAGTGCATTTTTCTGAATTTCCCATTGACTATAATGGAAAAACTCCTGCTATTATTTTGTTATTTAAAAGGTATACAATATCAAATCTTTCCGGCGTAGGACTGGATTACATAATAAAAAAAAAAGAATCGAGGCGCAATTTTGCTTGACACTTTTCGAGATGTCTTTTATAAGAGCTTGTTTTAGTCAACGGTTAATCCATTGGTAGGTCAATATGACTCAATCTGACTCTGATTGGTCAATCGCATAGCATTGGTGAATAGTCTGCAAGAACATTGCCGTTAAGTAGTTTGAAAATGGTTACTGAGCTATGTTTTCATCAGACAAAACCGACAGCCGTTCAGTATGACAACTAATGCTGGCAATCAGAAATCAGCCCCCTGCCTTAGCTGGAAGTTATCGTAATGATAATAACAATAATAATAATAATAATAATAATAATAATAATAGTAATAATAAACTCACAGCTTGCTCACTAAATAGTCCCTAGATAGGCAGATGCCTAATAAGGATGCTTCTATTTGTACAATTCATCCGGAATAAACACCGTTAACGTTACACAAACGTTTCTGCCAGGTCATTAGCTATGGCTAATGCTATGTAGATATGCAACTTGGCTAACAGTACATGTGGCATGAGAGCTAGCTGGCCATCATTGGTGCAACCTGGGTTTATTGTGCCAACTAAGTTTATCCAGCTGCTAAATTAATGTAAAGTTTGATGACACAGTTCAGCGACCCGATTACCAATGCCATAGACAAGTGGCGGGTCAGTGTTTATTCCCATTAAGCGTGTTTTTATATGCTGATGTCAACAGTGTCATGTAAAATGCGCATTAATTTTTGCTCTTATATTTGGACATCACAACTATGTTGAAATTGTTTGAAGACCCCTTAGTTTCCGGAAAATAGCAGAATTTCTCCATTATACTCTCCATGAGAAATTCAGAAATTTGCACTGTTCGCCATATTGGTTTCTTCAAACTGTCGCTATTTCTGAAGCGGCGGCAGCCTCTCAGGACCGGTTCTATATACATTCATTGGCATAGACCGAGCAGCGGCGGCGTCAGTTGATGACGTAATCACAAAGCTACTGGGAGAAGTATTTTTGGCCATAGATATATACACCAACAACATTGAACGCCCGTTATTCCCTTCCAAAATGAACTCGTTCAGGGAATCGTTCATTTTCGGCAGGTGCGTGCGTTCAGTTCATCGTTCGTCAGAAAAATGAACGTGTTCATGAACGCCGTTCTTTTTTCCCGTTCACGCACAACACTGATTACTGTATATCATATCGGGCGACTGCAAATCTCTTCAGTTATTAATTTGCTACAACTGAAGGTTATAGTGGTGTTTAATGCAGAAAATTAGACTGAAAATTTTTGTTTTCATCCAACAGAAGACATGTAGTGTGACAGACATGGCAAAACATGATTTTTTTTTCCTCCCTGGGGGCATTTCTTTCTAATTTAGCTTAATGGTTCACTGGAATATTTTGAAATACTACCAATAATCAGAAATTCATTTAGAGAATCTGGTTTCATGAACATGCAACATAAACCACTCAAAAGCAGTTTAGAGCTGAAGGAAAATTTTTGATCATTTTTGCCAAGTATGTTTTGTTAAGCCAGATAGGGTTAGAATATCCGTCATTAAGTTGTAATTTGGACTATAGATATCAAATAATAATGGGACATGCAATCATTACAAAGATCTTTGGAAACTTATTAAGTTAACCCAGATTTTTTTTCATGGATTTGAAGCACAAACTTAGTCAGACAAAATCGAGAATCTGCCTTGAAACACCCAATGTGACACCTCATGCACCATCAGCCATGTCTAAATGTAAGCCAAAGTGTTATCGGCAGACACAAGCAGAGGTTCAGGATGACTAATGCTGTTCAGAATCACCCCCGCTCTGGAAGACCCTGATCAACAAGAGCACGAAAAGACCACTTTCTGATGATAACGTCGTTGTGACAGCACTTTGTGACCGCACAACATCTTTAGGGTCAACTCAGAGCTGCCAAAGGCACCAATGTATCCGGCCAGACCATTAGAGATTGTTTGCGAGACCGTGGTATGCGATGCCGGCATCTTGCAGTCTGACTACTGCTACTTGACTGTGACAAAGGGGCTCGCTGAGATTGGTGCAGACGTCGTGTTCAGTGGAACTGTGGTCAGTGTTCAGAGACAATGCTCACAGATGAGACACAGTTCTTGCTTAAGGTCAATGATGGCTGGGTTCGGGTTTATCATTGTCAAGCAGAGAGATTTGCTGATGTCAGCATTGCTTAACATGCACCATTTGGACATAGACTTGTGTTGGTGTGGGCGAGGATATCCATGAACCACAGAACCCCCTCTGTACCTCATTAATGGAAATTTGACTGTTCAGCATTGTCTCACTGAGCTTGTTCAACTTGTTCAACTTCTGGTCAACTTCATGCCATTTCTGCAGCAGATTGAACCGGGACCTTGGTTCCAGGACAACAACGCTAGACCTCATCGTGCCAGGGTGCTGACTGACTTCCTGCAGCTGCAGAATGTTCAGCACAGGAACTGGCCGGCATATTCACCCGACTTGTCTCCCATTGAGTATGTTTGGGATGAACTAGGGCGAAAAGTTTGATCACATCATCACCCTGCCATCAACCTCTGGCAACTGGCTCAGCAATTAGTTGCAGAGTGTCAAGCAATCCCTCAACGTAATTTCCAAAGCCTGGTGTACAGCATGCGCCGACATTGTCAGGAATGTGGGAATGCTAATTGTGACTACACCAGTTACTGAAGCTTTGATGTCTTGCGTGAACATCATTTTGGGGGCGCATGACTCTTTTTCATCAGAGTAACAAACTAGTGTCTAATCGAAGTTTTTTGTTTTGTGCTTTCAGCTCTTGAGCCATCAAAGAATTATTTTGTCATTATTTGTCACCATTTTAGCTTGTTAGCTCATATCTGTATGCACAAATATTTTTGACCCTTAACTTCTTTTGAGTAATATATGAATGTCCATACAACTCATGTACAACTTTTTAATGCATCAAATGGTAATACAGCATACAAATTTACATTATCATCAGCAAATTTTAAATACCATAGGATATTTTTGTATCAGTTTGCATATCTAATAATGCTGCACTGGAAAAGATTAACACTCCTTATATCCTCACTGTAATACCACTGTAATACTTGTCTCTGCCTTTTTAAACTTAGGTGCTTTGTTGTTTATGAATATGTGTCTCGCTGAAGTGCATATACTCTCACAGAGTTTCCTCTGACTTTGTTTATGGGTCTTTGATCCGCAGCATTACAGTGGGTGGCACATCCATGTACTGCAAGGTGAAACGTTTATCATTGTGTCCAGCGGGAACCCAATACTCGTGGAGCCCTTTCTCTCTTTCTCAATCAGAAACTGACTGCCTCTCTACTTTGACACAAAAGGCTGATGCACAAAGGCACAATTTTGTGTTCCCTTTAATGGTACAGTTTCACCCCCCCCCCGCACCCTGCCCCTCATCCTGACCCCAACAGATTGCTCTTTTCTGAACTTTGTGCTCGCCTACTGTCTAAACCTCAGTTCACTCACGGTCACTGAGAATGAGTATGTAACCCACCAGTATTGCAATGAGGAGTGGCAAGATGTAATATTAGTTGTTAAGAATTACCATGTAATAATAATAGTAATACTGTGTCCCCAGATGATGAGTTGGGGATACTATGGATCAGCGATCGTTACATCGCGTCCGCTACTGCGCCAATAGAGATTTTTTTGTCAGCGCTCTACAGGTCACAGTTCTTTATGGATTCATTTCATATTTGGCTGGGACCTTGTGTATGGTAAGCTCATGAAGGCTATCGATTTTGGAAGTGATTGCAGGGCATCCGGGGATACATTTTGACCTGCAGGCAACCAACTGTCTAATTATTATCATGATTTTTATTATGATGGTGGTGATGATGATGATGATTATTATTATTATTAGTTGTAGTAGTAGTAGTATTTGAGGGCTAGCTGAATGCTTGTGGGCTATCGCAGCCTGTTTGCCAGTTTATCAAAGGGATTCAAACTACTCTCTCACCCACATATGCAATTTAAAGCCTTCATTAGTCAAATATACTGGTCTTTGGACTGTGTGAGAAACCAGAGTCCCCAGAGGAAACTCATGCAAACACAGGAAGGGCATGCAGATTCAAGCCTGCATGAATTACCAAAGAGCCTTCATAATACTACTGCTACAACTACCAGTATTACTATTAATAATAATGAGTGCTTCAACTGATACTAGACCATGCAGCCAATCCACACACTAGAACAGAGTCTGAATGGATATCAGACCATGGTGCCCTTCCAGATGGTAGAGTAGAGCCTTAACAGAGGCAAGACCAATTGGCCTGTCAGCCTGTCCTACTAAACTGTATGAGGTACTGGTGAATCCACTGCATTATTGTGGCCCCCAGACTGAGACGAGTGGCTACTATTGATTCATGGTCATTGACTCTGGTAACAACACTTTTTCAAAGTTGGCAGAATATCGCTAACCTAATCGGAACACAAAGAGCATTTGCTTAAGGTAAGCAGGAATTCTAGTTATGGTGAATGGATAAGTCACACGGATGTCCACTCACACACTCATTCAATAACATTTCAAAATCCACAATGTATTCAGTGTGTTAATAATTGAGGTATTATATATTATTTATTGTCACTCTGAACACTTCCTGAGATGAAACTAGGAACAAAGTGTTTATGGATTCAGACAAAGGCAAGTAAATATTAAGTTGGATGCTTAGTAAAAATAAAGCAATAAAAAAAAAAATAAAAGATTGGCTGCCAAGTTGAGCATGGATAAAATTTCTTATTTTTCTGTTTTTTGGCCTTACCTGTACAAAAGCACTCACCAGAGGAAAACAATACACTAGATGGCCAAAAATGTGCGGATCACCTGCACATATTGTCATGGATTAGGTTGTGTGTGTGTGCGTTAAGGACTTTCTCTGTGGGTCTCATCCGGGATGACATCGAATTGCGTTACAATCGGATTCTTTACCCAGCTGGCTGATTGGACTTGGGCGGCACCTTCCCCGGACTCTGTATAACCCGGAAGTCCGCCACGCCTCCTTTGCTAGAGTGTCTGATTTTAGCTAACTTCAGCCAGAAGATATTTCTGTTAGAGTTTTGTGCGAACTTCTTCGCGGTGATTCTCTGGGAAAATATTAGAAGGGAGATTTCTTTTGATTTCTTCCCTCATTCTCATTAGGTTTGCACCAATTAAGGAGTTTTAGAATTCTCTTTTCTCAAGACCTTTTTGTTGCTTTTACTGCACTGCTGCATGTGGGACCTGTTCTTTGTCTCTGCCAGTTTCTCTCTTGCTCAGCTTCCGGGTTCTGATGGTTAAGTTTGTATTTTGGGAAGCGCGAGAGTTATTTTGCGGCCTGTCATCTATTCCTCCTTTTGGTGATTTTGAGTGCTCGTTATTGCTGGCCTTCTGCTCGCCAGTCCGCTGCATTTGGCCTCCAAATTTCCACCATCACACATATTATATTGCACAATAAAATCATGGGCATTAATACAGATTTGGACCCACATTGCTGCAGTAACAGCCTGCACTCTGCTGAAAAGACTTTTCACAATAAATTAGAACAATGCTACCAGGAATTGCTACCACTCCAGCAAAAAACAGAGAAAATTATTCAGTGAGGTCAGGCAGTGATGTTGTGCAATTAGGTCTGGCTCACATTCGGCTTTCCAGTTGATTCCAGCAGCATTTGAAGGAGTTCAGGACAAGATTCTGAGCAGGTCAGTCCAGTTCTTTTATTAGAATGATGTTGACAAAATGTTCAGAGTAAAATTAACTCTTAAAGAAATTTGGACTTTGGCAGGACTGGGACCAAATAGACTCTTTGTGCATGGGGGCAACCGCTCTGTGCATGGGGGCAATTTCATGTTACAACCAGGAAAGGGCCTTCTTCAAACTGAGTGAAGAGCAGAATCATCTGGAATGTTTTTTAATGCAGAGCATCAAGATCCTCCATCTGAGGAAATAAAAGCCAGGCCCAAGCCCTGAAAAGCAGCCCCAGACCATTGCATGCCCACATAGTTGTGGCAATTGGAATATGTTACACTTACTCTGCAAGATGGATTCAGTTTGTGAATTACTTCGGAAAAGTTTGCCCCTCTCCTAGTTGGACATGACATTTCACTTGTAAATCAACAGATTATCCATAGAAATGAGCAGTGTCTTTCTTAGAGGTTCAGAGATAAAAACACAGCCTCCCGGGGTGCTAGCAGAGTGCTATAATGCTAGAAGATTCACTTGGCCTTAAAATATTTCCCTTTGGCTAAAACACATTTTTGAAATGCATCATTTTAAGCTCAGAGCATATATTCTATGGGTCATGATGAAAAACAAATAAAAAATTAAACATACTGCTTATAAAGCGCATGCTGAGCAGGTTTATGAAAGTATCAAAGGTACACTGTATACCTAAAGCAGATAACAAAGGGATTTACAAATTTCTTATTTCAGTTTGGAGGAATAGATTTGTTTTCCTGAATTCATTTGTGTACAAACAGCTGTAAAGTTTGCATACCCTGGCTTAAATATTGTTTGTGCATTGCCAGTCAGGGGTGCAAGTAATTTTGGAGCCCACAAAGTGATGCACCCAGCATGTGTTGTGCCCACTATATATAAGCCTCTGCAGGCAGTGTTAGGATCTGAGGTTGCTTCATTTGGTAAGGCCTTAGCTCAGCACTGTTCTGAAGCAATAAAATGAATTCAGTAGACAACCAAAATGTACGACCATTCAGGTACTATTATATGTAGCTATTATGGTAACAGAAAAGTATGGGCACTGCTGTATAAATATATATACTGTCCTTTTATTCCAAAGTCGTGAAGAAAGCAATGGAAGTACATACATATGTAGCCGGAGGGGGCAGGAGCGGATGAACCCTATGATAACTAAGCAAACTGTAAAACTAACTTGGCCACAATGAGGCAGGGACAATTTCATTGGTCAACACAAAACCTGGCATTCTATTGGTTTGCAATATTTCAAAGGAATGCGTCACTTAAAAATCCAAGCACAAGCATATATGTGCCAAGCACACAGAGGTAGATAGAGCGGGAGGAGAAAAGGCTGACTTGCGCGCTGGAAATCTGTACTGTAAGCACACAGTTTGAGTAGAAGCAGCGCAAATTAAAGTGCAAACAGGGGCTATTTGAGTGTTAGAGCAGAATTTTGGGGGAAAACTTTACTAAATATGGACATGATATCAATAAGTCTGCTCAAAAGTTCAAACACCACACTCTTGATTAAAGATAGGAATAAAGCACCATAACAGGAGCCAATCATACTGGGGTGCGTTTCCCAAAAGCATAGTTGCTAAGTAAGTTAGCAACTTAGAGTTTGAACTATGTAGTTGTGACGCCAGTGTTTCCCAAAACCATCGTTTGAACTATCAAGGTAACTTATGTAGTGCGAACCATCGTTAAATGACGCAGGTGTTCCCCAAAATCATAGTTCAAACGAACGTAAGCAACCACTGTCGTTAAGTTGTGTAGTTCCAACTACTGCTCCCCAGCTGTAGTTAGAAGCTTAGTTCCGGGTGATTGCGTCGGAAAATGCAGTCCACGAAAGGTAAACATAAGGTCAGTAGCTGAAAATGTTCGATGATCTTGCTGTACAAACATATATAATGCGCCAAAATATTTTGTATTTATGTATTTATCATATAATTGATGTCACTTTAATATGTGCACAACAGCACTTTATGCCCTTAGTCCCTCATAAATACCCTCCACTGTCATTCATCACAATTTAATAAGAACAGGTACTGGATGTTGCATTGCTGCAGTCCCACACTACATCTACACACCCCAAACAGTTCCCAATTCTTCATGTTTCAACTTTTTATTTATATTTATCATGTAACTTACATCGCTTCAATGAGCACTGTAGCACTTTATATCCTTAACCTCCATAAATATCTGTCATTTTTCACAATCTCAACAAGAATAATGTACTGGTTTGCATTGCTGCAGTCTCACACTCCATCTACACACTCCAAACAGTCCCCAATCCTTCATGTTTCAACTTTCATGTAATTTATATTTATGTAACTGATACCACTTTAATATGAGCACTATAGCACATTATATCCTGTTCCGCTCCTGGATATCTGTCATTTGTCACCATCGCAATAATAATAATGCACTGGATTTTGCATCGCTGCAGCCTCACACTCCATCTTCACACCCCATAACAGTTCTCTTTCCACCATCTGTCTATTAATCGGTTGTGCCTGGAAACTGGATGTATGTATGAAAAGATATATTAATATGCACTATTTTTGTATTGTGAATGTTATCTTTTTTCCTTATCTCGTATTATAATGCACCATATTGTAACTATTGTCTTGTACTGTACTGTCTATTTACCTGGCTTTCTTTTAACTTTGTTACCATCAACCTGCCTAGGGACTACAGATGTAAACTAGCCATTGGCTATAATCTGGCATCTTTACATGTAAATGTTCATCAAGATGCGCTGTCCCTGCTACTTAATAATAAATAAATATAACATCAACAGAGTGATTTGAAAATGTAGCTACTCGGGAAAAACACTTTTTGTTGTATTTCTCTGTTCATGTATAGGCCAATGGTTGGATCTCTGGAATTGTATCTCTTGTAGCCTTCGCATGCATTAGCAAAGAAACTTTAATGTTCGGCAACGATTAACTACGCTAGTCTAGTAGTTCAACACTTGTTTTTTTCCCGCTGTCATCAGAGCGGGAGGTGGTTAATTAGCCTACATTACAGGATCACGGTTCTCAAGACGGTAGTATTGTTGAGTAAATCTGTAAAGCTTGTGACTTCGTGTTGCTAGTCATAGGAAGAACATATGATCTCACTGTTTACCCTCATGTATTTTTATGTATCGATAGGAGAGGATGTTGTTTGCCCACTTGCAACTGAATATGGTAGAAATCATTTTTTATATATATATGAGACAGTGGAAGGGAAAGTGTTGATAAAAAGAAAGGGGGTGGGGGAGATGGAGGTCTTTTTGCATAACATTTGTCATTCCTTGTGGTCTGTGGAATGCATGGTCATCTTCAGCATCCTTTACAGAGTTCGCCTCATCTTCAGGGAGCTGGACATTTGCTGTGACGGCCATGCTGTGCAGGATGTAGACGAACTGCCAGCCTGAGGGGATTCTGGAGACTCGGAGGAAAGAGCGGCCCTGACACACAGAAGGCTATGCCAGAGGGGGCCCAATATGGAGTGGCCCAGTGAGAGGATGGCCGATGTTGAGGGGTGGTGGGTACCCAATGTTGGGGGGCCCTGGGAATCAAACTGCAAGGGACAAGGCGTAAATGGGCTTAGAGGAAGTGGGCAGAGGGGGGAAGACACTCATGTTAGGGAATCGTGCATATCACAGATATCTATACCACTGGGACTCCCGCCAGCGCTTCTGAGCTTAGCATGGACAAAACTCTCCTCAGGAGTAAGAGGAGGCCGACAGACTGGAGTTCCCACCACCAGTCCTCTGTAGCTCACTCCTTAGAGCTGCTGCTCTCCTTAGTAATGTCTAGCTGGCAATCCCTCCATTCCCCCCCCCTCATATCCACTGCACTGCATCTCCATCCGTGGCCCTCAGAATATATTTTTTCTGTGGTCTTATGCCATTTTTTGTTCTTTGAGTCAATGAAATAATTTTTAAGTTAGGAAAAAGGAATAAAAATGTTAACTTTTTATATTCCATTTTTGTCTGTGTGTGTGTACTTCTACGCCCATTAAGAAGGTGGGTGACCTTAAGTTAATATTTACTACATGTGAGGTTTCGTTCAGGAACCAGTTGCGAGAACACAGGATTGCTGTAAAAGTGGCTTTACAGAACGAGGGGGGTAACCCCCGCAGGGCAGAAGGCAAAGGTACAGAGTCCACAATCCAAAAATCACAATCCAGGAGGGCAAAAACAGAATCAAAAACCAGGGCAGCAAACACAGTACTCGTGGTCAGGCAAAAATAGGTTTAGCACACAGGCACAGGTTTGTCAGGAAGCAAAAGCCAAAATCCAGAGGGCGAAAAACCAAACCGTTACCAGGGCAGCAAACACAAAACTTCGTAGTCGGAACCAAAAAAAAAAGGGTTAAAACAGATGCAGACAAAAAGTACAAAAGAGCAGAGCCAAAAATCGTAAGTCGGGCAGTCCAGTCAGAAGATTAACACTATGAGTACAAGGCGAAAGATAGCAGCACAGGTAAACAAGAGGAAACGTTCTGACGGGGAACTGCAGTGAGAAGACAGCTTAAATACACTCAAGGGAAGTCACATGCTATGATTAGGGTCAGGTGATGAGGATCAGACTAATTACAAGGGAGGGAACATGAGGAGAACCTAATCACATGAAATTGAAACAACCTATGACAAAACATACAGCTCCGGTTAGGGAGTTCTAATGTGCACAGAAAATGAGAGGTAGGACAGAGTGGAGCAGGTGCGGAGGATCTGCTGAATTGCAGCAGAGACAAAGTGAAGGCAAGAGGCGGGAGACTAGAACAAGTGCTGAGAGCTTGTTAATCAATTAGTAAGTGCAGCTATACAATCCCTAGTGCTCGTTAGTAAGTTAGTATTATATACAATGTTAGTTTGGGTTAGTAACTTTAACGAAAAAACAACAAACTGTTAGTATTGGTTAGTAATATAGAAAAGAGAGGCGAAGGAAGCAAACGAGATTGGAAGGAATGTTTGAAACCCAGAAACCATGAAATCACCTAAGCATGTGACACGAGGACTGGGGAGAAGCTGTAACTTAACAAGAGACCAGACAGGGGGAGACAAAGTGCAATGCAGGGCATGAACAAAGACATGGACGGAATCTAACAGAATAGTGGATTGGGAATGGCAAAAACGAAAACATGGCAAAAGTACAAAAAACGAAACCGAACATGGCAAAACCTAACAGACATAATCATAAACATAACAGGGAGTGGCAGAATCATAACAAACATGGCAGAATCATGACAGAACAGATTAGAATCATAACACTACAAACATATCAAAAGAGACAATGTGACACACAAATCGACTAAATTTAACCCCTTAAGCCCTGAGCCTCTTTTTCGTAAATGGCAAGCTCAAAATGAAATGAGTATATCCCTGCAACTATTTGGTCCATTTGAATAATCTTGGTATCATAATAAAGGTAAAATCATTTGGGATTTCTACCATGGTGTAAAAATCAGTATATATGTCACTGAGTCAGAGTAAATGAAGATGGAACACAGTATAAATCAAAGACCTCATTTTGCACCAAACAAAGTTTTACTTCGATCCCTTGTAAACATAATTAGTTGCAGTCTGAAACCTTTAAAAATTTACAGCACAGAATCTCACCATTATCTGAGCCAAAGTTTATTCCAATCAAGTAAATCAGAATACAATTAGAGAGGAATGTCTAGGTGGCTTCTCCAAATTGGCAATTCAGGTACCTTGTGTGCCAAATCAGATTTCTCAGATATTAAACTGTAAAACTCATCTAATTTCACTTATATGTCGCTACAGGCATCCATTCCACCCAAATACAACCAGTTTAGAATTTTTAGAATTTAGAATTTTTTAAAAATTATTATTTCTGCCAGTCCTATAGCCTATACCATCCCATTCAAAGACAATAAATACAAAGAAAATGAAGTTTGGCTCCACTGGAGCAGATTTATAAAAAAAAAAAAAAAAAAAAGCAAATTAATAACATGATGAATACAACGGAAAGGTTAAAAATGGAAAAAAAGTAAGAAGAACAAAAACCCCATCAACTATCTATACATGAAAAAATGTTACTGTTGCCACCTAAGAATACTCTGACTGGGGATCAAACCTCAGCCACCTGCGTTATAGTCTGTCATCTTAACCACTATACTACATCAGTGGCACTAGTAAAGCTGTCAAATTGCCCATATAGAGAATGAGTCAGGAAAACAAGTTACTCACCTTGTTTGTACTGTTGTGCCCTCAGTATTCAGGCGTTTCTGTCAGAAAACGACTTTGAAAACGACGGTTGAATATTTAGCGAATAATTATACCGAAAATACCACAAACAAAGCCTGTTAAGCGTTTATGTTGTCGTGCTATTTAAGTACATTCGAATGGCCCATGGACTCGGTTCGACGCACTGGGAACGCAAGGCTTTAGCTCTGGCTAGCTCTGTGCGATTGGTGCTTTAGGGCTCGTTGGAAACGTCAAAAGCCATAAAATCAAATGGCTACCGGCAAAGTCTTACTGACAGCATCACAAGCCGATCACAGAGAGGAAAATACATTGCAAGCAAGCTGAATGCTGAGGAACTGAGATCTTTGAAGAAATGCTAGAGAAGAAAAACATGTTAGGATACTGGCAGATCTAGTTTTGTTATAACACAGACACATTGGGCTTACAATAGCAAGCGTGGATTTACCCTCAAACAGTGTTTTTTTTTATTACAAAATATCAAAGGTAAGAAATTTCTTTGCTCATCTCTGTAGACTGTAAAGTGTATGCCTGCTGTTCTTTGAGAGTGGTGTCGGTTTAAAATGACAGGGCATACATCGTTGGATTCTGTGGACTTTCCTCTTTCATTTGAGGTATCGTTTGTATGCATAGCATTAATTCAGAAGAAATTTTAGTGACTCAGCGCTGATATGATTTTATTCTATGTTTTGCTACATTCTTATTTACTTGCTTGGTGCTTGAATTGCGTTCTGTTGAGGTAAAAATGGTCAACATGAGCTTTTTGCCTAGTTTCTTCGCGAAATGTGGTTATACCGCATTACAATGTTACGATTTGGAAACATGCTGTATTTATTATGCGTAAGCACCGCCCCCGGTACCGGGGGCGTCAGGGTTAAGGGGTTAATGATTACTTGTTCATCAGAGCACATGTTGCCATGAATAAAAAGAAAGCATGGAAAATAAGACGCTTCCTCTCCCTGCGTGAGTCGAACCCCCAGTGTTTGGACGCTGCACAATTACGTGTTGTATGTTTTATTCACTGCACCACAGAAGTCACGCTATGTAACGAAACTTAGTATGTATAACTGTTAAGAATGTTAATGAAAAATGAATTTAAAAACTTTGTACTCGCTAGTGGAGCTCATTTCATTAAATGCATTGAAATGGTAAATTGTTCTTTAGATTTTTTTTCTTCCACAAGAATCATTGCCTAAAGTGTCTTTTCATTTAAATGGTAAATTCTATTGTAGCTAGTTTGTATACAATCACAAAATAATATGCCAAAACGACAAATTAGTATTGTAATAACGATCACGACTGCCGTTTTTAGGCACAAATACCAAGTTTTTAAGCTTCCGTGGTGAAAATCAGACCGGCGTGCTCCTGGTAACATTGTTGTTCGAGCGACAATCGCTCAAACCATCATGGTTAAAACTAACGTCGTTCAAACCAACATGGTTCAGACTACTGTGGTACAAACAGGGTACGACGGTTTTGGGAAACCATCGTTCTTCTGATGTTCGTTAGTTTAACGATGCATCGTACCATGTTAGTTCAAAGCTAACTTCCGTCGTTGTTCGGGAAACGCACCCCAGAACTGCTGAGTGGTGGGAGGGATTCTGCTAGCCTGGACAATAGCCTCTCACAACTCAATAGTGACCCCTACAGACCAAACAACCAACAGCAAGTTTTTTAGTAAAGCAGAATATGGGGCTTGATTGACATCTGTGCCAACCAGGTGAACTGAAGCGACAGTTGATATCATGCAACGCAGAGGCGTGCTTTTGTGCACTTTCCTGAGCTGGAGGTTACAGTATGAGTGCAGTCTGGCAATTAAAATTTGAGAGAAAAGCAAAAGAGAAATAAATAAGTAAGTAAATAAATAAATAAAACATTGTATTATCAGATGTACAGGTATGCTGTATTGATTTGTTTTCACACCAGCAGTATTTAATATATTTTTGTGGTCTATGACCTTGACAAACTCAGAGTAAAAAAAAAAAAACAATAAAATTAACTGTGACCCCAATGTCTTTAAGTCTCATCTTCATAAAATCAATCTTCATTGTTTTTATCCTCTGAGATTTGAATCCCAAGTCCTGTTCTTGATTTTGTGACAGAATAAGTGATGCTTCCTAGAATATATTGATTTTTCCCAGGATCCTGAACCTGAAGACACACTGAATAAATCACATGTTCATCTGTGTTTAAGAAACTGATCAATCTGTGCAAGTATTTGATTCAAGTTACTCAGTTCTTGGTCAATTTACTGGGCTGTGAAAATTCATAAATGTATCAGTACAATGCATAACCATGGCTAGAAGATTAACACGATGCACACCTCTTAAAAATCAGGGTCATAGAGACCCTATAACCTCAAAATGCACAAGCTATGAGTCTTTTCATGCCTGCTTGAGATAACAGGGGCCAAGACTTTTGCTTGGGCTCAGAAATGTATGTTCACACTTAAGTGTTGACAGTGCAACTGCAATGCTCGAGCTTTGCCACGCAAAATTGCATTGTAAAAACTCACTTTTGCAACATTAGGGGAGGAACAAAAAGGCTACACCCAGAAATTGTAGTGCTGGCCAACCTCAATGAAACTAGAAGTGAAACCAAAGAATAACCCTGAAAAATTGTGCTGCTAAGTTATGCAAGAGAAAAAAAGAGTGTGAAACAACTCAAAATGACCTGGATGTATCTTTGACTCCTTGATGCCTTCATTCTTTCTACGGATATCATTGACTTCCTGAGTTAAACTCAATCCCGCCAGTGCAGTGAGAAGAGCTCCGAGGATAACCTTTTTGAACCACACTGTTTTTCTCCCAATGCATTAAGATTTGTCATCCCTCAAACACTTTTTACAATTCTAGTCTTTTTTTCACCACCTTTTCCACTGTGGTGCAATTTTATTTGGTGGATGAGGTCTGCTCAACAGCAGCTCGAATTAGTATTGCAGGCATGTGTGAAAGCAGACAACATTCCCAGAGCAAGGCTCAAACTCCCACAGATCCTAAACATAGTTTACAGCAGAAAGTTCACTTTATTTTGTACTAACAGTGGACCGAATAATTGGTTTACCGATAAATCGGGCCGATTATTTGGCATTTTGAGCGCATGGGAGGTCTATTAAATCATTAATAGGGTCCTTAAGTGTGACGTCACGTTGCCATGGCACTGAAAAACACAGTTCCAAACAAAAGCCAAAAGTACTTGCGCGTGGGTCTCGTAGGCTGTGTTTGAATGGTCAAAACATCTAATTATCCATTGTATTTCTACAACAGACAGTTAAAAGGACAAAAAAGGTTGAAAGAACATCAAAGGATCATTTAGCCTTTTAGAATTGTAAAGGGAGAGATTCAAACAGGCAGAAATGGTGCTTTGTTTTGCCTCGACCTATAGCCATATGCCGGGAGACAACACGGCATTTCCGGATCGTGTTCACATATGGCTTCTCTTTTGCATGATATAGCTTTAGCTTGCGTTAGTACATTGCACGGCGAACTGTGTTCACAGACAATGATTTCTGGAAGTGTTCCTGAGCCCTTGCAGTGAATTGCTGTGCAGAGTTATGCGTTTTTTATGCAGTGCCACCTGAGGGCCCGAAGATCACGAGCATCCAATACTGACCTTCAGCCTTGTCCCTTGCGCACAGAAATTTCTCCACATTCTATAAATCTTTTGATGATATTATGTAATGTAGATGGTGGGATATTCAAAATCTTCACAATTTTGCATTGAAGAACATTTTTCTGAAATTGTTCCACATCTTTTAGACTCAGTTTTTTGCAGATTGGTGAGCCTCTGTATATCTTTACTTCTGGGAGGCTGTGCCTCTCTAAAATGCCCTTTTTATACCCAGTCATGTTGCTGACCTGTTGCCAATTAACCTAATTAGTTGTAAAATGCTCCTCCAACCATTTTTTATTCGTACCTTTTACTTTTCCAGCCTTTTGTTGCCCTTGTCCCAACTTTTTTGAGATGTGTTCCTGCCATCAAATTCTACATGAGCTAATATTTTTCATGAAATGTCAAAATGTCTCACTTTCAACATCTGCTATGTTGTCTATGTTCTGTTGTGAATAAAATGTGGGTTTCTGAGTTTTGCAAATCATTGCATTCTGTTTTTATTCACATTTTACACAACGTCCCAACTTCATAGGAATTGGGGTTTGTATATAACGTATACAAAAATGCTAAATTTCATTTTTTCCTTTATGGTCTTCATTTGAGTTTAGACTTTATTAAGCCTTCATAAGTGATCTCAGTTGGCCAAAGTTTCGCAGCTAACATTTCGGTGAACTCAGCGTGACTTTATAAACCTTGTTCTTTATGCTTACATGTACTTCTCCACGTAAAATGCCATGTTGATTAGTAAATGGCTCCATGTGATCAAAGTGGTTTTCTCCCGTTTTGATAGATTTTTTTTTTTGCTTCTGAGAAGAAAAAAAGCAGCAAAGTGATAGATAGCATTGCCATTGTGAATGGAATGTGGATTTGTTTGGAACTGAAAATATTACCGTCATGGGAATGTGAGGTCACCGCTTTAGGACTCTATGTCTGCAGAGTGAAGGCACATCTGTAAGCAGCGTTGTCAGTGTTAAAGGTCTTAAAGGTCCCATGTGATCAATATAATTTTGATCATATTTACATGTAAATATGTATACTGATTGATATTTTTTGCATGTCTTGTGTGTGAAATCACTACTTTGAGAAGTAAACTGAATTTTCTATCCAGTTTATGCGTACTTTTTAACTTCCTCAGCCCTGCCCCTCAAAAAAGTTCATTTACCACGAATGTGAGTTTTGTGACCAAATACGTCATGTCAGGAAGGGAGGTTTACTGGTGCAAAGTCAGCGAATTGAAAAAGTGCATCTAGATATAGATTTCTATCTTTTTTGTAGAACATAAAAGGTAGCCATTTTATACTTACTTGCTGCATAGATTGTGGCCTGAAACTACCATCTCCTTGCTGCATGCTGTACTTACACATTTGTTTTACATTACTGTGCAATGAGAGGCAGCTGGCTTGTATAGCAGTCTATATGTAATAGCTAAGGTCGATGCAACTTTGAAAGTCAAAATATGCACCATCACTTTTCAGCCAGCAAGAATCAACTATGTCAAATGTCAATAATGTAACCTTGTACATCAAAGCAAGCTGCAGCGAGCGATGCCAAAGACACAGCTGTGGTCATACAAGTGCTGTACACCGGTGACGGATGGTGAAATAAAAATTAGTGAGGCTCTGAGCATCCCTTGAAAATAATTATTGATCTTAAACTGTTTTCAATCATTAATTTACTTAAACATTATGTAAACTCCAAAAGCATTCAGCATTATTAGAGACAATGAGTGTAATTAAACACAAAGAATACATCTCATTTCGTCATCAATCGATATTATTCATTTGCAAATTTTTGTTGGTAATTTTTGCCGTCCTTTTTGTAATTAAACAATCGTGAAGCTAAGATTTGATAGAGCAGGATGAGCTTAAAGCCAACACAAAAGCTAAAACTGTAGGTTTTTTTGTAAAGAGAATAGAACATTTTTCCTTTATCATTGCAACATTGCATTAGGAGGGAAGCTGTGCACTTAACTCATGCTGATGGCTTATTTTTATCATTGTAATACAGGCTCATCAAGGAAAATGATTAAAAACAGATTGAGGCCTATGAGTGCTTGTCTTATCTTAACGAGCAGAACTGGGTACACCTGATGGTCCCGACTGTTTTCGGAGTTCATGTAAAGTCAATTTAATTTAAAGATTGAAAACAGGTCAAGACCAATCATTATTTTTTCAAGGAATGGTCTATGCTTCACCAACTTTCAGTTCACTTGGCATCACTGTTATATAAGCCCCCACTTTTGCTGATTGACTTTAAAATTATTTACTTTGTATTATATTGACATTGCATTGAGTTTCTAAAACCTGCTTTCACCTCAGGCTCATAACAATACGGCCGACCTATTCCACCTGCCTAAATTCCAGCTTGAATTTCATGATCTTCTGACAAATCTGATGTAGTAACGGACTCTGAAAACAAAGACTTTTTACGTAATCTTTTAGCAATTTTCAAGGGGCGTTCCCAAGCAAGGTTTTGATTTTCATTTTACACTTTCATGAGTAGAAGTATGAAAAACTAGTGTCAGATTCAAATTCACTTGGTTAAAGTACTCAAGAAGGGTTTAAAAGCAATTTTTTTGAAATTTTGGGTGTCATAGAACCTTTAGTGTTTGAATGGAACAAAAAAAAAATCATTAACTGATTTAATTAAAAATCAATTTCCTCTAAATCAAGGTTTCACAAAGAATGGCACCATTCAAGATTATTGTAAATAACATTTACTGAAATGAAACCAGGTATGAAATTCCACTTATTTAAGTTTTATCTCAACTATATTGAACCATTGCATCCCTTTCCGTTTCACTTGGGTATAAAAAATTAGGTAACACACATGCAATATCCCTTTGTCATCCAACACCATGAAGAAAACAAAATTACTGCCATTGTAGCTGCCCTAGACTAGCCAGTTAGCTACCGCTGATATTATTGTATTGATAATTGGCATTTCCTGTTCATAACATAGCTGGGTATTGGAGGCTCTCATCTGAGAACAGTATCTAGAAAAGCCAGTCTGTGATTATCTGGATTCTGAGCCAAGCTCTGTGATATTGTTAGATATATAGATGTTAGACAATCTAAAATCAAGTCAGCCATCTGAGTGCTTATTGCATATCAAGTTTGTATCTATTTGGTATTTCATTTTTGTTAACTGGAACTAAGCCCATGCTAAAAAAGGCTTGTTATCTATTTACTCAGTCTTCCCAAGGTTTCTATTGTGACTGCTGCTCAGAATAATAAATTGTGGTTCCTGTGCTTCTATCTTGGCAATAATAGTTTTCTTTGCTAGCTAGGGTGAGCTAGGTCAATAGGTTGGGGGTCCAAAATGTGGCCATAAGTTTGTGACGGTTGCAGAATGATCGCACTTCTGGAAAGAGATTTCCATGGTGGGTCTGCCACCGGTGCCAGCTAATTGAGCATCTGGAGAGCAAGATCCTTGATCTTCAGGGCCAGTTGGCGGCATGGCATAGTTCACAATTGGTAGAGTTCCTAGAGGTACTGAGTAGTATGTTGTTTAGAGAAATGGTATGTACGCCACAGCAGGGAAGCAGGGAGATCCCCGAGCAGGCAGGGAGAGAAAGTTGGGTGACTGTAGGACGTCATCGCAGGAAAGGGCATGCATGCCATACAACAACAGCTTCTCCAGAGGTTGAGGTATCCAACTGATTCCGGCCCTTGCAGGAACTCGACTTGGCCCTTGACCCTGAGAGTGGGGGGGATCAATGAGCCTCAGGGCACCATGTTGGCCTCTTCCCCTCAGAAAAGTAAGTAAGTGATAGTGGGGGACTCAATTATTAGAGGAATAGACAGCTAGTCTGTTCACGCGACAAGGAGTCGCGTACAGTGTGTTGCCTGCCTGGTGCCCAGGTAGGAGACCTCCTGGAGCGTGCGGACAAGCTCCTGGTCAGAGCGGGGAGAGATCCAGTGGTCATGGTCCATGTTGGGACAAATGACATAGGTAAGGGTAGGTTTGAGGTTCTACAAGACAAATTTGTGGAATTAGCTGAAAAGCTTTGGGCAGATCCTCCAAGGTAGTGTTCTCTGGGATTCTACCAGTACCAAACAGAGGGAAGCAGAATTTTACCTGGAGGTTTAACACACGGCTACGAACCTGGTGTAGGAAAGAGGGCTACAGGTTTATGGGGCACTGGAACTTTTCCTGGGACAGGGGTGACCTGTACAGCCGGACGGGCTACACCTGAGCCAGAGGGGTACCTTTGCATTGGGTCAGCGTATGTTGAGGGTAGCACAGGGTTATTTAAACTAGGGACTTGGGGGACAGGGAGGTTAAAGAGTGTTATAATTAGGGAAATGCAGCCTGTCCTGATGGAAGCTGACAGCATTACATGCACTATTGATGATATCTTATTCAAGCAACAAAGCGTAGTGAGGGGCTTGGGGCAGCAGGCAGCAGGGAAACTGAAGGATAAGTGCAGTAGTAATAGCCTGAAATGTTTTGATTTAAATGCAAGAAAAAAGCATAAAAAATAAGTTTCCAGAACTTTAGGCTGTTATGATATGTGAGGGCTACGACATAGTTGGGATTACACACACATGGCTTTGTGAAGAGGCTCATTGGCAAACACGAGACAGATTTTAACATGGGAGTATGATATCGACCACCAGCTTTGGACAGTCTTGTAAATGAAATGCTCTCTAAGAGGATTAGGCAAGTTTGGAGAGGAGGAGGGACTATTATTATGGGAGACTTCAATTATACTGGTATCAATTGGGAAATGGTGAAAGGACAGGGTAAAGCAGAGGAAGAATTTTGAGATGTTATGAATGACAATTTTTTGGTGCAGTATGTTAGTAAACCTACAAGAGAGAAGGCAATTTTAGATTTAGTGCTCTGTAATGACCCTGACAGAATTTGCAATGTAGAGGTACTGGAGCCACTTGGGACAAGTGATCACTCTACTGTTAGTTTTGATGTTTCCTGGCAAGTTAAAAAGTTATCTCCGAAAACCAAAATTTTCAATTTTAGGCGAGCAAACTTTGACAAGATGCGCTCATATTCGAGCGAAATAAAATGGGAGACACCCCAGGATTGTAAGTCTGTAAATGAGATGTGGGATAGATTCAAGGGGGTTTTACCTGATTCACAGTGCAAATTCATTCCAAAGGTGTCCAAAAGTAAGCTGAAAAAGCAGAATCCTCAGTGGATGACCACGGCTATTCGTAGGAGTTTGAGGGAAAAAAGGAATCTTTACAAGATGTACACAAAGGACTGCAATGAGAACACTAAGGCCGAATACGGGAAAATGCGGGCTGTGGTCAAAAGAGCTGAGGAATGCTAGAAGACTGTATGAAAGGCAAATTGCGGAAGGGGCAAAAACTAATCCTAAGTGCTTTTTTCAGTACTGTAGTAGAAAAAGGAAAGTCAAAGAGGAGGTTAAGTGTATAAAGAATAAAGATGGATCGCTGTCGTATGAGAATAAGGATGTTGCTGATACCTTAAATTGTTACTTTGTTGAGAATTTTACCTCAGAGAGGATTTTTATTAGGCCAGAGGGCATGTCCAATGCTCAAGATTATTGAGCAGAAATTGAGGTTCGGGATAATGAGGTATTAGACAAGTTGCGTGAACTAAAGACAGATAAGGCGGGGGGGGGGGCCTGATGGCTTATACCCTAGAGTGCTCAGGAAAGTTAGTGAAATTGTCTCTGAACTGCTCTCAGCTATCTTCAGACAGTCTTTAGAAACTGAAGAAATACCAAATGATTGGAAGCAGGGCAATATAATACCAATATATAAGAAAGGGGACCATACTGAGCCAAGAAATTACAGGCCAGTCAGTTTAAAGTGCATTGCATGCAAAATACTGGAATCTATTATAAAAGACAAGCTGAAATTATTTCTTGAACGTAATAATATCTTGAGGGCTAGCCAACATGGTTTCTGTAAGGGACGGTCATGCCTAACAAACCTTCCGGAATTCTTTGAAGAGGCCACCAAGACTTATGATCAGAGCAGGGCTTATGACATCATATATCACTTTCAGAAAGCATTTGATACAGAGACATGAGAGACTAATTTTTAAAATGAGCTCTGTTGGAGTTACAGGAGGTATTCCGGAGTGGACTTGAAACTGTTTACAGGATAGAGTGGTGGTCAGCGGAATCTCATCTGAGCTAGGTATAGTGGGGAGTGGAGTCCCTCAGGGATCAGTGTTGGGACCCCTGCTCTTCCTCATCTACATTGATGCCCTTGATAGGAATATTGAAAGCAAATTAGTAAAATTTGCAGATGATACTAAATTGGGAGGTTTGGCGAACAGTTTAGAGTCCACTAAAGTGATTCAGGTTGTTTTAGATAGAATCCAGAATTGGGCAGAAATGTGGCAAATGAAATTTAACATAGCGAAATGTAAAGTTCTGCATGTAGGTAATAAAAACATTAGACAGGATTACTTCATGGGAGGTTTAAAACTGGAGTGTGCTCCACATGAAAAAGATTTGGGAGTGATTGTTGACCAAACCCTTGCAAGTTCTAGCCATTGAGCCATAGCAGTTAAAAAGGCCAACAGGATGCTGGGATATATAGCCAAAAGTATTGAGTATAAATCCAAGGAGGTCATACTTCTCTTGCACAACACATTTGTCAGTCCACATCTAGAGTATTGTGCACAGTTCTGGGGACCATACTTTAAGAAAGATCTAGAGGCTCTAGAAAAAGTTCAGAGAAGAGCCACTAAGCTAATTCTAGGTATAAAAGATGAAAGCTATGAGAAGAGGCAGAAGATCCTTAATCTCTTTAGTCTTAGGAAAAGGAGACTTAGGGGTGATCTGATTGAGGTCTTTAAATATGTTAAAGGGATTAACAGAGTGAATTATGTGGGATTACTGAGGCCAAGTTTTGTGAGTAGAACTCGGGGTCACAAATGGAAGTTGGCCAAGGGTAAATTTAGCACGGACATTAGGAAATATTTTTTCACCCAGAGAGTAATCTCAGTGTGGAATAGCTTGCCTGACCATATTGTTGAGGCAGAAACCTTGGGAAGTTTCAAGAACAGGCTTGATTTAACGCTCGAAACCATTGAGTCATTGATTATTTGAAGTAATAGATTCACTATTATACTAAGAAACAGGCGAGCCTAGTTGGGCTGAACGGCCTGTTCTCACCACTCATGTTATGTTATGTTAGATAGAGTATCGGCATGTTCGGTGAAACAGATATGCATACAGGGAGACGCACCTCATGGTGAAATATGATGGTTGGTCAATCATGTTGTGGGGCTGTTTTAATTCAAGCTGTCCAGAGGCACTGGTAAAGATTAATGGCATAATGAATTCCACCAAGTATCAGGATATTTTGGCCCACAATCTGGTTGCCTGAGCCAGAAGGCTGGGAATTGGCTGTGAGGTGGATTTTCCGACAAGGTAATGACCCAAAGCATACCTGAAGATCCACACAGAAATGGTTCTGTGAAAACAAAATTAACGCTCTGCAATGGCCATCTCAGTTGCCAGACCTCAATCCAATTGAAAAACTGTGGGCTGAATTGAAGAGGACAGTTGATAAATGCAAACCCAAAAATGTAAAGAATCTTGAACGGATCTGCTCAGAGGAATGGTCCAAATCCCCCCATAAGCATGAGTACAAAATGAAGAGTGCCAATAATGATGCAACCTTGACTTAGTTGAAATTAATTTTGTATGAAACGATTGTTATGTTTTTGTTATTACCATCAAAACATTAATAAAGTATCATATTTCACAAATGTTGGTATATTCTGTTTATCTATTATTATATTGTTTATATTTTTAATGTATTGTTTGTGCATTGCCAGTCAGGGGTGCCAGTAATTTTGGAACCCACTGTAAATGGTAGCCACCATGAGTTTAGGAGTGAACTTCCCTGTAGAAGCAACCAGCATATTTTTGTTATTTTCACCAATTATACCACAATACCCCTCCCCCATGTTAATGTTCATGTGGAAATATATGAAAATATAATGTAACCAACCAAGTGCAAACAAAAATAATCCAGAATTACATAGAATTAATCCTAGATGCTTCATGATCTTAACCCCTTTACACAGATGCTAAATCAAGCTAAGCCTTGCCTATTGTGCATGACCCCTATTGAAGGCTTTATAACTCAGGACTTGTGTGTCACATAGACTGGAAAAATGATTTTCATGAAGACACTTGTATCATATGGAAACCAAACTTATTTCTGTTTACTTCTATAATTTTGGAACTAAAAAAAATGCCAGAAGCACAAGGAAACTTTATGAAAAATACTGAAGTTGTTTCCCAATGAGATACTGAGAAACAGAAAACTGTTACAACAATACATTTATTGAATCATAAATTCATTGCCCAGAAGTCTGCTAAATCAGAGCTTGATGCTCATCGCAACTGATGATCTGCAAAGCCAGGTATAAGCTGCCCCCTACCTCTTCAAACAGCTACAAATGAAGAGATTTTTGCTTTGATGTGAAATTCAAATAATGCAATGTTTTACTACCGACTGTTTAGACCCATGGTACAAACTTTAGCATCAAATGCACAGGGATATAATTTTTTAGTTTTTTTTGACAGTCAAAGTGAGGGGGACTCACATTGTACCAATCCATTCGCTCTCCAAACCACACTAAAGACTATCTGAAAGTTATTTAGCAATAGAAACTTAAAAACATCCTCCCTTATAATGTTATTTAGTCCCCAAAATGAAAAAAAATGTGAACTCATTTTCACAGACTCTCTGCTGGCAATACATGCTGGTAAAATCATTGTCTGTTGTGCACTATACTATACTTCAAAGTATTTTATCATGAATTCCATTGTATTGGCGACGACTTTACAAATGTCCCTATTTCCGATCAATTCATCAGCAAATTAACCTTCAGACGTGACACAGGTTGGAACTAATGCACTGGTACCATTACTGCAACATTGGTCGAGTTGGATACCAGGGAAAAATGAGATTTTGATAGTTGACTGACAACACATAAATTTATGGTGTGCATTTTTGTTATACTTTAAGCTGCATTTGCATTTGACATGTAAGTAAAGGAGTGACATGGATATATAGTTAAATCTTGATTGGTGTTAGATATACACTACTGCTCAAAAGTTTGGGATCACTTGAAAATTTCTTTGTTTTCCAAAGAAAAATACATTTTCATGCATTTCACAAACATTTTTTTCCATTTCATAAACGATTAAAATTAATCAGATGATTTTCAAAGAATGATCTACATTTTTGTATAGAGGCCTATTATCAGCAACTGTCAGTCCTCTGCATCAATCTCCTGGTACGGCTGCTAATCCAAGTTAAGCATTTTATAAGGCTGATTGATTATTGGAAAACCCTTCTGCAAATGTGTTGCACAGCTAAAAACCATTGAACTAATAAGGAGCGCAAAAAGGAGCATGGCATTCTTGAGATTGGTTTAGTACCTGAAGCATCAGCAGTTGTTTGTTTGTTTACAGGCTCAAAATGGCCAGAAAGAAAGAACTTCCTTTAGAGACCCGTCAGTCTATTGTTGTGCTAAGAAAAGAAGGCTGTTCAATGCGAGAAATTGAAAACTTTAAATCTCTTAACATGCTGTCAACTACTCCCTTCAGAGAGCAGCACAAACTGGCACTAACAAGGACAGAAAAAAAAAGGAGGGAGGCCCCGATGCACAACTGTGCAAGAAGACAAATATCTGAAGTGTGTATTTGACAAAGAGCCTCACAGGTTGTCAACTAGTAAATAGAGACAAACAAAGTATCAACAGTGAAATGAAAAGTTTGAAGTACACATTCATCATTTTCCACTAAAATCATTATTTCTAACTCAGACAATGTCAGCATGTTCTGTTCATTTGCTATATTTCCTATTCAGACTAATTTCATTTGTGTTTCCATGGAAAACAAGAAAATTTCCAAGTGATCCCAAACTTTTGAGCGGTACTGTATTTGCAGTTTCACAGCATGAACAGGTCACACCCACGATGAGATACTAAAGTTTCACAAATCTGGCCATTTGGACTTTTGATTGCAAAAATTTATAGCTGAACATTGAGCCGATGATTGAGACATCTCAGAAAAGTGAACTTCAGAAATGACAAACGCCTATCTTGCTTACTCCAATGGCGGTGAGTCGCACCCATGCTTATACTATGGTAATGTGCAAGAGCAAGCCATCTTGTGCCGCTATCATCTTTGGTGTGAACCATCTAATCTAGCTTGATGCTACACTGTGGCTGGGTAGCTAGGTCGCATCTGCCCCAGTAAAGGGATGGAGGCTGCTCATTGCTTGTGGTGGCGGCCCGAACGGTGTTCATATCTGTGAAGCGGCTGCAAGACAAACGCTGTGACACTGTCAGGAAATGGTGGCAATTGTAATGATATTCTCCGGGAGAACAAGAAAAGACTTGGCTTAGCTTTTTAATGCACCTTAGCCACGTCAAACATAAAGATTGCATTAACAGTAGTATGGCTAGTCCAACATTGACACTGCATAACGTTAGCAAACTAGCTGACCTGTTGGACCTTTATTGTCCCACCGCACATGGTATTATCACCCTATGTTTTGTCTTCGATGACTGCTTAATTAATTGGCCACTGAGGCTAGCATATGCACCCGTTAGCAAAGCTTGCACAGCTGGAGTCTTAGTCCAAGGCTAAACCATGGTTTAGTCATTAGCTAGCTCGCTAATCTCTGTGTCTCTTATATTAGCTGACGTTACCCCTGCAACTCGCTGCTTTTCTTTCAGGTCATACAATTTAAGGATGCAAGCCACTTCTGGACCTCAGCAATGAGCCTTTCCTCCTAGCTAGACTTTCAGTGACAGCTAGCCAGCTTGCTCGATAATGTGAGATAGGTTTTTAAAGGCAAAATAACCTGTCTGATTACAATTATTCTGTATTGGTAATTACACTGAAAATTGAAAGAAACAATTTTAGCAAAGCAACGACTATTGTCGCATGATAATCTCTGGCTGTGTGCACCCATTGACTGCATAATTGCAACAATCTCTGGACGTGCCCTCCAATATCCTGTGGAAACAGTGGAGAAAAGGTGCCAGCTACTTTAGCAACCAACTGGGAAACCCGTTTAGCAACCAATTAGAAAAGCAAGACATCATCTCGATATTTCAATGAAAAATTATCCAGTCACAAACGCGGCCTCGAGGTCAAGTTCAGTGACTTGAATTAGCCTAGCTAAGGTGACACCTGGCAGACAGCTAGTGACAGGGCTCACACCTGTTGAAATTAATTTCAAAATGGACTTTATTCGGCATGATGAAAGTGTACATTTCACATAGCCAAAGCGTAAAAATACATAACAGAACACTACAGAACATGTAGATTTCTTACTACTACGATGTACAAGCAAAAATAAATCCACTCTTCTTTTATTGAGTTTAAAGGTCTCTGACAACCATTTTCTAGTGTTACTGCCACCTACTGAGTGTATTATCAAAAATGATATACTTATATGGCTTTATAGCTGCCTGCCACTCAAAGAAGCCATGCCCTTAATTATGCACAGCTTTAAGCCTTAACATAATGTAAATGGGTGAGTTATACAAAATTTACCCCCTCACAGTTTTCACGGACGGGAAAATTAGTTATGAAAACTACCTATGAAAAACTAACTATGAAAAAAAAACCCATTTTTTGAACCAAGCTGTAAATATGCTTATTTCTGCTGTGAAGTTGTTTTTTTTTAAACATGGGGATGAATGGGGGTTGACTTGCTTTTGCAGCCAGCCTCAAGTGGCCATTTGAGGAACTGCAGTTTTTGGCACTAATGTGTTGACTTCACTTTTCAGCACCAGAGGTCGCCGCTTGATCTAAACCTGTGATGAATTTTATTTTCATAGTAACTCTGTGTTAACTTGTCCATGTGGATGCATTTCTAGACAATGTGCTCAAACTGGCTGGCTCGGAACAACATACATAAAATTATGCTTTGGGACAGTTTTTTGGGGGGGTGATAAAGTTATTTTGAGCCCCCTAATAACTAGCTAATTGGCCTGTATGAACTTACCAACTCTAATGATAAAAAATGTATCCTGCAGTAAAGTTTGTCTAAACCTCCTCAGTCACCATTGTCTTTCCTACATGATAAAAGGGACTATGTCAGCTGGTGCACATGCGTAGTAGAGTCCAGTCGATAAACACTTTCATACATGCAGTGCGATATCAAGGGAGCAGAAATACAAACCCCAAGCTTATTAGTATGTGTGTAAAGCGTACCTTCGTCGCCGTTTTAAATACAGAAAAATACAGTTTGCAGAAGATGGCCGGCAAACGCGAAATTGCTAGAGTAACCACATTTATCTTTGCCGAAACCCATGAAGAATAAATTATACTATCCATCCATATTTCTTTGGGCGAAAACACATTGAAAGTGCAAAGTAAAGTAAACCGGTGAATTCGTGGTGGAGTTTCAGTCTGTTTGCATCGCGTGCATCCTTGAGAAGTTTGGGGAAATTTTTTATCAAGTAACTGTCTTTAATGTTCGCAGAACCTGTTTGTAGCAACGTTTTGTCTGACATGCAGCTGTCATAGATCCTTTTGCAACCGCTTCCAGTTCAACGGCCGCCATGGGACGACATAACAATCAACATAGGCTAACTTAGAAGCAATTTTAACGCAACAAAAACCCCAACTATGACAAAATGATGCTATGAACAGGCTCTACCATCAATAAAGATCATTTTTACCAAAAAATTTCTTAAAACTTCTCCAGGATGAACACGATATAAACCAATTGAAAAACTCTTACACAAAATCTCTGATGAACTTGAAATAGTTGTACCAACGTCTTCAAGAAGTTTCGCTTTGTCGCGCGCATGCACCCCGGCTGACATAGTCCTTTTAACATGTTTCTCCCCACTAAATGACAAAATGCAGATCTCATGTAAAGAAGAAGAAGAATTAGTGTATATATAGAGGATATCCCATGAGCCCGGAGATAACAAATTTTTCTGTGGCATTACTAATTAGGAATTTATTCCTCCCCCCTGGACGTGATGGAGTCCATTGAAAATACTCCCCAGCTCTAAATCAGGTATCTCCTGACTATGAAATTGAGATCCCATTTACCCACCAGGGTTATAAAGTGGAAGTTTTTTGCCAGTTAAGAACACACCTTGAACTCAGTTATTTTAACTGTAATTTCACTATCAGTTTATAACTTGACCACTATGCTAACTGAACCACAGTTAAATGCACAGCAGTGGTTCTCAACAGTTAAAATCCTGGGGACCCGATGTGTTAATGGCTTTTGTTAAACCAGTCAATTGCAATAACAGTTTTTAAACAAGCTGCTAATTTGTTTTAAAATGTAAAAAATGTTTTAGCAATTAGTTGACAGTCCATTCAAATAAATGTGATGAATAATTAAGCTAGCTAGCATGCTAAATAAAATTATTTGCCATCAAGAATTTCAAAAATAGCAGTTACATATTGCAGTATACAGGAAATTCAATGGCATAAAAAGGTTTGCAAAACAATGTAACCATTCAAATTAATGATGTAGATGACTACTAATTAGGCTAAAACGAGTTTGGCTCATCATGACAAATGTAGCCCACAAACAAACCAGTTTTGTGTTATGTTGATCTGATTCTGACCAATCCGAATATAAGACGGTATTTTTTGTAATGAAAAATGCCTGAAAATGGCTGTATTACTCAATTTTATATTCGGGGGATAAAGGAGTTATTTGCATAGCATAAAACAATGGGTACCAGTCAAATCCTGAGATCTACTCTCTGTCAATGAATTTTTTTCTTTTTAAATAGATAATCCAAAAATCAATCTAAAACAAAATGCTACTGTATGTGTTGAAGATAACTACTGAATGCCCTAAAGATGCAGCCAGGGAATAACAAAATCCACTTGAAAAAAGTTTTTTCACAAAATGTTTCGGTCAGGTGAATAAAAATCATAGGATTTTTTATTTGAAAAATTGTTTTTAAACTTATGGTTGTAAACGGAGCTGTAAAGAGAAAAACAACGTGAGGGCCTCATAAAAGATATGTGACAGAGTGCAACGTTATTATCGTAATTGGCCATTAAAAACCCATGATGGGACACGGTTTCTCTCCATATGCGATCTAACAGCGATTAAATCATGGGCTAAATTAAATACAGTTGCAGAACAAGAACAGAGTTGGGTTGCACAAAACTTCTGTTTAAAACAATTATTAGTCCTGGACTGTTCTCAGTCATTTTCCTAATTAACAGAAGGTTCAGTCCGATGTAAGATGCAGCAGAGAAGGAAGGGTGAGACTGTTTACAGAAAACTGTATTTAAAACGAGATCTTGAAAATAACAAATGGCGGAAATCATTCATCTGGACCCGTATTAAATGTATTTAAATCAACGTCATTCAAAATGAACGTAGAAAAAAACTGTCCATGGTGTTTTTTGGATGTTAATGCTAAAAACATTTTGCAGACTGTTCTGACACTGTCTGTCAATTCAAATAGCTGCCATTTATTGCACCAAGTTAGGCCAGTAGGTCTATGCCCGTTTTATTGAACTGTTTTCATGGCATAGAACCGTGAGATGGATCCCTTTGCCTATTTTGCGGGCTATAGAGGATTGTATGATTTTTTCCCCCATGATAAACATTAAAGATGTTGAAATGTAGAAGTAAAACAATGAAATGTTTTTTTTTTATGCAAATGAGATTTTGTTCAAATAAAAAGTATTTTTCCAAATAAGGGTCTTGAAAAAGAGGGGTCGTCTTATATTCGGGCCAATACGGTAAGTTCACCTGAAGCTTTTTGAAAGAACTTGAAACAGTTGTGTCCAGCAGCCTAATCTGGGGTTTATTGATTTCCTCAGTGTATAATTTGATCTGTTTGACATGTTATGTTACTTGACATTACTTGCAGTATTGCAATAAACACACTATCTTCAAGGGTGTTTTATTCTTCATTGCATGTATGGATGTTCCTATGTAACATTTGACTAAAGAGATATATAAACAACTCTGAACATGTAAAGCACCTAATTAAGACAGTCACAGCTTGTTAAAGTTCTACAATTGCAATTGTGGTCGGAACAAAAGCCAGCACACACATGGGGTCCCCAGACCCGACGTTGAGAACCACTGGCTTACAGCACCTGGTATTCCCAGGTGGTCACCCATCCAAGTACTAACCAGGCCCTACCCAGCTTAGCTGCCGAGATCAGACAAGATCGGGCATTTTCTGGGCGGTATGGCCATAAGCCGATCTCATTTAAGCTTGTTACTTATTAGTGTATATAAAGAGGATATCTAATGAGTGAGCCTGAGATATCAAATTTATCAAATGAGATTACTAATTTTCATTTATTCCGAGCCTTCGGTGAGGAATAATTGAAAATTACTACTCGATTTTCATTAATTTAGTATCTCGGGCTTATGAAATTGAGATCCTATTTATCCTACACAGTTATAAACTGGCACCTTTTTTGCCAGTTATTTTAACTGGCACCTTTTTTTGCCAGTTATTTTAACTGTAATTTTACAATCAGTTTATAACAGAGGTTCCGTGTATGCTAGCTGTAAACCACAGTTAAATGCACACAGGACTCTACTTACAGTTAAAATAACAAGGAGACGATGCGTTAATTCAACTGTTAAATTCAGTCAATTTATAACAGTTTATAAATGTCAGCGTCATGTTATTTGGAAAATGTAAAAAAAAGAAAGCGTTAGCAACTAGTTGACAGTCCATTCAAGTCAATGTGATGAATAATTCGCTAGCTAGCATGCTAACACTTTTCGCCTTAAAATTAATACGTTCAAGTTTCTATGATTGCAGTTACATGTGTAACTTATTACAGTACTTCAATGGCGAAAAGCATTCGCATTTTAGCTGGTGAATTATTCAGCCCATTCACTTGAGTAGACTACTATATATAGGCTAACACTAGTGATGGTCAACAGTTACCAGAAGGATTGGTAACATTTCCGTGACAAAGATTTTGGTTGAAGTATGTCAATAAATGGAATCTGACAAATCGCAATGTGAGAAAGTTATTACACGTGTAATATCAAAAATGTATGACATGGCTGTATTACACCAATTTTCGATAATTTATGGGATAAATTAAGTTATAATGCATAGCATAATGTAGCTTCTGGTGTACCAGTCAAATCCTGAGATCTACAGCATAACCCAATGTATTTTTTTCTTTTTAAATAGATAATAAAAAATCCATCTAAAACAAAATGCTACTATGTTGAAGATAACTATGTAGGTCCTACATTAGCTTGTATTGTGTATGGAATAACAAAATTGACTTTTCTGTGTTTTTCACAAAATGTTTAGTACTCAGGGACACTAAGGTCATATATTTTTTATTTAAAAAAGATCTGTAGTGCCTAAGCACAAAGCAGACAAATATTAAATTACTGTTAAATAAATTTTTATTTAAATGGAGCAATTTCGTCTCGTTTGCCTTTATCATTAAATTGTCGTATTTTATGGAGTGTAAAAGAAAAAAGAACATATTGGCCTCATATCCCAGCTATCGGCCGCCCTGCTCTCATATCGCCATTGGCCATTAAAAAACCCATGATGGCTGACCACTGTTAGGCGCGGCGATGGGAAACACCAGACGCGAGACGTAAATCCAAAATAAAGGGGTTTTATTAAATAACACACAAATAAAACACGGCAAAACGAGAGGGGCAAGGCACAGAAGCATGAGACATGGGACAAGCAGTAAGACTTAACGAGCCCATTAAGAGAATGGGTGTGTTCAGCTTAAGTACCGATGTAAGATGCAGCAGAGAAGGAAGGGTGAGACTGTTTACAGAAAAGCAAACGAGATCTAGAAAATAACAAATGTGGGAAATCATGCCAATCGATACCCTCTCTAAATTAGCAAGGATTAGTGTGTGCCTGTCTAGAGAAACACCTCCCGTGTGAGTTAGTAAATGTTAGTAATGAGTGAAAACAATCAAGAGGTAATCAAGCTTAGAACAGCCCCAGATTCAGAACAGCTGTGAAGGACGTGGAAACACCACCAGCCAAAGCAAAGCAATGAAAGGTGCAGCACGCAGGAACAAAAACATGGCATGGAGCACGGACCGGAGAGGCGGATCCCAACAGGCAGACCAGACCGGAGCTAGAAAATAGAAAGACACAAGAATAAACAAGGACACATGGCAAGAACTATGGGCATGGCCATGGCAGAAACATGGCAGGAACTAAAAACGCACTAGACAGGCAGACAAACGGAGCAAAAACACAACAGACCACTAATTTTTTTACTTCATTTTTTTTTTATTGTGTTTCTATGTATTACTAAAAACACAGTTCTCACCACTTAAATTTCAGAGGGTATCTGACTTCTGGCTTTATCTATGCATCACAGGACATTGGAGCATGATTCAAGCGACTGACAGCCCCCCACACGCCATCTTATGAAAATCTGTAATTTTGCCTATTGAAAGGAAATTTCAGAATAACTACAAACACCAGAGTCCTCTAAGAGTTAAGATTGAGATTCCTGACAAATACCGGTGTTGTCGAATAGTCTTTTTTGCTTAAGGAAGCTCCCAACTCCTTGGAAATTACTCAGAAGTATTTACATGTCAGCCATGAAAAGTGCCGATCGAACTGTGTAGCAGTAGACCAAATGTGCTCCAATGCTCCCTTACTTTTCTGCTTCAGCTTATGGTACACTGGACTTTCCGTTATGAAGAGAGGACATAATGTCGTCCCACAATTCCTTGCGGCTGCAGTATTTAAAGGGACACTCCACTCATTTATCATATTTGAAAAGGCACAATTATTCACTAGATTATCATAATCTCTACCAATCCTTAAATTTTTGTTGATTTGTGAGGTTGTTTACTATTTTTAATCGATTTTCATTGGCATGGATTGCATGTGCGTTTCCCAAAGCACGTTTGCTCACTACGTTACCAACCTACATAGTTCGTCCATTCAGTCAATGATTCCAGCGATGCAAGTTAGCATTAGTGCTTTTAGGAAACGCACCCCAGTCTGCTGCTAACCTGAGCTTGCTTGTCATTTTCTCCTGGTCGGTGTTCTGTCAATTTCTCCTTCCTGCCAAGATATGCTGCCTTGCGGTTGGACAATAGTGGCGTACGGCATGATGTCTCTAAATCAAACTTTATGCAACTTATTTTAAAACCTGCGTATGTTATAATAAGCAAACAAATCACAAAGTTGCTATGTAGGCTGATTGCTATTACAGTATCATCATGCCGCACGCCACTATCGTCTAATTTCAGGATTTTCATGAAAAGCCAGTGTATACACGCAATTATTTGCCAATAAGTCGAAAAGCGCATGGGAAAAAACTGTATTTTTAAGATTTTATATGATATTTTAGATGTGAGGAAGAAATAGAGCCTAAGATTGTGGATTTGTACGTGCGCAGAACTGCACGGTAGCATATCTTGACAGGAAGGAGAAATTGACAGATCACCGACTGGGAGGGAATGACAAGCAAACTCAGGTTAGCAGCAGACTGGGGTGCGTTTCTTAAAAGCACTGATGCTAACTCGCATCGCTGGAATCATTGACTGAATGAACGAACTATGTAGGTTGGTAATGAAGTGAGCAAATGTGCTCTTGGGAAACGCACCGCATGAGAAAGCTCTGTAATATTACAGTGAGGACAGTGTATGCTAATAAGCCATGATTAACTTTCGTCAATGTTGCCTTGACAAAGAATTTTCTGTTTATTCACCGAAAACTGTCCGTTGATGCATTTTAGATCTGATTATATGGTGCACAGTTTCTGGCTCACAGGCAGTTGAACGAAGTGCACATTGTAGCTACTACCGCATTCTTACTATACTGCTGGATCCCGAATAGAAACTGGAAAAAACCTAAGCCAGCGGGCCGAAAATGACGTCTCTTGTCAAGTAAGTGCAATAGCGACAGAGTTTTGTGACTAACATGGCAGTGTTACGATATGAAATCATGCAATACGCTTTTTGATTTATTGCGATCATAACAGTTTAGCTGACATTTGTTGCCCTGGCCGGTTGTTTACAGCACATGTGGCGTCACTTCCCTTTGTGGAATCATGTGACTTAGGAACAATGGCCGCGCTGATCATAAATGCAGATCCATGCCAATAAAAATCGATTTAAAATGGTAAACGACCTTAGAAATCAACGAAAATTTCAGGATTGGTAGAGATTGTGATAATCTAGCGAATAATTGTGCCTTTTCAAATATGATAAATGAGTCGAGTGTCCCTTTAAAGCGACGCACCATGTCTCTGGCTGTTCAGGACAAGAAATGAGCATGCTGAGGGACAAGGAATGGAAGATAATGTCACCTGTAGTTTAACTGCAGTTGGACTCTCGCAGGATCTTGATGGTCAATCCCAGAGTCTCCATGAATTCTCCTTCACACTTCTCCATAACCTTATGATGTTTTCTATCCAGGTTTAGGAAACATGTTAGGAATTAGACGACAGTATGTCTTTTTTTTTTTTTTTTTTTTTACTATTCTAACGTTGTCATAGTCATGTTGGATAAGGAGGATAATCCAGCAGTGCATTCGAATTCTCTAAAGAACGAGGAACTCTTCTCATGAATTGGCGTATTCCGAAACTAGTTTGACTGGTGACAATGACAAGAGCGCCAAATTTTCTAGTTTTTAAAGCAAAGGAGACAGTTAGCTCCCTCGTTGCTGATTTCCAGCAAATAAACACAGGACTAACCTTGGAAGAAAGAAGAAGCGAATATGGACCACAATCCTTCACAGCTGTAGCGATTGCATATGCAGGGCTGGCATTAAGCAAAAATAACTTCGTAGCAAAAACGCTATACAGTCTCTAGAAGTCTGTAGCATTATGTAGCATTTTTTCAGAACTGTGTAGCAAAAATAAAACTTAACAACAACGTCTGTATATGCTCTTTAACCTTTTATTTTCATCTCTGAGAACACTTAGCTAACAGTACTAACACGAATTAACATTGCCTTAATGAAGACCAAGGCAGTTGAGTTACAGTAGCATTGCAGTGTTAAAACTACTTGGACTTACCAATTGGGACACACTTACAGCTAATATGTAATAACTCTGTAACTGAATAGGAATTACTAAGATTTAGTTGGTTCTACCTGAGCCACTCACCTGGCTCAGGCTGTGAATGAGTGACTGTTCAGGACTGAGTTTTATCATACATAATATTTTTACCGTGAAAGAAATTAATACTGGTAATTATGAACCAAGATGAACATGTAAATATTAAAATAAAAATTGCCATAATCTAGAATAAAGAGCACTGTAAGAATTCAAGGTACAAATATATGTCTCCAAAATATGAAAACAGCATTCCTTTGACATAAATATACCACTCTTTTTTTGTATATCAGGGATAGAATTTTTTTTTTCAAGAGACATCTGGACCAGTAATCACCTAGGTTTACTAGTCCTCCCCATCTTTTACTAGACAGCCCTTTTTTCCTTTTAATTTACAGCACCAATAAGATATCTGTATCTCAAATATTTTTTATTTGGTTTTTTACAACTGCAACTCATACCTATGCCAATTTAACTCCTATTATGTTCTAATACTAATTAATAACCAGTCATGCCAATAAACGTAAGACACAGATGACACAAGCCCTTCAGAAAAACAGAAAGTAACTTTTTCTTCATAATTAATTCCAAACGATAAAAGCTTTTAATTTCAAAGCTCTTCAGTACCTTGCACAAAGAGAAATCCCTAACCAAGTACTTACATGATCTAAAATGCAGGTTTGTCGATTTGTTGGGTTAGAATCGATGTTGTCAGAGCTCACGTGCTTGACCACTGCCTAATATTTGCAAAACGGTACACTATACAGCGATACAAAAATACTACGATGTGCCAAAATCCTTTTGTAATGACGGGTTGAAGTCCATACATCGCTGAAGAATCGAAACCATTCTCTAACTTACTCTGAATCACTCATTCTTTTTAGATTCTGAAATTGTCAGCAACGTTCTGGTCATTCAGTCTAACGTCGGTCATCCTCTAATGCCAACGCAGGACGGTCCGGATCTCGCCCATCACACAATAATTCGTGGTTTTTTAAAATGCAATTAGCACATCTGGAAACCGTCGTTGTCGTCGTTATTTTTATATTTAATACCCATGTTATATGACACCTGATGTGTGTCACCAGTCCAGTGTTTTTAATTTCATTTTATCAAGTCGCATATACACATGTACAGCGTTTGATTGCGCAATTCAACCGCCGATTCTTTACAAAGGGAGGCGGACGCGTCTCAGGTTTTGCGGTTGGTTCAGCCAATGACGTTACCCACTCCAGTGTTTGCTTTAGCTCTGTGGTCGGGACTGGTGCGGAGGTAGGAAAATGGGGTCATTCAACTCGCTACCATGGTTTCAGAGTCGCGCCGTTAGGTTATCCATAGCGTAGTTGCGGAAGGCGATCGGAAGGATATTTAAGAGACTGTAGGAGCCCGTTTCTGTTCAAAACTGGACTTAAACTTTAACTCACATTATCGACTGTATCGCAAAATATGCGATGGGGATTTCAAAAGCCCGTCGCAGATTGGGCATTTAAAACAAAACTAATTGCATTTTGCGATGCGATACCGCTTATCGCCAGCCGTGCCTACGTAATTTGTCCCGAAGTTTTTCTATAAATTGCGCAGCTATCTTTGCTGTCGAGCTCATGACGATTTGAAGGAAATGACATCCAATTTTTCTCACACATGCCCAAGATATATTTAAATCCTCTGTGCAAATTCCCCTTCACCTATGAGACTTTTTCTAGCAAGGTCAAGTAAAAATGGACAGAAAAGAAAGAAGGCCACCCATTTAAGAGAATTCTATTGCAGCCCATGTGCTCTGAGTAAGGTTCTGTCCCAGCAGATCATTCCTGCGGAGCATAATAGAATCCCTATTAAGCTTGTCAGGACAGTTGAGACGGAGAGACGTATTGAGACCAAGGACCGTATTGCACGTGAAAAGGATGGCACGGAAGATACTCACGTGAGAAATACCTAACAGTAATTACGTGCAGCACGAGGTATTACGGCAATCGAGTTTCGCGAGGTTTGTAAAGGTTTACTACCAACAAAAAAAAAAAAAGACGACTATGATAGCACTAAAACACAAAATTGCACATTCATGTATTTATTTTGTTTTTATTTTTTCCGACACTATATTTCCATAAGTACAGTAAATCATGTTTCATATTTATGGATACGAGTTGTAATGATTTCATTAAATGACGCGTGGGAAGTGGCCGTAGGGAAATACATCTAAACCTTCAGCTTAATCAAACTCCGTGGTGCAGTCAGTTGCATATGTGGTGTTTAAGCCGATAGTTCGGTGGTTCGATTCCCCAGATCCCCACAGATATATATGCGCTGCATTTTATGACATAATGAGTATTCATTTCAGCTGCTCAAGAGTGACATCAAAAGGCTAATAAAGAAATTACAGACGTTGGTGAGGAGGATAGGGAAGGATCATTAGATAGGTGGAGGATACTGAGCAGTTGATTTTACTGTTACACCCCCCCCACACACACACACACACTTTTTAGATATACCTCCAAAAACATTGGTACGCGCTTGACGTCTTCTCAACGTCGAGTATCTCTAAAATGAGTGTGCAGCTGAAGTTAAAAAGACGTCCAGAATTACCGCATTTGAACTCATTTTTAACCTTGTGGAGAGGTCTGGTGGACGTCAATACGGGACGTCCAGAAGACATCGTAAAAACACGTCATAAAAACTTTCATTCTGGCTGCGCCGGGGACTTCATTTAGACGTATGTGGAAGACCTCAAAAACACATCTTTTGGACATATCCTTGCTAGGTGGGGAGTTATACTTTAGTGAAGACGACCTTCCTGAAAACCTGTCTTATGCGTTTCCACAGTGCTGTAGACCTAGTAAACAAGCATTGATAACACAATTGAATTCTAATCTAATACTTTGCGTAAAAGGACGCTTTTCGGCGTTCAGCATTGAAACAGTGTTCATATGTGCAACAGTTTGTCCTCTTATACAGATGAAAAAGAAAAACACCACATGCTGTCACCGAGTAGCCAACAGTTTTGAGACAATGGGTAAATCATTCAGCATGGCGAGCAATAATTGGCTACATCATCGAATGGCACTGAAAAGTAGCTATTATTCATTGTGACAACAGTTGAAATTGCTCTCCAGATTTGGAAAACCACCTAGTTAAAGCCTGTTCTTAGAAACCCAGCAAGGGTGCCTCCGTACAGCTCTATTTGAAAGTAATTTATTCCGTAGTTTTTTCTAAACAATTGAATACAATTAATTTACTCTACGCGCGACAGCTGCAGGCTCTCAGAAAAGCTGGCTTATTTTAAAATATCAATTTTGCCGTAATGCAACAGGTCTGAACCATTGACTGTTGGAACATATTTTGATGTAAAGCGGTGGAGCAATTTTTATCAAAGGCAAATGGGCATACTGAGAGTAACATAACCTTCATCTCGAAAACATAATTAGCTAAAGACCTCTCTTTTGGTTGGCGACGCATTTCAATAATAACACTGTAATTCGGTTGGGAAATGAGTTTGTTCAGACTCAGACAACAGAAGCAACAAGCAGTCAATGAAAACATGCCTACCATAACCACAACAACAAAGCAAGCGAGGGATACGGAAATGGCAATGTAAGCTATTCCAATTACAGTTCAAAGTAGGCCCACAACTTGGACGTCACGCAGAAGACCGTGAAACGACTGTTTTGACACATTTAACTATGTAATTAAAGAATGTATCCACTGCAGCAATATGGGCTTCCTAAGAAGTAACATACAAATTTTCTTACGGGACACCGTGACCAATGACTATCTGTTATTTTTATTTATTTTTAACCTTTAGGCTATTTATTTATTTTGACTTCCCGATGCCGTCTCTCGCTTAGTTTGTTGTTTTACTGACTGTACATGGAGCATTTTTGAAAGAATATTTAATTTGAAGAATTGCCAATGCAGTGTACAATTTAGAAAATTAATCGTAAGTTGTTATAAAAATAAGTTAACATTAACAGTTTACATAAAAGATCCATAAATTGCCTGCTTTAAAAAGTATGCCAATGCTAATAAAATTAACCAATTAGGCCTAAGTGAATAATTTATTAATTCAATTTCATTGCAAATGTTGCTGTTTACAAACAGAGCAAATGCGTAACTGGAGGATGCTACCTGAATTATTCGTGCGTGATGTACGAAACACCCTCGCTGCTCAAAGGTTTGTCCAGTCCTCTGACGTCACGGTTTCATCGTTCGAAAATTTTACTTAGCCTGCTTGATTGCCATCAACTACAAATAGGCTATATAATTCAAACTGTACGCAACATTGCAATTCCGGAAACTTCAGTCCAACCAGGACAAGCGTCAGCATAAAACCATGGCACAATAAAAAAGCATGTCAATCGCAATACAATTAACCAATCAAATAATTGATTAATTATTGCAATTTCATTGCATATTTGCCGTTTACAGACAGCGAAAATGAACAATTGGAGGAGACAACCTGAACTGGTCGCGCGTCGCGCTTGATGTGTAGAGCACCGTCGCTGCTCCAGGCTTGTCGTTTCGTCATTTGAAACGGTTTCACCGTATCCTCTAGGTGGGGCACTATAACCGTAGAATTGGTTCCGAGCTCGATAACGAGCGTTCCGAAATTAAACAAAATGTCACTGATCAGAATCACCCATCTATGAATGGGACTAAATTCATTGCAGAATTGCGATTACCTGAAATACTGATGGTCAAAATATCCGAATGTCGGATTCAGTAGCCTATGGATTCGAGCGATGTTAAGTAATTATAATGATCTAAGACCAGGATTTAGCTATAGATTCTTCATTTTTAATACAAATAAAAAAGTATCCTGGGGTGGGTTTGTCTTCGTGGTTGAAGTAAACGTGGGGACTATTAGGTAGGTCTACATTGTAATATTATACAGATCTATTTAAATCAAGTTAATTCCTGTTTTATATTTATTAAAAAAAAAAAAACTTGAATATTGCTTCAGTCTCTATTACAGCTGGATGTTGTACATGTTAATAGCCAAGAAGAAATCTCAGTTTCATATTTAATTTCTTTCACCTTCTTTAGCCTATATCTGTTTCGCCGCGGGCAAT